>CM076609.1:69903035-72409340 GCA_038502775.1 Hippodamia convergens | reverse complement strand
AAAAGGACACTACGCCATTGATCGTTCCAATTGATATGTTTCCTTGCTCATTCTAGTCCTTGACGCTTATGGTCACGTGTTAATGGAACTCCTCTAAATGGACGTGTAGAACCTAGATTCACCTCTCTCAAACGTCGTCTGATGGTTTCGATGGAAACTTGGACCTCTTCTGCATTTTGATGAGTATTCCGTAGCATTCTACACGTAGATGTAGGCTTTCTTCTCGTCGAAACCAGTTGTCTCCTTATGTCAACAAGAATGTTTTCGTGAATATACTGTTGTCATTCTTCAACACAGGGTTGCTGAAGGTTGAGAAATTTTTCATGGTTGTTGCATAGTTTTGGTGGGCCCATGAGGCCATCCTCAGAATATCTAGAGAAGGCGCAGGTAATGAGAGAATCATGTGCCAGAAAGTCTGGTGCTCTCTGAGTAACTACATCTCATCTGCGAACCTTCCTAGTGATGTAATGGTCGAAAAAGTAAGTACTGAGAAAAACTTCAGTACGATGCTATGCAAAAAAGAAGAATGGGAGCGGGAATACACCGACCAAAATTTCAAAGAAAATACTGTCAAATGGTATACAAATGGTTCTAAAAGCAACACGGGAGCTGGCGCTGGGGTTCACGGGGCCAAAGCCGAGTGTGTACTATCGTTAGGCTCCTGTGTGAGTGTTCTTCAAGCAGAAAGATTAGCAATCGAAAGATGTCTAGATATTAATCTAGAGAGAAACTATCAGAATTGCGAGATAGCTATTCACTCAGATGGTCAAGTTGCTATTAAAGCACTGAACTCCTATGTCATCGACTCAAAGTCAACATGGGAATGCCCGAAGCAAATCAATGAGGTAGGCAAGAAAAATAAGGTCACTTTAATCTGGGTTCCTGGTCATTCGGCAATCACAGGTAACGAAGAGGCCAATAAACTTGCCAGAGAGGGTGCTCGGAAACCACTCACTGGCCCAAAACCTTTCTGTGGTTTAGGAAAATGTACCTATAAGAAAGAGTTTCTGGAGAAGGAGAAAACTGAAAGAGAAACATTCTGTCAGAATCTCCCAGGGTTGGATCACTCCAAAAAGTTCCTTCGGAATTTGGAAACTGTAAGATCCAAAAGATATTTGGATCTCAGTAAGAACCAACTACACCTCCTCACAGGCTTTCTTACAGGGCATTGTCGCCTCGAAAAGCACTTGATGAGAATGGGCGTATCGGACACTGACGAGTGTAGATTCTGTGGGGAGGGGAAAGAAACCTAGTCACAGAATGCTTTGGCATTGTAAGCCAAAGGAAACAATGCTTTGGTCAAGAGACCTGTAGGAGTGAGGAATTAGCCTCACTGAAGCCTTCCGAGATATTGGATTTCATAAGATCTCTGGGACTGGAAGGCGAGCCGTAAAGCTTTGTCAGGGGGCACAATAGACCATCAGGTCGCAGTGGACTGAAACCCCTTTTAAACTATCAACTATAGTTTTGGTGAATTCCATCAATTTATCTTTCGACTTCCCAGCATTATTCATTGCGGATATTTCTGAGTTACTCCTCCATCGTTCGCAGGCGCCTACTTCGACCTCGTTTCTCCCAACCGCCGATCCATACCGCGGTACTGCTCCCCCCAAGAAAAAACTCCCGAGTCAGACGTAGCTCCGCACCTTGACCCATACCTTACTCCGCATAATTCTAACTCCGGCACCCATTAACTAATAGAAATAACAACGCAGGGCGCGAATTGCTAATCGATACCGGTCAAAACGACGTGTAGGTACAAATTACAATAAAATAAAACGTGTTGCGGGCCGAGTGAAAAAACCGCCGATGCAGGCAGGACAAAATAAGCCTATACAATTTCCCCGCGGTAAAATCGCGCTTTTACGATCGGACCATAAATATTTATAATGCTTATTCGTTTTAAATGAGCCTCGGTTACTGTACGGCGCACATTTGGAGTGGTAGCTCCACGAAAAAGTGTTCGACTTTGTCTCGGCCTAATTGTATGGGGGAGTAATGAGTTCTGGTGAAACATGAGGCGATCGGTCGCTTTTTCCACTCGGTAGGGGTCAGCACGTGTGATTTTCGCGGCTGCATTGCTCCCATGATATTTCTGCGAAAGCTATACCCAGAAAGAAGGCGATTTTGTCGCACAAAGGAGCACGAACGGAAAGAATTCAGCGTGAAACTAATGCTGAAGGACCTAAGGAGAACCATTTGTTCGTAGAGTACAAAATGGCGGTTACTACTACAAAAACAATGAAAGATTCAGTTGGAAGTTATGTGAAACTATGAAATTCGATTATAACCTGGTAGAACACTTCCTGAACCGAAAGCTAGTGAGGTTTGAGATCACAGCCTTAAATGCCATCAGTATGCCGAAGTTAAAAATCTCAACCTATTATACAGGTTCTCCCACCAGGAGTGCCCATTAGAAGTTCATGGAGAAATAATAATTAGATCATTTCCAAATTTTGTGGGAAGATATAAGCCAAGAAGACCTTCATTTATGATATATTTCTGAATATGAATGTATTCCGCATTCATTGGTATCAACATTCTTATTTCGAGTGGAACACCCTGTATATTATAACTTTTTCGGATAGATCTTCGAATGCCACATTAATTTTATGTATCACTCCCTATAGCCATCTAGAGCCGTTTTCGAGTTATTCACTGTTTTTCTAAAACCTGTTTTTTGAAATGGGTTACTGACAAGATATTCACCATAACTCTGAAGAGAAAATAACGTTTTGATATACTGGGAAGTAAAATGAGAGTGTCAAAGTTGAAATTCAAAAAAAGCCAAAAACTAGATTTTTTCAAATGAAAACAATATTTTTTCCACTCACATATCAAATAGTGGGGTAAAAATAGCTAGAGTTTATTGAGGTTTCCCTATACCAAAAATATAACATTTTCGAGATATTCAGGAAAAACTGTTAGAGTGTCAATGTTTGAATTCCAAAAAAGGCAGAAATTCGATTTTTCCAAATGGAAACCGTATGTTTTTCACTTCCATTTCAATTCCAATAAGAAGAGTCTTTCAAGGGTTCCCTATTTCTAAAATGTACCATTTTCGAGAGATTCAGAAATAACTGTTAGCAACAAGCATATTATAGTATGTGAGGCATCAATTATGATCTATGTTCACCCTTTCATAAGAATCTGTATGACTTTATTCAAAATAATCCAGGTTTGTTCCAACTGAAGAATTCATCGTGCAATGTATTGGCAGAATTCTGTTACAGAATGAATAAGGAAATCCACCAACCAAGAAATATTGGGAAGGTGGGAAAAATGTTTGGAAGTAGGTGGACGAAATTTTCAAAATGCGTTTTGATTTTATTTTCTATTCTGATATATCTGAATGAAAGTTCGGGAAGTTTCATGATTTGTTTTATTAGTTTTGCATTACAATTCAAGCTTTCGATATGTATGTCGTACTTTCAGAAAAATAACTCGTTATTTTCATTACGAGCAGTAAAAAATCTAGTGGTCATTTTCTTTGAACAGTGAGATAAGTTTTGAGGAATATTCATAACAAAAGCATGGAAAATTATTTTGAATAAAGTCAAAGATTTTTATGAAACATAGATCATATAAAAATAATATTAAGCTCGTAGCAGTTATTTCTGAATATCTCGAAAATGGTCCATTTTAGATATAGACTCCACTTATTTTTACTCCACAAATTTATATGTGAGTGAAAAAAATTCGGTTTCCATTTGAAAAAATCGAGGTTTTGGCATTTTTTGAATTCCAACTTTGACACTCCCATTTTACCTCCCAGTATATCAAAACGTTATTTTCGCAATCTTTGTTAACACCCATTTGCAGTATTTCGTTTGGCTGACGCTCAAGAGGATTGAGAGATTGCACGCGTTAAATATGCACAGTTCTCCAGACGAAAAGAGGTACTTATTCCGAATTCCACAAAAATTCTTCTCATATTTATAACAGGATTTTCAGTCACAATACTCAAAATTTGGTTTTCAACTTCTAGAGTATTTACAAATCTTGGACGTCCAATATAACGAGCGTTTTTCAAGGAACCAGTTTCCCCCAATCGTCCGAAACCTTGATTGAAAGTCACTTTTTATGGATGAATAGGATTAGTCTCTGCTTATAGGCGACGTACTTCAGGAACACTTCTGTTGGCACAGTCATACCTGAAAACCATATCATTCATTTCAATATTGAAACAAGACATTTTAAATGCAGGAATAATAACTTCCCTCAATGTTAAAGGAACAATTCGAATCGGATGCAAAATACTCGAGAAAAGTAAGTAAATTTCATATGTAAAGCAAATGTTAAATGTCAGCTGTGATTTTTTCAATGAACTGAAAAACATCTTAATTGTAAGTTCAGTAAAGAAGACATCTGAAGGCCGAAAATAAATATAGCATTTGGTTGCTCTCATTTACGTACCCATTTTTTTCCTATTCTTATTTATAATTTTACCAAAAACCAAAAAATTTGAGAAATTTTTTGATATCTTACAAGTAAAACCGAAATAACCTTTTTTTGGGACACCCTATCACCAGAAAATTTTTATATTATCTAGAATGGTCAAGGTTTAACTCATAGTGAGAATCGAATATGGGTAACACCCTGTACGTTCAGAAGGGTAAATGTTTGCCTACATCAAGAAGGAGCAATTTTTTTGTTATGAAAAAATGAATTCTTCAACACTTGTTTGTCAAGATAACTTTTTCAGAAAATTCTATTTTCATAGACAGACATACCTATAAATTGTGAATCATGCCAGACTATTTCACAAGGCTATAAACCATTCGACTCTGTTGTTTTTTCTTTTCGAAAAGCCCGATACTTCGATAAATTGCGGAATTAGGTACACGTTTATAACATTAGTCGTTACGCAAAGCGGTCGAGATATGACAAATTGCCGGGGTGGATATCTATACCTTCCTTAAAAATCCACAGACGCAAATTGACTCGATAGAGACATAACTGGCCTTTGCTTATTGAATAATGTTGTATTTGGTGCAGTTATCGGCGTGAAAGTTCTATTGGTACGATAAATCATGCTCATTCTTTCTGGAATAGAGGGCTGGCTGTGACGTCACCTAAAAGTTGATGCGAAGGGTGACAATTGAATGGAACGACATTCTTGATTAAATATCAGAGAGTGAACTATGAAAAAAGTACCAGTTTCGATGTAGTAATAATAATTCCCAGAACTCTTAAATAAAATAAGTAAACAACTACAGAACATATAGTATGAACCATACTTTGCGCAACAATAAAGGGAACAGGTGATTTTCAACAAAATGTATCTCAGTGAGAAATGGTCTTACTGGAAATAAAAGAAGCTTGAAGACTGTAGTTTCTCAATTTATTGGTAAAATTTTTTAAGATTAGCAGTAGCCATGAAATCCTCTGATAAATCAGGAAGAACGCGAATGGAAATAATTTTTTTTAAAGCTAGACCGATGCAAAGGTCTAACTTGCTTTTTACGACCCTTCTTTTTCCTGTAACGTTAACGTAGAAAAAGAGCAAAAAAATGCCATTTTGCTATTTTTTGGTTAATGGACTGTATCTTCGTCAATATTGTGGAAAAAGCTCAGCTAATGAGAAAATTTTACAGCCTGATGTTCTCCAAAGTCCCCTCCTTAATCGGTAGACCGATCAGTTCAGCGGTTTTCTTGGACGGATTGATTGAAATTTTGAAAAAATTAAAGTAACAAGGTTTTGGTTATTTGAAGTAATCTTTTAAATTAGTTGTTTTTTTGATACGGTCCAAGAAATTCAATGAACTGATTGATCAAGGAGGGGATTTTGGCGCACATTAGGCTGTAAAATTTCCTTATAACCTGAGCTTTTTTCCCAATATTGACGAAGATACAGTCAATTAACCAAAAAATGGCAAAATGGCATTTTTTTGCTTCTTTTTCACGTTAACGTAACAGAGGAAAAATTTAAGATATTTGTCTGAATTCGACATATTCTCAATGAGATGATGATTTTTATAAACAAAAATTTGGTATGGCTATGAGATCTCCTTTAACACCAATAATGAGCAACATTTTCATGAAATTTTCTGAAGAAAACCATATTGAAAAATAAAACCAAAGACTTGGTGACGTTATGTCGATGACATTTTTGTAATTTGGCAACATATCAATAATAAAGACCTACAATAAAATGTACTTTCATGTTTCGATAAGAAAATTTCCATATCATTTTGAAACAAGTGTGTTCAGAAAAAAGACACACCCAAATCGATATCTAAATTTTTATTCTAATTATCGAATGAGTGTTAAAAAAAGTATTATAAAAACACTTTATGATAGAGCGCAATTAATTTCATCGACAACTGAAATACGAAATGACGAAATTAATTTCACTAAAAATATTCTTGAGGATAATCAATATCCAACTAATTTCATAGAAAAAAATATTTTAAACTCAGAGAGAACAATTTAGCGTCAAAACGATAATAACAATCAGGAACCAACAACAAACCGTCAAGAATAATCAATTTTAATAAATTTGATTCCTTATGTTCATGGACTTTCAGAAAAAATTGAAAGAATTCGTTCTTAATTCAACACAAGAACTGTTTCTGAAACAAAAATTGATTTACGATCTTTATTAACAAAAAATATACCTCTGAATGAGAACTAAAAATCAAGAAATTGTATTTACAATATTCCCTGTATTTGTGGAGAAACAGAAAACGTTAGAAATCAGAAAACGTGAACATAAGAATAAAATAAAAAATAGAGATAGTGGTAGATCGCAGATATCAGATCATGTGTGTTCCAATACCGGAAATTACATGATGGATTGGAAAGGTACAAAAATTCTAATCACGGAACCTGATGGTTATAAAAGAAAAATCAAGGAATCAGCTTGTATTTTGTTGGATGAGGCTAATAATCTCGCCCATTGTTCAGTAGGAATAGATCGAATTTGGATGGATTTATTGAAAAAAGAACTGGTTTCAGGGAATTTTGAAATAAAATAACGATATCAACATCAAGTTATCAATATTAATCCATGTTCATCATATATTGGCAAATGTCAATCAAAAAATCAAAATATGAATGAAGACTAGTAATTGTCTGACGAAGGAGTCTGATTTAGACCCCGAAACGTTACGCTTCAGAGTTCGAAGTGTTTTCTCTTGTTAATTGTTAGGCAACAATTTCTTCATGAAAAGTTTTGGCCCCTGACAAATTAATGCTCGAATTAAACGCAGGGGCCTTTCTTCTACTATTTAAAAAAAATTTCGAATTGTTTCTTGTTTCAGAGACTGGGAGAGAAAACCTAAATTAAGTTTTCGGGAAAAAAGAATTTTCAAGCTTCAAAAGTGAATTTCTTTATTTCCCATACGACCATTTTTCACTGAGATACAGATATTGAAAATCACCAAAAAATTTTGAGAATTTTTCTGTTCCTTTAATTGTTACAGGAAGTGTAGGTATATATCAAATGGTCACTCTCGGAAATTCAGCGGTCGAGTTACAATCTCAGACTAAGAATCATCTGAAGATGCTTACCGCAGATGTATGCGAAACGTAAGGTGAAATAATTCTTAATAGACCCAAACCAATAAGCCCGAAAATCTCTCCCAATGTCATTAATGTTATTGCTGAACATTTGTCCCATCCCTCTCGACACATGCCAATCGCAAAACTCTATGATCCTGCAGCGAGCACAGATTCCACAGATCCAGTGCCAGACGCAATAATGGCCTCAGCAAACGACGTTTAATGCCCATCGCCCACGCGATCTTCAATTCGAGCGAAGAAACAACCTGTCGATGAGAAAACGTAATAACTCACGTAACAAAAGCGGCGATAAAGATGAGATACATGCGAAACGAGGTAACAATATCGAATAAATCGGGAGATGTACCGTGGCGAGACGACATCCCCAGTCGGCACCTACAATATGGCGTTCGGCGAGTCAAGATCACTATTTTAGGGGCTAATTGACATGGATTCGTTGATAAATAACGAGAGGCAGTCCGTTTGTTTATTAATTAAACGAATGTATCACCGATGCCTCGGTTGGCCATGGTAGGTATAATTGAAGTGGATTATTATTATTTATACCGTGGCGTGGCAGATTCGCCAGAGTTCGGCGATATACAGGCGGTCTAAAAAGGCTTCCACTTAACGGAATCTTCATAATCCAACCGAAAACATTTTCATGTTAAATGTTGCTAAGACGACACATTGTCAAAAAGTTATCAGATCTCATGTAGAAAGAACCAAGCTAATAACTTTACACTCTTTAACTCTACAAGTTCTTATATTTAACAAACTAAAAATCTTGGTCAAAATACAGGATGGGCCATCCATAACTTTCATCATATAGTCATTAGACAATCTTATACAGGGTGGCCATTTGAAAACGAAACAGACGACATTACAGACGAAATAAATTTTTTCGATAGAAATGCTCGGACAGGTCGATTTCTGTTTCGAGGGGGACAACTTAAGATGTAGGTTACGGACGCATAGCGCTTCAACCCTTGCTACTACAACCCTCACACCCAATTTTTGAATAGGGAAGATGGATTGTGTGATACCTCATTTGAAAGGTATTTTTATACTGATTTCAGCACAGTAATTGTTTTTTCATTTTATGCATTAGTTCTCGAGATATTCTCGACTAAGCATTTGAAAATGAAGTGGTGTATTCATGGCACTTGTAGTGATTTTTTGTGAAAAACCTTTCAAATGAGGTATCACTCATCCCATCTTCCCTATTCAAAAATTGGGGATGAGGGTTGTAGTAGCAAGGGTTGAAGCGCTATGCGTCCGTAACCTACATCTTAAGTTGTCCCCCTCGAAACAGAAATCGACCTGTCCGAGCATTTCTATCGAAAAAATTTATTTCGTCTGTAATCTCGTCTGTTTCGTTTTCAAATGGCCACCCTGTATTTCGACAACTAATGCATAAAATGAAAAAACAATTACTGTGCTGAAATCAGTATAAAAATACCTTTCAAATGAGGTATCACTCACCCCATCTTCCCTATTCAAAAATTGGGTGTGAGGGTTGTAGTAGCAAGGGTTGAAGCGCTATGCGTCCGTAACCTACATCTTAAGTTGTCCCCCTCGAAACAGAAATCGACCTGTCCGAGCGTTTCTATCGAAAAAATTTATTTCGTCTGTAATCTCGTCTGTTTCGTTTTCAAATGGCCACCCTGTATTAACACCAAGTGGAGTTCATATAGACTTTTGAGCTTTGGGATGGAATAACGATAAAACGCTCGGACAGGTCAAATTTTGTTGAAAGGGGTACAAATAAGGGTGTTCAAATGAGTTTGGTATCACTACTCCTCTAGCCGCAACCCCTAACAGCTCTCATTTTTGAATAGGGAAAAGGGGTCGAGCAGCACCTTGTTGAAAAGGCAATTCAATTTCCTGCATGGGTGTATTTTTTTTCATCGCTTTATTATTATACAGAATGACTCAGTATTCCATCAATAACTTTCACACGCCGAATTTGAATCTTTGAGATAGAAAAAACGCTCGGACGGGTCAAAAAATGAATTCGATATCACTACCCCTCTCATACTGTTTAATAGTTGAGCGATCGAAGAAAAAAAATAATACGTTCATGCAGGTAATTGAATTACCTTTTCAACAAATCTACTCGACCTATTATTTCTATTCAAAAATAATTGCTTTAAGTGGTAGCGGCTAGAGGGGTAGTGATATCGAATTCATTTTCTGCCCCGTCCGAGCGTTTTTTCCATCTCAAAGATCCGAATTCGGCGTTTGAAAGTTATTGACGAAATACAGAGTCACTCTATATAATAATAAAGCGATAAAAAAATTCACCCATGCAGGAAATTGAATTGCCTTTCCGACAAGGTGCCGCTCGACCCCTTTTCCCTATTCAAAAATGAGAGCTGTTAGGGGTTGAGGCTAGAAGGGTAGTGATATCAAACTCATTTGAACACCCTTATTTTTCCCCCTTTCAACAAAATTTGACTTCTTTAAGAAAAAGAATAAAACGGTAAACAAAACAAAAAAGTTCTTTGCCTTTACGGAGGCCAACACCGAAAACATTTTTGAAACATAGATAAATTCAAAATAGTAATCATCGAAATGAATACCATTTTCAATTCCCAGGCTCAGAGATCTTTAATCATGAGGTTGGAGAAATGATATTAGATTTTATGAAGATTTTGTCTCTGAGATGTATGCGATACTGATGAGGCCAAACAAGGCCGAAACCGGTATATCGCTCATCTCAGTGACAAAATCTAATATCATTTCTCCAACCTCATGATAAAAGATCTCTGATCCTGGGAATTGAAAATGGTATTCATTTCGATGATTACTATTTTGAATTCATCTATGTTTCAAAAAAAAATTTGACCTGTCCGAGCGTTTTTTCGTTATTCCGTCCCAAAGCTCAAAATTCGGGGTGGAAAGGTATGGATGGCCGACCCTGTAGAAACTGTGGTTGTGGTTATTACTTAGAAACCATATCAGAACCTTAGATTCCAATAGAACAACAATGTAATTGAAAAGAGAACAAATTGTATTCGATATAAATACACATGAGGTGTATTACGTCTACGAATGTTTAATTTTATCTGCTAATTCGAAATGGGGGGGGGTGATTTTTACCGGAAATTCTTAAATATTTTTTTTAACATACATAACAAGCAGTCCTTCCTATATATCGATTGTCAGACTTAAGGAAGTACCCTAACAGTTTTTATTATCATCATTGAGTCAGTGACGAAATCGGGATATCTATTGAAATATTGTCTGGCAGGTCTCTGCATTTTCTAATATTATTAAAAAAATGTTTCTAATTGTTTCTTGTTTCAGAGACTGAGAGAGAAAACTCATATTAAGTTTTCAGGAAAACGAAATCGGGAGTTTTCACATATCCATAAAATCATGAGTGTAAAAGCTAGGTAATTGAAACTTTGTACGTTTAATGAGTCTACTATTGACATCATGTCGTAAGAATTTTGTTCTTCTGGTATCTTCCAATCTCAAGATATGAGGGTTCGATGAAACACTTAGAGAGAAGGTAGGCAGTGCCCCCAGATCTAAATACGTAAATTTTTGCACATTTGTTAGGAGAAAATCAAATCGAGAAAAGTCGTCGTTGCTTATAACAATAAACCTCGAACTATCGAAACCAGTGATGTTTCGAATTCTTCATCAGTTTCCTTCATCAGTCGAAATCGTTGTATATTCAAAATAGTTGATTCATCATTTGGTCATTTGACATTTGGTTTATTCAACTTTAAAAATTTTTCGAGGACAGTTCTTCCTTCATCAATAAACTAATCCAAACACCAGCTAGGTATCTATTCTAAGTAATGGGCCAGATTATAATCTCAATCAAAATACAAGAGTAGGTGTTCTATCTTTTTTTTCTTGATTAGGTTTCGTCATCAAATCTTCGTGATATTTCAATCCATCCTGCCATCTCCGGTATTGGAACACACATGATAAGCAACGAATTTAATGTCACCATTTTTTTTGTTTATGTTCACACTTTGTGATCTCTAAAGTTCTACACGTATTTCCTGTAAATGTTTTCTCTCCTGAATGTCACTTTGGTTTCAGTTGACGAACTGAGTTTAGCGACACTGATGACGACTAATGACTCAGAAACCGGTCTGCCTGCTACTCTTGTTTACGTTTCCCAATGTTTTTTATAATTTTATTATCTGAATTTCTGAGTGAATAAATAGCATTCGAGATGATTCGAGAATACCAATCCCTGATTCCATTCGACAATGCGAGGATCGGCTCCCTGGGCTTTTCAAGGTGCACGGCGTCGGAAATAACAGACCAAAACGACCGAAAGTCGGTCGAGAAATGAAGAAGAGGTCTGACTTCGTGGCGTTATCGGCCTCGCTGCATCGGCGAGGAAGATACTTAACAAATGTGTTGGAAAGAATCAGTGCTTGTTGGACACAATAGTTTATGTAGCAGAAACCTGTTCCGAATCGAATTAATATCACGGGAGCTCCAGGGTTGGTCCAGAATTCACGAGGCCAAATTGTTGTCGAATAGTCCGATGGGAAATTTATACCTAATATTACCGCTTTGTGGCAAGTTTTTTTTTGTTCTTGAGTGACAGACTTGTGTTTATCACATTCTTTGTCTTGTTTTTCGCGATAATTTGTATTTATCTGATTTTGATTAAAATCTATTCTGGGAAAATTTTGCATCTTCTTGAACATTCTAGTGTTTCACTTCCCAGTAAAATATCGACGTTGCCAAAAATACACCTTTATCATCGTTATGATTCCAGCACCCCCAAAGATTCTCAAAAACCTCAGCTAATACTCTTCCCTCCTAAAAATATGAGCTTATCCGTCTTTTATTTCAATAAGCATACAAAAAAAAATATAAACTAATAAGAGATGAAGGGAATGTGTCATCATCGCTTATATAACTCTACTTGTTCGATGAACAGTAGTTGGGTGAGTTAGACGACGGAGGGCGCTTTGATCATATTGATTAGAAAAGCAATTTTTCTAGAAAAAAAAAATTGAAAATTAATCTGAAAAAACTGAATGCAAAAATATCTCTCCGTACAAATACTTCTGTTAAATAACGAGTTCATTAATAAAAATAAAAAAATTGAATATTTTTTTCTCATAAATGGAAATTATTGAACAATTCATTGTAGATATTGAACAATTCATCGTTACAAAGTGAGAATCGTTTTCATCGATAAATCAATTTTTCAACGAGAATAAATTATTCTCGGAAATAAGTATTCATCTTTCCAACTAATATAAACGCATTATTCATGGCGAATAATAGTACAGGGTGTACCAAGTTCGACAGCCTATTGGGCGTCTCTGGAGAACTATTTGAAATCTGAAAATTGTGATTATATCATTGTTTGACATTATCTACCGATCTAAAATATTCTTGGAGCCTGACCACTTTCAGTTATACAGGGAGTGAAAAAAAAGTTCACAAATTTTTTTCCTGTTTTTTCGTTTTCGAATTTGATAGAGTATGTAATTCTGAATACATTCGTACTCAAATCGTTGGATTCGTCAAAATACTTTCCAAAATGTCGAGAAAAAACTGAAGAAAAAAGGGAGATAAGTGTATTATGTTTGTTATTCCTAACCTAGATATCGTAAGCACAAACCGCTTTCATATTTCTGAAGGCCAAGAATGTGGAAATATTGTACATTTTTCAGAATTTTGAAAAAAACCCGTCACAGGATGTTCGAAAAATTGGTTCAAAAATTGGGATCAAGATTGACCCATAACTTTCGTTTTTCAAATTAGAACCCTATTTTTTATGATCGCGTTGGATTGTGCGAAGAAAAATGATGATAATGTTCCAACATGTTAATGCTCCTAAAACTAATAATTCTTGAGTTATTCAGGATTTCCTGATTTCATGTCGTACGTACCGTCAAATTCATCGAATCTGTTTCATATCAACAATGGCCTTGGTCAAAGAAGATAAATTACTCAAATAACTCACTAGTGACTTCCTTTTTTCTGAATTCATTTATCATTGTTGATTTAAAACAGATTTCATGAATAGAAACAGAAAATCCTGAATAACTCAAGAATAAGTAATTTTAGGAGCATCAACATGTTGAAACATTATCATCATTTTTCTTCGCAGAATCCAACGCAATCATAAAAAAATAGGGTTCTAATTTGAAAAACGAAAGTTATGAGCCAATTTTGATCCCAATTTTTGAACCAACATTTGGAACGCCCTGTGACGGGTTATTCAAAATTGTGAAATTGTACAATATTTCCACAGTCTTCGCCTTCAAAAATGTGAAAACAATTTGTGCTTACAATATCTAGGTTAGGAATAAAAAACATAATACCGAATACACATCTCCCTTTTTTCTTCAGTTTTTTCTCGATATTTTGGAAATTATTTTGACGAATGCAACGATTTGAGTACGAATGTATTCAGAATTGCATACTCTATCAACTTCGGAAACAAAAAAACAGAAAAAAAAAATTTGGAAAATTTTTTTTTTCACTCCCTGTATAACTGAAAGTCAGGCTCCAAGAATATTCTAGATCGGTAAATAATGTCGAACAATAATATAATCTTAATTTTCAGATTTCAAATAGGTCCAGTTCTCCAGAAACGCCTAATAGGCTGTATATTCAAAAACACGTTGCAGAATGAGCGTCTATTCCAACACGAATACGAAATTCTAAAACAATCGAGTTTTCGAAGGCATGAGTGTTAGAATTGCCTTCTGCAACGAGTATTAGACGATATTTTCTCTATTTCAGTCAAGTTTCGTGAAATACTCTCGAAATTCAAATGAAAATTCAGATTAGTGACTTTTGTATTGCATCTTGGCAGTTGATGTGACTCACGAAATTTGACAGATTACTGAATTTGAATTGATTTGATTTGAAAATTGAGAGGATCTGAGGTCAGTACTGACAACCACAAAACGAAAAATATAACTCAAAACAATGCTGTAATGAGTTTCATTAAAGCACTACTTTTAGTACTGTAATGATCTCATTACGATACTGAAATTGAGAAATATTTATTACGCCATATTTCAAGCAGAGAATCCTCTGGTATGAATAGACTCAAAAAATATAAATTCATCGTTCTCTCAGTGTACGAACATTTCAATTATTTCAATAAGTTTGTTTAAACACTTGTAATGAATAGTCAGAAAGAACAGTTTGAATAATCTTCAGAATGGGTTGTAAAATAGGTATTAAGTAAATTATAAATTTTTCTCGATTCCATGAACTGCTTGTGTTTCAGATACAATAATATTTTCATCACTTGTTCCTGGTAGTAAAAAAAAATTATTTGTCAAAAGACAAAAAAATACCAAATGAAAATAGTTTTGCAAAATGTTACAACAATGTCCAACAGCGCAAATTCCCAACGCAACAATCGGCAACATCGTCCAATAAGACCGATATCTTTTAATGAAGCCAGTGTCTCCTGCATCTTCACCATTCCCGATGCGATTTAACAAATATTATTTACAATTATCGCTTCGTGCGCCCATAAAAATATATTAAAAACAATATTTGTTCTTCGGCCGAGCATCGGGTTCTGTAATGTTACTTCCATCTCGTTCTAAATTATTAATAATGATCGTGTTTATATAACCTCTCTGAGCTTTTCTAATATGGACCTTAATATATGGGATTCTGGATAACCTGTTCTTGGCCCGCTTGCATCTTGCTCTTCATCCGGACGATTTAGCAGGTCCGTAATGATGGTAATCATCGGTCTACAAGGAATTAATTCTGGCCGAACACCTATTAGGCATCCAACGCTTGAAAAAAATAGTGAAAAAACTGATTGAGTTGTTCGGTTGGGAAGGAAAGTGTTAGAACACGTTCCTAATCGCGGTTTTTGCAGATAAGGAGACTGCGAAATCCACAAGAAGGTTTCATATTTCTATAACACTTTGTTTTACATGTAATGGCGAGCTTTCTGCATGACGTTCTCCTTGCATTCGAATGTGTTTTATTTCAATCATTATTATCCACAGTAGAGTGACTTTATTGCTTTTGGCCAGTTTTTCTTTGGTAGCTTTTCTTCTCAAATCACAAAAAAACCTTCGTACAGTCACAAGACACTGAACTGGATTCCTTTCTGAATTTCAACATTGAATTGCAAAAACCATCAAGAACCTTTTGAGTCAAAGAAATCCAACGTCAACATGCCCAAACTTCAATAACAAAACTTCAATAACAAAGTTCATAAGAGTCACAACAATGTCATGATTTCGTTTACAATCCGAGATCTTTTCTTCGTAAGCTGCAACAAAGATTTGTCTCTGTCTCAATCCAACAAGATCGCATCTGATTTCATCAGTCCTCGGTAGTTCCACAGTCGAATTTTAAAACCTCAGTTTCATGAGACCGCCGCAGATAGCGCCAGATATGCACCGCTTGACGTATTGGACAAGTTCGAGTAACATGTCAATTTGTTCTCACGGAAGATAGCCCATATACAGTGTGTGGATGAAGAGAGAAACAAAATTCATAACCACTTTATCGGATTTTTTCAAGCTGGAATAAGTATTAATTCAATTCTGTATCAAATTCTCCCACATCATGCGAATATCATGCGAAAATATCTCATTCTCGCACAATTTTCATGGTAATATTTATTCATTATATAATGTTGACCTTCCGCAACTGATTTATTTAATATTTGTCAGATTTATGAGGAAGGAAACAGTTCTGCCAACACATATTTTTCAATGCAGAAATCACTTATCGATATTCATGGAAATATGCCAGTAATTCAATGAATTAGAGAAAATGACGTATGATACTCCTACAGTCTTATCCTTCTGATCGTTCATTCAAAAACTCGCCACTTAGTAGCTCGTTTTTGAATTATGAACTCATGGAAAAATATCAGTGCCTTCTGCACTTTTATTATAAATAACTATTATGATACAAGTGTAAAAGGCTTTGATATTCTTTCGCGAATTCATTGAATGAAATAGTGTTAGAATGAGCCTTTTGTACGAGTGTTATAAAATCATTTAAAACCCAATAAAAACTTGATTCGATTCAATAAAAACCAGTATGACACATTTTGTCAATCTGGTCGCCTTTTTTCTGAAGTTTGGTTCGTTGCCTCATGAATGTTGTTATTTTGAAATGGAGTCAGTTTATCAACAGCTTCGATTTCGAGTTTTCTGAAAATGCCAAGACGGAAATTAACAAACGCTGAGGCTAATAGGGCTCTCGGAATGCTACAGGTGGCCTAATTCAGGTTGTTGTAGCGGAAAGGCTCCAAGTCAGCCAGAGTGTAATATCTCAACTTTGAAATAGCTTCAGGGAGACAGGTTCCGTGTTGGAAAGACCAAGGCTTGGTGGGCGACGAAAAACAACACCCGCTCAGGATCGTTTCATCGCCGTTTCGGCGAGAAGAAAGCCTACATCTACGTGTAGAATGCTACGGAATACTCTATAAAATGCAGATGGTGTCCGAGTTTCCATCGAAACCATCAGACGACGTTTGAGGGAGGTGAATCTAGGTTCAAGACGTCCATTAAGAGGAATTCCATTAACACGTGACCACAAGCGTCAAAGACTGGAATGGGCAAGGCAACATATCAATTGGAACGATCAATGGCATAGTGTCCTTTTCACTGATGAATCCAGATATGGACGATTTTCAGATTCTCGAAGAACAAGGGTATGGAAAAACCCACGCCTACCCCGTAATCGTCGCTATGTCCAAGAAGTCCATCAATTCCGAGGGGGTAGTGTTATGGTATGGGTCGGGATATGTTTCAACGGACGCACAGATCTATACCTTTGTCCAGGGAATATGACCGCCTTACCCTATAGGGAGCATGTCATTGACAATGTTTTGCCAAATTTTCACGCTGCTGTTGATGAAACTTTTCAATTTCTAGAGGATAACGCTAGACCGCACCGTGCAGCCATAGTTGAGAATGCGCGCGGGAAGCTTGGTATTCCACATTTACCTCCGCACTCACCAGATTTGAATTGCATAGAATCAGCATGGGATATGCTTCAAAGAACGTATTCCAGAATCCTTGAATCATCTGAGAGAGCTTCTGCCCCGTTCATGAAACCAAATTCCTCAAAAAATGTTCAACAACCTTGTGTGTAGTATAGAATAGAATATTAGTAGAATAGAATTTAATTTGCTTCTACAATTGATTATATTACATTTAAGTATGCAAAGAAGATGTAAAGCTGTTATTGATGCGCGTGGAAGCCATACATTGTATTGATAGTCTTAAAATGCTTGAATTCTCTGGGAATAAAATTTGGTTATTGCACTCGATTTTTCTTAACCACCCTGTATACGCTATAGACCTACAGGCTAAAATTAATTTTATTTCCTGCAACATATTGATATGAATTTTCATCACAAAATCTCATTCAAACTATATTTTCTGCAATTTGAGTCAATATCCCTAACGACCCTAACTCATGGGGAGCAGTTTATTACACGAATGCTCGTTCTTTATTCAAAGATTGAAGGTACTCGCACAGCTTTATGGTATACGAATAAAACATAAAAGAGAATTTTCTGAAATTGAGAAGCTCTGAATCAATAATAGTAATTTCTCTATTTCGGTATCGTATTGAGTTCATTACAGTACCAAAAGAAGTGCTGTAATGAACTCATTGCAGCATTGCTTCCAGTTATATTTTTCGTTTTGTGGTTGTCAACTCTGGCTTATCAATTTTCAACACACGTCAATTCGAATTTCGTAATCTGTCAATTTTCGTAAAGGTCACATCCACTGCCAAGATATAAAAAAAAAATGGTTCGGATTCCGACGCTGTTCAACCGTTGACTCCTCAACCTCGCGCGCCGCTGGCCAACGTTCATCACCAGAGGACACCTTACCTATAACTCAACATCCTCTCCGTTGCCATCAGCCATCATAAAAATCCGCCGCATACGATTATTATCTCTATGTAGAAAATTCGGTATGCAAATCTGCGAATTTTCGTAGTTGCCGAATCTGATCATCTGCGACGATACGTACCAGAAATCCGCCTTCAGCGGCGCATTAATATACAGAGTGTGCATGAAGTATGGAACATAATTGTCCCCTATTGCGTGTTTGAAAAAAAAGCTCGGACAGGCCGATTTACTGACCCTAATGATTGTGTGAAAGGTTGGTACCGAGATAAAAACTTTTTCAGAAAATTTACTGTAAGAAATAAAAATGGAACTTTGACTGAGAAAAAACTTGTTTCAACCCAAAAACGAACGAAAAAACGCAGATATTGTTTTTTTTTCAACCAATCTCTAATTTTTTGGCAGTTCCATTCATTTCATCTTGTAGAACAAATGTGAGAATATTTCAGTTGACTGTAGGCCTCCTGCCACGACTTATTTATTATCTATGAAATTTCTGTTACAAAGAACAGTTTCGCCAAACTACATTTTTCAAAGCGAAAATCCCTTAATAGTATTCATGGAAATCTTCCATTAATTTCAATGAAAAGTCGGTGAATTATAGAATATAGAATATTCTAAAAAACTAGGCTGAATGGAATCCTATTCCAACACGAATGCGAAGGATGAGTGTTGGTATTACCTTCTGCAACGAGTATTAGACGATATTTTCTCTATTTCAGGCAAGTTTCGTGAAATACTCTCGATATTCAAATAAAAATTCAGACTAGTGACTTTTGTCTTGTCTTGGCAGTTGGTGTGACTTAAGAAATTCGACAGATTACCGAATTTGAGTTGATTTGATTTGAAAATTGATAGGAGCGGAGGTCAGAACTGAAAACCACGAAACGAAAAATATACTCCCCGTCAA
Organism: Hippodamia convergens; assembly: GCA_038502775.1. Taxonomy (NCBI): domain Eukaryota; kingdom Metazoa; phylum Arthropoda; class Insecta; order Coleoptera; family Coccinellidae; genus Hippodamia; species Hippodamia convergens. The sequence goes on along the minus strand of CM076609.1, from coordinate 72,390,057 downwards.
TAAATTCTGGACAGGCAAAATTTTTGTCAAATTCAACACCCTGTATCTTTTTTCGTGGTGCTGCGATTTTGTTGTAATTTTCACCAGGTGTAGTATTGGGTCTTGGTATATTAACCTGATATTTACTTTGCAAAACTATCTGTAGTTTATCCCTTATACATAAAGAAACAAAATCTTGTTTTATACTCTCCAATTATCAACACTCTGTGGTGAATTCGAGGCAGGCAATTTTATATCATTAAGTTGTAATTTGAAGTGTTATCCTTTCTCAACAAAATGGTTTTTGATTTACGTCAGTATCTGCTTTTAAAAAAAAGATAGACATTTTCAAAGAAAGTGTTGCATTTTTTCAATTTTTATAACAATTCGATTAGCAAACATGCACAAACATCTCAAAATTAATATCGTATATTTCCACCTCGCTTTCTCATCATTTCTCCCATACGACGTGGCATACTTTTAATGCATTTCCGAATTGCTTCTGGGGGAATATTTTCCCGTTCTTCAAGAAGGGCTGTTCGTAAATCGGGTAAGGTGTTGGACTGCCGATTTCGAACATGTCTACCTAGCAAATCCCATAAATGTTCAATTAGATTTAAATCCGGACTTCTGGCTGGCCACACCAATCGTTGAATATTCACCTCTTCTAAGTATTCTGTTACAACCCGTGCAACGTGAGGCCTAGCATTGTTCTGCATTGACAGAAATTGTTGGGGAAATATTCCCCAGAAGCAATTCCTAAATGCATTGAAAGTATGCCACGTCGTATGGAAGAAGTGATGAGAAAGCGAGGTGGAAATATACGCTATTAATTTTCAGATGTTTGTTTATTATTGCTAGTTGATAAGGTATCGTTATGTTTTAAATTGTTATAAAAATTTAAAAATGCAACACTTTCTTTGAAAATTTGTATATTTTTTTAAATAGCAGATACTGACGTAAATTGTGAAACATTTTTTTTTTAGAAAGGGTCAGACTTCAAATTAAAACTTAATGATATCAAATTTTCCTCCTCAAATTCACCACAGAGTGTTTAGAAATGAAGGGCATGAAACGAGGTTTTGTTCCTCCCTGATAAACTACAGGTATTTTTGCAAAGTTAATTTCAGGTTGATATTACAAGTCCCAATACTTCACCAGGTGAAAATTGTAACGAAATCGGAGAACCACAAAAAAAGATACAGGGTGTTGAATTTGACAAAAATTTTGCTTGTCCGGAATTTATTGACGGGGAGTGTATTACTGAAAAAAATTCTGTAATGAGTTAATTACAGCACTACTTCTAGTACTGTTATGAACTCATTACGATACTGAAATAGAGAAAAATAATTTACAGCGATTTTCTCGAAGACTACATATTTTTCAAAACGATTGAATACGATATCCCTAACTCTTGTGTAGCAGTATATAAAGGCGTCAGCAAAGGTCTACCAATATGGCTGCCAATCGTTTCCGGATTGCAGTGGCGTAACATAAATTTCAAGTACGAGAAAGAAATATTAGTGCAAACGTCTGAAGGAGAATAATTTCCATTATCTATAAGAATTAAGACCATTGGCCCTGAAATGTTGTTCATTTTGATATCATCGTGCGAATAGTAGGGAAAAGCAGCAAATGACGTTAACGAATCCCTCTCCAGTCACATTTTTCCGTCCCATTTTCGCAAATTAACTCCGCTCTTAAAGGCCAGCAAGCTCTCGTGGAATCCTCCCCAACAATTCGCAAACGCAGTCGAACTAACGCTGCAAAAACCGCTGTTCCCGTCCTAGAACAACGGAATACCTGTGTACCGAACGGCCGTAGCTCAAAAAACACGACGGGAACACGTCGCAGCTTTTTCGACGGCGAGCTACGAAAATTACGAAATTCCTACCCGTATGGAACGAGCGGTGAGGGGTTCCGTATTAACCGGAATCGATTAAACGAAATGCCACGTTGTTTAGCGGTTTTATTGATAAATAATGACGGCGTTCAATTAAACCGTAATGATCGCGTAATTCGCTCTTGTTTTTTGCGCGGCTGTAAGAGCGAGGCGGCCTTGGTTCTCGCTTTTGACGAACGAGGTTTTATCGCACAAAGTTTCTTGGGAACAAAACTTCGCTCGCGAAAACTTTCAGGGGTACATAGTTTTTCTCATGAAACCTTTCATTGGCGCATAATTTTATGGGCATCAAAATTTGAGTGAACAAAATTTCAGGGGCGCAGAATTTCGTGAACCAAACTTTCAGGGGTACAAAATTTATGAGCACAAAACATAACGTTCAAAAAATGTTATGGGCATCAAATTTGAAAGAAACAAAATTTTACGAGCCCAAACTTTCATAGTCGAAAAATTTCGCTCTCCCAATTTTCAGGGCTACAAAATTGTGCGCAGGAAACTTCATGAGCACCAAACTTCACGATCACAAAATTAGAGGGAAATAAATTTCCAGGCAAAAAATTTTGAGAGCCCAAACTTTCATGGTCACGAAATTCTGCTAGCACAATCTTTCAGGAGTACGAAACTGTTTTCATGGAATCTTTCATTGGCACAAGATTTTATGAACACGAAACTTTATGGTCACAAAGTTTTATTGGGATCAAATTTAGAGAGAACAAAATTTCGGGGGCACAAAATTTTTAAAGCACAAAATTTTTAGGGCACAAAATCTTTTCTTAAATTGATGAAAATATTGAAATAAAAATTCCATGAAGAACAACATTTTCTTCGCGATAACGAATTTATATCAGAGAGTCTATAAGACCTTTTTTTGCAATTCATTCGATGATTTTCCTTCGAAGGACGTTGAAATTTTGATTACACTGCGCAAAAAAATTAACGCACATTATGGAAATCTCAAATTTATTCTACAACTGAAGGTGTTCTCAATGATAATTATTTTTATCAGAATTATGCATGCATATGATATCCACTTTCGACGTTTTTCTTCAATACAGATGTTCTTTCCCAGCAGGAATAAAAAAAGATGATATTATCAGATTTTGAATGTATTGGCTCCATTCTAAAATCAGTTGTTCTCGATCAATTCTAGTGATCAATAGTTTTTCTTTCGTTTGATTTTCTACACTCGATCGCTATGCAACGCGAAACACGCAATTTGACCCAAGAGGAATGTGGCCAAACGGTAGTTTCGCGAGAAGAAGTGTGGACATACACAAGAATTGCAGAAATTTTTGGAGTTTCCCATGAAAGTGTGTCCAGAATGTTGCAGCGATTCAGGGAGAAAGGTATGAATGTCCGAAGACCAGGACAGGGTAGACCACGGGTAACAACTGCCATTCAAGAACGTTACTTGAGAGTTTCTTCGTTGAGACAACGGTTTGCAACCGCTCGTCTCCTTCAAAATCAGCTTGAGCAAACTCATGGGGTGCAAATTAGCACTCAGACAATAAGAAATCGCCTCAGAGAATATGATTTAAGGCCTCGTGTCGCGGCAAGAGGCCCAGCTCTTACCCCAGCCCATTGAAGGGCGCGTTTGGATTTTGCGAGAGAGCATATCCATTGGGAAGAGGCAGATTGGGAAAGAGTTATCTTCACAGAAGAGCCTAGATTCTGCCTTTACCATTGTGATCGACGTTTCCTTGTATACAGACGTCCACATAAAAGATATGCTCAGTGCAATTTCCTGAATACTATTGGTTTCGGGGGAGGATCGATTATGGTATGTGGTGGAATCTCTTTGACTGCTCACACAGATCTAATGGTCGTTGATAATGGAGCTATGAAGGCTGATAAGTATATAAAGAACATTCTTGAAGAACATGTAGAGCCATTTGCCCCATACATTGGTGAAAATTTTATTTTATGAACGATAATGCCAGACCCCATCGTGCGCGCATCGTTCAGGAGTACCTTGAAGAGGTTGAAGTCTCTCGGATGGAATTGCCAGCGAGAAGTCCAGATCTCAATCCGATTGAGCAGGTTTGGGACAACCTCAATAGAAGGCTGAGAAGTTCAGATAATCATCTAGCTACTCTTAGTGACTTAGGAATCCAACTCGGAGAAATCTGGGAAGGATTAGATCAGAACATTTTAAAATCACTCATTTTGAGTATGAACCGTCGTTGCCGAGCTGTAATTAACGCAAGGGGTGGAAATACCAAGTATTGAATCACTTATCAGTATTTTGAAAATTGTTCATTTCTCTTCTTTCACATAAGGTTCGGTGAAATCCTGAACTTTTCTTCCATTTAATGTAGGTATGTTGTTTCGTTCAAAACCTTCCCGAGAGAACATAAAAAATAAGTCATAAAGTCAATATAGAGTCAACTTTCATTAAAATTGAGATTTTCAGAATGTGCGTTAATTTTTTTGCGCAGTGTATATTCAGATCATTTTCAAAGTATCGATGAAGTGTATGTCATCCATATGAAATGAAAAGAATTTCGTGCTCCGTTGCCATTTAGACAGAATTACCCGTGTTCTCTACAACAGAATGTCTCACCACCTTGCCTTACTCCATGAGCTTTCATATCTCACGGTCATCGATGAAAGCCTCACCACGGCCATCTAGGCGACATCGGCCAACAGAAAGCACCAATATCGATCGGTCCGGCAGCAGAGTCTACAAGCCGTTATCCGGCTCTAAGCCCACTACGATAGGCAATTTAGTAGATAAATAACGATACTTAATTAAATTGTAAAGATCGTGTAATGCACTCTACTCTCGTAATTGGAACATCTTGTGAGCCAGAGAACCGGAATCCTGTCGAGTCCGCGAAGAAGAAGAAGGGAGGCGGATTTCATGCATATGCAAAGCCGCCCGAGATAGCGTCCGATATTGCGAGAGGGCGACGTTGCCAAAAACGATCGTCCATTCAGGTATGTCTAGACGGAGATGGTCTGAAATACCATAATTTTACCTGCGTCATGCGTAATTGTTCTTTTTAAATTACGAAGCATCGCCTTTTCAGCCTGAACTGACAAAAATCCAGCCTCGTCTATGAATAATTATCGAATTAATTTTTTCGGAGTTTCTTTCTTGGTCGGCTGTTGATGTCTCCAAGTAGAAATCGGCAGATTTCATTTTGCGTCACACTTTGGATAAGCCTGCTACAAAAATATATCGAGTTTTCACCATGACTTTTTCTAGTTCGATAATAAACATCAACAAGATTTCATTGCGATGGCACCTACGGGGTTGACGCAATTGGTAGACGATTGGAAATGACCTGAATCTCACCCTTATATTCTTAAATTCTAGAAAGTGTAGTTTCGATTATTTTTCAAGTGAGACATCATTACTATTCAACCACAAAATGAAATGAAAGACGATGAAGTATGAAAATCATGTTTATCGCTTGATCGCCCGTTGAAGTCTCCAATCGAATATCGCGTGTAAAACCGATTTTTCTGTTCATGACCCGAACAAAAAAAATCGAGGACATCGTTTGAAGAGTGATATCCACGAGGCAGGAGTAACGACATCTTATTGGGGGTCCTAATGGCCCAATCAATTTCGTTCGGATTTATCTAGAAGATAAAGGAGCTTTCCGAAACGACGAATTAAACTACAAATAGAGGTAACGTCCGGGACATCAACCTACCACCGTCCGTTAGATATGAAGAGAACGTCATACGGGTGCAGAGGCGGAGAGTTCATTGGGGCCTTGATTGAAGAATAATGTTCTTGGTTAAAAAAAAGATTGGCTATAGGTGGAAAAGATACAAGATGTTAATGAATAAGGGAGAATTATCCTGAAACCTTATAAGGATTTCAATCCTCAGTCAGAAAATGAATTACTAAGAAAGAAGAAGTATTTATCTCGAAACAAAACAGAAAAATTTAGCAAAAAACGCAATACAAGTTTTATTACAAGTATGAGTATTAAAAGTGACGTTTTATTTTGTGAGTGAAAAAGTTCATGAAATGAGCGGACAAATTGAAGAATTTCACGAACAAAATAAAATCACTTTTAACGCAAATACCATACAATGTTTTTTGTACAACTGTCATATTTTGATAAGGATATGACCGATTTTGCAATGACAATAATCTTCAAAATGTATTTTAATATCCAAATAATCAAAAGTTTGTTGTGAATGGCAAACGTTGCCAACGTTATGATTACTAACAAATGAGAAAAGACGATGTCATTTGAATTTCGTTCCTGTCCAATTTTCGTCTTGGGTTTTTACCTGCTTAATAAGTTTGTCGAGAGTCCAAATATTAATAAAAGTGACGAATTGGTTGTTCCTCTGGATATTGAAGAGTCTGCAAGAAGAGCAAATTTCGAACACCTACCTAAAAAATCTGTTCAGCAGTACTATATTGCATATAACAATTTTCTGGCATAGTATAAATTAAAAAATGTAGAAGAGAACTTCAGTGAAACTGTTTTCCTGGCATACTTAGAAGAAAAATCAAAAATATGGAGTTCATCAACTTTGTGGAGCAAATTTTCAAAGATAAAGTGAAGCGCCCTTGTTGAAAATGGTGTGGATGTTTGTGAATATTTTAAGGTAATAGCATATTTGAAACGGAAAAGTGAAGGATATCGTCCCAAAAAATCAAACATTCTCACTCGTGAACAAGTTGAAAAGTTTATAAAGGAGGCACCAGATGAGAAATACTTGATGGTTAAGGTTGCAACTATTTTCGGATTATTTGGAGCCTGTCGGCTTGAAGAATTGTGTGATTTATCAGTGGAAGACATCGAAATAACAAATAAATCATTGGTTATAACACTTCCAAGAACAAAAACCAAAGTCAGTAAGTAGTTCTTTCAGTATTATTGGGAAGTATGTTGACTATTTTCATAAGTACTTTGCACTGCGCCCTACTGTCATCAAACATCGTCGCTTTTTCCTGTAATAAATGAATAATAAATGCACTGCCAATCCAGTTGGTATTAATACATTTGGGAAAATTTCATCTATTTTTGCCGAATTCCTCAAACTGCCAGAACCAAAGCAATATGCAGGACACTGTTTTCGAAGATCCTTCGCTTTATTGCTAGCAGAATCAGGAGCAAATATTACGGATATATAAAACATGGTGGATGGAAGTCTACGACAGTAGCCGAGGGCTATGTTGATCATTCCATTGCATTTAGGAATGTCATTGCTGATAAAATTCTCCTAACCTCAACAAATTTTGGATCATCATCATCCAATATTTCACTTCCGGTTTCTACAAGTACTGATGGTGGTGTGGATTCTAATAATGTGTTGCGAAGCTCCCTAACGTCACAGGGCATTAATGTTAGCAATTGTTCTAGTTTTACGATTAATATTAATGTTCATAAGTAATGATTGTTAAATATTGATAATAAAAATTTGCAATTGCTGAAATTTTCTCATCTCATTTCATCATAAGAAAATGGAGTGCTAAAAATATTTTTAACACTAATGTTAAAAATATTTTCAACACGCTTCCACATAAACAATCAATTTCAACATTTTTTGCTGTCATTAAAAGTGTCACTTTTAATGGCAGTTGTACAAGAAACTAGAACCCTAAATCAGCACATACTTATGAATAACAAACAAACAATGAGCAGTATATTTCTCAAAAATGAAATTTCTGAGGTAAAAAACATGAAGAAAAAAACAAACAAACAAATTGATAAAAACCCCGTTTATTCAAGTCGGTGGAAAACAGGACAAATGAGATGAGAGGCCATTGAAAAAATTTGCGGTCCTCACCAACGATCAGAACCTTGTTTAAGCTTCACCTACGTCACATTCCTGCGCCCCAATTCGCGACACTCCATTAGGCGACATTATATTCGACGCCCAAACATGTGTATAGAGCCGTTCATCATCTCCAAGAGGCAATAATACCGCCACTGGAGGTAAGACTCGGACATTAGACCCGAACGCTTATAAAATTGAATAAAGCCGAATTTGCATAAATAACTTATTTAGAATAGCGTCGCATCGGATGGCCGCGGCTACGGGATTTTTGGCCAGAGAAGATCGATTCAACTCATTAGTCATTCTCGAGTCGCTACCTGATCACATAGATCCTTATCTCTCGGACATATATATCGTTTCTTACAGATTTCTACGTGGGAATCGCGTCTCATTGAAATCTATGGGGAACACGGACTGAATAATTACAGTTTTTCGGTGGATGATCTATGGCCGGAGATCGGGAAAGCGCTGTGGAATCTGTGGTTCATGTGAAAACGGAGCGTTGTAATTTCGGGGCCATTGTTCTCGACTACCGCTTCGCTCGAATGTTTTCTGACGCCATAGCTGGTTTGGGGCGTCCATATGATTCTTTTTTCTTACGTGTGAATTAGAGACGAATACGAAATTCGAGAAGAATGGGAGGATCTATGAATAAACGGGTGTAATTAAGGATGATGGTGAATGCCCCGAATTATTCAGTCCAACGATCTGAAACACTCCTTGAAAATCGCCATTTGAGTATATTGACAATCATAGATTCTCGCTTTTCAACTAATGGAGATGAACAAAAATTTTTCCCGAAATTGACTCAAATATGAACATACTATAAGATTGAGCTTAAAGAAATACATAATAAACATAGTTAGTATGATCTGATTCAGGTAAAATATTGGCTGAATAACTTCATGCTATTTTGAAGGTTATATCATAATGCCTCTCTCATAGAAGCCTACATTCCCATTGGCAAATGGGAGACTAAGGGATTTTGCAGCAGCGCGAGGGTAAAAATTTGGACAACATAATCTTTGCCACTCATTTTTCCAAAACCCTGTCTAAATTTTAATAACGACAAACTTTTCTTCCAATTAAATACTAGCTGGCCCGCGCAACTTCGTCTTCACAAATTGGCTATTAAAATTATTGTTATTATTATTAGTCCAATATCATGTTCAAAAAAAAAAAAATTGAAGAAGCTTAGATTCTTCCTGGAAAACTTAATTTCGATTTTCTCCGCCAGTCTCTGAAACAAGAAACAATTGGAATTTTTTTTAAATAATAGAAGAAAGGCCCTGCGTAAAAACTTGAGCACTAATTTATCAGAGGCCAAAACTTTACAAGAAGAAATTGTTGCCTAACAATGAACAAAAAGAAAACACTTTGATCTCTGGAGCGTAACGTTTCGGAGTCTAAATCAGACTCCTTCGTCAGAAAATTACTAGTTTTAATACAACTTCGTATAATCGTGAAAATATTTAGATTTTTAGATTGACATTTGTCAATATATGATGAACATAGATTAATATTGCTTACCACATGTTTATATCGTTATTTTATTTCAAAATTCCCTGAAACCAGTTCTTTTTTCAATAAATCCATTCAAATTCGATCTATTCCTACTGAACAATTGGCGAGATTATTAGCCTCATCCAACAAAATACAAGCCGAGTCCTTGATTTTTCTTTTATAATCATCAGGTTCCGTCATTAGAATTTTTGTGCCATTCCAATCCATCATGTGATAACCGGTATTGGAACACTGCTGTCTACCAATATCTCTATTTTTTATGTTATTCTTATGTTCACTTTTCTGATTTCTAATGGTCTTGATGATTCTCCTGTATAAGATTTCCCACAAATACAGGGAATATTGTAAATATAATTTCTTGATTTTTGTTTCTCATTCAAAGGTCTAGTTTTTGTTGATAAAGATCGTTAATTATTTGTTGTTTTGAAAACATTACTTGTGTTGAATTTAGAACCAATTCTTTCAATTTTTTCTGAAATCCATGAGAAGAGAGTCTGATTTAGACTCCGAAACGTTACGCTTCAGAGTTCAAAGTGTTTTCTTTTTGTTCATTGTTAGGCAAAAATTTCTACTTGTAAAGTTTTGGTCCTTTATAATTAATGCTCAAATTTTTACGCAGGGGCCTTTCTTCTATTATTTAAAAAAAAATTTCTAATTGTTTCTTGTTTCCGAGACTGGGAGAGAAAACCCAAATTAAGTTTTTCAGGAATATGCAAAGACTTCCCATACAATATTTCAATAGATATAAGCTTAGATTCTGATTGCCACACCGCCTATCAGATCCAATTGTATTTCCCTAACGTTTCGTATATATACGTCCTATACCTAAATGACTGAAACTATATTCCTATAATCAAATAATCATTCAACCCCCTCAATGCATGGGCCCTCCCGTGATGCGGTTTCTTATGTCAGGTCTTCTTCTCGGCATCGAAAATTGAAATTAACCGAGTTCACAAAAAAGTTCTCGCAGACTTTGAGGTAAGTTGTATTCATCACAAAACATCAACTGCAAAAAAAGGACGTAACTTGGAATGTCACTTTCACAAATGATCACCGAAGCCGATAATGACATAAATAACCGAACATGATACTCGATGTTTAGCGAATTATTAATTAATTATTTATTAATAATTGATAACATTGGTGTTTTGTGCAAACTTTGCGTCGTCCTCACTTGAAACAATTTTTGAAATTGAGAAACAGCTGTAACGATGTTATAAATAATGCAAAATCAATTTCAAAACATCGTTGTTTAATTGTCAAACATCAATGATCATCTAAAATCATTGATAATCGATCATCTCTATTTCAAAGGAAAAACCATCTTAATTACCTTTCATTTTTATATTTTCTTACCTTTTCAACCTTCCCTGAAATTTCTCGAATGAGTCAAGACCAAAATTAGCCAAATTGGTCCAGCCGTTTTAAAGTTTTAGCGTACTTAACGCACAGCAATTCATTTTTATTAATACAGTTATTAATACACATATATAATAATGCAAACCTTGAGAGGTAGGTACTTTGAGAAGATAGATTAATGTTTTATGATAACCCAACGTTTTAAACTGCATCGCTTCTTTATGGAATTGGTCTTTCTCCCGTGACTTTCCTTTCCAATTTTTTTGTACTTATACTTTTAGTGATAGGTATACGATCATGTCTTCCTCACAAGCATTTAGTGCATTCCTTCAATTTACGACAAAGCGGAATGTAAACGGAGCTATATCTATCGAGAAAACTATTTCCAGCGAGGCTCAAGTTGCTTGAAAAAAGTTGATAATTCCTCCATCAATATCACAAAATCACTTCCCGGTTACAATCTCGGCATTTTTCCGCTACCATAAATAATAGCGCGGACCGCAAGGAATAATAACCGTTCCCCGCATTATTTATTTAATGTCACTTTAACAGGTAGTTTTACTAAAAAGACCATAAAAATAATAACATATTATTAAACAGTTTATGAACTACAATTAAGTTAATTTAAAAATTGTACCTTATTACGGTTTTGGGTTGGTTAATTTAGGGTTAGGCGGGCAGCATAATTCGTTCGGTTCCATTATCTCCGAGATATCAATGCTGAGTAGGCTGTGCGCGTACGGAGGATAAAGGAACCAGATTCGGAGCGGGCAGATCGAGATCTGGCGTGCCTTGGAGGACGATCCGGTCGCCGATTAGGGGAACGCTGGGTCGCCGGTGACCGACGGCGGTTTTTAGGCTCGGCAGGCGATTTTTCGACGGTCGATCGGGGTTTCGCGCTTGGTCGACCGTTGAAGTCTCCGACAAAAATTTCAGAATTTCCTATATTTTGAGATTTGTAACCGATTGTTGATTGTCTCCGAGATTATATAATGGAGAAGTCATAGGAAATTATGAAAAAATTCGTTTCTCGCTCGTTATAATTTATATAGATAGGGGAGATATTGCAGCCCGAGAGTACTTTGTGACTTGGTCAAATCTGTGTGAGGAAAATCTTATGAACGCTGTTCAAATTGTTATCAATCAACGAATGTCGATTTCTTTCATGAGTTATTTTCAAAAATGAATAATAGTATATTCTAAAACAAGTTGCAGAATGAGCTCCTATTTTAACATGAATGCGAAATTCGAAAACGAGCGACGAAGGAGCGTGTTGGAATTGCCTTCTGCCACGAGTTTCAGACAATATTTTCTCTATTCCAGTCAAGTTTTGTGAAATACTCTCGAAATTCAAATGAAAATTCAGATTAGCGACTTTTGTATTGTATCTTGGTAGTTGGTGTGACTTACGAAATTTGACAGATTACGGAATTTGAATTGATTTGATTCGAAAATTGATTGGATGGGAGGTCATTACTGACAACCAAAAAAAAAAACGAAAAGATAACTGAAAACAACGCTGTAATGAGTTCATTACAGCACTATTTTTAGTACTGTAATGAACTCATTACGATACTGAAATGTAGAAATAATATTTATAATTCTAAAATGACTTTATGAATTAGTGTCATAAAAAAATATTACTGCCTTGAGTAACAAGCCTTATTTGTACCATTTACTTTTCTGAAATAAACTCAAATTTTATTTGTCTGTCACTGTTTGCATCCATGTCAAGATGTCTCTGGGGTGTTTGACTTTCCTCTCAGGATAGTGAAAAAAAAAAAAGAAAAAATTGGACAACAACCATAAAGATTTTCAACTTGACCTCTCAAATTAATATTCAACAATTTCCACCAGTCTTATCTTCATAATATGAACGAAGAAATTCAAATATCTAGTTTTCAATGAAAATTGAGGTGAGTGGTTTGTTCTAGCACTTCAGAGACACATTTTCATATACATTTTCTTGTAGCCTTGAAAAAGGAGTGAATTACTCCGAAACGTCGGCGACAGATTTTAAATATAAATATTTAAAAATGGGGCAGATAGAGGTCTAATCTTCGATATGCTTAGGTGAATAACTTACATTCATATTAACTATCTTCAAAGAAGTTTGTTGTTTCGATGTTATCATTAGCAATCTGGTAATACGACTCTGTGATTGAAGAAGGATAAAATTTCTGTGTAATCAAACAGTTAACCAGTCATATAAATAATCATTGAAGTACTTTTCAAAATAAAAAATATTTTTGACATATAAAGAGATAATTTGAGGCAAATGCTTCTTATTATCCAATAAAACATGAAAAATTAGATTCTGATATTTTGTGAAGTAGTTGAAAAAGACTTCTGATAGCACGAACCAATTAACCAAAAATCAAACACACTCTTTTGCAAAAATTCATTGTGACATTTTTTACTAGATGATGATGCTTTTTTATGATTGTAATAAAGTAAGAAAAGAAATGTCTGACACAGTCCTTTCCTGGAATGCTTTTCTGTTAAAACATCCGTTGAAACTGCCATGCTAAATTTCAACTTCTCTGATAATAAATCTTATTACGTACAAGTAGGGTAAAACCCGGATAGATGCCCCACTTTTTGAAATTGCCTCATATTTTCGAAAATATCGATTTTATCTGAATAATTTTTATTAAAGTAGCTAGCCTTGTTATTTGAGTTGAAATACTGTGGGTTTTTTCTGATCTAGTATTAGCAGATTTCACAGAATTTTGATTTTTGTGGAGCAATATTTCTGGGGATAGATGCCTACAGGTATGGATAGTTGCCCCACTATGAAAATACTGAAAAGGATAGATGACTTCAGTCCGGGATAGATGCCCTTCATGTTGTGTGATCCAATCACAAATCCAAATTCAAATTTCTTATCGTTATGTCTGTTATAATCGTACTAAAACTTAAATCAGCCCACTTGATGAAATTTCGAAAGCATTTATCAAACGAAAATATAAATTCTTCATATCATAAAATATCAGGTAGGTATCCACAAATAGGTATACGAATTTTGCATTGTTGTTATAAAATATTAAATACCTAACAGGTTTCAACAGAAATAGAATTTTTTCTTAAACAAATCAACACAACGAAGAGGAAATCCGTCAGATAGTGCTTTAAGTTTTCCACATCTTGAGCAGTAGTTCCGAAAAAGTGTACAGGTTTCATGAGGCCAGTTGTGATACACTGAATCTAGTCGGATTGAGACTTCGTATTTTCATTCATATTTTCATATTTCAGTGGCATAACGCCTTCGTAATTTTCTGTCTCATCGAAAGCTGCTTTGAGTTGTTCTGTGGTCTAAGAGCAAACTAGACCTTGTACTCCTTTTTTCTTCTTATACTCCCGCGGCATGGTTTTGCTACAATCGATAAAGAGTTCAGATCGGTACACAAACTATGAAAGAACACTAAAAATATTTAAAAGAATCAATACTCAGACTATACAAGGGTATGGGTTGTATAGAGATATATATGTCTTCTAAGGGCATCTATACCTCGATAAATCAGGGCAACTATCCTTTTTGGTACGGATAGATGCCCTTTCATTTTTTTCCCAAATTAAAAACAAAAAAAGCAACTGGTCATACGTAGATGCACATTTAATGAACCAGTTTATTGATATAATAAAAAATATAATCGAATTTATAACTATTTCAAAAGTTCTACAACGGCAAATACTAGCCTTTGAAACTTTTACATGTTTTCGAAGTTCGTTGCGGAGATAATCACATACTCTTGCAAAACGAGTCCTCACTGTACGATATTTTGTTACCAACTGAAGTTAAGGGTGACAGTGGCTCATTCTTACACTATTAATTCCTAGTAAAGAGTTTGGGAAGTTGGGTATTTTGAAAATGGGGCATCTATCCAACTGGGGCATCTATCCGGGTTTTACCCTATTCGAAAAGTATAATGTGAAGAGATAAAATAAGTAACTATCTATTACATTATTCTTTGTCGGCGGACAACAGATTCTATTTTGTTCTTTGTGTGCATAAAATGAAAACAAATATAGTTTGTTTACCATTCAAATAATTGTAACCTCTAACTGTTGTTCTTTCACAAACAATGGTTTTCTGGAAATATACATATATGTGTATAATTGTACATCGTCGACTAAATTTTATTGGTAGAATTATTTGTTTTCAGTCTCACAAAGGTGGAATATGTCAGATTTTATTGGAAAACGATAAGGAAGTCCCACAACAAATGTAAAACCAAAGAGTTCTTGGAAGGTGGGAATTGTTGTAGGTATTTTGTTTTGATATGAATTCAATTCTCACCAACTCCTTTGAAATAGTTTGACAACTGGTATAATGAAGAGTTATCTGTTCATCTGCTTATGAAAAATGATTTTTCTCAAGTTCTCAGGACCACTTGTTGATATTTATTTGATTTTCTCGATCTCACTTATGGAATTAGAGGACAAACTTGTCACAGACGAAGGTTGTACCAGAATTACTGTCCAATTCTCCCTCAGTTAAAAAAAAAATTGGATTGAGAATGAATATCAGTGATCACTCCTGTAAATGTTTTTCAAATATGAACTTGCAGTGTTTTTTACTCGAGTGTATCTCCTTATATCTCCCAATTCACATTCTCCTATTGTTTTAACGGTAGAGTTATTGATAAGCTATCATTTTCATCGTAACCACGCTTGTGTGGGCCATAAAGTGCTTTTTATACCCGCACGTGCTTAAATGACAAGATTATAAAGTTAGTAACTAAGTAAGACATTAATGATCAAGTGTCACATAAATTTTGTTATCCGAAAGAACAGAAGATCGTTTCAACATTATCCTAGACTGTGAAAATTGCAAATTGAGAGTTTTTCTACTATAGTAATTTGTTCTACTGAATTTGAACGGATGAAAGAAACTGAGTGCATTTCGAACATGGAAAATGAAGGTACTTGGAACTTTTACGACTGGTATTATATATTGGTTCTGAAAAACGACAACGCAACATTTATTAAGGAAAGGAAGATCAGGATCAGATCATCCAAAAAAGTTAGCGTATCACAAGAATATTCAATATATAAACACATAGTTACTAAGACAACTAATGGAAAAAAAAATATAGGCTGATCCCGTGAGACTAAGAACTGATATTTGAAGTTATTTCACTATATATATGCTGAATTGTTTCACCCAGATAATATTAAAAAACTTTGTATTTTTCCTACAAATAACTAGAAACCTTAAGTAGAAAATGTATTCAGACATCCAAAAAACAATTTATGGAGAGAACTTTTTCATGAATCTGAAAAAAATGTTGATATTGCATGTTTTCGAAAACTGATACACTCAATTTTTTTAACAAGAAAAAAATTTGAAAGGAACAAAATAGTGTTGACGATTCAATATTTCTCATAATGCAAAGATTTTCATGTTGACACAAACAAAAATAAACCTGAAGTCGAATAATGAATTGGAACAATCAAACACGAAAAGGTATGGAATTTATCATGACTACAACTTGAAGAATTTCTCTAAAATTTCAGGTACCCAACAAAAATCAAAGCAAGCCGGGCTATCCTTTCAGTTTCTGAATAGTAAAAAGTAACATGAATGAGTTCAGTACGAGGAAGTGGCGAACAAAAACTTTTCTCGTCACTATCGCCCAAACTGAGTCATCGTGAACTAAGGACACCCACTAATTTCTGCGAAAACTTCCAATCTCAGGTAGTCACAAACTTCCAACCTTCCCTATTAACCTATACCCGCCCTATATCTCATCAATGACAAGAAGATGGATAAGGCAAGGCCGACAATTATCTCATAGACATTTTTTGGCGTTTAGTCGCAACAAATAATTCCGATGTTGACTCAAGAGAAATACGGAGACTTCAATGATCGGTGAAGCACGAAAATTTTATTTTCGAGTGTCCATATAATGGATTTTTTGTACAACTGCCATTAAGAGTGACACTTTTAATGACAGCAAACAATGTTGAATATGATTGTTTACGTGGAAGCGAGTTAAAAGTATTTTTAACATTAGTGTTAAAAATATTTTTAGCACTCCGTTTTCTTATGATAAAATCAGATAAGAAAATTTCAGCAATTGCAAATTTTCATTATCAATATTTAACAATCATTACTTATGATTATTAATATTAATCGTACAACTAGAACAATTACTAACATTAATGCCCTGTGACTTTAGGGAGCTTCGCAACACATTATTAGAATCCTCTGCACCATCAGTACTTATAGAAACCGGAAGTACAATATTGGATGATGGTGATCCAAAATCTGTTGAGGTTGGGAGAATTTTTTCAACAATGATATTTGTATATGCAATAGAATGATCAACATAGCCCTCGGCTACCGTCGTAGACTTCCATCCACCATGTTTTTTTATATCCGTAATATTTGCTCTTGATTCTGCTAGCAATGAAGCAAAGGATCTTCGAAAACAGTGTCCTGTATATTACTTTGGTTCTGGCAGTTTGAGGAATTCGGCAACAATAGATGGAATTTTCCCAAATGTATTAATACCATCTGGATTGACAGTACTATTATTATTTATGTATTTCAGGAAAAAACGACGATGTTTGATGACAGAAGGGGGCAGTGTAAAGTAGTTATGAAAATAGTCTTCATACTTCCCAATACTACTGAAACAACGACTGACTTTTCAACTTGATAACGAGTGAGAATTTTCAATTTTTTGGGACGATATCCTTCACTTTTCCATTTTAAATATGTTATTACCTTAGAATATTTACTAACCTCCACACCCCTTTTAACAAGGGCGCTTGACTTTATCATTGAAAATTTGCTCCACAAAGTTGATGAACTTCATGGTTTTGATTTTTCTTCTATACTGAGAAGTGCCACGAAAACAGTTTCACTGAAGTTCCCTTCTACATTTTTCCATTTACTCCAGGCCAGAAAATTGTTATGCAATATCGTACTGCTGAACAGATTTTTTAGGTAGGAGTTCTAGATTTGCTGTTCTTGCAGACTCTTCAATATCCAGAGGAACAATCAAATCGTCACTTTTATTAATAATTGCACTCTCGACAAACATATTAAGCAGTTAAAAACCCAAGACGAAAATTGGACAGGAACGAAATTCAAATGACAGTCTCTTTTCTCATTTGTTAGTAATCATAACGTTGGCAACGTTTGCCATTCACAACAACCTTTTGATTATTGGAATATTGAAATGCATTTTGAAATTTATTGTCATTGCAAATTCGCAGTTGTACAAAAAACATTGTATGGTATTTGTGTTGAAAGTGATTTTATTTTGTTCGTGAAATTGTTCCATTCACTCCGCTCATTTCACAACCTTTTTCACTCACAGAATAAAACGTCACTTTTAACTCTCATATCGTAAATAACTATTTTGAGCTTGATTTGAGGCTTTTTGGGATGACAGAGGCTACTAAAAGGTGAATCGTTTAAAATGAGGGTTTCGCGATCGTTTTTTCCCGGAGACTTCAACGTGCGATGAGGCGACGAACGGTCCGAACGTCGAAATAATGAAAACCTCATCACAGACGATGAAAAAGAAGGCCAGACGGCACAGCATTCTATCTCGACTTCGCGAAATCATAATTGTGATATATTGAAAATCTGCGTTCGCCTAAAAATGCCGTGGTAGTACGGCCGTGCACCCATCTCTGTCTGCTATCGCAGAGCTCCATCCGCGCCCGATCCTCTATCTCAACTCAGCATCGCTGCCCCTATCTCCGTCTCCGTCTCCTGAAATATTTCAGTAATGCTTCCCACTCTACTGCCCATTGTTGAACTGGTAGAACCTAACCTGGTGAAGAAGTGACTCCGGCACCGCAGTATTTCTCCCGAGCCGATCGAAGCCAGTCGCTTCCATCGCACTCTTCGATCGTGAACAATTCGACTTTACATAAGAGTCCATGAATTATTAATAAGTCCGTGAGATGAACGAATGTTAACGGTAGATTTTAACTCTTAAACTCTCCAAACACCTTCGAACCTCAAGATGTGTCGGTTTTTTCGTGACAACCTGGCTTAAAACGACCGTCAAACTTGTCAAAGTGTTCGTTAATCCGTTTTTCAAACTCTACTCCACGATGACGCCATACGTGAACTTCGGCAGTGCCTCAAACTCAAAAAACATTGGGAGTTCTAGACCCATCTACAAGAATCTGTGTTTCATCAGTGTTTTTCTAGCATTCGTAGTAGGTCTTCTGCTCGGAATCTTCCTTCCTCTGGTGTACTTCAAGAACTCGACGAACTCTACAAGATTGCAACCTCCAATCAACGAAACCTCAGAGATCAGAAGCGTCTTCATGAGCAACAGTTTCAGTGCGAAAAACTTGAGCGAGATCAACAAATACCCCACAGTTTCCTTCGTGGAAAATTTCAAGGTTGTCGAGGAAGAGAAAGAAGGGAAACTCATACGAAATGGAATCTACTGGGGCGATGATGTTGAAAAATTCCTTCCAGATGGGTACAGGGAGAAGAAACACGCTCTTTGGAGAAACTACGTGGACAAGGCTGTCGCTGTAAAGATGGAAAACGGTTGTGGAAGGATGCAAAATCGCTTGGTGGTCTTCCAAGATGGTCTGAAAGGTTGCGTGAGATATCGCCAAAACACAGATCAAATTCAAGGAGAACTCTTCAGTTTCTACCTTGCTCAAATCCTGAAACTTCCGAACTTAGCTCCAAGTACCGTCAGTATAGTCGATCTAAAGTCGCCTTTATGGTCGAACTTACGCAATGAAATAGCTGCAGCTCAATGGAACTCTAACAGAGCCATAGTTTTGACTCAGTTCATATCGAACTTAGGCAGTGCAAACATTCCAGACGTGTTCAGACCCACTGAAAGACATCTGAATAAGTTCGACGTGCTCAACATGACCAAAAACGAGATCATGGAGGAGCAGGACCTTACCAAAACTCTCGTGGAGCTCGCCCAATGGTCTGATCTCATCATCTTTGACTACTTGACAGCGAATCTGGACAGGATTGTGAACAATCTCTATAATTACCAATGGAACGCCAACATAATGGATGCTCCAGCCCATAACCTCGCCAAAAAATCCGACAGCGACCTCCTGGTCTTCTTGGACAACGAGTCAGGTCTCCTGCACGGCTACAGGTTGCTTAAGAAGTACGAGGTCTACCATTCGGTGCTTCTGGAGAACCTTTGCGTATTCAGGAAGCAGACAGCCGACATCATCAGGGACTTGAGGGCCAAAGGAAACGTTGGTAAGCTGTTGAAGGACAAGTTCGAGTCGCAGAACAGTGCTGTGATCAAAGACATACTGCCCACGTTGCCCGAAAAGAGTGTTAAAGTACTAAACGAGAGGATTGAAAGGGTTCACGCGCAGATAACCAAGTGCGAGTCGATTTACGCAGACGAAAACAACACTTAGTGGCTTGTTACTCGTGTTTAGGATCTTATTCAAATTCGATTGTGACACATAGGATGGTCAAGTAAGTAAATCAACTGGAGGAACGGCCGTTCCTGTTTGGTTTATGTTAATTCCGATGGGCTCCGACATATGTTAAACACCGACCAGACTACCTGTCTCTCTCCGATGCTATTTTCGGTATAATTTTATAACTTGTTCCTTGAGTTCTGGAGCCGTTTAATTTATTTTATTTATTGTTGTTTCGGATGATATTGCTTCGGTTCGTTTCTGGATTTTTTCAAACGTGGCGTTTTGGTGATAGGGTGTTGAATGGTGTCGGGTAGCAGCTGTTACCTTGAAAGACCTTCAGGGTCTATTGTCAAAGTCAATGCTAATGACACATTCAACTGAGCGTTTGGGGCTCTTTCATGAAAGATTGAGCTCTATGTGTTCGCCCTTTTGTAAACAGAAATTCCTGTTGGAAGGTACAATTTTTATGAATGGGTCAATTGAATTGAAGATTTCGGTTTTTCAATTGTTTCAAACGAGCTACTCGAAATAAATCAATTGAAATGGAGAAATCTCATAAATAGTTTGAAGTGTTTCAAAATAGTCTTTGTTGATTCTTCACGTGGATTGATGAATAGTTTAGGTATTCATATTATTAAGTGCAGAAAGCACTGATATTCAAAATGAATGATCGGATGTGAGAATGATCTTGTTCAAAGTATATTCTGAAAAAGCACGACCTATCATATTTACCTTAAAATATGATGAATTTTCAATCGAAATTATGACAGAATGATTGTTCATTATTGAATGAACATTCTATTCATGGGGAGAAAAAATATGGATGAAGAATTTACACAGAGCGATTCAGATCAAGTGCAATTAATCTTCAAATTCGAATTCAACAGGAGATTCTACACATCACAGAATTTGTTTTTGAAGAATAGGTACTCAACCACGTTTCAGAGATACAGAGTGTTCAAAATCAAGAAAAAAATAGGTTTTTTTTTAAACTCTGGTGTTAAATGAAATAATCTTGTCATTTTTGGATATTTTTATTGCTCTATATTCAAATTCCTCATTTTAATTTAAATAAAAATACTGTTGTGTTTTTTTCATCAGGTTCTTAAGTTTTGAGAAAATCGGACTTATAAAATGCGCCTTCAATGTTGGTGAACGCGAGATTTCACAGAAATTGAAATTGGAATTGTTTCTTTAAAAAAAAAAAAAATATGAATTCCGAAACCTCTTTGGACACCAGAAATCATGTAATTTTTTTTATTTCAACATGTTGTATCTCAAAAACGAAGACCTTTTTTTAAAAACAAATTCTGTTTGAATTGTGTACTGAATTTAAATCCGAATTTTTTTTTACACATGGTCTGAATCAATGTTGACAGAAAAGGTAATATCTGAGTATTCCAAATAATTTTAAGGAATCTGAACCAAAGTTCATTAATGTCAAGATATTGTCGGTCTACGAACAGGAGAGGCAAGCTAAAACTAAGAATCCGAAGCACCCAACCGGATACCAGAGTATTGTTGAAAAATATTTCCGAAAATCGAAATAAATCATTGAACCCCATAATTCTCCTCGCCATTGTGGATCGTATTCATCGAGCCGGCCATAAAGAACCACCAGCTGTTCACGGAACCCGTCCATAAACCATTCCTCGAATATTAACATCGAATAAAATGCGTGAACTTACACAACTTTTGGACGGAAATTAATTCGAAACCTTCGGAATTTGAATGAAATGATAGATCGCGACGTGGTTCACCTCGTGGAGCCGTATTCCGGGCGTAAATTCATCGGGGTTGACGAATGGCGACTGGTTATCTTCTGGAGATATCAACGTGCGACCAAGCGCGAAACCGAAAATTTCGCTCGCTCACGTTTCGACCGAAAACAATGCGAAAATGTCGCGTATTTCTATTCGAAATCGACGAGAAACGAATCACGGAATTGGCCAATACGCTAATAAAACGATAATTCTGCTCCAGGTCGTGAACTTTGCATATGAAAGTCGAGAGCAGCTGCTCGCGGTGAAACTCGTTCATATCGACTTTTTTCGTCGTTATTTACGAGCGACCCTATTAGAAAACACAAAGGAAAGTTGCGAAAGACGCGGATCCAAGACGAAATCGCAATCCGATACGATCGATAAAGATCTCGGCAACAATATGCACTAATTTTTTTCGTCTCCATTGTTGGCGAACCTTATTTATAGATTGAATGATAATTTAGAGCATCGCAGCTAATCGAAACTACCTCAGAGTTGCGCAAGCCTAATCATGAATTCGTTATCTCACGAGTTAAATTACTCACCATTAATTTTGAAGCCAAAGGTGTAGGTGACAACCTGAAAAAAACATTTCTTTTAATTCTTTCAACGTCGAATGTTAAAAACAATGTGATTCAAAATATCATTCGAGAATTTCCAAACAAAACCCTTTTTAGAGTCGTCCGAAGGCTTTTGTTTCCTATATCAGGTGAGAGTCCTTTTTACAAGGAACGTTCAAATGAAGATATGCTAGTTCTCCAAAAAAAAACATCTTTCATTGGAAAAACTTCACATGCTCTGAGAATCGATAAAGAGATATAGCTTTCTATGGAATATAATTCCCATAACAGTTATTATTTTCTTTGAAATACGGAGAACTGGATCAGACCGGCCATTTATGTACTTTCTACTTCCTCTAGCCATAAATATCGATTGTCATACTTTTACTTAATTAGAGAAACAACAATCCTTCCATCTTAAACGTCTAAAATAGTCGTTTTTCTTATCTAACGGCTACCCGTTCACATTATCGTCGTTTTATGACCGCGATATGCAAACGCCTATGAATATTTTTGATGGCATTTGAATTTTAATAGAGGTAGAAATGACAGATATATGAAAGATGGATACTGATATTATGCCAATGAGTATCGGTATCGGATATGACTCGAATAGGTTGTGAAATATACTCGAGCAGCATATGCTGAAGGATAAAATATTTTTTCAGAGGAAACTTATCGAAGATTTGATAAAAATGAATCAGTGAATTTTGTTTTATTTTTGAAAGCGATCACTTATTTTTCTAAAATCCCTAGTAATGTGTTCCGAAATTGTTTTTCAAATATGGAAGTATCTACTTGTTTTTGTGATTTGAATGAAGTGTTTAAAATAATAGTATGAAGAAGTATAAGGGTGATAATTTTTTGAAGTAACTCTCATAATATCTCAAATAATGCTATTCTGGTCCTGAAATCTTATGAGCCCATTTGATTCCTCGTTCGAAATAACCAAATGCCCTAGTATCAGAATAATGGTATTCTATTCTATTTAATGCAATTCTCTCAAACACACTTCAAGCGATAGGATTTTGTAGAAAAAACACCGGAAGTTATGAAAAAATATATCTCACAGTTGCGTTTAACGGTGACAACGATTACGATACATAATCGAGTGGTAACTTCAACGTGTCGTGAAGCGAGTAACACATATTCGATCCCAGATCGCAATCTCGCTAAAAACATGCATATATTGAATTTTTTCTGCTTCGACATCCTAATTAGGAGCAACAAAGATATTCCGTTGTTTATCTCGGAGTAATCGCGGTCATTAAGGCATAGAAATTACGCAAATAGTCAACTCTGGCTGTTGGAACGACGTTCTCTATAGGTATACACGTATGATATATACAATATACGGGTTTCATATAATAGAGCGGGATGCTTCATAATAAATAAGTAGGATTATAACGTACAACGATCCTGTAATTTTGTCCTTATGCTTATGAATGTGTGGGCTGTCGCGATCTGACTTTCTCGGGGAGAGTGTTCAGTGTTCCAGATCGAGGCGCTCAGAACGAATGGGAGATATTAAACGGTGAATTCCGAACGGTTCCGAAAATGACTCAATCTGTAGTTTGGGGACTTTTGCGCGGAGACTTCAACGGGCGACCAAGCGACGAAATTCTAGCCATTTGTTGGAAAATCATATTCCTTTTTGATCGATTCGTTTTGAAGAAAAACGATAAATCGAATAATATTTTCTGTTGGAAAAAGTTATGAGATTAAAAAAAAATTAAAATCATCTTTTCAAAGTTGGTCAAAAATATTTTTCATCGATATTAATGTTGTTTCTTTTGGTCTTTATATTAGCTATTGTGGCAATTCGACAGCGATTGCTGATAAAAAAAATATAACTATCGTTTAGAAAAAGTTCCAAAGCAGCTCGTTAAATTGCACACAATAGTGCTAATAGGTACCTATATACCTTCCATATAACGAGTATTTTCTATTAAGTATCTATTTTCGAAATTGGAGGCACCTGTTCTCATGTTGAACTGTAGGTATTTACCTTAAGTACTATATTCTTTAACGAGCGCAAAATCATGGAAATTATCATAACGAGAATGTTTTCTGCATTAGCTTCAAGGAAAGAGAGCAACAAATATCTTGTACAGGTTGTTCAATATATTTGAAAATTTTGACTGCTCACGCAAATTGTCAACATTGACAACCAACTGACAACCTTAACAACAAACTGTCAACTTTGATAATAACTGTCGAGGTTATCTATATAAATATTCAGCGGAGGAAACCCTATAAAAATTATTTATCATTTACGATAAATATTTTTTCTTTATTTCAGTGTCGTAATGAGTTCATTACAGTACTAAAAGTAGGGCTGTAATGAATTCATTACAGCATTGTTTCAAGTTACATTTTTCGTTTTTGGATTGTCAGTACTAACCTCAGACACTATCCATTCTCAAATCAAATCAATTCAAATACCGTAATCTGTCAAATTTCGTAAGTCACACCAACTGCCAAAATACAATAAAAAAGTCACGAATCCGAATTTTTATTTGAAAATCGAGAGTATTTCACAAAATTTGACTGAAATAGAGAAAATATCGTCTAATACTCGTTGCAGAAGGCAATTCCAACACTCATGCTTTCGAAAACGAGCGACGAAGGAGCGAGTTTTCGAGTTTCGCATTCGTGTTGGAATAGGAGCTCATTCTGCAACTTGTTTTAGAATATACTATTAATAATGTGGTACCATATTCGGAATTAAATTGATGTGTGATATGAGTAGGTACATAATATTCTTCATTCCTGAATAACAAACAGTTCAGTACCTGTTTGTTCTCAAACGAGCCAAGATTTTTTTTTTCAATTATTTGCTTAAATTTCATGTACGAATTCTGAATGATTTTTTGTTTGACTTCGAAACTAAAATCATCTTCTCAAAGTCAAATATTCTTCATCAAATTAATGGTAGAAGTTGTTTCATTTTGTCTCTTGGAAAAAAAAAGCTGTTTTTCATCGGAAAGTTTTTTTTTATAGTACACCAGAACACCACTATTAACCACAGAAGATACCTACTTCATTAACAATCAAACTCAATCAAACTTTCATTATAAATTAAACCAAAGAACTCAATATCTCCACTTGAAAAAATAGATTCTCCATTACCGAGTATTTGAGTAGAAGAAGTAATTTAGGTCTACATTTCCCCAATAAGAAGTTCTGGACATAATGCGATCTCGTGTGTAATCTCAATATGAGTAAAATATATGAAGATGGTATGGTCAGGTTTTTATTATCATGAGGAAATTCGTTTCGTTTCATGCACTTTGAACTAAAAAGTTAACGTTTTTCTTTGAGATCAATCAATCAACCAACGTCATATCTGAAAAACCCAACGGCCAAGTAGTCCACCTCAAACCGAACGTCTTCATTCAAAGAACGATTTCAACAGTTTCTTCATTCATCCGGGACCTCGTAGCCTCGCCCGTAGCCACCTCCATCAATCCCCAGGAATATTAGCTCAACTTTCTGCTCTTCTTGTATTAACCTCGGTTAGCCGACACCATAGCTCAGAAGAACCCATTAATCTGGTGGTATTTAACGTTTTACTCACCTGACATTTGAAGAAGAATTATTCGTGAAGATTGTGAGGCCGAACTTCCGTTTGTATCAATTAAAAAGGCGGTAGACCTATAATTGATACGTATCTGTAGGCCTTTTTTTTAGTTCAGGTGTCTGGAGTTCTCGGAACGGTTCGAAAGATTTGTTATTGGGGGTGTCTCTGTTTTCTGCTCGCAGATAGTCATTTTCTGTGCAGCAGGATTCAAAATTGGCCTTTATGGGTGAGAATAGGAGTATAGCGCTGGAGACTTCAACGGGCGATTAGGCGATAAAACTCATTGATCTATTCTGCTCAAAATTACTACAGTTATTGTTAATGATTAGGTAAACAATCATGAATCTAAATTTACTCAAGATAATATTTCAGAGGTGTTTGTTCAAAATTAACGTTTTTTTTATGGCATTTCGAATTCGATGCGAATGTAACTGTTCTTTTGAAGAATGTGGCATGAAACAGTGACTTCTATTTTGAAAACAATATGTGGGAAATCACTTTAATGCTACTTGAGCTAGAATAGTTTTGGCCTGTATTTGAATTGACACCGAATTGAATGTGCTGCGTTTTGGGAAGACACATTTTTCGAATTTCCACTGGAGAGTGTAACGATAGAATAGGCGAGATCCGAAGGTTTGAAATTTGATGAGAGATCTAATGATATGGATATTTCTAAAAAAAAGGTCAAAATTTCATACCTGTAATTAACAACAACTAATTCAGATGATAATTAGTTGGTCTAATTTAATTCCTTGCGTTATGGTAAAACAACTTTAAAAACGTTTTCAGTATCGGAATTAATATTCAGGTTGTCATCTGGAAATGAAATAGATTTCTTTTCAGAATTCTCTCTGATTTTCACCTTCGTTTTTTAAGAAATACTTGAGTTACTGAGGGGCCCTCTGTAATAAAAAATCTACGTTTTTTAATATCGTATTATCAAAGTTTTGACGCGGTTTCCAGAAATGGCTCCGTTTTGCTCTTAGCCCTTGCAAAAATGACACAAATGAGAAAGCAACACAATCGATTCAAAAAAGTTCCAAAGTAGCTCATTAAAATGCACAATTGTGCTAATAGGTACCTAGTTATATACTTTCCAGTTAACGAGTATGTTCTAGCACCTATTTACAAAATTGGATGTACCTACATATAGGTACTCATTTGTGGGTATTTACCTAAATAGTTGTATTGTTTAACGAGCATGAAATCATAGAAATTAACATAACGAGAATGTTCCTGTATTAGTGGAAATATCATAATGTGAAAATCACAATAGCAAAAAAAAATTCATTGTAGGGCAACAATAGATGTTACAGATTTTTCAATATATTCGGTAATTTCGACAACTCACAACAACTGTCAACAACAGAATAGAAATTTAATCAGAATTAAACTGCAAAAGTGGTTTTAGCCATTCTTATGTTTCAAAATTTGTTCATATCATTTCAGGCTATATCTTGGATGAATGTAGATATTTTATATTTTCATTGGGGATTCATTTAAATGCGGCAATATCATTTCGATTTTTGAATGCTTCAATTCGACATTCCTGCCCACAAAATCCGCTCTCGAAGGACCAGAAACTACCTGACGATCCAGCGCTATCTCGCACGAAAATTCCACGGGCACTATCGACCATCGAAAACCATGAACTCGAGACAAATAGTTCATTGTTCGGGCACAGAATTCCATCGGAATTACGACTTAACTACCTCGGCAATTTGCATAATCGGTAGATGTCAGCGTGACTAGAACTTTCTTCGATCGTAGACGACGAAACTGGGCCTTAGCCCGAGACGAATCGTGCTTAAAAACCCCATAAAACCGCTATAAACCGAAAAATCGAACACGGTACAAATTTTTCTATGGGACGTCATCGAACCTGAGAGGACCATCGATGATCACGCAATGCCGACCCGACAATGCTCGAAGATCCATATCGGACTAGACAATAATGAGCTAATAGGCCATTTTACGAATAACAAAGGGGCCACGGTATAATTCTCATAGAAAACCAACGGTCTTCTTTTCGGGTCACAGATAACGACTCCTAAACTCTGACCATCGAAAAACCGTTCAACAAACTTAACAATAGACAAAAGCAGCAACTTTCCAAGTGTCCAGGAAAATTATGTTTATCAAAAAAAAAAAAAAAAGAACAAACATCTTCGGTCGACTATCTATGTCCCATTTCGTCGCTTTTCGGCGAGTCTCACACGGCCTACCTGAAATTTAACTGACATATATAACTGTCAATTAAATAACAGATAAGCGATCGGATGCTAACTAGATACTCGTGAAAAATGAACGACGGAATAAAAATGTTACAATCTGGAAATCTTGTCGGGCCATCACCTGTCATCCTGTCGATTTATGCTGGCTCAGGCGTTGGATGTTGGGGATTTTTTATGATTCATTTTTCACATACCTGTCTGGTCTTCAACGGGACGAAGTTATTGTTGATTCAATTCGCTTTAATTTTATTGATTTCGTTCATCCTTTTTTTTTCTTTTTTGTTTTGATTGATTTTATTCTTTTCGCATAATAAAACGTGTTTCTCACTTCCTAATTTTAGTTTGGTGATTCGAGAATGATGAACTTTTGAACTAATTAGTGTGCTATAAGAACAAAATATATACAAGCTCTTAAAAAATAAAAGACTTAGCATAAAGTGTGAAAGATCTAAAAATAATGGCACTTTCCACCAATACTCGATAAAACATCAATTTGTAGGTATGACGAAACTGAAAATAAAAATGAGTTTTATATACACATAAAGAAAATCCTTATGGAAACATAGAAATATGAATGTTGAATTCGAATGCGTCCCAAATCTAGTGGAACAGTGGAAGAATCGAAATCTCATTGCGCTTCGATAACAAATAAGGGACTGGACTGTTGGAATGGCAAGTCTCGGCTGCCGCGAATTGCAATGCACATCAGTCGAATCCGAATATCAGATGTGATAGCTAGACGAATGAAAATAAATCAGATTCGTGTAAATCAAAATGTTTACGGTTAAAGAGAAAATTCAAATCGAAAAATGGTACTTCGGTGGTCTATCTATTGCGGAGACGATAACTTCTTTCATTCTTGCCTTTGGAGATAGGCCGACACCTTCACGTGCGGCTCTCCAACTTTGTGCCTAGATAATAGTATATTCTAAAACAAGTTGCAGAATGAGCTCCTATTCCAACACGAATGCGAAATTCGAAAACGAGCGACGAAGGAGCGAGTTTTCGAAAGCATGAGTGTTGGAATTGCCTTCTGTAACGAGTATTAGACGATATTTTCTCTATTTCAGTAAAGTTTTGTGGAAAACTCTCGAAATTCAAATAAAATTTCAGATTAGTGACTTTCGTATTGTATCTTGACAGTTGGTGTCACTAACGAAATTTGACAGATTGCGGAATTTGAATTGATTTGATTCGAAAATTGAGTGAATAGGAGGTCAGTACTGACAACCACAAAACGAAAAATATAACTGAAAACAATGCTGTAATGAGTTTCATTACAGCACTACTTTTAGTACTGTAATGAACTCATTACGATACTGAAATTGAGAAAATAAAATAGCTTATCTTCTCAAAGATATGGGATTATCTCTTTATAATAGATTTGGCTACTGTTTGTCACAGCAAGGTGGATTATTTGAATATTTAATTTGAATTTGTCGATCTTTAATTTGTTTTAGAATTTGTTTCTGTTTTCATTTTTTTATTTTCATAGAATTAATTTTTGTTTTTTAATTTCTTCTCGTAGAATGTATTTTTGTTTTTCAAATTTCATTTTCAAAAAAGTTTTGGCGAAAAAGGACCTGAATACTAATTTCCATAGGAAATTCATTCATTGAGGCAAAAAAATTCCTCGCGTCTGAGTGGAATAAAATTGTCGTATTAATTTACAACAGAGTTGAAATCACCAATACCGCGTTTGGAGTGTTACTGATTAGATTCGACACTTCGCGTACCATACGTCGTTCTCTTCATTCCCACCCAACCGAATCTGTCGGCCCAGCCATTTATTCGATATCACTTCCCTCTGAGGTTTTGATTCTGCCACTGTTCCACTAGAATATGACCCTGTTCGAATTTACTATAGAAACTTTCCAATTTCGTTTTCCCGATCTGTAGATGGCTTGGAAATGAAAGTTTGATTTTGTTAGATGCAAAACTCAGAATTTTTATGACAAAAATGATACCATCTTATACAGGGTCTCGAAAATCTACACCGATTGCAGGAAGTGATTCCTTTGCCAAAAATATAAGTAGGTTTCCATATGAAACTTTTTCTAATTCTCGATCCTAAGTTATCATCCTTGAAATGATGGAATTCTCAGTTTTTCATTCTTATCAACAGAACACATAGAGATTCAAGAATTTTAATGTACCATTAGTGGTATAAGCACTGCAATTCAATCAACTTCTTTCAAGAGGCTCCTAAAATCTTCCTTTAATTTTTTTAAGCCCCAAATATGCGTCAAAAGATTTCTATTGAAATATTGTCTGGGAGGTCTTTGTATTTTCCTGAAAACTTAATTTGGGTTTTCTCTCCCAGTCTCTGAAACAAAAAACAATTAGAAAAATTTTTGAATAATATAAGAAAGGCCCCTTCGTAAAAATTTGAGCACTAATTTGTCAGGGGTCAAAACTTTACGAGAAGAGATTGTTGCCTTACAATGAACAAAAAGAAAACACTTTGAACTCTCAAGCGTAACATCAAGAGCATTAGAAATCAAAAAACCATAAGAATATCATAAGAATAGAGATATTGGTAGATCGCAGATAGCAGATCATTTGTGTTCTAATACCGGCAATCACATGATGGATTGGAATGGAACAAAAATTCTAATTACGGAACCTGATGGTTATAAAAGGAAAATCAAGGAGTCAGCTTGTATTTTGTTGGATGAGGCTAATAATCTCGCCAATTGTTCAGTAGGAATAGATCGAATTTGGATGGATTTATTGAAAAAAGAACTGGTTTCAGGGAATTTTTAACTAAAATAACGATATCAACATTTAGTAATCAATATTAATCTATGTTCATCATATATTGACAAATGTCAATCCAAAAATAAAAATATTGTCACGATTCTACAAAGTTGAATGAAAATTAGTAATTGTCTGACGAAGGAGTCTGATTTAGACTCCGAAACGTTACGCTTAAGAAATCAAAGTGTTTTTTTCTTGTTCATTGTTAGGCAACAAATTCTTCTCGTAACGTTTTGGCCCCTGACAAATTAGTGGTCAAATTTTTACGAAGGGGCCTTTCTTCTATTATTGAAAAATTTTTCCAATTGTTTCTTGTTTTAGAGACTGGGAGAGAAAACCCAAATTAAGTTTTCAGGAAAATGTCAAATGATTTTCTCCCAAACAGGATCATTCGACGTTATAAACACCAAATCATAAGTTAGAATTTTGCGTTCTTCTTCAGTTTTCTGACGCATATACGGAACTATTGCTTCGAGAAACTTACGTGCGCCTAAAATCAACATATTGAGAACGTCACCAGATTATAACTTGTTTAATCTCGTTTACAAAAGTTAAGTTCTCGAATATACCCTAAATAAAGAAACAATATCCTTATACGACCGTAAAAACGCTCGAAAATACCTATTATCCAGGTTTATGTCCCGATAATCGCCCCTATAAAACGAAAATTGCTCTTAATTTCATTACGACCGAGCAGGTCGCGACATGCGCATGAGCGGCTCCTCGTTCGCACAGGAAACGTCAATAAATACTAACTGGCCGAGCAAACGAGGGTATAAATTAGCCTCACAGCCTCTGGTTATGATTCAGACCAATCTTTAGCCGATATTCAAATCCAAAAGGCCGATTTCTCCGTTTTGAAGAATCGGGCCACATCTACTTAACGTCTTAACTAGCGCCATAGATCTTGCGAAGGCCAATTAAGTATCGTTATCCAAGAAGCAATATACATGTCACTTTTTCATTGGGAAAATCACGTCCAGAACCGTTGTGCGAGTCCCGAGCCCGGTTCGATCACCGATGGGAGAATTATCGGCGCATAATTTACGATTTACGAGCGCGGCTTGATGAGGACTGCGTTGCAGGTGCCGCCATCTCGTTTGGTTCGTCCGGACTCGACATGAGGCTGGAATCGGATTTTCGAACGGAATTGAAAATTTTCGAACAGTTCGTCAAAGTTTATCCTTCAGGATTATGCAAGTTATGGCATCAATTTTTCGTCTTTTTTGATTTCAATAACCTTTTTGTTTATTTTTTTTTCCGGAATTGTTTTCATTTCTTTACTTTTTGTGGCTAATCTCTTCAGTTATTTCGTATATTCTGTTCACTATGAGATCTTTTCAGTATTCTTTTCGTACCTATTTTCTTTCATCAACTTAATAAAATTTTCGTAACTTCTTGTTCTATTTCCTTAAGTCTTTATTCTCAAATGTATGTTTTACCGCCTTTGGTGATGTTTCCTATTACTCTAGTCAATATTATCACGCCGAAAATAATACCAACACTGACGTGTATTTATTGAACAGTAGCGGACCAAGGACCGATCCTTGAGGTACTCCAGCTTCTGTGTTGTTGTTCATCTTGTCCACTTGAAACTCTTTTTACTTCAATCATGATTGTATAAGTCCTATGAATTTAGGTGCCAATTACAGTTTTTTCATTGTAGATTGTTGCTAAACCATTTTGAATATTCAGATAATCAGGAATTTCTATAGATCCATTTGGATTGATTTATATCAAGAACATAAAGTATTTGAAACAGATGAATTTGGATGCTTCATGGTGAAGGGATAAACTGTGCATAGTTATACAAAGCGTCTCAATGAAAACTATACACACCAGATAATTCTGAAGTCAACACTTTTACGAAAAGAAAAACATGTCAAAAATCAAAAAAAGGGGAAATTCTTTTGATGATATATAGATGATATAAACTGAACTCCCTTCCAATTTCATTATTGCATACTCACATTAAATGATATAATTTTTCTTAACAAATTTTGTTTAAAATGTTAATTATTTTATGAAAAGGTCTTTAAAAACATAATTTCAGTTCTTGTAAGCAATCCAAGTTACGTCTAAGAATAATGGCGGTTCTCTGTTTTCATCTGTAAGCAAATCTGCAACTTTTCATTAGATTACAGGAAAATTACGATTCTCGACGCTTTCTATGAATCTGTAGCTTACAGGAAAAATATCAAAAAGGATATTGTGAGGTTATGTTGAATGGTTTGTTTTTATCGCAGAATATAAAATACTTCCCTACCCAACTACTTTTGTGTTTCATTTTCGCATTTCGTTTGTAAATTTGTTTTTCTTGTTAAAACGAACACAAATTGAACATTAATATATCCAATAATCAATACTTACGATCCAATTTTACAGAGAAATAAATTCTATTCTATGATCTTGTTACGAGGTAGTTCAAAATTGACACTTCTAGTACGACAGTTAGAGCAAAATTTTCAGAATTTCATTATTTACGAATCTATAAATTTTAGGGTTTTGTCTCCCAGTCACTGAAACAAAAATTAGTAGAATGTTTTTTCAATAATAGAAGAAAATCCCCTGCGTAAAACTTCGACAAGGTGGGTCAAATTGGTGATACCTGAACTACAACTTTTTAACCCTACAAGATAGCGGAAAATGTATGGTACCTTACGGTTTTTTTTTTAGAGAAACTGATGATGCCATCAACTGCATTCCTCTATCTTGTTTTTGAGTTATAGGCCAAAATTGAGATTTGAGCGATCTCACCTTTGGTCATTATCTCCGTTTCTGTTTGTGCTTAGGATGTTGAAATGAAAACATTATGGTATTCAATTCTATGATTACTATTTCGAGTTCATCTATGTTTCAAAAAAAAAACTTTTTCATATCAATTCAGTAGGTACTGTACACTGTGCTGTATTTCCCCGACACGAAAAAAAAAATTATTATTCTTTCTGGGTCATAATGAACTATTGTTTTCATGAGAAAAAATACAACTTTATGTTATAGCTGAGCAAGAAAACTTAGTGGGAAAAAACGTAGTACGTGAACTTTTGGAGTCAATTTAGACAATTGTTTGGAAAGAATTTTTTGAAAGCTTTTGGCCCTTGAGAAATTAGTGCACGAGTTTTAAGCAGGAGATTCTCTTCTGTTGTTTAAAATTTTCTTCTTATTGAGTGTTGGTTCAAAGACTGTCAGAGAAAACCCTGAAGAAACTTTCAGAACATTAAAAATTATCAATATCGAAATTTTACTTGATTTTTTTCTTTTTTCTTTTCCTGTTTTTTTTTTCATTCAAAACGATTTTTTCGGGATGTTGTTGTTAAACTTCCACATTTAGGACTTTCTGATCCAAATTTCAAGTTCACCCGTCGATGAAGCAGTTGAGCGACTCAAGAAACATTCCGGGCACTACACCAAACGATTGTAACGAATCGATAATTGACTGCGAGAATAAATTACGGAATTAAAGTGAGGAATTATCGACGCGCATCTTTCCCATGCCCCGAAACCCGAACCGGCGTCCGAGACTAAAGAAAAAAAAAAGAGAGGCATCGACCAGGGCAGGAATTCCCAAATTTCCCCGCTCGATAGCGATCGCAGCGCGTTTTTCGGCCGTATCTCGGCATCGCGCTAATCTGCCGATATCATCTCGCCGTGTATTTTGAATAATTTCAGGCTAGCGACGCGCAGGTGCGCGAGATATTCTTCGGAGATATGCAAACAACTGGACCGTCGTAGCGGATCGTAGCGGGCCGGGGAGAGGGCTAGGTTTCGGCGGCCATTTTTAATTTTTAAATTACGTTTGATTGGCGATAGATGGGGGAACGGTTTCCTTCGAGTTATGTTTGGTTTTGACGTAAGCTACAATTAAAATGTTGTTTATGGCCGCGATAGCTGTCTACGACGATGCGCGTCGATGGTCTTTGGGCATCCTTGGGGCCCCACTCTTGAATTCTAATTTTTCCGAGACGGAAAAGTTGGATTCTTGTATTCTTCGTTGAATTAACAATGATTCAAAATTGAAAATTCGACGAAATCCAATTAAAAAAATATTGAAAAAAGTTTAGAACGAATTATGGAATAATTTGAATATTATATCCTAATATACTAAAGACCCCTGCAACATATTTCCGATTTCTCACCTGTGCGCGAAATAAATTCATCGGTTCAATACTTTTGAACCAACCCAATCGAAATGTTTAAGAACTTCATTAGACCTCGCCTAGGTTGAACCAAAAAAATAAAATAAAATCACAAAATATTCAGACACAACACAGGTGAAATTATAATTCAAAAAGTTTGAATATTACAGAAAAACACATCAAATAATCATAACCCATGGATGTTGTAAAATCATACAATTTCATTGGAAACTTTACGAATGATACCTAATGATTCAAGGCTTTTAACCTTATCCATTAGACACTTATTCTGATTTAGCTAGCGCACATTGAAAGACAATAAATATGACTGAATAAGTATTACAAAACCCCTTTCGACGAATAAGATATTTTACTTTTTCTGGATCTGTTTGAGACGCTTACTTGATATTGTATCATTTGGGTAGTATCACACTCGGTATCACAGTTTTCTAGAAAACTGCATTGAAAATCCATCGATTAGTATATTGATTAAAACTGGTATGAAAAGACCTCTTGACATCACCATACGATGAAATTTCGAAATTGGAATATTAAAAGGGTGTTTTTGAAACTCATTTGTCCCAAATTGCTCGATTCTAGCTGTTTCTGGTACATCTAGACTTCTTTGAGAGGAAAAAGAATAAAACGGTAAACAGAAAATTCTTTGCCTTTACGGAGGCCACACCGAAAACATTTTTGAAACATAGATGAATTCAAAGTTTTCTGTTTACCGTTTTATTCTTTTTCCTAAAAACACTTTCGTCACTCGGAGAAACCTGCATGAGGGCCCTGATTTAGAGCCACTGCTGAAATCTCATTGAGTGAAAGAGTTTTATTTTCTCATGTCATTGGAGATGTGAAACTTCATTTTGACGAAATTGGATGTCACTACTTTGTAATATTTTACTCAGTACTTCAAATATCGAAGTTTTTCATGAAGATTTTGCCCCTGAGATGTAGGGGATACTGATGAGGCCAAACAAGGCCGAAACCGGTATATCTCTCATCTCAGTGACAAAATCTAATATCATTTCTCCAACCTCATGATAAAAGATCTGTGAGCCTGGTAATTGAAAATGGTATTCATTTCGATGATTTCTATTTTGAATTTATCTATGTTTCAAAAAAAAATACTTTGAGAGAAGTTTTGGGCTCGCTTTTCATGAAAACATCATTAGTGAAAACCTCGTCACCATTCATTCAAATGTACAAACATTGATATTTTATCGTTTTTGAAATTGTGCCTCAACTTTCCTATTCGCAAAAAATCTGAAAACGATTAAAACTTTCGAAAGCGTATTTTCCCAATAAATGAAAATGACAAACTTCAACTTCTTCATTTTGAATACGAACGAATTTTTTTTATGAATTATATCACCCAAAAAAATTTTCTCTTGAAAAATAAATGTCGATATATGAAAAAAGGATAAATCTTTCATGAAAATTTATCTCATTTTTTTTCCTTTACTATTATAGTGATTAAAATCTTTTTTTTGTATGATATAAAATCGAAAAAAGAATTTTTTTCCACCCTCAGACAAACAGGAAAAAAATTTAAGATAATGTCTTATTCCCAGTGTAAAAGTGCCTGCAGAAAGTTTTCATTATATTTTCAAAAATGAAAGAGTTATGGCACATTTTTCAAATCGATAATATCTTCAAAATAAATTAAGATTGAACGTTATTACCTATCTAGTCTAGAAGTACCAGAGAGAGACGAAATCACGCAATTCCGGATACCTTGTACATTTGAAATATAAATTTCTGTTATAAATAGAAAAATTAATAGTGGATGAAACTCAATCAAGAATTTTTTCATAATAAAAAACAAAATCAAGTTCAAAAACACTGAAGTTCAACCAAATTTTTCATGTTGGAAAAAAATCATACCGAAAAGAAGGTGTAGTAATACAAATTATTATATACCGCATAAGTATCACTATGCTTTTTGAAAAAAGGCCCGCTGAAAACTAGGAAATTATGATATAGCCGTCGAAAAACATTTACCTATTGCAATAAAAGAAATTATAATAATAAATTAAAAATTATATCTTGACAGATGCCAAATTTTAGCTGATTCAACCAATAGTGATAAAGTACTTGATTTCTCTAGTTAATTTTAATTCACAGACATGAAATTTGGGGACGAAACCTTTCAAAGGGACAATGAATGTAACATAGACAACTATTATCTCTCCACCTCCAACATATTTCTTAACTATACCGTATTCAGCAAAATATCCTTCATGTAAAGAAAAGGACAACACAACAAGAAAGAACCATCACCAAAATGCCACAATCCAAAAAAAAAAAAATTCGGAGTTATGAACATTCTTGTAATTCCGAAATTGCTTCTTATCAATAAAACTGTTTTTTGTGACTCTTCAATTTCTGTGATATCGAAAAATATGAATGAAAACTGACGCAATTTTCACCGCGGGTGAAGATTGCGAATTTAATATGTCATGTGTGAAAATTGTAAATGAATGTAGAAAATGTAGATAGCAATCAATTCAGCCAATGTGATTTAGTTGTTAACAAGTCTATTAAGGCCAAATATGTAATATATTGACTTCTGTATATTGATGTACATTATGTATCTATATTTAACGATAGAGAAATCATAAAATAAATTATATAGAATACGAGTTGACTTTTATTTTATCAATGCAACAAAAAGTATATAAATTCGAGATTTGCCTAGGAGTTATCAATGATTCTAGATCGTTGAATAAGTGTAGAGAGGCACATGATACCAAAAAGATTTAAGACAAAACATTCAATGGTAAGTATCAAGAGATGAAATGAACAATAAAAGCTACGTTCAAAGTTCAAACCCTTTCTGCAATGATCAGTTTTACTGAAATTCAAAAACTATGATGAACAAAGATTATTTCGGCATGTCTACCTAATAACGAAAGAATCATTACATTTTAAGAAAAAAGCACAAGTGCAGAATTTAAACCTCGATGAATATAATAATACTTAAAAGTGATATTTGTAGAGGAAAAACCATTCTTTCAATGTTTAAAGAAAACATTTATAGTTCAACTTGAGTATTGTAAGAGGTTTTTTTCAATTGCTCAAAATCTCAAGAGAAAAGAGTCTGAATTCATAAGAGATCGAAATGAAGAATTAGACATAAAGAAGAAAAATGTTCAATAACTTGAGTTACCATTATAGTAAAGAGTTCTTTATTTCCATTTGTAGTTCTTCTTTGAAGATTTGATATTATGGGAGAATAGTGTTTCATTTAATGGGAGAAAGCAAAGCCCATATCTGTAATTTGACACCTTTATGGCTCCCACAATGCATATTTCCTATTGGATACCGTAAAGATATTGAGTTACGAGATAATTTGATTGGATGAAAGTTCTCTGGAAGATCGGGTTACACAAAAATCTGAATGGCTGTAGGAGATATAGTGAAGGGACAGCACCTGATGGGGAAGATTAGAAAGGAAGGTAAGTTTAAGCTATTGGGAATTTATTCGATTAGACGGACTCGCATCTTTTGCGGCTTCCATGTTTCGTTGTTCTTTGTTCTGAATCAGATCAAATTCTGAACTAATATTTTTGATATTCTATATCCGCTATTGTATAAAGGAAAAAAAGATGTTCGTTCATTCCGTGAAAGCAACTAGAAATTTGTATTATAGTTGAAGCACTTTATAGTTCCGGAAGGGTGTATGGATGTTTAACATAATATGAAAAAAATCTTGATTGAATTGTTTTTTGTACAACTATCATTAAAAGTGATACCTTTAATGACAGCAAACAATGTTGAAATTGATTGAAAGCGTTTTCTTATGATGAAATCAGATGAGAAAAATTCAAATTTTTATTATCAATATTTAACAATCATTACTTATGAACATTAATATTTATTGTAAAACTAGAACAATTACTGACATTATTGCCCTGTGATGTTAGGGAGCTTCGCAACACATTATCAGAATCCTCAGCACCATCAGTACTTGTAGAAACCGGAAGCACAATATTGGATGATGATGATCCAAAATCTGTTGAAGTTGGGAGAATTTTTTCAGCAATGACATTTCTAAATGAGATGGAATGATCAACATAGCCCTCGGCTACCGTCGTAGACTTCCATCCATCATGTTTTTTTTTATATCTGTAATATTTGCTCCTGATTCTGCTAGCAATGAAGTGGAGGATCTTTGAGAACAGTGTCCTGTATATTGCTTTGGTTCTGGCAGTTTGAGGAATTCGGCAACAATAGATGGAATTTTCAGAAATGTATCAATACCAACTGGATTGGCAGTGCATTTATGATTCATGTATTTCAGGAAAAACGACGATGTTTGATGACAGAAGGGCGCAGTGCAAAGTACTCATGGAAATAGTCTACATACTTCCCAATAATACTGAAAGAACGACTGACTTTCGTTTTCGTATTTGGAAGTTGTATAACCAATGATTTATTTGTAATTTCGATGTCTTCCACTGATAAATTACACAATTCTTCACGCCAACAGGCTCCAAATAATCCGAAAATAGTTGCAACCTTAACAATAAAGTATTTCTCATCTGGTGCCTCATTTATTGACTTTTCCACTTGTTCACGAGTGAGAATTTTGAATTTTTTGGGACGATATTCTTCATTTTTTCGTTTTCAATATGCTATTACCTTAATAGATTTACTAACATCCACACCATTTTCAACAAGGGCGCTTGACATTATCATTGAAAATTGGCTCCACAAATTTGATGAACTCCATACTTTTGATTTTTGTTCTAAGTATGCCAAAGAAACAGTTTCACTGAAGTTCCTTTCTACATTTTTCAATTTACATCAGGCATTTTCGTACTGCTGAACTGATTTTTAAGGTAGGAGTTCCAGATTTGCTCTTCGTACAGACTCTTCAATATCCAGAGGAACAACCAAATCGTCACTTTCATTAATAATTGGACTCTCGAAGAACATATTAAGCAGTCGAAAACCCAAGACGAAAATTCGACAGGAACGAAATTCAAATGACAGCGTCTTTTCTCATTTTTTAGTAATAATACCGTTGACAACGTTTGCCATTCACAACAACCTTTTGATTATTTGAATATTAAAATACATTTTGAAGTTTATTGTCATTGCAAATTCGCCCATTTCATTATCAAAATAGGCAGTTTTACAAAAAACATTTTATGGTATTTGTGTTGAAAGTTATCCTATTCTGTTCGTGAAACTGTTCAATTGGCTCCGCTCATTTCAGAAACTTTTTCACTCACATAATAAAACGTCACTTTCAACACTCTTATCATAATTAACTATTAAAATGCCTAAACTACTCGTAACATTGTAATGAAAGTTTTTTCGAATATGTACACGGTTCGTACAAAGATTTAATTTCACACCAGAAAGGTACTTTTGATAACACTCGATATACGGTGGGCTGTTTTCGGAATATTTTAA
The DNA here is from genome assembly GCA_038502775.1 of Hippodamia convergens. Taxonomy (NCBI): domain Eukaryota; kingdom Metazoa; phylum Arthropoda; class Insecta; order Coleoptera; family Coccinellidae; genus Hippodamia; species Hippodamia convergens. The sequence goes on along the minus strand of CM076609.1, from coordinate 72,349,667 downwards.
AATAAAAATTATGAAGTACCAATCGATGCTCTTATGGAGTAATGATGAATGTATTAAACAAACAAAGAATCAGAGAGAAATTGAAAAAGAGGCTCATAATATAAAACAGTATTCAATCAGAGTAGTCGTTCTTTCTTCTCAAGAATCTTCAAAACGGTCTGCTATAAGTTCGATTAAGTGACGGTGTATTCCGTCTTTCATTTCAATTTTTGAATTGAGTTTACCTCTTTTTCTTCAAGATACTTCGAAACTCTGTATTCAAAGGGATTAAAATCGCAAGACCGAGGAGGCAATGCACCGGATAATAATATTAATTGATAACTTCATCAATAGGTTTTTACTTCATAATTTTCAAATATAAATATCCCGAAAACGGTACACAGTTTCGAATTTTATCAGGAGCATTTTTTTGGAGTGAAATTAAATAATGTTTAAGTTTTGCTTAATGAATATGATATTAAAAAAATTATGTTAAATATTACTTGGTACGAACCGTGAAACTAGTGTCCCCTATGAGAGTCAGACATAAAACAAATTCTTTAGATGTATCAACTTTCAAAACATATTCGAATGAAATTTCATTACAATTTTACCAGTAGTTTAGGCAAAAATGTGTATAACTTTTTCTCTTCAACGCAATTTAACTTAAATACGGATGGCGTTAAGAAAATTTTTCACTGAACAGACCCCAAATATTTTTCAGTTTTCTATCATAGAGACAGGATTACAATTTTTTGAAACAACCTGTAGTCAAAAAAAAAACTTAAGAAAATTATCATGATGAAAATTACAATGATTCTGACAATCCATTTATTGATGACGATCTCAACTGGTCAATATTGAAGAAACGGATATCTCTTTCTTGTCGATCTCTTCATCGCGACAAATTATTTTATCGGGCGACCATCAAACGACGCAGTTTCGCTCCTAACCGGCCGTCTCGGTCTCCCGTGAGATAGCCCAGATAGGAATCTACAATCCCATATGAATTCAGATAACTTCCCTCGACTCGACCGCATTTCATTACACCAATAATCCAGATCATTACCGCTGGAACGGGCTCATCCGAAGATCGTTCAGAATTTAACGTCGATTTGTAAACACGCTTCGATAAAGCGGTGCCGATTACTTGATGATCTCTTTTATTCTTCTTCTTCTTTCCGGGGATGTCAAACGAAACAGGTGGGGTTGACTGTTTCGAAGATGTTTTTTTATATATCTTATGACCTACATTTTTATTTTCAAAGTTTTTGGTGTACAACTTTACCTCCGCTGTTTTACAATAGCTGGATGTAACGGTATACGGTAGTTGAAATAAACTGCTCCACATGAGTTAGGGATATTGATTCAAATTGCAGGAAAATATAGTTTCAATGAGATATCAATATGATTCCAATTTGCAGGAAATAATAATAGTTATATATGATATGAGTGTTAAAAGTGACGTTTTATTTTGTGAGTGAACACGAACAAAATAAAATTACTTTTGACACAAAAACCATACAATGTTTTTTGTACATCTGCCCTATTTTGATAATGAAATGGGATAATTTGCAATGACAATAAACTTCAAAATGCAATTTAATATTCAAATAATCAAGAGGTTGTGAGTGGCAAACCTTGCCAACATTATGATTACTAACAAATGAGACAAGACGCTATCATTTGAATTTCGTTCCTTAATATGTTTATCGAAAGTCCAATTATTATTAAAAGTGACGATTTGGTTGTTCCTCTGGATATTGGAGCACTGGGCAGAAATCACATTGCGTCAACACCCGTAAGGGCCATCGCAATGAAGCCTTCTTCAAAGGAATATCGAAAGAGCGGGTATATTATATTCCTTTGAGAGAGGCTTCATTGCGATGGCCTTTGCGGGTGTTGACGCAATGTGATTACTGTCCAGTTTTTTCATCGCAGGATTCGTATGCTGCTCAAAAAATAAAAGGAAGTAGTAGCCAGCGATAGACAATACTTTTAATCAAAAATGTTCAACCAATTTTTTACAATAAAGCCTAACGTTGTCGTTCAGAGCACTGGTCAGAAATCACATTGCGTCAACACCCGTAAGGGTCATCGCAATGAAGCCTTCTTCAAAGGTATATCGAAGAAGAGGGTATATTATATTCCTTTGAAGGAGGCTTCATTGCAATGGTCCCTACGGGTATTGACACAAGAGTCTGCAAGAAGAGCAAATCTGGAACTCCTACCTAAACAATCTGTTCAGCAGTATGATATTGCATATAACAATTTCCTGGCCTGGTGTAAATTGAAAAATGTAGAAGGGAACTTCAGTGAAACTGTTTTCCTGGCATACTTAGAAGAAAAATCAAAAATATGGAGTTCATCAACTTTGTGGAGGAAATTTTCAATGATAAAGTCAAGTGCCCTTGTTGAAAATGGTGTGGATGTAAATATTTTAAAGTAATAGCATATTCAAAACGGAAAAGTGAAGGATATCGTCCCAAAAAATCGAAAATTCTCGCTCGTGAACAAGTTGAAAAGTTTATAAAGGAGACACCAGATGAGAAATACTTGATGGTTTAAGGTTGTCACTATTTTCGGATTTTTTGGAGCCTGTCTGCGTGAGGGATAGTGTAATTTATCAGTTGAAGACATCGAAATAACAAATAAATCATTGGTTATACAACTTCCAAATACAGAAACGAAAGTCAGTCGTTCTTTCAGTATTATTGGGAAGTGTGTAGACTATTTTCATAAATACTTTGCACTGAGCCCTTCTGTCATCAAAAATCGTTGTTTTTTCCTGAAATACATGAATAATAATGCACTGCCAATCCAGTTGGTATTAAAACATTTGGGAAAATTCTATCTATTACTGCCAGAACCAAAGCAATATACAGGACACTATTTTCGAAGATCCTCCGCTTCATTGCTAGCAGAATCAGGAGCAAATATTACGGATATAAAAAAACATGGTGCATGCAAGTCTACGACGGTAGCCGAGGGCTATGTTGATCATTCCATTGCATATACAAATGTCATTGCTGAAAAAATTCTCCCAACCTCAACAGATTTTGGATCATCATCATCGAATATTGTACTTCCGCTTTCTACAAGTACTGATGGTGCTGAGGATTCTAATAATGTGTTGCGAAGCTCCCTAACGTCACAGGTCATCAATGTCAGTAATTGTTACAGTTTTACGTTTAATATTAATGTTCATAAGTAATGATTTTTAAATATTGATAGGAAAAATTTGTAATTGCTGAATTTTTCTCATGTGATTCCATCATAAGAAAATGCTAAAAATAATATAAACACGCTTCCACGTAAACAATCAATTTTAGCATTGTTTGCTGTCATTAAAAGTGTCACTTTTAATGGCAATTGTACAAAAAAGTTTTTTCGGAGGTGCGATTTTTACCTGATACGTCTAAGAACTGCAATCAGGAAATGCAGTATTTGAGGCGATTCGACGTTGCATATTTCTTCTAATTAAAAATATATACACTTTGCGAAAAATATTTCGCAGTAAATCGATTAAATTTCTCATTCAAACGATTATTTCACTCTCCTAATTTTTGAATCATCTATGCTCCGAACCACCGACGTAATTGACAGCTTCCAGCTCCAGCGATACACCGAATTCCTAATCTTCCACATCGAGCCAGCATTGTAATAAAATCGGTATTGAACTGGCGATCCCTGTTGCCCCCCCTGGCCCCCCTGCCCCCCTCGGCCGACCGACCAGCCCCCCGTCAAGAAGGACCAGCCGCACCGACCGACGGATGGGTAGGTTCCGTAATGCGAGATCTCGACGAATATGTAAATCGATTTTTTTTGTTAATATTCACGATAAGTACCGTCGAAAAATTTCGGACGGAGATTTCGAAATCGATACAAGACGCTGGATTTTATCGGTTCGAACTGGCCTGGAATCCCTAATTAAATCAAAAAATCGGGCATACATATTTATGATGTCGGTTATGGTCGGTTACAGGGTGTCCGTAAAACAATTTTTTTGGTTGGAGATGGTAAGATGTTTTCCTGCCATCATACAATACTTCATCGTATGGTGATCTTATGAGTTAATGATAATCTGGTTTTATATTCAGGAATCGTCTGAATACGGAGAAAATCTAAGAGAATTTCGCTTCTTCTGGGTGTTCCAGTTTCTTTGTCTGTTAGTATATCAGCACCTCAAAGGTAAGGTGTCTTGAGTCACTAAATCGAAATCAGTGAGAAGAGAGATTTTTCAGTTCAATTATTGTTTCGAAGAATGTTTACCGCCATCTTTTAGCGAATTGGTGTACCTAAGGAGATGAATATGTTTTCCACAAGATAATGTGAATCCAATAGTGTAGACAACTCGTGTCTGAAAAAAATGTGACTCAACACACCTTACCTCTGAGGTGCTGATATGTTGTATGTTCAACCACCCTTTTCATTTATTATCATAAAAGGTTAAATCATCGATACCACATGAATTGAAAAATATTGCATATCTCAATAAATTCCTGATAGGTTCAGTACCTATAGAGATGAAAAACAAACGTTCACTCAATCTCAACTATCAATTAAAAGGGAGTTTCCTGAAATATTTCAAATTATAGGTGGTATCTGTTCTTATTAAGGTTGATAAGAGTTTCTGGAATGAATAAATTAATAAAAGTTTTGAATAATGGAAATTCTTCTATGTTAATTGATTTTTCAATCATATCAATAATGAAGAACCTACAATAAAATTCACAATGAAGTTGGAACAAAATAATGTACTTTCCTTCTTAGATGTTTCGATAAGAAAATTTCCAAATCATTTTGAAACAAGTGTGTTCAGGAAAAAGACACACACAAATCGATATCTAAATTTTTATTCTGATCATCAAATAAGTGTTGAAAGAGGTATTATAAAAACACTTTGTGAAAGAGCGCAATTGATTTCATCGACAACGGAAATACGAAATGACGAAATTAGTTTCATTAAAAATATTTATGAGGATAATCTATATCCCACCAATCTCATAGAAAAAACTATTTCAAATTTACAGAGAATAATTTTTCTCCAAAACGATAATAACAATCAGGAACCAACAACAAACCGTCAAGAACAACCAATTTTAATAAATTTGCTTCCTTATGTTCATGGACTTTCAAAAAAATTAAAAGGATTGCTTGTGGTTCAATAGAAAAACTGTTTTCAAAACGAATAATGATTTCCGATCTTTATTATCAAAAACTAAACCTGCGAATGAGAACCAAAAATCAAGAAATTGTCTTTACAATATTCCTTGTATTTGTGGAAAATCTTATACAGGAGAAACAGCAAGACCATCAGAAATTAGAAAACGTGAACATAAGAATAACATAAAAAATAGAGATATTGGTAGATCGCAGATAGCAGATCATTTGTGTTCCAATACCCGTAATCACATGATCGAGGAGTCAGCTTGTATTTTGTTGGATGAGGCTAATAATCTCGCCAATTATTCAGTAGGAATAGATCAAATTTGGATGGATTTATTGAAAAAAAGAACTGTTTTTAGGGAATTTTCTAATAAAATAACGATATCAACATCCAGTAATCAATATTGATTTATGTTCATCATATATTGACAAATGTCAATCAAAAAATCAAAATATTGTCACGATTCTACGAAATTGTATGAAAACTAGAAATTGTCTGACGAAGGAGTCTGATTAACGGACGGCCGGTTTCTGAAAGGCCGATCAACGTAAGAATTAACTAATCAGCTGTCAAATCAGTGGTCAAGTGCTATTTGGGTTGCAGAAAGTATGGTTAACTACTTCAACTTGATCAGCCTTTCAGTTGACAGAGTGGTCAAACTCCGAAACTACGAAGTTGTATGAAAACTAGTAATGGTCTGACGAAGGAGTTTGACTTAGACTCCGAAACGTTAGGCTTCAGAGTTCAAAGTGTTTTCTTTTTGTTTATTGTTAGGCAACAATTTCTTCTTGTAAAGTTTTCGCCCCTGACAAATTAGAGCTCAAATTTTCACGCAGGGGCCTTTCTTCTATTATTTAAAAAAATTTTCCAATTGTTTCTTGTTTCAGAGACTGGGAGAGAATACCCCAATTAAGTTTTCAGGAATACGTTGTTAATTCTTGCACTAGTCTGTCGGAGTCAAATAAAAAAAATAATTTTAAGTTGGTTTTCCTCAAAATTAAGCTCATTTATATGAAAAGATTATTCTTCTTGATTGAAACAACAAGCACGCAAAAAATGAAAGAATGTTGTCGGTAAAAATCCCATCCGGTGTAACCATATCGTGACGGGATAAGAAATTAATCAAATATCACTCATCGTACTGCAGGCAATATATCTACTTAATTCTGAATTACAACTCTTATTGATTTATGGGGAACATGACAGTCTTCTAATAATAAGCCATGTCGACTTCCACATAATCAATAATCATTTATAACTATTAAAGTTGATTACAACTCGAAATTGTCGTGTAAACCTTTATCAAATAGATGAAAACCATCATTAGGTAAATGCCCCTTATTTACATTAAATTCGAATTCTATGCTAGGAGCTGAGGCGGTTATATAAATTTCATGGGAGGTTGTTTTTAATTGAAGAGGCCTTTCCCTAATTGGAACAAATCAACAGTCATTTTTTTAAGCAGTAAGCAGGTATAGCTCCAGCATGTGTTCTATGGTTTTCATTTTACTTTTCATATTAGTTTATCACTGATTTAATAGTGTTTCTTTTGACCTTACGAAACACATGTTAAAATAGGTATATGTATAAGTCAAAGATTTACCCTGTATTTAGTTAATCTATGGCGAAATAAATATTTCGAATCGAAGAAATAATAGTGTGGTTTGGACATAAAAAGGACTTTCAATCAAATTCCGTTAAAAAAATTCACTTTGTAAAAGATGAAAATAAAAAACCAAATACTAGATTATTTGAATTTTTCACATACATTTTGAGATTATGTGAAAAAAGTATAACACAAGATATTTGCATACCCTGTTTCGATAGAGTTCGAAGAGAAAAAGTGGACATATATCAACTATATGTCACCCTTGCGTGACTGTGATCAAAAAATAAAGAAGACAGGAACAATAAATGGGTCAGAAGAAGGCACTTACCTATGTAGTGTAAAAGGGAGCCTTCCCATAATTTCACAGATCAACAGCACTAACTATCCCGTCAAAATCACTTGTGTCCAAACATTCAAAGCTAAAGAAATTCGAGAAACTGCGAAATTTATCAATATAAACGGTATGCGTAATCAACGAATGCGTCAGTTCAACTGACTCTAGTTTGAAAATATCTTTAAGTCGTACACATGGGACACGATTCTATTTTTTCTCCCTCAGTGACGATAATGTGAAATAAAAACACATGAATCACACAAGATGAGAACGAAATAATATCCTAGGTTTATGAATTTTGAACACCTGCAACTTTGATTTTTAAAGATAGTCTTGGTTTTTTTCTGCTGCTGAATATCATTGCTCTGTTTAGTTGAACAGTGTTCATGTAAAAAAAATTGATGCCCAAATTTTTCTACGAAGAACTGGTCCTATCAGATCCGACTTGGTTACTAGTCCTCTCAAATATTGTGCCTGCCTGAATTTAATTCCTTTCCAAATTCATTTCCCATACTCTTCTTTATTCCAGATAATGAGGTCGCCAGATTGACGTCAAGCCAAGCTCAAATTTTTCAATCCATTAAATAAAAGCGACAAGAAAATTTGACAATCTGAATGGAATGCATTAAATTTTTTCAACAATGATTTCATTACTGATCCGTCCATCAGAGTTCCTGAACGCTCAATCTCAGATCTGGTTTTTGAAATGGGTTACCGAAAAGATATTCGACGTCACTCAGTGAAGAAAATAACGTTTTGATATACTGGGAGGTGTAATGAGAGTGTTGAAGTTGGAATTAAAATAAAGCCAAAAACTCGATTTTTTCAAATGAAAAACCGTATTTTTTTCACTTATTATTTCACTTTATGAATTTGTGGGGTAAAAATAATTGGAGTCTATTTACGGTTCCCTACAGGGTGTCCGAGGAATAACTGTACATAGAATTGGAATAGGTGATTACTGTTATGGTTCCTTTTATTTATATTTAAAATTTTTGAGTTTAATTTGAATTTTAAGGAACCAAAATTATAAAAAAAAATAGAATTTTGAATTTTGAAAATTTACCTGGCCGGGACTCAATCTCAATTGAGGGTTGAAAAATTTGATTTCAATTAAAATCGAAAGATTTCGATTTGAATTTTAAAATATTATAATTTTTAATTGATTAAATATGACAAACTCTTAATATCTAATGAACATGGAATTCAATTCTCTGATAATGAACTTCCCAATATTTCTTGGTTGGAGGATTTCCTCATTCATTCTTTAACAGAATTCTGCCAATACTTTGAACGATAAATTTTTCAGTTGGAACAAACCTGGATAATTTCGAATAAAGTCATGAAGATTTTTATGAAAGGGTGAACATGGATCATAATTAATACCGCACATATTACAATATGCTCGTTGCTAACAGTTATTTCTGAATACCTCGAAAATGGTACAGTTTAGATATAGGGAACCTTTAAAAGACTCTACTTATTTTTTCCTCACAATTTGAAATGGGACTGAAAAAATGACGGTTTCCATTTGGAAAAATCTTATTTCTGCCTTTTTCGGAATTAAACTTTTACACTCTAACAGTTTTTCCTGAATATCTCGAAAATTGTACATTTTGGATATAGGAACCCTCAATAAATTCTACCTATTTTTACCTCAAAAATTGATATGTGAGTGAAAAAAATATTGTTTTCATTTGAAAAAATCGAGTTTTTGCCTTTTTTTGAATTTCAACTTTGACAACCTCATTTCACCTCCCAGTATATTGAATCGTTGTTTTCTCTACAGAGTTATGTTGAATATCTTGTTAGTAACCCATTTCAAAAAACAGATCCGAGATTGTGCGTTGCGCTTTCATTGAATTCTCAGTGTACTATAAACCTCAATTCGTAAATTTTTTCGAAAAACGGCTCTAGATGGATATAGGGAGTGGTACATAAAATTAATAAGGCATTCGAAGATCTACCGAAAAAGTCATGATATACAGGGTGTTCCATTTGAAATAAGAAAGTTGATACCACTTGAGGTGAAAGCGGAAGTGATTGATATTCAAAAATATATCATAAATGAAGGTCTTCTTGGCTTATATCTTCACACAAAATTTGGAGATGCTCCATAAACTTCTAATGGGCACTCCCGGTGGGACACCCTTTATAGTAGGAGCATGTTAAGTTCCTCGTGGGACTCCTTGATAATCGAGGTAAACTATTTTTTTTTTTATTTTTGAAGTCCTTTATACATTTTTCTTTCAATTTTAGGTATTTTATATTGTGTTCAGTCCTTATGGGTTTTATCTTACGATCATTTTTCCTCACTTTTTTTCATTTTCAAAGACTTCAGACCTCACCTACTGGTCTATTCTAGAGTCCACGCAACTTGTAAGAATTCTATTCAAATCCGCTATTTAAAAATAGTCTTTCGGTAATCTGAGTTTTAGCATTCGAGCCCAATCCCCGGAGCGAATCGGATCAAAATTACGTAACCCACAACCTCGGCCAATCCGCACCGATCCCCGCAAGAAAAAAACGGACGCAAAATATCCGTCAGCCAATGACTGTGACGAATCGCTGCCATCATTTCCAGATATAAACGTCTATGGTCCGGACAAGACGCTCCGCTAGATCGGTGCCCGATAAGCCGCATTGATTAATTAACCCAAAAAATAAACCGAACATAATTATTCGAAAATTAAATATAATGTATAGGTGTATTTGAAAAGAATTATACAGTACGGCATAAAAAAGACACGAGACAAAATCATAAATAATCGCTAAACTCGTTCTGTGCCTCTGCCCGATCTAGGCAGCTATGTATGTGCCTTCTAGCCCACTGAGATCCGAGATAGGAGATGGTCAGGAATTTTTGTAACTGATGATCTCGGCCGAGCAAGGAGGATCGGCATGGCCATCCGGACGAAGAGAGTTGTTTCTGAATATTACCGGTAGACATACTGTGAATATTTTATTGGAAACGTATACTTACACTAGATCCTAATCGTATAACGAGCCTTGGGAACCATTACGGGCATGTGAAGAGGTGATTTGGGGCGATTTCGAGCTTGCTTGTTGTTTCAGTATCGCCAACGATCGATTTTCAGACCAAATGCTGCCAATTTCACGACAAACTTCATTTTTCCCCAATTTTTCAAAATCACCTGAAAACGTAGATGTCAATTACTTTAGTTTTCTCAAGATTTAATAGTAATGGGTCAACTAGATGAGATGACACAGCTTCAACAGCAATCTTCAGAAAATCATCATTTGAAAGGCAAAAAAAATTGAAAAGAACGATGTTTCAATTTCAAAATAAGTCACCTCAAGAGCATGGAGCTGATTCTCCATAAAAAGACCCATATGAGAAAACTTATCAACTAGGGTTATGCATGGATCGAAAACAGAAAGGGGTACAGGTATTGGGGTATATATATATATATATATATATATATATATATATATATATATATTCTTATGAAAAGGAGAGCTAAAATAATACATTAAATGTTGAAACAAAAAGTACCTAAGCCGAGGTAAAAAAAGAACGGGGTATCATAACATTCTTTGTATGATACTATAGAATCATACGATACTATCAACACTACTATCATACGATACTATACAGCCAGGGGAAAAAACCTCAGCCGAAAAAACCTGCCTCCCCGTAAACAAAATAACATAAAATATCAAATATCAGGAAAATCTTGAAAGACATCAGTGTGATCATCTTCATGATATCCGTCGATGGGCTCGGATGCACAGATTCTTCCCAAAACGACTCGTAATTCTTAACCTGAAATGAAAAAGGACAAAAGCATAAAAGAAACCGATTATTCAGAATAAATCGAATGCATTTTGGAAATGCATTTGCTACTTTAAAAAACATCAACATTAAGATTTCTTGGCCAAATAATGTTCGGAGGTTTATAAATATTTATGACAGAAATGTCACAAAATTTGAAAGAAATGAAAAAAAACTCCATCAATTTCCCCTTTCCAAATCTGTTGAATGTTACGAAACTGATAATTTTTCAACATAACAAGCTAAACTTGTAAAAAATCAATTAATACATAACCTTTCAACTGTCCTCTTTCACGAGGATTTTTTTTCTGTTGCCGTGTGGGTTTCTTGCAGAAGAATCTCTTTGATACCATGTTCATCAGCTAATTTGGAGACGTAATCACACTTTCCTTTCGAAATTCCTTCGATATTCAAATTCAAAATCCACAAATTGTTGCTCTCTGGTCGTGAGGGTTTTTTCAAACCAGATATTGGGGTATATGGACCTAAATTAAGGATATCCGAGCTCTTTTCAAGTGAAAACTCTGTTTCACAGGCGGAGACACTAGCTGTCTATGCCTGCTCAAGATATACAGGGTTATTCACAAATTTGGCTCTATAGAATATTTTAAGGAAAGACACAAGATTCAGGATTGGAATTCAACATTTATATTTCACCATAATTATGCAGATTTTTATATCTGATTGAGTCGACAGCATCGTCCGTGCTTCTTTTTGTATAACTGCCATTAAAAGTAACACCTTTCATGACAACAAATAATGTTGAAATTGATTTTTTACATGGAGGCGTGTTAAAAATATTTTTAACATTAGTGTTGAAAATATTTTCAGCACGCCATTTTCTTATGATGAAATCAGATGAGAAAAATTCAGCAATCGCAAATTTGAAATATCAATATTTAAAATCATTACTTATGAACATTAATTTTAATCGTCAACCTAGAACAATTACTAACATCAATGCCCTGTAACGTTAGGGAGCTTCGCAACACATTAGAATCCTTAGCACCATCAGTACTTGTAGAAACCGGAAGTACAATATTGGATGATGATGATCCAAAATCTGTTGAGATTGGGAGAATATTTTCAGCAATGACATTTCTATATAAAATGGAATGATCAACATAGTCCTCGGCTACCGTCGTAGACTTCCATCCACCATGTTTTTTTATATCCGCAATATTTGCTCCTGATTCTGCTAGCAATGAAGCGGGTGATCTTCGAAAACAGTGACCTGCATATTGCTCTGATTTTGGCAGTTTGAGGAATTCGGCAACAATATATGGAATTTTCGCAAATGTATCAATACCAAGTGGATTGGCAGTGCATTTATTATTCATGTATTTCAGGAAAAAACGACGATGTTCGATGACAGAAGGGCGCAGTGCAAAGTACTTATGATCATAATCTACATACTTCCCAATAATACTGAAAGAACGACTGACTTTCGTTTTTGTATTTGGAAGTTGTACAACCACTACTTTTTTCAACTTGTTCACGAGTGGGAATTTCCGATTTTTTGGGACGATATCCTTCACTATTCCGTTTTGAATATGCTATTACCTTAAAATATTTAGTAACATCCACATCATTTTTAACAAGGGCGCTTGACTTTATCATTGGAAATTTGCTCCACAAAGTTGATGAACTCCATATTTTTCGTTTTGCTTCTAAGTATGACAGGAAAACAGTTTAACTGAATTTCCCTCCTATATTTTTCAATTTACACCAGGCCAGGAAATTGTTATATGCAATATCGTACTGCTGAACTAATTTTTTAGGTGGGAGTTCCAGATTTGCTCTTCTTGCAGACTGTCCAAAGGAACAACCAAATCTTTTATTAACTTTTATTAATAATTTCACTCTCGACAAACATATTAAGAAACCAAGACGTATAGACCTTCCAGGTTTGTTCAAAATGCCACATTCTTGCACCTCCCCTTCTCGTTGGACTTGGCAGTTTTCAACGCCGAATATACCAAATTAAAGGGTAGACCCCTTCAAAGATTATCGAGAGCTATCGCAGTAAAACCCCTGTAATCTGAGCGAGTGTCCGTTACGGCAAGTTTTTGGTAAGAAAATCACAGTAACTCAAGGCTGACCGTTTCATTTGTAAGTACACACGTTCGGTGTCTAAAAAACCGATTTATGACGAAATTTCGATAACCCGGTCGTTCTTTAAGGCTCCAAACGATTGAAGAGAGGTCTTCTTCTTTTTTTTCCAGAGACCGTCGAGGTAGAACACTGTTATCCGCAATTTTATATGCAAGACTCGTTAAAAGTTCGCATCTTCAGCGTATGCAAACGTATGTTAGCGTCATTATTATGTCATTATCTTGGGAAAAATGGACGAAACGAGTATGAACAGGCAGAATTAGACTGTGGGTGTCCAACAGTCGAAAAAGCATTATGAAAATACAAAAGAATAATGCCTGGATACTCAGCAATTAATAGTTATTTATGATATGAGTGGTAAACGTGACGTTTTATTTTGTGAGTAAAAAAGTTTGTGAAATGAGCGGAGCGAATTGAACAATTTCACGAACAAAATGAAATCACTTTCAACACAAATACCATACAATGTTTTTTGTAGAACTGCCCTATTTTGATAATGAAATGGGCGAATTTGCAATGACAATAAACTTCAAAATGCATTTTAATATTCAAAAAATCAAAAAGTTGTTGTGAATGGCAAACGTTGCCAACGTTATGATTACTAACAAATGAGAAAAGACGCTGTCATTTGAATTTCGTTTCTGTCCAATTTTCGTCTTGGGTTTTTAACTGCTTAAGAAAAATTGTTTTTAGGTACATATTACTAATGAGAACAAAATCCTCCCAATTAATTCATCGGATCATAAAAATTGGCAATTGAATTCAGCGATAAAAACTACAATAGTTATTTTTGTATCTAGTGCGCGAAATGCAACTTTGGTGATCGAGAACTGATTTTTTTAACGAGGCGCTGACGAGTTAAAAAAATAGTCGAGATCACCAAAGTATTTCGAGCATGAGATGCAAACAAAATTTTTTCTACGAACGGCAAAAATATTGTTCTAAAATAAGTAACATGCTTAGCTTAATATGAAAAATAGTATTGAAATGGCTTGAACTGTTTTTCCAAATCAAGTAAATACTGTAACTATGGAAATAAAATGGCATTTGTTGACAATTTTTCCAAAGTGACAGTTCTTGACAATTATTTTGTAGTGACTTTTCATCCGCGTCAATTTGAAATATACGGGACAATTTCTGAATTGCACTTGGAAATGGTGTAGTAGTTCTCTAAGTTTCCACCTATCGTAACTTATAACCGACCTGCCTGACCCAGAAGTAAAGCGCGAATTCCCATGTTCCTACTGAACCCAGTCCCAACCTTGAAACCCGCTCCCTCTACACCATAACCTCAAACCCACGCACCTACGTTCCATCCCTCAAACGTCCGAAGCGGCCTCTATAGTCCCAGGTATGTCGGAGGTTTTATTGCTGAGAACGAGCCCGTAACCTATGACATACGGCTCACGTCACCGCTAGATAGCGCTGTAAATCACGCCGTTCTCCAAATGGTATTGGACAATTTATAGTTAATATTGTAGCTGGATATATTCTAATATCTGTTTTATAGTAACTCGGACACCTCGCAATCGAACATTGAAGCACGTAGGCTTTTTCGCTTTACACGTTGGGCAATAACGTTTAACACCTTCGTGCTGGCCGGGACGCATATAAAGAAACCTCGGTTGGGGCTTGTACTCTGGAGGAATTGCTGCTTCAGGGATAGGTCAGAGTTTCGGTCGATGAATCAACTTTCTGAAATTTGTTTGTGATCTTCTCCCTTCTTTCATCTTGGTCTACTTCTTGTTTATCTTTTGGAGTTTTTTGCTTCTACTCTCTGCTTTTTATCAGACTCTCTTTTTGCTTATTCCATTACGAGTTGCTTCAATATTGATAACTTGAAATTTATACTGCTCCACAAGAGTTAGGGACATCGTATTCAATCATTTTGAAAGGTATATAATCTTCGAAAAAATCGCTGTAAAATCATTCAAAACTCAATAACAACTTGAATCGATCCAATCAAAATCAGTATGAGACATTTCGTCAATCTGGTCGCCTTTTTTCTAAAGTTTGGTTCTTTGCATATGCTTCATGAATGTATGCGACGAAAAACAACACTTGCTCGGGATCGTTTCATCACCGTTTCGGCGAGAAGAAAGCCTACATCTACGTGTAGAATGCTACGGAATACTCGTCAAAATGCAGATGGGGTCCAGGTTTCCATCGAAACAATCAGACGACGTTTGAGAGAGGTGAATCTAGGTTCTTGACATCCATTAAGAGGAGTTCGATTAACACGTGGCCAAAAGCGTCAAAGACTGGAATGGGCAAGGCAACATATCAATTGGAACGATCAATGGAGTAGTGTCCTTTTCACTGATGAATCCAGATATGATTCCACGCATAACCCGTAATCGTCGCTATGTCCAAGAAGTCCATCCATTCCGAGGGGGTAGTGTTGGTATGGGCCGGGATATGTTACAACGGGGGGAATATGACCGCCTCACACTATAGGAAGCATGTCATTGACAATGTTTCACCAAATTTTCACGCTGCTATTGGTGAAACTTTTCAATTTCAAGACGATAACGCTAGACAGAACCGTGCAGCCATAGTTGAGAATGCGCGCGTGGAGCTTGATATTCCACATTTACCAATTGCTCCGCACTCACCAGATTTGAATAGCATAGAACATGCATGGGATATGCTCCAAAAAAGATTAGATAATCATCAACCTACCCCAGAATCCTTAAATGATCTGAGAGAGCTTCTGCCCCGTTTATTGAACCAAATTCCTGAAGAAATGTTCAACAACCTCGTGTGTAGTATGCAAAGAAGATGTCAAGCTGGTATTGATGCCCGTGGAGGCCATACATTGTATTGGTAGTTTTAAAATGGTTGAGTTTCCTGGGATTACAATTTCGTTATTTTACTCGATTTTTTCTAAACATCCTGTATACGCTGCAGACCTACAAGTCAGCGAAAATCTTACGAAATCTCATTTAAACTATATTTTTTGCAATTTAAGTCAATATCCCTAACTCATGTGGAGCAGTTTCTTAATCTTTTCATCCACAATTTCTTGTTGTTTATTATACAGTGTGTTCCTCGAGGAACTTTACATACTTCTACCATATATATATGCGGTCTACCATTAGCATCACGAAATGGCCACTTAGAAATGTCTCCCATCTTTTCTTGCCAGTATACAGGATGATTTACTCAAATTTCATTCGACATCCCAGATATTGGATTTCATCAGACCTCTGGAACTTGAACTTAAGATATAGAGGGTGTGGTAAGAACAGCTTTGTCAGAAGGAATAAGAGATCATAAGGTCGCGGTGGACTGTAAACTGTATTCAAACTGAAAGTGATGCAGCGAATGATAGCAAAGATATTTAGGTGATTGTACAGGGTGGGCATATTTCGATGTTTTAGCACTACAACTTTTGAACCAGAGGAGATAGACAAAATCTGACACCCCATTCTCGATCTCTTTTTCGGAGAAACTGACAAGAGTAGTAGTAGTTTTATTCATTTTTGGCTACCTTCTTTTGTTTTCGAGTTATAAGCGAAATGAGACATGTCCTTTCGAGCATTTAGGCCGTCGTCGTAGATTAGTTCTCGACGTTTCGCCAGTTCGAGTGTCTGGCATCTTCAGGATGCAGTTCAGGCAGTTCAGTCCAGTGAGAACATCTCCTGAAATATAACTCCTGAAGATGCCAGACACTCGAACTGGCGAAACGTCGAGAACTAATCTACGACGACGGCCTAAATGCTCGAAAGAACATGACACATTGAACGATGGCCGCGAAAGCCTCAACCAATTCATTATAAGCGAAAATTGGAAAAATGGTGATATTGGAAAAAATTTATATCTCCGCCAATACTGATGATATAGCTCTGAAATTAAAACATTATACAGGCACTTTTCTACGTAGAATCCAGTGGCATACTCGCCTTGTTTGCAGCATTTTTAATTACGAAGCTATGACACAAAGTTATGTTTTTTTGAAGAGGGACACTAGATTTCTTTGCCATTTTCTGAAAGCTTAATTTTTTCTGATTTCAAAAATATATAACATCGTATGGTTCGTATCAATAAATCAATATGAGTATAGAAATTGGTCAAGAACCTATATTCATCTGAGTCTCAATACTTTCTATGGTTTCAATTGTCGATAAGCACGAAAAATTTAATATCGTATAATTACCACAATTTCTTTCTAGTAGTCTTTTCATTTCTATGCTCTTGTTATAGGAAGCTACATTTTTCTGTGCTCATCAACAGTTGAAACCATAGAAAGTATTGAGACTCACATGAAAATAGGTTCTTGACGAATTATTATACTCATACTGATACAAACTTCACGATGTTATATAGTTTTGAAATCAGAAAAAATCAAGCTTTCAGAAAATGTCAAAGAAATATGGTGTTTTTATTTGAAAAAACATAAATTTGGATTATAGCTTCGTAATTAAAAATGGTGCAGAAAAGACGAGCATGCCACTGGATTCTACGTAAAAAAGATTCTACGTAAAAAATGTTTTATTTTCAAAGCTCTATCATCAGTATTAGCGGAGATACAAATTTTTTTCGATATCGCCATTTTTCCAATTTTCGCTTATATCTCGAAAACAAAAGAAGGTAGCCAAAAATGAATAAAACTCTTGTTAGTTTCTCCGAAAAAGAGATCGAGAATGGGGTATCAGATTTTGTCTCCTCTGGTTCAAAAGTTGTAGTGCTAAAACATCGAAATATGCCCACCCTGTACACGTGAAGAAAGTGACACATGCTAGCTGGAAATGTTACATTTGCTAGTCAGGATAATGAGATTAATGCAATGTTTTTTCTTTCATTCAACAATTTTTTCGAAAATTGGCAACACCGCTCCCGCCGCCTTAGTTTGTTCATAGGCGAAAATATTTTCTATAGTTCAGACTATTTATAATAATTTATAGTAAATTCAACGTGATATACAAAATTGATTGTAATGATTTTGATAAATGTTATATTGGTCAAACAACTACAAAATTGAAAGAAAGAATTGCACTGCATACACATGCCAGCTGGAATAGTTTCATTTGCTAGTCAGGACAGTGAGATCAATGCAATGTTTTTTCTTTGATTCAACAATTTTTTCGAAAATTGGCAACACCGCTCCCTCCGCCTTGGTTTGTTCATAGGCGACCGTGCGACGTGCGACACGTCGCGAACGTTTCGAAATCTCTCTCGTCTTATGATCGTAAATCAACGGCTATTGTTGCCCGGCTCGGAGGTTATAATCCCCGGATTATCGGTTTTATATGGGTTTCTCATTGGGGCTGCGCGATCGAGATGTTATAACACCTCTTAAGTGGATCGAGACCGATATTTTACGACGCCCGATGAAAGCCATGAGATTATCGTCAGGTAATTTTCCGAGAAAGAGGAAGCAGATGCTGCACAAGACAATTCATCCGAAAATACCGGGAATCGGTGGACAAACCAGACAATATTGAGGCAACATTTCTTTGGAAATAATATACGTACGCCAATGAATGATGGAATCATGAGAGTACGAGTATTTGAGGGAAATATCTTTAAGAATCCGATTGATAATGTGAAGACTCATTCGAACCCAAAGACAAAGATCACAACAATTCCTATTTTTCCTGAGAAAAATATTGAGTTTTCATGAAAAAGTCTGTAAGTAACCAAGTTTCTTCAGGCTTTTACGGACGACGCTGGGTTAACTATAACAAATAGAGAAACATGATCAATAACAATTTTGTAGTGCTCAAAAAGTTCTATATGAAAGTCCGCGACGGCATATGTCTAACTGGTGAGGACAACCCACGATAACCATTTTTAACATTTTCAGTTCATTCAAAATAATGTTCGATTTGAAGAGGACTCCCGACTGGAATGGAATAAATTCATATAAAAATTAATGTGATCGTTATCTGGGGATTTATTGCTTTTTACAGAATAGTTTTCCAATAGATACTTAAAAAGTTATCGCAGGTTGAATGAAGGCGAATTTGAGCAAGAACTTATTGAATCTACGCGAGATAGCTTCGTTACGTAGTCACGTGCCTGTCTCTCCTTCGATACGAGGTTATGAATGTGGGGTTGCGGACCTATCAGTACCGTTTCGAATTGAAATATTAAGCGAGCGGAGCCGCGGGTTTGAGCTAGTAACTACATAAATTCAACACAAGCACGTTGCTTTTTATCTCTTTAAATCCATCAGCTATCGTCCCCAATACAGTCTATCGAGGTTAATTCCTACTTTTGAAGCATAGGGACGGGGATGTTGTCCTTTTTTCTGGGAAAATAGTACACATACTGAATCTATTTTCAGTGTTCAAAAAAATTTGTCAAATTCAAATGCTCATACACTAGTGTTGCTCTACTATGAGAGCACATGAGTACGTGCACCCCCCAAAAAAGTAACGTAATATCAAATTTCCATTTTTGAATAACCAATAAATTTTCATTCTGAAGCTACTAATATTATTTTGTACCTAGTATCTATTTCTGAATTCCCAACCCCCAACTTTTTTCATCTATGAATTGAATAATGTGCTTTACTCTACCTACCCTGCCGTCTAGTCTACGTCGATCGCACGTGCGATCGAGTAGGTGGGGCTTACGACGAATTGGTTGGCATTTATTTCTTGATATAACTGAATTTTGATATTTTATCGATTTCGAAATTGTGCCATGACTTTTTCATCAACGAAAATATCTGAAAACTATTGAAACATTCTAAAGGTTTCTTTTCACTGGAAATAAGACGCTATATTCAATATCGGCACCTCAGAGGTAAAGTGTGTTAAGTCAAATTTTTTCATACACGAAATTTTACAATATTGGATTCACAATAGTAAATTCTGGGTAGTGGAACACATTTTCGACTCCCCAGGTATATCAAGTCGCCAAATAATGACAGTAAGCATTCTTTGAAACAATAATCGAACTGAAAAATCTCTCATTTATCTAATTTTGATATTGTGACTTAACACACTTCACCTCTGGGGTGCTGATATTTTCTCTCTCTTGTACTGAGGGTGGAAAAATAACTTTTTTTATCTTAAATTCGAACGCATTCTTCCTTATCTCATATCGAATAAAAAAAACTGATATAAAGAAAATTGAATTTAGTATCTTATTCCTAGAGAAAAGGTGCTCGTAAATAGTGTTTATTGTTTTTGGATATTTTCGAAAATAACAAAGTTATGGCACATCTTCGAAATCGTTAAAATTTATGTATTTCGTCATATCTTCCGAACAAATGAAGATATCGTGAAACGAATTCCACTATTGTATTTTCACGAAAATCGAGCCCAGGACTCCTTTCAATGTTTTTACCCATCTTATATAGAAGTACTGGAAACAGCCAAAATCAAGCAATTTGGGATACCCTCTTTAATCTGTGTTCCTGGTCATTCGAGAATCACAGGTAACTAAGGGGCCAATAAACTTGCCAGAGAGGGTGCTCAGAAACCACTCACTGGCCCAGAACCTTTCTGTGTTATAGCAAAATGTACATATAAGAAGGAGTTTTTGGAGAAGGGGAAAACTGAAAGAGAAACATCCTGGCAGAATCTCCCAGGGTTGGATCACTCCAAAAAGTTCCTTCGGAATTTTGAAACTGCAAGATCCAAAAAATATTCGGATCTCAGAACCAACTACACCTCACCAGTGGCTTTCTTACAGGGCATTGTCGCCTCAGAAACTTCTATTCACCCAGACACAGAATGCTTTGGCATTGCAAACCAAAGGAAACAATGCTTTGGTCAAGAGACCTGTAGGAGTGAGCAATTAGCCTCACTGAAGCCTTCCGAGATAGTGTAATTCATAAGATCTCTGGGACTGGAAGGCGAGCTGTGAAGCTTTGTCAGGGGGCACAATAGACCATCAGGTCGCAGTGGACTGTAACCACTTTTAAACTTTTAACTATACCATGTGATATTTTCTGTCATTTCATCCCTTCTCCAAATACTTGTGACAATTTCGTTGACGACAGCTGAAGCAGAAAGAAGTTTTTCAAGAATTAAAACCTTTTTAAGATATTCGATGGATGAAAATGACTCACGATGCTATCTATAGAAGAAAAAAAATGTGTGGATATTTACCAAATTTTAACAATGAGGTTATCCATCAGTTTGCTGCAAAGAAAGAGATAAGTATGAATTCCAAGAGAAGCGAGTTTTCGAAAGCATGAGTGTTTGAATCGCCTTCTGCCTGGGCATTAGACGATATATTCTCTATTTCAGTCCAGTTTAGTGAAATACTTTCGAAATTTAAATTAAAATTCATATTATACATTCGTATTGTATCTTGCTAGTTTGTTTGACATTTCTATTGTAACTTGACAGTTCGTGTGACTTACGAAATCTGACAGATTACTGAATTTGAATTAATTTGATTTGAAAATTGATGGGATCGGCGGTCAGTACTGACAACCACAAATCGAAAAATATGACTGAAAACAATGCTGTAATGAGTTCATTACAGCACGGCTTCTAGTACTGATACTGAAACGATACTGAAGTAGAGAAATAAATGTACCTTTCTTGTTAAATGAAAACCATAACTTTCTTTGATTTTTGTCATAGACTTATGATACTCGTCATAATTTGTTGATAACTTAAGTAACCCTCTATGAGATTCGATCCTTCTAATGTTTCAAAAGAATTTTCCGTTCTTACACAATTTTATAATTTTTTTCGATTCGTATAACAAAAATTGTAGCACCTTCTTTTCTCCTCATCGGCACCAGTATCGATCAGCGGGCTTCCTCGTGACGCCAATTTGTAAGCGGTCGTTAAGAGCCGAATTATGGGGTCGCTGGTACCATGGGCCGTTTCCTCCTCGTCCATCTCTTGAGCGGACCCATGGCGGCGTGCTGGATTCAATTCGACGGTCTTATATCCCCCGATTTTCGGTCTAAATTATCCCGAGTTGAAGTTATTGCCGTCCGCAGCGGAGTCAAAATTTGTTAACACGGTGTACCACGTCAATTAAAGCGCAAATGGCGAATAAATATGGAAGCGGATGGTCGTTTCTCGGCCCGAGGAGCAGATCGCGAAAGAGACGGGTTCTTTATTGGCGGTCCGAGGTATCGAGGGCCATGTTAATTTTTTTTTTTTTTTGATCAGTTACAATGAATTTTTGCGATCTCTTCCTGTGTTTATGAACAAGAGAATTATCATTGTCTAGATATTTATTATTCACTCTTTTTAGACGATAATGATCCGAACCTACATCGACCTTCACCGAGCTGATAATAGAATGAAACCTATTTCACAATAAATTTCGCATGTTAGAAAATATATTGAAAATAGGTTGCCTGGAAAAATCCTGGACAGAACATTTTTAATTATTCTTTGAAAAATAATTTTTTCTACGACCGAGCCCACTTTCCCTTAAATATTTCAGTTTAGAAAGTGTCACTTTCCCGCACTAGTGTGGGAAAGTATTAGCAGTGGTTTTTCCCGCAAACTTTCATTAAAGAATAAACTGAATTATGATATGTCCCTATGCATCGAACGTCAAAGATGAGAGTACCATGGTGACGACATGTAGAATTCATGTGTATGATGTATTTTCATGGAATGTTTTGTATGTTGAAATAAAATATATATTTTCAATGTGGGGTCGTAAAAAAAATAATGTTCCTATCTTGTGCAGAAAGTATCTTTCCCGTACTCCCAATCTCATATGGAAAAGTAAAACTTTCTGCACTTGATAGGAAAATAACTATTCCGTACAACTGCCATTAAAAGTGACACTTTTGATGACAGCAATGTTAAAATTGATTGTTTACGTGGAAGCGTGTTAAAAATATTTTTAGCTTTCCATTTTCTTATCCAATCAGATGAGAAAAATTCAGCAATTGCAAATTTTTATTATCAATATTTAACAATCATTACTTATGAACATTAATATTAATCGCAAAACTAGAACAATTACTAACATTAACGCCCTGTGACGTTAGGGAGCTTTGCAACACATTATGAGAATCCTCAGCACCATCAGTACTTGTAGAAACCGGAAGTACAATATTGGATGAAGATGATCCAAAATCTGTTGAGATTGGGAGAATTTTTTCAGCAATGACATTTTTATATGCAATGAAATTATCAACATAGTCCTCGGCTACCGTCGAAGACTTCCATACACCATGTTTTTTATATCCGTAATATTTGCTTCTGATTCTACTAGCAATGAAGCGGAGGATCTCTGAAAACAGTGTCCTGTATATTGCTTTGGTTCTAGCAATTTGAGGAATTCGGCAGCAAAAGATGGAATTTTTTCAAATGTATTAATACCAACTGGATTGGCAGTGCATTTATTATTTATGTATTTCAGGAAAAAACGACGATGTTTGATGACAGAAGGACGCAGTGCAAAGTACTTATGAAAACAGTCTACATACTTCCCAATAATACTGAAAGAACGACTGACTTTTGTTCTTGAATTTGGAAATTGTATAACCGATGATTTATTTGTTATTTCGATGTCTTTCACTGATAAATTACACAATTCTTCGAGCCGACAAGCTCCAAATAATCCGAGAATAGTTGCAACTTTAATCAAGTATTTCTCTTCAGGTGCCTCCTTTATTATAAACTTTTCAACTTGTTCACGAGTGAGAATTTTCGATTTTTTGGGACGATATCTATCACTTTTCCGTTTTAAATATACTTTTACCTTGAAATATTTACTAACATCCACACCATTTTTAACAAGGGCGCTTGACTTTATCATTGAAAATTTGCTAGACAAAGTTGATGAACTCCATATTTTTTATTTTCCTTCTAAGTATGCCAGGAAAACAGTTTCACTGCAGTTCCCTTCCACATTTTTTAATTTACACCAGGTCAGGAAACTGTTATATGCAATATCGAACTGCTGAACAGATTTTTTAGGTATAGGAGTTCCCGATTTGCTCTTCTTGCAGACTCTTCCATATCCAGAGGAACAACCAAATCGTCACTTTTATTAATAATTGGACTCTCGACAAACATATTAAGCAGTTAAAAACCCAAGACGAAAATTGGACAGGAACGAAATTCAAAAGACAGCGTCTTTTCTCATTTGATAGTAATCATAACGTTGGCAACGTTTGCCATTCACAACAACCTTTTGATTATTTGAATATTAAAATGCATTTTGAAGTTTATTATCATTGCAAATTCGCCCATTTCATTATCAAAATAAGACAGTTGTAGAAGAAACATTGTATGGTATTTGTTTTAAAAGTAATTTTATTCTGTTCGTGAAATTGTTAAATTCGCTCCGCTCATTCCACTTTTGAAAATTCGGCTTGTGAAAGTTATTGATGGAAAACTGAGTCACTCTGTATAATAATAAAGCGATGAAAAAAAAATACACTCATGCAGGAAATTGAATTGCCTTTCCAACAAGGTGCTGCTCGACACCTTTTTCCTATTCAAAAATGAGAGCTGTTAGGGGTTGCGGCTGGATATTGAATTGATTTGAAAACGCTTGAATTGTCCTCCCTTCAACAAAATTTGACCTGTCCGAGCTTTTTTTCGTTATTCCTTCCAAAGCTCAAAATTCGGGGTGGAAAGTTATGGATGGCCCACCATGACTCTTGACTGGCATCGAATGAATTGATGTAAAAATGATCTTCATGGCAGAGTTTTCTAACGAATATTTCGCGTGATATGAAAGGTTGAAGAAATACGAAATCAACAATTTACAACCAATCGCCACCGGCCTTCGATACAGCCCGATTCGTCCGTGTCTTATGCCACCGCGCCGATGAGCTACGATTTTCATTTATTTTCGGCGATAACAGGTCGTTACCTTTAACGAACACTGGCCGGTGTTTTATATCCTCTGCCGGGTAATAACAGCGAGCTCTTATTTTAACTCATTTTCTAATTGGTCAGCTCGTAATTCAAGGGGAAAAGGAGCATTTACCGACAGTTATGAGTGATCCCCGTTCGGCGTTCCCGTTCGAAATGAGATAATATTATTGTTTTTGTTATTATAATGTTGCCGGTTTTTACGATCGGCCTGCTCGTAAAGGATGATTAGATTTTTGGGCTGTCAGAAAGTCGCAGACTGATGGACGTCGGTCCTTAGATGTTTCGCGTTTCGGCAGCTTTCTTTCGGTGATTTTTGACGTTTCCGATTCAGTCAAATCTTCTATGATCTGTAAGATAGGGCCAAAAAGACTTTCAATGACTCTGTGTGAACTCGCACGTTTTTTAATACACCTAAGGGAAAATAGAGGAAATCTGGCAATGTTGCGAAAGGCCTACAAGGCCATCATGATCCCCTTTCGAGTTTTTCGAATGAATGTGCAGGTTTTGTGATAATGATGATAATAAGGACTTCAATGACAGTTGAATTATCCTGAACTCTTTATGTTATGTCAACTTTATGGGACTACATTTGCATATTCATGTCTGATGATGATGTATGATCGAATTTTTCGATTGGTATTAATTTTATGTTGATTCTGCATCTTCTGAAACTTTTTCAAATAATATTATATTTTATTATATTGGAAGTATTATATGATATAATATTTTCTTAAATTATGTGAAAGATTTCAGTGGGTGATTCTTTAGGAAAGATTAATGTAGTCTTTCATGTAACTTTTTGTTCGACAATCTTCTTCCTCAAAATTACAGCCCTTTGAAAATAGGAGAAAATATTTGGTTTTTTTATCCACTTTAAAGAAATTTCGAAGTTTTTGAGGGTTTTGGGTGCCCTAAAATATAATCACAAGGAACTGAAAAAAACAACCACTATAATACACTGCGCCAAAAAAATCAACGCACATTCTGAAAATCTCAATTTTAATGAAAGTTAACTCTACATTGACTTTATAACTTATTTTTTATGTTCTCTCGGAAAGGTTTCGAATGAAACAAGACATAATAAATGAAAGAAAAATTCCGGATTTCACCGAATCTTATGAGAAAGAAGAGAAATGAACAATTTTCAAAATAATGAGAAACTGATGAGTGATTTAATACTAAGTTTTTCCACCCCTGGCGTTAATAACAGCTTGGCAACGACTGTTCATACTCAAAATGAGTGATCTTAAAATTTTCTGATCTATTCCTTCCCAGATTTCTCCAAGTTGGATTCCTAAGTCATTAAGAGTAGCTGGATGATTTTCTGAACTTCTCAGCCTTCCATTGAGGTTGTCCCAAACCTGCTCAATCGAATTGAGATCTGGACTTCTTACTGGCCATTCCATTCGAGAGACATCAACCTCTTTAAGGTACTCCTGAACGATGCGCGCACGATGGGGTCTGGCATTATCGTCCATAAAAATGAAATTTTCACCAATGTATGGGGCAAATGGCACCAAATGCTCTTCAAGAATGTTCTTTTCAGCATTCATAGCTCCATTATGAACGACCACTAGGTCTGTGCGAGCAGTCAAAGATATTCCACCCCATTCCATAATCGATCCTCCCCCGAAACCAGTATTATTAAGGAAATTGCACTGAGCATATCTTTCATGTGGACGTCTGTATAAAAAGAAACGTCGATCACAATGGTGGAGGCAGAATCTAGACTCATCTGTGAATCGGCCTCTTCCCAATGGATATGCTCTCTCGCATAATCCAAACGCGCCCTTTGATGGGCTGGGGTAAGAGCTGGGCCTCTTGCCGCGACATAAGGCCTCAAATCATATTCTCTGAGGCGATTTCTCATTGTATGAGTGCTAATTTGCACCCCATGAGTTTGCTCAAGCTGATTCTGAAGCAGGCGAGCGGTTGCAAACCGTTGTCTCAACGAAGAAACTCTCAAGTAACGTTCTTGAATGGCAGTTGTTACCCGTGGTCTACCCTGTCCTGGTCTTCGGACATTCATACTTGTCTTCCTGAATCGCTGCAACATTCTGGATACACTTGTATGGGAAACTCCAAACCTTTCTGCAATTCTTGTGTATGTCCACCCTTTTTCTCGCAAAACTACCGCTTGGGCACATTCCTCTTGGGTCAAATTGCGTGTTTCGCGTTTCACAGCGATCGAGTGTAGAAAATCAAACGAAAGGAAAACTATTGATCACTAGAATTGATCGGGAACCACTGATTTTAGAATGGAGCCAATACATTTAAAATCTGATAATATCATATTTTTTATTCCTGCTGGGAAAAAACATCTGTATTGAAGAAAAACGTTTAAAGTGGATAACATATGAATGCATAATACTGATAAAAATAATTATCATTAAGAACACCTTCAGTTGTAGAATAAATTTGAGATTTCCATACCTAATGTGCGTTAATTTTTTTGCGCAGTGTAGTTTCAAAGTTCCGAATGAACCTTTTGGAGTAATCCGACCCTGGGAAATTCTGCCAGAGTATTTTTCGTTTGGCTTTCTCCTT
The DNA here is from genome assembly GCA_038502775.1 of Hippodamia convergens. Taxonomy (NCBI): domain Eukaryota; kingdom Metazoa; phylum Arthropoda; class Insecta; order Coleoptera; family Coccinellidae; genus Hippodamia; species Hippodamia convergens. The sequence continues at coordinate 72,322,340 of CM076609.1, read as the reverse complement.
CTTCAGGAACTCTTTCTTAACGGTACATTTTACAATACCGCAGAAAGTTTCTGTTACATGGTAAAAACCAAATTATACTCATTTTCTCATTGATTAATTGAAAAGTAATTTGAGAATTACCTAAAGATAGCAATGATCTGCTTGAAGACTCTCTATCACTCCAACGAATAACTTTCGTATATGATACGTTGCGATAAATCCTCACATTCGAGGCTATACTAGCATTTACTGGCATTTTTTTGGTAGCTCCATTACTCGTATCGATGAATATAAGACCATCAAGGCGCGATCCTAACCTAAACTCCGCAAAAAGCAGTCCGCGAAAATTCCCCGAATATCACCCGACCATCGATATCCCGTTGGTACCGGACCATCGAGGAATCCGGCCCGGTACGACCGCGAATCCGAGATAAAACTCTAATTAACCGAAATGGGAACCTAATTACCGCCGAGTACCGCAATCCCGAGAACGAGGCAGGCCACGAAAATGGCCGTACCGCAAAAAATCGCAGGAGGCAGGTTTCGGGACAAATGAATATACATGGTTGGCAATTGTCGCCCGTAATTCATTAGGGGATAATGACTGCAGTCGCTCCTCCCATTCAGTTCCGACAGGTCGGCTCTGCGATGATGTTCGGCCGTTTTTTCGGTAGTTCCTCCGCTACCGGTAGCGCCGAAAACGTCGCGAAGTGGAACGACCACGCTGGTGAAGATGGTGGTACTGGTACCGTCCTCGCGTTCGCTTTTGGTAGCGTTCTCTTCGAAGACTCTCTCTTGAGACTTGGTTTTATGTCGTGAGAAGTTCTACTGAGTACTATTTTGGTACCAACGAGAGTACTCTACTCAGTAGATCAGTACCTGAAGGTATCTATGAGAGGATGAGAATAAAGAGTTATCTTCTTACTTCAGTGGGAGCTTCAAGTCCTACAAAGACCTAGAAGATTATTATGCCTAAAGTACCACACATTTACTAAGTTGTACAACAGAAGTACTCAGAGAATGTAGTTCTTGGCTACAACTGCCGACCTACTGAAGTACCCATTTTACGTTACTTAAATATCAAACTGTTCAGTGAGCCATTTCCTTCTGGTTGATATACCAGAAGTATACTTCTCCACAAGAGTTAGGGATATCGTATTAAATCGTTTTGAAAAGTATGTGAAATCATTTGAAACTCAATAACAACTTGAATGGATCCAATAAAAATCAGTATGAGACATTTAGTCAATCTGATCGCCTTTTTTCTGAGGTTTGGTTCATTGTATATGCTTCATGAATGTTTTTATTTTGGAATGGAGTCAGTATACCAACGGCTTCGATTTGAAGCGAGTTTTCTGAAAATGCCAAGACGTAAATTAACAAACGCTGAGGCTAATAGAACAATCGGAATGCTACATGGTGGTCTAACTCAGATTGTTGTAGCGAAAAGGCTCCAAGTCAACCAAAGTGTAATATCTCGACTTTGAAATAGGTTCAGTGTAGAAAACTACGAAATACTCTTCAAAATGCAGATGTGGTCAAAGTTTCCATCGAAACCATCAGACGACGTTTGAGAGAGGTGAATCTAGGTTCTCGACGTCCATTAAGAGGAGTTCCATTAACACATGACCCGAAGCGTCAAAGACTTTAATGGGCAAGACAATATATCAATTGGAACGATCAATGGCGTAGTGTCCTTTTCACTGATGAATAAAGATATGGACAATTTTCAGATTCTCGAAGAATAAGGGTATGGACAATCTCACGCATACCCCGTAATCGTCGTGACGATAAACAATTTTTTTTGTACTTTATATCCGATCCTTAGAAGTATTGTTAGGGGGTAGTGTTATGGTATGGGCCAGGATATGTTTCAACGGGCGCACAGATCTACACATTTGTCCTGGGAATATGACCGCCTTACACTATAGGGAGCATGTCATCGACAATTTCTAGACGATAACCTCACCGTGCAGCCACAGTTAAGAATGCGCGCGAGGAGCTTGGTATTCCACATTTACCAATACCTCCGCACTCACCAGATTTGAATTGCATAGAACATGCTTGGGATATGCTCCAAAGAAGATTAGATAATCATCAACCTACCCCAGAATCCTTAAATGATCTGAGAGAGCTCCTTCCCCGTTTATAGAACCAAATTCCTCAAGAAATGTTCAACAAACTCGTGTGTAGAATGCAAAGAAAATGTCAAGCTGTTATTGATGCCCGTGGAGACCATACATTGTATCGATAGTCTTAAAATGCTTGAATTCTCTGGGAATAAAATTTCGTTATTTCACTCGATTTTTTTCTTAGCCACCCTGCAGACCTCCAGGCTAAAATTCTTATTTCCTGAGGCAACTTGAAATCATATTAACATGAATTTTCATCACTAAATCTCATTTACACTATATTTTTTTGTAATTTAAGTCAATATCCCTAACTCATGTGGAGCAGTTTATTTGAGAGCATGAGGGTACTAACTACTCTTCTCACTCCAGTGAAAGCACTAAGCTCTACAAAATCCTAGTAAACTATTATGCCTGTTGTACCATACATCGATTTAGCATTTTTTCAGAATGTATCCTTGTACTCTGAGAATATAGTGCTTGATAATGGCCTTCGCTCTACTGTAGTACCTATCTATTGTACTATACTAAAATATCAAACTCTACTTGTATCACGAAAAAGGAACACTTAATTCAACTTTGCTCAAAAAAAGTACGATTCTTCAAAAACACTTCAACTCGAATACATTTTTCAACAGTGTTCACTCAGATGTTAACTCTGGGAATTTCAACTTACGGAAGGAGTACTGTTTGAGAAACAATTTCAGGGTACTCAAGTCTGAAGACTAATATTCCAAGGAAGTACCGAGGGTAATGCTGATTGCACTCACTATTCAGGAAGTACTAGAAGAGTATTTCTCTCGATGAAAGTGAGATATGTTCATAAACAAATTTTTCCAAATTCAAATGCCAAGCACTATTTGCTACATCCTATTTACCCCTTTTTGTTATTCCTGTAGATGTACTCCAACTTAGACATTTCATTGTGCAATCTCTTACATTAATCGAACGTAACTCTAATCAATGCTCCGAAGAGTACCATAGGTAGAGCCAAAGTTGCACCATATAAACATAAATAGGTACCCATTTCAGATTCAATTTCTTTCCCATACCCTGAAGCAACTCACGAACACCATAATTCCGATTTTTTATCAACCATACCGTTTTTTTAGTTGGAAGAAAACTCTGAAAAAATTCAATTTGAATGTCTAATTTCATACTGAAACGTCTAATTACCACACTTTTAGAACCGTTCAACTACCAGAAGACACGAAAAGGCCTGGCATACACATACTGTTTGTCTGTTAATCGATTTGTGATGCGTTAGTCATCATTATGCGGCTCAAGATGTTTGTTTGAATCTTTAACTTGACCACGTAACGTTTTAATTGAAGTCCTTATATTTGACTTCTTCGGTGTTTGAAGTGTTTGTCGATTGGCTAAGGAAGATTGGAACTTCCTGGTTTAACAGAGTGACGAATTAGAGGTTTGGTTTGAAGAATTCACTTGTTCATGATCGATAAATGAATTAAAAAAATTAACGCATATTCTGAAAATCTCAATTTTAATGAAAGTTAACTCTACATTGACTTTACAACTTATTTTTATGTTCTCTCGGGAAGGTTTCGAACGAAATAAGAAACATTAAATGGAAGAAAAATTCAGGATTCCACCGAATCTTATGTGAAAGAAGAGAAATGAAGAATTTTCAAAATATTGAAATGCTGATAAGTGATTTAATCGGATTTAATACTTGGTATTTCCACACCTTGCGTTAATTACAGCTCGGCAACGACGGTTCATACTCAAAATGAGTGATCTTAAAATGTTCTGATCTAATCCTTCCCAGATTTCAACGAGTTGGATTCCTAAGTCATTAAGAGTAGCTGGATGATTTTCTGAACTTCTCAGCCTTCCATTGAGATTGTCCCAAACCTGCTCAATCGGATTGAGATCTGAACTTCTGGCTTGCCATTCCATTCGAGAGACTTCAACCTCTTCAAGGTGCTCCTGAACGATGCGCGCACGATGGGGTCTGGCATTATCGTCCATAAAAATGAAATTTTCACCAATGTATGGCGCAAATGGCACTACATGCCCTTCAAGAATGTTCCCTATATACTTATCAGCATTCATAGCTCCATTATCAACGACCACTAGGTCTGTGCGAGCAGTCAAAGATATTCCACCCCATACCATAATCGATCCTCCCCCGAAACCAGTAGTATTCAGAAAATTGCACTGAGCATATCTTTCATGTGGACGTCTGTATACAAGGGAACGTCGATCACAATGTTAGAGGCAGAATCTAGACTCATCTGTGAAGAGAACTCTTTCCCAATCGGCCTCTTCCCAATGGATATGCTCTCTCGCAAAATCTAAACGCTCCCTTCGATGGGCTGGGGTAAGAGCTGGGCTTCTTGCCGCGACACGAGGCCTAAAATCATATTCTCTGAGGCGATTTCTTATTGTCTGAGTGCTAATTTGCACCTCATGAGTTTGCTCAAGCTGATTTTGAAGGAGGCGAGCGGTTGCAAACCGTTGTCTCAACGAAGAAATTCTCAAGTAACGTTCTTGAATGACATTTGTTACCCGTGGTCTACCCTGTCCTGGTCTTCGGACAATCATACCTGTCTCCCTGAATCGCTGCAACATTCTGGACACACTTGTATGGGAAACTCCAAACCTTTCTGCAATCCTTGTGCGTGTCCACCCTTCTTCTCGCAAAACTACCGCTTGGGCACATTCCTCTTGGGTCAAATTGCGTGTTTTGCTTTGCATAGCGATCGAGTTTAGAAAATCAATCGAGAATAACTGATTTCAGAATGGAGCCAATACATTCAAAATCATCTTTTTTACTCCTGCTGGGAAAAAAACATCTGTATTGAAGAAAAACGTTGAAAGTGGATAACATATGCATGCATAATTCTGATAAAAATAATTATCATTGAGAACACCTACAGTTGTAGAATAAATTTGAGATTTCCATAATGTGCGTTAATTTTTTTGCGCAGTGTACAAGGTTTGTTCGATATTTCATGTGTTTCGAAAAATAAATATTCATAAATGGAAATTAATAAACCAAAATGAAGAGCATTCTTTCATCATTAAAGAATGATGAAGAACGGAGAATTTATCGATCGATAAAATCACATAAAACCGGAAAAATACGTTCTCTTTACTTCCTTCTGAGTTGTTACCACGTCTAATTAGCACTATCTCGAAATAGAAAAAATCAATTCCGCCCATGGCACTCTTTGATCGGCAGCCACCGAACATCGACGTCTGTGACGTTCACCAAAAGTTTGACAAATTCGTTATTTTTTAATGATGCCTAATACATCCTGGATTAGATCGGGAAGAATTAATGAGACGATCAATTTCAACGCAAAGTATCATTGATATGAGAATTAGGTACATTCATCATGTAAATATCTAGGCGGGGGTCAAGTTCTTGAGTGACAGGCCCGCATCAGCCCAAAAGCACTAACTGGATTATTGATTATGATAGTACATTGGCTCGGGAATAGAGGGCGTTTTCACCGAAATAGTTTCACAGTTAATATCCACCCCTATAAGGCATCAATTAATTTATTGGAAATTCATGTACTCATAATTAATAAAAAAATAATTCGGAGATTGAAAATATTGACACTCATGTGTTGCCATTTAAAAGGCTTTGAAGGTGAAGTTACTGCTAGGTCAGATAAATATATACATTCTGCCCTGTCTTGAAAAAAAAGATCTGATTTACCCGAATATTGCATAGGTGTAAATATCGAACCATCGGTTTATTTCTTCACTTTTAGAGTATGGTGTGTTTTTCTCTACAATTTCACAGACATATCGCGGCCTGATGTTAATAGAAAAATGTAGAACAGAACTTCAGAGAAACTGTTTTCCTGGCATACTTAGAAGAAAAATCAAAAATATGGAGTTCATCAACTTTGTGGAGCAAATTTTCAATGATAAAGTCAAGCGCCCTTGTTATAAATGGTGTGGATGTTAGTAAATATTTTAGGGTGATAGCATATTTAAAACAGAAAAGTGAAGGATATCGCCAAAAAAAATCGAAAATTCCCACTCGTAAACAAGTTGAAAAGTTTATAAAGGAGGCACCAGATGAGAAATACTGGATGGTTAAGGTTGCAACTATTTTCGGATTATTTGGAGCCTGTCGGCGTGAAGAATTGTGTAATTTATCAGTGGAAGACATCGAAATAACAAATAATTCATTGGTTATACAACTTCCAAATTCAAAAAGGAAAGTAAGCCGTTCTTTCAGTATAATTGAGAAGTATGTAGACTATTTTTCATAAGAACTTTGTACTGCGCCCTACTGTCATCAAACATCGTCGTTTTTTCCTGAAATACATGAATAATAAATGCACTGCCAATTCAGTTGGAATTAATACATTTGGAAAAATTCCATCTATTGTTGCCGATTTCCTCAAACTGCCAGAACCAAAGCAATATACAGGACACTGTTTTCGAAGATCCTCCGCTTCATTGCTAGCAGAATCAGGAGCAAATATTACGAATATAAAAAAACATGGTGGATGGAAGTCTACGACGGTAGCCGAGGGCTATGTTGTGCATACATTCTTTGCATATATAGTCATTGCAGAAAAAATTCTCCCAACCTCAACAGATTTTGGATCATCATCCACTAATATTGTACTTCCGGTTTCTATAAGTACTGATGGTGCTGAGGATTCTAATAATGTGTTGCAAAGCTCCCTAACGTCACAGGGCATTAATGTTAGTAATTATTCTAGTTTTACGATTAATATTAATGTTTATAAGTAATGATTGTTAGATATTGATAATAAAAATAAATATTTTTAACACTGATGTTAAAAATATTTTCAACACGCTTCCACGTAAACAATAAATTTTAATATTGTTTGCTGTCATTGAAAGTGTCACTTTCAATGGCAGTTGTACAAAAACATATTTGTAGAGAAACGTGACTTAGTTTCATTAAAAATAGGTGTATGAATCAGAGATAAGAGCTTCCATTAATATTTTCAACATACAGAACGAAAATGATCTTATAAAAGTATATTATGAAACAAGTTGCAGAATGGGCTCCTATTTCAACACGAATGCGAAATTCGAAAACGAGCGACGAATGAGCGAGTTTTCGAAAGCATGAGTGTTGGAATAGCTGCTAGTGTAACCTTTTGTTACAACCTATTCAACATTTGATTGTTGCTTTCTGTTCAGTTGGATTTGACTTAAACCAAAAAAACGCCTGCAAGTTGTTGAAATTTTTCATCAAAATAATGGTTCTGTTCCTCAAACTTATCGTGATTTTCGTACATTTCCTGGTGGAGAGGAAAATTCGAAGATAATTTCTTCGAATTACCCTCCCCAAAGAGCGATTACGTACACCATGAAATGTACGAAAAGCACGTCAATACCTTAAATAGCTACATATAGAAATACGTTAATCTAGCTGACGCGCCTTCTATAAACCTAATGTCATGCCGAAAGTGCCCAAACAACGCACTAAATCCTCGCTATCCGAAGAAAACAACCCAAGAATGCATCTAATGAGCATAACAACCAATCCCGACAAAAATTCCATATAAATATAATACATATCAGCGATAGCGAATATGTAAAATCGCAGGAATAACATCGGCTACCTCGGATGGCGGTCGCTAATGGCACCCAGAGATACGGTATACGGCCCTGACCGCCAGCTCCGCGGGAAAAAGAAGAAAAATCGTACAAAATTCGATACTAGAATTTAAAAACCTGTAACCGTAAATCAATCGGTTAATAAATCAGTAATAGTTCATAATATTTACGATTAAGTGAACGTATTTGTATATATGCAAATCTATGAGGAGTTGTTAATGTCTAAATGTTATATCTCGGCCGTATATCATCGGCTTATGTCAGGTTGGCAGGGAGTTCTACATAGGTGGATGCGGACTGCACTGGGCTACAACAAAGCGCGCACAATGCCGGGGGAGATATGGCTATGCCGATGGCATGCCGATGCTGGTACACTGCCCCCGTGACTTTCAGATGCCACTACGCCGTTCCGTCGTACCCCGATTCTTGTAACTGTCAATGTCAATACTGTCGGACAATGGCAGCTCGCCATGGCTCGTCTAAGTTGAACTTCAGGATTTTCTGTATTTCTTTCGAGCTTTAAATTAACGCCTTAACAAGTAACACTTACTGCAGCACGAATAATTTATACTTCTACATGAATTAAACTAACTAAAATAATAACGCAAAATGAACCCAATCGTCAAGGATGTCTCCTTTACGTGACAGATGAACTTTTTCTACGTCTATGGACTGCCGGAATATTGAATGGGGTCTGAATTGTTCTTAATTCAAATCAATCTCCTATCGCGATAACTTTCAAACTACAGGGCAGTACAGGGCAGAGCTGTGCTTTGTGTTTGTGAAAGCATTCGAAGCTCTTTTGTGCTCTCGAGCACTGTGCTCCCAAGCCCTTTCAAAGGGCTTTAGTAATTGAAGCACCTCATCAAAAGGCTCAATGCTTAGCGGATTACTAAGCCCTCATCTTATCTTGTCTTAACACGAATACATGCGATCGAGGCCGGCGCCTTGAAACCCAAGATATAGATTTGATATTCAGTCAAGTCATGTACATCACACGTTTGTGTGTGATGTTAGTGCGCAGTTGCAAAGATCTAGTAAGTTAGTTGAACGTGCTTTCGAATTGCGTGAAGATCTGTCCTCAATTATCAATACAGATGGTTCGCTATGAAGTCCTGTAATTGAAAGCTCATAACATTATCGCAACAATTAAAGGAACAGAAAAATTTTCCAAATTTTTTGGTGTTCTCCAACAGGCTGTATCTCAGTGAAAAATGGTCGTATGCGAAATAGAAAAATTAACTTTTGATGCTTGAAGACTGTAGTTTCTAAATTCATTGGTAAACAGGTTTTCAGAGTACTGGCAGCCATGGAATCCTCGGACAAAGCACGAAGAAAAATTTTTTTTAACTTTTCAAATTTTCATTTTTGCTCTACGCGTCCGTATAGCCTGTTTATTGAAGTCTAATTTGTTTTTCATCACCCTCGGAAATGACATTCGAGATATCCAATTTTGAATGCACAAGGACTTTTTCTCACTCAGCTGCCGATATCTCTGGAAAAACTGGAGAGCCGGTTTCTTTTTCTGCAGAAAAAAATACCACAAAAATCGTTCATGTTCGATTGAGAAAAAATTTTTTTTCCACTAAAACGGTTATGTGAAAAAAGGCAAGAAAATGCGATTTGGCGATTTGTTGGTTAACAGACTGTATCTTCGTCAATATTGGGGAGAAAGCTAAGACTATAAGACAATTTTACAGCCTAATGTACACCAAAAACCTTTACGAATCGGTGGATCGATCGATTCAGCGGTTTTCCTGGACCGATTGATTGAAATTCCGAAAAAATTAAGGGAACAAGGTTTTCGTTCCTTAAAGTTGACTTCTTCTTTTCAAGAATCAATTATTGTTTTTTTTCACTTTTCACTCAATTATGTTCTGAAAATTTCGAGAAAAAATAAAAATTCTCACTGGAAGAAAATTTTTTTCCGATATTTTCAGAACAAAATTTAACTGTTTCCTTTCAATCGTAAATAAGGCCTTTACAAATTCAGAATTTTTCTTGCAAAAAAAATGAGCGATAGAATTTGTTCTCAAATTTTTTCTCGATCTTCAAAAAATACAAAATGAACTAATAACTGAAAAAAATAAATTAATAATTTTCAAAAAGATTAGCTCAAGTTTAAGGAACAAAAACCTTGTTCCCTTAATTCTTTCAAAATTTCAATCGATTGGTTCAGGAAAACTCTTCACCGATCGATCTATCATTTAAGTGGGCCTTTGAGGTACATTGGGCTGTTAAATTTTTTTATAACCCTAGCTTTCCCTCCAATATTGATGAATATAGAGAAATGGCATTTTCTTGCTCTTTTTTTACATTACCATTACAGGTGTAAAAAAAACATGAACGATTTTCGTAGAAAATTTTCTGCAGAAAAAGAATCCAGCTGTCGGTTTGACAGGCCTCCAGAAGTTCCGGGATATCGGCAGTTGAGTGAAAAAGAGTCCTTTTGCATTCAAAATGGGATATCTCGAAGAAAAATAGTCATTTTCGACGGTTGTGAAAAACAAAGTAGACCTGAACAAACAGGCTATGTGGCTTTGCATCGGTCTAGCTCGAAAATAAAAATTTGAAAAATGAAAAAAATTTTCTTCTGCTTTATCCGAGGATTGCTTGGCTGCCGGTACTCTGAAAAATTGTGAACCAATAGATTCAGGAACTAGAGTCTTCAAGCTTTAAAAGTTTATTTTTTTATCTTTCATACGACCATTTTTCACTGAGATACAAAAATTTGGAAGATTTTTCTGTTCCTTTGATTCTTTCAAAGTTTGTCATAAAATTCCATAAATTATGAAAATTATCTGAATCAACAGAATACTTTTCAACTCCCTGAAGACGCAAAGTAATACCGAAACGTTCCAAATTAGAGATCAAAATATTTGGAAATAAATCCGCTGACAACGACGCTATTAATATTAAACAAGCAACGCATGAATATTTTGTATTCAAGATTAATAAAATATACAATTATCTAGACTCTAGACAACGAAATCAAAGAATGTGTAATTAACGCAAAACGCAAAATGAATGTCCAATAACTCGAACACACGAAGTATATTATAATTACAGCACAAAAGTCGGGAGTTATAATGAAACAAGCATGTATAAGGCACCGGTTGCGGGTTTTTTCGTTAAAACAATAACAAGGTGGAACACTAGTTTGTCATTACAGACCTATTAGCGCATTCTTCCAGACTATGAAGTACTCAAATCGCTCCAGATCAAGAAAAGGAACGGAAATACATTAGACGGTAATTACCGCACGTTCTTTACAGCCAGTGTAATTGTTCAGATGATGAAAAACTGCAGTTGAAAAAGCGTATCAATACTTTTCAGAAGACGAAATAGTTTCACATTATTAGCGGTGCAAGTAATACATGGGGAGTTTTGCAATGGGTAAAATGCTTCCATTGGTGCCTCGTGAGGATCGAAATGATGGTGAACCCAAGAATTATTCTATGAAATATTTTTTCAACGGTTTCAATGAGGAAAAAAAATTTTGCATTTTATTTCAACAAAAATTTTTATTCAATTTGATTCTTCATCAATATCAAAACTAAACCTTCAAATCAGCAAAAAAAATGTGTTTACACTATTTCCAGTATTTGTGGAAAAACTCATACAGGAGAAAAATCAAGATCTTTAGGGGTAGGAAAGGGTGAACACAAGAATACCAGGTGTGTTCCACTACTAGAAATCTAGTGATGGGTTGAAATAATACAAATATTCTGATTACAGAACCTGATAATTACACTGCGCAAAAAAATTAACGCACGTTATGGAAATCTCAAATTTATTCTACAACTGAAGGTGTTCTCAATGATAATCATTTTTATCAGAATTATGCATGCATATGTTATCCACTTTCAACGTTTTTCTTCAATACAGATGTTTTTTCCCAGCAAAAATAAAAAAGATGATATTATCAGATTTTTAATGTATTGGCTCCATTCTAAAATCAGTTGTTCTAGATCAATTCTAGTGATCAATAGTTTTCGTTTGATTTTCTACACTCGATCGCTATGCAACACGAAACACGCAATTTGACCCACGAGGAATGTGCCCAAGCGGTAGTTTTGCGAGAAGAAGGATGGACATACACAAGAATTGCAGAAAAGTTTGGAGTTTCTCATACAAGTGTGTCCAGTATGTTGCAGCGATTCAGGGAGACAGGTATGAATGTCCGAAGGCCAGGACAGGGTAGACCACGGGTAACAACTGCCATTCAAGAACGTTACTTAAGAGTTTCTTCGTTGAGACAACGGTTTGCAACCGCTCGCCTCCTTCAAAATCAGCCTGAGCAAACTCATGGGGTGCAAATTAGCAGTCAGACAATAAGAAATCGCCTCAGAGAATATGACTTAAGGCCTCGTGTCGCGGCAAGAGGCCCAGCTCTTACCCCATCCCATCGAAGGGCGCGTTCGGATTTTGCGAGAGAGCATATCCATTGGAAAGAGGCCGATTGGGAAAGAGTTCTCTTCACAGATGAGTCTAGATTCTGCCCTACCATTGTGATTGACGTTCCCTATTATACAGACGTCCACATGAAAGATATGATCAGTGCAATTTCCTGAAAACTGGTTTCGGGGGAGGATCGATTATGGTATGGTGTGGAATATCTTTGAGTGCTCGCACAGACCTAGTGGTCGTTGATAATGGATGATAAGTATATAAGGAACTGAGTTAGACATTTAATTATATAAGGAACATTCTTGAAGAGCATGTAGTGCCCTTTGCCTCGTACATTGGTGAAAATTTCATTTTCATGGACGATAATGCCAGATCCCATCGTGCGAGCATCGTTCAGAAGTACCTTGAAGAGGTTGAAGTCTCTCGAATGGAATGGCCAGCAAGAAGTCCAGATCTCAATCCGATTGAGCAGGTTTGGGACAACCTCAATAAAAGGCTGAGAAGTTCAGAAAATCATCCAGCTACTCTTAATGACTAAGGAATCCAACTCGGAGAAATCTGGGAAGGATTAGATCAGAACATTTTAAGATCACTCATTTTGAGTATGAACCGTCGTTGCCAAGCTGTAATTAACGCAAGGGGTGGAAATACCAAGTATTAAATCACTTATCAGCATTCCAGTATTTTGAAAATAGTTCATTTCTCTTCTTTCACATAAGATTCGGTGAAATCCTGTATTTTTCTTCCATTTAATGTGTCTTGTTTCGTTCAAAACCTTCCCGAGAGAACATAAAAAATAAGTTATGAAGTCAATGTAGAGTTAACTATCATTAAAATTGAAATTTTCAGAATGTTCGTTAATTTTTTTGCGCTGTGTATAAAAAAAATAAAGGAATCAGCTTGTTGTTGGATAAAAATAATATTCAGATTGATTTGTTGAGGAAAGAACTGACATCAGGAAGTAAATTAATGTCGGCCTCATATTACTTAAGCTGTATTTTGGTGTTGAAAGTAGGTTCAAAAATATTTTGAAATATAGATGAATACATAACTCTTCTTCATCAATAGCTATAAAATAGCAAATTAACGAATTTATTAGTCAGTTATTTCCTCTCCCATTCCACCAGAAAATAGTTGCATTGTTGCAAATTGCTCAATTATGCCTCTGCCTCAACTCGATGTCCAGGTGTTGGTCGAAAAATGTTATATGGCACGTCATTCAATAAAGTCCCGAGAACAGTACGCCATAATTCTTCAAACATCTCAATATCAAACAACAAAGTACCTTCAATTACAGTGGTACCACAGCCCGTATCGAAGCCCTCATCTTGATGATGAATACAAGCCATCAATCAATGTTCCCCCATATAGGATACTTTTACCAGATGCAACGTGTGTGTTGGTGGATTCAGGAATGGTGAGTTGCAGGTTACAGGGGTTTGAGACAACGATCTGTGGGAGCAACGATGAAATATACAGGGTGATTCTGAATTGATGCGAAAGATTTCAATGAGTGATTCTTCAGCGAGAATTGAGAGGTGTCTTTTATATAACTTTTTGATCAATACCCTTGGCACTCCAAGTTATAGCCCTTTGAAATTGAAGTTTTTTTAGTTGTGAAAAATGTTTGAAGTTATTATGAAACTGTTTGCAAAATTGGAGGAAATCAAAGAACTAAACTGCTCCTCATGAGTTAAAGATATTGACTTGAATTGTGAGAAAATATAGTGTAAATGAGATTTTGTAATGAAAATTCATTCAAGGTGATTAAGAAAAATCGAATAAAAAGAATTCAAAGCATTTTAAGACTATCAATACAATGTATGGCCTCCACGGGCATCACAATAACAGCTTGACATCCTCTTCGCATACTACACACGAGGTTTCTGAACATTTCTTGAGGAATTTGGTTCCATAAACGGGGCAGAAGCTCTCTCAGATCATTGAAGGATTCTGGGGTAGGTTAATGATTATCTAATCTTCTTTTGAGCATAACCCATGCATGTTTTATGCAATTCAAATCTGGTGAGTGCGGAGGTATTGGTAAATGTGGAATACCAAACTCTTCGCGCGCATTCTTAACTATGGCTGCACAGTGCGGTCTAGCGTTATCGTCTAGAAATTGAAAATTTTCACCAATAGCAGCTTGAAAATTTAGCAAAACATTGTCAATGAGATGCTCCCTATCAAAATATCTTTCTGTTTGACCTGCTAATAAACATAATGTTAATGAGTGGACAGATAGATGTAAATGAAAATTATGTGCTCACAAGAAATCATAGGTTTCCTCAGAAATAATGTAGTAACTTTAGTTCTCTTCATTTCCTTTTGAAATGTAAAACACATATTCTCTTCCTCTGGAAATTAATGAATGAGCATCTTGCTCTATTCCTAGAGAATGTTACCATGTCTTAGCAATTATTTTAATCTTAGGGAACCAATGAAACTCAAACAAACCTATGAAATTTTAATTAGGGATTTTCGGTAGAGCTACGACTTTGACAGGGCTCTACACATATTCAGCCACTCCCAACATTGTGGTTGCTAAAGTAGAAAAATCATGAACCTAATATTATACTCTTGGAAACAAGATAAACTTACAGCCTTCTAGCATCCATTTTATTTAAAATTGTATGTATTTGTTCCATCAATAATAATTATTGATATCTATTTTAAATTATTGTAGTAAATTCAGGGAGAAACCTAACTAGATTGATGAAATATTTTGGAAAATGTCCGTTTACTATGGATGATTGGAAAAATTTCAAAATACAAAATTTGAAAAAAGTAAACAAATATTGACAATTGACAGCTACGGTGCATGTCATTATGATTAATCACACATTGTCGCCAACCCAAAAACATTAAAAAAGCTGCAACCGATAGCTGATGAATATGGTCAATTGATATGCTGCCTTGCCTATTTCATTCTCTTAATGGACGTCTAAAATCTAGATTCACCTCTCTCAAACGTCGTCTGATGGTTTCGATGGGAACTTGGACCCCATCTGCATTTTGCAGAGTATTCCGTAGCATTCTACACATAGATGTAGGCTTTCTTCTTGCCGAAACGGTGATGAAACGATCCTGGGCAGGTGTTGTTTTTCGCCGCCCACCAAGCCTAGTTCTTTCCAACGTGGAACCTATCTCCCTGATCCTAATCCAAAGTCGAGATATCCCACTTTGGCTGACTTGTAGCCTTTCCGTTAAAACAACCGGAGTTAGGCCACCCAGTAGCATTCCGATAGCCCTATTAGCCTCAGCGTTTGTTAATTTACGTCTTGGAATTTCCAGAAAACTCGTTTCAAATCGAAGCCGTTGATAAACCGATTCCATTTCACAATAAGAACATTCATGAAGCATACGCAATGAACAAAACTTCAGAAAAAAGGCGACCAGATTGACGAAATGTCTCATACTAATTTTTCTTGGATCGATTCAAGTTGTTATTGAGTTTTAAATGATTTTACAGCGATTTTCTTGAAGATCACATACTTTTCAACACGATTGAATACCATATCCTTAACTCTAGAGGAACAGTATCTTTGACTACTGACAATTTAGTTTCACAATGAGGGAGCTGGATGCTGAAATTTCTATATGACATGTCCATATGACAGACATTATTAATGTCAATTTTGGCAGCATAAGAAATAGAAAGAATCACGTCTGCAACCTCGAGACAAATATTTGATGAAGTCAACAATGGCATTTTCATTTAAGAAATGAAGTTAGGTACTGCACTAGGTTTACGTTTCTGTTCAACTTTCGAAAGATTAAATTGGATGGCCTAAAGTGAAACGTCAATCAATCCACTTTTTGACTCAGTTCCTGTTCTTTCATTTTCAAAACGATTGAATACGATATCCCTAACTCTTGTGGGGCAGAATATTTGCCATATGATCTATTTGATAGCAGCTTACTTTATTTTGATTCTAATAAATGATCTGGGAACTTATGCGGAAAGATTCTCAGCAACATATTATTTTTTGTGATCATACTAACAACTTCATGATAAAAAGTCTAGACAAACAAAGTTGCAGATTGAGCACATCAAAAAGTTCCAAATTTTTTCGAGTAATGTTCATAGAAACATGCGTGCACAAACTCTCCGTGATCATCGAGCACCGCAACCGTCCCTGCCATCGATAGAGATATTCTTCGCCGTTGAGGCGCAGGTACCCAGCACTGGATCCGCCAACAAGCCGGAGTAATTGGTTTCATTTTTGTCGCGGTCCTTTTTTCTTCCGACGCTCGTTTTGTTTTTGTTCCGCTTTTTCCGACCGAGTCAAAGATACCCGTGACGCGTTCAAAGTGACGGCCAAAAGCCTAATGAAGATTGGCAGCCGTGACTTATCGTCGTTGGACGGTTGAAGGCCGCCCTTGATCTACCGAATTGAGGTTATTTACAATTCGAGGAAAAAAACCGTCTATGTTAATTTCTCGGAGTAGGCCGCGGTTTGGTTCGTATAATTGACGTTTGACGGATGAATTGGAGGTTATGTGTCCACGTGGACTTATAAGCTCGCCCTTCAGTTCCAGAAAGCTAATGATTTTAAGTATTTCTTCCTCACCCACGGAAAGGTCTTGACCTGATAGGTGTACAACTTCTCTTTTGCCGTTTCTTCCCGAAATTCGGGGCTTTACTAATAACATGAAGAACACTACAGGAACGTGCTGTCATCGAAACAACGTAGAAATAGTCTAGTTTCGCAGACCTACACTGCGCAAAAAAATTAACGCACATTCTGAAAATCTCAATTTTAATGAAAGTTAACTCTACATTGACTTTAAAACTTATTTTTATTTTCTCTCGGGAAGGTTTTGAACGAAAAAAGACACATTAAATGGAGGAAAAATTCAGGATTTCACCGAATTTTATGTGAAAGAAGAGAAATGAACAATTTTCAAAATACTGAAAGGCTGATAAGTGATTTATACTTGGTATTTCCACCCCTTGCGTTAATTACAGCTCGGCAACGACGGTTCATACTCAAAATGAGTGATCTTGAAATGTTCTGATCTAATCCTTCCCAGATTTCTCCGAGTTGGATTCCTAAGTCATTAAGAGTTGCTGGATGATTTTCTAAACTTCTCAGCCTTCTTTTGAAGTTGTACCAAACCGGCTCAATCGGATTGAGATTTGGACTTCTTGCTGGTCTTTCCATTCGAGAGACTTCAACCTCTTCAATGTGAAAACTAATAAAAAAACTTTTTTCCAGTGTACTTGGACTATTCAATTTATTGTGTTGACATGTTTCGGCCCATAGCCATCCTCAGAACACAATTTAAAGTGCAATGTCAATATGAATTAGCAACTTCATTAAAAACCTTTCGAGTACATGTCATCACCCAGTTAAAATCAAGTTCTTAAAAATTCCTAATATCGAAACAAGGTATCACAACAATAGTGTATTGTTGTGGTACCTTGTTTCGATATTTGGAATTTTTAAGACAATGAGGTAGGAAAGAATAATGAGGTCTCTTTGATCTGGATTCCTGGTTATTCGGAATCACAGGTAACGAAGAGGCCAACAAACTTGCCAGAGAGGGTGCACGGAAACCATTCACTGGCCCAGAAGCTTTCTGTGATATAGGAAAATGTTTCTGGAGAAGGAGAACACTGAAAGAGAAACACTCTCGCAGAATCTTCCAGGCTTGGATCACTCCAAAAAGTTCCTTCGGAATTTTGAAACCGCAAGATCCAAAAGAAATTTGGATCTCAGTAAGAACCAACTACACCTCCTCACTAGCTTCCTTACAGGGCATTGTCGCCTCAGAAAGCACTTGCTGAGAATGGGCGTATCGGACACTGACGAGTGTAGATTCTGTGGGGAGAAGAAAGAAACTCCTATTCACCTAGTCACAGAATGCTTTGGCATTGTAAGCCAGAGGAAACAATGCTTTGTGGGAGTGATGAAGTAGCCTCACTAAAGCCTTCCGAGATATTGGATTTCATGAGATCTCTGGGACTGGAAGGCGCGCTGTAAAGCTTTGTTAGGGAGCACAATAGACCATAAGGTCGCAGTGGACTGTAACCCCTGTTAAAATATCAATTATCTCCCGCCGCGTCATGTTTTCCTGTTTTACCCTACATCCGATGGCTTGTTCCATAAGACGCCATCCACCATAGAATATTCCAAATAAGCCCTAAATTCATGACTCATCAGTGAAACAAACAAGTCACAACAAAACACCTGAATTGAGTAAGAACAAGAGGAAATACTGACCTCTCGCTCCAACAAAAGAACCGAGAACACCACCAATCTCCAGGAAATATTGTTACAACTCCAAAGAAGAATCTAAGATGCCGTAACTCTTGTATGTACCAACACCGAGACTCCCATACTTCAACCATCGCCAACAAAAACGCGATTGCATCTTCGGCTATGAGATATTTCGATTGTCGCCTTCGACAGCCAGCGGTATGAAGTCGTCCCAGATGTAAATTGCGGCGATTCCCATTCTGGTCCTCCGCGTTCGGATAAAGCCGAGAACCCGACACTTCCGCACATCGGGCCGATTCCTCCGAGCCACCTAAGCGGCTACCAGGCATTTTGTTACGCCGCGTAAAGTCTTTGAGCTGGGCTACAAGCCGCCGCGAACATTACTCACCCGGTATGTCCTACATACGCGGAACAACAGCTGTTGATCGGGCGGTACCGACCGGCTAAGGCTGCGTTCGCACTCGAGCATTCGCGGAGCATTTGATTAGGCCCGTTTCACAATCAACTGTCGATGAACACGATGAACTAAAAGAGACAACTGTGGAAGACTGAAAGAGGAAAAAAGATCAGGACAGAGAAGCTGAACATATCTAGCTTTAAGACTCTACCCAAAAATACCAAGGCAAATAAAAGAATTGAGTAGTTTTAAAAAAGTCAAAAGGGATTTAAACAACTGGTTGATACCAGAGATCGCTCGTTAATACATAAAACTATAAACTCTTCAAAGAACAAAAATCAATTAATGTTTATATAAACGTCTATGAGTGATCATAAATACTGTTCCACGAGAGTTCGGGATATCGTATTCAATCGTTTTGAAAAGTATGTAATCTTCGAGAAAATCCCTGTAAAATCATTCAAAACTCAATAACAACTTGAATCGATCCAATAAAAATCAGTATGAGACATTTCGTCAATCTTGTCGCCTTTTTTCTGGAGGTTGGTTCTTTGTGTATGCTTCATGAATGTTCTTATTTTGAAATGGAGTCAGTTTATCAACGGCTTCGATTTGAAACAAGTTTTCTGGGAATGCCAAGACGTAAATTAACAAACGCTGAGGCTAATATCGGAATGCTACAGAGGGGCCTAACTCAAACTGTTAAAGCGGAAAGGCTCCAAGTCAGCCAAAGTATGATATCTCGATTTTGGAAGAGAAGAAAGCCAACATCTGCATGTAGAATGCTACGGAATACTCTTCAAAATACAGATGGGGTCCAAGTTTCCATCGACACCATCAGACGACGTTTGAGAGAGATGAATCTTGGTTCTAGACGTCCATTAAGAAGAGTTCCAATAACACGTGACAATAAGCGTCAAAGACTGGAATAGGCAAGGCAACATATCACTTGGAACGATCGATGACGTAGTGTCCTTTTCACTGATGAATCCAGATATGGACGATTTTCAGATTCTCGAAGAAAAAGAGTATGGACAATCCCACGCATACCCGGTAATCGTCGCTATGTCCAAGAAAACCATCCATTCCGAGGTGCCAGTGATATGGTATAGGCCGGGATATGTTTCAACGGGCGCACAGATCTACATATTTGTCCTGGGAATATGACCGCCTTACACTATAGGAAGCATGTCATTGACAATGTTTCGCCAAATTTTCACACTGCTATTGGTGAAACTTTTCAATTTCTAGACGATAACACTAGACCGCACCGTGCAGCTATAGTCGATAATGAGCGCGAGGACCTTGGAATTCCATATTTACCAATACCACCATAGAACATGCATGGGATATGCTCCAAAAAAGATTAGATAGATCACCAACCTACCCCAGAATTCTTAAATGATTTGAGAGCTTCTGCCCCGCTTATGGAACCAAATTCCTCAAGAAATGTTCAACAACCTCGTGTGTAGTATGCAATGAAGATGTCAAGCTGTTATTGATGCCCGTGGAGGCCATACACTGTATTGATATTCTTGAAATGCTCAGCTAAAATTCATTTTATTTCCTGCAACTTGAAATCATATGAATATGAATTTTCGTCACAAAATCTCATTTAAACTATATTTTTTTTTTGCAATTTAAGTCAATATCTCAAACTCATTAGGAGCAGTTTAATTTTACTGAAGACAAAATACTGATAGTGACAAAAATTACCGAAGTTGACGACACAATATACCAAATAGCGATGAAAATTCTCAAGTGAGACTGGAAGAAAATTAGGAGATAAATTGTTAGAGAGAGTGAAAAATGGACAAATGTGTTGAGTTTTCAAGTTAAGTTGTAAGTCGTAGCTTTCGTTAGAATAAAATTAATATTCAACTGTGAACAGTTATTATAATAACTCACAGTTACCACAAATTGTATTTGTTGAATAAACTCATGTCTATTTATTGACAATCAATGCTCTTGTTCAAGGTATTTAATATACTGCGAATCGATTAAGACCAAATTTTACAGTAACTATGATATTCCTTCTGAATAAAAGGCGGAAATGTTGTCGTATAATAGCTGACACAGAAAATTCACTTGTGTAGGCTAGGCTTTAGAGATTGATTACAAAATTCGCTTTCCGGTACAACCCTGATGCCGATTTCGTGGTTCGACTGACCTTTTTTTTAAGCACAACGAGGGCCTCTAAAGGTGAGACCATAAAACATCGTGGGGATCGTTAAATTGACTGGCGGCATCGACACAAGTGAAATTAACATAACAACGAAATTGTTAGAGAGGTTGACTTGATGATGGAATACGAAATGACGAAAGAATTTCCTGGAAGCAAGGAAAAGCTCTACTGAAGAAAATGCAGCGGCATTTCATAAAAGATTACCTATTAAGGTGTCCCAATTGTCTTGTATTCATTTATTATTATTCCATAATTCTAGGTGCTTTGCATATGGAATCTTATTTTCATCATGAAGATGAACTGGAAGATTTTTATTAAATTTTGTGGTCGGAGAAGGTTAATATCGTCAATGTTGAACTATATTCCCAAGATAATTTTTTAATGGATTTCCAACAGTTATCAGTTTCTATTCCACCGAGCTGACTCAGAAAAAGTATTAAGGGAAAAAACCTCAATCTTGAGAAAATCTTGTTAAATATGAACAAATCAAAGACTAAGACCGGTTTCTGAAGGGCCCATCAACAAAAAAATCAAGTGACTAGCTGCCAAATTGCATATAAATTGCTGAAAGTAAGGTTAACTACTTCGACTTGATCATCCTGTCAGTCAACAGCATTGAAGAAAGAAGAAAGGGAAGGAGCATAAGTTGTTTCCGGTTTGTAGTGATTTTATATAAATTTTCAATATGATAGGAAATAAAATTACAAACGTCTGAAATAAAATAATTTTTGTTATCTATTAGGTTGAAAGATCCAGGTCATTGGCTCTGAATAGTTGTTCTTTTTTTCTTACACACTTCAGGTAAACAATGCTGTGATGAGTTCATTACAGCACTGTTTTTCGTACTGTAATAAACTCCTTACGATACTGAAATACAGAATAGTATATTCTAAAACAAGTTGCATAATGAGTTCCGATTCCAACACGAATGAGAAATTCGAAAACGAGCGACGAAGAACCAAGTTTTCGAAAGCATGAGTGTTGGAATTGCTTTCTGCAACCAGTATTAGACGATATTTTCTTTATTTCAGTCGAGTTTTGTGAAATACTCTCAAACTTCAGATAAAAATTCAGATTAGTCACGTTTGTATTGTATCTTGGCAGTTGGTGTGACTCACGAAATTTGACAGATTACAGAATTTGAATCGATTTGATTTGAAAATTGATAGGATCGGAGGTCAGTACTGACAACCGCAAAACGAAAAATATAACTGAAAACAATGCCGTAATGAGTTCATTACAGCACTACTTTTAGAATGAACTCATTACGATGCAGAAATAGAGAAATAAAATTAACAAACCAAAACATTGTCTATGTCGTATTATGATATGATTAGTAATTTAACCACACTGGGAGGAATTCGATCGAAAAAATCTTAAGAGAAATGATTTTAAGAAGTCAGTTTCCTTTTTTACAATCTATGACCATTCCATAGCTTGTTCTCCCCATCGCGAGGATAACTGGGAAAATTGCCAATATTCTCAAAATTGAGAAATACCGACGACCCTGACTTCAAAGAGTCTTAAATGTTCTGATCTGATACAACAATGAATAAAATGTAGATAAAACACTGGAGTGTCGAACAGATAAGTCCTCATGCAATACCCACGCCCCTACACCTATGAGTCCGTTAAATTAGATCGTGTAACCCGATATTTTATAATTAATTCACACTGAATCTGCGTAATAAAAATGAACCAGAGACGACACAGCTAACCATGTTTCAAAATTGAATCACCTGAGACAGCTTCCTCCGAAAGACATAGGCAAATAATGAGTCACAAAAGGTCTACCAAGATGGCTACTTCCGTTCGCAATTCAAGCAATGCAATCAACGACTATCCTTCCTTTCTTTACTTCTTTATTCAAAGGTTAACAGAATTCCCAGATTGGTCGAATATTGCTAGTTACCCTGTATAATGCCCACATTTATACCCTCAACCCTTTCCAAAGCAACCTATAGTTAATAATAGTTATTAGTTTGAAAGGGGTTACAGTCCACTGCGACCTGATGGTCTATTGTGCCCCCTGACAAAGCTTTACAGCTCGCCTTCCAGTCCCAGAGATCTTACAAAATCCAATATCTCGGAAGGCTTCAGTGAGGCTAATTCCTCACTCCTACAGGTCTCTTGACCAAAGCATTGTCTCCTTTGGCTTACAATGCCAAAGCATTCTGTGACTTGGTGAATAGGAGTTTCTTCCTCCTCCCCACAGAATTTACACTCGTCAGTGTCCGATACGCCCATTCTCAGCAAGTGCTTTCTGAGACGACAATGCCCTGTAAGAAAGCCAGTGAGGAGGTGTAGTTGGTTTTTACTGAGATCCAAATATTTTTTGGATCTTGCAGTTTCAAAATTCTGAAGGAACTTTTCGGAGTGATCCAACCCTGGGAGATTCTGCCAGAGTGTTTCTCTTTCAGTTTTCTCCCTCTCCAGAAACTCCTTCCTATATGAGTGGTTTCCAAGCACCCCCTCTGACAAGTTTATTGGCCTCTTCGTTACCTGTGATGCCCGAATTACCAGGAACCCAGATCAAAGAGACCTTTTCTTGCTTGCCTCATTGAGTTTGTTCCGGCATTCCCATGTCGACTTTGAGTCGATGACATAGGAGTTCAGTGCTTTAATAGCAGCTTGACTCTCTGAGTGAATAGCTATGTCGCAATTCTGAAAGTTTCTCTCTAGATTGACATCTAGACATCTTCCGATTGCTTATATTTCTGCTTGCATAACACTCACACAGGAGCCTAACGATAGTGCACACTTGGCTTTGGCCCCGTGAACCCCAGCGCCAGCTCCCGTGTTGGTTTTAGAACCATCTGTATACCATTTAACCGTATTTTCTTTGCAATTTTGGTCGGTGTATTCCCGCTCCCATTCCTCATCTTTTTTGCATAGCATCGCACTGACGTTTTTCTCAGTACTTACATTCTTGACCATTACATCACTAGGAAGGTTCGCAGATGAGATGTAGTTACTCGGAGAGCACCAGACTCTCTGACACCTAATTCTCTCATTACCTGCGCCTTCTCTAGATATTCTGAGGATGGCTCCATGGGCCATCCTGTCAATTACCAGATGTAGGGGTGTGAGATCTGTTATGATCTCAAGTGCTCTGGTTGGGCAATTAGATCATGTAACCCGATATTTTATAATTATTTCACACTGAATGTGCGTAATAAAATCGAAGCAAAGACGACACAGCTAACCATGTTTCAAAATTGAATCACCTGAAGCAGTTTCCCCTGAAAGACTGAGTCACAAAAGGTCCACCAAGATGGCTACTTCCGTTCGCTATTCAAGCAATGCAATCAACGACTATCCCTTTTTTCTTTCCTTCTTTATTCAAAGGTTAACATCAAAAGATGCAGGGAATTTAAATATTTCGGGGGATGGAACAACAAAGAAGGATATTAGAAATAGAACACAGCAAGGTAGGAGGGCTATTCGCTTGTTGAACTCGTTACTGTGGTCAGGCAGCATGAAACTTGAGACAAAAATGACAATCTTCACGACCGTTGAAGAACCTATTTTAACTTACGGATGTGAATGCTGACAACTTCCAGAAAAAGAGAAAAAGATCATAGAGACAGTAGAGATGGACTTCTTGAGAAGATCTTGTAGAATTTCAAGAATGCAACATATGAGAAACGAAGAGATAAGAAGGAAAACTGGGCGGGTTATCACAACAGCAGAACGAGTAGAAACGAGACAATTAATGTTATGAGGATGGATGGTACACGATGGCCGAGGAGGGTTTTGGAGTACATTCCACAAAGCAGAAGAAGGAGAGGAAGACCAACAACCCAATGGAGAGAGGGAATTAGAAAGAGTATGAGAGATAGAGTGATTGATGAAGTTGAATGGAATGATAGAGAGAAATGGCGAACGAAATGCGCTTATATTATATATAACAGAGTTTCCAGAGTGGTCGAATATTGCGAGTAACCTCGCATAATGCCCACGTTTTCACCCTCAACCCTTTCCAAAGCAACCCATCCACGCCTATGGGAGTCGCAGAAAAGGCCGAAATGATTTCGCGTCCGAACAATAACTTTATTATATCTCACGGTTACAGATATATAATACGAGCCGACGTTTTGAGGTCGGCAGCCATAACATAAGCCGTGGGTCGCCGGTACTTCAGGGTACCACGTAGCGTCGGTCGTAAGGGTCAACGGAATTGGTGAAAAGGGTGGAGATAAATCATCCGCGTCAAATAAAAAATGCACGTCAGACGGTGATTTAAGACGAGGGGAGAAGACGCTCAAGCTGAGACATTCGCACGTTGTCGAAGAGATGCCCAGCGATTCGAACGGCTCTTTTGTTGGACAGTGCGGACGCTTATGGGTGTTGGCGGGTTGGCGAGGGGTGCCAGAGGGCCACAGACGGATTGGTAGGTGTCCGGAGATGTTTTAAACTTATACCATTGGTCATAAAATGAAGACGGTGGATATGGCGTCAGTATTGACAGTTATTTTAAGTGGAAAAGAAACATTTAGGTTAACCACACTAAATTATATGGTCTCAACTGAAACTTTCAAATGGGAAAAACCAAAGACTGCATTTTAAAGGAATCAGTTTCCAAATTCAGCCAATGTACTACAGAATTTAATAATACCAGATGAGGATTTAAAGGCGTTCGTATCTGTCGCATATGATATTGTCATTTTGACAATTCTCGGAATATGTCGTAATTTTTGGTCCTGAAAAATATTCTGTTTTCTTGTGTTATAAGATGTTTGTTTTATTTATGGGAGATGATTCCTTTTCATTGAGGTCCCGTAGCGGTCTTCAAACATCTGAAGTTCCGAAAAATCATCACTAGAATGGTCAGAGAGCAAGGCTTGAATATTGCTGGAATTCGAATCGACAAGATTGGTTGCGTTCCAAAACTGTTCCAAAAATTGATTTTTCACTGAGTCCAAATTACAGTTTAGCTTGTTGTATTATAAGTTTTCTTATGTTCAGCAATTCAAAAAGGGGAAATTGATTGGGGTTTTTCATTTCTTTCAAACATTGTGACATTTCTGTCATAACTAATTTATGAAGAAAGAATTTCTGAAATGGATTAATTCAAAAACTATTTTTTTCTGCTTTTGTCTTTTTTTATTTCAGATCTAGAATTTTGGGTAGATTGGTGAAGAGTCTAATTTTCTCTGCTGCCCATAGAAGAACTACATGAAGATATTCTTCTAATCACATAGATGTCCAATCATCCAATATTGCACTTCCGGTTTCTACAAATACTGATGGTGCTGAGGATTCTAATGATGTGTTGCGAAGCTCTCTAATGTCACAGGGTACCTATTAATGTTAGTAATTGTTCTAGTTTTTCGATTAATATTAATGTTCATGAATAATGATTGTTAAATATTGATGATAAAAATTTGCAATTGCTTAATTTTGTTCATCTGATTTCATCATTAGAAAATGGAGTGCTAAAAATATTTTCAACACTGATGTTGAAAATATTTTTCTCTATTTCAGTATCGTAATGAATTCATTACAGTACTAAAAGTAGTGCTGTAATGAAACTCATTACAGCATTGTTTTCAGTTATATTTTTCGTTTTCTGATTGTCAGTACTGACCTCCGATCGAATCAAGTTTCGAATCAAATCAATTCAAAATCCGTGATCTGTCAAATTTCGTATGTCACACCAACTGCCAATATAAAAAACAAAAGTCACTAATCTAAATTTTCATTTGAATTTCGGGAGTATTTCACAAAAATTGAGTGAAATAGAGAAAATACCGTCTAATACTCGTTGCAGAAGGCAATTCCAACACTCATGCTATCGAAAACTCGCTCCTTCGTCGCTCGTTTTCGAACTTCGCATTCGTGTCGGAATAGGAGCTCATTCTGCAACTTGTTTTAGAATATACTATTAACACGCTTACACGTAAACAATCCATTTTAACATTGTTTGCTGTCATTAGAAGTGTCACTTTTACAAAATGACTTTTGGTAGTCTTAAAAAGGCATTCCATATACCTGAGCCAAATATTATGTTATTCCTTTTCTTACTTTCTTTTGTTTTTGGTCCAATAATATATACATCATTACTTCAAACCAGAATGGATAATTACTTCATAATTTTCAAATCAAAATATTCCGGAAACGGAGCATAGTATAGATTTTAATCAAGAGTTATTTTTTGGTGTAATATTGAATGATGTTATGTTCATTAGATGTATCAGCCGCCAAAACATATTCGTATAAAATTTCATTACAATGTTATCAGTAGTTTCGGCAAAATAGTAAAAAATGTGTGTATTTTTTCTTCTGCACCGCCCTGTATCTTGAATACGGATGGCGTTACGAAAATTTTTTGCTGAACAAACCCCTAATATTTTTCAGTTTTCTATCTATCCTAGAGAGGGGGTCACCTCTTTTTGAAACAACCTGTATAGAAGAAGACTAATCCCCAATTGCAAGGATTCATTTTCAACTTCATGTCATGAATAAAAATTTAAATCGGATGTTCTATGCGTTCTAGTCAATGCATCCACAGTGTGTTGCTCGATAGCCGAACCTACTAACTTTAAGCTGGTTATCCTTTTCTCGTTCTATCATTTAATATACCGTGATCGATCATAATGATCCGAAGAAACATTCAAAACGCTGATTACTGAAGAAGTTTTTATCTTTCGACGTAGCTAACAGAGGAAGGTTGAATAAAATTTTGACAATAAAAGATAGCGAATGAGTTCCCTCCCAGCATTAATTGTGTACAAAATTTATCGTAACGTCTTTCAACGACCTCTCGAAAACACGAGACATTAAAACGAATACAGTTACGTTAACAGCCGCTGTAACCAAAGTTAACAAGAAAAAAAGCGACCTCGAAGTCCCTCGAAGAACCCGCGGTCGATAATCGCCGATACGGACGCGTCCAAACTTGCAAATTTGCGGAATCCGATACAGCGCATTAACGTGTACCGTTAACGTCCCATCAGGGCGATAATTCGGCCCCCAGTCCACCGACGCGCCGCGAATTTCTCCCGTTATCGCCGCATCTAAATCTGGAGAACGAGACGGCCGCGTCAGCTCCTCGGCCTTATCGGAGCGTCTGGTAGTGCGGGAACGAGCGAGGTGCACTTATGATGGATATCTGGCGATATCATAAGGACTGAGGACCGTTTTTGCGAGTGGAAGGAGGGATTTTGAAAGGCCGAACAGTGTTGGAGAGGGGTTGAGGTTGGGGCAGTGGCGGAACAGCCAAATGAGACTTGATGAAATGGAGGAAATTGTATTCAGATCTTTTCAACACTCTTCAAGGTTTAGTTTCTGAAAATGGTAGTTGATCAATCGATCTAACACTGGTACTCAGAGTTTCAATTTCTCCTGCATTTCATTAGTTTCTTTATCTTTAGGGCGGTTGTGCCGTTCAAAAACATCGCTTGGTTGGCCGAACCTAGTTTGAAAAAACTCTCTCTACTCAGAGAAAATTCATTATTGATAAAGGGAATCTTCAAGGACAAAGGATGTTATAGTCGGTTTTCTATTTATGACAATAAATGCGAGACAGCCAATTTTTTCAAACGGAGCTTTTGAAAAAATGACAGCTCATTCAATTCATTGAAATATGAATGTCTTTCATATCAAAGATTATAGAGTATAAAGATGGGAAACGAAGCGACTACAGTGATGTGAGCGACATCTGTAGTTTCAAAAGTCAACGGGTTATGGTTGAAATATTTAATTAGGATCCATTTGGCAAAGATAACATAGAGATTATTGGTAGGCTGTTGTCAATTTTGAAAGAAATACTTGAATAAATAGTTTTGCTGAATGACGATTGTATTTTCTCGTATACGCGTATTTTCCACTGAAATAACTCTAACTCTACAAGAGTACCACCTAGCTCATTCTATAATCTTTGTTTATGTGTTTTTCTGTTATAAATTTTGTGTTGAGAACTGGCCGACATTTTAAATGCATGGTGATTAATTGCAGAAATAATAGAAAGAATCTTGAATGTCATTCTCCCAATATTACCAAAGAGAATGGAAATGTAAGTTTTGAAACACGTATCATCTAACTGTCTTGTTCATTGCTTTTTATTTTCGGTGCTGTCAAATGGATAGAGTTTTCGGGATAAAAATATATTTCTGGATAACGCATAAAAAACTCTTGCTGGGCTGACCTACAGGTCTTGTTGCACACCTCTGATATTTTTCTTTTATTGTTGTTCAAACATTCTGTAATTAATATACAGTGGGCTCTCATTAAGTCGAACTGCTAGGGACCAAAAGAACTGTTCGACTTATCTATAGATCGGCTCACCAAACATTCGAGTTATTCAAGTGAGACTTCACTTCATTGAGAGAAAAACTCAGTTAAACACGAAATCATCATCAATGTGAAACGAGCGTCTGAGCACTGGAAACATGTCCTTAGAGGTCGAGAAATCGTATGATATTCATCACGTGTGATGATTTGTTTGCGAACCGAATCTTCTTCGGTCTCATTCATTAGATCAAAAAGTTCCACTCATAGAGGCAATGGTGGTCAGAAGAACGACTTATAGAAGTTGAGGTTCTCTTGACGACTCTTCCAGCAGTTCGACTCATCAACTAGTCCCTCTAGACTCATTGAGGTGAAAATACACTGGGTAAGATATGCATGAATCGGGTCCAGAACAACTGTTCCACTTATCGATGTTCAATTTATCGAGAGTTCACTG
Organism: Hippodamia convergens; assembly: GCA_038502775.1. Classification (NCBI taxonomy): domain Eukaryota; kingdom Metazoa; phylum Arthropoda; class Insecta; order Coleoptera; family Coccinellidae; genus Hippodamia; species Hippodamia convergens. The sequence goes on along the minus strand of CM076609.1, from coordinate 72,292,735 downwards.
TGTGAGTAAGTTCTTGAAATCGTTATAATAATTCTCTAATGAACGAGTTTTTGAAATGTTCTTAAATTCATAATTATTGTATTGCAGTTGATTTCACACAATTATTATCAATGAAAATAAAAAGAATTCAGAAGCTTATTTCATTTGATTCAAAACAATGTGTAGATGCAAAATATCATCCTGATCAAAAAGCGGAGCCCTGCTTTTGTTTTGTCCATCAGGATGTTTCTTTAAAAGCTCGACAAAGAATACTTCCTTTAATGGAAATTTATGAGAAGTATAATTCGAATTTCACGACTATTAAAATAGTTTTCTGTTTTGAATAATGATTTCAGCGTCCTCTTGGAGTCAAAAGTAAGAAACTAGACAAAAATCGTAGTCGGATTTTAGTACCACAGATGTAAGGGCGTTTCCTATCTTTCTAACTCTATAATCTTTGTTTCATATATTCGCCTAGGAAATCCTAGTTCCACAATTTCAACTATGTACTTCCAAGTCGTCATATAACGCGTCTGTTTCTAATTGTAATGAATCCATCATCATAAGTGTTCATTATTAGTCGAAGTTAATAGAAGACAACAAATGTTCTGCTGTCAGTTTATGAGTTTGACAAATTATTTTAGGTGAGAATCCCGCCCCCAAATATTTGAGTGGTCGTTACAAAAGCACTTGACTTTCAGGTTAATTTTAGGTTTTAGCCATCAAAATGCTCTCATTACCCTCTTCAAATTCGAACATGGATAAAACAAGATATCTTTCATTTTCCCTCAAAGTATCTGAACAGCCGAATTATGATTCGATAACGATACTTGAAGAACAATGTAATCAGTTGAGCTGTCGGTGTGCTGCTGTGAAAAAAACTGAGTCGATAAAGTACTTGGGGTTCTGATCAATCAACACCTGAGATGGAATGAACATACAATGTTCTGTCTCTAAGAGAGTGTTTCCGGGTATATGAAGTTTTAGTTCTGTCCTTGTTGAAGTATGTAATTGGGGTGGTGGTGATAAAAATAGCATGAGAGGTTTGGACATAGTACAGAGAACTATACAAAAAATAATCTTGAAGTTGGGGAAAAGATTTGGAACTGAAAGACTATATTTAGAATCTCAGCAACTTAATATCGCACAAATCTATATCTATGAGGTTTTACTGAATCAAATGACAAAGAACAAACAGCAGCCATTTCAAACAAGACAGGTTCTCAATGGAAATCTTGTTATCTCATTATTCCATAAGAAACATTTACAGAGTAGGGTTCTGTAGTATGGACCTAAATTCTATAATCTCCTTCCCTTTGAAATGAGGGCATCATTTAACATAAGAAGTAAAATATGCAGGAATCGGCTTCGATCATATATAAGCTTGAACTCTAGTAGATTCGAGGCTGTCCTTTCTAGATAACTTGGTATATTCTTGAAGTTGTTTTATGGTTGATTGTAGATCCTTTTTCTTAATTTTTTTTTGAAATGCAGAAAATTCCTTCGACTATATGTGAGGATGTTCATCATTGATTTTGCAGAATGTGACAGTATACAAGCTTGCTTAGACTGCACATTCTGCTACTGAACTCTTGAATTTGGATAATATGTATATTTTTTATGATGAATAAATTGAATTGAAAATGTCACTCAAACAGCTGGTGCAACGTAGTTCATTTTGAGAGAAGCTTAACCCTAAAGCGAGTTTGTTGCAATAGGCTCTCGATAACTTAATAAATCCACCAAATTAAAAAATCTATCGAATGACCAAAAAATTTTGATGTTTAAATAAATTTCAGTCTGCACCCCTCCCGCCACACCGAGTCTACGCCCATGCCCCTCCGGCCGAGATATTTGTCAACGTTGGTTCATCAGCGGCCCCAACATTAGTATGCCCATCGTCGGCCCATTTGGCCGGCGCAAAAACGTCTCTCTTGCAAAACAGGCGTCCGAGGGGTCGCGGGACGCGGGCGGAACCGCGTATCACGTGGCCTATGGACCGGACCGCAATTTTTTTGCGTCCCCGCATTTTTCGGAGGTCGGCCCTCGGCATCGGAACGCGGTCCATTCTGCTTTTGGCAACTAATTACCAGAAGTTCTGGTGGTGCGATTCGCATTGTTACGTCGGGTTCACATGACTGTTAACAAGGGCAGGGATGGACATTTGGGCCCATGGCGAAGCGTCCTTCAGAGTCCAGTCACGTTGGCACAAAATAAAAGAATAAAACTGGTATACACCTTCAATTTAAAATTCTACAAATTGTAGAGAGAGCATTGAATAAAGAAGAAAAGAAAGGAGCATTAGCGTCCACGAAGGTCTTCCAATATGGCTGCCAATTGTTTCCGGGTTCAAGTGGGGTATCATCAATTTTCATTATGGAAAAGAAATAATAGTACTAACCGCTGACTTTGAAGGAATATCATTTTTTTATCCATTAGGCTAAACAATCTAAGTCATTGGCTCTAAATAGTTGTTTATTTTGGTATCATTTTACAATTATCTCTATTCGGATATTTTTTTAAGAGTTTGAAAAGCTTCTGAATGTAAGAAGACATTCACATATATCGAATTTAGGGATTGAAATCCGAAGAAAATTGAAATCACAAATAGCATATTCATTCGAAGAGAATGACAGAAATTAAATTATCAAATATAATACTGGTTTTTTTGGGGTAAGGGAACGTAGGAGAATTAAGAAATCACTTCATGTAATGGCCAACGTTTCGCAAATTCATTTTTGCATCATCAGGGCTCTAGAAAAAACATACAATGTCAGAAGATTGAAAAAGTACTGATTCACACTTCAATAAATAAAAAGTTTTCATGAAAATTTAAATAAATCATAGAAATTAAATTCACAACCAAAATACATAATTAACTAGCTGGCCTGCGCAACTTCGTCTGCCCAAATCGGCTATTAAAATCATTGTTATTATTATTAGTCCAATGTTATCTTCAAACACGAAAAATTTTGCCAGATCCAATTGTATTTCCCTAACTTTTCGTATATATACGTCCTATACCTAAATAACTGAAATTATGTTCCTAAAATCAAATAATCAGTCAACCCCCTCAATGCATGGGCCCTCCTGTGACACGGTTTCTTATGTCAGGTCTTCTTATTCTCGGCATCGCAAATTGAAATTAACCAAGTTGACAAAAAAGTTCTCGCACACTTTGAGGTGAATTGTATCTATCACAAAAGATCAACCCCAAAAAGAAGACGTAACTTGAAATGAAGCGTCTAAATGCAAAATCAGACATTTGACATTTTCCGAAAAAATTAGTTAAGGAACGATTACAATAGAGAAAGTTGCTGGCAATCTGATTCTTATACCCTCAGGTTCATAAGTAGACTTTTGAAAGCCTCAAGTCGTTATTCAAATGATCAAAACTGGGAGTTTTTCAATTCAAAACTATGATTTTGGCAGGTTTTTCTCGTTTTGCTCGGAACGGCTCAAATGTCTGGTTTTGCATTTAGACGCTTCGAATGTCATATTTCACGAATGATCACTGAAGCCGATATTAACATAGACAACCGAATATGATACCCGATGTTTATCGAAATATTATTTAATCATTTATGTCATATTCATTGATAACATTGGTGTTTTGTTCAAACTTTGCGTCGTCCTCACTTGAAGAAATTATTGAAATCAAAAAACAGATGTAACGATGTTATAAATATGTAAAATCAATTTTAAAACTTCGATGTTGTTTGTCAAACATCAATGATAATCGATCACCTTCAATTCTAAGAAAAAACCATATCAAAAACCTTGCATTTTCATATTTTCTCACCTTTCAAACCTTCCCTGGAATTCCACGAATAAGTCAAGACCAAAATTAGCCAAATTGGTCCAGCCGTACCAAAATTAGCCAAATTGGTCCAGCCGTTTTCAAGTTTTAGCGTACCTACTGCACAGCAATTCATTTTTATATATACAGATTAGCTATCTGTATCGGATTCTTATAATGTATGATTACAAGTATGAAATAAAATTAATATTTTCGGAGCTGTAGAGAAGACTCAATGATATTAACATTATCAGTTTCAGAATCGAGGACTAAAGTCTTATATAATGCTATCAAGAATGTTCTCGTAATCACACTGAAAAAGGTTCGGTCGAAAAAATCTTCAATCGAATGATTAGAACAAATCAGCATGGTCAGTTTTACGATTTAGAAATTTTCCTTATTTACTTCCTTCGACTATTACATACTTCGTTAAAAGAAAAATAAATAACACGTAGATAGAACAGTCTGAGTAATAAAAATGAACTTACCGATGATAAGTGCCATTCTGATCTTTCGTTTTTTTTTCATTCCAAGTACAACCACACGTGACACAGCTCTAACCATTTTTCAAAGTTGAATCATCTGAAACAGACATAACTAAATGATAAATGAGTCACGAAAGGTCTACCAACATGGCTACTCCACGCGATTTTCTTGGTTTCTATCTATTCTATCTATTACTAGAGTCGACGGGAAAAATTTGCTACAAATTTCGTCTAATACCTTTTTCCAACAGTCAACATATTTCGAGATAACAAATATAATATGATTCAAATATAATGATGATTGAGTTGGCTACAACGCCCTCTGTTAGCGAACACTCTCAATTACTCTTTATTCAATAATTAGGGAATCATAACCATGGCTAGACACGAGAATTTTATGGATATATGCGAAGGAAGAAGTACCCAGTAGGTCCTCATAACTTGACAGAGAGGGTGCTCGGAAACCACTCACTGGCCCAGAACCTTTCCGTGGTATAGGAAAATGTACCTATAAGAAAGAGTTTCTGGAGAAGGAGAAAACTGAAAGAGAAATACTCTGGCAGAATCTCCCAGGGTTGGATCACTCCAAAAGGTTCCTTCGGAAATTTGAAACAGTAAGATCCAAAAGATATTCGTAAGAACCAACTACATCTCCTCACTGGCTTTCTTACAGGGCATTGTCGCCTCAGAAAGCACTTGCTGAGAATGGGCGTATCGGACACTGACGAGTGTAGATTCTGTGGGGAGGAGGAAGAAACTCCTATTCACCTAGTCACAGAATGCTTTGGCATTGTAAGCCAAAGGAAACAATGCTTTGGTCAAGAGACCTGTAGGAGTGAGGAATTAGCCTCACTGAAGCCTTCCGAGATATTGGATTTCATAAGATCTCTGGGACTGTAAGGCGCGCTGTAAAGCTTTGTCAGGGGGCACAATAGACCATCAGGTCGCAGTGGACTGTAACCCCTTTTTAACTATCAACTATCAACTAGGTCCTCATCGAATCATAGAAAAGGTAGTTTATTTTGACTCATTCAGAAGGAGGAGTTGTCCAATCTTATTGTAATGTTGAAGGTATTGGAAACCTAGGATATCGTCAAGAAGAAAAATTCATGGAACGAGAACCAAATATTTAAAAGTAAAAGAATAAAACTTGACGAGGCTTATTCGAAGACAACAGCTCAGTGTCTGCAGTAATGTTATTTAGGTTATGTTACTTATCTTGCATGGAAGAATCTTCCTAATCTAACTCAACGAAATTAAAATTTTTAATTAGCCAAAAAATTCGAGTTTGGGTAGATCAAGATTATCTTTTCATCTTCCCTGGATCATCCCAGATCATTCTTACAAAAGTTTCTAAGGGTTGTAGAACTTTTTAGGTACACGAACATTCTTTGAACTTCTCAAAATTCACCAAAGAACGACTATCAGCAACTGAAAGATATAAGAAGGTTCTAATGAAATACCACTAAAAAATTCCCTTATTTCGAGATCAGGTGAAGAAACGTTTGTGAATGAGCTCTGTCCAGTAACAAAGAACCCCTATAATGGATGCTTACTGAAACCAATAAGCCAAGAACCATTCTGTAGCATCTAGCTCCCAAAAAGCACTGAAGCACCTCTTCAAAATGGTCTCAGACCGTGAAATCCATCATTACTCCAGCCTCAGCTACCAATTCAGCTCGCTTTAAGTATAATAATCACGAAGAGCCTGAGATCAAGTCCTAACATCATTAACATCTCACAATCCCCAGTACATTAGCTCAAAACGCATTCGTGACACTTGACCAGTTGGACCGTCCCCGACGACTTATGCCCATGCCCGGATTTCTCCTTAAAATACCACACAAATTGCTGGAACCGGGTGCCACCTATGATGAGGCTTACATTATTCGACGATGGGCCGGGTACAAGAAGTCTATTTGTTTATTTGGTAACCGATGGACTTTATTGGCGTAGTCAGACAAATGCATGTCGATCTTGCCATATTCGACGATGGTGATGCCTTTCTTTCTTCTTGCCGAACTCGAAGATTTCTCGGAAACCTTCCGTTGTGCCAAGCGGTCGCTTTTCGAGGCATTTGAGGAGTCCTCTTTAAATGCCCGACTGATGTACAATCCTATTAGAAGAATCGAAAGTTCCAAGTGAACATACATGACACAAGATCAACAAGAAAATAAAGAGTGGGGATTGCCCCAAGGATCTGTCGTAGGTCCGCTAATATTCAATATATTAACGTCAAATTAACCATGAAGAGGAAAAAAAGCTACTCCCATGGTCGAATAAAAGCCACAGAGAAACAACTGCAGAGAGAAGGGATTCAGTGTGAGCACAAATAAAACATTTAAGAAAAAGAATAAAACGGTAAGCAGAAAACTTCTTTGCCTTTACGGAGGCCAAACCGAAAAATTTTTTGAAACATAGATGAATTCAAAATAGAAATCATCGAAATGAATACACCGAGAGAACCCGATTGTCTAATCAAAACAAAGCATTGCGATGGCCCTGGTGGGTTTTGAAGAAATGTGATTTTTGCCCAGTGCTCTGAATTGGAAAGCTGTTCAATGAAGAAATGAATCCTCGAATTGCAAATGTAACAATACGAAAAAGAATTCTATATAAAAAATAAAAAGGGAAACTGGGACTGGGAGAATCTGACTGTTTAATTAAAACAAAGCATTGCGACGGCCCTTGCGGGTTTTGTCATTTTTGCCCAGTGCTCTGAATTGGAAAGCTGTTCAATGAAGAAGTGAATCTGTGAATTGCAAATGTAACAATACGAAAGAGAATTCTATATGAAAAATAAAAAAAAGAAACTGGGACTGAGAGAATCCGACTGTTTAATTAATACAAAGCATTGCGATGGCCCTGGCGCGGGTTGACGCAATGAGATTTTCGCCCAGTGCTCTGAATTGGAGAGCTGTTCAATGAAGAAGTGAATCTGTGAATTGCAAATGTAACAATACGAAAGAGAATTTTATATAAGAAATAAAAAATTGAAACTGGGAGAATTTGACTGTTTAATTAAAACAAAGCATTGCGACGGCCCTTGCGGGTTTTGTCATTTTTGCCCAGTGCTCTGAATTGGAAAGCTGTGCAATGAAGAAGTGAATCTGTTAATTGCAAATGTAACAATACGAAAGAGAATTTTATATAAGAATCAAAAAAAGGAAAACTGGTACTGAGAGAATCCGACTGTCTAATCAAAACAAAGCATTGCGATGGCCCTGGCGCGGGTTGACGCAATGAGATTTTTGCACAGTGCTCTGTATTGGAAAGCTGTTCAATGAAGAAATGAATCTATGAATTACAAAAATGTAACAATACGAAAGAGAATTCTATATAAGAAATAAAAAAAGGAATATTTGGACTGAGAGTGAATACCATTTTCAATTCCCAGACTCGGAGATCTTTTATCATGAGGTTGGAGAGTTGGAGAAATGATATTAGATTTTGTCACCGAGATGAGAGATATACCGGTTTCAGCCTTGTTTGGCCCCATCAGTGTCGCATAAATCTCAGGGACAAAATCTTCATAAAAACTGCAATATTAAAAGCAATCGGGTGCGATGTACAGGGCAGAAATTACAAAGTAGTGATATCCAATTGCGTCAAACTGAAGTTACATATCTCCAATGACATGCGAAAAGAGAACTCGGTACATCCTCTTTCACTCAATGAGATTTTAGCAGTGGCTCATGATAAAAGATCTCTGAGCCTGGGAATTGAAAATGGTATTCATTTCGATGATTACTATTTCAAATTCATCTATGTTTCAAAAATAAAACATTTGTTTTACTTTTTGGTTCGACGAGACTGACTGTAGAACAAGTGAACATAGACCCTCGAAGGTTCGATTATATCAATAGCTACGGATGTTTATACCCAATCCTCAAGGCAGTAAATGGCTTACAATGAAAGATTTGATCCTGAAAATGATCGCAGCATAACGTAGACTAACAGTGAAAAAACTTCTTAATTCTTCAAATTCGGTAAAAGGATTCTGTACTCTCCATTCGAACAAACTTCACACTTTTCTTGAATGACATGCATTCACAGATACCTATGGTTCCATAATTATTATCAGACAATTAATAAATTCCAAGATGGCATTAGAGCCATACACAATATATCAAACTCATTTTTGCAATGGGTTGAAAATTTCAGATCAATTTGATGAAGTATAAATTGGATTCTCTTGGTGTTCTGTCTTTTTTTATTTTCAGGTTGGAGTTTGTGTTTGGAAATCCTTCCTCCGAAGAGCCGTTCCGCTAATCGTGATGTCCTTCTATATAGAATATTCAGATACAACAATTTTATTTTATTTTTGCAACGGGGAGACAGGTTTTTTCGGCTGAGGTTTTTTCCCCTGGCTCTATAGTATTGTATGATACTAGTGATGATAGTATCGTATGATACTATAGTATCATACGAAGAATGTTATGGTACCCCGTTCCTTTTTTTACCTCAGCTTAGGCTCTTTTTGTTTCAACATTTATTGTATTATTTTAGCTCTCTCATTCAAAAGAATATATATATATATATATATATATATATATATATATATCTAATAACACATAAACTGAAATATATGAAGATTCTGTGTAATTTGATCATAAAACTACGACAAACCATCAAGCGAGTCGAGAAAACTCTTACCCTCTAAGAGCTATTTGCAGAAATATTCTTCATAATGCCTCCAATTTGAAATAAAAAAGATTTTGACAATTCCAGCAGTTCTTTTCCATAGTTAATTCTTCTAAAATCCAATAAATGTGAATAATATGGAAGAGGTGGATCTGCCAGAAAGAAAGAAGTATCAGAAACAAGCCTATTCCGCCGAAAATGGTAGAATGGTCGGTAATTATAAAGTACCTTGCCCAGTTGAATTTTTTTTGTATTTTTTTGTGATCTTGAGGTAGGAAAAATGAACCTAACCTAACCTAACTCAACCTTACCTGAATGCGGATCGATGTTTTCTTTTTTTATCCAATTTTTTTAAAATTTTTTACAAATTTTTTTTTTCAACTTTTGGTAGGGAAATTGAACCTTTTTTTTGCAACTGTGTAAAAAAATCTGCTCATGAATTGATTAATTAATTAATCAATTCAATTCAGACGCCTACAACCCCGTAGTTGTAGGTAGTGTCGGGTTGGCCTTCGTCGTAGGTTCTGTCGAGTTGGCTCCCTCACCAACCGCATCACCAGGGCGCACCGACTAAAAAAAACACAGTTTACTGGGTACTCAGGGGTCTGAGAATCACGGCTTGGAAATGCCTCTTTCGAAACCTCCCCTGTAGACAGGAGATAGCAAGGCGATTGGTGATCACCCGTTGTATAGTTATCGTAGGGAAATTGAACCTAACCTAACCTAACATAACCTAACCTTGTTAAACTAAACTATATTGACTATATAGACTATATATAACACTATATCAGAGTCGTATCCGAGGTAAATGGAGTATATTTATGAGTTTCATTCATTTTTTTTCTCGAAAATTACTGCCTCCCCAGAGCTGTAATTGGGACTGTAGTATCAGGAAGTCCTTAAGAGTCACTGTGCAAAATATTTTCAAAATCGGTGACGGGGCCAATAAAATTTATAATTGCCGAATGGTCCAGCAAGATCAACTAGAAACGTACGAACCGAGTAAATGAGACAAATCCTAACCTCAAAGTAGCACCACTCCCAACCGTCCAGACCTCAATTCCCAAAGACAACTTGTCAACTCTCGACAATCGCAACGGCAAGACGCTCACGATTTTATTGCCCCAAACGCAGCATCATTACGAGAGCCGTAAAAACGTCTCTCGCCCGATTCAGCGCAATCTAATTGACCGCAATTAAAACTGATTAACAAATGCTAGGCGCCTATCAATCACAGGTGGCTCGATGCCGGGAGAGGAGTTAATCGTGATGCATTTTATATTTTTACGATCGCGTCGAGATACCGGCGACTGCGTTCATTGAAGTGCCAACGTTGCGGGCTTGAGGTTAATTGATTTTTCGATTCATCTGAGGAATAGGGTGATTAGGGGAATTTTTTTTTCGAAATTTTTTTCAAGGATGAAATTGAAAGGATTGGAATAACGAAATATTAGCTAACGATTCAGGGGATTACCAGAGTCTGAGGGAGAATTATCTACCCTCAATTTAACTCTGATTACAACAGTCTTTCTCAGAGTACTTGTTTGGGTTGGTTTCACTTGTATTCCAAGTTCTTAAGAATATTATTAAAAAGTTTTCTTCGGTCAAACTCAATTCACTCGTGAATATTGTTTTTGCAGCCAATGAAAACTCCCTTTTTTGAGTAGAAAACCCGATAGGAGAGACCAAGACTCTGAAGGAAAACCCCTTTGTATTTTGTCAATCAAAAACTATAGTACGAAACAGTACTCGGTTTCTTGACAAATACACTTCGCGCAACAAATAAAGGAACTGAATTTTCAAAATTTTTTAGTGATTTTCAACAGGCTATATTCCTATGAAAAATGGTTGTATGGGAAATAAAACAACTTACTTTTGAAGCTTGAAGACTCTAGTTTCTTAATTTATTGGTTAACAATTTTTCGGAAAACCGGTAGCCATGCAATCTTCACATAAATCAGGAAGAAAAAATTTTCAAAATTTTTCAAATTTTTATTTTTGCTCTACGCGCATAGAAGAATTTTTGCGAGCTAGACCGATACAGAGGTCACATATCTTGTTTATTCAGCTCTATTTTGTTTTTTTACCACCCTCGGATATGACCGTTTGTCTTCGAGATATCCAATTTTGAATCCAAAAGGATGTTTTTTTCATAACTCTGTCGATATTTTCGAAACTAACTGGTCGCCTAGCGAGCCGACAGGCAGTTTCTTTTTCTGCAGAAAATTTTCTACAAAAATCTGTCATTGGTTGATTAAAAAAATATTTTTCTCACCTGTAACGTTAACGTGAAAAAAGAACAAAAAAATGCCATTTTGCCAGTTTAAGGTTCATGGACTGTAGCTCCGTCAATATTGGGGGAAAAGCTTAGGTTATAAGGAAATTTTAAAGCCTGATGTTCTTCAAAGTCCCAACCTGAATCGATAGATCGATCTGTTTCGCGGTTTTCTTGGATCGATTGATTGAAATTTTGAAAAAATTAAGGAAACAAGGTTTTTGTTTCCTGAAGTAATCTTTTTAAATCTGTGTTTTCACCTAATAAGTCGAAAAGTTTTAACTGTCTTTTAATACGTTGTGGCTCTGAATTTCGCTCAACGAGTACCGTAGGCAGCTTGAGGCTATCAACTGTAAATTTATTCAATGGATTTTTTTCAGAGGAAAATGAAGGTTTAAATGTATCCATCGCTTCAGTAGAACTGAAGCAGAAATGGTCTCTTGTAATTTTTTCAATTCAAATTTTTTTTCAAATTATCGAAATTCTTGAATTTTTTTTTTATTTTTTCAAAAAACAAAAAATTATTTGAATAATGATTGAAGACATAATATAATCATTGATTGGATAAAATGATTAAGTCAAGTTTAAGGAACAAAAATCTTGTTCCCTCAATTTTTTCAGTCGGTGCAACAAGACCGCTGAACCGATCGATCTACCGATTTAAGGGGGACTTTGAGAAACATCAGGCTGTAGAATTTTCTCATAACCTAAGCTTTATTCCATATATCGACGAAGATATAGTCCAAAAAATGGCAAAATGGCAAATTTTTTCTCTTTATTCGCGTTAACGTTACAAGCAGAAAATTTTTTTTTTAATTAGGCATGACAGATTTTTGTAGGAAATTTTCTGCAGAAAGAGAAACCGCCCGTAGGCTTGCAAGGCTACCAGTAGTTCCGAAAATATGGCAGTTGGAAAAGCATCTGTTTGCAATCAAAATTGGATATCTCGAAGACAAAGGGTGATATTCGAGGGTCGTGAAGAGCAAATTAGAGCTGAATAAATAAGCTATGCGACCTTTGCATTGGTTTAGCTCGGAAAAATGTTTTATTGCGAGTAGGGCAAAAATTATAATTTGAAATATTTTGAAAATTTTTACTTCGTGCTTTATCTGAAGATGGCATGGCTACCGGTTATCTGAAAAATTTTTGATCAATAAATTAAGGAACAACAGTCTTCAAGCTTCAAATATAAGTTCTTTCTTTTCCCATACGACCATTTTTCACTGAGACCTTGTTGAAAATCACCAAAAAAATTTTCTGTTCCATTAAAAATTTGATTTCATCCCCAATAGATTTGTACCTAAGCTTCGTCAAAATAATCTCAGTTATTCTTTCACCATGTGGAAGAACAGTAAACCTTCCTGACTAGTTAATAATATTAATAATAAAATTAATTTTAGCCTATAGGTCTGTAGCGCATACAGGGAGGTTAAGAAAAATCGAGTGAAATAACGAAATTTATTTCCCACAGAATTCAAGCATTTTGAAACTATCAATGCAATGTGTGGCCTTCACGGGCATCAATAACAGCTTGACATCTTCTTTGCATACTACACACCAGGTTGTTGAACATTTCTTGAAGAATTTGGTTCCATAAACTGTGCAGAAGCTCTCTTAGATCATTTGAGGATTCTGGGGTAGGTTGATAATTATGTAATATTTTCTGGAGCATATTTCATACATGTTCTATTATTCAATGCAAATCTGGTGAGTCGGGAGGTATTGGACATTGGTAAATGTGGAATACCAAGCTACTCGCGCGCATTCTCAACTATGGCTGCACGGTGCGGTCTAGCGTTATCATCTAGACATTGAAAAGTTTCACCAATAGCAGCGTGAAAATTTGGCAAAACATTGCAATTGACACGCTCGGTATAGTGTAAGGCGGTCATATTCCCTGGACAAATATGTAGATCTATGCGCCCGTTGAAACCATAACACTACTCCCTCGGAATAGATGGACTTATGGTGACGTGTTAATGGAGCTACTCTTAATGGACGTCTAGAACCTGGATTCACCTCTCTCAAACGTCTTCTGATGGTGTCGATGGAAACTTGGACCCCATCAGCATTTTGAAGAGTATTCCGTAGCATTCTACTCGTAGATGTAGGCTTTCTTCTCGACGAAACGGTGATGGAACGATCCTAAGCAGGTGTTGTTTTTCGTCGCCCACCAAGCCTTGGTCTTTCCAACACAGAACCTGTCTCCCTGAACCTATTCCAAAGTCGAGATATCACACTTTGGCTGACCTGGAGCCTTTTTGCTACAACAACCTGAGTTAGGTCACCCTGTAGCATTCGGATATCCCTATTAGCCTCAGCGTTTGTTAATTTACGTCTTGGCATTTTCAGAAAACTCCTTTCAAATCGAAGCCGTTGATAAGTTCATGCACAGAACCAGACTTCAGAAAAAGGCGACCAGATTGACGAAATTCTCGTTCTGATTTTTATTGGATCGCCTCAAGTTGTTATTGAGTTTTGAATGATTGAATATTGAATATACAATGGTGAAATCAAATACGTCAAAGTTTCAGGAGTTATCGATCAATATTCCTGTCAATACTTCACAATAGAACCATGTTCTTAGGATCATCAACGAAACAAGGGACTACTAGACCCCTTTTCCCTATGTACCCACACAACGTAGCTTAATTGTGTTTGAAATACGTTAAGAAACATCATTCAGTTTAGGCGATCTCAAGTCCACAAAAAAAAATTTAACCTTAGCATACCTCAGAAATTATTGGTTTCAAAAAAAGCCGATGTCTTCAAAGGTTCGGATGCTTGTCCGACCACCCCCGTACGTATCTTCGCCAAATTTCCAGCACGTAGCGACAAAACACCGGCCCACACATCCGACCTCCGCTCGCGCCGCACAACCGTATCCAATTCCCTAAAGGCCATCAATTTCAGCGGCGGGCCGCACAAGTATCGCCCCGACGATCAATCCTAATCAAAGTTGGCTTGTAACGCGCTACGGGAAACAAAAGACGGAAGACTTTTACAGCGGACCGCCGGACCGGGCCCGTAACTTATTGGCCAGTAAATCGTCGGCATAAGTATGTGTAAACACGACGTTTTTTCGCGAAAACAAAAGCTATATCTCAAACGGGTCGCGACCTACGCGATCGGCGGGTCAGTGCCGGAATTCAGGGATTCGCGGACTGAGCCCTGCGCCACCCCGAAGGAAAAGACCCCAGTCCAAGCTAGATGTGACACGAAGCGTCCTATTCCTTTCATTTCTTTCAACTCAGGCCCCATTTATTAACCTACTGGTAAACTGTCTGGTAGTGTTACCGAAAAGAAAGTCCTTGTTAAACGTATATTCACCTCCTAGTAGATTGAAGTCGTCTGTAAGTTTTGGTTACCGAGCAGGTAAATTTACAGGCCACTCCGACCTGTCAGTAAACGTCTACCAAAAGGATTCTACCTCATAGTTTTGTTTGTAACTTTAAAGTAGGAGGTTTCGTGCAGCTGTCCGTAGTAGCTCAAGTCAGAAAGAGAAGAGAGAAGAGGTAACACATAACCATGGGGATGAAAGACGAACATTTGGGCCTTGCGGCGTTTTCTAAAAGCTTACCTGATGGCGGACACAAATTGTCATGTATAGTCGCTTTCTCCCTCTCACACGATCATTTTGTATAAGATTATCTTTGTCATCGAAAATTATTAACCGTTTAAAAAAATTCACTCTGTTGTATCTCTTCAGTAGCTACCGAAAGGATAAATGAGCATGAATATACCCGAAATCTCTTACAGGTTGTCTTTGTCTGTAAATTAGACGAGCAAGTAGTTAACGCTTACTTTACAGGGAAGGTGGATATATCGGCCCTAAGAGTCGTTGCTTTAGTATTCTTTAAGGCCGGCTCGTCAGAGAAGGCAAGGAAGGCTTAGCCTCTTTATCAGCTTGAAGCCAAATTTCTATAAAACACGAATATTTTGATTTCAAATGGAATATAATAATTTTTAGAAATCAATAATATCAAAATTAGAATTCGAATGATTGGTCTGCAGATCGCAGAAGGAGCTGTTTCAAGTAAATTTTTTCTTGGAAAACATAGAAAGTATAACAAGGAAAAAAAATCGGAAAAGGTTTTTTTGTGGAACTGCCATTAAAAGACACACTTTTAATGACAGCAAACAATGTTAAAATTGATTGTTCACGTGGAAGCGTGTTAAAAATATTTTCAACATTAGTGTTGAATATATTTTTAGCTCTCCATTTTCTTATGATGAATAAATCAGATGAGGAAAATTCAGCAATTGCAAATTTTTATTATCGATATTTAACAATCATTACTCATGAACATTAATATCAATTGTAAAACTAGAACAATTACTAACATAAATGCCCTGTGACGTTATAGGGAGCACATTATTAGAATCCTCAGCACCATCAGTACTTGTAGAAACCGAAAGTACAACATTGGATGATGATGATCCAAAATCTGTTTAGGTTGGGCGAATTTTTTCAGCAATGACATTTCTATATGCAATGGAATGATCAAAATAGCCCTCGGCTAAAGTAGTAGACTTCCATCCACCATGTATTTTTATATATGCAATATTTGCTCCTAATATACAATATACAATGTCCTGTATATTGATTTGGTTCTGGCAGTTTGAGAAATTCGGCAAAAATGGATGGAATTTTTCCAAATGTATTAGTACCCACTGGATTGGCAGTGCATTTATTATTCGTGTATTTCAGGAAAAAACGACGATGTTTGATGACAGAAGGGCGCAGTGCAAAGTACTTATGATAATAGTCTACATACTTCCCAATAATACTGAAAGAACGACTGACTTTCGTTTTTGTATTTGGAAGTTGTATAACCAATGATTTATTTGTTATTTCGATGCCCTCCACTGATAAATTACACAATTCTTCACGCCGACAGGCTCTAAATATTCCTAAAATAGTTGCAACCTCAACCATAAAATATTTCTCATCTAGTGCCTCCTTTATAAACTTTTCAACTTGTTCACGAGTGAGAATTTTCGATTTTTTGGAACGATATACATTTTTAACAAGGGCGCTTGACTTCATCATTGAAAATTTGCTCCAAAAATTGATGAACTCCATATTTTTTATTCTTCTTCTAAGTATGCCAGGAGAACAGTTTCACTGAAGTTCCCTTCTACATTTTTCAATTCACACCAGGCCAGGAAATTGTTATATGCAATATCGTACTGCTGAACAGATTTTTTAGGTATTAGGAGTTCCAGATTTGCTCTTCCTGCAGACTCTTCAATATCCAGAAGAACAACCAAATCGTCACTTTTATTAATAATTGGACTCTCGAAAAACATATTAAGCAGTTAAAAAGTCATATCACTTGCAGAATCGATTCTGCATTCTACACGTAGTTGTAGGCTTTCTTCTCGCCGAAACGATAATGAAACCGTTTTTCGTCGCCGGCCAAGCCTTGGTCTTTCCAACACGAAACCTGTCTCCCCGAACCTATTCCAAATTAGAAATATCACACTTTGACTGACCTGGAGCCTTTCCGCTACAACAACCTGAGTTTGGCCAACCTGTAGCATTCCGATAGCCCTATCAGCCACAGCGTTTGTTAATTTAAGTCATGGCATTTTCAGAAAACTCGTTTCAAATCGAAGCCGTTGATAAACTGACTCCATTTCAAAATGAGAACATTCATGAAGCATATGCAAAGAACCAAACTTCAGAAAAAAGGCGACCAGATGGACGAAATGTCTCAATGATTTTTATTGGATCGATTCAATTTGTTATTGAGTTATTTTACAGCGATTTTCTCGAAGATTACTTACTTTTCAAAACGTTAAATACGATATCCTAACTCTTGTGGAGCAGTATATTTATTGTCAAAACTTCAACACGATCTAGGCCAAATTTAATTTGTTTGAAATCAATTGAAATCGCCAAAACGATGGTTTGCTTGTTTTTTAGTAGGATGGCAACCATTCTTGTCCTCCCTAACAAGGAATTACGCTCAACTCCAAGCAGATTCTAGCTTGTATACGTATTTGCTGATTTGTGTTTTTATATGTGATTTTATACTATATATTGTGAACTGACTATTTTGACCTGCCATGTAATCTATTCTTGATGGTAAATAAATGATGATGATGATGGACAGACGTTAGCTATCCCGTTTTATCCAACTCTCCCCCACCTTTTTTTTAAGAAAAACTAAAAAAGTAATTTCTGGATAACGCCACATAAAAAGATTCTTGGAAAACGAAATCTAATCAAGTCTTCGATCAGATCTGCCCACAGCGCCTCCGGGCCTGTCCAGCCCTACCCACCCATCGGCGACCATAGAAAATGACACGAGCAGAGTTCAGTGGGCCGAAAGTTCTCGTATAACCCGACATATGAATTAATGGCGTCAGTTTCGCCGCTTGATTAAAACAACTGACATGACGTCTGGACCAGGGAAAAAACCGCCGATTTTTCCGGCCCGAGACATAGGTGGAGCTGGCGTCGGACGCCATCTTGGACGCCCACGCGTCGGTGTCGAATTTCGTCCGATCGTGCCCCGGAATGGGAGGCGGAAGTCGATGGTATATGGTTAATGAGAACCCGCGGGCTCTTGTTATAAATGCTAGATGTCGCGGCTCTCATTGTTCGGGTTTTTATCGTGCGTGAAAGATTTCGTACCCACGTTTTATCGGCGCATTTGTTTTGGTACAGAGTCGGTTTCATGGCGGAACGTCTACAGGGTGCTCGTTGCGAATAATTTTGCAACTCGTTTGGCGTCATTTCTCTTCAGTGATATTAGAACTGTCGTTCTCAACATCAATAACATGAAGCGATTATGTTTTCAGGATGAATATAGGCTGGTAGAAATGTGAATCCAACCAAAAACATTTAATTTATTTAATTTAAGGGTTGAGGAAACCTATAAACTCATACAAAATGAAATAAAAATTTTAAAAGAAATAATCTCATGAGACAGCATGCGTTGATATATCACAGTTTAGAAATATATTATATATTATATTTCTAAACTGTGACGAGGCCGTATTTCTCACATTGTCAAAAACATATCAGATCTCATGTAGAGTCAAGCTGCTTACTCTACACTCTTAAACTTCACAAGTCCTTATTTCACAAACTCTACGCCTTGGTCGAAATAAGTGACTTGGCCAATTCTCTTCCACCACGTGGGCGTAAGGTGAAAACTTCATTCTCTTTTCAAAACTTTTCTGTTATAAAATAGTTCTTATAGGTACGAAACTGCCAAGTCACTTATTTTGACCAAGGCAAAGAGTTTCTGAAATAAAGACTAAGTTGAAGAATGTAGAGTTAGCAGCTTGGCTCTACATGAAATCTGATAACTTCTTGACAATGTCTTGGCAATATTTTACATTAAATGTTTTTGGTTGGATTTCAGTTCTTTTTTTACGTTGCTTATGACAGAATCCTTTTATTATTTTCGTTTTTTCCTCATAATAACTAAACAAAATATAATAATTTCGGGATCTGTTTTGAGTCGAACTAATTTACAATCCATGTTCAAAATAAACATTGTACGAAGTGAAGAAATATACCTACACCTACCTATCTGTTATGATTAATGAAAAAAATTTTTTCTCCTGTAACGTTAACATGAATAATGCCATTTTGCCACTTTTTGATTGATGGATTGTATCTTCGTGAATATTGGGGAAAAAGCTTAGGTTATAAGAAAATTTCCCTAAATTCCTCCTTTCAAATCGGTGGATCGATCGGTTGATAGATTGAATGAAATTTTGAAAAATTTTAAATTTAAACCTTGATTTTCTTCAGAAAGAAGAAAGCGAGTTTTCGAAAGTATGAGTGTTGGAATTGCCTTCTGCTACGAATATAAGACGATATTTTCTCTATTTCAGTCAAGTTTTGTGAAATACCCTCGAAATGCAAATAAAAATTCAAATTAGTGACTTTTGTATTGTATCTTGGCAGTTGGTGTGACTTACGAAACTTGACAGATTACGGAATTTGAATTGATTTGATTTGGAAATTGAGAGGATCAGAGGTCAGTACTGACAACCACAAAACAAAAAATATAACTGAAAACAATGCTGTAAGTTTGCTGAGTTTCATTACAGCACTACTTTTAGTACTGTAATGAACTCATTACGATACAGAAATAGAGAAAATCTTCTTATAACCTGAGCTTTTCCCCCAATATGGACGTCGATACAGTCCATTAACCAGAATATGGCAAAATGGCATTTTTTAGCTCTTCTTTCACATTATTGTTAGAGGCGAAAAATAACATTTTTTCAATCAGGCATGACAGATTTTTGTTGTAAATTTTCTGCAGAAAAAAAAAAGCGTCGATCGCCTAGTGAGCCGATAGGCTCACTAGGCGATCAGTAGTTCCGGAGATATCGGCAGTTGAGTGAAAAAGTATCTTCTTGCATTCAAAATTGGATATCTAGGAAACAAATGGTCATATTCGAGAGTGATAAAAAGCAAATTAGAAACAAGTGAACAGGCTTTATCACCTCTGTATCGGTCTAGCTCGAAAATATTTTTTTATGCGCGTAGAGAAAAAATAAAAATTTTAAAAATTTTGAAAATTTTTTCTTTCTGATTTATCTGAAGATTGCTTGGCTACCAATAACTTAGGAAACTAGAGTCTTCAAACTTCAAAAGAAGGTTTTTTTATTCCCATCCGACCATTTTTCATTGAAATACAGCCTATTGAAAATCACAAAAAAATGTTGAAAATTTTGCTGTTTCTTTAATTGTTGCGCGAAGTGTATTTTAAATAAATGGTAAGGTTTCACCTACAAATTTCCTTCTACCACCGTTTAAAGGAACAAAAAACATTCTTCCCCATCTCAACTATGACCCAAATTCATTTCTGTCTGGCCGACAACATCTAAAACTGCCATCCTCCCATGTCAACAAGCATCCAACACGGCTTACAGCCAGCCGCACAAATTCCCGAACGTTCGTACGCGATCTCCCGGCCCCCCTTCTGCCCCCCTCCCGAAACCCGACGTTCGGACGTCGCAAAAAACCGCTAATTAATTATGATAAGTAGAAACAAATGAATGCGACGTGGCATTAATCAAAAGGATCACGTCACCGTTGCATACCGACTGTCAAAAAGAGGACCGTCGAATATCTCGACCGGATCGGTCGGAAAAAAACGTCCGAATAACTCCGTCTCTGAAAACGGAATGGCGAGGGGGGCTCGAGGCGAGGGGGGGCTAGAGGTCCTTTGTTTTTGCCCGTAATTGTTCGGGGGAATTATCGCGAAGAGATGTTTTTTCGTACGGCCATTTTTAATGGTTGTTTGTAAATTTTTCTCATGCATATTTCGCGGTCGGGAGACGGGGACAGGTGCATTTTTAATTACCCGCCACTGGTTCAGGGGGGCGACGTCCTGTGACGGCAAGAGGGGGAAAGGAGGGGGGTCTCATCTCACTTTAGAATAAAAGTGACTATGATGATGGGCTTATAAATAAAAACGATATTTCAGTGTCGTAATCAGTTCATTACAGTACTTAAAGTAGTGCTGTAATGAAACTCATTACAGCACTGTTTCCAGTTATACACTGCGCAAAAAAATTAACGCACATTCTGAAAATCTCAATTTTAATGAAAGTTAACTCTACATTGACTTTATAACTTATTTTTTATGTTCTCTCGGGAAGGTTTTGAACGAAACAAGACACATTAAATGGAAGAAAAATTCAGGATTTCACCGAATCTTATGTGAAAGAAGAGAGATGAACCATTTTAAAAATACTGAAATGCTGATAAGTGATTTAATACTTGGTATTTCCACCCCTTGCGTTAATTACAGCTCGGCAACGACGGTTTATACTCAAAATGAATGATCTTAAAATGTTCTGATCTAATCTTTCCCAGATTCATCCGAGTTGGATTCCTAAGTCATTAAGAGTAGCTGGATGATTTTCTGAACTTCTCAGCCTTCAATTGAGGTTGTCCCAAACTTGCTCAATCGGATTGAGATCTGGACTTTTTGCTGGCCATTCCATTCGAGAGACTTCAACCTCTTCAAGGTACTCCAGAACGAAGCGCACGATGGGGTTTGGCATTATCGTCCATAAAAATGAAATTTTCACCAATGTATGGGGCAAATGGCACTACATGCTCTTCAAGAATGTTCCTTATATACTTATCAGCATTCATAGCTCCATTATCAACGACCACTAGGTCTGTGCGAGCAGTCAAAGATATTCCACCCCATACCATAATCGATTCTCCTCCGAAACCTTTAGTATTCAGGAAATTGCACTGAGCATATCTTTCATGTGGACGTCTGTATACAAGGGAACGTCGATCACAATGGTAGAGGCAGAAACTAGACTCATCTGTGAAGAGAACTTTTTCCCCATCGGCCTCTTCCCAATGGATATGCTCTCTCGCAAAATCCAAACGAGCCCTTCGATGGGCTGGGGTAAGAGCCTCTTGCCGCGACACGAGGCCTCAAATCATATTCTCTGAGGCGATTTCTTATTGCCTGAGTGCAAATTTGCACCCCATGACTTTGCTCAAGCTAATTTTGAAGGAGGCGAGCTGTTGCAAACCGTTGTCTCAACGAGGAAACTCTCAAGTAACGTTCTTGAATGGCAGTTGTTACCCGTGGTTATCCTGTCCTGGTCTTCGGACATTCATACCTGTCTCCCTGAATCGCTGCAATATTCTGGACACACTTGTATGGGAAACTCCGAACCTTTCTGCAATTCTTGTGTATGTCCACCCTTTTTCTCCCAAACTACCGCTTGGGCACATTCCTCTTGGGTCAAATTGCGTGTTTCACGTTGCATAGCGATCGAGTGTAGAAAATCAAACGAAAGAAAAACTATTGATCACTAGAATTGATAGAGAACAACTGATTGGAGCCAATACATTCAAAATCTGATAATATCATCTTTTTTTATTCCTGCTGGGAAAAAAAATGTGTATTGAAAAAAAGACGTTGAAAGTGGATAACATATAATTATCATTGAGAACACCTTCAGTTGTAGAATAAATTTGAGATTTAAATAATGTGCGTTAATTTTTTTGCGCAGTGTATTTCCAGATCGCAATTACGTTCACAATTGAGATCAAGTCCTCTGAAAACGGCAACGTGATTTCCAATTATTATTTCCAAAATTATCTACATACTTGTTATTCTCTCTTGGGCATATACGGAAACCCCTTCATTGTTTAAAATTTGAATTTTCTTATCAATCTGTTATGGGACGAAGACTTATTCCTGATTTCAGAGAAAACTTAGAAAATGATAAAATCAACAAAAAATATTGAAGAACTCTGAAAATCCGTATCAATGATTATCAGCTTCTTAAATGAGGGACTTATATACAGTTACAACTTTTCGCCTATCTCATTCATTTCTCAATGCAAGTTTATTATAATTTTGGCTCTTTGACGAAACCCTGAATGCACGCTATCTACTCCCACAATCAAAATCCATGGCATTCCAACGTAATCGTAATGCATACCTAGGTGAGTGACCCAATGCAATCGATTAAACCACCATTTATTGTAATATCACCGAAAGCAATCAAACACAGGACACAACAAGATCTATAGGTAATAAAACCGCCCCTATATAATAGGTTATTTGTTCTCCGGCCAATATAACACAAGTAATGCCCCTGGAAATGGTCCGGAGATTATTACTATGTAAATAGGACTATATTGTTCGTGACACACACCAAGCGACAGTGGCGTAAACCCTTCCTTCAACTGGAACCTACAGAAATAGCCTTCCTTCTACTGGAACCTACAGAAATAGGATTGTGAACATTTCTCCATAAATTTCGTTCAATATCTCCGTTCTCCAAAAAATGGAATTGTTAAAATCGAGGGGGTTCTTAATATCCCTTTTTGAACGACCCTGAGATTAGTTAGTTAGTGTAAAAAGGGCTAACAGTTCACTGCCACTTTATGGTTTATTGTGCCCCCTGACAAAGCATTAGTTATTTATGATATGAGTGTTAAAAGTGACGTTTTTTTTTGTGAGTGAAAAAGTTTGTGAAATGAGCGAAGCGAATTCGACAATTTCACGAACAAAAAAAAATCACTTTCAACACAAATACCATACAATGTTTTTTGAACTGCCCTAATTTGATAATGAAATGGGCGAATTTGCAATGACAATAAACTTCAAAATGCAGGTTGTTCTGAATGGCAAACGTTGCCAACGTTATGATTACCAACAAATGAGAAAAGACGCTGTCATTGAAATTTCGTTCCTGTCGAATTTTCGTCTTGGGTTTTTAACTGCTTAATATGTTTGTCGAGAGTCCAATTATTATTAAAAGTGACGATTTGGTTGTTCCTCTGGATATTGGAGCACTGGGCAGAAATCACATTGCGTCAACACCCGTGAAGGCCATCGCAATGAAACCTCCTTCAAAGGAATATCAAAGGACCGGGTATATTATATTCCTTTGGAGGAGGCTTCATTGCGATGGCCTTTGCGGGTGTTGACGCAATGTGATTTCTGTCCTGTTTCTTCATCGCAGGATTCGAATTATTAATGAAAGTGACGATTTGGTTGTTCCTCTGGATATTGAAGAGTCTGCAAGAAGAGCAAATCTGGAATTCCTACCTGAAAAATCTGTTCTGCAGTACGATATTGCATATAAAAATTTCCTGGCCTACTGGAAATTGAAAAATGTAGAGGGGAACTTCAGTGAAACTGTTTTCCTAGCATACTTAGAAGAAAAATCAAAAATATGGAGTTCATCAACCTTGTGGAACAAATTTTCAATGATAAAGTCAAGCGTCCTTGTTAAAAATGGTGTGGATGTTATTAAATATTTCAAGGTATATTTAAAACAGAAAAGTGAAGGATATCGTCCCAAAAAATCGAAAATTCTCACTCGTGAATAAGTTGAAAAGTTTATAAAGGAGGCACCAGATGAGAAATACTTGATGGTTAAGGTTGCAACTATTTTCGGATTATTTGAAGCCTGTCGGCGTGAAGAATTGTGTAATTTATCAGTGGAAGACATCGAAATAAGAAATAAATCATTTGTTATACAACTTCCAAATACAAGAACGAAAGTCGGTCGTTCTTTCAGTATTATTGGGAAGTATGTAGACTATTTTCATAAGTACTTTGCACTGCGCCCTTCTATCATCAAACATCGTTGTTTTTTCCTGAAATACATGAATAATAAATGCACTGCTAATCTAGTTAGTATTAATACATTTGGGAAAATTCCATCTATTGTTGCCGAATTCCTCAAACTGCCAGAACCAAAGCAATATACAGGACACTGTTTTCGAAGATTCTCCGGTTCATTGCTAGCAGAATCAGAAGCATGGCAGTTGTACAAAAACGGTTTTATTGAAATAAATGACTGTATTGATGTAGATAATGCAGAAATCACTCATCACTCTAAATACTAATCATATTTGTACTTGTAGTCAGGAAAATATTTTTTTCTCTATTTCTGTATCGTATGAGTTCATTACATTGCTAAAAGTAATGCTGTAATGAAGTCATCACAGCATTGTTTTCAGTTATATTTTTCGTTTTGTAGTTGTCAGTACTGACCTCTGATCCTCTCAAATTTCTAATCAAATCTATTCAAATTGCGTAATCTATCAAATGTCCTAAGTCACACCAACTGCCAAGATACAATGCAAAAGACACTAATCCGAATTTTTATTTGCATTTCGCGGTTATTTCACAAAACTTGACTGAAATAGAGAAAATATCGTCTAATACTCGTTGCAGAAGTCAATTCCAACACTCATGCTTTCGAATTTCGCATTCGTGTTGGATTAGGAGCTCATTCTGCAACTTGTTTTACAATAGTTCTCCTTTTATTCACGTTATGAGGTACCTTTTCTGATAATTTCCTGCAATCTAACACCTTCCAAAGACTTGATTCACCTCAATTATTTGGGGTGAATCAAGTCAAGTAGTCTGTGAAAAGCTATGTTATCCGCCATCTTGATGACGGCCATATTGAATTTGCATTTTTGTCGTACTGTTCTCTCTTTTTCCACTCAGCCCTAGAATTTGATACCCATATTGAGGAAGTAGTGTCTTTTATGGTACCATCCAAGGCCTTTAATCTCATTTCCAAATCATGTGGGTAGTGAATGAATATGTCAATTTTGTAGAGGACGCCATCTTGGATTCACAACGATACTCCACACATTCAATTCTATTGAAATCGGAAGTGAAAGTTTATACTCTAGTATACTATATCAGATTAATTTTTTGACAGAAGTTTTAATCACTAAATTTAACACAAACTGGAAGCAAGAAAGAGGGCGATCTGAATAAAACTAATTGGAAGCGAGGCGACAGAGAAGAAAGATTAATGAAAGAGAACCAGTGAGGATTAAGAAATTAAATTTCAGGTTTTTTAATGGAATCAAAAATGGATCTCATTAGGGTAAAACAGGGAGACATGACGTGGCGGAAGAGATAGATGCATGCAGAAGATTCACTCTTGCCGTTCTTAAAAAATCGCATTAAAAGTGCAATGAAGTTACAAGATATTTGGTGATATATAGTTCGTAAGTACCCAAAAGTTTGCAAGGTGTATAGATTGATCCCACTGTTTTTTAAAAATCCGCTAAAATTCGACGTTCTGTCAAAGACAGTTGGAAGTTGGGTTATTATAAAAGCTATATTCATTAATTTAAAGCCTCCTCTCGGATTTCGATGAAACTTGAACAGGTGCGTCATCTATCCCATCGGTTTGGGATAGATGACGCATGACGTTTCGGGATAGATGACGCACAATATTTTTGTATTTTCAGACCCAAAATGCCTACTTGTTACACTAGTCGTAAGAGTACAAGAGCAAATGGACACAGGAGGACTCGACGATTGCGTTTTTTACAAATGAATTCACACACGACGATACTTTCGATGAAAATGAATGCGTAAGATACTTGGAGCGCTAAGAAAATACCAAATCGATAGCGGAATGTCGCAATCATTTATGAGTTTATGCGTTTAGTTCGAAACAATAGATTTACGGTGCATTTTAGGAAAGATGCGCTAATCTCTCCCTTTTTTACCCTATGTTTTTTTTCAGAAAGGTTAACTCTAGTTTTTTGAAGAGGGCAAGAGGGGTTGTTCCACCCCTCTTTCCGCCTCCCAAAACGCCATTAACCCAGTAATTTCTCCTCTTTCTCGCCTACTTCACTGTCGTGCCAGACCGTGGCAAGAAACTTAACGGCAACAATATAAATATTTACCTATAATTATTCAATTGTTACCGGCAGTAAAAAATCGCGACTCGGCCGTCTAAGTTACGCGTTCTGCGATCGTAAAACGGTTTTTTATCAAAGTCGCCGCGGCAGTTTAACGCGGGGCAGTCATTTGTTAGGCAGGAAATATGTCGATCGGAAATGAACGATGTTGCTTATGCCGGATGCCTACTTTATGACCGCGAAGGTTTTCTCCTATCTGCGTAAGATCTGGGGGAGGATTTGTATGGTATTGCATTTTCTTTTCCACTCTGGTATGGACGAATGTTTTTCAAACTTTTTTCGAATTTCACGGAAAAAAAAATTTAATTTCAAATAACAGAAATTTTCCTACGATAATTCTTGCACATGAACTGTTCCACATGAGTTATGAATATTGACTTAAATTGCAAAAAAATATAGTGTAAATGAGATTTTGTGATGGAAATTCATATGACTATGATTTCAAGTTGCAGGAAATTAAATTAATTTTAGCTTGTAGGTCTGCAGCGTATTATTCCCAGAGAATTTAAGCATTTTAAGACTATCAATACAATGTATGGCCTCCACGCACATCAATAACAGCTTGACATCTTCTTAGCATACTACACACGAGGCTGTTGAACATTTCTTGAGGAATTTGGTTCCATAAACGGGGCAGGAGCTCTCTCAGATTATTTAAGGATTCTGGGGTAGGTTAATGATTATCTAATCATCTTTGGAGCATATCCCATGAATGCAATTCATATCTGATGAGTGCGGAGGTATTGGAAAATGTAGAATACCAAGCTCCTCGCGCTCATTTTCAACTATGGCTGCACGGTGCTGTCTAACGTTATCGTCTAGAAATTGAAAAGTTTCACCAATAACAGCATGAAAATTTGGAAAAACATATTCAATGACATGCTCCCTATAGTGTAGAACGGTCATATTCCCAGGACAAATGTGTAGATCTATCCGCCCGTTGAAACATATCCCGGCCCATACCATAAAAATGCCCCATCGGAATGGATGGACTTCTTGGACATAGCAACGATCACGGGGTATGCGTGGGATTGTCCATACTCTTATTCTTCGAGAATCTGAAAATCGTCCATATCTGGATTCATCAGTGAAAAGGACACTACGCCATTGATCGTTCCAATTGATATGTTGCCTTGCCTATTCCAGTTTTTGAAGCTTATGGTCACATGTTAATGGAACTCCTCTAAATGGACGTCTAGAACCTAAATTCACCTCTCTCGAACGTCGTTTGATGGTTTCGATGGAAATTTGGACCTCATTTACATTTTGAAGAGTATTTCGGAGCATTCTACGCGTAGATGTAGGCTTTCTTCTCGCCGAAACGGTGGTGAAACGATCCGGAGCAGGTGTTGTTTTTCGTCGCTCACCAAGCGTTGGTCTTTCCAACACGGAACATGTCTCCCTGAACTTATTTCGAAGTCGAGATATCACACTTTGGCTGACTTGGAGCCTTTCCGCTCCAACCTGAGTTAGGCCACCCTGCAGCATTCCGATAGCCCAATTAACTTCAGCGTTTGTTAATTTACGTCTTGGCATTTTCAGAAAACTCGTTTCAAATCGAAGCCGTTGATAAACTGACTCCATTTCGAAATAAGAACATTCATGAAGCATATGCAAAGAACGAAACTTCAGAAAAAAGGCGACCAGATTGACGAAATGTCTCATACTGTATTTAATTGGATCGATTCAAGTTGTTATTGAGTTTCAAATGATTTTACATCGATTTTCTGGAAGATTACATTCTTTTCGAAACGATTGAATACTATATTCCTAACGCTCGTGAAGCATTATATTTGGAAGTTGAAAAAATACTTGCCTAACAAAAATCGAACAAGGAAACCTCAGAGTACCGTTTCGAAGATTTGTCAAGGGTTCCTTGTCCCTTTTTAATGGGCTGAGCGACATTTTGTACTGTGGGTTTCTGTCGATGAAATTTCTTCTAGGCCCAGTTATTTTTTTCTAAAAGAAAAAAAGCAAACCCACCTGAGTACTTCAAGTCCCTGCCCTTTTCTGGCTTTCTGTCAATGTGAAAAATTTCGAAACCAGCGAAAAAGTTGAGTGTGAGAAATTGAATCCATCTTGAAAAGTTTAAAATCAATTTTCATATCCCTTGATATTTCTTCAACTTAAAGAAGTCAACAAAAACTCAGTAGAATCGTGCTCAACATAAAGTAGACAGCAACTTCTTCTCGTACCTACGCAAGTCGACTATAGAAAACGAAGACCGCACAACATTGTAGCATGAAACATCCATATTCCCTCAGACATATTCGAGACCATAAAAATAACAGATTTTCTTTCCTGCTCGAAACCCGACGTTGCTATAGCGACGTCCATTCGTCCAGCATCCAACGTACAAGGAAACCAGCAACATCTGTCCACGTTTCGATGTGAGTCGTGTCATCGAGCAATCGAATTTTTTCCGAGGATTTCTAAGAACGGGAAGCGACCGGACGTCAACGTCACAGTGAGCGTCTTTTTTTCGGCTAGATTCCGGGGACTCTCGAGCCGTAGGACTGACACAGATTCGGAAATGCCCTTTTTCCGCATGGGTCTGAAAATAGATCTATGCGCGTTCGGTCGGATATGACGGACAAACGAGAGGACGGCTTCGGGAAACGAATGCAAAAACTAGAATGTGGTCGGTCCGTGATCGGCATACGAGGCCGAGAAGGCAGTAGTGGATCCGGGAGTTTTCCACGTTTCGCGCTTTGTCTCACGTTGAGGTCTCCACCTGGAACTGAAGTTTTCTAGGTTTCGCGCTTGGTCCCACATTGAAGTCTCCTCATGGATCTGGAAGTTGTCTAGGTTTCGCTCTTTGTCTCAAGTTGAAGTCTCCGCGTGGATCCGAGAGTTTTCCAGGTTTCGCGCTTGGTCTCAAATTGAAGTCTCCGCTCCACCTACCTCTTTTCAGATCTCCTTGAAAACTACACCTACAAGTTCATCAGATTCTGTAGGAATTTCATGTTCCTACATGTTAAGCTGAAGCAAAATATTGCTACAATTTTCGTCCAGACGTCTGAAATATACTGCTCCTCTGCTCCACAAGAGTTAGGGATAAGGGATTTAATCGTTTTGAAAAATTTGTAATTTTCGAGAAAATCGCTCTAAAATCATTTAAAATTCAATATCAACTTGAATCGATCCATTAAAAATCAGTATGAGACATTTCGTCCATCTGTTCTGAAAATACCAAGACGTAAATTAACAAACGCTGAGGCTAATAGGGCTATCGGAATGCTGCAGGGTGGCCTAACTCAGGTTTTTGTAGCGGAAAGGCTCCAAGTCAGCCAAAGTGTGATATTTCGACTTTGGAATAGGTTCAGGGAGACAGGTTCCGTGTTGGAAAGACCAAGGCATGGTGGGCGACGAGTAACAACACCTCCTCAGGATCGTTTCATCACCGTTTCGGCGAGAAGAAAGCCTACATCTACGTGTAGAATGCTACGGAATACTCTTCAAAATGCAGATGGGATCTAAGTTTCCATCCAAACCATCAGACGACATTTGAGAGAGGTGAATCTAGGTTCTAGACGTCCATTAAGAGAAGTTCCATTAACACGTGACTATAAGAGTCAAATACTGGAATGGGCAAGTCAACATATCAATTGGAACGATCAATGGCGTGGTGTCCTTTTCACTGACGAATCCAGATATGGACGATTTTCAGATTCTCGAAGAATAAGGGTATGGACAATCCACGCATACCGCGTAATCGTCGCTATGTCCAAGAAGTCCATCCATTCCGAGGGGGTAGTGTTATGGTATGGGCCGCACAGATCTACACATTTGTCCTGGGAATATGCAGCCATAGTGCACTCCGCACTCACCAGATTTGAATAGCATAGAACATGGATGGGATATGCTCCAAAGAAGATTAGATAATCATCAACCTACCCCAGAATCCTTAAATGATCTGAGAAAGCTTCTGCCCCGTTTATGGAACCAAATTCCTCAAGAAATATTCAACAACCTCGTGCAAAGAAGATGTCAAGCTGTTATTGATGCCCGTGGAGGCCATACAAAGCCTTGAAATACTTGAATTTTCTGGGAATAAAACTTCGTGATTTTACTTGATTTTTCTTAACCACTTTTTTAACGCTGCAGACCTACAAGCTGAAATTAATTTTATTTCCTGCATTTTGAAATCATAATAATATGAATTTTCTCCACAAAATCTCATTCAAACTATATTTTTTTGCAATTCAAGTCATGTGGAGCAGTTTATTTTATAATTTTCTTTGAAAATTTTTTGCAGCGTTGATTTTGTATACAGGGTGAGTCTTTGACTTGTACATATATTCAAACCATAAATTGTTGAGGTCAAAAGAAATACTTTTTTCTCATAGCATTTTTTCTGATTCAGCCTAGATAAATGATATAGCCATTTTAAACTTTCATAATTAGCTATGTCA
This sequence comes from Hippodamia convergens, assembly GCA_038502775.1. Taxonomy (NCBI): domain Eukaryota; kingdom Metazoa; phylum Arthropoda; class Insecta; order Coleoptera; family Coccinellidae; genus Hippodamia; species Hippodamia convergens. The sequence continues at coordinate 72,261,924 of CM076609.1, read as the reverse complement.
CCCCTGGAAGTATGGCACTTGAATTTTTTTGGGCATTAGATCTACCACCTGAACCTTCGAGAAAATGTAGAAGAAATTTAATTCTGCGAATCTTCTGAACAGAAATACATTCAGCCAAAGTAACCAATTTTTTTAATTTCGCTGATATTGATTTTTAAAATCATTAATTACTCAAAGAATGCGCATTTCACGAGGAATACTTTCATTTTCCAAAATGGCCAAATATTCATCAAATGGCATTCAACTAACTTCCAAGAGTCGGGATCATAGAATTTTTTCTATAATTATGTAATGGAATGGTATGTATTGGTCATAACGTAAAAAATAAAACATGCGAGTTAAATTTTGTATTCGTAAAAAATTTGCCACATTAATGAGAACCTATATTCTGAAAATCATTACATTCGATGAAATCGCTCACGAGATATATTCGAAAATTACATTTTTTTTATGGATTTTCAACAAAAAGTGTTTCTTTTGACCTCGGGAATGTCCCCTTAAAATATATGTACAAGTCAAAGACTCGCCCTGTATATCTCCACGAAGAATTACGAAGATTGGAAATTTCATTCGGAAAAATAAGCATTCAACGGTCCTCATAAAAGACTTAAGACCTCCCAGTGCTTGTCATCGAGGTGAAGGGTGACACTGATGATTAGTAATAACCCAGAAACCGGTCTGTCACTTTTTTTCTGTGCCAGTGATCTCTGCCAGTCCACGATCACGGTTCGGAAATCAATTTTTCCGAACCTTGTTCCGGTAACGCCTGACCCGGCCCTGTCCGACCTCCGGCCCAGTGGCGTACCGCCGCAACCCGGCGATTTATATCGCGAGCATGTCGAATGCCGAGCCATCGTCAGTCTTTCTATGGGACTCGAATAGTTCGTAATGGGCGCTAGGTTGTCCGGTTTTTGTAGCGCTCCGCCGTCCGGAGATTTATCACAATTTGTAGTTGAAAGCCTCGACAATTTTTAAATCAACTCGAGGGGTTTTTTTACGAAGCGCGAACAGGTGTCTCATGTCTTCGCGGAATGAGGGGCAGTTGAGACAAATGCGTCGTGGTCGTTAAGGCCCGACAAAAGTGAAACTGCCTTTCTGGAGATAACTAATGGATTTTCGTCATTTAGAGGATGATTCTGAGGCTTTCAGATCTCTGGGGTTCGATTTGAAGGTGAACTATGAACTCGACACCTACTTCAATCATCTGATAATTTTTTTTCTTCAGGGTTGAGTTGAAATATACAGGGTGCTTCGGAAAAGGTGATCCCGTTTCTAGGATAGAAAACTGAAAATTTATTGGGGTTTGTTAAGTAATCAATTTTCATAAAGCCATCCCTATTCAAGATAGTTGAAGAAAAAAAAATTATACACATTTTTCACGATTTTGCCGAAACAACTGGCAACATTGTTATGAAATTTTATACGAATATGTTCTGGAAGGTGATACATCTAATTTTGTTCACAGTATCGAATTTTTTCAAAATAAAAAATTTAATGATATTCACTTGGAATTCCGCTCAATAAATCTAATATTAAAAAGGTTATGTTCAATAATATTTGGTACGAACCGTGTTACTAGCTCCCTCTATGAGACTCAGACATAAAAACAAATTTATTGGATGTATCAGCTTCCTATAAAATATCATTACAATGTTGTCAGTAGTTTCGGCAAAATCGTAAAAAAAAGTGTCTTCCTCAAATACGGATGCGTTACGGAAATTTTCTAGGACACAAACCCCAATTATATATCAAGTTTCTATCTATTCTAGAGACAGGATAACCTTTTTTCGAAACACCCTGGAGAATCCAAATTTACGATAAATTATTGCGCCGTGCCGACAAGAACTACTGGAAGTCTAGTTCTTTATATATTATGAATCGTTCACAGAGAGGAAATGGAGTGCAAGGTACAGTGTGCGGCATCTGTCGGGCGGTAGCTCAACCGGAAATTACCCCTTCCTGTCATTACAGGAAACATTCAACACGAAAAGTCTCCTTTTTCGATGCTACCATAACAGAAAACTGTATTTTCAAAGATTATCATCGTCTAATGCAACCGTCAGATGTCAGTAGTAGTGATGAAAACTCGGTGAAGGAAAGATTATAATTGGCGCCATCTACTTTTTGTAGTTTACATCTCATTAAATCGGCTCAGTGAAAGAACACTACTACATTTTCTTATGATGAAATAAAATAATATTATACCTAATTATATAATGAAATAGTTATTTATGATATGAGTGTTAAAAGTAACGTTTTAGTTTGTGAAATGAGCGGAGCGAATTCAACAATTTCACGAACAAAATAAAATCACTTTTCACACAAATAATATACAATGTTTCTTGTACCTTTTTTTTGATAATTAAATGGGCGAATTTGCTATGACAATAAACTCCAAAATGCATTCTGATATTCAAATAATCAAGAGGTTGTTATGAATGGCAAACGTTGCCAACGTTATGATTACTAACAAATGAGAAAAGACGCTGTCATTTGAATTTCGTTCCTGTCCAATTTTCGCCTTGGGTTTTCAACTGCTTAATATGTTTGTCGAGAGTCCAATTATTAATAAAAGTGACGATTTGGTTATTTTTCTGGATATTGAAGAGTCTGCAAGAAGAGCAAATCTGTTCAGCAGTACGATATTGCGTTTAACAATTTCCTAGCCTGGATAAGTGAAGGATATCATCCCAAAACATCGAAAATTCTCGCTCGTTAACAGATGAGAAATACTTGATGGTTAAGGTTGCAACTATTTTCGGATTATTTGAAGCCTGTCGGCGTGAAGAATTATGTAATTCATCAGTGGAGACATCGAAATAACAAATAAATCTTTGGTTATACAACTTCCAAATACAAAAACGAAAGTCAGTCGTTCTTTCAGTATTATTGGGAAGTATGTAGACTATTTTCATAAGTACTTTGCACTGCGCCCTTCTGTCATCAAATATCGTCGTTTTTTCCTGAAATACATGAATAATGAATGCACTGCCAATCCAGTTGGTATTAATACATGCGGAAAAATTCCATCTATTGTTGCCGAATTCCTCAAACTGCCAGAACCAAAGCAATATACAGGACACTGTTTTCGAAGATCCTCCGCTTCATTGCTAGCAGAATCAGGAGCAAATATTACGGATATAAAAAAACATGGTGGATGGAAGTCTACGACGGTAGCCGGGGGCTATGTTGATCATTCCATTGCATATAGAAATGTCATTGCTGCAAAAATTCTCCCAACCTCAACAGATTTTGGATCATCATCATCCAATATTGTACTTCCGGTTTCTACAAGTACTGATGGTGCTGAGGATTCTAATAATGTGTTGCGAAGCTCCCTAACGTCACAGGGCATTAATGTTACTAACTGTTACGATTAATATTACTGTTCATAAGTAATGATTGTTATATATTGATGATAAAAATTTGCTATTCTGAATTTTTCACATCTGATTTCATCATGAAAAAATATAGTGCTAAAAATATTTTTAACACTCTTACACGTAAATATTCAATTTTAACATTGTTTGCTGTAATAAAAAGTGTCACTTCAAATGGCAGTTGTACAAAAAATTGTTAACCAATAAATTGATGAGAAAGTAGAGTCTTCAAGCTTCAAAAGTATTTTTTTTTATTTCCCATACGACCATTTTTCACTGAGATATAGCCTGTTAAAAATCACCAAAAAATTTTCTGTTTCTTTAATTGTTGCGCGAAGTGTATTTTTCGTATTCACTCTGGATTTTTGAGTCTTTTGTAATTAGAGAAGAGGAAAAAATTTCTTCTGGGAATCGAATCATAGAGATATCAGTTGACATTCGCGTTTATATATAATTAAAATGAATTTCATTCGAGTTTGAGTAGCTTTCTGATCAAAAAAGAATTACCGTATAATATGACATAGCAGCTCTTGATCTAACACCAAGGACTTTCAAATTGGTACACAGCTGTACCTTCAATTTATACAGTTCAAGAAAATATGTTCAATATTTCATCGAGCTTCCCTCTCATAATTTCGAAATAATCCCTTGTAAAACTTTATGGACATAATTTTTCCCTCCTTCCAAGGTCCCATCAAGAATCGTTACAAACGTGAGATAAACGGCATTTTCCGAGCCACAAAACCTTCGATTCAGCGTGACAAAACAAGTCCGGCCTAACCGAAAGACTTCTGTTGTCACACTCGCACAAAAACCAATAATGCGCCCGTATTCTTCTTTCATACCACACGAACACAAACGCCGTCAAGACAGCCTTGAAATCGGTATCAAACCAATAAATAGTGCCGTCTATGAGCCGGAAACGAGAGTGCCGGAAACCGGGACCACGTTCATCCCTTTGAAATTACCAAATAACCATATTTTCTAATGGTCAATTGAGTAGCGATCGGTGCCCGTTATGGCCTCTATTCTTTTGGCCGGATGCATCTGTTTTCGAAAACACCTTTAATTCTGGGAGATGTTGGCATCCGAGGAGTTCTTTTTAGTGTCTACCTGCAGTAACAGGTGGGAACTGTGAAATCGGAATTGGATTTTAACAGCTAAACGATGAGGATGGCTTCCGTCGATGTTGTCTATATAATCAGCGGTTCTGGACATCATTTCTATTTTTTTTTTGCGGAAAAAAATCAAGAAAGTAATCTTAGAGTGTTGGAATGTTCAAAAACTAAACATGGTTAACTCATCAATATTTCTAAAGAGGTATACAGGGTTATTCACGAATATGGCTCTTCAGAATATTTTTAGGATTGAAATTCTAAAGGTGAGCTTCAAGTTTCAAGTAATACTCCAAGATCCCAGAGCTGTATGACTTAACTTATTTTGCACATGGCTGATTTTTATATATGTTTTGTAGAATATCTGTATATATAAAAATGAATTGCTGTGCGTTAAGTACGCTTAAACTAGAAAAAGTATGTTTTGTAGAATATTATTTCTAAAATAGTTAAAAGTGTCAGACACTTTCTATACGCCAAAACTTTTGTCAGACGCTTTAAAGCTCCAAAAAAAAAAATGAATGAACTTATTTTCACAATTCTGATTTTTAAATATGTTATTGAGGTAACTATCAAATTATATTTCATAAGTTGGACAAATTGTAGTGACTAAACATCCCCTAAACACAAAAACTATTCAGCTGAAAAATATTTGTGTTTAGGGGGTGTTCAGTCACTACAATTTGTCCAACTTATGAAATATAATTTGATAGTAACCATAGAAAGTGTTTGACACTTATGATACAATTTTAGAAATAATATTCTACAAAACATAATGAAAATCAGCCATGTGAAAATAAGTTACGTCATACAACTCTGGGATCTTGGACTATAAGAAGACGACTTCTCGTATATGTTTTGAAGGTTATTCTGGAAGTGACATCAAAGACCCATTTTTTATTGCATAAATAGATTATCCATTGAATTCTGAGTCTTTTTGATTACAAAAGTTTGAATTTTTTCGCGAAAATTCTCTTTAAATGAGGAAATACGAAAAAAGATCTCAAAATTGAATTCTGTTGAAATACAGACAACTTCGAAGAACTCCGAGAAGAAAGGCTGATGCTTCTTTTCCGATAGCGTGATTAACTGAATATAATATAGGAGGTCACAAATTTTTTGTCAAAGTTAGAAGTGACGAAACATCAAGAAATCGTTTTTTCTAAATTGGAACCCCATTTTTTCGAAGCATTTACGAAATCTTCGTCAAAAAATTATGGGAACATTCGTCCAAGATTTTTATCCCAAAAAGATCATTTTTCGAGATATTCAGGAAAAACGATTTTGTCTTCAATTTTCGATCTCATTCCGAATGTATTTTTTTGCTGGAAAATAATTAGCGGTCAAGTGAAATTTTTGGAAAACTCTGTTATCGAGAAAATATTTTCTTATAGTTTAGACGAATTCAGTTTTTCTTTATTTTTTAAAGCTTAGGATAAGTTCCGCAAATTCTTAATTCTGGAGAATTTATTTTTTGTCATGGTACGAAAATTTGAATTTTCAGTAATGAAATCGTTACATGTTCTCTAATACTCACATTGAGAACTTCAAACCAATTGTTGCTCTCGCATTACAGATAATAATTCAAGAACTTAACACGTCTAAACTATGGAAAATATTGTCTCGATAACAGAGATTTTCAAAAATTTCACTTGACCGGTAATTATTTTCCAGTGAAAAAACACATTCGGAATGAGATTGAAAATTGAAGACAAAATCGTTTTCCTCAATATCTCGATAAATATTCATTTTGGGATAAAAGTCTTAGACGTATGCTCCTATTATTTCTTCACGAAGATTTCGAAAATTCTTCGGAAAACTGGGGTTCCAATTCGAAAAGAAAAACTATTTTTTGATGTTTCGTCACTTCCAATTTCGACAAAGAATTCGTGCACCATATTCTGAAAATCACGCTTTCGGAAAAGAAGCATCAGCCTTTTTTTCTCGGAGATGAGAATTTTTAGTGAAGAAACCTCGATGTTGTCTGTATTTCAACAGAGTTCAATTTTGAGATTTTTTTTCGTATTTCCTCATTTAAATGGAATTATTCGGGAAAATTCAAACTGTTGAAATCAAAAAGACTCAGAATTCAATGGAGAATCTATTGTTGCAATAAAAAATGGGTCTTCCCATTTGAAAAACGAAAGTTGATGTCACTTCCGGAAAAACCGGAAGTCCTAGAACCTTCAAAAAATATACTAGAAGTCGTCTTCTAAATTGAAGCTCACCTTGAAAATTTCAATCCTGAATCTTGTGTCTTTCCTAAAAATATTCTCTAGAGCCATATTCGTGAATAACCCTGTTCATATCAGTAATCTATTATGTATTTTTAGTTTTTTATATTTAAATGTCTTCATAAAAGATTCTAAAAATTTATTTATGCACATATAGAAGATATATAGAAATTTATCTAGCGATTGCTTACCAAGCTCAAGACTTCGAACCATCTTTTTTTTATCATTCCGAGGGATCTGAGGGAAGGAAATCATCGTTGAGTAGGACCTGAAAAATGGAAAAAAAATTATTTCATGGTGGGGAATTTTTAATTTTTTCGATTATCAGAGGGAATCACCGCGGACTCATCAGAATAAATAAAAAAAAATTATTCTGGTGTAAAAGGTTCTGTCAGAAGTGGGATTCGAACCCACGCCCTCAGAGAGGACCAGAACGCCCATGACCTGTTGAACAGGCAAGTTAACCTTGAGTCTGGCGCCTTAGACCGCTCGGCCATCCTGACATTGGTGGTAACTGTCACAAAACGTTCATACATATTCGGCAAGGCAACTCTTTAAATACAAATTTTGTTCAATAAAATATCAGGAAACATGGAAACAATGAGTGCTCCAAATTATTTATTCTAGAGTAAAATATAAGGATGAATAAGAAAATTGTAGAACAATCAGAAAGTTTTCCACATCCATCAAAAACAAATCAGACTAATGGTAAGTGTATGCAGTCCACTTTCAATTTAAAATCATTTTCGTTGGTTCCTCGAAAATGCATGTTGAAACTTAAATCATCGAAATGTTCACTCTTCCCTATATTATCTTTTATGTACTTTCAGTCTATACGAAATGCACCTCAGCAATTTCATTGGAAGAAGCTACACTCGAAATCTTCAAAGATACAGAAATAGTTTGTATTTTCAGTGATGGAAAAACTAACAAAATTCCGAAACTAATCAAGTTGTTGAGTGGAGAATATAAAGTTTTCAGAAGTTTAGATTTCAGTCCAGGAGAAAACGAAAAGGATTGTATGATGTACTTGGTTGAAATTGATGAGATGAAAGCCAAAACAACCTTGGAAGAACTGTACAACAAACAATTTAATATGTTCACAACGCACAGCAGAATTTTGATCATTGTAAGCAACGTCGATGGTTACAACTTTGACCTTTTCTACAACGTTTGCCTAAGGAATGATTTGGATGTATTAGTATTCCACGAAAACCCCAACAGGGATGATTATATTGTATATTCTGTTCTTAAAAGAAACAATATTATGTTGGATCACAGAGCATTGAACCAGATAACAACCAGACCCAAATGGAGTATTGTAGGTATGTTGGAGGAGTTAAACGTTACCTTTAACATCTCTGCGTATGCAAGACCTCCTTACGTCATGAGAATCGACCAAGAACTTGAAGGTTTTGATGTGAATCTAGCACAGCTACTACTAGAAGGTGCAACTCTCAAATTCGAGCTCGTAGAACAAACTATAGATCCTTTCGTATACATGGACAAGAGACTTGCAACAAGAACATCAGACATGTGTATTGGAGCCTTATGGTTTATATATAAACCGGAAAAAAAGCCAGCATACAGATAACCACCTCTTACCATCAACAATGCCTCAAGTTTGCCGTACATAAGCCCACCCTTTTACCGGATTTGACGTTCATGTTTCAATTTTTCCAGTTTAGTCTTTGGGTAGTCCTTTTGGTTATTATAGCAGGCTTAGCTGTTTTAATAGCGGCTTTAAATAAGGTGAAAAGTGGACGTTTTTGTTTTGGAGAAGGATTAATCATGGTCATCAGCATACTCATCGGTGGTTCTTTCGAAGGAACCTCCATTCAATCCACGGTTAAAGATGTAATTATTCTTTTTTGGAGTTTGACTTCACTCCTTATAGTTACGTATTATAACGCGGGTCTGATAACCCAGATGGGCCTTCCTAGGTTTACTTTGGACATCAAGACATTCCAAGATATGGTGGATATGAAAATACGGTGGATTTTCAAAGTCGCTGCTATCCAAGAGATGGTTCATACTCTTGGAGGCATTTATTCGGATTTGGCAGATTTGTTCGTGCACTCCACCAACACCACATACGTCAACAGAATGATAAGAACAGGGCAATATGGCACCATAGTGGAATCTTTACCGAACAAACTTCTTTCCAACATCGACCATTTGGATGCTTACAGCAGGAGGCACTTGAAGGTCATCGACCATTGTTTCTTAAGTAACTATGTCTCGTTCCACACCAGAATAAACTCCCCGTATACAGATTACATCAACAAGAGGATACTGGAGGCTCTTTCTTATGGTTATCTAGACGTGTTGATGAGGGATGCAGTCAGTCTTGAGCAAAGAAGGGTTTCGGAGATGTTCCATTCTTCCTATTCTGTAGAGATTGAGGCAGTTTTGACTCTACAGAAGATGCAGGGTGCTTTCTTGTTGCTGATTCTTGGATGGGCTTCAGCAACCGTCGTGTTTCTTTGGCGTGCGAAGAAGGGAATGGTCGTTGGTGAAGGCGTTTGGGCTTCCTCGAGGAAATTTTGAATTGATACACTAGCAGCACTCTTAATCAAACGAGTTTTCTCACTGGCACTATCGTCTTTATGATTTCACGTCTTTATTCGTCATGTTAAGCTAAAACGAAACCTTTGGAAAGTATCACAATGGTCTTCATGAAAAGAAACTTCTTTTCATTGGTATTTTCTGATGGTTTATGGTTATCAACATTATTATTGTTTTTGCATATTTGGCAATGGGGATTTGAATGGAGTAGGTACGTCTTGTGAGACAACTATGACACTGAATGGATTCTTCACACATATCAATAATAAATTGTACCACTTTGTTCTCAGGATAAATTTTCTATAATTGAGTTTTTTCAAGCATTATAAGACTTTGTTTCGTAATGTTAGGGTCCGATCATTCATATTATCTTCAAGGTGGTCCTAGAATTATAACTATGAATTACTAATCAGACTATGTAAGAAAAAAAAGTATCTAGAAGTTTTTACTCATCTAACAGTTATACATGCTTCCCCATCAGGAGTGCCCAGTAGAGGTTTATGGAGAAATAATTTGAACACTCTCAAACTTTGTGTGAAGATGAAAGCCAAATAGACCTTCATTCATGATATATTTTCCTGTATATTCTATTTCAGTATCGTAATGAGTTTTATTACAGCATTGTTTCAGTTATAATTTTCGTTTTGTAGTTGTCAGTACTGACCTCCAATCGAATCAAGTTTCGAATCAGATCAATTCGCATTCCGTAATCTGTCAAATTTCGTAAGTCATACCAACTGCCAAGATGAAATATAAAAGTAACTCACCTGAATTTTTATTTGAATTTCGAGAGTATTTCACAAAACTTGACTGAAATAGAGAAAATATCGTCTATTACTCGTTGCAGAAAGCAATTCCAACACTCATGCTATCGACAACTCGCTCCTTCGTCGCTCGTTTTCGAACTTCGAATTTGTGTTGGAATAGGAGCTCATTCTGCAACTTGTTTCAGAATAAACTATTACTTATCAATGCCAAATTCATTTTATGTAATTTACCACCGTTTTCGAGTTGTTCACCTTTTTTTTTAGATTTCAAATTGACGCTTGTAGATTGTAGAATACTGTGGATTCAATAAAAACGCAACACATTATCTGAGATCTGTTTCTTGAAATGGGTTACCGAAAAGATATTCGACATTACTCTGTAGAGAACCTAAAGTTTCAAAATACTGAAAGGTAGAATGAGAGTCTCATGGTTGGAGTTCAAAAAAATCCAAAAATTCGATTTTTCGATATGAAAACAGTATTGCTTTCACATATCAATTTGTAAGGAAAACTAAGTATTTTGAGGGTTTCATTATATCTAATATGTACGATTTTCGAAACATTCAGGAATAATTGTTTGCTACAAGCATAATATAACATCTGAGGTATTAAGTACGATGTTTTAGCTCCTCCATCATAAAAATCTCAGTGACTTTATTCAAAATATTTTTCCATGCTTCTGTTATTACAATTTCTCAAAAATTAGTCCATTGCTCATAATTAAAATAATGTTTTTGTTTCATGTGACGTTATCTCTTCACATGGTGTATGTGTTTATGAGAATGAATAAGTTTATCTATCTATCTAATTAGTTATTTTTCGGAAAATGTGACATGGGTACATATAGAAAGCTTAAATTGTAATGCAAAAATTATAGGGGAAGTCATAAAACTTATATTATATTATATTATGATCGTAGCCAACAGGTATTCCTGAAAATCTCGAAAATTGTACATTTTAGATAAAGGGAACCCTGAAGAGACTTGACTTATTTTTTTCTAAAAAATTCATATGTGTGTGGAAAAAATTCTGTTTTCATCTGAAAAAATCGAATTCTGTGCCTTTTTGAATTCTTGAACTTTCATTTTACCTTCCAATATATAAAAACGTTATGTCCTCTACGCATAGTGACGTCTAATACCTTTTCGGTAACCCATTTCGAAAAACTAATCCGAGATAAGGCTTTGCATCTTAATTGAATCCTCTGTGTTCTACAAGCCTCAATTCGTAAATGTTTTCAGAAAACAGTAAATGTTGTGTTCTTTTAGAAATGAGAAATTGATACCATTTCCGGTGAGAACAGAAGTCATAGATATTTCGAAATATACCATAAATGAAGGTCTACTTGGCTTATATCTTCACACAAATTTTAAAAGTGATCGAAATATTATTTCTCCATAAACTTCTGATTGTCACTCCGGGTGAGTCACCCTGTATCCTAAGTTCTAGAATATCATTTGAGTGAATCAAATAGCACAGAAAAAGTTGTCTACTTTGAATCTTAACTATAGGCACTAATTCTCAATTTTAAAACTCGTGAACTGTGCAGAGTACTCTGAACGAAAAATATCGAAAAGTGTTGAAGCAATATTTGAGAATATTCATAATAAAACACTTTGTATCTCGGAATCTCGGTAAAGATGAATATTTTGTTCAAGAGAATCTTCGTATTTTGAGCTAAAGTTTTTCCAGATTGAACACTTGTTTTTTAATTTGATTAATTACTTCATGAAATAAGAATGGAGTTTTTCCAGGCTTGTTAATAGTGACGAAAGTGTTTGTTTGAAATAATAAACCAAAAAAAAGAACGACCTTAACAACTTATCGATTGAAGAACAAGCAAAAACAAGACCTTTCACTTCAATACCGAGTCGAATTGTCCAGTTTGCCCCCCAAGGGAGCTACACCAGGTGTCCCCGAAAATTTCTCACTTCTAGCGATCGCCGGCCATTGTATAGGTGTCAGTCACATGTCGGATGTGTCAATTGGACACGTTGCTAGTCCTCGGAGTCGAAGATAACACTTCGCATTGATTTATTGGGGATGTTGTTAAAATTTTACGACGCCCAGCTAGTCGAAGGGATTGACTTTATGATTGGATTTTTGGCCGGGCGTATTAAAATGAAAGTTTTACGATTTGGTGGCGGAAATGGTTTGGTTCCTTGCGCGCCAGATAGGGGTCGCTGACTGCCGGGAAAACGTGACTTCTTGCCCATCGAGACGGTTGAAGTGCGACAGCTGAGGCAGTTTAGACGCTTCGGGAAATCGTAAATGTTAAGTTTGAGTACGTCGTCATTATTAATTTCGATATTCTGGTTTCGTGTTCACGGAGTTCTGGATTATTATTCCTAATTATGTTTTATGGGAATGCGCTGTTGTCAAATCAACCAATTTTTCTACAGACCCAGAAATATCTCGTAACACTCGTAGAAAACTTGAGAATTTCTTTAATTTGGGTTCCAGGTTAATCGGGAATCAAAGGAAAGGAAGATGCCAATACACTTGCCAGAGAGGGTGTACCGAAGCCGCTCACTGGCCCAGAACCTTAATGTGGTATAGAAAAATGTACCTATAAGAAGGAGTTTCTGGAGAAGGAGAAATCCGAAAGAGAAAGACTCTGGAGGAATCTCCCAGGAAAGAATCACTGTAAAAAAAAATTAAATGAGAAAGTATTTTGCGAGTTTATGTTTTTGGCTATTTATTAATGAAAATGGCACATGTGTTCACTAATGGGGAGTTTCATTAATGTAGAACAACTCAAATTATTCTCCGTAACTATTGATGAAACATTCGAGGAAATATCTGAACAGGTACTTGTACCTTCTTTATCAGGTTGCAATATTTTTCTGGCTACGTGATTCTTCAATATTTCCTTCTGCTGCCGTACTCGATTTCCAACCTAAATTTCTTTTTAAACCATCAATAGAAAGTAGCAGATGTTCTTCTTAGCGAATGTCCAGTATACTCTAATTTTGTAACTTAAAAACATTTGCAATTTCTTGCGGCACGGCACTTATTTTATGAATACCAACAACCATTCTTTGACATTTCCCATTAACATACTTCAAAAATAAACGACGTTCCTGTATATTTGATGGCCGTAGTACAACATATTTTCGAAATAAACGCAAATAATCATCGCCTATAATGGTAAACAAACGAGGTTTCTTGTTTTTGTCTGCAAAATTTTCACGACCAGGACCGAGTCAATATCTTCAATGTCATCAATTTTCAAATGAACTAGTTTGTCACAACCCATGGCACCTCCAATTCCTAATAGTATACCAACTTTTATCATCAAATATACATTATCCTTCCTACTTTGTAAAAACCCTAGACTTTTTAGGTATATAACCATCACTTTGCCTTTTCAACAATTGTCGTAATTTTGAATATTCACTAATATCCACACCATTTTTGATATCCAGTGTGTATCGCAACATTGGATACTGTGACCAGAGAATGAATGGCTTGACGGTCTTCGTTAAATTTGAGAAAAACACCATAAGAACACCCTCCGCATAGTTTTGCATATTTTTTTCTTTACACCAATCCATGAATCGCTGATATGCAAGTTCATAAACTTGGCGAGATTTGGGTGGCAAAAGATTAAGATATACTGCTTCGGCACTTTCCAATATATCCGCAGGTATATTTTCATCGTGTTCGGGATTCAATTTGGAGGCAGCCTAAAAACTACTACAACAATTATATGATTAGTACGTCTACTGACGTCTACTTGACAATCAATATATACCAACAATACCAGATATCCATGACTACCGACTTGCTATCGCTGTTATAATTAATAGGTGTTCAAATTTATTACCAAATTATTAACGATTTTTGAATAAAACTAATTGACTTGGTTCGAGAAAAAATAGTATATATTATACAGACTAAAAGTGCCTATTTTTACTCGCAATTCTGCATTCACTCGGCTGCGCTGCAAATATTGCCCGTAAAAAAAAGATTCACTTTTAATCCTTGTAATATAATATACTTTTTTTTTATGGATTCTGAACAACCTATATTATTTCAACTAAGCCGAAAATTGTAACGACAAAAAGTGTTTCTTTTGACCTCGAGAATTTTGCCTTAAAATAGACGTACAAATCAAAGACTCATCCTGTATATATCGTTGGTTTAGCACCCTTAATGAGCTACCCTTGAATTGTGAGTGGTAAAGGTTGTAGTTCATGCTGAAGTAGTTTTGTTTCAAGAGTCCCTTCTAGCGAACTGCGAGCTGTTATTATTTCTGTTACCTAATCAAGAGATAGTTGTCAGAAGATCAATATTCAGACAATGTTTAAAGAGTCACTTATAGGATTTCTTGATTAAGATACTTACAATTTTTCCTCCAAATATCAGTGGCCTCAAACTTGAGGGGTAGATTATGTGACAAGAAGTGGAAGGGAATCTACTCCCTAAATCTCACAAGATATAATTTTATTTTCATTTTCAAAAATACTATTTAATTTATAACATATTTTCTCTTGAATTTTTTATCGAAGGTAAGTTATTCTTGTGTTTTGAAGTTTGTGTGTTTTCTTTTTCAGCCTTGCCATCTAGGAGCTAACTGAGTGATAAAGGTTTACCTCTCGTAAAGTGGTAAATTAAAAAAATAGGCTCTATAAAGTTCTGCCTATCTGTGCGGATATCCTATAATAATGAAATCAACAATTTTCCATCTGTTTCCTTTCGGCGATCTTGCGCTCAAGTGGCCAACAGCACGGTACCGCCAGGAAATGCCTAAATTAGGGATGCACAAAAGGAGATAATTCACTTATTAATATTAATATTTCCGTTTTCTGTTCGATACCTGCACTAGCTTTCCCCGTCTACTTGAGGAAGTCTGCTGAACGTAAGTGTAATCTTATCGAGGAGACGGCGTTACCACATTATATATGCGCATTTAGAGCTCCATCTTACGCATCCTCAACTTCTAATTACACGTGGGGCGCGATTAGTGCATATCCGTGTCAGGATTATTAAAAAAAAGTATAATCAAACTCTCATATAGTTACCCATATAACGGGTAAAGTTGGTTTCTTGAACTTTCGGTGTGAAATCTTTCACATCATGGTTTGCCTTTGAATTGTACTTATGTATATTTCAACAGAAGATTCCCTAGATGAAAAGGAACACTTTTCGTCTTTACCATTTTTCAAGAATCTCCTCGGTTCAAAAGATAGAGGCTGTTGAAAAATACATGGAAAAATAAAATTTTCAATATAACTCGTATCTCGTAAAGATTGTATTAAATGAAATGATTTTCGGAATATAGGTTCTAATTGATGAGGTGGATCTCCTACGGACACAAAATTCTATGCACGTGTTCTATTTGTTTCATTATTTTACATTTTATGATTTTTACAGTAATTCATAACATCCAACTCTTGAAAGTAAGTTGAATGCTAATTAATGAATATTTGGACATTTTAGAAAACTTACATAGGTATTCTTTGTGAAAATGATTTCGAGAAATGTGCATTTTTCGAGTAATTTTATCATTAAAAAAAATATATATCAGAGAAATTGACAAAAAAAATTACTTTGGCTGAATGCAATCTGTGGATTAGAAAAAAGAGAGTATAATTTTCGTACAGAAGGCTCATTTTGACACTCGTCCATTTCAAACTTGTGGAAGTATATCAATGCCTTCTGCACTTCAATCATAAATAACTGTGTTTTAATTCACTGAATTTTCATTGAAAACGCTGGAATATTAACATAAATATCGTTACCAGACATATTTTTGTACTGTATTTTTGTTTGTTGGTTGACAGAAATCAGAAATTTGACAGCGTACCAATATACAGAGTGTCCCAAAACCAGTAAATCAAACATCACACCACGATAGAGTATACCAAAAACTATCGAATGACACCAACATTAGTTCTGCGAAAAGGCACTGTTTCCAAAATATATTCAATCTTGGCACTTCATTTTTAGCCCATATTAATCCTATATTGTTGTATTATCACCCCAATTAAAATTATTCTACGTAAGTAATCCAAAACCTCAATAAATGTTCAACAATTTTTTTTACTAGTAATTACTTTTTACTGAGTAATTACAGAGAATAATTTCAATCAGGAGAAACAATATGATAATCTGGGATTAAGATGGCCTCAAATCGCTTTCCTTAATCTCAAACTGGACGTGTGATTGAAAGAAACCAGTTCAAAATCGGCAATTCTAGGTACTTTCACAATATTCTTTATATTCTGGAAACGGTATATTTTCGCTGAACTAATGTTGTTGTCATTCGATAGTTTTTAGTCCATTCCATCGCGGTGTGACGTTTGATTCACTAGTTTTGGGACAACTATACAGGGTTATTCACGAATATGGCTCTATAGAATATTTTTAGGAAAGACACAAGATGTAGGATTGAAATTCTAAAGGTGAGCTTCACGTAAGAAGACGAATTCAAATGGGAAGACCCTTTTTTTATTGCATAAATAGATTCTCCATTGAATTCTGAGTCTTTTTGATTCATAAAATTTTAATTTTCCCGGGAAATTCTTTTTAAATGAGGAAATATCAAAATTGAACTCTATTGAAATACAGATAACTTCAAGGTTTTTCATTAAAAATTCTCTTTTTTGAGAATCTCCCAGAAGAGACGCTTATGCTTCTTTTCCGATAGCGTGATTTTCAGAATATGATACAGGAGGTCACCCCATTTGTTCGAAGCATTTCTGAAATCTTCGTCAAAAAATAATAGGAGCATACGTCCCAAAATGAATCTTTTTCGAGATATTCAGGAAAAATGATTTTGTCTTTAATTTTCAATCTCATTGCGAATGTGTTTTTTCACTGGAAAATGATTAGCGATCAAGTAAAATTTTTGGAAATCTCTGTAATCGAGAAAATATTTTCTATAGTTTAGACGAGTTAAGTTATTAATGAAAAAACCTCGAAGTTGCCTGTATTCCAACAGAGTTCAATTTTGAGATTTTTTATTTTTTTGGATTTTCTTCATTTAAAGAGAATTTTCTCGGGAAAATTCAAACTTTTAGACTCAAAACGACTCAGAATTTAATGGAGAATCTATTTATGCAATAAAAAATGGGTCTTTCCATTTGAAAAACGAAAGTTGATATCTCTTCCGGATAAACCAGAAGTTGGAGAAGCTTCAAAATATATACGAGGAGTCGTCTACTTACTTGAAGCTCACCTTTAGAATTTCAATCCTGAATCTTGTGTCTTTCCTAAAAATATTCTATAGAGCCATATTCGTGAATAACCCTGTATAATAGTGAAAAATAACCATGAAATAGGTGTGAAAGTGAGATATTCTTCTACGATTTTGTTCTACAAGATGTGGCAGAAAGAACGAATTCGAACAAGAAATAGAGAAAAAACATTTCTTGTATTCCTTCAGTTTTTATGAAAAGGAAAAAGGGAAATACAGGGTGTATCAAAAAAAGATGACCATCTCTCTGAGATAGATAGAAAACTAAAAAATAATAGTGGTTTGTTCAGTTAAAGATTTTCGTAACGCCATCTGTATTCAAGATACAAGGCGTTGAAAAATAAGAAAATATACACATTTTTCAAGATTTTATCGAAACAACTGGCAACAATGTAATGAAATTTTACACGAATATTTTTTACGAGCTGATTCATCTGATGAATGTGAAGAAACTCTTGATTAAATTCGATACTATGCACCGTTTTCGGAATATTTTGATTTGAAAATTATGAAGTTATAATCGATGCTGGTATAGAGTAATGATGAATGTATTAATTGAACAAAAAAATCGCAAAAAACTTTAAAGAAAGGCTGAAAACATAAAAAAAAACTCAATTAGAGAAGGTGTTCAAAATGTCCCCCGTTTTCACAAATACACAAGTCTATCCTTTTTTCTAAAAAATCCATTAATCTTCTTAATGTTTGGGAGTCATTGAAGTGACGTTGAATTGTCTCCTTCAATTCTTCAGGTGAATTTACCCCTGTTGCATAAATTTTTTATTCAAGGTACGACCAAACTGTGTAATCCAAGGGATTGAAATCGCATGACCGAGGAGGCCAATGAATCGGAGCTTCTACAATTCTACCAATCCATCGATTCGGAAAATGGTTACTTAAAAGATTATGAAACCTTCTATCAATGTGGAGTGGAACTCCATCGTGCTTAATAATTGAAAATAATAATAATTAAGTACTTTATCAATACTTTAACTAGCATATTCCGAAAACGGTGCACACTATCAAGAGAGTTTCATCAAGAGTGCCTTTTTGGTGTAAAATTCAGCTTAATAAATCTAATATCAAAAAAGTTATGTTCAAAACAACTTGGTACGAAACGTGTAACTAGCGCCCTCTTTGAGAGTCAGACATCGAAACACATTCATTAGATGTATCAGTTTCCAAAACATATTCGTGTAAAATTTCGTTACAATGTTGCCAGTAGTTTCGGCAAAATCGTAAAAAATGTGTATATTTTTTTTTCAACGCCATGTATCTTGAATACGGATGGCGTTACGAAAATTTTTTACTGAACAAACCCCTATCATTTTTAAGTTTTCTATCTATTCTAGAGAGATGGTCACCTTTTTTGAAACACCCTGTATAGCATATAAAATATGACTATTATTTAAGTGCGTTCGCTCCCTAACACTTCCTCAATTCGCACCAAGTTCACACAGCGTCCCGAGAAGGAAACGACCTTCCTCCGTAAGAACGACAAAGGCGTCAAGCAATAACGAAAGAAATTGGTCATATCCTCCCGGCGTTTCCTCGGCCGCCGACCGAGATGGACCCCGGGAGGTCTCCGGTTCCCAGATCGGACCCCGAGAGCCGGAAGTGGATCGCAGCCGAACAGGAAACGGGTCCCGGGGCCGCCGGACAAAACCGTCAAAAGCTCGGCGGGGAATATCGGCAATTAACGCCCGTTGCCGCGCCGCGTGCGACCCGGGCGTTTTATAGGGGGTTGGACACTGCGCCCCTATCGAACTAAGGTCGTTGATTCGGGCGGGGAATCTCGGAAGTAGATGTGAAAAGGCAGGAAGGTAGAGCGGGTCGAGAGAGGACGCTGAGTCCATAACCGGGACGTTGCGTCCTAATTTGTCCTTGATCAGGTGTTAACAGTGATAATGCCTGCATTCACCGAACGCTCCTAAAATGCCCGCTTCTCCGGAACGCTTTCTGTTTATGCTAGGTAGCGGTAGCGGAGCGGTGGCAACATTCTGAATGCAGGCATTGATAATATAAGCGGGGGTCCTACACGGTGGCGTAGCAGAGGGCCCCGGCACTAAGGGGGCCCCCGAGCCAAACGAAAAAGTTCGAATGGGGCCCCCAATACCTATGGAACTTGCCGATTCGCGATATTTTTCTGATAATTTAACGAACAAAACCTAAACAATGAAGGTAGAGTTATTATTCTCGAAAAATAGAGAAATATTCCTAAATTATATTCAGAACACATACAAGGTTTACAGTAACTTGATTCGACGATATCACTCAATCAAGAGTTCTTCATATAGCGTCAAGCTTTTCGGTATTTCTCTTAACGTTGCCACATGATCGTTTTATTGGGCGCTCGGCGGCTTATTTGACTTGTTGTTCTTCAGGCGGCTTGCGGCTTATCTGTTGTTGCTGAAATTATCGTCAATTCTCCAATCACGATTTTTTTATGAAGAGGGGAAAATATTATGAAATCTTTTTATTTCTATTTCCATTCTAGTAGTGAGAGAAACAAATTTGACAGTGTTTGAATACGAAACCACGTTGTGAGTTTGTTTACAAATCAAAGAAAAAACTTCCAATATTCTAACTTTTTTAGTGCCTTCGGCTACAGGATTCCAATTTCATTGAAGGTTAGTTCCGGAATTAATGCGTAGCTTATTAATTTGTTGAAAAATGTTTCTCGTATTTTTTCATATCCAATATTCAAAAAAAGAAAGGTTTTAAAATGCGCAAATTAGAAACAGCAGATTGAATATCTTATAATCTTCAGATATTAGAGAAAATGTCACAGCGGAAAAGAAAATATTTGGGTGAAGCTTGCAAAAGAAAAATCTAGAGAGAAAAAGAAAATGCATTTTCTAAGCAACGAAAGATTTGTCAATATTTTAATAAGCCAATGCCTGAGTCACAATCAATAATTCAGCACAGTGGCGAATCAGAGAGCCACTGCACTAAAGGAGCCCCCAAGCCAAACGAAAAGCTTCGAATGGGGCCCCAATAATTTCATTCTATTGAACTTGCAGATTCGCTCTATTTTTCTGATGATATAATGAGCAAAACTCAAACAATTTAAATACAAAAGAAGAGAAATATTCCTGAATGGTATGAAAAAACATACCTATAAGGTTTCCAATAATTCCATTAGAAATTTCGAATTATAACTTAATTACTCCCTGTTTTCAACAGTTTTTTAATATACCTCCAAGCTTTTCGGGACTCTCTTTAAACATCGCCAAATGATCGTTTTATTGGTCTCAAGATAATCAAGAATTATCTTAGGAATTCAATGTCTATCAGACTTTTGAGCCTATTCCAGCGCGGAACAAGAAGTAGCCTGAAGCTTGGACATCGACAAGTTGATAGATATATTTGAACAAAAAAATTAGAAAAGATTAATGCATTATTGTTAAATAATTTTTAAAGTTTTTTATCACATTTCTTTCAAGAAACCATATTATTTGGTTTACAAATTCTTATTGTTCAATATAAATATTATTTTTATCACAATTTCTTTAATATTTTTCTTTGAAAAATGTCAGGGGAAACTTATCATAAATAAAATAGATCTGAGGAGGGCCCCCGAATTTTGCGCTAAGCCACTGGTCCTACAGCCTAATATGCCGCATCCAGCATTTCGTTCGTCATTTCTCTCTATCATTCCATTCATCTTCATCAATCGCTCTATCTCTCATACTCTTTCTAATTCCCTCTCTCCATTGAGTTGTTGGTCTTCCTCTCCTTCTTCTGCTTTGTGGTATGTACTCCAAAACCCTCCTCGGCCATCCTCATAACGTGCCCGTACCATATTAATTGTCTCGTTTCTACTCGTTCTGCTGTTGTGATAACCCGCCCAGTTTTCCTTCTTATCTCTTCGTTTCTAATATGTTGTATTCTGGAAATTCTACAAAATCTTCTCAAGAAGTCCATCTCCACTGTCTCTATGATCTTTTTCTCTTTTTCTGGAAGTTGCCAGCATTCACATCCGTAAGTTAAAATAGGTTCTACAACTGTCGTGAAGATTGTCATTTTTGTCTTAAGTTTCATGCTGCCTGACCACAGTAGCGAGTTCAACAAGCGAATAGCCCTCCTACCTTGCTATGTTCTATTTCTAATATCCTTCATTGTTGTTCCATCCTCCGAAATGATACTTCCTAAATATTTAAATTCCCTGCATCTTTTGAGTTTATGTATTTGTAAGTCAGGGTCTTCCTCATTTGTGTCTCCTATCCTCAAATAATCTGTTTTACTCTCATTCACACTTAAGCCCCATCTTTCGTTCTCCTCTTTCAGTTTTCTGAACATGTAATCGAAATCGCTCTCGTCACCTGCTACAATTGCTTGGTCATCGGCAAAGAGAAGAGTTGTTAGGATTTCGTCTTGAACTTGTATCCCCATTCCGTATGTTTTTCTTTTCCAGCCTTTGATGACTTCTTGGATATAAACTTTAAATAAGGTAGGTGACAGGCTGCATCCTTGTCTAAGCCCCTTCGTGGCAGGAAACCATTCATATAAAACATTTCCCATCTTCACCGCACTTTTTGCGGTGAAGCTATATGGAACTTATATAAAGAAGTTAACAGTGATTTAAACGGAAATTACGAAATACACTGACTGACGAAGAAACTTCAACACCCAGAGGAGCTTATTTTTGATAAAACATAGATAGTATAGCAGGGAGTGAATATTTAGAATTCAAAATGTGGAAAAATGGTTGGACTATTAGAAAATATGTTATCCGACAAAAGGTTCCAATTTTTTGTCGATAATAATATTAGTAATTTCGAAACTTGGAATATTGGTCTTCCACAAGGTTCAGTTTAAGCTCCTCTTCTATTCAATTTATATTTGTGTGACATTCCAACTACTTCTTCGGAAAATTTATTTATGCTGATGATATTGCTCTAGCTTTCCATCATTCTGGATGATTTTCTGAACTTCTCAGCCTTCTATTGAGGTTTTATCAAACCTGCTCAATCGGATTGAGATCTGGACTTCTTGCTGGCCATTCCCTTCGAGAGGCTTCAACCTCTTCAAGGTACTCCTGAACGATGCGCGCACGTTGGGGTCTGGCATCCATAAAAATGAAATTTTCACCAATGTATGGGGCAAATGGCACTAATGCTCTTCAAGAAAGTTTCTTATATACTTATCAGCATTCATAGCTCCATTATCAACGACCACTAGGTCTGTGCGAGCAGTCAAAGATATTACACCCCATACCATAATCGATGCTCCCCCGAAACCAGTAGTATTCAGGAAATTGCACTGAGCATATCTTTCATGTGGACGTCTGTATACAAGAGAACGTCGATCACAATGATAGAGGCAAAATTTAGATTCATCTGTGAAGAGAACTCTTTCCCAATCGGCCTCTTCCCAATGGATATGCTCTCTCGCAAAATCCAAACGCGCCCTTCGATGGGCTGGGGTAAGAGCTGGGTCTCTTGCCGCGACACGAAACCTTAAATCATATTCTCTGAAGCGATTTCTTATTGTCTGAGTGCTAATTTGCACCCCATGAGTTTGCTCAAGCTGATTTTGAAGGAGGCGAGCGGTTGCTAACCTTTGTCTCAACGAAAAATCTCTCAAGTAATGTTCTTGAATGGCAGTTGTTACCCGTGGTCTACCCTGTCCTGGTCTTCGGACATTCATACCTGCTCCCTGAATCGCTGCGACATTCTGGACACCACACTGGTATGGGAAACTCCAAACCTTTCTGCAATTCTTGTGTATGTCCACCCTTCTTCTCGCAAAGCTACCGCTTGGGCACATTCCTCTTGGGTCAAATTGCGTCTTTCGCATTGCATAGCGATCGAGTGTAGAAAATCAAACGAAAGAAAAACTATTGATCACTAGAGTTGATCAACTGATTTTAGAATATAGCAAATACATTCAAAATCTGATAATATCATCTTTTTTTATTCCTGCTGGGAAAAAACATCTGTATTGAAGAAAAACGTTGAAAGTGGATAACATATGCATGCATAATTCTGATAAAAATAATTATCATTGGGAACACCTTCAGTTGTAGAATAAATTCGACATTTCCATAATGTGCGTTAATTTTTTTGCGCAGTGTATGAAGCGTTTCACTTATTTTGAGTTCTAAAATCTAGACTAAGCTTTTTCAACACCCGATCCGATGTAGGGCCGGTTTTACAATCGAGAGTTAACCTTTATGGTTAGGTTACCGGCACTCGATGGTTAACCCGTACCTGGCGTTTTACAATAATTTTACCGATGGAGGTTTCGTAACTATGAGTTGCGTTTAAATTTTATTAAGTTGGTAGAAAAAAATGGTTCTTTTGATCTAAATAGTAGGTCGGACGCATTAACGAATTTATAAGACGTCATATTCATTAAAAGATCTGAGGCGGCCAATTTCGAAAAAATTACGTACAAAGCAAAGTAAGCCTCTAAATTCAAAATTTCATTTTTATTTCACATAATTTATTTTGTAAGTCTGAAGGACTTAGCTCAGTTGCCTCAAATGCAGCTATTTATTTTATTTTCAAGAGGAGTATCTACAATGAATATCTTACGTCGAAAATTGGCATTGATGGATAAGAAATGTGCCTTGCAGATTATTAAAATCGATGATTGATTCATACAAGAATATATTTAAAGTTTTTTATTTCAGTTTAATAAATGTTTCCACAGTTTTGTCTATGCATACATGAGTTCAATTATTTCTGTTATTCAATCTTTTGAAATACATGTTTATGAAGATATCTCTAGTAGAAGTACTTGTATTATGCCTTTGATCGGGAAATTCTGAAAGATCAACATTTTTACTGAATTCTTCAGCAGCTTCTTCATCATTGACTGGAGGGATCAATTCTTTTTGGTAACATGCTATGTTATGAAGAATGGCTGTTGCCACAATCACATCTTGAGCTGTATCTAATTTGACACTCATTCCCTTGGCAAGGGCTGGAAAGCGACGTTTCCACACACCATACTACTCTCAACGACATTTCTTGTACGAATGTGTGATTCGTTAAATAAGCTTTCAGAAGGTGTCCTTGGATTTGCTAAAGGTGTAATTAAATAAGGCTTAATTCCAAAGCCACTATCTCCTACATTCTTATGAAAAAGAGAGCTAAAATAATACAATAAATGTTGAAACAAAAAGAACCTAAGCTGAGGTAAAAAAAGAACGGGGTATCATAACATTCTTCGTATGATACTAAAGAATCAAAACTGACAATACTTAAGAGTATTGATAGCTCTAGTTACACGTCTCACAACCAAACTTGCAGTTGCTTTGCTGACACCAGCAAAATCTCCATTACATCTCAAGAATGATCCAGAAGCATAATAGTTTGTGGGTAGAAGCTGCTGACTTGCAGATAGACAATAATTTCTGAAAATAAAATCTTTTTTATGAAAATGTACTTACAAAAGTATTGCATTTTAACTACCTTCTAGTTGGATGAGCTATCAAATGTTCTATTTGGCTGAGAATATCCAAAACGCATCTTTTCGATAATCTGAATCGTTTGGAAAAATCATCATCGTCGTAAATATCGAAATAATTTGGTCTATGATGGATCACCTTAGGTCTACGACATTGTTTAATAAGTCAGTGGTCTACGATAATCCTCTTCATCACTGCTATAAGCGTTTATATCATAACCCATTAAATCCATATTAACAGAAAATCTGAAGTGTAACTATCAGCCAAAATAAATTTCGAATCAAAGAAAAACGAAACAACATTCGTTTTTATGTTATATACATATACATTTTTGAATTATTCTATGGTTCTTGAATTAACTTCAGGTTTACCCACACTTTCGGTGTAGGTTAAGTTAACTGATAGTTAACCACGTTTCGTGCGATTGTAAAACGCCTAACTTGCAAAATTTCCTTAACCTAAAGTTAACCTTCGATTGTAAAACCGGGCCGTAATCGTCTTAGAACGCACAACATAAATCTAAAGCGGAATGAGATGAAATATTGTGTCAAAATTGCAACTTTTTAACTTTGAAATCTGCCAGTCACCGGTCCATGTTACGTGATACTTATTGACGAACATTCTCGTCCATAAATCATCCAATATTTCCATTTGCATCAACATTCGTACGACCGTTGATCATACTTTTCTGATATATTAATAAATAAACAACGCCTAATCTGCTGTTGTTCGACGCAACACTTTCCGATCAATAAATACAGCCCCACGAAAACGTGTATTTTTAGAATTTATGTGGCAGGACCAGGTTG
Organism: Hippodamia convergens; assembly: GCA_038502775.1. Classification (NCBI taxonomy): domain Eukaryota; kingdom Metazoa; phylum Arthropoda; class Insecta; order Coleoptera; family Coccinellidae; genus Hippodamia; species Hippodamia convergens. Next base: position 72,236,430 of record CM076609.1, on the reverse strand, counting down.
AACCAACATATCCGGCTTATTCCACAACGAAATCGCAGCAGAACAAATATTGTTGTTTACCCTCGAATTCCATCGTGCACAGGATACGTGTTTAGTAGGAAGAAGTATATCCATCTTTTCGAAAACGATTCGACAAGAAATGCGTACGGCAAACAACTTAATCCGGCAACAAATAATCGAAGGGACGACCAAAGAAAGATACCGGAAATCCATTATCGGATAAGACTAATGACCAGGGGGTGAGTTCGGGGTTGGACATCCTGGCTCGGTCGGCACAAAGGGTGGTGGTTTTTGGTAACATCCTTCTTTGCTTTTTAAATGGATTTCCGTTAAGCCTTAGGCTTGTTAGGAAAGCGAGAGAGGATTTAGTTAGATTGGATTGGAGATATAAAAGATCTGGCTTCTCATTTCGGACGGCAAGTGAGAATTGCTAAGTATTCACTGAAATATTAAAATATGTAATTCAGAAACAATTTCAGCACACCAGAGGTAAAGTGTGTTTAGTCACAATACCAAAATTAGACAAAAGGCAGAATTTTCAGTTCTATTATTGTTTTAAAGAATGTTTACTGCCATTATTTGGCGACTTGATATACCTAGGGAGTCAAAAATGTGTTCCTCTAGCTAGAATTTACTGATGTGAATACAGTATTGTAGATAGTTCTTGTCTGAATAAATGTGACTTAACACATTTTACCTCTGAGGTGCTGGTTTGAATTTGACTCATTTGATATTGAAACTTATGAATATATAAGAATAAGAACAAATATTCTATACCTATTCAAATATTTTCTCGGAGGTCTTTGCATATTCCTGAAAACTTTATTTGGGTTTTCTCTCCCAGTCTCTGAAACAAGAAACAATTGGAACAAAAATTTTAAATAATCGATAAATTTTGCATGCACGTGTTCTAGGCATTCCAACAACAACTAGACATTGATTTTGGATCTCATCGAACAGCTGGTTCGTTGTAAAATTAAAAAAAATTGAAAAAAAGGCTACAATATTTGGGCAACAAAAAATTTTTACATGAGAATAACCTCACCATCATTTACTCCTTATTCTACTATCTATCTATTTTACCAAGAAAAATTCAAACAGCGCCTTCTCGGTATTGCAGTTTTTTTGTCACAGTTAGTATAATATGATTTATTTTGAAGTAGTCTCATTTTTTTCGTTTCGTTTTACTCAGGTCGACTCTAATAACAATTATTTTTACTCAGGTGGACTCTAAAAACTAATGTTTTTACTCAGATTCAAAGTGGGCAGTTACCTATTCTTCTTTTTGCTTGGTGAAATTACGACATTTTTTTTACCTTCGAGTGTATATTTAAGGGATATTCACTTAAATTGCAAAAAAAATATAGTTTAAATGAGATTTTGTAATGAAAATTCATATTAATATGATTTCAAGTTGCAGGAAATAAAATTAATTTCCGCCTGTAGGTCTGCAGCGTATACAGGTGGTTAAGAAAAATCGAGTAAAATAACGAAATTTTATTCCCAGAGAATTCAAGCATTTTTAGACTATGAATATATCAATAACAGCTTGACATCTTTGCATATTACACACGAAATTGTTGAACATTTCTTGAGGAATTTGGTTCCATAAACGGGGCAGAAGCTCTCTCAGATCATTTAAGGATTCTGGGGTAGGTTGATGATTATCTAATCTTCTTTGGGGCATATCCCATGCATGTTCCATGCAATTAAAATCTGGTGAGTGCGGAGGTATTGGTAAATGTGGAATACCAAGCTCTTCGCGCGCATTCTCAACTATAGCTGCACGGTGCGGTTTAGCGTTATCGTCTAGAAATTGAAGTTTCGACAATAACAGCGTGAAAATTTGGCAAAACATTGTCAATGATATGCTCCCTATAGTGTAAGGCGGTCATATTCCCAGAACAAATGTGTAGATCTGTGCGCCCGTTGAAACATATCCCAGCCCATACCAAAACACTACCCCCTCGGAATGGATGGACTTCTTGGACATAGCGACGATTACGGGGTATGCGTGGGATTGTCCATACCCATTTTCTTCGAGAATCTGAAAATCGTCCATATCTGGATTCGCCATTGACCGTTCCACTTGATATGTTGCCTTGCCCATTATAGTTTTTGACGCTTATGGTCACGTGTTAATGGAACTCCTCTTAGTGGACGTCTAGAACCTAGATTCACCTTTCGCAAACGTCATCTGATGATTCCGATGGAAACTTGGACCCCATCTGCATTTTGAAGAGTATTCCGTAGCATTCTACACGTAGCCTCAGCGTTTGTTAATTTACGTCTTGACATTTTCAAAAAACTCATTTCAAATCGAAGCCGTTGATGAACTGACTCCATTTCAAAATAAGAACATTCATGAAGCATATGTAAAGAATGAAACTTCAGAAAAAAAGCGACCAAATTGACGAAATGTCTCATAATAATTTTTATTGGATCGATTCAAATTGTTATCGAGTTTTAAATGATTTTCTCTATTTCAGTATCGTAATGAGTTCATTACAGTACTAAAAGTAGTATTGTAATGAAACTCATTACAGCATTATTTTCAGTTATATTTTTCGTTTTGTGGTTGTCAGTACTGACCTTCGATCCACCCAATTTTCGAATCAAATCAATTCAAATTCCGCAATCTGTCAAATTTCGTTAGTGACACCAATTGTCAAGATACAATACAAAAGTCACTAATCTGAATTTTTATTTGAATTTTGAGAGTTTTCCACAAAACTGAAATAGGGATAATATCGTCTAATACTCGTTGCAGAAGGCAATTCCAACACTCATGCTTTCGAAAACTCGCTCCTTCGTCGCTGGTTTTCGAATTTCGCATTCGTATTGGAATAGGAGCTCATTCTGCAACTTGTTTTAGAATATACTATTACAGCGATTCTCTCGAAGATTACGTACTTCTCAAAACGATTGAATACGATACCCTAACTCTTGTGAAGCAGTAAATTTCCCTTCTGATGTTTTATTTGTCAATGTCCCATCATAACGAAAATATGATACCGAATTTCGTCCATAACTTTGTTACATAATGGAATAGCCATGGCCTTTTTTAACGCTGAAATCCAATCCTCCATTATCATCCTCATTCGGTACATTCCTCTTCTTTCTTCCAACAATGACTATGAATGGAGGAATCACGGACGAAACGTGAATATCTTCGAGTCAAAAGACCCCGTAACACAAAACCGTCTTTCACAAGTCGGCAAACGTCGAAATCTCCCCATTATGATGCGAATCGTCGGACTCAAGAGGGTCATCAGATTTTCCGAGCCGTAGAAATCGGATAGTGGGGTCAAGATGCGTGAAAATTCGGGGCAGCTGCGAAAGCTCAGGGGGGCCAAAGGGATCCAAAGATCGCGCCAATGTGGGAAGGTGCATCTGCCCAACAACACGGAGAAGACATAATGATGTTGATCTGCCACGCTTAGGTCCTCGTGCCCTCAGGGCCAAAGGTGCAACCATACCTACGTCGTCTGGACCTGATGGATTGCTTCTCGATTGGTATCTTGGACGAGAGAAGTACGCACCTTTGTTTTTTACCTACAGGATGTCCCAAATTATATTCGAGAACCCTTGCGACGGGAGAGGTTGAATTCCATTCATCTAAAGAAGCAAAGCGATATTCTGATTTTTTTCAACGTATTCATATCATTTATCTATAAAATAGTATCAAACATAAAGAAAAAACATGGGTTGAGTCGGAATAAATGTGATTAAACTACATCTGCAAGTGTTTTACTTGGCCCTATATTACATGATAAATCGAAATACGTAATGTGCATATTTAGGAATGAAATTAACCGTTATAGAAGTGGAAGAATTGATATTTATGGTGGTCATATGGGTTGGTTCAATAAAAAATGATTATGTTATACCTACTTTGTGAGTATTTGAAACAATTATTATGTTATGAAGCACGCGAAACTGTCACTTTCGTGTTTTGTAGGGTTGATTTATTTCCGATTCTGAGAAACGAACGAAGACATTGGAAAATTGAATTTGAAAATTGAAGATCTTCATAAAATTGGGAAAACGTTGCACAAAATGTTCTATAGTGAGAGTTACAGTGATAACAGAGTTCTATAACTTTCTTTGGGACGAAAAAGTTCCTTTCATATTCGCAGAAAATTTCATGAAATGTATTAAACAAATTAAATGAAAAAAAAACGATTTTGAACACAAACAAAGATGCACTTAAAAGGAAAAAAAATTGATACCTACTTGATTCAGAGAGCTAAAATAATACAATACATATTGAAACAAAAAGGTACCTAGGTATGCCTGGTGCAACACAGAAAAACCAACAGGTTTGCAGTATGATTAAATGGGGAAAAACATCAGCTGAAAAAAACCCTTACCTCGCTCGTGAAAAGAAAATGTACTAAAAATATTAAATATCAGAGAAATGTTGAAAACATCAGCGTGTTCTAAGAGAACATCTCTATGTAATCCGTCTATGGATTCAGAAGAACAAATTCTTCATAAAACGACTGCAATTCTTAATCTGAAAGAAAAAAGACAAAAGCAGAAAAGAAACCAATTATTCAGAATAAATTGAATTTTTTTGAAATTGACCTCCCATTTCAGAAATTCATTTGTTTCTTTATGTATAGCCTCGAAACAATCTTGAAATTTATAAATGGGACAACTTTTCATAAGATGTTCTATAGTCTCCTCATTTTCCCCACATTCTCAATTAGGGCTCTCAACCGAATTCCATCGGAAGAGCATACTGTTGCATCGTCCATGATCTGTTTTAATACGATTTAGAACAGACCATATTCTCCTGGGAAGGTCAAAACCAGGAACACTGATGGAAGGATCAGTAATAAGATCTTTATTGAAAAAAATTGCACACATTCCATTCAGATTGCCAAATTTCTTTGTCGCTTCTATTCATATCAATAAGAAAATTCGACCAAAAAGCTTTACGCGACTTCAATTTGGGAACCTTATTATCTGGAATATAGGTGAGTATGGGGAATGAATTTGGAAAGGAATTGAATTTGTTTCGAAAAATTCAAAGCTGTTGTATCTCTGCGAATATGGAGAGGGACAATATTTGAGAGCACTGGTAACCAAGGAGTAGGTGTAGACTTGATAGTACCAGTAATACTCCTTATAGAAAAATTTTGTTCGGCATCAATTTTTTTTACATGAACACTGTTCAACCAAACAGGGCGAAAATATTCAGCAGATAAAGTTTTATGAAATAAAATTATGAATTAAAATCCTAGTTTTGTTAATTTCTTTTTTAATCTTGAATTTTCTCCCAAAACCAATATTTTACAAACATTCTAATGAATTGAGTGGAAAACAGTGAATATGTAAAATGTGGAAAGATTCATAATAAATGCTGGAAATGTCCACCCCATCCAATACACGAAAGTCGACTACGAGTCATGGATTTAATAAATAAATAAAACAGAATTTTAGTCACCACTTTTAAAGTAATTATCTCGGAAAGGGGTGGGCTGACGCAATTTTGTTAAATTAGGAACGACTCATCTTAATTTCATACGAGCATTCACCTCCTGAATTTTGTAGCATGAATTTAGGAACACCTTGTATGCATTACATATAGATGTGATTGAGCATGACCTATATCAATACTTTGCTCGGCATATCCGTGAGAAGTTCAATCTATACAGAGGCGCCAACGGAAGTGAGTAGATAATCGAACCCGATAAGTTATCTAAACCATACGAGATTCGTGTTTATACTCAACAATTCAGTCAATATTAAATCGTTTCCTCCCGAGTTGAATCCAAGAAGTCCACTTCCTTGAGACAAAAACGAAGGAAAATATAAAGATTGTATGTATCTTAGATTCTCTTCTCATATACCACCTTGAAATTCGTGAAATAATGCGTTTTCTCGAGAGTGCTTTTATTTCATTACTTTATACTTCGTTTGATGAACAAACACTATTTTTGCTTGATATATCAAGAAGATTACTTTACTAAAGAATAAACGAAAGTTATTACTACGAATTTGAAGAAAGAATTGAAAAGAAAACAATTTTTAAAATATGAGAAAGAGAAAAACGAATGATGGAGTACCAACAACTGCTTACCTTTGGCTTTACAGTGAATGTTCGAAGACCTGGTCCATACACTCACTCCCGAAAATAGTCTTCCGCAGAAATTCTATTTCACATAGAAATTAAGAAACCATTTCCAAAATGAAAGGCGTAGTTCCTCGTACTAGTGTCGTATAAATACTGGTTCTTTCTATCGACATTCGTCAAATCTTCCAACATATGTTGTCGCAGAAAATGAGATAAACAAATATTGTCATCGAGTGTTTTTATGACGAGCAAGATGCTCGGAATGAAATGAAACTCATCTGATTATTTTTGCAGTAATAGGTTTATATTTGACAGTAATTAGAGGTGAACATACGTCTTTTGATTCTGATCATTCTGAATTCTAGTTCTTGTTTTTTTATAGAATTGAATAGTTATTTATGATACGAGTTCAGAAGGCATTAAAAATTCAAAAACAACCCTCAAAGTGGCTAGTTCTTGACTGAACAAGTGCTAGAATGAGCCATCTGTGTGAGTAATATACATTGTTTTAAATTCGTTGAATTTTTATCGAAATTATTGAAATATCATCAATCAATCACACAGCTGTTTTTTCTCTCATTAATTTCACATATAATAAATAAAACCGTGACAGGAGGCCAACATGTATTTAATGAATATTACCATGAAAACTGTGCTAGAATTAAATATTCTCGAACGATTTTGTGCTACAAGATGTGGCAGAATGAACGGATTTAACACAGAATTAGAGAAAATAATTTATATTTGGCTACTTAGCTGTGGGTTTTTTATTTTCTGCCAAACTAATTTTTTTTAGTACTTGATATGGAAGCAATTCAACCGTTATACTGTTTTTTCATATCGGAAAACATGAATGTGCATCAATAATATCCTTGCAATACCTATAGGGCGGTTTTGAAAAATCCTGTATTGGTATTTGTTGCCTCTTTTCAAATTTTTTATTTTTTCATATTTTTCAATGTTGATAAAATCCAGGACTTTTTTTAATTTTTGAAATGAAGAATTAAAGAAATTATATTCTGTCATCTGTGGGTGCATAACGGGTCATCTTGTGTTCTAAATTTCATCCAACAAAATGTTAGTTGTCTGCTCCAACATTTGTATCCTATTTTGATTCTGTATTTTCCATAAATTTTCATATTTTTAATTTCTCCAGTTTTGTTTCATTGTTGAATGATGGAATTGAAGGATTTGCCTTTCATGGTTCTATAAAGTGCCAACTCCAGATATTTTAGAGCTTTCAAATTTCATCCGTATGTACCTAAAAGGTGACACTAAATAAGTGCGAAAAGATTTTAGAGGATGGGTATTTGATGGAAAATTTTCTCCTCCATTATTTGTACATTATATTCATTCTTATTGGTTTTTTATGCTTATTTCTTCTTCGATTTATATTTTTTCAAATTTTCTAATTGATATGGATATGAATAGAAGCGACAAGGAAATTTGGCAATCTGAATGGAATGTATGCAATTCTTTCAATAAAGATCTCATTACTGATCCTTCCATTAGAGTTGCTGGTTTTGACCTGCCCAGGAGAATATGGTCTGTTCTAAATCGTATTAGAACAGGCCATGGACGATGCAACAGCATGCTCTTCCGATGGAATTCGGTTGAGAGCCCTAGTTGTGAATGTGGGGAAAATGAGGAGACTATAGATCATCTTATAAATAGGTGTCCCATTCATAAATTTCAAGATGGTTTCGAGGCTATACATAAAGTAACAAATGCATTTCTAAAATGAATGGTTAATTTCAAGATAATTTAATTTATTCTAAATAATCGGTTTTTCTGCTTTTGTCTTTTTTCATTCCAGATTCAGAATTGCGAGTCGTTTTGTGAAGAATCTGTTCATCTGAGTTCCTAGACGGATATCATGAAGATGTTCTCTTAGATCTTAGATCAGGGTTTTTTTCAGCTGAGGTTTTTCCCTTTCCTCATTTAATCATACTGCACACCTGCATGGTTTTCCTGTGTTTCACCAACCTCACATGGGTACATTGTTGTTTCAATATGTATTGTATCATTTTAGCTCTCTGAATCAATGTTGTTCTTCAAGATCACGTTAATTTCTCTCAAGATCCTCAGATAAAGAATATTTTCAGTGAATCTTTTTCGTTTTTTAATACTTGGAGGCAGGTTTTTTCTATATACTGAAAATTATCCCTGAAGTCTTCGGATCATACGCAGAACTTTATGGTTCCCTGTTGCTCCAACCTCACCTAGGCACTTTTTTGTTTCATTTTGTATTGCATTTTGTTGATGTTAATGAGTTTTCTAGTTTCTTCTTCTCGAAATTGCCAAGCTGCAAAATGAGTCTGTTCTACCTTATTCGATATTTTTCACTATTAGATTATCGTAGATTATGAGGTATTTTTGTTTCAATATTTCTTATTTTCTTATTCAATCCACAGAGGATCAATGTTTAAAGGTTCTTATTTCATTCTTCAATATATGGAACTATGGCCTTTAACGAAGGGCTCTCTTTCTTGCCATTTGCTGCTCTTATTTGGTTCAGAAGTACAAAAATGTCCTTAGCAATCAAACCTTCGGTTAATTGAACACTCCCTCCAGCATTCTCCAATACATACACCCCGTAATAGTGCCCAAACTCCGACTTATCGATCACTTGGGGTTCATTCACTGCGCCATAAAGTCAATACAAACTACCCCATTGGTCCCGGACCTCCCCCTCCCCTTCTCTCGCCCTGAACGTAGAGCTAGAGCGGACTACGCTCTAGCTCTAAGCGACCCTATTTATCAGCGCCTACTCCGACCTGCGGTGACCATTCTTCAAGCGTAGGCTCGTGCATACATACGTGTGAACGCGTAGGATCGTTCCTTGTCTCTGCTGTCAATTGTCACGTGCTTAATCCTCGAGCAACTGTGTCCTGTCGACGCTCGCGTTTGTGGCTCGAAACGTGCATACGTTAATTTGGAACGGCGACGACGTGTGCCGTCAATTGTTTTTCGAGGATACCCGCTTTTCCATTAGGTAAGTCGTTTGGTGTGACTTTGACGGCTTTTCGTCGATTGTTCTTTCCGTGTGTTTGGGTGTTTTATGAGATGACATGTCTATTGTTGGCGTCTTTTAGTTGTTGTTTACCTAGACAATGGGGACACTCTTGAGAATATGAAGTGTTTTACTTGAACATCGAGAAAGTTTTTCTTTTCAATATTTTACTTTCTTTTATTTTTATTTCATTTTTTTCTTGGCATCCACAATAGAAAAAATTAAACTGAGATTCTACTTTCACACACCTTTTCCCTGGAAATGAACAAAATCTGCTCTCAATTTGTAAATTAACAAATGATTCCTCTAACAACTATTGTTAATCTATCCCCCTTGTGCTGTAAACAAAATAGAAAAAACGAAAGTGAATAGTTAATTTTGTCCCAAGCAAGAAGTACCGGTGAGAATTTTTTCCCAGCACAAATTTTTCTTCGCAATCAGTGTTGAATCCAGACAACTTTTCCCGGGGGGTATATGTATATTACCCCCCAGGCCCCCCCTTGGATTCAACACTGTTCACAATGAGTTCGGAAAATTGTGATAATGAACTTCCGTGTGGATATTCCTCTGTTTTAATTTTCTATAAACTTTCTTTACTTCAAATTGTAATGATTTTATTTTGTTGTACATGTTTCATTTTTTTCTGAGTTACATAAATTTCTATCTTATGGACAGCTGGTCTGATGGGTGTAGCAATTGAGTCCTATCAAGAATTCTCCCAATCAATAAAATTAATCTCAATTGGTTTCATTGGCAATGATGGGCGAGAGTGATTGTTTCCATTAGGAATTCCACTTCTAATAGTTTCTTACTATATGGTTGTGGCGAGGGAATTTAATAAAACGGAATCATGATTAACCTTGATTAGTGGCTTGACTCTAAATCACTTCGATGAGCATTCTTTTATATTGGAATCTGACACTCAATTAATATCTCTTTTATCTGGAGAAGGAGATACATTGTTGTAACCATGTACAGGGTATCCCAAATTGCTTGATTTTCACGGTTTCAGGTACTTCTGGACTAGAAAGGTCAAAACTTCGATTTTCGTGAAAACCGTTTCAAGATATCTTAATTTTTTTTTAAATTTTGTTATATTATCGATATCGAAAATGTGCCATAAATATTTTAAAACGATTTAAACTTTCTGGAAGCGCTTTTCCACCGGAAATAAGGAACTTCATTCAATTTTTGTTCTCGTGGAAATAAACCACTTTTTTATTTAAAATATTTTTTTCATCTCATATCATAAAAAAAATTCGAAGATTAAAGAAATTCAAAATAATGTCTTACTCCCAGTGAAAAAGTGCTTGTTGAAAGTTTTTACCTTTTTCAGAAATTAAATCACTGAACCCTATTAAAGGCAATATTTCAATAATTCCCATAAAAATTCAACGAATCAGAGAAAATAATGTATGATACTCGTACAGAAGGCTCATTCTAACATTCGTTCATTCAATGTTGTAAGAATGTAAGAATTTTTAGGAATATCAATATCACTTCATCACTTGTATCATGAATAACTAGTTCAATTAGCCCAAATACAGATTCATGAAAGAACTGAGAGAAAGGATAACTGAAGAAATGCGGAATATATCAACTCAAACTGTTAACAAAGTTAGAGAAGGGTTTTGTGAGAAACTGTATTAATGCTGAGATTGAGGTGCATATATCATTTTGAGCATTCATTTTAATCAAATAACAATAATTGAGAGAGCTCCTTGTAATTTGTATATTTCAATAAATATTGATAAACCAACTTAAACTCAAGAATTGAAACAATGAATACTAAATAAGTAGAAGTGAAATTAGAATCTTTCTCAATAAAATTTCGGATTTCGTTTATTTCAGAAGAATAACTGTTGTACCAAACTTTTACATTAGGATAGTAATATTTTTTTCTGACACTAATTCAGAAGGTCATTCTAGAAATAAAAATAGAAAATCATCACCAGAATTGTAATTATTGTTTACTCATTATCGAAAATAACACAGGATATTGCAAGGAATCGACATTCGTTGATTGATAACAGTATTCACAACATTCATAAAATTGTTCTTACACTGATTTAACCGGGTGAGTTTGTTTACAATTCATGTCATCTGAAAAGTGAATACCTACCGAAGAAATTACTTTAAAAAATTGTAGACTTCACCATGCTAATGTTTGGCGTTTACCATGGGACTGTTCCAAGGTACAATAATTTATATGTCCTGAGATACAAATTCCTGCCTTGTTGAGCCAAAAAAAATTATATGAATTCACGACAATTATCTTAAATTTGAAAGGAGTCCTACTCCCGATTTCCGTGAAAACACCAGTAGTGACATTTTTCAAATTTTTTTTTTATCTTCAAATTTTTTTCATGAAATAAGATGAAAAAAAAGCGTTCGTATTTAAAATGAAAAAAAAAATTTTTCAAGAGAAAGGAAAATTTTAATATAGTTTCTAATTTCTGGTGAAAAATCGTTTTCAGGTATTTTCGTAAATAAAATAGTTATGGCACATTCTCGAAATCGAAAATTTTTTAAAATAAAAAAAATGGAGATATCGTGAAACGGTTTTCACTAATGGTGTTTTCACGATAATCGAGCCTAGGACACCTTTCGAAGTTTTTACCTATCTGGTCCAGAAGTATCTAAAACAGTCATAATCAAGCAATTTGGGATACCCTGTATATTTACAGAAAACAATGTGCATCAGGAGTACTGAGAAGATTATATTGGAAAGTGAACGCATGGTGAAATGATTTTTTTAGATAATTCAAATTAATTCGTCACTTTGAAATTTTTTTTTAAATAAGGAAAAAAAATGATATATTTCTTGGTCAAATGTTTAAGCGGAATGAAGTTTTTTTATTCAATGTTCATTTTGAAGTATACGAAGACGCCAAACATTTAAAATTGCAATTCATATTCCTGATTATATGGACTAACATGATTTTCGACCTGCACTATCCGTTGGTGGTTTCACCCTGTATATTCGAGTCCGGCTGCACTGGAAGCGCGACTGCGTTCCCAGCGACGTTTTCCGAGTTTCCAAACGCCGTCATTTCCTCCGAACGCGGGCGGAAAAGCGATTCGAACTGACGAAAATCCGTAAACACAGGCAAAACCGTAGAGACAGATAATACGCTTCCCTTTCCTGTGTGCCGGGCCTCGCCGAACGTGCGGAATACGGCATGAAAGCAGCTTTTGAAACGCGGTAAAGGATATCCGGATCCTGTGTCCGCCTAGGAACGTCCTTTGGAAAAATATCTGGCATTTATCGACCGAGTTCTGTTGCAACCGCCGGTTTTCTGCGTGTGATCGATTGGGGATCTGAGTGGTGGAAAGATTGGGGAGTACTACCTGGATTTTAGTATGTAGACGGAGCCTGATTCACCTTTGAAATGGTGCGTTCGAATTCGACATCAATTAAAAAAAATTTTTTTTTTTTTTTTAAAATTATTTCATGATTCGTGAATGTGTCAGATATTACTAAAAGAGTATGTTTGTGAAGAAATCACACTATTTCATATGAAAATTTTATATATTGACTATCGATTTTGGATACAATTGAATTGACGTTACAATAGATACATTTTACATAGTGTTTGTATTCTATTTCACAGCAAATGTGAGGTGACAGGGAAACAAGGAAAAGAAAGGAATGTGTGACAATACGTCCGGAGTTTAATAAAACAACAATTTAATCATGATGAATGAATGAAAAACCACATCACTTAGTTTTCCAAAATATTTTATCGAAATGTAGAAAAACTAAGAAGAATGAAATAATTGGAAAATGGTATTCATTTCGATAATTACTATTTTGAATTTCTCTATGTTTCAAAAATGTCTTCCACATTGGCAAAGAATTTTTTGTTTTTTTCCATTTGCTCTATTCCTTGAAAGAACTTCACTTTTGGTGTCAACTAGAATAAAAACATTATGCGAAATGTATCATTTTCAATGTTCAGCTGGCCTGATGGTGGTTCCATTGTAACGGAAATCGATCGCAAAAAAATCGAATTTTAATTATAAAAAATGGGATTTTCTCATGTACATATACAGGGTGTACCAAGTCCGACGGCCTACTAGGCGTTTCTGGAGAACTGGACCTATTTGAAATCTGAGATTATGTTATTGTTTTTGACATTATCTACCGAGCTAAAATATTCTTTTGTTTTTTTTGTTTTCGAATTCGATATACTAAGCAATTCTGAATACATTCGTACTCAAGTCGTTGCATTTGTCGAAATATTTTCCAAAATATCGAGAAAAAACTGAAGAAAAAAGGGAGATAAGAGTATATTCGGTATCATGTTTGTTGTTTCTATTCTAAATATCTTAAGCACAAACCGTTTCCAAATTTTTGAAGTCGATGATTGTGGAAATATTGTACATTTCTAGAATTTTCAAAAATTCGTCACACGGTGTTCCAAATGTTGGGTCAAAAATTGGGTTCAAGATTGGCTTATAACTTTCGTTTTTCAAATTAGAACCCTGTTTTTTATGATTCCGTTGGATTCTGCGAGGAAAAAAGATGATAATGTTCTAACATGTTGATGCTCCTAAAATTGATAATTCTTGAGTTATTTAGGATTTTCTGATTTAATGTCGTACGTAACGTCAAATTCATGAAATCTGTTCCATATTAACAATGATAAATGAAGTCAGAAAAGAGGTGTGTCACTGTTGAGTTATTGGAATAATTCAACTTCTATGACCAAGGTCATTGTTGATATGATACAGATTCTATGAATTTGACGCTACGTACGACATGAAATCAGGAAATCCTGAATAACTCAAGAATTATTATTTTTAGGAGCATTAACATGTTGGAACATTATCATAAATTTTTTTCGCACAATCCAACGCAATCATAAAAAACTAGGGTTCTAATTTGAAAAACGAAAGTTATGGGTCAATCTTGATCCCAATTTTTGACCCAACATTTGGAACACCCTGTGACGAGTTTTTCAAAATTCTAAAAATGTACAATATTTCCACTGTCTTCGACTACGAAAATGTGAAAACGGTTTGTGCTTAAGATATCTAAATTAGAAATAACAAACATAATACCGAATACTCTCATCTCCCTTTTTTCTTCAGTTTTTTTTTGTTGATATTTTGGAAAGTATTCTGACGAATGCAACGATTTGAGTACGAATGTATTCAGAATCGCATACTCAATCAAATTCAAAAACAAAAACAAAAATTTCAACATTTTTTTTCACCCCCTGTATAAAGTGGACAGGCTCCAAAAATATTTTAGCTATTGTCACACAATAACATAATCCCAATTTTCAGATTTCAAATAGGTCCAGTTCTCCAGAAACGCCTAATAGGCCGTCGAACTTCGTACACCCTGTATAGATAGCACTTCCTGTCTTCCGAACAAATATTGCTACAATTTAAACGTCACCAAATCTAGACCATTTCCTCCCAATTACAAAACAACAGCCAAAAATCATTGGCAAACGTCGCACACCAAACAAGGCTTTGGATTAACCAACGTCTGTACTTAAATCGGTCAAAATTAATTATTCCGCCTGCAATCTTGACCTCCGCACGTTATACGTCGGGCAGTGTATGTCGAGTGATTTCCCAATCACTCAGTGAAACTTGAAATGCTTCTTTTTGATATCAGTGAAATCACGGAAATGGTTCTTTCTTTTGATAACAATAACTTAGTGAAGGAATAGTATTCAATTCATTGATGACTTTTTCATTTAGTGAAGGAAATTAAAGAAAATAAAATATATCTTTGAGGAAATTGAAACAGATTACGAAATAATCTGAAATAAGGTATCGATATTGATTTGCAAAGTAGCCAATGAATATTGCATCGCATATTATTTATATATAGCCATGGAATCGTCCTATTTTATTATACTCTCATTCAAGATTCGCCTACGACAACAATTCATCTGATAAATTCTCGGGATAAGCATGTAATTTTTGTGCTTTTTTCACAAAAAGTAACGGTTTCATCGAAGTCACCCCGAATTGACATTTCATCTGCATCTTCTTCCGGTGATGCTTTATGTTATATTTCTTGCCAGTTATCGCAAAAACGGTTAAGGAATCAATCTGGAACAATATTTCACTATAAAGCGCGTAATCCCTTACGAAAACTTAAAAAACTCGACATAAATTCCATTCTGAGCAAACGGCGATCGCGTCACGCTTCGCGCCAGCTACAAATAACTGCGATCAACAGCGACAGCGACCAAATCACCACCGAAGGACCAATTAATGACCGGATATGCCCTGTTGGCGCAGCATCTCCTTCGGATGTTTTCGAAGTTTCGCAGTGCATAAATCAAAGGCAGATTTTTGTCATTTAATATTTCCGAAGGTGAGGATGAGCACATTGTTAGCGAAAGTGCCCACACGTTTCACACTAGCGTCCTTCGGACTGTCGAGGAAGGAAATGCCTTCGCAGAGTGACAAACCGTGTCGGATGTTGCGGCACATTAAAATTAGATAATTGGCGATAGGTTCATTAGTAAAGTTGTTAGGGACCGGAGTTTTGTGTGTCGGATTATGCATGTTTTTAATTTTTAAACCTGTCCCGAGTTTTTCGAATAGTAGTTATTTTTACAACAAGTGATATGCTCGTGGATTAATTTTTGCTTCCGCCGTTTCTTCCCGAAATTCGAGGCCTTATTGTGAAAAACTGGTTATACATTTATGATTAGAAGTTCATTTTATGAATAAAATTTCATGGTTCAATAATTCTTGACAAATCGATCGAATCATTTCAAATTTTTAAGTTTTGTCACCCTTTACTATCGCCATCCTTCAATATTTTTGGAACCGAATAAATCAGATCGGGACTTGGAAAATTTTTAAACTTTTCTTATTTTCGTGAATATTGGATCACCCCGTACGTGGAAACTTTGTTTTTTCGTTTTCGTAAATGCAAAAAAATAATTGATAATGAAAATTCTAAATCTCTGCTTGGCACCGTCATACAGGGTGATCAATGCACATTCCCTTCAATAAATCTGAATCTGATCGATGATATCGGATCAGCCTGCAGGCGTAACAGTTAACAGTATGATTTTCATGACTGAAAAAGAATATTAGTGTTCAAGTTGAGTGTTCAGATTAACATATCAAATCATGAGAAAGTATTCATAATGAAACGAACTTATTTGAGAAATTTTTCAACCAACAAACTGGATAATGCATAGAACAAAAAAACAGCAAATAAATTGCAAATATTCGAATCGAAATTTACTAGCATTGCAATCAACAATTCCTGTGATTTTTGAACTGTGGGATGTGAAAAATTACAATACAATTATTTGTTTTCTCAATCTGAGAAAATTTTCAAGGAGGGCAGTCGTACAGGGTGACAAAATTGCAAAATTCTAAACAATTCTACCGATAAGTTCAAGAGCTATAAAGTTTCTTTCATAACGAAATGTTTATTGATCATCCTGTAGACGGTGCCGAGCAGAGATTTGGAATTTTCATTAGGAACAGCTGACCCGCTCAACTTCGTCTGACCAAATCGGCTATTAAAACTATTATATTATTATTAGTTATTGTTATCTTCAAACACGAAAAATTTTGAAGAAGCCTAAATCCTGATGGCAACACATCCTAGCAGATCCAATTGTATTTCCATAACTTCTCTTATATATACGTCCTCTACCTAAATAACTGAAATTATGTTCCTATAAAATAATCAGTCAACCCCCTCAATGCATGGACCATCCCGTGACGCGGTTTCTTATGTCAGGTCTTCTTATTCTCGGCATTGCAAATTGAAATTAACCAAGTTGACAAAAAGTTCTCGCACACTTTGAGGTGAATTGTATCTATCACAAAGATCAACTGCAAAAAGAGGACATAACTCAAAATGAAGCGTCTAAATCCAAAACTAGACATTTGACATTTTCCGAAAAAATGAGTTAAGGAAGGATTACAATAGAGAAATCTGATTCTTATACCCTCAGACTTTTGAAAGCCTCTATTTGTAGTTCGAATGGTCAAAACTGGGAGTTTTTCAATTCAAAACTATGATTTTGGCAGGTTTTTCTCTTTTTGCTCGGAACGGCTCATACATGTTTGGTTTTGCATTTAGACGCTTCAAATATCACTTTCACAAATGATCATCGAAGCCAATATTTACATAGATAACCGAACATGATACCCGATATTTATCGAAATATTAATTAATTATTTATGTATTATCAATTAATAACATTGGTGTTTTGTGCAAAACTTTGCGTCGTCCTCACTTGAAGAAATTATTGAAATCGAGAAATAGATTTAACGATGTTATGAATAAAGCAAAATCAATTTTAAAACTTTGATGTTCAATTGTGAAACATCAGTGATCATTGGAAATCAATGATAATCGATCACCTCCATTTCTGAGGAAAAACTATATCAAATAACTTGCATTTTCATATTTTCTCACCTTTTAAACCTGCCCTGGAATTTCACGAATAAGTCGAGACCAAAATTAGCCAAATTGGTCAAGCCTTTTTCAAGTTTTAGCGTACCTTACGCACAGCAATTCATTTTTATATATACAAGAAAGATAATAATAATAATAATAATAACAATTTTTATTTTCATAATCAAACAATATTGAAAAGAAAATACGTAAAGGTACACAAAGCAACTGAACTAAAAGATTATTTCTTTGTGGTTACGAAAACGAAAAAAACATGGTGTCCACGTAGAGGGTAATCCAATATTCTCGAAAATAGGAAAAGTTTAAAAATTTCAAAGTGCGGATCTGATTTATTCGGTTCCAGAAATATTGAAGCAAGGCGATAGTGAGAGTGAGAAAAATTCATAATTTGAAATCATTCGATCAATTAGTTCAAGAGTTATTGAACTATGAAAATTCACTGATATAAGATGAACATCACCTCTTGATATGAGTACAGCTTGATGACATTAATTCATGGTATCCGTTTGTCGCATTCCTCCCGGGACACCCTGTATAAAGACCGAAAATATTCGTTCAATCTGATGAGGTTACGCAACTTCAGTTCCCTCGAATGATTTGAAAATAATGAACCAAACCATTGTTATCCTCCCCAAATCAAGAAAAACGACTCCAAGTCAACCGATAATTCTTCAAGGCACAACTGTCGCAGGAATTAGACTCGATCCCCAACAACCCAGGACATACCCCATTTATTACGACCGTAACTAACGTAATTTGGAAATTTGTCAGAAAAACGCGCTGCAGCTCGCATATGGACACGTTCCATAAATACGACCCGAGATGACACCCCTCGATTTGGCGAAATGCGGAATAGTAGAATGTCTCTTCCTGCTCGAGGCGGTAGGTAGCCTGTGCCGCTTTAAAAGCCATTCCGGGGGTTGATTTCGATAGTAGACAGGAAGGGGTGTGTGTATCCTGCGTCAGGACGTTTCCGTCAGGCGACGCTAAATGACATCCGCAAAGGGCAGAAATAGAAAAGCGGAAATATGCTGCTCGACATAAAGGTGTTTACCGATCGGTGGCTCCGAGTTTTGCGACAGGGGATGTGTTTTGTCGGTTTATTGTTCGCCAGGATGAACGAGGGGTCGTAAAAAAATTATCGGTTTCGCTTTGAGAACCCAATCTGGCGTTCTGGTGTCCTAAATTCAGACTGGAAGAAACTAGATGATAAAATTCCTTGAATACAGGAAACTGAAAGAAGATTCCGTTTAATTATTCTTACTATAATATTTGTTCATGCGTTTATTTGTCTTCACAGAATTCTGCAACGAACTTTCTGATATTTATAGGAGTTTCACTATAATTGAAAAGGTTTTCAAGTGGATTTCATTTCAAGATATCGGACAATTCAAAAAAATCTATAACCCTAATGGTCCCTATACACGATCCGGCGACCTGCAGTCCCAGGACTGTCGATTTGAACTGACAGTCAAGGTCTGTAGCGCACTACACACGATACAGTTAAATCGTAAGACCTGATTGCTCTACACACGGCAGTTTTTCAAACGATTTGCCGAAACTGTCGGCCCGGACTTATCGATTATCTGTGCATGTGTAGTGATAACAAAACTGTAGATCTACGTTCCTGCAGTCCCGGACAGCAGTTCGCCTGTGCATGTATATGTACTTTAAGGCTCTATATATGCCTTATTTCAACTGAAAATAAGGTTGTAAATATTATTTTCTTTATTTCAGTATCGTAATGAGTTCATTACAGTACTAAACGTAGTGCTGTAATGAAACTCATTACAGAATTGCTTTCAGCTATATTTTTCGTTTTGTGGTTGTCAGTACTGGTCGACGAAACAAAAGCAGGGCTCCGCTTTTTGATCAGGATGATATTTTCCATCTACACATTGTTTTGAATCAAATGAAATACGCTTCTGGATTCTTTATATTTTTATTTGAAATGATTGTGTAAAATCAACTACAATACAATAATTATGAAATTGAGAACATTTCAAAAATTTGTTCACATATTAGAGAATTATTATAACAATTTCAAGAACCTATTCACACAGTGAACTCTCGATAAATCGAACATCGATAAGTCGAACAGTTGTTCTGGACTCGATTCATAAATATCTTACCCAGTGCATTTTCACCTCAATGAGTCTAGAGAGTCTAGTAGATGAGTCGAACTGCTGGAAGGATCGTCAAGAGAACCTCCATCTCTATAAGTCGTTCTCCTAAACACCATTGCCTCTATGAGTGGAACTTTTTGATCTAATGAATGAGACCGAAGAGGATTCGATTCGCAAACAAATCACCACACGTGATGTATATCATACGATTTTTCGACCTCTAAGGACATGTTTCCAGTGCTCAGACGCTCGTTTCTCATTGATGATGATTTCGTGCTTACCTGAGTTTTTCTCTCAATAAGGAAAGTCTCACATGTTTGGTGACCTAAACAATAGATAAGTCGAACACTTCTTTTGGTCCCTAGGAGTTCGACTTAAAGAGAGTCCACTGTATATTCATTACAGAATGTTTGAACATCAATAAAAGAAAAATATCAGAGGTGTACAACAAGACCTGTATGTCAGCCCAGTAAGAGTTCTTTATACGTTATCCAGAACAATATATATTTGCCCCGAAAACTCTATCCATTTGACAGCACTGAAAGTAAAAAGCAATGAACAAGACAGTTACATGATACGAGTTTCAAAACTTACATTTCCATTTTCTATGGTAATGAAAAGAATGCACATTCAGGATTATTCTTTCTATTATTTCAGCAATTAATCACTATGCATTTTAAATGTCAGCCAGTATTTAACACAAAATTTATAACAGAAAAACACACAAGCAAAGATTATAGAGTGGGCTAGGTGCTACTCTTGTAGGTTTCGAGTTATTTAAGAGGAAAATACGCGTAGACGAGAAAATACAATCATTCAGCAGAGATAATTATTCAAGTATTTCTTTCAAAATTGACAACAGGATACTAATAATCTCTATATAATCTTGCGAAATGGACTCTAATAAAATATTTCAACCATAACAAGTTTACTTTTGAAACTACAGATGTCGCTCACATCACTGTAGTCGCTTCGTTTCCCATCTTTATACTCTATAATCTTTGAGCACTACTTTTAGTACAGTAATGAACCCATTACTATATTGAAATAGAGAAATTAATGTATGCTCCTCTCGAGTTTGGGTTTATGCCGACTTGAATCTACTTGAGACTTCAGGAATCTCACAAACGGTGAATGAAAAACGCGCTCAAAACTCGAATTACTCATTTCCGCTTTCAACACAACATAACTCTCGTAAAAAATTCAACAACTACCGCCGATAACGCGTATCGGCCTCACCATTCTTCTCACTCGTCAAGCCACTCCAAAAAACTGCCTTGTCGCGATAAACAAAAGCACCTACGACGATACGAAAAGTCGACATCCGCACCGACGTGATAAGAAGGCAGAAACGTGGAGATAAGGAGGACGGGATGCATCGACACCTAAGTGTCTGTCCCTAACCAGGACGCATTAGCCTTATCGCCGGTTTGATTTAGTGCAGAACACTCCTTACATAATGTCAGATATTATGTATGACACGGGATACGGGGAGTGTTGCTGAAGATAATCTTGGATCGCTGGGAGTGTAGGGTTACGTCAGTGACTCCTCTCGACGACATACAAACTGATGGGCGTCAGCTTACGTCGCTCACGAAATTGATTTTCTGTCAAGATGAAAAAAACATTGGACGAAAAAGTCAACACTTATTCAGGATCATTTTCACGATATAATCTGCCCTTGTGTGGCAACCTTTACACGATCTCTAAGATGCTCCTTATATTTATGCAGTTCTAGATGTAGATGAAGTTCTGAAACATTCGATATTTCACTCTTTTTAACCTTCTCGTTTTTATTTCAGATCAAGGTGCTCTAACTCAACCGTCAAGATAGGATACTACTTGGAACACACCAAACGCAAAATGGCCCTAGGAACAGCTGGGTTGACACCGGTGCGTTACGAGAGGAACCCATGGAGTCTCTATCAACCTCGTTATCACCAGGAAGTGGACGATCATTTGCCCAAAGGTGAGAAAAGAGTTACATAGATTCAAAACATTCACTAGAGCAGGAACCAAATTTAGGGATATGACTAGTTTCATCCAATCATTTGCATCCAAGATCGATTTAACTTCAAATTTAAACATGAGGTCAGAGGAAATTGCTTGAAAAGTCATCTTTTCTTTAATATTAAGACTCAAAAATTGCTCCTATAGTTCCAAACTGAACCTATCCTAACCTAACCAAACTCACTTTAATTTGCATTAAAACAACTGAGAAATACAGAACTAAAACAATAGACAGCATAAACGACATAGGAGTGAACAGCAAGATACAAATAATCCAGACAGATATATTTTATTTGTTTCTCATTTGTAAACGTCAGTTTCCAAAAACACGCTATTAATCAAGAAAGTTTATTTTATCAAGTCATTAACTTGTGAAACTGACAGTTAACTTGCAAAATTTCTACAAGTTAGTAGTATTATTTACATTAGAAAATTTTGTTTTATCGTCATATATGTTGAAAATCATGGTACAATTGTTATTTCCAGTAACACAGATTTTTGATGATGAAAGAGTTGATACTGATGATGATGAACCATCTATTGACTCAGGAACTGCTGAACTCGAGGACTGCAGAACATTTGTACTCTCCTTACTACCAAATAATTTGCTAGGCATTTCAATTTTTTTTGTTGACCGAATCATCGACATAACTCATCGCAATTTCGGTGCTCTTCCACCCTCCTGCACGCTTTAGTGCTGAAATATCTCCACCCGAATCCGCAACCATAGTGGCTCCAGTTCTGCGAAAAAAGTGGCCGGTGTATAACTCTGGGTCTTTTAAACCTAAATATTTCGATTTGCTTTGGGACACCACCAATAGTGTGCTGGCCAGCATTAAGGGACATGCACTTTCCATGTCGGTAGTCAAAATAAAATCTTAAGCTTTCTATTCCAGGAGGTCGAAAATTTACATATTTTCTGTATAACATGCAGGAATTGAAGCTGCAGCTATCATCGGTTATGGTGAATCTTCTTGTTGTTAAATTTTTGTTTGACGCAATTTCATAGTAACGTATTTTTCCATATCTTCTACATCATTCAAGTTTAAGGAGAGAATTTCGTCACATCGACAACATCCAAAAATCCCAAATATTGTTACAATTTTCGCCAGAAACCACTGGTCATCAGGAGCATGTAAAAGAAATTGTTCAGCCTCTTCTTTATTTAATACCTTGGCCTTTTTTGGCGTATAACGCTCATTTTTTCGTTTCAGAAACGCTATTACCTTTTGAAATCTGCAAATGACAACTAAACGTCATATTTTTCAATAAATTTTTTAAGGAAAACAAACCTGCGAACAGGGGCATTTTCTTTCATTTCCAAGCAGCTTTTCAGCATAGACCATTTTGCCTATAAAGTATCAGGGCTGAATCTAGCTGATAGTTGATTCAAATAGACCAACAAAACATCTTCAGTTACCCCAATTACACTATTTTTGTTTTGCCACTTTTTGAAGTCGTCGTTTTCTCGCTAGTAACTTGAAGCTGATTTTGCAGGTAATAAACTTGATGCTACACTGCTGGCTGCCTCAATAATTTCTTTTGGTATATTCATTTTCGCTTTCGCCAAAACAAATGTGAAGAAAAATAAACAGACATGTTCATGGCAACGCTTCCATAGCTTACGACATTTCCGACAAATTATTGAGTTTTTTTGGAATTTATCTAACCTTTTTTTACAAATGAGAAACATATAAAATATAAAACAATACACGCAAGGTAATGGGTTCTACTGGCTCAAGGAGGTAACTGACTCGCCTGCGGCTCGTCAGTTATATCCTCCATTCGCCAGTAAAAACCCTCTTACCTTGCTAGTAATGTTATGTACTATATCGAACCTCAAAGCTCAAACTGATCTTCCTCTCTTTCCAGATCCAAGACAATGGACCAGAGACGACGTTGCCACATGGGTAAAGTTCCTAACCTCACAACACAGACTACCAGAAGTACCACCATCGAGATTTCTGATGAACGGTAAAGCTCTCTGCTTGATGACACCCTCTATGTTCCTCGATAGGGTACCTTTGGGGGGAAAACTATTCTACAAGGACTTCCAGCTGAGGCTGTGTTCATCTTTATACTCCTCGAACTGAATTCACCCCAAAATACCAAAGAATGTAGTACAAAAGTTACCTCTGAATCGGACGTACAACTACAAGAGGGGAAAATATGTAAATAGGCCCATAGTGGGTGAAGAATTGTAAATATTAATTGGATGTGATGGTAGTAGATTCGATTTATGTTCACTTTTCGAAATGCTCGAATTTCAAGAGAGAAAGAAGCTTTGTCGTATGTATAGACCGAAAATACGAAAACCACCATGAGTATTCTCAGAGTACTCAAGAATATATAAACTGAAAAAACATTTTCATATTCATAACAACAAACATGAAAAAAGGTACAATAAATTGAGGGAAACCGACATTAATGAAAAGTTATTACTTCCTTCTCTTGGAATTTGTACTAATATGCATTTCGAATTCCCCTTTTTTTCTTGTACTTGTTATTTCCGACTCTTTATATGAATTGTAAATTTTTATAGCACCCTGTTTGCTTTTTTTAGGTTATAAGATGTTTTTACCGATTGTGGTTTGCTAGTCATTATGTAATATAATTGTAAAGTTTTATTTTGATTAAATAATTGAGTTGATTTGTGTGTTAGTTGTTTTCGATCCGAATCTGAAATTTGTCCATTCATGCACCAAATGAGAACCTTAAAAGTGTTGAACTTACAACCCACCTAGACGAGTATCTTATAAACATATACCTACTGGTATCATTTATAAAAATGTTCTTCTGAACGTCGCTTAATTTACATATATTTTTTTTTAATGCTCACTTAGATCCTGTTCAGTGATGAAAGGTTGGCACCATGTTATTTTTGATTCCTTGGTTATTTCTATCAAATGAGTATTTTTTATTTACTGTTCAGAAGACGGTTGCAGAAATCAATCAAAGCTGGAGGTTTTTGAAACAAGAAGAAAGATAACCAATGAAAGAAAACTGTAGAGAAAATGAACATTGATTGGCCAAGATAAAACCAGATTCATACTAGGCAAGAAAAGCTCAAGAACGTTTTAACAATTTTCATTGAAATTGATAAAACGATATTATATTTTAGTTCGAAACAATTATTTCCTCAGTGACAGTTTGCAGCATCCTAATACATGTTGTTAAATATCTGATATTCTTATTCTGATGCAAATTTTCACATTGGTTTTGGTTTAAGTCTACGTATCCGAATGGAATGAACAAAATTTGCCTTCATGAAATTTTTATTTCAAATCTTTGTCAGAATGATTTGTTAAAGTGGTATTCCACCAATTTTAATTTGTACACAACGCTGAACTCAAATGAAACATTTCTGCTAGTTTGAATATGTTTGTCTAAAAAAATTTACTTATCTTATCAGAATTTTTTTTTAAATCTCTCTACGTATAAATTAATTCTCGAAAAATTGTATAATCAACCTGCTCGTTTTAAACTAGATATTTCTCATTGATAATTACATACAGAAGATTCAATTATTCCAACCAAGCCTTCAAGTGTTACAAAAATGCATATGTCAATAACTAATCAAGAAATAATTTCAGAGATTATGGTTCTCTTGCTTCACTTATCTACACCGCAACATTAAAAATTGACTTATTGCGAAAGTAAATTGGAAGTAAAAACCCCTTGTCCATTATTACATTATAATCAACCTGAGGCCGATCTTGAATTTCAAGAAATTCGATACGAGCAATCATTGCATTTTAATGACAAATCAATTGACAACAGCACGTAAGTACCTATAAGAGGTGGGACTCAAGGTTCAACATGCTCATTATCTACATTTATGAGTAGTTGACCTGAAGGGGTTATAATATTGAATGTCGAAAAGCAGGATCATGCATTGCACTCCCTGTATATATGTATATATTGAACAATCAAACCAGTTGAAATTTTACTGGCCACCCCCTGAAATTTTGTGAGAATATCTCTGTCTATGTAGTTTTTTTCGGAAAAGATACCATGAATAATGCTACCCATTACTGACGATAAAGGGAAACCCATAGCCATACCGAATTTCTGTATGCCAAGAACCTCTTCTGATGGAAATTAAATTTAGGCAAACATCTAACATCTCCATTTCAAATGTTCAATAATTTTATCATTTAACAATTTTGTTCTGAGTATTTAATTGTTAGTAAACGAACAGATACAGACAAAAAGAGTACTGATGCTGAATCTACGCCCTTCGAAAAGCATTGATGTTCTTCATGCTTATAACAAGCTTTTTCAACATTGAACACTTATAACAAGGTCGAAAAAAGAAGGCAATGGAAATCATAGATACATTCACGAGGGACTACGATATCATAAATGATCTTTTTTTATATTGAAAGTCATTATTACAAAAGTTTCTGCTCAAATAACATATATAATTAAAGGTGCTCATAAGCTCATACCGATCAATATTAAAACCGCACGATTTCTCAATTTTTATGGAGAGCTAATGTGAGCCTGATTACATTTGCTCCATTTTTATATATGAGTATCTACGATTTCAATCGAGGACTCTTAGAGTTGGCATTTGTAAAAAAATCATTGAAACACATTCGTTTCGAAATAGGTCCATTCCAAAATATTATTGCTTCATGAAGAAAGGAACGAGAGTTATCTTGATGAATAAATTTTTCAAGTGCGCACAAAAATTCTAATGGAATATCCAGGGGTCTTGCAATGGAAATAAAGTTTATAGTAATTGAAAATATTCATTCGACCATATTTCATACTTCATCTTGGCAAAAATCCAGTTAAGTAGAAAGATTCTGGTTTGCAAACTGTGATTAATTGAAATTGGTGGATGCGAAATTAGAAGTTTGCCGACACTGAGATGAATTACTGAAATTTCAAGAAAATTGCTGCTATAGTCTTAAAAACTGTTCCTAGAATTAATTTGATAGAAATGTGAAGAATTCATTCAGATATTGAGAAAGAAAACCCTAAAAAAGGCTCCAACTTAATATATAATAAGAATACACAGCAAACATTGAATATAAGATGAAAAAAACAATCAAATCTAATGAAATGAACCAATTAATCTCGACGCCAAAAAAAAGTCTGTTTTAATTTGAGCTATAATAAAAACATCAATTTCCATGAGAAGAGTACAAAAAAAACATGTATTTACTCTAACGAAGATGAAAAAAATCCAACGGAGTCTCGATTGTAAAAACGATGTATATTTTTTAGGATTCATATGAATTAATTAATAACTCTTGAAGCATTATATGGAAAACACCTACGAATCCCAGCTATTTGGTGTGCAGGTACTGACATTCTGTAGGGTATGAATTGAAACACGAAAGAACCCATGTAGAGTTTTACCCTTTTTCCCATCCTTAGCCAACTCAATTACTATTTTACTAGAAAACACCCTAACAGGGTCCATAAATTTTTTCGCACTAGCTCAAGATTGACAAAACCAACACAGTTTTTTTTTTGTCATCTGAAAGGTAAAATTTTTATCGGCAGAATAAAAAATCATATAATCATATAATGAAACGCCGACTTAACTAGAGTTACAACACGTCTACGAGAACTCAAATCTTCATCGAAGAAGACTCCAAACTTCCGCCGCCATATATCTAACTTATCTTCGTTAAAATTGAGATCCAAGTTGGCTCCGAGATTATGATATAACACATTTGCTGAATCGTCTCATGGTCTTGATTCACCCCAGCTGAACATCAACCGAACATCTTCAGGAATACCTGCACTAAACTACCTCATAAATGATGAATAATAATGGCCCCAATATGGAACCCTGTGGAACGCCTGCACAGATGTATTTCGATGCTATGGATAACCCAAAATACTTCAGCTTGGCATACAAGAAAACATGACTGGAGACTGAAAGTGAATCCTCGACAACATAGTTGTTTTTCTCTGAGGGTTGCAAAACAAATGACAGGCATGAGGCTGACTAGCTGTCTTCGTTTTTTTGAAGGAGATTGCACAATTGCTCACCTTATTATTTGAAAAAAATGCGAAATACTTGTATTTAGAAATTAATAGGAATAGAAGATATATGTTTAATAATAAACTGCTTCACATGAGTTGGGGATATTAACTTAAATGCAAAAAAATATAGTATAAATGAGATTTCGTGAGCCTGTTAGGTCTGCAGCGAATAAAGGGAGGTTAATGAAAATCGAGTAGAATAACGAAATTCTAGTTCCAGAGAATTTTAGCATTTTAAGATGTAGATATATGGCCTCCACGGGCATCCATAACAGCTTGACATCTTCTTTGCATACTACACACGAGGTTGTTGGACATTTCTTGAGGAATTTGGTTCCATAAACGGGGCAAAAGCTCTCTCAGAACATTTAAAAATTCTGGGGTAGGTTGATGATTACCTAATCTTCTTTGGAGCATATCTCGTGCATGTTCTAAGCAATTCAGATCTGGTGAGTGCGGAAGTATTGGTAAATGTGGAATACCAAGCTCCTTGTGCGCATTCTCAACTATGGCTGCACGGTTCGGTCTAGCGTTATCGTCTTGAAATTGAAAAGTTTCACCAATAGCAGCGTGAAAATTTGGCAAAACATTGTCAAGAACATGCTCCCTATTGTGTGAGGCGGTTATATTCCCAGGACAAATGTGTAGATCTGTGCGCTTGTTGAAACATATCCCGGCCCATACCATAACACTTCCCCCTCGGAATGGATGGACTTCTTGGACATAGCGACGATTACGGGGTATGCGTGGGATTGTCCATACCCTTATTCTTCGAGAATCTGAAAATATTCCATATTTGGATTCATCAGTAAAAAGGACACTACGCCATTGATCGTCCCAATCGATATGTTGGTTTGCTCATTCCAGTCTTTGACGCTTATGGTCACGTGTCAATGGAACTTCTCACAATGGACGTCTAGAACCTAGATTCACCTCTCTCAAACGTCGTCTGATGGTTTCGATGGAAACTTGGACCCCATCTGTATTTTGAAGAGTATTCCTTAGCATTCTACTCGCAGATGTGAGCTTTCTTCTAGCCGAAACGGTGATGAAACGATCCTGAGCAGGTGTTGTTTTTCGTCGCCCACCAAGAACCTGACTCCCTGAACCTATTTCAAAGTCGAGTCACACTTTGACTGACTCGCAGCTTTTCCGCTACAACAACCTGACTTAGGCCAACCTGTAGCATTCCGATAGCCCTATTAGCCTCAGCGTTTGTTGATTTACTTCTTGGCATTTTCAGAAAACTCGTTTCAAATCGGAGCAGTTGATAAACTGACTCCAGTTCAAAATAAGAACATTCATGAAGAATATCCAAAGAGCCAAACTTCAAAATAAAGGCGACCAGATTGACGAAATATCTCATACTGATTTTTATTAAATTGATTCAAGTTGTTATTGAGTTTTGAATGATTTTACAGAGATTATCTCTGTACATACTTCTCAAAACGATTGAATACATTATCTCTAACTCTTTGGGGCAGAATAGAATATATTCAGGTAAATAGGAATGGAAATGGGTGGTCACAGAATTGATCCCTGCAGAACACCCAAAAGCATTACGAGCACTCATCGATCCTGATTGTAATTCGACATTGCCAGTTCAGAAAGAGTGAATCCAGAAGATTGAAATAATGATAGTGATAGATAGAGATAAGTAAAGGTAGATGTGCACCATGAACTCCAAATCCCCGACCCATTTCAGGTACTACCAGCTCCCAGTCATCCGATCGCGAAGAACGAATTGGTCTTTCCACTTTTCTCTTCCACTAATTACTCACGAAAACGCTCTTTCAGTCTCGAACCTCAAGGCACTCTGCTCCAATCCATCATTTCGTAATAACTGCATATAATTTGGAAGTGCGATGGGTCTGATAGCAATTGGGCAACTTACGAGCCGCTTGCTTGACCCAGACCTAGTCACGGTGTATCGGTTATGGAAGAACGCACCTCGAGGAACTTACCGACGTGATATTTATGAATTTCGGAGGATGAATTCGAGATAATGTCGTGGATTGTGGTTTAGACCGTCGGGGAATGCTTCGTATGGGGAAATTTCGAAGGCTGCTTCAAGTTAGTTGTACGGAGTGATTATCTGGAGTTTATGTAGGATTTTTCTTGAATGAGTAGCTTGGGGTCATGTGTGGTATGCTTGTTGCGGTTTAGTATTTTTTTAATACCATGAATGTCATGTGAAGACTCTTTTTTCTCTGAAAAAATTCGGCAGGATCATTGGAATGTAGGGAAAGGAATCTGATTTTAACTGGATGAAGCACTATCAACAAAATGTTCAAAATTATTTAGATCATGGTTACCAAACAAGTGTTTAACATGGGGTGGGTCAATTTCTCAACATTGTTGACATTTCACTCTCTAATGCCTGATGATGGCAAGTAAGCTTGTCGAAATGCATTGCTTGTCCTTTTGATGTTATCGGAAAGGATTAACTAATTTTAAAGTGAATGTATTTTTTTATTATAAAACTCCACCCATGGACTACTACCACCAGTTAAAATATTTAATTAGAGTCCATTTGGCAAGATTATATCAGCACCGCAGAGGTAAAGTGTGTTAAGTCACAATATCAAAATTAGACAAAAGAGAGATTTTTCAGTTCGATTATTGTTTCAAAGAATGTTTACTGCCATTATTTGGCGACTTCATATACCTAGGGAGTCAAAAATGTGTTCTACTAGCTAGAATTTACTAATGTGAATCCAATATTGTAGATAGTTCGTGTTCTAAAAAATGTGACTTAACACACTTTACCTCTGAGGTGCTGATATAGAGATTATTAGAAGGCTGTTGTCAATTTCGAAAGAAATACTTGAATAAATATTCTTGCTGAATGGTTGTATTATCTCGTATAAGCGTATTTTCTATACTGAAATAACTCGAAATCTACAAGAGTAGCACCTAGCTCACTCTATAATCTTTGCTCGTGTGTTTTCCTGTTATGAATTTTGTGTTAAAAACTGGCCGACATTTAAAATGCATGGTGATTAATTGCAGAAATAATAAAAGAATAATCTTGAATGTGCATTCTTTTCATTACCCAAGAAAATGGAAATGTAAGTTTTGAAACATGTATCATGTAACTGTCTTGTTCATTGCTTTTCATTTCCAGTGCTGTCAAATGAATAGAGTTTTCGGGGTAAAAATATATTTTACTGGATAACGTATAAAGAATTCTTGCTGGGCTTACATACAGATCTTGTTGTACACCTCTAATATTTTTTTTATCGTTGTTCAAACATTCTGTAATAAATATACAGTGGACTTTCGTTAAGTGGAGCTCCTAGGAACCAAAAAAACTGTTCTACTTATCTATTGTTCGGTTCACCAAACATTCGAGTAATTGAAGTGAGACTTTACTTCATTGAGAGAAAAACTCTCATCATCAATGAGAAACGAGCGTCTGAGCACTGGAAACATGTCCTTAGAGGTCAAAAAATCGTATGATATTCATCAAGTGCTGTGATTTACTTGCGAACCGAATCTTTTTCGGTCTCATTCATTAGATCAAAAAGTTTCACTCATAGAGGCAATGGTGGTTAGAGGAACGTCTTATAGAGGTGGAGGTTCTCTTGACCACCCTTCCAGCAGTTCGACTCATCTACTAGAATCTCTAGACTCTAGACCCATTGAGGTGAAAACGCACTGGGTAAGATATGTATGAATCGGGTCCAGAACAACTGTTCGACTTATCGATGTTCGATTTATCGAGGGTTCACTGTATGAATAAGCTCTTGAAATTGTTATAATAATTTTCTAATATGTGAATAAATTTTTGAAATGTTCTCAATTTCATAATTGTTATATATTGTAGTTGATTTTACACAATCATTTGAAATAAAAATATAAAGAATCCAGAAGCGTATTTCATTTGATTCAAAACAATGTGTAGATGGAAAATATCATCCTGATCAAAAAGCGGAGCCCTGCTTTTGTTTTGTCGATCAGGATGTTTCTTCAAAAGCTAAACAAAGAATACTCAATTTAATGGAAATTTATGAGAAGTATAATTCGAATTTCGCGCCTATTAAAACAGTTTCTCGTACTGAATAATGTTTCCAGCGCCATTTAGGTGTCAAAAGTGAGAAACTAGCCAAAAATAGTAGTCGGATTTCAGTACTACAGATATAAGGGCGTTTCCTATTTTTCTAACTCTATAATCTTTGGAGTCAATGACATGGGATCTGACTGCATTTCATCAGATATCACAAAGAAGCTTCATGATACATTGTATTGAAATTATCCATTAAAATTTCTGAGCTGCATATATTTACATTGACGACCATATCATTTTTCCATATGCATTTTGTTAAGCGTAACATCCGCTTAAAAACCTATGTCAAAATCCATGTTTCTGCTAGATATCTTCCTTCACCCTCCCATTTGGATCTTGATGCAATAATGCATCCAAAATATAATCGAAAGTTAACCAAAGATCGTTGCTCAAGCAACGTCCGGTGTCCAACCAACATTTAAAAATGGTTATTAAACTTCCCGTGACGGTTCGCATAAAACATATCGATAAAAATCGCCGTTGCATCAAGCCCACCTTCGAAAATAACTGATTGAGTAACGATAACGGAAACGGTTCTTCCTCTGCCCGAGATAGAGCTCCGTCGCGAGCTCTCTGGCTGGGAGGTGACGTCAGACCTTCTTGGGACTCGTTGCCAAATATGCCCGATACCTACTCCTTAAGTACATGCGAGGCAAGGTTAGGAGCAGCCATAAATTCAACCTCACAATTTTATCACGTAGCTTTCAGCTGAGATTGTCGCAATTTGAATCCTAATAGACGGTTGTACCGATCGCATATTGATGGGGTGTCGGTTTTGATTCACTTACTCTAATTGAGACCTTCTTGAATATAACAATAACGTGTTGGTTAATTCTATATTCTTTTGATTAGGAGAGCTGAAATAATACAATACATATTGAAAGAAAAAAGGACCTACCTGGGGTTAGTGCAACACAGGAAAACCATACAGGTCTGTAGTATGATAAAATGAGGAAAGGGAAAAAACCCCAGAGAAAAAAACCCTGACCTCACCGGTGTTAGAAAAAAATTTACTGAAAATATTATATCAGAGAATCTTGGAAGACATCTACGTGATCAGAAGAACTTCTTCATGTAGTTCTTCTATGAGCAGCAGAGAAAAACAGACCCTTCACCAATCTAAAATAAAAAAAGATAAAAGCAGAAAAAACTAGCTATTTATAATCAATTCAATGGTTTTCGAATTAACCACCCATTGCAGAAATTCTTTCTTCATGAATTAGTCATGACAGAAATGTCACAATGTTTGAAAGAAATGAAAAAACCCAATCAATTTCCCCTTTTTGAATTGCTAAACATGAGAAAACTTATAACACAACAAGCTAAACCGTAATTTGGACTAAGTGACAAATCAATGAGTACATAATCATCAATTGTCCTCCTTCACGAAGAAGTTCCTCTGTTGCCATGTGGGTTTATTAGAAGATCTCAACACCATGTTCTGTGGCTAATTTCGGAACGTAATCACTCTTGTCCTTCGATTTCCTCCAATATTCAAATGTAAATTCTCAGCCTTGTTCTCTGATCGTGAGGGTTCTTTCAAACCAGGTACGACCATCCTAGTGATGATTTTTCGGAACTTCAGATGTTTGAAGACCGCTACGGGACCCTAATGAAAGGAAATCATCTCCCATAGATAAACCAAACATATCTTGGAACACAAGAAAACAGAATATTTCTCAGGACCAAAACTTACGACAGATTCGGAGAATTGTCAAAATGACAATAGAAAATCGTTCATAAAAGAATTGAAGGAGATTTTAGGCTCTTGTTGAAACTGATAGTAAGAGCAATTGCCCGTCCTGGTACTACATAAAGTTGACTCCAAGTCTTCTTATCAACCTCTGTCAAAGCAAAAAAAAATATGCTTACCGCAGATGTAGGCGAAACTTTAGGTGAAATAATTCCTAATAGACCACGGCCAATGAGCCCGGAAGATTCTCTCACTGTGAGAGATAAATTAAAATCTCGAAAGATATAGATCAAATCCGATGAAATTGCAAGAATTAAAAATATACAGCAATAAATTAACATTCCAATAAAAATCTATTCAAACTGGCCTGAACAAAATTTATAGTAGAGTATGAATTTTTATGAAATATTTTTTTTTCGTTTCATTTTTCATCTTTTTCCTTTCCATCATGTTGAGACATGCAGGAATCTTGTTATACATTTATGGCTTCATGATTCATGCTCAGCTGATTTGGAAGGTGAGGAGTTCTCTTCATTTCTTTTTGTATGTTGCAGTATTCTCCATTTCATGACAGTATTTTCGTTGTTGTGGATGTATAATACACAGATAAGTATGTACGAACAGGTATTAAGTGCAAATTTTTGGACCTAGAAGTAGCTTTACAGCTTTCAGTTCAGCGTACGTATGATTCGAATGGCATTTTTTTTTTGGTTAACAAAGATCTTATTTTCTCAGGTCTACCACCCTCAAATAATAACCCATAGTCGAAAAGGCTGTGAGGACCAATGAATAACTTCCTTTTTGTACAGATTGTACCAAGTTCGACGGCCTATTCGTTTCTGGAGAACTGGACATATTTGAAGATGATAATTTCAGAAATATCCAGAAAAAACTGAAGAAAAAAGGGAGATAAGAGTATTCGGTATTATGTTTGTTATTCCTAATCTGGATATCTTAAGCACAAACCGTTTTCATATTTTTGAAGTCGAAGACAGTGGAAATATTGTACATTTTCAAAATATTGAAAAACTGGTCACAGGGTGTTCCAAATGTTGGGTCGGAAATTGGGATCAAGATTGGCCCATAACTTTCGTTTCTTAAATTAGAACCCTATTTTTTTATGATTGCTTTGGATTGTTCGAAGAAATAATAATAATAATAATAATTCTTCAGTTATTCAGGAATTCCTGATTTCAAGTCGTACGTAGCGTCAAATTCATAGAATCTGTTTCTTGTCAACAAATGACCTTGGTCATAGAAGATAAATTACTCCAATAACTCACTAGTGACACACCACTTTTCTGACTTCATTTATCATTGTTGATATGGAACAGATTTCATGAATTTGAAGCTACGTACGACATAAAATCAGAATATCCTAAATAACTCAAGAATTACTAATTTTAGTAGCATCAACATGAAGAAACATTATCATAATTTTTCTTCGAACAATCCAACGCAATCATAATAAAATAGGGTTCTAATTTCAAAAAAGTAAGTTATGGGCCAATCTTGATCCCAATTTTTGACCCAACATTTGGAACACCCGTGACGAGTTTTTCAAAATTCTCAAAATGTACAAGATTTCTCTTCGACTTCAAAAATATGAAAACGATTTTTGCTTAAGATATTTAGAATAGGAACAACAAACATGATACCTAATACTCTTATCTCCCTTTTTTTCAGTTTTTTCTCGATATTTTGGAAAGAATTTTGACGAATGCAACGATTTCAGTACGAAAGTATTCAGAATTGCATACTCTATCAAATTTGAAAGTGAAAAAACAGGAAAAAAAAATTTCTACTCCTTGTTAACTGAAAGTGGTCAGGCTCCAAAAATATTTTAGCTCGGTAGATAATGTCAAACAATAACATAATCTCAATTTTCAGATTTCAAATAGGTCGAGTTTTCCAGAAACGCATAATAGGCAGTCGAACTTGGTACACTCTGTATATTGTTTATTTCAAGGTAGTCTTCCTTTGGTTTGCCATCGAAGACAATGGTACTTTCCTCCATTCATTTTTTCTAGAGCTCCTCCTGGATTGTACAACAATAAGGGAGGAGGTATTGTCAACATTAAAAAATGTGCTGTTGTAAACCGAATTTTAGGGTGAGTCATTAAATTTCTAACATCATTGGTCCCAGCGTAGACCCCTGAGGATCACCTCCTCTGATTCCATATCGATGTAGCTCCTGCAGCAAAACTTTGTGTTTGAGAGTGTCAAATGTCAAATGTCTTACTTGGTCATTTATAATAATATTAAATATAAAATATCTGAATGGATGGTTCACATATTTTTTGAAACATAATTTCGAGTTTCGATAGCCCCAAATTTCTCATTACACTACAAACTATGAGTGTCTTGTGTCTTGGCTGAGTAGCCAACTTTTCCACAGTATAAGCATCGTATCTTTTCGGCAATAACATTAACAGGTTATCTTATAAATTCATATTTATGATATCAGAAAAGCCATTTCTTCGATATCTTCATCCAGGAAGTAAAAATAGGAATATTAAATCAATAAACATCGTAAGGTCATTACCGTCTGTCTTGAACTTGAAGTGTATTATCATACAAAAACACTGTAACTATAATCATAAGATAAACTGTACATATGAGATTTTGTTGTGCCTGAGTTATGAATACTCATGAAGTATTTATAAATAAATAAACAACTCCAAGACAGACAGGGCTATAACTAGAAGATAAACTCACACTCTAATATCTAAAGATTCCAAACAGGAAGCAAATTCAACATGCCAAAATAATAATATTTAAATCCTTAAAATGTCAACTTTCATTCGAACCAAAAACTTTATTCGGTGAGTCGATCCAATGATAAAAGTTATCTCCGCAACAATTATTGTCCTCACAAATTTTTCCAGAAACCCAATATTCGCGAAATAAATTTGAAAAAAATTAGAATTCGAAATTTGCAAATAAATGCTTGGATTTAAATATATATCCAAGAAAGTTGTCATAATGAATGGAAATAGCTCTGCATGGTCTTCCTAAATTCTTCAACAGGTTAGGTATCCCGAATACAGGAAGTGATAGATTTTACTATGAATTTATTCTTAATTTTGCTAACGATTTCCTTCACAAATCTTTTATTACTCTACTATCGATCCAAGAATTCGTATAAATAAAATATATCACGTACTGTTTCAGGTTTCTTAGGAATCAGGAACTGTATGTAAATTGTTTTCACATTTGATATTCTCAAGCTTAACTTCGTTTTGTCTGAATAGAAGGCAAGTTTATGGAAACAACAGCAGGCTTTTGAAAGAAAAAATTGTTTATGCAGAGTGTCCTACTTGATTTGAGGATGTTTGTGCTTCTGATTGAAAATAAAGTTCTAAACGTTACAAACATTGAAATTTTATTTTTATTTTTCATTGTTAAGCAAGAATTCTTTTAAATAAATTAGTGGACAAGTTTCAGGCAGATGCCTTTTTTCTATCATTGTAAAATTTACTCATTGATTTCTTTTACGCGGACTGGGGAAGAATAACCCCAAGAAAATTCAGGAAGGTGCTGAGACCTCCCTTAATATATTGGAATCGATATAAAATTTTTCACAACCTCATAAACTTCAAAATGGGTCACAGCAAGATGAAAAATTATAAATCAAAAGCATAAGGAAATTTATTTTGTTTGCTCTGTTATGTCCTGCTTTTTTCCTTCATTTTGTATGATACGGTGGACTTAAGCTATTATACCATACGCTGAATCATTTGTTTCTTGGAATATTTCATCGAATATTTTCCTTATTTTTTGCACCCGATTATAAAATTGAATCATTATTCTAACCAACCGAAGCATGTTTGCATATATCCTGTTATGAAAAAACTAACAATCATGTGAATAATAATTTTTTATAAACACTGAGATTCATGGAAGAGGATTGATGTGCATAAAGCAAAATTGAATTATATTTCCGATGAAAATCTCAATGGAAGTTCTTCGCAGAAGCACTGCATAGGACGCACAAGACGATCTATTGAAAATTCCGCAAGCATCGATGCACGTGATACAATAAATAAATCAAAATTGCAGTAAGGTTGCTGCCAGATTGAAGTTTCAGCTAAGTATGGGGTTTTGAAGAAAATAAAACAGCAGAAATATACTTGAAAGAGAATGAATAGATATTTCGAGTGTTTTTTAGAGTGATACAACTTTAGGTTGGCAGTACTGCTCATTTCACAACCTATTCAACATTTGATTGTTGCTTTTTAATTAATTGGGATTGAAATTTCATTATGAATAGATTTACACCAGAAGAAACTCCTGCAAATTGTTGAATACTAAATAAAAAGCCACAAAAACATTTTGAAAAGGTAGTAAAATAAAGCAGTCTTGCTAATTTAAAGTTGTATCACTCTAAAAAAACACCCTAAACCTTCATCTAACAAAGAGAAATGTGGATTTCACTAGGCATGACTTGCGCTTCTTCAATTATTTTCAGAGATGGTGACAATTTATTGAGTTCATAAAAATTTTACAGCTCAATAAGAAATGATATCAAGGAACCCTTAAAGATCTTTCATTAATTTTTTTTATTTTACATCGGAAATAAAACGACACTACTCCAAAAACACTGAAAAACTTTCATATTCCAAGCATTATTATTTTTACACTTCCTTTTTTCTAGACATAAATTTCCACTTTGTTCATCATTAAATTGCACATATTTTTTATTGTGCAAATAACACTTGTCAGCTGAAAATAATTTCGATAATTAAAATTTGAATTTCATACTCCGGAGTAGATTGTTTTATCATTATCGATCAAGGTGCTACGAGAATTATTACATTTATGGAATTTACGGAAATCAGAAGTCTCACCTGTAATAGTATATTCTAAAACAAGTTGCAGAATGAGCTTCTATTCCAACACGAATGCGAAGTTCGAAAACGAGCGACGAAGGAGCGAGTTTTCGATAGCATGAGTGTTGGAATTGCCTTCTGCAACGAGTATTAGACGGTATTTTCTCTATTTCAGTCAATTTTTGTGAAATATTCTCGAAATTCAAATGAAAATTCAGATTAGTGACTTTTGTTTTGTATCTTGGCAGTTGGTGTGACATACGAAATTTGACAGATCACGGAATTTGAATTGTTTTGATTCGAAACTTAATTCTATCGGAGGTCAGTACTGACAACCATAAAACGAAAAATATATCTGAAAACAATGCTGTAATGAGTTTCATTACAGCACTACTTTTAGTACTGTAATGAACCCATTACGATACTGAAATAGAGAAACAATATTTCTCAGTTTTTTCACTTGTGAAACATTGTCAGAATGACAATTCTCGTAATATGTCATAGTTCTTGGTCCTGAAAAATATTCTGTTTTCTTGTGTTATAACATGTTTGGTTTATCTATGGGAGATGATTGCCTTTCATTGGGGTCCCGTAGCGGTCTTCAAACATCTGAAGTGCCGAAAAATCATCACCTGGAAGGTCGTATCTGGTTTGAAAAAACCCTCACGACCAGAGAGCAAGAATTTGTGGATTTTGAATATCGAAGGAATTTCGAAAAACAAGTGTGATTACGTCTCCAAATTAGCTGATGAACATGGTATCGAAGTGATTCTTCTGCAAGAAACCCACACGGCAACAGAAAAAAATCCTCGTGAAAGAGGACAGTTGAAAGGTTATGTATTAATTGATTTTTTACAAGTTTAGCTTGTTATGTTGAAAAATTATCATTTTCGTAACTTTCAACAGATTCGGAAAGGGGAAATTGATGGAGTTTTTCTTTCATTTCTTTCAAATTTTGTGACATTTCTGTCATATATATTTATGAACCTCCGAACATTATTTGGCCAAGAAATCTTAATGTTGATGTTTTTTAAAGTAGCAAATGCATTTCCAAAATGCATTTGATTTATTCTGAATAATCGGTTTCTTTTCTGCTTTTGTCTTTTTTCATTTCAGATTAAGAATTGCGAGTCGTTTTGGGAAGAATCTGTTTATCCGAGCCCATCGACGGATAACACTGATGATCACACTGATGTCTTTCAAGATTTTCCAAAACTTATTTTGTTAACGGGGAGACAGGTTTTTTCGGCTGAGGTTTTTACCCCTGGCTGTATAGTATCGTATGATACTAGTGATGATAGTATCGTATGATTCTATATTATCATACGAAGAATGTTATGATACCCCGTTCTTCTTTTACCTCAGCTTAGGTACTTTTTGTTTCAACATTTATTGTATTATTTTAGGTCTCTTTTTCATAAAAAATATATATATATATATATTAGATGAAAAATCATTGAAATGGAAGAAAAATTATTTTAAGATTCTTAGTATTATCTACAATTTAAACCCGAAAAAAGTTTACAATTCAGTGGTAAAATATCATATAGGGTGCCCCATTGAAAAAGCAACAAGTGTGTGTTATCTTTAAAACGATAGATCTGGAAATTTTAAATGTAAGCCAATGGATTCTACGTAAAAATATTTATCAAAGACAGTTTTCATCTCGAAAATTATGAGAGGTTGTAAAGATATACATCAGGAGCAACTATTAAATGAGAAACACTTAATTTTAATCACCACTTCTTAAGGGACTCATCTTAATTTCATATGAGCATTCACCTCCTGAATTTTGTCGCATGAATTTAGGAACCCCCAGGTACAAATCATTCTCTATATTTGTATACAGTCATGAGTTCATTCACTTCAGTGAAAAGCAGTGGCGTAGTGAGGGGGGTGCAAGAGGGGGCATCATGCCCCGGCGCTACTCATATAGGGGCGCCAAATGGTTGGCAATCCAAAAAAATTGCTGGATTAAGTAGGAGCTACTGCAGCTAAAAAAGACTCAATCGTTGTGACAAATTTTGGAATAATTGAAAAAATATATTTGTTTTCCTCACATTCAACGTTACGATGGAAAAATTTTGAAAATGCTGTAGAAAAAATTGTCAAACGTGAATCTGAAACACAATGGAGCGCCAGAATATAAGCGGTTAGGGTTATTGTCGATGAGCTAGAAAATATAGAAGAACTTTTAGAAAAACTAGCAGAAGATACTACTACAAGTGACAACAGAAGTGAAGCTAGAAATCGATTACAAAATATACTTACTTTCAATTTCATAACTTTTGTTCGTTTCTGATTTGAAATCTTCAGGAAGATGGATCATGTAAACTTCAGGTTGCAAGGTCTTAGATTTAATTTTAGAAAAGCGTTTCATGATCTTGAATCATTAGCGACTGAACTAGCCGAAATTTGGGACAAGCCCTGTAAAGAGGTCACTCTGTGAAAAATGGGATATTGATATAACGTGTGATAAAACGTTGCAAAATACCCAGAAAATTAGTAATTAGTTAGAGATGTTGTTTTTTTCTGAAAGTGAGATTTCTCGCGTTATGAAGAGCATTCTTGATCGTCTCCAACAAGAAATATATTCACGATTAAGTGACCCTTATACCAAATTTGGATTTTTACTAGATATTGAATATTTATAACAAGGATAATGTTGACAAGGACCTTGAAGAAAATTGTAAAAATTTGGGTGAATTTTATAATACTGATTTCAACGGAATAGAATTCTTCAACGAATTAGGTGATTGCAAAATGTAACTTTGCACTAGAAAAGAAATTGAACCTTGAACTCCCTTGGAATTTCTGAATTTTATAATCTCGTATGGAGAAGATGTTTTTCCAAACCTGAGAGTTCCACTTCGAATACTCCTGACTCTCTCAGCTTCAATTGCTAGCTGCACGATCAATACAAATTACTTCTGACATATCTACGATTAACGATGGGACAAGATCGCCTAAGTGACCTGGCATTTTCAAGTGTGGAAGAAGAAAATTTTGAAATGATAAACTTTGATGAGATTATTAATGAATTTGATTCATCAAATGCAAGAAAAATTCATACAAAGTAATAGGTTATATTAATGTAGGTACTACTCGGATATTCTTATTATTATTAAATTTTTATCTCCTCGAATATAATGAATATTAACTTTTTTATAGTTCTGAAACTGCGTTTCTTTTGATATTTCTTCATAAATATATAAAATGAATGAAAAGTATATCTTGAAGTAATTCTAGATGATCACATACATCATATATCTATTCTTGTTTTCTCTACTACATTTTTGGTGCAAAATTTAAAGCCTTGCTTGAGCCTATGACTTTTTTTATCTTACTTCATTCATTTGGTAATTCGCGTGTATATTTCACATAAATATAATATTTTATGTCTTTATGGATTTCGAAGGGGGAGGCGCTAAAGAGGTTTTGTGCCCCGGGCGCGAGTTGAGCTCGCTACGCCACTGGTGAAAAGTGAGTTTCGATCACCCCAAACCACAGGAAAAGTTCATTGAAATAATAAGAATCGAAAGTCGCCCTGAAGAGTAAACAAACCTGTGAACCAAACACTTCTCCCGATTTTTTCGATGCAATTAGAATGAAAAATAATTGAAACAAAAAATTAACAATATTCAAGTAATAAATTCCAATAATTCCATCAAAAATGACCATCACTCAAGCCCTGTTCGAAAAATCCAAACAGACTTATGTTTCCGCCATCAATTTCCTCTTAGAAATTTTTTCATCGACTGACGCACGTTTCGTCCGAATCTATGAACATCTTCAGCGAGCAGATATTCGATCGGTCCAATTAAGCGCGATTAAATGCGGCAATTAATTTCGGTTAATCTCGTAGACAGACAGGAATTAGAAGAAAGGCCTTACAGATCGAGCATGTGTATCGCCGTGTTTTGTTTTTATAGTGAGTACTATAAAATAATTCATTTTGGCACCGCGATCGACCAAGGTCGATAAAAACTGCGAGAGAAAGAGCAGGGCGATCAGTGCTGGCGTGTGGTACTGGCTGGACGATCATCTATCTACAAGACGATAGAAAGGCGTCGATATCGGTACTACCTAAAGAAAAACCTCGCGAAAACTGTCAGTCGCTCTTAGTTCCGATCCCAGGAGTGGAAGTTTGGTTGGAATCGGTTTTGTTGT
Source organism: Hippodamia convergens (assembly GCA_038502775.1). Lineage (NCBI taxonomy): Eukaryota > Metazoa > Arthropoda > Insecta > Coleoptera > Coccinellidae > Hippodamia > Hippodamia convergens. The sequence goes on along the minus strand of CM076609.1, from coordinate 72,193,998 downwards.
GGGGCTGTTTTTGGAATTTTAGTTTCTCGGTGAGTGTTTTATTTTTTTTATTTGAATCAATTTGTGGATTTGAATTTTTTTTTTCATTGTGATTGAGGAAAAACCGCAGTATGATTTTCTGATGGAAAAATATGTTGTTGAAATAATCGCTTCAATAATTGATTACGTTTTTAAAACTTTAATATTTAAAAGCCGAATGATAGATGATAATATTTTGATACTTTTAAAATAATCTGGCTCAATTTTTTTCAGGTATTAAGTATTATTTGAATTGATAGTTTAACAGATTCATCAATATCAAATGAAAATTAGTATATGAATAGAAAATGAAGAAAGGATGTAGAGAGATGTCATAGAGAGGCGCGACAATTTTTGCTGATTTGTTTAAAATCTCAAATCAATTCAAACTGAGAATTGTAATTTTTTTAACAGTGCTCGGGAAAATAATGAAATGGTAAACTCCATTAATTGCAGGAATATTTGGAAACTGTAGTCGGCTTCTGGTTCTGACGAAAAATAAATGAAACACAAAAGAACGAAAAAAAAATTTCTTGAAATAATAATGAAAAAATCAATTCAACTCTCAGAGTTTCCTTTCTGAGTCATTAGTTTAGAAATTTCAATTTTATTCCAGAGCACTCATATGGTACAGTAGGTAAATCTATCAAGGAAAATATGCGTTTTAAAGAAAAGATACATCCAAGCATTTTTTTGCGAAAAACGATAGAAGAGCATTAAATGAGAGTTTTAGATGTCAAGGGTGCTCAGAAAAAAACTAATCTACCTGTTATGTACTTATTCTTTTTTCGAGAAACATAAATAAAGTCGCTAAGCTACGGTGTCTAGTTTCTCTGCTACAGGTGATTTTAGAATTTGGACAATTTTTATAATCCGTTATAACTTCCTCAGTATCGTTACTACGTTCTTAAAATAAAAACGTCATTAGTGCAGTTTTTCAGTAATTTTCATCGGTGCTATCGAAATTTCAGTGCCGCTTCAAATTTTGGAAAAATTTGAAAATAATTTATCTTTTCAAATGAAACCATTGTGATATTATATAATATTTTTCGAAAGACTTTTCTCAGACAATTTCAAAATAGTATATTCTAAAACAAGTTGCAGAATGAGCTCCTATTCCAACACGAATGCGAGTGTTGAAATTGCCTTCTGCAACGAGTATTAGACGATATTTTCTCTATTTCAGTCAAGATTTCTGAAATACTCTCGAAATTCAAATAAAAATTCAGATTAGTGACTTTTGTATTGTATCTTGGCAGTTAGTGTGACTTACGAAATTTTACAGATTACGGAATTTGAATTGATTTGATTTGAAAATTGAAAGGATTTGAGCCCAGTACTGACAACCACAAAACGAAAAATATAACTGAAAACAATGCTGTAATGAGTTCCATACAGCACTACTTTCAGTACTGTAATGAACTCATTACGATACTGAAATAGAGAATAGTATATTCTAAAACAAGTTGCAGAATGAGCTCCTATTCCAACACGAATGCGAAGTTCGAAAACGAGCGACGAAGGAGCGAGTTCTCGATAGCATGAGTGTTTGAATTGCCTTCTGCAACGAGTATTAGACGGTATTTTCTCTATTTCAGTCAATTTTTGTGAAATACTCTCGAAATTCAAATGAAAATTCAGATTAGTGACTTTTGTATTTTATCTTGGCAGTTGGTGTGACATACGAAATTTGACAGATCACGAAATATGAATTGATTTGATTCGAAACATGATTCGATCGGAGGTCAGTACTGACAACCATAAAACGAAAAATATAACTGAAAACAATGCTGTAATGAGTTTCATTACAGCACTACTTTTAGTACTGTAATGAACTCATTACGATACTGAAATAGAGAAAATAATTTTAGTGTACTATGATATTTTTCAATAGACTTTACGTAGACAAAATATTATGATATTATAATTTATTTCCAAGTTTATATATCGAAAATTTCGAAAAAACATTTTTCGATCAATAAAATCAAAAAAGTTTTTGATTTTGATTCATATCTCTTTAACTGAGGAGGTCATAGAACTTGATATTCCACAATTGAGAGCTGTCAAATTGAAAGCATAACATAATATGATTATATTTTTATACAGACACGAGATTTGTTTCTCGAAACTTTTTGATTCTTTAATGAACAATATTTGACAGCAGAGATTTTTAATCTTTAATCACAGTTTCAACGTCAGTTAATGAGAGCCTGCTCAAATTATGTTGACCGTTGAGTGTTTTTTCGAAATTTTCGATAAATAATAAAATCGGAAGTATATCATAATATAAATTTTTTAAATTGTCTAAGAAAAATCCATTGAAAAATATCATAGCACACAATTTTTTCTATTTGAATTTTATTTCAATTCCTTTAAAATTTGAAGCAGCAACGAAATTTCGATAGCACCGTTAGGAAGTTTTGAAAAAAACTGCCCTAAAGATGATTTTATTAGTTGCAATACTGCGGAAGTTGTAGCCAATTATCATAATAATTAGCACACCGTAGCGTATCGCGGTTTTCAGTAATTCACGTTTCCCGAGAAAAAAAAACATGACATGTGTATTACTTTTTCTCTACCTTTTTTTATTCATGAGATGTAGTATTATGTCATCGAAATGTGACCATCCTGTATATAGATTCCAACATGTTCCAGTCGCTGTAACTGAGAAACGGTTTCTCGCTCAAGAAAATGTTTTGAAACTAAGTTTTCATTGACACTCTCACGATAAAAAATGTTCAAGCAAATATGGCAAAAAGCACTTATTTGAGGTAGGTACTTTGACGCATCTAGTTCTTGTACTTACTATCGCAGCAAGTCGACTTAATGAGAAGAGCTGTAGAAAATGATGTATCCAACAATTTTTGCCTGCATACATTTTACGAGAAACCGAAGAAAATGGAATACAAAACACTTTTGATTTTTTTTTTCAAAATGAATCTTTTAGTTTCTTCCACAAGGCACTACATATTTATATTATGCAATATAGAGAATCATTGAAAGCTTGAACGAATAAGTGTTAAATAATAAAATGTTGACAATTTTTTTTTTGTTTTCATGTCGATTCATGCCTATAAGTCCAAAAAAACGACCGTGCCTTAATTACTCACGTTTAGTTGATCTTAAAACAATCTCAGATTCTCACATGTCGCATCCATTCACAAACAAAATCCCGTTGACGACCGTAGTCACGGTCATCTTCAGGATCACACAAATGTCGTGATTTTTTTTTGCGTCCAAGAAAGTGAACCGCATTTTCGGCTGTTGTTGCGCAAGAAGATCTTGACCGCGCGTTACCCTGACGTGAATTTTGTCATATCGATGGATATTCGATTTAAGAAATTAATGTTCCGTTTATTCAAATGGACCGAAAATCCGATTATTCATGCGATTCGTCGAGTTGATGTAATACGCACACGAAAACCGTTTTTGCGCACTGTAGGTACCCATTATTTCCAGCAGGTCCGGCGCTGACGAAACGTTTTTAGCCATGGGCGAAGGTGAAAAATTATCAATTTTGAATTTTTCGATTCTGAAACAGGGTCAAGATCATGCGGTACAATAATCTATATAAATTCAAGGAATTCGGTTTAATTATTAGGAGCAATAAGTAGGGAAGGGTTGCTGGAAGATTTACATTCCAGTCCTGTCTGATACAACTGGGAAACTCTTTCAAAAATCGAGTTCTTGTGGAAAAAAAGATTTGAAAATATTATTTTACCTGACTCTGCCACATCTTATGAAGATGTTCGATATATACTGCTCTATAAGAGTTTTGAAAAGTAAGTAATCTTCGAGAAATCGCTGTAAAATCATTTAAAAGTCAATAACAACTTGAATCGAACCAATAAAAATCAGTATGAGACATTTCGTCAATCTGGTTGCCTTTCTTCTGAAGTTTGGTTCGTTGCATATGCTTCATGCTTATTTTGAAATGGAGTCAGTTTATCAACGGCTTCAATTTATAACGAGTTTTCTGAAAATGCAAAAACGTAAACAAACGCTGAGGCTAATAGGGCTATCGGAATGCTGCAGGGTGTTGTAGCGGAAAGGCTCCAAGTCAGCCAAAGTGAGATATCTCGACTTTTGAAAAAGTTCTGTGTAGGAAAGACCAAGGCTTCGTGGGCGACGAAAAACAACACCTGCTCAGGATCGTTCCATCACCGTTTCGGCGAGAAGAAAGCCTACATCTACGTGTATAATGCTACGGAATACTCTTCAAAATGCAGATGGGGTCCAAGTTTCCATCGAAATCATCAGATGACGTTTGAGAGAGGTGAATCTAGGTTCTAGACGTCCATTAAGGGGAGTGCCATTAACATGTGACCATAAGCGTCAAAGACTGGAATGAGCAAAGCAACATTTCAATTGGAACGATCAATGGCGTAGTGTCCTTTTCACTGGTGAATCCAGATATGGACGATTTTCAGATTCTCGAAGAATAAGTGTATGGACAATCCCACGCATACCCCGTAATCGTCGCTATGTCCAAGATGTCCATCCATTCCGAGGAGGTAGTGTTATGGTATGGGACGGGATAGGTTTCAACGGGCGCACAGATCTACACATTTGTCCTGGGAATATGACCGCCTTACACCATAAGAGGCATGTCATTGAGAATGTTGTGAAAAATTTTCACGCTCCTATTGGTGAAACTTTTCAAGTTCTAGACGATAACGATGGACCGCACCGTGCAGCCATAGTTGAGAATGCGCGCGAGGAGTTTGATATTCCACATTTACCAATACCTCCGCACTCACCAGATTTGAATTGCATAGAACATGCATGTGATATGCTCCAAAGAAGATTAGATAATCATCAACCTACCCCAGAATCCTTAAATGATCTGAGAGAGCTCCTGCCCCGTTTATGGAACCAAATTTCTCAAGAAATGTTCAACAACCTCGTGTGTGCAAAGAAGACGTCAAGCTGCTATTGATGCCCGTGGAGGCCATACATTGTATTGATTGTTTTGAAATGCTCGATTTCTCTGGAAATAAAATTTCATTATTTCACTTGGTTTTTTTTAACCACTTTGTTACCGATGCAGACCTACAGGCTGAAATCAATCTTATTTTCTGCAACTTGAAATCATATCAATATGAATTTTCATCACAAAATCTCATTTGAACAATATTTTTTTGCAATTTAAGTCAATATCCCTAACTCATGTGGAGCAGTTTATTTGAAATCAAAGTTACCCACTATCTGAAAAATCTCGATATTTTGGTGCCAAATCATTTCACTGAGAACCATTCGAGACAGTGAGTGATTTTTGTGAATGTCCAGAATTTCACGAAGTTATTAATAAATGCGGCACATTCGCACATTCATTCAAGTAGTCAATTTACAAGTACTGAATGATTTTCGTTTCCTCATCGATGAGAAACTCAAAATGTAAGTGATCGAATGAGAGAAAAACAAAGATGTTAATTTTTACCCAAGAAATATCCATTTTTAAGGTTTGATCAGATATATCTCATGAACAACAAACAATACGCAAAGTGCATACATATTATTCGGATGATCTCATCCAAATATATATGCATCCGTTATCTACATATGGATTTTGCAGTTGAATACAACAATCCATTCATTCATCTATAAACAAGACATCTGAAATACTCATCGAGTTACCTAGAAATTGTAAGTGGTACTCTTTATACATTAAATGTCATATGTCATTTTGAGATCATAGAAACTTCATTGGTTTTCTTGGTTCATCTTTGATTGATGAGTTTTTGTCTGCCAATATGACACCATGACGTCTATGTCCTCTTCATGGTTATTTCAGACAGTCCAATATTGTTAAGTGATCTCCAACAAAAATATCTGTTTTTCTCGTTAAAGAACTGTCAAATACTTCAAATATTCTCAAAGGAATCGTTGCTAAATAACCGTTAAAACGTACCTGTAAATAATTTCATCAATTTGTAAATTACAAATGTGTAATAATTCTATTGTATGTGGCTAAGTGTTAGGCCAACTAAATGTGTTGTTTCACAACAATGGACGACGTTTAACTCCTCATATTTCCTTACAACCGTAATTGTCGCTTTTGGACCGTTCATCTCGACCTTAAGATCGTGTCAAGTCCGTATAAAAACGAGGGAAGAATTAACTGTAAATTATTTTTCCATCAAACATCTATCAAGGAAACTTAATTTCCAGGAGGTGTGGAATTTAACAATCGAAGAGGAAGAGAAAAGGTCGTGTAATGTATGCTTATTATCGTCATAACTGTTGCGATTTACTAAATATTGGTTAATTCTATTGGGATCTTTTACAAAACTAATAAACAATTCAATTACTTCACAAGATGTCGGAAACACCTAGAATGTTGATTCGCTATTAAATGCAGTTGTTGAAACACATTTGAAATTAAATGTGCAGAGTGTTGAAATTCTATGCTCATTGAGAACATTTGGTGAACAATTTGGGGTACTCAACTGTTTTTCAAGGACCTCCGATATTTTTTCACAATAAAGATATTGCAATAAGCATTTGTTGGTTTCACGAATAAAAGTATCATACAGAATTTGAGATAGTTTAGGGACGTTTTCAATAATCATGATGGGATTTCTACAAAAACTATTTTAAAAAAAACGTAAGAATAAACGCTATAACCATTCACAAATTCCTGACACTGTCAGAAATTCAGCGTTCGAGTTACAATCTCAGAGCAAGAATCTTAATAAATTAATTATTCCTAATGGACCACGGCCAATAAGCCCGGAAGACTCTTTTAACGTCAATATAAATATTGTGCCTACTCAAAAAGAAATTTCGACCAACAAATCAACTGCTCAACATGAGTTAGGGATATTGACTTAAATTGCAAAAAAATATAGTTTAAATGAGAGTTTGTAATGAAATTTCATATTAATATTAATATGATATCAAGTGGCAGGAAATAAATTTAATTTTAGCCTATAGGTCTTCAGCGTATACAGGTGGTTGAGAAAAATCGGGTAAAATAACGAAATTTTATTCCCAGAGAATTCAAGCATTTTAAGACTATCAATACAATGTATGGCCTCGACGGGCATCAATAACAGCTTGACATCTTCTTTGCATTCTACACCTACACACGAGGTTGTTGAACATTTCTTGAGGAATTTGGTTCCATAAACGGGGCAGAAGCTCTCTCAGTTCATTTAAGGATTCTGGGGTAGGTTGATGATTATCTAATTTCTTTGGAGCATATCCCATGCATGTTCTATGCAATTCAAATCTGGTGAGTGCGAAGGTATTGGTAAATGTCGAATACCAAGCTCTTCGCGCGCATTCTCAACTATGGCTGCACGGTGCGGTCTAGCGTTATCGTCTAGAAATTGAAAAGTTTCACCAATAGCAGCGTGAAAATTTGGCAAAACATTGTCGATGACATGCTCCCTATAGTGTAAAGCGGTCATATTCCTTGGACAAATGTGTAGATATGTGCGCTCGTTGAAACATATCCCGGCCCATACCATAACACTACCCTCTTGGAATGGATGGACTTCTTGGACATAGCGACGATTACGGGGTATGCGTGGGATAGTCCATACCCTTTCTCTTCGAGAATCTGAAAATCGTCCATATCAGGATTCATCAGTGAAAAAGACACAACGCCATTGATCGTTCCAATTGATATGCTGCCTTGCTCATTCCAGTCTTTGGTCACTTGTTAATGGAACTCCGCTTATGGGACGTCTAGAACCTAGATGCACCTCTCTCAAACGTCGTCTGATGGTTTTGATGGCAACTTGGAACCCATCTACATTTTGAAGAGTATTCCGCAGCATTCTATACGTACATGTAGGCTTTCTTCTCGCCGACACGTTGATGAAACGATCCTGAGCAGGTGTTGTTTTTCGTCGCCCACCAAGCCTTGGTCTTTCCAACACGAAACCTGTCTCTCTGAACCTATTCCAAAGTCGAGATATAACACTTTGGCAGGTTCCGCTACAACAACCTGAGTTGGGCTACCCTGTAGCATTCCGATAGCCCTATTAGCCTCAGCGTTTGTTTCTTTACGTCTTGGAATTTTCAGAAAACTCGTTTCAAATCGAAGCCGTTGATAAACTGACTCCATTTCAAAATAAGAACATTCATAAAGCATATGCAAAGAACCAAACTTCAGAAAAAAGGCGACCAGATTGATGAAATATCTCATAATGATTTTTATTGGATCGATTCAAGTTGTTATTGCGTTTTAAATTATTTTCTCGAAGATTATAAACTTTTCAAAACGATTGAATACGATATCTGTAACTCTTGTGAAGCAGTTTATATAGCAGAAACACCGGATTTGTCACAGAGTTACATGTTCACAAGACAGAAAATTCGAAAAGACTAAATGATTATAATCCAATCTGCCCATACTTGTTTCGGATAACCCAGGTATAGTGGCATTGGAACAGAATGGTAGTTAAAGCTCTAACATTTTCGAATATCTTTTCGATATTCAATGAAACTTCTCGGAGGTAACCTACTTCAAATTGGCCAATTGGGGACAATAACGCAAAAACACCCGTAACCTCATTCGATAAATCAGAAACAATCATTCGACCAATAGATCGCTGCATTGTTATCATTCAATTCGCAGGTTGATAGGTGAAAATAGGTGAATGCATAGAAATAGGGCCATTCAGAAAACCTTCAAATTAAACCAAAAACTTCACGATGAATACTGTACAGGGCGTCCCAAATTCAATGCTCACTTAACAAACAAATTTTTTTCAAGCTGAATAGTTATTACGAGTGTTAAAAGTGACGTTTTATTTTGTGAGTGAAAAATTTCACCAACAAGATAAAATCACTTTTAACACAAATACCATACAATGTTTTTTGTACAACTGCCCTATTTTGATAATGAAATGGGCGAATTTGCAATGACAATAAACTTCAAAATGCATTTTAATATCCAAATAATAAAAAGTTGTTGTGAATGATTACTAACAAATGAGAAAAGACGCTGTAATTTGAATTTCGTTCATGTCCAATTTTCGTCTTGGGTTTCGAACTTGATATGTTTGTTGAGAGTCCAATTATTAATAAAAGTGTCGATTTGGTTGTTCCTCTGGATATTGAAGAGTCTGCAAGAAGAGCAAATCTGGAACTAAAAAATCTGTTCAGCAGTACGATATTGCATATAACAATTTCCTGGCCTGGTGTAAATTGAAAAATGTAGAGGGGGACTTCAGTGAAATTGTTTTCCTGGCTTACTTAGAAGAAAAATAAAAAATATGGAGTTCATCAAATTTGTGGAGCTAATTTTCAATGATGAAGTCAAGCGCCCTTGTTAAAAATGATGTGGATGTTAGTACATATTTAAAGGTAATAGCATATTTAAAATGAAAAAGTGAAAGATATCGTCCCAAAAAATCAAAAATTCTTACTCGTGAACAAGTTGAAAAGTTTATAAAGGAGGCACCAGATGGGAAATATTTGATGGTTAAGGTTGCAACTATTTTCGGAATATTTAGATCCTGTCGACATGAAGAATTTTGTAATTTATCAGTGAAAGACATCGAAATAACAAATAAATCATTGGTTATACAACTTCCAAATACAAAAACGAAAGTCAGTCATTCTTTCTGTATTATTGTATGTAGACTATTTTCATAAGTACTTTGCACAGCACCCTTCTGCATCAATCGTTGTTTTTTCCTGAAATACATGAATAATTAATGCACTGCCAATCCAGTTGGTACTAATGCATGTGGGAAAATTCCATCTATTGTTGCCGAATGCCTCAAACTGCCAGAACCAAAGCAATATACGGGACACTGTTTTCGAAGATCCTTCGCTTCAATTGCTAGCAGAATCAGAAGCAAATATTACGGATATAAAAAAAAACATTAGACAACAAAATTCTCCCAACCTCAACAAATTTTGGATCATCATCATCCAATATTGCACTTCCGGTTTATACAAGTACTGATGGTGCTGAGGATTCTTATAATGTGTTGCGAAGCTCCCTACCGTCACATGACATAAATGTTAGTAATTGATCTAGTTTTACGATTAATATTAATGTTTATAAGTAATGATTGTTAAATATTGATAATAAAAATTTGCAATTGCTAAATTTTTCGCATCTGATTTCATCCTCAGAAAATGGAGTCCTAAAAATATTTTTAACACTAATGTTAAAAATATTTCCAACACGCTTCTACTTAAACAATCAATTTTAACATTGTTTGCTGTCATTAAAAGTGTCACTTTTAATGGGAGTTGTACAAAAACAAGTTTTTTTCGGAAGATTCCCATCCGTCTCGCGAATAAACCTATTACAGTTCGAACAATAGTTTTAAATATTTGCCGAAAATATGAATATCTCATTTGAGACTATTTTTTTTTCAGGTCAGGTCCACTAGTTCAAGTTCATCGACTGAAGAATCTAATTTGGAACCGGTAATGTTGCAAACACAACGCAAAATAATATAGCAGTCTTTTAAAACCAACCAAAGAAGAAACGAAAGCGATATTGAGCTTAAAAAAATTTCAAGCGTGATAGACCAAAAAAAATTACAAACGTCTTGTAGATAGCTCGAGATGGTATGCCAAAACGAAAGCTCCGACGACGTTTTCTTTGAAGACGAAGTGAGAAAAGTGTTTCGCGAAGATGATGTCAGCAGGGTTAACACAGAAGACAGTCTGCTAAGTTCCAAGGCCAGCTCGGTGACCATCAACAAAAGCGGGGACTTGGCTTGCTGTTCTGAAGGAGAAATTGAAAGGAGATGTTGCAGTAAGTCTCTATTTTGTACAGTTTTTTCTTAGCACAATATCCTATTTTGTTACCTCGAATTTTTCTTCAATCAAACAATCTCTTCATAAAATCATCTTAGGATGCAGATCCCGAATTTACGGAACCTCATTTTGAAACACCCTGTATTTTAAAACGTCCAAGTATTTTCTTCAGATTGCCAACTCTTTGTGTCACTTTTGTGTAATTTTAGAGAAGAATTTGCCAAAATTGTTTACGCAATTTCAATAAGGAAATCGTATTCTTTGGAGCCTTCGTTTTGACCCTTGGTATGTTGATATCACGTCCAAATTTCATTTTGATATCGTATGAAAGTTCGTCTACAACTATTATAACTCCGGTTGCTTTCTGTCAAGAGTTTGAAGTTTTGGTAACTATGACTCTCCTTATATTTGTTCAAATCATTGCTGACATTAAATGATATTATATGTTCTTTTCGAGCTTCTATAATCATATAATCATACTTTTTACAATAACATCATGTCAAAAAAATTGATCGTGTCTTGAAGAAATTGCGAGATGCTCCTAGATATGATGAAGCATCAAACTTGGGACATCATATAAATATACAAGGCGAGATCGGAAAATACACAACACGTCTAACTGTCCGTTATGATAACGATAATTATCACATTAGGTGTTCTCGAATGCAATTAATCAATTACCCGTGCATACAGAAGGAAAGAGAAGTTATTGACACAATTTAGCGCTAGTGTTGCAATCCGAAAATGATAATTAGCAAAATGGTTTTGAAGCGAAAACATTATGAGCATTGAGGATTTAATGAAAAAATGAGGTAGTGATCTTGGGTCGGTTCCAATCAGGGACCTTTGATCGATTGCAATTTCCGAATTATCTTCGAAATGAATTGATGATTGTTTTTAATCGGTGGTATTAACTTCATTGCATTCGAAGTTCTAGAGTGAGTGAAAAAAATCAATGATCGAAAATTAGTGACTTTTGTATTATAGCTTGGCAGTTGGTGTGACTTACGAAATTTGACAGATCATGAAATTAGAATTGATTTGATTCGAGAATTGATTGGATCGGAAGTCAGTACTGACAACCACAAATATAACTGAAAACAATGCTGTAATGAGTTTCATTACAGCACTACTTTCAGTACTGTAATGAACTCATTACGATACTGAAATAGAGAAACTAGTTTTTCACTTTGAAAATGAAAACCGACACCTTCACCTTCTTGCAATGACCCCCCCCCCTTCAACTTGATTGGAAAAAATTCAGGTTTCTTGCTCCATTATATACCGCGATTTCGGCTAACATTCAACTTAAGAAACTTCTTCTCAAGTTTCATCATAGGAATATTTCAAATTCAATGGTTATTTCCACATAATAATGACTCTATGACTTATAAAACTTCACTGACTTAATGCTCGGGAACTAAACAACTGTGAAAGAGAAAAAAATTTCAAGTTTGTCCTACTCTCACTCCTCAACATTCAAAGACTCACATTGACCTCGTTATTTTTCTGTTTCAACTTATTTTCAATCTTGAAATATCAGGCATTTTCGTTCATTCATAGCAACTCCTTTGAAAGCAAGATACAAGCCCTTTTCTGAATATACCTATGAGTTCTTTGATCGAGTATTTCCTTTAGGCGAATGTCCACAAAATCCACATAATTTATATCTGAGCTCGAACAAAGTTTTCCTAATAATTTCTTGATTCGACCTGCACTTCTTTCCGAAAAAATAAATTAATGAAGCGACAAAAAAACTGTCTAACCTTTTATGTTCGTACATTTCATGCCAAAACATTTTTGCTCCTCAAACTAGAGATGGGAACTTATTTCTGCTCCTTTTATTATAGCGCAAACCTTCCCTGCATTAACAAAGAGAAGTTTCTGTTTTATTTTTTTTCAGAATTAAATTTTGAATGGCTTTAACTTCTGAAGAATTAAAAAAATTCATATAAAAATTGTTATTTAAATGAATTTAATAATCCTTAGACATGCACCACATGAATTCTCAAAACTATAACCATTCAATGATGGTATTTTTGAATCATTTCTTACTATTTCTTAAAAAAACTTGAATGAGCTAAATTCGAAAGATTTTACGTTCATTTATCCGTTCACCCGCGCCTTTTCAGCGTTATTCACGGTCATTAAGTGCTGTTTAACTCGCTTATGCAAATTCGCAATGAACTTGACTCTTTTAGCTAGCTGCAATCATAAAAATACGAGTCCGCTATAGGTGAAAGTATGTTTATTCAATGTTAATTGATGCATCGTTACGAGATCGAATCATATTTCGATAATTGCAGGAAATCTAAACTTGAACGATATTAAAAACTCGTAATGTGAATCCAAAACAATCAGATTTTATCAGGTTAAGATTCATTCAGCAAAATTTTTGAAAAAAATGGGAAACATGAATAATGTGTTATCTCTCAACGTGTCGAGTCTTATGCATTTAGAAACAAGTTCGCCGAGAGTATTTACTAAACGGAGAATTAATGGGTCAAGGCTGAAACAAGCTCAATGTCAGAGAAAACTCTTAATTCGAAAAGGAATGAACTGTATGGATTTTGTTCACTCTCACCACCACTGAAAATTTTATATTTTAATGAATCGCAATTTAAATATTACAAAGCCCCACGTTGGGCGCCAATATAGCATTTTTATAAAGTGAAATAACAATCGGAAGTTTAAGTTTTAAGATTTTATTCAGAGTGGTGTTATGAGAGTGACGATTATAGTAACTCCCTATCATGAACTCTAAATTAATTGATGATGGTTAGAATTTTTTTAGAGAGGACCATTTTCACTCATAAACAAGTTGTAGTTATGTGGATTTTTCTTGAGTTGACCTAAATTTGCTCGCTAAAATTAAATAAAAATTTGATTGCTATGTAAAAACCTTTTTTTTAGATCCCACCTCCAAGATAATAGTAGGGACGTTGTTAACAATTTGGGGTGTGACAACCTTAATATGGCCACCATTCGATGTTTCTATGCAAGAAAGACTGAGAATGAGACCAGGTAAGTGAAAAAAAAACAATTATTGGCATTTTTCGTCATTTTCACGAATTTTTATAGGTTTACCACCATACGATTGGTGGCAGTCACCTCCTGATGAAGTTCTCTTGAAGGTTTACATCTTCAATATAACGAATGCAGAAAGGTTCCTAAGTGGGGAGGATGCGAAACTTAATTTACAAGAGATCGGTCCCATTGTCTACAGGTAAAATTTTTTAATCGATGGAAAGATTGCATGGATCAATTATTCTTGTGAAATAGAAGATGTTTCTTCTTTCAAAGTCAGCATAAGCATACTACGCATTATGGGGAATTGAAGGTCTCCTTTATTAACTAACGAAGAAAGTGCAATATCCAAATAAGCTGCTCAAATTAATTTTTTTTTTTTTGAAACATAGATAGTATAGCGAGGAGTAAATGATCAAACTTTGAATAAAAAAAATCGTGATAGTTTTTTCATGTAAACCTTTTTTGTTACCTACAATATTTAAATAACAAAAAATGTTCATATGAAAAAACCTTCACGATTTTTTCTTCCAAATTTTAATTATTTACTCCTTGCTTTATAGCAAGGGTAGGTACATATACTATCTATGTTTTATCGAACGAAATTTAAAATTCAAACAGCTCCTTCTTTGTCAGTCAGTATATTTGTCCCCAGATACAACAAACACAACATCTCTAGTTATGAATGATTTAAAAAACGCTCCTATCGTCCTTCCTAATGATACATTGAAATCAAAACAATAAACGATTGTTTTCAGAGAGAAGCTCATACATACCAACGTAACGTTCAATAATAATGGTACGTTGACCTACGTGGCGACCAGAAAAGCGATATATCTACCGGAAGAAAACAACATAGACCTGAATCTTACAATAACAGTCGCTAATTTGCCTGTTTTGGTGAGTATATCACAGTTATTACAGGACGAATTGGTTTTGAAGGAGCGTAAATTCACTGAAAAAATATTTTTTTCGTTTAGAAAGTATGAGAGCCTGTGAATAAGGCCTTGTGTCATGAATAAAAATAAGTTGCGTGTATTTTGTGGACTTTAGAGACCGCTAAAAATTTCATATTGTAATAATCCGCGTCTCAAATAATATTAAGCCCCACATTGGGCGCCAATAAAACCTTTTGTATAATTTAGGGGGATTGGAAAGCTTCTGTTGTATAATAACAATCGGTATAGTTTCAATTATTCGTTCAGATAGTTGTTACAAGAGCTATGATTAATAGTTACTCTTTATCAATGTAGATTATTATTAATTATTCACGTCATCCCTCAAAAATAGAGACTAATTCAAAACCCTTTTACGTTTGTGTTCATGATAATCAATAGTTGTCTTAAAGTGTTCAATGGTTCTTCAGTCACAATGGAAAACATTGAAACTTGATGTTTCATCAATATTTTTTCACAATTATATGGTCCTTATTCACAAACGGCAACTCCTATTGTTGTTATTTGTTCGTGTCACTTTTTAATCCAAGCTTCTCTCGTTTGGTTTTTAGGGCATGGCGTCTTACTTCTGGGATTCCCCCTTTTTCGAAAAATTCGCTTTCAACATGTTGGTGTCCAGTTCAAACTCGAACGTTACCATGGAAACGACCATATATAACTACCTGTGGAACTACACAGAACCGATAGTGGAACTGGGCAAGAACATAGCGCCCAAACTGGTACCGGTCAACAATTTAGGAGTGTTAGCTAGAGTGAGTATTTTCTGAAAGGATTTTTTAAGGTACAACAGCTTCTTTTGCAAGTCGCTTGAACTGCATTTTCAAATAAATAAACTAGTCAAAGAACATTGAATGATGGTTTTTTTTTCCAGATCTACGAAAATTTCTCAGACACTGTAACAGTTTACATCGGTACCGATAATGGTAACGAAAAGTTCTTCCTCATAGACAGATACGACGGTTCGGAGTATCTTCCTGGCCATGGAGACAAATGCGAGGACAAAGTGGTCAATTCAACAGAAGGAGTAGCATATCCGCAGTTTTTAACTAAGGAATCCATCATCAGATATTGGCGGAAGACGTTGTGTTTTGTCACGTCCCTTCTTTTCGAATGTAAGTTTAGGTTATAGTCCGCATTGACCACTGGCGTCGATACAGGGGGAGGGGTAATGGGGATAATTAACCCCCCCCTTCAGGAAAATTTTTACTTTCGAAAAATAAGTCCTAGAGTCATTACATAGGAACATATCATGACAGTATACTATATTCTAAATTTTTCTACCCCCCGAGAAAACATTTATAGCGGCGCCCTTGGCATTGACGCTAAAATTGTCGAAATAAACTGCTCCACATGAGTTAGGGATATTGACTTGAATTGCAAAAAAATATAGTTTGAATGAGATTTCCTGTTGAAAATTCATATTAATATGATTTAAAGCTGCAGGAAATAAAATTAATTTTAGCCTGTGGGTCTGCAGCGTATACAGGTGAAAAATCGAGTAAAATAACGAAATTTGATTCCCAGAGAATTCAAGCATTTTGAGAGTATCAATACAATGTATGACCTCCAAGGGCATCAATAACAGCTTGACATCTTCTTTGCATACTAAGCACAAGGTTGTTGAACATTTCTTGAGGAATTTGGTTTCATAAACGGGGCAGAAGCTCTTTCAGATCATTTTAGGATTCTGGGGTAGGTTGATGATTATCTAATATTCTTTGGAGCATATCCCATGCATGTTCTATGCAATTCAAATCTAGTGAGTGCGAAGGTATTGGTAAATGTGGAATACCGAGCTCCTCGAGCGCATTCTCAACTATGACTACACGGTGCGGTCTAGCGTTATCGTCTAGAAATTGAAAAGTTTCACCAATAGCAGCGTGAGAATTTGGCAAAACATTGTCAATGACATGCTCCTTATAGTGTAAGACGGTCATAATCCCAGGACAAATGTGTAGATCTGTGCGCCCGTTGAAATATATCCCAGCCCATACCATCACACTACCCCCTCGGAATGGATGGACTTCTTGGACATGGCGACGATTACGGGGTATGCGTGGGATTGTCCATACCATTATTCTTCGAGAATCTGAAAATCGTCCATACCTGGATTCATCAGTGAAAAGGACACTACGCCATTGATCGTTCCAATTGATATGTTGCCTTGCCCTTTCCAGTCTTTGACGCTTATGGTCATGTGTTAATGGAACTCCTCTCAATAGACGTCTAGAACCTATATTCACCTCTCTCAAACGTCGTCTGATGGTTTCGATGGAAACTTGGTCCCCATCTGCATTTTGAAGAGTACTGCGTAGCATTCTACACGTAGATGTAAGCTTTCTTCTCGCCGAAACGGTGATGAAACGATCCTGAGCAGATGTTGTTTTTCGTCGCCCACCAAGCCTCGGTCTTCCCAACAGGCAACCTGTCTCTTTGAACCTATTCTAAAGTCGAGATATCACATTTTGGCTGACTTGGAGCCTTTCCGCTACAACAACCTGAATTAGGCCATCCTGTAGCATTCCTATAGCCCTATTAGCCTCAGCGTTTGTTAATTTACGTCTTGGCATTTTCAGAAAACTCGTTTCAAATCGAAGCCGTTGATAAACTGACTTCGTTTCAAAATCAGCACCTCAGATGTAAAGTGTGTCAATCACATTTTTTCAGACACGAACTATTTACGATATTGGATTCATATTAGTATATTCTAGCTAGTGGGACACATTTTTGACTTCCTATGTATATCAAGTCGTCAAATAATGGCAGTAAACATTCTTTGAAACAATAATCGAACTGAAAAATCTCTCTTTTGTCCAATTTTTATATTGTGACTTAACACACTTTACCTCTGGGGTGCTGAAATAAGAACATTCATGAAGCATATGCAAAGATCCAAACTTCAGAAAAAGACGACCAGTTTAACGAAATGTCTCATACTGCCTTTTATTAGAACGATTCAAGTTGTTATTGAGTTTTAAATGATTTTACAGCGATTTTCTCGAAGATAACATACTTTTGACAACGATTGAATACGATTTTCCTAACTCTTGTGGAGCAGTTGGTATATTTGGAACTATATATCCTCGAAACGATGACTTCAAATGATTTCAATCGTTCAAAATTGTAAGGTCGGTATGATAAATTTGCTTTCAACTGGCAACTTATGTTCTGTGTGGCTTTGGAACGAAAGTTGATTAGAACTTAGTTTCAACTTGGATGTTGATATGATATCCCGTGACTGTAAGGTCATGTGTAACTGATGAACGTTGAATTGATTTATAATTCGTTGATTGTGCCAACCTGACAGATATCATTCATAAGTATTACTTCTTCACAGATGAGAGAGACATGTACGGAGTTAAAGCTTACAAGTACACCTTGGCAAACAGCACCTACGATAGGAGTCAGCCAGAGGAAAAAGACTGCTACAAAATGGATCCAGTGTTGCCAAGTGGATTAAGAGATGTCTCCCAGTGTTTTTGGGGTGAGAAGAAACTTAACTTACCCCACTTCCTTGAATTTTGTTAACATCATCTGCTACTATATCTTTTGCAGATTTCCCAGTAGCAGCAAGTTTTCCTCATTTCCTTTACGGCGATCCAAAGATGAAGGATTTCGTTGGTGGTCTGCATCCGGAAAAATCGAAGCATGAATCTTATGTCTACGTTGAACCCGTAAGCGATAAAATGAAGAAAGAATTCTCATCAATTCACAAAGATTTCATAAATATCAAGTTGAGACAAAAGTGAACATTGTCTCAACGATAGGTAGAAACAAGATTGAAAAAACTATGAAAAATCCCTTCATGAGCGCAGTGCAGATACTGATTCAAACATTGAACATTTTTCGTAACTTCAAATGAGAAAATTACGTGTAAATTTATTGAGGATATGTTAATACTTCCTCCTTAACCTGTTGTTGAAAATCTTTTTCTAACATTCATATCTCAATCGGATTTAATGGAGTTGTTTCACTCTTAATCTCAACTCCCAACTTCTCACATTAATTTTTTTCGTAAAAACAATGGACTAATCAGGAAGAACATGTGACTCATTCATTTCCTTAAAATTTCCAGATCCTAAATCTAAATATTCAATCATTCATCAATATTTCATTCAGTTTATTTTGTTTTTAATTAAAACAATGGACTGATTTGATTCCATACATTATTCAACTCAAATATGGAATCATTAATTGCGATATATTTACGAATATTCTCATGCATTTTTTCGACATCCATAATCGCATTTTTCTATTGAAAAATAAATAGAATGCTTTTTTTGTGTTGAAGACAATTGGAATACCAATAACTTCTCGAGCAAGATCGCAGAGCAATCTGATTTTGAGAAAACTGGAAGGATTCAATGGAGATATTGAGAGATTTAGTGAACAAGTGGTGCCAATGTTTTGGGCGGACTACGTAAGTTTGCTTTTCTTTGCAGTGTTAATTCAAGTTAGTTTAGCTAAGACTAAGAAATTTGCCAATAGGAGCTTCAAAATTCCAACTAAATTGGAAATAGTGGCCACGTCACAGCTCTAAATTAACCTAGAAAGATAAGGCCAGAAAATTTGTTGGTACAGTGATACCAATTGTATTTTATTACCCTCTTCAATTAGGTCTGTAACCCAAAAATACTGCGATGGATGTACGTCATGATCCTCAGAATATCTAGAGAACGCGCTGGTAATGAGAGAATTAGGTGTCAGAGAGTCTGGGGCTCTCTGAGTCGTTACTACATCTCATCTGCGAACCTTCCTAGTGATGTAATGGTCAAGAAAGTAAGTACTGAGAAAAACTTCAGTACGATGCTATGCAAAAAAATAGGAATGGGAGCGGGAAAACACCGACCAAATTTTCAAAGAAAATACTATTAAATGGTATACAGATGGTTCTAAAACCAACACGGGAGCTGGCGCTGGGGTTCACGGGGCCAAAGCCAAGTGTGCACTATCGTTAGGTTCCTGTGTGAATGTTCTTCAAGCAGAAATATTAGCAATCGAAAGATATCTAGATATTAATCAAGAGACAGAATTGCGACACAGCTATTCACTCAGATAGTCACGCTGCTATTAAAGCACTGAACTCCTATGTCATCGACTCAAAGTCGACATGGGAATGCCGGAGCAAACTCAATGAGGTAGGCAAGAAAAATAAGGTCTCTCCAATCTGGGCTCCTGATCATTCGGGAATCACAGGTAACCAAGAGGCCAATAAACTTGCCAGAGAGGGTGCTCGGAAACCACTCACTGGCCCAGAACCTTTCTGTGGTATAGGAAAATGTATCTATAAGAAAGAGTTTCTTGAGAAGGAGAACACTGAAAGAGAAACACTCTGGCAGAATCTCCCAGGGTTGGATCACTCCAAAAAGTTCCTTCGGAATTTTGAAACTGTAAAATCCAAAAGATATTTGAATCTCAGTAAGAACCAACTTCACCTCCTCACTGGCTTTCTATAGGGCGAGCTGTAGCTTTGTCAGGGGGCACAATAGACCATCAGGTCGCAGTGGACTGTAACCCCTTTTAAACTATTAACAATTAACTACCCTCTTCAAGACGTCAAAACCTGCCTACAGGGATAAATTGTATGAATAATCCTGTAACAAACGATTTTTTTTTTAACTCTTGAAACCACCTAGGTATGTCCAGTTCCATCGCTCCCTTATCGAAAATGAAAGAACTCTCTACTCCCCTTCAAAAAGAACAGCACTATATTCATATGTGTATCTCCTTTTAGCATCAAGTTGGGCTACCCTGGTACATAGTGAGCATGATGTATTTCACAGTGAAGATCTTGCCGATTTTCCAAAGAATATGGACAGCCCTCCTCTTCATATCAGCCATCCTTCTTGTAAATTCTGCCACTAAACAGCACACCGAAAGAAAAACAAACTACCTCACAAAGAACAAGGTGATGCAGTACGAACAAGAAGTGTTCCTGAAGGCGTAACAAATTTCTTCAGATACTAGTGCAAATTCAACCAAAGCCAAACTAAGAGAGTGATTCCTAAGTCTTAATTTATTGTAATAGAGAATAATATTACCAAGTCATCCTCTGGTGTTGCATTATTTTAGTGAATTCCAATTTTTATACTTTTCTATTTTTGTAAAATAGTTGACTTGATATGATATTGTGAGGAAGTCAGTAAGTTACCATCAATATTTGCTCATCTGGCAACATACCAGAACCTATTTTCCTACAATTGATTGTGATATAGACATAGAATTTATTGTTAGATTAATTCTTCAAATAGATAGTTATGGAGAACCATTTAGGCTGTAGCTAAACCAAAGTAAATATGTGACAGTTGTTTGAGACTTTCCTTATACACACCCCATGTTTCCGCAGCCAATGGAGAAAGACATCATACGATTTCATAATAATTGTTCAAAAACTTATAATGAGCGATAAATGCAGAAGGGAAATAAAAGAAATGTAAATACAAGAAAAAAGAGCCTAAAAACTTTCCAACGTAAACGATAAGTTTACAAAATGAAAAAAAGGAAGAAAATCAAAATGATGAACCAACGCAGATATAAATGTTATTCAGTCTGAAGTGAATTCTCCAAAAAAATACAACATAACGGAAAAATGATATAGTTTCAACAAATCTAGCTCTGTTACCAAGTCAATTGTGATACATCGAATGATGCTTAAGATTAATTACATAATTTGATGAAAACATGGGAAAAAGATGAAGCTATACGAATAGTACAGGGTGGGCAAAATTAGTGATACCTGAACTACAACTTTTTTGGAGAAACTGTAATGCCATCAAATGCCTTCCTCTATCTTCTTTTGTTTCAGAGTAAGAGACCAAAATTGAAATTTAGGTGATTTCAACTTAGATCATTATCTCCGTTTCTGTTTATTTCATGATGTTGAAATGAAAACTGTATACAGACACTTCTTTCATAGCAATCCAGTAGCGTACTATGTTGTTTCCCAAGAGGATACCTTGCTGAGCTATAACATAAGGTTGTGTTTCTTCTTATGGAAACTATAGTTGATTATGACTCAGATTAATCATTTTTTTCCGTTTCAAAAATATATAACACATTATACAGGGTGGCCCACGTAAATATTTCCGTAGTGAGTTCTAGAAAATGATTAGACAAGTTAATCTTTTGCCCCCTCAAGATTCTCAAATTTCTATTGGGTTTGAGTGACACATGATTGCAAAGGTTTTGAAATTCAATTCATGAATATACTGAACAATTTCTATTTGATGTCGAAAGATTAACCTGTAGAAGCATTTTCTAGAGTGTTCTTACAAAAATATGGGGCTGAACTGTTTTACTTGGCCGACTCTGTGAAATGTGTTATATGTTTTCGAAACGAAAAAAAAGATGATTCTTTCTAAGTCATTTCAAACTATTGGCTCAAAAGAAAAATCACAACTTTATTTTATAGCTCAGCAAGGAAATCTCTTGGGAAAATACATAGTACGATAATAGAGTATTGCTATATGAGAAAAGCGTCTGAGTGATGTTTTCATCTCAACATCCTAGCACAAACAGAAACGAAGATATTGACCAAAGTTGAAATCATCCAAATTTAAATTTTTGCCTATAACTCGAAAACAAATGAAGATAGAGGAATGATGGCATTATCAGTTTCTTTAAAAAAGTCGACCATAATATGCCATTTTCATTTTCTACCTCTTTGGGTTAAAAAGTTTTAGTTCAGGTATTACCAATTGCCCACCTTGTACAAAAACTAAAATGCCATACGATGATTCTGTCGTTCATAATATCAATCAAGAGATTTTAACAGGATGTTAGGAAACCTGGATGGTCAATAAACTAAACTCAACTAGTGCCAATGTTTCGTGGATATATTTCCACTTCTTCAGTTTCTTTAAAAAAGTTGACCATAATATGCCATTTTCATTTTCTACCTCTTTGGGTTAAAAAGTTTTAGTTCAGGTATCACCAATTTTGCCCATCTTGTACAAAAACTAAAATGCCATACGATGATTCTGTAGTTCATAATATCAATCTAGAGATTTTAACAGGATGTTAGGAAACGTGGATATGGTCAATAAACTAAACTCAACTAGTGCCAACGTTTCGTGGATATGTTTCCACTTCTTCAGGGCTACAAAAGATAGTCTGGCAACACGCATTATTTATAAGTTTGTCCGTTTACGAATGATGAACGCTATGATGAATTCCGCTTATTCTGTGGCACTACAAGGGCCTTAAGAAATTCGAAGAACCGTAAAGAAACGAGAAGATAAAAAAATATTGAAATAAGAAAATAAAGAAAATCGAGTAATGCCTACCTGTGGCTTCACAGTAAAAGGTTGAAGTCCTGGTCCCAGCACTCACCACTCACTCGCAAAAAATAGTTTTTTGGTCGAAATCACTCCGCAGAAAACTGAAGAACGCGATAATCTCGGAAAATATTGAGCGGAGTTTATCAAACGAGCGTCGTATGAATATTGGTTCTTCTCTTTGAAATTAGTCATATTCTCCAGCACGTGTTGTCGCGAAAAATGAGATAAACACCAGATGTTGGGTGAATTTTATTGTAACGAGCAATCGACTCTGAATGAAAAGATATCGGTATACTATTATTATTGATTAATTCATCATTAATTTTACTTGCGGTAACACGTAACACTCTATATTACTTTTCTTGATATATTCTTATGTATATAAAAAATGTTTTTCGTACTTGCTCATTTTGTTACCGTTAATTTCATATTAATTTCCTTTATCGATTTTGTTGTCATGCAGTAATTCCATTTCGTTGAAATCTGCTTACTTATATATGTAAAGTTTTTCATGTCTGAGCACATCCCTAACACCTCTAGAAATGAAAAATTTACACCGAAAACGAAAATGAAAATGTAAAAAATTCCTGTGTTATTAGTTTAATTCAGAAATTTCCTCATAATATAAAAAATTCACAATTTTAAACAGATGAGATAAATTCCGAAAAAACGAAAAAATAAATTAAACAAAATAAGTTATTTTACCTAATTTACATCAAGACAAATTGTGTTTCTTAGGAAATAAAAGGATGGAATCTGTAACAACACTATTGTATATACATATATGTACATCATCAGCTAATTTTAGGATATTAATTTTCGAGTAAAAAATTTATACAGGGATGGGCAGAATTTGATGTTTGTAATGTGGTAAATCCGTAACTTTGGGAGATACTAAACAAATTAAGGTAATATTCAACATCTTTTCCAAGATAGATTTCAATGGAGGACACAGCATTAGTTATGAGCTCATATGATAGAGTATTAAGATTCAACAAGAATATCGGAATGTCTTAAAAACTACAAAAAAATATCTTTTCAACCCAAAAAAGAAATGCTGATATAAAATTTTTGTTTCCGCCATTCAAATCTATCTTTGAAAAGAAATTGTGAATCACAGTTTGTTTTTGGATCTCTCATACCAAGTTACCCCAAAAAACATAGAAACTTGCCTGTTGAATGTCGACAAAACGAAATATACGAAATCTCATACAATCACAAAGTTAAAAAGCATTCATTTAAACAAATGACGACAAATTCTCTAATCAGTTACTACACACAAAAATCCATGACAACATCTAACTATTTGATGAAGAGAAGATGTTGATATTTTATTTTACATCTTGAACATTTTTTCCACAGTTTTTATCAGTAGGCACTTAATTAATAGGTATAAAATTGTTTAGATATTGTAGCCTCGTATTTGAACTATCTCTCTATTAATTTGTAATGAATGAAGTTTCCCTTTTGCCTCTCTTCATTTAGTGGAAACAGAAAGGTACATCATTCAGTTCAATACAGTAGTTCTTACCTTTTTTTCAATGAAGCAAAGGTAACCATCAAATCTCACCATCGCCAAAGCAGTTTCAATGAAAAGGTTGATTAGGAAAGAAGTATAAAATAAGAAGATGGAATTTCTCAATTAATAAAAAGCGGCAAAGTGATCACCACATTGTCAATGTGGAGAAATTTAAAACAAAAATGTTTGAATCAGTCTTGAAATCCTTTTAAACGTTAAACCTAAAGACGTGGAATTCAATAAGACAAAAGTCCGGTCATTCTTTGGTTAGATCCAGGCCAATTCGCATTCGACAATCTAAGAAACGCAAGAATTGCCATCAAAATCAATTTGTTGATTATCTGAACCTAAGGAGTGGTAAACGTACTGCTAACAGTCCACTGGGATCGGCTGGACCTGTTCTGAAGTGAATAGTACGTGAGATCTTGATTTGATGAGGTAAACTAGGAGGAATGAAAATATTAAAGAGATGCACCCGATCGCCATCGTCATGCTTTCTTGGGCTGCGGATGGTTTGAGGAAAAGTCTCAAGTTTATTTCTCCCCAAGTGGACTCTGCCCAACTGCTGTATAGATTAGAAGACCAGTCATAATCTGAAAAAAACAGGAAATGAAAAATATTACAGGATCTTTTTTATTCAGCAGTTACATAGTTATAAGGGTGGCCAAAAAATAGCCTCAACTAACCTAACCTAGAAGTAAAATGTCAAACGTCGAAGTTGAAGCATTAACTGAGAAGGCAACCTAAGAGGTTTATTGATTTATTCGGGGTGATTTTGAGGTTCCTTCCAACAGCAAATGGAACAAAATGAAACGTGAAAAACGATGAAGGAGTCGAGAAATTCATTTTCAAGTAAGAAGACGACTTCTCGCATATTTTTTGAAGGTTCTAGGACTTCCGATTTTTTCGGAAGTGACATCAGCTTTCGTTTTTCAAATGGGAAGACCCATTTTTTTTGCATAAATAGATTCTCCATGGAATTCCGAGTCTTTTTGATTCCAATAGTTTGAATTTTCACGAGAAAATTCTCTTTAAATGAGGAAATACGAAAAAAAAATCTCAAAATTAAACTCTGTTGAAATACATACAACTTCCAGGTTTTTTCATTAAAAATTCCCATTTTTGAGAATCGTCAAGAAGAAATGCTGGTGCTTCTTTTCTGATAGCGTGATTTTCAGAATATGATACGGGAGGTCACAAATTCTTTGTCAAAGTTAGGAGTGACGAAACATTTTCGAAATCGTCGTAAAAAAAATAATAGGAGCATACGTCCAAGACTTTTATTCCGAATGTGTTTTTCTACTGGAAAATAATTAGCCGTGAAGTGAAATTTTTGGAAATCTCTGTTATCGAGAAAATATTTTCTATAGTTTGTTTCAACAAAACAAGAAATCAAGAACACTTAAGTACCAGACTGCTCTCGTATTACAGATGATAATTTAAAAACTGAACTCGTCTAAACTATAAGAAAATATTTTCTCGATAACAGAGATTACCAAAAATTTCACTGGACCCCTAATTATTTTCCAGTAGAAAAACACATTTGGGATGAGATTGAAAATTGAAGACAAAATCGTTTTTAATGAATATCTCGAAAAATATTCATTTTGGAATAAGTCTTGGACGTATATTATTTTTTGACGAAGATTTCGAAAATGCTTCGAAAAAATGGGATTCCAATTTGAAAAAAACGATTTTTTTATTGTCACTTCTTACTTCGACAAAGAGTTTGTGACCTCCAGTATCATATTCTGAAAATCCCGCTATCGGAAAAGAAGCATCAGCCTTTCTTCTCTGAGATTCTCAAAAATGAAAATTTTTAATGAAAAAACCTCGAAGTTGTCTGTATTTCAACAGAGTTCAATTTTGAGATTTTTTTTTCGTATTTCCTCATTTAAATACAATTTTCTCATGAAAATTCAAACTTTTGGAATCAAAAAGACTCAGAATTCAATGGAGAATCTATTTATGCAATAACAAAAATGGGTCTTCCCATTTGAAAAACGAAAGTTTATGTCACTTCCGGAAAAACCGTCCTAGAACCTTCAAAAAATATACTAGAAGTCGTCTTCTTACTTGAAGCTCACCTTTAGAATTTCAATCCTGAATCTTGTGTCTTTACTAAAAATATTCTATAGAGCAATATTCGTGAATAACCCTGTATAATCTGATCCCAAATAACTTCAAATACTTTACTAAAAAAAATTCTTCTTACCTTCAATGATGAATGCTGGACTAACGGCTTCTGTGAAATTCATCACCATCCTGAAGCATTTCGTAGTGTTGAGTTTATCTATACTTTCAGACATATTATAAAACCGGAAAGCCTGAAACATTTATTCAAAATTCAAAAAAACACTTTTCGAAACTAGTGAATAAGATCATGAAAAAAAAGGGGATATCTTTAACTCACGTAGTTTTTCGACAAATTTGTGCAGTTTTGGGTGGAATTTCCGACTACATCACCTGTGAGCCAGCCTAGCATGAATCCCAGTAGAGTTGTCGCATCGCTCTGGGATCCATCGATACCCACATACAAGCTAAGGGTACGGTTTTCTTGAAATTTCTGGAAAAATGAGAAATGAGACCGCTTAAGTATGTTTGATGGTTTGAATGAATTTTCATACGAACCTGTGGTTGTTTTCCAATCGCTTGGTGGATCTTGCAGTTTTGGTCTTCTAGGTAGCAATGCAGAAGTTCATCCACCTTTAAGATATGCATTGTTACGATTTTTTCAATAGATGTTAAAATGGTTCAATCACTATTATTTCAAAGACACGTTGACAGCTGTCAAATCTAACAAATAACCTAACTTAACCCCACATAAAATAAGTGCTCACCAAGTCTGACATTTCCTTCATCCAGACATCGCTTTTGTCCTTCCAAATTTGACCAGTGATCAACTGATAGACACTTTTTGAAACGGTATATGCAACTTCGTAAAGATGTCTCTGCACGCTATTATCCGGAAGGTTACCGCTTCTGTTGTTAAACTTGTAGTGTATGTTAGAGATGTTGTCGAAAATTGAATTGTAAAACTGATTCATATACTCCTTCCTGTGATTCGTCAGAACAATCGTCGACATATTAGAGTATTTCTTCAGGAAAGTTTGTACTGACGCTGGTGGAAGTGTATTGTCCGATGGTTCTATCGTAGTTGGGAAGTCGCTGTTGGATATCAGGAGGTTTGTGAAGTTGTCGTTCTGCAGAAAAATCACGAATTATTAACCCGAATAGACCTGAAATATTTTTTTCTTTCATTTCAATTAGAATTGTGTCAGATTATGGTTTAAATAAGGCCTTTTCATATTTTTCATCTTGATTTGTACTTATTTTTCACGAAAAATTAAAATTTGTGGTGTTCTTTTAAAGGAACGGTAGGTTTTTGAGGAGCTAAAATTAATTCTATGAAAAATTAACATTGAATTATAATGTGTGGTAATTATAGAAGCAATTTTTCGGATGTGATGCAATTTTATATTTAATACATATAAAATATTAGTTTTTATGGCACACTTCGCAATTTTTTTATTTTATCCTGGTAAAAAATTAGGTGGTCTACTCTGACCTATCTTGAAGATTGGTGTAAACTCTTTGCTTAGATGGTCCTGTGTTTGTTGTTTTTCTATTAGTTTCCAGCAATCTTGTTGCGATGATAGCTAGTCTAGTTTGTTACCATTTCTGTGTTTTGAACAACCATGTCAAAGCAGTGTCCAAGAAGTGGGAAATACAATTTTTGTCCTTGTTGAAATACGATTCTAACTCATGTTTTTACGGGAGCAGTCAACACCCCCCATATATTATAATGTTTCATGAGTTTTGGTTGGTTAATGATATTTGTTTTCTCTAGGTAAATATCTTATTACTTTGTTTGGTGCATGGAAATACAATAAGCATAAGCAACATTATCATTGTTATTTCACTCAAAGAAAAATATTGAATTATGTGCAAAAGAAAATTTTGCTATCAGGTGGTTCTGGAATCATATCCAGATTATCTGCATGATATAGTATCTCATGGAGAGTCAGATTCTTTTTCCAATAGTTATAACAATATATTCAGGTAATATAGTAGGTGATAATCCTACTGTTCCGTTAAAAGAACGCCTTCATTTTTGTAGCAAAAATCAGGATTTGAAATCATGGAGAAGATGAATTCGCCTCTAATATTATTGATCCAAGCATAAATATAATTATTTTATTCGCAAACGCGATGAAATAAATACATATGAAAAAAATACACATTTGGACAAAACGAGGTTTGCAACAGTTGTATATTTATGAAGTTAACATGGCTTCAAAGTGAATTTTAATACTGAAGCACTTTGTAGGTTATACTCAGTGTTGAAGACAGCATTAATTTATGTGTTTATATTGACGCCTTCTTTGTTTTTTTTTTAGCATTAATAGAAAACTTTCAGATAAGTGTTCTTTATATGGAACGGTAAGTCCATATGGGTTAATGTGTTTGTCCATTAGCTGCATGATACATTGATATGGTTTTTTTATGTCGTTAGGTTTCAATTTACATGACATAGAATGTTCAATTTCTTCGTTCCTTGTTTCATATAAGTTTCAAAAAGTTTTTCACATGGAATAGTAAACGGATGTAACAGTTTTTAGAATCATTTACTAATTCCCGATAAACAGATGACGGAACAGGGCAAAATGACTGCTTACCACTTGATCGACTCTGTACCGATGGGCATAAACGGTTGCATCATGAGAAGGGCTCAACTGACTCAATTCTAGGAACAACAGAATATCACTAGCATTTATAACGGGTAGAAAAACCGAAGTTCCATTTTCTGTCTCTACCGGGAAATTTCCTCTTTCCATATCATAAACCATCCTTTGTGAACCGATGTAATCGAATGTTTCTCCGTTGAAAATGATGAATAAAACATTCGTTTCTGAAAGAAGATGCTTGATATGGGGTGAGATCATAACCTAACCTAATACTTACTATAATTTCCAATGTTCTTCGGTAACATTTTTTTCAATATTTTTGCTGTTGTAAGAAGTGTTACGAAACCCGTTATGGGACTCTCCGCACCAGACGTTCTATCGAACATTGATGCTGTATCACTCCTTGCAGATATAACAATATATTTCTGTCCAAGGATGGGCTTAACTTCTTCTGTCTCATCATTAAAAGTAGCCAAAGGAAATAATGTGGCCCACACATTTTTGTCACCCAAAGGATCGCATACACGCATAGGATTCAAATTTGTTGCAATATTTGACCGCCTAAAATCAACAAATTTAAACGAAACCCGTAATATTGACAATTCTAACTCACCTTATACAAGTTGGGGTATTCTTAGCACCATACATAAAAGAGTTCATTTGAATTGAACACAAAGACCGATCTCTCTGAGTTTCATACGAGAAATTATTAAATTTCTGGAAGCAGTCTTTCGCTGACTGAATTTCATTATAATCATCGATGTAGAATATCGGAAATGTTATATCTTCGAAAATGAGGCCAGAACCATGAGGGTTCCACAATGTATTCTTGTCTTCTTTGCTGCATGTATCTGGCACTCCGAAATTCTCGTTAGGGCATTGTAAATCGTGTGTGAAGGTTGAGAATGATTCGTTATCCAAGTATAACACAAGTCCTGATATTTTCGGACTATCTTTCAGAACTGATACAAGTTTGTTGGACAGCAAACGAACGGGGAGTAGTGGTACATAAGGACCTGCCGTTCCATTCTTTAAAATGAATTGTAGATCCTCCTCTTTGGTGCAGTAATGAATAACACCTTTAGTTCCTCCTCTGACAGCTGCAATGAGTCAGTATGTTAACATTACTCATTAGGGTTAATTCTTAAGATAGATGTCTATGAGAAACTTACAAGAACAACCCGTTTGGTGAGTTGCATTCAATCTTCTGAAACAAGGAGTTGTAGCTTTAATAGGAATATACATCCTATCTTTAGTTCTATCCCCATTACCTGAAATTTCATCAAATCAGTATCGAATGAATGGAAATGTGAGTATACTACATATTTCCTAGGATAACTTACAGTAGGAAATTGATAATATCGACGTAAATAAAAATATCAGCCCATATTTTATAAATGACATGATTCCTACGTTTATCGCATAGGTTATTAATTATTGTCAAGATGTCAAGACACTGACAGGTGAATGGAGAGGTTTTTGACAGCTGTTAAATTTGACAGTAGAAAGAGAAAGAAAATTATTAGGTTAATTATTACCATAGAATAAAAGCTATAGCATTCAAAAGTTATAGCCTTTGCGATGATTTCCATTACCCTAAGAATTGAAACATAAAAATCCAACTATTTATACTTACCCTTGAAAATTTTATGTGTGTAGAAGGTAAAGGCAGAAGTTAAGGGAATATGGAATAAGTTACCAGCCAACATTCTTCTGTTTAACCAGAATTCATGGATCAAATAGGCCGATCAAAAATTAGATAAAGCACGGAATTGACTAAGAATTCAGTGTTTTTTGCGCTAATTTTGAATTAACTAATTGTTTTTTCGGTGAAGCATTTTGTAGCTAATTTACATATGTTGTTTTTGGACTGTTAAATAACTTGAGGACAATAGGTATTTATTAAATATACATCATTGTCGAACAAAATCTGTTCATTTTCAAGAAATGGCGAATAAACGACGACATTTCAAAATGAAAAACAAATAACAACTTCATCTTTTATTTTACAAATATTGCGAAGGCACAAATCTCAAAAAAATAACAAACAATTCAACAACGAATTAAGTAAACTCGAATATACACAAATATAATTAACAAACTGAAAGAAAACGAAGAAAAAACATTTCCATACATGCTCGAAAACTTGCAAACCTACAGATGCATACATGTCTTTTTAAATGACTTACATTTTATCGAAACACAGCTAATCCTTACAATTTTCAATGAAAATTAGTTTTTTGAGTTGTGTGAAGGTGATACTTACTAATAAAAAAAATCGCCCTACATTTACCTTACCTGACTTCGATTTGCTTATATTTTTATCATTACTTATATAATAATAACCATTCTAAAGCTAAAAGAACAAAATAAGGTAAGGATTCCTTCGTTTGATAGCAGCTATATGAATTCTCTAATCGAATCTGGACTAAATTTGTAAACAGAATTGAACTAAATTTCGACAAAATAATCCTAAACACTAGTTAACAATTACATAATTATAAAATGTATCAAACATTTTATGTGACACACTTTCGAAATTAAATAGTTCTATAAAATTACTTGTTTCCATGTAGGTACCAAGAAAATACATTTCATTCTTCTCTCGAACAAAATTACAAAATTTGATAACATTCGAAAAGACAGAGGCGACACCTTTCGTATCGCCGCCATCTTGAAAGTAAAAGGAAAATGTGAAATGTTCAGTCTATTATTCGTTTATAGGCCGGGTTCTTCACTACAATTGCAACGTTTTACCAATTCCCAAACAATCCCAAACCAAACGGATCACATCAGCGTATCAACATCAACAACTTTCCTTTTAATTTTGAGCAAGGAATTCCTAAGCAGTCTTCTCAAATATCCACAAACCCGGTTTCAACTTCAAGACATTGTACGGCATACAATTCGGTCCACCCAAGAAGATACTGTTGGATGAATTACCTATGCACCATTGAAATCGCCAAATCGATCATATAAGACCGTACAACCTCAAATTAATGCATGAATAACAGCTAGAAATTGACGAACAGCATAACAATCTGTTTAGAATAACTTTAACTAGTGTTAAACCAATTGGTAATATAACAGTTAAGTAGTAAAAGTGTCGAAACAATTTTAGCTGTCAATTTTTGAGGTTAGATGTGTGCATGTCCACGGTGGGTCTTAAAATTACAGTTTGTCACATAAAAATAAAGCTCTACATCATATATTCAACGTGATGAACTTTGCGAGAAATAACGGTCTATTAATAGCATGTCAACAATAACTTCGTATTATGTACTTAGATGTTAAAACTAATGGTGTCATCATGAAGCGGGTATATGACAACGCCGCAATATAACAATGATAATGGCTGAGGTGGAGTATGAAGAATCAAAAAGAGAGTTGCGAAAACGTTTTCGGTTCAAAAGGAATAAACTCAAAGTATGGCACTAGAGATATTCGAAAAAATGTATCAAGTTACCTAACTTTTCGGTTACTTAAGAGAAGCGCATATGAGACAATATCAAGGAAGTCGAGGAATTATTGAACCTCTTCCAGCTGCTAACTTCAAAGGTGCAATGACATGTAACCCATATGTCATCAAGCTTTAAAGTAGTTCCCCAATATAACACACTTTGGTCATGCCTCAGCTGAGGTTCAACTCGTCGATTGAAACCAATTTAATTAGAGAATCCAACTGTCGTCGGTGAGAACAGAGACAAGGACGAAGAAAATCCTTAACAACAAAGCCTTACATCAGTTTGGAGGTAATCTGTATCACATTATTGGAAATACCCAAAGATATTGTCCCTTTGTTCACATGGAAGTATCAATTTTTGTATGGATTTTGCACTCAACGCGAAAGACAGTTACAGACAAGTCTAGGAACGAGTACCGTACTCCCCAGGTGGTGCCATCTACAAGGTTTCTCAACTCAGCTCTTCGCATCAAAGAAAAATACACAACGGAGACGTGATGATCAGAAAGTGGCACCAAATTGTTAATCGCGCTGATATGAATAAAATTACCTACCCTAATAAAAATATCGATTGAGCTTATTTAATATTACAACCCTCCTTCACAAACTGCCTTAAATTAGGAGGCTGGCCATCCACTTAAGTTCAAGGTACGTTTGAATCACAGTTTTAAAGTTATTAGAAACTTAAGGAGTAACGTTCCACACGGCACTTGAGTAGTTTTTGGCGCAAGGAGATCACTTAAAACTAGAGTCGAGTTCTTCGGGTACCAATTGTCACATGACGTTACAACAGATGGCGCGGTAGGGTAGAGCACCATGTTTCGGGAAGTTTCTGGACCTTGCCTCTTGCTCTTGCTTCTTCTTCTCCTCGATCTCCCGTTGGAGATCCAAGAAGTCCTCGTTTTGGCCGTACTTGCTCTCGTATACTTCTATCACTTCTTCGTCATCTTCGCTGGTTCTCTTGGATTCGACGTCTTCTGTCGACGTTAAAATTTCATTTTCCCAACATTCCAAGAGGTCTACAGCGTCGCTGTTTGTTCTCGATGCCGAATACACCGTTATTTCCTCGTCGCTCTCGGAGATGGCGCTGTTTCGTTTGCCATTCTTGTTCGTTTCGTCAATGTCGCAGAATTCCTTGAAGATCTTGCTCGGGCTCTTCAGGATCTCCACCTCTGGGGTGTTCTCCCTCGTCTTGCTCATCCAGTTCTTCACGGCTTGCGTTATCGGGTACAGTTTTTCTTTGTCCGTCTCGTTTTCCTCCTGGATTTGACTCTCTTTCTCAACAGACTTCTCTCTCACCGCTTCTATCTTTATTTCTTTTGGAGGGGAAGTTCTGGTCACCAACTCCCCTATTTCAGCTTCTGGTGTTCCCTCTTTGCCGTAAATATCTTTGAGCAATTCGTTAACCTCTGGATTCTCAACGAATAAATCGCTTCTCGAAGTTGAGGGTCTGTTGGAATCGACCATAAGTCTCGAAGACCCGTCTTCTACAGAAGCCATGCAATATTTGAACTTTGGCATGGAATTAGCGAGGAGTTTTGTGAATTCAGGAGATTTTTCCGTGCTAGACTCCCTGCTGCTTCTGACCACAGACTGGAAGAACTCTTCTTTAACCGGGATTATGTTGAGGGCTTTGATTTTTTCCTCCAAACTGTTGTACATACCCCTTTGGATGATCAAGTCTAGTTCTTGAGAAATCTCCATGTTGGTTTTATCCTCCGAGTTACTGGAAAGGGTGTTTTCAAGGAGAAGGTCGTAAGTATCTTCGGAAATCGTTGGGGTAGCTGTGACACTTTCAGTAGTCTTCACCTTCTTCTTCTTTTTCTTGCTCTTCTTTTCAGCCTGTTCTAGCGGAATTACTTCTTTCTTCACTTCTTCTTTCGTCATTTCTTGCTCTACCAAAGGGACAGCATCAACTTTGACCTCATCAGGTAATATTTGCGTGTCTTCAACAACAGGTTCTTTAACTTCTTCTTTCACTTCGTTACTAGTGTTCTCAGGAAGAATGCCTGATAAATCTAGATCTGTTATTATCACACGTTTGGTAGGTTGTTTCTGACCTCCCTTCTTGGATTTCTTCTTCGAGCTCGTTTTCTGCTTGGTGGCATCTACAGTTTTGACTTCCGCCACCAAAGGCTCGTTCTCCTCCTTGATTTCTACCCCAACGTTACTCAAAAGTTCCTTCTCCAAGTCCCTTACTTCCAGAATCTTCACTGGACTCTTCTTCATAACTTCAGGAACTTCCTCCTTGATTTGATCAGACTCCTCAACTCTAGAATGTCCATTAATGATGTTTTGTAAGAATGCGTTCTGTTGGAAATCTTCTGTACTATTTCTTTGAACTTCAGGTTGCTTTTCTTCTTCTTCTTCCGGGATAGGGGTCTCGGAACCGTTATCTGAATCCTCAAGGTTCTTGTTCCTCCTCTTTTTCTTGCTGGAAACAGCGATCCACTGTGTTTTATTCATTGGAGTATTGGTTGCTTCAGGTTTCACTGGCTTGATTTCCTGGTTAGTCTTAATGGTGTTCTCCTTGACAATAGATTTGGAGATGGGAGATTGTGGGGACTTCTTAACAGTTTCAGAGTATCTCCTGACATTGTCGTTAGAGTAGGAGTTCGTGTGGTTGATAGTTTGTTTTCTACTAGGACTGTTAGGAGTCCATCTTTTATTGAACCTGTGATTTGGACTATCCTGCGTTTTGTATCCTTGATTAGACCTTTCTTCCAGGATTTGAGCTGGTTGGTCCCTCTTCTGAATGAACTTCTCGTCCCTTCTAGGCCATTTCTTTCTGTGATCAGAGTAATTATTGTCCTTATTTTGTGTTTTTGGATCTTCAGTAGTGATCGGGGAATTTTGTTGAGATTTCAGGGATGCTAGTGGCCTGACTTCATCAGGTTTGTGTTCATTGGTGGCTTGCTGAAGTGTTTCTTCTGGAAGAACATGGTTTGGTTTCTGCTCTGCTGAAATGGGTGTGGCTTCTTCTTCTATTTGAAGATTTGGGGTGGCTGTTCGTTCTTCAGTTTTAGCAGGAGCATCATTTCGAGGAAATTCTGGTACTTCAATAACAATTTCTTGGTCTTCTTGGGCACATTCAGCAATGGGTTCCTCGAGAATTTTGGAACGTTCCTTGCTTTCGTTGGATGTGCTCTTAAGCAAGGGGGGTTCATTGTGGTTGCTTGGTTGATATTTAACGTTTGGCTTCTTTTGGTAATACCCGTTCTGCATGTTGTTGTTTTTATTAAAGAATTTCTTACGTTCGTCGTAGTTCCTATGTTGTGGCGGTTTTTTGTAAGGCGAAGATTGCCTTACGAAGGTTTTTTGGGAATCGTTGGCAACTTCTTCTAATTTCGAGACGACTGTTTGAATATCAATGTCGTTCTTGTTTCTTAGCTCTGGTTGAGGTGCTTGTTCTGCTTCAGCATGAGGTATTTCTTCCAGGGTTGGGCCCAATGGGGGTGGGATGTGTTCAGGATTGAAAGCTGGGATGTATCCAGGCATGAACGGGGGGTACATGGCAGGATTCTGCTGGATGTAACCCACTGGCATCCCGTGAGGCATGTACGCAGGGTGGCCGTACGTGGGGGCTCCCATAGGGCTCATCATGGGGACCGGGACGAACCCAGGCTGGATCTTGAAATATTGGAGGTTATCTGGACGCATGGCTCTTGGCACGAACTCCTGCGCATCGGGCTTCAGGTTGTATTTAACAGTTTTCTCTTCTTGGCTATTATCACAAGGATTATCGGCAGTGTCGGTAGATTCGCTGGCTGGCTCCACCTGGTGGTTCTTCTCGGAAACATCTGAGGCTTCCGCTTCCGAGTTCTCGTTCGTTTGGTTCTCGGTAGGTGGCGACACGGAGGTGGAGTGGTCCTCCGAAGGGTGATCTTCGGCCGCGGGCTTCTCGGAAGGTTCTTCTTCTTCCTCGACGGAGCTGAAGTCGTCTTCGGTGTATTCGGAGGCGGTGCCGTTCGGCTCGTGACCGTCCAGCGGCTTGGAGTCCGAGAGTTTTCGACGCCTGCGTCTCTTTATCCTCTTCTGCTCCGAGTGGTGGTTCTGGCAGTTGACCAATTCTGGAAGAGAAATTAGGATTAGAAGAGTTTTTTGGAACTGGGAGATTTTATAAAGGTCGACGTCAAGCCGGAATTGGGTCATCAGAAAAATATTTTAAAAAATCCAAGTCGTGCACACCCTGTGGGGATTTTTAACTCCCGTTGCTAGAATTTTCTACTTTTTCCAAATTTTATTTTTCCTATGTTATCCCAAATAGTGCTTCTGTATCTTGTAATCTTCAATTCTAAACCAATTGCGCTAGCTTTGAAAATATTGTCACTTTCTGTCGAACCAAGTAATCAAAATTGATATATCAAACGACTTTAACTGACTACTATAAAATAAACTGTACTACATCAGTTTGGCAAATTACTTTAAAAGTTAACGCATCTACTAGGGATTCTAAACTGGTATAACACTCACTAGATCATTTCATAGATCAGAAGAACAATTTCTTCGAACTTTGTAAAAATTATTCTAGTGGTTCCAATACTTTGAGAATCTGGATGAATCAACATTTAAAAAAGATGGCGACATGAACCTACATAATTTATTTGGGGTACGTAGAAAATCCAGATAATGTAATGTGACAGGATAGATCTCAATATAGTTTTAACGTGAATATGTGAACTGGAATTTTGAACGGTAGAATCATAGGACCTTTTTAGTTGCCAGAGGTTTTAAATGTTGAAATTTATTTTCTCTATTTCAGTATCGTAATGAGTTCATTACAGTACTAAAAGTAGTGCTGTAATGAAACTCGTTACAGCATTGTTTTCAGTTATATTTTTCGTTTTGTGGTTGTCAGTACTGACCTCCGATCTTCTCAATTTTCAAATCAAATCAATTCAAATTCCGTAATCTGTCAAATTTCGTAAGTCACACCAACGCCAAGATACAATAAAAAAGTTACTAATCTGAATTTTCATTTGAATTTCGAGATAACTTCACAAAACTTGACTGTAATATAGAAAATATCGTCTAATACTCGTTGCAGAAGGCAATTCCAACACTCATGCTTTCGAAAACTCGATCCTTGGTCGCTCGTTTTCGAATTTCGCATTTGTGTTGGAATAGGAGCTCATTCTGCAACTTGTTTTAGAATATACTATTGATTTTTCACAAAATCAATTCACCGGAAAATGTGTCACTTAGTAATTCCAGAGAAATATGGTTTAAGCAAGATGGCTGTCGTCATAGAGAGGAACTAAATTTATTTCAGAAAAACCTTTTCTTTCGTCCAACCTGAAGAATAATGTTGTTAGCGCTATATCATTTTAGGAACCTTATCAAATGTGCTTACTTTTGAAGTAACTTGCCAACATGATGAAGCACTATTTTTTTCAGTACAGTCCATTGAAGTTGAGTGAAATTTGAATTTTGAATATTTGGTTCCACAAAAAGTACATTATTTTGAAAGCTGGAACATTTGGCTCAGAATTGAAGATTACAGGTTACAGGAGCACTATTCGGGATAGTATAGGAAGAATAAAATATGAAAAAAGTAAAAAATTATAAGAATAGGGTGTGTTTTTAGCCGAATAATAAAAACCATATTACACGCTGTATTATATTTTGCTCCCTATCAAATCTATTTAGCATTTTAATAATTTTTTGAATAATAGGCTATAAGCTACCGCATGTTCCATCTGCATTTTCTCCCCACCCACCATATGGGTCCAATAACTTCACATTTACCCAGCAAAAACAATCACGAGTTCAATTATAACGCCCTCGTGAATTATCGATCAGATTTGAACAGCCGAACGGACCAGGGCCCGATCTAAATTGTGATCTGGTAGGGTCCACACCCCAATACTCCACTACCTCCCCTTTCTCCCCTTTTTCCTTCCTCTCACAGAACTATCGCATCGATAAATTAAAATTTAGATGAATGGTCTTCAATTAGGGCAGTCGAATTCGTTCTACGATTGAAATAGAAGCGGTTAGAAGATGGCAAACGGTATAATTATACTAACAGCTTTGTCAATATGCCAACAATGCGTCCTAAAAGTTTGAACGACTTCCCCGAAGGAAAATTACCGGTCTCTATTCATTTTGGTTTCGAAACAATGAATGCGATCGTTCCCCTGCGTTTCTATAGGAAAAAACAATAATTCATCTCAGAATTGGACAAGATATATCTCAGCGCACCGTAAAACTTCTTACGGTGCAGCCACATGGAAAAAGGGTGAATTTTGATACTCTAAATCGACATGTTATGATAGTGTTTTCAGAATGGTATAATGAAAATACTTTCTCTGATGAAGTATGGACACTTATGATTTTAATTTTCCTGAAAACTTAATTTGGGTTTTCTCTCCCAGTCTTTGAAACAAGAAACAATCAGAAAAAAATTTTGAATAATATAAGAAAGGCCCCTGCGTAAAAAAATGTGAGCACTAATTTGTCAGGGGCCAAAACTTTACGAGAAGAAATTGTTGCCTAACAATGAACAAAAAGAAAACACTTTGAACTCTCAAGCGTAACGTTTCGGAGTCTAAATCAGACTCCTTCGTCAGACAATAACCAGTTTTCATTCAACTTTGTAGAATCGTGACAATTTTTTTATTTTTGGATTGACATTTGTCAATATATGATGAACATAGATCAATATTGATTACTGGATTTTGATATCGTTATTTTATTTCAAAATTCCCTGAAACCAGTTCTTTTTTCAATAAATCCATCCAAATTCGATCTATTCTTACTGAACAATTGGCGAGATAATCAGCTTCATCCAACAAAATACAAGCTGACTCCTTGTTTTTTCTTTTATAACCATCAGGTTCCGTCATTAGAATTTTTGTTCCATTCTAATCCATCATGTGATTGCAGGTATTGGAACCCACATGACATGCTATCTACGATCTACCAATATCTCTATTTTTTAATGTTATTCTTATGTTCACGTTTTCTGATTTCTAATGGTCTTGATGTTTCTCCTGTATAAGATTTTCCACAAATACAGGGAATATTGTAATTACAATTTCTTGATTTTTGGTTCTGATTCAAATGTTTAAGTTTTGTTAATAAAGATCGTAAATCATTTTTTGTTTTGAAAACAGTTCTTATTTTGAATTTAGAACCAATTTTTTGAATTTTTCCTGAAAGTCCATGAACATAAGGAATCAAATTTATTAAAATTGGTTGTTCTTGACGGTTCGTTGTTAGTTCTTGATTGTTATTATCGTTTTGACGCAAAATTTTTCTCTCTAAATTTGAAATAGTATTTTCTATGAAATTAGTTGGATATTGATTATCCTCAAGAATATCTTTAATGAAATTAATTTCGTTATTCCGTATTTCAGTTGACGATGAAATTAATTGCGTTCTATCATAAAGTGTTTTTATAATACCCCTTTTAATACTCATTTGATGATTAGAATAAAAATTTAGATATCGATTTGTGTGTGTCTTTTTTCTGAACACAAGATTCATTTATCTATCGAACTGAATTCCAAGATGACATTCAATCTCGTCTTCACAACTCATTTATCCTTGACCTATCAGTGTTCAAAGTCACTAAATCCCAGGAAGAAAACTTACCCTGTGGCGGACAGAGCCCATTGTAATAAAACCCTGGATAGACCACATTGTACACTTGGCCATATTCTGCAGCCGGCGGCATGTTATGTTGAGGGTGGTGGCCGTTCACATGATGGGGCGACGTTGTTTGCTGTATTTCTTCTCCGTGACCAACACCGTTGTGATTTGTTGCTTCCTGTGAGGTTTCTTCGTTAGATGTGCTCGCCGTTTCGGCCTGAAATAAGGAAGAAATGTGTAAATGAAAGTTCTTGAATTCGCGAAAAATAATTTTTTTTTTATATTATATAATTATTATAATTTTTATTACTATTATTCTAACAGATAAAGAGTTGAGGGCAGGAGTGACTACAACAAAACTCTGAAAAAATACAATTAAAATCTTAACCTTTACGAAAAACTAGCAATGAAGATGCAAATAAAAAAAAGTTGTAAAAAAACTACTTCAAATGTTAATTTTTCAGGTTTCTGACAGAAGTGATCCACAAAATGAAGAGGTGAAGCGAAAAGATGCCATGTAAAAATGAATACGAATTGAAGAAGTTCTGCTGGATATTCAGTAGTTTGAAGATTAAGATGTGATACTTATTCTTATGAAGGCAAAGTTAAAACAAAATTTCTAAAATGAAAATTCTTGCACAGATTTTTCAGAAGCAAATTAGTTAGAAAATTGTGTTGCGTTTCAATAAACGAAGAATGAAACTTCGAACTATCAAATTAAGTAACGTTTCGGAGTGTATACAGACTCTGTCATGAGAATAAAATAGCAAAGCTTCAGAATCTTGGTTTATGGATTTGTAAATCGACATTTATTTCTTCATGAAACTGTTCAAATAAGAATCAAAATGTAGTTAATGATTGTAATTCTTGTTCAGAAAATCATAATGCGCAGGACTATTTTTCTAACATTCTTAAATGTAAGAATTTAAAACTAACAAGGAGAAGAGAGGGAGAGTTTGATTTGTTCAGTTTATTTTGTCAGTATATTTTTCCTTCTTTCTTCTTATAACAATTTCTCGAATATTTTAAAGCAGTTTCAACGTGGCTCAAGAAACATGTGGCATAAATGTTGAACCCCATTTCAATAGTAAATTCTGAAACAAGTTGCAGAATGAGCTCCTATTCCAACACAAATGCGAAATTCGAAAACGAGCGACCAAGGAGCGAGTTTTCGAAAGCATGAGTGTTGGAATTGCCTTCTGCAACGAGTATTAGACGATATTTTCTCTATTTCAGACAAGTTTTGTGAAATACTCTCGATTTTCAAATGAAAATTCGGATAAGTGACTTTTTTATTGTATTTTGGCAGTTGGTGTGACTATCAAAATTTGACAGATTACAGAATTTGAATTGATATGATTATAAATTCTGAGAATCTGAGGTCAGTACTGACAAACACAAAAGAAAAAATTTAACTGAAAACAATGCTGTGATGAGTTTCATTACAGCACTACTTTTGGTACTGCGTAATGAACTCATTACGATATTGAAATAGAGAAATTATGTATCAAATCCGTTGGTTCTGCCACATCTCGTAGAACAAAGCAATTTTAGAATTTTTCATTCTAACACTGACCGAGACAAATTTGCTAAGATTATGTCCAACCTTCATTGAATGGAAATGGTACCTTGAGAAGAAGAAGCACTGTTTTCATAATTATACTTTCAAGAATAGATACGACGAATGGAGATGTTCTGGATTTGCTTGATCTTATGCTACTTGATTTGATGTTTTTATAGTTCATTTTATGAGTTTATAGGTTTTATCTTCAACTCCACCACTTTGTATAATAAGTCCAATCCCCACATTAATAATAATATTTATTGACGATATGTTGGTTTCCTGTCACCGATTTTTTTAACATCTATCAAATTTATGAGATAGAAAACAGTTCTGCCAATAAATATTTTTCAATGCAAAAATCACTAAACGATGTATATGGGAATATTTCGTTTATTTATTTTCGTTAAAAATTCAATGAATTAGAGAAAATAATGTATGACACTTATACAGAACACTCATTCTAACACTCGTTTATTCGAGTTCATTTTGAATTCGTGTCACAATATCAATGCGTTCTCCACTTGTATCATAATAACTATTCTGACCTTCCCAAATAATGCCATTCACGACCTTTCCGATGAAATATAAATTCTTTCGAAACAACCCTCTTGAGGTAACCATTTCAAATCCCCAGAGTATTTCAAAACGTCAAACAGCACGATACGTTATATATTCCGTGAAAAATTCACCCCAATCATATCAGAATATGAAAACGAAAGTATTAGACTGGAATTTTCCATAAGGGACGACACGGAAGCTATATAAAGAATATAAGTCGGTTTTTTCCATTCTGTTATTCGTAAAAGTCGATCTGAAGTTTCAGGAGGGGAAGAATCGCTTAAGAGCCTTGGAATAGGGGAAATCAAAACCCTCGAGTATCCAAGGAAACGTTATATCCTACTGCAGAAATCTAGTGCTCCAATATGGATTTCTTGGCCCGATAAGTTGTTTTTCAGTTGGGGAGAAGTTCTCCACGATTTAAACTTAATGTTACCAACAAGTTCCGACACATCTGTGTTGTGACGACATCATCCTCGAATAAAACTTATCTGAGCATAATGAAAATTACGAGCAAGAAGGACACTTCAACAACGACTAGATTTTTTTTGGAATTATTAAGCTATTGCATAGCTTTTATCTCAGGCTTTGAGCGCGGCGACCGAATGTAGAAATTCCGTAACGAAAAAACCTAACACAGCTCCGTGTATCGTCGGTTCAGTTTGGCAGACTTCGGCACGGTGTTTGGATGCTTGCGAGTGGACGGATGCGTGCAGCCACTCTAGCAGTGCAAAATAGAGTCGGCAATCTCGCTGTTCCCACTGAATTACGAACGGCAAATATTTC
Source organism: Hippodamia convergens (assembly GCA_038502775.1). Classification (NCBI taxonomy): domain Eukaryota; kingdom Metazoa; phylum Arthropoda; class Insecta; order Coleoptera; family Coccinellidae; genus Hippodamia; species Hippodamia convergens. The sequence continues at coordinate 72,150,807 of CM076609.1, read as the reverse complement.
ATTAACATCGGAAAGAAAATGTATAGCCTAACGCAAACATTTTCCATTAACTTCAGCTCTTGCTCTAACTATACATAAGTCGCAAGGTGGAACTTTTGACGAAATAGTATATGAGTATAGTAAATCACATTCTCAGGAACTCGTCTATGTTGCACTCTGTCGGGTGACTAATATTGAAAAATTGTATATTACGACAAAAAATGAAAATTCTGCATTTGAGTTTTATCATAATCGAAGGCAAGCTGCATCTATTGCATCTTTGTTGCAAGAATTCAAATGTCTTTAAATAGTGTTCAGACAATAGCTCAAAGTGTCTTAGATTTCATTGGTAATAGAAATGGCATTTCAATAATGACTTTCAATTGCCAAAGTCTACATAGTCACAAATACGATTTACAAGATTCAGATACGAGACAAACCAATGTGTTACTTCTTTCCGAAACATGCATGATGCGTGATAATCCGATTGAAATACCCAATTTCAATTGTATTGTTCAATTCAAACGAGATACTGTTCCAAAAGGTGGGGTAACTATTTATCAAAATAGTAATAATTGTACTAATATTATGACTCAAAATATTGAAATAAATATTGAAGATGTTAGCGATGTTAATGTTATACGCTCATTTGTTGGAGATATTTGTGCATGCTTATGCAAACTTAGAAATGGCCTACAAATGGTCATGGTAGCAATTTACATTTCTCCCAATCCAAAATTGGACAAGGTAGAGCATTTTATTCATCACACTACTGGAGTACACTGAAGAAGGGTCGAAAATACTTGGTACAAATGGTAATAAGTTTCCACTTATCTTGGCTGGCGATTTCAACATTAACTTCGCTGATAAAAAATCAGAGCGGTTGACAACTTTTCTTTCGGAAAAATTGAATTTAAAAATGAATAATGATCCACAAGAATCCACAACAAAATATGGGACCACTATTGACGCTGAATTCTACAGATATTTAGAAGACATTAAGTCTCAAACTTATGTTTCTTATTTCAGTTACCATAAACCTATAGTTTCAATGATGAACATTCCTGAATAACCTACATGTAGTGTAAGATAAATAAATATTTTAAATCAACAATATTTTCTTCTTATTTTTGAATAGATGCTATGCAATAGTTTTTTCACGTGTTTTTTCAATAGTCTTTCGATCCCATTCTTTCTGAGACATCCTGTACATCTACGTGAGAAGAGATAATCGTGAATGAGCAGTACATTGACAATCCTCGATGGATAAGGAACTCGAGAAATTCTTAAACTCATCGTAACACGATATCGAGGCTTCAGTCTTCCGGGAACTACAGCGCCTATTCAAGTTACATTTTTGTTTGCCCCTGTCAGATAACAGGCGACATTTATACCTGGAAAGACGAATTTTTTCCTCTTATCGTTATCTGTCGTGGATTTCTCGTGGGACAGAGATTTGAGGGATAAGCGTGGCCTCTTGAGTTGATCAAACATACGCACCGATTGCTGGGATATTCTGAGTTGATTTTTTCTTCGGGTTGATAAACTTATCTATCGTGGAAGGTTCGAAGGGCGATGCCACAGATTTCTCGATAGCTTATCATTTATAGGTCGTATCAGGCTCCAGAATTTTTGTGTGAGAGTTTCATTAATACTCCCAAGATTTAGATTACTGGCCAAACTATTCAAGATGATTTACAATCTCTTGGGCGATAGGGAGAAATATACTGCTCCATGAGAGTTAGGGATATCGTATTTAATCGTTTTGAAAAGTTTGTAATCTTCGAGAAAATTGCTGTAAAATCATTTAAAACTCAATAACAACTTGAATCGATCCAATAAAAATTAGTATGAGATATTTCGTCAATCTGCTCGCCTTTTTTCTGAAGTTTGGTAATTTGCATAAGCTCCAATGTTTTTACTTTGAAATGGAGTCAATACATCAACGGCTTCGATTGGAACCGAGTTTTCTGAAAATGCCAAGACGTTAATTAACAAACGCTGAGGCTAATAGGGCTATCGGAATGCTACAGAGTGGCCTAACTCAGGTTGTTGTAGCGGAAAGGCTCCAAGTCAGCCAAAGTGTGATATCTTGACTTTGGAATAGATTCAGGGAGACAAGTTCTGTATTGGAAAGACCAAGGCTTGGTGGGAGATGAAAAACGACACATGCTCAGAATCATTTCATCACCGTTTCTGCGAGTAGAAAGCCTACATCTACGTGTACAATTCTACGGAATACTCTTCAAAATGCAGATGGGGTCCAAGTTTCCATCGAAACTATCAGACGACGTTTGAGAGGTGAATCTAAGTTCTAGACGTCCATTGAAAGGAGTTCCATTAACATGTGGCCATAAGCGTCAAAGACTGGAATGGGCAAGGCAACATATCAATTGGAACGATCAATGGTGTAGTGTCCTTTTCACTGATGAATCCAGATATGGACGATTTTCAGATTCTCGAAGAATAAGGGTATGGACAATCCCACGCAAACCTCGTAATCGTCGCTATGTCCAAGAAGTCCATCCATTCCGAGGGGGTAGTGTTATGGTATGGGCAGGGAAATGTTTCAACGGGCGCACAGATCTACACATTTGTCCTGAGGATATGACCTCCTTACACTTTAGGGAACATGTCGCTGACAATGTTTTGCCAAATTTTCACGCTGCTATTGGTGAAACTTTTTAATTTCTAGACGATAACGCTAGACCGCACCGTGAAGCCATAGTTGAGAACGCGCGCGAGGAGATTGGTATTCCACATTTGCCAATACTTCCGCACTCACCAGATTTGAATTGCATAGATTATGCCTAGGACATGCTCCAAAAAAGATTAGATAATCATCAACCTACCCTACCTTAATGATCTGAGAGAGCTTCTGCCCCTTTTATGGAACCAAATTCCTCAAGAAATGTTCAACATGTCAAGCTGTTATTGATGCCCGTGGAGGTCATACATTGTATTGATAGTCTTGAAATGCTTGATTTCTCTGGGAATAAAATTTCGTTATTTCACTCGATTTTTCTCAACCAACCTGTATACGCTGTAGACCTACAGGCTAAAATTAATTTTATTTCCTTCAACTTGAAATCATATTTATATGAATTTTTATCACAAAATCTCATTTAAAATATATTTTTCTGCAATTGAAGTGAATATCCCTAACTCATGTGGAGCAGTTCATATTATAGAATATGTACAATTAGAATAAAAAATTACAAGGGAATACAGAAAAAATATGATGTTTAATGACAGATATGACCCCCAGGCTATCCTATACAGTTTATCTTTCACAAATATTCATATTAAGAGACGTCAATTGGTCAACATAATTTGTGTGCATTTTAAAGCGTTTTCTTCTCAAGGAAACGTCACTATCTACACGGCAATGTTGACTGACAACTTTGACAAGGAAATCACTCCAAATTGAAAAAAGTCAAGTACAACATGCGGATCCCTATCTCCCGTGAAAATAAACAATCATCGATTACACGTGTACGAAACCAAATCGCCAGATAAAACTATCACAAAACCAACAATAAATCGCCAAATCACTTACCAGAGACTCCGTGCTGTATTTCTTCGTCCTGCCGCAACTCTCATTGTTGTAATACGTGGGGGCATTGTACACCATCAAAGGATACGGTTCATAACCTAAAAAAAAACGAAACGTCAAAATGGCCAAGCACAGATTCCGCGCTTATCCTATTCTATGGTCGCGCTCGATCGTTTCGCATCGCGAACAGAATGCGAGGGTGAAGTGGTTCGAACGAGGAAAACGTGCAGCAGCCAACAGCCAGCCGCGAAATGTCACATGTCTAAAAGCGAGCACGCAACTTTTGGCATACGCACTGAGAAAAAACACCGGCTGCGGCAGGCATGCCAAAGGCAGATGAACTCACAAGACTCGGGCAAAAGTCCATACCGACGAGGTTTTGGGAGAATTGGATACTTTTCAAATTGGAGAATACGTTTTTTGAGTGAAATTGAATGAATTAAGTGCTCTACCGGGACTGTCTTTGAAAATGAAAAATCTCTGTTTGCTTTCAACATTTTTGAATTCGCTTGTAGGAATGTCAACTCATGTATCGAGGCCTTTTCGCGGTAGATTTGATCATTCATCTTGACATCGTTGATTCCCTTTTCAGAGATCGCCGTACAAACCATGCTCAATGCTGGCGCCGTTGCAGTACAGCGTTTTTCACCACCATGGCGTTTCTTAATGCTACCAGTCCCAATATTTCTTCGGATAGCGCGATGAACAAATTTCTCATCCAATTGTAATCACCCCATTAGGTTTCAAATACATGGCCCAAACTTAAGAAGGTCTTTTTATCATATAAAAATAATTTCATGTGTTGAGACATAAAATTTTGGTTGAATGGTTCGGATTTCATAGCAGTCAGATGAAGACCTGTAATCATATATGGTGCAGTAGTCTGGTTTGCTCATGCAAGTCAGACAAGTACGAGGAAAATGCTCGATAAAGCACAGTGGCTTGTCTGAGTATGCACAAATGGGGCCATGAGAACGTGCCCAACCAGAGCACTTGAGATCATAACAGATCTCACACCCCTTCATCTGGTGATTGGCAGGATGGCCCATGAGGCCATCCTCAGAATATCTAGAGAAGGCTCACGTAATGAGAGAATTAGGTGTCAGAGAGTCTGGAGCTCTTTAAGTAACTACATCTCATCTGCAGACCTTCCTAGTGATGTAATGGTCAAGAAAGTAAGTACCGAGAAAAACTTCAGTACGATGCTATGCAAAAAAGAGGAATGCGAGCGGGAATACACCGACCAAAATTTCAAAGAAAATACTGTTAAATGGTATACAGATCTTTCTAAAACAACACGGGAGCTGGCGCTGGGGTTCACGGGGCCAAAGCCAAGTATGCACTATCATTAGGCTCCTGTGTGAGTGTTCTGCAAGCAGAAATATTAGCCATCGAAAGATTTCTAGACTTTAATCTAGAGACAAACTATCAGAATTGCGACACAGTTATTCACTCAGATAGTCAAGCTGCTATTAAAGCACTGAACTCCTATGTCATCGACTCAAAGTCGACCTGGGAATGCCGGATCAAACTCAATGAGGTAGGCAAGACAAATAAGGTCTCTTTGATCTGGGTTCCTGGTCATTCCAGAATCACAGGCAACAAAGAGGCCAACAAACTTGCCCGAGGGGGTGCTCGGAAACCACTCACTGACCCAGAACCTTTCTGTGGTAAAGGAAAATGTATCTATAAGAAAGAGTTTCTGTAGAAGGAGAAAACTGAAAGAGAAACAATGTGGCAGAATCTCCCAGGGTTGGATCACCCCAAAAAATTCCTTCGGAATTTTAAAACTGCAAGATCCAAAAGATATTTGGATCTCAGTAACAACCAACTACACCTCCTCACTGACTTTCTTAAAGGGCATTGTCGCCTCAGAAAGCACTTGCTGAGAATGGGCGTATCGGACACTGACGAGTGTAGATTCTGTGGGGAGGAGGAAGAAACTCCTATTCACCTAGTGACAGAATGCTTTGGCATTGTAAGCCAAAGGAAACAATGCTTTGGTCAAGAGACCTGTAGGAGTGAGGAATTAGCCTCACTGAAGCCTTCCGAGATATTGGATTTCATAAAGATCTGTGGGACTGGAAGGCGAGCTGTAAAGCTTTGTCAGGGGGCACAATAGACCATAAGGTCGCAGTGGACTGTAACCCCTTTTAAACTATGAACTATCAACTAGATGAAGACGGACAGTTCAATTGCTGGACCCCGTACACAAGTTCAGGTTTTCTGGAAACCACGAGTTCCATTGCCTAACTTGCTCCCCATGAAGAAGATGCTTCACACTAAATTAATTTCTATTTCATCTTTCATATTCGAGGCGTTTCACGAGCCAACGTGAGGTTCATCCGAAGTTTTCTCAGAGTTTATTTTCGAACGTATCGATCTTAAATCACAGGAAATTATTATTCCTCAAGAACGTCACACCACTTCAAGGAAGCCTGCATTCAATCGATCTTGCTAGCTAATCGAGCTGAAAGCTTTTCCTGAGCAAATATTGACGGCGTATCTTATGTACATGACCTTTTCAGCGTCGGGTAACGTCAGCGCGTTTTCTCGTTCGCAAGAAGTTTTTTTTTGCGCGAGGAGTTCATTTTTTGGACGTCATCGCAAGAAGTAATTATCCTGTTGAAAACGACCAATTCAGTGCTCCCCTTCTATTTTTATTCTTTATCTGCGTAGATTCAAGAGGGTGTTTTCTGAATATCTCGTAGGAGAACATGGGAGCATATCCTGCTACATTCTGAGAAGAATTTTTTTTTCAGGTCTGCCCTCTTGATTCAATCTGCACAGACTCCTAGAGATGTTGGTAACTACTAAGACACAGACAACCAATTGGTACATCATATTCCACCTGAGATCTCTACAAGAAGAAAAGAATAGAGCCTGAAACTGATCCATGAGGTATGCCACTAAATTAAATTGTGTCCCCAGAATGAATAGAAGCTTCCACCCTTGAATGAAAAGTTGTATTGGCAGGAAAGCACATGATCCAACCTCATATCACCATACTCTTTAAAACATTTTACTACCACAATTCTTCGCAAGTTTGACGCAAATTCGTTATTGATAAATACGGACCTAGGTCTTTAATTACTCTTTAGATCTGCGAGACGAATAGTTTAGTGAAGTCGAAATAGCATGTCATCTAACGTACGTGAATAAACCGGTGTTGTCATTTATACCTGAGAAATCGTTGTGCAGAATTGTTGATCTATAGCCAACTTGATGTCGTTTTATTGTAACTTCAAAGGATGGCATATGAGTCGAATAAAATTTTCAAATTCCAAAGGATATCCTCTGACCTCGATTATTTGGGAATGATTTATAGAAAGAACGCTTTCATTTGAATTGATAGAAAAATTTATACAAGAACCGACTTATATATTGGAGTGATACTGAAAAATACTTACTATTAACATAATAGATTCCATTATGATCAAGGAAGGCGTTGGGGAACACAAATTGTGATTCATATTCTAAGTCTGGAAGAAAAATAAAGAACATTAGTTATTTTTCAATGAATACCAAGTTGGTGTGAATTTTAAGACGAAACACAACTCAAGTTCAACAAAATTTTTATATCCATCATGAACTCAACAATTTGTTTCTGATCTTAGATGGAGAACTTTTTGCAACTATTGGTGGTAAAGAGAATTAAACAGCTGGTCCAAGAACTGACATATTCCTGAATAAGGCCTGATAAACTGCTCCACATAAGTTAGGGATATTGACTTGAATTGCAAAAAAATATAATTTAAATGAGATTTTGTGATGAAAATTCATATTAATATGATTTCAAGTTGCAGGAAATAAAATTAATTTTAGCCTTTTGGTCTGCAGCGTATACAGGATGGTTAAGAAAAATCAAGTAAAATAACGAAATTTTATTCCCAGAGAATTCAAGCATTTTAAGACTATCAATAAAATGTATGGCCTCCACGGGCATCAATAACAGCTTGACATCTTCTTTGCATACTGCGCACGAGGTTGTTGAACATTTCTTGAGGAATTTGGTTCCATAAACGGGACAGAAGCTCTCTCAGATCATTTAAAGATTCTGGGGTAGGTCGATGATTATCTAATCTTCTTTGGAGCATATACCATGCATGTTCTATGCCATTCAAATCTGGTTGTGGAATAGCAAGCTCCTCGCGCGCATTCTCAACTATGGCTGCACGGTGCGGTCTAGCGTTATCGTCTAGAAATTGAAAAGTTTCACCAATAGCAGCGTGCAAATTGGGCAAAACATTGTCAATGACATGCTCCTTATAGTGTAAGGCGGTCATATTCCCAGGACAAATGTGTAGGTCTGTGCGCCCGTTGAAACATATCCCGGCCCATACCATAACACTACCTCCTCGCAATGGATGACTTCTTGGACATAGCGACGATAACGGGGTATGCGTGGGATTGTCCATACCCTTATTCTTCGAAAATCTGAAAATCGTCCATATCTGGATTCACCAGTGAAAAGGACACTACGCCATTGATCGTTCCAATTGATATGTTGCCTTGTCCATTCCAGTCTTTGACGCTTATTGTCACGTGTTAATGGAACTGCTCTCAATGTACGTCTAGAACCTAGATTCACCTCTCTCAAACGTCGTCTGATGGTTTCGATGGAAACTTGGACCCCATCTGCATTTTGAAAAGTATTCCGTAGCATTCTACACGTAGATGTAGGCCTTCTTCTCGCCGAAACGGTGATGAAACGATCCTGAGCAGGTGTTGTTTTTCGTCGCCCACTACACCTTGGTCTTTCCAACACGGAACCTGTCTCCCTGAACCTATTCCAAAGTCGAGGTATCACACTTTGGTTGACTTGGGACCTTCCTGGTACAACAACTTAAGTTAGGCCACTCTGTAGCATTCCGATAGCCCTATTAGCCTCAGCGTTTGTCAATTTGCCTTGGCATTTTCAGAAATCTCGTTTCAAATCGAAGCCGTTGACTCCATTTCAAAATAAGAACATTCATGAAGCATATGCAAAGAACCAAACTTCAGAAAAAAGGCGACCAGATTGACGAAATGTCTCATACTGATTTTATTGGATCGATTCAAAATGTTATTGAGCTTTGAATGATTTTACAGTGATTTTCTCGAAGATTACATACTTTTCAAAACGATTGAATACGATATCCCTAACTCTTGTGGAGCAGTATATTCCCTTCAGGGAAACACCATATCGCAGGTTTTTGAACAGAGACATCAAATTTGTTCATATATATATATATATATATATATATATATATATATATATATATATATATATATATATAAAAATCTTCGACATTTTGATATGAATTTGTAATTTACCTGTGCTTTGATAATCTGGCGTACCATTTCCAGTTGAATTTCCTGTGGAATTGGTTGAGTTTCCTGTGGATGTTTGAGTGGAGTAGGTTTTGGGTTTGTTAAGGTAGCCCTTCTTGAATAGCACATCTTGTCTAGGAGTTGTTATCTTCGTATATTCATCTGAAACAAGAGGACAAGTTAAAAACGCATAATAATTTCAGTTTAGAATTTACGATATATTTACATACATAAATTCTGTTGAGTTTCTCTTTTCGTTTGTTTTCTTTTGTATATATGTTTTTTCTCATTTTGTATGAATATTAATTTTTTCTCGTCTAACAGTAGCTTAGTACGATGTAATTACTACGGTTAGATTGTAGTCTCGATATTTGCCTTTATTTCAACGTCATCCTGTTGATATAGCTTAAACTTTGACCAGTAAAGAGAGAAGAATGTATATATTTATACCTTCTCAGCTATTACCAAGTTTTGTGATTTATGGCACAAGATATCTCAGTTTTAGGGTTAAATTATATTATATATATATATATATATATTTTTTTTTTTTATATAATTATATTATATTATATGAAAGAATCAACTGATAGATGAAACTAATCCACATACAAAATAATATTATAACCTCTATAATAAGTAAAACTTCTGCCAGAACAATTTTCCTTCAATAATTGTTGTCTCTAAGGACGAATTTGAGGTATGAACTACATATTTCTTCACTGTCAGTTAGCTTGAAAAATTGGGCAACTTTGAAGTCAACATAACCAACACTATCAATTATTTCGACATATCCATCGAAAATTCAATGTTGAATCGAGTGGTTGTCATCGCGTGATGAATGTTATCTAATAATAAGATGAACAAAACGAACGGATACATATAAAATAGGTCCAAGACAACCATACCATCATGTGCGTAATTAATCATAGCGTGTTGTAAGCCTAACGCTATCTGATAGCGCTGTACTTTGGCCCCCATGCAGTATCCATTGGAGTCCCTCAATAAAAATTTCAATTAGCGTAAGAAAAAACAACTCGTTATTATGCTATCATGCGATGTCAATCTTGTACCGTATGATACCTACTAATATCCTTGGTTTTTCGTCTATTACGAACATTTTTGTGTCCCTATCTTATAACTATGACGTATTTATCGATCACGATGTGAATTGCAAGAAAAGGGTTCGATTTGTTTGTCTAATGTGAATAATTATGCGATATGCTCTGTGATAGAGATATGTTGCAAAATATCCGAAGTAAAAAAATTGACCTGAGCACTTTATTTGTATGTTAAATGGGAGAATATCCAATAAAACGTTTACAACTGAAAAAAATATCGCGATTTATATCATGTCTATATGTTCTTTTCATTACCACATATTGTCGTTTAATTTTTATATCATATTTAATGGTTTTCATGTCAATGCTTAGGTACACAAATTTTATTACTATGGTTATGGAAATGATAATTCTTATAGAATACTTCAATGTCAACTCGCATAGAGAAAATGGGAAAAAAAGTTACATTGCCTTATCTAGCTTTTATGAAGGAAAAAAAAATGGAAGAATTGAACATTCTTTAGTGAATTCGCTTCGGAGTTTTATATCACTCAGTGGGTTATTTTTTAGTAGAGTTATAAGCAGATTTCAGTTGTCTGATTGTTTGATAGAATTTGGATTTATTTTCTCTTTAAAGATTCAGAACCAGGACATTTCAGCTTTTTTGTATGGAACGTTATTCAGTACAGATAACATTGTCAAGAAAACCGCATATTCAACATGTTTCATACTTCGAGTCTAGGATAATATTTTTTTATTATCATGATTCTATGAGAAATCATTTTTCAAAAAATAATTAAAAATTTTCTGTTCAGGAATTTTTCAATATATATTTTCTATTTCTGATAATTTTATTTGGATATTCTCTCCCAGTCTCTGAAACAAGAATCGTGACGATATTTTGATTTTTTAATGTCAATTAAGAAATCAAAATATTGTCACGATTCTGCGAAGTTTTATGAAAAATAGATTTAGACTCCGAAACGTTACGCTTCAGAGTTCAAAGTGTTTTCTTTTTGTTCATTGTTAGGCAACAATTTTTCTTGTAAAGTTTTGGCCCCTGACAAATTAGTGTTCAAGTTAGCCATATTAGCCTTTCGTCTAATATTTAAAAAATTTTTTCTAATTGTTTCTTGTTTCAGAGAGTGGAAGAGAAAACCCATATAAAATTTTTAGGATATACAAAGACCTCCCAGAAAATATTTCAATAGATATATATTTTCTAATATACGAAATTTATTATAAAATAAGTTTTATTCTATTGTCAGATCTTTGAAGGTCGATCTCCAACTAAATTTCAAACTTTTGCGCTTAAAAGTTCAAACAGCCAAAAAATATCGATCTCAATGTGAATTCTATACCTTCATTCATTTACTATTCATCAATTCAGTCTTAAATCACGAAACGCCAGAGCGGGAACTCCTGGTCACATGGACGAAAAAAAAAGATTTTATTACGTACACGCTATCCAATTAAGTCCATTGTGCACTTTTGTTCACATCCAGAACGTTCTGAATAAATTCGAGGTCGTGAGGAACAAGCCAATCTGGGAGAACCGTTGTCAATTGTGATATTGTGTCATTTTGTCCACACGCGATCGCAATCAGCTAAATTCGTTTTGAAAAATGCAACATTTCCGTCTCATATATAATAATAGCGTTTGCCGGAGTCGTAGAATAGGAACTTGGGAAATATACACTGTACACACTTAAATGGCGACGGTTTTGCTTGTTGTACACGTCAATTGGGATCAAACATAATTTCAAGGAACATTACAATGATTTGTGGTGGGGTAAAAGAACTATACAACCTTTCAAGAGTATGTCAATTATGGTGCATCGTGAATTTTGAAACTGATATTCATATAAATAGTTCGACAAGTTATTTTATATATTAAATGATAATCTGATAAAATGACAACAATATAAAAATAAAAACTAATAAACTACTGCCAATTATGTGATGTGGCCAGCAGGGAAACAATCTTGTTCATAAAAATCACGCAAACAAAAACACAATAAGAAATTTCCATAAGATTTGAGAAGTGTGATCAACTGTTGAGTAGGTCATTTCACAATTCTTCTATGTCGAACTACCGACGTCATGAAATGTATTTTGATAGATATATTGTCTTATATGTTTATGCACAAACGTCTACGAAATTCTATTCTCAGATTTAGAAAAATTTATTTCAGAATACCTCGAAAAAACTTGGCATTCTAATATAGATTCGAAATGATTATGTATATACTTCAAATCGATGGAAGTTTTCCAAACTAGCATCACAGTTTATTGAGGTCGTGTTTTAAGATGATATATTCCACATTCTTTCGCAATGTGAGTTAATAGTCAATGTTTGTATTTGAGCAGAAAAAATGATTTTGTACAATTGTATAAAATGGAGAAGATGGAATTCTCAGGAAAAATGACAAGATGAAAAGAACGATAAAAGAACAATACAAGCAGGTGTCCCGCAAAGATCACAATTTACTATTGACATTGCTCAGAAAGGAAGAAATGGTAAACAAACATAACGAGAAATTGAAACAAGCGGTACAAACACAGAGATGAAGAATCGAGAAACATTCTGAAGATTCTTGTAAGAGAATGAGACAAGGGAAATTACCGGATGAAATAAAGACATACAGGCAAAAAAAGAGAAAGACAAACGAGAAAACCGAATAAGACTAAACTAGGAATCAAGGAAAGAAGATGTAAATTACCGAAGATAAAGAGAAGAGACTACTTAACAACCAAATACAAAAGTAACATGAAAATCGAGATGAGATAAGACGTCGAATCTTCAATGAGTGATGGTCATCTTGATTTCGTGGTCTTTATCATTTCACTAGTTAGACGTTTGATCCTTTCGTCCCTAACTTGTCTTACTGGAGTTGTTTGATCATCGGTTCTGGCGATAATATTTTCAATAAAGATCTTATTACAGATCCCTCCATTAGAGTTCCTGGTTTTGACCTTCCCAGGAGAATATGGTCTGTTCTAAATCGTATTAGAACAGGCCATGGACGATGTAACAGCATGCTCTTCCGATGGAATTCGGTTGAGAGCCCTAGTTGTGAGTGTGGGGAAAATGAGGAGACTATAGAACATCTTATAAATAGTTGTCTAATTTATAAATTTCAAGATGGTTTCGAGGCTATACATAAAGTAACAAATGTTTTCGTGAAATGGGTGGTTAATTTCAAAATAATTTAATTTATTCTAAATAATTGGGTTCTTTTCTCCTTCTGTCTACCTTTTTGTTCCAATATGTATTGTATTGTAATTCTTTGAGCTTCCATTTTTGTTGTTTCAAAATCTTTTCAAATTATTTTCCGAAAGGAAAAGTCGTACGATTGCTATAAAATCATCAACTTCAGTAGGTATAAATTTCAACGTTGCTAGAAATTCTTGAGTCATCTTTACTGCGTTTTTTCATATGCAACACTCTGATTTATAGAGGCAATGTCCATCGAGTTTGCATGGCATCCTACCAACTTGTTTTGACGGGAAATATCATATCGTTTCTAATGACGGCCTCCACTAATTCATTCTAAAATTAAAGAACCGTGAGCTTCACAATCGAACTAAATGCTATGAATTTGGGACGGCTCCTATTAAAATTAAAATTGTTTTGGATTATCCAATACTTCAATGGTATTGCTCATTAGATCTTGGAATACTGAAGAGGAACTTGAAATTGATTAAGAAATTGAAACAACATATTCGAAAAAATACTTTAGGCCGAAAGAGAGTCAGTGTTTTAAGTGGATAAATGATTCAATCCATAATATGGAGGTTTTTAATTAATTTTGTATGACTTTGAGAGCCACTAATAGAACCACTAAAAATACATCCATTTTTTTTGAAGTAAAGTGTTTTGTATTACAATAATTTTTCTAATTTTTTCCAGGATCCCAACATAGAATTGGACCTCCTATTGGCAGAATGGTTTAACTCAAGAATTAGTCCTGCGAATTGAACTTCGATTTGAGGATTCCGTACTTCACTATCTCTCGAAGTTCAAACGAAAAGTTTTAATTAGATTCATTACCCAAGGATCGCCCCTAATGGTTTCTCAGCTGTTAAAATCCGTCAATTATTCCCGAAACTTTACGTTTTGTTAAAGGTTCAAAGCAGATGATGAAGTGAAGAAGTTGACTAATACCCTTTAATTAAATTTGAACAAACAGACATGACAGGTTGTATAAAACATCCAAGTATTTTTAACGCACAATCAATCTTGCAGCTAGGAATTTCGCTCATTCAACAGTCAAATTATTGATTCGAATCATATTTTACATGGTGTTCCTTACGTTTTTCATGCTCCGTTGGAAAGAGCTTTCCAAGATCTTTAAAATGAAGCATGTATAACTTTCTTATAACTTTTAACTAGAAATAATTTTTCCTGCATCAATTTCGAAAATGTTGATCCATTCAAGTTTTTTCTGCCAATCACTTTCGTCGATACATACGAATATTTCATGTGAACGTCTGATGGAAATACTGGCATCGGGGCAACACCAAAAGAGTTCTTCGTCCCTGAAGTCTAACAGGTCTGATGAAGAAGCAGCAATGCCCATCAGATGGAGAACGAGTTCAAACGAGGACCTGATTGAAATCAACATTTTTTTATTCTTTACTTGGACTTCGGACTCGTAATGATGGGCTAGATATGTGATCGAAATTTGGTTGAAGCGATTTGAAGGAGTTCTGCGATGATTCCTTAGTTCAATATCTATATCGAATTACTTTAAGATTTTAAAATGTACATAAAATTTTTTTTTATTTCATTAGAGTCGTCATGTAATTCTCGAGTTCAGTTCAGTGGTGAGTTTGAGGGTGGAAATACCCCTTAATCTAACCCGAGTTGTATTATTATGTTGGCAGTGGACACCTGACCCAGATAACTTAATTCAGCTAATTATTCAAATGTGATGTAGGTCCTGTTTCAATGGCAGATGAAAATTTGTGTTTGCTGAATCCCTTATGAACACAGCAACCCTTGTATCTGGACTTCAGAATGCGCTAATAGTTATTTATTGCATGAGTGCTTTAGATAGTATGCGTGTTTCAGACAGTTCCTGAAAGCTGATGTTGGCCTGCGAAGACTAACAAACTTATTTGAACGTTTTTGGGTTCTCACTACCATTCTCTGAAATAGTATTAACTGAAAAGACTTGCTAAGTAGAGTTTGGAAACGATGAGAGATCTTCATGCATTTCAGTTCTTTATGAAAGAATCATGTGATTTGTACATTAAAGTTACATCGCTTTTATTTTATTTATACTGCTCCACAAGAATTAGAGATATCGTATTTAATCGTTTTGAAAAGTATGTAATCTTCGAGAAAATCGCTGTAAAATCATTTAAAACTCAATAACAACTTGAATCGATCCAATAAAAATCAGTATGAGACATTTCGTCAATCTGGTCGCCTTTTTTGAATTGCATAGAACATGCATGGGATATGCTCCAAAGAAGATTAGATAATTATCAACCTACCCCAGAATCCTTAAATAATCTGAGAGAGCTTCTGCCCAGTTTATGGAACCAATTCCTCAAGAAATGTTCAACAACCTCGTGTGTAGTATGCAAAGAAGATGTCAAGCTGTTATTGATGCTCGTGGAGGCCGTACATTGTATTGATAGGTAGTCTTAAAATGCTTGAATTCTCTGGGAATGAAATTTCGTTATTTCACTTGATTTTGCTTGAACACCCTGTATACGCTGCAGTTCTACAGGCTAAAATTTTTCCTGCAACTTGAAATCATATAACCTAATATGAAATTTCATCACAAAATCTCATTCAAACTATATTTTTTCGCAATTTAAGTCAATATCCCTAACTCATGTGGAGCAGTTTAAATAACATCTAGAGCTCTAATCATTTATAGGTTGATGTAGATTTCTCTGTGGCCTAACCAAAATTCTTCCTTAATTTGTCTTTCAAACGTAAAAACCTATTTTCTTCATAAAAAACGTAATGCTTTTTAAAAATTCTCACTAATGCTTTTCAATTTTCTCCTTCTCATACTGGTTCTCAGATTTTTCCGACTATTAACGAACCAAAGTCCTTTTAAACTATCACGGATCCATAAATCTAAGAGTACAACGATTACGACTCTCCAAACGACGTCCAGAGTATTTTAATTTTGTTTAATGACCGCCATTCGCCAATTTTACGACCTATTGCTTTCAAATCTCACGAATATCGACACCGACACCGATAGGACAAAACGTCGACGTTTGGACATCCCTAATTACGAGATGCGTTACAATTTGTCGAGAGGGTCTGATCGGTGATTCCTGCACTGAAAATAGAAGAATCGGCGATTTCTCCTAGATAGAATGTTTGTTGGCAAGCTTCGGCAGATTCAACTTTTAGATTCTGGGTGTGTTTGGAGTACAAAAATACATCTTGCACGGTTATCAGTCGATTAAAGCAGTTGAGCATCAGATTTATGTAGTCGTAAACAATGTAAATGCTTCCAATAACAATTCAACAGCACGTTGGGCGAAGATTAATGGATGGAGTAGAAGAATTGATTATGTGATAAGTCTATTGAAATAGTTCGACGGATTAGAGTGTTTCAGGAGATTGAGTGATCATACCAATTATCTTCGAGATACACACTTCCAACGCTAAGACTTCTTGACACTTTACAAGTACCATTAACCTTATTTGGGAGGATAAAACTTTTATTCCATACATTTATATACATACTCATTATCTGCAGTTTCGTAATTTCACTAATCACTACTTTTCTGTCTTTGATTATAACAGATCTCACACCCCTACATCTGGTGATTGACAGGATGGCCCATGAGGCCATCCTCAGTATATCTAGAGAAGGCGCAGGTAATGAGAGAACTAGGAGTCAGAATGTCTGGAGCTCTCTGAGTAACTACATCTCATCTGCGAACCTTCCTAGTGATGTAATGGTCAAGAAAGTAAGTACTGAGAAAAACTTCAGTACGATGCTATGCAAAAAAAAAAAATGGGAGCGGGAATACACCGACCAAAATTTCAAAGAAAATACTGTTAAATGGTATACAGATGGTTCTAAAACCAACACGGGAGCTGGCGCTGGGGTTCACGGGGCCAAAGCCAAGTGTTAGGCTCCTGTATGAGTGTTCTGCAAGCAGAAATATTAGCAATCGAAAGATGTCTAGACATTAATCTAGTGAGAAACTATCAGAACTGCGACATAGCTATTCACTCAGATAGTCAAGCTGCTATTAAAGCACTGAACTCCTATGTCATCGACTCAAAGTCGACATGGGAATGCCGGATCAAACTCAATGAGGTAGGCAAGAAAAATAAGATCTCTTTGATCTGGGTTCCTGGTCATTCGGGAGTCACAGGTAACGAGGAGGCCAATAAACTTGCCAGAGAGGGTGCTTGGAAACCACCCTTTGGCCCAGAACCTTTCTGTGGTATAGCAAAATGTACATATAAGAAGGTGTTTTTGGAGAAGGAGAAAACTGGAAGAGAAACACTCTGGCAGAATCTCCCAGGGTTGGATCACTCCGAAAAGTTCCTCCGGAATTTTGAAACTGCAAGATCAAAAAATATTTGTATCTCAGTAAGAACCAACTACACCTCCTCACTGGCTTTCTTACACGGCATTGTCGCCTCAGAAAGCACTGAGAATGGGCGTATCGGACACTGACGAGTGCAGATTCTGTGGGAAGAAGGAAGAAACTTCTATTCACCTAATCACAGAATGCTTTGGCATTGTAAGCCAAAGGAAACAATGCTTTGGTCAAGAGACCTGTAGGAGTGAGAAATTAGCATCACTGAAGCCTTCCGAGATATTGGATTTCATAAGATGTCTGGAACTGGAAGGCGATCTGTAAAGCTTTGGCAGGGGGCACAATAGACCATCAGGTCGCAGTGGACTGTAACCCCTTTTAAACTACTAACTATCAACTACTTTTCTGTCACTCTCTATGTGTATAACTTCTTGGGAACCATGACACTATACTATATAAAGATTCCTAATGTTTCAGTGACGGTTTTAATGTGGTAAGACTCACCTTCATTGAACGTAATTTTATTTTCACTAGCTGTACTACTCGATCTTGTAGATTTGGTACTGTCGCTCTGGTACCTTCTCGTTGGCGTTGACTGACTAGAGTAAGTGAACCTATTGTAATATTTCTGGTGGTACGTCGGAGGTACCCTGGTGTCTTGGGTTGAGTTGGACTCTTCGCTGTCGCTTTGCTCATCTGCAACAGAAAATAAAATTTAGAAGAACGCCTTCCTGAATTGGGCGGAGAATGAGGAAAGCAGCAGTTTTGGGAGATCATTTAAAAAAATTTTTGACCTGCAATTGCCGAGATGCTTAGATGAGAGATTTAACACCTTAAGATTGACCCAAAAGATAACTGGAGAAAGAACAACTCAATGAATTTACTTTAAGAACAATGAATCGAGCTGTAGGCATTATTCAATATCCCTGTAATGGATTGATCTATCGTGATGTGTCTTTCTTTCCTGTGAAATATCTTAATATATAAAACTAAGTCGGCCATTTTGTTGGTTACACCATTTATAACTCAAGATTGGATGAACTGTTTGTTATGAAAGATTTTTTGTTGAATTCTCCTACGGCGGGGTTAACATAAATTACATTTTAACTCTGAAAAATTTGATGAAATAAAAAAAATAGGAAATAATTTTCCTTCTTGCGAATAACGTAAGTAGGTGTCTTTACGGTTGATAGCTTTTTCGTGAAAGTATTATATTTGATATAAATTCGGTGAACTACATTTTCTGATAATATCAATCCATGTGTTAATACACCTATCTTTCTTCCAAACACTACGGAAAATTTTATGACGACATGTGTTGAATAAATCCACATTCTACTATTATCGCCATTAGATGGCAATTTAAACAATTACTCTTTATTTTGAGTTGCCTAAACGTCTTTGCCTTGAAATTCTAAAGACTCCTGTCGAAGTTCTTACACATAATTATGTTTATAATTTCAAATTATTGAAATTAAAATAACGCGAACTGTGGTAGCCCGTGATCAGAAGCTTAAATTGAACTCATAAATTCAATACTTTAAAATTATAAACATAATTATGTGTACGAACTTTGACAGGAGTTTTACGGTTACGACCATTGAGAATCGGGACTAAAGAAAAAGAGGAAAACATATTAGCATCTCTGTCAGAGGGGTACCTACAGGTTAATCTTTGGTTCTGTGAAGTGAAAGTATCAAAGACTTATTATTCATGGACGTCTTTCTAGAGAGAGACTGTGAACATGCGAATGAGATGGAGTAATTTGAGGCACTGTCACCCGCCCTTCTATTTTGTTTGGAACATTAAGATTTTGACAGTGCCTTAACTTTGCCCCTCTCTGATGATGTATGATATAGGTATTTCTGAAACAGGACAAATGGAGATTTTTTCTAAGCCATTTCAAACTATTGTTTTCCTAAGAAAAAATACAACTTCATGTTACAGCTCAGCAAGGAAACCTATTGGCGAAAAACAAAGTACGCTTCTGGATTGCTATGAAAAAAGTACCTGCATAATGTTTTCATTTAAACACCTTAGCACAAACAGAAACAGAAATAATGACCAAAGTTGAAACCGCCCAAATTTCAATTTTGGCCTATAACTCGAAAATGAAAGAAGATAGAGGAACGCAGTTGCAAAATATTGCGATGGCCCTTGCGGGTGTTGACGCAATGTGAATTTTGCCCAGTGCTCTGAACATTGAGCGAAGAACTGGTATTCCACGTTCTACCACCCATGAAATATCACAAATATATGGGAACCAGCCTCAACATGCCTACGTTGACATTCAGAGCACTGGGCAAAAAACACATTGCGTCAACACCCACAAGGGCCATCGCAATGCTTTCCTTTTACTGTTTTGTACTGCCACAATTGATAAAATATTGAAAAAAATCCATCTTTACTTTCTTCTGATGTATGAATAACAATGTATATACTTATTTCAAAGAAATTGAATTTTTGTATATTTTGTACTTTTTTGTATTTCACCTTATATATTTTCTTTCTAAAAAAACCAATGGTTAGTACAACTTCATTCGTCTTTAAGGCAAGTTCGCCGGGTCAGCTAGCTAATCTAATTGCTAATTACCACAATTGGTACCACCACCAGATCCCTTACTCTCTTTAATTTAGTGCAACACAATTTTATCTCCACTTTCAAGGTATTATATCATAATAGTGTATTATAATATTAAAGTTGCTTTTTTATTAATCGATTGAGGCAGTACGAAGTCTGCCGGGTTAGCTAGTAGAGTTTATATATTAATCCATCTTTTCATACTGTATCATATACAGCTGATGAATCCACAAATGTTGTCTCTGTTTTTAAGTTTTTCTTGAACCCTGATTCAATAAATGTGGTGAGGCTTCTTAGCCTGATCACTACAATTCCTATTTTTCCTGAAACCTCCCTGAACAATGAATTGTGATGAAGGCATTATTCAATATCCCTGTAATGGTTTGATCTATCGTGATGTGCAAAATGACATGGCTTGTCTTATTTCCTATTATAATTTCCGTTAATAATGAAAAGTGCCGCATTTTATAAAGTGATGGTTATGAGCTACACGAAGGGATATCGTCTAATCCAATAATCTATTTCGAGAATGGCGCCTATTATGATATTATAACTGATAATCAGTTGAAGGCACACTATTTCACAAAAGTTAAGGTTCAGATATAACCTCGAAATCATCTACGGCGATACTAAAACTTTGGATAACCTTCATTATGGCTCTCATCATCAAAAAGGAGTCACAACCCATCCGAAACTCATGTCTATATCCCGTCAAGCACAGTAAACAGTTGGCCTTGATCCAACATCGATCGAGAATTACAAAACGTGATTCCAAATCACATGAATTTATTTTCAGCATATTGTCGATACTGGACCTCCGCCTTATGAAGCTTGGCACCCAGTCCAATATTTTTAGTAGGGAAGAGTTTGCCGATGACGGAGATGACTTGGGAATGTCACGTGTCACGTGAATATGTCTGCCTAGAAACGATTCGTAGTACTACAAATACCGCTCACGTGGATTTCGATGGTAATTAGACTTTTTAACGACTATTTCTGACTCGTGGTGATCCAACGCGACCCAGCATTGATGAATGATATTTTTGTGTCCGAGGATAAATCTAGAATAGAGAACGAATGGATATCTAGTTAGCTTAGACCGGTTCTATGAATGAAGAAAAAATATACGTGTGGCACTCGAGGACTAGCATCTATTCAAAAATAAGAAGATAATATTGTTGATTTAAAATACTTATTTATCTTACAATACATGTAGGTTATTCAGGAATGTTTATCATTGAAACTATAGGTTTATGGTAACTGAATTAATAAACATAAGTTTGAGACTTAATGTCTTCTAAATATCTGGAAAATACCGCGTCAATAGTGGTCCCATATTTTGTTGTGGATTCTTGTGGATCATAATTAAGTTTTAAACTCAATTTTTCCGAAAGAAAAGTTGTCATCTGCTCTAATTTTTTATCAGCGAAGTTAATGTTGAAATCGCCAACCAAGATAAGTGGAAATTTATTACCATTTGTACCAAGTATTTTTGACTCTTCTCAAGTGTACTTCAGTAGAGTGCGATGAATAAAATGCTCTACCTTGTCCAATGTATACTACTACCATGAGTATGTGGAGGCCATTTCTAAGTTTGCATAAGCATGCACAAATATCTCCAACAAATGAGCTTCTAACATTAACATCGCTAACGTCTTCAATATTTATTTCAATATTCGAGGTCATAATATTAGTACCATTATTACTATTTTGATAAATAGCTACCCCAACTTTTGGAACAGTATCTCGTTTGAATTGAACAATGCAATTGAAATTAGGTATTTCAATCGTTCATCACGCGTCATGCATGTTTCGGTAAGAAGTAACACATTGGTTTGTCTCGTAACTGAATCTTGTAAATCGTATTTGTGACTGTGTAAACTTTGGCAATCGAAAGTCATTATTGGAATGCCATTTCTATTCCCAATGAAATCTAAGACACTTTGAGCTATCGTCTGAACACTATTCAAAGACAGTCTTTTGAATTCTTGCAACAAGGATGCAGTCGATGCAGCTTGCCTTCGATTATGATAAAACTTAAATGAAGAATTATAATTTTTTGTAGTAATATACAATTTTTCGATATAAGCCACCCGAGAGAGTGCAACATAGACGAGTTCCTGAGAATGTGATTTACTAAACTCATAAACTATTTCGTCTAAAGTTCCACCTTACGACTTATGTATAGTTAGAGTAAGAGCTGAAGTTAATGGAAAATGTTTGCGTTTAGCTATACATTTTCTATCCGATTTTAATGAAATATTTGCCGTTCGTTATTCAATGGGAACAGCGAGATTGCCGACTCCATTTTGCACTGCTACAGTGGCTGCACGCATCCGTCTACCGTCTAGTCGCAAGCACCCAAACACAGTGCCGAAGTCTGCCGAACTGAATCGACGATACACGGCTGTGTTAGGTTTTTTCGTTACGGAATTTCCACATTCGGTCGCCGCGCTCAAAGCCTGAGATGAAAGCTATGCAATAGCTTAAAAGTTGTTGCGACACAACGAACACATCCTCGAAAACTGCACTTAATTTATCATATCTTTTCTCATATTGATCAATTACAGTGTGTCCCAATCAGAAAAACCTAAGCGTTTTGAAGAGTCCAAAAATGATTTTCTCGTCGTTTCAGGTTTCAGATGTAATTGAAATATGTCGCTGATCTGGGTACACTTTTATAAATCAACCTGAAAACAATGTGTCTACTCCACTACTTCGTTCATTTCGCCTATAAACTTCACGGTTGAATCAACGAGTTAGTTGAGCGGAAAGTGTTTCGATGCAATAGAAAAGAGAGGTTATCTCATTTCACTGTCATAAATAATTCAGTGGAGGCATGGTGGACTTCTGAAACTTAATAATAGCGAACATGTTGTAAATTGCATCAAATTATGACGTGAGGAATCCATTCATTAGTCTTAACTGGACGGCGGGTGATGTGTTATGCGACATTTCTTGGTACCATAGCCATTTAAAATGCAAGCCATGAACAAAGAAAGCCAACACCTTAAGTTTCTGGTAACTTGCTACATTACTGATCCTTGTGCAAATAATGTTTTAGATTACTCGAAATATGCCTAAAAGATCTATTATTGTCTAATATTTCAAAGGAATATACAAATTTTTTTTTATTTATACCAAGGTATCATCATGAAAAAAAGATTTGAAATTTTTTTGAAGATAATATATGGAACTAATGTTTTCTCTTCAGTCAACGATCTATCTAAATTCAGCATCAACAATAAATTTGATTAAATGATTCAATAATTTTTGATGGTCCATTTAAAATCAATATATGAAGAGTCTCCATATTTTTTACACCCAGATAAATTTGAATTTCACATTCTTATTCTTTGAAATCTGATATTTGGATCTTAAAGTTCCTAAACCAACTCCAACTAGTGAAGATTTGTTATGTTTTCCGTTTCTTTACCTTATCAATTTCTAATCCATGAGAACTATCAGTGAATAATTGATTTTGCGCCTCCAAAGCCTGAAATTTGCCACTAATAGACTCAACAACTAGTCAAAATAACCAAAGTGAAGGTCTTTCTTTTTTTAAACATGGTAAAACACCTTACATCGCCAATATAAAATTACGAAGATAACAGAGTAGTCCATTAAAATCTAACATAATCTCATATTTGAATCTCATGAACGAAAAATCTGAATTGAGTTTTAGCAAAACTGCTTTTTTTATATCACAAAAAGTCTTATTCCCTTATTTTCAATACTTTCTACAAGAAAAAATTCACCCATCTCTCAGGGGTAGGAAGAATAAAACTGTGACTTTTCGAAAGAATGGTATTTTGAAGATAAAGGTGGAAACTGGAGTACAAAACTCTTCTATTTTGTTCCGGTACGGTTATAGGACACCGTACTAAAGTGAACACATAAATAATCAAGAGTGTGCCTGAAAGTATCGTGTCTTTTCCAACTTTTATAAGTTTCCCTTCGGAATATAACGTTGAAAGTACCTCACTCTGAAGTTTTGACGAGTGATTTAATTAATTCCGTTTCAGGTAAATTCTGCTCTGGGACCGAGAATCCTCGTCTTATCTAAGTTAAACCAGAAACTTGTTTAACGAAGGCAAAATATCAACAAGAGGTAGAAGTTCCCAAAGAAGTAATCAAGGAAAGAATTCATCAAGTTTTTATACCTACATGGGTATGAAAAACCGAACATTTGATGGAGAACGAAATGTTTATGATTTGCTATGGAGAAGTTGGGGATTATAATCCACCTACAGGGTGCACCAATTCGGAAGATCAATTTGTCATTCTAGAGCAACCTCTCCTTTATCACCTTTCCTTTGTTTCACCTCGAAAAAAATTATCATTTGTAACAACGTTCTGAATATTTTGAATTCATATAAAGGGTGTTTGGAGAAGAGGAGATCCAGTCTCTAGGACAGATAGGAAACTAAAAAAATACTTGGTCTTCGATCAGTAAAAAATTTTCATAACGCCATCCGCATTGAAGATGAAAGGCGTTATTGAAAAAGAAAAAAATATACACATTTTATACGATTTTGCCGAAACTACTGGCAATATTGTAATGAAATTTTATACGAATATGTTTTGGAAGATGATACATTCAATGCATTCATTTTTATGTCTGACTCTCATAGAGGGCGCTAGTTACACAGTTGGTACCTAGTAACTTCGTATCCTCCATCGTGCTTACTAAATAATTATAATGATAATCAATAAATTTATCATTACTTCATACGTTAATACTTGAAAATTTTCAAATCAGAATGTTCCGAAAACATATAATCGAGTTTTATCAGGAGAATATTTTGGTGTAGAATTAAATGAGTTCACTTGAAATTTAGCTCAATGAATCTGGGTTATGTTGAATACTACTTGGTACGAACCATGCAACTAGCGCCCTCTATAAAAGCAGGACATTTAATATTTTATTACAATGTTGTCAGTAGTTTCGGCAAAATCGAAATGTGTATAATTATTTATTCTTCAACACTCTGCATCTTTTTCACTGAATGAATTACAATTATTTTTCTATCTCTATCTATCCTAGAGACAGGATGACCTTTTTTAAAACACCCTGTAGGTATAAACAATTAATTAGATCTTTCTTGAAGAATTATTTTTATCCAAATATACGTATATTGACCTATATTCAATGATATTGATTGTCGTATATCTTGCTCAGCCACGATACCAACATTCCTCTGAAAAAAATGTGGCAATATCACTTTCCAACATCAAATTACGAGCAACCGCACAAGGGCCATAAAACAGGCGATAAATCACCAATTTTCAAATTCCGTCACCGAGACGAGAAGAATAGGAACATGACGTGAAACAACCATAATCGAATTGTTCCGAAATTATTTCACCGGTCTAAATTGGTCCAGCATGTGAGTTTCGCTTGGCAGGCTAGATTTTTCTTCTCGAAGATTCCCGTGACTGGTGATATTTATAGTAGACGGTGCGTAATTTTCTAGTTATCTCATCTGTTTGACAGGCTCGCGATGCGACACATTACGGATTGTCTTGGGAGTCGAAATTCCTCTATTTCCGATAGGAAATTAACAGCTTTTTTCTTGGAAAAACTCCACTAATACGGAAATCTAGATGCGATGTCTAGAACATTATGTAGAGTAGCTCTCTCTGCCAAAATTTGGCATATACAAAATGAAATACCCACATTATGTCACTGTGGCAGGAGTCATATCATGAACATTCTTTTCTTTTATTATTTGACGTATCCAATATCTTTCTGGCATCTAGGTGATAAATATCATCATTAATTAAAAAAAAAATAAAAAATAGCATCATCATTTGTTTAGAGAATGTACCTCTCTTAAAAACATTTTGAGAGGGTCCATTATAATTCTAATTTGTTAACATTTTGATCCTACAGTAAAAGGATTTAACCAGGAATGAAAATTTTAATAAAACATTAAATTTTTATAGACATTCCTAAAACTGGATGTTAGTCAATTGGAGAAACTCTCTTTCTCTTCTGATTAGTAGCTCTCAAATTATTAGTCATTTTTGAAATTGAAATCCACCAAATTGAATTAATTATGTTGCATAAGGGTTTACTATGAAAAACAGACACAGACTCATAAAAAAAAATTGGCTTAACTATAACGAAAAAAAAAAGAAATGATATCTGATGGCTATTTAGAACAAGTTAGAGCAGGATCGCATACTGTTACAATTTCATCTTCCTAATTTGAGGAGAATTTGGCTAAAAACAATTTAATACATAACAGACCAATGAATCAATTTTGTTTGTTTTCATTCGAACCTTGATACTTTTGTTGTTGATAGTTACCATTGTTTCCATTTCTATTAAATTGTGTTTGTTCACTACATTAACTTCGTTGATCGATCCTATTTCAAATTTATACTTTTAGGTCTCATTATCATGTTACGATTTAGTCCCTTCGTTCCTTGTTTGTATGTTGTCCCTCAGATGATAAACTATTCTATAAATTCTATTCTATAAAACGAGGACTGCAAGTTGTTATCCTTGATGAAGAAAATAGTGGTATCAAGTTTATTCTTTCACGTTAACAATGAACAATATGTGTTAAAAATATTTCATATTCAGAAGGTTATGTAAACACGTTAATTCGTCAATAAATGAATTAATAAATGAGTTATTTAGTTTTCAATCTATTCACGTTGAGTTGGATTTGTAAAATTTTGTTTTGACCCCGACTAATTTAAACATTCGATGAGGGTTTCCTCATTCATTTTTTATACCATCATGTGTTGGAAAAATTCATTATTCTTTATGGTTAGTTTCGAATGGGGAATTGTCGAACGTGAACCATTCATACCCATAATTGAATCTACTCCCTCCTGCTTTGAAATTACCATATGGTTGAAAAAATCTGATACGATCCTGACCGTTCATGAAATCAAATTGAATAAAACATCCGACGAATGAAATCTTCGCCAGTTTACGAGTTCTGAAATGTCTTTCACATGAAAAAGCCATCTTCCTAATGTCATGCCATCTTGAAAATTCCTCTTTTTATTCATTACTTTCAGTGAAATGCAGATTGACTTGCTCGATTCAGGATATCCAGAATCGAAATTGGCATCGATCGAAATGAACGAAAAAGAACTCATTTCATTCCACTCCAAGCCTGCTAGAATATTCCAGACTGTGCAACAGGATCGTATGCGATTGGCATGCTAAACAGTCTTGGCATTGTCGGAATTTCTTTTTTGTACACCACATCTCAATTGTTATTTTTTTCATGGCTCTAAGGAAAATTGCTTGGGATGTCTGTTCTTCGAAATAGCAGATATTGGGGAGAAATGGAATTTGTAGAGGCATTTCACGAAGTGATCCTACTGCCATCAATAATTTGTGACAGTTGTTTGTGATTTTTAGACGAAAAAAAATTAATAAAATTATCTACATGATACCATATTTATCGCATAGGAAAGTCAGCATATATGAGTTTTGAAGGCTCTGTACATTAGAACATTCCATATGGAAAAGCCAGACCTTTTTACCCATGAGATAAAAGTTGAAGATTGAATAATTTGGAGTAGAAAAGGGAAAAAAGCAACATTTCCGCCATGTTTGAATCTCGAATAGCGGATATTACCACAATAGTACTATATATTTGCATATCATTTTGATATCTGTACATCTCTAAATATGAAATATTCGCTGTTTAAAAGAAAAATTTCCATAATGAAGTCGTTTTACCATGACATCCTTAAAAACGCATTATTCTTGATTCTTACCAAAAAATAAATAAATAATTCATTTGGAGGGTCAGAATATACTGAAAGTAATTAATAATCATCTGAAAACTTCAGACGCTTTAACTTAAACTTATATTCTCTTTATCTAGGTGAGGTGATTCTCACAGACAAAAAAAAGTATTCACAGAGATACAATCGAAAACATACCTAAATTGTACGAAATAATTCACAATTCATTATATTAATAAATTTATTTTTTGACTTGAGAAATAAGAGTTTCAACCATTGGATTCACCATCAGAATCTTGAAAGCTCACCAGGTATACATCACTAACCTTCCTTTTATCTTGATGTATTCCGCTAATTGCAGTTGAACGGTGTTGACACGAAGAGTGTTAATCATGAAGTTAAGCTTTGTTTGCTTTTACAATAATCTTCTAGCACGTTCCGAGACTTACAAACATCAATTTCAACATGATATTTGAGTTTCAGTACTTGTAGTATCCAGATTGTAGGAGTATTTTAATCAAAAGTGTGGAAAATTCAAAAGCAGACACTAAAGACATTTTTAAGGGATTATTGGTTGTGAAAAATTCAGTCATGTTGCCATCGATGCATTATTTTAAGGATAATAACATTCGATTTCTACGTTAATTTAACTTCACATGATAATAACGTCGCATATAATACGACGAAAGCAATTAAACAGAACTTGTTAAAAGAAATCTGAGAAATATTCAACACGAACAACGAATTGTCATGGAGAATCAGGTGAAAAGGCAGAGAATGGACTATTTAAAATTCATATCTGGGAAATTTGAATGCAGTATGTACATATCAGGGTCGGACTTTAACTGCGTTAATTAAAATCTGTTAATGTTCAGCGTGGAGCTTAAGGGATGACAAAGGTACATTGTGTTTGCTTTTAATATGAAGGGTCGGATAATTCCTATATGTTTCCAGACATGGGGTCGAAGGCAGGATCGGGCTGGCCCCTCAAAAGTAAAAAAAGTATTTTTCATGATCTTTCCGTATAAAAATTCAATGAAACGGATAATAAGTATTCGAGAAAAATTTTTTTTATTGTTTTCTGAAAATATCGATGAGAAGAATTTATCATAGATCATATTATCATATCAAATCATCAGGTTATGTTTTACTGATTTTTCCAGCAAATTTTCAAAGTTTCCACGTAAAAGCTATGGTTTACCAACTTATTATTGTTTTTGGTTTCGGTTTTCATATATTATCATGAAAAATAATTCTTTCATAGATTTTATTTAAGTTTCTTTTATTATAGTGCATTTCTCACTTGAGATCAAAATCATCAAAGCATAAAGTGTTAGTTTTGATTGATTTGTTTCGATGGTACATAGAGTTACAGGGTTTGTATAACACTGCTTGGCCTCCAAAAATTATAGTTTCAAATATTTCATTCAATATGACATAATATGCCAGTTCTTGTAGCAAATTTTCCTCTCAAGTGCAGCTTTGATCCAATATCATTTCTTGTATTTTTGTTATGTATATTCCTCCAGAGCTATCGAAAAACCTTTTATCAATTCAAAACTATCGTTATTTCCTGATTCGATGTTAAATTACTATTTCTTCTTCGTTCTATTAGTTTTTGAACTATAATTATTGATCCTTTTTTGAAGAAAGATTAAATCAATGATTCCGCAATATTTGCATATATCCCCAAACCTAAGGGTGCCAAAGTGTCTTTTTGAATATTCCCAATAAGCAGTTTTTGTTTTGCAGTAAAAAAAAGAAGCTGTGATTATTGATTATCCACGATCAAATATCCCTAATAAATTTCTGATTTGACAAATTGAACAATTAAAGCATACGATGTGAAGGACATGCTGTGGTTGATTTCTGAAATGACTACAGGAGTTCCTCAGAGTTCTGTTTTGATACCTTTCTTATTCATATTATGTGTTATAGATATTTTTTACACTATGGATGAAGATATATTTATGACACTATATTTTCTATATTGTCAATAGAGTTGGGGAGAAGAGGAGGAAATTTTGAAAATCTAATTGAAGAATTTAGCGTCTGGTTAACTTTTTCCAAATTTTTCTGAAATGAAAATAAATAAGTTAACATAACTCTTCGTGATAAGTAATAACTGTAATGGCATCTCAGAGTCTTTGTAAATAGAAAATTTATGAATGGTGTTGATTCAGCAATGTACTTAAAAATAATCTGTATATATAAAAATGAATTGCTGTGCGTTAGATACGCTAAAATTTGAAAACGGCTAGACCAATTTGGCTTATTTTGGTCTTGACTCATTCGTGGAATTCCAGGTAAGGATTGAAAGGTGAGGAAATATAAAAATGCAAGGTATTTAATGACGTTTTTCCCTAGAAATAGAGGTGATCGATTATCAATGATTTTCGATGATCATCGATGTTTGACAATTAAACATCGAAGTTTTAAAATTGATTTTGCATTATTTATAACATTGTCACATCGATTTCTCGATTTCAATAATTTCTTCAAGTGAGGACGACGCAAAGATGCACAAAACGCCAATGCTATGAATTAATAATACATAAATAATTATTTAATATTTCGATAAACATCGGGTATCACGTTCGGTTATCTATGTCAATATCGGCTTTGGTGATCATTTGTGAAAGTGACATTTGAAGCGTCTAAATGCAAAACCAGACATTTGATGTATGAGCCGATCCGAGCAAAACGAGAAAAACCTACCGAAATCATAGATTTGAATTGAAAAACTGCCAGTTTTGACCATTTGAATTACGAATAGAGGCTTTCAAAAGTCTACTTATGAACCTGAGGGTATAAGAATCAGATTGGCAGCAACTTTCGGTAAATGTCAAATGTTTGGTTTTGCATTTAGACGATTAATTTCAAGTTACGTCTTTTTGCAGTTGATCTTTTGTGATAGATACAACTCACCTCAAAGTGTGCGAGAACTTTTTGTCAACTTGGTTAATTTCAATTTGCGATGCCGAGAATAAAAAGACCTGACATAAGAAACCGCGTCACGGGAGGGCCCATGCAGTGAGGGGATTGACTGATTATTTGATTATTTCAGTTATTTAGGTATAGGACGTATATGTACGAAAAGATATCTGGTAGGCTGTGTGGCAATCAGGATATAGGCTTCTTCAAAATTTTTCGTGTTTGAAGATAACTTCGGACTGATAATAATAACAATAATTTCAATAGCCGATTTGAGCAGACGAAGTTGCACGGGCCAGCTAGTAGTGAATAGTTACCTTTTTATGGAGATATTGTAGATTTATTATCACCTACAATTATTATTGAATGGTTTTGAATGATTCATGGTTTTGATTAGAATAATTGATTTTTTTTATTGTGATTAAAATTTTTACTATATGAAGGTAATTTTTAAAACGATCTCACAAACATATAACTCAATACCGTTGAGAATTTCAAAAAACAACTGGTATACAGGGTGGATACACAAAGCATCAATTTTTTCCCTATACGAAATAACAGCTAGGATAAGGGGTTGGTTGTTAATAGTGGATAACCCTGTACACCGCTAATTCCGCCCCCCATTCATCATCGCCGAATCAGCACCCTCAAGCACTACATTATCAATCTCCCCGTCTTCCACAATCCGCCCCTGAATTGTTACAGTTCTGGAGCAAGTCGTGGGTGGAGGAGAAGATCAATAACTCCAGAATTACTACCGTGGCATTTATCCGGCTGGCACAGAACGGTGGGACCCCCATAACCTCACTTTCGGCAAGCGGGCTACCGGAACTCGGGGTTTTTCTACAGGGTCGTTGACGTCACGGTATACGTTTTCATTTATCACGGTTTATCGGGTTACCTGGGTCGTTTCTACGAAGATACTGAATGAGGAGTTTGGGGTTTGTCTTCCGGATTTTGAGAGAGTTCATCTTTCAGGTACTGTAGAGATTTGAAGATGATTGTTTGATATTGTGAAGTATTGGGAAGGTTAGGGTGGGTATTTTGTATTTGAAGGGTCGCGAATCTAGGCAGTTTTCAGAGATAAATTATAATATAAAATTATCGTACGAAATTTTAATGATTTATTTCTATTAATTCTTTATCAGTTTGTTCATTCAATTCGATGAAAATATGGTTCAAATTCATACCCAGCTCCTAAACTAAACAACGATGAGTTGTGGGGTAACGCTTATATCCTAAATAAGTTGTTATAAACAAGAAAATATCCACTTTCGTGAGGGGCCAACTGACATATTCAGCAGTATAAAAGGATAATAATTCATTTCACGTTTGCATATTCCCTTGATGCAATAATTTTATTTCATAGTTTACCCACAAAGAAGAGTGCACCGAGTTACTGAGCTTCCCAATTGAATCGGTGAGTGTAAAAACAGTACAACTCCATGATACAGTAGAATCCGTTCATTATTACGCCGGCTATAATGACCAATCGCTTATAATGACGCAAATGCAGTGTTAAGTTTGGTTTCATTCAAAACTCCTCACAATAGGGTCCAGATACAATGACTTCGCTTATAATGACATGTCGCTTACAATGACATGATCTCAGATACAACAACATGATTTTTCGAAAATTTTTCCGGTTATAGTGACCGCTCGATCGTTTTTTGAAGACACCCTACCCTTTTTAATGCGATGAGGTTTGATACGATACGAGACATACGGGTGACGACATGCTATTTAGTATGTATAATCCAGATGCTTGAAGAGATTATTGGTGTTTTGTGGACAAAATGACCTCCATTGAAGCCATTTATAAGTTTTACGATGGTGTAAGAAGCTATTATTTCAAGTCGAAAAAAAAACAAACGCAAACTGAAATTTCAGATTATTTTTCAAAAAAATGAAAAAGTTCTTTATATTTAATTTTTTTCATGTAAGAGAAGCTATTTTTTATTTTTTCAATAAAGCAAAATCTGAATATCTCGTTCTTTTCCTAAACTGAATCCAAGAAAAAAACCATCAATTTTGCTGAAATTCCGCTTTATGTGACGTCCGGTTATTATGACGTTTTTTTCGTTTCCCCTCGATGTCATTATAAGCGGATTCTACTGAACTTGTTTTGAGGAATACTCAAAATTATGTTTTGCGTGAATATTTTGATATTAAGAAACTCAACTGCGCACTCTAGTTGTATGGAATGACCGTCTTTACAAGATTTTGTCATGCAAGTTTCAATTGATGAATAGTGAGAATTTTTATAGCAAAAAAAGAACTTGGAGTTATATGGTTTTTCCACTCAATTTTTGTGAAACGTAAAAAACAACTACTTATATCGATGATATGCATTATTGGAGTATTTAAACTCACTATTACACCATAATATTCTGGTATCAGAAGTCATCATTCATGTAGGTCTTCATTGCTTGTCTCCCATGACTTAACATGGTAGTAGAACCTTTTTATGTCGTTTACTGTATGCGCATCAATTGGTAATGGTTTCTAAAGACTGCTTCATTTTGAAGGCTGGATCTTAAGAAGTTTGAAAGTAGGTATTTGTGACTAGACCTCCGATCAATCGACCAGCTGAACTATAGCCTGGTGTGAAACCGTTATAGATTAACTAATCATTGATTAAAATTGAAAAACTCTCATCATCTCTACTAACAGTCGATTTAAAGGTTTTTTATTATACATAGGTCCCCAGTTTTCGAAATCTGTTACGTCTGTATAATTGATTACTGATACTCCAAAAGCTATGTGTTTGCGACTGCTAAAAATAATGTCTTCATATTCTTCTGGTTGAGTAAATTTGAACATGGGGTTTGATCACTCGTTTTAAACCATAAAGTTGATACCTTTCCCCATAATAATGACCAATGAGGTCGATGCATGTCAAACTTTAGTACCAAGAACAGGAACTTTTTGGGAATATTGAGTGGAAGAACGATTCAATTAGATTTTATAGACTGTAACAATGTGTTTTTAGACCTATTAAAACCAACCAAAAACATTTTCATGTAAAATATTGCCAAGTCGAGGACGTATTCCTCACATTGTCAAAAAGTTTTCAGATCTCATGTAGAGCCAAGCTGCTAACCCTACACTCTTCATCTTCACAAGTCCTTATTTCACAAACTCTATACCTTGGTCGGAATAAGTGACTTGGCCGTTTCTCTTCAGCCACATGAACGTAAGGTAAAAAATTAATTCGCTTTTCATAACATTTCTGTTACAAAATAGTTCTTATATATACGAAACTCATTTTGCCCAAATCGGGAAGCTGAGCTAACAAATATTCTTCTTTGATGAAAAAGAATCTGATGCAGCGCAAAACGACGTTTAATGAATCACAACGTATAAATATTCAATCAACATTAAAGTGAACTATGCAACAGACCATAAAGTTCTTATTACCAGCAAATAAAATGGAACACCCTGGATACTCATCATTTACAGAAATTATGTTTGAAATTCGAATAAATCAACTGCGACCTTCACCTGTTCCAATCGTTTCAACCACCAGAAGTCATAATTACTTATGGCTCTCACGAATGAAAATAGATTGCTCATGTTTTAAACCGTATTGTCGGCTATAAAATTAACTCATCTATAACGCCACCTAGCTTAATTATATGAACTGTTAAAACAGCTCAAAACGCATCATGTCAACACACATTTCTTAACAGAACATCAAGTTGAGGTCGATCAGAATAGAATAACCACTGGATTGACGATGTAAAAGTTTCCATTCGAAAATAGGAGCAGAAAGGTCGAGCTTTCGAAATATATAGAACGAATGAATATGTTTGTTACATGTACAGGTTGTTCACTTGTAACGATTCAATGGTCCACCGAATGTCTTGTATATCAACTGAGAAAACTTCTTATGCAATTCTATCTATTGTTCTCTGAAAAGTCAAATATTTACTGATTAACATCCTGTACAGACGAATTTATGATGATGATGTGGTTACGCAGTTAGTTGTGTCAGTACTTTTAGTACTTCCCTGAAGGTTTTTTTAATACATCCATAAATAGCATGTCGGTAATTCAATTTTCGAGAAACAGACAATAACTTTTGTTATTTTGTATATTTCTTATGTAACATTCTGAAAAGAGTAATAAAACAATGAATTCGAAGAATTATTTCTCCACAATTTCAATATACAGGGCGCTTCTCTAAAAAAAATTTGGCCTTTTGGGCAATTTATTTATAAATTTTGTCGATTCAGAATCTTCCATTGAAATAAAGCAAAAACTTAACAGAAATATCCAGATAAATATTACCATTAATTATCCAAATTGCACTGAAGTAGAAGTATCAACAACGATATGATCATCAGAAATGGAAACCATTCTTTCTGGATATGATTGACCTTTCTGGATAGCTATTTAAGTTAACCCCAGTAACTGTTATATGCACTACTTATCTTCTAGGTTGAGGCAAACAATTCTTGCTGAATGAATTCCTTTGAATATCGTTGAAAAATTGGCATCTACTGTTGACTTTTGTATACAGGGTGCGGCTGTTAGATTTGACTAAAGTTAGGAAATGGTATACTTCGATATAATAAATGAATGAAGCTTTTGTTCCCAAGATTTTTCAAAGAACAAATAGATAATTCGTTAAATAATAGTATTTTTCAGGGAAATATGTAAAGCCCTGATGGGCCCTAATAAGAGGATTGGATACATCATATCGCTTGTCCTAAAGATATTTTCAAGTTGAGTTATAAAAGATCAGGGCCCCCATGCAAGTTTCTCCGAGTGATGGAAACGCCTTTTGCGACTGTGAAGCCAATTAATTTTTTTTTCTATTTCAGTATCGTAATTAGTTCATTACAGTTCTAAAAGTAGTGCTGTAATGAAACTCATTACAGCATTGATTTCAGTTATATTTTAAGTTTTGTGGTTGTCAATACGGACCTCCAATCCAATCAATTTTCAAATCAAATCAATTGAAATTCCGTGATCTGTCAAATTTCGTAAGTCACACCAACTTCCAAGATACAATACAAAAGTCACTAATCTGAATTTTTCTTTGAATATCGACAGTATTTCACAAAACTTTACTGAAATAGAGAAAATATCGTCTAATACTCGTTGCAGAAGGCATGCTTTCGAAAACTCGCTCCTTCGTCGCTCGTTTTCGAATTTCGCATTTGTGTTGGAATAGGAGTTCATTCTTTATAATATACTATTTCCAAATGCATGGGATTCCTGTCTAATGGCTACTGCTAACATCCCAAAGAGTGAAAAAGGATGTAGGCAGTTCTTTTTAGCATGAGAACTAAAGGGAAAGAACTTCTCTTTTGGTAGATGTCACCATTTGTTTAGGAGAGGATATCACTGAAAGGCTCGAAGGTAGAAGTTTTTTATGTCTCTCAGAGATATGGGATACTAATAATGACATACAAATCTTAAACCGGTCTATCTGTGATTTAATCCCTCCAGCTTATAACTTGAAGATGGTATCAATTTCGATGATTACTATTGTCAATTTTTCAAAAACATAAAATTTATCTCGCTAAAAATCAAAACAGATGAAAAATAAAGACAGATAAGTAGGAATGATTTCGATAGAGGGTGAAAACCAGAAGAATTAATGCAGTAGTCCTGCAAATAACAACGAAACTAGTTAGGAAACTTGGTGAATCTTGGAAATTTTCAGGAAAGAGCTAAAATTTACTACTCGACCTACATGAAAACTAAATTGACAGTTTCAGCTCACAGAATGAACGCTGTTGTGTCCAATATCTATTATATTGAGCCTGCTTCCCCCCTCTAGGGAAATAAGAGCCCCCGAATTAAAAACATCGATCCTTGATTAACTTTCACGCACTTATCAGGACTCCTATTTTCCTTGTACACGCGACAGCGTCCCAATGACGAAATTAAACTTAAAATATTTCTCGGGTAAATATCGGCAGTTATTTGTACTTGATAGTGATAAGGAAAAATAGGCTAACTGGTGGCTTTTGATTTATTTATTGAATACCCACAAAGATAAAGTCGATGAATGAAAAATACACTCGAAAATTCGAAATAGATTGCGTAAAACTTTTCTAGCTTAATCTTAGTTCGAACGTTAGAACGACTGTATATTTTCGTTTAACCTTTGACACCCGGGCAGAGTACTGGTGTTCGGAGTTGGCTAAACAAATAGTGATATAGAAGTCGCTTCGTCACTTGTTACACAATAATTGTCTCGGGAAAGCAGAGCCGTAACGCGGAATTTGTTGGTCTAGGACTTCGACATTCCCTGATCCCATTGCGTTCGTGACTAATTTAATTAATAATGCGGCACTTTCATTACGAGCTTATTTCAATGAAGATAGAGTTGTCAGTTTTCCCGAACACCTGTAATTTTATGTAATTTTGAGGTGGAGAATTTCCCGAATGGTTTATTAATTAATGAATCATCGGAAAAAAATTCAAATACGTGAATAGCCTTAGTCATATGAGGCTTTTACAACGATCGTATCGAATTGAAACTTTAGAATTTTATTCATGCTTGAAACTTAGACCAAAATTCAAGTGGAATTCTTCATGGAAAAAATTCTTTCTAAAACAATCATTCCTTATCTGTTGAGCATTTGATCTACCGCCTAAACCAACGTAAACTGAAGCAGAATAGTTATTTCTCTATTTCAGTATCGTAATGAGTTCATTACAGTACTGAAAGTAGTGCTGTAATGAAACTCATTACAGCATTGTATTCAGTTATATTTTTCGTTTTGTGCTTGTCAGTACTGACCTCCGATCCAATCAATTTTTGAATCAAACCAATGCTAATTCCGTGATCTGTCAAATTTCGTAAGTCACACCAACTGCCAAGATACAATTACAAAAGTCACTAATCTGAATATTTGTTTGAATTTCAAGAGTATTTTGCAAAACTTTAGTGAAATAGAGAAAATATCGTCTAATACTCGTTGCAGAAAGCAATTCCAACACTCATGCTTTCGAAAACTAGCTCCTTCGTCGCTCGTTTTCGAATTTCGCATTCGTGTTGGACTAGGAACTCATTCTGCAACTTTTTTTAGAATAATATACTGTTATGCAGATGTCATTGATTTAAGATCGTTAACAAAAATTGCGGTGTAGGTATGTCAGGAAGTTTCTGTCTGGTAAAATCATAGTTTTGAAAAGAAACCTTATACTCTATTCTTATTTTCGACTGCTGTAAATAATGAAATAGCAAGCAAAATAAAAAATACTGAGTTTGGTGCTCGAATAGTTCAGCGAATGACTCAAGAGGTT
This sequence comes from Hippodamia convergens, assembly GCA_038502775.1. Classification (NCBI taxonomy): domain Eukaryota; kingdom Metazoa; phylum Arthropoda; class Insecta; order Coleoptera; family Coccinellidae; genus Hippodamia; species Hippodamia convergens. Next base: position 72,112,856 of record CM076609.1, on the reverse strand, counting down.
GAGAAAAAGTATTAGTTCGAAAATACGGGCAGGCCATAATTTATCTACTAGTGTTTAGGTGCAGACGAAGAATGATGAACATACTATACAAAATTTATACATAAATTAAGCATGATATTTGGTCATAACCGGTAACATCAATTAATGAAAAATGCATGGGGGGAATCGTATAATTGTGAGAATCTATTGTAAAAAAAAGCACAACAAAAGAAACGACAAATAACGTAATCAGAAAACAACAGGAATCTAGAAAATGAAATGATTTTCCCACACTTGAGTACTACTGTTGACAAACTGAACATATAGTAGAAGTCATTAAGAGCTAATTCTCTTTTTCTTACTGCTTCTTATTTTCTTTTATATTGATATATTCATATGCAAATAACCTGCTTTATATTTGCTCATATCGTCACCTTCTTTCATTTCATAATATATATATATTCTTATGAAAAAGAGAGCTAAAATAAAACATTAAATGTTGAAACAAAAAGTACCTAAGCTGAGGTAAAAAAAAAACGGGTATCATAACATTCTTTGTATGATACTATAGAATCCTACGATACTATCAACACTAGTATCATACGATACTATACAGCCAGGGGAAAAAACCTCAGCCGAAAAAACCTGCCTCCCCGTAAACAAAATAACATAAAATATCAAATATCAGGAAAATCTTGAAAGACATCAGTGTGATCATCTTCATGTTATCCGTCGATGGGCTCGGATACACAGATTCTTCCCAAAACGACTCGTAATTCTTAATCTGAAATGAAAAAAAACAAAAGCAGAAAAGAAACCGATTATTCAGAATAAATCGAATGCATTTTGGAAATGCATTTGCTACTTTAAAAAACATCAACATTAAGATTTCTTGGCCAAATAATGTTCGGAGGTTCATAAATATTTATGACAGAAATGTCACAAAATTTGAAAGAAATGAAAAAAAAACTCCATCAATTTCCCCTTTCCGAATCTGTTGAAAGTTACGAAACTGATAATTTTAGAACATAACAAGCTAAACTCGTAAAAAATCAATTAATACATAACCTTTCAAACGAAATTGATTCCTCGCTCAACACTTGGTGAAACATCTTTGGTCAATTGAAAAATAAAAGAACACAAGACTACGTTCACAATATAACCTTTCAACTGTCCTCTTTCACGAGGATTTTTTTTCTGTTGTCGTGTGGGTTTCTTGCAGAAGAATCTCCTTGATACCATATTCATCAGCTAATTTGGAGACGTAATCACACTTTCCTTTCGAAATTCCTTCGATATTCAAATTTAAAATCCACAAATTGTTGCTCTCTGGTCGTGAGGGTTTTTTCAAACCAGATACGACCTTCCAGGTGATGATTTTTCGGCACTTCAGATGTTTGAAGACCGCTACGGGACCCCAATGAAAGGCAATCATCTCCCATAGATAAACCAAACATGTTATAACACAAGAAAACAGAATATTTTTCAGGAGCAAAAACTAAGTCATATTACGAGAATTGTCATTCTGACAATAATAATAATAGATTTTTTGTCTTCTCGTAATTCAATTTCGATAAAATCTGATTATGTGTCGAGTTTCTCTAAATCCTCTTTGCCTTTTAAAATTTTTCATATCAATCATTGACCCCACTTAAGCTCAAGGACAAACTTGATATCCGCGATACGAAAATGAACACCAGCAGCGGTAGTACTCATGAAATATACCCCCTAAGAGTAAACCAACAAGTGCGAAGATTTTTTTATAATTCCAACACACATGTGTCGTCAGTATAAAGCTCTGTCTAGTCTCGTCATGCCATAACGCGAGAAATTCTTCTTCTAGCGTCAAACCGACCTTTTTTTTCACCGCATCATTAGTTGAATTTTTGTCGAATTCTTCGACGATGGTAATTAGATACGGAGAACTAGGCGGGAGCCTTATCCTCTACAAAATGTCCATCAAGACGCTGATGGATGATTAACGTTTGTTTTCTACAATTGCCCATTCTACGTAGCTAGCAATCGTCTATTTTAGATGCCGCCGAAATAGACATTCGATGAGTCAATGAGGTGTGAAGCCGCGTCTCCACTTTGTCGGGACGTTTAGGATCTGAAGCTAAGTTTACACTAGAGAATATTCCCATTTGGTTTCGATTTTAGGCAGTTGTCAAAACAGTATGTAGAGTTCACTTAGGTTTTATCGATTTTCAGAATCTATAATTGACTGAGACTGAGTGAAGATATAAACAGACTCCACCGAAGATGAGAATAGTTGAAGAAGCTGCAAACAGATGCAACTTTAAAAAAAGAAAAATAGGATAAGAATTTAAACTTCTTCTTGAAAAATTGGCAACAATGCAGCTAAGAAGTGCTGCCTGCTTTAATCAGGAGAGTCCGATTCCTATGAGTCTATTATCACACAATTACTCCATGTTGAACAGAATGATTTAACGCGGCGTAGATCAAAAGAAATCGTAAATTTCTCAGCTGGCACCAGCTTTGTATCTGGTCTGTCGCACATAAAGCGGAAACAGAAGGAATTCCAATTTTGAAAATGACAAATTGGGAATGAAATTGTTGGGAGGATAGTGCTCACGAAAATATCCACCGAATGACAATCTATTTATCATGTAAAAGGAATAAAACAAAGTTCAAAGAAAAAATCAGGGAGGAGAGATTGTCAGATGAATCAAAGGAAATGTTAGAGAAAGACAAATCATAGTGGTTTTCGAGTTGAAAATTAGTTATATTTGTTCATCCCATGCTAGAATTCATCTGGAATTTCAGATAGTTTCACAGGGTTGGGATAAATTATGGAAACAAGTAAATATTGTTTGAAAGAAAACGAAAATATTTATGAAATTTTGCAGATAAGTGCACTGGCACAATAGTATATTCTAAAACAAGTTGCAGAATGAGCTCCTATTCCAACACGAATGCGAAATTCGTGTTGGAATTGCCTTCTGCAACGAGTATTAGATGATATTTTCTCTATTTCGGTCAAGTTTTGTGAAATTCTCACGAAATTCAAATAAAAATTCAGGTTAGTGACTTTTATATTTCATCTTGGCAGTTGGTGTGACTTACGAAATTTGACAGATTACGGAATTTGAATTAATTTGACTTGAAAATTAAGAGGATCGGAGGTCAGTACTGACAACCACAAAACAAAAAATTTAACCGAAAACAATGCTGTAATAAGTTTCATTACAGCCCTTGTTTTAGTACTGTAATGAACTCATTACGATACTGAAATAGAGAAAATACATTTATATGGGATCTCCTGTATATCTTTATTATTATCGCACAATAAGAAAATTCTTTTGAGTTTTCTACATTAGAGTAAAAAAAACGTTCAGAAAAACAAATTGACGTTGTATGTATGCATAGCAAGTAATAAACGAGTACGATTTAGCAGTAACTGTTGCCCTAGTGTCAAATTCGAATTTACATAAATTCAATTGTACAATAAAGAATTTAATTTAAATCTCGAGAATCAATATTTCAGATTGTTGAGTATTCATGCAATTCGCTTTAACATAACTTTAATTCCTATCTGAGAATAGGGCAGTAACTGAAAATTCTAACCTCAATTCACCTTTGACCCCAACATAAACCTTTTCAATAAGATTTAGTCCAAATCGGCACGAACTGGCTGATAGCAGTTACTCAGTTAGACTAGAAACATCATAGTTTCATTAGGGAACGTGTTATCACTGGAATAAATTACGAGAGACTAGACTGGACTGTCGACAATTTAACAGGAAAATAGGTCTAGATTGCAGGCATTTTATTCAATTTCCTCTTTTTCCCGTCTATGGGTGTTGGTAAAACGGAGATTGGCTTCCTTTCTATCAGGAATTTTTGACAGAAACAGAAAATTTGGTCATGAAAAAATTGTTTTTTTCAAAATTTCGTTTTCTCATCCTCTTCTAATGACTCAGGAACTGGTATTTGGGTTAAGAAGGAAATTATTAAGTTCTAATTGTTTAATTTGAAGCTCAAAATCATTTACCTGAATTTTCCTTATTTGAGGGTAATATAACATAAACCTTTCATCCCTTTTGATAAGTCTATGTGTTATAATGTGCCTTATAAATTAAGACCTCGTTAAAGAGCTGCTAGTTCGTTACAGATAGGGGAGAATAATCACTTCATTATGAATTTGTGGTGTAGGAAGGAAACTCAAATGTTAACGATGCTGTTTATGTAAATACACCCCAATTTAGCTGAGAAAACCACCGATAAAAAAGTTTTCGATTATGATATCACTGACTTAACTTTTCTCACCGCCATTAATTTGAAAAATATAGAGGCCATAATAAGCTGATAATTTTTAATGATCCATCCAGAACTATCTGATATTGAGGGAATTCATTTTTTATGAAAGAGTACTCCAGAGAAAATTTAAGAAGTGTATACACAAGTTATGTATTCTTTTCTCAAGTTGATAGAGCCCATCAAAATTAACCATTCAAGTGCTAACACGAATAAACTCATTCGTATAAATGTGCAACGTTCTGTTTTCTCAATCAATAAAAAAAATCACTTTTATAGATCAAAACCAAAACTGATACACACGCATCGAATAACAAGTGCAAGTCTATTTAAATAAACAGAAACAAACAACTATATCGCACATTGAAGATAGATTAATCGAAAAAACCTGGATACTGTACTAATCTCGACCTCCAACTATATATCTAAATTCTTTTCAAACCCGACCAGGAACTGACAGAATGATATTAATGAAATATACGATATTGCAGTTTTGCTGGTAAATATGTTGTGCAGAAAAGAAATCAGACATCGCAGGCAAAGTCTAAAGACCGTTGTTATGATGTCTAGGGTACTATTTTTAAAGAAATGTTACAATACATTCCTATAATGAAAATAGAATGGTATCTCGTATATTTATGAACAAATATGATTGTTTGATTATCCATACTAATGGATGATAACTTATTTTCATACAGTGATATTGTGATCACATTTTCTATACATTCTAACATAGCATTTTTTCATCGATTAAAACATGAGAAATAGTCATTAACTATGTAATACGTAAATAATGAGGAAATTTATTCGATCCTTTTTCTGAATCATCGTAATCGTCACATTTTCTGTTGTAATTTGAGATAATGAGTACCTACATGTTTCCAGGCAACAGCAAAGTACAAGAAACCTTATCGTGAATAGATGATCTTTATAAGAAGCCTCAATTTGGCGTGAATACTATTTTTCCGACTAAACATGAATGCCTCCTGTTCTTATGAACATTATTTTGAATACTTTCGTATGGAAAAATATTCTGAAGGAGTTCGTGATTATAAATGATATATTTTCATTGTTAACTGTGTCCCATTTTAGTTGAGGCTGAACTGTATCTCAGATTATTGAAGATAGAGACATGGTATTTTAGCATTCCAGTATAACTTTTTTGTAAAATTACTACTTTTGATATTGAAATACAGGGCCAAAACGAAAATGTTAACTTGTGGGGATGTTATTACTTCTCAGACCCTGCTCATAATAGATATTTCAATATAAAACTCATTGGCGTATTTGAAAGTTTTTTTAAAGCACCGTTTTCGAGAGTGGACACAAACTTTGATATATCACAAACTTATCTTTCATACATTTCAGATTCAACTATCAGAAAGATCCATATTTATGTTTGTTTATTTATAAAAGGAAATGAATTCGTTCACAAATGCATTTAATTTTTACGTTTTCAAAACGCCATATGATTTAAACCTATTCATTCAATTATATTTCGAACATAAACAAAATTCATATTATAATATATTTATAACATATTTGTAATTTGATTCTTGCAATCACAGTTTTCCATGTTACATCTGTTCTATTTTTTCCGTTTTGAATTTTTTTTATTTAATGTTAATGAGTGATATTTAAGTTTATATTTAAAATAAAATTGAATAAATAGGTTTAATCACATGGCGTTTTAAAAAAATAATAATTAAATGAATGTTAAACGAATTCATTTCCTCCTATTGAAAAAACAAACATAAAAAATTATTTTTCTGATTTTTGAAGCTAAATTCATTAATGATCAAGTTTTGATACATCAATGTTAAAAAAAATTGCAAAAATTTGACATTAAAATATACAGTGTGTTTCATTTAAAAAATACTCAGTTTGTACCGATTCTCAGAAACAGTGCTCTAATAAATATGTTGAATATGCAGCTGACTTTAATGAGGAAATATCTGTTATAAGCAGTTTTCATTTATTTCTCTATCTTATACAGGGTTGAGAAATAATAACATCTCCAAAAGTTCACATTTTCAATTCGCCCTCTAGTTCTGGAACAAATAAATATAGTTGGAATATTTATGTCTGTGGCTTTAAAATTTCACAAAGAAGTCATTAAGGGTTGCGATAACCACAGGTCTCTATCTTTGATAATTGTTGAGATACAGTGCAGTCTCAACCAAAATGAGAAATACGAAAATGAAAACAAAAATTCGTCAATCCTTCTAGTTAAAAACAATAGTCATCCTCTAGTTTCTCAATAAACAGGTGTTAGAAATGTCTCATTCTGTTAATTCCAAACTTTGCCTGCACAGAAATGTCCGTTTTTTCGTTAAAAACGAAGAATACCGCATTTTCTTTGTCAATTACTATAGTGAAAGGGATCATATTCGTTATAATTTTATTTATTCAAACGACGATCTTGAACGACATTCACGAAAAAATATGTTTATGACGTTCGTTCAGCCAAAAATTTGCTATTTTTGAAAAAAAAACAAAAAAAAACCCAATAATAGTAATAGTGGGTTTTACGAATTTTAAAAAACCCACTGGGTTCTATATGATGGGTAAATTCAATGCCAGCTCTGGTCTTTTGAGAAGATGGTATTATTTTAATAGCTTATGTATTAACATTTACAAACTGATATTTTGTCTAAAATTATTTTGTTTATGTCCTCAGAAGGACAAATAATTCATGAAAAATACACTCAAATATTGTTGAAATAATTTTAATATTTCAAAGTGGACAAATTTATTTTACTCATCCATCAAAAATTTTAATTTGATATGGATCATATGTGACTTCTGTCACCACAATGAAGGTTGTCCAAAAAAGATTCATACAAACGATATAAACGAACAATAAATGATTTATTCTGCCCACAGTATCAGCTTATTGCATTTTGGCAATTTCACAAGTCCGTCTAACGATGCCAGGAGTTAAATCAACCACAAAATGAACGATCACCTGAAGACTATAACTAAAAACGAACCGCATGCTGAGTACACCTTGCCCAATTCTCCTGGACCACTGACACGCAGTCTAATCGTCAGATTAGACGCACACTTAGCATCAAAATCATGAAACCACGGCCAGATGGGCAGATTAATTCAAGCCAAGCTCTATCGTTAATTATTGCCAAGTAATTTGCTACTCTTCGTACAGTCCAACTGGGCTCTTTCGCACGTAGAGCAAACCTTTGCGAGACATTATTTTGCGCCGTTGCTATGCGGCAGTGGAAATGTTAAGGTTGGTATTCGGGTATTTTTAGACGAACGTTTGAAGAAAAACAGAGATGTGGTCATTAGAGACTGGAAAGTGTCGCACTTAGTTAATATGCAAGATGTCGCGGATATATCTATTGTCGCTGGTTAGATTTTAGAAAGAAAAAGAAGGAAATTTCCCAAGTTTAACGAACTTTGTAGCTACGCAGTCTAGCTAAGGGTGCCTTCACACGGTAGGTCGGATATCGATCTGAGCCGTTTGGTTGATTCAGTAACATTTTATGAATACATTGAAGCGGGAGCTCCCCAAGGATCGGCCCTAGGGCTGCTCCTATTCAATATATGCATGTCAAATGAACCAGAAACGATTTATTCAAAAAATACTTTATATTGTGTAGTTTTTTACGGCTTCTTTGCTTTTAGAAATTACTGTTCATTTTTTTCTACGTCCACTTCGGTGGTTATGGTCTTCAGCCTTTTGGGTTACTAATTAATTATATGCCCAACATTTCAATTAGGAAAGTTTATTATTCAAATATCATTTAGGAATGTTTCTTTTTTATAGGATATAATTGTGAGCTAGAAAGTTCAGGGTGTACCTGACCCAAAACTTAAAACACATAGTTTAATAAATGTAGAAATAGAAGAAAATTAAAGAAAGTTCAATTCCTAATTTAATATTTTCCTATCGTAATTTACTTATATTTTGATATCGACATAAAAGTATAAATCTGTTATGACCAAACAGATCTCAATTAAAATGTTCCTCATTGGCGATGATAACAATGAATTCATAATCTGGAACTCGGTATGCATCATTACCATAAATTAGACTAATAAAAAAATTTATACCCGTATATGCCTGAGATGAAGTAAAGAAATGGGATGACTTCCGTTGAAACAAGGAAAGATCATGGTACAAAGTTCAATGCCATACCACAATGACGAACGGCACTGTTTGCCTGTCCCCCTTGTGTATTTAAGGTTCAGGTGAGATTAGATACCGATTTTTAGTTGTATTTAGAATCGATAAGAAATTATGATGATTTTTTCTCTAATCCAATTTTTTCTACGGTAGCGGAAAATCAGGTGTATTCATAAAAAATTCATGTTGAGAATCTCCACCCAACACTGTATAAGGGCGATGTAGAAGAAGCTTTTCACCGAAAGAAATGTTTTTTTTATACAACAACATCAAACGATGGATGATAGTCTCCATCCTTATTACTGTTGAGCTCGTAAACTTAATCTGCTAATTAATATATCTCACCAAATTATGAGAAAATGGGAAATATTGTATAATTGTATATTACATTGTATTATTTTTATATATTCCAAAGATGATATTTGGAATATGTGCGCCAATAAAAACGCTGAAATAAAGAAATATTAAAAAGAATTCAGAATGCCTCAGGCCGCAAAAAATGAAATTTCCTAATAAAATACGAAAATTGCGAGAGTGAATGATGATAAGTGAGTGGTAAGTAAGGTAACTCACCCTTTCAAGGGTGAGTTTGAAACTTTGAAAAAATAATGATTTCAACACCAAACAGAACTAAGTCAATATTATAATCCAACTGGGATTTATTCCACTGTTAATTGATGGTAGAACTCAAATTACCCATAATAATGCACTCAGCATTATTGGGATGATGTAAAAGGCTGAAGTGTCGTACACTTGTATTATTGGATATTCGAAACGAACGGAATAAAAAAATTACGAGATTCCTATTGTTGATGACGTGGGCACTAGTGTTTCCGTTTCAAAGTTCATCAAGAAGGATTCCCACCTTGACTTTTTTCTATTTCGAACATTCGACAGCGAAATTATCCATCCATTTCCTCTGAATTAACGTATTCGTTGCACAAATATACCGAAGTATAAACTGAAGGCATAATAAAATTAGACTTTACCTTAGTTTAGTTGTTCTACATTTTTTAAGCTTAGTCAAAGCGCCAATCGATATAAACATCCTTTTAAAATTCTCAGTGTTTCATTGATACTTATTTTCGTTTTGAAAATCAACAAGCTTTAAGTTCATTCAGAAATAACTAGCTATTTCTATTCTCCTGCAACCTTGGAACTATTCGATGGGAAATTTGTGAATTCTGCGAAATATCACTGCATGTCTCATTTACGAGCAAGTCACAAATGATTAGAATGTAATCGACTTTTGAATATAATAATTTAACATTATCATGATACTTCCAATTAGGAAGGTCTTGTAGGTGTTTCTTGACTTGTATGTTCGTAGAAAGAATAAACTTTGATAGAAGCAGCTAAAATTTTTCGTTCTGAAACATTAGAAGTAGAAATAAGAGAATCATAGTATAAAGTAACAGATAGTTGGTACTCTCGACTTCTACCACGTGCAAAATTGAGGTTAGGTAATAATCGCACACCGGAATTATGTCACGTTCATTAACAATTCTTTCCATATATCGATAAACCGTACTTGTAATATAATTGGATGATATCAAGAAGGAACAATGTATTTCTGAGAATTTAAATGATAGAATGCTCGACATTAACTAAAATGAACGTAAACAATCGAGTGGAGTTTGAAGAGTACAAGGCCAACCAACGTTAATAACTAATTCCGTATGCCTATAAATAATTTATTGTTAAGTTGTCTGACAAATTCTGATTGGAGGTACAGAAAATACCAAACACCTTGATCGAATTGATTAGCATGAAATATCAAATCATTGAAGCGATACATTTACATTGTAGTCGATGAAAAATTTAAGAATCATTCTGCACCATGAACGAAAAAATTGTAGTAAAAATATGAACAGGTTTTCAAATTAATTTCGTTGCCTAATTTCAATTTTCCTAGTAAGTTGATGTCCATCAAGACTCAATTTATTATGTTGAAATTATTTTTACACATTTCATCAATATGCAAGTGAAAACCAAAAATAAACAATATGCTACAGAAATTCATAAACGAAATTATGATAAGATTCATGTGTACTTTCTTTCACGCATAATAAAAACTGTGGAGCATAAAAATTTTCCAAAACAATCGATTTCACAACATTTCCAAAGAGTTCGAACCCATAGAAATTAATTGAATGGTATGTGAATGTTAATTACTTCTTTCTGAATTCCAGAGTACGGACTCTGATACCGGTTTTCGGCTTGCACAACATTACAAGAATTTTTGAAATGAAAAAAAAAATTTTTTGGGGAAAATTGATTTTTGATCGATTTTTTTATGAAATGACAAAAAAATTTGAGGGGGGCACGATAGTGTTAGGAGGAGCTATTATTGAAGTTTGGATAACTGGAAGAAATTTTCTAATAATGTAAGTTTTAGGCCGGAAAATGCATGAATTTCCCGGACGAAAATGAAAAAACTTCATACCTGCGATGGGCAAAGTGCGCCATCTAGTCTTCCTCGTCTTTTTCCCCATAATTCCTTCAGCCTGCTCCCCTAGGACCGTTCCACACCCTCTGGCTCCTCAAAAGGCCTTCTCGACCAGCATTTTCACCCTCGGAAAAGTTCTGGCGAAGGCTGTGGCGGTCCGATTGTTCGCGGCGCGCGAGCAACAGCAGTTCGCGACGAGAAAAAATTCGTAAAACTGGGTACTTCACGGCCTGCTCGCTCCGAATTTCTGTAAACCCGCGTGGTCACTGTTCTGTACCGGCTTCTGGCCCTACTGTCACATATCAGGCTCCGTCGGTCCTGTCGGGTTCTCGCTCTCTGGGTGATCTTCTCGGTCCTTCTCTTATCACACCGTTCACATGACTCTGACGAGTAACGTTGCCGGCGCTAGATCCTAGCAGGCGGAACCACGGAGTGTGTCCTGTCTGTACGCTGTACGCACCACTTGGCTGTGTGCGACGGGTTGTCTTTCGATCCTGTGACCGAGTCGTCGCGATGGTTGCATAATATCTAGCGCCGGTATCGACCTGGGGCGCGGGGAGGCAGCGCAATGATCTCTCGCGACGTTGCCGCGATGGACGGGAAAATCAGTAGATTGGAGGAGGGAGTATCTATGGATTCCCTTTTAACTTTCTTTAGTTTTCAAGATGCGTGAGCCATCTTCGATCGTGTTATGATAATGGTTGCTCAAGCATGTATTAAATTTTTTACTGAGAACTGAGAAGTTTTCCTCCATGAAATAATTGTTATTTGTTCCAGTGGTGTCTAAGAGTGTTTTGAAAAATTCTATATACATAACATGATGGTAGACCCCAAATTTTACCCTTTCTACACTCCCCGTCAATAAATTCCGGACAGGCAAAATTTTTCTCAAATTCAACATCCTGTATCTTTTTTCGTGGTACTACGATTTGTTGAAATTTTCATCAGGTATAGTATTAGGTCTTGTTATATTAACCTGAAATTTATTTTGCAAAAATATCTGTAGTTTATCCTTTATACAGGGAGAAACAAAATCTTATTTTATACCCTCCAGTTCTAAACACCCTGTGGTGAATTTGAGGCGGAAAATTTGATATCATTAAGTTTTAATTTGAACTGTGATCCTTTCTCAACAAAATTTTTCTTGATTTACGTCAGTATCTGCTTTTAAGAAAAAGATACACAAACATCTGAAAATTAATAGCGTGTATTTCCACTCTCTTTTTCATCACTTTTACCATATGATGTGGCATACTTCCAATGCATTTCCGAATTGCTTCTGAGGGAATATTTTCCCGTTCTTCAAGAAGGGCTGTTCGTAAATCGGACAAGGTGTTGGGCTGCCGATTTCGAACATGTCAACCTAGCATATCCCATACATGTTCAATTAGATTTAAATCCGGACTTCTGGCTGGCCACACGAATCGTTGAATATTCGCCTCTTCAAAGTATTCTGTGCATTAACAGAAATTGTTGCTTCCCCCAGAAGCAATTCGTAAATACATCGAAAGTATGCCACGTCGTATGGTAGAAGTGATGAGAAAGCGAGTTGGAAATACACGCCATTAATTTTCAGATATTTGTTTATGTTTACTAGTCGATAAGGTATTGTAATGATTTTTTAAATTGTTATAAAAATTGAGAAAATGCAACACTTTCTTTGAAAATGTGTATCTTTTTGAAGTAAATCAAAAAACATTTTGTTACGAAAGGGTCACACTTCAAATTGAAACTTAATGATATCAAATTTTCTTCCTCAAATTCACCACAGTGTGTATAGAAATGAAGGGTATAAAACAAGGTTTTGTTTCCCCCTGTATACTGTATAATGGATAAACTACAGGTATTTTTGCAAAGTAAATTTCAGGTTAATATAACAAGATCTATTACTATACCTGGTGAAAATATCAACAAAATCGGAGAACCACGAAAAAAGATACGAGGTGTTGAATTTGACAAAAATTTTGCCTGTCCGGAATTTATTGACGGGGAGTATTACAACTAAAATAATTTTCTGGAAGGAAGAACACACCAAAAAAAAAAACAATTTGATGATGTTATAATCTCATTTCCTACGTTTTTAATTTTCCTCAAGTGTATTCTCAAGACGGACAAGAAAATCGCAAGAAAACTTGGCAACACCGTATCGAATATACACATCTTCCCAAACTCGCAATCGTAAATGAATCTCACCCCAGATAATTCGATGATCAACTTTTTCTCTCCAACTGAGATTTATATCAGTCGTCCAATTGACCCTTTAGCGTAATTGCTCCAGACAATAAGACTTCGCTACAACAATAAATTTCCGTTGTTTGGTATGTTCATATATATCTCTTTCAGAAATAACACTATTGAAAAAATTTAATTTCATTTAGGGACATGAATATTTTCCGGAATATATTTTTTTTTTGTTCCTGGCCAATTGGAGCATTTACGTAGGAACATTTCAATTATTAACATCTCAATTGATTTTGTATTGTATCATACACTGGTTACTGGTTGTGAAAAATAAAATTTCAGCCATTTCAATTCGAATCATGTTAATTATACAGGGTTATTCACGAAGACCCATTTTTGATTGCATAAATAGATTCTTCATTGAATTCTGAGTAAGAAAAGTGAGAAAAAAAATTTTCCAGATTGATCTCTGTTGAAACACAGACAACTTCGAGGTATTTCCATTGAAAATTCTCATTTTTGTGAATCTCCGAGAACAAAGGCTGAAGGTTCTTTTCCGATATCGTGATTTTCAGAATATGATACAGGAGGTCACAAAATTCTTTATCAAAATTAGAAGTGACGAAACATCAAAAAAATCGTTTTTTCTAAATTAGAACCCAATTTTTTCGAATCATTTTCGAAATCTTCGTCAATTAATTTCTGTTATCGAGAAAATATTTTCTATAGTTCAGACGAGTTAAGTTCTCGAATTATCATTTGTAATGAGAAATTGGTTTAAAGTTCTCAATGTGAGTATTAGTGAAGTCAACGTAAAAAATTCCCAGGAATGCAGAAAAAAAATAATTTGTAATAATTTTTAATGCTTTTGAAGGAATAATTAAGAGAACATGTAACAATTTCATTACTAAAAATTCAAATTTCCCTACCATAACAAGAAAGAAATTCTCCAGAATAAAGAATTCGCGAAAATTATCCTAAGCTTTAAAATATGAAGAAAATCTGAACTCGCCTAAACTATGAGAAAGTATTTTCTAGAAATATTTTCGAAATAATGGGGTTTCAATTTGAAAAAAAAAACGATTTTTTGATGTTTCGTCACTTCTTACTTTGACAAAGAATTTGTGACCTGCTGTATCATATTCTGAAAATCACGCTATCGGAAAAGAAGCATCAGCGTTTCTTCTCGGAGATTCTCAAAAATGTGAATTTTCAATGAAAAAAACCTCGAAGTTGTCTATATGTCCATTGAGTTCAATTTTGAGATTTTTTTTCGTATTTCCTCATTTAAAGAGAATTTTCTCTGGAAAATTCAAATTTCTGGAATCAAAAAGACTCAGAAGTCAATGGAGAATCTATTTATGCAATAAAAAATAGGTCTTTCCATTTGAAAAACGAAAGTTGATGTCACTTCCGGAAAAACCGGAAGTCTTCTTACTCAAAGCTCACCTATAGAATTTCAATCCTGAATCTTGTGCCTTTCCTAAAAATATTTTATAGAGCCTTATTCTTGAATAACCCTGTATTTTGAAATCAGAACAGGCAACAAAAATTTCGTTTCAAAGTGTGACACTAGAGGGAATCATAGTCTCTTTCGAAACCTTTTTTCATCTTCATGATTAGCGGGACCTGCATTTCAGTTCTACACAGGTTAGCATTCTGCAAAAACTTGGAATGCACCTTCAGGCTTATTTATAAATCTCTATAAGGTCTCTACTTATTCATTCTTAAGTAGTTGGTGGACTGCGCTGACAGAGGGCTCTCTAGTCAACTCCTTCATTATATCGCCCTCTATTATCTAAAGTTTCATATGCAAGAGCATTGTATACTTTATACTATGGCAAGAGTAATGGAATTGCATGTATATTATTTATACTAGTAGTGACATCATACAAGACTAATATTGTATTAAATTGAGTCTGTTTGGGTGACAGTTTAACACCCTTCAGTCAGATAACATGTTACTTTGCAACATGATTTCAATGAAACAGTATATTTTGTAGCATCGTTTTTATTTCTGAAGCAATTCTTCACAATTCCGACCCACAATAATAGATTCTAGTCTCCAGAGTGTATTGAAAATTAAAATTCAAACTTTCTTCATTAGCGGGATCTTTAATCATCCTCCATTCAATTGGATATCCTGCTAGGAGATGGCGCTTCTTAAGTTAGGCTAGGTACAGAGTGTGCTCTACAAGATGCCGATAAAAATATATGATCGATAAAACAACAATTCTACTCTAATTCCAACATAAAAATATAGTATATCTATTAAATCATCACATAATTGATTAAAAATAACATTAAATCCTGAAAATCGTTCCTTTTTGTTCCCCCACAGCCCTCTCTACCATCGCAGTGCTGATTTCCCACAAAGCCAGAGCTAAATCGTCCCTTTGGGCAGTCTTGCTCTCTTCGCATTGGTAGCAATTGTTGAAATAGCAACCAGTGACTCCGTTCAATTCTGGAGCGACAGCGCAAAAAACACTGGTGGCTGCTGCCTGTTGTAGGCTTTTGGTGAAAGGGCGAACCAGGTAGAAGAGCAGTCGGTAAAACCACCAATTTCTCGATATATCGGTGTAGACTAAGTTGCCGGGGTGAACGCTGAAGACTGACACGCCTCTGTTCTGCAGTTTCTTGGCCAGTTGCCTGGCGAAGAGGACATTGCAGAGTTTCGAGTTGTTGTAGGCCATCATCGACCAGAACTTCGAAGCCGTGTCTGGTGATAGCTTGAGCTCCGATATGTTGTCGAGGGTTATATCGGAGAATCTACAAAGTGAAACAATCAATTACACTGCGCAAAAAAATTAACGCACATTCTGAAAATCTCAATTTTAATGAAAGTTAACTCTACATTGACTTTATAACTTATTTTTTATGTTCTCTCGGGAAAGTTTTGAACGAAACAAGGCACATTAAATGGAAGAAGAATTCAGGATTTCACCGAATCTTATGTGAAAGAAGAGAAATGAACAATTTTCAAAATACTGAAATGCTGATGAGTGATTTAGTACTTGGTATTTCCACCCCTTGCGTTAATTACAGCTCGGCAACGACGGTTCATACTCAAAATGAGTGATCTTAAAATGTTCTGATCTAATCCTTCCCAGATTTCTCCGAGTTGGATTCCTAAGTCATTAAGAGTAGCTGGATCATTTTCTGAACTTCTCAGCCTTCTATTGAGGTTGTCCCAAACCTGCTCAATCGGATTGAGATCTGGACTTCTTGCTGGCCATTCCATTCGAGAGACTTCAACCTCTTCAAGGTACTCCTGAACGATGCGCGCATGATGGGGTCTGGCATTATCGTCCATAAAAATGAAATTTTCACCAATGTATGGGGCAAATGGTACTACATGCTCTTCAAGAATGTTCCTTATATACTATCCTTATATATTATCAACGACCACTAGGTCTGTGCGAGCAGTCAAAGATATTCCACCCCATACCATAATTGATCCTCCCCCGAAACCAGTAGTATTCAGGAAATTGCACTGAGCATATGTTTCATCTTTCGTTTGTATACAAGGGAACGTCGATCACAATGGTACAGGCAGAATCTCGACTCATCTGTGAAGAGAACTCTTTCCCAATGGATATGCTCTCTCGCAAAATTCAAACGCGCCCTTCGATGGGCTGGTGTAAGAGCTGGGCCTCTTGCCGCGACACGAGGCCTTAAATCATATTCTCTGAGGCGATTTCTTATTGTCTGAGTGCTAATTTGCACCCCAGGAGTTTGCTCAAGCTGATTTTGAAGGAGGCGAGCGGTTGCAAACCGTTGTCTCAACGAAGAAACTCTCAAGTAACGTTCTTCGGACGTTCATACCTGTCTCCCTGAATCGCTGCAACATTCTGGACATACTTGTATGGGAAACTCCGAACCGTTCTGCAATTCTTGTGTATGTCCACCCTTTCTCTCGCAAAACTACCGCTTGGGCACATTCCTCTTGGGTCAAATTGAGTGTTTCGCGTTGCATAGCGATAGAGTGTAGAAAATCAAACGAAAGAAAAACTATTGATCACTAGAATTGATCGAGAACAACTGAATTTAGAATGGAGCCAATACATTCAAAATATGCTAATATCATCTTTTTTTATTCCTGCTGGGAAAAAACATCTGTATTGAAGAAAAACGTTGAAAGTGGATAACATATGCATGCATAATTCTGACAAAAAAAATTATCATTGAGAACACCTTCAGTTGTAGAATAAATTTGAGATTTCCGTTATGTGCATTAATTTTTGTGTATTATATCAAGGATTTTCTTGAGTTTTATTCACTATCTCTTTGTACATGCTTTTAAGTACCTTTCAATGATTATTAATCAATGTTTTGTCAAAATTTGCTTTAGTTAAATATCGATATAAATCTTCAAAGTCAATCTCACCTATGTGACTCCGACGATAGAACAACAACTCTGGTGCCAACCACCAAAAGATCATCCAGTAAACAAGTAAGATAGAAATGAGATAAATGGTTGACTTGAAATGTCGTCTCATACCCATCGACAGTCTTTGAAAAAGGTAGTGCAAACACTCCTGCGTTCAATATGAGCATGTCTATCTTCCGTATTTTCAGTTGCCTAAATTGATCGTTGAAATCTTTAACCGTTTTCAAGTTGCCCAGGTCCAAATAGAAAACGTGGACCTTGTCTTCTGGGATGGGTTTTTCTTCTCGTATCTTCTCTATCGCTGCTTCTGTTGCTTTTAAGTTTCTACAGGCAAATACAACGGTACAACCGTGCTTGAGTAATGACCTGGCTGTTTCGAAACCTATTCCTGTGTTTGCACCTGTTATGATGGCTACTCTTCCATTTAAATCTTTACCATGAAGAATCTACGGAAAGCTTTTATATTGTACATAAACTTAAGTGTTAATCGTAGATTGCACCTACTTGTAAAGCACTGGTGTGAGCATCAAATCTTTGTCGGTAGTCATTGACATTCTCTTTTTCCTCAACGGCAAACGCTAACCTGGGATCTGTGTAGGTTGTCCTTTTATTCTCATGATCGACGTATATTACTTTACCCGTGTTTTTGTCTACGCATCTCTCCCATCCATAAGGTAAGTCGCCACACACTTTTTTTTTCTTTCCTGTCCTTGGATGGGTCCACTGTGTGGCTTTTTGCAAGTGATTGGCATAAAATACGCTCC
Source organism: Hippodamia convergens (assembly GCA_038502775.1). NCBI lineage: Eukaryota > Metazoa > Arthropoda > Insecta > Coleoptera > Coccinellidae > Hippodamia > Hippodamia convergens. Next base: position 72,094,665 of record CM076609.1, on the reverse strand, counting down.
CATCTATCGTTACTCTCTCCTCCCAGCCTGGGGGCAACTCATCCTCACTGTCGGTATCAGGTAAGTTCATTTTTTCTGATAAGAAAAAAGTCAATTTGATTCAATTAGATCAAAAATTAATGTTCTCTACCTTTTTAATGTGTTATTCCATTGAGAAATAAGAAAATCCAAGCTTTTCCACCTCAGAAGGCCTCATACTATGCAGATTCACTGAAGTTCTTTGTAAATATCACTTCAACATTTATGTTTACAAAATTATTTGATGACAGTTACATCAGCTGACGTTAACGTCAGAAGATTTACAAAATAACAGCTATTGATTAATGTGGTTAGGAATAGCAGTAACTGTAACAGTTATTTTATGTTCAACCTGAATAGCCATTTTTTCAGAGCCTGATAAATATCCAGAAAATGCAGAACATTATATTCTTTGGATATTATTGCAATATGTAAAATTATCGCCCAATATATTCCGAAATACTTTTATCAGAAGTTGCATAATACAAACATTAATTTTATTTGATGATCTTATTGTTTATCTTATCGTTCTGATTATATCTTTATACAGAAAAACCTGAATTACGGGTCTGATAGCCGTAATGATAGTTTGGTTGAGTTTCAACCTTTTTAATTATGAAAATTAAACAAAAAGGTGGATGCCGAAGAGCAGAAATGGAGAAATATTGGATGTCATGAAAATTGCTTTGCTAACGAGGGTTTATGTATCCACATCTAAAAGGATGAATTGTTAAACAAAAAATTATTTTCAGTTTTTTTGCATCCTTCTGAATAGTTAACTTTTTCCGGACCAAAACTTTTCGAATCATTGGAAAGCTTCTGAACGTAATGCGCTCAAACCAGCGAACAAAAAAAAATCTAAAACATGCTGTTAATTCTTAGAAGAGGAAACACTTTTGCTTTGTTTTTTTAGATTTGAGGATCGAATATCTTGAACTTTTAGAATAAATTTGAGAAATAATTCAATATAAAGACTATTTGTCGAAATGGAGGCTTTCATGAAATGAACATTTTATTGACGATTTTATGACTTTGTTCTAAACACAGATTAACCCAGAAAGAAATGCAATTTTATATTGAGAATAGTGTTGAAAGTTTAGTAAATTATACATGTTTATCATCTTTGAGAGGAAAATTACAAATGATTTCTCAAAAAAAAAGATTTTCAATCAAGATGGATTCCTTTATATTACAAAAACAGGTTTATTGATATGGTTGTCATAACGCGAATGAAATTATTAATTTTTTTTTCGATACTCTTGTAATAAAGTTATCAATCTAACATTGTTCTTCAGCTTTCCTTGAAAGACCTATTTCGCCAGAATCTTATGTGATACTAACTTGAATAATGCTCTATATCTGAAATTTCACCATACGCCTATTTCTCAATCATGGCCGATAACGATTCTTTATCACATTAACTGAACTGTAAGTACATCAATTTTCTTCATAACAGGTCCCCAGATAAACGAAAGCTAAAATTAGGATTCACAAATAATACAACGAGATTATAAAATGGTCGACATATATTAAATAAATTTACAACAATTCTAAAGCATCATTTCATAAAATTGAAACATATTTTCCAAACAGTTTATAAAACCATTTCAACTTATAACTAAGACCAAAAATAATATCACATATTTTAAGTAGTAAAAAACCCGATCGAACCTCAGCGAACGATCGGTCTCTTACCATTATTGACAAAAAATATGGCACTACCGCAAAATGCCCCAAATGCAGTGGAAATATAAATAACGATGAGATGAAATATGACGTGGACGATACTAAAACGTTCTTTAAACTCGCCACCACGAATTGAACAACTCGACGCGAAATTATCGATGGAGTTCGAGTCTGGACGGTTTGACGTACTCGGGATCCCCGATTCAGTTGGATTTGACCTTCAGGTTTCCTTTCCTCCTGTGGTGTTCGAAGGGAGCAACACCTTCGTAAAGGAGAAATCCTACAGATGATACACAGCCCCCACACAAGAAAAGCAGACCTCCTGGAGGGTATTTGGCGAAAAGCAGGTAAAAACAAGTGGAAATCTCCAAGCTCACGAGGACAACAGCCACGTAGATGGCGAGTTTGAACAGGAAAGCAGAATCCGTGATATTAGATGCCAGTTGAAGTAGAAGAGTGTTGAAAGTTTTCTTAGTATGGCTGAAGCAACCTTTGCAGATCAATTTGAACTCTATGACTTTACACAGGAGGATGTTGTACAAGAGGTGCTGATAGAAGGTCGTTGCGATATCCAGGTTGCTCTCCAAACCGCCTTGGGACGATTTTATCCAGTTCAGGAGGACTGGGAGGAAGAAGTAGTTGTGGGAACATATGTAATTGTTGATTTCCTTGATCCTTTCCAACGATGAGGTGCGAACCAATTTGGAGATCGGTTTTTCTTTCGTCCTGAGGTCTTCCATGGCTGTTATGGTTTCGGATACCACTGTTGACATCTTGGAGTAACTGGAAAAATAAAAAAATTAATGTTTTGTTGGATACGGAATATTTTCAGAATAGGTTCTTCAATTGGAGTTTGAACGCTTCCTAGAGATAACTTAACCAAAAATATAAAAACATAATCGTAAAATATAAGATCATGTTGTTTGAGGTGATTGGAAGTTGAAAATGAAAATACTACTATTTCATTCTTAAATCCAGATGAAAAATAGTTGTTAAGTTTTCTCCCTGTATAAACCAAATATTATTGGAATAGGTACATTATTAAACTCATTCATTTGAAACAAGAAAAGGGCAAACAATGAAGAGAAATAGGAAACGGATGTTTACGCCGATTGAAAGATCAATTTACAAGGTAGGTCAAAAATACGTTCTCTTACTTTACCCATTACGAATTGAAATTTTGCATGTTCGAAATGGAGTGATGAACAATGGCATGCTTGATTTTGAATATTTCTTTAATAAATGGAAGTAGTTATGGTGTTCTGGAAAAATTAACTAATTTCCCGCATCTCTTTAATGGCATATTTACATTCAATACATTTCAAAGTCCCTTTTGAGTGTTTGTATGACAATTCCGAGAAGAATTAAACCATTTTCATTAGCGAAATAATTCGAGAACAATGCATCATTTATTTATTACCTTCAGATATTTTTAGGAACGCATTATCATCTTTTAAACATGGTCTTATTTTCGCATTCTGTCGATTTAAAAATGATATAGTAATTGCTCAATTAGACTAGAGATTCACCTATTACTGAAAATTGTTTTTAAAGAAATTGGTTCCCCTTGTTACTATACCGGTTAATTCAGATTCTTCACTGATGCTTTGAAATTAATTTCCTGTGATGTACTCGAATAATTTTTAATTTCGTTAATTTTCACTTTCTCGCTTTTTCTAATTTCAGATGTGAATTTTGGGTACCTTGTAGAACAATATCTTTTTTTTCGACATTGCTAAATGGAATATTTGATCCCACTCTGTTAAACTATAATTAAAACAATTAGTAGTATTAAGATTGATGCCGCTGATGTTTCATCTTGTATTCAACATAAAGAATCATCAATTCTGTTAGACGTTGATTGGACGGATGAAACTATGTTAAACACCGATCTAATGTTCCAACTACTCTCACAAAGATGCTTCTGCATTAAAAAAAGTTCCTTAATTTCATGATTTATTTTTCAAGAGGTACATACAAATTTTTATGATTTAAATCATATGAAAAATAAGGTTATTCGTTTGCAAGATTAATCGGCAACAAAAATGCATGATATTTCAACAAATAAAAACATGATGGCGTCAAGATCAATAAGATCAGAGTGCATTAAAGTATTTTTCGTCTAAATTTGGCGTTAACGTATACGAATTTCGTAATTCCACAATTTATTTGTTACAGTTTATCATCGATGAGCGTTCAGGTCACAGATAATCCTGATGGGTGCTATGAGTGATGGAATGCCGAAACCCAGCCTGATCACGTGATGACGGCATGTCTGCAGCGTGATGGTAGTTGCGGCATGTTTTTAATCTAATCCGAGAGTTTTTTATTCGTTCATGCAGCCAGTTTAATGATATAGGCCGAATTTTCAGGCATGGTTTTATTACGGCCTACGAGGTAGGCTAACTGGTTTTCAGACATTACTTTTTTTTAGTTAGAGGCAATTTGCGAAAATGATTCTTGTTGGGATGAGTCGTTGTTTTCTAGGCTTACCCCGCTTGCTCAACAATTTGAAGACTACGTTTTGTGGGATACAAAAAAGGCGTTGTACCGCCTTTTTTGAATAGTCTTTTCAGGTTTAAAGATATTTGGAAGAAATTTGGGTAGCAGGAAGACTGAAGAAGTATCTGTGTGTTAATTGTCACAATCAATCGGTATCTGGATGATGTAAATCAAAAAATGTAACCAATTTTTTAACTTTGATCTAAAAATTTCAAAAACTTAAAGAGTTGAAATTGAAATATCGCATACAGCTCCTTCTATTTCGATCTTAACTACATGAAGCATATTTCTTAATTTTTAACATGACTAGTAACAGTTTCCTTGCCAAATTTCGAAATCTCATTCGCAACAATATGAACCGTGATTGACCTAGGTTCATAATGAGATATCAGCCAATTACATTTTAATAGCTTAATTGGTTAATTAAGCTTCTTTTATATGCAATGAGAGATTCAGAATTTTTTTCAGTTCATCATGACCTTCTCATAAAAAAGTACTCAAACTTTGGAAGTTACAGGGTGATTTTGAAATTATACTGTTTATCTCGATAGCCTCACATGATATTTTCAAGACGAAAATTGTGTTTTATTGGTATTCTACGTAAAATTCATTGACGTACATTAAACATTTTTCTGAGTCATCGTTTTCAAACTTTTTTCAATGGGACACTCTATATTGAATTGGATATTTTATCTCATTGAATAATACATGTATAACACTTTTGGCATCTAGAAATAATTTTGATGAGTAAAATGTTTAGGACATTATTATCGTTCTTGATTATTTTTTGTAGTTGAAATAAAATCAATTAAAGTATAAAATTCGTATTTCAATTATGAAATTTTTTTTCATATGCCAAGTATTATATATTTTTTCAATCAGAAAATTCTCTCTTTCATTATCAATATTGATTTCGAATGAAACTATCAGAATATTTTTCTAACTTTCTGGTTTTCACTGTCAGTTCCAGAAAAATTATCAATGGAGAAATTTTCAAATAATGGAAATTTTGTTACGTAAAAGCTTGCACAAATTTCTCAGGAGCAAAAAGTTCGAAAACAAGTTCTTCCTGAGAATGAGTAAAACTTCGTGCTATCTTAACCATTGCTTGTCATTCGACAAATTTGAAAATAAACGATTTTAAAGATTTCAGATGATAATGCGATGATGTTATGCTGGTGACAGTTATGTTGAAGAATAATTTCCTAGATAGAATAGACAATACAAACATAAAATGAAGGGAAAGATGTGATATGAGTGTACAAAAACACTCAATCACATTCAATAGTTACTAAAATGTAACACTCAAAGTCTATTCCATTTACTTTTTAATATCTTACTTAGTTAATACTTAGGCATCAATTAAGTTTTCCCTATTCTTGCTTTCTTGATAATTCTTTTAATTCAATCGAATGAACTACTCCAAAACTTTCGTCCAATGTTGTCAATCACTCACAAACAACATGTTCTGATGTTTCACATTTTGCAAGTTGACTTGACGGCTATGTAAATTTGTGAAACATCTGATAATTAACATTCCCAACGAATATTTGTGACTGGGTTTTGGAAAACGTCCAAAGTCCAAAAGAATCCGCTTCGAATTCGAGGAAACATTATTGAGTCATTAACGAACTCCAAGAACTTTCGCAACATCAACTTGAAAAATGTGAGTAACAAAACTTCGTATTTTGAATTAAAAAAAATGACTTACCTCTTTTTATCTCCAATAGCAAAGAATGCCAAGATGAACCTCTGCTTTTAACGGAATGGAAACGGAACCTCTATTCACATAACAATAAATAAATTAACTGTTAATTTTCACTTGTCGTAATGTCGTCAAATGGTCTAACAATACATCATTTGTTGTGTCAATCTATGATGGAACAAACTTTGTATCTTCAAGCTCTTGAAGAATAATGCCGGTGTTCTTCTTTAGATTCTGCTTATGAGCGAATGTAAAGGGGGAACTCCGATGGCGCTAGAAGGGGGGGGAGAACCGGTGTATTTTTATTTTTATTTGATTTGTCGGTGCTTAGAGGGGGAACAGGGCTGGACTCAAACTTTTTCATCGTCATGATTGTTGAGGTAGATTCCGATCCACCTGAACCATTAAGCAAATAGCTCATTGGTAATGGACCGTTTATAACATTTTAAATACGGTTGAAATTTTCGGAAGAAAATACGATGTTGGAATTTTAATCAAATATTGTTTTTGCCCTCTCCAAATTCAATAATAACATTGATAGTTCATATGTTTCGACCACTGCAGAATCAGGGCCATCTAAAGGCATCTGAAATGCAGACAAATTCACAAAAACATGGTCGGGGTCATAACATAACGAAAGACAACCATAGAAAATTTTTCAAGGGGAGGCAAAAAAATGTTAAAATATCAGAAAGACATTTCGAATACTCCCATTTTAAAATAAACGAAAGAGTGTTAGTTGGGCTTTAAATAAATAAACGGAAAAAACCTTCTACCTCACATATTGAATGGGAAATTCAAAATTAATTGTTATTTTCTTCAAAAGTAAGAGCAAAACAATTGTTGTCCAACAATGAAAAAAGAAGAAACTGTGTAACGTTTCGGAATCTAAATGAGACAATTCAAAAAACTCCTTGAAACAAAATGAAATAGCAATATCACTATCATGGTAATTAATATCAATATATGGTCATCAGGTATGGACAAATATGAATTAAAAAATCAAAAAATTTCTACGATTCTGAAAAATTTTAATGAAATCCAGAAATTGTCTGACGAAGGAGTCTGATTTAGAATCCGAAACGTCCAGCTTTAAAGTTCGAAGTGTTTCCTCTTTTTTCATTGTTAGGCAACAATTTTTTGGAAAGATTTGGCCCCAGACAAATAATTCCTCAAAATTTATGCACAGGCCTATCTATAACATTTTTTCAAATTTTTTTTTATTGCAGAGACTGGGAAAGAGAACCTTAAGAAAAGTTTCACAAAAATGCAAAGACCTTTTCATTAAATATTTCAATAGATAAAGACCTTAGAAAATTATTTTCAAATAGCTCAACAATTTATAATTTTCGATTTTTTTCTGGTCAAACTGAATGTAGTTTTTTTGGGTGAATTCGTAGTATTTTCCGATTCTCTATAGTTCCCTTCAAATTGAATCATCCTGAATATTTAATTTTTGATCACGATTCTGAGGATCTCGAAAAAATATCCAGAATATCTATTATCGAGTTAAAACCTCAGAAATAAAAAAAAAATTGAAATGTGGGCAGCAATTAATTTTTTTTCGATTGAGCTTCCATCCATCAGTTGTTCACATCCATTAAAAATATGATGAATTTCAGCGGTAATATATTGCAGAATGGATTCCATTCTGGGGTAATCCAATGAAAAATTTAACCTTTTGAAGTTTCTTCTTAAACTCTTGCAAAATATACCGAATCACATAACGAAGAATTAATCATCAGCCTCAAGTACGACCTCATTGTATCTATTGAATGACAGTTGAATTTTCAAAAATCTGCGACTGTTCCTATAGTTCTTGAATTTTACCTCTTTCGAGTTCTGGAATATTTCCGAATGGGCTGAGTCCTCACCTGCACAATTCCACAATAATCACTCGCATGGAAGAGTGGGGGCAGAAGAGGAGAACAACGTGTACGTGATCGTAAATTAACATCGTGAAAACGTGTTTGCAACTTGCAACATCAGTCGATCCATCGTGCATCAGAATTATTTGTTTTGATCATAAATTTGTAAAAATGAACTTTTTTTCGACTGCCTCATACGCCAAAATTTGATTAAGGGTCACATTGAAACATCACAAATTTCGTCAATAATGGCCGATAGGTCAAATTTTTTTCAGCTCACGATTCGTATTATATACAGAGCGTCCAATTCGCGCAACAAAATTTAGAGATTGAGAAAAGAAAAATTTATTGGAGAAATCTGTAATTCTGATTTGATTTACAGCGATTTGCATTATGAATTAACTATAAAAGTTTTAGGGTTATACCCGAAAGTTGATGGAATCTCAAATCTCACCAAAAATAGAGTAGGTTATTATTTGAGTTTAGTTAATTCAGAAGGTAAGCATTGACAACTAAGGTCATTAGCTGAAGAAATGCTTACTCATTGCAGAATCAATCAATTGTACAAAATGATATTGTATGAAATATAATATAAAAGTATGAATAAGACAAAAAAAATTATAAATGAATAATTGAGCAAATAAAGGAATGAAATGAATTCATGAAAAAATGAATAATATCGACAGATTTCAGCACAACGTCGTGACCAGAAAAAAAAAATACGATGGTAGACCGAATCTATATCCTTCTGAGTAATTGTACAAAGATTAAAAAATGTTCGATATAGAGCAATCATACTTTCCCAAATCGGTAATTGGTACTTTCGAAAAAAAAAATAGATCTCAATTATATTGATCATTATCACAATTCACGATTTAATGAAACGATATCCCAGCGGATATAGTGACTCAATAAGTACAGGGTGTTCCAAATCCTATGCTCTCTGAAAGCATCTCTAGAACTATATTACTTTTAGAAAGAATCTTCAAGGATCTCCGATATCTTTTTTCGAAATCAGATCATGAATACCTTGCTTCGTTCAAAATTACAGAGGGCCTCATGGGAAAATGATTGTCTTAAAAAATTGAAAAAATGCGATTATGATCGGTAGAAAGTCAAGAGCTTTCGATACAATTTCCTCTACGTATTAGGAATTGTCATCAATACGAAGGGCATTGCAGTAATCAACATAGTAGTTGAGCTGACAAATTACCAATACTGGAAGAACTACTTGTAAATTAGAAATTCTGAATAAGTTATTCCAACACCAATTTCATTTTGAATTATTATGATATTTTCTGAAATCACCTGAATTTTAACACATGCCGAGCTTAATTATCAACCGAAGAATTCACTGTCAAATTGTTCCTAATTGTTTAGCTTCTAAATGACGCTAGAAATATCAACAGACGAATGATAAAATGGCAACTTGATGAATTATAATGAAAATGGCATTTTAATTAGTTGATGAGCAATTCGATTATATACAGGATGCTAAGAACTATTATCACCAGGTCCAAGTTTTCTTTGCTCCCCAGTAAACAATTTCAAAAATATCTATTTTTGAATTGAATGGCATTCTTTGCTAAATTACTGTAAAATTCTTAGGATTAGAATGAGATAAATTCATTGGTTAGGTACAAGATTCTGTACCTGACTCTTATCACAAGGATTCATTGCTCACAAAATGCACCTAATACTTTCTAACTCTAACTAATAACATTAGATAAAAGGAGAAAAACTGTTGAAGTTGATTTTGAATTCTATGGAAAAAAATTTCTGGGACTCTTTTCTGAGACGAAAAGCAAGAATCACACAAAAATATTAAGGTGATAACAAAATTGCCCACAAATTTACTTATTATAATTTTTCTAGTAATACTTTTAAACTTTAATCAACTGTGTTTTGATCATGTTTCAGATTCAGGTTGATTCAAAAAAATGTTTATCTCTCATTCGTAAATGCAATTCGCAATCGGTTATCACTATATTTTAGGATGTTATATTTAGAATGCATATATCAGTGCCTTATTGAAAAACTCGAATAAACTGGAAAATTATATAATATCTACAAAAATCTATTTGATATTAATTAAAAGGATCACATGAACATCACACGCCTTCGAAATGTTATGGTTGATTATGAAGTATTATGAATCGAATCCACTTCTGAAGCGATATGTAATTTTGAAAAAATATTAAGTTATTATTGTTTCTATGGGCTTTGTCCCATAAAAATGCAACTAAATTTCAGCGATATTGACTATTAACGATATCTGTTTTTTATCGTAGTTTGGACTTCTCTAGATAATAAACAAATAGGATTAAAAAGAAGTTACGTAACCGAGTAAAGAAGATATTTTAATGGTTTATGTCCTAACAGGATTAGAAAAGTTCGAACGAGTTCTTTAGAACATGCAAGAAATATACTCAACGGAAAAAATCAAGCAACTGGAACTTTTATTGGGTTTTTCATGCAGAATAAATTTGAACTCGATATCAATTGTGTTTGGTTATAATCAGGTAAAATAATTTCAAACGAATGGAAAATAATTGATTTAAATAATTATATGAGACAAGTACCTTTTCATACAAAGTAGGTTTGAAGATTTTTATATTTCAAAAGAAAATCTCATAATTGAACATATAATTCTACTCTAGTATCTCTGTGATTTAAATTTTAAATTGAATCAAATTGAAGTTACTAGAACCTCGCGATTTACGATTTTCTTGAATAACCACCTTCTCATAATTCTAAAATTATAAAATAAAATTTTATTGTATGTAGATCTAGGAAGAGTGATTCTTCGAAAGTACATTGTATATTCGACCATCTTATATGATCTTTAACGAGAAATTTGAATGTGAAAGTTGCCTCTCTTACAACCATATTTTCAAAGATCAGGTAGAAGTTGTAAAGATCGAATTCGTCTGCATCTGAACAGAAAACAACATTAAATAGAGTAGAAAGCCAACCCGAGTGAAATTTTTTGAAAATGCTTTCGAAATATTTCGAGCAAACAAATTATGACCCCCTGACGCTATTATGGGTGCATTTAAGGTGCATCCTAAGAATTCACATTTTCGTGTGATGTAGATTTGTGGGCACCTTGTAAACACAGAATGGATCAAAATAGCATCATCACACGAAAGATATGACAGTTACAGAAATAAAAGGTGAAGATAATAATTATCTGTAAAGGAAATGAATCATCTATGAAACGCATGTTCAATAAGCCCTTCTAAGAATTAGGTAGTACTACCAGATTTTATCAAAGCGACCTCTGCACGTAGAGCAGATACTACCAATCTCACACCCCTCAATGATAGAGCAGCGAGATTCTCTTATTGCATTTTGATCGAGAATAAATTATATGATGCGTTTTCATTTCGAACGGATGCATAATGAACAGTTTGGATCAGAGATCATTAAATACATAAAAACTTTCAATTATACCTACTTCCTTCGACCTTGGTTTGGTACGGATTCAATGTATTATGAATAATTAGTTTTTTCTGCTTTTTATTTCAGATAAAGAATTTCGGGTAGATTGGTGAGGACTGTGTTTTTCTCTGTATGTAGAAGATTGACATGAAGATGTTCTTCAAGATCACGTAGACGTCCTTTTTACTCAAACTAGTGATGGCAGATTTATTTTTGGTGAGGTATGGGGGTATTGAAAACGAATTTGGAAAGTAAGCAAAGTTGTTTAAAAAATTCAAAGTTATTTTCTTCCTGCGAATATGGGGGATATAATATTTGAGAAGACTGGTAACCAATGAGTAGCTGAAGATTTGATAGTACCAGTGATAATCCTCACAGAAAGTTTAGTTGAGCTTCAAATTTTTCTTACATGAACATTTATTTCAGTCAAGATTTGTGAAATACTCTCGAAATTCAAATAAAAATTCAGATCAGTGACTTTTTATTGTATCTTGGCAGTTGGTGTGACATACGAAATCTGACAGATCACGGAATTTGAATTGATTTGATTCGTAATTTGATTCGATCGGAGGTCAGCACTGACAACCATCAAACGAAAAATATAACTGAAAACAATGCTGTAATGAGTTTCATTACAGCACTATTTTCAGTACTGTAATGAACTCATTACGATACTGAAATAGAGAAATATTTTTATTTGTTTCTCATTTGTAAACGTCAGTTTCCAAAAACACAATATTAATCAAGTAAGTTTATTTTATCAAGTCACTAACTTGTAAAACTGACAGTTAACTTGCAAAATTTGTACAAGTTAGTAGTATTATTTACATTAGAAAATTTTGTTTCATCGTCATATATGTTGAAAATCATGGTACAATTGTTATTTCCAGTAACACAGATTTTTGATGATGAAAGAGTTGATACTGATGATGATGAACCATCTGTTGACTCAGAAACTGTTGAACTCGAGGACTGCAGAACACTTGTACTCTCCTTACTACCAAATAATTTGCTAGACATTTCGATTTTTTTGTTAACTGAATCATCGACATAACTTCTCGCAATTTCGGTGCTCTTCCACCCTCCTGCACGCTTTAGTGCTAAAATATCTCCACCCGAATCCGCAACCATAATAGCTCCAGTTCTGCGAAAAGAGTGGCCGGTGTATAACACTGGGTCTTTTAAACCTAAATATTTCGCTATTTGCTTTGGGACACCACCAATAGTGTGCTGGCCAGCATTAAAGGAAATGCACTTTCCATGTAGGTATGTCAAAAAAAAAAATTTAGGCTTTCTGTTCCAGAAGGCCGAACATTTACATATTTTCTTTATAACATGCAGGGCTTGAAGCTGCAGCCATCATCTGTTATGGTGAGTCTTCTTGTTGTTAAATTTTTTATTTGCCGCAATCCGCAATAACGTATTTTTCCATGTCTTCATGCATTTATGTTTAAGGAGAGAATTGCGTCACATCGACAACATCCAAAATCCCAAATATTGTTATAATTTCCGCCAGCAACCACTGGTCATCAGGAGCATGTAAAAGAAATTGTTCAGCCTCTTCTTTACTTAATACCTTGGCAGTTTTTGGCTTATAACGCTCTTTTTTTCGTTTCAGAAACGCTACTACCTTTTGAAATCTGCAAAAGACAACTAAACGTCATATTTTTCAATAAATTTTTTAAGGATAACAAACCTGCGAACAGGGGCATTTTCTTTCATTTCCGAACAGTTTTTCAGCATAGACCATTTTGCCCATAAAGTATTAGGGCTGAATCTAGCTGATAGTTGATTCAAGTAGACCAAAAAAACATTTTCAGTTACCCCAATCACACTATTTTTGTTGTGCCACTTTTTGAAGTCGTCGTTTTCTCGCTCGTACCTTGAAGCTGATTTTGCAGGTAATGAACTTGATGCTACACTGCTGGCTGCCTCAATAATTTCTTTTGGTACATTCATTTTCGCTTTCGCCAAAACAAATGTAGAGAAAAATAAAGAGACATGTTCATGGCAACGCTTCCATAGCTAACGACATTTGCGACAAATTATTGAGATTTTTTTGGAATTTATCTAACCCTTTTACAAATGAGAAACAAATAAAATATAAAACAATACACGCAAGGTAACGGGTTTTACTGGCTCAAGGGGGTTATATCCTTCATTCGCCAGTAAAAACCCTTTTGCTTTGCTAGTAATGTTATATACTATTATGTGGACGTATTTACATTCTGAATTTCTTTTTTTCCATCATTTCTTATTTTGTGTATGCATTTTCATAGTTATTTTGAGATAAGTTTCTTTCTCTCATGACAGCTTTCAGTTTTTTATGAATTTTTTCGTGAAATCGAAGAAATTCATGATTGAACGCAAACTTTTTCATCAGTCATGCCCTTCACAACCTTTCATATCGCCCCCACGTGACTCCCACAACTCCCATAAGGTCAACAAACCGTCTCGTATTCCAATTCACCTACTTCCGCACAGAGGTGTAATCTGACTATACTATTATACGGACTAGTTTTGTCCGCCATGGTATTAATAGCGTTCTCAACAACTCATCCGGTAAACAAAGAAGCGACACGGATCCGAGGAGACCCCTAGACTGCCCGGACTTTGTACCCATGGATTCTCGGAATCGGTTACGACGGGTCGGGGAGGTCGTGCCTGAAAAAAACTGTTATCACTGGTAGACCAAGAAATTCTTCTCCGCAATCACGCGGACTCATAGTCCACCGTTTTTCCAATCGAGACAGGTCGATAGGTCAAGATCTCTTCCCGATTTCGGAAACTGTGACCCACCAAAAGCAGGGATTTCACGAAGAACGAGGTCTTTTTAGTTCTTAGATGTTTTAATCTAGTTCATCTAATTTAATTAGAGTGCGTTGCAGGATGTTTGTTTGTTTGTGGAGATATGTTTTTATTATGTCTATTCGTATTACTGAGACAGGCCATCTATTCACAGAGTGATGTCGTGCAATGTTGAATAAAGCGATGATTAATTTTATGAGATGTTATTTTTTTTTCGAATCGTGGAAAATTCATGGGCGCAATCGCTGATGGAAGAATAATTGTATGTGGATTCAGATGATTTTCATGAGATGCTCATGAAAACGCTACACGTGTTCAAGAGAATTTTTGGAATCCTGAAAACCGATTTGAAAAAATCCAATCTTCAGGAGAGCCTTGAAAAATTCCTCGTTTTATCGAAATTAGGCCGAGCAAATTAGCTTCAAAAAATTGTGTGCCTGGAAATAATTGGTGAAGTTCGGGAAACTAATTTAACCATTCTTTTAGGCCTCTAGTAAGAGTAGTTTGAGCTTTGCCCTAATTTCCCAGTAGAGTTCGAAAAACCTCGAAATTTTTGGACTATTTTAGGTTTTTCTCGAATAGCTCCAAAACTTTGAACAGGCAGTTTTGAGGGAATCATACGTCCAAATATGGCAAATTTTCACTCTTTCAAAACAACACATTTTTTCACTATCAAAGGTGAAATAGATATGAAACTACGAACTTTAGAACGAAATGTCTTAGAATAAGAGTTGAAGACCATCATATTGTGATAAAAACGAAACTCCATTCCTCCAAAACAAGAATGTTTAATCGCGCAATAGCTCATCCTGCTGAGGATGCTGATCATTTCATCCTAGCTACTGCTATTGAATTTGCTCAGCAGTCTTATGGGTTCGTGGATAATGTTGGGGAGGAAACTGAGCATCTTATAATTTCGATTGTTCTAGCCTCTATTTCTTCCAACTATTTTTTAATAGGGCCTGGCAAAGTCAAGCAAGACGATGTTGTCTTTTCTCCCTTGCAAAACAAGTTTTGATCTGTTTCGAAAAACAACATATTTTTCCTTCATGCTTTTAATAGCTGCGAAACTACGTCATCTCTTTCAGTAAAGGAAAAATGAAATTCCTAAAGACGTCTGAAATCAACACAAACCTGCTGAAAGTAGCAGAATTGTTTAGGAAATCTAATGCTTCTGATGTCGATAAAGTCAACGAGGCAGGGAAGAAATGCATGGCAGCCCTTTATAAAAATTATTTCAAGCAATTAAATTGTTATATTGTTCTTAGCAATGAGTTGTATTGTTAGTTATTAGTTTACGAGTCCCACATTTGTTATTGTAATGAAACGAGCGACGAAGGAGCGAGTTTTCAAAAGCATTAGTGTTATAATTGCCTTCTGCAACGAGTATTAGACGATATTTTCTCTAATTCAGTCAAGTTTTGTGAAATATTCTCGAAATTCAAATAAAAACTCAGATTAGTTACTTTTATATTGTATCTTGGCAGTTGGTGTGACTTATGAAATTTGACAATTTACGTAATTTGAATTGATTTGAAAATAGAGAGGATCGGACGTCAGTACAGACAACCACAAAACGAAAAATATAACTGAAAACAATGCTGCAATGAGTTTCATTACAGCACTACTTTTAGTACTGTAATGAACTTATTACGATACTGAAATAAATTTATGAACTTTTGTGTATGGGTTTTTCTGAAGAAGTTTATTATGCTTATATTAAAAATTGAGTTTCTTCATATAGCTGCAGAGTACGGTATGTTTTTCATTTTTTGTACCTCCTTTTCATCGGACCAGTAGTGATGAAATGGTTATTAATTTATTGGTATAAATCAATTGATTAATTAATAATTAGGGAGAGATTTTGGGTGTAGGTTGCACAATTCGGTCGAATCATTAAATAAATAGGGAAACGAAGGGGCATAAGTGAATTATAAAGTCGTCCAAGAGGGTCTACCAATATGGCTGCCAATTGTTTCCTGTTTGCAGTGGCGCGAAATGAATTTTCATTATGGGAAAGAAATTTTTATTATCTATTAGGATGAAGGATCTAGGTTATTGATCACAAATAGTTGATCTTTTTGTTATAATTTCTAAATTGAGTCAATTTTGTGAATTTTTTTTTCGAGAATCTGAAAGACTTTTGAATTTCAGAACACATTTCGTTCAGATAGCACATGGGAATTGGAAAGTCAAAAACGTTAGAATCACGAAAAATTCATCTGGAAGAATGACAGAAATAGAATTCACGAACCAAAAATATCATTCATTAGCTCTGGATCTGGTTCTGATACAATAACTATACCCTGAAAATAACATGAAATGTTATGAATAATATGAAATATAGTCGTAGCTGTATGAAAACTAAATGAAAAAATTATTATTATGAGTTGAAAAAATTTAGAATCAAAGACTGAAGTCCTAATCGATTCAATAAAAAAATTAATCATGATCAAACCACAGAATGAAATGTTTGGAACAAATCAGCTATTTTTTTTATTTAAGAATTTTCTCCCTTCACTATCTTTGAACCTTTTCATAGCTCGTTTTTTATACCTGGTAAAACTGAGAAAATTTCCAAAATGATGACATTTGAGATTATTTAAAAATACCGATCATGACTATAAAGAGACTCAAATTTTCTATAGAATATTGAAAAACACTGGAGTAAAGAACAAATGAAAATAATTCACCACGCCCTAAGCCTATGGGTGGCCCGTTAGATAAGGTTTGTTAAAGGAGATTTCATAATTATTTCGCAATGAATTTAAGTGAAAAAAAGAACTTTCTCATGAAAGGTAATATTGTGATCTCTCGTTTTTTTACTCCGAGTACAACCACACGCGACACAGCCAACCGTTTTTCAAACAGACAGTTTCCTTCGCAAGACAAATAATGAATCACAGGAGGTCTACCAAGATGGCTACACGCAATGCCTTTGACGACTATTCCTCCTTCCTTTTTTTCTGTAATCAAGGGTTCGAATCCTTCGGCCTTTTTTCTGCCAAACGCTGTAAACCTTCTGCTTCCTCTGAAACTTTTTTCTGATGGAAAGTCTCAAGTAGAATTTGAAGCGCAACCTGTTTTGATGATTCGAAATTTTTCTCTTTCGTTCATTGTGAGCCTACTATTTTGATTTTCTCGTTACTAATACGTACAAGAATTTTCATAGAACCAATCCAATTATTTGAAATTCTTTCAATAGGATTCGTTTCGAGATTAGCAGATAAAATCTAAAAGTCTTCACTTGAGTTTTGCGAACCAATCAAGGCCTGGAATTTTCACGAATTTCCCATTTCGCTCTCGTGCTGGGGTCGAAGGTCGACTCGCGGATGATCCTACGAGTGTCTGGTCTGGGAGAAGGGTCCCACTAGAGTCGATATCCGAGAACCCAAACAATGAGATAACCGAGATATCGAACAAGTATGGAGCACTAATTGAAATGGAGGAGACCCTGGGGAGGAAGGGAGATCGGTTGTGCGTCCACGCACCGTCCTCGTGAGTCCTCCCACCGCCACAGAAATAAATAAAGAAATAGCACGAAGAGCGTACGTGACGTGAGGCATGGGATTCCGGCAGAAAATGGGTTATTTAATTTTGGAGAAAGTGGTTGTTGGTTGTTCGTCAACTCTTCATAGGTTATGCATAACAAAACATAACAAAATCAAAATTTATGACTTTGGCAATGGTCGACAAAAAAAAATATGTGAAATAAAGCTTAATAAAATATTATTATTACCAAGTTCATTATATCTCAACAAGAATCCATGTTTTAATATGAAATAAAAGCAAATAAGGTTGTACTCATGAATTGCTTTGATCTTTTAAATCTACTCGACATGTTTCGCCTCATCGGCATCTTCAGGAGTTTCGTCAAAAGTTATCTCAAATTGTCAAGCATGGGTTGGATATATAATTTAGTAAATAGTTTTCGAGTTTTAAATTGAGCACTGATGGTCTTCGCTTTACTTATCACTTTGATGTTAATTTCTTATTAATTCTTATTATTGGGGATATACAGTGTGTAGGTCTCCGGCAGGTTGGTCTTTATGTAGGGTTAAAGTTATAATAAACTGCTCCACATAAGTTAGGGCTATTCACATAAATAGCGAAAAAATATAGTTTAAATGAGATTGTGTGGTGATGAAAATTCATATTAATATGATTTCAAGTTGCAGGAAATGAAATTATTTTAAGCCTGTAGGCCTGCACCGTTTGCAGGGTGGTTACGAAAAATCGAGTAAAATAACGAAATTTTATTCTCAGACAATTCAAGTTTTTTATGACTATCAATGTATGGCCTCCACGGGCATGAATAACAGCTTGACATCATTTTTGCTTAGTACACACGAGGTTGTTGAACATTTCTTGAGGAATTTGGTTCCATAAACGGGGCAGAAGCTCTCTCAGAGCATTTAAGGATTTTGGGGTAGGTTGATGATTATCTAATCTTCTTTGGAGCATATCCCATGCATGTTCTATGCAATTCAAATCTGGTGAGTGTGGAGGTATTGGTAAATGTGGAATACCAAGCTTCTCGCGCTCATTCTCAACTATGGCTGAACGGTGCGGTCTAACGTTATCGTCTAGAAATTGAAAAGTTTCACCAATAGCAACGTGAAAATTTGGCATATTCCCAGGACAAATGTGTAGATCTGTGCGCCCGTTGAAACATATCCCGCCCCATACTATAACACTACCCCTTCGGAATGGATGGACTTCTTGGATATACGATTACGGGATATGCGTGGGATTGTCCATACCCTTATTCTTCGAGAATCTGAAAATCGTCCATATCTGGATTCATCAGTGAAAAGGACACTACGCCATTGATCGTTCCAATTGATATGTTGCCTTGCCCATTACAGTCTTTGACGCTTATGGTCACGTGTTAATGGAACTGCTCTTAATGGACGTCTAGAACCTAGATTCACCTCTCTCAAACTTCGTCTGATGGTTTCGATGGAAATCTGGACCCCATCTGCATTTTGAAGAGTATTCCGTAGCATTCTACATGTAGATGTAGGCTTTCTTCTCGCCGAAACGGTGATAAAACGATCCTGAGCAGGTGTTGTTTTTCGTCGACCACCAAGCTTCGGTCTTTCCAACACGGAACTTGTCTCCCTGAACCTATTTCAAAGTCGAGATATTACACTATGGCTGACTTGGAGCCTTTCGGCTGCAACAATCTGAGTTAGGCCACCCTGTAGCATTCCGACAGCCCCATTAGCCTCAACGTTTGTTAATTTACGACTTGGCATTTTCAGAAAACTCGTTTCAAATCGAAACCGTTGATGAACTGTCTCCATTTCAAAATAAGAACATTCATGAGGCATATGCAAAAAACCAAACTTCAGAAAAAAGGCGACCAGATTGACGAAATGTCTCATACTGATTTTTATTGGATTTATTCAAGTTGTTATATTTAAATGATTTCACAGTGATTTTCTTGAAGATTACATACTTTTCGAAACGATTGAATACGATATCCTTAACTCTTGTGGAGCAGTACATATGTGTATTACAATCTGGATGAATATGAATGCTCTCTGCCTCTATTTCATTTATGTTTTCATGAGCGATACTCGTCTGAAATATCAACAATCATGGATGTTCTCTTAGCATTTCATGGCAGCATAGAAAAAAATTAAATACAAATACCATCGGTACGGTAACACTGATATCATAGGTCGTTATATTCAAGAGGTTGAATCTTTTTCAGAGCCAACATTGCCAACAACGTAGATGATATGACATCGAGCACGATGTAAATATAGTAGGTGATTAAATATTGATATTGTTGATAATGGTACCTGGGGAATGATAAAACGATTAAGTTCAACAAGTCTACAAAAATGAAAATTTTTGTTCTACAATTTTTTTATCATTACATTCTTGATATGTTGGAGAAAATGGGATATTGAGGAACACAAAGAGCTCTGACATATGACTATATTCCCAGAGATCAGAATATCAGAACTAGAATATTTAATTAGTGCCCTATTTTCGTAACAACGGATAAATGATCAATCATTTATTATTGATTATAGTGAGAAATACCAAACATATATACAGAGAATTTCAATGAAAATATACACCGCATATAATTCTGAATACCTCATTTTTATAGAAAAATGAAAAAACATGTTAAAAATCTTTTTGCTGATATATAGACGTTATAACTTTAACTAAATTATTTCATAAGGTGCTCTTATTGATTACGGCTTCAATACAATGATGCAATCGAGTTTCAAATGAGTTTAGAACATTATGTAACATTTCTGTTACTCATGTACGTTATTCATCTGCATAATTCGCATCTATAGATTCAGGCTCAAAGGCATACATTTTTGAATTTTCACTTACGTATCATAAATGTTTTTTATCCTCTTGTGTAAAGTAGAATCCACCAATACGATAATTTATAGGGTGGTGCTTTCAAAATCATATTGAATTAAGTTCTTCGTGTTAAGATGGTGTCCAATATGAAAAACCATTCAACATACTTTTGATTTAGTAGAAGAATTTCAAAATTAAATTTATAACATGCCTTTTCCAAGTTTTAACACGTTCATCTTCAGATGAAATATATAGCTCGAAGAAAGATTCGATTAAAATTCTCTAACCCTGTGCTGCTTCAGAAATGGACGATACAATTTCAAACTCATTGGATGTTACTATATCTTATATGGCAACAATAGAAGAACTGGTTGTTGGCATTCAACCAGTTCATCCTATGTCCTTAGGTGGTCCAATTCGTACCACTGTGAAAACTTATGATTCCCAGAACCTTACACTGAATCTTCTAACACTAGTACTTATTATTAGAGAGTATACCGGGTGACACAGACTCATGGTACACCCCCAGAAACTCCCTTGTTTTTGTAGCTATATTTCTGAAATTTGGAACATTGAATATACTCATTATAGGGCACTTTTTGACATTTTCAGAAAAAAATCTAACTGCTGGTTTTTCAGGAAATCACATCAACTTTCGATTTTCAAATTGGACACCCGGTATATTATTACATTTTTGAAATCTCTATAATTTTCTCAATCTAATGATACCTCATAGTTGATATTTCAGAACGCCCATTTTATTTTTCGATCTAGAGAGCCTTGAACTCCCTTAAATTATTCCAAATTATCAAAATAATGTAACACTATAGTAATTTCGATTTAAAAAGTATCGTGGTTCGAAATACGTGCCAAAAGAGTAAACCAAAACCTCTTCACTCGAAACTCCGTTTTGTCAAATGGCAGCATAATGGTACTCTGACGTCATTCGAAAGTACCATCGGTGGGGTATCCATCCATATCAACTATTTTTCTGTATAACCAATACGAACACGATAATGGAGTTAAGACAAGTTTAAGTATCTTCTCGGATCAATCCAAAGTTGATGTCATTTCCGGAAAAACCGGAAATTAGATTTTTTTCTAAATATGTTAAAAAGTGCCTTATAGTGAGTATATTCAATGTTTCAAATTTCAGAAATATACCTTCAGAGACAAGGGAGTTTTTGGGGGTGTACCATGATTCTGTGTCACCCTGTATATGAAAGATTGGAATTATGGTCAAAGATGATTTCTTTCGGATTCTTGTGACAAAACCTGCAGATATTTGTTTTCTTCCATGCGATTTGAAATAATTTTTTCTGCATCATTTCATCTTTTTGTTCGAGTTGAATCCATACCTATTCTTGAAACATAGATGAATTCAAAATAATAATCATCGAAATGAATACCATTTTCAATTCCCAGGCTCAGAGGTCTTTTATCATGAGGTTTTATTCTTTTTCCATACCTATTCCTTTGAAAAGATTTGACCCCTGACAAATTAGTGCACAAGTTTTACGCAGGGACCTTTCTTCTACCATTAAAAAAAATTTTGCTTATTGATTTTAGTTTCAGAGACTGAGAGAGGAAACACTGAAATGACTTTCAGAAGAAGACATTAGACTAGTAGGTTTGAAGGTAGAAGCTTTTTCATGAAGATTTTGTCTCTGAGAGATATCGAATACTGAAGAGGCCGAATGAGGTCGAAACTGGTCTGCTTGATGAAGGTTCTGTGTGCCTCTAATTGATAATTTCTATTTTCTTTTTATCTATGTTCCAGATTTTGGGAGCATAATATGTAGTTGGGAGAGTTGGCTGACAGAGGGCGCTTTATTCAATTTCGTGATACAATCTCATATTCGTCTACTTTAATCTACAACATATTTCTCATTGGATTCTGAAGAGTCGCATTCAGAATTTGAATTGAATGCATTAAATAAGCATCTCAAACTAACGCCCCCTCTATCATTTGACTCCCCCAACTACTCTCCATTGAAAACCTAGAGTTATATAAAAAATGATGATAGATAGTCAGAGAACAAAGAAAAAGTTTTTAGTTATCAAAAGAAGGAATTTTACCCCCAATTCTTTCATAGTTGTGTGGATAAAATGAACTTCACTGATCAGCAGAATAGGCAAGCGAGACATCTATCATTTTGAAGTCGAACTCATTTAATATTGATGTAATCTTTCCTTTACTTCGAAAGAGTACTCGTATGTGACCACAGATGGCGCAACGATCTCAACTTTCTCGATCGATAATTCTAATTTTGAATCTACAAACCTGAATTTGGAAAAAACATTACAACAAAATTTCGAATCTTGTTTTTGTTTTTTGAGGGCTCTTATTTTCCCCCAGTTTCTTTGTTATCATTTTACCGGAAATTTGTCCAAATTTTGCGGAAAATTTAACCGTTCTTGTTGAACAATTTTCAGGGAAATTTTCATTTCTTTAGCGAACCGAATAAATCTCGTACTATCTTCCTGCAATTGTTCCCATCGCGACGCCGTCGAAGACGCACGTAGTTCGCGCGTCGTCCACCGTCGCCGAGCAGATGGCGCCACCTCCAACGCACCGATTGTCAATTTTCCCGACTGTTTTCAGTGAATCAAGATACCGGGTCGCAGTCGTACGGTTTTCTCGTCCTGCCGCATTTTTTATATTGACGTTTTGTACGAGTATTTTGACGTTTCGTTCATAGCACCCTGTGATACAAGGACCCGGCGGTTCCGCACCATGGTTCGGCACGGAAAACGGTAACGAAGGACGGAAAAACTAGCAACGCACGCTTTCCCGGCAGCGAGTCGCCTTAAAATCGCCTTATTTTCAATTTTTTGCGTAGTTACGAGCGTGTGCCGGCACTGCAAACAAACTCGACTTTTCAGGGTAGCGCGTAAAATCGGCATGCAGCGGAATAGTTTAGTTTTCCCGGAAACAGCACAACGAATTTAGAAATCGGCATCGATCACTCTCAGATGTTTTTCGAATGAATTTTTTATTCGCTTGAATACCTCGTGACGATGGTGAAAACCCCCGAAAATTCTTTTTGGAAAATCCCCTCCAGGTGGTAGACCTCTGATATGCCAGTAAGGAGAGGTTTGGTAGCTCCAAGAACTACGTTGATTGAGACTATAATAAGGAAGTTCGATACTGACAGTAAGTCCTTCAATTTTTCTCACATCCAAGAAAAAATTTCCCAATCAGAACATGAAATAGAAATTGCCTTTTTTCCCAGAAATGGAACCGGAAGTGATGAACCTATCTATAACCATAATGATTCTGTAGTTAAATATTTCTTTTCTAAAAATATACCCCATCTAGTTACAGTTCAGGGACGATCATAATTGATGTCAAAATTTGGCCAAGAAAATCATAAATGTCTACATCTGTTATTTAGTGGACGTTACATTTATGTAGGTATGGTTAGGATCGTTGTCTAGCAACGATGTCACTGGACCGTTATTAACACTGATTTCGAAAAACATTCTGAATTTCCCATTTCGAAATAAGAATGATTTAAGAATGTAAAATGTGAGGGTAATCCAAAAAAAGTAATTTCAATTTTCGATTGGAATGAAGTTAAAATCCCAATGCAAAAACTTAATTTCTTTAATGCAGATCAAAATACAGCGAAATAGTTTAGTTTTCCCGGAAACAGCACAACGAATTTAGAAATCGGCATCGATCACGCTCAGATGTTTTTCGAATGAATTTTTTGTTCGCTTGAATACCCCGTGACGATGGTGAAAACCCCGGAAAATTCTTTTTGGAAAATCCCCTCCAGGTGGTAGACCTCTGATATGCCAGTAAGGAGAGGTTTGGTAGCTCCAAGAACTACGTTGATTGAGACTATAATAAGGAAGTTCGATACTGACAGTAAGTCTTTCAATTTTCCCCACATTCAAGAAAAATTTCCCAATCAGAACATGAAATAGAAATTGCCTTTTTTCCCAGAAATGGAACCGGAAGTGATGAGCCTATCTATAACCATAATGATTCTGTAGTTGAATATTTCTTTTCTAAAAATATTGCCCCATCTAGTTACAGTTCAGGGTCGATCATAATTGATGTCAAAATTTGGCCAGGAAAATCATAAATGTCTACATCTGTTATTTAGTGGACGTAACATTTATGTAGGTATGGTTAGGATCGTTGTCTAGCAACGATGTCACTGGACCGTTTAGAGAGTC
This sequence comes from Hippodamia convergens, assembly GCA_038502775.1. NCBI lineage: Eukaryota > Metazoa > Arthropoda > Insecta > Coleoptera > Coccinellidae > Hippodamia > Hippodamia convergens. Next base: position 72,070,104 of record CM076609.1, on the reverse strand, counting down.
GTCCATAAAATATTAAAACCGATTACGAAAATCATTCTGAATTTCCGATTTCGAAATTAGAATGATTTAAGAATGTTAAATGTGAGGGTAATCCAAAAAAAGTAATTTGAATTTTCGATTGGAATGAAGTTAAAATCCCAATGCAAAAACTTAATTTCTTTAATGCAGATCAAAATACAGCGAAACAGTTTAGTTTTCCCGGAAACAGCACAACGAATTTAGAAATCGGCATCGATCACGCTCAGATGTTTTTCGAATGAATTTTTTATTCGCTTGAATACCTCGTGACGATGGTGAGAACCCCGGAAAATTCTTTTTGGAAAATCCCTTCCAGGTGGTAGACCTCTGATATGCCAGTAAGGAGAGGTTTGGTAGCTCCAAGAACTACGTTGATTGAGACTATAATAAGGAAGTTCGATACTGACAGTAAGTCTTTCAATTTTACTCACATCCAAGAAAAAAATTCCCAATCAGAACATGAAATAGAAATTGCCTTTTTTACCCAGAAATGGAACCGGAAATGATGAACCTATCTATAACCATAATGATTCTGTAGTTAAATATTTCTTTTCTAAAAATATCGCCCCATCTAGTTATAGTTCAGGGACGATCATAATTGATGTCAAAATTTGGCCAAGAAAATCATAAATGTCTACATCTGTTATTTAGTGGACGTTACATTTATGTAGGTATGGTTAGGATCGTTGTCTAGCAACGATGTCACTGGACCGTTTAGAGAGTCGTCCATAAAATATTAAAACCGATTTCGAAAATCATTCTAAATTTCCGATTTCGAAATTAGAATGATTTCAGAATGTTAAATGAGATCGTAATCCAAAAAACGTAATTTCAATTTTCGATTGGAATGAAGTTAAAATCCCAATGCAAAAACTTAATTTCTTTAATGCAGATCAAAATACAGCGGAATAGTTTAGTTTTCCCGGAAACAGCACAACGAATTTAGAAATCGGCATCGATCACGCTCAGATGTTTTTCGAATGAATTTTTTGTTCGCTTGAATACCTCGTGACGATGGTGAAAACCCCGGAAAATTCTTTTTGGAAAATCCCCTTCAGGTGGTAGACCTCTGATATGCCAGTAAGGAGAGGTTTGGTAGCTCCAAGAACTACGTTGATTGAGACCATAATGAGGAAGTTCGATACTGACAGTAAGTCTTTAAATTTTCCTCACATCCAAGATAAAATTTCCCAATCAGAACATGAAATAGAAATTACCTTTTTTCCCAGAAATGGAATTGGAAGTGATGAACGAGTCTATAACTATAATGATTCTTTTCTAAAAATATCGCCCCATCTAGTTACAGTTCAGGGACGATCATAATTGATGTCAAAATTTGGCCAACAAAATCATAAATGTCTACATCTTTTATTTATGTAGGTATGGTTAGGATCGTTGTCTAGCAACGATGTCACTGGACCGTTTAGAGAGTCGTCCATAAAATATTAAAACCGATTTCGAAAATCATTCTGAATTTCCGATTTCGAAATGAGAGTAATTTAAGAATGTTAAATGAGAGGGTAATCCAAAAAAAGTAATTTCAATTTTCGATTGGAATGAAGTTAAAATCCCAATGCAAAAACTTAATTTCTTTAATGCAGATCAAAATACAGCGAAATAGTTTAGTTTTCCCGAAAACAGCACAACGAATTTAGAAATCGGCATCGATCACTCTCAGATGTTCTTCGAATGAATTTTTTGTTCACTTGAATACCTCGTGACGATGGGAAAACCCCGGAAAATTCTTTTTGACAAATCCCCTCCAGGTGGTAGACCTCTGATATGCCAGTAAGGAGAGGTTTGGTAGCTCCAAGAACTACGTTGATTGAGACTATAATAAGGAAGTTCGATACTGACAGTAAGTCTTTCGATTTTCCCCACATTCAAGAAAAATTTCCCAATCAGAACATGAAATAGAAATTGCCTTTTTTGGAACCGGAAGTGATGAGCCTATCTATAACCATAATGATTCTGTAGTTGAATATTTCTTTTCTAAAAATATTGCCCCATCTAGTTACAGTTCAGGGTCGATCATAATTGATGTCAAAATTTGGCCAGGAAAATCATAAATGTCTACATCTGTTATTTAGTGGACGTTACATTTATGTAGGTATGGTTAGGATCGTTGTCTAGCAACGATGTCACTGGACCGTTTAGAGAGTCGTCCATAAAATATTAAAACCGATTACGAAAATCATTCTGAATTTCCGATTTCGAAATTAGAATGATTTAAGAATGTTAAATGTGAGGGTAATCCAAAAAAAGTAATTTGAATTTTCGATTGGAATGAAGTTAAAATCCCAATGCAAAAACTTAATTTCTTTAATGCAGATCAAAATACAGCGAAACAGTTTAGTTTTCCCGGAAACAGCACAACGAATTTAGAAATCGGCATCGATCACGCTCAGATGTTTTTCGAATGAATTTTTTATTCGCTTGAATACCTCGTGACGATGGTGAAAACCCCGGAAAATTCTTTTTGGAAAATCCCCTCCAGGTGGTAGACCTCTGATATGCCAGTAAGAAGAGGTTTGGTAGCTCCAAGAACTACGTTGATTGAGACTATAATAAGGAAGTTCGATACTGACAGTAAGTCTTTCAATTTTTCTCACATCCAAGAAAAAAATTCCCAATCAGAACATGAAATAGAAATTGCCTTTTTTACCCAGAAATGGAACCGGAAATGATGAACCTATCTATAACCATAATGATTCTGTAGTTAAATATTTCTTTTCTAAAAATATCGCCCCATCTAGTTATAGTTCAGGGACGATCATAATTGATGTCAAAATTTGGCCAAGAAAATCATAAATGTCTACATCTGTTATTTAGTGGACGTTACAATTATGTAGGTATGGTTAGGATCGTTGTCTAGCAACGATGTCACTGGACCGTTTAGAGAGTCGTCCATAAAATATTAAAACCGATTTCGAAAATCATTCTGAATTTCCGATTTCGTAATTAGAATGATTTAAGAATGTTAAATGAGAGGGAAATCCAAAAGAAGTAATTTGAATTTTCGATTGGAATGAAGTTAAAATCCCAATGCGAAAACTTCATTTCTTCAATGCAGATCAAAATATATGTTACCATGCAATATACAGTTCCTAAATGTATGCGACAAAATTCAGGAGGTGAATGCTCGTATGAAATTAAGATGGGTCTTTCCTATAAAATAATTTGCCCAGCCCACCCTTAAAAGGTGCTGACTAAAATTCCATATTTATTTTTTTATAAAATTCCAGTAAAGCTCGAAACTTGAAATTCTGTAATTTTCGAGCACTCGCGAACCATGGATATTTTTCCAATATTCTTGTTACTTTATACGGGGGTGAAATTGGCAACCCTCCTTTTATTTCATATCGAAACTTTCATGAAACAAAATTATAAATTGCAATTCTTTATTCTTGAACTTTTTTCATGAAACAGTTAGCTGAAGAGAAAAACCATATTTTATAATTATTTCAATATATTGGGTGGAAAATAGTGGAAATATAAAATGTGGAAATATTCATAATTAATGCTAGAACTGACCACCTCCAGCCAAAATACACGAACAAATTCACTTGTCATGAATTTAGACAAAAAATAGAGACTGTATTCTAGTCATCACCTTTCAAGGGTGATATCTTGGAGAGAATTAGGCTGAAAAAATTTTGTTATAGGAAAAACCCATCTTAATTTCATACGAGCATTAATCTCCTGAATTTTGTCGTATGAATTTAGGAACTTCCTGTATAAATAAAATAACATAGGTATGAAATTTTTAGCAGATAATGTAAACGAAGGGCTATTATACAATACGTAGAATGATCAAATAGCTTGGGGAAAAACTCATAGGGACTTCTGAAGTGATGAAACCATTTCTGTAATACTGGAAAGGAATAACAACAATCAATAGTAAATCATCCCCTATACTCAAATTGAAGGATGAATTTTTTTGAGAAAATAGATAACGGAAATTCGAATTTTGCATGGATAGAATACACCCCAATTTGAAAAAATTCGCACCATAGAGTTGAAGGCTCAAATGTTTAGAGGAAAGCCCATGAGAGTTTTTATAGGAATGTATCCGATCAAATGTGAAATATAATTTGAAAATTATACACAACATTACAACTTTTATGTTTTTTTGAAACATAGAATAATTCGATTGTAATCATCGAAATGAATGCTAATTTAAATTCCTAGGCTCACAGATCTCTTTATCATGAGGTTGGAGAAATGATAGGATTGGAGGTTTTGTCACTGAGATGAGAGATATACCGGTTTTAGCCTTGTTTGGCATCATCACTAACAATCTTATATCCTTTCTCCAACCTCATGATGAAAAGATCTGTGAGTCAGGAATTGAAATTTGCATTCATTTCGATGATTACCAATTTGAATTCTTCTATGTTTCAAAAATGTTCTCGGTGTGGCCTCCGTAAAGGCAAAGAATTTTTTTTTTTTTAACTTTTATGTTACTCAGAGACATTCTAGATATTACCCATACGTATGAACATGCCCTCTTTCAATAACTCCATAGTTTAATCTTCAATATTTAAATTTACACGAATGTAACATAAATTTGATTTAATTTACAGTCTATTTGTTGTTGCCAAAATAATTAATGCGAATACAGTATTTTAATTTCAAATCATCGTCAACATATCAGTATTAATTTCATATTGTCTCTTATTATTGAATGCAAGGCTCTGCTTCAATCCTGTTTCACTTAGAAATCTTTGTTTCAATCTAATTTCGTTTCAGTTCAACATTACAGTCCTCAATTTTGGACTCTGTTATGTTAGCAAGACGGCATAATATATTTGAGTATTTAGTTTTATTTGATTAAGTAGAGGTGAATCTATCACCTCAAAAGAAAAAAACACATTGAAAAAGCATTGAAAATAGCCAAAAATCACTTGAAAATAATAATCCCTTGTTGACATCTGGACGTCATAACATAAGGGTTTTACCAGGAAAATAATTACCCCACATTAAAATGGTAAAATCTCTCGACAAACATCATGTCCGCACGAGGAAAAGCTCGGAAAATACTGAATACGAGAAAATCGATAGTAATGCGGTCTAGCGTTGGAAATATAATATAACGGGTGATATTTACATATTCACGATTTCACCTCTCAGACTACGAGTTGGTTTTTTCCTGCTTTCGCTCGGCAACGGGTGTAAAGTGGCTTTTTGCGCACGTCGGCGGAGACTTCCATGTGTTCGAATTTACTGGCGTTCCTAGTTCATGTCATGCTGAACGACCATAACTCCAAATTTTACTGTTTCTTCGGTAGTGGAATGTCTTCCTGGATTTCGAAATAGAGGTAGATTGGAAGTATTTTGGAGATATTGGTGTGAGTGATGAGGATATCAATAGATATAAGTTCACTGTTGTTTCGGAAAATTGGAGTCATCGATGATCTTGTCGAACCAAAAAAGTGTCACACTTTTAATGACAGCAAACAATGTTAAAATTGATTGTTTACGTGGAAGCGTGTTAAAAAGATTTTCAACTTTAGTGTTATATATATTCTTATGAAAAAGAGAGCTGAAATAATACAATAAATGTTGAAACAAAAAGTACCTAAGCTGAGGTAAAAAAAGAACGGGGTATCATATCATTCTGCGTATGATACTATAGAATCATACGATACTATCATCACTAGTATCATACGATACTATACAGCCAGGGGAAAAAACCTCAGCCGAAAAAACCTGTCTCCTCGTAAAAAAATAACATATAATATTAAATATCAGGAAAATCTTGAAAGACATCAGTGTGATCATCTTCATGTTATCCGTCGATGGGCTCGGATACACAGATTCTTCCCAAAACGACTCATAATTCTTAATCTGAAATGAAAAAAGACAAAAGCAGAAAAGAAACCGATTATTCAGAATAAATCAAATGCATTTTACAAATGCATTTTCTACTTTGAAAAACATCAACATTCTGATTTCTTGGCCAAATAATGTTCGGAGGTTTATAAATATTTATGACAGAAATGTCACAAAATTTGAAAAAAATGAAAAAACGCTCCATCAATCTCCCCTTTCCGAATCTGTTGGAAATTACGAACTGATAATTTTTTAACAAAACAAGCTAAACTTGTAAAAAATCAATTAATGCATAACTTTCAACTGTCCTCCTTCACGAGGATTTTTTTCGGTTGCCGTGTGGGTTTCTTGCAGAAGAATCACTTCGATACCATGTTCATCAGCCAATTTGGAGACGTAATCACACTTGTCCTTCGAAATTCCTTCGATATTCAAATTCAAAATCCACAAATTCTAGCTCTCTGGTCGTGATGGTTTTTCAAACCGGATACGACTTTCCAGGTGATGATTTTTCGGCACTTGAAGCTTGAAGACCGCTACAGGACCCCAATGAAAGGCAATCATCTCCCATAGATAAACCGAACATGTTATAACACAAGAAAACAGAATATTTTTCAGGACCAAAAACTAAGACATATTCCAAGAATTGTCATTGTGACAATTATTATTATTAATAACACATGGACACAGATGCGTTAATATTGTTAGAAAATGTACCGTAGCGACACTTATTGGCGTTATTCGTAAGAAGGAAAACTATTTCCTATCTTTTGTTCCATTTCCTCAAATTTTTGAGAGTGTTAATGTATTTTATGCCAACCCCGCTGTAGAAGAATCCAACAAAAAATCTTTCATAACAAACAGTTCATCCAATCTTGAGTTATAAATGGTGTAACCAACCAAACGGCCGACTTAGTTTTATATATTAAGATGATGGTCTTCAACTGTTATTCTATGACATTTCGGTCTGAAGTTCATAGTTTCATAAATATTTCACGTAATATAGTAAAAAATACGTTTTTTAAAAAAGTGTAAAATTTTGCCATATTTCGACTTATGACTTCTATGAAACTTCTTGTTAATGATATGATTTTGTAGTACATTTTAGAAGCAAAATTTAATGTTGAACACTTTCGAATATAACAAAGTTCTTAATAAAATGCTTAGTTTAGGAGCTATCCGAGAAAAACCTAAAATAGTCCGAAAATTTCGAGGTTTTTCGAACGTCACGACATACTCTCCACTGGGAAAATGGGGCAAAGCTCAAATTACTCATAGTTCATAGTAGAGGCAAAGTCTTATTTGCTTGGTCTATTTACAGTAGCGTCTCAGCTTCTCAACAAAATGATGGCATCACCTAGAGTTACGTCAAAACGTCGAAAGATAACGAAGATCAATATTATAGATGAGAAAAATTTTATAAATCGAGGGAAAATAACCAGCCCGACGATGGGGGGGTCTCAGATATAGAAAACTCATGGGATTTCAGGCTACCAAAAAAAAAAGAAGTAACACAACAAGGGCCCTAGATGAGATCCCTGCAGGGGAAATGAAGAAAATTAAAACTCCATCAACCAGTTTAGACTTTCGTCTGACCCTGAATATCAATAATGATATTCTTCGGTAACACTCACCCCTTACTTGAGGAAGCATTTTTCACGGCCGGGTAAAGAATAAGTCTGTCATCAGAATTCCGACCGTCGTTTTTTTATCTCCCACTCCCTCCCAATATTTTCCCGACTTTTCTCAAGGGTTTAAGCGACTTTCTTTGTGACGAATAGAGATTTTTCTTTTCTCCCCTGGTAGGCGACGTCATCCTTTCTCTTCGCGATTTGTCCTGATCCTCCATCCATTAGGAAATTCGAGGAGGTCGAGGTGAAAAAAATCTCTCAACAAGGAACGTGTTTGATCTCGTTCATTTATTACCGACTGGAGAAGGTCAAGTGAAGGACGATTGATGTTGGGGTGTCTTGTCGTCGTTTTATGTCTCAAGACGAGGGAGATGGATGGAATTCGGCCATCTGTACCGATTGTGGTTATGGTAGCTTGATGAATTTCTTCTAAGCTTTGTAACATTATTTACCTTAATATCAAAGAACAATAAAGCTTCAAATTATTAAAACACTTAACGTTGGGATGTCAGAATCGTGGATTTATTACATTTAAACTTTTCTGTGCAATTGCCATTAGAAGTGACACTTTTAATGACAGCAAACAATGTTAAAATTCATTGTTTACATGAAAGCGTGTTGAAAATATTTTTAGCACTCCATTTTCTTATGATGAAATCAGATAAGAAAAATTCAGCAATTGCAAATTTTATCAATATTTAACAATCATTACTTATGAATCGTAAAACTAGAACAATTTTTAACATTAATGCCCTGTGACGTTAGGAAGCTTCGTAACACATTATTAGAATCCTCAGCACCATCAGTACTTGTAGAAACCGGAAGTACAATATTGGATGATGATGTCCAAAATCTGTTGAGGTTGGGAGAATATTTCCAGCAATGACATTTCTGTATGCAATGGAATGATCAACATAGCCCTCGGTTACCGTCGTAGACTTCCATCCACCATGTTCTTTTATATCCGTAATATTTCTGCTAGCAATGAAGCGGAGGATCTTCGAAAACAGTGTCCTGTATATTGCTTTGGTTCCGGCAGTTTGAGGAATTCGGCAACAATGGATGGAATTTTCCCAAATGTATTAATACCAACTGGATTGGTGGTGCATTTATTATTCATGTATTTCTGGAAAAAACGACGATGTTTGATGACAAAAGGGCGCAATGCAAAGTACTTATGAAAATAGTCTATGTACTTCCCAATAATACTCAAAGAACGACTGACTTTCGTTTTTGTATTTGGAAGTTGTATAACCAATGTTTTATTTGTTATTTCGATGTCTTCCACTGATAAATTACACAATTCTTCACGCCGACAGGCTCCAAATAATCCGAAAATAGTTGCAACCTTAACCATCAATTATTTCTCATCTGTTGCCTCCTTTATAAACTTTTCTACTTGTTCACGAGTGAGAATGAGGAATGTTCACATTTTTCAATTTCTACATATTCCTATTTTCCATAGAAAATATTGAGTCCAAAAATTATTTGAATACTTCAAATAGCGCCCGAGATATCGAGTTATAAACATGAGTTCGATGGATCCGTGTGACGTCACTTTACATCCAACGACTTGCGAGGTTCAGTACGTAGCCGGGTCCAATATGAGGGACTTTCGTCTCACGGAGTGCGATTTGCGAATGTAGTATGACGTCACATCGTCGCGAGGAATTGAACATTCACGGGGTTGTAAAATCCGAACTACTAGGTCTTTTTGACTGAAACAAAAACTAGTGATTTCATATACATATAGGTTATACTGTGACGAAGTTTCGATCGATTTTGCATACCTGTGAACATTCCTCATTTTCGATTTTTTGGGACGAAATCTTTCACTTTTCCGTTTAAAATATGCTATTACCTCAAAATATCTACTAACATTAACATCATTTTTAACAAGGGCGCTTGACTTTATCATTGAAAATTTGCTCCACAAAGTTGATGAACTCCATATTTTTTTATTTTTCTTCTAAGTATGCCAGGAAACCACTTTCATTAAAGTTCCCTTCTACATTTTTCAAATCACACCAGGCCAGGAAATTGTTATATGCAATATCGTACTGCTGAACAGATTTTTTAGGTAGGAGTTCCAGATTTGCTCTTCTTGCAGACTCTTCAATATCCAGAGAAACAACCAAATCGTCACTTTTATCAATAATTGGACTCTCGACAAACATATTAAGCAGTTAAAAACCCAAGACGAAAATTGGACAGGAACGAAATTCAAATGACAGCGTCTTTTCTCATTTGTTAGTAATCATAACGTTGGCCACGTTTGCCATTCACAACAACCTTTTGATTATTTGAATATTGAAATGCATTTTGAAGTTTATTGTCATTGCAAATTCGACCATTTCATTATCAAAATAGGGCAGTTGTACATGAAACATTGTATGGTACTTGTGTTAAAAGTGATTTTATTTTGTTCGTGAAATTTTACAATTTTTTTTTTGTCTAACAGTGTAATAGGATGTTTCCGACTGGGGCGGCATTATTAATTTCTGCGTTAATTGCCAACCCCCGTTGTTTGTTCTTTTCGATTCGCAAGAGCTCGCTGGCTGGTGCACGACCAATTTTAACGAGCATCTAGTGATATTTGCATACGGCAAAGTTGATAACCAGGTTTCTGCTGAAACCCGACAACCCGTTGCGTTCTGGAACCAACAAACATCGGATTGTGTTTGCCAACACTAATTTGGAACGACACCGGAAGGCGTCAGATGTAGCTAGCTATTCAAATATGCAATTTTAATTTATAAATTCCGCGCATCCTTTGAACCTCGCTACACTCAAAATTGATGCGGAATTGCTGGAACATTTGATTACGTCTGATAAACCAGGAAAACAGGAATTTCGCTGAAATGTTTGAAAGTGAAAATGGAAAGTTGGGAGTTGTAGTGTTGCTCGTGTTTTTTGTCGGTTTATTTGTCTGAAATAATATCTCTAGATTTATAGTAATAGTAACAGTTATTTTTTTAGAGTCTGTCTTGGGTAGTCTCTTGTTGATAGAAAAAACGGGGGAAGCAAAGTTGCACACCTATTGTTATGTTGAAGACATAGTAAAACAAAACATCTATGTCATGTTGAAAGTTCTTGCTGGTTCAAGAGGCATCAATAAAATGAGTTGAAAATTCAGCTGATAAAGGTGAAAAAGCAATCAACAATCGAGGGTTTTTTCGAACTGGTTGAAAATGTTACAGTTTGTTGGGTTATTCTGGATATACCACAGGAACCTTTAAGCAAGTATATATTACTATTTAAATAAAATTTTTTCAAACATTCATTGCTTTTTGTGTTTTTTTAAGTAATTATACATCAATACTGAATTTTTATACGTATTCAATTTTAATCTTAACTGGGATTCCATGAATGAACAATTTTACATTTTCGATGAAAATTAATGAGTGCAATTCTTCTCATAAGGTCGAAATATACTGTTCCACGAGAGTAAGGCATATCGTATTCAATCGTTTTGAAAAGTATGTAATCTTTGAGAAATCGCTGTAAAATCATTTAAAACTCAATAACAACTTGAATCAATCCAATAAAAATCAGTATGAGACATTTCGTCCATCTGGTCGCCTTTTTTCTGAAGTTTGGTTCTTTGAATATGCTTCATGAATGTTCTTATTTTGAAATGGAGTCAGTTTATCAACGGCTTCGATTTGAAACGAGTTTTCTGAAAATGCCAAGACGTAAATTAACAAACGCTGAGGCTAATAGGGCTATCGGAATGATACAGGGTGGCCTAACTCAGGTTGTTGGTGGGCGACGAAAAACAACACCTGCTCAAGATCGTTTCGGCGAGAAGAAAGCCTACATCTACGTATAGAATGCTACGGAGTACTCTTCAAAACGCAGATGGGGTCCAAGTTTCCATCGAAACCATCAGACGACGTTTGAAAGAGGTGAATCTAGGTTCTAGAACTCCTTTAAGAGCAGTTCCATTAACAAGTGACCACACTGAGAGAAGTATTCACTTGATATTATCGATCATGCGTTAAAGTTAATAAATCATTTATTGGCCAAATGGACAAATAAATATTTCTTTCATGGAAATAAAGAATTTATTTAAGTTTTCGCAAATCACCTTTTCTCAATATTATATCACATTTATTTATGAATAATAACATTCAATAATACCGAATAAAGACGCATTACACTGAAATAAATATATTTAGTAATAATTAACAAACTGCATGAATTATGAATGAATGTTAACGTCTGATAGCAAAATTGAAAATTAATGGCTTTGCAGACGGAATTGAATTCTGGAATAATGACCAGTCCGTGCAGGATTTGAACCTGCGACCCTCGGAATACTAGTCCAATGTGCTAACCAACTGTGCCATTGCGACTCTCCCAGAATTCGATGTTAGTTTGTTAATTTTAATTCTTCATGAACTATGACGCTCGTGAAGAATTCTTTGGGGAGTTAGGGTTGGAAGGGGAACTCATTCGCTATCGGTGGTCATCGATGATTCGATTTTTACCTTTCATCCGCTTGCGTCATTCGCATTCGCGATTTATCGGCAGGAGTCGGGTAGTTGAATCTATACCGACCACCGAACAATGTTAACTAGCCAAGATGACTGAAACATGTCAAATGCGGTTTGTTCATTGTTAATAAATCCTGTATTTTGAGTAAACATATCGTGGAGTGGTGGAAGTTTAAAATCATTTAGTAATAGAAACCAAACGTTCGTTTATTACCAAAAGAACATATGTTTTCAATTAATATATCTTATGTTTGAAGAGAACTGCAGTTTAAATGAAATACATCATACCCAAATATATTAAATATTAACAAATACCGTGTAAATAAATATTTCGTTATATGTGAATGAATTCTTTCAGAGGCAAGATCTGTTAGTTAATAAATAAATTAAAGATTAATAAGTGGATTTGTCTGTTAATGAATAATCTCGAAATAAATACTTTATTGATAAAAACAAATTTATTTCTCTCAGTGCATAAGCGTCAAAGACTGGAATGAGCAAGGCAACATATAAATTGGAACGATCAATTGCGTAGTGTCCTTTTCATTGATGAATCCAGATATGGACGATTTTCAGATTCTCGAAGAATAAGGGTATGGACAATCCCACGCATACCCCGTAATCGTTGCTATGTCCAAGAAGTCCATCCATTCCGAGTGTTATGGTATGGGCCGGGATATGTTTCAACGGGCGCACAGATCTACACATCGGTACACTATAGGGAGCATGTCATTGACAATGTTTTGGCAAATTTTCACGCTGCTATTGGTGAAACTTTTCTCGACGATAACGCTAGACGGCACCGTGCAGCGATAGTAGAGAATGCGCGCGAGGAGCTTGGTATTCCACATTTACCAATACCTCCGCACTCACCAGATTTGAATTGTATAGAACATGCATGGGATATGCTCCAAAGAAGATTAGATAATCATCAACCTACCCCAGAATCCTTAAAAGATCTGAGAGAACTTCTGCCCCGTCTATGGAAATAAATTCCTCAAGAAATGTTCAACAAACTCGTGTGTAGTATGCAAAGAAGATGTAGAGCTGTTATTGATGCCCGTGGAGGCCATACATTGTATTGATAGTTTTAAAATGCTTGAATTCTCTGGGAATAAAATTTCGTTATTTTACTCGATTTTTCTTTATCGTCCTGTATACGCTGCAGACCTACAGGCTAAAATTAATTTCATTTCCTGTAACTTGAAATCATATTAATATGAATTTTCATCACAGAACTCATTCAACTTATATTTTTTTGCAATTTGATTCAATATCCCTAACTCATGTGGAGCAGTTTACTATCACTGTATGCTTCTATCGAAAATAGAGAATACAAAAAGTGAAAGAGGTTTGAAACATTAATCAATGGTTTTAATTCTCCTGCTTATATTGTAACGAAGTCAGGTAACGAATAAGCTAAAGAGCCTAGACGACTGGCTACGACTAGTTCTTGAAGGTGCCATCCATTGTTGGACTCTCTCTCAATCCTTACCAGGGTTAATTGAGATGTGTATTACCATTGAGTATAAATATAATTATATTAATACTCAATGGTATTACTCATTGGGTCACTCCATGACTCCATCCGAAGATTCAAGATTTCTAAAGGAGTCCTAATACTTTGGATAAGTCCTTACTTGCATGTGGTGCAGTATTCCTTGAGTATACCCTTGTCATTTTCCTGAAACCTGAACCTTTTCTTTGTTGTTAGGGGTACACAGGGAGAGGAGGTTTGGTCATTTTTAGTTTCGTTGCTCCTTCTATGATCATGGTTCTCAGGATTCAGGCCTATGTTTGGAAACACCAGTTCTTAGCTAGTTTTGTATTACTTATGTACTGCTCTTAAGGCTGACAAAATTCTTAGGAATATTATTCTTCCTATGCATGAAGTTACTTTTTTTCATTCTGTGCTCCCTGAAGGATTTCTATTCCAAATTGAACCTGAGAACGTTGGGTGGTCTTCAGCAAGCTTCTGGTTTGGCTTTTTCTCCACCCTTAATTCACCTTCCACAGTAATAAGGCTACACTTCCTCGTCCAATTAGAGAAAGGTTACATGAAACATCGATATAGAAAGCCCTACTTTTGCATTCTCCCCCCTCCATCCAATTTAAACGACAAAAACCTCATTACGCCACAGGCAGGGAATGGAGTGTACTACAACACTCTTTTGTGAAACGTTACATTTTCCGTTTTCCGCGACAACACTGGCCGGCGAATGCCCCCAGAGCGTTGACGGCTGAAATGCCAACTATTTTTCCCGGTGTACAGGTTGAATTAATTGCGGTGCCATTTCTTTCTCTTATCATGTCGCTGACCCACTTCCAACGGGGTTGAACGCCGACCGCTGTGACTAGGGGTGTACGCGGGGGAGGAAGAGAATATTAACCCTGTTCTACCACCATCCTTTGTTGCCAAATTGGGGGTGTAATGATCCCTCATTTGGAATAGTGAATGCGGTGGTATTTGTGACTGAGCCGGGTTCTTATTGGGGCGTTCGTGAGGGTAGTTTTGAATAGGGATGTCGCGTCATATGGGGATGAATATTACGTGTGTTCTGTGTTTCGTCCCTTTCCCTACTTGCACATCTTTCTTTATAACTTCGGAAGGGCGATCTACTCTACATGCTTTAAATGCAAATTTGGAACGAAATCATCCCCTAAAAGTAAATTTGTATTTACGAGATGTCGGGACATCACATTTGGGTGAAGATCATTGAATACCTACATCTCTTCCTTTTATAGGCAGATTGTCCCTCAGGGTTTATATAAGGAATTGATTCCCCATGTATCCAATTGAAAGAGAAGTAGTATTTATATAGTATATTCTAAAACAAGTTGCAGAATGAGCTCCTATTCCAACATGAATGCGAAATTCAAAAACGAATTAGATTGAAACAAAGATCTCTGAGTAAAACAGGATTGACGCATTAACCAAAGCCTTGCATTCAATAATAAGAGACAATATGAAATCAATACTAATATGTTGACGATGATGTGAAATTAAAATACTATATTCTTATTAATGATTTTGGCAACAACAAATAGACAGTGAACTAACAAGTTGCAGAATGAGCTCCTATTCCAACACGAATGCGCTCCTTTGTCGACGATATTTTCTCTATTTTAGTAAAGTTTTGTGAAATACCCTCAAATTCAAATGAAAATTCAGATTAGTAACTTTTGTATTGTATTTTGGCAGTTGGTGTAATTTATGAAATTTGACAGATTACGGAATTTGAAATGATTTGATTTGAAAATAGAGATGATCGGAGATCAGTACTGACAACCACAAAAAGAAAAATACAACTGAAAACAATGCTGTAATGTGTTTCATTACAGCACTACTTTCAGTACTGTAATGAACTCATTACGATACTGAAATAGAGAATAGTATATTCCAAAACAAGTTGCAGAATGAGCTCCTATTCCAACACGAATGCGGAGTTCGAAAACGAGCGACGAAGGAGTGAGTTTTCGATAGCATGAGTGTTGGAATTGCCTTCTGCAACGAGTATTAGACGATATTTTCTCTATTTCAGTAAAGTTTTGTGAAATACCCACAAATTCAAATGAAAATTCAGATTAGTGACTTTTGTATTGTATCTTGGCAGTTGGTGTATTTTATGAAATTTGACAGATTACGGAATTTGAAATGATTTGATTTGAAAATAGAGATGATCGGAGATCAGTACTGACAACCACAACAAAAATACAACTGAAAACAATGCTGTAATGTGTTTCATTACAGCACTACTTTCAGTACTGTAATGAACTTATTACGATACTGAAATAGAGAATAGTATATTCCAAAACAAGTTGCAGAATGACCTCCTATTCCAAGACGAATGCGAATTTCGAAAACGAGCGACGAAGGAGTGAGTTTTCGATAGCATGAGTGTTGGAATTGCCTTCTGCAACGAGTATTAGACGATATTTTCTCTATTTCAGTCAAGTTTTGTGAAATACTCTCGAAATTCAAATAAAAATTCAGGTGAGTGACTTTTATATTTCATCTTGGCAGTTGGTGTGACTAACGAAATTTGACAGATTACGGAATTTGAATTGATTTGATTCGAAACTTGATTCGATCAGAGGTCAGTACTGACAACTACAAAACGAAAAATATAACTGAAACAGTGCTGTAATGAGTTTCCTTACAGCACTACTTTTAGTACTGTAATGAACTCATTACGATACTGAAATAGAGAATAGTATATTCTAAAACAAGTTGCAGAATGAGCTCCTATTCCAACACGAATGCGAAGTTCGAAACCGAGCGACGAAGGAGCGAGTTTGCGATACCATGAGTGTTGGAATTGCCTTCTGCAACGAGTATTAGACGGTATTTTCTCTATTTCAGTCAATTTTTGTGAAATACTCTCGAAATTCAAATGAAAATTATGATTAGTGACTTTTGTATTGTATCTTGGCAGTTGGTGTGACATACGAAATTTGACAGATCACGGAATCTGAATTGATTTGATTCGAAACTTGATTCGATCAGAGGTCAGTACTGACACTACAAAACGAAAAATATAACTGAAACAGGGCTGTAATGAGTTTCATTACAGCACTACTTTTAGTACTGTAATGAACTCATTACGATACTGAAATAGAGAAAAATCATTATGAAACAGGATTGATATTTTCAGACATTTTCCAACGAATTCTGGAGTTGCCAATGATGAGTTCTATTGCGCAGAAAAAAAGAAATGAAGAAGGAAAAAATTCTGTGGGACTGGCAAGATTAATCATATGTTTTCACTGAGAGAACAGATAAGCGGGTTCTGTTCTAGAATGGAGAGACTTTTGAAAAATAAAGTGAAAAGTATTCCATATTCATGATCAATATTCGCGACTCGAAATGTTATTTCTTTTAGTCGAAACTTGGCAACGCCGCGAAATCAAGTTCTAAACCGAATTAAAAATCCGTCACGAAATGAAGGAAAACCCCGCATATCTTTGCTTCCGTCTGAAAAGCTGTTAGCACGGTCGTCCCACTATTTTTTCCTCAGTCACCGAATTAAATGAGGTTCTGATGAATAAAAAATTAAGTGTACAACAACACTGCACGTGGCGTTAATTGAAAAATTAGGGAGTGGGAGAACATTACCTGTTATGGAACGCACGACATTAATTTGCATACGATAATATTTTTCTCTTCATTATAATCGTGAAGGCGAGGGTTTGTTTCAGCTGTTCAAATCAACGTTCATGATTTTTTTTCACATCCTCTCATACGCGGAACAATAAATTTATCTTAAATGAGATTACCATCTGAACCAACACTCTGAATCGAACTGCCGATGTCTAAAAATTTAGATCTTATAAATCTTAAACTCTCTGATTTTTCCGGGATGACCCAAGAAGTCTCGAAAGCAATGGTGTCTCATGCCTTTGGGCTAGAAGCGGGCGAAAAATCAGAATAGAAATAATGGGTAATATTGGATGAAATTAAATTTATCTTCATTTCATCTGCTTACAGTTGGTACTATACAGGGTTATTCACGAATATGGTGGCTCTATAGAATATTTTTAGGAAAGACACAAGATTCAGGATTGAAATTCTAAAGGTGAGCTTCAAGTAAACGACTTCTTGTATATTTTCTAAGACATCAACTTCCGTTTTCGAAATGTGGAGACCCATTTTTCATTGAATAAATAGATTCTCTATTGAATTATGAGTCTTTTTGATTCCAAAAGTTTGAATTTTCCCGAGAAAATTCTCTTCAAATGAGAAAATACGAAAAAAAATTCTCAAAATTGAACTCTTTCGAAATACAGACAACTTCGAGATTTTTTCATTGAAAATCCTCATTTTCGAGAATCTCCGAAAAGAAAGGCTGATGCTTCTTTTTCGATACGGTGATTTTCAGAATATGATACAGGAGGTCACAAATTATTTGTCAAAGTTAAAAGTGACGAACCATCAAAAAATCGTTTTTTTCAAATTGGACCCCGATTTTTTCGAAGCATTTTCGAAATCTTCGTCAAAAAATAATAGGAGCATACGTCCAAGACTTTAATCCCAAAATAAATATTTTTCGAGATACTCAGGAAAAAAAACTTTGTCTTCATTTTTCAATCCCATTTCGAATGTGTTTTTTCACTGGAAAACAATTAGCGGTCGAGTGAAATTTTTGGAAACCTCTGTTATTGAGAAAATATTTTCTATAGTTCAGACGAGTTAAGTTCTTGAATTATCATCTGTAATGCGAGAGCAACAATTGGTTTAAAGTTCTCAATGTGAGTATTAGTGAAGTCAACGTAAAAAATTCTCAGGAATGCAGGAAAAAATAATTTTTAATGCTTCTGAAAAAAAATTTACAGAAAATGTAACAATTTCATTACTGAAAATTCATTTTTCCCTTCCATGACAAAAAAAAAATTCTCCAGAATTCGATTTGCGGAAATTATCATAAGCTTTAACAAATGAAGAAAAACTGAACGCGTCTGAACTATAAGAAAATATTTTCTCGATAACAGAGATTTCCAGAAATTTCATTCAGTCGCTAATTATTTTCCAGTGAAAAAACACATTCGGAATGAGATTGAAAATTGAAGACAAAATTGTTTTTCCTGAATATCTCAAAAAATATTCATTTTGGGATAAAAGTCTTGAACGTATGCTCCTATTATTTTTTGACGAAAATTTCGAAAATGCTTCGAAAAAATGGGGTTCCAATTTGAAAAAAACGATTTTTTGATGTTTCATCACTTCTAACTTTGACAAAGAAATTGTGACATCCAGTATCATATTCTGAAAATCACGCTATCGGAAAAGAAACATCAGCCTTTCTTCTCCGAAATTCTCAAAAATTAGAATTCTTAATGAAAAAACCTCGAAGTTGTCTGTGTTTCAACAGAGTTCAATTTTGGGATTTCCTCATTTAAAGAGAATTTTCTCGGGAAAATTCAAACTTTTGAAATCAAAAAGACCCAGAATTCAATAGAGAATCTATTTATGCAATAAAAAATGGGTCTTCCCATTTGAAAAACGAAAGTTTATATCACTTCCGGAAAAACCGGAAATTCTAGAACTTCCAAAAAAATGTACTAGAAGTCGTCTTCCTACTTGATGCTCACCTTTAGATTTTCAATACTGAATATTGCGTCTTTCCTAGAAATATTTTATAGATAGAGCCATAACCCTGTACACTTCATATCAAAATATCGGGTATTCGGCTAATATATATATTCTTATGAAAAAGAGAGCTAAAATAATTCAATAAATGTTGAAACAAAAAGTACCTAAGCTGAGGTAAAAAAAAGAACGGGGTATCATAACATTCTTCGTGTGATACTATAGAATCATACGATACTATCATCAATAGTATCATACGATACTATACATCCAGGGGAAAAAACCTCAGCCGCAAAAACCTGTCTCCCTGTAGAAAAAATAACATAAAATATTAAATATCAGGAACATCTTGAAAAACATCAGTGTGATCATCTTCATATTATCCGTCGATGGGCTCGGATAAACAGATTCTTCCCAAAGACTCGCAATTCTCAATCTGAAATGAAAAAAGACAAAAGCAGAAAAGAAACCCATTATTCAGAATGAATCAAATGCATTTTAGAAATGCATTTGCTACTTTAAAAAACATCAACATTCAGATTTCTTGGCCAAATAATGATCTCAGTAGTCGCAGCCGAAAAAAAAAGAAAAAAAAATATCGGGTAGTTTTTTTTTCGAGTGACACAACTTTGAGTCGGCAAGACTGCTTTATTGTTCAACCTATTCAACATTTGAATTTTGCTATTTGTTAAGAAGGGTGTACATAATCGCCCTTTGGAGAGGTTAATTCGAAGCTTATATTATAGAAGGGACCACTCTGTGTCTTGTGTTTTTCACTCCATCTCGCTTGACAGAGTTTTGAAATGTTGTTTATAAGTTTTCCTCGTAGAACTGATTCGCGAAATGAGTTTATAATATCTTTGGTTGTACCTATGATTGATAATTTTAAAGGCAGAACTGCTCTATCTTGAGAACAGATGCTGTCAAAAGCTAACGGTTTGAGTTTGATCATCAGACGAAAAACTCTTGAAACAGTTCCAATTTTTCAGGCATCGAATAAAGATATATAAACTGTTGCTGTGTGCTTTTCCAAATCCCCTCAGCTTTCCCGTAATCCCCAGTTCACCCTCCCAGAGTTCAACGACTCGCTGTTGATCCCTAAAAAACGATTTCACGATCTCATCTCATATCTTCCCATCTGCATTCTTGTTTCATTATGTTACAGTGTTCGTCTTCACAGCCATGAGCATTATCGGGGGCCCGAACACGTCCCTCCTAATGCCCCAAATCCCCATTCAAAACTCGCATTTCCATTCCCCTCCCGCCACGTCTTGTCATTCGGCAAATTGAACTGTCAACGCTGCTTAAAATGCCGACGACCTGCCCGACAAGACGATTCTCATGGTCCAAATGGCTTCCGACCGGCGGAAATGAAATTTCTGGGGTGTGTTCCGAAACGCGGACGTTACAATGGGACAAGGGGACGAGCGGCAGGAGTAATTAAAAACCCTTTCCGATACCGGTTTCTGCGACGTTCATTTGGGGTTTTATCTCTTCAAGAGTTAAAGGGGCAGTTTTGGGAGGAGAAATCGATTAATTGGGGAACGATTCGCCAGTCAGATCTTAATTAGGAGGCTTGGGACTTGTCCTTATTTGTCTGGGAACTGATGGACCAATTCTTCAATCTATCAGGATCAGGGTTTTTTCAAGATTTTTCATGATCCAAAATAATATTGGAAGAAAAATTATAATAACCGATTCAGGCAAACAAAGTAGCGCAGGGGTATATTACAAATAAACATTTATTCGATATATATTTCCTACTAGCTGACCCGGCAGACCTTGTACTGCCTCAATCAATAAAATATTAAAAAAAGTTCCCTCTTTACCTCCTAAATAAATAGAATTCTTTTTATGTCTGAATAACAATGTACATACCTATTTAAATGCAATTAAATTTTTTGTATATTTTGTACTTTTTTGTATTTCACCTAATATATTTCCTTCTTAAAAAAAACCAATGGTTAGAAAAACTTTATTCATCTCTAAGGCGAAACAAACTTCTTTTTCCTGAAAACTTAATATGGGTTTTCTCTCCCAGTCTCTGAAACAAGAAACAATTAGAAATTTTTTTTGATAATATAAGAAAGGCCCCTGCGTAAAAATTTGAGCAATAATTTGTAAGGGGCCAAAACTTCACGAGAAGAAATTGTTGCCTAATAATGAACAGAAAGAAAATGAAAACACTTTGAAATCTTAAGCGTAACGTTTCGGAGTCTAAATCAGACTCCTTCGTCAGACAATAACTGATTTTCATTCAACTCTGTAGAATCGTGAAAATTTTTTTTTATTTTTGGATTGACATTTGACAATATATGATGAACATAGATCAATATTAATTACTAGATGTTGATATCGTTATTTCATTTCAAAATTCCCTGAAACCAGTTATTTTTTCAATAAATCCATCCAAATTCGATCTATTCCTACTGAACAATTGGCGAGATTATTAGCCCCATCTAATAAAATACAAGCTGACTCCTTGATTTTTCTTTTATAACCCTCAGGTTCGTCATTAGAATTTTTGTTCCATTTCAATCCATCATGTGATTGCCGGTATTGGAACACACATGACCTGCTATCTGTGATCTACCAATATCTCTATTTTTTATGTTATTCTTATGTTCACGTTTTCTGATTTCTAATGGTCTTGATGTTTCTCCTGTATAAGATTTTCCACAAATACAGGGAATATTGTAAATACAATTTCTTGATTTTTGGTTCTCATTCAAAGGTTTAGTTTTTGTTGATAAAGATCGTAAATCATTTCTTGTTTTAAAAACAGTTGTTATGTTGAATTTAGAACCAATTCTTTTAATTTTTTCTGAAAAAATGGAAAATCTTATACAGGAGAAACATCAAGACCATTAGAAATCAGAAAACGTGAACGTGAATTGGCGTCATATGCTTCAACAGGTCGTTTATCTGCGCATATCACATTCTTGTGATTGTCACTTGGCATACGTTCCAAAGCAGTTTTGAACAATCGAACCAATGCATGATGTTCATGAAGTAGTTGCTGCAGATCTTGAAAAATTATTCTTCTCTTCATCTGCATTAATTGATTGAAGTTGATCATCCATATTGCCTATGTGAAGTAAATTTGGAGGAATTTATGATGTGCATCTTCAAGTGGTTGTAATGATCCAATTCGATGGTGAATCTGGCCTTGGATTCAAATGGCAGAAAAGGAAGACAAAATAAGTGATTTGAAATCATTAATGTTGATATTATATTCATACCTGGAATGATGGATTGAATCCACGTCCTTTAATTATATCTGCTATTTGGAAACACCCATTGTATATTTATGTGTTCGATAGAAAATGTCAATGTCTTGATTCGGGCGTTTAGGCAACTCAAAATACACGGTAATTGTTAACATTATATCTATGATCGTCATCTAATGGCGATAATCAATTGTAGAATGGGGATTTGTTCAGAACATTCCGTTATAAAATGTTCCGTAGTGTTCGGAAGAAAGTTAGGTGTAATAACACATGGACACAGATGTCTTTATATTATTAGAAAATGTACCGTAGCGACACCTACTGGCGTTATTCGCAAGAAGAAAAATTATTTCTGATTTTTTTTCCATTTCATCAAATTTTTCAGAGTTTTTATATTGAGATCTTCACATTTTAAGTGTTTGCTTCTTTCTTTCTCCTTTTTATCCTTTGAACATGTACATCCTCAATTTTGAATATTTTTTAGCTCAACAGAATCCACAATCTCTGGAAATCTTAATACAATGCCCATTAGTTATGTACCTTAATTATTTCATTGGTCTCTGAATTTTGTGTATTCCACTGTGACTAATAAACTTCTTATTGTTATATATGACTTGGTATAATATAATCTACAGTTCGTGTGGTGAAAATAGAGAATTTATATTGTTGAATATTCAACGTACTCCTTGAAAAGAATTGGATATATCGTATAACTCATATAATTTCCACAGTCCACTTTCTTAAACGTCTATCATTTCAACTCGAAATGACGAATGATGAAAACACGATAAATACCTAGAATAAAGTCCTCTTCTTTCATATTACGATGTCGACTGCTTGTAGGTCGCCTTAAACACATACCTTTCGGTGCAAAATGACCTGGAACACCGGCAATATAGTTTTCCGAGCTCAATTACTCACCAATCTGGCATAATGGCTCGAAAAGCCACAGAATTGGAAATGGGGGTTAATTTACCGAAACAGGAAGAGACCTACCTGGTCGATGAAGCTTCGCATATGGGGTAAATTCGAGGCCAGCCACACATTCATACCGCGAAAATATCGATCCTGAATACCTGGAAAGCTTGAACCAGCATTTCCGTTAAATCAGATTTTTCGTCTATTCGACGAAATGCAACCTCTACTCTCTCATCCTAATAGACTGACTGGATGAAGGCTACAGGGCCGGATATAAGATTTGATGATAATAATGAGCTCATCATTGCCTGGATACTCTCCAACAGAAGTTGACTCTTTATGCAGAAGGTTTAAGAAAATGTAGAAACAATCAAGTAGGGTAAAACTTAAGCGAGAGTTCAGCTTCATTTATCATTTTATTCAGCAATTACTTATATCGGCTGATTGAAAGTGGGATTTTTTTCCAAGTGACGAATGAATCCTTGCTTTATTCAGCCATTTCAAATTGTGAATGTTTTGAGCCTATCATGACGTTTTTCAGTAGATAAAGTTGCAGAGACAGATTTTTTCGGCTAACCTATACTATAATATTGGTCATTCATATTCTGCAGCATCCAAATGATATATTTTTGAGATCAAAACATGGTACCAAGTTCTAGAAAACAACTATTCAATTTTGAATCACTGAACTGGAAATATATAGTTTGATGACTGAACTTACAGCCATTTCGTACTTTTTCGGAACATGAAAATTCGATTAATTTACTTTCCAGAAAAAATCAGGATACAATTTTGATCATATTGGAATGAAGATGAGGATAATCGAACTATAGTAATTTAATCAACTAGTTTATTAACTTTTTTTTCTGAAACATTGATGAATTCAAAATAGTAATCATCGAAATGAATACCATTTTCAATTCCCAGGCTCAGAGATCTTTCATCATTAGATTGGAGAAATGATATTAGATTTTGTCAGATGAGAGATGAGAGATATACCGTAAAGGCAAAAAATTTTTTTGTATGCCGTTTTATTCTTTCTTGAAAACACTTAGTTTATTAACGTGTGATCGGAACGAGCTTATTTAAAATCAAGATCATTAATCGCTAAATTAATAAACGAGGGGGAAATTTCTCCTTCGGTCAAAAATAATCAAATAAACAAAATCTAACAAAAGAAGTATTTCATTCTTCAAAACATGATTTGTGAATTTAGTATAACCAAATTGAATGGAACGATTGTCGTATCTCACCTAAATATTATAACTCTGTTCAGAAATGGAATTTTTCATGAGATTTCTGAATTGCCCATGACAACTACGCATTAAAATGCGAAATCAAGCATTAATAGAGGTCATTAATGGAAGATTTCATGTGCGTTGAACTGGACTGTTGAAGTGTATTGAAAGTGTGGGGAAAGTTTCAGTTGTATTCATATTAACAAAATCATCCACAGATCCTTCACCTTCTTCAAGATAATTTCATTGAAGTTTTTCAAGAGATGGCTCTGATTTTGCTTTTGACATTAATTTCATTCTAGCAGAACATAACTTCGAATTTCAATGCGAATTTTTTTTCTATTTTTTCTTTGTTGTACCTATGTGGAGGTTCGAATGTGTGTTATCAAAAAGGTGAATTCTCAAATGATGAGTTCAGTTAATATAGGCAAAAACTACGACTCGGGGGGATAAACACGTACAAGGTTAAGCGCGGTGCTACAGATACGTTTGTTTCACTCTCGCTAGAACAGAAAACGTTTCGAGTCTACCAATGGCGTAGCGCTATTCGGGCAAGGTGCCAAATGCGGGTACGGAATGTCTAAATGCTTACAGTATAGGATCTGCGCATCAACCCCAGCCTGATGAAGAATGAACTAACAGAATACTTCACGAGAAGAATGAATTGATTAAGAGAGCTAAAATAATACAATACATATTGAAACAAAAAAGTACCTAGCTGGGGTTAGTGCAACACAGGAAAAACCATACAGATCTGTAGTATGATAAAATGAGGAAAGGGAAAAAACCCCAGAGAAAAAAAACCCTGACCTCACCCGTGTTAGAAAAAAATTTACTTATCATATCAGAGGATCTTGGAGGGCATCTACGTGATCAGAAGATCACGTAGTTCTTCTATGGGCAGCAGAGAAAAACAGACTCTTCCAAGGTCTGAAAAAAAAAGACAAAAGCAGAAAAAACTAATTATTTATAATCAATTGAATGGTTTTTGAATTAACCACCCATTGCAGAAATTCTTTCTTCATAAATTAGTTATGACAGAAAGGTCACAATGTTTTAAAGAAATGAAAAAACCGAATTTCCCCTTTTTGAATTGCTCAACATAAGAAAACTTATAACACAACAAGCTAAACCGTAATTTGGACTAAGTGAAAAACAATGAGTACATAACTTTCAATTGTCCTCCTTCACGAAGAAGTTCCTCTGTTGCCATGTGGGTTTCTTAGAAGATCTCAACACCATGTTCAGTGGCTAATTTCGGAACGTTATCACTCTTGTCCTTCGAATTCCTCCAATATTCGAATTTAAATTCTCAGCCTTGCTCTCTGATCGTGAGGGTTCTTTCGAACCAGGTACACCATCCTAGTGATGATTTTTCAGAACTTCAGATGTTTGAAGACCGTTACGGGACCCTAATGGAAGGAAATCATCTCCCATAGATGAACCAAATATCTTATAACACAAGAAAACAGAATATTTTTCTGGACCAAAAATTACGACATATTCCGAGAATTGTCAAAATGACGAAAAAAAAACTAGCTTGGGCAGCAAGAATCTGAGTAAAACTATTAAAATCGACTGAACTGCTTACTGAACTTAATTTCGATTCATTCCACAAACTCTCTGAGATGTCAATAATGACAATTAGTCGTGTGTAGGAACATAGAAAAATAGAAAAAGTTTTCTCGGTTTTTCATCAACACGTGTAGGAGTTTCTCGTTGGGGAAATTCAGCACGGAAAAGGCAGTAAACCAACGGTCGGAACAGGGAATCCGTGGCAGTAAAAATGTAGTTTTCGCGTTTGATTTGCGACCGTTGTTGACCGGAACGCCGTTAATGCGTTCCTTGTACCTCTCCGGCATCGAAGGGGGCGCTGACGTCGTTCCTTTTCGCGCCGCTAACGGCGAGTTTTCCAATGGCTTTTCCGGCCAGAAACCGGCGGAAAACTCGTTCAATTACCGGCCGGGTCGTGTCATTCATGAAAAATGCCTGGCCAATCTGCCATTTCGGCTGTTTCGAGTGTCTCTGGAAAATCGTGAAAATTACTTATTCATCGCGGAAAATTCGGTCGGGGAAAAGCGTCCCGAGAATGCGGTATTTACGGGGGTGGAGGGGGGGGGGCAAGGAAGGTTATGAAGGGTTTTCAGCGTCGAGGTACTGCGTAGTTTGTTCGAAACATGGATTTGAGATTCGTATCAATTTTTTTCCTACCTGCTTCAATTGAAGAAATCTCGAAGGATAGGGGCCGTTAACTGTTTAAAATATGCGGTGACCCTAGTTTGGAGAGATCGTTCTTCAGAACAAAGAAATCATAAAATGATTTTCTTATATTCATTTCAATTTAACTAATTATTCCTTTCTGTTATTTCCTTACCCACTTTTCCTATTTTCAAATTTGACTTCTTCATGACTTTCCTCCTTTTTTTTTGTTATGTGCCGAATTATAAGAACCTCTGCTTAAATTGTCACACATTTAGTATTAGATTACCAAAGGTGAAACAGGGAGAGATGACGCATTTTTTTTAGAATTCTCCGTCTGAGTGGCTGTCGCCACTGTAAATTATTTCTTCATCTTTGCCAAAGATTGAAAAATTGTTTTGGCAGTTAACACCTGCACATTCCCCACATGTAGCGTTACAAGAAAGACTCAGTTTTCTGCAGATGCATGACGCATTGCATCTTTTTTTACAGTTACAAAAAATCATTTTCAACATTTTTTGTGGTGCGGGTGTTTTTTGAATTTTTGTGGGCCGGAAATATCTATTGGTACTATTCCAACCGCAATCAACTGAATTGAGAGCTCTTTTACCTAGACAAATTTGAAGTTGATGATTTTAGGCAAGCATTTATTTCATCGGCAGCCGTCGATTTTGGAATTCCCGGTAATGGTTGTCGGAAGTCACCAGACAAAAGAATCAATACGCCCCCAAAACATCCGTTTAGGCAACTCAAGATACACAGTAATTGTTTACATATATAATAGTAGAATGGAGGTTCACATCCTCACAAAAGACCAGACAAAAGAATCAATGCGCCCCCAAAACATCCGTTTAGGCAACTCAAAATACACAGTAATTGTTTACACATATAATAGTAGAATGGAGGTTCACATCCTCACAAATTTTTAATATTAGTAGGATAGTTTTTCCTTTCACAGATTACTAAAAGATGTACAACTTTGCTTTGCCATTTTGCAATAGTTGGCTATAGCGGTAAGTGGTAGTTGAAATAAACAGATCTTGGATGTTATACAATACAATAAGCTCAGGTATTTGCTTTTTTCCTGAAAACTTAATATGGGTTTTCTCTCCCAGTCTCTGAAATAAGAAACAATTAGAAAACATTTTTTAATAATATAAGAAAGGTCCTTGCGTAAAAATTTGAGCACTAATTTGTCAGGGGCCAAAATTTTACGAGAAGAAATTGTTGCATAACAATGAACAGAAAGGAAATGAAAACACCTTGAAATCTTAAGCGTAACGTTTCGGAGTCTAAATCAGACTCCTTCGTCAGACAATAACTGATTTTCATTCAACTTTGTAGAATCGTGACAATTTTTTTGATTTTTGGATTGACATTCGTCAATATATGATGAACATACATCAATATTGATTACTAGATGTTGATATCGTTATTTTATTTGAAAGTTCCCTGATCCAGTTCTTTTTTCAATGAATCCATCCAAATTCGATTTTTTCCTACTGAACTATTGGCGAGATTATTAGCCTCATCCAACAAAATACAGGCTGACTCCTTGATTTTTCTTTTATAAACATCAGGTTGCGTCATTAGATTTTTGTTTCATTCCAATCCATCATGTGATTGCCGGTGTTGGAATACACATAATCTGCTATCTGTGATCTACCAATATCTCTATTTTTTATGTTATTCTTATGTTCACGTTTTCTGATTTCTAATGGTCTTGATGTTTCTCCTGTAAAAAATTTTCCACAAATACAGGGAATATTGTAAATACAATTTCTTGATTTTTGGTTCTCATTCAAAGGTTTAGTTTTTGTTAATAAAGATCGTAAATCATTTTTTGTTTTGAAAACAGTTCTTATGTTGAATTTAGAACCAATTCTTTTAATTTTTTCTGAAAGTCCATGAACATAAGGAATCAAATTTATCAAAATTGGTTGTTCTCGATGGTTTGTTGTTGGTTGATTGTTATTATCGTTTTGACGCAAAATTGTTCTCTCTAAATTTGGAATAGTTTTTTCTATGAAATTAGTTGGATATTGATTATCCTCAAGAATATCTTTAATGAAATTAATTTCGTTATTTCGTATTTCAGTTGACGATGAAATTAATTGCGCTCTATCATAAAGTGTTTTCACGTATTTCCTTGCATTCTTGCATTTTTTCATTCGTCTGTCTTTCTTCCCATTGATATTGAGAAAATGTTGACTAAGTCTCTACTGAAATTGTTTAGCCCTCCACATTCTTCCACTCAATGCAATGCCTGAAGCAGGAATCAAACAATAATGGATCCCCGCCATAAACTTCGTCGAATCACGTTCAACCAATCGAGACCCTTGATTCATCTCGATCTCTCGACCGAAAAAGAAAAACAGAAACTCCTAAAATTATACAAATCGAACAGATACGCCTCCAAGCACCCCCATCGAATGATAAGACGTTCAGCACGTGTACCCAGCACTCAATCCGCATCACGAATTCTGATCCAACCTCTCGTCAAATCCAATCTAACCGCGATCGGAGAGCCCGATTGCTTCCCGGATACGATATCAACTTTCTAATCCCGAATGAAACCCGATGCTCGCGGATTGAGACAAACTTGGTTGGAATCCAATATGTGCCGAGCCAACGGCCCCTGACCTTTGGGGCGACAATCCCGATTGATAAGTCAATGGGGGTTTAGGGTTGATTTCGCTTGAAAGCCTATTACCACTAATTTGGGCGAACTATCCTTTTGTGTTCGTGAGAGAAAGGTGGGAATGAAGGTATGATTAGAGAGGATACAGGCAAATGTTCATTGGGAAGTAACTGTTGGTATAGATTTTTAACATTTGGGGTATTTCTCTCTTCATATGATGTCAATGTTGGATATCTACCTGGTTCATTTGATAAACTCTTCAAAACACTATTTTATATGGGTATAATCAAATAAAATATAGATAGTTGATAGTTGATAGTTTAAAAAGGGTTACAGTTCACTGTGACCTTATGGTCTATTGTGCCCCCTGACAAAGCTTTACAGCTCGCCTTCCAGTCCCAGACATCTTATGAAATCCAATATCTCGGAAGGCTTCAGTGAGGCTAATTCCCCACTCCTACAGATCTCTTGACCAAAGCATTGTTTCCTTTGGCTTACAATGCCAAAGGATTCTGTGATTAGGTGAATAGGAGTTTCTTCCTCCTCCCCACAGAATCTACACTCGTCAGTGCCGATACGCCCATTCTCAGCAAGTGCTTTCTGAGGCGACAATGCCCTGTAAGAAAGCCAGTGAGGAGGTGTAGTTGGTTCTTACTGAGATCCAAATATCTTTTGGATCTTACAGTTTCGAAATTCCGAAGGAACTTATAGGAGTGATCCAACCCTGGGAGATTCTGCCAGAGTGTTTCTCTTTCAGTTTTCTCCTTCTTCAAAAACTCTTTCTCATAGGTACATTTTCCTATACCACAGAAAGGTTCTGGGCCAGTGAGTGGTTTCCGAGCACCATCTCTGGCAAGTTTGTTGGCCTCTTCGTTACCTGTGATTCACGAATGACCAGGAACCCAGATTAAAGAGACCTTATTTTTCTTGACTACCTCATTGAGTTTGCTCCGGCATTCCCATGTTGACTTTGAGTCGATGACATAGGAGTTCAGTGCTTTAATAGCAGCTTGACTATCTGAGTGAATAGCTATGTCACAATTCTGATAGTTTCTCTCTAGATTAATATCTAGACATCTTTCGATTGCTAATATTTCTGCTTGAATAACACTCACACAGGAACCTAACGATAGTGCACACTTGGCTTTGGCCCCGTGAACCCCAGCGCCAGCTCCCGTGTTGGTTTTAGAACCAACCTTATACCATTTAACAGTATTTTCTTTGAAATTTTGGTCGGTGTATTCCCGCTCCCATTCCTTCTTTTTGCATAGCATTGTCTGAAGTTTTTCTCAGTACTTATTTTCTTGGCCATAACATCACTAGGAAGGTTCGCAGACGAGATGTAGTTACTCAGAGAGCACCAGATTCTCTGACATCTAATTCTCTCATCACCTGCGCCTTCTCTAGATATTCTGAGGATGGCTTCATGGGCCATCCTGTCAATCACCAGATGAAGGGGTGTGAGATCTGTTATGATCTCAAGTGCTCTGGTCGGGCACGTTCTCATGGCCCCCGTGATGCACACACAGGCAAGCCGCTGTGCTTTATCGAGTATTTTCCTCGTACTTGTCTGACTTGCTTTAGCCAACCAGACTACTGCCTCATATGTGATTACAGGTTTTACAATCATGACGTACATCCATCGCAGTATTTTTGGGTTACAACCCAATTCCTGCCGCATAGATGCCTGCACGCCATAAGAGCCTTAATAGCTCTACTAGTAGCATTACATATATGCCTATTCCACAGAAGCTTACTGTCCAGGGTAATTCCCAGATATTTGACTTCAGACTTCCACTCCAGGATATTTCCGTTCAATGGTAACGATTTCATGGCTGGAAGTTTTTTTTTCCGAGTGAACGGAATTACTGTGGTCTTGGTTGGGTTAATATTCATCCCCACTGACAAGCACCATTGCTTGTCAGTGTCAAATATAATAAACGGTTCATCTCCTGATCTTACCGATCAAAACTAATCTACAAAATAAAATTACCATCAATTTTCCATCTTTTCTCTGTGGAAATCCGGTAAAACGTTTTTGGCTCCAAAAGAGCAACGTGGGTTGAACACGTGCCTCCACAGCTTCAGGCTGCATGGTTACGGAATCCTGGCGATGTTCCTCCTGATGGATTGATGGTATTAAGTTAATCCCGATGATTGAAATGGATAGCCGTTCTTGAAAATCGATTTATCTGAAGGTAGCTCAAGTTGAATCTTCGAGTTCTTTATTTGGCGGTAAGGAGGAAGCATTTTGTGGTCGATCTAAAGCAGTTTTACTCATTGTTGCCGTTCCAGGCAGTTTGAACATATACAGGGTATCCCAAATTGCTTGATTTTGACTGTTTCTGTGGTACTTCTAGACTAGATAGGTAGGTAAAAACGTTGAAAGGAGTCCTGGGCTAGATTTCCGTGAAAACACCAATAGTGAAAACCGTTTCACGATATCTTCATTTGTTCTGAAGATGTAACAACATTTTGAAATTTTTTCGATTCACAAGAAGTGCCATAACTATTTTATTTTCGAATATATCTGAGAAAGATAAAAACTTTCAACAATCACTTTTTCATTGGGAATAAGACATTATTATTATTATTATTATTATAATTTTTTTTATCCCTGAATTTTTTCTCATGATATGAGATGAAAATAATGAGTTCTTTTTTAATATTTTTTCTTCACGGTTTTTTTTTTCAGGAGAAGAAAAAATTGCATATTGTTTCTTATTTCCGGTGAAGAAGCGCTTCTAGAAAGTTTTTATCGTTTTCATATATTTTCGTAAATGAAAAAGTTATGGCACATTTTCGAAATCTAAATTAAAAAAAAATTAAGATATCCTGAAACGGTTATCACTAATGGTGTTTTCACGAAAATCGAGCCCAGGACACCTTACGAAGTTTTTACCTGTCTAGTCCAGAAGTATCTGAAACAGTCAAAATCAAGCAATTTGGGATACCCTGTACAGGGTTATTCACGAATATGGCTCTATAGAATATTTTTAGGAAAGACACAAGATTCAGAATTGAAATTCTAAAGGTGAGCTTCAAGTAAGAAGACGACTTCTCGTATATTTTTTGAAGGTTCTAGGACTTCTGGTTTTTCCGGAAGTGACATAAACTTTCGTTTTTCAAATAGGAAGACCCATTTTTTATTGCAAAAATAGATTCTCCATTGAATTTTGAGTATTTTTGATTCCAAAAAATTGAATTTTATCAAAAAAATTCTCTTTAAATGGGGAAATACGAAAAAAAAAACCTCAAAATTGAACCCTGCTGAAATACAGACAGACAGAGGTTTTTTCATTAAAAATTCTCATTTCTGAGAATCTCCAAGAAAAAAGGCTGATGCTTCTTTTCCGATAACGTGATTTCGAGAATATGAGGAGGTCACAAATTCTTTGTCGAAGTTAAAAGTGACAAAACATCAAAAAAACGTTTTTTTCGAATTGGAACCCCATTTTTTCGAAGCATTTTGGAAATCACGTCAAAAAATAATAGGAGCATACTTTTTTTCCAAAATGAATATTTTTCGAGATATTCAGGAAAAGCATTTTTTTTTCAATTTTCAATCTAATTCCGAATGTGTTTTTTAACTAGAAAATAATTAGCGGTCAAGTGGAATTTTTAGAAATGTCTGCTATCGAGAAAATATTTTCGAAACATTCACTCCACTGTTAATTATTTTTCAGTATGAAAACACATTCGGAATGAGATTGGAAATTGAAGACAAAATCGTTTTTCCTGAATGTCTCGAAAAATATTCATTTTGGGATAAAAGTCTTGGACGTATGCTTCTATTATTTCTTGACGAAGATTTCGAAAATGCTTCGAAAAAATGAGGTTCCAATTCGAAAAAAAAACGATTTTCTGATGTTTCGTCACTTCTAACTTTGACAAAGAATTCGTGACCTCCTGTATCATATTCTGAAAGTCACGCTATCGAAAAAGAAGCATCAGCCTTTTTTCTCGGAGATTCTCAAAAATGAGAATTTCAAATGAAAAAACCCCGAAGTTGTCTGTATTTCAACAGAGTTCAATTATTAGATTTTTTTTTCGTATTTTCTCATTTGAAGAGAATTTTATCGGGAAAATTCAAACTTCTGGAATCAAAAAGACTCAGAATTCAATGCAGAATCTATTCATGCAATAAAATATGGGTTTTTCCATTTGAAAAACAAAACTTGATTTCACTTCCGTGTCTTTCTCGAAAATATTCTTTAGCGCCATATTTGTGAATAACCCTGTATTTATACACACAATCCTATTTATTTATTTATTTATTTAATGAGTGACAAGGATTGAGGTTGTTCAAACCTATGAACCCCTTTTATTTCATTACACTCCAATTTTGAGCACTGCAGATCTCAAATTGAACCAAGATCCTCTTCAACGTGCCATTTCCTATTTGTGTCATTCTAATCCTACCGGCTATAAAGAGCAGAATGGGCTAGATCAACGTGACTTCACATCTCCTGAACAGGAGCCGTGATGTCGTAAGTAATTAATGAATTCCTAGGTATTAGATTAATCCTTTGGAGAGGAAATCGTGCATAGTGTGGAACGTGGGAAGAACAATGAAAGGGTCAAGCATGCCTAATGTGTTTAATTCGTTATTCTGCGTCCTGTATCCCCAGATGATGTATAGTATTTGAGCTAGAACAGATGGAATATGTCGACGATCGTAGATAGTATTCGAATACCGGTCTAGAATTGGAGTAGGAAGGGATTAGGGTAGGTTTTCATGGGAGAATACCCTATTAATCCGAATTCAACCATCCCACGATCTACACAGCTATCCTTCGAGCAGAATCGATATCTTCCAATGAGCTTCAGAACCATGGACATTTTCAACAAAACGAATAGTTAATCTCGATGAAAAAGGAAAATTCAACTGCGTCAATATCACTTTTTTTTAATGAACTACTATAAGTAGTTCATGAGCACAATATTACTTTGGCCGCAGTCAGGTGACCAGCTTAACCAATACGTTATTCAATATAATGATTCATTTGAATAACATTCCAGTTCCTCTACTGTGATACCAGGGTATTGTGGTACTGAAGATTTATGTGTGTGGCTTTTAAAGCCACAAACAGAAATATTCCAAATACTTTTGTTTCTGAAATACAGGGTGAAAACGAATATGTGCACTTTATGGAGATGTTATTATTTCTCGGACCCTGTATAAGATAGAGAAAATATCAAAACTGATTTTGTTCAAAATCGGGGTTGTACTGATTTTGTAAAATTACTGTGAAGGACAGTATCCAGATAATTGAGTTGGAGATGGTAGTGTATAAACATTTATTGACCTCATTCACAATCATCAAATGAATAAGTCACCAGCCATGAAGTTAATACAGTAAAAATACAAACACCAAAATCATCTATAAACTCAGAGTGACATTATTCAACAAAAAATAGAGGTAATCAAGAGAAATTCAAAATGAGAAGTCAAATGAAGTCAGACTTGACTTTGAGACAGCTCAATTAATTCGAAATTAAACTCAACGTTTACAGTGATAGAGCAATCCAAAATGATTGCGAGAGCCTCGTTATTCCATCAGAAAAACAGAAGGTTGAATGATGAATCATTAGAGTAGACTGAGTTGTCATAAGAGTGAGATCAGGTCTTAGAGGAGAAACGTGCATGAAGAACTTAGTAGTCTAAGTCTGCTCTTCATTGAGATTATTACAATTTGAAAATATCATTATCGAGAAATCAATATTTATAATCTATATCGTTGGTCTATAAGAGAATGCGGAATTAATCAATTGAGACGACATTTACAGTGATAAACTGCTTTTAGTAAGCAGGATTATCAGAAAAATAGAGGTTACAATTGAAAACTATGAGGATTATAACATGAAAGTACTAAGTATGAATGAAAACCACTAACCATTTGGCTTTGAGAAAGCAGAAGGCTTGAGATCTTACTTGCTAAGTGGTTCAGATGAATGAAATTGAAAATTTCTTATTTATAATGGGGAGATCATACCAGTTGAATGGTTTTACCAATATTAGAGAAGACCGCTCAAGGTAAAGCAGAGACTGAGGCTGTCAATCAGGTCCAATGTTTGAATTACTTAATCGTGTACATATTTCAGAGAAGTTCACTTGGTTTTATTGAGAGAGAACTGATTCCATGATTCACCTTTGCGTTTGAGGATTTTCATTCATCTGAAACTCGAGAACAATAATTAGCCAGTGGCATGAGAAGAGACTAGTTGAGAAATGAGATGAATTGATTAAGAGAATGAGATGCACATGAGAATATATCAGTATTTAAGCCAGGGAAAGACATGAGAATGTTCATTCTTGGAGCAAGCAATCATTTTCATGTGAGGAGTCTGGAGATATCTGAAAAATCTATGAGAACTGCAAGAATATAATCAAATATACAGGGTGTTTCCTTAACATGCGGCAAAAATTCAGGGGGCTGTTCCTTGGACTATTCTAAGAATATTTTGTCCTTTGATGATTTTTGAAAAACCTCTTTGTTTCGAAGATACAGGTCAAACAAAATTTTAGATAATAACATTTTATTATGAAAAATTACATGAAAATTTAACTTAACCTACAAAAACTGTTGAAAATGACCACCTCCAGCCAGCATACAAGCATCCAATCTTCTCCTCATTGACTGCCGAACGCTTTCAAAAACACCAGGATCATTTCTTATTAAGTTACACCCAGCAATGATCCGATTTCGCAAGTCTTCCACATTTTCTACTGGAGTGGTATAAACTAATGATTTTAGATGGCCCCATAGGAAATAATCTAAGGGGTTTAAGTCCGGGGAACGAGCAGGCCATAAATGAGGTCCACCTCTTCCAATCCAGCGATCTCCGTATGTTAATGTTAAAAACTCACGAGCAACCAAACTAAAATGCGCTGGTGCACCATCGTGCATAAACCACATTGCATGTCTTATTGCCAATGGTACATTCTCCAAAAACAGAGGTAACGTTTGTTCTAAAAAGTTGCGATACACGTTCCCGGTAAGTCTTTCTGGTAAAAATATCGGCCCTATTAGCCAGTCACCCACAATACCAACCCAAACATTCAATGAGAACAGGTGTTGAAAACGATCTTCAATTATCTCATGTGGATTCTCGTCGGCCCATACATGGTTGTTATGAAAATTTCTTATTGCATTTCTTGAGAAATTCGTTTCATCGGTAAAAAGAATCAGCGTCAGTAATTGAGGAATTTGGACTAATGTGGTTAAAAGCCATTGACAAAATGCAATACGTGGGGGAAAATCAATAGGAATAAGTGCCTGAACGCGTTGCATATGGTATGGATATAACAAATTGTCTTCAAGAATTTTCCAAACAGTCTTATTACTCACATTCAAAGTATTGGCAATTTTTCGAGTAGAAGTTCTAGGGTCTTCTTCGATCATGTCCAGCACATTCTCTTCCAGTTCCACCGTTCTTACTGTGTTTGGCTTTCCTGGTCCCCCAATTTGTTTCAATGTGCCTGTTTCATGCAGACGTTGATGAATATTTTGAAACAATTTTCTGTCAGGAATATTACGCCCAGGAAATCGTTCAATGTACAACCTCCTAGCTTTTAATGAATTTCCATCAGCAAGTCCATAAATGAAATGCATGTCAGTCATCTCGGCATTTGTATAGCGATTCATAATAGTGAAAGATAAAATGTTAATTGCTAATACATCACAAAACGAATTCAAATGAAAACCGTGTTTAATCTGTATTCCTTTACCATCTGAACTTATCAATTTTAAGTCAAAAAACTGGCCGTTTTTTATAGTTGTCAAACACATTTAAAAATAAATTGTACCTATGTACTTAGTAAACACAGTGCGATACGCATTTTTATTTATACTATTATCAATTTTAAAAATATGAAAAATGTTGTTCGCCCTGTATCTTCGAAACAAAGAGGTTTTTCCAAAAACATCAAAGGACAAAATATTCTTAGAATAGTCCAAGTAACAGCTCCTTGAATTTTTGCCGCATGTTTAGGAAACACCCTGTATATCTTAGAGGATTCAAATACTTTTGTTTGTCGCAATAGAGATTTTATTTGAATAAAGCGAGAGAAGATCACCATTATTTTTATAGATTTTCATGATCTGAAACGTGGACAAATTTTCAAACTTTATAAAAAGCAGGAAAATAACATGGAAAATGCAACAATTAATAATTCTGAGAATTCACCCACCTTATGATTACTTACTCCAAAAAATTAACAAGATGAACAGTGATCATGCGAGGTGACTTTTTGACAATTCTAATCTACAAGAGGAGGTTTATTCACAGGCAGAGCTGGATTACAAAAGAGAGGACGATTAATTGATTCAATTAATGAACATGAGTTAATCTGTCAGCTGGTTAGTGCATTGAGGTAGGTTAATTTGACACGAGCAGTCAATCAGCTGACCATAGAGCTGTACTTGCTGGAGTGGACGTAGCGTTGTGAGACGTAACCAAAGACGTAGATGCAGATGAGGTCTGGGGGTGCAATGCTCAATTTTCGACTCTATTGAGTCTTTCACTCAGCTCACATTTATGTTGGTACCAGCTCAGATATCAGTCAAAATGAATTCCTAATAGTTGCTGGACATTGCTCTTCAATCTGGAATTGCTAATTCATGTTCTGTCAATTCTAAAGATACTCAACCCAACATGCACTCTGGTATTTCTATTTATTTCGACATTCTCCAACTTTTTCACGTTTATTCTTCTCTTGCAGATCGTAGTTTTTTAGTAGGCAACATAAGGGAGGGAACATGCCACATCATATACTGCTCCGACGGCTTCTGTCGCCTCACCGGATACTCCAGGGCGGAGGTGATGCAAAGACCAGCCTCCTGCGAATTTCTCTGCGGCCCCCTGACGTCTCAGCAGGCCGTGACTTCGCTCAGAGAGGCGCTGCAAGAGGGAGTTGAGAAGCACGCTGAGATACTCTACTATAGAAAGGATGGTGAGTGGAATCATTTCGTTTTGTTATTCTCTATTTGGAAGGGGACGAATAATTTTTTTTTTTACAACTGCCATTGGAAGTGACACTTTCAATGACAGCAAACAATGTTAAAATTGTTTGTTTACGTCGAAGCGTGTTGAAAATATTTTTAACATTAGTGTTGAAAATATTTTTATCACTCCATTTTCTTATGATGAAATCAGATGAGAAAAATTCAGCAATTACAAATTTTCATTATCAATATTTAACAATCATTACTTATGAACATTAATATTGAACGTAAAACTAGAACAATTACTAACATTATGCCCTGTAACGTAAGGGAGCTTCGTGACACATTATTAGAATCTTCAGCACCATCAGTACTTGTAGAAACTGAAAGTACAATATTGGATGATGATGATTCAAAATCTGTTGAGTTTGGGAGAATTTTTTCAGCAATGACATTTCTATATGCAATGGAATGATCAACATAGCCCTCGGCTACCATCGTAGACTTCCATCCACCATGTTTTTTTATATCCGTAATATTTGCTCTTGATTCTGCTAACAATGAAGCGGAGGATCGTCGAAAACTTTGGTTCTGGCAGTTTGAGGAATCCGGCAACAATAGATGGAATTTTCCAAATGTATTAATACCAACTGGATTGGCACTGCATTCATTATTCATGTATTCCAGGAAAAAACGACGATGTTTGATGATAGAAGGAGAAGGGCGAAGTGCAAAGTTATTATGATAATAGTCTACATACTTCCCAATAATACTGGAAGAACGACTGACTATAGTTTTTGTATTTGGAAGTTGTATAACCAATGATTTATTTGTTATTTCGATGTCTTCCACTGATAAATTACACAATTCTTCACGCCGACAGGCTCACAATAATCCGAAAATAGTTGCAACCTTAACCATCAAGTATTTCTCATTTGGTGCCTTCTTTATAACTCTTAACACTCATATCATGAATAACTATTTCTTCCTTTCTTTTTTTTATTCGAGTTTAAAAACTTAGGTGTTATCCTGTTCTTTGATATTCCACAGGACACTAAAAAAGTGTTGGATTTCATAATAAATATTGAAATTAAATATGAAATTTTTTCTGGAAGAATTCTGCATTATCTTAACTTTTTTTGAGTTTTCACGCCAAGTCTCAGTTCCAGAAAAAGTCTGTTTATATCTCCCTAAATTGTCATTCCATCTCATTACACTATTCATTATTTTCTCCACCAGAATAGCTTCTCGATTTGAACAAAGTTATTCTGTCAGTTACACACCGTCATTGTATGGATACATTTCCAGAAGACGTTTCTGCAAATTCCAAAGGAAATCCATTGTGGATAACAAATTATTATGAACAGCTATGTTCATTGTTATAGTTTTACCTATTCCAATTTCATCGAATAATGGGCCTTGGGGTTCAATTGTATCATCGGACATCATATTAATTGATGAATACCTTTCTACACTATTATCATTGGAATTCAATAGAAATTACAAAATTGTGTCAGTATCTATAATTCTATAGGTACGGAATTGTTCAGATACCACAAGAAAAGGAAATACGTAGTGGATAAATGTTCTTCAATCGATTCTTCATCATTTCTGAAAATGAATTATCTCCATTGAGTAGGTGGAGTTGTGAAATCGATAAGATAATTACGATGAATTATGGGGGATGGGGGATGTATCTTGAAGGAAAACTACAAAACAACTTTTATATTTCATGTCGATGAGTTGAATACGCATTGTGCCTGTATTATTGAGTAGGTTGCTTATTTTGTGTCACTTTGATATCCTGAACACACCTCCCACGAGCTAAACAAAAACTTGCCCATATGAATAAGGAAAAAAAAATTAAGTTCATAAAGAGGTCTTTTATACAGATAAAGAAAATCCTTATGGAAACATAGGAATGTGAATGTTGAATTCGAATGAACTCCGCGTCAAGTAGAACATTACGATTCGATAACAAATAAGGGACTGGACTGTTGGAATGGCAAGTCTCGGCTGCCGCGAATTGCAATGCACATTGGTCGCATCCGAACGTCAGCTGTGATAACTAGACGTTTAAAAAAAAAAGTTATGTTCGCGTAAATCAAAATGTTTACGGTCTAAGAGAAAATTCAAATCATAAAATGTCACTTCGGTGGTCAATTGGAGGAGACAATAACTTCTTTCATTGTTGCCTTTGGAGATAGGCCGATAAGTATGCCTAATCTTCACAAAGATATGAGATTTTCTCTCTATAATAGATTTGGCTACTGTTTGGCAAAACAAGGTGGATTATTTAAACATTTAATTAGAATTTGTCGATCTTTAATTTCGCATATCTTAGAATTTGTTTTCGTTTTCCATTTTTTATTTCCATAGAATTAGTTTTTGTTCTTTAATTTCTTCTCGTAGAATGTATTTTTTGTTTTTCAATTTTTTCTTTTTCTAGAATTTATTTTATTTTCGAACTAGTTTTGGCGAAAATGAACCTGAATACTAATTTCCACAGGAAATTATCTGTGTCTTTCATTGATGCAGATGCATTCCTCGCGTCAGAGTGGAATAAAATGGTCATATTCATTTACAACAGATATTAAATCACTCATACCGCGTTTGGAGTGTTACTGATTCGATTCGACACTTCGCGTACCATACGTTGTTCTCTACATACCCACCGAATCTTCGGGCCCAGCCATTCATTCGATATCACTTCCCTCTGAGGTTTTCATTCTGCCACTGTTCCAATAGAATATGGCCCTGTTCGAATTTACTATAGAAACTGTGAGATTTTCAATTGTGTTTTCCCGATCTGTGTTCATATCTGTCTTCACCAGAACCTAGCAAAAAAAAGTTTGTGAAGCTTCCTTTTTCCTATAGCATTTGGCAGAGCTCTGCCAATATTTTAGGGGCATGTCCAACCTGATGGACCCCTTTGTCTCGAAAAAATTTCAACTTCATAATAATTCTCAGAAATCCAATAAATTGTGGAAGTCATTTCAACAATGTCAGAAAGACGTATGGAGTATCCAATTCACGATATCCGTACTGCGGAAATAATAAAACTGAATTGTTGCCCGAAACCCCATAATTCTCATATTTTCCGATATATCTCCTGAACGCAGGGACTTATTTAAAGTTGTTTTATTACCGGCAACACAATGAACAATAAAAACAATAAGTCGTAAAATTTTACAGTATCTGGAAATCAACCGCGGAATTTTATCACCTTTTTTCACTCGAAGCGCGTGATTTCGCCAAAACTGAAATGAGAGATTTATGGCTCTAATTTCTAATCTCTGCAAGAAAGGTATTAAAGAATTATTTTATTATTTGACACTATCATGTTGAACACTTGTTATCTCTACCTAATGATAAAATGGATCAAAGCTCCCTACACACAGAAAATCTAGAAACAAAATATCCATTCAGGAACCTGATGCCTTGAAAAAAGTGGGAAAATTTCTGAAGCTCCACGAGAAAATTAACGAAAATTCAATGTAATTCAATATTAAGGATTAAGGTTAATTGGCGAATCGAATAGCAACAAAACTAATTTTCTTGTGTTTTTTGTTACCCCTTTCTCATCATGGAGTCTATTAATGTTTAAAGTTTGCATTCATTTTCGATATAAACTGCTCATTTAAAACTCAATATTAACTTGAATCGATCCAATAAAAATCAGTGTGGGACATTTCATCAATGTGGTCGCCTTTTTTCTGAAGTTTGGTTCTTTGCATATGCTTCATGAATGTTCTTATTTTGAAATGGAGTCAGTTTATCAACGGCTTCGATTTGAAACGAGTTTTCTGAAAATGCCAAGACGAAAATTAACAAACGCTGAGGCTAATAAGGCTATCGGAATGCTACAGGGGGGCCCAACTCAGGTTGTTGTAGTGGAAAGGATCCAAGTCAGCCAAAGTGTGATATCTCGACTTTGGAATAGATTCATGGAGACAGGTTCCGTGTTGAAAATGCCAAGGCTTGGTGGGCGACGAAAAACAACACCTGCCCAGGATAGTTTCATTACCGTTTCGGCGAGAAGAAAGCTTACATCTACGTGTAGAATGCTACTGAATACTCTTCAAAATGCAGATGGGGTCCAAGTTTCCATCGAAACCATTAGAAAACGTTTGAGAGAGGTGAATCTATGTTCTAGACGTCCATTAAGAGGAGTTCTATTAACACGTGACCATAAGCGTCAAAGACTGGAATGGGCAAGGCAACATATCAATTGGAACGATCAATGGCGTAGTGTCCTTTTCACTGATGAATCCAGATATAGACGATTTTCAGATTCTCGAAGAATAAGGGTATGGAGACAATTGCACCCATACCCCATAATCGTCGCTATGTCTAAGAAGTCCATCCATTCCAAGGGGGTAGTGTTATGGTATGGGCCAGGATGAGTTTCAACAAGCGCACAGATCTACATATTTGTCCTGGGAATATGACCGCCTCACACTATAGGGAGCATGTCATTGACAATGTTTTGCCAAATTTTCACGCTGTTATTGGTGAAACATTTGAATTTCTAGACGATAACGCTGACCGCACCGTGCAGCCATAGTTGAGAATGCGCGCGAGGAGTTTGGTATTCCACATTTACCAATACCTCCACACTTACCAGATTTGAATTGCATAGAACATGCATGGGATATGCTCCAGAAAAGATTAGATGATCATCAATCTACCCCAGAATCCTTAAATGATCTGAGAGCTTCTGCCCCGTTTATGGAACCAAATTCCTCAAGAAATGTTCAACAACCTCGTATGTAGTATGCAAAGAAGATGTCAAGCTGTTATTGATTCCCGTGGAGGCCATACACTGTATTGATAGTCTTTAAAAGCTTGAATTCTCTGGGAA
Source organism: Hippodamia convergens (assembly GCA_038502775.1). Classification (NCBI taxonomy): domain Eukaryota; kingdom Metazoa; phylum Arthropoda; class Insecta; order Coleoptera; family Coccinellidae; genus Hippodamia; species Hippodamia convergens. The sequence continues at coordinate 72,026,996 of CM076609.1, read as the reverse complement.
TAAAATTTTACCTGATTTTTCTTAACCACCCTGTACCTACAGATCTACAGGCTGAAATTAATTTTATTTCCTGCAACTTGAAATCATATTAATATGAATTTTCACCACAAAATCTTATTTAAACTATAATTTTTTGCCTTTTAAGTCAATATCCCTAACTCATGTGGAGCAGTTTTTTTCGATTCATATTTTTTAAATATATTACTTGGCTGCATTTCGGGGTATTCTCCATTGTTATGCTCGAAATGAGGCTGCCAAACATGCAGTCTACTCCGAAATATATTGCTAGCAAAGGTGACCTGCGGAGGAACAGCGGAAACAAAAGCTAATCGGAAGACAGCTGAGAAAATGAAGGATCATCACCCAAAGAATCCCATTTGTTCCGGCTTTCGCTCGCTGAAAATCTCCGTTTCCGGATTCTTTATTATTCTCCGTGGAAAGGGGGGGATATATTAGAAGCATCAAGGGAACATCCAGTCGCTTTGAATCAGAGATGTGCAAGAAATGAGTAATATTCGAATCATGACGCCTTTGATGTCTACGAGAAAGATTTCTCATCTCGGCTCGTCCTGTTTGTTCCTTTTAGGATTTTTGAGGGAGTGGATCCGGTAAAATTTAATTGCTACGGTTTTGCAGTGGGAGCGTATTAATTGGAAAACTGCCATTTAATAGGAGTTTCACCAGTTTATATTCCACGTAATTAAACAGTTTGGACAGATTTCAATTGTCAACGGAGATCAAACGTCAATCGTTTTTGTTTTGACATCTTCAGGCATTCTCGAAATAAATGGGAATCTTAGGAGTTGAAAAACGATTTGGAGTAATTCAAACCTTTAACGAGAATGGACGATCAGCCGAAAGTGAACTGCACGCCGTAATAGTTATTTCTCTATTTCAGTATCGTAATGAGTTCATTACAGCACTAAAAGTAGTGCTGTAATGAAACTCATTACAGCATTGTTTTCAGTTATATTTTTCTTTTAGTGGTTGTCAGTACTGACCTGCGATCCACTCAATTTTCGAATCAAATCAATTCATATTTCGCAATCTGTCAAATTTCGTTAGTGACACCAACTGCCAAGATACAATACAAAAGTCACTAATCTGAACTTTTATTTGAATTTCGAGAGTTTTCCACAAAACTTTACTGAAATAGAGAAAATATCGTCTAATACTCGTTGCAGAAGGCAATTCCAACACTCATGCTTTCGAAAACTCGCTTCTTCGTCGCTCGTTTTCGAATTTCGCATTCGTGTTGGAATAGGAGCTCATTCTGCAACTTGTTTTAGAATATACTATTATGATATGAGTGTTAAAAGTGACGTTTTATTTTGTGAGTGAAAAAGTTTGTGAAATGAGCGGAGCGAATTTAACGATTTCATTAACAAACTAAAATCTGTTTTAACACAAATACCATACAATGTTTTTTGTACAACTGCCCTAAATTGATAATGAAATGGGCGAATTTGCAATGACAATAAATTTCAAAATGCATTTCAATATTCAAGTCATCAAAAGGTTGTTGTGAATATCAAACGTTGCCAACGTTATGATTACAAATGAGAAAAGACGCTGACATTTGAATTTCATTCCTGTCCAATTTTCGTCTTGGGTATTAACTGCTTAGTATGTTTATCGAGAGTCCAATTATTAATAAAATGACGATTTGGTTGTTCCTCTGGATATTGAAGAGTCTGCAAGAAGAGCAAATCTGGAACTCCTACCTAAAAATCTGTTCAGCAGTACGATATGGCATATAACAATTTCCCGGCCTGGTGTAAATTGAAAAATGTAGAAGGGAACTTCAGTGAAACTGTTCTCCTGGCATACTTAGAAGAAAAATCAAAAATATGGAGTTCATCAACTTTGTGGAGCAGATTTTCAATGATACAGTCAAGCACCCTTGTTAAAAATGGTGTGGATGTTAGTGAAACGTTTGAGGTAATAGCATATTTAAAACGGAAAAGTGGAAGGATATCGACCAAAAAAATCGAAAATTCCCACTCGTGAACAAGTTGAAAAGTTTATAAAGGAGGCACCAGATGACAAATACTTGATGGTCAAGGTTGCAACTATTTTCGGATTATTTGGAGCCTATCGGCGTGAAGAATTGTGTAATTTATCCGTGGAAGACATCGAAATAACAAATAATTCATTGGTTATACAACTTCCAAATACAAAAACGAAAGTCAGTCGTTCTTTCAGTATTATTGGGAAGTATGTAGACTTTTTTCATAAGTACTTTGCACTGCGCCATTCTGTCATCAAACATCGTTGTTTTTTCCTGAGATACAGGAATAATAAATGCACTGCCAATCCAGTTGGTATTAATACATTTGGGAAAATTCCATCTATTATTGCCGAATTCCTCAAACTTCCAAAACCAAAACAATATACAGGACACTGTTTTCGAAGATCCCCTGCTTCATTGCTAGCAGAATCAGGAGCAAATATTACAGATATAAAAAAACATGGTGGATGGAAGTCTATGATGGTAGCCGAGGGATATGTTGATCGTTCCATTGCATATAGAAATGACATTGTTGAAAAAATTCTCCCAACCTCAACAGATTTTGGATCATCATCATCCGATATTGTACGTCCGGTTTCTACAAGTACTGATGGTGCTGAGGATTATAATAATGTGTTGCGAAGCTCTCTAACATCACAGGGCATTAATGTTAGTAATTGTTCTAGTTTCACTTCAATATTAATGTTCATAAGTAATGATTGTTAAATATTGATCATAAAAATTTGCAATTCATGAATTTTTCTCGTCTGATTTCATCATCATTGAAGTGCTAACACTAATGTTGAAAATATTTTCAGGACGCTTCCACGTAAACAATCAATTTTAACATTGTTTGCTGTCATTGAAAGTGTCACTTTCAATGGCAGTTGAACAGAAACTATGTTTCATTACGCATATAAGATATGAGTGGATTCACATTAGACAGTACCGATGGCTACCTAACCGGACAGTGCTGTCATCTATGACGAATCATGCGAGGTCCACCAAGACCTGCTGATGTCTCTTGTTTAAAAAACCCAACCACCAGCATAGCTCTTTCTTTGTGTTTTAAAATTTTTGAAGAAGAAAACAGTCAAGATTTCACTGACAAAATGTAGAAAAACAACAAAATGTTCTTTCCAAATGGGTATTTTGGATCATGGCCGCTTGGATATGAATTCTAAGAAGCCTTCAAAACTGTTTACTTCGACCCATCACATTTCTCGTTCATTTATTTTCAGCACCAACATGAAAACCAAAAAAAAAAAAATAACAAGAATCCATTTAAATCTCATAAAAACGCGCAACTATCAAATTTCCCGGAGTAGATCATCGTCTCAGCTCTTTTTCCGATCGAAGAAATAAATATTTACCAGTGTTCAAAGCCCAAATCGTCAACCGTAGCCATAAGGCTCAGCCTTCCACAAATCTCCCGTTGTTATTTTTAGCCACACCAGACCCGAAACAACATAGTCGGCCTTCTGAAACGGCGTCCGCCTCGTGTGACGTCACTTCGGACGCCTATTGGACAAGGGCGACGTCACAACTTCATGATTACGACATGAGATCGTCCCAACCAGGAACGGATCCAGGATTCAGATCAATTATGGGGACCAACCAATTTTGACAGTTCTGACAGGAAGAGAAGCAGATTTTTAGTCTGACGTGAGGTAGAAATTTCAAATTCGGCGGTGGGAACCGTCTGAAGCTTATTCTTTCTCGAGAGACCCACTAGTAAAATCTTCTTCAATTTATTGAGCCTTTTCTTGGTTAAATTTGAGGTCAAGCCTTCCTGCATAATTTTAATGTAATTATTGTTTGTGTTTTGTCATTCTTCTGCCATCCGTTTCATCTATTTTCATATTTGAAAGGATTTTGTATCCAATCGACAAGAATCTTTGTTTTGAGATTTGTGTTTCGGAAAACACAAATGACTCTTCTAAAATATATTCAGTATGGTTGCACCAAAAGAATAGAACTAAATCTGCATATCTCACAAACTATTCATCATGTACACGATTTATATATTCGTCTTCTTTTCGATTCTTTTTATTCGGTGCCTTGTGACGATGAACTCCAGAAATCACTGAAGTCAGTCCTTTTTTTTTGGTGTTCTTCCTAAGGTCTTTTCGCGTTCGGTTTCTCCTTGTATTATATTATATAAATGAGGCTGAAGGTTATAAAATAATTTGTCATTTGTTTTTGATGATCTGATGTCCATATCTTCAGACATCTGTACATGGAAGAATCGTATATTTTGGTCGAAAGCAAGATTTCCACAAGCGTATGCATTTCGAATTTGAGTTGGAATTTCACTCATAAGAAAGCTAATAATGGGTAGTGCAACGTGGAATTAGGTAATTATTAAAGACGTTTAATTGCATGGTCGAGTAGAGTCCAGTTCATAACAATGCCATGAGAAAATTGCAAAGGTATAACTTAGTAAAGTGTATAAGATGCTACGTATTTGAATAGAAATGAAAAATACTTGGGTACCTATGTACTTCAAATAAAGCGCTTTTATCGAATTCCTCAGAAAAATGTAGCCAAAATTCTCGAGTGACAAGATCAACTTCAAGACAAAATATTTTTCGTTTCCACCCTACATGTTTCCAATTTTTACTCGTTATATTCAGATACCACATGAAAGAAATCGCTTGTATATTCTTACATGAAGTAAGTGGAATGTGAACTCTTAAGACGTTTTATTAGTTTTTTATTTTGTTTTAAAGGAGCAGAAGTTTTTTTCTATTTATGTGTTAAATCTGTTCATTCTGCCACATCTCCTAGGACAAAACGATGTTACAAATATACCTAGGCAAAATTCTCGAGTGACAAGATCAACTTCAAGACATAATATTTTTCCTTTTCACTCTACATGTTTCCAATTTTTACTCGTTATATTCAGATACCATATAAAAGATATCGCCTGTGTATTCTTTCATGAAGTATGTGGAATGTAAACTCTTAAGACGTTTTTTTAGGTTTTTATTTTGTTTTGAAGGAACAGAAGTTTTTTCTCTAATAATGTGTCAAATCTGTTCATTCTGCCATATCTCCCAGAACAAAACTATGTTACAATATTTAATTCTATCACTGTTTTCAGTATATATATTCTTTTGATTCAGAAAGCTTAAATAATACAATACATATTGAAACCAAAAGGTACCTAGCTGAGGTTGGTGCAAGAGAGGAAAACCATAGGGTAAAACCCGGATAGATGCCCCACTTTTCGAAATTGCCTCATATTTCCGAAAATATAGATTTTATCTGAATAATTTTTATGAAAGTAGCTAGACTTGTTATTTGAGTTAAAATACTGTGGGTTTTTTCTGACCTAGCATTAGCAGATCTCACAGAATTTTGATTTTTGTGGAACATTATTTCTGGGGATAGATGCCTACAGGTATGGATAGTTGCCCCACTATGAAAATACTGAGAGGGATAGATGCCTTCAGTCCGGGATAGATGCCCTTCATATTATGTGATCCAATAACAAAGCCGAATTCAATGAAATCTCTTATCGTTATGTCTGTTATAATCGTAATATAACTTAAATCAGCCTACTTAATGAAATTTCGAAAGCATTTATTAAACGAAAATATAAATTCTTTATATCATAAAATATCAGGTAGGTATCAACAAATAGGTAAACGAATTTTTCATTGTTGTTATAAAATATTAAATATAGGTTTCGACAGAAAGAGAAATATGTACTCTTTTTAAAACAAAACCAAACAACGAAGAGGAGATCAGTCAGATAGTGTTTTAAGTTTTCCACATCTTGAGCAGTAGTTCCGAAAAAGTGTACAGGTTCCATGAAGCCTATTGAGTGATACCTTATACACTGAATCCAGTCGGATTGAAACTTTGTATTTTCATTCATAATTTCATATTTCAGGGGCATAATGCCTTCGTAATGTTCTGTCTCATTGAAAGCTGCTTCGAGTTGTTCTGTGGTCCAAGAGCAAACTTGACCTTGTACTCCTTCTTTTCTCTTATACTTTCGCGACATGGTTTTGCTACAATCAGTGAAGAGTTCAGATCGGTACACATACTATAACAGAACACTAAAATATTTAAAAGGATTAATACTCAGACTATAAAAGTGTATGGGTTGTATAGAGATATATATGTCCCCTAAGGGCATCTATACCTCGAAAAATCAGGGCAACTATCCTTTTCGGTACGGATAGATGCCCATGCACTTTTTTTGCAAATTAAAAACAAAAAAGCAACTGGTCATACTTAGATGCACATTTGAAGAACCAGTTTATTGATATAATAAAAAATTTGACCAAATTTATGACTACTTCAAAAGTTCTACAACGGCAAATACTAGCCTTTGAAACTTTTACATGTTTCCGAAGTTCGTTGCGGAGATAATCACATACACTTGCAAAACGCGTCCTCACTGTACCATATTTCGTTACCAACTGAAGTTAAGGGTGACAGTGGATCATTCTTACACTATCAATTATTAGTGGAGAGTTTGGGAAGTTAGGTATTTTGAAAATGGGGCATCTATCCCACTGGGGCATCTATCCGGGTTTTACCCTACATGTCTGCATTATGATTAAATGAGGAAAGGAAAAAAACCTGAGTTGAAAAAAAAAACTCCTACCTTGACCGTAAAAAAATATACTAAATGTATTAAACATCAGAGAAATCTTGACAGACATCAGCGTGATCTTAATCTGAAATCAAAAAAGACAAAAGGAGAAAAAAAAACAATTATTTAGAATAAATTAAACTACTTTGAAATTAACCAGAAATGTTTTCAGAAATATTTAGTGATGATATGTTGGCCTCCTGCCAGATTTATTCAACATCTGTCAAATTTATGAGATAGAAAACAGTTCTGCCAATCAATATTTTTTCAAGCAAAAATCACTTAACGATATTTACAGCAATATTTAATTAATTTCGATAAAAATTCTTGGAACGGGAGAAAATAATGTACGATACTCGTATAGAAGGCCCAATCTAACACTCGTTCATTCAAAAACTCGCCACTTCGTGGCTCGTTTTTGAATTTTGAACTCGTGTAAGAATATCAATGCCTTCTGCACTTGTATCATAAATAAGTATTCTGGAATTTTAAAAGTAGTAGTGATGAAATTAAAAAAGAAGTGGTGACAATACTACAGAAACTTTCAGTCGAGAAACAATGAAAATTCTGAGAAACCCAGGGAAATCCTAGAGCAGACAAAGACAGAAGCAGCTTTGTGTCCGACCAATTAATTTCAGCGAATCTAATCTCAAACTCAATAGGCGACATCTCTGTTTATGTGCATGATGCACGTCCTCGCAAATTTGAGGTGTTTCTGGAGCAAGGTTCTTCGAAAGTGTGTCGTACGATGGTCTGGTATGAAAGATGCTCTGTCAGAGGCTATTTTCAACTCGTCTGTGACGAAACTACGATCACAATCAGTGTTTTATTCCGTTCAGTCAGGTATTTTCAATGACGAGTTCATAATTCAACGTTTAGTGAGCCCCTGAATACTCTGTTAACGATTCCAACTAAGTAATAATAGGTGTGTTCGATTCATTCTTCGAACTCTCATCAGAAGTATTTTAGTTCTTATGATATTCTGCTCTAATCTCAATGTTTAATGTTTCTGAAAATTCATCCAGCTTCTCATCGGGATTTCATTCTTTTGGTTGTTTTCATTCATTCAACCACATTCATATCTGGTTTATCTTTCATTAATGGTTTATAAGTGTTAAGATTCTAGTTTGCCAATCATTTTCCGATGTTTCTGCTTTATTAAGAAAAAAAACGTTGATTTTGAGCCCCACGTTGGGCGCCAAAAGTGTGTAATGAAGCATAATCATGAATTCGGTATCTATATTGTCTCAGGGTTTCACTCCTGAGATTCTAGTAAAGATTAAGGAAATTGAAAATTTTATCATTCAAATGAATGGAGGGTACGGTTACATTAGATACAATTTTATCGTCCATTGCCAACTTACATTGATTTGGCTCTTCAACCACGCCAATGCCTCAAACTTTTGACTGTACTCATATTGACTTCGTCGTTGGGACTGAACCTCTCTTAGGAGGCCTTATAAGTAATCCTCATCTTTATTGAACACTTTCGATTTCTTGTCATGTCCTGACTTTTCATTGTTTTCATAAATATTTCGTGAGTCTGTAAAAGAACGGAGGTTGTGGAATCACACATACTTTGTATGACTCTTCACGAAAGTATCTGACATAATCGTAAACTTAATTGTAAAAACAAACGAAAAATTCGAATTTGGAAATCTCTATACTAATATTATAAATGTGAATGTCCGTGTGTTTATTTGTCCTCAATGCATTCAGGAACCAGATGACCGATTTTAATTAAACTTTCACTATAATGTAGAGAATTTCTTTTGGGAAGTTTTCATGTAGGGTTCATTCCTATATCGCGAAGAAATGAGAAAAAATCGAATTTTCATGAAAATGTCGGTAATTAACCCAGGTTTTTCAGGCTTTTAGTTTATAAAACTAAGTCGGACATTTTGTTAGTTACACCATTTATAACTCAAGATTGGATGAACTGTTTGTTATGAAAGATTTTTTTTGGATTCTTCTACGAAGGGGTTTACATAAAATACATTAAAACTTTGAAAATTTTGATGAAATGGAAAAAAAATAGGAAATAATTTTTCTTCTTGCGAATAACTCCAGTAGGTGTCGCTACGGTTCAAAGCGTTTTCGTGAAAGTATTATATTTGATATTAATTCGGTGAACTACATTTTCTAATAATATTAACGCATCTGAGTCCATGTGTTATTACACATATCTTTCTTCCGAACACTACGGAAATTTTATGACGAAATGTTTTGAACAAATTTCCATTCTACTATTAAGTATGTAAACAATTACTGTGTATTTCGAGTTGCCTAAACGGATGTTTTGGGGGCGCATTGATTCTTTTGTCTGGTGACTTCCGACAACCATTACCGGAAATTCCAAAATCGGTGGCAGCCGATGAAATAAATGCTTGCCTAAAATCATCAACTTCAAATTTGGCTTGGTAATAAAGCTCTCAATTCAGTTGATTGCGGTTGGAATAGTACCAATTTGCAGCCCACAAAAATGCAAAAAACACCTGCACCAAAAAAAATGTTGAAAATGATTTTTTGTAACTGCAAAAAAAGATGCAATGCGTCATGCACCTGCAGAAAACTGAGTCTTTTTGTAACGCTACATGTGGGGAATGTGCAGGTGTTAACTGCCAAAACAGTTGTCCAATCTTTGGCAAAAATGAAGAAATAATTGACAGTGGCGACAGCCACTCAGAATCAGATTAATTTTTCGACACAAAAAGTATTTATTTCACGCGAATAAAGTGATGAATAAATGAGATGTTTAAATGATATTTTCATTTTGTTATTTTGAACAGATAGGGGTTGCTTTTAGGGGTTGAAAGTTAAAAATAACTAAAAAATTGATCCAAAATACTGTTATGAAATGGTTATATTAAAAGATACCCATTTTTACACATTTTATGCTGAAAGGGGGTGGTTTATACGGTCTTGAATTAAACTTCATAAAACGCTACTGAGGCCCCATTCACGTTAGAAAAAGTTTCTTTTAATTTTGTGTAAAGGGGTTGTTTTCACCCCTGAAAAATAATAAGCATAAATCGGCATATGGTAGGAGTAGGAGACAAGTATAGCTCATACCCAAAATTTTATCAAAATCGAAGCATCTTGATAGAATTCGGAGGTAATGCCTAATTTTCTCCCTCATTGACTGGACTAATTGTACAGGACAATTTTATGTCCACTTTCAAGGTATTATACCATAATAGTTTATTATAATATTAAAGTTGCTTTTTTATTTATCGATTGAGGCAGTACGAAGTCTGTCGGATCAGCTAGTAGTAGATAGAAAAAAGCAATAGCATCTGGGGAGTTTTCGCTGCTCCATATGGTGTGGCTGGGCCCACATCCTGCTGAAAGTAACGTTTAATCACAATATGTCTGGATTAAAGGCTTCATCGACAACCAATGCTGTAGAAGGTGTGTTTATTGCCCTTTAGAAGTCTCGCCCCCCAACTCCCAGCGTAGAGGAACGACCTCCAACCCAGCATGTCTTGTCCATCGATCCGTCGACCATAAATCTTCGTTATCGCTCCCAATTCTTCCGGCCTCATCAAATCGGCAGGTCCACCTCTGCTGACCCGATTAAAAAAGCATCTATCCTTCCTCTTGGATAGAACAAGAGGAGCTGTTCGCCTCCAGTTGCGATCCATTCCTCCGTGATGTCCCAACGTGACTTAAGCTGTAGCGTGTGCGCTTGGTTAAAAATAAAACAGGCATTCCACGTCATTTTGGAGTTAGGCCTGAGGCCGCAGCTCTTCTAGAACATCTGATTGATGACGGTTTCGATGCGAAGTGACTGGTAAAAAGTTTCGCGTACGTTTGGGGTGCTGTGCGTTGTACTGTTGGACTTTTTCTGCTGCAGGACCGTGGTGGAATTAGGTGAGGCCGTTTTGGAGCTGTCAACGGTTTGCGGCCGAGTTTGATGAGGATTTTACTTCCTCTGATCAGTGTTGATGGTGCGCAGCAGGCATAAATCGGATTTTCTGCTTTTCGTTCACTTTAATAGGCAAATAATGAAAGAGTATAACTTATTTCATGTGCGTAAGGTAGATCTGTAGCACCGGATCAGGCAAACTTAAGCTACGATTTCAAACTTTCTATTTAACAAAGAAATAACACTGACAACTCTTAATTCTTCTAGCTAACAATCGAATATTCTTATATAGTCATGTTTCCTTGATCTTTGTGAGTTTTTCACCACCAGTCTCATAAATTTGATCAATAAGAAAGTTTTGAATAGTGAAGAAATTATTATGTATTTTGTTCTGTCATTGGAATGTTTTTATGGTCACACGCTTTTTCATTTTTGAATTATGTGTTGTCCATAAATACATCTATGAAATGTTCTGAATCCATCGTGAACCTTTTTGTAGCTTCTCTAGTATTGAGACAGTTAAAAAAAATGAACTCTTTCTGTCTGATCAACAAAATTATAATCATTGACCTCTCGCGTCCAAGCCAATGGTTTCAGTGAGGTATGTAGTTTTCTTCGAAGGTAATCATGACTAGCAATGGAAAAGAAACCGTAACCATATCGAATATTATTGGTACAAAATATCGTCGAAGTAAAAATATGTTTAATTCAGACAACCATCTAACATCTGCATCAAATCCATGGTTAATTTCAAATTTCCATAAACCTATCAATTTTGTTTTCACGATTTTAAGTGTTTTACTTGGTGGACCGATTCATCATAACTTACTGTTGAAGTAGTTGTTGCAGGAGTTGTCTGACAGAGGGCGTTACAGTCAACTCCTTCATAATTATATTTGTGTACACCTCCTCAATTCTACAAGATTTGTCTCGCTTGATCCACATCAAATAACTGAAGTTATATGAAAAAACTAGCTGACCTGGCAGACATAGTACTGCCTCAATCGATAAATAAAAAAGCAACTTAGATATTATAATGAACTATTATGGTATAATACCTTGAAAGTGAACATAAAATTGTCCTGTACAATTAGTCCAGTCAATGAGGGCGAAAATTAGGCATTACCTCCGAATTCTATCAAGATGCTTCGATTTTGATAAAATTTTGGATATAAGCTATACTTGTCTCCTACTCCTACCCTATGCCGATTTATGCTTATTAATTTTAAGGGGTGAAAACAACCCCTTTATATCAAATCAAAAGAAACTTGTTCTAACGTAAATCAAAGTAATTTTTGGGCCTCAGTAGCTCTTAATGAAGTTTAATGAAGGTCTTCATATATTTCAAGACCTTATGAACAACCCCCTTTCAGCATAAATTGTGTAAAAATGGGTCTTTATTAATATAATTAATTAATTTCAATCAATTTCACAACAGTATTTTGGATCAATGTTAGTTTTAGTTATTTTCATTTTTCAACCCCTAAAAGCAACCCCTATCCGATCAAAATAACAAAATGAAAATATCATTCAAACATTTGATTTATTAATCACTTTATTCACGTGAAATTAATACTTTTTGTGTCAAAAAATTAATCTGATTCCGAGTGGCTGTCGCCACTGTCAATTATTTCTTCGTCTTTGCCAAAGATTGGACAACTGTTTTGGCAGTTAACACCTACACATTCCCCATTTGTTGCTGGTGTTCGACGCATTGCATTTTTTTTTTTCAGTTACAAAAAATCATTTTCAACAATTTTTGTGGTGTAGGTGTTTTTTGCATATTTGTGGGCTGCAAATATCTATTGGTATTGTGCCAACCACAATCAATTGGATTGAGAGCTTTATTACCTAGCCAAATTTGAAGTTGATGATTTTAGGCAAGCATTTATTTCATCAGCAGCCGTTGCTTTTGGAATTATCGGTAATGGTTGTCTGAAGTCACCAGACAAAAGAATCAATGCGTCTCCAAAACATCCGTTTAGGCAAACACATGGACTCAGATGCTTCAATATTATAAGAAAATGTAGTTCACCGAATTAATATCAAATATAATACTTTCACGAAAACGCTATTAACAGTAGCGACACCTAGTGGCGTTATTCGCAAGAAGAAAAATTATTTCTAATTTTTTTTTATTTCATCAAATTTTCCAGAGTTTTAAAGTATTTTATGTTAATCCCGTCGTAGAAGAATAAAAAAAAAAATCTTTCACAACAAACAGTTCATCCAATCTTGAGTTATAAATGGTGTGACCAACAAAATGGCCGACTTAGTTTTATATATTAAGATGATAGTAGTAACATTCAGATTTTAATATCTTGATTTTTCGAGGAAAAACTTTTCATAATATAAATAAAAATTTGATAAGGCGCAGGTGACATCAGTATTTCGTTTTTCTTACAAACAATAGGGGGATCAAAATCTCAGGGGAGGCCAAAGAATTTGTTCAGCAATTTCGTCATCTTTTCAGAAGTTTTGGTATCACTCTCGAAAAGGTAAATGAGAGCAGACTTTATTACTCTCAAATTACCAATTTAATATATTGCAGACCCATTTTTACTTTAGATAGATCGAAAAAGGGAGGGAGATAAGTTTTGATGACATTAATCAGAGAGTGATTTTCAAATCTTCTTTTTGGAAATTTTTAGGGTAAAAAAAATATTCAAATACATACTATTTTAGTAGAAATAGACATGAGATATATTAAATGAAGTCATCAAATTTCATTTCTACACATTTTAATAAAATATTTAGTTAAATTTAAAAAAAAGGAACTACGAAATTGTAAAATATTGTTTTTCCAAATTTGCCCGACCAAACCTAATATCCAAGCTGAATATCTCTGGAATCCATTAGAGTTAAAATTCAATGTTATGATTATCAATTACACGAAAATAATTAAAACTTCTATCTGCCATCTGTTCTGTAGTTACTGAAGTAGTTTTATAATTGGTGTGACGGTAATTCATCAAAATGATAATGATGATTTCCATTCCAAATTAAATCAGGACGATGAAATTGTTCCAATGAGAGGTTTCGATTCCAATACATTCTAAAAATACCGTTCATTCACTAGCTGATCTGAAATCATGTGATTGCAGATGTTTATTCATGCTTCGACTGCATGAAATTGAAGATTCGAAAATCGTTTGCTGTTGTCCCTCAGGCATATTAAACGGATACTGGTTTTGAAATTTCAAATCGAAAACTAAAAATATCAATATGGGGAGAAGAAAAAAGAAAACACTCTCTTTAGAAAGATGCCAGAATTTGATTACTATGAATTGTCATAATCTAAAATAAAAATCCGCGAAAAACTGGGAGCAAAATAAAAACCAAACAAACGACAATGAACATTATATACCAATCACATGCAGATTTATCAACCGTAACTTCAGTTATGTTGTTTTTGTCTGGAAAACTGAATAGAATGGTATGATTTATTGAAGGGTACGAACTTGAAAACAAAAATGGAAGCATGACATTTTCAACTCATTCTCATTTCGAAATAAAACTTGATAAAGCCTCCAATTTTTTGTTGACCGCATTACTACCATTGCTTTTGCATATTTATGATAATCATACGAGCAATGGATACTCAAATGCATAGCATTACCAACGTCTGCAAAGGCGTATAAAATATTGATTGCTCCGAGTTGATTACATTGGAGTGCATAGTAGTTGTTGTGAAAAGAGTCTCTCTTCTTTATAGCCTAGGAATTATGGCAACACTTTCTGAAATTGGGTAGTTATGATTATGTACAGTAGAAGACGTTTCTATGACCTGACAATAACATTATAAGATAGTTCAAAGAATAGTTCGAGAAAAGCACTAATTTGAAATGAAGATGTGAGGAAAACGATCTTGGAGTTCAAGTTTTTTTAATATACAAATACCCCACACCCTTTGTGGACACTTGTACATCTTCCCAGTGGTTTTTCAATTCTAGCACTGCATCGAATTCTTTCAGAATTCTTCTAAACTGTAGTTTTCCGTTTGGTATCGTTTCGGATGTTGAAAGTTGTGGAAATCATCAAAGTAAGTCATTATAACAAATATTCCTCACAAAAAACATACATGTATATTCTATTATAAACGGAGGCATTTTATCTGAGTTCCGTGATTATTCATGCCAGCAAATCTTGCGTGTTCCATGCGCTAAATGAAATTGATCGACTCTATGACAGAGACAAAACGACAGGTATTATGTGGGAACACGCTTTGTGACAGTTGAAAGAGTTTCGGTGAATGCAAAAAAGAATGTGCGTGATTGATTCTGAAAGGAAAACGTCAGGAAATGAAAGAACAGGAACTGAGTCAAAAAGTAGATTAATTATTGATGTTTCATTATGGGCCATCCAATTTAATCTTTCGAAAGTTGAACAAAAACGCAAACCTACTGCAGTAACTTCATTTCTTGAATAAAAACTCCAATGTTGACTTCATCAAATTTTTGTCTTGACGTTGCAGACGAGATTCATTTTGTTTCTTATGCTGCCAAAATTGACACTAATAATGTCTTTCATATAGACATGTGCCATATAAAAATTTTAGCATCCAGCTCCCTTACTATGAAACTAAATTATCAGTAGTAAAATAAACTGCTCCACATTAGTTAGGGAAATTGTCTTAAATTGCAATAAAATATAGTTTAAATGAAATTTTGTGATTAAAACTCATATCAATATGATTTCAAGTTGCAGGAAATAAAATTAATTTTAGCCTGTAGGTCTGCAGCGTATACAGGGTGCTATCAATACAATGTATGGCTTCCATGGGCATCAATAACAGCTTGTCATCTTCTTTGCATACTACACATGAGGTTGTTGAACATTTCTTGAGGAATTTGGTTCCATAAACTGCGCAGAAGCTCTCTCAGGAGGATTCTAGGGTAGGTTGATGATTATCTAATCTTCTTTGGAGCATACCCCATGCATGTTCTATGCAATTCAAATCTGGTAAGTGCGGAGGTATTAGTAAATGTGGAATACCAAGCTCCTCGCGCGCATTCTCAACTATGGCTACACAGTGCGGTTTAGCGTTATCATCCAGAAATTGAAAAGTTTAACCAATAGCAGCGTGAAAATTTGTTAAAACATCGTCAATGACATCCTCCCTATAGTGTAAGGCGGTCATATTCCCAGGACAAATGTGTAGATCTGTGCGCCCGTTGAAACATTTTCCGGCCCAAACCATAACACTATCCCCTAGGAAAAGATGGACTTCTTGGTCATAGCGACGATAACGGGGTATACGTGGGATTGTCCATACCCTTATTCTTCGAGAATCTGAAAATCGTCCATATCTGGATTCATCAGTGAAAAGGACACTACGCCATTGATCGTTCCAATTGATATGTTGCCTCACCCATTCCAGTCTTCGACGCTTATGGTCACGTGTTAATGGAACTCCTCTTAATGGACGTCTAGGACCTAGATTCAACTCTCTCCAATGTTGTCTGATGGTTTCGACGGAGACTTGGACCCCATCTGCATTTTGAAGAGTACTCCGTAGCATTCTACACATAGATGTAGGCCGAAACGGTGATGAAACGATCCTGAGTAGGTGTTGTTTTTCGTCGCCCACCAAACCTTGATCTTTCCAACGTGGAACCTGTCTCCCTGAATCTATTCCAAAGTTGAGATATCACACTTCGGCTGTCTTGGAGCCTTTCCGCTACAACAACCTGAGTTAGGCCACCCTGGAGCATTCCGATAGCCCTATCAGCTTCAGCGTTTGTTAATTTACGTCTTGGCATTTTCAGAAAACTCCTTTCCAAGCGAAACCGTTGATAAACTGACTCCATTTCAAAATAAGAACATTCATGAAGCATATGCAAAAAACCAAACTTCAGAAAAAAGGCGACCAGATTGACGAAATGTCTCGTACTGATTTTTATTCCATCGATTCAAGTTGTTATTGAGTTTTAAATGAGTTTCTCTATTTCAGTATCGTAATGAGTTCATTACAGTTCTGAAAGTAGTGCTGTAATGAAACTCATTACAGCATTGTTTTCAGTTATATTTTTCGTTTTGTGGTTGTCAGTACTGCCCTCCGATCCAATCATATTTCGAATAAAATCAATTCTAATTCCGTGATCTGTCAAATTTCGAATTTCGTAAGTCACACCAACTGTCAAGCTACAATACAAAAGTCACTAATCTGAATTTTCATTTGAATTTCGAGAGTATTTCACGAAACTTGACTGAAATAGAGAAAATATCGTCTAATACTCGTTGCAGAAGGCAATTCCAACACTCATGCTCTCGAATTTCGCATTCTTGTTGGAATATTAGCTCATTCTGCAACTTGTTTTAGAATATACTATTACAGCGCTTTTCTCGAAGATTACATACTTTTCAAAACGATTGAATACGATATCCCTAAATCTTGTGGAGCAGTTTTAGTCATCAGTAGTATAATATATACTTTTTTGGAAAACGTATTTCACTAAAACAAGAATGATTCAATCTGAAATCTCCTAAAATTTTTCAGAGCATATTCTCCTTCAAACATACTCCCTACATGGATTATCATTCACTCAGAATCTCTATCTATTCGGCTGTAACCGCTGTCTTAGCTGGAGGTTTGATGAAGTCCTCAACGAACAGCGTCTTGGTTAGTGCTCAATAAGTTGGAATTCCAGTTATCTTATCTTTCCTGTCTCGGGCTAACTCAGTTTCCCTCTTCCCCATTTGGTGAATTACCGCTGACAGCAGATTGTTCATTCTCGAAATTACATTCAGCGATGGTATGCTAAGATGTTGAAGATGGCTCTTAATTGCATGCATCCAATTTGCATCGACAATAGTTCAAGTTTCGACCAGCACCCTACGGGAGGAAACTCAATTAGAGTTTTGAGGTAGCTGTGGAATTTATTCATAATTTGCGAAAGATCGGGTCTTCACTTGAAATAAGCAGGGGCAGCAATTATGATTCTTCCTACCATATCAAGAATTTTTGAGACATAGAAAAATTCAAGAAAATAATCATCCAAATGAGTTCATAGGCTCACAGATCTTTGATCATTTTATCCAGTCGTGAAAGCCTTAAACTATTCATTAAAAAATTTTTAATTTTTTCATTTCTTCCTAGAAGAACTGGTCTTCACAGTCGCGAAAAGAATTGGAAGTTTCCATCACACATCAACAAACACGCTATATATGAAGATGTAAGGAAATTGTCGTGTTTGAACAAACACCTGCGCGATCCCAATTGTAGAGTTATTCTGATATTACCAATACTGAATGAACCAATTCAAGAAGTATATGAAGAATGTCGATAAATAAAAAAGCAACTTTAATATTATAATAAACTATTATGGTATAATACCTCGAAAGTGGACATAAAATTGTCCTGTACAATTAGTCCAGTCAATGAGGGCGAAAATTAGGCATTACCTCCGAATTCTATCGCGATGCTTCGATTTTGATAGAATTTTGGATATAAGCTATACTTGACTCCTACTCCTACCCTATGCCATTTATGCTTATTATTTTTAAGGGGTGAAAAGAACCCCTTTATCCAAAATTAAAAGAAACTTGTTCTAAAGTAAATCAAAGTAGTTTTTGGGCCTCAGTAGCGTTTCATGAAGTTTAATGAAGGTCTTCATATACTTCGAGACCGTATAAACCACCCCCTTTCAGCATAAAATATGAAAAAATGGGTCTTTATTAATATAATTAATTAATTTTCATTCAATTTTATAACAGTATTCTGGATCAATGTTAGTTTTAGTTATTTTCATTTTTCAACCCCTAAAAGCAACCCCTATCTGTTCAAAATAAAAAAAATGAAAATATCATTTGAACATTTCATTTATTCATCACTTTATTCACGTGAAGTTAATAGTTTTTTTGTCTGATTCTGAGTGGCTGTCGCCACTTTCAATTTTATTTCTTCATCTTTGCCAAAGATTGGACAACTGTTTTGGCAATTAACACCTGCATATTCCCCACATGTAGCGTTACAAAAAAGACTCAGTTTTCCGCAGGTGCATGACGCATTGCATCTTTTTTTGCAGTTACAAAAAATCTTTTTCAATAATTTTTGTGGGGCAGGTGTTTTTGCATTTTTGTGGGCTGCAAATATCTATTGGTACTATTCCAACCGCAATCAACTGAATTGAGAGCTCTTTTACCTAGACAAATTTGAAGTTGATGATTTTAGGCAAGCATTTATTTCATCGGCAGCCGTCGATTTTGGAATTACCGGTAATGGTTGTCGGAAGTCACCAGAAAAAAGAATCAATGCCCCACAAAACATCCGTTCAGGCAACTCAAAATACGCAGTAATTGTTTACAGATATAATAGTAGAAAAGAGATTTGTTCAAAACATTTCGTCATAAAATTTTCCGTAGTGTTCGGAAGAAAGATAGGTGTAATAATACATGGACTCAGATGCGTTAATATTATTAGAAAATGTAGTTCACCGAATTAATATCAAATATAATACTTTTTAAGAGTTTTAGGGTCAGTTTCACAAAAATGTTTGTACCGTTAAATTAATTGGAGCCACGGCGATTCATTGAAATTTCAAAACGAGTGATTCGATTGGTTCGAATATACTTAAGGTTTTTTAATCGCACAATCGGTTTTGTGAAACCGACCCTTAATGTATTTTATGTTAACCCCGTCGTAGAAGAATCCAACAAGAAATCTTTCATAACAAACAGTTCATCCAATCTTGAGTTATAAATGGTGTAACCAACAAAATGGCCGACTTAGTTTTATATATTAAGATTTTCGAGGGACTGGAATAATTAAATTTTGGAAAAAAGACCTTGAGGCATTCCTTCAAGCTTAAAATGACTAAAGGTCTTATTAAAAATTTCATATTTCCACTTCCACGAAGACTAACATATGGTAAGGAATATAATATAGTCAAATTTAGTCCAATAAAAGCTTCAACCGACCACATTCCACCTCCAACAAGACGTAGAAAACCCTCAATCATTTCCCACCTCTCATCCCCCCACAGGAAATATATGCTGAAACAGCCTTCACCTCCTCTTCCCCCCAGTTAATTTACCGTGTACCCCCAAGTCGACCCCAAGGTGGCGACACATCTCTCCAACCCTAATCCTTTCGACGATAAACGTCCCATTCGACGTGTTTGGCAAGATACCAGGAAGTGCCCCTTCGTATGCTCGGTCCTCCCCGCAGAGTTGGCCTTCCGCAACCCCAATTTGGAGTTATTAGGGGGCGCCTTCGACCCCGCGAATCGATTGCCGTGGTCATTACACGCCTTGGAGGAGCGGCCGTCTTCAGGAAGAGACAGTAGTCTATGTATGTTGAGGAGCAGCTACAGACATTTTTTCTGATCAACTACAAGAACCAAACTGAAGATTAACAAACGAGAATAAAACCCAGACGTCTCCATGGGCAGATTTTAATTTCCACACAAGCTCTTCATTCTCCCAGATAGACAATATAGACATTATTCGAAGTGAGCTCACGCTGCTCAAGAAAATCCAAATTGACACCTGATAATCATTAGGTACGAATATTTTTATCGTCTGTGGACCACTTTAAATTCGATATTTACGCACAGATGTTCGAGCCGGCTTTGTCAAACTGGCATTTCGCATAGCGCTCAATAGATGGCTTCGCGGTAATTAAACATGTAATTGCTAATAACTAAAAAACTATAAGGGTGCTATCAAAAATTTATACGGCACCAATTAGCACTATTAAGGCACTAAATATTCGACATAGTTTCAGAATTATTGCTTTCAACTTGTCGCTTACTTCAAACTTGCTGAAAAACAACACTCGATTACTAAACTAAAAATGATATCGCAGCCGTATTAACGGCACTAAAGGGCACCAATTAGAAACTCAATATTGGCATATAAATTTTATGGCAATTTGAAAATTTTGGTGCTGAGCGTGAGGTTGGCACCAAAGGAAATAATCCCGGATATTATGAAAACTATTCATTTTTTTCATTGGTTCCAAAAGCACTAACAGGTAATAATTAGGCACTAAATATTGGCATATAAATTTCATTGTAATTTGAAACTTTTGGTGCTGAGCGTGAAGTCAGGACCAGAAACTTGAATTGTCAATATCTCGAAAACTACAATGGTTGTTGGAATTCGACTACTTTGTTTTTTGAGATTTTTGAAAAGTCAAGTTGACAGATTGTAGTTTTTAAGAATCGTCACTTCTGTAATTTTGGAAATAAAAGTTGATGATATTTTAAGTAGATCGTGGCTCTGACTGAAAAGTACACCCATATTTTGATGAAGGGAACTCTTTTAGAAGACTGAAAAGTTCAGTTTCTAACATTTGGCGACCGTGACAGGACCCTTCTATTACAAGTATGGAAAAAACCAAGAAAGCCTTAGCTCTACACAGAACAGCTTTTATAAAGATGTATGAAAATTTGACGGAAGAATTCTCCAAAGAAAAATGTGATATCTCAGAAATACACGGTAACATCAAAGTTTTGGAAGATAGAATTCAATTATCCGAACTGAATCAACTCATGATTGATCTAATGTTGGATTCAGATGTTGATGAAGCAATTATGAATGCAGAAGTGGAATTGATGGATACGATGAGATATCAATATCATAAGATGAAATTCAGTTTTGACAGGTTTATATGTCAAGGAAGCGGCTCCAAGAAATCAGAATCAAAAATCAAATTGAGAGTTCCCAAACCTGAATCAAGACAGTTTAATGGTATTCAAGTTCCTGAAGGAACTGAATCACGACTGGAACAAGAAGAGCTTGTTATTGAAGATTTTTCAACGACAGTTAAACGAGGAGATGATGAGCGATGTGAGGTATGCATGTCTTCGATCGAAGGTCATCTCCCTTCATCAACCAATTTCGACTCCGACTCCTCAACTAGGAAAGAAAATTGCGAAACATTGATTTGGAACAGTGAAGAAATGCAATGCTTTTCCAAATCTATACACAGGTATTATATTTCTGTTGAAATGAATCCAACGGATCTTCCATCACGAGATTGTTCTCCTCAATCACTAGCTGATGGAAGATGGTGGGAGGATCTTCCTAGGTGGTTATGTGATCCAATGTCCCAATGGTCTAGGCAGAATTTTCGCATTGATGAAGAGGAAATAAACACCGAAAGAATGAAGATTGAAGGGCTGAATAGATTGCAAACGAAAATATTTGATAGATCTGATGCAAAGGATTTTAGTATGACATTTGTATTGCACACAAACTTTGAAGTAAGGACACATTTGATTTTCGAAGGGCATATCAAGATTTGTCATATTGGAGTAGAAGTTATGATGAGTATTCTCAGGGAGAATAAGAAGACCTGTAAAGGTGCCTAGCGTAATATTAAATTTGATTGTGTCATTAATTATTGTTGTTTTAATGACACAAGGTGGGAGTGTGTTGGAATTCGACTACTTTGTTTTTTGAGATTTTTGAAGTCAAGTTGACAGATTGTAGTTTTTAAGAATCGTCACTTCTGTAATTTTGGAAATGAAAGTTGATGATATTTTAAGTAGATCGTGGCTCTGACTGAAAAGTACACCCATATTTTAAAGAAGAGAATTCTTTTCGAAGACTGAAGAATATCAGTTTTAACAATGGTGCTGTTATTGATTCAAACGGCTCTAATAGGCACTAATTAAGCACTAAATATTTGACATAGTTTCAGAATTAGTGCTTCCAACTTTTCGCTAACTACACGCACCCGAGCATTTGTAGAGAGAATATCAGAAGTTTAGAATCGGGAAATATACCACTTCTTGCTTAAATTCCAGTGTCAGTGTCTAAGACAGGTTTCTGAGGTGCCTCAATCTGGTCAAATCTCCAGGAACCTGCAAGTATCATCTTCTGAACTCAACTCAAGCTTTGAAGATTCCCGAAAATAGTTTTTATGGTCTACTAAATCAGATTTAACGGCTCCGTCTACATCCATCTTCACTCCAACACCTCGATCAACCCAATTCGCATCAAATTAACCAATCTTCGGTTGTGACATATCGGAGACCGAGCGAAAGCGTTTCTTTCACTGCGGCCATTCCCCTGAACGTAAACATTTATAAATAAGTCAAGCGGCATGATGAGTTCATTTTTATTTTCACATAACTAATCACTCATTGTGATGGCTCGTTTGGCAGCATCACTTGACGCCAGTCTATTTTTCAAAACGGCTGTTCTCCTCGCCTCGATTATTCGATGATCGGCGGGTATGTGGATTTTCGGAACGCCGCCCGGTCACAGAAGTTTCACGGCGTTCGTCCGTGGCCTACGGAAGACAAAGGAAAAGATGGGAAACGAAGCGACTACAGAGATGTCAGCGACATCTGTTTTTCAAAAGTAATCGGTCTATGGTTAAAATATTTAATTAGGGTCCATTTGGCATAGATTATATAGAGCAAAGATTATAGAGTTAGAAAGATAGGAAACGCCCTTGTATCTGTGGTACTAAAATCCGACTACGATTTTCGCTAGTTTCTTACTTGTGACACATAGATGACGCTGAAAACATTATTCAGTACAGAAAACTATTTTAATAGGTGCGAAATTCGGAACATATTTATCATAAATTTTCATTTAATTAAATACTTTGTCGAGCTTTTAGAAAAATATCCTGATCGACAAAAAAAGCAGGGCTCCGCTTTTTGATCAGGATCATCTTTTCTTCTACATATTGCTTTGAATCAAATGAAATACGCTTCTGGATTCTTTATATTTTTATTTGAAATGATTGAGTAAAATCAACTACAATACAATAAGTATGAAATTGAGTACATTTCAAAAATTTGTTCAAGAACTTATTGTGAGTGAACTCTCGATACATCGAACATCGATAAGTCAAACAGTTCTTCTGGACCTGATTCATACATATCTCACCCAGTGTATTTTAACCTCAATGAGTCTAGAGGGTCTAGTAGATGAGGCGAACTGCTGGAAGGGTCGTCAAGAGAACCACCACCTCTATAAGTCGTTCTTCTAAACACCATTCCCTCTATGATTGGAACTTTTTGATCTAATGAATGAGACCGAAGAAAATTCGGCTCGCAAACAAATTATCCAGAACAATATATTTTTACCCCGAAACCTCTATCCATTTGACAACACTGAAAATAAAAAGCAATGAACAAGACAATTACATGATACGAGTTTCAAAACTTACATTTCTATTCTCTTTGGTAATGAAAAGAATGCACATTCAAGATTATTATTTCTGCAATTAATCACCATGCATTCCGAATGTCGGCCAGTTTTTAACACAAAATTTATAACAGAAAAACACACAGGTGGTACTTTTGTAGATTTCGAGTTATTTCAGTGAAAAATACGCGAGAAAATACAATCATCATTCAGCAAAAATATTTATTCAAGTATTTCTTTCAAAAATGACAACAGCCTACTAATAATCTTTATATAATCTATGCCAAATGGACCCTAATTAAATAATTTAACCATAACCCGATTACTTTTGAAAAACAGATGTCGCTGACATCACTGTAGTCGCTTCGTTTCCCATCTTTATACTCTATAATCTTTGATATAGGGATTATTAGTAGGCTGTTGTCAATTCTGAAAGAAAAACTTGAATAAATATTTTTGCTGAATGATGATTATCTTTTCTCGCGTATTTTCCACTGTAACAACTCGAAATCTACAAGAGTAGCACCTAGCTCACTCCATAATCTTGGTTTGTGTATTTTTCTGTTATAAATTTTGTGTTAAAAACTGGCCGACATTCGAAATGCATGGTGATTAGTGATTGCAGAAATAATAATCTTGAATGTGCATTCTTTTCATAACCAAAGAGAATGGAAATGTAAGTTTTGAAACTCGTATCATGTAACTGTCTTGTTCATTGCTTTTTATTTTCACTGTTGTCAAAAATATATTGTTCTGGATAATTTGTTTGGGAACCGAATTTTCTTCGGTCTCATTGATTAGATCAAAAAATTCCACCCATAGAGGCAATGGTGGTCAGAACTTATAGAGGTGGTGGTTCTCTTGACGACCCTTCCAGCAGTTCGACTCATCTACTAGACCCTCTAGACTCATTGAGGTGAAAATACACTGGGTAAGATATGTATGAATCGGGTCCAGAACAACTATTTGGCTTATCGATGTTCGATTTATCGAGAGTTCACTGTATGAATGAACTCTTGAAATTGTTATAATAATTCTCTAATATGTCAACAAATTTTTGAAATGTTTTCAATTTCATAATTATTGTATTGTAGTTGATTTTACACAATCATTTCAAATAAAAATATAAAGAATCCAGAAGCGTATTTCATTTGATTCAAAACAATATGTAGATGGAAAATATCATCCTAATCAAAAAACGGAGCTCTGCTTTTGTTTTGTCGATCAGGATGTTTCTCTAAAAGCTCGACAAAGAATACTCAATTTAATGGAAATTTATGAGAAGTATAATTTGAATTAATTAAAATAGTTTTCTGTACTGAATTATGTTTTCAGCGCCATCTAGGTGTCACAAGTAAGAAACTAGCCAAAAATCGTAGTCGGATTTCAGTACCACAGATGTAAGGGCGTTTCCTATCTTTCTAACTCTATAATCTTTGGACGTGAAATTATACCGTGGCGAGCGGTGGATAGCAGATGATCACGACAGACTTCCGACTTTATGGTCGATCGCTAGTCAGACTCGATAAATTCGTAGGTTATTTGCATATCTAATGCAGACCGACCAATTATCGTCTAATCGAAACATTGTGGAGATAAGAAGATTTATTTCTTCGGTCTTTGTGTTGGACTCATAAACATGCGTAAGCTTGACGTGAAGTTATTTAAGATCTTGCCCAGGAAAAGTTGATGGTCACTGTGAATCGGAATAATAGGTTCCTTTGCCGGTTCAGCTCAATTTGCGACATTATCAAGATCCCAATCAATTTTTTTTTAATCAATGAAGGGACTCAATAACCCTCTCCCCTCGTAAGGCCTACGGAGATCTACATGAACGATCACAACAAAGATTATATAGTTAGAAAGATAGGAAGCGCCTTTATATCTGTGGTACTGAAATCCGACTACGATTTTTGGCTAGTTTCTTACTTTTGACACCTAGATGGCGATGAAAATATTATTCAGTACAGAAAACTATTTTAATAGGCGCGAAATTCGAATTATACTTCTCATGAATTTCCATCAAATTGAGTATTCTTTGTTGAGCTTTTAAAGAAACATCCTGATCGGCAAAACAAAAGCAGGGCTTCGCTTTTTAATCAGGATGATATTTTCCATCTAAACATTGTTTTGGATCAAATGAAATACGTTTCTAGTTTCTTTATATTTTTATTTGAAATGATTGTGTAAAATCAACTACAATACAGGGTGGCCATTTGAAAACGAAACAGACGAGATTACCGACGAAATAAATTTTTTCGATAGAAATGCTCGGACAGGTCGATTTCTGTTTCGAGGGGGACAACTTAAGATGTAGGTTACGGACGCATAGCGCTTCAACCCTTGCTACTACAACCCTCACCCCCAATTTTTGAATAGGGAAGTTGGGGTGAGTGATACCTCATTTGAAAGGTATTTTTATAGTGATTTCAGCACAGTAATTGTTTTTTCATTTTATGCATTAGTTCTCGAAATATTCTTGACTAAGCATTTGAAGATGAAGTGGTGTTTTCATGGCACTTGTAGTGTTTTTTTGTGAAAAACCTTTCAAATGAGGTATCACTCACCCCATCTTTCCTATTCAAAAATTGGGGGTGAGGGTTGTGGTACCAAGGGTTGAAGCGCTATGCGTCCGTAACCTACATCTTAAGTTGTCCCCCTCGAAACAGAAATTGACCTGTCCGAGCATTTCTATCGAAAAAGTTTATTTCGTCTGTAATCTCGTCTGTTTCGTTTTCAAATGGCCACCCTGTATAATAATTATGAAATTGAGAACATTTCAAAAATTTGTTCACATATAAGAGAATTATTAAAACAATTTCAAGAACTTATTCATACAGTGAACTCTCGATAAATCGAACATCGATAAGTCGAACAGTTGTTCTGGATCCGATTCATACATATCTTACCCAGTGCATTTTCACCTCAATGAATCTAGAGGGTCTAATAGATGAGTCGAACTGCTGGAAGGGTCGTCAAAAGAACCTCCACTTCTATAAGTCGTTCTTCTAACCACCATTGCCTCTATGAGTAGAACTTTTTGATCTAATGAATGAGATCGAAGAAGATTCGGTTCGCGAACAAATCACCACACGTGATGAATATCATACGATTTTTCGGCCTCTAAGGACATGTTTCCAGTGCTCAGACGATCGTTTCTCATTGATGATTATTTCGTGTTTACATGAGTTTTTCTCTCAATGAAGTAAAGTCTCACTTCAATAACTCGAATGTTTAGTGAGCCGAACAATAGATGAGTTGAACAGTTCTTTTGGTCCCTAGGAGTTTGACTTAAGGGGAGTCCACTGTATATTAATTACAGAATGTTTGAACAAAAAAAATATCAGGGGTGTACAACAAGACCTGTATGTCAGCCCAGCAAGATTTCTTTGTACGTTATCCAGAACAATATATTTTTGCCCCGAAAACTCTATCCATTTGACAGCACTGAAAATAAAATGAACAAGACAGTTACATGATACGAGTTTCAAAACTTACATTTCCATTCTCTTTGGTAATAAAAAGAATGCACATTCAAGATTATTTTTTCTATTATTTCTGCAATAAATCACCATGCATTTTAAGTTTTTGAACACAAAATTTTTAACAGAAAAACCGACAAGCAAAGATTATAGAGTGAGCTAGGTACTACTCTTTTAGATTTCGAGTTATTTCAGTGCAAAATACGCGTATATCAGAAAATACAATCATTCAGCAAAAATATTTATTCATAATTGACAACAGCCTACTAATAATCTTTATATAATCTTGCCAAATAAACCTTAATTAAATATTTTAAGCCTAACCCGTTTACTTCTGAAACTACAGATGTCGCTCACATCACTGTAGTCGCTTCGTTTCTCATCTTTATACTCTATAATCTTTGCTGTCAATATCTGAAAGGAGACTTAATTCCACGGTATAAATTCTCGAACGACAAAGACGTCAGAGTGGATGGGCGTAAAACTGAGAGATTGGCTGACTCGTCGCCTGGCAGTAATTCAGCTTAACAGGTAAATAATCATCTTATTTTGAATGACGGCAGTTTACGAACCGCTTGTTAATGTTAGACCGATAAAATTGTTTATAGGAGTTTTTACGTTTAACACGTGAATAGACCTGATAGAGCCAGCTTCCGATGTTTTCGCGCGTTTTATATTTTTATTCATGGCCCAATATCCATGGATTGGCTTCTGAGGGATAACTGATTGATTGACAATATGTTTTAATGGCTTCACGTGGTTATGGCTCGTGTTGCCCTATCTATCAAGAGCATCATGAAGATTCAGGTCTGAAGTGTTCTATTGATTTAGTTTGCTCTCCTTTATTCTTTCGCATAAATACATTTGTTTCTCAGAAATCAAACAAACTTTTATAATAAAGTATTCAATCATCTCAAGTTCATCTTTTGCGTTTTTCATTGCCTCCGCCCATTTAATTCATACTTACTCTTTCGAAATGGGGGATTCTTCGAATTTATACTGCGCAAAAAAATTAACGCACATTCTGAAAATCTCAATTTTAATGAAAGTTAACTCTACATTGACTTTAAAACTTATTTTTTATGTTCTCTCGGGAAGGTTTTGGACGAAACAAGACACATCAAATGGAAAAAAAAATCAGGATTTCACCGAATCTTATGTGAAAGAAGGGAAATGAACAATTTTCAAAATACTGAAATGCTGATAAGTGATTTAATACTTGGTTTTTCCACCCCTCCCTTTCCATACCCGTCTCCCTGAATCGCCGCAACATTCTGGACAAACTTGTATGGGAAACTCCAAACCTTTCTGCAATTCTTGTGTATGTCCGCCCTTCTTCTCGCAAAACTACCGCTTGGGCACGTTCCTCTTGGGACAAATTGCGTGTTTCGCGTTGCATAGCGATCGAGTGTAGAAAATCAAACGAAAGAAAAACTATTGATCACTGATTTTAGAATAGAGCCAATACATTCAAAATCTGATAATATCATCTTTTTCTATTCCTGCTGGGGAAAAACATCTGAATTGAAGAAAAACGTTGAAAGTGGATAACATATGCATACATAATTTTGATAAAAATAATAATCATTGAGAAAACATTCAGTTGTAGAATAAATTTGAGATTTCCATAATGTGCGTTAATTTTTTTGCGCAGTGTATTTTCCACTCAGCTACACAGGTTATTCGGTTTGTTTGCACTTTATGAAGGTGAAAAAATGGTTACTTTCACAGTTTTAGCATTTGGGAGCTAATGCGACCGGTTTTTTACATTCCACCGTCATATGTTCTTCGTCACATTTCATGCAGTGGAATGTAATATAACAGTTTTTCTGTGAATGTCTGAATAATTGGCATCGGTGGCATTGTTTGATCGCGTTTCTCAACCTCAGACATTCCACTTCTATTCAGAATCCGCAGTCGAATCGAAATTTTTTTGAAAATTGCTTTAAACGCGCTGTCAATTTCGACAATCATCAGAGGAGCTGGTATACCCTTTTTCCTCTTCATTTGATCGGGTAACCTTGCGCAGCTAAGTCTGCTATTAATTCTACCTCTGTTATTTCGGAAATTATTCCGCAGAGTACAACTTTTAGAATTTTTTTGCTTCCGTGAAAACGTGAAATTTAATTTGGTCTTCTTTAAGACTCCTCTACAAAAGTCTATCTGAAAGTAACATTTTCGTGACTCATCTCTATAGAAACAATAAAAAGATACGTGGATATTATAAAGCTTGGTGTATTAAGAATCGTCCACATGGCAAAAACTATTGATCACTAGAATTGATCGAGAACAACTGATTTTAGAATGGAGCCAATACATTCCAAATCTGATAATATCACCTTTTTTTTATTACTGCTGGGAAAAAACATCTGTATTGAAGAAAAACGTTGAAAGTCGATAACATATGCATGCATAATTTTGATAAAAATAATAATCATTGAGAAAACATTCAGTTGTAGAATAAATTTGAGATTTCCATAATGTGCGTTAATTTTTTTGCGCAGTGTATTTTCCTCTCAGCTACACAGGTTATTCGGTTCGTTTGCACTTTATGAAGGTGAAAAAATGGTTACTTCCACAGTTTTAGCATTTGGGAGCTAATGCGACCGGTTTTTTACATTCCACCGTCATATGTTCTTCGTCACATTTCATGCATTGGAATGTAATATGACAGTTTTTCTGTGAATGCCTGAATAATTGGCATCGGCGACATTGTTTGATCGCGTTTTTCAAGCTCAGACGTTCCACTTCTATTGAGAATCCGCAGTTGAATCGAAATTTTTTTGAAAGTTACTTCATAAGCGCTGACACTTTTGACAATCATCAGAGGAGCTGGTATTCCCTTTTTCCTCTTCATTCTGATCGGGTAACCTTGCGCAGTTAAGTCTGCTATTATTTCTGCCTCTGTTATTTCGGTTATTATTCCGCGGAGTACAACTCTTAGAATTTTCTTGCTTCCGTGAAAGAGTGAAATTTAATTTTGTCGTCTTTAAGACTCCTCTACAAAAGTCTATCTGAAAGTAACATTTTCGTGACTTATCTCTATAGAAACAATAAAAAGATACGTGGATATAATAAAGCTTCGGTGTATTAAGAATCGTCTACATGGCATTTTTATCGCGGACTACCGCATTCACAGGGTTGCGAAGAAGTTGCAATAAAGTGACGACGTTGGAATAAAAGAGGAAAACACAATGGGTTCCGTCCGAATCCAATCCACTTAGTGCAGGACGGCATCCGGAATGGTGTGAACGAACTGAATGATGGCCTGTTTGGAACGTGTTAAAGCTTAATCCGATACGCGAAAGTCACGGATTTCATTCGAAACGAAATTAGACATTTGCAGGCGCCAACTCTGATTGAAAATTCACAAAACGGTTCGGATTCTTCTAGGATTGATTGGATTTTTCGCTACGTCGTTATTTTTGTTTGAAGCATTTGGAACCATCGACGAAACTGGTCTCTGTCTGACAGTTTGAAAAACTGCAAATTTGACCCTCAGGTAGGTATACCTGGATACTTTTGAATTAGCAAAAATAACATCAAATTCGGGAGAGATCCAGGTCGAGGATGCAGTCATTAATAAAATAAATAATTCTTACTGATCGTGTCACTTGATTGAAATCAGGAAATATACTGCTCCACAAGAGTTAGGGATATCGTATTCAATCGTTTTGAGAAGTATATAATCTACGAGAAAATCGCTGTGAAATCATTTAAAACTCAATAACAACTTGAATCCACCCAATAAAAATTAGTACGAGACATTTCGTCGATCTGGTCGCCTCTTTTCTGAAGTTTGGTTCTTTGCGTATGTTTCATGTTTCTATTTTGAAATTGAGTCAGTTTAACAACGGCTCCGATTCGAAACAAGTTTTCTGAAAATGCCAAGACGTAAATTAACAAAGGCTGAGGGTGATAGGGCTATCGGAATGCTACGGGGTGGTACTCAGGTTGTTGTAGCGGAAAAGCTCCAAGTCAGCCAAAGTGTGATATCTCGACTTTGGAATAGATTCAGGGAGACAAGTTCCTTGTTGGAAAGACCAAGGCTTGGTGAGCGACGAAAAACAACATCTGCTCAAGATCGTTTCATCAGCTTTTCGGCGAGAAGAAAGCCAACATGCTACGGAATACTCTTCTAAATGCAGATGGGGTCCAAGTTTCCATCGAAACCATCAGACGAATTTGAGACAGGTGAATCTAGGTTCTAGACGTCCATTGAAAAGAGTTCCATTAACCCGGGGCATTAAGCGTTAAAGACTGGAACATATCAATTGGAACGATCAATGGCGTAGTGTCCTTTTCACTGATGAATGCAGATATGGACGATTTTCAGATTCTCGAAGAATAAGGGTATGGACAATCCCACGCATACTCCGTAATCTTCGCTATGTCCAAGAAGTCCATCCATTCCGAGTTGATAGTGTTATGGTATGAGCCGGGATATGTTTCAACGGGCGCACAGATCTACACATTTGTTCTGGGAATATGACCGCCTTACACTATAGGGAGCATGTCATTGACAATGTTTTGCCAAATTTTCACGCTGATATTGGTGAAACTTTTCAATTTCTAGACGATAACGCTATGGAACTAAATTCCTCAAGAAATGTTCAACAACCTCGTGTGTAGTATGCAAAGAAGATGACAAGCTGTTATTGATGCCCGTGGAGGCCATACATTGTATTGATAGTCTTGAAATGCTTGAATTCTCTAGGAATAAAATTCCGTAATTTTAAACGATTTTCCTCACCACTCTTTTCATGCTGCGGATCTACATGCTGAAAATAATTCATTTCCTGCAACTTGAAAACACATTAATAAAAATTTTCATCACCAAATCTCATTTAAAGTATATTTTTTCGGGATTCAAGTCAATACTCATGTGGGGCAGTTTATTAGCGAATACGTAATCTATAATCTATACATTCCGAGTGAACACATCCCTTGGACACTCTTTTTTTACTGCCCTTATCGAGTAAACATCGTTGACCTGTCTGCCTTCTCCAAGCCAGAGCCATCTCTGTTTGATTGAGAAGAGTAATTACCATCGTTTTTTGTTCAACGAGAATGCTTTCATGTTCCATATATCCAAACAGTGTGGTGCCAATGCATTTCCATGAACATTTATATGTATTTTCAAATATTAATACATTTGATCACGTACAAGTATTTCTTGTGAATGTTTGTTCTACACTGCGCAAAACAATTAACGCACATTCTGAAAATCTCAATTTTAAAAAAAGTTAACTCTACATTGACTTTATAACTTATTTTTTATGTTCTCTCGGGAAGGTTTTGAACGAAACAGACACATTAAATGAAAGAAAAATTCAGGATTTAACCGAATCTCATGTGAAAAAAGAGAAATGAAGTTGTCCCAAACCTGCTCAATCAGATTGAGATCTGGATTTCTTGGTGGCCATTCCGTTCGAGAGACTTCAATCTCTTCAAGATTGGTACTCCTGAACGATGCGCGCACGATGGGGTCTGGCATTATAGATCCATAAAAATGAAATTTTCACCAATGTATGGGGCAAATGGCACTACATGCTCTTCAAGAATGTTCCTTATATACTTATCAGCATTCATAGCTCCATTATCAACGACCACAAGGTCTGTGCGAGCAGTCAAAGATATTCCAACCCATACCATAATCGATTCTCCCCCGAAACCAGTAGTATTCAGGAAATTGCACTGAGTATAACTTTCATGTGGACGTCTGTATACAAGGGGACGTCGATCACACTGGAAGAGGCAGAATCTAGACTCATTTGTCAAGAGAACTCTTTCCCAATCGGCCTCTTCCCAATGGATATGCTCTCTCGCAAAATCCAAACGCGCCCTTCGATGGGCTGGGGTAAGAGCTAGGCCTCTTGCCGCGACACGAGTCGAATCATATTCTCTGAGGCTATCTCAAGTAACGTTCTTGAATGGCAGTTGTTACCTGTGGTCTACCCTGTCCTGGTCTTCGAACATTCATACCTGTCTCCCTGAATCGCTGCAACATTCTGAAAAAACTTGTATGGGAAACTCCAAACCTTTCTGCAATTCCTGTGTATGTCCACCCTTCTTCTCGCAAAACTACTGCTTGGGCACATTCCTCTTGGGTCAAATTGTGTGTTTCGCGTTGCATAGCGATCGAGTGTAGAAAATCAAACGAAAGAAAAACTTTAATCACTAGAATTGATCGAGAACAACTGATTTTGAATGGAGCCAATCAGTTCAAAATCTGCTAATATCATCTTTTTTTATTCCTGATGGGAAAAAACATCTGTATTGAAGAAAAACGTTGAAAGTGGATAACATATGCATGCATAATTCTGATAAAAATAATTATCATTGAGAACATCTAAAGTTGTAGAATAAATTTGAGATTTCCATAAGGTGCGTTAATTTTTTGCTCAGTGTATATGAACAATAATCATCTGAAAATTCTCCTGATACAACCTTTATTAACCTTCTTTTGAAAACATAAAAACTGCAAAAGATTCTAGAGTTATCAACATGAAAAACATCTCCGACGATCCAATCAAGAGAAACGTTCGACTAGAACCTGTCGCGACAAGAAAGCACGCCCCCCCTCCACTCGAGTGCCTGTTCGGCTCTCTCAATGCCGGCTATGCATTTCCATCCCTATCTCGGACGATCTGGGCAGTGGACTGCCTAATTTTCCGTTATTAGTGGGATGACGGGGTTTTCCCCGTACACCTTCGCATTTACATATCGATTCCTTGGGGGAAATCGCCACAGAAAGGGCTCTTTTCGCGAGAAACACACACGTACAAACAGGATACTCTAGTCGAGTGGTTGCACGTGTTTTTGCATCACTTTCGTGTCGAACTGTGATCGTGTGGATGGTGTTTTCATCTGCGTGCCTAAGACTGGAGGTCGGGTATTAACTATCGGGTGCCCAACGGTGGAGTTATTGGTGTTTCAAGATCTTGCTGATAAGAATTCGATTCACTGTGGTATAGAAGAATATAGGGAGGTGAGGAAAAGGTTTTTTTGAATACAAATAGCATACGAACTTCAGATTCTTATAATTCTCCTGAAAACTTAATTTGGGTTTTCTCTCCCAGTTTCTGAAACAAGAAACACTTGGAAAATTTTTTGGAATAATGCGTAAAAATTTGAGCACTTATTTGTCAGGGGCCAAAACTTTACGAGAAGAAATTGTTGCTTAACAATGAAAAAAGAGGAAACACTTTGAAGTCTTGAACGTAATGTTTAGGAGTCTGAATCAAACTCCTTCGTCAGACAATTACTAGTTTTCATTTTCAACTTCGTTGAATCGTGACAATATTTTTTTATTGAAATTTGTCAATATATTATGAACATAGATTAATATTGATTACTAGATGTTTTTTTATTTCAAAATTCCCTGAAACCAGTTCTTTTTTCAATAAATCCATCCAAATTCGATCTATTCCTACTGAACAATTGGCGAGATTATTAGCCGCATCCAACAAAATACAAGCTGACTCCTTGATTTTTCTTTTATAACCATCAGGATTAGTCATTAGAATTTTAGTGCTCAAATTTTTACGCAGTAGCTTTTTTTATATTATTCAAAAAAATTTTCTAATTGTTTCTTGTTTCAGAGACTGGGAGCGAAAACCCAAATTAAGTTTTCAGGAAAAAGCAAAGACCTTCCAGACAATATTTCAAAAGATAGCTTCCTATAAGTATAACAATATTATAGCTCATCCACTTCAAGTATAGCATGACGTTATAGATCGGACAGTCAAAACAATTCTTTTACTGTCTACAAAACATTTGTGCTTAATGAAATGGGGAATTTGAGATTCCTTTCCAACGTTTCATTTATTCTGAAAATTACTCAACAAAAATCATTTCTATCACGATTTCAATGATGCATTTTGTAATTCTGATCTTGCTTCAGTAAATCAACCATTGGTGAATCCAATGAAACTGCTCCACATGAGTAAGGGATATTGACATAAATTGCAAAACATATAGTTCCAATGAGATTTTGTGATAAAATTTCATATTAATATGATTTCCAGTTGCAGGAAATAAAATTAATTTTAGCCTGTAGGTCTACAGCGTATACAGGGTGGTGAATGACGAAATTTTATTCCCAGAGAATTCAAGCATTTTGAGACTATCAATACAATGTATGGCCTCCACGGGCATCAATAACAGCATGACATCTTCTTTGTATACTACACACGAGGTTGTTGAACATTTCTTGGGGAACTTGGTTCCATAAACGGGGCAGAAGCTCTCTCAGATCATTTAGGGATTCTGGGGTAGGTTGATGATTATCTAATCTTGTTTAGAGCATATCCCATGCATGCTCTATGCAATTCAAATCTGGTGAGTGCGGAGGTATTGGTAAATGTGGAATACCAAGCTTCTCGCGCGCATTTTCAACTATTGCTGCAAGGTGCGGTCTAGCGTTATCGTCTAAAAATTGAAAAGTTTCACCAATAGCAGCGTGAAAATTTGGCAAAACATTGTCAATGACATGCTCCCTATAGTGTAAGGCGGTCATATTCCCAGGACAAATGTGTAGATCTGCGCGCCCGTTGAAACATAACATAACATACCATAACATTACCCCCTCGGAATGGATGGACTTCTTGGACATAGCGACGATTACGGGGTATGCGTGGGATTGTCCATACCCTTTTTCTTCGAGAATCTGAAAATCGTCCATATCTGGATTCATCAGTGAAAAGGACACTACGCCATTGATCGTTCCAATTGATATGTTGCCTTTCCCGTTCCAGTCTTTGACATTTATGTGTTAATGGAACTCCTCTAAATGGACGTCTAGAACCTAGATTCACCTCTCTCAAATGTCGTCTGATGGTTTCGATGGAAACTTGGACCCCATCTGCATTTTGAACAGTATTCCGTAGCATTCTACACGTATATGTAGGCTTTCTTCTCGCCGAAAGGGTGATGAAACGATCCAGTATATTTTCAACACTTGTTGATGATGGAACTGTTCTTCACTGAAGATAGTTTGATTTCCCTTCTGTCCCAAGAGTCTGATATAGCATGACCTGCATTCTGAGCATACCTATGGTCAGAAGCGAACTGAGAGAAGTTCGACTGAGTTAGACTACCCTGATCAACGAGTAGAATAGAAGAGTGGATCTTAGAAACAAATACAATAAACAAACTTGAACCGTTCGTAATGTGGGCGTACATCAGAATATATAAGGCAGACTGGACTGCCGGAATGACAAATATAACGCAGTACTCAGACAAGAAGGCAAGTATCGTGAAATATTTATCTCAATTCAAAGAAAAAAAAATTCTTATTTGGAACACACTGTGGGTTGTAGAGATTAAAAAAAGAAGTAATCACAATTACTATTGCAAGAAGAAGATTGACCTGACCCTGTTTCGACGTGAAATGAACTATTTTTATGTTAACCAATTGTGTGAGGAATTGAAACTTGATCGGACATGTTACATCATACCTACACATATTCCATTACGTGTCACTTTTTGATACCCGTTAAATAATTAGTTTTGGAGTATAAATTTACGCTCGAGCCGGTGAACTTTCAATTCGTATAAAGTGCTCAAAAGATAACTGATTTATAACTGTTACAAATAATTTATAACTGTTATAAATCGGTACATATCGCATGACACATGTTTCTATATATCAGTTTACTCATAAACATACCTGACCAATGACTTTTATAACTTCATACATGTACATTTGTAATCTCATTCAGGGAATTTGAAGGGGTGGCTTGACTTTTGATTATCCAGTTATCGCTTATATCCCAGATGATATTGATACAACCTATGTTGTTAGGGAGACATAGTGTTAGGGGTCTGGTCATTCTTGGTTTTATTGTTTGTCCTAAAAAGAAGGTTCTCAGGATTCATCCCAACTACTCAAACTAGAACAACACGACAAGGTGATGACTGCGTGCGAGCAGTAGGAGGTACCTGTAGATTTCCAATCTCCCCTTATGGCAAGCTTGCTCAAAGTTGTTGTGGGGTGAAGTAGGATATCATCAAAATAGTAGGAAACTTATTGAATTTTCAATAGTTGACCCTCTCGTGCTCTCCCTGACAATGCATGTGTTTTTTATCCGATAAAACGTGAAAGAACGCATATTCTTATCGCCCTACATGTTCGAGGACATAACTTTGATGTGTACTAATTGAGTCCCGTAAACATATTCACAGGAATTAATTGATGGTTAACGTAATTGAAAATGGCTCTTTCATGTTCGGGACTACAATTTCATGTGGATGATTGAATTGAAGTCCGATATACGTTGGAATAAAAGGGCCACGTGCACTATTTTGCATCGACTGTTATTGGAGTATGGACAAAAACTTTATAGGTAATAGCGAGCGTGTCGACTTTTATTTTTAAATCGATTGATGAACTTGATAAAGCTTGTGTAAGCGGGTTTAACATGCACCCGTGAACCCGGTTCTGATAATTGCGGATGCTAAATGAAACTATTTGATCGATTTTTATGAAGGGTAGTAGCCATTTTGACCGATTTGGAGTCTCAACTCAACAGGAGAGTGAATTTGTTCAAAATCGGGGTTGTTCTGTTAGTGTTAAAACATTTATTGACATCATTCACAATCATAAAATGAATAAGTCACCCGCATGAAGTTAATACAGTAAAAATACAAATATTAAAGTTATCTATTAACTCAGAGTGAATTATTCAACTAAAAACAGAGGTAATCTGGAGATGTTCAAAATGAGTGGTCAGATTGAGTGCAAGAGCCTCGATATTCCATCAGAAAAACAGAAGGTTTAATAATGAATCATTAGAGTAGGCTGAGTTGTAATAAAAGTGAGATCAGGCCTTAGAGGAGATACGTGTATTGAATACTTAGTAGTCTAAGTCTGATCTTCATTGAGATTATCACAATGTGAGAATATCATGATTGAGAAACCAATAATTAGAATCTATAACGTTGGTCTATAAAGAGAATGCTAAATTAATCAATTGATACGATATTTTCAGTGACAAACCGCTTTTAGTCAGCAGAATTAGTGTTCATCAGAAAAAAAGAGGTTAAAATTGAAAATTATAAGGATTATAACATGAGAGTACTATGTATGAATTAAAACCACCAACCCTTAGGTTTTGAGAAAGCAGAAGGCTTGAGATCTTACTTGCTAAGTGGTGCAGATGAATGAAATTGAGAATTTCTTATTTATAATGAGGAGATCATACCAGTTAAATAGTTTTATCAATATTTGAAGAGACCGCTCAAGGTGAAGCAGAGTGTGAGGCTGTCAATCAGGTTCAATGTTTAAACTACTTGATCGTTCAAATACTTCAGAGAGGTTCACTTGGTTCTATTGAGAGAGAAGACTGATTCCATGATTCACCTTTGCGTTTGAGGATTTTCATTAATCTGAAACTCGAGAACAATAATTAGCAAATGTTATGAGAAGTGAATAGTTGAGAAATGAATTGTTCAAGAGAATGAGATGCACATGAGAATATAAAAAATCAGTCTATTCACAGGCAGAGCTGGATTACAAAAGAGGACGATTAATTGATTCGATTAATGAACATCAGTTAATCTGTCAGCTGATAAATACATAGAAGAAGCTAATTTGACGCGAGCAGTCAATCAGCTGACCATAGAGCTGTACGGAGTGGAGTGGGCGTGGCGCTGCAATGTAACCATAGGCGTAGCTGCGGATGAGGTCTGAGGGGTGCAATGCTCAATTTTCAACAGAATTTTATACCTGTTAATTTCATCATTTGTGATTTTGTGTAATAAACGTTTCATGTTGCTTGGGAAGAAGATGAATATCGAACGAATTAAGTACAAGATGAACACATAAATGATTACTATTCTACCCGTTTATGAATCTAATTGCCCACTTGTGACCTCGATCTTATCTTCAGTGTTAGTTATAACAAATTCATGTTCCTCGGGTTAATCAGGATGATTCAGATTAAGCCGTTTTGTCAATGTCACCTTATACGCTGATCCCTGAATTGAAACCTTATTCATTGACTTGATGTCATAGCAACGAATATTATGCCATAGCAACAATGCACATGGTGACATAGCAACGAATATTGTATCATAGAAACTGGTATAGTATCTAAGCAACTGAGTCTGTGAACATATTCTTATGGGTCTTGATTGTAAAATTCCCATTTATTCAATTCAATTCATGGATTAGTTTTAGGTGGAATCCGCTTCGATAAAATCGAAGATACGATCTGAAAACATCATAACGAAAATTGAATCTTACCGAGGGGTGCCTCACGTCAAAACAGGCACACGTCGATAGTTGCCCTTTGACATGACTTCAACAACAGGACTTTTTCTTGTCGAGATAACAACGGCGACATGTGATACCGCTTTTTAAGACGAATAGAGATGACAAAGTCGTCTTCTAGAGCTGACGCGGAGTGAGTGTCCTCGTGCAAAAAAAATCGGTAAAAGTTGATGGAGGAAAGTTTCGGGAATAATGGGGTAGATATCTGAAAGTATTGCCGCTTTGAGAGAACAACTAGATTTCCCTTTCAACAGTATCCAGTTACATAAAAGAGAAACTTCGATGTTATACACTTCTTTTGCTTTTACTCTGCTTCCTTTGAAAAAAATTGAAGTAACTATACTGGGAGGTCAATAACTTCAATTTGAAACTTCACAACCTTCAATCAAGGTATCAAATGAAGAAATATCATAGCCTAACGAATCAAATCACGTGATTTCAGGAGATGCCTATTTAATATCATAATTCAGTTGATGAGACCATATCACGAAGGAAGGTTTCCTAACCTAGTGGAACATTTGTCCGATCGCGTGAAAACACCCGATATACCCAGAATAAACAATTAGTTTCCGGGCAAAATCCAATACCGGAAATAGTATTTATGTCACCTGAACGGCCATTTTGTTGTGTCTGCAATGCGACTGAATAATGAAGAACGTTGTTACGTATTCGTGAAATACAAGTTTTTGGAGGCATTGCGTTGACCTGCTGACCCTCAATAAAACCTACACCTCCTCACATTGGAGCGTTTGCTTTTATCGATCATTTTGAGGAGACTTTTGGCTATTTTTCGAGGTCGTCGTTTTAATTTTTTTTGTGGTTCAAAAGAGTTTTCGATGAAAAAATCACTAAACGATACTACATGGAAATATTTCATTTATTTCAATAAATATTTAGTCAATTAGAGAAAATGATGTACATTATGCTCGGATATTAAAAAATCTTGCAATTGAAATAAACTGCTCCACATGAGTTAGGGATATTGACTTAAATTGCAAAAAAAATTGTTCAATAAGATTTTGTGATGATAATTCTTATCAATATGATTTAAGGTGCAGGAAATGAAATTAATTTTAGCCTGTAGGTCTGCATCGTATACAGGGTGATTAATAACGAAATATGATTTCCAGAGAATTCAAGCATTTAAAGACTATCAATACAATGTATGGCCTCCAAGGGCATCAATAACAGCTTGACATCTTCTTTGCATACTACACACGAGGTTGTTCAACATTTCTTGAGGAATTTGGTTCCATAAACGGGGCAGAAACTCTCTCAGATCATTTTAGGATCATGGGGTAGGTTGATGATTATCTAATCTTCTTTGGAGCAAATTCTATGCATGTTACATGCAATTCAAATCAGGTGAGTGCGGAGGTATTGGTAAATGTGGAATACCAAGCTCCTCCCAAGCATTCTCAACTATGGCTGCACGGTGATGCGATCTAGCGTTATCGTCTAGAAATTAAAAAGTTTCACCAATAGCAGAGTGTAAATTTGGCAAAACATTGTCAATGTCAAGCTCCCTATAGCGTGAGGCGGTCATATTCCCTGGAGGAATGAGTAGATCTGTGCGCCCGTTGAAACATATCCTGGCCTATACTATAACACTATCCCCTCGGAATGGATGGACTTCTTGGACATAGCGAGGATTACGGGGTATGCGTGGGATTGTACATACCCTTATTCTTCGAGAATCTGAAAATCGTCCAAATCTGGATTCAACAGTGAAAAAGACACTACGCCATTGATCGTTCCAATTGATATGTTGCCTTGTCCATTCCAGTCTTTGACGCTTATGGTCACATGTTGATGGAACTCCTCTTAATGGACGTCTACAACCTAGATTCACCTCTTCCAAACGTCGTCTGATGGTTTCGATGGAAAATTGGACCCCATCTGAATTTTGAAGTGTATTCCGTAGCATTCTACACGTAGATGTAGGCTCTCTTCTAGCCGAAACGGTGATGAACCGATCCTGAGCAGGTGTTGGTTTTCGTCGCCCACCAAGCCTTGGTCTTTCAAACAAGGAACCTGTTTCCCTGAACCTATTCCAAAGTCGAGATATCACACTTTTTCTGGCTTGGAGCCTTTCCACTACAACAACCTGAGTTAGGCCACCCTGTAGCATTCCGAAAGCCCCATAAGCCTCAGCCTTTGTTAATTCACGTCTTGGCATTT
Organism: Hippodamia convergens; assembly: GCA_038502775.1. Taxonomy (NCBI): domain Eukaryota; kingdom Metazoa; phylum Arthropoda; class Insecta; order Coleoptera; family Coccinellidae; genus Hippodamia; species Hippodamia convergens. The sequence continues at coordinate 71,985,452 of CM076609.1, read as the reverse complement.
TCAGAAAACTCGATTCAAATCGAAACCGTTGATAAACTGACTCCATTTCAAAATAAGAATATTCATGAAGCATATGTAAAGGACCAAACTGCAGAAAAAAAGGGGACCAGATTGACGAAATTTCTCATACTGATTTTTATTGGATCGATTCAAGTTTTTATTGAGTTTCAAAATTTAAATTTAAATTTTATATCCCTAACTCTTTTGTAGCACTATATTATTGAGGGGATATTACCAAAATAATTTCGAGATGACTGAAATTTTTTAACGGACTCTAACAACATTGACATACAAGAATCAGATAGGTAAACTCTAAATCCGGCATCAATTGATAAATCTACAATATGTCATGAATATTTTGTAGGTTAACTGTCAATTCACTTGATGAATAATTTTATGAAACATTCGATTTGGTAATATCCGAATAAATCGATGAGTTATTATTCTTTTGGGAGTATATATTCAAGGAGAAGCATTCAAGATCAAATTAATTGGATCCTTCCATTTATTAAAAATACGTTATGTTTTCGTCGACATAACCTGAACACTTCTTTTAATAATGAAACAAATACATGCTTTTTTTATTCAAAACAAACATCATTGTTAGATTCTTTAGGATAGTAGTAGGTACCTAGTAGCTTATATGCTATTTCCAATATGTCGTCACCTTCAGAGGCCACTAATTTTTCAATAATATCCATGTTATCGAACCAAAGATCAAGTGAAGATGGAATTGGTCCATACTGAAAATTACGAATCTCCAAAGCGTCAACATAATTTGGCACAAACTTACAATGCTCTATTTTCTACTGCGTTTTTCCTGAGAACAAACAAAACAACTTATAATTTTAACGCAGCCAACTAGCAAATCACTTCGACCTATCAGAAGTCATAACCAGGAGACAACACGACCCATTCTCCTTTTCAGAAATTCAATACAACAAATGTATCGTTTCGTATAATAACTAGCTTGCGTGAAATGTCGTTATTAAAGAGTTCGCCGCTTAATGACATTTTTCTGGCCGGTGTAAGTGTCAGAGTTGTGACAATAAACCGAAAGAAAGGATGGAGTGCTAGGAACCCTCACTTTTTGATAGCCACCCCTGCAATGCGACTAAATCTTGGATGTGGGGTTTCCCAGGGTGTTCACACGGAACGCACTTAACTGTTTAGCGAAAAGTTTGGGGAATTATTGGTATATTGTGTAGCGGAGACAACACTACTGTATATCGATCTGGATGAGATCTTATTCGAGATGTAGCATGAGAAAAGGCGTATGGAAACTTATATCCAGTATTGAAACCATTTCTTCTCATTTCATAATGGAGTCATCGTTTGAAATTTTGAAGAATTTATGTCACTAACATAAATTGGCAATGACGATTAGAATATGGTTTAATTTTTGAATTGTGTACGACTAGCTGGCCCGCGCAACTTCGTCTGCCCAAATCGGCTATTAAAATTATTGTTTTTATTATTAGTCCAATGTTATCTTCAAACACGAAAAATTTTGAAGAAGGCTAGATCCTGATTGCCACACAGCCTACCAAATCCAATTGTATTTCCCTTACTTTTCGTATATATACGTCCTATACCTAAGTAACTCAAATTATGTTCCTATAATCAAATAATCAGTCACCCCTCTCAATGCATTGGCACTCCCGTGACGCGGTTTCTTATGTCAGGTCTTCTTATTCTCGGCATGACAAATTGAAATTAACCAAGTTAACAAAAAAGTTCTCGCACACTTTGAGGTGAGTTGTATCTATCACGAAAGATCAACTGCAAAAAGAGGACGTAACTTGAAATGAAGCGTATAAATGCAAAACCAGACATTTGACATTTTCCGAAAAAATGAGTAAAGGAAGGATTACAATAGAGAAAGTTGCTGGTAATCGATTATCATACCCTCAGGTTCATAAGTAGACTTTTGAAAGCCTTTATCCTTAATTCAAATGGTCAAAACTGAAAGTTTTTCAATTCAAAACTATGATTTTGGAAGGTTTTCTCGTTTTGCTCGAAAGGGCTCATAAATCAATATCTGGTTGTGTATTTAGAAGCTTGAAATGTCACTTTCACAAATGATCACCGAAGCCGATATTGACATAGATAACCGAACATGATACCCGATGTTTATCGAGATATTAATTGAATATTTATGTATTATTAATTGATAACATTGGTGTTTTGTGCAGACTTTGCATCGTCCCAATTGAAGAAATTATTGAAATCGAGAAATAGATGTAACGATGTTATAAATGTTGCGAAATCAATTTCAAAACTTCGATGTTTAATTGTCAATCATCGAAAAGCAATGATAATCGATCACCTCCATTTCTAAGGAAAAACCGTATTAAATACCTTGTATTTTCATATTTTCTCACCTTTTAAACCTTCCCTGGAATTTCACGAATAAGTCTAGACTAAAATTAGCCAAATTGGTCCAGCCGTTTTCAAGTTTTAGCGTACCTTACGCACAGAAATTCATTTTTATGTATATATTTTTATTATATGAACTGTGAACGACATGTTGCTTTACTGAGTTTGTTGTTTGTACCTACACATTTCCGGTATTATACCCACGCCATCTGGTTAATTGTAATATACATACCTACCCTTTAAGAAGAAGAATACCATCAACATACATAGATACTGCCACAGTTCATAAAAATTGTATGTATGTCGATGTTAGGCCTATCTTTGAAGTAGGAACCTATTCTTATTTTTATTACTGGCGAGATGAAACGGGTAGATCCTCAGGGAGGTCTTGGACGAGTCTTCTACCCTCCCTGATACAAGTTGCAGGTGAATAGCCAATGCCCATGGCTTCTTCGAGAATAGAGCTATCAGAATTCGATATCAGCAAAGTACTAATATTACTCTTTAGGTAATCCCATTCGAAGATGCGAGGTTTCCAATAAGTCCTGGTACTCTGGATGGAGTCCTAACTTGCAGCTTGGTTCCGGCCCCTGGACTGTTTCTTTCTCAGAGGGGACGGCAGTGTCAGCCATATTTAATCTTGTTCGTTCTAGCGGTGCTAGCTTGTATGTGGCGCTAACAGTATTCTTTAAATCTGCCTTGTTTCCGAGGACTCAAGGGGCCAATAGAGCCGAACTCACCACGCTTTCTCTCATGCCCTCATCACTCGATGTTCGAAGCCAATGCTTGCTAGCGCGATCTCCGACGATTCCTAATTCAGGTCGTATAGTTTTCTCACTGCATCTGAGAAGTTGTGGTACTGTTCTCTCGTTCTCGAGAGACAACCATTGGTTCATTTTTGCTAATAGTTCGTTTGTTTCATGTGAGTGAAGTACTTGAGTAGCACGCTTAGGTTCCGCCATTTTGAGAATCGTGTGACTTTTCATCTGATTTCCTCAATTATCTAATGAATCAACTTCCCTTCTAGATCAGTTTATCTAAGTCATAATTGATTGATTGAATTTAAACTTTCTGCAATTCCTTGATTCTCTGATTTTCAATTTCTCGATTTATCTGTAACTGTGTTTCGTTGAACACGTGGACATTTTGTCTTTTCTTGAATTTTCTTTATGTGAACGAGGATTATCAGAGATCTTGGGGAATTGTGGGATACTGCCGATACAAAAAACTGATGCAAGTATTTTTAATAGCCTTTTTGGATGGAGCTAAACCTTCAACACCTTTTTGAAGGGAATTAGACCTTCAACGCTTTTTTTTGAAGGAGCTAATCCTTCAACACCTTTTTGAAAGGAATTAAACAAACCTTCAACACCTTTTTATGGGAGTTGAACCTTCACATCCTGCAACACCATTCTTTCTGGAAGAATTCGAAGTTACGGCGTCTTAATGGAGAGTTAAGAGCTTTGGAAGAACTGTGGGAAGTCGAAGATTCTTTATTTTAGTTGGGAAAGAACTGGAAGATTACTGCATTTCAACTGTGGAAGAAGTCGAGAGATAATCACTTTACTTATCTGGTATTATTCAAATAAGAACGAAGGACGAAGAACGCTTGGGAATGAAAAATCTAACGAATTGTTCATATTTGTAGATATTCCTGTCCTCATGTTTTGATGTTTCAACTTGTTATAATAGATATTGTAAATAGCTATTGTCATCAGAGAAGAATAAATCTCGACTGTTTAAGTTTCGATTATCATTAGCCAGAGTAGGAGGATATTTTCTCATTTTGCCTCATATAAATGTAAGGTGGTTTCATGTTCTGACTAGCTGGGGCATAAAGTGTTAAATTATAACCTTACAGAACCTTCTCAACCTTACAGCGGAACATAAGAAAAAAGAGCCTTGGTTGATACCTCATGGGCATCCAGGATTAGCTTCACCATGTGAGTGGTTATGTGCTGAGTACACTCACATCAAAGTTCCAGCCAGTCTATCGTCGCCTTTATGTCGTCTATCATAATCATCTTTCCTATCTGCGTTACATCTCTTAATCCATAGCAAAATTCAAACGGGAATTCCATCCAGATCTGCCGACGAAATCGCCAATTCTTGCCAACAACACAGGCCCCTCGACATACCAATAAATTAAGAAAACTTTATGAACCCTTTCCAAAAGAAACACGAACGTTGCCAATCCAATTGCCAGAACTGGGAAATCCCAGCATGCTCCCGCTCCATTTCCACCCCGTTTTTCACATCTTTTACAGGGGTCGTGCACTCTTAAATATATCAAGTAGCATCCCGGCGTAGCGCTGACGCCACGTTGCCGGATTTCTGGAATTTCCTGTTTTGAATTTCAGGAAAACTTCCCAGGAAATGCGTTATTAATGGGGATAAAGACGTTTAATGGGTGGCTTAAAGGGTCGTAGATGTGGAGTTGAAACACGTAATTATCCGCCTAACGTTTTGATTGGCGGATGGGGAAATTGGGGTGAAGCGTTCGAGGTTTAACGTCCTTTCAATCGGCCATTTCCTTCCTGATAGTGAATTATTATACGAGTTGGGGATTTCGTCGAGAAATTGGAGAATTCATGACTATTTGCATTCTTTACCTAAACGTTGATTGAAAATACACTTAATTGATTTGTGATTTATGTGACGGTGTCCATCAGACATCGTTTCAAGTTTATTTCAAACACCAAATAGGATCGGAACTGGTGTATTTCTTCTCTCAGTGTTGAAATACGATTCAATCTCTTCAGTCCTCATGATTAAAAGTCTGTGAGCATATAACATTTGAGCGGAAAGTAGCTCAGCGATCGAGTTACGATCTTAGACAAATAATCCTCTGAAAATGCCTACCATATATATGGCGAAAGGTTAGGTGCAATCATTTCTAATAGATCAAGTTCCAAAGACTCCCTTATAATGAGAGAATTAGGTGCCAGAGAGTCTGGTACTCTCTGAGTAACTACATCTCATCTGCGAACCTTCCTAGTGATGTATAATGGTCAAGAAAGTAAGTACTGAGAAAAACTTCAGTACGATGCTATGCAAAAAAGAAGAATGGGAGCAGGAATACACCGACCAAAATTTCAAAGAAAATACTGTTAAATGGTATACAGATGGTTTTAAAACCAACACGGGAGCTGGCGCTGGGGTTCACGGGGCCAAAGCCAAGTGTGCACTATCGTTAGGCTCTTGTGTGAGTGTTCTGCAAGCAGAAATACTAGCAATCGAAAGATGTCTAGATATGAATCTAGAGAAAAACTATCAGAACTGCGACATAGCTATTCACTCAGATAGTCAAGCTGCTATTAAAGCAATGAACTCCTATGTCATCGACTCAAAGTCGACATAAGAATGCCAGAGTAAACTCCATGAGGTAGGCAAGAAAAATAAGGTCTCTTTAATCTGGGTTCCTGGTCATTCGGGAATCACAGGTAACGAAGGGGCCAATAAAATTGCCAGAGAGGGTGCTCGAAAACCACTCACTGGCCCAGAACCTTTCTGTGGTATAGGAAAATTTACCTATAAGAAAGAGTTTCTGGAGAAGGAGAGAAACACTGGCAGAATCTCCCAGGGTTGGATCACTCCAAAAAGTTCCTTCGGAATTTTGAAACTGTAAGATTCAGAAGATATTTCGATCTCAGAAAGAACCAACAACACCTCCTCACTGGCTTTCTTACAGGACATTGTTGCCTCAGAAAGCACTTGCTGAGAATGGGCGTATCGGACACTGACGAGTGTAGATTCTGTGTGGACGAGGAAGAAACTCCTATTCACCTAGTCGCAGAATGCTTTGGCATTGTAAGCCAAAGGTCAAGAGACCTGTAGGAGTGAGGAATTAGCCTCACTCGCTGTAAAGCTTTGTCAGGGGGCACAATAGACCATCAGGTCGCAGTGGACCCCTTTTAAACTATTAACTTTTAACCAAGACTCTCCTAATATCACTTCACTTTCTATAATTTTGCGAAAAGCTCTCTTAACTAAGAAGCTACTCTGGATGGTAGAATGAAGACAATGACACTCCGCCTGTTGAAGAGTATGTTCTAGAGGCCTCGTCGTTTAATTCGAATTCGCTTATAGCATATTATTTCGTTCGATATAAGGAGATGCTTCCAGGTGATAAACGAATGAATATTCATCACAGAAACTCAATAAATCTTCCCCTTCTTCTCTATTTCGCCCCCCATTCTCTCGGTTGGCGAGCCGAAGAAGTGGAAGGAATTATAACGCAATTTGTTCGACAAACTTTCTTAATCAGAAATTGACATCTTCGCTTTCTCACCCAATCACAATTCCAATCTTTTGTTCTCTTCGTGAGAGTAAAGTAACTAGATTATGGTGAGATTGATAGACGGGTTGGACAGATATGATATATTTCTTGGGGAATTCCCGCAGTATCTGTCTTTTCGGAGGCGTTTATAGAAGGTAGATCAACGGCAAGGGAAAATTTTGTTGCAGAAGGGTCAGAATAAAGATAAGAGGGTGCTGAGGAACGTGATTTTCGGTAGTAATAAACATTTGAGAGCCTAGATGGCGCTGAAATCGTGTTAACTGAATATTTCGATACAGATTGCGTGAAATTCGAATAAAATCATACGTATTGAATTGAACATTGCCTTCATCGAGACAAGAACTTAACATCCTGAGCGACAAAAAGAAAGTAGGGCTTTCGTTCTACTCAAGATGATATTTTTACTGAGACATTGTTTCTTATCAATTGAATATGATTTTTATTCGAAACATATCAAGATTTTCTGTACATCTGAGTTACAGAAGCAATAGAACAATTTAAAATAAACTTCCAATTAAAAAAAACACTTAGTTACGGAATAATCAAAACCAAAATGAAAAACATTATGAAGATGTACAAATCGATATGTTCATGGACAGATATATAATCGATTGATCTTGTCTGAAATAACATGAAAGTATCACAACATAACTCAAAGTAGAAAAAGAGTGTGTAACAGTTCACCTCAAATGGCACTTTCGCTGCTATATAATCATGCCTATTGAGTTTTCCATTTTCCATGTGGCATTCGATTTCACCGACTGCCAGTACGAAGGTCCTTGTAATAGCGGTGATAAACCTCATCCTACCTCGTAAAAACAACCGAAATATCGATTTAAAACACTGTTCAGCACACACAGCAGGTTGTTATAATATAAACCCTTTATAAACACATCACGTGAACGATATCGCTCAAAGGACACGAATCAATTTTCATTTTTTTTTGTGCGGAATTCGAACGCAACCTGTATGGAAATCTCGTTGCTCATGGTGATGAAAATATTCTTTTCATTTAAACACTTTGTAATGGATTCAAAGCGAACTTTCTAACCTTATATTCGTAGATCTGTCTGTTTCATAATTCAACCAAGAATTATTTGAATTGGGGTCATTATTTTTATTGATTTCTTATCCAATAAACTGGAAGTTCATGTTAAAACTGATGAAATTGGCGGAGACTTTACCTCCAAACGTTTCATTCGAATACTCTGAAAAAAAGTTAAAACAGACTTCATTACATCGATGTAGTTCATGAAAAGAATTTGAAATTAGCCTAATCAACATCAAATTATTAATAATCCTTCAAACGTAAATAATGTTTATGAACAACATAATCATTTCATAGCAATAAAGTTCGTTGTATTGAGTTTCTTTCCGATGTTTCCTCGGAATTTGGAATGAATGTTATGCACCATTCGATGAGGAAAATCGTCACCCTCAAACTATTTCAGATTATCAACAAAGCTCAATTTAAAGCATATAATGCCATTCATAATTGTAATATCGTTTTTTCTTCAGGTTTTCTTTCAAGCTTGATGCATTCATACCTTTTATTTTATGACGTTCTTATTTTTTTCCATTGAATTATTTTGTGCCGTTTTGTTTTTGGATATTTGTCGTTCAAGTCGAGATATTTTTTAAACTTTTTGATATATGCTTCATTCCATTGATGTTAGTCTAAATATGGAATAATATGGACTTTCGTTTTAGGGATGCTATCTTGAATATTTTACATAGATTATTATTATACTAACTGACCCGGCAGACTTCGTACTGCCCCAATCGATCAAATATTAGAAAAAGTTCCCTCTTTAACTCTTAAATAAAGAGAATTCTTTTGATGTATGGATAACAATGTTCTTACTTATTTCAATGCAATTAATTTTTTTGTTTATTTTGTCCTTTTTTGTATTCCACCTAATATATTTCCTTCTTAAAAAAAATCAATGCTTTGTACAACTTTATTCAATTCTAAGGCGAAACAAAGTGTGCCGGGTCAACTGCCTTATCTAATTGCCAATTGCCACAATTGGTTCCACCACCAGATCCACTACGCTCTTTAGTTTCTGGGATAGAAAATGATTCTAAACACTTCTTGGCCAACATTATACCATAATAGTTTATTATAATATGAGAGTTGCTTTTTTTATTTATCGATTGAGGTAGTACGAAGTCTGCCGGGTCAGCTAGTTTCACAATACATGTCCACACAATACTGCTGCAACAATCGACGAAATCTCAGCAATTAGTTATCAGCATTTTAACGAACCATCAAACGAATAAATAATAATTCATCGAGTTCACTTTCTTGGTGGTTTCTTGGCCTAAAATCAAATAATTCAAATTTGTATCAAGTAGAACTTTCGAATTTTAATAAAGGTACTCACCATTCAATGGATTAATCATCTTGATATTGAAGTAATATCCATTATCACAGGTCCAGAACATTAGCAGGTATTGTAGAGCATCGTATGAACGTTGTGTTTCATATATTCGTTGCAATTCTCCAGTATTGCGACGCGTAAGAACAATATCACGCGTTTTCAAGTTTTCACCTACAATCACAATTGCCACTTCGTCTATTGTAGGGGAGTTGAATTGGCGTCATGTGCTCCAACAGGTCGTTTATCTGCTGTAATCACAACCTTGTGATTGTCACTTGGCATACGTTCCAAAGCAGTTTTAAACAATCGAACCAATGCATGATATTCATGAAGTAGTTGCTGCAGATCTTGAAGAATCATTCTTATCACATCTGCATCAATTGATTGACTTTGATCAAGTAGATTTGGAGGAATTTATGATGTGCATCTTCAAGTGGTTGTAATGATCCAATTCGATGGTGAATCTGGCCTTGGATCTAAATCAGGGCCGCCGCCAGACATTTTGCCGCCCCGGCAAAATAAAATTTCGCCGCCCCGTGAAAATTATATTTTGCTACCTTGCTGTGATATATTGAGTTTGGGATTCATAACAAACTCTTTTTACCATTTGATCAAGGGGGAAAAAATTCAGAAACAAAGGATATATATTTCGTTCGTTTCTGAATTTTTTCCCCTTGATCAAATTGCAAATAATTTTTAGTGGAGATGACTTCTCTTGTATAATCACATCAACTTTCTAAAACATAAATAAAACTCAACATATCATTTCAGGAACTGGAAAGTGTAAATAGAAAATATAACTATAAATATGTATCATACAAAGAATATATTAAATAGAAAATAACAAAAAAAACATATATACCGCCTTTCGTATGTATAAAAGTGAACTAGAACCATCACAAAATATTCGAACTCAAATAAATTTGTTCCTCCTCACCTTCATCTCGCAAAGTCATGAATTGATTGAAATATATCGAGATTATTGACTCTCTCATATTCAATGGGTATAATGACTAGATCAGATAATCTATCTTGGGCCATTGTTGATCGTAGAAAATTTTTATTCGTTTCAACTCTGAAAAGCTTCTCTCGCCAAAAGTATCCCAAAAGTATTTTCCATATTTAATAAAATCATTATACGACAGTTTCTACGATACACGATACCGATAAATATAATTGTGTGAGTAAAAATTCTCAATCAGGCGGTAAGGTATCATAATAAAAATAAAATAAATCAATCGATTCAAGTACGAATGCATTTGTATATGTCAAATAAAAATTCAGAATTTTAAAATGCATTCACATACAAAATATCGAAACAATGAAAACGCTCTCTGCTTTGAGTGTACGTAGCTAAATGATCTCATGTTAAAGGAAAAAAAATTACAGGTTTTGGTTTTTGATTATTCTTTATTCCAAGGCAGCACAGCTCTCGTATGTAAGAAAAATTCTAGACAATGATATTCGGATCAGAATAAGGTACCTACATGACCCTATTTCATTCATTACCTGTTGCGAAGTTCTTAAACTCTGACATCTGATTAAGTAAATGAAAAGAGGTCAATATAAATCTTAGGTATTCACCTGTATCTTATAATGATTATTATAATAATATTGATATATTTTTCTACTATGACCATTATCCAATAAATCGAGAACACTAATCTGGCTCAAATTTCAGGGAGGCATATTTTCAACTCATTCAAAGGCGCCTTTTCGAATTATTGAAACGACGCTTTATGATTAATATGCGTATCTAAGGCGATCCTTGAAAGACTAAAAAAATCACCCACATCACTGTTAATAAGCAGAGAGCGCCTTATACTTATTATCGTTTAAATGAGATATCCGACTGTAAAAAATACGGAATTATAGAACTCACCTTCAATTTTGTAGGGTAATTCAGTTCGAAAATCATAACTCCGAAGATGAAAGATTTCTATTATGTAGCACTATGTAGCGTTGCAAAAATATTGAATATTGTGAGGACACTGAAGACTAACGAGTTGATACCGTTATTTCTCGAGTATTATAAACCCCTCCTGAATATTAAAATTTAGAATTCCGATTGGCAAACTGAAAATAAAAATCATTGCTGAATTATCCCAGAAACCCTTCCAAAAACTTTAGTCCCAGATGTTCATCAAAGGGACCGACCGTCTTGGTAATAAACTCGTAAACAAGGGAGTGTAACTAGGAAAAGAGGCCACTGAGTAGAGGCATTGGCGAAATTTACAACCTGACAGGGATATTCATTTATGGGTAGAATGCTGCATCTTCCATCGTATTACTCTTGTATTGGTTTAATTGCATTTTTATCTGGTTATTTGTGTACAAGTGTGATATATTTGGTTCGCCAGGCTCAAAAAGCCGCCCCTGAGTCTGGTCGTGCTTTTCACTTCCAATAACAGGCGGGTTTTCGATTTCAAATGAAAAAAAATCTAGTATGACGAAACTGATTTTGCCGCCCCTAGAATTTGCCGCCCCGGCAGACTGCCCGGTTTGCCGGCCCTGGCGGCGGCCCTGATCTAAATAGCAGAAACGGGAGACAAAATAAGTGATTTGAAATCATTAATGTTAATATTACATTCTTACGTTGAATGTTATATTGAATCCACGTCTTTTAATTAGATCTGCTTCAAATGAAGTCATTTGGAAACACCCATTGTATATATTTTTGTGTTCGATAGAAAATAATAATGTTTTGATTCGGACGTTCAGGCAACTCAAAATACACAGTAATTGTCTACATTGTCATCATAGATCTATATCTATGATTGCCATCTATTGGGGATAATAATAATTATTGATAACACATGGACACAGATGCGTGAATATTATTAGAAAATGTACCGTAGCGACACCTATTGGCGTTATTAGCAAGAAGGAAACTTATTTCCTATCTCTTGTTCCATTTCTTCAAATTTTTCAGAGTTTAAATGTAATTTATGTTAACTCCGCCGTAGAAGAATCCAACAAAAAATCTTTCATAACAAACAGTTCATCCAATCATGTGTTATAAATGGTGCAACCAACAAAATGGCCGCCTTAGTTTTATATATTCAGAAGATACTCCTGTGTTCCTTTTACATGAATATATGAGGAATATATGAGAGATGTCTATAGTAACAAATGCACGTTCACCCAGATTCCCTGAAATTAAAATTTTGATGAATGAAACCGTTTGTTCCAGGTTCAAAGTTCCTATGCTCTGAAGTCATAGCTCCCATAAGAAGCGAAGTCGATGACATCAGCTTGATAATCGTCAATTTCGAGGACCTAACAGCCCACCCAGCTGGTTCTTTGGAGAACAGCCCCGTCGGAAAATCCAGATTTAGCAAGTGTAGGTAACCTTTAGATCTACCAACGACAATGCCACGAGGCGTCTTCCTCACAAACCTCGCTGTTTTTCAGTCGACAGGGCCAGGGCTTCCTTCAGGCAGAGTTTGAGGTTAGGCTCGAACTTGCGCGGCCGGGGGTTCCGTTTAGCCGGTTATTTGACGCCTCCGAGTGACGTCACCACTGCCGAAGAGGAAGCGGACAGGTTGGAGCAATGGTACGTTGCACTCCTTTTCTCAAATGTATACATACACACGTGAATAAAAACTTTCACAATGAAGATAAAGTTCAAAAAACATAGAAAATCCATTCTTTTAACACATAAAGATCGAATTGCTGCTTGACAAAAACTTCATGACCTAAACTGGGGTAGAAAACGGTGACGAAATAATCAATAAAACAATTTATTTGCATGAAAATCTGGTGTTTGACTTGTACATAATATGTACAATATGTTATTGAAAGATTTCGAAATATTTGACATTGCGATATACCCTTCGGGTATTGACGCAATATAAAGTATCTCAAGAATATGCTGTAAACACATATTATAATTTAACAGGTAGTTTCTCAAGAATATGTTGTAGAAACATATTATGTTTTGACAGCGTATTTTTGAAATACTTTATGTTACAACATAATATGTTTTGACAGCATACTCTTCAGATATTTCATATTGCCTCAACACCCGCAGGGAAATGTGAAACATTTCGAAATCTTTCAAAATTCGCTGTTAAAACAAAATATGTTCCAACAGCATATTCTTGAGAAACTTCCTGTTAAATTACAATATGTGTTAACAGCATATTCTTCAAATACTTCATATTGCGTCAAAACCCGCAGGGATTATCGCAATGTGAAACAATTCCAAACCTTTCAGAATTCGCTGTTAAAACATAACATAAAAAGTATCTAAAGAATATGCTGTTAAAACATATTATAATTTAACAGGAAGTATTTTAAGAATCTGCTGTTGAAACATATTATGTTTTAACAGTGAATTCTGAAAGATTTCGAAATCTTTCACATTGCGATATACCCTAAGGTTATTGACGCAATGTGAAGTATCTCAAGAATATGCTGTTAATACATATTATAATTTAACAGGAAGTATCTCAAGAATATGCTGTTAAAAAACATATTATGTTTTAACAGCGAATTCTGAAAGATTTCAAAATATTTTACATTGCGATATACTCTGCGGGTGTTGACGCAATATGATGTATCTCAAGAATATGCTGTTAACACATTTTATAATTTAACAGGAAGTATCTCAAGAATATGCTGTTGAAACATATTATGTTTCAACAGCGAATTCTGAAGGATTTCGAAATGTTTTACATTGCGACATACCCTGCGGTTGTTGACGCAATATCATGTATCTCAAGAATATGCTGTTGAAACATATTATGTTTTAACAGCGAATTCTTGAAATACTTTATGTTACAACATAATATGTTTTAACAGATTATTCTTCAGATATTTCATATTGCGTCAACACCCGCAGGGAAATGTGAAAGATTTCGAAATCTTTCAAAAATCGCTGTTAAAACAAAATATGTTCCAACAGCATATTCTTGAGAAACTTCCTGTTAAATTACAATATGTGTTAACAGCATATTCTTCAAATACTTCATATTGCGTCAAAACCCTCAGGGATTATCGCAATGTGAAACAATTCCAAACCTTTCAGAATTCGCTGTTAAAACATAACATAAAAAGTATCTAAAGAATATGCTGTTAAAACATATTATAATTTAACAGGAAGTATCTTAAGAATCTGCTGTTGAAACATATTATGTTTTAACAGCGAATTCTGAAAGATTTCGAAATCTTTCACATTGCGATATACCCTAAGGGTATTGACGCAATGTGAAGTATCTCAAGAATATGCTGTTAATACATATTATAATTTAACAGGAAGTATCTCAAGAATATGCTGTTAAAACATATTATGTTTTAACAGCGAATTCTGAAAGATTTCAAAATGTTTCACATTGCGATATACCCTGCGAGTGTTGACGCAATATGAAGTATCTCAAGAATATGCTGTTAACACAAATTATAATTTAACATGAAGTATCTCAAGTATATGCTGTTGAAACATATTATGTTTCAACAGCAAATTCTTGAGATACTTCACATTGCATCAATACCCGCTGTGGATATCGCAATATAAAACATGTTAAAATTTTGCAATGAAATTGCGAAATATAAGTGAATAGTACTTTTTTTATAGATTTTAAACATTCTGTATCTTTTCGATAGACCAGACTCATAAAAAATGGCTGAAAAAAATGTTTTTCGCTTAATTACATTTTGAAGACAAGGACCCTGTATAGTGATAAAAATAATTATAAACGTATAAAATCTATTGGCAGACTGATATCTAGGTACGAACTATAGAATTATCACATGGTATTTAATCAATCGGCTCTTATAACTTTGTATTGAGCATTTCTTCAAAGAATGTTATGATTGTTTCGCACCATTCGATGATTCCATAAGTTTATTCCATTCAAACATAGCCTCAGTTTGAAGCCAATCTTCCATTCGTCGTGAATTGTCATTTTTCAGTCATGTTTATTTCTTTTCTCAAGGTTTACCTATTAGGCTGGAATACTTTCATTCCTGTGTTTTTTTGAGATTTTGATGATCTTGTCTCATTTTGCTTTTGTTGTTTATGTTGGGATGTATCTCGTGTTTTTGTTGTTACGAATATTTCATAGATTATTATGTTCTGATTATATTTTTTCTACAGCGTGATCCGATAGGTAACTATAAAATCGCAAGTAATGTGCAGTGTGAAGATGTATATAAGCGATTGATTAAAAATTAAGAACACGAATAAAATGGTGTTGAAATTTAAACTAAACTTTGGTATCCGCTAATTCATAATGCCCAGTTTGAAGTAATAAATGTCATTGGCTGTGCTTTGTCAGACTACCTTTGGCCTATGCATGTGTAATTTAACAAATGAACACCCAAATGAGGTTTCTAGAATGAGTCTCATCGAATGTGTTATGTAACATGATCAAAGTCATGCCAAAAGATATAGATTGCGACTGTAGATGAAGTGGGGTGTGTTTGAGTAGGTATAACTCAATGGAAAGGTCATTCGACAGAGAATTCATTGAATCGAAAGTTCACTCCACCGAAGGGTCACACATTCGACAATGACGACCATTTTCTACGTATTGGTCACGTTACATGATCAATCTACCATGATATTTTCGAAAAATGATTCAGAGTCAGATACTTACCCTATCAGATATGTTAAACTGCCCCAATTTGTTTTCCTGTTCGAGGAAATAAAGACCCTGAATGAAATCGCCTGACCTTCTCCTTCATATCACATTCGTCCAACTGATAAAGTGATAAGTCATTAAATTCAACTGGGAGACAACATTGCAAGCTCCGGTTTGTTCGACCCGACTCGATTTCGCAGCAATAAACATCTGTAAACATCGTTCATCTTCACTTTCTCAATTAACGACCCCAACTTCGTAAAAGATAGCTAATCTATCCCTCCCAAAGAGCTCCCGTAAGTCTACTGCTGCCATTACATCACCGATCTCTTCCTCCAATTCCCAATCGATGCACCTTCAACTTCTCCCCTTTTCCCCCAATTATTCCATCGATAACTCCACCTAGATGATGAAAAATCGTGTTTTGAACTAAAAATAGGTAGGGAATTCGTGAGTATGGCCTTGAGGAAGCGTGGAAAGTATGATGGTTAGCCCACTTGATCTGTTATTATCCCACAATTAAATTTATTGCGGTGCGATATCATAAAACCCGATTATTTCATTTTTGCGGACAACGGAGGTTTATCGTTAAAAATAGACGTGATTCTAGAGTAAATATTTGGTTCGGGATGCTCACAAAGATTAACCAACCTGTTCTTGTATTTCTGATATCATTGCGTGATTGCGTTATCAGGATTTAGCTTTAATTCGGTGACGGTTGTGATGGAGTTTAGAGTTTTCGGGAAGAGAAACTGTGAATTGAAAACTCAATTGCACTCGACTACGTCTGAGAGAAGGTTTGTTTTTTATTTGATGTGTTACGAATCGATCGGTAGTTTTTCACGCAATATTCATTGAATGCATTCGACAATACCTGTATATTAAAGAACAATAATTGTTTCTATGAACAAGTATTTTATTGGCGACTACACAGGGTGATTGCTTATTTTTACTCAATAGCTATCTCAGTTGATATTGGTCTTACAAAAACGTTTGAATGTGCAAATTTGAAGTATTTTTTATGAGCATCCAGAATTCAGTACTAAGCAATTCACAAAGGCATCGAAAACCTGAAAATTTTTCGTGAACTATTGTTTTCTAAATGGTACACCCTGTATTTTATTCTTCTAATTAGTACAGCTCTTTCTTCTGATTTCAAATATATATACTTTATTGAGGTTACTTCCGGGAGTTTTTTGAAAAATATAGATAGTTTCTTCTAAATCTAAGGCAGCTGCGGAATGCCACACGATAACGATGCGATTTTTTCATATCAAAGGAAACGTGGATAAAAAACAACAGATATTTATTTCCTTCATATATTAACTAAAAGTTGAATTAGATGTTCAAATGACCGTCATATACGTTTACACACAGTCGATATCTTTTAATTTATTTTTTAAGGGTTTTCCTTACCTTTATGGAATATAATATTGAGGTTTTCAATTATTTCTTCCTCTATTCTGAAATTAATCTTTTTAATATGCGGTGGGACCATATACACTTCATATTTCGAATATCCCCATAAAAAAGTGTACAAGGTGATTAAGTAGGGACTATCAGGATGTCATAGAAGAGAACTTCGATATAAAAAAATCACAGCATTCTCAAGTGGCCTTACACAGCTGCTGTAGATTAAGACTAAAAAACTTATATTTTTCAAACACTGCCGAAATTAACCCCAATAAAGTATCATATTCAAAATCTAATCTACCGATTAGAAAAATAAAATACAGGGTGTACCATTTAAAAAACAATAGTTCACAACAAATTTTCAGGTTTCCGATGCTTTTATGAATTTCTCAGTACTGAATTCTGAATGCCCATGAAAAATACTTGAAATTTGCCCATTTAAATTTTTTTGTACGACCAATATTAACTGAGGTAGCTATTGAGTAAAATATGAACAATCACACTGTACAAGTATTTTTTTCCGACAGTACAAGTATATTCAGTTCTTAAAATTTGAGAGAAAAAAAGCCTGAATTGATTGGAATAAATGATTGATCTAAAAAAGTGTCTATTCGAGAATTTTATCACCTTACATAATTGGTTTTTTATGAAGATATTGGGCAGCATCTTTGAAATGAAAAGAAATATGTGATATAGTTATTCATTCTCCATACTCTGCCATATGTTCCAGACCATGATATCTATCTCTTTTCTTCCCCACATGTCGAAACTTTTTCTATTTCTCAGTTTCTTCGTATTTCTTACTCACATTCTTTTCGATTCACTCAACAATCAGGATGCTTCACCATGAATTAATTTTCTGGGTTCATCAACAAGTCATAAGTTTCACGAAACATTCATTATCGCCTTACCCAACTTTTCTTGGGTCTATTTCGTCCAGAAGTTTTGATATCTCTTATCGACAAAAGAAGTTTAGTTTTTTGTTTAATTTGAAAGGGGCTACAGTCCACTGTAATCTTATGGTCTATTGTGCAACCTGACCAAGCTGTTCTCACCACAACCTTAACACCTCCAGTTCCAGAGATCTAATGAAATCCAATATCTGGAAAGGCTTCAGCGAGGCAAATTCCTCACTCCTACAAGTCTCTTGACCAAGGCATTGTTTCCTTTGGCTTTCAACGGAAAAGCATTCCATGAATAAGTGAATAGGAGTTTCTTCCTCCACCCTACAGAATCTACAATCGTCAGTGTCCAATAAGCCTTCTCCTTATTGGTACATTTTCCTTTAACACAGAAAAGTCCTGGAATAGACATCCTCTCTGGCAAGTATAGTGGCCTTTTCGTAGCCTACGACAATAGTAACAGCTGTGCAAGTGTTTACAAGTTAACCTCCAAAGATTTCAAGAGGAAATTTTGACCATTCTGGAAAACGTTCAAAGGAGATTGAAGACCTTTTCTCCCAAATGATTATCCATGTAAAAATCCAAAGTAGCTCTTGCCAAATGAAGAAAAAACTTATGCATACTTTCTCCTCGACTGATAAACTTGTTTCCCACAGTCCGCTGACGTCAAACTCTCCCACCCCAATCCTGGAGACGACGTGGGTGCCTAAGACGGAAGTGCCATCAGCCGTGGGGTACCCCACAGTGACCCCCGCGCCAGGGGGGTACCCCCAGACGAGGGAGTACACCGCCCTGACCATCTCTCACAGCGCCCCCACCAGCCACCAGGCCTCCTTCGAGCGGGGGGAGAGCGTGGAGAGGAATAAGCACCATTTAACCAATAATAGGTAGGTAGGCACGGTTGAGCGGCCGCTCTTGCGACGTTGCAGCGCGAGAAAAATTTATGTCCGGGAAATAAGGATTTAATGACGCGAGAGGAGGCAGCAGGCTGGAGTTTGGAGGCGAATGGGTCTATCAGGGAGGAAGAAATACTGTTAAATTTGTCGCGGTTCATGGGATACTTCCAGATGATGTTTATTCTGGAGGCTCAAGACGTTTATAGATGAATTTGTTTTTGGGAACGAAATAATCCTATGAAAGATGTATGAATTGGCGTACTCCTGTTTCTCGTTCTTTGATTCAGTTTGCTTTTATTAGATTATTATTAGCCAGCTTGATGTATCAATCAGTTCAGTTTCGATTCTCTTTTCATTTCTTGACATCTTTGACTTATCCTTAAATCTTCTTGGAAAACTTATTTTTAATATACACATTTTCTTATATAGAATTTCTGCACTGCGCAAAAAAATTAAGGCACATTCTGAAAATCTCAATTTTAATGAAAGTTAACTCTGCATTGACTTCATAACTTATTTTTTATGTTCTCTCGGGAAGGTTTTGAACGAAACAAGACACATTAAATGGAAGAAAAATTTAGGATTTCACCGAATCTTATGTGAAAGAAGAGGAATGAACAACTTTCAAAATACTGAAATGCTGATAAGTGATTTAATACTCGGTATTTCCACCCCTTGCGTTAATTACAGCTCGGCAACGACGGTTCATACTCAAAATGAGAGATCTTAAAATGTTCTGATCTAATCCTTCCCAGATTTCTCCGAGTTGGATTCCTGAGTCATTAAGAGTAGCTGGATGATTTTCTGAACTTCTCAGCCTTCTGTTGAGGTTGTGCCAAACCTACTCAATCGGATTGAGATCTGGACTCCTTGCTGGCCATTCCATTCGAGAGACTTCAAACCTTCAAGGTACTCCTGAACGATGCGCGCACGATGGGATCTGGCATTATCGTCCATAAAAATGAAATTTTCACCAATGTATGGGGCAAAGGCACTACATGCTCTCTAAGAATGTTCCTTATATACTTATCAGCATTTATAGCTCCATTATCAACGACCACTAGGTCTGTGCGAGAAGTCAAAGATATTCCACCCCATACTATAATCGATCCTCCCCCGAAACCAGTAGTATTCAGGAAATTGCACTGAGTATATCTTTCATGTGGACGTCTGTATACAAGGGAACGTCGATCACAATGGTAGAGGCAAAATCTAGACTCATCTGTGAAGATAACTCTTTCCCAATCGGCCTCTTCTCAATGGATATGCTCTCTCGCAAAATCCAAACGCGCCCTTCGATAGGCTGGGGTAAGAGCTGGGCCTCTTGCCGCGACACGAGACCTTAAATCAAATTCTCTGAGGCGATTTCTTATTGTCTGATTGCTAATTTGCACCCATGAGTTTGCTCAAGCTGATTTTGAAGGAGGCGAGCGGTTGCAAACCGTTGCCTCAACGAAGAAACTCTCAAGTAACGTTCTTGAATGGCAGTTGTTACCCGTGGTCTACCCTGTCCTGGTTTTCGGACATTCATACCTATCTCCCTGAATCGCTGCAACATTCTGGACACACTTGTATGGGAAACTCCAAACCTTTCTGCAATTCTTGTGTAAGTCCACCCTTCTTCGCGTTGCATAGCGATCGAGTGTAGAAAATCAAACGAAAGAAAAACTATTGATAGAATTGATCGAGAACAACTCATTTTAGAATGGAGCCAATTCATTCAAAATCTGATAATATCATCTTTTTTTATTGTTTCTGGGAAAAAACATCTGTATTGAAGAAAAACGTTGAGAGTGGATAACATATGCATGCATAATTCTGATAAAAATAATTATCATTTAGAACACCTTCAGTTGTAGAATAAATTTGAGAATTCCATAATGTGCGTTAATTTTTTTGCGCAGCTAGGTGAAGGTTGCTGTAGGTTCGGATCTAAGACTCGTATAAGAAGAGAGAAAACACAAATAAAAATTGCAGGTTAGAGGTTGCTTCTTTGACGTTATGAGAGATAGACTAGCAGGTTCAAAACCCGATCTTGCGTAAGCAATTAGAGGAATATTCCCAAAACACTCCGTTGATTACAGAAACTGAGGAATCCTGCCATCAAACAAGCCGAAATTTAGGCGTATACAAATTGCATTTCTGGGAAACCGAACTTCCAACAACAAACTCGGCCGAAAACACGTATAATTTCCTGGATGTCTGTCGCAGTCCCAGTTGCGTTCGTTCGAGTGTTAAACGCCATTTGTAAAGCTCAGAAAACTTGCTTCTCCCGTTAGTAATGTGCGAGTTTGTTTTGATTCCTGACGGGGTGTTGAAACGCTGTCGGTGTTGCGATATCGGCTGTGCGTGGTGCTCAGAGATTGTTTCGATTTGGCCAGGCAGGTTGGAGCCGGTTGCGAAATTTAATGTAGGTTAATGCCCAGTCTAATTGTTTCACACATACTTAAATCGGATATAGTTTTTAACTTGTTTAATCTGCGTCCATGATCTATTTATTTTTCAATGAAAAGAATACATAAAAAGTTGTTTACTACAAGAACTTTACCACCACTTTAACACTGCCTCACATAATTGGTGCTATAATGGAATATTAAATATTTAAAACACTTTTCCACAAATTTTTTCCTTATTACATATTTCGAAAATCATATTGATAGATAGAAAAAATGCAGACGACGAATTTAACTGATCATTGAGCTTGTATCATCACCTATACGTAATTGTACAGTGTAACTCTTAATTTTCTCTTTTAAGTGTCGAGCGCAGTTTCGGGTAGATGGCTGCTTGTATAAAGAAATTAGCGCAGGATTGAGGTCAATAATACTGCCAATAACTTTTCAATATTTTCCATAAATCACTGATATTATTCAATAGACTGCACGATCTATTAAGAATTGACTTTTTCTCAGGTCTTGCAACAAAATATATTCTTCATTTGACCTCTACGAATTGTGAATGAAATTGGAAAAGAAAGGAATGATTTAACTTTCTTAAAATCGTTAATTTCTGTTTTTGTTAAAACGCTCTGCGACTTATGGGTGTCCTAGAAATCAAAGCAAGCCCTCAATTTTCTCCCATTGGTGGGGTAAAGCATAAAGGATTCGCAGCTGAAACTAAAGACGTGTTTTTAACTTCAGAAATATGCAAAAAGAGGGTCCTATATACATACTAGACTGTTTCAAAAAAATCGACATTTTTTGTTTTCACGAAAACCCCCTAATTATCTTCAGGGTATTGAAAAGAGATCTCTATGACAATATCAGTTTCAAATAATAATATTTATAGGTCGCTCATCAATTATTTCTATTTTCCCTACTAATAGCAGAAAAAAAAATTCTTTTTTCAATACAAAATTCCTAGAGCAGAAACCAATAGACGGATTTCATTGTGTGATACATTTTCGTGTAGACAATCAGATACTCTACAAAAATGATTCTTACGATATTTCGATAAAAGGGCCCTTTAAAAGTTATTCGATTCGATGCTAATATTGAGGTATTCTTGAAGAAAAAAATTATTCAAAAAAATCGATTCTATTTGTTTTCACGAAACTCTATTTCGAATTATCTTCAGGGTATCGAAAAAAGGCGTCTATCAAGATATTAGCTTTGAATATAAATATTTAGAGGTCACTTAGCGATGATTTCTATTTCCGCTGTTGATAGCAGGAAAAAATTTTCTTTTTTAATAAAAAAATTTTTCTTCATGAATCCACTGTGTGATACATTTTCGTGTAGGGAACTAGATGCTCTACGATAATTTCTCATGCGATATTTTGATAAAACCGCTCGTTCAAAATTTATTCGAACGTTTTCTTCAAAAATACCCTATATTTATAACTTATATTGAGGTATTTTGGAAAAAAATTCAAATAACTTTTGAACGAGAAATTTTATCGAGATATCGTATGGAACATTTTCGTAGACTATCTAGTTCCCTATACCAAAATGTATCATACAGTGAAATCCGTCTATTGGTTCGTGAACGAGAATTTTTTAATTGAAAAAAGATTTTTTTCCTGCCATCAGCAGCGAAAATAGAAACCATCGATGAGCGACCTCTAAATATTAATATTCAAAGCTAATATTTTCACAGACGCCTTTTGTCAATGCCCTGAAGAAGATTAGAAGGCGAGTTATGTGAGAGTCGATTTTTTTGAATAATTTTTTCCTTCAAAAATATCTTAATATCAGCATCGAATCGAATGACTTTTGAAGAGGCCGTTTTATCGAAATATCGTAAGGGACATGTTTGTAGTGTATAATTTTCCCCTGCTAGTAGGCAAAATGAAAATAATTGATGAGCGACCTCTAAATGTTGTTATTTGGAGCTGATATTTTCACAGAGGTCTTTTTTCGATACCCTGAAGATAATTAGGGGTGGGGGTTTGTGAAAACAAAAAAACTTGATTTTTTTGAATCAGTCTAAACATACAAAAAAAGTAGACAAAATACTATCTAATGACAATAAATGTAACGTTTCCAAAATAATTAGAATTTAATAAATATACTTCATATTCCCGATTTTCGAACTATTTTTTCCAGTTGCATTGCTAGTATATTATAAAGGATAGCAATTCCAGACCATATTAGTCCTAGATTATTATAATATCAGACCTTATTAAAATTATTTTCGCTGAACTAATATTCATTCGATAGTATTTGGTCCACTTTATCGTGGTGTGTCATTCGATTCACTAGTTAAGGAAAACCCTGTATATGAGAAACATTGAAGACAAAAATAGGGTATTAGTTTTTTAATTTTTATCCATGTTTACCTCCTGACGGCGAATAGCATGTTCAAAAAGAATAAGCCGAATTTTTTTTTACATCGATTCAGGAATGTTGTCGGAAGGTTCAATTTCTCAATGGAAGTGGCCATCAAAATTGTTTTTCCCGGGGAACTATGAAATTTCCTTCATTTCGTTTCCGCCTCCGGTAATTTCCACGTTCCTTTTACGTTCAAGATGGCAATATCTGAATGACAAACAGGATATAAAACAGTTTGGCCAAGCTGTCGTCCGTTCCTCCTGCGTCAACAACAATTTCACGTTCCGCCAGTAGGGAAGCCATAAAGTGTACGAATTGCGGAAATTTCGCGAATTCTGCTATGCATTATCTGATCGAGTCTTTTTTTTTTCAGGAACCCACCTCAAAACAGAGTTTCGCATGCAACGAGCCTAGATGCCATAGCTAGAAGGCAGTGTTTTAGAACTGGACACCCCTCTGTTAGCATTTGTAAGTGTGAAAGTCAACGTCCTCTGAATACCTAGTTAAACCCACCCTCTGGAAATTACTGACAGCGCCACCTAGCGTCGTAAACTGGAAAACAAGGTTTTCCCCCCAACGTAGGAAACTTCTCTGGAAAATCGATAAACCCAGTGGGACTCTCCTTACCTCGGATACTTTATAGGAAACTGTATTTATCCTACTTCTTAGGACAACAAGGAAACTTTTGTTCTTCTAAGTTTTCTCCAGAGTGAGGGCAACATTAAGCTCACTTCTAACTTTCTAGAAATTTCATCTATCAATAAAATAAATGCAGATTTCTATCCTCAACTACTCTTGGTATGAAAACTGTGGCTACTTCAACACCTCTTCCTGTGCTCGAAGTTTGTTTCTACATGTACTGTTATGTTAATCCAAGAGATGTCTAGTGGCATCTCAAGAAACCTTCGAAGAATATCCCTTCATCATTCTTAACACGTACACTTTTAGTATGATCCAGAACCCTACACTTCAAGCCACAAGAACTCTAAGGACTTGTTTTTTCTCTTTCTTAAAGCAGTCCCTCAACCTTAGAAAATTACACCAGAGTTTTTCTATCTTCTTTTCGTTCCTGATCTTTTTCTTTGATTAGACGCTTTATTGTTATTACAATTGAATGCATTCATTGTTGATGGACACTTCTAAGTTAACCCTATATCATAGCCATGTTGTGTTGAGCCTCATTGTGTCTCCAATTCTTCAAAGTGTTTATGAATTATTCTCAAAACTTCCACAGTTGTTTAACAATCCTCTCATACCAATAATAAGTGTACGATTAAAAATGTGTTGGATATTCATAAGATTATGTTTTTTTTTATATTCTCTGTATGAACTCCTTCAAGAGTATACAGATAACAGATGAAAAAAAAAACACAATGAAAAGATATGATATCTTTTTTTACTGAATTGATTTTGACCAAATACTCTTCGAGACCTTCGAAAGCTGTACCATGGAGTCACCAGTTTTTGATAATTTCGAGAGCAGGTTTTAACTTCGTTTTAGCGCTCGAGGTCATACTTGATTTGCCTCCCCTACACTTGTATGTAAGGAAATGTAGCCTGCTGGAAGCCATCAAAATATCCCTCAAGGGAAACCTCCTACCCGGAAACTGGGTTCGATATATGAGGATACTGAGTCTACTAGACTCAAGCCTCTTGGCAAAATGTGATGCCAATCATATTCGATTTCGAAGTGCCATTCGAAACGGTCATTTTCTTAGTGCAATGAACTTCGTAAATGGTATAGACAAAAAGTCATCCATATGGTACACTGACGGATCGAAAACAGAAAGGGGTACAGGCATTGGGGTATGTGGACCTAAAATAGGGATATCCAAACCCCTTGCAAGTGAACCTTCTGTTTCATAGGTAGAGACACTAGCTGTCTATACCTGCGCTCAAGAGTGCCTTCAAAGGAATCTCAAAGGAGTGCATATATATCACCACGGACAGTCAGGCCACTCTGAGATCACTGGAATCATACAGCCAGGAGTCTCGGCTGACATGGGAATGCCGTAATACCATAAAGCAACTGGTCAGAGGCAATAAGGTGACTCTACTATGGATACCAGGACTTTGTGTTATTGAAGGAACTGAAATAGCCGACGTTCTCGCGAAGAGAGCTTCAAGGCTGAAGCCTATTGGAGCTGAACCATTCTGTGGGCTGGTAAAAGACTAATACAAGAAAGCGGTCCAACAATGGGAAGCGGCAAACAAAACAACGCTCTGGAGAAATACTCCTAGACTTGCGCAAGCCAAGAGATTGCGGAATTTTCGCCGACCTACACTAGGGAGCTCATAAAGCTGCCACGAACTGAGCTTCGAGTAATGGTGGGTCTGCTGACGGGATACTGTCGATTCAAATATCTCTTTTATCGCATGGGAAAATCAGCAGATGAAACCTGTAGGCTATGTAGATCAGAGAAAGAAACGGCTGAACACATGGTATGCAAGTGTCCAGAGCTGGCGGAACTAAGAACCATTCACATGGGGAAGTCTGTTCTAGATCCTCATGAAGTAACAGCTAAGGCTCCTTAGGATGTCGTTGGATTCATCAATGCCATTTACGGCCTCCTTGGGATTTGAATGAACAAGTTGGGTAAAGGACAAAAGATCCTTGCGGTCGAAGATCCCGGAAGGCTTGAACTTAGCCACAATGATTCCTGTTCAGAATAATAATAATAATAATATAATAACTTCGTTTTAACTCAAAACTGTTTCCCACTGCTCTCTATTGCTTGGTTTCTTTTCCTTCTTGTTCTTATTATTGTGTACTTTGAGCCAAAAAAGCTTCTTTCATTAGATCACTGGAACTGAAAGGGTGTGGTGAGAACAGCTTCGTCAGGGGGCACAAAGACCATAAGGTCGCAGTGGACTGTAACCCATTTTTAAACTTTATATATTATTTATTCATATTTATACAATAAATATTGATACAAAAAGGTACCTAGCTGAGGTTAGTGCAACACAGAACAACTATAAAGGTCTGTAGTATGATTAAATGGGGAAAAAGAAAAACCTCAGCTGGAAAATCAAAAACATGCTTCCTTATTCCATTAGATCCTTCAGTGTCTTCCTCTTAAGAGTTTCAATATGATGTTCCAACATATCTCTTTGCAAATGTTTCCAAATGACTTTTCATTATTGATTGATATTCCTCGTATCTCTGACATATACATTCTTAAATATTTCTTTTGGATCTTGAGTTTTACATTATCACTGGGCTGTTTTCATTCTCCGATTAGATTTGTATTCATTTAAATACTTCACTTATGTAGGTTCTCTTTTTTCCAGTTGTTTGTACGTTTCATGAATAGCTCTAAAACTGAGCGATATCTTATCGAATCTCAAAAAGCATCTCCCTAATGGATTTTTTTCATTTTTCAGCCAATAAGCCGCCACTCAGCAAGCAGTTTCCGAACGTGTCCTCGGAATCGGACCTGCAAAAATACAAAACAGCACAACAAAGTCACGACAGGAAAAGCCCGAGTCTGAGCAACCCAAACACAGACTCCTCTAGGCAAAAGGTTCGTCATCAAGTACGTCATCAGGTTCTTCCATTTTATATCCATTTATGTGTGTGATCTTCGTTTGTTCTCGATGGTAACACAGTCACTAACCACTTAAGTGCAAGGTCCTAGAAAATGGGCAGAACGAGGGTAGTTTGAAGAGTAGTTTTTCTGTTAAAACAGAGTTTCTCAAATAGGTACTCTGTTTGGAACCTTTCGTCTTGTAGCCCCCCCCTCTTATTCTATTTAAAATGTTCAACATAGCTATAGAGGAACATTAACGAATTTAGAAATTGAATACGTTTAGTTTTCTGTGTTAAAACTGATGAATACACAAAAAATTTTATACAATTCGAGATTGAATTTTCTTCTTAATCTTTAAGAAGAAATAATTGAAGAGTTTGTTTCAAAATATTTCACTTGTGATAGCAAAAACCGTCAAAAAGTGTCGGTTCAATGGTTTTAAATATTATCATCTACAATTCCATATTTCATTATGGATTTTATTTTCTCTATTTCAGTATCGTAATGAGTTCATTACAGTACTAAAAGTAGTGCTGTAATGAAACTCATTACAGCATTGTTTTCAGTTATATTTTTCGTTTTGTAGTTGTCAGTACTGACCCCCGATCGAATCAAGTTTCTAATCGAATCAATTCAAATTCCGTAATCTGTCAAATTTCGTACGTCACACCAACTGCCAAGATGAAATATAAAAGTCACTAACCTGAATTTTTATTTGAATTTCGATAGTATTTCACAAAACTTGACTGAAATAGAGAAAATATCGTCTAATACTCGTTGCAGAAGGCAATTCCAACACTCATGCTATCGAAAACTCGCTCCTTCGTCGCTCGTTTTCGAACTTCGCATTCGTGTTGGAATAGGAGCTCATTCTGCAACTTGTTTTAGAATATACTATTCAAGAATTGATTTCCAGATTTTTTCTTCAAAAAGTAAACATACCTATTCTCATGACAAAAGTGCCTCCTTTCTTGCTCAACATGCAGTATATTTTTTTCTCACTTTAAAAATTGGAACCTAAGGAGAAACATTTTTTACCAGGAAAAACATTTTTCAATGAAAAGGTCTGCTGCATCAAGTTTTGTATTTATTTCTGGTTTAATCATTCGCACTGCATGAAAATTGCGATAAAAAATTCATCTTAGTAAACTTGTGTACAATATTTGATTTTCACGTAATCTGTAGAAAGATCGAAATTTGTTTTTCTGGGCCTATTAACGAACTACTTAATAGATGATTTAATTAAATTACCCAGTAGTTTCAGAGCAGACACTCCTCCCATTAATTATCCATACTGTAATTTAATTCTTAAATCTTCCCCATTGATGATCAATTGAAGTACTTGATGGTTTTTTTAGATTTTCATTACGAAGATTATAGAATAAGAAAATAATTTGAAGAACTTGATGAATCCATAATTTCTTTCGAATATTCAATCTCCCAAAGTATCCCATTCTTAACTTCTTGAAAGGGAAATCAGTTTTTTACAAAAAGTTGTTGTCAGATTAGATATTACAGTCACGAACAATTTTCTTGAAACACTGGACGTTTAAGAAGACTAAAATAATTTTCAGTATTGTCGTTGAATAAGTACGCAAACTTTGGTTGTACCCTAACATGAAGCCTAATTTTGCCCATTTTCGTCGAATGATTTCCGCAAAAGAAAAAAAAATCATTCCATTCAGACTTCACCATTTATATCACCTCAATTATTATGAATCTGCTTTTGTATCAAACTATGTTAGAAATGCTATTTTTCATTAAAATTTATTATAACCTAAGGCTTTTTTTCATATTAGAATGCATGCATTGTTTAATTGTTTGTTGTGTAGTTTACACTCTTCCTGTCTCTTTTTTGAAACCTTCAATCAAGTTAGTCTTTGAAAACTGTTGAGAAATCATAGAAATATTAATTTTTTAAGGTCATGCAAATTTTTTTTGAATTCGAGAAAATTTGATTATTTCCAGGGATACTTTCAAACATACCCTGAAAAAATCAGAAATATTGGATTGTAGTTTTTTTTGAAGATTTTTGATACTCGATTAGAACTATGTCAAACAATAACGAAGAAAAAAATGATTGTGGTAGTTGTAAAATTTGAAGTTGGAGCATCATTATCGTTTATTGGAATAACATAATTTTGAAACGCTGCAATTTCTTCTTTTTACCACATCATAGCAGCGAAATTTTTTTTTTGCACTCTTTTATTACACTCTCTAGTTATTCAAAAGATATTTTGTTTTATTTCATTTCTCAGTAGAAGCAGTACCTTTATCATAAAGGAAAATGCTTACATTTGGTCATTTTTCAAAATAAATTGATATGTCGTGAAATGTGCACTTTTCGATTAATTAATCATATGCGAAATCTTTATATCCACAAAATTCTTGAAAATGGCTACTTTGGCTGAATGAAACTCTGTTCGAAAGATTCACAAAATTAAATTTCTGCTACATTTTTTCGACGTTTTATCAGAAAAATGTTTCCAAGAGTTGCATAGTTCATTGTGAAAATTTAAAAAAATAATATCTTTTCATTTAGGCTGAATCGGAAGAAATTGTATACGAAAAAAGTGTTTCTTTCAACTTCAAGAATCCATTGTTAAAATTCATGTACAACTCAAAGACTCACCATGTATATTACAAATGAATTTTATCCTAAATGAGAGGATGACAAATATTGGAGAATTCTCATTCTCTTCGTAGTTATTCACGATATTTCTGCAGCCATCTGATAAAATCAACGAAACGGAATTTTGGACTTTGAAGTTTCATAGAATATAAGCCATTCCGGAATTCGCTGACATATTTTAATTACGACGCCGACTGAATGTTACCCCAACAAAATAATTATGTATTTAAAAGAGGTACAAATCGATGTTGACGGTCGCTTCCAGGGGCAACCATGTTAATTATAATTCGCAATGAAATTGCCCTCTGAACCAACACCTGAAATTAGTTGCCATGCATGATGGAAAAAATTGGGTCGACACGTTTGAACTTTTGAAAGTTTGAAATGAGAATAAATGTAGATGAATGAAGTCCCTGATGATTCATAAAAAAGAATGGATAAATCAGATATTGAAGAAAAAAATGATCTGGAAAAATTGGACAATTATTTTTTTCTTCTGAAAGTTTTTTCAGGGTTTTCTCAGGGTTATTTCGCATACTTGGAATGTGCATGATTGTTTGACAAAATGCAATTTTTTTATGTACATACACGAACGTTTTTTCACACGAACTGGTTTCAGTTCTCTTTCCAGGACAATGGATCAGCCAAATACTTTCAAAGTGGAATTCACACGCCAAAAATGGGGGAAAAGGTAGCACAGGTGAGTTTTTTTTTATTTCATTCGCAGCTGATGATCTCGAACACTGAGTCCAAACGTTTTTCAATGTGAAATACTCGTAATTTTTATATGATATAACAAGTGGATAAATTCTTCATTGGATCTTGAAAGGTATTATTAAGTTTATAAGATTTATACAGGGTGATCCGCGGTCAATGGTACGTTAGACGTTTACGGAGAACGGAAAGCAGGAATTCATTGAAAATTTGGTTTCTTAGACAAGAACAGATGTTCTATCGATCTAGAATATCTTTAGTGCTGCGGTGTTGCCGCTTATGTCAAAAAGAAATACTTTGTTATTTCAAATGGCACACCCTGTAAATTATTGCACTTTTCTATTCATCATAGTAACACAATTTGTCTGGTTTCTTTTTCTCATACTGACCTTCATCGCTTTCTGAGTAATTAAATGATTTCCTCTTTTTTGTGCAAAACATGGCTTTGGTTAAACATCCATAACTTCTATACTATGAATCTTAGGAAGCTGAAATTTCGTATGCAGAATGTTGAGATTCTATGCATCATGCATACGCTTCTTTTCAAACAGGGTCATTCAAAATTCCATGGTTTATCGAGACATACAAAAACGGTTGAAAGTGCATTTTTTCAAATAAGATGCCCTGTATATTTTAGAAATTACTAAAAGAAAATTGAATTTTCTATTAAATGAAAGATCATTTTCCTATAATTAGATTGTAGGATTCTGCGTTGAACTGAAATTTTATAGTTGCGCACGTGCGAATCGTTCATCGGGAAACATTTCATTGATTCTTCTGCATGTACTTGCTGTTATTTAGTCACATTGCCCATGGTGAATGAACAAATTCATCAACATTTCATTTGGATAGGTGTTTCTTTCGATTTCACTTATTATTTATGAAGAATGATCTAAAGTATTATTAACAACAAACTAATTGTCAAATCTGCATAATGTCAATTTTCATCATATAATGGTATTTCGTTGCTATCTGCGATGAATACATTTTGATATGTACAGGGTGGGCATATTTCGATGTTTTAGCACTACAACATTTGAACCAGAGGAGGCACAGGAATCTAGAGTTCCTATTTAAAAAAACATAACTTTGGGTCTCAGATTCGTAATTAAAAATGCTGCTAAAAAGACTAGCACTGGATTCTACGTAAAAAAGTGCCTGTATAATGTTTTTATTTCAGAGCTCTATCATCAGTATTAGCGGAAATAGAAATTTTTTCCTATATCACCATTATTCCAATTTTCGCTCATAACTCGAAAACAAAAGAAGGTAGCCAAAAATGAATACTACTCTTGTTAGTTTCTCCGAAAAAGAGATCTAGAATGGGGTGTCAGATTTTGTCTATCTCCTCTGGTTCAAAAGTTGTAGTACTAAAACCTCGAAATATGCCCATCCTGTACATCAGAGATTAAAAATTTTTTTGGCTAGAATCGCAGAATCGTTCGAAGAATGAACAATATCAGAATTCATTCATTATTTGGTAATTTTTAGCTCATAACCATTATCAGCAAATCATAGCAATCCGCTGAAGTTAGTCTGTATGAATCGCTCATTTTAAGCTTGTTTTGGTTACCAGTTTCAGAAGGTTCGCAAATTCGCAACAATAAAACGTGCGCAACTATAAAATATCAGTTCAACGCAGAATCTTAAAATTTAGGTATAGAACATGATATATGATTTGAAATGAAAATTCAATTCTTTTTCAGTAATTCTTAAAACATACAGGCATCCCATTTGAAAAAAAGCACATTTAACTGTTTTTGTATGTCTCAATAAACCATCAAATTTTGAGTAACCCTGTATGAAAAGAAGCGTATTTCGCAACAGTGCTTGATGCATAAAATCTTGGCATTCTGCATACGAAATTTCAGCTTCCAATAACATTTATAGTATGGGAGTTATGGATGTTAACCAAAGCTATGTTTTGCACCAAAAAAACAGGAAATCATTTTATTAATCAGAAAACGCTGAAGATAAGTATGAGAAAGTGATACCATTTGCCATTTGAAATAACAATGGTACTGCTACTTTTCGACATAAGTGGCAACACCGCATCACCGAAAATATTTTAGATCGATAGAGCATCTATTCTTGTCGAAGAAACCTACTTTTCAATTAATTTTTGCTTTCCGTTCTCCGTAAACTTCTAACCATCGACCGTGGATTAGAGCACCCTATATAATTACAAATTGAAAACAGTTGACAAAAGCTCCCGACTCTTTGTGTTCATGATTCAGAATGTCTCTCTAAACGAGAACTGTCGTCAATTATTAACAATATAACGAAACTAAGTGATATTAAGAAAAAACTTCGATTTCACGAAACTGCCACAACATTGAAAAGTTCCTGTAACCTTTCACCAGCTAATTCAAATTGAAATTTCCACGAAAAAACGCGCATGCAAGTTTCGAAGCTTGTTACGCCGACGATTTCCCAGTAATAACGTGTTGCTCTACGGCAAAAAGTCACAAACATGGCCCCATACAAACCGTATAAAAACCATCCCATTGAATCTCATTATTAGAAAGGGCGATATCTGGGGAAAAATCTAGCGTGCCACTTATTCCGCATCAATCTGAATAAAATCAAGTTGGCCGTGACACGGCCTCTCTGCTGCAGAACAATTGAGGCACACGTCCTTTCGTCGAGCAATTGTGGAGAAAATTGAAACAGGTAGAACCAGCTGAAAGTTTGTATGATCACGAAAGTTGAAATTGTTTGTTTCCGAGGGAATTGGCGAAGGTTTCATTGAAAAACAACCACAAAAAAAAAATTACAGTATCACCTTTCGAATCTCTTCAAAAACAAAACTTAGTGATCCATCATTCCTTTGGTAATTGACTTAAAGACGAAGAAACTGCAACATTCAGAGCTGTTTAAATTCAAATTGTTTTTTGAGTAAACATGGATAGTATAGGAAGGAGTAAATGATTCTCAAATATACTGCGCTAAAAATCAACGCACATTCTGAAAATCTCAATTTTAATGAAAGTTACCTCTACATTGACTTTATAACTCATTTTTCATGTTCTCTTGGGAGGGTTTTGAACGAAACAAGACACATTAAATGAAACAAAATTCAGGATTTCACCGAATCTTATGTGAAAGAAGAGAAATGAACAATTTTCAAAATACTGAAATACTTATAAGTGATTTAATACTCAGTATTTCCACCCCTTGCTTTAATTACAGCTCGGCAACGACGGTTCATACACAAAATGAGTTATCTTAAAGTGTTCTGATCCAATCCTTCCCAGATTTCTCCGAGTTGGATTTTTAAGTCATTAAGAGTATCTGGATGATTTTCTGAACTTCTCAGCCTTCTATTGAGGTTGTCGTAATCCTGCTCAATCGGATTGAGATCTGGACTTCTTGCTGGCCATTTCATTCGAGAAACTTCAACCTCTTCAAGGTACTCCTGAACGATGCACGCATGATAGGGTCTGGCATTATCGTCCATAAAAATGAAATTTTCACCAACGTATGGGGCAAATGGTAGTACATACTCTTCAAGAATGTTCCTTATATACTAATCAGCATTCATAGCTCCATTATCAACGACCACTAGGTCTGTGCGAGCAGTCAAAGATATTCCACCCCATACCATAATCGATCCTCCCCCAAAACCAGTAGTATTCAGGAGATTGCACTGAGCATATCTTTCATGTGGACGTCTGTATACAAGGGAACGCCGATCACAATGGTAGAGGCAGAATCTAGTCTCATCTGTGAAGAGAACTCTTTCCCAATCGGCCTCTTCCCAATGGATATGCTCCCTCGCAAAATCCAAACGCGCCCTTCGATGGGCTGGGGTATGAGCTGGGCCTCTTGCCGCGACACGAGGCCTTAAATCATATTCTCTGAGGCGATTTCTTATTATCTGACTGATAATTTGCACCCCATGAGTTTGCTCAAGCTGATTTTGAAGGAGTTGAAGGAGGCGAGCGGTTGCGAACCGTTGTCTCAACGAGGAAACTCTCAAGTAACGTTCTTGAACGGCAGTAGACCCGTGGTCTACCCTATCCTGGTCTTTGGACATTCATACCTGTCTCCCTGAATCGCTGCAACATTCCGGACACACTTGTATGGGAAACTCAAAACCTTTCTGCAATTCTTGTGTATGTCCACCCTTCTTCTTGCAAAACTACCGCTTGGGCACATTCATCTTTGGTCAAATTGCGTGTTTCGTGTTGCATAGCGATCGAGTGTAGAAAGTCAAATGAAAGAAAAACTATTGATCACTAAAATTGATCGAGAACAACTGATTTCAGAATGGATCCAATACATTCAAAATCTGATAATATCATCTTTTTTTATTCCTGCTGCGAAAAAACATCTGTATTGAAGAAAAACGTTGAAAGTGGATAACATATGCATGCATAATTCTGATAAAAATAATTATCATTGAGAACACCTTCAGTTAAAGAATAAATTTGAGATTTCCATAATGTGCGTTAATTGTTTTGAGCAGTTTTATTGAAAATAAAGAGGATTATTATTTTTATTACAATTTGGAGAAAAAAAAAAGAATTGAATTTGTTAATCATGTATTTGTCCACCGCGGTTATCTATAGGCTCCATAACAAGTCTTGGCATTGATGCAAGATGATGGTCTATTTCTTCTTGAGGGATTTGACACTGATCATACATAGGGAACCTGTTCCTTTCCGTTGGAGGATATTCAAGTTTTGTCTAAACTGTTGTCGATAGTTTGTAGAATTGTTCGTGATTTGATATATTGGCCATGTTTCTATGTCCTTGACAACATGAGTATCAGACCGGAGGGAAATTTCACCGGATTAAATTTAACGATCGTCCTTGGGGACTTCACGAAGATAATATTTGATAAAGAATTGAATAAATAATTCTCTAAAAAAAAATTAAATCGAAAACAGCGCTAATCAGATACTATATTTATCAATCATGAATGCATATGTCTACTGCAAACAATCGATTGTTCCCATAATAACAGCTAGAAGCGGCGTTGCGCGCCATAAATAAATATTTATCTACGTGGGAGGACATAAACACAAAATTTCCAAACCGCAATATTGTCGGAATTTGGAGGGACGTACTTGTGGCGTCATCTGGCCTTGGCCTTTCCACCTCCCCCCTCCCACTCCTCCATTCGCGTAGAGCCCGAAACAATTGCCACGCGCTGAATGAATTCTGCCTACTGCGATTTTGTCTCACATTAATGCAGAGTCAGTTATGGATTTGTTCAGGGATGGGTGGTTATTGACGTAACACGAGATCGATCAAGAGTTCAAAACTGTTAAATTGTATACTTCTTCGATGGATGAAATCCATATGGTTCACAAGTTCGAAGAAAAGTTTTGGAATGATCTAAGACCAGAAGATTCTACAGGAGTGTTTTTCCTTCTCCTGAATCCCTTACATGTAGGAAGGCCACAATATGGTTCAGCGGTATTTTCAAGAGTTTTTGCTCCTTTTCTGACAAATGTTTTGGAATTCACTAACCTAACTGAACCTTTTTCTGCCTTGAGAAAGAGAAAAAGCCCTCATCAGCCTCTTGGTTGGAACCCCAAGGACACCGATTCTACGCAGGCAACTTGTTTCCTCCCTTAGAATACCAATACTATAGTATGTATTCTTCAGCATGTCGTTCAGCGTCTTGATCACTGCTCAACCTTAACTTGAGGGGCATAGGGAAAAACTAACCAACACTCCTGATGGTTTTTTACTGGGTTTTTCCACACATCCTCCCATTGCAAGTATTTCCTCCTGAAAGACCCTAGGCCATGCTTATTCGATAACTAGTATCTGCTGTTCTTATTTTACCCACATACTAGATACATAGTTAATAGTTACAGTGGGGTTACAGTCCACTGCGACCTGATGGTCTTTTGTGCCCCCTGACAAAGCTTTACAGCTCGCCTTCCAGTCCCAGAGATCTTATGAAATCCAATATCTCGGAAGGCTTCAGTGGGGCTCATTCCTCACTCCTACCAAAGCATTCTTTCCTTTGGCTTACAATGCCAAAGCATTCTGTGACTAGGTGAATAGGAGTTTCTTCCTCCTCCACACAGAATCTCCACTCGTCAGTGTCCGATACGTCCATTCTCAGCAAGTGTTTCTGAGGCGACAATGCCCGGTAAGAAAGCCAGTGAGGATCTATAGATGGTTCTTACTGAGATCCAAATATCTTTTGGATGTTGCAAAATTCCGAAGGAACTTTTTGGAGTGATCCAACCCAGGGAGATTCTGCCAGAGTGTTTCTCTTTCAGTTTTCTCCTTCTCCAGAAACTCCTCCTTATATGTATGTACAGGTGGGCATATTTCGATGTTTTAGCACTACAATTTTTGAGGTATAAGCGAAATTTGGAAAAATGATGATATCGGAAAAAATTTATATCTCCGCTAATACTGATGATAGAGCTCCGAAATTAAAAATTATACATGCATTTTTTTACCTAGAATCCAGTGGCATAGTCGTCTTTTTTGCACCATTTTTAATAACGAAGCTATGACCCAAAGTTATATTTTTTTAAATAGGAACACTAGATTTCTGTGCCATTTTCTGAAAGCTTAATTTTTTTTATTTCAAAAATATATAACTTCGTATTGAGACCCGCATGAACATAGGTTTTTAACTAAATTCTTTACTCATATTGATACGAACCTTACGATGTTATATATTTTTGAAATCAGAAGAAATTAAGCTTTCAGAAAATGGCACAGAAATATAGTGTTCCCATTCAAAAAACATTAGTTTGGGTCATAGCTTCGTAACTGAAAATGGTGCACAAAGACGAGCATGCCACTGGATTCTACGTGAAAAAGTGCCTGTATTATTTTCAATTTCAGAGATCTATCATCAGTATTAGCGGAGATATAAATTTTTTCCGATATCGCAATTTTTCCAATTTTCGCTTATAACTCGAAAACAAAAGAAGGTAGAGAAAAATGAATACTACTCTTCTTAGTTCCACCGAAAAAGAGATCTAGAATGGGGTATCAGATTTTGTCTACCTCCTCTGGTTCAAAAGTTGTAGTGGTAAAACATCGAAATATGCCCACCCTGTACATTTTCCTATACCACAGAAAGGTTCTGGGCCAGTGAGTGGTTTCCGAGCACACTCTCTGGCAAGTTCATTGGCCTCTTCGATTAAAGAGTCCTTAGTTTACTTGCCTACCTCATTGAGTTTGGTCCGGCATTCCCATGCCGACTTTGAGTCGATGACATAGGAGTTCAGTGCTTTAATAGCAGCTTGACTATCTGAGTGAATAGCTATGTCGCAATTTTGATAGTTTCTCTCACTAACCCAAATTAAGTATTAATAAATTTCTCAAGATTCCGAGAAATCCGTTATTCCACTACCGAGAAAACAGTTTTCCAATCCTTTCTTTTGTTTGTTGAAGTGGTATATGATTGATTGTCTTGATTGTCAAAAGTTGTAAAGACAAGATTAATATTCCAATCATCATGGTCTATCGGAAATATGATATGTTCCTATCCTTGAGAAACACTTGTCTTCACAATTATTCATAGTTCACCCATAACGAATCTCCTCAACTAATCGGTGGAGAAATAATATAAAGCTTCTTCAACGTTCTTCGCTACCGGAAAAACGTGTAGTTAAATCTAGTTCTCGATTTGTTGGACAGCAGGAAATAATTTCGATATATTCAATTGGGAATCACCATAACAGTTCTCTCGGTATATCCAATCAGTAATTTGTCAAATCAGATACCGAAAACACCGTTATTTCGTAACCGAGAAAACCGTTATTCCGTCACCGAAAAAACCGTTATTCCGATACCGAGAAAACCGTTATTCCGCGACCGAGAAACCGGTGATTCCGCGATTTGAAAATCGCGGTTTTCCAGTCCCACCCCTGGTCGTTTCCTCGGTCGGACGGGGGTTGAGGAGCTCGTCAAAGTGGACGAACGTCGGTGTGGTGATTCATGGCGGTGCCCCTCGCAGCTTTGTACGGCGCGAGGGGGTTGTTCGAATGCCGACCCCTTCAAGCGACTGCCGTATCGTCTCCCCTTCTTCCACTCCTGTTTGCCGCATGTTGTTGAAACAGGTGTACCTCGGATACACTGACATTCTGGTACGGGCTCGGAATTCTCAGCGGTCCCAAACAGTTTCCGCGGGGACCTTGGGAAGTTTATGACGACAAGGGTGGATCCTTTTTTGACTCAATACCGAAATAGATGTTCATCATCGATGAAATTTCAGAGTGAAAAAAAATTGAGTAATTATCATGCGATATTACTTGCATTAATGTGTAAGGAGCCTATCAGTTGCAAAAATTTGTAGGCCTACAATGAATGAACCTCGACATTTTGGAAAAACTCTACGTTTCGGTATTTATATGAGACTTCTTCATCAGACATTTATCACATTAACTTCTAAATACATTAGGATTGATTTAGTTTTCAAATTTTCTTATGTCAGTTTTTTTTTTCTATGAATCAATTTCAATACGGTCTACGACTTTTTAATAATTGAGCAGTAACCAACTTTTAAATATCAAAATAGAACAATAATTATTTGGGTTATCACGTCCTTTGGTTGCAAAATGGCGAATGCGTTAGGACCGTACTTCTACTCCGAATTTGTGGGTCATAAGCAGAGATATACCTATGATATTTCCTTAGAGATTGAGTTTCTTGTAGAAGGTCAGAGCAAAGTGGTAATCACCTCTTCAATGCGATACTGTTATGGTTTTTTTATTTATATTTGAAATTTTTTATCAATTCGGATTTAGGAACCAAAGTTACAACAAAAATTTATTGAATTTTGAGAATTTCCTGACTTGACTCTTAACTCAATTGAAGGTTCAAAAATAATGTCAATAAATTTTTGTTATAATTTTGGTCCCTAAATTCAAATTCAATACAAAATTTCAAATATGTATAAATAAAGGAACCATAACAAAAATGGCGCCCAACGATGTCTTTCTTCTAGTAAGTATAAGTTTTGAAATGAAAATGTTAGAATAGTTATGGATTGATAGATAATTGAAATTCAATGAATCGATGAATTATAATAAATTTGAATTATTCAAGCCTCACGATGGGCGCCATTTTTGTTATGGTTTAGCATATAGTGATGACAAAATGATAATTATTGTTTGAAACAAATCGGAAGATGATATAATTCGAATGTTCTTCAATTTCCTCACTGTTTATCTTTTCACATCAAGAATTTATTTTGTTTTTAAACACAACCCTCCTTTTTCTCCAGAAGAAGTTGAAATATTATTAGTGCCTGTTGTACATTTGAGTCTGAGCTCCTCCGATTTGTCTAGAATACAAAATTTATTTTGATAAACTGCTCGTCAAAGTCTAAATGTGATTTGACCTTCATCTTCATGAGTAGGCATTTAGAAAGAAAAATTTGAATTCTTCGCAAGGGATGTATTACAGAGGTGATCATTCAAAATCAAAGTCGCTGTAATTTAAAAAAACTATGTGACATTTTACTTTGTCTGTGTCTGTTTTCCCCTCAAAAATCAAATTACTTACAAAAATATCATGCTGAAGATGTGAACTCACTTTAAAACGGATTTTTCCGAACATTCTGGCAGGTTTAGACATTAAGGTGAAATAATTTCCGAGTTATCTTTTATTCAGATAATAAAACTTTAAATAGAGAGTTCTGCGTATGATAAAAAAGGTTCGAAAAAACCTCTGCCTCCCAGTGTTAGAAAAAAAAATTTGCTGAAAATATTTTATATCAGAGGATCTTGATGTACATCCACGTGATCTAGAAGAACATCTTCTTGTAATTATTCTATGGACAGGAAAAAAACAGATCCTTCGCCAATCTACCCGAAATTCTGAATCTGAAATAAAAAAAGACAAAAAAAAACAATTATTTATAATAAATTAAATTGTTTTCGAATTAACCATCAATTTTAGAAATGTATTCGTTATATCATGTATACCCTCGAAACCACGTTGAAATGTATGAATGTGACAACTATTCAGAAGATGTTCTATTATCTCCTCAACTTCCCCACACTTATAACCATGTCTCTCAACCAAATTCCACCTGAAAAGCATGCTGTTGCATCGTCCATGGCTCGTTCTAATACGATTTAGAACAAGCCATAATCTTCTGGGGAGGTCAAATTTAGAAATTCCGATGAAAGAGTCAGTAACAAGATCTTTGGTAGAAAAATTGCATGCATCCCATTCAGATTGTCGAATCTCCATGTTGATCCTATTCACATCTATTAAAAAATTCTCCTGGACAGATTAAATCCTGGAATTCTGATGGAAGTGTCAGTAACAAGATCTTTGGTAGAAAAATTGCATGCATCCCATTCAGATTGTCGAATCTCCTTGTTGATCCTATTCACATCTATTAAAAAATTTGACTCAAATGGTTTACTCGACTTCAATTTGGGGACCTTATTATCTGGAATATGAAATAGTATGGAAATGAATTAAAATTGTTCCAAAAATTCAAAGTTGTTGTATCTGCGAATATGGCGGGGTACAATATTTTAGAGGATTATTAACCAAGGAATAGGTAAATATTTCGTACTTCCAGTGATAATCCTCATAGAAAAATTCAGTTGGGCATCAAAATGAAAATATTTTTGCATGTGTCAAAACGATCCATCAATGCTCGAAATAAAATTTCCAAGGACCGCATAATGATCAACATTTCGTGAATAACCCCGTATATTTCACATAACCTCCCGGTGAAATAAAATATAAGGGTATACTTCCTGACAATCGGCATCCGGAACCCTCTAAAACCCGATATAAAAATAACCGGAGCGAAATAAACGACACTTGCCGTCGCCAGCTGTCACGCCGCCCTCCCATCCCTCCATTCACGCCCCCAAATTCGCGACCTTTAAACCCGAAAATCGACCGGATACCCGGGGGCTGCTCCCGTACCTCACTCATCCGAAATATCATCCGATACCTTCCGACCTTTCTAGGACGCGACTCCGGAACTGTTTGGGGACCGCTGCTTTCACCTTCGGATTGATCGCGTGACAACAACTCCGGACCTCTAGGTCAGATTTACCATTATTTAAACTTATAATATACGCCGACCCAGATCCGACCATGCACAGCCCTTGGAAATCACGAACTGTAACAACATCCCTCGAACTGCCGAAGAAACGCCTGGAGGGGTGCGCGGCGCCAAAAAGAAACGTCCGTTAGCCCCGGCGCGCTCCAGTCTAGCGGCGTCATCTCGGGCGGTATCGACGGTCGCTGCAGTGGTTCCCGCGCTAGGACTCGACGTCCTTTCCGACGCCTGAAGATGGTAATGAGTTCGGTGAACATGAAACGAGACAACCCCGACATGACTGAAGAAAACATCAACATCATCAAGAACATAATCGAGGACTTCCCTGTCAACACCAACCAACCTCCTTCCCCCAAACCTAAAATCTCGAAACCGCCCAGGAAGAGGTGCAAGAACTGCAACAAATACACGAAGATCAGCAACAGCGCGGACAACGTGATAGGCAAGAACAAGAAGTATCAGATCTCGCCGAAGACACCGAGGAGTATGGACAAGAACTTCACGTATTTCAAGAACTCGAATGCGGGTGCGCAGTGTCAGAAAGAGGAGGGGAGCGAGGTGTACATCAGCTTCGCAGAGAAGGACAACCAGGAGAATAAGGATTGCAACGCCAAGGATTTCAGGAAGATGGAGAAGAGGAGGAAGAGCATCTTCAAGAGCAGCGTGAAGTCGTACACCGACGATATAAGGGACGAAGTTAAGATTTTCATGGAGTCGAAGAGGAATCAAGACACGGTGTCGAGGAACGTTAAAGAGGTGATGATCTCTTCATTCCATAATCTCCGATTTAAGAGGGGCTTATAACTTTCCCACCTCCCATCAGAGTTTATCTTTCTCTTTCAGCTACCTCGAGAAGCCTCCTCTGAATGTTCGAATCTCCCACTATTCCTTCTAATATTTAAATGCAAAAGTTCGTGAGTATGGATGTTTGTCTCACTTTCACGTAAAAACTACCGATGGGATTCAGACGAAACTTTACTGTAATATAGTTTATCTATCAGAATAACACCAACTAAAATTCATAAAGATTTTCTGTAATTTGACCATAATACAACTACAAATTCCTGCCCTCTGAGAGCTACTCATGCGTACGCTGCCTAAACCATTGAAGTTACTCGAAGATAATGTACCCTGGGTTCGTTTGTCTCGAAAAGTTCCAAAAAAAATTTAGCGGCATCTTTGTATGAAGTAGTTTCAATTCCCTCAAAATAGATATTTTTGTTGCTTTCAGTATTTAATGTAGATGAATTTAGTTCTTTTCGCACATCAATTTTGTCGAATAGTTTGATAGTTATCACGACATAAGTTTGATCTCAATTTAGAGCGATTCAACGCCAAATGAACATCGTTGACGTTGTTTTCATTTTGCGTTTCATCTTAAAGCGTATCGTAAATAGACGATGATGCCACACGCCACTAGCTGGCCTAGGCATTAAAAGGGTTGTGAACGAGATATTCTTGATAATGGAATATTTGTTGGTACATTATTTGGGCTATTTCCATTATCTATACTGTTGGAATTTACCGACGTTTCGGCAAGCATTCGCCTGCCGTCATCAGGGTGTTGTTGGTCCTGAGAAGGACCGGTCTTTGCCAAACTTGTTCCGTTTGGACTTTTGCGCTCCATACTATCCAACTGAGTTGTGGGAATGCAAACGTGTCAGAACAACTCGAGTTAAATGAGAATTTCCTACTTCAGTAGACTGTTAGTCAGAGTGGGTTGAGTTGCGGAGTTTGAACCTCTGACAGCTCGCGTTTGCATTCCCACAACTCAGTTGGATAGTATGGAGCGCAAAAGTCCAAACGGAACAAGTTTGGCAACGACCGGTCCTTCTCAGGACCAACAACACCCTGATGACGGCAGGCGAATGCTTGCCGAAACGTCGGTAAATTCCAACAGTATAGATAATGGAAATAGCCCAAATAATGTACCAACAATTAAAAGGGTTGACTGCTTATAGTTAATTCAATTTTCGAAGCGACTTATTCAAGTGAACGTTAGTATTATTTCAGT
Organism: Hippodamia convergens; assembly: GCA_038502775.1. Taxonomy (NCBI): domain Eukaryota; kingdom Metazoa; phylum Arthropoda; class Insecta; order Coleoptera; family Coccinellidae; genus Hippodamia; species Hippodamia convergens. The sequence continues at coordinate 71,941,903 of CM076609.1, read as the reverse complement.
AAGTATATTTGAAATAGAAGTAGAAATTAATTTCTATTTGGATTAAAAACGTATAAGAATAGTTATTTCTCTAATTCTGGTTCAAATCCTTCATTTTGTGGAACAAAATCATGCGACAATATTTCATTTTAGCACAATTTTCAGGGGAATATTTATTGGTAAAATGTTGTACTCCTGCCACGGATTTATTTATCATTTGTCAAATCAATGAGTGAGAAAACTATTCTACCAATCAATATTTTTCAATGCGAAAATCACTAAACAATATTTATGGAAATTTCATTAATTTTGATAAAAATCTAACCAATGAAACGGTAAAAACTTCGAAAGGTGTCTTGGGCTCGATTTTCATGAAAACATCATAAGTGAAAACCGTTTCACTATATCTTAATTTTTTTTTTAATTTTGATATATTATCGATTTCGAAAATGTGCCATAACTTTTTCATTTGCGAAAATATCTGAAAACGATTAAAATTTTCTGGAAGGACTTTTTCACCAGAAATAAGAATCTATATATTCAATTTTTTTTTCTCGTGGAAAAAATTCACATTTTTATTTCAAATACGAACTCATTTTTTGCATCTTATATTATGAAAAAAAATTAAATATCTTAATTCAAAATAATGTCTTATTCTCAGTGAAAGTGACTGTTGAAAGTTTTTATCTTTTTCAGATATTTTCGAAAATGAAAAAGTCCTCGAAATCGAGAAAAACAAATGAAGATATCTTGAAACGGTTTTCACCATAGGTATTTTCACAGAAATCTAGCCCAGGACTAACTCCTTTCAACGTTTTTACCTATCTAGTCTAGAAGTACCAGAAACAGCCAAAATCAAGCAATTCGGGATACCCTGTACCAGTATCATACGTTATTTCCTCTTATTTTTGAAATTTTCATTGCAATTAATGAAATATTTCCATAAATATAGTTTAGTGACTTTTGCATTGAAAAATATTGATTGGCAGGACTTATTGTTCAACAAGATGGAAGAATGAACCAATTCGACACATAATTACAAATTTATTGTCTTGTTCTTATGATTATAGGATTGTAGTTTGAAATATTCAAATATAGGTTTGGTTAATAAATGCTGAAATATTGTCAAATATCAACCAGTCTGTACAATCAAAAATAATTCAAGCTTATGCGCTGAGTATAGTCGATTCCGTCAAAGTTCGAATCACTATTCGAGCACTATTGAGAAACCCTGTAGATTTTCAGACTTTCCTGTTCCAAAAGAATTCTCCCAAAGCTTGTATATCAGGACTTTTCAGAGAACGAAGGTTCCCGAAATGATACAAAACTTTGTAGTTGTAATAAAAATTTTCCTAAGTTCCCCGCTCGCGAATACATCAGAAATTAAATTGAGGAACTTTGCGAACTCAATCACCAAGGCCCATCAATATCCGACTCGCATAACAAGATCTGAAGAGCAATGCAAAACTCAATTTCCTTCTATCGATCTCAATTCCGATTTTTCTCTCTAACAGATCAGAATATTCTGTTGGTGAGGTATGAATTGTATGAGAATCAGTTGAGCTTGAGCCGATTCACATCCCGATACCGATAAGGTACGAATAAGATACGTCGATCAGATGCACACCCTCCCAGATCAGGGAGAATTATTTGGCGACAGTTCGAACTATTTTTTTTTTCATTTTCTGGCAGGCTGCTGCTTGCAAATGGGTGTGTGAGCCTCAAACAGATCGTTGAAATTCGGGGGTCCGTTCTAGTTCATGACCTAGTTCTTCTTCCGAATAGAAATCCGTTGTGCTTAGACTAAATGTCTGGGTGTTTTGTTTCTATTCTTCGATTACACTGAAGGATATGTCACTGGCCACATGAAGAAAACGACGGATTCACTTAAAATATTTTTTACATAATAATCATGATAATTTTCACGAAATAGCCAGTTCGAAATGTCTCCTATCTCTGCTTGTCAATTTACAGAATGATTTATTCATTTTGACCGAAATTTCATTCGACTATATTTCTGGTACTGGATGTCAGAATTGGATGATTTTTTCAGAATTTGTAACACTTACTGGCATCTGTTGGATAAGGTATACGGAATGTCATATTTTCAGTGCCGTACTAAGAAAAATCAATTTTGTCTGCTGATGTGAAAATGATCACCCTATAGGCCACTCTCTGATTTTTTACATTTTTTTTAAACTAACTGACCCAGCAAACTTCGTACTGCCTCAATCGATAAAATTTCCCTCTTTACCTCTTAAATAAAGAGAATTCTATTGATGTATGAATAACAATGTACAAACCTATTTCAATGCAATTAAATTTTTGGTATATTGTGTTCTTTTTTGTATTCCACCTTATATATTTCCTTCTTAAAAAAAACTAATGGTTAGTACAACTTTATTCATCTTTAAGGCGAAACAAAGTTCTCCGGGTCAGCTACCTTCTCTAATTGCCAATTGCCACAATTGGTCCCACCACCATATCCCCACGCTCTTTAGTTTCTGAGATAAAAATGATTCTAAACATTTCTTGGCCAACATTATACCATAATAGTTCGCTTTTTATTTATTATTGAGGCAGTACGAAGTCTGCCGGGTCAGTCAGTTTCACAATGCATGTCTACACAATACTGCTGCAACAATCGACGAAATCTCAGCAAATAGTTTTCAGCATTTTAACGAACCATTGAACGAAATGAAGAATCATTCATCGAGCTCACTTTCTCGGTGGTTTCTTGGCCTAAAATCAAATAATTCAAATTTGTAAATGTAGACATTTTTAATTTTAATGAAGATACTCACCATTCAATGGATTTATCATCTTTATATTGAAGTAATTATCCATCATCACCTTTCCAAAACATAAACGGGTGTTGTAGAGTATTGCATGAACGGTGTGTTTCATATATTCGTTGCAATTCTCCAGTATTCCGACTCGGTAGAAAAATATCACGCGTTTCCAAGTTTTGACCTACGATAACAATTGTCACTTCGTCTTTTGTAGGGGCGTTGAATTGGCGTCATGTGCTCCAACAGTTCGTTTATCGGCTCTAATCACAACCTTGTGATTGTCACTTGGCATACGTTCCAAAGCAGTTTTAAACAATCGAACCAATGCATAATGTTCATGAAGAAGTTGCTGCAGATCTTGAAGAATTATTCTTTTTACATCTGCATTAATTGATTGACGTTGATCATCCATATTGCCTATATAAAATAAATTTGGAGGAATTTATGATGTGTATCTTCAAGTGGTTGTAATGATCCAATTCGATGGTGAATCTGGCCTTGTATCTAAATAGCAGAAAGGGAAGACAAAATAAGTGATTGAAATCATTAAGGTTAATAATATATTCTTACCTGGAATGTTGGATTTAATCCACGTCCTTTAATTATATATGCTCCAAATAAAGTCATTTGGAAACACCATTGTATTATTGTGTCAATGTCTTGATTCGGACGTTTAGGCAACTCAAAATACACAGTAATTGTTTACAGATATAGATAATTATCTATATCTATGATTGCCATCTAATGGCGATAATTAATTGTAGAATGGGGATTTGTTCAGAACATTACATTATAAAATTTTCCGTAGTGTTCGGAAGAATAATATGTGTAATAACACATGGACACAAATGCGTTAATATTATTAGAAAATGTACCGTAGTGACACACACCTATTGGCGTTATTCGCAAGAAGGAAAATTATTTCCTATTTTTTTTTCCATTTAATCAAATTTTTCAGAGTTTTGATGTATTTCATCTCAACCCCGCCGTAGAAGAATCCAACAAAAAATCTTTCACAACAAACAGTTCATCCAATTTTGAGTTATAAATGGTGTAACCAACAAAATGGCCGACTCAGCTTTATATATTAGGATGATGATGATTCATGATGATGGCGTTTTGTTAACAATTACCTCAGCTTATTGTATGACATTAAAGATCTATTTATTTCAAGCACCACTTATCGCTACAGCAAGCTATTGCAAAACGGCGCAAGCAAAGTTGTATGCCTAATATATGATGATAATTGGCCTAACTTCATCCCCAGTTAGTTCCATTCATTGTCTGAGTTGTCATCCAATTTCATATAAAATCCCAATGACTACAGTATGTTACACTTTCACATCAGAGCTTCCGTTTTAATTAAATCCAAGACAGGGTGAGCTTATGAGACCAACATTGACGCAGAGCATATACATTCGTTATCGAGTGAATCCCAAGGGGCTGAACCCAGAAAACTCTGTGAACTCCAGTTGGAATTTATACTGTTTGAACATTGATATAACTAAACCTTCGTATTTATTCAGCCATATTTGTATTCGAGTGATATAATTGGAAACTAGCACAGAAAATTGGTAATTGAGAGTTATAGGAGGAATAACAATCTCTATTCCAAGAAATACAACGAATATCGCAAATAGTCATTGGAGAAAGTTTTCCTTTGATGGTTCAATAATTTAAAAAAGTTTAATTCAAGTGGAATTCTACATCAAACAGTTCTCGGAAAATGTTCACTCAAGTCCATTTTTCGTGATTTCTTGTGGACCTTTATATCTATGGTTCTTTCATTTCGAGTTACGCATGACGTCAGCGATCGCAAGGAGCACATTGTTGCGAGACTGTTCAAAAAGTTCTTTCACTGACAACGAAACACTCGTATAATGAATTTCAAAATTTAAGATTCTACCCCGAAGGATTTATTGATTCTGGAAAGAACATGTGGAAAACTATGAGAACAACAGAAGAAATAAAATGAATAAGTGCAATCAGAATGATGGTATCGGCAACACAGAAGAATCTTAAAAATATAATTCAGCCATATTCCTATAGCCATCTCCAAAATGCAGGGAACTCCTGTTTTGAAGGGTTGTTATCATCGCGGGAGGATTAATTTTATTCAGCTACAAGATCTTTTATGAAAGGTCACCCTGCGAAGTAATTGCTAACGTGTTCTTGCATATTTTTAGGTTTTCTCGTTTTTCATGGGAACTGTGATATGGGGGGGGGGATACCGATTATAAATTTTCCGTTGGCACTGCAGCGAAATATACACCAACTCACAAAGAAACATTATCTTCCGAGATAAAATATTCTTGGAGCCTGACCATTATTAGTTATACAAGGAGTGAAAAAAAAATTTCAAAAATTTTTTGTTTTGTTTTTGAATTTGATAGTGTAAGCAATTCTGAATATATTCGTACTCAAATCGTTGCGTTTGTCATAATACTTTCCAAATTATCGAGAAAAAACCGAAGAAAAAAGGGAGATAAGAGTATTCGGTATTATGTTTGTTATTCCTAATCTAGATATCTTAAGCACAAACCGTCTTCACATTTTTGAAGTCGAAGACTGTGGAAAAATTGTACATTTCTAGAATTTTGAAAAACTCGTCACAGGGTGTTCCAAATGTTGGGTCAAAAATTGGGATCAAGATTGTCCCATTACTTTCGTTTTTCAAATTAGAACCCCATTTTTTTAAGATTGCGTTGGATTCCGCTAAGAAAAATGATGATAATGTTCCGAAATGTTAATGCTCCTAAAATTAATAATTCTTGAGTTATTCAGGATTTCCTGATTTTATGTCCTTGGTTATAGAAGATAAATTATTTCAATAACTCACTAGTGACAAACCTCTTTTCTGAGTTCATTTATCATTGTTGATATGGAACAGATTTCATTAATTTGGCGCTACGTACGACATGAAATCAGAAAATCCTGAATAACTCAAGAATTATTAATTTTAGGAGCATCAACATGTTAGAACATTATCATCACTTTTCTTCGCGAATTCTAACGCAATCATAAAAAAATAGGGTTCTAATTTGAAAAACGAAAGTTGTGAGCCAATCTTGATCCCAATTTTTGACCCAACATTTGGAACACCCTGTGACGAGTTTTTCAAAATTCTAAAAAGGTACAATATTTCCACAGTCTTCGACTTCAAAATTGTGAAAACGGTTTGTGCTTAAGTTATTTAGATTAGGAATAACAAACATCATACCGAATACTCACGTCTCCCATTTTTCTTCAGTTGTTTCTCGATATTTTGGGAAGTATTTTGACGAATGCAACGACTTGAGTACGAATGTATTCGAAATTGAATACCTTATCAAATTCGAAAACAAAAATTTCGAAAATTTTTTTTTCACCCCCTGTATAACTGAAAGTGGTCAGGCTCCAAGAATATTTTAGATCGGTAGATAATGTCAAACAATATCATAATCTCAATTTTCAGATATCGAATAGGTCCAGTTCTCCAGAAACGCCTAATAGGCCGTCGAACTTGGTACACCCTGTAGAAACGAAGGTTGAAATGCGGAAAGACTCCGAACATCTCATGCAGTTTTCTCGTATTACATCTATTTAGATGTGAAGATAACGATCTGACATCTTAGTTTACAACAGAGTTGCAGTGTTGCAGGGATATCAAATGAGATATGATCATATATGGAAACCATTATTTCACATATTTTATATATGCTTTTCGAAACGATTCGAAGCTTTTCAAACTTGTTATTTACCAGAAAAGAAATCAGACCGAGAGTTAGAAATTTTTTTTCAGAAAATTTGTTCCACACAAGAACATCATATTCCTTCATCAATTCGTGTTCTTCTCCTATATTCAACTCAATTGAAACTTTATTCATTCTCAATAAATTATATGATTCCCATCTTTCGATAAATCAAAATGATACAGCTATTCAACTCAATTCTCTTGTCGTAAATTATAACTCAAAGTACTAAACTTAATTTCTACCCTAACGATTCTTTTGAATTCGATAAAGATTTCAATCTGAAACACTTCAGTTACACATCCACAAACAAAATTCGCGAAGAAAACTGAAAATTAGGATACTTTTTAGCTAGATATTGTAGCTGGCTGTTCGTCAATAATTGTGTGAGGTTTCTTTTCATACCGCAGAATTCGTTTAAATCACAACCTTTCTTGAATACCATACAAAACCACGTTAATGAATACGTAAAATAATAATCACCCTGTGGGTGGACAGAATGAAAATAAGGGATGTACAAATGTTCAATTACAAGTTTCCCAGAGATGACTAGCTGTTTATGTTGTCCCCACAGAGAAATTCGCTTTTTCGTTAATTCATGTCGGTCCAGCTTCTGGCAATTTATTTCAAAGCTGCTTGCTTCTGTCTCGAAAATATATATCAGCGTATAAAAACCATTTGTTGTTTCTTCTGGAGAACTGAGAAGATGGAGGACAATACTCTTGAAGCCATGCAGCTTCTTTCCACTCGTCTTTAGTGCATTGTTGTTCCACAACTTATTTTCTAATTGGAAAAGTGGGGTTGACTACCCTTTGCTGCTAACCACAACTGTAGAACTTCGTTCATAACTTGAATGGTTTTTTCTTTCTATAAAGTGAAGTAACCTTCGATTTTTACAGGGTGAACGAATGGGCTTTCAACGTTTTAGGTACAATGCAAATATTTGTGAGAACTTTAATATTCAGTTCACTTAAACCTTAATTCATTTTGTTGGATATACTCGCTTCTATCCCACCTTCGAATATTATTATTATAAAAATTCGAATGAACTTGACAAGAAAAAGAAAGAAGAACGAAATGAATGACTCTTTCATCGTGGGAATGTTGTGTTTGTTTCATTTTGGACTATTCATTTTTTTCTTTTCCACTTTCAGCCTTCACCAGTACTTCAAGAATTCATATGCTTCATTCCATTTCAAAAACCTTCAATATTTATTCAATTTCATTACAATAATATTCGTTTCATTCACTGTTGATCAGTACTACAAAAACGAGGAAATATGGCAGTCAGGGCTGTCTCTAGCGAAATTCATTTCTTTAAAATGCAAAAATTGAATATTCGATAATCCAGGTTCTCAACACCGTGAACACAGTATCATTTGTTCCCTTCAAAGCTACTCCAAGACAGGGAGGATACAACTCTCTCCAAAGCTCCGCTCCAGTATTCTTTCTCTTCCTTGATAATTTTTAGATTTTCTTTGTCGACAGTTTTGTCACTTTTCAATCGCAGTTCTAATTTCTTCCAACTCTTGTAGCAAGTGAAATAATTAGAACTAGATTCATGACTTCTTAATCTAAAGTATATCCAACGAGAAGCGATAGCGCCAGTAAACAACTAGACAGGGTTATGAATATTTTCATTGGCTGCCGTTTAGTGCTTTCTCCGTCTTTTCCAAATCTGTATTACGACAATCAAGTGATTCATCTGAAATTCTCAGTTGCTTTCGTCGACGTCGGTACATTAAATCCGGTCCTGATGAATTTGGCCACGCATTGTTGTTTTGGCGCGCTATCTCTTCTCGTTGGATAGATTGTAGGCGAGAGATTCATTCAATCGTTTGCTCTTTTACAATGAAATCTTCCATCGATTCACTAATTGGTTTTTCGGAAAGTTTACAACAGGAGCAGAAGATTTTATTTAGCTATTTGTAATAGATTAACCACCGCTGATGAACTCTTCGGAATGATATACTGAAAAACGTCTTTCATCTGAATTGAACGGTGAATTTATAATAACTGCCAACTTGATGAGGTTGATTAGAAATCAGAATAATTCCCATGTTATCATAATCAGTAACCTGAAAATTCTTGTTCAGTTGGGTCTATCGGGTCGGTCGTGTATTTGTGTCGATACTAGTATTATCTTTATGATTGTGTTGCGATGGTCCTGCCCAGAAAAATTATTGGAATGAAAAAAGATATAAAATATTAACGATTATTATCAGTTGAAAGTTTTGTTCCTACAAAGGGTTCACAAATTTTTTTTCACTGCGAAGAAAAAAAAATTAGATAATAGAGGGAAAAACTCACTTTGCACATATACACTCACTCAACAATATTAAAATAAGTAAACTGCTCCACATGAGTTGGGGATATTGACTTAAATTGCAAAAAAAATTTAGTTTAAATGAGATTTTATGATGAAAACTCATATTAATATGATTTCAAGTTGCAGGAAATAAAATTAATTTTAGCCATTAGATCTGCAGCGTATACAAGGTGGTTAAGAAATAATACAATGTATGGCCTCCACGGGCATCAATAACAGCTTGACATCTTCTTTGCATACTACACACGAGGTTGTTGAACATATCTTGAGGAATTTGGTTCCATAAACGGGCAGAAGCTCTCTCAGATCATTTAAGGATTCTGGGGTAGGTTGATGATGATCTAATCTTCTTTGGAGCATATCCCATGCATGTTCTATGCAATTCAAATCTGGTGTGTGCGGAGGTATCGGTAAATGTGGAATACCAAGCTCCTCGCGCGCATTCTCAACTATGGCTGTACGTTGCGGTCTAGCATTATCGTCTAGAAATTGAAAAGTTTCACCAATAGCAGTGTGAAAATTTGGCAAAACATTGTCAATGACATGCTCCCTATAGAGTAAGGTGGTCACATTCCCAGGACAAATGTGGAAATCTGTGCGGCCCATACCATAACACTACCCCCTCAGAATAGATGGACTTCTTGGGCATAGCGACGATTACGAGGTATGCGTGGGATTGTCCATAGCTTTATTTTTCGAGAATCTGAAAATCATCCATATCTGGATTCATCAGTGAAAAGGACACTACGCCATTGATCATTCCAATTGATATGTTGCCTTGCCCATTCCAGTCTTTGACGCATATGGTCACGTGTTAATGCAACTCCTCTTAATGGACGTCTAAAACCTAGATTCACCTCTCTCAAACGTTGTCTGATGGTTTCGATTGAAACTTGGACCCCATTTGCATTTTGAAGAGTATTCCGTGGCATTCTACACGTAGATGTAGGCTTTCTTCTTGCCGAAACGGTGATGAAACGATCCTGAGCAGGTGTTGTTTTTCGTCGCCTACCAAACTTTGGTCTTTCCAACACGTCACCTGTCTCCCTGAACCTATTCCAAAGTCGAGATATCACACTTTGGCTGATTTGGAGCCTTTCCGCTACAACAACCTGAGTTGGACCACAATGTAGCATTCCGATAGCCCCATTAGCCTCAGCGTTTGTTAATTTACGTCTTGGAATTTTCAGAAAACTCGTTTAAAATCGAAGCCGTTGATAAATTGTCTCCATTTCAAAATAAGAACTTTCATGAAGCGTATGCAAAGACCCAAACTTCAGAAAAAAGGCGACCAGATTGACGAAATGTCTCATACTGATTTTTATTGGATCGATTCAAGTTGTTATTGGGTTTTAAATGATTTTCTCGACGATTACATACTTTTCAAAACGATTGAATACGATATTCCTAACTCGTGTGGAGCAGTATATAAAGTATATATATAAATAGCTATATTGCACTTCTGATAGTTTCTCTCTAGTTTAATATCTAGACATCATTCGATTGCTAAAATTTCTGTTTGGAGAACACTTATACACGAGCCTAAGGACACTGCACACTCAACTTTAGCCCCGTAGATCCAAGCGTCAGCTCCTGTGTTAGTTTTAGAGGCATACCATTTTAAGGTAATTTATTTATGATTGTGGTCGGTGTACTGTATTTTCGCTTCCATTCCTCTCTACTGCATAGCATAAACCCATAAAAATATCCCACATCATGAAAAAAAGCTAATAAAAAAACCTTAACCCCCAAATGCGAAACAAATCAACGCGTACGCCAAATTTGCATCCCATTCTACCCTTCGATCTCCATCGACGGCGCGACGCTGAGCGTCCCGACGGCAGGCCGCCATGCGCAGACGTCCACAGAGCAGATCCTCGCACACAGAATCCGCAAAGGACTCTCCATCCGTTCGGGCATTCCGTGAAAACAGTCGAACGTCGATATCCGAAGAGAACGGAAACGCTGCTTTGTGACGTGTCGATTTGTTGAAAAACCGCCAACTATGACTTAAAACGGACGTTGAACGTGAAAATGTCGCCCCGAGAGGACGCCTCAAGAAGTGGGTGACCCTCCATAAAGCCCTCGGACAGGAAAAAACAGGTTTTGCGAATCTCTCCCAAGCTCATTGTATCGTATTCTATGGTAATTGTTTGTGTACGTTTCTTTTGGTTGTTGAGTAGTGTTGGGTTCGAGTTCTGTCGAATCTAGTTGGCTTTGCCTGTCTTCTGGTAGATTTTCCTTTGTCACGATTAGAACAGTCGGTGCTCCCTTTTCCACTCTTTTATGACAGGCTTGACTTTAGAGGTAGAAGTATCGATTAACGAACACTTATCCTATATTTTCACGGATTTCCCGTTGAAAATAGAGTAAGGGACCAGTATCTAGAAGATTTTCTCTTCCGGAAAGGTTTAGAGAGAGAGATAGGTAGACGTTGTTCTTTGTTTTGTTTCTGGGCTTCATAGAACGTTAGGTTCTATGGTTGCTTGAGTTGGGGGCTTGTTTGACACTAGAGTTTAGGTAGTCTCTTTACAATTTTTCCGATTATTCTGCTTGTCTAGACATTATATATGCGAATTTCGCCGTTCCCGGTATTTTCCTCTAGAGCATCCCATTGTAGATAATTCTACCCCCATGGGGAATTTTGACATAAAGCCGTCAAGGTGGAACATACCCAAATGGATGTGTTCAAATAATGGAACAAAATAACCCAACATGCAAATAGCGAAAGAACATGCACATGTTTTTTTAATGCTCCATATATTCACGCAACTTGTTGTCAGACACTCATTATATATTTAGGAATTGGTGTAAACAAAATAATGAAATGTGTTGTACATAACGGTTCAGCGGTTCAAGTGGATCAGCTGAACCATATTTGAAATTTGAACCCTTTCATATTCGTATTTGCTTTGCTTTATATGCCGATTCACGATTATTAACTTTTCCGTGTGATATTTGTTTTCAAATTCATCGAATTGAAAAGAGGACATATCTGGTTGATATAACTTGTTTTTATTCGTAATCACTTGCTAATTGGCCTATCGAGTCTGTTGAACTGTTCATTTTTCATTATTTTTGAATTGGAATTCAAAATCTAAAATATCTGATGAAATCCAAAACATCATATCATATTCATCCTTCATTGAATTCTCAAATATGCTTTCATTTGAAATTTTATTTTTATTTTATTTTTATCTCGAGGCGTCAGGTTCTTATTGAGAATAAACTGGGTAAATTTTTTTTATAAACTACTCTTAGGAAGCAGTTCTTGATGCTAAAAATATGTTCATCTCTGCAAAATACATCTCCTGTATACCCAATCACTTTTTAAGTGCATTTTTCGTTTGGAAAAATTTTTTAACTAAAAATTTGATTTGAAGAACTGTAAAAAAAATGTTTAATGCTCCGTACATCGGTAATGAAACCTCTGAACAGACATACTCATGTTACCTGAAAATTATCTCCATTATTCTAATTCTGAGTTCTTTTATTCCCAATTCCTGATTTCTTTATTTTATCTTCTTTAATTTGATCTGTTGAACTAAGCAATTCTCCATTTTCCTTTTATTCGAATTTATAAATTCAAAAACTTGTTAAATCTGGAACGTTATTTTCCCTCATCAAATGATAAGTTATAATTTTTTTTTTCAAATTGGATTAATTTTATCTGAAGAAAAAAACAGAATTTTTAATTTCATTCATTGTTGTGAAACTTCCCAAGGGTTTCCGCAACGAGTCTCTGAAACAAATATTTAACTGAAATAAGAAATTGACTTCGTTAAACAAAATTTTCGAGTTTAAGCTGTACCCAGCAAATTTCATTGTGAGAAGATCATCAAATTCGGAGAAATAAATTATAGAAATAATCAGGAACTAAATGTGAAGAACAACCAAATTTCATGATTTTGATTACTTATGCTTATGACCTTCCAGAAGAAATTAGAAAAATTGTTTCCAAATTCAACATAAAAACTATTTTTACAACACAAAATCATTTGAGATCTATACTAACAAAACTGATCCTTCAAATGAGAAACAATTAAGAAAATTGTGTTTGCTTCATTCTCTATATTTCTGCAGAAACTTCTACATGAGGAAATGGACATAAAAAGAGAAAAGATAACGTGAACATAAAAATAACATGAAAAATAGAGAAATCAGTAAATCGCAAATAACAGATCAAGTGTGTTCCAATAAAATAGATCATACCACAGATTGGAATAACACAAAAATTGAATGATGAAACCTGATCTTTTAAAAAAAAAATGACGATTGAAGAATCCGCTGTATTTATTATAATAATGTTGCCAATTTCTCAGTGATCTTAATTGGATTGATTTATTGAAAAAAAAATGACAAATTTCAAAATGAAATGAATCAATTTCAACATATATTGACAAATTCCAATTGATACAGTAGAAGTTCTCACGAGTTTGAAGATTTTCTCTAATTTCACCAATTTTTACCAGAATTCTTATTTGATTTTGTTCTTAACACCGGGAGAGCATTCAAACTATCCTTTATATCCAATCCAAAAAAATCCTTTCATGAGGTGCGAAGTTTTTTTGGAGTTTAAGTAAAACACGTATCCAACGAACATAATGAAGCAATCATTATCCCAAGAAGATAGAGACTGATGAAGCAAATTTCCTTCACGTACAGAATATTTAATAAGCAACAAAGGTGTCGAATAAATGAAAACATGATATTCGATCAGATTAACGGAATAATTAATTATCCAGAAGACTGTGGACTCCCCTGGTATTTTGGAAAACGATTGTAGCCTTCTCTGATTACAGATATTAAGGGATGCTGCAGTGCATTTTTATTCGTTTCCATTATAACCAGATATAATGATTATTCATCGGCACCATAAAAGTATTGAATAATTGGATACACAAGATCATAGTATTTCGGAGAAGAACTCATTACAGTCTTAATGAATATCAAAGGATTTTAAGGGCTGATCAGTACCAACGAGAAACGAATTCTTTGAAGGACTAAAACAGGAAAAACCACCTGTATACTGAGCCGACGTTTCGTTCATTATATGAAAGTCCTCAGGGCTCTAAAATAAAATAACCGGTGAATCTGAATGAGCCAAAACGATTTAACAATTGTCGAGAGAAACCTCTTTTATAGAACAATTAAAAAAAATAGGTGAAAAACAATTAGTTCCTCTCTTTTTTTCACCATTTTAAGAAAAGGGAAAAAAAGATGAAAAAATTATCATATGTTTTGAATTATTTGTTTATTGATTGTTTCTATACCTAAGTTTGAGTTGTCTTAGACCTTCAATTCTATCCAAAACAATTCATTAATCTTTGAGATGAACTAAGAAATTTAAAAAATAACCTCGTGAGAAAAGAAAACTGTGGTAGTATGGAGTTTTATCGAGAGAATCTTTTAGATGAGAAATTACATTATTGTTTTCCAGTTTTCTATCTTTCCTAGAGACGAGATCATTTTTTTTTACAATATTCCTTTCAGCGGATTTTAATTCGTTTTTTATACTCCCCGTCAATAAATTCCGGACAAGCAAAATTTTTGTCAAATTCAACACCCTGTATCTTTTTTCGTGGTTCTCCGATTTTGTTGAAATTTTCACCATGTATAGTATTGGGTCTTGTTATATTGACCTGAAATATATTTTGCGAAAATACCTGTAGTTCATCCGTTATACAGGTTGAAACAAAACCCTGTTTTATACCCTTCATTTCTGAACACCCTGTGGTGAATTTGAATATCAACAATTCGAGTGGCCAGCCAGAAGGCCGCATTTAAATCCAATTGAATATGTATTAATTTTCAGATATTTGTTTATGTTTACTAGTCGATAAGGTATTGTTATGTTTTAAATTGTTATAAAAATTGAAAAAATGCAACACTTTCTTTGAAAATGTGTATCTTTTTTTTGAAGCAGATACTGACGTAAATCAAAAAACATTTTGTTAAGAAAAAGTCACACTTCAAATTAAAACTAAATGATATCAAATTTTCCGTCTCAAATTCACCACAGGATATTCAAAAATGAAGGGTATAAAACAAGGTTTTGTTTCACCCTGTATAACAGATGAACTACAGGTATTTTCGCAAAGTTAATTTGAGGTTAATATAACAAGAGCCAATACTATACATGGTGGAAATTTCAACAAAATCGGGGAACCACGAAAAAAGATACAGGGAGTTGAATTTGACAAAAAATTTTGCCTGTCCGGAATTTATTGACGGGGAGTGTATTTTGATTTTTTTAGTATGTTTTTCTTGTAGGAATTTTCATTCTGACCTTCAGGTTTAATGAAATCGATTCATTCAAATACGAAACAAGAAGAAGATTGTGGTATCGATGCCGATATTTTTCGTCAGACCACAAACGAATCCAATTGTTCACGTAATTTTTTCTCTTTAGTATTCCGGCGATCGTTCGAAACGGATCGACAGAGACAGGTTGAGTTATTCCTTGTCCCGGCCGTTTTACATAACGCATTTAAGCACTTTCCATAACTTTCCACTCGGAGACAACAAGGGCTGAATATTATCCGATTGAAATAGACGCTTATACGGAGAATACGAAATGAGCATCGATCCAGTTCGGTTTTTCCAACTGGATACATGGATACCGGCAATGGGACATTAATAAATTAAGAAAAACTCACCGTCCCATCGATTGGATGAATCGTTTTACGAAAATGACATTTTCCCCATTGTTAATGGAACGCGTTTGATCGTTCGTGCTTGGATATATGGGAAATTAACAGGAAAGGAGAACATCACCAATATTCCTACCAATGTGCGTTGACATGTGTCAATACAATGACATTGATTGATTTGAACAAAATATGAAAATTTAAAGAAAAAACCTACTTCAAAAAATCATCCAGAATATGCACTGAAAAGTTAAAAACATAATCATGTTTTTGCAACCCAAAAAGATAGAACCTATCGTAATCAAATCTAAATGAACACATTCGAATAGCTATGAAAAACATACAATGATCAGCAGTAATTTAACTAGTGCAATTAAAATTTTCGATAATTTTTGGGAAAGATGCTCGAATGCAAATTACGTTGAAAAAGAGCACGAGTGCCTTTTTCAGTTCAACTTGCATGAGTGCAGATTTGTCAAAAATTATCGATTCATTTGCAAGAGTTAAATTTCATAAGAAAATTGTATGAATCAATCAAATCGTATTATGTCACTGTCTAAGTGCAATACCGAGATTTGGAAAACTTCTGCTGTAGATTTCGATAAGAATATAGACAATCTTACGCCAACGATTACAAAAAAGTCAAAAACGTCAGAATGCAGACAATTTCAAGAGATTGTGCCGAAAAAAATCACTCATTAGAACGAGGAACATCGGTGGAAAAAATTGCCTTCAATCTAAAGGACTGGGCAAGCAACATGGATGTCTTTATGAAGAATGTGTGGAGAAAACAATGTGGAACGTGACAGCAAAACTTGTTCAGGAAAAATATAACGAAGATTTCGGCATCGCAATAGACCCATTTAATGATGTAAGATTTAAATCGGCTAGGGGTGCACGAGATGCTGCTCGCAAAATGTTACAAATGAACCCGGAAAAGAGAAAAGAAAGCTCATCGGGTTTTATTTACGAAGAATTGCTGCAAATTTTGAAGCTTTACAACGAAATAAGCCGGAGGGTCTGCAGAAGAAATTTTTTCATCTCACATCTTTTGAGCTAGCGTTTCGAAGAGGTGAGGCAGCCAACTGTTCGACGGATTTCTTTCAAGAAGAAAAATTCAATGATGAAACAAGCACAAATAGTCCAGTGTTTTGAGAAACCTGCCAAGGAGGAGGCCGCATATTTTCGAAAGAATCCTGAGAGAAGTGAAATGAAATGAAAATACGCCAGTCAAACGAACTATACAGGGCGTCCCATAACTAGTGAATCAAACCTCACACCACGATAGAGTGGACCAAGTACTATCGAATGACACCAATTTAAGTCGTTAAAAATGTTGGGTTTCCAAAATACTTAGAATGTTATGAATATACCTAAATTACCCATTTTCGAACTATTTTTTCCAATGATATGGCGACTATAAGATTGAGGATAGCGATTTTCGCTACAATCGCTATCCTTTATAGAATACTGCCCCTGTAATTGAAAAATGTAATTCGCAAATCGATAAAATTATGTATATTCATAAAATACTTATTTTTTTGAAAACGCTAGCTGGTCTACTTTGACGTGCTGTGACTTTTTATTCACTAGTTATGGGACACCTTGTATAGTTAAGTTCAACCACTAAGTATGTATATTAGACTGATTCAAAAAAATCGACTTTTTTTGTTTTCACGAAATTAATTAAATTATCTTCAGGGTATCGAAAAATGACCTTAGTGAAAATATCAGCTCCGAATAATAACATCTAGAGGTCGCTCATCAATTATTTCTATTTTGCCTACTAATAGCAGGGAAAAAATTTCTTTTTTCAATAAAAAATTCCTAGAACACAAACCAATAGGCGGATTTCTTTGCGTGATACATTTTCGTGTAGGCAATCAGATACTCTTCAAAAATACCTCAATATTAGCATCGAATCGAATAACTTTTGAGGGGGCCGTTTTACCGAAATATCGTGAGGGTAATTTTGTAGCAAAATGTATTACCCAATGAAATCCGTCTATTGGTTTCTGCTCTAGGAATTTTTTATTGAAAAAAGAAATTTTTTCCCTGCCAATAGCAGGGAAAATAGAAATAATTGATGAGCGACCTTTGAATATTATTATTTGAAGCTGATATTTTCATAGAGGTCTCTTTTCGATTTTCTGAAGATAATTAAGGGGGGTTTCGTGAAAACAAAAAATGTCGATATTTTTGAAACAGTCAAATGTATATTTTTCATTTCATTTCACTTGGGGGAATTCTTTCGATCACTGTTTTTTTCGGAATTGCAATACCAACTTGAAGCTCAAAATTACGTTTTGGAATAGCTGATTGAAGAGCCCGGGTTTCAATGTTATTATTTATACCGAGCCAAATATCGATGCCGACTAATTATCGTGCAATTCTCGGAAATTCGATTCGTTGGTCAATTTTCTCTTTTCCAAATCCTTAATAATTCAGAGTTCGCCGATCAAACGCTCCAATCCGAAACGTGCAAAATCGCAGGAGATTCGAACGTAAATAGAGTGGATTGGATAGAGTTGACGGAAACTGGTAAATATCCCTTTTATATTTCAGTATTGTTTGCTTCCAATTCGATTACGAGCATCAAACAGGCAGCTATGATTTGTGAAATTGGGACTTTGGAAAACGATTAATTCTGGACGAAAACAAGAGTCGTATTTGTGTGATGACATATAATTACCCCACTTATTGGGCAATCATAATAATTCGATCAATTTTTTGAAGTATATCATTTTTTTCAACCCGACGCCTTCGCCATTTTGTACATCATTTAAGATTTTTTTAAAGGCTTTCAATATTGATAGATCAATGCCAAAACTTGAGGAAAAAAAGAATTCATATAGAAATCAAAAACTTGTAGAAGTTCCATCCATTCATAAATTCAATAACTGGAGTGGAAAAAAAAATTAAACATTAAAAAAGAAGTTGTAGAGAGATTCATATTGCCAAATGCTAAGAATATTGAAAATGGAATGAAGTGTTTCCGAGTTTCCATTATTATTAATTGGTTGCAGAAATATCAATTTGAGAAAATTTAATTTCAGTTAAATCTGAAATAATATGAAAACTAAATAATTTGTAAAACACCTGATACCATGTTTTCGCAAATCTTCGATACTCTGATTTTCAGTGTTATAAAATTCATCATTATTCGTCTGGAAAAATCCTTTTAAAGTGACGTTTTCATTTGTGCCTCAAAGAATCTTAACTCATAGACCTTATTAGTATAACAAATGACCATTAGAGTTTCTCTACAAAGGAATGCTCCAAATAATGTTAACTAGAAAAGGGTTTCCTAACGAATCATGCAAAAAACAGAACTTCCTGAAAAATACTCTAATGGGGAGATTTCTTTTGGAATCATATGGAATAATCATCCACGGCTCAGAGTAAAGAAGATAAAAACGAACCAAAATAAATCCTGTCGATCGTCAACAACAAGTTAAGGGGTATGACATTCGGTATTAATTTTAATGGTTGTTTATCTGGTTTTTCCAAATCTCTCCTCTTTTCAGTTATTCCCTTAATTCGCTTGAATGTTCGTCGTTTTCTCATTTCGAGTTCTTATACAGGGTGTAGGATACTTATCATAGCATTATGTTCAGAAAAAATCATTGAGATCAACTAATGCTTGGTAGACATTTTGCGGTAGTTATGATTGTATTAAAAATTCAACAAGATTCGTCATTTGCGGAGGTTTTAATTTTCAGCTTCTATATGAAGAAATATGTGGTTGAGGCACATCGAATGGTCTCAAATATCTATGGTGAATCCGAAACTTCATCATTCATTCTTCAACAAGGTACGAATCGTTTGAAAAAAAATTCAAACGATTCATTTCTTATAATTAAGTGCAAGAGTTCAAGTAGCAAATTCTCAGATTGATTTTCAAAAAAAAAAAGGCGTTTTAGAAAATACTGAAGCCTCCCAGAATATAAACTGCTCCACATGAGTTAGGGATATCGACCCAAACTGCAAAAAAATATAGTTTAAATGAGATTTTGTGATGAAAATTCATATTAATATGATTTCAAGTTGCAGAAAATGCAATTAATTAAGCCTGTAGGCGTACACAGGGTGGTTAAGAAAAATCGAATAAAATAACAAAATCTTCTTCCCAGAGAAATCTATACAATGTATGGCCTCCACGGGCATCAATAACAGCTTGACATCTTTGCATACCACATACGAGAATGTTGAACATTTCTTGAGGAATTTGGTTTCGTAAACGGGGCAGAAGCTCTCTCAGATCATTTGAGGATTCTGAGGTAGGTTGATAATTATCTAATCTTCTTTGGAGCATATCCCATGCATGTTCTACGCAATTCAAATCTGGTGAGTGCGGAGATATTGGTAAATGTGAAATACCAAGCTCCTCTCGCGCATTCTCAACTATGGCTGCACAGTGCGGTCTAGCGTTATCGTCTAGAAATTGAAAAGTTTCACTAACAGCATCGTGAAAATTTGGCAAAACATTGTCAATGACATGCTTCCTGAAGTGCAAGACGGTCATATTCCCAGGACAAATATGTAGATCTCTGCGCCCGTTGAAACATGTCCTGGCCCATACTATAACACTAACCCCTCGGAATGGATGGACTTCTTGGACATAGCGACGATTACAGGGTATGCGTGGGATTTTCCATACCCTTATTCTTCGAGAATCTGAAAATCGTCCATATCTGGATTCATCGGTGAAAACACACTACGCCATTGATCGTTCCAATTAATATGTTGCCTTGCCTACTCCAGTCTTTGATGCTTATGGTCACGTGTTAATGGAACCACTCTTAATGGACGTCTAGAACCTAGATTCACCTCTGTAAAACGTCATCTGATGGTTTCGATGGAAACTTGGACTCCATCTGCATTTTGAAGAGTATTCCGTAGCGGATGTAGGCTTTCTTCTCGCCGAAACGGTGATAAAACAATCCTGAGCAGGTGTTGTTTGTCGTCGCCGACCAAGCCTTGGTCTTTCCAACACGGATTCTGTCTCCCTGAACCTATTCCAAAGTGGAGATATCACACTTTGGCTGACTTGGAGCCTTTCCGCTACAACAACCTGAGTTAGGCCACCCTGTAGCATTCCGATATCCCTATTAGCCTCAGCGTTTGTTAATTTACGTCAAGACATTTTCAGAAAACTTGTTGCAAATTGAAGCCGTTGATGAATGACTCCATTTCAGAATAAGAACATCCATGAAGCATATGCAAAGAACCAAATTTCAAAAAAAAGGCGATCAGATTGACGAAATGTCTCATACTGAATTTTATTGTATCGATTCAAGTTGATGTAGAGTTTCAAATGATTTTACAGTGATTTTCTCGAAGATTTACTCTTCAAAACGATCGAATAGGATATCCCTAACTCTTGTGGAGCCGTATATTTCAATCAACTTCCAAGGAAAAAAATGATGCCCGCATCCTTTTATGAAATCTAAAATTGTATTGCGTTCAAAATATCAGGGTTTTTTCCCCATACTTCACATCGAGACTGATAAATTGATAGAATGGAATCCAATCGAATTATTCTTTACATTTCACGATCTTTGGGTTTGATGTGAATGTTCTGGGAAGACATAACATTCACCTGGCTCTTGTAGTCTGAGATTGAATCGATTTTACGCGAGCCTCGGGGGTGGCTTACCTACACAAGGGTGCGAACACCAGTGTACCGTGATTGAATCTTGTCACCTGTGGCATTCTTGCGACCTGAGCGAAGCAGTTGCTCTCAATGCTCATCCGTTTTTCGATGAATTGGAGGGGCCTGACTTGGCGGATGATCAAACGATGAAATTTTGCCCGTCTGATTCGACCTTAAGGGGAGGAATTTGTTTTTACACGTGCCGTTTCCCGTCCGATTTTAATTTCGTCGGAATAATAACGATTTCGCTGGAAATTCGGCTCATTTTCACGTCGGAGTTCGCGAAACTGCGGAATGCCGAATTGTGGATTGTTTGTTTTGTAAACTCAAAACGACGGCAGCTTCTCGTATCTTGGAAAACTTTTTTTTGCGAGTGAATTTCACCGAATTTCCTCGATTCAGACCAGAATTTTTGAATATCAGAGGTTTGGGGTGGGGGAAGGTTCGCGTTTTGATTCATGGCTGCATTCAACGAAGTGGAAAGTTTTTTCCTTGAATTTTCCGTGAAACTAATTTTTTTATTCATTCGAGAATTAAATTACATTTATGGATTTTGGCCATGAAAAATCCAACTGAATTTAAATGAACCTTTTAGGCAGTGCTCAAGAACGGTGAGAATCAAAGAATTTCTACATAAAAGCGCTTCTTGAAAGAAAAACTTGCAACGTATTCAGTAGAACTTCCACGTCTCTTCAGATATTCAGGAAGTTATTATGATACTCGCTATTAAAAAGGCAGAACATTGGCCAAATAACTGTTTAGGTAGTAGGGGCCTAGTGAGATAGATTTTCAGTTTGAGGTGAAAGTAGCAAGAAAAAATGAATGAAAAAAAAATTTGACAACTCATGTTCGGCAAGCCCACTTATATTTCTCGCACAAATTTTCTTTCTCTTTATTGAAATTATTATCTCTATTTCAGTATCGTAATGAGTTCATTACAGTACTAAAAGAAGTGCTGTAATGAACTCATTACATTTATGGAAATTATGTAATTTCACTGATTTGTGTTTCGTTTTTACAGGTTTTCAGGGTAAAGGCCATCTCAGTAATTATTTGCTGTTTCTTTATTTTGATATTCGTCATTCATGCTGAGAATTATTTCATGGTTTTCCTGCATTTTTCCATTTATAGTGGTTTCAGTTAGAAGTCCATGAAATTATGATTTTTTACAAACCATATGAAATAGATAATAATGATTAATTTATTCCCAGATGAGCAATTGAGAATTTTCAATCATTTATTCCTATTATGTTCACCATGATTTTTTCAGTTAAGTTTCCAAGAGCGATAATACTCTTGAAAGAATAATCAATCAGAGCTTAAAAATAAAAGTTCTGTTTTGCCGTTTTCATTGAATAACTCCTGAACTGTTAGGCCAATATCGTCAATTTTTTTTTGTTGTGTTTTCAATTGTCTGGAGAAGGTTTTCGTGCAAGAAGAAATCAAGAAAGTTGAGCTGAACATAAGAAATAAAGAATAAAATTGAGATTTGTCTGACGCATTGGCCAATTAGTTACCGAAACTTTTCAAGCTTATAAGGAATAATTCATAAAGTCACTTCGACTTGCAGGAGAAACAATAACACAAAAGTCACTTATCTGATTTTTCATTTGAATTTCGAGAGTATTGCACAAAACATGACTGAGTTAGAGAAAATATTGTCTAATGCTCGTTGCAGAAGGCAATTCCAACACTCATCTCCAGAAAATGAACAAGTTTTCAGACCTCTTTGCATGAATCTGGAGAGGGTTCATTCAGAGTGATAAAAATCATGTATTAAAATAAACTTTTAATTCACATTACTTCCATAAAACATTATGGGCTAGAATCTCGATCCACAATCAAATACTGGTCATATAATTGAAAAATATAGTTCAAAAATCGACAATTTTAGGTATATATCTTAATACATAAAACTAAGTCGGCCATTTTGTTGGATGAACTGTTTGTTATGAAAGATTTTTTGTTGGATTCTTCTACGGTGGGGTTAACATAAAATACACTAAAACTCTGAAAATTTTGATGAAATGAAAAAAAATTGGAAATATTTTTTTTCTTGAGAATAGCGCCAGTAGGTGTCGCTACGGTTAATAGCGTTATAGTGAAAGTATTATATTTGATATTAATTCGGTGAACTACATTTTCTAATAATATTAACGCATCTGAGTCCATGTGTTATTATCTTTTTATCTTCAGAACACTGCGAAAAATTTCATGACGAAATGTTTTGGAAAAATTCCCATTCTACTATTATCGCCATAAGATGGCAATGTAAACAATAACTGTGTATTTTGAGTTGCCTAAACGTCTTAGCCTTGGAATGCTGAGGTCTTTGCGCAGAACTGAGTGCAGATTCACAATGGACAATCTGCCCTATTCATTTTCGCTCCCGGGAAAAAAACTAAAAATGGTGTTCTTCACGAGGTACTACAATGAAGGAATTGTAAAATGTAAAAAAAAGTTACCTCTTTTCTTCTCAAATAAAGAGAATTCTTCTGATGTATGAATAACATTGTACATACCTATTTCAATGCAATTTAATATTTTGTATATTTTGTACTTTTCTATTTCACTAAATATATTTCCTTTAAAAAAAAACCAATGGTCAGTACAACTTTATTCATCTCTGAGGCAAAACAAAGTTCGCCGGTTCAGCTAGCTCATCTAATTGCCAATTACGACAGATCCCTTACGCTTTTTAGTTTCTGGGATAGGAAATTATTCTAAACACTTCTTGGCTAACTTTCAAAAATTTAACAGCTGTTTCCAGACGACATCGTTTGGCCCAACACATATAGTTCAGTCCACTTTCAAGGTATTATACCATAATAGTTTATTATAATATTGAAGTTGCTTTTTTATTTAACGATAGAGGCAGTACGAAGTCTGCATGGGTCAGCTAGTATTCATTGAATTCTAATCATTTTTGAATTGGTACATTTTCCCTGAACTAATGTTGTTGTCATTCAAAAGTATTCGTTCTTCTCTATCGTGATGTGATGTTTGGTTGTCTAGTTTTAGGACACCTGTATAAAAAAGACAGTGAGGGAGAGGGAGAGATAAGAACAAAAAATAGACGAATCAAGTTGATGGGAGCTTTCAATTGTCTGCGAGTTTATAACATAGAAAAGCGTACCGCTTCTTCCCCTCTATCGGCTCATTTCGAAATAATGAACAATAAGAGCATCTCCAGGTTTCCCAACCGGAACTTTGCTATCATTGTGGCAATTCTGGCCTCTAACTCACTTTTTCACTTATAGCTAATAGAAGCCGCTCGAAGGGAAAATGACGAGCCTCATTCAATTTGGTACCTCTTCATGCCGTCAGCCTGGCCCTAACGACATTCGAAAAATAAGGGTAAAGATTGATTCGGGGCATTAAATATTAAAAATGCCATCGAGCCGCATCACGAAATGCTCCCTCGAGTAGCAGTCTTGTTTTTTTTTGTGGAATGGCAGAAATTCGGCTGTTAACAAGGGATTTATCGAAAAAATTCATATTTCTCAACGTTGTGATGATCAGTGTTCGTTCAATAAATATCTAGAGGGTATTTCATGGATCCATACAACATATTATTAATATGAATTTTTTTTCTCTCAAGCGCTGAGAAAGAACACGTGTTTAGTAACAAGGAAAGAAAGACAAACAAACAACATAATAAGATATATCCTAGAATTTTTTGTGCTCGTTTTTGTGTTATTGTTTCTCCTGCAAGTCGAAGTGACTTTATGAATTATTCCTCATAAGCTTGAAAACTTTCGGTATATCTTTATCTGAAACTTTTTTCAAGTAACGAATTGGCCAATGCGTCTGACAAATATCAATTTTATTCTTTATTTCTTATGTTTAGCACAACTTTTTGAATTTTTTCTTGTACGAAAACCTTCTCCAGACAATTTAAAGCACAACAAAAAGGAATAACAGTTCAGGAGTTATTCAATGACAACGACAAAACAGAACTCTTATTTTTAAGCTCTGATTGATTATTTTTTGAAGAGTATATTCGCTCTTGGAAAGTTAACTGAATAAATCATGGTGAACATAAAAGGAATGAATGATTGAAAATTCCCAATTGCTCATCTGGAATAAATTAATCATTATTATCTATTTCATATGGTTTTTAAAAAATCATAATTTCATGGACTTCTAACTGAAACCACTATGAATGGAAAAATGCAGGAAAACCATGAAATAATTCTCAGCATGAATGATGAATATCAAAATAAAAAAACAACAAATAATTACTGCATGGCTCTTACCTGAAAACTTGTAAAAACGAAACACAAATCAATGAAATTACATAATTTCCATAAATGGAGGTGTGTTGCCAGACTGAGAGTATATAAGGTGTCATCATTTGTCTCAGAATAATTAATAATAGTATATTTTGTTTTGAAAATTGCAGAATGAGCGTCTATTCCAACACGAATGCAAAATTCGTGAGTGTTGAAATGCCTTCTGCAACGAGTATTAGACCATATTTTATCTATTTCAGTCAAGTTGTGTGAAATACTCTCGAAATTCAAATAAAAATTCAGATTAGGGACTTTTGTATTGTATTTTGGCAGTTGGTGTGACATACGAAATTTGGCAGATTATGGAATTTGAATTCATTTGATTTGAAAATTGAGAAGATCTGAGGTTAATACTGACAACCACAAAACGAAAAATATAACTTAAAACAATGCTGCAATGAGTTCCATTACAGCACTACTTTGAGTACTGTGATGAACTCATTACGATACTGAAGTAGAGAAAAAAAAATTTATTTATCGATGTTGTGTACTAATTTTAATTACCTACTTTGAAAATACGGTATAAAATAGTCAATACAAAGTAATAAGAACCGGTTGGATGACATGAATGCAATGCTTTGTGATGTTCAGATCTGGAAAAAAATCATGGAAACATGGGAATATCAATGTTGATTTCGTATAGGCTCCGAGTCTAGTAGAACAGTGAAATAATCAAAATCTCATTGCGATCCGATAACAAATAAGGGACTGGACTGTTGAAATGGCAGATGTCGGCAGGAGTGGTGGATCTCTAATGCTGTTTGGAATCCACACATTAGTCGTTAGTCACATCCAAACGAGAGATTATTTTAAATTTCCATTCTTTTGAAATGGTCTTCTGGAAAAACTTCTCGAGAGGTTCGCACCTTATAACATCGGTAACCATTTCTTTTCAAAATATTCCGGACAGTTGTAGCGCCCAAATCGACTTGTTCAGCGATTTGTCTGCAATAGAACAAGGTGCACTGATTTCAACAGCAGCTAACACATTCACTTCATTCGTCAAACGACTTTCACTGATGGTCTTCGATGGTCTCACAATCCTGCAATGACGGCATGTTTGTGAACGCCCACATTGATTGAGTTTTTCGATTATTTTGGCCTCTCTTCAAAGGCAACAATAAAAGAAGTACCATTTTATAATTTGAAATTTCTCTTTAACCGTAAACATTTTGATTTACGCGACTCTTATTCATTTTCAAACAGTCTAGCTGTCTCATCTATCATTTTCGTTCGGATACGACTAAGGTCTAATGTGTGAAATGCAAACTGCAGCAGAGATTCCCCACTCCTTCCGAGATTTGCCATTCCAACAGTCCAGTCCCTTATTTGTTGTCGAATCGCAATGAGGTTTCAATTATTCCACTGTTCTACTAGACTCGGAGCTCATTCGAATTTAACATTGATATTTCTATGTTTTCATGATTTTATTCCAGATCTGTATAAAGAGATATATAAGAAATATACGGGGTTGCCCGTCTGAGAACAAACACCCTGTGTATACCACTGCCATGTTGAAGATCTACTTTCAGTTTATATATCAATATGCAAAAAACCTTTCATGAATTGTTCAATTTATCGCTCTTCTTTATTTCATTTCTATTTTAAATTTTTCTTTTCTGCAGATATTCGATTTAAGTAGCGCCTATTAATTTCCAAAGATTTTTGTTTTCGGAGCACATTTTGCATCTATGTTTTTTTAACTTTCCTTCAATCATGCCTTTTCAGGCTGCGTAATCAAGGTATCAAAACAATTTCCCGCGATCGTAAACTCCGGAAAAACATAGATTTTCCACCAAGAACAACTTTCAACAGAGCAAACGAAACGTTTGAATCCGCCAAACGTAATTCGCAATCAATTCGATTCTGTCTTTTCAACCAGTGGAAATGAACCTTTTTTCTGGACCCACCAGGGGATTGCGTTAATTATTCAACGGTCCATCCCCGCGGCAATCCAAAGTTTAGTTTCATCCGCAAATATGAGATATTTCATCAAAGCCGAGTCTTGTGATGCTTAATGAGTTAGCGATGTTTTACTTGACCTCAGCTTTAAGAAGTCGATAATTGGGTCTTTTGCCACAAGTGTTTTCAGCTATTTGGTGAACAATTTCGCGAACTCAAAAGGATCTTCTGGATAAAAACACCAGGTTTAAGGAAATTCAAAGAGATCAGAAGAAATCTGACAGATGATGAATCTCTATTACCGCAGAATCTTTAAGTAGAACATAAAAAAGAAATAGTTCAACTAGTTGACTCCAGAGGAGATTATGTTCATCCTGTCGCAGCCGCCGATGTTTTTTCCACATTACTATACTATACTATACAAGCTGATAAAGAAACTACAACGATCAGAAGGAGCTGTTTAAATTTACATTTTTTTTTTTTTTATAAAACACAGATCGTATAGCAAAGAGTGAATGATTAAAATTTGGAATCAAAAAACGGAGGGTTGATGCACAAAGTAGGTCTTTTTCTCCTTGAAGGAAACTATTCCAAGCTACTTGTACTATGTGTCTCAGAGCCTCCAAAGTCTGTAGAGACTGGTCGAAAGTTCCAAGTCTTAAATCCATGAGCTTCCAAATATGCTCTATGGATGAAAGATCGAAGGAATAGGGAAACTATGGCTAAAGATTCACATGAGTCCCTTCAAGAACGTTTGAACTAACTATGGCAACATAAGGTCGAGCATTACCTTGCTGAAATATTGGATTCTCGAGCCGGTCAAAGTAGGGGAGAACATATGGTTCCACTATTTCTTGAAAGTAACACAGCTCTGTCAAGTTACCTCGAATAAAGACTCAAAAGGTGACCTACTTGCATGTGCAATTGCACCCCATACCATATCGCCTACTATCCAGTGAAGCTCAACATCAGAATGATGTTGTTTCTCCCAGACGTCGTCTAACCCTTCTTCAGCCAGCATCTACACCCAAGCAGATTCATCAGAAACTGCTACCTATTACCATTCCACATTCCAATGTTGTCGTTCTTTGTACCACTGTAATCGTTGCCGGCAATGCTAAACCGTAAGGCCTTGGTTTCCTAGAAAACGACTTCAATATTCGAGTAACGAAAAATGTTTACGTGACAAAACTTTCACGATGTTTGCCCGAAATTTCGATCAAAAATTTTTATTTAAACAGTATGGGAATCCGGGGCAATATGGGGTACCTAACTTCAAGATCCTGATTTTTGTATAAAACATAGTAACTCGACATAGCCATTTTGAATTTAGCTTGCTAAATAAGTTTTTTTTTTAACTTTAACCAACTTAATATCGAACTAAGAATTTTTACGTAGTTTGGTAATGTATTTTTCAGAAAACAGGGCCCCGTTTTGCCCCGTATACTGGGCAAATTCGGGTACTGTGTCTGGCTTCATGTATTAGATACGTGTAAGTGAAATAACACATTTTTTTACCACAAAACTTTTATTCATATGATCTCCATTATATATTTCACAATCTATAACACAATCTTAAACACATTGCTGGCGCTTCTTTCATTTTAACGAGTTATCCATTTCGCATATTTTCGTACCATCTGAAACCAATACAAAAACATAATAAATCTCAATACTTAGCATGGGGCAAAACATGGTACCCAAAGATGGGTTAAGACGGGATCTAATTTTGACCCAAATGACCTGCTTGAATAAAACAAGAAAAAACAATTTAAAAGGATTTTTGAAGCCATGCGTTCGATAAAGTATCTATATGAGGGCAATATCGATATAGCATACACAAAACATCAATAACTTTTCGCAAATAGTACATACCTTAAGAAAATATATGATCTACTTTTACAACATAAGGCGTTTATAACACGATGGCGGAAAAAAACAAACTTACGTCCACCCGATTCGTACTGCTTCTATTGCGGGGATAAGTATTGGTAGTGGAGATACCCCGTTTTGCCCTGGATTCCCCTATACAGAGTGTTCTACAAGTTCGATGACAAACTTTGACAGAAGGTAGATGTGCTTCTTTTGAACATTTTTTTCCCATGAACATAGGTACGATTCGTTTTCGTTTCGGAGTTACAAGCATTTGATGGTGCACCAACACATAGAGGAAGACAAGTAGTCAGTTGGCTGAATAAACATTTACCGAATAGGTAAATGGACGTGAACATAAAAATATAATTTCAAATGCTTGTTATCTTCTAAACAAGAACGAATCGGATATATGTTCATAGGAAAAAAATGTTCAGAATAAGCATTGCTACCATCTGTCAATGTTTGTCATAGAGCTTGTAGAACACCTTGTATATTCACTAGTATATTAACGACTCGTTCTTGCTGTTTCCAGCAGTACATGATCTTATAGGTATTCTCTCATATTATTTTATTCTTTATCGGTTTACATGGGGAAGTCGGTTCTCCTAAGGATGTCGTTGGATTCATCAATGCCATCGACGGCCTTCTTAGGAACTAAATGAACGAGTTGGGTGAAGGACGAAAGATCCATCCTTGCGGTCGAAGTTCCCGGAAGGCTGAACGTAGCCACAACGACCCCCTTTCCAGAATAAAATAAAATTCTCACCTAATTGAAGCAGTCTCAAATTTTCTTAAGGTTTTTTAGGTATGAGGTCTATGAAAGGCTGACAAAAAGCACGATTTTATTATCAGTCGATTTCCACTGTCTCCTGGGTTGTTTTTCAAGATCTCTTCATTTGGATATTTTTCTTCGTGTTTATCAAGTGTATTCTTGTTACTCTGGATGACAACGTCCATAAGAATTGCTCTATATTCATCTTTCAACAATACGATGAGGTTTGGTTTTTTGTTTAATATTTTTCGATATGTTCTTTTGGCCCTCTTCCTCCTTTTCTTTGGCTCAATAGAGTATAGAGTTGTTGAAGTTTCATTTCCTGCTCCTGATGTAAGACAGCGAGATGTCTATTCCTATACTAACTTCTTCACCATCTTCAGCTATGCTGAGTGCCATCGTTACATAGCTTCTGCCCTCAGCAATTCTCTTGGCTGCTCGCTCAGCCACTTGATTGCTCCACCCCCAAAACAGCCACCAACAACCTTAAATTTCACAGGGTAAAAACCTACAATCCAAGCTCTTCTAACCCCAAAATGCTCTCATCAATGATCCACAATGAAGAGCCACTCCAGAAATCCAAGTGACGACTACACCAACCATCCCGACTCTTTGCTCAAAATGGCGGACAACCTGCTCCGCCCCACCGACATACCGCTCATCATAACCTCAACGACCTCGTCGCCCGACCTCCCTCGCAAAGACAAGACCCCCACCCCAATCGAGCGCGCCTCCAGCAAGAACCGGAAACGCAGCGAGAGCAGCCAAGACACCTGCGAAACGCGCAAGTCCAGTCGCGCGAGCGACGGGCGCAAAACCGCGGGCGACGGGCGGAAGATCAGCGACGCCGGCTACCGGAAACTGTCCACGACCGACGCCAAGGGCAGGGGCATCGGCGGCTCGCTCAAGTACGACATAGGGCGAAATCGATCGGTGTCGAATCTGATCGGCTTTCCGGCCAAATGGTCCAGCGTGAGGATCAAAGGTACCGGCTTCGAGGAGAGCCGGAAGAGCATAGTGAAGATCGAGCCCTGCAATGGGCTCGGCAACAAAGGCAACGAGAAACTGATGGGGCTCAAGAGCCCGACGCAGGGGAACATGAGCAACATCGGAAACGTGAGTCTTGATGTTGTACGTGAGTCTTTCGATGTTTTGCATGATGATTCTACGAGTTTAAGACGACCCAGCTCACTTTGCTGAAGATTAATGTGTAACAGAGGTTTTATTCATTCTTTCTTTATCAAATCCTTAACCTTAGTTTAGTTTAGTTCAACAGGAATTAAAGTCCACTGCGACCTTATGGTCAATTGTATCTACTTACCCAGGAATCTCATGAAATCCATTATCTGGGAAGGCTGATTCCTCTTTTCCACAAGTTTCTTGTCCAAGGAATTGTTTCCTTTGTCTTACAATGACAAAGCATTCCGTGACTACGTGAATAGGAGTTTGTTACTCCTCCCCACAGAATCTGCACTCGTCAGTGTCCGATAAGACCATACTCAACAGATGCTTTCTAAGGCGACAATGCTCTGTAAGAAAGCCGATGAGGAGGTGTAGTTGGTTCTCACTAAGATTCAGATACCTTTCGGACCTCGTTGTTTCAAAATTCTGAAAGAACTTTTTGGAGTAATCGATCCCTTTTCGCCAGAGTGTTTCCACTGCAACCTTGTTCCCCTCTCAAAGCTGCTCTTACAGCTCACCTTCCAATTCAAGAGATCTAATGAAATCAAATATCTGGCAAGGTCTCAGCGAGGCAAATTCCTTACTCCTACAACCTTGGTTCTTGACCAAAGAATTATTTCCTTTGGCTGACAATGCCAAAGCATTCCGCTCGTCAGTGTCCAATAAGCCCATTCTCCACTGATGCTTTTTTAGGCAACAATCGTAAGGAAGCCGGTGAAGAGGTTTAGTTGATTCTTACTAAGATCCAAGTACCATTTGGATATTGTATTTTCAGAGTTGGGAAGGAACTTATTGGAGTGAGCCATTCCTGGGAGATTCCGCCAGAGTTTTCTCATTTTCTAAACTCAACTATTTCTTCTGCTAAATAACAATTTCTATTTCTTATACATTGAGTAATCGATTTGTCTTAACTTCAATGTAATTCCGTTGGTGTCATTGAAAATAACACATGAGCCAACCCTGGTCATTTTCTCCCACAAAAACATTTAAAATCGTGGTCTTGCAGATTTTTCAATCATGAAGCAGGTACCATCAGTCACCTGTGTTGCCGGTAATAATTCACAGAATACCAGTTCTTTGATATGCCTCCTTCTGGGTCATTTTCTTCAGTTCTGATTTACTGATTGGAAGGATTTCTTTGATCTAGCTCTTCTAGTTTCTTACCAGTCATGGCTTGATGGCTGGCTAAGAAAAATAGCCTTCGTCTAATGAGTTGAGTCATTCTCCTCTCTTGGAAGTTGACTCCGGTATGACCAAGTACCCATAAGAGGTTGAATGCGCTGAGTGTCACTTTGCATTCTCACATTAACTCTGACCAAACTCACGAAAAGTCAAGCAGTTTTATGTCTTCTCTGCCCTATATATACAGCGTGATTCACGAATATGGTTCTATAGAATATTATTTGGAAAGACACAAGTTTCAGGATTGAAATTCTAAAGGTGAGCTTCAAGTAAGAAGACGATTTGTCGTATATTTTTTTGAAGGTTCTAGGACAAAGAATTTGTGACTTCCTGTATCATAGTCTGAAAATCACGCTATCGGAAGGGAAGCATCAGCGTTTTTTCTCGGAGATTCTCAAAAATGGGAATTTTTAATGAAAAAACCTCGAAGTTGTCTGTATTTCAACAGAGTTCAGAATTGATTTTTTTTCGTATTTCCTCATTTAAAGAGAATTTTCTCGGGAAAATTCAAACTTTTGGACTCAGAATTCAATGGAGAATCTATTTATGCAATAAAAAATGGGTCTTCCAATTTGAAAAACGAAAGTTAATGTAAAACCAGAAGTCCTAGAACCTTCAAAAAATATACGAGAGTCGTCTTCTTACTTGAAGCCCACCTTTAGAATTTCAATCTTGAATCTTGTGTCTTTCCCAAAAATATTCTATAGAGCCACATTCGTGAATATCACTGTATACAGGGTGAGTCGGGAGGAACGGACCAAACTTCAGGTGTGTATTCTGCAGGTCGAAATAATTCCAAAAAACTCATATGTTGTTATCCGATTCTCATTTGTTTTCAAACTATAGGGTAATTAGAATATTTAAATTAGGTCAACCAATATTCAGTTCAAGAGTTTCTCGGACTATGGATTGGTCGCTGTGGTCGTATTAGTTGGCCTCCAAGATCTCCAAACCTCACACCATTGAACTATTATTTGTGGGGCTGGTTCAAGAACGAGGTATACAAAGTTAAAGTTGACACTCGGGATGCTCTAAGTCGACGCATTAGAAATACGGCATTGCTTATTAAAGAAAAGCACGAATCAATCAGAAAAGTATCGAGAGCCCTTCGCAGACGAATGTGTTTCGAGGTTAATGGCGGAATTTTCGTGCATTTATTAAAATAATGCTATAAATGAAACCATTTTAATATAGAAAATGATGTTTTTTATAATGACGCTATAGTTTGAGAGCTATAGAATACACACCTGAAGTTTGGTCCGTTCCTCCCGACTCACCCTGTATATCTTTCATTTCTGGTAGTTAGGAATCGATTCTGGAAAAAGGTTCGTAGACCAAAACTAAACCTTGAATTCGCTTTATATCGGGAGACGCATCGAATGAAAGCATCTTTCTTATCAAGGTCTCAATAACCTCAACAAACATACATCATGAAAACCATTGGGGTAGAAATGTATTACATTTGATAAATTTTTTTATGGCCACCTGTTTTTTTACTAGGCAGCTGCTAATTAGACATATTTCATTGCATGAAAAATGGTCCTCTATCTTGACTTCTTCTTCGGTCAGAAGAGTTGATTGCAGTAGCTGGAGAGTGTTTTCACGTTTCTTCAATCCAGAATATATATTATGTGACAATCAAATATGGTCGTAGTTTACTTAATTATGATTATTGCAATGATATGTATCGACCAGAAATAATAAGAGATCCTTTTAAATGGAGAATTTATCATACTTATAATACTCATATACAGTGTGTAAATCGAAAAACAACCGGTCAGGATGTTAGAATAAGCTAAAACTTGTTCACTTGAGATTGAAGGAAACATTGACAATAAATGAAGAAGTTACCTCTTATTCAGCTGAGCTCACAACAGTCCAAACCTCCGTTACTAGGGCTTTGTTTCTTTCCAGGTGTTATCGTTAGGAGCAGACGTTCTTCCGGAATACAAACTTCAGAACCCGAGGTTGCACAACTACACAATCCTGCACTACTCCCCCTTCAAGGCCGTCTGGGACTGGATCATCCTCATCCTGGTCATATACACAGCCATCTTCACCCCCTACGTAGCGGCTTTCCTTCTCAGCGAACCAGAGTTCAGCAGCAAGAAAAACAAGAAGTACAGCGAAGATCCCATCGTCATCATAGATCTCATAGGTGAGAATATTTTGATGAAACTGATAGAAGTAAAATTACTTTTTTTGTACAACTTCCGTTAAAAGTAACACTTGTAATGACAGCAAACAATGGTAAAATTGATTGTTTACATGGAAGCGTGTTGAAAATAGTTTTAACATTAGTGTTAAAAATATTTTTAGAACTCCATTTTCTTATGATGAATTCAGATGAGAAAAATTCAGCAATTGCAAATTTTTATTATCAATATTTAAAAATCATTACTTATGAACATTAATATTAATCGTAAAACTGAAACAAATACTAACATTAATGACCTGTGACGTTAAGGAGCTTCGCAACACATTATTAGAATCCTCAGCACCATCAGTACTTATAGAAACCGGAAGTACAATATTAGTTGATGATGATCCAAAATCTGTTGAGGTTGGGAGAATTTGTTCTGCAATGACTATATATGCAATGGAATGATCAACATAGTCCTCGGCTACCGTCGTAGACTTCCATCTACCATGTATTTTTATATCCGTAATATTTGCTCTTTATTAGGCTAGCAATAAAGCGGAGGATCTTTGAAAACAGTATCCTGCTTATTGCTTTGGTTCTGGCAGTTTGAGGAATTTGGCAACAATAGATGGAATTTTACCAAATGTATTAATACCAACTGGATTGGCAGTGCATTTATTATTTATGTATTTCAGGAAAAAACGACGATGTTTGATGACAGAAGGGCGCAGTGCAAAGTACTCATGAAAATAGTCTACATACTTCCCAATAATACTGAAGGAACAACTGACTTTCGTTTCTGTATTTGGAAGTTATATAACCAATGATTTATTTGTTATTTCGATGTCTTCCACTGATAAATTACACAATTCTTCACGCCGACAGGCTCCAAATGATCCGAAAATAGTTGCAACCTCAACCATCAAGTATTTCTCATCCTGTGTCTCCTTTATAAACTTTTCAACCCGTTCACGAGTGAGTATTTTCGATTATTTGGGACGATATCCTTCACATTTCCGTTCTGAATATGCTATTACCTTAAATTATTTACTAACATCCATACCATTTTCAACAAGGGCGCTTGACTTTATCATTGAAAATTTGCTCCACAAAGTTGATGAACTCCATATTTTTTATTTTTCTTCTAAGTATGCTAGGAAAAAAGTTTCACTGAAGTTCCCTCCTACATTTTTCAATTTACACCAGGCCAGGAAATTGTTATATGCAATATCGTACTGCTGAACAGATTTTTCAGATTTCAGTTCTTTTTGTACTTTGCTTATGACGAAATCCTTTAATTTTGTTTATTCATCCCTAATAATGATTAAATAAAATATAATTATTCCGAGATCTATTTCAAGTCAAACTTATTCACAATTCATGTTCTAAATTAACAATAGACGAAGAATAGAAATATAAATTATGAATGTCTCTCTCGTCTGAAAATCATATAGAAAATTGAAATCCTATTCGGGAGGGTTATTTTTCCAGAATTCAATTCTATCTGCACGGCAGTAATTTTCAATTTTCAATAGAAATATACTTTTTCCTACCTAGGTTCAAGCTGCGATGGCGATGTATTTGGGAGCTGCCATCACAACCATTGTATGAAGAATCCTATCTTTATACGTACAATGATCACAACGGGTAATTTTACAATGGAAACTGTGGTTGAGTTTATTACAGAGAATTGGTGTAAATACACATGAGGCGTTTTGCCAGCGCTTTTTTTTATCCCCTTATTCAAAACGTGGGGGTGATTTTTAACCAGAATTCTCGAATATTTTTTTAACATTCATAATTTCAGACCACTAACAGTTTTTATAATCATCAGTGAGTGAGTGACGAAATCGGGAGTTTTTAGATATCTATAAAAACTGAAGTGTACGAGCTATGCACTTGAAACTTTGCACGTTCGATAAGTTCAGTACTGGCATTTTATCCTGATAATTTCGTTCATCTACTGTATTCCAAACTCAAGTTATGA
The DNA here is from genome assembly GCA_038502775.1 of Hippodamia convergens. Classification (NCBI taxonomy): domain Eukaryota; kingdom Metazoa; phylum Arthropoda; class Insecta; order Coleoptera; family Coccinellidae; genus Hippodamia; species Hippodamia convergens. The sequence goes on along the minus strand of CM076609.1, from coordinate 71,905,428 downwards.
GGGTTCAAAAATACGTCGAAACACTTTGAGAAAATATAGGTAGTGCTTTGCTTGGCTCGTGTTAATGGGGGCACTACTGTGCCCCCAGATCTGAAATTTATTTACAAGACAACGAATGTAACGTTGTTAATGCACTGTCTTACATCAATATTCGTTGTGACTGTCTGCCATAGCTATAATATGCCAGTTTCTAACGTAAAAGATAAAGAGCCTTTTCTATAGGTTCAACCGGTTGCAAAAACTCATTTGGCAGAATCCAATATATCATTGTGAAACTTCTGTCAGAAGCTGGAGCTGAATCATGATGGTGAATGGAAGAGTGCGTCTTTTGCTGAATGATATATTTTAGGGAATATTGCAGAATATCTGAGTTTGCTCATCCTGGAATCCATCCAAGTCTCTGTTAGGGTAAGAATGAGCTTCATCGAATTCCTGTCATGTTCTAACGATCCACTGAGATAACTTATTTTTATAACCCGTGAAAAATGGGTAATAAATTTAGAAGTAATAACTATTAATTTCTGCAGAAATTACCCAGGGGAAGTATTAGGCCTTGAAACATGTGAAATTATGTAGGAAAACGAACAAAACAAACGTAAAACGCTGAAAGAATTCTCAAAGTCGATCGATCGAGACTTTAAATGGTTTCATCTTCTTTATATCTGAAAAAGGGTTAAGCTATCATGAGCCATTCAAACACGGTTTTCTCATTTTAACGAGTCGCCAATCAGAGTGATATTGATTTCGATTAATCATTAGGTTAGGGTGTAAAGGCAAATTAGTCACGTAATCTTTCCATCGATTCCGACAAGAAGTCAGTTCAGTTTTGACACAAAAGGGTATCGGGGGGATTAACAAAGAGGAAATCATTTCATTCCAACAATGGACGAGGATGAGTAGCGTCCCATTCAGTAATCTATCGAAAATTGAGGTTTGAGGATCTCTCGAATTACAAACCAATCGATGGGAATCATTATCACCCAATAAAGCATCAATATTCGACAAATGATGACTGTTTTTATATTGAATCTCCAGAATTTCGCTTCCCGACTTTATTTCCGATTGTATCCTTCACTTCTGAAGGTGGTTGTTGAATATACAGAGTGTATGAGTGAATGAGGACACCAAAAAATATGTGTATTCATTCAAACGATAAGCTGAGTGATGTTCGAGCGTATAGTCAGTATTTCATCAATCGTGATAGCGTGTATAATTTTGCACGCATTGATATGATTTCAATTTATGGTGAATCCAATTAGAAGGCTGCAACAGCGTGCTGTTTCTAAACCGAAATTTTTTAAAATTTTTTTATGAGCAGCATACGTTTAAAGGATCCCACTTTAGTGGCATGTTTCTTGAGATGACATACTTCGTAATGACAGTTTTAAATTGCTTCATCATTTTATCTAGGCTGAAGTGAAAAAAATTGTATGCGAAAATAGATATTTATGATATGAGTGTTAAAAGTGACGTTTGTCAGTGAAAAAGTCTGTGATATGAGCAGAGCGAATTGGACAATTTCAAGAACAAAATAAAATCACTTTTAACACAAATACCATACAATGTTTTTTGTACAACTGCCCTATTTTGATAATGAAATGGGCGAATTTGCAATGACAATAAACTTCGAAATGCATTTTAATATTCGAATAATCAAAAGGTTGCTGTGAATGGCCAACGTTATGATTACTAACAAATGAGAAAAGACACTGTCATTTGAATTTCGTTCCTGTCCAATTTTCACCTTGGGTTTTTAACTGATTAATATGTTTGTCGAGAGTCCAATTATTAATAAAAGGGACGATTTGGTTGTTCCTCTGGAAACTGAAGAGTCTGCAAGAAGAGCAAATCTGGAACTATTGCATATAACAATTTCCTGGCCTGGTGTAAATTGAAAAATGTAGAAGGGAACTTCAGTGAAACTGTTTTCCTGACATACTTAGAAGAAAAATCCTTCAATATGGAGTACATCAACTTTGTGGAGCTAATTTTCCATGATAAAGTCAAGCTCCCTTGTTAAAAATGGTGTGGATGTTAGTAAATATCTTAAAGTAATAGCATATTTAAAACGGAAAAGTGAAGGATATCGTCCCAAAAAATCGAAAATACTCACTCGTGAACGAGTTGAAAAGTTTATAAAGGAGGCACCAGATGAGAAATACTTGATGGTTAAGGTTTCAACTATTTTCGGATTATTTGGAGCCTGTCGGCGTGAAGAATTGTTTAATTTATCAGTGGAGGACATCGAAATAACAAATAGATCATTGGTGATATTATAACTTCAGAATACAAAAACGAAAGTCAGTCGTTCTTTCAGTATTATTGGGAAGTATGTAGACTATTTTCATAAGTACTTTGCGCTGTGCCCTTCTGTCATCAAACATCGTCTTTTTTTCGAGAAATACATGAATAATAAATGTACTGCCAATCCAGTTGGTATTCATACATTTGGGATAATTCCCTCTATTGTTGCCGAATTCCTCAAACTGCCAGAACCAAAGCAATATACAGTACACTGTTTTAGAAGATCCTCTCCTTCATTGCTAGCAGAATCAGGAGCAAATATTACGGATATAAAAAACATGGTGGATGGAAGTCTACGACGGTAGCCGAGGGCTATGTTGATCATTCCATTGCATATAGAAATGTCATTGCCGAAAAAATTCTCCCAGCCTCAACGGATTTTGGATCATCGTCATCCAATATTGTACTTCCGGTCTCTACAAGTACTTATGGTGCTGAGGATTCTAATGTGTTGCGAAGCTCCCTAACGTCATAAGGCATTAATGTTAGTAATTGTTCTAGTTTTACGATTAATATTAATATTAATGTTCATGAGTAATGATTGTTGAATATTGATAATAAAAATTTGCCATTGCTGAATTTTTCTCATCTGATTTCATCATAAGAAAATGGAGTGCTAAAAATATTTTTAACTCTAATGTTGAAAATATTTTTAACACGCTTCCACGTAAACAATCAATTTCAACATTGTTTGCTGTCATTAAAAGTGTCACTTTTAATAGCAGTTGTACAAAAAAAAATTAAGAATTTTTCAAGAGATATTATTTTTGCTTCAAATTTTTTGTTATATTCTGATTGTTTTGAAGATTTTTCCTCAAAGTGAAAGCTTAAAGAAGTGCTATAATTCTCATTCTTAAAGTACCAAGGCTTAAAATCAGGACACCTGGAGGAAATTCGAGATAGGGAGTCATTTTCCACTCCAGTTTCCCAACTTCCGATGAAAAGCTGGGCTCTCCTAGGAAAATGGCATCGGAGATCCAAAAGAATCAATTTTCTCCTCGGGAAATTCGGGCAGGCGTTCCTATTAAACGCAGACGCGAGCTGCACGCTGAAAAACTCCGAATTTTCCCAGGACCCTACATAATAACCGAATTAATGAACGCCAATTTTTTTCGAGGAAAAACCTAAAGTCAATCCGCGGGCCGTTTTTGAAATTGTGTCGAAACAAAATTATGAATTTTCACTTTGTCGCTCGCAGATCGGTCGGAAAATTGCGGAGAGTTAATGCGGAGACAAAGGCTTTCCACTTTTCTATAACGACGCTCCGATTTCAATTATTTCGTCGGGAATTTCTTACAGGAAAATTGGGAAATTCGTAATTGGAAGACCTGCAATTGGTGTTTCGTTTCATGGTATCCAGCATATTCGAATTACTCCGTGAAAGCGATAGGTTTTTTTTAAAATATATTCCACAAAAACTTCTGTTGGATGTGGAAAAATGATTGAAATTAGAATTCATCAAACGCAGATTCACGAAAAACTTTCATCAAAATAAAAAGATATACGTGTGGCACTCGAGGTTTGCCGCGGTATGGCTATTGCATAGCATCTATTCAAAAATAAGAAGATAATATTTTTGATTTAAAATATTTATTTATCTTACAATACATGTAGGTTGTTTAGAAATGTATATCATTGAAATTATAGGTTCATGGTAACTGAAATAAGAAACATAAGTTTGAGACTCCAAAATATCTGAAAATACCGCGTCAATAGTGGTCCCATATTTTGTTGTGGATTCTTGTGGATCATTATTCATTTTTAAATTCAATTTTTCCGAAAGAAAAGTTGTCAACCTCTTTGATTTTTAATCAGCAAAGTTAATGTTGAAATAGCTAGCCAAGATAAGTGGAAATTTACTACCATTCGAACCAAGTATTTTCGACCCTTCTTCAGTGTACTGCAGTAAAGTGAGATGAATAAAATGCTCTACCTCGAGAAATTTTGGATTCGGAGAAATGTGAATTGCTACCATGACTATGTGTAGGTCATTTCTAAATTTGCATAAGCATGCACAAAAATCTCCAACAAATGAGCGTCTAACATTAACATCGCTAACGTCTTCAATATTTATTTCAATATTCGGAGTCATAATATTAGTAACATTATTACCATTTTGGTAAATAGCTACCCCACCTTTGAGAACAGTATCTCTTTTGAATTGAACAATACAATTGAAATTAGGTATTTCAATCGCGTCATGCATGTTTCGGTAAGAAGTTACACATCGGTCTGTCTCGTAACTGAATCTTGTAAATCGTATTTGTGACTATGTAGACTTTGGTAATTGAAAGTCATTATTGAAATGCCATTTCTATTACTAACGAAATCTAAGACACTTTGAGCTATCGTCTGAACACTATTTAAAGACAGTCTTTCGAATTCTTGCAACAAAGATGCAGTCGATGCAGCTTGCCTTCGATTATGATGAAACTCAAATGCAGAATTATAATTTTTTGTCGTAACATACAATATTTCAATATTAGTCACCTGAGAGAGTGCAATATAGACGAGTTCTTGTGAATGTGATTTACTGAACTCATATACTATTTCGTCAAAAGTTCCACCTTGCGACTTATGTATATTTAGAGCAAGAGCTGAAGTTAATGGAAAATGTATGCGTTTGGCTATACATTTTCTATCCGATGTTAATGAAACATTTGCCGTTCGTAATTTAATGGGAACAGCGAGATTGCCGACTCCATTTTGCACTGCTAGAGTGGCTGCACGCATCCGTCTAGTCGCAAGCACCAACACCGCGCCGAAGTCTGCCGAACTGAACCGACGATACACAGCTGTGTTAGGTTTTTTCGTTACGGAATTTCTATATTCGGTCGCCGCGCTCAAAGTCTGAGATAAAAGCTATGCAATAGCTTAAAAAATCTACTGTGACCTACGCGGCCTACACCTTTAAAGGTAAAGGAAGATAATGTACTTCGTATAAGGTGTACTCGTATAAGGGTTTGTTTCAAAACATATCGAGGAGGAGTCATCGTGAGCTGATGCTCATCAAAGATTTTTTTTTCAGTGGACGTTACTTTCATCATAGACATCTTGATCAACTTCAGGACGACCTACGTGAGTGGTACCGACGAAATAGTATCTGACCCTGGAAGAATAGCCATCCACTACCTCAAAGGTTGGTTCTTCATCGACCTGGTGGCGGCAGTACCCTTCGATCTTCTCTTTTTCAACAGCGACACAGACGAGGTAAGTATATTCACCGTGGCATGCATAGATCGTCATAGAATCGGCGATATGTGGTTTCGAGAATTGTTCGATGTTCGTTATGACATGAAGCGATGCATTTTTGAATCGTTCTGTGGACCTGCGTTTGTTCTATGATCTTTTTCAGTGTTACTTTTTTCTGGCGTCATCTCCTGAATGTTGAGTGTTTCGGTAGAACCATAGAAAACGATTCAGGGGGTTCGAAAGTTTAGTCGATTAAACTAGAGAAGACGTGTGAAAGGGGCCTTCACGATGACATAGGAGAAATTGGCTGAAATTTGAGTTGTAGTTGGATTGGTTATCAGAGGAATTTTTGAGTTTTAATGAATTTATATGTTTCGCAGATATTATGGAAATATTGAGGTTTATTCGACGAACAAATGGTTGGATAGGACACAATAATCCAAACACATATTATGTCCAATCATAATATGTTTAATGAAACTTGATATTAGGTGAAAGGATAGCAAAATTCGTTTTTTTACCTTATATTCCGAATGGTTTATTCTGTTGTATATCATAGTTTCAGTGGATTTCAGGTGTTTTATTTCTTGTTTTCTTTTCTCGAACTATGAATTTTAAAATGAACTGCTCCACTTGAGTTAGGGTATTGACTTAAGTTGCAAAAAAATATAGTTTAAATGAGATTTTGTGATGAAAATTCATATTAATATGATTTCAAGTTGCAAGAAATAGGATGTGGGTGGTTTAGAAAAATCGAGTAAAATAACGAAATTTCATTCCCAGAGAATTCAAGCATTTTAAGACTACCAATACAATGTATGGCTTCCACGGGCAGCTTGACATCTTCTTTGCATACTACACACGAGGTTGTCCAACATTTCTTGAGGAATTTTTTTCCATAAACGGTGCAGAAGCTCTCTCAGATCATTTAAGGATTCTGGGGTAGGTTGATGATTATCTAATCCTCTCTGGAGGATATCCCATGCATGTTCTATGCAATTCAAATCTGTTCAGTGCGGAGGTATTGGTAAATGTGGAATACCAAGCTCTTCGCTCGCATTCTCAACTATGGCTGCACGTTATCGTCTAGAAATAGAACAGTTTCACCAATAGCAGAGTGAAAATTTTATGAAACATTGTCAATGACATGCTCCCTATAGTGTAAGAGGGTCAGATTCCCAGGACAAACGTGTAGATCTATGCACCCGTTGAAACATATTCCGGCCCATACCATAACACTAACCCCTCGGAATGGATGGACTTCTTGGACATAGCGACGATTACGGGGTATGCGTGGGATTGTCTATTCCATTATTCTTCGAGAATCTGAAAATGATCCATATCTGGATTCATCAGTGAAAAGGACATTACGCCATTGATCTTTCCAATTGATATATTGCCTCGACCATTCCAGTCTTTGACGCTTATGGTCACATGTAAATGGAACTCCTCTTAATGAACGTCTAGAACCTATATTCACCTTTCTCAAACGTCGTCTGATATTTTCAATGGAAACTTGGACCCCATCTTCATTTTGAAGAGTATTCCGTAGCATTCTACACGTAGATGTAGGCTTTCTTCTTACCGAAACGGTGATGAAACGATCCTGAGCAGGTGTTGTTTTTCGTCGCCCAACAAGCCTTAGTGTTTTCAACACGGAACTTGTCTCCCTGAACCTATTCCAGAGTCGAGTTTCAAATGATTTTACAGCGATTTTCTCGAAGATTACATACTTTCCAAAACGATTGAATATGACATGCCTAATTCTCGTGGAGCAGTATATTTCCATATTGAGAACAATTCTATCAATACATTGTTCTAAATCAAAAGGAAATTAATCAATTTTTAAGCAATAGCTACTTCTAAGTTTTACGATACAACTTTTTATTTAAATAAAATCAACCTTTGTGTTTTCTCGATTGGGTGATAATGTTTTATTGAATTTTGAATTTAATAAAAACTTTTCATAATGTCATTAAGAAACCATTTCGGAATTGACGATTATCGTTTATAATTTTTTTCATTGTGTATGTTGTGAGTTTACGTAAGTTTATGTGAATCCATATGGATTTTTTAAGTCTATTATATAATAGAAAAGCAACATATAAGTTGAGGGGGAGTCCCGTTTATATTAGTAATAGACATTTTCAAAATGGTATAAGTCAAGTCAAGTGAGCAGTTTTCGAACAATTTCATGAGAACATTTTGGATAATGAAAGTTCTAGGTTTCAAAGTAGTGCTGCAAAATTTGAATCCATTCTCTTCTCCATTGTTAAAATTTAAATCGGGCATATTTGTGAAGTCCAAGGATACCTTCTCATGGTACCTTATTCATATTCCAACCAACAAAACCGTTATTTTTTTTTTTCGTAACTTCGGCCCCTTAAATCTGAATCTAGACTTATAAAAACTTGAAACCCACACTTTTTTCTCATAACCTTTCGCACTACAACATGATAAACTTCAGGCACTTTCTTCTATTTCTTCGTGGGGAGTATTTTCTTCCAATGTACCGGGTGTCCCAAATTCGTGGTCCAATGTGGTGATCTAAGCTAGGACAAAATGATTGGCACACTTTCAGCTCGATTTTTGAGAGAATCAAAATAGCCAAAAAAAACTATATTATGTGTTTCAGAAATTCTTATGATTCACCTTCATCGAAAAACACCCAAGTTTGTATGAAAAAACATTGAAATAAAATAAAATTCCTATCGAAATGTCATTTTTTTTTCTAGCTCAAGGTCCCCTCACTAGAAAGGGAATTTCGGACACCAGGTAGTACGAAAGAATTTGAGTGTGCTATGTAACATTGCAGTTCGGCGTTTTCAAAACAGATCCTAGAGAATTTTCAAAAATTCAACGAATTTTGTTGATAAAATCGCGATGACTGTTTCAGAACGGTGTACAGATAGTCATTTGAATTGAATTAAAATTCCAGAAAGCAGCTGTATTCCGAGAGAATTAAACGAAACATTTTTTCTGTTATTAGTTGGGCTTGGACAAAGATGAGGTAGAGACACTTTTTTCTCAACAAACTTTACAAAAACGTTTTGAAAAAAAAACTCTAGTTCCTTCCAAATTCGAACTCGTTACAAAAAACGTTTTTGTAGGGTCCTTTTCACAATGGAAACCTTACAAAAACGTTCGTTCAATTGGCAGCAATGATAGTTAAACTTTCGATACCTACGTTTTTGTAGCGTTTACATTCTTACAATTTTGCAGAATTTACACATTCTGAAGGTGTGCTTGCACGAAATTTGGCATGCTTGGCATGTTCTTTCTGCAGAAATGTTTCTCCAGCAGTAAGTTTGAATTTTTATTACTTCAGCAACGCTCTTTGTGAAAGAGCGTCATTTACTTTCTATTATTTATGTGTGTACATTGTAATTGTTCGTTTAGTAAGTAGGTAGGTGGTGAAATTTTGTATTAATTTTTTGTACAAGCTGAAGGATCTTGTTCAACGAAAATGCTTCACATATTGCGATCCTCAAGTTGTACATGAAATTGGCTTGATATCGATTAATTCGACCCTAAATTCAGCTTGAATTTTTTCTATTTTTTGAAATTTCTTTTTGTGGAAGTTTGAAACCTTGAGAGACAAGGACTTGATGATACTTTGTTATTTTGCTTGGACATTGTTCAGGATGTGTCATTCAATGCTTTAACCAATTTCGAACTTCATCCATTTTTGTAACAAACGCCTTTTGAATTTGGATTATGAGGGGGCGAAAGAGGTATAATCTGAAGTGAAAATAATAGTGTTTCGCTTTGGAAGGATTCATTCCTTCATAACACAACTTAACACTTTAATTCGGGAAGCAATAAAATTCGACATTTCAAATAACATAAAAAAAAATGAAATTGAAAACAATATAATTAAATTGTGCTAGAAATCGTTACAAAAATAGAGGGTGTCCCATAACAAATCCGAAAAACCTCTAGTCGATGTTCTAGACATTATTTGGGACTAGTTCGACCAAAATCATATAGTACAAAAATGCTGACTGTAGGGCCCTCTGAAGATGGCAACACTTTAAGTCAGATATCTCCAAAACTGCGTCACCTGAAGTGTTGAAATTTCACACATCGGCTACTATCAAGAATTCGCATCGAATGCTTCGAGTGAATTTTTTTCATCTCAATCATAAGCGTATTTTTCTGGGAGGTCGAGGGGTATTTTTAGTGAGTTTGATATTTTTTCTTGAAAAAAGGTGCTCTTGTTTGACATCGTCTACTTTCACCGGTTTGAGAAAAATTGATTTGAAATTTTCATTCCGTGCACAACTCAATGTTCGTTATGTGAAGAATCATATTGATGTGAGTGAAATATCAATTTCTCTATTTCAGTATCGTAATGAGTTCATTACAGTACTAAAAGTAGAGCTGTAATGAAACTCATTACAGCATTGTTTTCGGTTATATTTTTCGTTTTATGGTTGTCAGTACTGACCTCCGATCGAATCAAGTTTCGAATCAAATCAATTCATATTTCGTGATCTGTCAAATTTCACACCAACTGCCAAGATACAATACAAAAGTCACTAATCTGAATTTTCATTTGAATTTCGAGAGTATTTCACAAAAATTGATTGAAATAAAGAAAATACCGTCTAATACTCGTTGCAGAAGGCATTTCCAACACTCATGCTATCGAAAACTCGCTCCTTCGTCGCTCGTTTTCGAACTTCGCATTCGTGTTGGAATAGGAGCTCATTCTGCAACTTGTTTTAGAATATTCTATTATTGTACTTGATTTCAATAAGCTTTGCCTCATAAAACAATCATAATAATTTAATTCCCTTAAAGATTATTTTTTTGAGAGCTACTGAGGGTTCTTTGTATGTACAGGGTGGTCAGATTGCGATGTTTTAGTACTACATCTCCTCAATTAAGCGAGATAGAAAAAAAGTAATATACAAGTCATGTTCTCTCTTTTCGAGAAACTCAAATTGCTGAAAACCGCAAGAATCTAGTTTCCATGCTACAGGGTGATTTTTAAATTTGGCCAATTATTATAATTGGCTATGACTTCCCCACTGTTGCTGCTACGCTCTCGACATAAAAACATCTTTAGTGGAGTTTTTTCAGTTCTTTTTATCAGTGCTATCGAAATTTAAGTGCCCCTTCAGATCTTAGAGAAATTAAAAAAAATTTTTTTTTTCAAATGGAAACCATAGTGTGTGTGCTATGATGATTTTCAATAGAATAAAATTAAAAAACCTTAGCAGCCCGGGTAATATCCCAATAAGTTGATGCCTCAAAAATCTATGTCACTCATGGTGATAAAATTTGCAGCATAGAAACACAACAAACAAAATAATCTATAAATCATGACGAGATATAAAATTAATTTGAAATTGGTTAGACTGAGAATGACGCATCTTGTCTTCATTTCGGTAACTTCTCAAGTTCCAAAAACCACTCTTTTATTTCCAGACCACCACCCTGATTGGCCTGCTGAAAACTGCCAGACTCCTTCGATTGGTCAGAGTAGCCAGAAAAATAGACAGATACTCCGAGTATGGTGCAGCCGTCCTCCTACTGTTGATGTGTTCTTTCACCCTCATAGCCCATTGGTTCGCATGCGTCTGGTATGTTGGATTCCTCCCCGTTGAACAGAATAAAAAAATAAAATACTTTTCAGGTATGCCATCGGAAATGCAGAGAGACCTATGCTGAAAGCCAAAGTAGGCTGGTTGGACATCTTAGCGAATGACACCCACCAGTTCTACCTGCCTAATAACACCGGAGGGCCCAGTATAAAAAGTCGATACGTCACTGCTTTGTATTTCACCTTCACTTCGTTGACTAGTGTCGGTTTTGGCAACGTCGCACCCAATACAGACACGGAAAAGATCTTCACCATTTGTGTGATGCTCATAGGATGTAAGTTCAAGTTTTAAATAATTAGTGCCGGCATTTTGAACCTGCCAACCGACAATTGAAATTCAACCTCAGCTTGAAACCCAGTTTTGACGTACAGAAACCAATATTCAAGCTGAGGTTGAAATTCAACCGACCCTAAAGGCCGGTATTATAGACGTCAGTTGACCGATGATTGGAATTCAAACTCAGTTTGGAGACCATTTTCTTTATTTTAAAGCATTCGTGCAGGTTGAAACTTTGGTCAAACTCGTATTAACTCAGCTGTATTTAACGATGACTTTACAGAGTGTTGAACAAAGCGGCATTCGGTATTCGGTATTATAAATGTCAGTTGACCGAAGATTGGAATTCAATCTCAGTTTGGAGGCCATTTTCTGTATTTTAAAACATAAACGCAGGTTGACATTCTTGTCAAACTCGTATGGACTCGGCTGTATTTAACGAAGACTTTACAGAGTGATGAAAAAAGCAAGCATCTACCAAACGTGTCAACCTATAATTGAATTTCAACCTCATTTTGAACCCCCGTTTGGGCATACTGAAACCGATATTCAAGCTGAGGTTGGAATTCAATTCTCGGTCGACACATTTATGATACCGACCCCAAAGGCGGCATTCGGTATTCGGTATTATAAATGTCAGTTGACCGAAGATTGGAATTCAAACTCAGTTTGGGGACCATTTTCTTTATTTTAAAGCATTCGTGCAGGTTGAAACTTTGGTCAAACTCGTATTAACTCAGCTGTATTTAACGATGACTTTACAGAGTGTTGAACAAAGCGGCCTTAAAAAAGCATTTATTAAACGTGTCAATCTAGAATTGAATTTCAACCTCAGTTTTTGTATGCGGTCAAATTTCAACCACATCAGTTCGAACTCCAGTTTGTTCATACTGAAATCGATATTCAAGGTGAGGTAAAAATTCAATTCTCAGTCGACACATTTATGATACCGACCCTAAACGCCGGTATTATAAACGTCAGTTGACCGAAGATTGGAATTCAATCGCAGTTTGGAGGCCTTTTTCTGTATTTTACAGCATTAGCGCAGGTTGAATCTGATGTGGTCAAACTCGTATTAACTCGGCTGTATTTAACGAAGACTTTACAGAGTGTTGAATAAAGCTGCCCTGAACAAGCATCTACCAAACAAGTCAACTTGGAATTGCATTTCAACCTCAGTTTTTGTATGCGGTTGAATTTCAACCTCAGTTTGAACCCCAGTTTTGACAGACAGAAACAAATATTCAAGCTGAGGTAAAAATTCAATTCTCGGTCGACACAGTTATGATACCGACTCTAAAGGCCGGTATTATAAACGTCAGTTGACCAAAGATTGGAATTTAATTTTTAATTTTTTTAACCCGAACTCAAACTATTTCGTAACTAAATCATCCGTAGACATCTCAAGTGACAAAGTGAATGATATCATAATAATCCATCAAAATATGCAATGTATCAGTAATAAAATACTGATGCTTGACGATGTATTCTCTGAAGTATACTGTGACGTTTTACTGGTTAGTGAACATTGGCAGGAAAAAGCCAATATCAATATATTAAAGTTAAGAAACTTCACTCTTTGTGCAAGTTATTGTAGGGAAATAAGGAAACATGGTGGTGTTGCGATTTATAAACGCGATAACTGCATACATGACATTTCTGTTGTGAATATTAAAGATTTAAATGTTGAAGGCATTTTCGAATGTTGTTGTATTTCTATTCCAAACGAACGTTTAACAATTGCTGCTTGTTACAGACCTCCAACAGGAGATTTTGAGAATTTTTTGGAAATTTTCAATGAATTTCTTGACTTCTTATCCAAAATGTCAGGTAGAATAATTATTGGAGGAGATTTTAATATAGATCTTATGGTTCGTGGTGACGGTTCAACGTTGTTTGAAGATTCTATTGCATGCTTCAATTTTAAATCGGTGATCTCATCGCCAACTAGAGTCACCTCAACAACGAAAACATGCATAGACAATTTTCTAGTTAATTTTGAAGATGATTTTACAACTGATATAAAGGATTTGTTCATTTCGGACCACTGTGCCATTTCAATAAATGTAAAATTGAGTAATTTGAAAAAAATATATAAGCGACCTATATATGCCAGATTACATAGTGCTGAAAATATTAAGACTTTCAGATCATTCTTAGAAAAGGAAAGTTGGGATGAAGTTTTCAATTGTTTGTGTCCCAATATGGCTTTCAATTGTTTCTCTCAAATTGTTCATTATTATTATGAGAAATCATTTCCCATGAAAAAATTTACCTGTCATTCAGGATATAGCAGGGTTGATTGTCCTGAATTGACTGAGCTCCGTAAACTAGTTAGCCTTTGTGGTGAGCTAGCCAAACATGATGAACGTTTTAAGGATGATTTTCGGTTTTATAGTGGACTATACAGGAAAAAACTGTCTGATATTCAGGTAATGCATTGCGATGCTGAAATAGCACAATCAAATAACAAAACTAAAACTACATGGCAGATTATAAATAAAATAAATAAGAAACAGAATATGAAAGACGAAATAGTTATTGAGGAGAATGGAGTGGGAATTTCTAATGCCACTGCGGCTAATAATTTCAATACTCATTTCTTGAATTTTCCTTCAATACCTACTGAAATAGATACTGGGTACACAGATAATAATGTGCAATTCAATTATAGCACCATGTTTATGACTCCTGTATGTGAAGGTGATATATTGCTTTTAATTGCTAAGCTGAAAAACACTAATTCTGCAGGTTTTGATGATATATCTAATAAAATAATAAAAGCATGTAAGCTTGAACTTTGCAAGCCGTTAACTTATCTCATAAATTCAACATTGGAAACCGGTATTTTTCCGGAAAAACTCAAACGCGCTATAGTAACTCCTATTTTCAAAAGGGGAGATAGAAATTCTTATGAAAGTTATCGTGCTGTCAGTATCTTGTCTAGTATAGGAAAAATTTACGAGCTCAAAATGAATGAACTGTTAACTTCATTTTTTGAAAAACATTCACTGCTATCAACTGCCCAACATGGGTTTGTGAACAATTGTAGTACTGAGACTGCTCTCTATGAGTTTTACAGGGAAATTGTGGATAACCTGGATTGTGGTATGCATGTGGTGGGTCTGTTTATAGATTTCTCTAGAGCCTTCGATTTTGTTGATCACGAACTACTTCTACATAAGTTGTACCGTTATGGAATTCGTGGACTCAGTCTGGATCTGTTTCGATCCTATCTGACAGGTAGATCTCAGATTGTGAAAATCGGTGGGGACTCAAGTATGGCGAGAATTATAAGTAGGGGTGTTCCTCAGGGATCGATTATTGGCCCAAAGCTTTATGTGATCTACAGTAATGATTTACCGAAACTTGTAAAGAAAAAATTTCCTACATGTAATATTATATGTTTTGCGGATGACACAAATATTCTTGTCTCTGGTTCTGACAGAGAACAAGTCACAAATTGTGTCGCGGACATATTCACTGAAATTTTTGAATGGTCCAAGAAAAATAATTTGATGATCAATTGCTCCAAAACTCATGCAGTACAATTTTCACTCAGGGTACCTAGGGTTGTATATGACGTGATTCAGACATTGCACTTTGAGATTCCCTTTGTTGACCACACAAAACTTCTGGGTATTGTTATGGATTCTCGATGTCGATGGACGGAACATATAGATTTTTTGTGTGGAAAACTTCGTACCAGTTGCTTTTCATTAAAATTCATGAAAAATTTTTGCAGCAACAATGTATTGAGAACCATTTATTATGCTAGCGTTCACTGTCACTTGAGATATGGGGTGTTAAATTGGGGTTGTGCTACTGATGTTGGAAGAGTATTCATCCTGCAGAAGTACGCAATAAGAATTATTGCTGGGATTCCTTTTCGGGAATCGTGTAGGCCAGCTTTCAAAGAATTGAAGATCCTTACTCTAGTTGGAATCTACATTCTTGAGATATGTATATACGTATATAAAAATAAATCTTTTTTTATTAATTATTCGAATCATTGTTATAATACCAGAGGGAAATTTTTGTTAGCACCTAAAAACCATAATACTGCATATTTTCAAAAAAATTTGCAGTTTATGGGTTGCAAAATTTTCAACATGTTACCTGTGGAAATACAGAATGCACCTAACATTTTTATTTTCAAGAAAAGGGTGAAGTCGCTATTACTTGATAAGAATTGCTATTATATTTCTGAATTTTTTGAATGAATCTGTCTATTTGACGTTTTCTTCTGTTATATGCGTTGTATATTGAACTGAAGAAATAAAGATTATTATTATTATTATTATTATTATTAATCTCAGTTTGGAGACCATTTTCTCTATTTTAAAGCATTAGCGCAGGTTGAAACTCTGGTCAAACTCGTATTGACTCAGCTGAATTTAACGAAGACTTTAGAAAGTCTTGAATAAAGCGGTCCTGAACAAGCATCTACCAAACGTGTCAACCTTAAATTGAATTTCAACCTCAGTTTTAGTATGCGGTTAAATTTCAACCTCAGTTTGAACCCTAGTTTGGGCATACAGAAACCGATATTCATGCTGAGGGTGAAATTCAATTCTTGGTTGACACATTTATGATACCGACCCTAAAAGCCGGTATTAAAAACGTCAGTTGACCGAAAATTAGAATTCAATCTCAGTTTGGAGGCCGTTTTCTGTATTTTAAAACATTAGCACAGGATGAAACTAACGAAGCCTTCACAGAGTGTTGAATAAAGCGGCCCTGAACAAGCATCTACCAAACGTATCAACCTAGAATTGAATTTCAACCTCAGTTTATGTATTCGGTTGAATTTCAACCTCAGTTTGAATCCCAATTTTCGCATACAGAAACCGATATGCAAACTGAGGATGAAATTCAATCTTCAGCGAGGCTAATTCCCCATTCCTAAAAGTTTCTTGACCAAGGCATTGTTCCCTTCTGTGACTAGGTGAATAGAAGTTGAATGAGACTTTTGTCTATCTCTGATTGTTCTGTCTGCGTCCACCATGAAAACTTGAAAAAAACATGTTCATTTTCGTCTATGTCACGAAAATTCAATCTAGAATCTCAACCTAGACAGATTCTGAAACTTTGGTGAAGTCTCTAGCAAAATTCGACAGGGTAAATAACAAGCTTTCATTTCATCATAGTATTGAAGATATAATTAAATACTAAAAACATTAAGAGAACAGAATTAAACAATCTGTGACATGTGCATATCAATTTTTGAGGCCAAGAACGTTGAGAAAAAGAAAACTATTTTCCAATCCTGCTCGACCTTTCTACCCCTGAATCAGGTCTCGTGTTGAAAAATGGAACATGCGGCATCAGGTTTCAAGTTCATCATTCCATGAATTCTGGCGCACATATCTTGTAGCAAAACACAGATATATCAAGTACGAAGATCCGACTACAATATCCGCCTAGGAGATCAACCGCCTCTATTTTCAATACCGTGATGAGGAACATGACCCTGAACTTGATTTGCAGAGATGAAATGCTTCTTCCGCCTCCGAATGGGGTTGATACGCAAACAGTCCCCCATTCTCGTAATCTTTCCGCATTTTGTTATGCAACTACAAGACCGTGATTTGTGAGCCTTCAACTTGAAGGGGATAACCGCGATTTTTTTTAATCCGACAAGCCATTACCGTAGAAAGAATGTCGTATCTGGGGATTGGCTATGTCTTGTGTGCTTGAAGAGTTATTTTGGTTTTGCTCGGCGGTTTCATGACGTATTTCATATGGAAACATTCGAAATTAGGTGTTGATCTTTAGTTCAGTTAAGAGTCGAAGTAAACAGAAATATTTGGATGACAAGAACTGGAAGCAATATTTTTCCATTCATTTCTTTAATCAGCAATCAGGAAATACAATTCTATAGGCGAAAATGTATCATAATTTGAAGCAGTTGGGCAGACGCTGCAAGTAACATCAATTCCTACCAAGATTGGTGTTTCATGTCGACATATTCATCAATTTACAAATTGTATCATGAGATAGTTAATCTTTGCACAACGTGTTAGAATAAATTCTTGAATTCAATGATCAGCGTAAAAGACAACCCCTATATGATCCCTATTCCTTTTGTGATAAGAAGTGACTTTGTTCATACGAGATTATCTAGATGTTAAGTGGTTAACAGGAGAGCGGTTTCCCGTCGACCTAACAATCAGAATTATGCTCTCTCCAACTCGGAAAGAGTGTGGGTAAGGCCTTCTGCAAAAGAGTAGGACTATTGGACTAGAGCATTTTGGAACAAAAAAGCTTTTGTTTCTCAGAATCTTTACTTTTTTCTGTGGACCTTTTCAAGCTCAAGTACGTACGATAAGTAGACGATGCAGTGATCGTGGAATTACTCAGTTTCTTTGATATTTTCGACTGCTCATCTTTGTATATAGATATTCGTTTGATTGAGAGAGCTAAAATAATACAATAAATATTGAAACAAAAAAGTACCAAGCTGGGGTTAGTACAACACAGGAAAACCATACAGGTCTGTAGTATGATAAAATGAGGAAAGGGAAAAAAACCCCAGAAAAAAAACCCTGACCTCACTAGTGTTCCAAAAAAATTTACTGAAAATATCATATCAGATGATCTTGGAGGACATCTACTTGATCAAAAGAACATTTTATGTAGTTCTTCTATGGAAAGCAGAGAAAAACAGACTCTTCACCAATCTACCCGAATCTATCTGAAATAAAAAAAGACAAAAGCAGAAAAAACTAGTTATTATAATCAATTAAATGGTTTTTGAATTAACCACCCATAGCAGAAAATTTTTTCTTCATAAATAAGTTATGACAGAAATGTCACAATGTTTTAAAGAAATGAAAAAACCCAATCAATTTCCCCTTTTTGAATTGGTAAACATGAAAAAACTTATAACACAACAAGCTAAACCGTATTTTGGACTAAGTGACAAATCAATGAGTACATAACTTTCAATTGTCCTCCTTCACGAAGTATTTCCTTTATTGCCATGTGGTTTTCTTAGAAGATCTCAACACCATGTTCAGTGGCTAATTTCGGAACGTAACCACTCTTGTCCTTGGAATTCCTCCAATATTCAAATTTAAATTCTCAGCCTTGCTCTCTGATCATGAGGGTTTTTTCGAACCAGGTACGACCATCCAAGTGATGACTTTTCGAAATTTCAGATGTTTGAAGACCGCTACGGGACCCTAATGAAAGGAAATCATCTCCAATAGATGAACCAAACAAGAAGGGGTCTTTAATCCCTCGATTTTAATGTCGTTTCTTCCCTTTTCAGCTCTGATGTACGCAAGCATATTCGGTAACGTTTCGGCCATCATCCAAAGGTTATACTCGGGAACGGCAAGGTACCACACCCAGATGCTACGAGTTAGGGAGTTTATAAGGTTCCACCAGATCCCAAACCCCTTGCGCCAGAGGCTGGAGGAGTATTTCCAGCACGCGTGGACCTACACGAACGGTATAGACATGAACTCTGTGTTAAAGGGCTTCCCTGAGTGCTTACAGGCTGATATCTGTCTGCATCTCAACAGGAATCTGCTGCAGAATTGCGGTGCTTTTGAGGGGGCTTCGCCGGGGTGTCTTAGGTAAGTTCGTGGGGCCAAGAATGGTTCCCTGAAGCATCCCAATTAGCGACACTTTGTGTTTATTAGCTTTGTTGATAATGAAAACAGAATTTCGTTGTCAAAGCAGGTTTTTTTCATGAAGTTCATTGATTTTTCTGTTTTTTGCAGAGCATTAACGTTAAAATTCAAAACCACACATGCTCCTCCAGGGGATACTCTGGTTCATCGAGGAGACGTTATATCCTCACTATATTTCATATCGAGAGGTTCCATAGAGATATTACGAGATGATATAGTTATGGCCATACTAGGTATGTATTACTCAAGTAATTTGAATATGAAATTTCTCGTCTGATGCCGAATGGCAAAAAAATTTTAATTTCTACAGAAAATGTATCTACTCTTTTGATACTTTTCATCATGTACCAAGTATAAGAATAGCAAGAATTTATAACTTTCCTTGAAAGAAATAAATATTCGTATGAGACTAGGCATGTATACGATTTGACAAAACAAGATAGAAAGGATATAGATTGGACAATAATTAGAAGAAATACAATATTCCCTAGAATATCAGTTGATTTTCTTGTACCATAATAGTATATTCTAAAACAAGTTGCAGAATGAGCTCCTATTCCAACACGAATGCGAAATTCGAAAACGAGCGACGAAGGAGCGAGTTTTCGAAAGCATGAGTGTTGGAATTGGCTTCTACAACGAGCAGTAGGCGATATTTTCTCTATTTCAGTCAAGTTTTGTGAGATACTCCCAAATTTCAAATAAAAATTCAGATTAGTGACTCTTGTATTGTATCTTGGCAGTTGGTGTGACTTATGAAATTTGACCGATTGCGGAATTTGAATTGATTTGAATTGAAACTTGGGAGGATCGGAGGTCAGTACAGGCAATCACAAAACGAAAAATATAACTGAGAACAATACTGTAATGAGTTTCATTACAGCACTACTTTAAGTACTGTAATGAACCCATTACGATACTGAAATAGAAAAAAGCAATTAATCAACACTAGCTTCTTGACTGTCTTTTTGAAAACATTGTGCTGTAATATTTCTTGAACAAAATATCCAAATGATATAACCCTTGAAGCTTAAGAAGATCATTCATCAAAACAAAGAAATAATTAATCTGGTTCGAAAGAAAATCATGCAAAAAATTCCAAATTATCATTCCAATAATTTTCTTCCTTCCAGGAAAATATGACATATTCGGCGAAAATCCTTGTCTTCACGCAACATTGGGAAAGTCCAGTTGTAACGTTAGAGCTTTGACCTACTGTGATCTGCATAAAATTAACAGAGACGATCTGTTGGACGTGCTGGAGTTATATCCGGAGTTTTATAATCAATTTTTGAATAATCTAGAGATAACTTTCGATCTGAGAGACGTGAGTGCATTTCCTCTAACTAAGCATGGCCTCTTGAAATACCAGACATGATTCCGGTGGATTTTTTTTCTGGGTTCTGATGAATTTTGTCGCTTTTAAGGTGGATCAAGCGGGTGTTATTCCAAGGAGGATGTTTTATTCCAAAACTCAGTCCCACGATAAGGAGAGCAGGTACTTCAGAGGCGTCGGGTCGAATGGGGTATCGGGGAGGCATTCCTTGACTGGCAGGCAGGATTCTCAATACAGCGATGAATCCGAATCAGGTATTAAAAACAAAAATCACTTCCAATTCAATTTTTTCACATCGAAATCTTGAAAAAAGGTCACGGAATTCTGGAGTTCACGACTGAAAAGGCTGGACAAGACGTCACTCCCATGAACTTGGACTATGGCGACGACAAAAGGAGGAGCTCAACTTTAAACTCGATAACAGGTAATTTTAACAGTTTTTAAATTGATATTGTTAGTGTAATTTTTTTGCAATTTTGATGAAGCGTTGACAAGTTTAGCTTGTATGGAAACTGAATGCTATTTTTCCCTACTGCACATTTCATTACTAAAAAATCAATTTTCATCGACGGATTGTGTTTCACACGATTTTTTCTTGGTTGAGGGATTAGTATTGTTCGTTAACTGTTGTATGAACAATGAACACTTATTTCAGTCTCTATAGTAACAGAATCCATGTTGTCATTACACAGTTACAGATGTTGCTTTGCGGTAATACTCAAAAAGAACAAGTAAATTCTTTCCCAAAGGAAATTCATATCTAGATATTCCTCCAATGAATTAAATGATCAAGAAATGAGGAGGAAATTTGAAAATCTTGCATATCTTATAGAAAAGAAATCATAGAAATTTGAAAAAAATTCAAACAGGAAAGAAATTCAGTGAGATACAAATAACAACCAACAAATGCAACCACAATACACAACAAAATAACCGTCTTGGTTCATTCGTTTGAATAGGATTCTTGCAGAAACATTTTTATCAATGCAGTTAAGGCATTTATTTCAAATGTCGTTTCTACGAAAGAATCCTTTGAAAAAATCTAGAAATAACTTTTTTTAACCTTCGTATTCATCTTATTGTCATGGTCTTGAATTTTGCAGAAAGGAACGACAAGTTAATCGTATCAATTCAAATTACGTTATCTCATGTATATCTTTCCCAAACACCGAAAGGTAAAATGGGAACAGATTATATATATATATATATATATATATATATATATATATATATATATATATATATGTATATCTTTTGTTTCTGTGAGAGTCCTCAAAAAAATATTGTTGATTTCGTGATTGATTTCTAGTACACTCGGTCTGAATTTTGATTACCACATTTGTGCATGCGCCTACGATAAAGAAGAGTTTTCCTCCAAGAAAAGCAAAATGAAAACTTGCAATTAAAAAGAATAACCTGCATTTTATGAATGTCTTTAGGCATGCTAAATCACCTTAAGCGAAGTATACCAGATTTGAGAATACACAAAACCCAACATCAACCCTTGATTGGTAAGTAGAAACGAATTTATTTGAAAATTACACCTTTTTCGCAAAAAAAAATTGATACCTAAAAGCACTTAACTCTTGTACATACAAATCGAAGTAGTTTGTAGACTGGACTACACACTTTCAAATGTTGAGCAACCTCTTAAAAAGCTAGATATTTCGACAGCGGATAAGTTTTGTGTCGACTAATAACTGTATGTATACTTCAGCTAACTCGAGAATTTGAACTGTGGTGTAGTGAATTGGTTAGGTACTTAGTATTAGAAGGTATTTTTGGAGAAACATCTGCATGTTGCATCACTCATGGAAATATGAATAGAAAAATCTCACTGTTTTGGTACACTGCATGAAGAATTTATGTCTTATATGTATGTATTGTTGGGAATTATCCGGGTTTGTCAAGAGAAAACTAAACGTCTTATAAAGATCATAAGTGGGACCTTATCTTTGTTACTTTGACCATCTTTTCATCTCACTAAACTTCAATGCTTTCTAACTCAGATAACCAGAATAATAACGAATCAAACCGAGGTTATATGTACCTATTATAAATTTAGAAGTATTTCAATATGTATTTCAATCTTTAGATTGAATGAAAAAACACTCGAGGACTGCCGCGGAAAAGCTATTGCATAGCATCTATTCTGAAATGAGAAGAAAATATTGTTTTTAAAATATTTATTTATCTTACAATACATGTAGGTTATTCAAGAATTTTCATCATTGAAACTATAGGTTTATGGGAACTGAAAAAAGAAACATAAGTTTGAGACTTAATGTTTTCTAAATATCTGGAAAATACCGCGTCAATAGTGGTCCAATATTTTGTTGTGGATTCTTGTGGATCATTATTCATTTTTAAATTCAATTTTTCCGAAAGAAAAGTTGTCAACCGCTCTGATTTTTTATCAGCGAAGTTAATGTTGAAATCGCCAGCCAAGATAAGTGGAAATTTATTACCATTTGTACCAAGTATTTTCAACCCTTCTTCAGTGTACTCCAGTAAAGTGCGATGAATAAAATGCTCTATCTCGTCCAATTTTAGATTCGGAGTAATGTAAATTGCTACCATGACTATGTGTAGGCCATTTCGAAGTTTGCATAAGCATGCACAAATATCTCCAACAAATGTGCGTCTAACATTAACATCGTTAACGTCTTCAATATTTATTCCAATATTCGGAGTCATAGTATTAGTAACATTATTACTATTTTGGTAAATAGCTACCCCACCTTTCAGAACAGTATCTCGTTGGAATTGAATAATACAATTGAAATTAGGTATTTCAATCGGATTATCACGCGTCATGCATGTTTCGGTAAGAAGTAACACATTGGTTTATCTCGTAACTGAATCTTGCAAATCGTTTTTGTGACTATGTAAATTTTGGCAATTGAAAGTCATTATTGAAATTCCATTTCTATTACTAATGAAATCTAAGACACTTTGAGCTATCGTCTGAACACTATATAAAGACAGTCCTTTGAATTCTTGCAACAAAGATGCAGTCGATGCAGCTAGCCTTCGATTATGATAAAACTTAAATGCAGAACTATAATTTCTTGTCGTTATATACAATTTTTCAATATAAGTCACCCGGGAGAGTGCAACATAGACGAGTTCCTGAGAATGTGATTTACTATACTCATATACTATTTCGTCAAAAGTTCCACCTTGCGACTTATGTATACTTAGAGCAAGAGCTGAAGTTGATGGAAAATGTTTGCGTTTGGCTATAATTTTTCTATCCGATTTTAATGAAATATTTGCCGTAATTCAATGGGAACAGCGAGATTGCCGACTCCACTTTGCACTGCTAGAGTGGCTGCACGCATCCGTCTAGTCGCAAGCACCCAAACACCGTGCCGAAGTCTGCCGAACTGAACCGACGATACACGGCTGTGTTAGGTTTTTCGTTACGGAATTTCTACATTCGGTCGCCGTGCTCAAAGCCTAAAATAAAAGCTATGCAATAGCTTGAAAAATGAAAAGTTAAAAAAAAATTCAAGTTCAAAGTTCAACCTCAGGAATGATTACCCTTACTAAAACTAATATTTGTGTTTGTTTTAATGCTTGAATTTGTATCCAAGATAATCTTATGTGGAGAATAAAGATTAATCTCTATTTCAATCTAATGATTCATGTTAAATACCCAGAAAAATCCTTCAAAAGACGCATAGTTCTCATTTTGAGGTTTCAGCCGAGTCACTACAGAATTTTGATAATTAAAGAATAAACAAAAAAGTTAATTTTTATTATTCTCTTTGGTTCAAGTGACTTCTGAATATTTTCTATGTAAATTCGCAAGAAATGGTCCAATTTTGTTTTGAAATTCTGGAGTAAAGGCTGAAACCTCCAATACCGTCATCAACTCAACCTCCTCAATCCTCCTTTCAGCCCAAACGACGCCTCCGTCTACCCATAGGATACGCACAATACGCCGCCAGTCTTCAATAGGTGCCTACCAAGAGCAAGCACCTCCAGCCAATCAGCATCCAGTTCAGAATTCCGTTCCAGTATCGAGTAGCACCAGCTACTACACCAACAGTCCATCCCCTCCAAACATGGCGGCCGGTCAACAGCACCATCAGCCCGAGCAGCAGCTGCTAGACGGCGGCGGGCTTCCCCAGGGCTCCGTCCTGGGTCATCCGTATCAACATTCCAGCTTAGAAGCGCAATACGATAACATTTTAGTCAGTAGGTCTCAATTCGAAAACGTAGTTAGTAAGATCGACAATTTGGCGATGAGGGTGTCCAGTTTGGAGAGGACACTTGCAGCGGATGTTAAAAGTATCCTTATGTTGTTGCATCAGCAGGCGAGGACGAACAACGTTACGGCTGTAGAGGGGAGGACGAACAGCGGTGTTAGACACGATGTAAGTTAGCAAAAATATGGGTTTGTTTAAAATTTCACTTCTGTCACAATGTTTGGTATTCATCCAAATATCTGACACGATTCATTGCTCCTGCCATTGTATTCATTCGGTGATTCGATAGATCTTCGAGAAAAGGTGTGGACCAATGATGTCGCCTTAGGTGACACCACATGTGATTCGGAAGTCATCAGCTTCACAGCTTCAATTGAATATTTCCCTGAAACTTTCTTTGGGCAAAATCACGTACCGGAAAATGAAATCTACCGAACCTTATAGAAAATTTTCTGCTTTTTCCAAATATCTCAATCAAATATCAAAATCCCAATATACAGGGTGTTGAATCTCAATTTAGAAGAAGTCCCATTTTTTTCAAATACACACCTGGAATTTTTCAGGAACTTAAATGTAAATTTATCGACCTGTGGAAGGTTATGCTACCTTCCAAATATCAACTGAATATACCGGTTGGTTCAAAAGTTATTAGCAATTGAAATTTTTGGTGAATACATGAACCACCCTGTATCTCGGTTATAAAATCATTAGACCCAAAGATTATAGAGTATACTTTATAATCTTTGATTAGACCTATCATATATCGGTTTTTTGGACTCGCCTAGCTCAAGTTATCGTATGTTCATTTACCAATGAAACACCCTCTATAAACTAGATCTCGAAAGTTTGAATTTGATAATCGTAATCCATTGCGGGATGCTTTTCAATCTCATGAAGTAGACCAATACATATATAAATAAGGGTTTCGGTGATGTTCAATTCTCGACAAAATCCAATTTTTAAGTTTGGCCCACAATATAACTCTTCAAAATACTTATCGAATAGTTTCTAACATTGTCTTGTGGTTTTCAGATTCCAGAATATGAAAATGTACATTTAGACACTAGTAGAAATAAATATACGTTCCAGAGATCCGTCAGCGAGCCCAAACCCATCAGCAGGAGTCAACAGCCATCACAAATCCTGCACAGGTTAGTGCCTAACGTAAACAGTAAGATTTTGTTCCATAACTGAACTATTATGTTCTATGTCATTATTGCTGAGATTTTCTCCCTGTGGGCAAATCAATTAAACCGTTTTTTTCTTCAGAAAAGGGTGAAGAGCCCTTAGAAAATATATCTGTAAAAGTAGAATTAGTTAAAACTGTACAGGGGATGAAATAAAAAAAATGATAATAAATAATTTTTAATTTGGGCTATTGCTTTTCTATTTTGGAAGACCTTTCTATTTTTCATTGCTTGTGGAAGAAAGCACTTCTAGTCAGCTAAGAAGCTGTTGAAGCAAGAAACGTAGACAGCTCTCAATTTTTTTGATTCTGTTTATGCCAACTCAAATCACCCAATTTTTTTCAGATTCGCGTCCTTCAACAAAGCCTTCGATTTCGATAAAAACAGTGAGGCTACGCTGACTGACGCCCCCGCGTTCAAAGAAAAGGACTTGAGGGATGAACCCACAGCCCCTATAGCCAAACTAGAATCCCTAGACGAATTAGATTTGGTAAGAATGAATACATTGATTGTTATAGAGAAAACTGATATTATGAGTTAAAGGAAATAAAATAGGCTTCAATAACAATGCCACTCATGAATAAACAGCTTAAATACATGTTCCATACATACAGAGACCCAAAATGTCTAATTTATTCGTATTTTTTCCAGGAATCTCCACAGTCCAGCCCGAAAAAACCGATAATTCAGTAACAAAATTCTAAGTTCAAGTCAAAGGATTTTTTTACGGTAAAAGGAGCGCCTTACAGAGTTACATTTAAGCTTTTTATAACTAAATGAAATGTTAAAAAGAATCGAATCATTTGAAGAATCGAGGAGAGATAAATGATTTGACGAAACGTTGGAAATGGAATTGAAAGGACAAAACGTAGGATACACAAATAAGCAGAAGATCAAAATAAGACACGAAAAATCAAGAAATAGTTCTGAAACGAAGAAAATAGCTTGTGAGCGACGCTAAAAAATCAGAATTGAATTCAAATCAGTTTTGTGTTAATTCAGCAACAACAACAAAATTCGCCGATATGCACTTACCGCAATAGTAACGAAGAATTCCCTAATCCACAGGAAAGCAGGAATGAAGAGAGCGAAAGATCGATATTCAAAAGTGACATAATTAAAATTTGATACCTTTTTATTACTTATATTGTTAGATTTGTTGAAATGCTTGATTTTTGGCATCAACCAAAGCTTTTTGAAGAATTCACTCACAAAGAAATATGTTTATACACTCTATTACGATATTTTTATTAAAAATAATGTAATGTAAACAATGATATTGAAGAATACTCAATAGACATACAGCCAAAGAAAGGGCAAAAAATTTATTTGGTATTTCAATTTACTCCTCCTTTTCCCTTAATCCCACAAAAAGCCATACTTCTGGTGGAAAATGGCTCCTTTTTCCATGGAAAAGGGCTACATTAGTGAAATATGACAAGACTCATCCTGAAAATGTGATTATTTTTTTTTTAGTAAAATTAGCGCTTAGTTTTCGATTCTCCCACTATTCCACTAGAACTCCTATGTTTCCGAGTATAATTTCCACATCTATATCATAGAGTAACGAGGAGTCTTACGAAATATGATTATCTACCCATATTTTCACTTTTAGATCCCAAATATACCAAAAAGAGTGGCGAATGTATCCGAAAGAATTTTTTCTCGGAATTTCATTGCTATCGACGTTTTATCTTCTGGACCATATGAACCTTGGAACAATTTTTTATTGTGCAAATCTTTTTATTTATCACAATTTTTATATACAAGCACTTATACATATAATATCATATTTCAAACTATATAATATTTCCAGAACATAATATATCAAAGAGCACGTTCAAATAAAGAATTCCAACATCCGAAACAAAAATTCAATAATACAGTCATAGGGCAATATTCAATTCAATAATTATTAAAATAATTTACACTCTTATTTCTCGCAAAATTTGTTATATTTTCCCTATCATTATTATTATTAATTCGAATTCAACCAATAATACAAAATCGGAATCTTTTTTTCAGTATTTCATATTATTTCTTGAACACCTTATATATTGAACTAACGGATATATACAAATCGATAACGAAAATTTAACAGATAACAAATGAAAGAACATTCACAATCACATCAAAAAGTTTGGACTTTTTTGTACAGACTGCGATAAAAACTCAACATGTGAATAATAACAAATTTTCAGGGTTCTTTCACAATATCAAATCACATACCCATCCCGAAATTCCTTGAACAATGTTAAGTGATCCCTAATAGGGTGTAGGACAGCCTGTACATTTTACAAAGGATTGAAAAACAGACCAACTCCGCAAAAAACTTCAAACTTAGATCATGTCTCGAGTTCTTTGGATCACTCCAAAATACAGGGGAAAATATCTAACGAAGGAATTTGGTTTTATACAACCGAACACACATGTCTCTTCGAAGATTGAGCTATTTAATTAAAATATTGATATGTCCACATAAGTATCTACGAAAGGAAAGAATATTTTTTTAATATCATCATTTGTAAGTATTATATTGAATATCTTTTATATCTTACTAGGTAAATATGGCCGGCAATTTCAAACTATGTTATTATCGCGATAGTTTCTTTCACGTAGAAACTTCAGTTATGTATTTTTATTCATCTCTGTAACTCGATTATTTAGAATTGTAGTTTTGTTTCGACATGAGATTTTCGGAAATTTTGTTACGACATCATTTCGCTCAATGAAATTCGACGCTCACATTGAAACAAAATAGTATATTCTAAAACAAGTGGCAGAATGAGCTCCTATTCCAACACGAATGCGAAATTCGAAAACGAGCGACGAAGGAGCGAATTTTCGAAATCATGTGTGTTGGAATAGCCTCCTGCAACGAGTATTAGACGATATTTTCTCTATTTCAGTCAAGTTGTGTGAAATAGTCTCGAAATTCAAATAAAAATTCAAATTAGTGACTTTTGTATTGTATCTTGGCAGTTGGTGTGACTTACGAAATTTGGCAGATTACGGAATTTGAATGGATTTGATTTCAAAATTGATAAGATCTGGGGTCAGTACTGACAACCAAGACACGAAAAATATAACTGGAAACAATGCTGTAATGAGTTTTATTACAGCACTACTTTTAGTACTGTAATGAACTCATTACGATACTGAAATAAAGAAATAATGTTCCATTTGATTAATGTTGATCAGTGCAGAAATTTGAAACCTTTATAGTTTCTGATATAAGTGGAGATTGCTTTAGAAACCTTAATGTTATAATTTGAAAAAATTTAGAAAGACTTCTTCTAGTCGAAAATTAAAACAGAAAATGATGTTCAGAAAAACTTTCTCACAATAAATAAATATATTGAGTGAAATAATGTCGTTCATCCAAATTAGGAACCTGAATTAATTATCTTGACAGTTTTGGGCGATACTGACTATAAACAATCCGGTTTGAAGCATTTTTTACCTTTTGACACTCATGTTCCATATTCATATGATTTTTACAACATAGATTTCTCGAAAAATCACAATAAGCTTTTTTGCTATGTACACAAGCTATTCTCAACATTACCAGTATAAAATCCCAAATTGCTCTGAATGCTGGAATACTAACCTGTTGAAATCGAAAAAGACAGAATTATCAGACAATATGGTAGCTCAGGTGGATTCAGTATTTAAAATATCAACCAATCTCAGATAGTGAGCATTGTAACCAAATAACAAGACTTCAATTGTTGGTTGAGTGAAGAAATTTTTATTGGACAAAACTCTTGATATCTTCAGCAAGAAGCATCAAAATTTAAGCTCAAAGGATGTCTTTGATATTGATGTTGAACACTCGCTGATCCAGCTAAAATTCATGGAGTCTATTGCTCAAGCTAAATTGAAAAAATAAAAACATTTAAAAGGATATGAGTGAAGGAATCAGCTAATTTGTGGCAAAATGATGGGGAATCTTATGAAACAGTTGAAGGGTGCCACAAGAAAACCTAAACGTGGAATACGGTTCGAAAGCTGTGTGGCAAATACACTTCTCGCAACAATCAAAGGAACAGAAAAATTTTCCAAATTTTTTGGGAAAATTGTTTACCAATAAATTCAAAAACTAGAGTCTTCAAGCTTCAAAAGTTGATTTTTCTATTTCTCATACGACCATTTTGCACTGAGATACAGCCTTTTGAAAAACACCAAAAAATTTGGGAAATTTTTCTGTTCCTTTAATTGTTGCTAGAAGTATATTTGTTATTTCCTTCGGTGTTTCTTTGGCTAAGTTAGAGGAAAACGTTTCAAATCTATGTTTATGTTTTTAAAATTGCTATAAGCAAATTAGTCCATAAAAGGTATCAGGTTAACATTGTGTACCTAATATTCGAGGTTAACAATTTTTCTATTGAGATTAAATTTCCAGAAGCATGCTGCATCTCCAATCCAAGATGTAGCTCCAGATCCTTCCCCACTATCAGAACTCGCACGTATAACTAGGATTTCAAAATAGACCTAATCTTACATAATTCAATATTAAATTCTCTACGCCACTGATCTCTCATATACAAGTGTCCTAAAAGTCGTGACGGAATACCCTGGAAAAGATGCGCTAGATCCTATATGTTCACTTCCTCTCCGCAACTCTTCGCAGGCTCTAGACAGGAAAAGGGATAGTTTTCCTGCGTCATCAGACGAACCTTTCGAAAAGATCGAAGGAACCTTTGTATTACGCTATCGAACTCCCAGACATCGTGGTTATGCAAGTCCTTTCGCAGGATGAATCTGTGTTCTCGGAGTTGGATCTGACGGCTTTTGGGGTCCCGGGGGCGTTAGGCTCTAGGTTTTCCGTGTTGTTGTTGGTGGAGGCCCTACGAGACACCTCCCTGGTGGCTGTCCTCACGTCGAAAACGCTGCATTCGCTCTCCAGGTCGCTGTTCTCCAGCTGGAGGACGTTCAACTGGAAAGAGAGCAGAACTTCAAACGTTGCTGTTTAAAACGTTTAAAAAAAGAAGCGTGATAGAATTCCTCTATTTCAGTATCGTAATGAGTTCATTACAATACTAAAAGTAGTGCTGTAATGAAACCCATTACAGCATTGTTTCAGTTATATTTTTCGTTTTGTAGTTGTCAGACAGCAGGACCTCATTTTGGAAAGTGCTGTGAATGGTACAAGTACCTGGGTATGATTATCACAAATCAGGGAAATGTGGATCGAAACAGCCAGGGAAGAAAGGCAATTGCGCTCCTCAACAGTGTCCTCTGGGATCAGTCTATCTCGAATGACAATAAGCATCGCATATACAATTCGATCGTGAAGAGTATAGTCACGTACAGCAGTGAAGTTTGGCAAATGAAGGAGAGAGTCAAGAAAAAACTTGAAGCAACGGAGATGGACTTTTGGAGACGTTCTGCGGGAAGGTCCAGACTTGAGAGAGTGACCAACAGCAGAATAAGGGAGATCATGAAGGTGGAGCACACAATAGTGGACGATATTTATACACAACAACTGAGATGGGATGGCCATGTAGGATGCCTGAACAACGATTGCCCAAACAGATACTAACATGGACCCCGCATAGAAGAAGAAAGAGAGGAAGACCGCGTCTCACCTGGAGAGAAGGAGTATAATAGACCCCTTTTATATGAGCATTGTCCTTTTCGTATAAAAAGTGACTTTGTTCATGAGGGATTGTCTAGATGTTAAGGGGGTTGACGAATGAGAGCGGCTTCATGTCAACCCAATAAACAAAATTTGAGTGGGCACGGCCTTCTGCAGATATGAGAAGGTCTTAGTGTTATTTTTCCTCCAGAGAGTTCTGAGTTTCAGGGATAATTGAAACCACTGAAGTAACTTAACAAAAAAAATCTATTTTCCAAAATACCTACAAGATATACTGAGGTAACAAAGTAATCCCTACGTCTATACCTCAGATTATATAAGAAAATTTAATGAAGAAAATTTAAGTTTCCCTGTTCCCTGGGGTACTTAATTACCCAAAATCCAAAATAACCTAATACTATGAAATGTAAGTTGTGAGCAGATAGGAGATGAGAGATGACAAGACTTTTGGACTTGACTATTCTCATAAAAAAAAATTGGAAAATTCTGACCTTGATCTCTTTCTTATAATTTGGCTTTTCTCCACTGGTATCCACGAAACGATCCTTCCTCTTTGATCAACTTCCGTGCACCGTCTTCCCTACACGCACTTCCGTTTCGGTTTCGTGATTTACCGACGAGTACGTGACTTTACAATACAAAATCTACAAGTCTCCGCTTGAGACTTAAAAACTGACTGTGAAATTTTCTATTTCACTCCCAAAAATATACCGCGAGCCGAACTACGCGAGCACGTCGATGAACCCCTTTGGTTCTTATCCCAGACGGTACTGATTATACCTTGACGATAAAAATTAACTATTCCTCTACTTGTGGGTGTTTCTTTCCCCCTTCAAAAGTTGGCATTACCAATAAGATTCCTTTTTTAAAGATTCTTCCTCTTGTGGGAGTTTCCAAAAAAGATACCCGTTGGCCCTTTTCAAGTCCCACGGTTCTAGATACTCCTTTTGGCCCATAATCATAAATAATACCTTCTTATGTTTTTCTTAAGTGTGGAAGTGTTAGTTTTCATGAGTTTGTAGATCATGAACTCTAATAAATCCACAACTTTTATTTATAATAAACTTATTCGAAAACGACCGTTTTCGAATATTTATGATGCCGGAGTGAATAGTTAATATTTATCACAGTTTGATTTCTTTGCGTCGTTAGACTGCGCTGACCGGATTTATTTTAATGCGTGCTGATTGATTGATGATGAGGTAGCTGTGGAACCGATATGCATTCCTCGGATACAGTGCCGTATTAAGAGATTTCAGTATTGAATTGTTAATGAGGAAATTACCAATTTCCCCATTTATTACAGGAGTAAATAAGCGGATAAGAGAAAGAGAACTGGAGGAAGATCTTTGGATGAATCGCGAGGGTATCGGAAGATGTCGTTGGATTTATCCTGCTTAGGATTTGAATGAAGTAGTTGGGTAAAGAACAAAAGATCCTCGTTCCCGGAAGGCTGAACCTAGCCACAACGACCCCCATTCATAATAATAATACGTTGCTACTTCTTATACTTCCCAGGGAAGGTTACTCCTACTCTGATGAATCTATACACTATGTCAAATTGCCTACTGTAAGTCTTCACTTCAATTCAGTTGTAACCCTCACCTGTCTAGTATTCAAATAAAGTTCACTGGAATCAGATCCGCAACTAGAACTTTCACTCAGTTCAGTGGTGAACTTCCTCTGCGCTCTCGGACTTGGTGGGGGTCTTCTGGTGCAAACTTGAGCCTGAATATGTTCACAAACTCTCCTGAACCTCCTTATGTTTCCTATGAACAAACGATCGCATTATAATTTCATTCAACACCAGTTCCACGTGTTCAAAATTTACCTGACAAAAGGGTGAAGGTAATTGCGAAAAGGTTCTCTTTGGAATTATCACCAACTTGTTTGGTGATCGTCGAAATGTCAACTTGGAACCTGACGTGTCTTTGAAACATAGCAGGACCAGTTGTCCCTCTTTTATACTCCACCCTGAAGCTCATTGGACTCGAGACTGAGTGACTCAGTTCAGCTATCTACAAGATAATTTCATATTACGGTGTGCTTCAGGGATCCTTCAGAGGAACTTTGATTTACTAAAGTCTTACCGATAAAAATGCGTGGATCAGATCAGCTTTCACTGTTGCAAGTGGTTTTCCTTTGATTAAAATCGTCGATGTTTCGTCTTTCTCTGTTGTCATCAAGCTTCCAAACCAGGACTTCTTGGTCAGCTCTGGTGAAGACTCAGGGGTCAAGTGGGCCTCCTCTGATGCAGTGGAGACATCTGAAGAATCAAGTAATTGATCATTGAATCTTCTATTTTGTACATCAACTACTCACTCTGCAATTTCCTCCTATGAAATCTTGGTGAACCTAGAAAACTGTTCTTAATTGTCGTGAGTCTACTTTTCCAATGATGAGTTGAGCTAGAGTGTGGAGATCCTGGTGGTGTCATTTGGGATAAAATTGTTGAGCCTAAAGAACAACATGATTTGAAATTTTCTCGAATTCCCTGATGAGTTGGGTTAAACAAACCTGCCAAAAGATTAGCGTTGTCATTTTCTGGTGAGGTCAATGTTGACAATATGGACGAAGTCGAGGTTCCCCCACTACTGTTCGCTCTATGGTGGGTCGGAGTGGGAGGGGCTGGAGTAACAGTCACGTGGGTGTTTGGGGAGATGTGAGTAGGAGTCGTGGTGGTGGTACGATGGCCATGGTGGGAAGCTGCTCTTTGACATACTGGGGACGATAGAGCAGCTTGAAAAATAGCGATAGTTCAGTATGTATTGAATCTCTAATTTTGATATTGTTGACTTACAATGTGTGTTGTTTGTTGTGCTATTGAAGTGAATTGGACTAGAAGCACCAGATGAAGACCTTGATGGAGAGTGAATACTCAAACTGCTGTGAGTACTACCTGTTGAGGGACTTCTTCTTGCATGATGACGTCTATACAAGAGGAAATCGTTCAATGTATGGTAATGAATGGAATAAGGTGAGATCTTACTTGTAAGTCGATCTTCTTGGTGTTAGAGGAGACCCTTCACTTATTTGTCCGAACTGGAGAGTGTTCTGGCCATTAACTCTGCATGTGTCGATTCTTTTTTTCGGAGGATCTTGACTTTCAGTGGTTCTCAACCTCAGAATTGAGTCAGAGTCATCTTCGCAAGCTGGCCTCTTTCTCTTCCTCTCCAGAAGGAGAAAATATATCACTTTTTCTGTATTATGGCTGAAAATTTAGGATATTGTCACCACAAAATCTCAAAATCAGCTACCATTATCTTCAGGGAAGAACAACAGTTAAGAAAGAAGTTATATCTATTAAGATCCTCAAGATTAAGTCGTGTCTAGATTTCTCTGAAGAGGTCTGAGTGATAATAGTGAAACGTAAATTAAGGAAAATTGCTGTTAATTTACCTAGGGCTGAGCAGATGCTGCATAAGCTTATCCTTCTCTTTAAAACAACCTAAACTACATATAGCTTGAAGAACATCGGGGTCTATTGACTCTATAGATGGCAGCACGTGAGTTTGGACTACGTCCATCATTGGTTGCTCCAACTCCAACTCTCCTTTGCCTCCAGCTGTCACCCAAGGGTGCTTGTTGATTTCGGAAAGCTAGAAGATATTGGTTAAAAGTTTTTTTTTGGAGTAAATTGCAATTTCAACTTACTGTTAATCTTTTTTCTGGGTTCACCTCTATCATTCCCCTCAGTAGGCTCTGACAGTCGGGAGGTACAAAGTGGGGTATGTGGAATACCCCTCTCTTAACTTTTTCTAAGAGTTGCCTCAAGTTGTCGTCATCGAAAGGAAGTGCTCCTACCAGAAGCGCGTAAAGAATAACTCCGCATGACCAAACGTCTGCTCTTCTACCGTCGTATTTCTCACCCTGTGTTCAATAAAAAGATGACAGTTTTCCAGAGAATGTGTGGAAAGTTCAGTTTAGACTACTACGATACCATAAAAGTACACTCATGTGAAAAAAAATTAACAAGGTTGGATGAATAAAGTTTCTGAAGAAAGAAATCATAAAACTATGCCACGTTCAAGAAGATACCTAAAAATAATAGAGTTCTCCAGAAATAAGAAGGAAAAAGCTCTCAAAATAGAAGATCTGAGATGTACTTTCAGTATCAATACAAGAAGTGGCAAGATCATAAATTGTCCCAAAGAAAATCTTCAGTATACCACTTACCCTTATCACCTCAGGGCAAGCATAATGTGGTGACCCACAGCTTGTTTCCAGCATGGAACCCATAGGTTGAAGAGATGCCATACCAAAATCGGCTATCTTAATGTTATTCTTTTCGTCCAATAAGAGATTTTCAGGTTTGAGATCTCTATGGCTGAAAATTATTGTTTATTTTTTGGAATTCTTGTTCTTAGTTTCCACTTACCAAATAGAATGACTGTGACAAAAATCTAAAGCAGAAATGATTTGCCTAAAAAATCTTCTGGCTTCTTTAGGTGTCAATCTACCCTTCTTCACTAAATAATCGAATAGTTCACCACCAGATACGTGCTCTAATACCAAATATCTGAAAAAAAAATGTTGGTTATCTCGTAGATGATATGTTTCGTTCCACTCACAAATATTTCTTGTTTTCGTAGACATCCGTCAGTCCAAGAACGTGAGGATGGTCTATGAGCTTCATGATTGCAATTTCCCTCTCAACCTATCGAAAAAAACGAATTAATCCTCGATTTAATCTTGCATCTCCGGCCTACCTTCATCAGAACGCTCTCACTAAGTTTCTCCCTATTTATAATTTTAATTGCCACTTTTTTTCCCGTAACACAATGTACACCGAGCTTCACAAGACCTGAAAAATCAATGAGCAATTAAAAACTCGTATAAGGTAGTGAAAATCGTGAAAATGTAGTTAATTTAATCTAAACGGAATTCTCAATCAGTTTTGGGTAATGAATTTGAGAATGCTCATCATCGGTGAATGTTGATAGTGAGGAAAATAGAACTTATAAGAGGTAGATTATTTCATATATCTTTAATATTTACAATTTACATGCATTACCTTATCATGTCGACACTGATATTCTTTTTGTTTTCTGCTTCGATTCAATATATTTTTATTGGAAATTCAAAGCTAGAACACTATTTCCTGAGCAATGAAAAATGAAATGAAAAAAACTATCCCTGAAGCAATCTCTGAGTTATTTCAACTCATATTCGAAATTTAATCAATTAAAAACAGGTACTTCAAAGTGAAAAGTTTCGATTAATCAAAAGCATATGTCCAAAACTTCAAGTTCCTCAGTATTTTTTTCAGATCTAATAGAACAATTCCAGTTATAAGCTCATGGCGATGTCATATTCCGTTTTAAAACATAAAAACTCAGATCTCATTGCATCGAATGTATTTATGAACCCTAAATATCAGCTTTTCGAAAACATTGTATAACTAAGTTTTTTCATTCACCCCCTAAATTATCTTCGTGACGATTGTCTGAGATTGGTCCCTCGGATATTTTTTCTAGCTAGTAAAAACAATACTATTGTTATTATGGAATTTTCTTCATGTTACTTTTTTTTACTCGAGAGAATAATAAAAATGAAATTACAGTGTGAAATAAATATTGAGAAATTATGTAGGCCATTTTATCTCGCATTTTATGCACATAATTAAAGGTTGAGATAAACATACAGGGTGATTCTTAGACTTCTTCATATATTTCAACAATATATTGTTGAGGCCAAATCATAAGCAATAATACTGCTTCTACCAGAGAAAATAAATATTCATTTTTAACTTCCACAATGAGCTGAGCCATCCCTGGAATCGTGCGAGGAATCATGCCACTAATTTTTGTTCTCTAATTAAGTGTCAAATCCATTCTACCACAATTCGTAGAATAAAGCAATGTCAAAATATTTCATTCTAGCACTGTTTTCAGTAATATTTATTGATGACATGTTGGCCTCCTGCCACGGATTTATTCTACATCTGTCAAATTTATGAGATAGAAAACAGTTCTGCCAATCAATATTTTTCAATGCAAAAATCACTTAACGATACTTATGGAAATATTACATTTATTTCGATAAAAATTAAGAGAGAGAAATTAGAGAAAATAATGTGTGATACCCGTATAGAAGGGTCATTCTAACACTCGTTCATTCGAACTTTGAACTCGTGTAAGAATATCAATGCCATCTGCAGTTGTACCATATTAGTATATTCTAGCTCCCATTTCAACACGAATGCGAAATTCGAAAATGAGCGACCAAGGAGCGAGTTTAAGAAAACAAGAGTGTTGAAATTGCTTTCTGCAACGAGAATTACACAATATTTTCTCTATTTCAGTCAAGTTTTGTAAAATACTCTCAAAATTCAGATAAAAATTCAGATTAGTGACTTTCATATTGTATCTTAATAGTTGGTGACAGATAATGGAATATGAATTGATTTGATTTGAAAATCTAGAGGATCAGAGATCAGTACTGACAACCACAAAAAGAAAAGTATAACTGAGAACACTGTTGTAATAAGTTTCATTACAGTACTACTTTTAGTACTGTAATGAACTCATTACGATACTGAAACCGAGAAATAAGTATTCAGATCTTCAAAAAAATGTAACAGAAACTTAATTCTGTGAATATTTTGAACAGAGTGTGTGTCAGCCAAAGTAACCATTTTTTTTATTTCGCTTGAAAAGTTGTAGTTCAGGTGTCACCAATTTTGCCCACCCCATAAAGTCAGACTCACACTGTATATTAGGCACTTTGATTGTGCTGGTGTTTCCTCATCTAAAATTTTTTACTATGAAAAATTCCACAAAAGTGGAAGTAGTAGTTCTTCCAAAGAAAATAGGTTTGGAAAGAAAATATTGTGTATATTTTAAGCTACCCACTCTTGCGGAAATTTTGTCGATGTTTTATTCATGTTTTTCGTGTATTAGACGGAACATATTATAAATGTTGGTTCTTGCCTATTACAAAGTTAACTATGGAAAAAAAATCTTTGTTGGAAAAGTGGAAATAGTAGATTCCTTTGGAATATTTAATTTCATTTTAATATCTCCTGTTTTTTATGCTTTTAACAATCGCTTATTCTCTCAATATGCCATATCAGGTATAAAGTTGGATATTATAAACTTAAAAAATCAATGTCTGAATTAAAAAAATTGGAATAACTCAGGTACAATGAAGACAACAATAATAGGTATAAAATATTATCTCGTTGCATGCACTATACATATTCGGAATAACCAGGAATCTAGGCCAAGGTCTCCGTTCACATAACATGAATTTTTCAGGAATTTTCCAACGAATTTCCCCAGTTTTTCCGAAACTCACCCGTCTGTCCCTTTCCCAGGGTTTTTTCCAGTCTGTAGGGGCCCACATACTGGTGAACCTCCTGAACTGGGGTGGAGTTCGGTTTAGTTTCATTCTGCATTTTCCCAAGATTTTCCTCGAGCGATTTCCCAGCTCGGTCACGAGTTCCCACCGAAAACCATCACAAATTCGCAAGATTTCAACAAGAACAAATAATAATTCTCCATATTTCCCACAAACGCCCAAAATGTCGCAGTCACACCGTTATTTACAAGAATTTCCAATATTTCCACCACTTTCCAGCCTTATTTCCCACGGTGAAAGATCTATTTCTCACTCCGAACCTTAGGAATCGAGTTCACGAGACTTTCCCGAGTTATTTTCGACGAAAAACTGACAATAGGGATAAGGGATGTTTTTAGTTGCGCCCTCGCGTCTATTTTCAACATTTCAACCGATATTTGCACTTTTCCGATCAATTTTCCGAGCGTACGAGCGTGAAATCTGCCGGATTCACTGAATTCAGACGAATTTACTACATATCTAATATTGGGTTCGCAGGAAATAGAGCCAAGTTAGAAGTAAGACTGTAGGGGTGGCTTGGAGTAAAAATCAATATTCTGTTGTAGATACTGCCGGGTGAAATGTCCCTAAATCGCTGGAAAACACCACATTCGAAAGTCTCACGGTGAAATCTTCGCAAAATCATGTTTAATAATTCAGAAATATGATTCAAACCCTATTATTTTCATTTGAAGGAATAAATTTGACTGCATGTTGCAATTGATCAGAAGAGATTGACATAAAATAGTCAAAATAGTTGTGTTCATTCAATGAGTATCAAAATATATTTTAACTTGACCCCATCTCATAATCAGATATATAGGGTGTTTGTTCTCAGACGAACCACGGTATATTTCTTATCCCATAATGATTGGAAAAATTTCCAAAACACGTCGAATGATTTTATTTGGGGGAATCTTTTGAGGTATATTTGAGGTTTAAACCCCCTCAAAATTGAATGGGGAAGTGGGGTTTATGATACTCCATTTTGAAGATCTTGAAAGCCACTTTAAAACGATGCACAAAAATCGTAATTTTAATGAACCGTTTCTGCAAAAGCTCAAAAGAGCCACCTTGAATATTTTGGTTATTTTTATAACCTGAGCTCTTTTAACAAACTTGAAAAAACTTGAGAAAATCACATTTTTGAACAAATTTAATTTTTTTATTATGCTTAGAATAAAAAAAATTACATCTGCGTCTTTAAATAAAATATCCAAATTTTCCTGCATTGACTTTCATAAAATAATCTTGACTGAAAGCCGTCTCTAACAGGGTTCAGCATAATTGGAATCATTTGACAACACTCATTTACAATTTATTGGTGTAGTTCTTTCAAATTTTCAGGATGAG
The DNA here is from genome assembly GCA_038502775.1 of Hippodamia convergens. Lineage (NCBI taxonomy): Eukaryota > Metazoa > Arthropoda > Insecta > Coleoptera > Coccinellidae > Hippodamia > Hippodamia convergens. The sequence goes on along the minus strand of CM076609.1, from coordinate 71,865,365 downwards.
TCGCAAAAATTTGAGTTAATAAATTGATTTTTGGCGGAAATTCTTCATCGAAATTACGTTTTTCGTACTCCCTCATAAAGAGACTTCCAAGTCCTTTCAAATGAAGTATTAATCATCTCTCCAATATTTAATTTTGAGAGGTCATCATTTGATGTGTTTCGGAAAATTTTCCAATCACTTTGGATTAAGAAATAAACGTGGTGACTCGTCTGAGATCAAACACCCTGTATATAGCTTTCACAGCAATTTCGATGAGCGTTCTTGTTTACCAGAATAATTAAAATAGATTCATTTTTTTACAATCATAAAAACCTCTACATTTATCTTCATGCCTGTATCTCAACAAAAACTTCTACTGTTCTACTAGAAGACTCAGGGAAGGAAAAATCACTAAGACTGATGGCATTTCAATGAAATTAATATAGAGATCCATCTCAATTGACTGATTCAACCTATCTGTTCTGAATCACAAATTTTTAGGTATTTTGAAATGATGTATTATTATGTTTCGAAAGAATGATCCATTAAATATTGTAAATTGCTCATGCCTTTTTGAGCAATTTCACCTAAACTGTTTTTTCTGTATTCTGTATGAAATTTATAGACTTTTACATTAGGAAAAGTTAATGGTTGTAACTGTAACATTTTTTCTCTATTTCAGTATCGTAATGAGTTCATTACAGTACTAAAAGTGGTGCTGTAATGAAACTCATTACAGCATTGTTTTCAGTTATATTTTTCGTTTTGTGGTTGTCAGTACTGACCTCTGATCTACTCAATTTTCGAATCAAATTAATTCAAATTCCGCAATCTGTCATATTTCGTTAGTGACTCCAACTGCCCAAATACAATACAAAAGTCACTAATCTGAATTTTTATTTGAATTTCGGAAGTTTTCCACAAAACTTAACTGAAACAGAGAAAATATCGTCTAATACTCGTTGCAGAAGGCAATTCCAACACTCATGCTTTCGAATTTCGCATTCGTGTTGTAATAGGAGCTCATTCTGCAACTTGTTTCAGAATATACTATTCCCTATTTCAGTATCGTAATAAGTTCATTACAGCACTAAAAGTAGTGCTGTAATGAAACTCATTACAGCATTGTTTTCAGTTATATTTTTCCCTTTATGGTTGTCAGTACTGACCTTAGATCCTCTCAATTTTCTAATCAAATCAATTTAAATTCCGTAATCTGTCAAATTTCGTAAGTCACACCAACTGCCAAGATACAATACAAAAGTCACTAATCTGAATTTTTATTTGAACTTCGAGAGTATTGCACAAAAAATGACTGAGTTAGAGAAAATATTGTCTAATGCTCGTTGCAGAAGGCAATTCCAACACTCATGCTTTCGAAATTTCGCATTCGTGTTGGAATAGGGACTCATTCTGCAACTTGTTTTGGAATATACTATTAACTTATTATCTGCTCCGCGATATAAGTGTGTCTCAGGGGTCCGTGCTAGACCCACTGATTTTTTTTATCATCAATGATATAACGATTAATACTGATTCAAGTACTTTGACGTTATTTGCAGAGATGTATTCATATGCTGCCCAGATTTGTATCTACTGTTGTAAATTCAGAAAATGTGTATAATTTCTCAAAACTTTTCGATTACCCAATGACTTATTTTTCCTTGTTCTCGTTAAGCAAGAGAATCCTGAAAAACACTCGAAAATTGATCTCAAACTTTTATTTTTAATGTCTAAGCACCCTTCACTCAAATCCACAGTTTTTTTCTGAATCAATAGACAGTTCAGAAACTCTTTGAGTGAAATGTCAACATCACTTGACAAAAATGTCTTACTCGCAAAATAAGAATAACTTTGGTCATGTCCTAGAGCCATACGAGCCTGATAGAAGCGTCGCTGAGAGTGTTAAACATACCAGAAGGGGAGTAACATGAGAATCCATCCATTTCTCAGACAAGTGAGTACCAACTCCTTTCAAATTTGCACTTATTAAAGCACCATCTCCAGCTAGGTACCCTTGTTGGCTGTTACATAATATCTATGGGGATGAGCTCTGTCTTGGGGTATTCTTCAGTGTTGATTCCCCAGATGCAACTGAGAACAAGCAGGGTGCAAATCAAGTACCAACACGAAATTTCTCTAGTAGGTAATAAGTTGATCAAAAGAGGAGACAGTTTTGTTAACACTGTTTTTTCAGCTTCCATAGCTGCTCTACCACTCGCGTTGGGCACCATCCTCAACGGTTATCTGATGGAGAGGTTCGGAAGGAAACCAGCCATGTTATTCTCTCAAATCCCAGCGCCTGGTTGGTTGATAATAGCTTTTTCCCAGAACATCTACACGGTGTACGTTGGTAGATTCTTGACAGGTTGGAGTGCTGGTATGTGTTCAGGATTGGCCAACGTCTACGTGGCAGAAATAGCTTCGATGCAGTACAGATCGATACTGCTGGCCTTGCTGAACTTCTGCATAAACTTGGGCATACTGTTGTGCCACATCTTTGGGCTGCTACTAGAATGGCAGTATTCTTCTGTTGTTATATTCTCCTACGCTGTGATTGGAAGCGTTCTCATGTTCTTCTCTCCAGAGACGCCTTTCTGGCTTATCCTGAACGATAAATATGAGAAGAGCATCAAGAACTTTGCTTGGCTCAGAGGATTAAACGAGGAAGAAGCTGTAATACCAGAGTTTGAAGGATTAAAGAAGAAAGCAGAATACATGAGATCAACGCCTAAAGGTTGCAAGTACTACATGCATTGTTTCGTTAGGCCGGAATTCTACAAACCTCTGATCATATCCAGCATGTTCTTCTTGATCTCCCAGTTCTCAGGGATAAGTTCTATAACCTTTTATAGCATGACAGTCTTCCAAGAAGTGCTTGGTCCAGAATTCCCTGGAGAAGTTGCTATGATAGCTGTGGACTCTCTGCGTCTCGTATGTTCCTTGATTACCATATTCCTCATGCAGTACATCTCGAGGAGGCTACAAGCCTTGATAAGCGGTGGAGGTGTCACTTTTTCCTTGCTCCTGATGAGTATATACAGCATGGTCTGCAACAGCTACGGCTACGACATCAACTACTTGGTTCCCTTGTGCTCCGTAGTCATATACATCTCATTTATGTCTTTTGGGTTCATGCCATTGCCGTGGTGCATGTTAGGTGAGCTTTTTTCTGCGGACAACAAGGGTTTGGGTGCTGGAATATCTTCAACAGTCTCCTATATAGCTGCTTTTATTGTGGTGAACACGTTGCCATACATGTTCAGTAGTTTAGGATCTGACGGTACTTTTCTGACCTACGGTATAATAGCTTTCTTCGGGACCATTTACTTGTTCTTCTTCTTACCAGAAACTAGGAACAAAACGTTCGCGGAAATAGAGGAAAACTACAAGAAAAAACCTAGAGGAACGGTAGGACCTAATTAGTTAGCACAACTGAAATAATATTAGTTTTAGTAAAAATAAAGCGTATGAACTTTTGTTATATTTTTCATTTGGAATAAAATGTTACAATCGATACATTTTTTCTACTGATGATTTCCTTGATTCGACAACTGAATAAGGCAGCTAATGTAATGATGATTTTGCATCATTTCTTCTATTTTTGGGTGTAAGGGTTTTTCGTTTTTATATTTGTAATAATCTCCAACTGAGTAACCGGCTTTTTTTATACATTCCACTATCATACTCTCTTCCTGCTGATTCTCCTGAAATAATATTTAATCTTATAATTTTTTCAAAACTTATATTTGAATCTTGTAATTTGTCAAATTACATTTAGATCAAAACCAATCATCGTTCTTATTCCTATGTTGAATGAAAAAAATTTTATGAGAATGTTCGAACCATACCTGCATGATGAAGATATTCACAAAACTGGGACAATTTCGATAAAAACAAAAATGTTAAGGCTTTTTTTGATCATAATATTGGTTGCAATTGTTAAAACAATGGATTCATGTGTATATATGGATATTTCACCTATAGGTTCGGAATATAAGTGAATTATCTCTAATAGATTGTAGTCAATTTTCAGAAAAAAAAAACAATAAGAAATAAGTTCGTCTGTAAGAGTAAACATAATTTCCATCGCATCCACCATATTTTTTGATGGATGCGTTATGAGAAATTTTAAAAGGCTATTCAGTGATTGATGATCGGTGAAACAAATCTTGGGAAATTTTAATATTTTTCTACATCTAAAACCCAATTATTTCATCGTTAAAGTGAAACCATTGTCTTGAAAATACAGTTACTTACTGTTCACTAAAAAGATTTCCTCTACCAAATATTATTAGAACGAAAGTGCGTCTTTAATCATATTGAGAAACAGTTACAGATTTTTTTTTGTATGATATTTGAACTCACCGTTGAATACGTATTCCTTAGGAAGAGAAATAGGAAGAGTACACATTGTGAAGCAAACATTTTCTATCCAAAATCTGGAAAAATATGAGCGCAATGAAGTATGTTTTATTAACTATTCTCCGATTGATAACACTATCCATAAAGTTCGGATAGCTGATTATTATAAATTTAAATGGCAATTTTTATGGTCGTCCATTCTAGATCAATTTCAAATTCGATATCCTCTTGAAAAACATCGTCAGACCATTCTAGTCATATTTGGTACAAGGCTTACTCATAAATTATTGAATATGAGTTTAGAAAACCAATATAACCAAATCGTGAACTAAAATATCATTGCAAATAATGAAGAGAGAGAAACCTATTGTAGATACGTATATTAAACACATTTGAAGGCGAGGAACAAATAAATATTGTTTAAAAATGAAGACAATGAGAACTCAATTTATTTGTAAGAAATTTAAACATGAAACTAACTGTACATAAAAAGACAGATGTTCGAACATAATATATACCGTACTTCTTTCCTTTTCGACAGCAGTTTGGAGGGCATGTGTCAGTTGAAGCATGATACCTTTACCTTTATGTTATAATTAACCTTTTCCCCTTAGGTTCACTTTTGAAACCAATCAGACCATATCAACTTACAACTCCTCGTGCCTACTGACACAAGTTTATCAACCTCCATGTGTTCAACACCCAAACAATCGGAAACTATAGTTTACACGTGTGTTTTTCGAGATGAATTGTAGACCGAAAAAAACAGCTGTTTTTCAGCACAAACATTCATCATCAATTTGTTTGTATTGATCAAACGTTGCGTCAAAAACAAGCCGGGCGGAATCGATCTAAAAAAAATGTTGCCGGTAAAAAACGTTGAACTGACAAAAGTACACTATTTCGAGCCTGCGAAACATCACAGAAATGTCGAAATATCGACAATAAGTCAAGAGGTTCACCAAAACTCCTTTAACAGAAATGTGATCATCAAGAAAAATGTTTTCGGGCACAAATGGGTACTGAAAATAAACGAACATGAGGAAAATATCAAGAAGAAAAAAAGTGTTAGGTGTTTCTTGTATTGTTTGGTTTTTTCGTGCATTCTGATTGCTCTTGCGGGTGGTATTTTTTTTACTCTCGAGTTGGGTAAGTTTGAAATTTCAGAGAATTAATTTTTTTTCATTCTTTAAACATTTTCTTTCTTGCAGAAAAAAAATTATTAAATATTTCATGTAGTCCTAGTAATAGGAGTATATCTAAAACACCTAGGAGCACTGATAAAATATTAACAAATCAATTTCACCTCGATCAAAATGGAAAAAAAAATTCCAGTACTTCGAAACTAATTGCAGGAGAAGTAAATGATACCTCAGCAGATGATACAGGGATTAATGTGAGTTGAAAAAATTCATCTTTCGTTCTGATACATTTTTTTTCTTGAACCAATAAAATCATTCGACGTCTTTCTAGAAATGTTTCCAATCTCTATGGGATAAGAGGCTAATCTGAGAACAAACACCCTGTGTATCTTGCATGCATTCTCACAATTCCGTATATTTTCAAAATCTAGCGATCAGTAGGTACAACATTTTTTTAATCAAGTGTCAGAGAATTCAATTATTTAGGAATAAAAATATACCTCTGCCTCATTAGAAAAATTACTCCTAGAACTACGAGAGTCTTACGAGAAAAAATTTCAATCGGTAAACCCGAAAAACCTGTACAGGGTGGGCAAAATTGGTGATACTCGAACTACAACTTTTTAACCGTGAGAGGTGGGGGAAAATGAATGACACGTTACGGTGGACTTTTCTGTTTGTGATAAAATGTTGAAATGAAAACATTATACAGGCACTTTCTTCATAGCAATCCAGTAGCGTACTTTGTTTTTTCGTTGTTGAGCTATAACATAAAGTTGTGTTTTTCTTATGGAAACAATAGTTTGAAATGGCTTGGAACGAATCGCAATTGAATCAAGTATTCAATTGCAAAATAATAATGACACAATGCGTAGAGATATATTATTCCGAGTTTCAGCCTACTTGATGATCAATAATTCAAATTTCACATACAAACTATATTTTTCTTGATATTTGAATAAATCTAAGGGCGATGTATGATGTATCATATATTTTTGAAACGGGAAAAAGATAGCGATTCTTTCAAAGACATTTCAAACTATTGTTTCCAAAAGAAAAAACACAACTTTATGTTATAGCTCAGCAAGGAAACCTCTCGGGAAAAAACAAAGTACCCTACTGGATTGCTATGAAGAAAGTGACTGTATAATTTTTTCATTTCAACATCTTAGCACAAACAAAAACGGAGGAAATGGTCAAAGTTGAAATCGCCCAAATTTCAATTTTGCCCTATAACTCGAAAACAAAAGAAGATAGAGGAATGCAGTTCATGGCATCATCAGTTTCTCTAAAAAAGACCACCGTAACGTGTCATTCAGTTTCCTCTATCTCTCACGGTTAAGAAGTTGTAGTTCAGGTATCACCAATTTTGCCCACCCTGTACGTACTTAAAAACATACTTTTTGTGTATCACCGTGTATATGACATTGACACACAGGTTTCTGTTGAATATTTCTTCGATAAATGAAGAATATGAAAAATGAATACATTACTACCCAATATTATATTCATAAGCACTAGAAATGTTAGGCAATTCAAGCTTTTTGAAAATTATACAAAAGTGATTCTTGCATATGATCATGTATAACTCGGTATTCAAATCCTACCAAACTAAACACAGAATAAATTGATTTTTCTTTCAGATTTCTGCTAGATCCGCTGAGATCGCCACAACAAATACATACTGTTCGAATTGCACGGAAAATCACGTGTGCTTCAAAACTGGAGAAACAGAAAAACCAACATGCATAGAAATTGTCGACAAGCACGACCCTACAGGGTGTGGAGGCCTTTGCGTTTTGAATGTTGAGTTTTGTTCCGTTTTAGATAGACATAATAAGGTGTACGAGTGTTCTCCGTTGAAGAATATACTGAAGTGTCCCAAAGATACCTTCAATTGTGGCGAGCAGTGTATAGCGAGGAGTAAAGTTTGCGACGGGATCAATCATTGCGCTGACATGCGGGACGAAAGATTTTGCGGTAAGTTTTATACAGGGTGATAGAATTTGAATGGATTTTTATATGTTTTTTCCATCATTTCAAATTTTTTTAAGTGCTGACACAATGTACAACTTTTCAACCGAAAGAGATAGAGGACAATGAATGACACTCTTTCATAGCAATCCAGTAACGTATTATGTTGTTTCCCAAGAGGTTGCCTTGCTGAGCTATAACTATAACACAAATAAGTTGTGGTATGTTACTGGATTGCTATGAAAGAAGTGTCTGTATAATGTTTTCATTTCAATATCCTAGCCAAGGGCGTCGCTAGAAATTTTTTTTGGGGGGAGTAATTGATGGCATTATCAGTTTCTCTAAAAAAGTCGACCGTAATGTGTCATTTATTTTCCTCTCTCTATATCGGATAAAAAGTTCAGGCATCACCAAAAAGGATGCCATATTAATTTTTCTATATTTTGCATTAATTCAAATAACCTTCGATCAGCTTGTCTATTCTTAATGTCTTATAAATCTTCAACCACACAACTCAGGAAATAATGATTTTCTTGGGTAGTATATATTTATTCGTCTATTGAAACGTTGATTTTCTACTTTTTGATTACTTTTGCCTGTATTCAACGGTCTTTTTATTATATTCTTATATATTAACTTTTTTCCAACACAAAAACATTTTGCCATTTTTTGTTTTTATCAGTTTATGGTTGTCACATTTACTTTTTCAGATTGTGATTTAGATAAGAATTTTTTATGTACAAATTCCACCAAATGTCTTCCTAAGAGCAAAAAATGTGATGGAATTGTGGATTGTTGGGACAGATCAGATGAAGAACTCTGCCACCCAGGTAAAACTCCTCTAATATAGGCTCCATGAACATAAATTGAAATCGCATACAGTATCCTTTCAATATTGAATATACTTTTCTCTAATTCTGTGTCATATCCGTTCATTGTGCCCCTTTTTGTAGAACAAAATAGTATGAGATTACGATTATTTCATACTCGCACAATATTCATGGTAATATTTTTTATTGATTATGATTATATGTTGGTCTCCTGCCTCGGATTTATTCATTATCAGTTATGAGGCAGACAACAGTTCTGCCAATCAATATTTTTCAATGCGAAAATCACTAAAGGATATTTAAAGAAATATTTAGTCAATTTTGATGAAAAATATTGAATTGGATAATAGTATCTACATACTAAAACAAGTTGCAGAATGAGCTCCTATTCCAACACGAATGCGAAATGAGTGTTGCAATTGCCTTTTGCCACGAGTATTAGACGATATTTTCTCTATTTCAGTCAAGTTTTGTGAAATACTCTAGAAATCCAAATAAAAATTCAGATTAGTGACTTTTGGATTGTATCTTGGCAGTTGGTGTGACTTAAGAAATTTGACAGATTACGAAAGTGAGAGGATCTGAGGTCAGTACTGACAACCACAAAACAAAAAATATAACTGAAAATAATGCTGTAATGAGTTTCATTACAGCACTACTTTTGGTACTGTAATGAACTCAGAACTCATTCTGATACTGAATTAGAAAAAATACTGTAGAATACTCATATAGATGGCTTATTCTAACACTCGTACATTCAAAAACTTGTTTTTGAACTTGGAACTCTTGAAAGAATATCAATGCCTTCTACACTTCTATTATAGATATCTCTTATTGTACTCATTGTTTATTGAAAATTGTTGAATTCAGGAATGTTATGCATCATAAAAATTCTTGATCCACCCAATCATATTCCTTGAGATATTTTGTATTTTTTCAGTAATTTTCCTTTCAAAAATATGAATTTAATTTTGAAAATAGTGTCAAATACAACTTAACAATTTAATCATTTTAGGATGTCCTCGAGAACAGTTCAGCTGCCTCAATGGTGAATGCATCAAGCAAGAGCATTTTTGTGATGGCAAGATACACTGCTCAGATTCTAGTGATGAACTTGAAGGCTGTTTATAAGATTGAACAATATTTATTGACTGAACTATATATTTTTATAGCACTTTATTTCAGTCTTTTATTCAGCCCTTATTCTCTATAATTATCACACATTCCTGTATATCCAACAAGGAAAAATTTAAATTAGTGATGTTAAGATTTCAAAAGTTAATTGAGTTTTTATACGATATAAACTCGACAAAGAAAACAATTTAAAACAGTGAATATAACTCATGATATGTTATTAATTCCTTTATTCATAAAAAAAATTAATAATAGTAATCTTCAACCTAAATATTCAATCCATCCTTGTTTTCAGTTCTTTGATTGTCACTTTATCTTTTTCTCTGAAATCAAACAAAAAGTAAAAATTAGATGAAGTTTAGAGACTACTTGAATTGTAGTTTAAGGAGTAAATCGAATAAATGGGTCCAAAAAATAAAAACTTACATGATATAGACAGTAGCACCCCAACCAGAAATAGCATCCCTATCGAATGCATTCATCAGGGCTTGAGCGGTGGTCTCAAAAAGATCTTCAGGGCCCAAATTTGGTTCCCAAACAGATTCACACATTCCATATAACTGTGCACTGGCTGTTCCACCTACTACAAACTCTTCAGGTTTGTTGATGCAACCTATCAAGTCCATGTTGCAGATGAAGGGATCGTAAGTTACAGGATCCAAACCTGTTGAAAAATTTGGTTATAAAAGATTAACTTTCCAACTGTATATGTTGGTACCTGCAACAATAGGTTCGACAAAGAAAGGTCCAAATCTTTTCTCATACAACATATTAGATATCATAGAAGCCATCACTTTGGGAGATATTTTCCTATTTTCTTTGAGTTCATAAATATTCTTTCTGAATCTAAGTTTTTCCATAACAGTTTGGGTATCTGTAGCTAAGCCTGGTAGACCCACATATAGGTGAGGACCCATTTCAAAAATTTTCTGGAAATTTGTACTGACAGTCTGCATTTGAATTCCATAACGCTTGTCTGCTGCTATGGACACACACCCGTCCCCCTTCATGGCTAGCATAGCCCCCCCATTATATGCCATAATACTCTGAAAAAAACGAAAACATTTCTATCATTTCTACATTTCAATATCACTCAATAGTTGATTATTTAAAAAAACGCAAGGACTGTAGAATAACTTGCTGATCTTATTACTCATTTTCGTTGTGATACAGAGAAAATATGTGGAAAAGGCATTTGAATTTTTGAATTAACGCAAAGTCATCTACCCTAACCTGAAAGTATTTTGTATTCTCATAAGAAGTCGGTTAAAATTGTGAAGTTCAGCTTACCATTTTGGCCGAGTTTTTGAACGCAGGGTTTCCTCTTAATGAAAGTTTATAAGAACAATTATAACGTCAACAAGCCAGAACAAAAGCAAATTAAATTTGTTGTATTACTTGAAAAATTTGCTATTTTATGCTTTGCTTGAAAATCATCTGTTGACAGGTGACTTTGACGTTGGTGTCAACCACAGTTTAGTAATATAATATATTTCTAAACTGTGGTGTCAACAAAAAGTGCTTTCCAGTCCAGGCACCGGCTCGGGCGTACCAACACTTCGGTTGTGTTCTGCTCTTTGCTGGAGATCAGCAATACAAAAATGACAAAAATGAACAAAAGGAAACAATTTTAATAAAAGATATATTCACATTGTGAAGAAAAAATCGACTCATTATGATTAGGAACAGCCAAATAACATAAAAAATGAAAATCTAACTTTTCTAAGTCACAAATAGCGCTCATCCCATCTGCTTCATCCAAATTATACAAAATATTCCCCATGGGGCCCACCAAGCGGGCAAGAAAAATAATAAGAAAACTAGGGTTGTTCTATACTGATTTCCAGCCATGTAGCGTAATCCTGGGATAGTGTGTCCGATCTTATATTCATTTGCACTTCCACTGGAATTTCTGATTGCATTTTTCAAGAGATTCCGATATTCTTCAGATTGGAGTATCTTTTTTTCGGCAATGAGGGAATAATCACGGGTTTCCTTCAGAACTTCGAGTTCTTTTGGTGTCTTCTTTGCTATTTCTGAAATCATCTTCTTTGAATTATGTTTAGGAAGAAAGCTTTTTATTGCTTTTGGTAGAATCTTTTGAATGTTCATTTCGAAATACTTTGCGCAATGTTTTTGTGATTTTTACTGAAAATCCGTTGCCTGAGAAACTGATAAGAAGCGCCTACCAAGCAATTATTGAAAATCTGATTGGAAACAGAGGTGTTCCTCAGATGTCATTTTGACAGCTCAACTGCTCTTTCTACTCTATATTCTTTTATGTTGGCGGTACTTGATCGGCGTTTTCGAAAAATAATATGGCGGCTAAAAGTCCTAACTTCAGTTCTGCATTATCATCCATTCGTTCGAAAATAATCAGCTAAAAATAAACAATTATTCACATTAATTTTCCCAGTTCGCTTTACACCAAGACACTTATTGTTCTGTTGTTTAATTTGAAACAATCATGAAGATCACTTTGAAAAATCTACAACAACAATCGTTCGTGATCGAAATGGAACCGACGATAACGGTACGTATTTTCCTCAATTTTCATCACACCAAATCTGATCAGATTTCTCTTTGTCGTAGGTCAAGCAACTCAAAGAGAAAATCGAAAAGGATGCTGGCGCCGAGTATCCTTCAGAAAATCTCAAACTTATTTATGCTGGTTAGTTCTTTTTTTTGTTAGAGGTTCAAAGAACTGATGATTCATTTGGAATTTCAGGAAAGATCCTCAACGACGAGAGTCCTTTGTCTGAGTATAATATTGACGAGAAGAAGTTCATTGTGGTTATGGTCACGAAGCCAAAACCTCCAGAGAAGGCTAAAAGTGGAGATGGAAATCCTGATCAAAAAAGGTAGGTTTCCTGAATCTTAATGAACTCATTTTAGGTTTTAAGCTTGAGAATACATTATTTGATCATGTGTGGTTAATTGGAATCTTTTTCAGCTCTCAATCCTCCACCCCCACCACAGCGGCTCCACAGGCTCAGCCTGCAGCCCCCGCAGCCGCTCCGGTGGCGGCAACAGAGGCCCCCTCCACGGCAGGAACCACCCCGACAACAGGAGACACCACAAACTTGAGTAGCACAGCGGAATCTGCACTATTGATGGGGGACGAGTATGAGAAAATGGTCAAAAACATTACCGACATGGGTTATGCTAGAGACCAAGTCGAGCAGGCTCTAAGGGCCAGTTTCAATAACCCAGATCGGGCTGTGGAGTATCTCATCAATGGGATACCCGCAAATTTGGATGAGCAGGAAGCTGTAAGTTGTCACAGATTTATTTGTTGATTATTATAGGGATTTCGGGATCCTAATAGACGATTTTTTCATTGAATGGAACCGTGTTTTATGCTGGAAATTGTACATATACTAACTATCATAGAAACACCTAGAAGGAGCTGTTGAAATTCTAAATTTTTTTTTGGTAAGATAGTATAGCAAGAAGTAAATGATTAAAATTTAGAGTAAAAAATCGTTAAGGTATTTTCATGTATTCATTTTTTGTAACTTAAATATTGTATTTTGAAACATAGATGAATTCAAAGTAGTAATCATCGAAATGAATACCATTTTCAATTCTTAGGCTCAGAGATCTTTTATCATGAGGTTTTTTTTTTTTGCATTTGATTGGAGATGTGAAACTTCATTTTGACGCAATTAGATGTCACCACCTTAGTACTCTGTAATATTTTACTCATTACTTCACAACCAATTGCTTTAAATTCCGAAGTTTTTTATGAAGATTTTGTCCTGAGATGTACGGGATACTGATGAGGCCCAACAAGGCCGAAACCGGTATATCTCTCATCTCAGTGACAAAATCTAATATCATTTCTCCAACCTCATGATAAAAGATCTCTGAGCCTGGGAATTGAAAATGGTATTCATTTCGATGATTACTACTTTGAATTCATCTATGTTTCAAAAATGTTCTCGATGTGGCCTCCGTAAAGGCAAAGAATTTTCTTTTTCTTAAATATTGTAGTTATTTTTTGGCAATTTTTTTAAATTTCACAACAAACAAGCTGTGAATTTGAAAGAGTTCGAATTATTGGTCTACGAGAGGCAGGGTTGTCATTTTCAGAAATCTCTGACTGTATGAACAGAAATCCAACAACTGTTATGAGATGTTGTCAAGCGTGGTTTGATAATGACCAAAATCGAAGAATGTTGCTGCTACGCTCTCGAACTTTTCTTGGACAATTTCAAAAATATATCATGATATACTTCCAAGCTTAAATATCGAAAATTCCAAAAAAACAGTTTTCGTTTAACAAAATCAAAGAGGGTTTTGATTAATTTCTTTTTAGCTGAGGAAGTCATACAACTTGAGCCTGCTTAAATTATGTTGACCGAAAAGTGGTTTCTTCAGAATTTTCATCTTTCAACTCGGAAGTATATCATGATATATATTCTTGAAATTGTCCAAGAAAAGTCTATTGAAAATCATCATAGCACACTACGGTTTCCATTTGAAAAAAAATAATTTTTTTAATTTCTCTAAAATTTGAAGAGGCACTGAAATTTCGATAACACTGGTAAAAAGTACTGAAAAAACTGCCCTAAAGATGTTTTTATTTTCGAGAGCGTAGTGGCAATACTGCAATTATAATAATTGGCCAAATTTCAAAATCACCCTGTAGAATGGAAACTAGACTCCTTAGCGACTTGCGGTTTTCAGCAATTTACATATTGAAACAAAAAGGTACCTAGCTGAGGTTGGTGCAACACTGGAAAACCATACAGGTCTGCAGTATGATTAAATGAGAAAAGTGAAAAAACCTCAACTGAAAAAAAAAACCGTACCCCGCCCGTAAAAAAAAAATTATTTAAAATTTTAAATATCAGGAAAATCTTAAAAGACATCAGTGTGGTCATCTTCATGTTATCCGTCGATTCTTCACAGAACAACTCGCAATTCTTAATCTGAAATGAAAAAAGACAAAAGCAGAAAAGAAACCAATTATTCAGAATAAATCAAATTATTTTGAAATTAACCATCCATTTTAGAAATGCATTTGTTACTCTATGTATAACCTCGAAACCATCTTGAAATTAATAAATGGGACAACTATTTATAGGATCTGTAGTTCATCGTGTTGAACAAACATATTATCAACAAATTCAAAAAAGAAAGAACACAGTTATCAGTCGTGAGGAATAGTTATTATAAACTTTATTCAACAACAACGTTTCGAAAAACAATTCTTCTCTTCTTCAGGCTAAAAATTACAAACAATGGTATGAACAATAAATGGGTCAAAAATACAAGGAGCAACAAAGCAATTACAATAACCAGCAGAGTAAAAAGCAATGAAAAATTGCGAACGAACAGTGAAAACGCAGAACGTCAATGACAAGAGAACAGAAAAAAGAAAGAGAAGAAAAAAGAAATTGTAACCCCTCATTTTTTTTTCTCCAAATGTTCTCTATGTTTGACCAAAAAAAAATTTAAAATTGGAACAGCTCCTTCTGGGTATTCAAGCTTCTTTGTCAGTTAGTAAATATTCTTCGTCACAGAAGGTTTCATTATTTTGTCTGACTCTCCTTGCAGGTCAGTGCTGATATGTCTGGAGTAGACGAGAGGCAGTCCGATGCCGGGGACCCCCTGGCTTTCCTCAGGACCCAACCGCAGTTCCAACAGATGAGGCTCGTCATTCAGCAGAACCCCCAGCTGCTAAATGCCGTTCTTCAACAGATTGGTCAAACGAATCCTGCTCTACTTCAGCTCATATCCCAGAATCAGGAATCTTTTGTCAGGATGTTGAACGAACCTACGCCGGGTCAGGGGGTGCGACTACGCCTGCTCTTGCGCCTACAGGTGAGTCCCCGATTATTTTTTCAGTCGATATGTCGTTTTCAGTCTCTATACAGGTATCCCAAGAGTCTACGTCAACCTTTTTTTATTACTCAGGATAATTAACACCCTGTGAGGATTTTCAAAGTCCTGTTTCCAGGGTGTGTATTGTTTTAAACAATAAAAAGTGCAGTATAATTTGAAAAATACAAGACTTAGGATCAGTTTCACAAAAGTTTGTTTGCACCGTTAAATTAATTGGAACCACCACGATTCGTTGAAATTTCACAACGATTGGTTCGAATTTACATAAGGTTTTTTAATCGTACAATTAAAGTTTAGTGAAACCGACCCTAAGTTTGTTTTTCTGGTGGCACCAAACAAGCTCAGTGTTAAGCTTCCCTTAAAATGAACCCTTCACTTCAATTATGTTGCACCAGCTGTTTAACTGACACTTGATGGCTAAAACTTACCTTGAATATAAGTGCTCCTGCAATGACCAGTTAAATATTCGAGGACGGGATCTTAACCTAAAAGAATTTGTCAAACACATAAACTGACTGCTGAACATTTGTTGTTTTTTTTTTATCTTCTTCTAATAATGAGAAGGTTTGATGGTGGATTCATAACGACTTGAAAGTAGTTGAAATTGTAGAACTAGGATTTACTAGGCGAATATATGAAGGACATTCGGACTTCCGGTTTTTCCGGAAGTGACATCAACTTTCGTTTTTCAAATGGGAAGACTCTTTTTTTATTGCAGAAATAGATTCTGCGTTGAATTCTGAGTCTTTTTGATTCCAGAAGTTTGAATTTTCCCGAAAAAATTCTCTTTAAATGAGGAAATAAAAAAAAATCTCAAAATAGGACTTTGTTGAAATACACATAACTTCGAGGTTTTTTCATTAAAAATTCTCATTTTTGAGAATCTCCGAGAAGAAAGATTGATGCTTCTTTGCCGATAGCGTTATTTTCAGAATATGGTACAGGTCACAAATTCTTTGTCAAAGTTAGAAGTGACGAAACATCAAAAAATCGTTTTTCTCAAATTGGAACCCTATTTTTTCGAAGCATTTTCGAAATCTTCGTCAAAAAATAATAGCAGCATGCGTCCAAGACTCTCATTCCGAATGTTTTTTTTTACTGGAAAATAATTAGCGGTCAAGTGAAATTTTTGGAAATCTTTGTTTAGGAAATAGTTCTATAGTTCAAACGAGTTAAGCTCTGGAATTATCATCTGTAATGCGAGAGCAACAATTGGTTTAAAGTGAGTATTAGTGGAGTCAACGTGAAAAAATCTCAGGAATGCAGAAAAAATAATTTGTAAGAATTTTTAATGCTTTTGAAAGAATAATTAACAGAACATGTAACAATTTCATTACTGAAAATTCAAATTTCCCTACCATGACAAAATAGAAATTCTTCAGAATTTAGAATTTGCGGAAATCCTAAGCTTTAAAAAATAAAGAGAAACTGAACTCGTCTGAACAATAAGAAAATATTTTCTCGATAACAGAGATTTCCAAAAATTTCATTTGACCGCTAATTATTTTCCAGTAAAAAATCACATTCGGAATGAGATTGAAAATTGAAGACGAAATCGTTTTTCCTGATTATCTCGAAAAATATTCATTTTTGGACAAAAGTCTTGGATCATTATCCTATTATTTTTTGACGAAGATTTCGAAAATGCTTCGGAAAAATGGAGTTCCAATTAAAAAAATTCGGATTTTTGATGTTTCGTCACTTCTAACTTTGACGAAGAATTTGTGACCTCCTGTATCATATTCTGAAAATCATGCATCTTCTCGGAGATCCTCAAAAATGAGAATTTTTAATGAAGATACCTCTAAGTTGTCTGCATTTCAACAGAGTTCAATTTTGAGATTTTTTTTTTCGTATTTCTTCATTTGAAGATAATTTTCTCTGGAAAATCAAACTTTTGGAATCAAAAAGACTCAGAATTCAATGGAAAATCTATTTATGCAATAAAAAATGGGTCTTCCCATTTGAAAAACGAAAGTCGATGTCACTTCCGGAAAAACCGGAAGTCCTACAACCTTAAAAAAATATATGAGAAGTCGTCTTCTGACTTGAAGCTCACCTTTGGGAATTTCAATCCTGAATCTTGTGTCTTTCCTAAAAAATTAAATCGTCAAAATGTCAGTAAAGTTAGGTTAAGGAAATGTCAACTATTATCTGTAGCCGGCCAGCCAATGAAATGGCTTTATTGAACTTGGGTGCAGTTTTACATGAAAATAAGAAATATCACTAGATAAAAATATTTAAGGGTCCCTTACTTAAGATTCTGTTGAGTGACAGAATTTAAGCAACCTTCAAATTTGAGGGACGCTAAATTTAGTAATTATTTTAAGGGGAATGGGTGCAAATGGGCCTAAAACGTTACACATACTAAAATAGGTTAAAAAATCTGGGACAACAGAATTATAGTAGTAGGTAAACAGCCAGCCGGCTTTTGATTACGATGCAGTCTTCTATTATATTGATTATTGCTGTTTTCCGAGGCTAAAAAGTGGAAAAATGAAACTTGAATTTTTTAACGTTTTCCAGGTCAAATCCCCACCATTCCCCCAGCAGCTGCCCCGCCAGCGGGGGCCCTTCCAGCGGGAACAATACAAGTCACGCCGCAAGACAAAGACGCAATCGATAGACTCAAGGCCCTGGGTTTTCCCGAACACCTAGTGATCCAGGCATACTTTGCATGCGATAAAAATGAGAATTTGGCGGCCAATTTCTTGCTTTCGCAAAATTTTGACGATTAAGACGTTACACACACTAAAATAGGCTGAAAAATCTGACAAATAAAGATGTTTTACCGTGTACAAAGTTTCGAAAGTTTGAAATCGTTCTAGCCAACGGTTTTGTTCATATCGTGTACTTTGTACGTCCCTAGTTGTCGCCCGGTTATCTGTTCATCCATGGTTTTTCCCAGTTTCTCATCATGTATTTTTGCTGTAAATATAACTAGCTGGAGATTAGTCTGAATATATATTGATGCTCATAAGTTTTTCCTTGTTGATTTTGTTTTTATTTTTTTTTTTGTAAAATAGTGCGAGCCAGATTCGAGTTTCGGTATGTTTGAGTTTGCACGATTATCTAGTTACTTTGAATTTTAATATAAACTCTGGATTATTTTTGTAGATTTTTCAAAAAAAAATGACTGTTTACCAGAAAGGCTTTTCTTATATATTGTAATTCAATTAGGATAATTATATTGATAAAATAGTGACTATTTTTTTCATTTCAATCCAAGTTCACATCTTCGTTATAAGTTTGCTTGAAATTTTGATCACTAAGGGCCAGTTTCATAATAAACCCCTAAAGTACATTTTAGTTAAAGTGCACTTCAAGCTAAAGCCCACTTTAAAAGTCTACCCAATTTCCTAATGAAATTAAGTGAGACTTTAGGTGAAATGTTGTATGTTGGCATAACTGAAATCGTTTCATTCGATCTAAAATAGACAGTTGCAGTTGTATTTAACCACAGCCATCTTAAAATTGAAGGAGGTTATGTTATTTTCATGTCCTGTGGAAATAACGTTCAGGTTCAAATGTAAAATATACACCTAGAAATTTGGGAGAAAAGACCAATCCCAAACTGAATATTACAAAAAAAAATTGGAATTGATTATTGCGGCTGACAAAAGGGCAATAAGGATGCATTGCCTCAGATTAACATCATTGAATAAACATAATCTTTGAATAAGCATTTATTTTCATGAATTTCATCAGCTTAATATAGCAAAATGACCTGTTATGATTGAATTTTAAACATGTTTCCCGAATTTTTGTCATTGATATCAATTGCAACACTGCAGTTGAAACCATAATGAGCCGTATGGCATTAATTGTAGTCTCATTCCAAATTGGAAATCTACGTTTTCATACTCCGTATTCT
Source organism: Hippodamia convergens (assembly GCA_038502775.1). NCBI lineage: Eukaryota > Metazoa > Arthropoda > Insecta > Coleoptera > Coccinellidae > Hippodamia > Hippodamia convergens. The sequence goes on along the minus strand of CM076609.1, from coordinate 71,846,214 downwards.
CATTACACTTGTGAAAGTTGATTTCGAAATAAAACACAACATAACTAACCTCAAATGACTTGACAGTTGGGGCACGAGAGGTTAGGAATTCACGGCTAAAGGATACTTTAGCTGCTAAAGTCCCAAGATTGGGCCTTTAAATATAAAGTGGCTTTAAGAACCTGAAATGTGTTATGAAACTGAAATGTTGAACTTAAAGGAGCTTTGAGAATGAAGGCACATTAAAATTGATTATGAAACTGACCCTAAATCAAATATTAAAAGCTATGTTCAATACTACCCGGTATGAACCGTGTAACTAAAGCCCTTTATGAGAGTCAGACAAAAATTCATTGGGTGTATCAGCTTTCAAAAACATATTCGTATAAAATTTCATCACAATGTTGCCAGTAGTTTTGGCTAATTGTAATTTTTTTACTGAACAATCTCCTAATATTATTCAGTTTTCTATCTATCGAGATTACATAGTCTCTTTGTATTTTCATACCATTTTATATATTTATTTGAAAAAAAATCCTCACAAATGAATATATTCTTAAAATAAGCAAAAAAAAGGTATTTCTATAAGTCCAAATCGTCGTCTGGATCTTCTTCATCCCAATCATCGTCTTTGTCAAAATTATATATTATCCCCTCGGTAGAATCGGAGTCCCTGAAAAATTCCAACAAATATTGTTTTTATATACATAAAAACCGATTTCAAGCGAATGACCTGGTCCTCATTGGTAATTACCAACTAGGACCAACTGCATTCAAGCGACTTCGGTCATTGTCGGTTATAATCATTTTACAAGGAATATCGCTGAAGGCTATAACCATAGATAACCGCGGTCATTACTGGTTATTCGCTTGAAATCGGTTTTACAATACAAATTGTTCTTACTTGGGTAGGTATGGTAAGGTGAGGTTATTTCTAGCTTCTTTGTCAGCTTCAGTCAACCCAATTTTGAAGGTAGATAGATTTTCTGGAGACACTTCATTTATTTTTTCCTGGATTAATTCCTGCAAGTCTTGTTTCTTCAATTCTTCTGTGACGAATTGGCCTTTTTCGAATTTATATTCTTCTATCTACGAAATACGACGATTTAATAATTGTATCATATGAATTCCAGACCGATTGCATTCTCCTGAAATCCCAGAATTTCTAGTGTCATTTCACCTGTTTAAAAACTCTTCCTCCAACTTTTTTGTAAGTGTAATATACCCTTGAAATACTAGGATCCAACGTTAGACTCAAGGTTGCTATGTATTCTAAATGTTGAATTGTTTTTTTACTATTTTTAAATAAATCCGTATGAAATATCGTTATCAACTGTTGTCCATCTGAAATGTATTAAGGATAGTGTGTTAACGTACAATATGAAAAATAATACCTTTCATCTCTCTCGTTATTGAATTCAATAACTTGCAAGTTCTATTTAAGCCATATAGGTATGTTAAATGAACTAATGAATCTATTATAATCACACAGTTAGGCCCCAATTCCTTTTTCAAAGATTTTTCGAAATCTTCGAATGATACCTCACATTTTTTTGTGAAATTATAACTTGTAATGTTGTGTGAAGTCAATGTTGTCTGGATTTTATTGAAATTTCCATGAAATACAAAACATTTTACTTCATTGTTTAATTTTTGGTGGTGTTCATTCAGGCTATAAACCAGGGGCAAACCTTTTTCTTGAATGCAGTCTGAAAAGAATTAGGTGAGCAAAGTAGTAATTTTCTACAATCATTATTCACCATTAATCAAAACTAGTTTGGAAGGTGGAGTTGCTCTTAAATAAGAGTTCAGCATTCTAAATTATGATCTTTTCTTTCAGATATTTATTTATTTTGAGAAACTTAAACTAAACGATATTTTGGGGTTATGTCACAGAAATATATTTCTAAATGCTAAGATGTCTTCTTCCTTCTTCATTATTTACAATTCTCTTCTCATAAAACTTTTATGAGAAGAGAATTGCAAAATGGTTCCTTTTATGATAAAAGGAACCATTTTGTTCGTTTTTGATTTGATTTTTAGCTTATTATTGATACGTTTTTCAAACTGAGTGCATTGATAACAAAGGACCGCAATATTTATTCAAAAAAATACTGATGACTGACAAACGTCTTTTTGTTCCATAAAAGGAAGTAATAAAACGAATGGAAAAGTGTAAATTTTTATATTTTAAGTTGAAATATATACAAAGATTATAATACATGAAACACTAGCTAGTAGTAGCTTTCGAGTGCTCGTTATATCCCTTGATGTTATGCAGATTGGTATTTTTAAACGTTAAAATAATATCACCCTTAATAAGATGCCTGTAAGAGCTCTTAGGAGTCATTTTGTTGTCTTTCCTCATCCATGAGGGCATCTTTCCGAACTTGGCGTATTTGTATTTCAACTTGACTTCGCCGGTAGATAAAATTTCGTTTTCACCATCTGGATCACCCACTTCTCCAACCATAACCTGCTTTTTTACCTCATTTTCCATCTTATCTTTTTTTTTAATAGGAGTGCAAACTATATTTAACATAAGACAACCATCCTCTATAATAGGCAATTCTTCTGACTGTCTGATTATCTGATCATGTCCTGGGTTCACCATTTCTAAGTTCCTATTTTTCTTGACATGTTCTTCATTTTCTTCACCTTTTTTATTCTTTTTCTCCTTTCGCAACATTTCATTACTGACATCCTCTTTTTCATTGCTATTTTCGTCTAGAATTTCATCCTCTTCTTTCTTTCTCTTATTTCTATCCTTTTTATTTTTCTTTTTTTTAGTAGAACTATTGATACCATCCCCTTCAATTTCTATGTTTTCTCTTTCCTTAGTGAAGGATACAAAAGTTGGTTTTGTATCAACAATTAAGGCTCCAGATTCCAACTTAATTTTTTTTGTATCTTTTTCCTCTTTATTTTCATTATCACGCTTTTTCTTTCGTTTCCTTTTCATCCTCATGTTATCTTCAATGTTTTCAACGGCCTCAAGATTATTGGATTGATCACTGTCTTTAACAAATGACATGGATGATCGAATTTTACCTTTTTTCCCTTCTTTAACAGTTTTTGGCTTTGAAAAGTCTTTCAAACTCTTTTTACCAAAAATGTTAGCTAAATCCTTCTCACTATACCTTGACAAATCTTCTCCTCTGGTAAACTTGTGATAATGTACTCTAGTCTTTGAGAATAGAGACTTCTTTTCTAGAGAAGAAAGTTTTGATTCATTTTCAACTTCATTACTGTTATTAGCGGTCAATTTGTTCAATAATTCTGTAAAGTTTGATTCATGTTCTGTCCACTGATCATCCTTTGTTTTAAATCCCATTCCTGAAAAATTGAGATGAGCAATTATTTTTATTGATATCTGGGCTAAATATTGAATACTTGAAAGTATAGTAAATTCGGGTATGTCTAACCTTGAGTATCATTCTTATAGGACACTCTGATATGTTCCGTCATTCCATCTTCATTGGCACCAAGACCCTTATCAGCACTCCAACCCATTTTTTCCAATAATTTTTGTCCAAATTTGTTTGAATCTACAAAAAAAAAACTAAAAAAAGTTGCAATGTGAAAAAATTATTTCATTACTATTGCTCCAATTTTTCCCTCGAGGGTTCAGGGACCATTTTTGTTTTCTTTCACGTTCGGACATCATTTTGAATATTCAATTTTAAACAGATTTCAAAAGTAAAATAGAGTGCTCACGAATTTGAATAAGTGAGGTTAACAGAAGAAAAATTTGGATCATTTGACCTACAATGTGGTTGGAAGTTGAAATAGTTCTTTTCAAATATTCATAACCTTAACAAAATATTGTCAAATGTGACAATGTATTTGTTGATATCTAATATTTTTTAATGGATTCAAAAGAAAAATTGATCAACAGACATCATTAACAATGGAGAGACAAAAAGCAGGTCTCAATACACAAACATTTCTAGTCACTCTGAATGAGTATGGTCAAAAAATATACACATCACAAACAAATCCTTTGAAGAGGTAAAGATCATTCTGGATTGTCATAGGAAAGATCTAGAATATAGATTTAATAAATTTGTATTCCTAGCTACATTATAGATGAAGGAGGGACTCTACTCGAATACAATTCTGATACAAAGACGGTCCAAGATAATTCCCAGATTATGCAAACTGAAGATGATGATGAAGATGACCCTGATGAAATGGATGTTACACAACTGGAAGATACCCCTCAACTCGATGTTATAGGTTCATTAGAAACAGATTTTGAGAACAATTTAATGCATGAACTGGATTCTGGGCTATTGACAATGGTAGGAGATAGTACCTCTCACTACGTCATGCAGCTTATGGATATCCAAGAGCCTTTAGCCAAACTTAAAAGTCTCTTAGAAGAAAAACTAAAATTCAGTTTAGGAAACTATAAATTCTTCTTACAAGGAGTTCAAGAAGTAAGTTCTCTTACTTCCTTTTAAGAGGAATTTTGAAGTATTTTAAAACTTGCAGCTGGAAGGCCATAGAAATTTAGTGGATCAATGTGTTCAAGGAGAGGGCATTGTGCAAATCAATGTTCAAATACAGAATACAATCAAGAGGATCAATATCATTGATGTCCTCAAACCAACAGATGATTCCATTGCAGGTCTGAATATAAATCAAACTTCTCCATATTATCAGCATTTTCTCAATTCTATGTAAACAAACCAATTTTCACTTTAAATTCAGGTCATAAATAGTTCAAATTGAATGTTTTTTTTCATAAAGATGACAATTCAGATAGATCTTCCAAAGAAACTGAAGAAGAGGATGTCCCAAAGGTAAAGAACATAGTTCAATGGCAAGTTGACATCAATTTCAGAAAGGAACAGGAGAGATTAAAAATGCCTTTGGATCCGCTAGAATGGTAAAAATCAGCTTTTTTCCTGATTTTCTTCAGTTCTTGAACGAGGGGTTAATCTTTTCAGGGGCATCGTCCATGTAAGGCATTGGCTTCAATGGGCAGTTAGACATTTCAACCTTCCGAACATAAAACTTTCTGATTGGTGCATGAACGGGGAGGAGCTTCACAAATTAACAATGCAGGATTTTCAGAAGATTGTACCTTCTGACCCGTCGGACATCTTCTGGACACATCTGGAGCTTCTGAGAAAGATGAAGGTTGTGGGTGAGTTTTCATCGAAGACGAACAATCTCAAGGTTAAGTTGAATTTAATTTCTTACTGACATGGTCCATTTTGTTCTGTTTTTTTTGAAAGTTTGCATTGGTTTCTTAAATGAACAACTCTTAGGTTGTATTACTTCAGTCCATATGCCTAAATTTTGACAGACTACTCCTCCTGTCATAGACATGACAGCGCCATCTCTTTGTAAATGACAAAAGCAATTTTTAAAACTGAGCGAATTTTCTCATTTCTCTAAAAATCCTCTATTTTTTTATCAAGCAATAATCAAAGAAGAAGAAATCGAAGTATCACCACCCCCTAAAAGAAAACCAAAACTCATGGAACAATCAAAGGTAAATGCAATTTCACATTATTCCTGTTATTCAATTTTATGAGCATTTTTGATTTTGTGTCCATAATGGAGGATGTTTTCTTTTCGTACAGATCACCAAAAACTTCACACCGACGGTTTATAAATATTTCGACAGCACCGCGAACGGCAAAAACAGTTTCAACGGACAAATACAGTTGTGGCAGTTTCTGTTAGAGTTGCTCACCTCCAGTGAATACAAGAGCATTATAAGTTGGATAGGTAAGAAAATACGTCACGGATTAAGACCTCATGTGACACAGTTTGTTTTTTGTCAGGAAACGAAGGCGAATTCATATTGACGAATCCAGCCAGCGTTGCCAAGTTGTGGGGCGAGAGAAAAAACAAGCCGAAAATGAACTACGAGAAGTTGTCTAGAGCTCTTAGGTATTATTACGACGGTGACATGATATCGAAAGTGAGTGGAAAAAGATTTGTGTATAAATTCGTTTGCGATTTGAAGCATCTTCTCGGATATAGCGCCGTTGAGTTGTCGAACCTGGTGAACTACCGGAATCCCAAAAGACCATCTTAGCGTTCCTTTCCGAGATTTACCATAAACTAAGTGTGAAACTTTCTTATTTGAGAGTTTGAAAAGGGACCAAGAAGTATTAAACCGTTTAGTTCTTATCTCAGAGCATTTATATGTAAATAATCAAAGAGTATTATGTTATCCAAGTTCATATGGTCTTAGGTACTCATTTACTATTATCATTGTTTATATAACCCCACTTATTCAATGAATAGTGGTTGGGAGAGTTAGATGATAGAGGGCGCTTTAGTTTGAGGTGCTTATTCGATTAATTCAATTCAAATCAGATTCTGATTGCTGCTCTTCAGAATTCATTGGAACATATATTGTTGATCAGAGTAGACTAATATGAGATTTTATCACAACAAATATAATGGTAGTGTAGTTGATTAAAGCGCCCTCTCTCTGCCAACTCCCCCAACTACACTTCATTGAATAACTAGAGATTTATAAACAAGGCTATTATTCTGTAATGTTCGTTGGTTTCATTGAACTCTGTTTGTTTTTTTGGGTTCATGTTTTATCCTAATGAATTGGAGCTTGAAGAGTTTTAAGTCAATGAAGTGACTTCAAAGCATTGAAATATATTCTGTTATTATTTAAAAGATGATTTTATTTTAAATTAGGGCCGGTCGTTGGTAAATATATATTCACCTCTAAGTAGATCGAAGTCGTCTGTAAATCTTGGTTACCGAGTAGATAAATTTACAGACCACTCTGACCTGCCTGTACACATCTACTGGAGGGATCCTAACCTCATAGTTTTGTTTGCATACTTTGACTTCAGAAGTTTTGTGGCAAATTACTTTGTTCCGTCAATTATTAAAGTGCAATGGACCTTATAGATGATCTAGATCTCATTGTTGATAACTATGATGAGGAGCTTCTCAATCAGAGACGTCCTTACAATAGTTCAAACAGTTATTATCATTCGGATAATTTAAACGCATGGGACGATTTGGATTTTTTTCAAAGATTTCGTCTGAGTATGACCTCTGTGATGGAATTACTTCATCTGATAGAAAATAATTTATCATATGAATCCAATGGGTATGTAGCAATACAATTTTGAATATTCCGATTTCATTATAATTTTGTATTTTCAGAAATAATCCAATTCCACTAATGCAGCAGCCTGAAGAGTAACTGAATTTTAATCAAAATCAACATTTGGTATATTATTTATTGAATCATAAAATGGACAGTACATATTAATAAATACAAATAATAAGTAATCCATTTTATAGCATTTCATACTTCAAATGATTCACAATTTGTCAACAAATATTTTCTATTTGTTTTAGGTCAGCTTTATATTTTTTATTCCACAAAACTCAGAAAAAAACACAGGGAGAGAACTTGGCTGAATTTTCGAAAGTCATCAGTCAACAAGAATGCAAAGATTGCTGAAAGGTCTTCATAGAGAAGGAACTTTTAGTTATCTTTGATGAAGTCTTAATTAACTAATGAATGATATCTCTTCTCCATTGGAGTTCCTCGAAATCCTGCAAGATTTCATGTTGAAGCATTCCACGCTATTTTTATTATCAATCCTGAATTTCCAATTCCTATGCTTGATCTACAGCGAAATTGTGTGGATGTGTATATTTTAGTCATAATCTAACTCAGCTTGTTTCTCTTTAGCATTTGAAGCTAAGTTTGAAAATCTTTCAATACAAAATACAACAATGATGATAGGTTATATTGATATATCTCAATCTCTAATGAACACAGAAATTTTTAGTAACTTTTTGTACCTAGAAATGAAGCTCCGGCTGGAATTCCATGGCTTGCTCTGATGACAATCATTTTGAAACAGACTATACAATAAATAATTCTTCTTCTTCTTCATTTTTCTTTATCATTCTTTAACTGTTTTAATTTGAGTTCGTGAAGTTGCTGTTTATGAATAAGTTCCATTTTCGAAATTTCTTGTTGGAGTTTAATTTTCTTAATTTCTTCTTCATGGCGTTGCGTCATCTGTTGAATTTCCATTGAAATTTTTTTTAATTCAGCATTAGCTACTTCTATTTGGAGTTCTATTAATTCTTCTTGGGGAGTCCTCGATAAGGGTGGATTCCAGGAACCCCCATTATCTGTAATGATCAAGTCAAATTGAAAAAAAAAACAAAATGTGAGATCTTCTCCATACCTTCTGTTGATGCTGGAACCTCATTTTCAACTGGGCTCGTTTTAATTTCAAAACATCCACTTGTTCCAGGGAGTGAAATTACGTTAATAACTTCTTGGGGAGAATTGTAGGTAATTTCAATTTCTTCTTCTTTACAAGGATTACTTTCACTTAGAAAATTATCTGAAACAAAGAATATGATAGAACGATTGGTTACCATTTATTGTAGTATTGTTACAAAATTTCTATCAACCACAAGAAGTATAGTCATATTGTTCATAAATTATCTCAATTACCTTCAACATACCTGCATCGCAATCATTCTCTGTTGGTAGGCCTTCTACACTGAGGGAAATAAATCCCATCAATTTGTTCTCCCAGTTCAATAAAGTTGTTTGTACAGGAAACCCACCTCCTGTTTTGAATTTCTCCTCTTTCATCCTAGCACATTTAGTCTTAATTAACCTTTTGATTCCGTCATATTTTGTCTTTAACATTTTAACTGTTCGTGTACCACCTGTCAGCATATTGAATGAGGAGGCAACTTCATTCCACGCCTCTTCTTTCAATTTCCACGTGACCGCATCCCCTTTTTTATTTTCAATAATAGACGCTCTTTTCAAAACTTCTTCCACCAGACACTCAGTTTCTACTGGAGAGAAATTTGAAGATCTATTTCTCTTTTGTCCTACTGATTATATTATATATTAATAAGAAATGAACATGATTATTGAATGTGATATAATCATACCTGTTTCAGCCATTATTATACAAGATATTTTCAGTTCTTCGACGTCGACGATGTCCTGCACTTGCTTTCTGCTTTCTGTTCAACATCTGATTCCATACAAAATCAACAAACAACAATTCAAAGTAGCTCAACTTGTAGGTTAGGTCACAGAGAACACATAACCTAGAACTACAACCGTTGGCCACACTTACAGACCACCTGTAAATTTAACCAGCAAGTAGTTAACGCATACTTTACAGAGAAGATGAATAAATCAGCCCTAAATCTTACCTCAAGAGAAATGTTGAACAACCTAAAAAAGCTATCTGTTCGCGTTAACAAGGCATACAGTATGTAGGAAAGAACAATTTCATTTCTGAAAAAATAATGAAGTCAAGAAAATTATGATCACATTTAAAACACAAAATGAGTGTGGTGTATTTAGATACTAGACGTGAACTCATCTTTTGTATACTGACGGATTCTATAATCTATTAGATGACAAAGAAAAAGCTTTGTCCCTAAAATTAAAAAACATCATACTCTTGGCTAGGAAAAGGTCATTTGCAAAACTTAATTTTTTTTTTCATTCAACGCAATGAAATGATGACTAACCATATTCTCAAGAGATTTTCCCCAATTCAGTGGTTTTCTTTACACGATATCGAAAAAAGCTGAATCCAACAATGGAATTTTATTTTTAGAGAAAAGGATCTACTCCAGTTCAATTTTTGGTTGTTGGAAATTTCATCAGTCATATGATTGAAAAGAAATAAAACATTTTTTCTATAAATATTTATTGACTAATAAGGTATTTCATACTCAATTTATAAAAATGCATAAAAACATATAAACAAAAAAATATCAATTTTCCACAATTCTAAGGGTACTTATGTTAAAGGCACCTTTGATTTTGATAAATTCGTTCGGAAAATTCATTTTGAATTAGTCTAAAACGCTAAAATCACATATTTACCAGAGATTCGACCGTTATTTGGCCCCAAAACCTTCATTTCAACAATAAGAATAGTGTCTGATTTTGTACTTAATACTAATATGCACAAATATAACCTAACCTTATCAAAACCTACCTAAAAATCGTAGAAACTGTTTACAAAACTTGAAAATATATACAATGAGCAAAATTATATACCGCGTTCCATGAAAATTTACAGTTTTCGAAAATTTTTGTATTTTATTTCGATTTTTCATTCAGAGTTAACCGTATGGCAAATCGGATTGGAGTGAATTTAGGCAAATTGATTAAATTAATAAGAAGAAATGAGTATGTTTCATAAAAGGAAGTAGACGTTATCACAGTAGCACCAATATTTGTCGATACTTTTATAAATTTTCAGGAAATCTCCAATTGAAGAATCTTTAAAAATTGAATTTGTATATTTGTAGTTATGGGTAGTTCTTCATGGCCATAGCTCTTGAAAGGGGCGCATTGAACTGTTTTTGGTGATACAAAAGTTGTTTCATCGCAGAAGGAATTCCGTACAATTCGTGATACTGATAACATTTATCAGTTTTTTCAAATTTCTATACCCGAATCTGATTCCTGAAAGACATGAACATTTGGAAAACAATCTGTTGTATTTATTCATTAATTTAAGTAGTCAAATAAGTTAAACATTTTCGTTCACCCTGTAGATTCTAAAAAATTTCTCTTAATTCTTATTAACGTTGTTCATGGGAAGGTCTTTCTCTTTTTTCGTTTGCGTTCCAACGTGGCCTGGCGCAAGTTGCAACGAACTTAACCTGTGCGCTCCTCTCACCAGTCTCCATATAGCCACTAGAAGAAGCAACAACCCTAACACTATCACTCCTATTGAAAGTGCGACATGCGCTACTGGAGGAACTTTGGTGGCCAAGCCCATAAGGTTCGTCATTTGTTTCGGCAGTCCGTCTAGACCCTGAAAAATAGTCAATTAGAGTACTAAACACTTCCATTGAACACTCATAAAACTATACATAAGAAGACAACATAACCTATATTTTGACAACATCAGAGTAAAGAACATAACCTATCTCAGAATGAGACAGAAGGTCCACCAGTCCAGAGTAGCTGATATTGCAGTTTTGATTCCTTTTAATATTCAATTGTAATAAGAACAGTATACTATTACTGGTAAAATATTCTCATCAGCTTATATACTAACTGACAAAAAGACACCTGGAAAGAGCTGTTTAAATTTTATTATTTTTTTTTGTAAAACATAGATAATATAGCAAGAAGTAAATGATTAACATTTGGAGGTTTTTTCATGTTAACATTTTTTGTTACTTAAATATTGTAGTCGGTTTGTTGAGGAACCAGGACTCTCTTGGTGATTCCACTGAGAAGCCTTGTTGGTACTCCCAGATCGTCAGTCAAGATGTTAGCTGACTATTGTGATCATACACCTCCCCAGGAGATGGAGCACGACGTTACTTTCATAGCAGAAGCCGGTCTACAAGTAAACCCGGCTACTTCGTCGATAATCGGATCGACGTTATATTTTCCGACCTTCACTGTGGTTGAGATCAAGCGTTGGAGTGCCTTATACGATCTGGGTGTCACCCCATACGTCACGCTCCCCTACGACGATCAGATCGGGAAAACACCGTCGGGTCCTGGTTCTTGAAGAAGCCAGAGAGTTTCTGGCACACGGCATCGTGTCTCAGAATGAGTTTTTGTGTTTATTGGAGGTAACATGACAGCGCTGCGTTACCTTATAGAAAAAGTGGAGCCATATGTACTTCCTCACCTTAACCGATTAGAGAATCCAATATTTCAGTAAGATAATGCTCGACCTCATGTTGCTAGGGTTAGTTTGAACTTTTTTGAAGCGACTCATGTGAATCTTATGCCATGGCAGACCAGATCCCCCGATTTTTCGCCCATAGAGCAGGTTTGGGACATCATGGGTAGAAGGCTTGGAAATTTACCCCAGCTCTCACGGATTTTCGAAACTCTGAGACATGAAGTACAGGAAGCTTGGGATAGTATCCCTCAAGAAGAAATAGACCATCTTCTTGCATCTTGCATCAATGCCAAGACGTATTGGGGAGTGTATAGATATCCACGGTGGACAAAGACATTATTAATGATCTGCCTCTCCCCTTGAAATCTTATAACTTATGTTCCTTTAAGAAGAGATGTAGAAAATATTTGATGGATGACACTTTCCAAAGTTGATTCTGTGTGGGTATGCTCATCACGACCTTTTTTTTCTGTTTCGCTCACTTAAATATTATATAATTTTGGTTGCTCTATCTTTTTTTTTCTGTCTACAGTGTGCGGTACATATGTTTAATTTTGACCTATAAAATTCAATAAATCCTGGGAACTTACTTATTATCAGTTTATACTGTCGTAATTATCCCTTTTGCAGATAGTTATATTTTTTTTTCTGGTTCATTCAAAGTTGTATTATGTTTTGAACCTTCTGCAAATAAATATTTACTTACTTACATTATTAACAAATTTAATGAAAAAAATTGTGAACCCTTCGTTTTGTTTCTCTAAATTTTAATAATTTACTCCCTTCACTATCTATGTTTTACAAAAAAACAGCTATATCTGGTTGTTGCAGTTTCTTTGCCAGTTAGTATATTTTCACTCTACTTCACTAATATGTAAATGAAGTCTTGACTCTGGTGAGCTCATTCGTTGAAATGCTCGAAGCATAAGTCACGAAGAAAATGAGTTTACATATTATTTAGTCCTGTATCTTACCTCTTCAAACCACATGATGGGGAAGATTATGTCAGGGAATGTTGCTACTTGTTTGATATCAACAACTTGCGACACTGCCAAGTTGAGTTGGATTCTCGCCTTCGCCCTCAAAGGAGCACCCATGAGCTGAAAATAGTAAATTTGAATGATAGGGCAACTTTTGAAGTGTTACGAGCTTGAAAGACAACATTAAAAAGTTATGAAAGCCATGTCCATGTCCCCACTGTATGAATACTGAGACAAGGGACTAATGATCTTTTCTTAATTGGGAGCATGGAGAAAACGTAGAGGATACATGAAGGTTTAAAAGAGGAAGGATTTTAAATTTTTTTTTCAATTTAATATTTAACATCGATTTGGGCTTTTTCTTCAATTTTTCGAGCTTAAACTAATTGTTTGCTTCAAGACCAAGACCTTGAATCTGAAATATGCTGCATAGAAAGAGAAATTGGAGGTATTGCTTTCAGTCGAGAGTCCCAAAATCGATCTTCCTCAAACAAAATTGTACTTACAGGCTGAACGTCTAGGAAAAACATGTGTTTTTCCGGGTCTGGTGGAGAAATTCCTTCTACTGCCGTCCTGTATTTGTCGTCAGCCATGTAGAAATGGGGGAAAGATAGGAGGACAGGAGAATCTGAAAGAAAAACCTTTAGCGGTTGCTGAAAAAGCTACAAGATTTTTGCTCATACCGTATTGGCACAACGAAACATTGAAGAACCCAGCTGGGGTGCAGGGTGGTCCGTGAGGGCAGAAACAGTCATTTTCCGGGTTTTCCTCAACGCCTGCAAATACGTTCGTTGGGGGGGAGAATCTGTAGCCAGGCACGTCATCGCTGCCTATGATGTCTTTCACATATCTGGAGAAAAAATAGTTTAGATTACAGTTATAATAATAATAAGCCTTTATTCAGTTCAAAATAACTACATAATATAAGATACAGAACAATGAATGAAGGAAAAACTACATACAATTAGTACACACAAATGCCAAAAGCCAAGAAAAGGCGAGTTATTTTAATATACCAAAACTTCCATACTGAACCGAATCCAGGGAGACTATTAGGATCAGTTTTATGAGAATTTCAGCTAAAAATTGTACAGACAGCTTCGATGCCTGCAAACTAAACTGGTCCACAAGAGTTTGGGATATCGTATTCAATCGTTTTGAAAAGTATGTAATCTTCGAGAAAATCGCTGTAAAATCATTTAAAACTCAATAACAACTCGAATCGATCCAATAAAAATCAGTATGACACATTTCGTCAATCTGGTCGCCTTTTTTCTGAAGTTTGGTTCTTTGCATATGCTTCATGAATGTTATTATTTTGAAATAGAGTCAGCTTATCAACGGCTTCGATTTGAAACGAGTTTTCTGAAAATGCCAAGACGTTAATTAACAAACGCTGAGGCTAATAGGGCTATCGGAATGCTACAGGGTGGCCTAACTCAGGTTGTAGTAGCGGAAAGGCTCCAAGTCAGCCAAAGGCTTAGTGGGCGACGAAAAACAACACTTGCTCAGGATCGTTTCATCAATCGTCGCTATGTCCAAGAAGTCCATGCATTCCGAGGGGGTAGTGTTACGGTAGGGGCCGGGATATGTTTCAACGGGCCTCACATTATAGGGTACATGTCATTGATAATGTTTTGCCAAAAATTCACGATGCTATTGGTGAAACTTTTCAATTTCTAGACGATAACGCTAGACCACACCGTGCAGCCATAGTTGAGAATGCTCGCGAGGAGCTTGTTATTCCACATTTACCAATACCCTCGCACTCACCAGATTTGAATTGCATAGAACATGCAAAGGATATGCTTCAAAGAAGATTAGATAATCATCAACCTACCCCAGAATCCTTAAACGATCTGAGAGAGCTTCTGCCCCGTTTATGGAACCAAATTCCTCAAAAAATGTTCAACTACCTCGTGTGTAGTATGCAAAGAAGATGTGAAGCTGTTATTGATGCCCGTGGAGGCCATACATTTCATTGATAGTCTAAAAACGCTTAAATTCTCTGGGAATAAAATTTCGTTGATTTACTCGATTTTTTTTCAACCAACCTGTATACGCTGCAGACCTACAGGCTTGCTTTTTTGCAATTTAACTCAATATCCCTAACTGTAAATGTAAAATTTCGAAAAAACTGATCCCAGTAGATTTCCTAGAGCTCCTAGCTCGTTTGGAAGATCCTGCACATACAGTTTCTCAGACAGATACTCACACCAGAGGCAGTTTTCTGCACAAGTCCTTGTCGTACACGTAGAGTGTGGTGTTCTTCGTAATATCTGGGGGGAAGATTGAACCATCAGAACCCTTGAGGCTGTTACACTTATCAGTCTTGTAATGGCTCATGTGAGAGATGCCGTTGAATTTGTCTATCAAGCCATACTGGGTGATGTCGTCGGCTCCAGTGAACACCGTCACGTTGTCTTTCGAAGTTCCGTTTTTCTGTAAGAAAACGTGATAAAACAATAGTATATAACATTACTAGCAAGGTAAGGGGGTTTTTACTGGCGAATGGAGGATATAACTGACGAGCCGCAGGCGAGTCAGTTATCTCTTTGAGCCAGTAAAACCCGTTACCTTGCGTGTATTATTTTATATTTTATTTGTTTTTCATCTGTAAAAAGGTTAGATAAATTCCAAAAAAATCTCAATAATTTGTCACAAATGTCGTAAGCTATGGAAGCGTTGCCATGAACATGTCTGTTTATTTTTCTTCACATTCGTTTTGGCGAAAGCGAATATGAATGTACCAAAAGGAATTATTGAGGCAGCCACAGTGTAGCATCAAGTTTATTACCTGCAAAATCAGCTTCAAGGTACGAGCGAGAATACGACGACTTCAAAAAGTGGCAAAACAAAAATAGAGTGATTGGGGTAACTGAAGATGTTTCGTTGGTCTTCTTGAAATGAAAGAAAATGCCCCTGTTAGTGGGTTTGTTTTCCTTGAAAAATTTATTGAAAAATATTTGGGATTTTTGGATGTTGTCGATGTGACGAAATTCTCTCCTTAAACATGAATGATGTAGAAAATATGGAAAAATACGTTATTGTGACATTGTGGCAAACAAAAAATTTAACAACAAGAAGATTCACCATAACCGATGATGGCTGCAAGTTCAAGCCCTGCATGTTATACAGAAAATATGCAAATCTTCGGCCTCCTGGAACAGAAAGCCTAAGATTTTTTTTGACATACCGACATGGAAAGTGCATTTCCCTTAATGCTGGCCAGCACACTATTGGTGGTGTCCCAAAGCAAATAGCGAAATATTTTGGTTTAAAAGTCCCAGAGTTATACACCGGCCACTCTTTTCGCAGAACTGGAGCCACTATGGTTGCGGATTCGGGTGGAGATATTTTAGCACTAAAGCGTGCAGGTGGGTGGAAGAGCACCGAAATTGCGATGAGTCATGTCGTTGATTCGGTCAACAAAAAAATCGAAATGTCTAGCAAATTATTTGGTAGTAAGGAGAGTACAAATGTTCTGCAGTCCTTTAGTTCAGCAGTTTCTGAGTGAACATATGGTTCATCATCATCAGTATCAAGTCTTTCATCATCAAAAATCTGTGTTACTGGAAATAACAATTGTACCATGATTTTCAACATATACGACGATAAAACAAAATTTTCTAATGTAAATAATACTACTAACTTGTAAAAATTTGGCAAGTCAACTGTCAGTTTTACAAGTTAGCGACTTGATAAAATAAACTTTCTTGATTAATATTGTGTTTTTGGAAACTGACGTTTACAAATGAGAAACGAATAAAAATAGTTTTGGCAGGACAATATCGATTCTTACGTTGTACAAGAGTCCGAATTCTTCGTAAGGAAGTTTCTGTTCCTTCGGTACCACGTCTTTGGCCAGTTTCAAAAGGGGATCTTCGTATCCCCAGAGGAGTTGGCCAACAGTCACCTCGACGAATGGTTTTATCTTCAGGATGTCCATGATGCTGGCCATAGCTAGCCTAAGGAACCTAGCTGCGTGTTTCGACTGAGAGGTGGCGCTCTGCAAGAAAAAAAAAGAATCAGGTTGATTCTTTCAGGAGTTTTATACATATAATAACGTTGAGGACCGGTGTTCCCCAAGGTACGGATCTCGAGCCTATTTTATTCTTAACATCTATCGATGAATGAAAGATATGTCCTATCTCATGCTGATGACACTGTTTCAATGATTAATTCAATGTTTTCTAGACTTGTAAGTTTAAATACCCTATATCTCCTTCAGAATACTTGCCTATAAGTTCTTATCTACTGGGTTATCGTATGAGGAGGGGCGTATAATAACATTTTCAATCGTGTGGAGGTTGTATGAAGTACTGTCATAAAACAAGGAAAGTGTAGGTATTATTGTTATATATTCTTTTAGCTGTTTTGGTTCTTTAATTGTTGTTTAATTTTACAACCTTCCTCTTCTAAGGAAACGTTGATTAAAATGGTAAAACCTACGGTATGTTCGGTCTCTGACCTGACCACGTAACGTGTCGAATTCAACAAAATATTATCGAGCCTACACGGTCCGAACTAACGTCTGTTATTCGGCTATTGAAAATTTATCTCCGTTACCTTTTTATACTCAACATTTCTGATTTGTCGTATCGACTGTAGAAGCGTATCGATTGGAAAATATCGCAGCCACCTTTACATTTGAATGACTCTTATCTTTTTGTTCTCGATAAGGTACGTTTCAAGGAGACTGGGTTGAATATTATTCGATATCTTCTTCTCCGAAAATTAGAATACCTATCTTTGGTAATGCCGAAATTCAAGATGGCGTCCTTCGTTAATGAAGGTAAAATTTAAATTTTTTTCAAAAATTACTAGCCTTGTTACAAAATGCATATCTATATCTACCCGTTTGGCCCATTTTCCATTTCCCGAGGAAAAACTTCTTTTTGAAATGATAATTTCTTACCATATGAAACGAAAAAGATATAAAACGTATTAAATCAATTTCATTTGATTCTGCGGTGTTATACAGGTCACGAATATGGCTCTATAGAATATTTTTAGGACACAAGATTCAGGATTGAAATTCTAAAGGTGAGCTTCAAGTAAGAAGACGACTCGTATATTTTTTGAATGTTCTGGGAATTCTGGTGATTCGAATGGAAAGACCCATTTTTATTTCTTAAATAGATTATCCATTAAATTCTGAGTCTTTTTGATTCCAAAAGTTTGTATTTTCCCAAAAAAATTCAATTAAAATGAGGAAATACGAGAGGAAATTTCGAAAATGCTTCGAAAAAATGGTGTTCCAATGTGAAAAAAAACGATTTTTTGATGTTTGGTCACTTCATAATTCTACAAAGAATTTGTGACCTCCTGTATCATATTCTGAGAATCACGCTATCGGAAAAGAAGCATCAGCCTTTCTTCTCGTAGATTCTCAAAAATGAGAATTTTTAATGAAAAAACCTCGAAGTTGTTTGCATTTCAACATATTTCAATATTGAGATGTTTTTTTCGTTTTTCCTTATTTAAAGAGAATTTTCTCGGGAAAATTCAAACTTTTGGAAACAAAAAGACTCAGAATTCAATGGAGAATCTATTTATGCAATGAAAAATGGGTCTTCCCATTTGAAATACGAAAGTCGTCTTCTTACTTAAAGCTCACCTTTAGAATTTGAATCCTGAATCTTGTGTCTTCCCGAAAAATATTCTATAGAGCCATATTCGTAAAAAACCCTTATACGAGCTTCCTTGAGCACTACGAGTGATTCTAATCCTATTCTGTAGGATAGGTTTCACTGTCGTTCAATTCCTGATGAGTTTCATGATCTTAAAACAATTTTGAGTTAGGTTCAGAACTTTAGGACCACGTCATCAGAACCATGAGGCGATTTTACACTGCTTCCTCAAGTTACACTTGGGTAGAGAATAGAAACACTTAGGATGAATCTCCCAGGGATGGATCACTTCAAAAAGTTCCTCCCGAACTTTGAATCTACAAGACCCAAAAGGTATCTGTATCTAAGTAGGAATCAACTCCATTAGATCTCTGGAACTGGAATGCTAGCTGTAAAGATTGTGGTGAGAAGAGCTTTGTCAGTAGGCACAATAGACCATGAGGTCGCAATAGGCTATAACCCACTTTAAACTACTTCTTCTTGTGAGGTTCCTCAAGGCTCAGGTCTTCAAACATCACTCTATGACCCTTGAAGAGTTAAAGGGGGCAATTCTGGACATTAAAATTCAGAATAGATGCCGGTATGCTGATAAGAGTCATGGACAACATCTGCTGAAGACTCTAAATGTGCATATTTATTTAAAAATAGGTTTTCGTGGCAGAAGATCTTCGTCTATGACTAATAGACTGTTAGAGGGCGTTTTCCACTTCCCGAAGTTTTGTACGAGACTCCGAAATGGAGTACTACAATTTACTGATGCGGTTCGATGACAGCACGTGCCTGCAGTGTTCTCCATGATTTAGATTTTCACTAGCCTTGTCATTAGTCATTTTCTTCGACGGCTTATGAACGTCGTTAATCCATTTTCATCTTCGTCCATTTCTGGTGACAACGTCTTCACGTACGTCGAAAGTAGTTCTTTCGCAAGTCGGCAGACGGAAGTCCAATTAAGTCGTATCGAATCGATACGTCCATAATATGTAGCCGAAGGCGATTCCTCAACATCGATACTTATGTATGACACGGGGACCAGAGATATATTGCTTTCTACAAACAACTCGGACTTTGTGTTTGCTCTGTCATAACCGTTTGGTATTTTTCGACCGACTTCGCTCTGTTGCGTAAGAAGAGCGCCAGCATAACGTCGGCAACACGTGATTTATTATGGTCCCCAAGGAAGAATTCGGGCTACTTACCAGCATGGGAATGTTAGGCACTACTACGACGTCGTCCTCGGAACCGGCAGATTGGCTTTCGTCGAAGATGTAGATCTTTTCTTGGTTGAATGTTACTGTACCGTTGTCGTGAAATTTGAGGTTTTTCTTCTCCCACGTTTCCCTGAAAAAAAAGGGTTAATTAATAAAGCATGTAAGCATGAAGAAGCTTAAGCCAGAGAAGCTTAACTATCTGCATCGTTAATTGATTCCTGAATGCTGTTAATAAGTTCATGGAAAGTGGTTATTTAAGAAGGAGATGATATCATTTACGTATCTCAGCTGGATGGTCAGCTTGGGCGTGACGAGTTCTTGTATGTTCTTTGTCGTGTTGATGTAAAGGGGATACTAAGTAGAAAAGAAGATTGGGACATTGGGATCTTGCGTTGGGTAGCAAGCGAAAAATACGTGTGGAACTCGAGGACTGCCGCGGTAAAGCTATTGCATTGCATCTATTCAAAAATGAGAAAATAATATTGTTGATTTAAAATATTTCTTTTTATTTATCCTACAATACATGTAGATTATTCAGGAATGTTTATCATTGAAACTATAGGTTTATGTGAAACTGAAATAAGAAACATAAGTTTTAGAGTTAATATCTGGAAAATACCACGTCAATAGTGGTCTCATATTTTGTTGTGAATTGTGGATCATTATTCATTTTAAAATTCAATTTTTCCGAAACAAAAGTTGTCAACCGCTCTAATGTTGAAATCGCCAGCCAAGATAAGTGAAAATTTATTACCATCTGTACTAAGTATTTTCGACCCTTCTTCAGTGTACTCCAGTAAAGTGCGATGAATAAAATGTTTGGATTCGGAGAAATGTAAATTGCTGTCATGACTATGTGTCTAAGTTTGCATAAGCATGCACAAATATCTCCAACAAATGAGCGTCTAACATTAACATCGCTAACGTCTTCAATATTTATTTCAATATTCGGAGTCATAATATTAGTAACATTATTACTATTTTGGTAAAAAGCTACCCCACCTTTTGGAACAGTATCTCTTTTGAATTGAACAATACAAGTGAAATTAGGTATTTCAATCGTCACGTGTCATGCATGTTTCGGTAAGAGGTAACACATTGGTTTGTCTCGTAACTGAATCTTGTAAATCGTATTTGTGACTATGTAAACTTTGGCCATTGAAATTCATTATTGAAATGCCATTTCTATTACTAATGAAATCTAAGACACTTTGAGCTATCGTCTGAACACTATTTTAAGACAGTCTTCTGAATTCTTGCAACAAAGATGCAGTCGATGCAGCTTGCCTTCGATTATGATAAAACTTAAATGCAGAATTATCATTTTTTGTCGTAATATACAATTTTTCAACATTAGTCGCCCGAGAGAGTGCAACATGGACGAGTTCCTGAGAATGTGATTTACTATACTCATATACTATTTCGTCAAAAGTTCCACCTTGCGACTTATGTATAGTTAGAGCAAGAGCTGAATGGAAAATGTTTGCGTTTGGCTATACATTTTCTATCCAATGTTAATGAAATATTTGCCGTTCGTAATTCAATGGGAACAGCGAGATTACCGACTCCATTTTGCACTGCTAGAGTGGCTGCACGCTGAAGTCTGCCGAACTGAACCGACGATACACGGCTGTATTAGGTTTTTTCGAATTTCTACATTCGGTCGCCGCGCTCAAAGCCTGCGATAAAAGCTATGCAATAGCTTAATAGTCCAAGTAATAAGACATCATGTAAATGAATGATAAGAAGGATCCATTTTTCGAATATTTCTAGAATTTTAAATTTTCTAAGATTGTCCTACTAACGCCACCTAGCACGGTGATTTCGTAGCATGCAAATCAGTTGTGTGTGTGTGTTTCGGAACACAAACACATCGACGAATGGTAAACGTTACGTGATAGATCCATAAGTATGTAAGTGGAACTACTCGAGCGATTGCAGAACGGAGAAATTGCGTTCCTGCATCGTTTCCAGTTATTCGACGTCTTAGCAGAGGCGTTTCCCAACGTCCGAAGACCTGTGCGGACGCGGGTTACGTCGCCTCTTAAACAATGCTAAAAGAATTGATACGGTCGTAGATCTGCGATGATTCAGTCCATCTACCTATATTCCCGTTCGGCGTTACGTAAAAAGAAAGTAAAGGCCGCAGCCGTAGAAAGTAGAGTCGAGGTGCGAGGTGGTAACAACGATGGTCGAGTACCGGCGTTGGATCAATCACATTTCGTCCAATTTGTGATTACTTGTTGGAAAAACCGAGAACTTTGCACAAATAGTGTTACATTTTTTAAGCTATTGCATAGCTTTTATCTCAGGCTTCGAGCTCGGCGACCGAATGTAGAAATTCCGTAACGGAAAAACCTAACGCAGCCGTGTATCGTCGGTTCAGTTCGGCACTCTAGCAGTGCAAAATGGAGTCGGCAATCTCGCTATTCCCATTGAATTACGAACGGCAAATATTTCATAAACATCGGATAGAAAATGTATTGCCAAACGCAAGAATTCTCCATTAACTTCAGCTCTTGCTCTAACTATACATAAGTCGCAAGGTGGAACTTTTGACGAAATAGTATATGAGTATAGTAAATCACATTCTCAGGAACTCGTCTATGTTGTACTCTCTCGGGTGACTAATATTAAAAAATTGTATATTACGGCAAAAAAATGATAATTCTGCATTTAGGTTTTATCATAATCGAAGGCAAGCTGCATCGACTGCATCTTTGTTGCAAGAATTCAAAAGACTGTTTTTAAATAGTGTTCAGACGATAGCTCAAAGTGTCTTAGATTTCATTAGTAATAGAAATGGCATTTCAATAATGACTTTCAATTGCCAAAGTTTACATAGTCACAAATACGATTTACAAGATTCATTTACGAGACAAACCAATGTGTTACATCTTACCGAAAAATGCATGACGCGTGATAATCCGATTGAAATACCTAATTTCAATTGTATTGTTCAATTCGAACGATATACTGTTCCAGTGGGGTAGCTATTCAACAAAATAGTAATAATGTTACTAATATTATGACTCCGAATATTGAAATAAATATTGAAGACGTTAGCGATGTTAATGTTAGACACTCATTTGTTGGAGATAGTTGTGCATGCTTATGCAAACTTAAAAATGGCCTACACATAGTCATGGTAGCAATTCACATTTCTCCGAATCCAAAATTGGACGAGGTAGAGCATTTTATTCATCGCACTTTACTGGAGTACACTGAAGAAGGGTCGAAAATACTTATTACAAATGGTAATTATTTTTCACTTATCTTGGCTGGCGATTTCAACATTAACTTCGCTGATAAAAAATCAGAGCGGTTGATAACTTTTCTTCCGGAAAAATTGAATTAAAAATGAATAATGATCCACAAGAATCCACAACTAAATATGGGACCACTATTGACGCGGTATTTTCCAGATATTTAGAAGACATTAAGTCTCAAACTTATGTTTCTTATTTCAGTTACCATAAACCTATAGTTTCAATGTTAAACATTTCTGAATAACCTACATGTATTGTAAGATAAATAAATATTCAAATAGATGCTTTGCAATAGCTTCACCGCGGCAGTCCTTGAATGCCACACGTGCTCTTTTTTTATATACTTGTGACTTATTTTGTATTTGATTCTTTTTTCGAGATTCATTTATTTGTACCCTAACTTCACCCTTTCTTTCGCCTACCATTTTCATATTCGGCTTCAGTCTTATTCAGAGTCAACAAAAGCTAGTCTTTCTTCTTCTTTTGCTTTTTATTTGGTGTAAAAAGATCTAGCACAGTTAAGAAAGTTCGTCGTCTTTCAGATGATACAAGATCAACTTCATTCACAAAGATCTTTCCATCCCTAAACCTCTGCATGCTATATTGGTGATAGAGTAAAAAGCAAAGACGAATACCTCACGAATAGGCCAAGCAAATTAGCTTAAAAAAATGGTGTGTCTGGAAATAATTGGTGGAGTTCGAAAAACTGTTTTAATCATTCTTTCAGGCCTCTAATAAGAGTAGTTTGAGCTTTGCCCCAATTTCTCAGTAGAGCGTATGGCGTGACGTTCAAAAAACCTAGAAATTTTCGGACTATTTTACGTTTTTCTCGGATAGCTCCTGAACTGAGCACTTTATCAAAAACATTATGATATTCAAAAGTGTTAAGCATTAAATTCTAGACATTATATTTTGAACAAGTAGTTTTAAAGAAATCATACGTCCAAATATGACAAATTTTCACTTTTCAAAAAACACATTTTTTCACTATAAAACGCAAAATATCTACGAAACTAGGAATTTTAGAACGAAATGTCATAGAATAAGAGTTGCAGACCATCATATTGAGATAAAAACGTAACCTCATTCCTCCAAACCACAATGTTAAATCGCGCAATAGCTCATCCTGTTGAGGATGAGCTATCTAATGAAATCCAATATCTGGAAAGGCTTCAGCAAGTTTAATTACTCACTCCTATAAGTAAAGGCTGCAGATGTAGAAAGTCGAGTTGAGGTGGTAACAACGACAGTCGAGTACCATATTTCGTCCAATTTGTAATTATAATAATAATAAAGCGACTTTATTCTACCATTTTAATAATTAATAAATAATCATAATCGAGAATAATCGCCGTAAGAAGTTTAGTCGCAAAGACTACTCTTACACTTAAGTTCGCCGACTATCCTATGCTATTATACACAAATGAAAGTGCATAGCAGAAATTGAAAACTTCAGATGAAACAGACAATTAACTGCACCAAGGAAATGACATAAATTAAATTAAACGAGAGAAAAAAAGAAAATTAATCAGTCTGCTTTCATCCAACAATATCAAAAGTCTTTAGAAGATAGAAAAAGCTACTTGTTGAGAACGCTGAAAACACAAATAGTGTTTTACCTTTCTTTCTCAATATACTTGTGACTAATTTTGTTTGTGATTCTTTTTCGAGATGCATCTATTTGTAGGTACTTCAACTTCACACTTACTTTCATTTGCCATTTTCTCATTTCCAAGCTTTCGGCTTCAGTCTCATTCAGTTTAAATAAAAGCTAGTCTTTCCTCATCTTTCAACTATTATTTGGTGTAAAAAAATTTGGCTCAGTTATGAAAATTCGTTGACTAGATCAAATTCATTCACAAACGTCTGTCCATTCCTAAACCTCTGCATGCCATGTTAAATAGTTTAAAAGAGGTAACAGTCCACTGTATCCCCTGTGAATGAGAGGAATAGACTGTTTGACACTTGTAGCATAGGGAATAGGGAACCATTGACGAAAAACTACTACCGAATCAAGAAAACACGAGTTAGCCTGAATCACTTGGCCATTATGCTAACCCAGCTAGTATGGTCATGACATGCTATAAAAGGAACATGATTAAGAACTTCCCAAGAAAGATATCTAATAATTCTTCACTTAGCCAGAGAGAACAAGGTCATCCCGAAAGGCATCAGAATAAGCTAAAATGGCGAAGAGACAAAGGAAATAGTCCAAATAATAAATACAGGAAACCGTCGTCAATAGAACCTAGAGAAAATCTGCAAATATAGTATGGCAATTAAATGACATGCTGCCTTAGAATATTCTAAGCATGCTGCATATGAAAATTTATAAAGACCAAGGGAAGCTAATCATCTAACACTCATCCACAAAGACAGAGAGAACAACTTCATCCTGATAAGCTTCATAATAAAACTTGCCATACAAGATGGTCGAATAAAAAAAAAACTTCGAAGAGATAATTAACCCAGCCCAAATAATATATACTGCTCCACGAGAGTTAGAGATATCGTATTCAATCTTTTTGAAAAGTATGTGATCTTCAAGAAAATCGCTCAGTTTGATGGAATCGTGTAGATATTGTCAGTCCACTCAGTAGTATCTGATATTAACCAGAATAAACCAATGAAGAAGCTTTTTATCGAAACCTCATGAATCTATCTATCCAATGCAAAAGACTCAAATTAGAAACTTTGAAACAAAGCATCAGATAATTCGAACCAAACAAAAGTTTTTACTTAGAAGAATCTTGGAAAAGGCTAATACAACATATTTGGAGATCTTCGACTTCCTATTCATTTCTTCCTGGTGGGTGACAATGTAGAATTCATCTAAGGGTAGCGAAGAATTCCTTTAGGGAGTTATTTTTTGGCAGCATCTGCGGCTGCTTGGCTCTGCGACCTGGTGAGGTTCGACTGGGAGGTGAAAAGCTGGGAGAACCTCCTCCTGCTCTCCACCACAGGAGGAGGTTTCTCGGCTTCTATCCTATCGGCCAACACGTAGATGTCGTCTTCGCCTTTCGGCTTGTACCACAGCTTGTTCACGAACTCCTCGTAGTAGACCTTCTTGTCGAACGCGTCGTAGGCCACCTCCAACATCTCTAGCATCTCCTCCTCGTCCAAGGCCTCGCCGTATTGAGTCATGAACCCTGTCAGCTGCTCCTTGGTGAGGTAGCCCAGGTTCATGGGGTCCAACCTCTGGAAGGCGCCTAGGATGTCCTCCACAGGACTTGGCTTGTACTTGCCCCTCAGGATCTCGCCAGCTATGAAGGGGAGGAAGCTCACCAGGTGCACGGTGCCGGGCTGCTTCTTCTTCTGGGTCTTCTCCACGATGGTCTTTATCTCCTCGTTCGAGGGGAAGAGGCCTAGTGCTCTTATTATGATCGCCAGGGTTTCTGCGTCTGCAGTTTTGTTGCCTGAGGGATCGTGAGCCATGAAGGTGTCGTGGATCCTGAGCTCTAGCTCGTTTTCCACCGGCACCGGTATCTCCGAGTCCTCTTCTTCGTAGGGTGGCTGCATTTCGAGGGTTGATACGGAGAATTTGGACTTTTTGATTAAATATCAGTCGTTTGACGTAAGGGAAGGTTTTATGACTTGGGTGTGTTCCAGGAATATTTTCCGCTCTAATCTTCTTCCAGTTCTTTGGAAGAGGTAGTTGTTGTTAGTTCAGATATGTTGGGGTCTCTTGATTCATTCTCTTGATGAAAAATTTACGTTATATTTTCATGACTTAACCAATACAGGGTTATTCACGAATATGGCTCTAAAGAATATTTTTAGGAAAGACAGAAGATTCAGGATTGGATTCTAAAGGTGAGCTTCAATTAAGAAGACCAATTCTCGTATGATTTTGAACGTTCTAGGACTTCCGGTTTTTCCGGAAGTGATATCAACTTTCATTTTTCATATGGGAAGAACCATTTTTTTTATTGCATTAATAGATTGTCCATTTTGATTCGAAAAATTTGAATTATCCCGAGAAAATTCTCTTTAAATGAGGAAATACGTAAAAAAAATCTCAAAATTGAACTCTGTTGAAATATAGACAACTTCAAGGTTTTTTCATTAAAAATTATCATTTATGAGAATCTCCGAGAAGAAAGGTTGATGCTTCTTTTCCGATAGCGCGATTTTCAGAATAGGATTCAGGAGGTCACAAATTCTTTGTCAAAGTTAGGAGTGACAAAACATCAAAAAATCGTTTTTTTTTTTCAATTGGAACCCCGTTATTTCGAATATTTTCGAAATCTTCATCAAAAAATCATAAGGGCATACGTCCAAGACTTTTATCCAAAAATGAATATTTTTCGAGATTTTCAGGCAAAACGACTTTGTCTTCAATTTTCAATCTCATTCTGAATGTATTTTTTTACTGGAAAATAATTAGCGGTCAAGTGAAATTTTTGGAAATCTCTGTTATCGAGAAAAAACTTCAGAGTATTGTAAATAGGATTCCTATGAATAATTCAATTATAAATTTTCCCGAAAAATTAAATCTCGCAGTAAATGGCCTTAATAAGTACATACCGATAATAATATTAAAAACTCAGTCTAAATGTTCAATAAGTAGTTATTGATAAATGATTTCATTCCTGGAAAATTATGTTTTTATTTTCGAACTAATCAAAACACAAAGGGAATCTAAGTCAAAGTTTTTTTGCATATAGCAATGAAGCATATACGTGAAAAACAATTGAATTGAATTCGTATACAATAAAATCGAAAAATGTAAATTTATCTCTAACACAAAATTATTCACGTTATCGGTCAGATTTTCAAAATAACATTCCTTGATTTGTTTTTAATGCGCCAATAGAAAGACGATTAAGATTTCGAATGCATTACATTAGAAAACAATAGGAATTCATTCGGAAGATAAAGAATTGATTCTCGATCCATTCCCACCTCGGCAAGAATGATTAACAGTTCGAAACGAGCGGGCTTATTAAGTGAAGGTATGTATGAACTGCTGCATTTTACCACGGGATATGGCATGAAAGGTCCGAGCATAACTCTTGTGCAAACGTCCGGAAATTGAAATTTTTCCTGTCCGACGTAACAGGCGTGCACCTTTCTAAGCAGTCAGAGGCGATCCTCTTGGGGTTTACACCAAGCGATTAGATCTGGAACAAGCTAACTTACGAGTCCGTGTTTACACTTGCGAAAAAAATGGTGTTTGTTGGACTGTGGCCGATGGTTGATTCATACTCGAGCTTAGGTTGGATGATGAGATCATTATATCTCCACTTCCCTGATTTCCAATTCAGCTTTACGACAAGGTGGGCTACGAGAAACTATCAGCTCGATTGGCGTTCCTTCCAAAGGATGGGTAAAATAAGTTGCACATTCTCTCTGGACGTTACTGTCGTCTGCTTAATATTTTAAACTACCAGCGTTTGTTAATTTACGTCTTGGCATTTTCAGAAAAGTCTTTCAAATCGAAGCCGTTGGTAAACTGCCTCCATTTCAAAATAACAACATTCATGAAGCATATGCAAAGAACCAAACTTCATAAAAAAGGCGACCAGATTGACGAAATGTCTCATACTGATTTTTCTTGGATCGATTCAAGTTGTTATTGAGATTTAAATGATTTTACAGCGATTTTCTCGATGATTACATACTTTTCAAAACGATTGAATACCATATCCCTAACTTATGTGGAGCAGCATATATAGAAGTTACACCTGGGAAACTTATAGTAAAAATGAATAACACAAATATCAAAGATTTCTTCCCATGTGTTCAGCTGGTAGGTTTTTCCTTAAAGCGTGAACCTATTTCTCATCAGAGATTTTATTAGTTAGACTACGTGGAAAACGCACACTCCTCTCTTGTCCACCACATATTTGTTGCTAAACCTACATAACACTTTTCCGAAAGACTGAAGTTCAAGATCTTTATGTAGTTGTATAAGACTTTTCCAATGCTCTTCTAAGTATAAACTTCTGTTTGGTTCGAATTATCTGATTCTTTGTTATAAAGTTTACTAATTTGATCCTTCTGAACTGCGGAAATCGAGCTTTCCTTCCTTCATAGTGGTACTGTAGTCCACCTGTTTCTAACTTGTGGCGACATCGACTGACCCGCCTCAATTTGCGCTAGCACCCGACAATTGCCTCGAATTAAGTAATGAATTGGAGCGAATTGGAGAAAGAAATCGACCGCAACCGGCCATTTGCATCTGTATTAGCAAACACCCGACTGAATTCGAACGAGTCGTACTTACGTAACACCTCACAAGCTCAGCGAGAACGAACAAAAATGGTAAACCTGACGCGTAAACGTGGGAACCGGGCTTTAGTGTTGCGGCCTGGAAATCGCGCGACGGCAACAATGGCTTCATATTACAAAAATTAGACAAATTGTGCGGAGTCATGTCGAAACGGTAGATGGGGTATAAAGATATTTTTGCCTTGTTATTATATGTCATTATTTTGCATTGTGCTGGCTGTGATATTCATTCAGAAAGTACAAATTACCTAGTGTTCACTGGGATTGTTCACGAGTAAATGACTCTATTGAATACTCAGCTTTCCTTGATACATCAGATTCCAGCAAATTTCCTATGAATCGACAATTTAGGCTACAGATTCATCAAATGAACCTGATTGAATAAGAAAAGACAGAACAATCTCGAGAACAGCATTGAAATGAAGTCGTGAATGTTTCAAATTACACTGCGCAAAAAAATTAACGCACATTATGTAAATCTCAAATTTATTCTGCAACTGAAGGTGTTCTCCATGAACACACTTTCAACGTTTTTCTTCAATACAGATGTTTTTTCCCAGCAGGAATGAAAAAAAGATGGTATTATCAGATTTTGAATGTATTGGCTCCATTCTAAAATCAGTTGTTCTCGATCAATTCTAGTGATCAATAGTTTTTCTTTCGTTTGATTTTCTACACTCGATCGTTATGCAACGCGAAACACTCAATTTGACCCAAGAGGAATGTGCCCAAGCGGTAGTTTTGCGAGAAGAAGGGTGGACATACACAAGAATTGCAGAAAGGTTTGGAGTTTCCCATACAAGTGTGTCCAGAATGTTGCAGCGATTCAGGGAGACAGGTATGAATGTCCGAAGACCAGGACGGGGTAGACCACGGGTAACAACTGCCATTCAAGAACGTTACTTGAGAGTTTCTTCGTTGAGACAACGGTTTGCAACCGCTCGCCTCCTGCAAAATCAGCTTGAGCAAACTCTTGGGGTGCAAATTAGCACTCAGACAATAATGAATCGCCTCAGAGAATATGATTCAAGGCCTCGTGGCGCGGCAAGAGGCCCAGCTCTTACCCCAGACCATCGAAGGGCGCGTTTGGATTTTGCGAGAGGACATATCCATTAGGAAGAGGCTGATTGGGAAAGAGTTCTCTTCACACTTGAGACTAGATTCTGCCTCTACCATTGTGATCGACGTTCCCTTGTATACAGACGTCCACATGAAAGATATGCTCAGTGCAATTTCCTGAATACTACTGGTTTCGGGGGCGGATCGATTATGGTATGGGGTGGAATATCTTCGACTGCTCGCACAGACCTAGTGGTCGTTGATAATGGAGCTATGAATGCTGATAAGTATATATAAGGAACATTCTTGAAGAGCATGTAGTGCCATTTGCCCCATACATTGGTGAAAATATCATTTTTATGGACGATAATGCCAGACCCCATCGTGCGAGCATCGTTCAGGAGTACCTTGAAGAGGTTAAAGTCTCTCGAATGGAATGGCCAGCAAGAAGTCCAGAGCTCAATCCGATTAAGCAGGTTTGGGACCACCTCAATAGAAGTCTCAGAAGTTCAGAAAATCATCCAGCTACTCTTAATGACTTAGAAATCCAGAAATCCAGCTCGGCGAAATCTGAGAAGGATTAGATCAGAACATTTCAAGATCACTCATTTTGAGTATGAACCGTCGTTGCCGAGCTGTAATTAACGCAAGGGGTGGAAATACCAAATATTAAATCACTTATCATTATTTCAGTATATCGAAAATTGTTCATTTCTCTTCTTTCACGAAAGATTCGGTGAAATCCTGAATTTTTCTTCCATTTAATGTTTCCTGTTTCGTTCAAAACCTTCCCGAGAGAACATGACAAATAAGTTATAAAGTCAATGTAGAGTAAACTTTCATTAAAATTGAGATTTTCAGAATGTGCGTTAATTTTCTTGCGCAGTGTATTTTCCACGTGTTGACAGATGCCCTAACCTCAAATTAGTCAGCCATATTGCACGCCGCCATTGAAGAACGTAACCTAAAACTGTACTTACACATAAACGTAGGGTCCGAGCTCCTCCACGATGGGTTTCGAGCCGTTGTTGAGGAACTCATCAGCGTTGGTCACGTTATAGATGTAGACCTTTATCGTGGGCTCTACTGGAGGCTTAGCCCACCATCCGAAAGCCTGGGAACCGTTTCTTAGGACAATTTCCTGAAAATGATGAGATTGAGGGAACGCCCGAGAATAGGTTTTTTGGTGTACTTACATGATGTATGACTAATCTGACCCAACTTGGGAAGAATATAACTACTAGGATACCGAAGATGACTGTCCCCACTGCTGCAGCGACGACAAACCCTGGAACAAAGATAAACCATTAGATTAGGTGAAGAAAAAGCCTAGCAAATTTGATCGAAGAAAGGTCAGAATAACCTCGTTGCGTCTATTCGACAAATAATTTTAGGTGTTACAAATTTGGTCATTATTAAATGGTCTTGAAGAGAGAATCCGCTGGTATAGGTAAACGAAATATCATGGTGGTCTAAGATCCGAACTTACAATTTACATCGACCTTCACCGAGGTGATAATAAAATGAAACCTATTTTACAATGAATTTCGTATATTAGAAAATATATGTTAAAAATAGGTTGTCTAAAAAATTCCTGGACAGTTATTTATGATATGAGTGTTAAAAGTGACGTTTTATTTTGTGAGTGAAAAAGTTTGTGAAATGAGCGGAGCGAATTGAACAATTTTACGAACAAAATAAAATCACTTTCAACACAAATACCATACAATGTTTTTTGTACAACTGCCCTATTTTGATAATGAAATTGGGGAATTTGCAATGACAATAAACTTCAAAATGCATTTTAATATTCAAATAATCAAAAGGTTGTTGTGAATGGCAAACGTTGCCAACGTTATGATTACTAACAAATGAGAAAAGACGCTGTCATTCGAATTTCGTTCCTGTCCAATTTTCGTCTTCGGTTTTTAACTGCTCAATATGTTTGTCGAGAGTATAATTATTAATAAAAGTGACTATTTGGTGGTTCCTCTGGATATCGAAGAGTCTGCAAGAAGAGCAAATCTGGAACTCCTACCTAAAAAATCTGTTCAGCAGTACGATATTGCATATAACAGCTTCCTGGCCTGGTATAAATTGAAAAATATAGAAGGGAACTTCAGTGAAACTGTTCTCCTGGCATACTTATCAGACGAATCAAAAATATGGAGTTCATCAACTTTGTGGAGCAAATTTTCAATGATAAAAATAAGCGGCCTTGTTAAAAATGGTGTGGATGTTAGTAAATATTTAAAACGGAAAAGGGAAGGATATCGTCCCAAAAAATGGAAAATTCTCACTCGTGAACAAGTTAAAAAGTTTATAAAGGAGGCACCAGATGAGAAATACTTGATGGTTGAGGTTGCAACTATTTCGGATTATTTGGAGACTGTCGGCGTGAAAAATTGTGTAATTTATCAGTGGAAGACATCAAAATAACAAATAAATCATTAGTTATACAACTTCTAAATACTGAAACGAAAGTCAGTCGTTCTTTCAGTATTATTGGGAAGCATGTAGACTATTTTCATAAGTACTTTGCACTGCGCCCTTCTGTCATCAAACATCGTCGTTTTTTCCTGAAATACAAGAATAATAAATGCACTGCCAATCCAGTTGATATTAATACATTTGGGAAAATTCCATCTATTTTTGGCGAATTCCTCAAACTGCCAGAACCAAAGCAATATACAGGACACTGTTTTCGAAGATCCACCGCTTCATTGCTAGCAGAATCAGGATCAAATACTACGGATATAAAGGAACATGGTGGATGGAAGTCTACGATGGTAGCCGAGGGCTATGTTGATCATTCCATTGCAGATGGAAATGTCATTGCTGAAAAAATTCTCCCAACTTCAACAGATTTTGGATCATCATCCAATATTGTACTTTCGGTTCTACAAGTACTGATGGTGCTGAGGATTCTAATAATGTTTTGCGAAGCTCACAGGGCATTTATGTTAGTAATTGTTCTAGTTTTACGATTAATATTAATGTTCATAAGTAATGATTGTTAAATATTGATAATGAAAATTTGCAATTGCTGAATTTTCCTCATCTGATTTCATCATAAGAAAATGGAGTGCTAAAAATATTTTTAACACTAATTTTAATAATATTTTTAACACGCTTCCACGTGAACAATCAATTTTAACATTGTTTTTGATGTCATTAAAAGTGTCACTTTTAATGGCAGTTGTACAAAAACATCAAGTGAAAGTAACTGGTATCGACATACCTGTTTAAACCTGGGAACCCAGTAATTCGTTCAGGTAAATAATTGCCGCCCCTATGTCTGCATATTCCACATGTTTCATACTTTGAGTCCAGTATAAAATTTTCTTATTATCTTGGTATGATATGTTGCAAAATTTCATGGAATATCATTTTTCAAAACTTAATTAGAAATATTCTGTCAAGGTTTTTTTAGACAACCTATTTTTAATAATATATTTACTAATATACGAAGTTTATTGTAAAAAAGGTTTCATTCTTTTATCAGCTCGGTGAAGGTCGACTTAGGTTTGAATCTACTTCAATGAGATGCTCATGGTGCCTCAGTTTTCCTAAATAATGCTCTCAGGTGTACTATCTAAGCACGCTCCTACTGTAATCTAGAACTGTTCTTAATCCTTCATTGTTGAGTTTGTCAGTGTCCTTTTTATACCATAAGAACGAATTTATGCTGGTCCGTCAGAGTATAAACCATAACATTATACATATCTCTATGTTACAACTCTTATTAAGGGAAAAGTTGAAGTTACTGTCCCAATTCTTCCACTTAAAACTCGCAAAAACATAGACAACCTTTGATTAAGATACGTTAGTCATTCTGTGAAAGCCAAGATAACAGTAATAACTGCCTATTTGGAAAATTTCCTAGTCCAAATCCATCGGGAATCACATCCGACTTCATAGAACCAAACACCAATTTCGATGCTGATCAGGATCCGCGAGCCGGCAAAAAAGTTAATGAATATTATAATCACGGGTTTACGCTCCCGAGATGTTCTTGATTGATATCTGTGGTCAGATGAAAGCCAGCTACAAAGGTCAACCGCTGTTGTGGACTGCAGAGAATGCGCGATCGACCGCTGCTGAAGGGTACCTTGAATGGTATGCAGATGATCTAAAGGCGGATCTGCACGACGCGATGTGCGCATACCTTTGACGCGGTAAGGTCGTGACGAAATTGTTTCGCAATTGTATCTGCGGCATGTTCAATGGTCGCTGTTCTAATGGGTTAAGTTTGCGTTCGACTCGATTAGCACGTGAGAATTCAATTTAGCCGTAGGAGCATCGAGATCACCGTTTAACGCTACCGTTTTTCTAACAATACACCGAGAGATTACTATAAATTCATTTACATCAAAGCTACAAAATTGGGTTTTGATAATGGGAAGTTTGTACACCCCTATGAATTCAAGAGCTTAATTATGTTACCCACAATCTATGACATCAATAATCAAGACTCTTGTTATGATTTTACAAGTTATTTTCATGTAACCTTTGAGTCCATAAAAAGTAAGTTGATTCAGGGCAATTTGCATCAATTTCCCTTTAAATGATTACTTAACTAAGCGTCTCTTAAAGTTAAGGTTCGCTTAAATTCATAAGAGAGTTATCGGAACGCAAATAGAAGCCTAACTTAAATAAAGTTTCCCCATTTACTCATGCGCATTTGCAAAAGATTTTAAGGAAGCCTGTTATAAAATACAGGTCTCCTGCACTTAACTTAAATAAAGGACTGTCGTATATAAATAAAGGATCCCTTATTTTGACAGTTCTCGGAATCTTCTAGGTTAAACAGCTTCTGACAACTGTCAAAGTAAAGGAAATGTCATAATAAAGTTGTCAAGGAATAAATCGTTGCGATAGCTCAAATATTCGACCAACGTTAAGGGATCTTTCATTACAGGATTCTTTAATAAATTGAGGCCTGTATTTGTGTTTCGATAACTCTCTATTGACAGTTGACGACTGTCACTCAACATAATCTTAATTAAGAGATCCTTAAATATTTCTATCTAGTGATATTTCAGTTTTTCATAAACAGTTCAATAAAGCCATTTCATTGGCTGGCCGGCTACAGATGATAGTTGACAATTTCTTAACCTAACTTTACTGTTATTTTGACGATTTCATGCATCAGTCAACGTTAGATTGACTTGTTGAAATTTCAAATTTTTTTGGTTTTTATAATATATTAGATGATTTCCCTTCATTAATGATCTGTAGCTATCTTCGAACATCTGAAGTTGCGAAAAATCATCGCTTGGTTTGCTGAACCTTGTTTGAAAAACTCTCTCTACCCAGAGAAAATTTATTATTCATTGGAGAAATCTCTAAGGACATAAGATATTCTAGTCGGTTTTCTGTTAATGCCAATAAATGCAAGACAGTCTGTTTCTTCAAACGGAACCTTTGGAAAAAAGACAGTTCATCCAATTAATTGAAATTTCCAAGTCGTGAAGTAACTCGTCTGTAATGAATCCATAATCAAAAGTATTTATTCTTCGACGAAGTTGTTGAAGTTGATTTTATTCACAATAAACAGAATAAAGACTTTTACATTTGTATTCATAAATTGATTGACACTTCCTGATGTATTTTGATCATAGTTTATTTATGAATACAAATGTTAAAGTCTTTATTCTGTTTATTGTGAATAAAATCAACTTCAACAACTTCTTCCACCTCTGGTATTTTATGTATGTATGCTGGTGGAGCTTTATCTTGGCTAAATCAACTTCAACAGAAGTTAATAGAAAACAACAAATGTTCTGCAGTCAGTATATGAGTTTGACAAATTATTTTAGGTTAGAATCCCGCCCTCAGGTATTTAAGTGGTCATTACCAGAGCACTTAAATTTATGGTTAGTTTTAGCCATCAAGATGTCATTTAAACAGCTGGTACAACGTAATTTAAGTTAAGGTTCCATTTCAAGAGAAGCTTAACACTAAGCGAGTTTGGTACAAACAGCTCTCAAATATAGTCTGGATCTGACAGTTCATTATTAAAATTTTCTCTAATATCCACGAATTGTGAATTTGCATCCTCACCATTAGAACTTCGGGTAACTGCAAAACAAGTATCCGAAGACCCTATTCCATTGAAAAGCAAGGGAAAGTAAGAAAATGCGAAGCTTATATTTATTAATGTTCGAATAGAGGTGTGGAGCATATTTTAAGAAGCAAAATGTTGGGTACAAAGCTATTTTTAGCGTGACTCTTGTTAAGGGTTAGTTCTGAAGCAGACATTGATAAATTTCTTGAGAATCTTCGATAGAATTCCTCCCACAAAAGATATTATTATTATTATTATTATCCTGAAGGTGGCTCGTTATAGTTTGGTTCAGCCTTCTGGGAACTTCGACCACGAGAATCTTTTGTTCTTCATCCAATTGTTCATTCAAATCCCAAGGAGGCAGTCAAAAGCGTTGATAATCCAATGACAACACAAAACATTCAAATTTCCTGAAAATGCAGTACCGTGGCTGAACATTATTTGGAGAGTTCTTTGCATAGACAAGTTAAAATAACGGATTTTTCGCTCATGCAGAAAATTTGGAAACGTCAGCAGCATCATCGAATTAATTTGCAGCAACCAGGTCTTGTTTTAACTGTGAATTAGTTATGATAATCAGAGCGTCCTATTAATATTTATGATTCAAATAAATTTTTTTTTGTTCTTTCAATATTAAATGGGTAAATTTAATTCATTATTAAAATTTGCACAAGCAACCTATTTCAAATAATGTGAATAACAAGGAAATATCCCGTGAACAAGTGAAAGTCTCGCCCTGCATAATATATTTCAATTCTTGAGCTTGAGGAGTTACCGTAAAATTGAAACCTTCTTGTGGGTTTGGCAGTGTTTACGTTCGAACAATAAAGGTGGTCTAGACTCCCAACAACACCTACCATCGAAGAACAACACAGTATCGCTGACCCAGATTTCGTGCAACGGCGGTGGACTTCATCTTCCTCGAAGTTACAAAACAAGACGTGATAGAAAACTACTTCTTGAATTCGGTAACGGTCCGAACCGGTGGTCTCGTTTTAATGTGTTGCTTTTTTTAGTATCCGCTCAATCTCATTTAGAATTTGCGTCTATTCGTTATTGAGTTTTGTTGTAGCGATTTATCGAAACGTCAGATAATGACAAACAAACAATGAGGTTTGAAGCAACGCTGTTTAGGTGCATTTCCCACGCCAGTTTACAAACATGCATTATTGTAGCACAATACGAATTCTTTTAGGTGTCATCATATATGTGCAGTATGTGCGAAAAAGTTGTTATGAAATTTCCCATGTGCAGCAGCTCTGGCCTGGTGACCCAAAAATTTGGATGCAAATCTCTTTGCGAGGCTCTTTAAACTCTTTAATATTGCTTTGAGGCCATTGCGATTCAATTTTTTATCTTCTTTCTTCTCCCTTCATGTATCTTCATCTTTGGAAGGCTGTTGTCTGGATATCAGAGCCTTAGAGTTTTAAGCTTCAACTGTAGTTTCTTAAAGACCTCGAATATGGAAGATTCCTTTTCTTGTTCTCTCCAAAAATAAAGGTGTTTTCTTGGGCACAAAAGAAGGATTGTAACTCCTTTTCTAGAATTGGTGTTAGTAAGTGGATGCTCATATCTTGATCAAAATCATCATTAGCAACATCTTCACAGTAATTGCTTTGTCAAAGACGAAGATTTTTGTTTCTTGTTCAATTCAAATCTTCACTCATCACTGCGACATAACAATAATGTACTCTATAACCTGAGAAAACATTATTTCTCACAGTTCAACGCAATGCTGCAAGAGCTAAAAAAATATACTGCCACCACCTATAGTTCCCGAAAAGGTTGTGCCATATTTGTTTTTAATTGTATTGTATATGGTACATTTCCAATCAAGGATATTAACACTTGTACTCAAAAGAGGTGTACAATTCCATCGAACATTTCTTTACTAGTTCAAAAATGTATAACAACGTATGTAGAGGCCAAATATAGAATGTCATGGCTGAATTCGTAATAACACCTAATAAGCTAACTCAAATTACTGAAATAAACATGGAGAGGATAGTGTTACGAACAAGGTAGATCCAAAGGTGTTCATAATGTTAAATGAAATGTCAGCACGTTAAGATAGGCGACACATAATAAGGAGGGTGACATTAATCAAAAA
The DNA here is from genome assembly GCA_038502775.1 of Hippodamia convergens. Classification (NCBI taxonomy): domain Eukaryota; kingdom Metazoa; phylum Arthropoda; class Insecta; order Coleoptera; family Coccinellidae; genus Hippodamia; species Hippodamia convergens. Next base: position 71,808,006 of record CM076609.1, on the reverse strand, counting down.
GGGGATACAACTGGATTCTATAAATTAAAAGTCCGAAAACCAGAACAATATTTCGTTTATGTGAAACATTGTTCTTCAAGTTGGTAGGTCATCAGGAAGTAGAAATCTGGTATTTCAACTGGTTTCGGATATCCATATCATATTCGTGTTCCATTTTAGGAAAGTTTTTGATTCGATTTTCAATGAAGAAATAAATCGACGACAATCACTTGATGACAAGGTCTCGTCTACTCATGGAACCAAAAACCTGATTGACCAAAGGTGAGAGAGTATCAGTGCTACTTATGCTACAAGTTCATCCACCATGGTTGGATGACTAAAATTATCTAAAGTTCATTCTTCTTTCAATGTGGAATAAGGGTGGAATAAAAAGTATCTTTAATAGGACTAGGCCATTGGCCCCTTTCAATAAAAGCTGCAGTAAAGCATGATTCATCGAAGGAGTGATACAATAAATATAAGAAATGTTCGTTAATTCACCATTTTGATGATCTATAATGAACGCCAAGCCTCCATGACCTCTAGACAGGTCTTTGTCACCTAATTGGACTTTCATCAGAGTCAATTAGTAGCGTAACCCCATACAAGACCTATGACGACCATTTCACTGTTACGCTCATGAGATCTATATACATAAATGATCCGGTGACGATATCCCTTCGATCGTATTCAAATCAAAAGTTTCGATATTATAATGTATTAATCAACAGCTACTTTCTCAATAAGATAGCTTTCGAAACAAATAATCGATTCTCGATTGTACAATTGCAACGAATAATTACAGATAATTGTGGGGACGTCGTTCATCATAGCTTGAGGCTGTTCGCTTTGTCTGTTCAAGTGACCATTACGAGAAGAAAGCACACAATGCAGCTAAGAAGGACAATTTTGATACGTCACTAATTTCCACTATTGCTTCCAGTTAGAAAGAAGATAGAAATCAATTCTTGCTATCCTCAGATGCATGGGTATGCAGTCTCCAAATTTCTATATCTTAAGAATAAGGTTCAATTGATTGTTCTCGATTATATCATCTAACTCTGAATCAAAATAACCTCATTGAAACGTTCTATAGTTTTTATATTTTTAGCAAAGAATTGTAGATTTTTGAGCATCTATATCCCATAACCTTGCCTTTGGCACTATGTCAAATCATGCTTTAGGTCTTCATGATGTTCATCCCTTTTTTGAAACGCAGGTTTCTTTATTACTGTTATATCTTAAAAATTTATGGGATTAGAGGTAATGAATGAAATCTCAAAAGAGCAGACCTTCCATCCTCTGAAGTCAACTGCATTGAGAGAAAAATTGCATAACCCAAAAACTCAATGAAAACGTCAGTAGTAGTGATAACCATTAGATTTCGATATTTTGAGAAATTTCTTGAAAAACTTGAGGAACTAGTTGATCATTGTTTGAAACTTCTCTTTGAGAGGTTCTCTAAAGGTGGACGAGTCATTGTCGAAGACGGAAGATAATGCGTCCAAAGGCAAAATTCCCATTACAGAAATAGATACACCAAGATGCCAGAGGAAACTCGTTTAAGATCATCTCGTAAAATATTTGCAACGAACCAGTTATATGTCCAACAGTCTTACACCTCTGGCAACATAAGAAGTTGCCACTCCCTGCTGCTTCAGATTGATTCAATTTTTTTGCCGATTGTCAAGCCCGAGGACAGAAGAACCGCATTCTTCGAAATTTGTTCGGAACTCGAGGTATTGTCATTCATTCTGCTTTTGATACAGATCGATAAAATTGAGAATAGGCCCAAATGCTACTTAGCTTCGATCCTAATCAACCTAGAGAAGCCTTTGAACTATGTTTCCACCCATTTTACATAAGTAAACAACCAATATTGCTCACTAAATAATAATACATGAGAAGTTGCCAACACTGTCTCAATATTCGGGTATTGACAAAAACGTTAATGTGAAACGCAAGTACGCAGAATGGTCCCAGGTATCTTGTTATTATACTTTCTGATGGTTTCTCTAATAATTATATTTTGCAGTAATATTATAGTTCCCCACAGTAGAGCCAAAAGTTATTGATGCAATAAAATGAGTCATTTCACCTACAAGTCGGTCCTTGGGTTTTTACTCTCATTGAGCAATCTGTCGAAGAGATCTCTTAGTCAAAACACATATTATTGAGGTGATAGCAAGAGGTCGTTGAAGTACTGGCCTTGAGAAAAATATTCCACGAATCTACCTGCACCTTAGAAACCAACAAAATATCAAATCATAACTATTGGGGAGTCAAGTTAATACATCTTAGTTTAAATTCATGGGGAACTTACTGTAGAAGATTGTTTCTTTTGATTTACGAAATTCATGTTAGATTCAGAATGAAATAGTTCGTTCTATCATTTGCTAATCTATAAAGCGCTCTATCTATCAAAGTTGACTTGCATAGGAAATTGTACCTATAAGAAGGAGTTTCTGAAGAAGAGAAAGCCGAAAAAGAAACACACTGACTGAATCACCCAGGAATGGATCCCTTCTAGAAGTTCCTTTGTAACTTTGAAACTACAAGCTCCAAAAAGTATCTGGATCTTAGTAAGAACCAGCAGCTTCCTGAATGGGCATTGTCGCCTCAGAAAGCATCTGTTAAGAATGGCTTCATCAGACACTTTCGAGTGTAGATTCTATGGGGAGGAGGAAGAACCTCCTATTCACCCATTCATCCATTGTAAGCCAAAGAAGACAATGCCTTATTCAAGAAACTTGTAGGAGGGAGCATTTTGCCTCTCTGGAGCCTTTCCAGATATTGGATTTCATTAGATCTCTGGAAATGGAAGGCGAAATATGGTGAGAACTGTAACCCCTTTCAAACTGTACTAAACTGACCACTCCGTCGAAAAACACTGGTACATGAACTCAACCATGCGGAACACCCAAAGGATCAACATCGAACGTTCAGAAATATGACCGGAAAACATGTTTTTTCAAAGGTTCTTAAAATTCATCCGATATCCATAATTCCTCTTGGAAAAAACGTTCTAATTAAAATTTCAAAACGCTACAAATGTTTTACAAGATCCTTGACCATCCTGGTTTCGGTCAGTGATTGTTAGCCGGATGGAAGGTGAACGATGACCAGGAAATTTCGAGGAAGATAATAAATCTTTCAATCATTCTATCGCTCAGGATCAAGTACACGTCTAGTTACAAGCTTCTGAGATTCTTTATGTGATCGACTATTATTTTTTTTTTGTTCAGACGTTTAAGTCATTTGCCAGCGGATTTCCTTGAATTTTGGACCCCGCTGTGACGTTTATTTGTCTTGTCAGAGTACTTTAATTATTGTAGATTTGCTTTTTTCAATGGAAATTACGGACGTAAAAAGTGGAGGATCTAATGATGGCGATGCTGGTAATTGGAAAGATTTGTTTTGGTATAGATTGAGAGAAGGCATCAGGAGATATAATTTAAAGAATGGTATTTCTTTTATTGGTATATAAAACTTTTATGGATGTTGCCTTCTGAAATTCTCGTGGCCGATTGATGTTTGGACAATTGATATTTTACTCCGACTTTGAAATATTCATATGCGATTGAATAATTTGGTTACATCTCCTCAATTTTGTTCAAAAGAAAAACATCCACCGGAATCTATCATTGATAGAAGTTGAATCTTATTGATAATATGGAACAAGTATGATTAGATTTTGGACATATATTTCATAATTTTTTGTTAACGCAATTATGGAAATTTCAAATTTATTCTAGAGCTGAAAGAGTTCTCAATGATAATTATTTTTATCAGAATTATGTATGCATATGTTATCCATTTTCAACGCTTTTTTCTTCAATACAGATGTTTTTTCCCAGCAGGAATAAAAAAGATGATATTATCAGATTTTAAATATATTGGCTTCATTCTGAAATCAGTTGTTCTCGATCAATTCGAGTGATTAATAGTTTTTCTTTCGTTTGATTTTCGACACGCGATCGCTATGCAACGCGAAACACGCAATTTGATCCAAGAGGAATGTGCCCAAGCGGTAGTTTTGCGAGAAGAAGGGTGGACATACAAAAAAATTGTAAAAAGGTTTGGAGTTTCCCAAACAAGTGTGTCCAGAATGTTGCAGCGATTCGGGAAGACAGGTTTGAATTTCCGAAGACCATGACAAGGTAGACCACGGATAACAACTGCCATTCAAGAACGTTACTTGAGAGATTCTTCGTTGGGACAACGGTTTGCAACCGCTCGCCTCCCTCAAAATCAGCTTGAGCAAACTCATGGGAAGAAAAATTAGCACTCAGACAATAAGAAATCGCCTCAGAGAATATGATTTGAGGCCTCGTGTCGCTGCAAGAGGCCCAGCTTTTACCCCAGCCCATCGAAGGGCGCGTTTGGATTTTGCGAGAGAGCATATCCATTGGGAAGAGGCCGATTGGGAAAGAGTTCTCTTCACAGATGAGTCTAGATTCTGCCTCTATCATTGTGATCGACGTTTCCTTGTATACAGACGTCCACATGAAAGATATGCTCAGTGCAATTTCCTGAATACAACTGGTTTCGGGGGAGGATCGATTATGGTATGGGGTGGAATATCTTTGACTGCTCGCACAGACCTAGTGGTCGTTGATAATGGAGCTATGAATGCTGATACGTATATGAGGAACATTCTTGAAGAGCAGGAAATGCCATTTGCCCCATACATTGGTGAAAATTCATTGTTATGGACGATAATGCCAGACCCCATTGAGCAGGTTTGGGACAACCTCAATAGAAGGCTGAGAAGTTCATAAAATCATCCAGCTACTCTTAATGACTTAGGAATCCAACTCGGAGAAATCTGGGAAGGATTAGATCAGAACATTTTAAGATCACTCACTGAGTATGAACTGTCATTACCGAGCTGTAATTAACGCAAGGGGTGGAAATGCCAAGTATTAAATCACTTATCAGCATTTCAGTATTTTGAAAATTGTTCATTTCTCTTCTTTCACATAAGATTCGGTGAAATCCTGAATTTTTCTTCCATTTAATATGTCTTGTGTCGTTCAAAACCTTTCCGAAAGAACATAAAAAATAAGGTATAAAGTCAATGAAGAGTTAACTTTCATTAAAATTGAGATTTTCAGAATGTGCGTTAACTTTTTTGTGCAGTGTATTTCTTCTATCGTGATATACATTCACAATTGAAAATTTCAGATTCTTGTAGAATAACTGCGCTTCCAATATTAATTCCGACAAAATAATACGCCTATTATCCGTGAAATCCATTTCGAAAGAAAACGCACGTATTACATAACCTAGCACGAACGGACCTGATTACCATACATTAAAATCATATAACTTCGATTGTTGTGAGGATATTGGACCAGGAAAAAATTTCACTTTTACGATACTTTCTAGGCGTACAAATTCGACGAAGAAATGGAAAACCTAGCGATGTATGAAATTCCGCTCGGATTGTGGAAAGACAAGACAAATTGGTCGTTTTCTACTGTTTTACTACCATTGTAATCGTTGAAGATGATGACTTAATGCGAAGAAAACACTTGCATGTATTATTTTCTTGTAACGAGCAAAAATTACGGCGGGCAACTAACGTTGGTAATTAATTGGTTTTAGAGGAAAGTTCGTGAAGAGTTAAACAAGAGTTGAATGGAAAAACGGGGTTTTTATAAGCCTGTTGTATTGAGCCTCTTTAACCTCTGAACTCTTATGAATATAATGTTTTTTTTGGGTGGTATGTTTCACTCTGTTTCGAAAAGAACAAATAGTTTTTCGAGCAATATTGACGACCATTCACATAAAGTAACTGCAGGCACAGCTGTCATACTTCCTCGAATAATCGAATAAACATATGTGGTGATCTTCACCCAAAAGCAATAGATTCGCAAAATATTACTCCAACACCAAAAGAAAGGAATGGATGCGAGAATACACTGACCAAAGTCTGGATCACTCAAAAAAGTTCCTTTGTACTTTGAAAGTACAAGATCCGAAATGTATCTGGATCTTGGTAAGAACCAACTACCCTCCTCACTGGCTTTCTTACGGGGCATTGTCGCCTCAGAAAGAATCTGTGGAGAATGGGCTCATCGGATTATGAAGAGTGTAGATTCCAAGGTAAGGAGGAACAAGCTCCTAATAACCTAGGAACAATTCTTTCCCTGTCCGAATCGCTAACATGGTCTCAAATTTGACCTGTCGAACTTCAGGCATTTTTTTACACTCTACTATTAGACCAAGCAAATATTTTGCCTGGAAATAATTGGTAGAGTTCCGGAACCTGTTTTAATCAATCTAATCATCTAATAAGAGTAGTTTGAGTTTTGCCCCAATTTCCCAGTGGAGCGTATGTCGTGACGTTCGAAAAACCTCGAAATTTTCGGACTATTTTAGGTTTTCCTCGAATAGCTCTTTAACTAAACACTTAAACAAAAAGATTGTTGTATTCAAAAGTGTTCCGCATTAAATTTTGCTTCTAAAAAGTATTACGATATTATATTTTGGACTAGTAGTTTTATAGGAACTATAATATCTTTGGAACTACGAAAGTTAGAACAAACTGTTATTGAATGAGGGTTGTAGACCATCAACTTGTGATGATTACGTAACCTGCCCCCTCCCATCCACAATGTAAAATCGCACAGTAGATCATCATATTGAGGATGCTGATCATTTAAACGTAGATAGTGCTGTTGAAGTTGCTCAGCACTCCCATGAGTGTGTGGTTATCGTTGAGCAGTACACTGACCTTGTAATTTTGACTGCTCCAGCCCCTATGTGCACCAAAATTTTGTTACTAAAACCTGGCAAAGGCAAGCAAGACGATAAATTGTCTCTTCTTCCTTACACTACAAGTTATTCTCTCTTTCGAAAACCAACATATTTTTCCCTCATGTTTTAAGTGTCTTGGTGGAGGACAACTGAAATTCTTGAAGACGTTCAAGATCAACTAAATCAATTATAATAACAAATGTGGGTCTCATAAACTCATAAATAACAATACAACTCTTTGTTAAGAACTATATATTACATATTATATACGTCCTTAGCGAGTGTTGTCGAGGTTCTGCTCCAGATGGAGACACAGAGGCAAGATTAAATGAGGTTTTGGTTAACAATTTTTTAAACATTTCGTACCACAATACATTTAATTGCGTGAAATAATTTTTATACAGGGCTGCCAAGCATTTCTTCCCTGCCTCGTTGACCTTATCGGCAGAAGCATTAGATTTTCTAAACAATTCTGCAGCTTTCAGCAGGTTTGTATTGATTCAGGACGTCTTTAGGAATTTCATTTTTCCTTTACCGAAAGAGATAACGTAGTGTCGCAGCCATTGAAAGCATGTAGGAATAATATGTTGTTTTTCGAAACAGATCAAAACTTGTTGTGCAAGGGAGAGAAGAGAACATCGTCTTGCTTGCCTTTGCCAGGCCTTAATAAAAAAAATAGTTGGTACACATAGAGGCTAGAACAATCAAAATTATAAGAAGCTCAGTGCCCTGCCCAACATTATCCAGTAACTCATGAGACTGCTGAGCAAATTCAATAGCACTAGCTAGGATGAAATGATCAGCATCCTCAGCAGGATGAGCTATAGCGCGATTTAACATTGTGGTTTGGAGGAATGAGGTTACGTTTTTATCACAATATGACGGTCTACAACTCTTATTCTATGACATTTTGACCTAAAGTTCGTAGTTTCATAGGTATCTACGTTGTATAGTAAAAAAATGTGTTTTTTTGAAAAGTGTGAAAATTTTCCATATTTAGACGTATGATTTCTTTGAAACTACTTGTTCAAAATATAATGTCATAATGCTTTCTAGAAGCAGAATTTAATGCTTAACACTTTTGAATATCATAAAGTTTTTGATAAAGTGCTTAGTTTAGGAGCTATTCGAGAAAAACCTAAAAGAGTTTGATAATTTCGAGGTTTTTTGAACGTCACGACATACGCTCCACTGGAAAATTAGGGCAAAGCTCAAACTACTCTTATTAGAGGTATAACAGAATGATTGAAACAGTTTCCCGAACTCCACCAATTATTTCCAGGAACGCCATTTTTTGAAGCTAATTTGCTTGGCCTATATAGCCTTAGCACAAGTCGACGTCAGGGCAAAAACCAAATATAACTTTACATTCGAGTTTCACGAACAAAATGACTAAAAAACATCGTTATGCAAACCAAATCTTTCCTTCTGTATGCAACTCTTCTGATGTGAGTCACCGAGTATTTTATTGTTTCAAGACTAGAGAACCTTCATTTACAATCTGTCAACGTCATATATAGATCTTAATCACTAAGCTTCGCCTAAGAACAGATGAAGGATGCAATCTCCTCCAAGATTCTCACCAGATTCCTCATAACGTTAAAAGAGACGGTCTGTATGCAAGACCTTCATCTCTTCAAATACATCGCCATTAGGAATTCAAACACATTCACCACACCGCAAGGATAATTTCACAGATCCTTATTCGAAGCACACTGCGATGTGTGTGCGAATCTTACCTTGGCACACTATTTCTCCATCGGACCTGCTCCGAAATTTCAATTTTTCTCGTTTAACAAAATCGACCCAACGCGTAGATCGAGATGAGGCAACCCGAGAATTTTCGTAACTTCAGTAACGCATGAAGAATGGGTTCAAGTCGAAGAACATCTAAGTTGCTCGGAACTTGTGAGAGATTGATTTTTGGGCAACAACTTGGAAGGAAACGATCTGATTCTCATCTATTTTCACTTATATTCTTGAAAATTACTATGCTTGGCCTGCTCGACTACCTGATTTGTCCCCTTGGCATGCTTATACGTTAAGATATAGCTGTTCAGTACACTTCCAGATTGTTTTGAATTGGGTAGATCACTCGTGTGATGTTGAAAAATGTTAGTAGAAATTTTTATTTGAGGTGAGGATGTTGTGGACAAAGAAATCTCTCGATTTAAAAAAAGATGCAGGACGAAAAATTACAAGCAACTTCTCAAATAAAAAAGAAAGCCTTTCACAACAACCCAAAGCAACAACCAAAATTGTTCTGATGAAAACACACCAGGGAATTTGAAAAATTACCAGATTTGGGACGTAGAATTGAAGCATCGTTTTGCTTAATTTTCAAAAGAAGTTCGACAATGGAAGTCAAAATACATAACTTGTTGAGTACAATCGATGTTTTAAAAACCGCACAACGTGGTTAAAATCTCACTATTGATTCTAAATGAAAGAATTGTTCATTTTATGAATTTTTCTAATAATATCATGACTTAAAAAACTGAGGGTAGCGTTAAATGCTACTTTTCTCATGCTTTCCAAGAGGCCATGACATTGTGTATACATTTAGAAAATAAAAGTTGGGTAAGGCTACAACAAAGGGATTGATGAGAAATTTCCGTTTATAGTGAAAAAAATGGGCAATTAAGTTGGTCTAGTTTTGAAGGAGTTACAGTCTACTTTTTGGAGTGATCCATCCCTGGGAGTAACTCCTTATACGTACAGGGTGATTCACTTATCTTGGTAACTCCAATTTTCTCGAAATCGTCCGAATATTTTTTCATTCTGTGAATGGCGTTTTGAACAAGTCAATGTCGATTCGAGATGGGCATAAAAATCCGCGGAATAAATAAAGACGCCAGACGTCGCAGCGCTATCAAAAATTTTTTCTCCAGGGACATACCTTTTTTTATCATGTCATTCGAAAGATAATTTCATTCAGAATTTTTTCTTCGAATACAATTTTCATCCATTTCTAACAGTCAGCGATCTGCAGCGTGTTTTATGTTAATTTTATTCCATTTATTTTTTTTTCTGTACTGTGGTGGTATGCCTTTATTTGGAGAATTAGATATGATTTTTTGCCTTGAATTCAAGAAGTCTAGTTTTTTGAACAATCTGCCTCTTCAAATAAGATCAAATATGTGGATATAGCAAGGTGGGCTCCATGTCACAACGCTGCCATTGTGAAGAGATATTGACATCAAGAATTCGAAAATAAATGGACCCTTATATTTTGACCAAGGTAACTTATAATGAAATAGGGACATGATATTACTTATGTATAGATCATAATGTCTAGATGACCTAGATATGATTTTGGTACGTGAAATGACGGAGCCTTTGTAAAAAACTTTTTCTCTATTATTATATTCATTAAATATTATATCTTATAACAATAAACATTTTTTTAATAACAAACGAAACATTTCGAATCATATGTTTTATATACCGGCCATTATGATCCATATATAAGTTATATCATTCCCCTATTTCATTATAAGTTACTTTGGTCAAAATATAAGGGTCTACTTGGGCACATGCGTTTCTTATCTTCATTTTCAAATGGTCAAGTTATTAGAATCAGTTAGGTATACCATATTTTTCAGAGTACCCCTCAGAAAGTAATCCATGAGCGTAAGGTCTGGCGATATCTGATGGGTCCATTGGAACCTATCCATTTATTTTCGAATTCTTGATCTGAATATCTCTTCACAATGGCAGCGTTGTGACATGGAGCTCCATCTTGCTGTAGCCATATATTTAATCTTATTTGAAGAGGCACATTGACTAGACAACCAGCCTTCTTGAATTCAAAGCACAAAATCATATCTATGTCTCCACATAAAGGCATACTACCACAATACAGAAAAAAATTAATGAAATAGAATTAACATAAAACACGCTGCAGTTCGTAGACGGTTAGAAAAGGTTAAAAATTGTATTGAAAAAAATTCTGAATTCAATTATCTTTCGAATGACATTATAAAAAAGGTATGTCCCTGGAAAAAACATTTTTGATCGAGCCGCGACGCCTGGCGTCTTTATTTATTCCGCGGATTTTTATGCGCATCTCAAGTCGACATTGACTTGCACAGAATGAAAAAATATTCGGACGTTTTCGAGAAAATTGGGGTTACCAAGATAAGTGAATCACCCTGTACATACTTAGGAGGTGTTGAATGTGATTTATTATTATAGAAAATTCAATTAATTTTTTTTAATGAGTGGTCATGAAAAATTGATAGTTTTCGAGATATCAATCTGAAAAAGGTAGTAAAAGAGCTAAACCGAGAGAAAATTTTTTTTTTTTTTTTATTTATCCCAGACAGATCTACTGGGCTATGGTGGTAGCTGAGAAAGTTGACGGTGAGAAACGACTATTCCGGAAAGAATCCACCCGCTGGTATCTAATCGAGGTGATATTAAATTATGAATACCGAGTAATACAAGTATTCATTGAGCTAAAGCGGATACTACACTTCATTTGCATGATATGGCTGTACCCGTATCGTGACTAACTCATACGCCATTGTGAGGATCGGTTTGAAGAATGGATGACTAATCGAATCAACATGATTCCTTCGTTAATTTCCTTTATACATTTCCCCCTTCTGCTTCCCGAAATTCCTCTGATTCATATGCATTATTTATAAGCACCAAAATTAACATTTGCCAAGTACGGATGGAAAAATCTGGGAACCCAGTTTTATGCGCCCTGAGGAGGCAGAAATAATCAACGAAACGTTGTTCAAATTGAGGGCCTTTTATTTAGTTACTTAAGATACAGTAGCGATCACACTGCGTTCAGGGGGAAAAGACATCCTCAAAAAAAAGAAAAATTAAACACTTAAAGCATATCTGGCTTTCGCCGAAAACTGGAAAATTCTTCGAAATACTTACACCACTTCCTGAGGAAAGCGCTGGACAATTTCGCGCAAAGCTTTTCCCTTCCTTTCATTTTCGGAAATTGTCAAGTCAAAGAGTCGAAGAAATTAAAACACAACAAAAACACTGATCACTTCACAACACCGAAACTCACTGCATTTTACTCCAAATCGTGTTTGTAAATCGGTGACTTCCTGCTCTCTGAAAAAAAAACCATTAGAATTATACATCGGAAATAAAAAAAAAACAAAAATATGAAAAATTATTCAAGGAGTCGTGGATGTTTTTAATTACGTTCGTTACTGAATGGGTGTTTTTTTAAGCGGATCTAACCACATACCAATTTCTCCACATGAATAATAAACCACGAATAAAATTTCTTCTTACGTAATAGTTTGAATGCAGGAACCTAAGTTCAGAGTGTTTGATTTGACGTAATCTTAACATACTAATCGGTATATCGAAAGGATAATTGAAATAGGATATTTATCATGCAAGTATGCAACGTGACCATTATCGGAGTATACTCCAGGAAATTGCTGACTTTAGTTCTCTCAAATTTTTCTTCGTTTCAGTTTACATTTTGTTTGGGTTAGGTTAAGCTTTTTTTTTCTTTCATGAATATCTTTGGAAGTTGACTAGGTTGCAAATACTTCGGTGACGAATTCAATAGTAAGAAAATGCAATAAAAAGGAATTAAAAAATCTTAACATCTATTAATCGACTTTATATTTTTAATAATGATGGTGCAGAAGTAATAAAACTTTTCAGAAAAAAAAGTCGTTATTCTTAACGCATTAAATTTGATATAAATTTATATTAATTCGATAAAAATGGAAAAATTACATATTGCTGATTCGAAAACTGATCTCAATATGATTTTCCTCGAGAAATTATGAAAACAAGTGTAAAATGAACCTTGAACTTTTCCAGATCTTTCCAATTGATTTTTCTGTCTCGTAAGCAAGTAGAAAATACTAGAAATCATCCGTTTCGCAAATCAGGCGGCAGTTAAATTGTTATCGGCAGGTTAAATATGGTCAATAGTTCAAGAAGAGTGCATAATTATAGCATAATTGTTATGACACGTAACGAACTGAAATTTCTAAACAATAAACCATTTCGTTGAGTATCGTATTATATTTCTCTAATTATGTAGCAAATCTGTTTATTCTTCCTCAAAATCGTGCGATAATATCTCACTTTCACACGGTTTTCATGGTTATATTTAATCGTTATATGTTGGCCCCCTGTCAAGAATTTATTATTTGTCAAAATAGTGACTCAAACAACCGTTCTATATATTTTTCAACTCGAAAATCACCAAATGATTAGAAGAAAATTGTTCTAACGTAAATCAAAGTAATTTTTGGGCCTCAGTAGCGTTTAATGAAGTTAAATGAAGATCTTCATATACTTCAAGACCGTATAAACCAACCCCTTTCAGCATAAAATGTGTAAAAATGGGTCTTTATTAATATAATTAATTAATTTCAATCAATTTCATAACAGTATTTTGGATCAATTTTAGTTTTCGTTATTTTTATTTTTCAACCCCTATCTGTTCCAAATAACAAAATGAAAATATAATTTAAACATTTCATTTATTCATCACTTTATTCTCGTGAAATTGATACTTTTTGTGTCAAAAAATTGATCTGATTCTGAGTCGCCACTGTCAATTATTTCTTCATCTTTTCCAATGATTGGACAGTTAACACCTGCAGATTCCCCACATGTAGCGTTACAAAAAAGACTCAGTTTTCTGCAGGTGCATGACGCATTGCATCCTTTTTAGTTACAAGAAATCATTTTCAACAATTCTTGTGTTGCAGATGTTTTTTGCAATTTTGTGGGCTGCAAATATCTATTGGTACTATTCCGACCGCAATCAACCGAATTGAGAGCTTTATTACCAAGCCAAAGTTGAAGTTGATGATTTTAGGCAAGCATTCATTTCATCGGCAGCCGTCGATTTTGGAATTACCGGTAATGGTTGTCGGAAGTCACCAGACAAAATAATCAATGCGTCCCCAAAACATCCTTTTAGGCAACTCAAAATACACAGTAATTGTTTACATATATAATAGTAGAATGGAGATTTGTTCAAAACATGTCGTCATAAAATTTTCTGTAGTGTTCGAGTTCGGAAGAAAGATAGGTGTGATAACACATGGACTCAGATGCGTTAATATTGTTAGAAAATGTAGTTCAACGAATTAATATCAAATTCAATACTTTTCACGAAAACGCCATTAACCGTAGCGACACCTACTGGCGATATTCGCAAGAAGAAAAATTATTTCCTATTTTTTTTTTAATTTCATCAAATTTTTGTATAATTAATGTATTTTATGTTACCTCCGTCGTAGAAGAATCCAAAAAAAAATCTTTCATAACAAACAGTTCATCCAATCTTGAGTTATAAATGGTGTAACCAACAAAATGGCCTACTTAGTTTTATATATTGAGATAACTGTTATGTATAAATTTTGAGTCAAAAGTACATATTTCTGGCCTTAATTGGAAGAAGCTATTGCAATGGCATTCAAGCAAATGAAGATCCTTATCTGGTTCTTTATCGTCAAACTTTGAATGAAGTTTGTTTATCGTTCATTCAAGTTCAATTAACAAAAGAATAATAATCATTGTTTACCATAAAACGCTGAATGAAAGGGTTGAGATGAATGTTTACTGTTGAAATTCGATAATATTTCGCATTAATCAATGCAACTACCACGGACGTTAAAATTTTTCATGTATTTTCTCCCAATGTTTTTTATGTTTGCTCTAACAACTCTGATTTTGCGTGATTGTTATATGACATTTTGAAGTCAATTCAGGGCTTCCGTCGATTTCGAATAACCCGAAAAAAGGTGTTTATTCAGAAGAGATTCTCGGAATCATAGACGTGCGAGCTTTTCGCAAACAAGGTCGAAAAAAATCCTGTTTCTCCAGTTTTTCTTGTGAGAAATGTCGTCGATTTTATTCTAATTAGAAGACGAGAATGATCTTGGATTTCGAGGTCTCCACATGCCGGACCAAGGTGAAGATACACCTCGTACATAGTTCGGTAATTGTCCTGTACTGAATGTTAATTTTCGAATGTGCTTACGTGATAACATTAACGCAAAAACGAGCTTGTCTGTATTGTAGCAGTAGACATTATAAAGATCTGATTTGAAGATTACACAGAAATATTATTTTTGTATTTCTTCCTGTACAAGCGTAATATTGTTCAAGAGGAAATGAATCATTATTATTAGTAGTATTTAAACGTACTTTTAATGTAAATGCTGATGATGGTCTTTTCAATGGGACATCATGTGGTCTATTCTGCATCAAGGTGAATTCTAATTCTCAACATTTCAATTTTTCCAAGAATATTATTTGCAGATTCGAACTCATTTAAATTTCAGTCATATTTAACTTCTTCATTCATGCACCCTTAAATTTTTTTTCGGAGACTTTCGACAATCTTCCTTGACTTATATTAGAAATTTCGCTAAAAACTTCCTATTCTCACAACAATTAAATCATTTTTAAAAAAACATAACCACTTTTCCTACCAATTATTATAATTTCATCTAATATTCCCATATCAATACAATGGTCGATAATTTAACGATGGACATGTGACCTCAGCTAGTTAAACTACAAACACGACTCGGTAATTTTTATAATTGCGAACGTCTTTGGACATCGTCCCCTGAAAAAATGCGAATTTGTATCGTTGAAAAAACTGGAATATCAAACCAGTTTAGAGGCAGCCTCTACCAATCGGTCACTAGAAAAATAACATGGGAACACCTTGAAACCACTATCTCGCGAGTTCTTGAAAATTTTGCTTGGATCGTTTGACAGCGGCCGAAATTGACGTCATAATTTCGAGAGAAGGATAAATGGACATAAATTAAAGGTAGATACAATGATATTCAGAATTAATGGCATTGTAATGCAACTATCAAGTCGAAAAAAACAAAGTTAGCAGAACTAGTCAGTAAAATTCACATTTACCCTTCATTTACAGTATTCCTACACTTATACAGTATTTTTTGGAGTAGAATCCAGCTGAGCATTAAGAAAATGGGTTTTCATTTGGAAAAAATTAGTTTAGAGGTTTTCGTCACGACTCACTTTGACTTTAAAATAGAAACACCTTGCTTGTTATATTGGATTTTTTAATTAATGAAGGAGAAGCTAGAAAATATGAATTTTTCATGAAAAAATCTACATTAGAATGAAGCCCCATTCGAGCAAATTTCAAGAGTTTTTTAAGTTCCACACAAATTCCATGAAAAAATTATATATGATAAATTAATAGTCATTTCTCTATTTCAGTATAGTAATGAGTTTATTACTGTACTGAAAGTAGTACTGTAATGAACTCACTACAGCATTGTTTTCAGTAATCTTTCTAGGGTGCTCGGAAAAAGGAGTATAAATCATTAAATGGCCAGAATGAGAGATGTCCTTATTTCTCTGTATGTCCTTTAATAATGAATTTCACCTTCTGGTAGAAAAAGAATAAGTCATTTGCACTATAACGAAGAAGAATATAACTAAATTCAAAATAGTTAATTATAACAGTCCAAAAAAAAAAGAAACTTGAATCACCAAAAACCACCAATTTTGACTCATACTTCTTTTCCCAAGCACTCTAGATTTCTCGTTTTGAGGTTGTCAATACTGACCTCCGATTCTATCAATGTTCAAATCAAATCAATTCGAATTCCGTAATCTGTCAAATTTCGTTAGTCACACCAAGTGCCAAGATACAATAAAAAAGTCACAAATCTGAATTTCGAGAGTATTTGACAAAACTTGACTGAAATAGAGAGAATATCGTCTAATACTCGTGGCAGAATGCAACTCCAACACTCACGAGTATTAGAATGAGCCTTCTCTACGAGTATCATACATTATTTGTTGAATTTTTATCGAAATTAATGAATATTTCCATGAATCTATTGAAAAATATTAATTGGCAGAACTGTTTCCTTTCTCATAAATTTAACAGATAATAAATAAATCCGTGACAGGAGGCCAACATGTAATCAATAAATATTATCATCAAACCTGTGCTAGAATGAAATATTCTCGCATGATTTCGTTCACATTGAAGTTCAAAATGAATGTTATGCTTCATTCGATGTCATTTTCCTGTTGTGTTCGTTTTCAAAATTTTCTCTCAGTCTGAAACGCATTTATGTCTTTGATTTTCTGTCGTTGCTTGATTTGTACTTTGTCCTTCATGTTATGATCTATTTTATAGTGTTTCCTTCTGAGGATTTCATAGATAATAGCGAACATTATTGGCTGTCAATTAAATTCAATATTTCCGATTGAAACTTAAACAATTAGAAATATATGCAAAAAAAGAAAAGAAGAACAACACTAAAAACAACAATAATAATAAAAATGGCATGATAAAACGATTGGGAAAGTCCCACAAAACAAATAACGAAAGTAAACATCAAATTAGGATAAACTAAGAATTGTTCTAGATATGGACCACTTCTATTGACACTCATATGACAGCTTTCCTGAATGATAGTCACTCAATTGATGACTTCTGTGGAAGTTAGAGAAGATTTTCAATTCTGTTCTAAATCGTAGAAATTGTTTTCGCCAGTTTGGTGAGAAATCAGGTGCACCAACTGCTGTTGACAGGTACAAGCAACGCCCCCTTCCATAAACCGAGTGTACGGTGTCATATGTCAATAAGATAATGAAATGACAACTATTAACCTTCATTATTGCATCCATTAGACCTACATGTGCAACGTCTTGCCTTCATGTACCATCTCCTCATCGCTTAATTATTTCTAATTTCACAAATAGAATAATTGGGCGAATTATCGAATTATTTCGTCGGCGAATCGGCCTTACTTAAGGCCGTTCTAGACGTGGGTTAGGCACGTCACCCAGAAAGCTCGTTTCGAGCCCTATGTTATGTCATCCGAGTTGAGGCTCAGAAAGGTTGAGGAAAATTGTGCCGAATTCCGAATTATACGAATTTGGGTGGTTCCTCGTTAACCATGTAACAATTGGTGACCAAGAAGGCCAATAATTTAATTGGTTCGAAGGTTAGAGCACCTTTAATTGATTGAAGTAGATTAGAAGGTACAGGATGTCCTTGAGTTAATATAAGATCAGTCATAATCTCAAGATGTAGTCGTCATTTTCAAATCGTTGGAATACAGAAGACCAATAATTTAATTGGTTCTGCATTGACAGGAAATTGAGTCAGAGCTGAATGAGTCAATGTCAAGGCTCGCAAAAATGAAAAGGGAATTAGAATATATGAATAATTTAACATGAGATTGAAGGAAATATTTGGGGGTTGCCCTGCAAAACCTGAAAAATTATGATGTGACAGATTTTTTATGTTAATCAGCGACCTCTTGTATACATTGCTCGATATCATTGACTCATAATACGAAATTAATTGGGATTTAAGTCATTCAAGGATATTCTTGTATGATCAATCCTAGGAAAAGCTCATTAGAGTAATTTTTCTCAGTTTTCGTAGTTTAAAAACGTATGTAGTAATGAGTGTGAAACCTTTGATTTGTTTTTCTTACGTTCAAAAATCTCTGCTATCCAATATGTTTATATTTTGGAACATGTGAAATAATGAACACAAATTAGTCCAAAATAACTCGTGCTTGAAGCATAAGTCGTAACACCCACATGTATATAGGATAATCCAATAAAAATCAGTGGGTAATAAATTGTTTTATAGAAGTTTTATCGAAGTTGACGATAAATCTCGTTCGATATTCGATGGAAATTTGGGAACTTCCAAAACTACAGATTCGACGATTTCAAGATACAAGTTGAAATAAATCATGGGTTTAAATTTTTTCATTTCGGGGAAATCAGTAGAATTTTACAACAATGTATTAAGTGAATCAAGAATGACACAATCTTGAAAAAGGATTAGATTACTCAATAGGTGTAAAGTTTACAGGTGAAGTTGTGAGAATTTAATAACCGATAAATTGACATCTCTACAGGAAACTGAGAGTTTAATATCAAAAATGGGAGATCTCCAATATTGCGAAAGATTCCTTGAGGAAATTTCATGTACTTCAAAGTTGTATTTCAATGCCTGCCATAAAAATAGTTATTATACCAGGAATTTTTCTCATCCTTTAGAAATTAGAAAAATTTCGCGAAATACGTCGATAATTTTTTTTTTGGGTACATCTTTTGAGGTATATAAGACTTGATCCCCCCAAAATTGAATAGGGAAGAGGAGTTGAGTGATACTTCATTTTGAAGATCTTGAAGCCTCCTCACAAAGTAATTTTAATGAACCGTTTTCGCAAATGCTCCAATGAAACACCTTCAATATTGATTTTTATAATGTATGAGCCAATTTTTCTCAGGCCTTCTCACAAACTCAGAAAATCTTTAAAAAACACAGTTTTGAAAGGAATTAATTATTTTATTTTGCTTACAATCAAAAAAATTAGATCTGCTTTTATAAATGAAATTTTTTAATTTTCCTTCATTGACTTCCATAAAAATAATATTGACTGAAATTCTTATTGGATTTTATTCAGCATAATTGGAGTTATTTGACGTTGTAGAGAGTCCCCAAGACCATTCAAATGAAGTTTCACTCAACCCCTCTCCCCCATTCAATTTTTAGGGGTTGAAGCGCCCCCCTATAAACATTTTTATTCTTCTAAAATTTACTCTACATATTTTGCCTTACTAAGCCATCTTCAATCCTATTTAATTTGGGAATCGAAAACACCATATTTTATCTATTTTTTCAAGAAACACCTGAAGATATCCATGAGGCGAAACATGTAAAACGGATGTTGAAAGTAAAATATAGAATACATCAGTAAAACTTGTTAATAAGATCATTAATTGTTCGATACCAAATTCGATTATGGACCTGGATTAAAAAATTAAATCATTTTTTTCGGTTATCGCCGAAACCTGCTTTCAGATTATCTCGAATTTCAATTCGGTATAAACGAGAGATATTAATCGCGACGTCCTCAAAATTTCCACCAGCCTCAATGACAATATTAATTGATATCTTTAAACATATTTTGAATGGAAGTTCATACATCACCTTGAAATTTATTTCCACCAATTTATCGAAATTGCTGACGTTACCCTTGGACAAGAGAATAATAGACCCATATATATTCTGCTGGGAACTTTGCTCTTGAAAAAATTTGGAAATTTCCTGTTCCGCGTATTTTGTCGAATTGAACAATCGACTAAAGGACAACTAATGAAGCAGGTTCTTCTTCTAGATATTAATTCTTAAAATGTTTCCACTTATATATTCATAATCTGAAGTATTTATCAAAAAGGATCTCGATAATTTGGAACTGTAAACAATGTGTTATATGTTATAATGGAATAATAATAATGATTTCTTGTTTTATAAGGCACAATCAAAGGTTCCGTAGATGAGAATGTTCATAAATAATTAATATATTTTTTATTTTGATACCCATTTAACTAAATTCTTTCTCATTTTCCAGTTATATGTAGGTTGTAGGTATATATGACTTCGAAACAGTTAAAAAGGGATACATTTTGAATAAATTCCATTCATAGAAATTGGAGAGTCCTTAAGGAAATGAGGTGGTCTAATCTATGGAACTGAGCATCAATTTTATTAAATCAACTGCAGAATTATTATGCCATCTATTATTATTCATAAGGAAAGACAAAACTGCTTGTTATAAAATTAATATTGTCTCTATTCAACTTTTCGCTCGAAAAAAATTACGTTTATGAGAAAAAGGTATTTTATGTTCGAAATTAGTCGATATCAAACCAATAATAAACCTTTGACTGATGATATAAAATATTCATCGATCATTTTATATCCATGTGTTGGTTGTAAATTTTAATTAGCTTCCTAAACACATTGTACTGTGTATTCAAAACAATTCATCCATTGAAATCTGATACACACTGAATCAGATGTCTGCACAAGAGGTCTACAAATATCAACCATGTCCAATTCAGAAAACATCCCTTTTATTTCAGATTAGTCAATTGTATTTCAGAAAACATCAAATGTTATTCAGATTTGTTGATTGAATTTCAGAAAATATCAAATGAAATTGTATTGAGTTATCCGAAATACATTTGATGTTGTCTGAAATTCAATTGACGTTTTCTAAAATTAAAGTGAATAATCTGATATACACTTGACAATTCTGAATTACACTTTGAAAAAGTGTAGTAATGATCTTAAGAACTTTTCCAGGAAGGTCTTTACGTCTCAAAAGTCGAAAGTCTTTATTGTTGTACTTACACTCCACGGTACAATGCAACAATAGAAAATTTCTATTTTAATGCAGGTATTGGATGTTAACCAGTTATGAATTGAAATTTACGATATGGGCCCTGCATAGTTTTGCATTGTCCTGAGGTTTCTAAATATAACGTAATTATTATATAAAAATGTGATATAGATACGACATATTCATCCCAATTTTCAGTGTTTCTTTTGTAATGTTTCATTTCACAAAAACTCAAGAATGATTTCCAAACAAAAAGTATTAATTATTCGAAAATTTTCACCTGGAAACTCTTATTCAGTAGGGAACAAAAGATTCATTGTTTATGTTTTGGCTGTAACAGTGGATTAGGACTTTTGTATAGATCTTGACAGTTATCTGAAGAGAATTCTTCTGTTGTCGCAAGTCGATCATCTCTTACAAAGATAGATCTAATTTCAAGGAGAAATGAAATTCTAGATCAGTCTTCAATTTCTCTCTTCTTCATCGTGTTATTCCTAATTTAAGTTTAATTCAACGTCTAGAGAGAGTGAATTACAGTGTGAAATGATCACCAACTTTCTACGAAATCCTCGGACTGTCAATGCAACAATTACCCAATTGGAAAAAGTGGGGAAAATCTAAAAATGTTCCACAACTAATGAAACCCATAAATTCACCGATAAACAACCCGAAGATATTCGGTAACGTTTCAAAACACCCATGACCCCAAAACCGAAGAAACGAATTGAGTAACGTCGAAAAAAAGTTTCGCAACCGCATACCTTCTTTCGAATTTTCACAATCGAGGAAAATTGGTCAATTTTCACTTACCTGTCTCAGATTTAGATCCTGCGGTTTTCCCTGTGGAACTCACTGAATTTCACTGATAAGGCTGCGTTCACACGAGAACAGTCCAAACTAGAGTGGTTGACGTGTCCAGCACAGCATGGACGAAGTCGCTTTGTACGAGCTAGGAAAGTCACTGAAGACTTGGTGCAACCAGAAGGAGCTTTGGTTAACGGACCAAGCGCTCGAATTGGTGGGAGAATGGTTGAGGTGTAGCGTTGACCATGGTCTGCTGATGGTTCGTGCGAATGGTGCATGCAGTTGAACTCCGTTTATATAGACTTGCTAATGTTGATCTATGTACCGAAGATGAGAATCGAATGTGGGAAAAATTGGTTCATAATATGGGCAATCTAGTTTTTTCTTTCGTGAAAAAAACGCAAGGATGCATTTCATTACGAGCTCTAACGCGTGAAAGAAAGATAGAATTTTTCATAGGCTTGTTTCTTACCTATCGCAAGGTGCGAGAAATTTCTTGCTTTTTATTATTAATATCCACCAGATATGGCAAAAAATGATTGAATTATGGAAATAACACACCCCTCATTCAGGGGACTTGGTTTTGAAATAACCTCTTTCATTATTTCAAAACTCTCAAGGATGCTGAAGATCCACTAAGGATCCACGTGCTGTGTTTTGATATACATACAGGGTGTTTGTTCTCAGACGAACCACCCCGTATATTTCTTATCCCACGGTGATTGGAAAAATTTCCTGAACCACGTCGAATGATTTTGTTCCCGCGACATCTTTCGACGTATATTAGAGGGTTGAACGGGCAACCCCCTGAGGGGGGCACTTCAACCCCTAAAAATTGAATAGGGGGGGAGGAATTAAGTGATACTTCTTTTGAAAGGCCTTGAAAGCCTCTTTATAACGGTGTATGAAAAACGTTATTTTGATGAATCATTTTCGCCAAAAATCAGTTTGTTCACTCAAATTTTTTGACTTGGCCTGAAAATTTGGAGGAACTATACCAACAAATTGTAAATGAGTGTCGTCAAATAACTCCAATTATGCTGAACCATGCTAAAGGCGGTTTTAAGTCAAGAATATTTTTTGGAAGTCAATGGAAGAAAATTTGAACATTTGATTTCAAAACGCAGATCTAATTTTTTCGATTGTAACATGATAAAACAATTAATTTTTTTCGAAAATGTCATTTTTTCAAGATTTTTCAAGTTTACAAAAAGGGCTTGAACAGGGTGATTATTTATATTTTACTCAATATCAATATCTCAGTTGAAATTGGTCGTACAAAAACGTTTAAATGAGCAAATTTGAAGTATTTTTCATGGGCATTCAGAATTCAGTACTAAGAAATGCATAAAGGCATCATATACCCAAAAATTTGTTGTGAACGTTTGTTTTTTAAATGGTACACCCTGTATTTTATTTTCCTAATGGGTAGAGCTCTTTCTTCTGATTTCAAATATATCATCTTTGAGACGTTTTTCAGACAATATTATTTTATGGGAGCCAATGGAGGAAAATTTGAACATTTTATTCAAAAACGCAGATCTAATTTTTAATTGTGAGCATGATAAAACAATTAAATTCTTTCAAAAATATGATTTTTTTAAGATTTTTCAAGTTTGTAAAAAGGCGTCTGTAAAAATGGGCTCATACGTTGTAAAAAAAAACAAAATATTGAAGGTGGCTCATTTGAGCGTTTGGGGAAAACGGTTCATTGAAATTACTTTTTTTATGCAACGTTTCAAAGAGTCTTCCAAGATCTTCAAAATGAAGTATCGATCAACCCCTCTTACTTACTCGATTTCGAGGGGTTAAAGCACCCCCTCTTTGGAAGGTGCTCGCTCAAGCCTCAAATATACATCAAAAGGTGTTCCCACAAAACAAAATCATTCGATTTCTTTCGGGAACTCTTTCCAATCTTTATGGGATAAAAAATATACGGGGTGGCTCCTTTGAGAACACCATGTACACTGTGTCCCAAATTGGGTGAGACTGCACAGTATCTCAGCTATTATTGAAGGTGAAGACATGCCTTTTCCGCGACCCTGTGTCACTTTTTTGTAAAACTTTTAAAGCCACAAACAAAAATATTACCACTACTTTTGTTTCTGAAATACAGGGAGAGAATGAAAATGTGCACTTTTTGGAGATCTTATTATTTCTCGGGCCCTGTATGAGATAGAGAAAAAATGAAAACTGCTTTTGATAGATTATTTCACGTAGAAGGCAGTGGTGTTTTTATCTTCAATAATAGCTCACCCAATTTGGGACACAGTGTACATGCAGGATGTTCATGCTTCATAAAGAGGTAGATAACACTTAGATGGTTCTAAATATATCCCACATGCAGGGTTTTCACAATTTTTTCGAATTATTTCGAATTTTTCATGGTTGTACACAGAAGACTTTTTCAGATGTGAAAATTTTGAATTTTAGCTTCTCATTTTTTTTTTCTAGCATTCCATTGACAAAGTTCTAGTGTAGGAAGGTTGAAAAACAGGTAGAATTCAAAGAAAACAGGATAAGAATGTCTTCACTTAGTAGCTTCAACTTTTGTTACTTCCATAATAATACAAGAATTTTCTACTTCACCTGAAAAAATTCCTTGCTCCTGCTTGTACCTGATGTAGTTATTCCTAGGAAACTCTTCATTTTGTGGGGTATTCCTCTTAGATTCAACCATTATTTCTTTCAATCTGTACAGTCGATGAAAAGTCCACTCCACTCAACATATTCAATTTAACAAGCAAATGCTTATGATTACGTATTCTTTTTCCTTGAAATATTGATGTATGGTTTCTTCGGTACAACGGAAATGATAAAAATATAATTATCTCCACTCGTTTATCTGTTTTCAAGACAATTACTACAATTCGCATTTTATGACAGAACCATTGTAGAAAAATTTTGCGTTCGAAGGAAATGAGCTATGGTCATCCTGTTCAAATTTGATACAAGTTGAAACCTGAGTGTGCTAAATTATTGTTACCCGAGATTCCCAAAAAGTGAAAAAAAAATCTAAATCGATAAGTTTTTCCTTTCAAAAAACCTATGTGAAATTGAATTATAGTAAATTAAGTAATTTTGATTTTCAGTATGAACTCAGCAGTTCTCTAAAAAATCTCGAATAGATAAGAGCGTTTTCAAGCTTGTTTTTAGAGGGCTATGAATTCAAACTGTTTTTATTATGGTTTTTATGTTTTTTATCGAGTAATTTTTTGCTGCAAGATCGAATAGAATTCGATGCAATTATTTTCAAGTGCATTACCTGCAATTACTGTTATAATTTATTCATATTCATTATTCAAAGTTTTTTTGACTTCAAAATATACCAAACTGTTTTTGTAAAAATCTCTTCTCTCACAGGCGAATAAGAAAATTGTGGGCTAAATAGGCATGAATTAATATAGGCCAGTGAGGCAAGAAAACATAGGATAAATTTACGTTGAATCTCCTCATTGATTACTGCAAACATGCTCTCCAATAAGATTCTTTGATATCCTCGATAACTTTCAATATTATTAACTTTTTTTTTACATTTTTTGTTTATTTTGAAAAGGCCCTTTCTCTCCTCATTATATACGTAGTGTTAAATCGCTCGCGGCAAGTAGATGGGACATGATAACCTGCGTACATTTGTTTCATATTTGGACAATGATCTTATTATCTTCGATGAAATTGAGAGCCTATCATTTTCAACATTCCATCGAGGAGAAAATCACCGAAACTGTAATAAAATGGAGATGAATTTACGAGCCTGATGTAAATTATAGCTGGAGCGTGATTTGAGATAGTTTAAGGAGTCATTATCTAAAAATTAATGATGTATTTCCTAGAACATTGATTCTTTTCGAAAGGCGTCGTTAAGGAGAAAAGGAACCATCGAATTGCGTAATCGTGCAAGCACCCTGAAAAATGATGCCTGGTTCAAAAAACTGCATTTCAATTGGAGCTATAGAGAGCCAAGTTTTGGTGTGAGATTTCTTCGATGCTGAGAACCAAAAAAAATGTACATGCAGTACGTGTGAGTGGAGATGTCGAAATCCTCTTTCGACGCTACTGGATGTCGCCGCTTGTAATATGTTACTCAGTAGACTTGAACTATTTGCGTCAAAAGTAGAAGTTTTTTATGAAGCTTTTGTCTCTGAGCGTTATGGGATATTGATGATTGATGATGCCAAATAAGCATCATGATAAGAGATCTGTGAGCCTAGGATTTGAAAATGGTGTTCATTTCGATGATTACTATTTCGAATTTATCGATATTTCAATAAGAAGGTAAGTTTTTACCAAATTTCATGAACAAAAATGTTTTTTGTAAAATATAAAAATAAAAAACCAAAAACTAAGTTATTCGGATATTTCACATAAATTTTGAGTTGTGGATCCTTTCATTACATATTCTACTATGTTCGTTTTCAACTTTTCTCCATCGGATTTGTTTCATTTTCCGAGAAAATTCACCAAAGTAATTTCCACTTTCTTAAAAAAGTAGATACTCTGGGAAGAGACTTTTTGTTAAAAATATAGTAAATATCCTAAATAAAAAAACACAGTGTGGTGGATTTACTGATTTTTTTCTGCAAAAGGTAATTTGAAATTTTCACATGAATTTTTAGGTTAATGATTGCATTATTGAAAGAAAACCTGAGGATAGGAATTTTTCATGAGTTTTCCACATACGTATGTTCAAATATGGAAAATTAAAATTGGGTAAGATTGAGCCAAGGGAAGGAAGAAAAATATTCCATCTCATCGACAAAAAATTATTGGTTGTTGGGTTGAAAATTTTAAATATTAGGTATACAGGATTAGCGGTAGTCATGAACAAAATAAAAATTTCTTCACAACCGGTATATTGAACATTGACCTGATTAATCTGGAATTAGAATCGGTTACATGTTTTTGATTATTCGCTTCTCTAATCAATACTTAAGTAAGTGAGTAAATAACTATGGATTTCGAAAAATACTGCGACTTCCAATAAATAAAACTAATTCAAATTATATGTTATTATCTGTGTACCAATAGAACAAATAGTCTTTTAAATGAAAGAAACTTTTCTGTTGTTTCGCATTCAACATTGAAATTAAGATAATAAGGAACTACTACAACAATTACATTCTGATCATCATTCATTGTTAAATGCTCAATCAGCAAATGAAATTGAGGAGTTTTTATAAGTATTCTTGTTTGAAGCATTCTGCTTAGCTTACTACCTACCCTTTAGTCAACCCATCACCTGCTCTATTTGGAAATCATTTCATAGAAGCTAAATAACAACTGAAGGCATTTGAAAAAATTTCCATCAACCTATATTATAATCCCGACTATACTGTGTCATTTGGAATCTCGAATAACAGGTGCATATCATTTTTCCTTATAGAATACTAGTATAGTAGTGTAAGTTGCCCAATATCATATCGTAACAATGAATTTTTCCTAGCATTTATCGAAAGAAATAAGCAGCATATGATGTTAATTCTTGATAACATTCTATACGTGACCAACAAGAATGTGGTTGTGTTATTACTTTATCAAAATATTCGTTCCAGGTTATTTTAGATCAGAAACAAGATTTCATTACTGCATAGCATAATCGATCGATTATGCAAAGCATAGATTAAATTGGCAGTTTCAATCCCTATTATCAGGGACTAAAATAGTACTTTTAATCCCTGGTGCCAATAGGAATTTTTTCGGGTGAAATCATTTGTGCGTTGTTGCTGGCACTTTTTCTATATTTATTTTTTAGATTTCTAATCTGGCAATTTTACGATCAATTATTTGTTATGGAAGGCATTATTGTTATTAACTGGTCATGAATAGATATGAACTGCTCCAAATGAGTTAGGAATATTGACTTTAATTGCAAAAAAATATAGTTTAAATGAGATTTTGTGATGAAAATTAATATTAATATGATTTCAATAAAATTAGTTTTAGCCTGTAGGTCTGCAGCGTATACAGGGTGGTTAATAAAAATCGAGTAAAATAGCGAAATTTTATTCCCAGAGAATTCAAGCATTTTAAGACCATCAATACAATGTATGGCCCCCACGGGCATCAATAACAGCTTGACATCTTCTCTGGATACTACACATGCATACTCAACATTTCTTGAGGAATTTGGTTCCATAAACGGTGCAGAAGCTCTCTCAGATCATTTAAGAATTCTAGGGTAGGTTGATGATTATATAATCTTCTTTGTATCATATCTCATGCATGTTCTATGTAATTCAAATCAAGTGAGTGCGGAGGTATTGGTGAATGTGGAATACCAAGCTCCTCGCGCGCATTCTCAACCTCAACTATGACTGCACGGTGCGGTCTAGCGTTATCGTGTAGAAATTGAAAAGTTTCACCAATAGCAGCGTGACAATTTGTCAACACATTGTCAATGACATGCTCCCTAAAGTGTAAGACGGTCATATTCCCAGGACAAATGTGTAGATGTGTGCGCCCGTTGAAAAATATCCCGACCCATACCATAACACTACCTCCTCGGAATGGTTGAACTTCTTGGACATAGCGACGATTACGGGGTATGCGTGGGATTGTCCATACCCTCATTCTTCGAGAATTTGAAAATTGTCCATATTTGGATTCATCAGTGAAAAGGACACTAGGCCTTTGATCGTTCGAATTTATATGTTGCCTTGCCCATTCCAGTCTTTGACGCTTACAGTCACGTGCTTATGGAACTCCTCTTAATGGACGTGTAGAACCTAGATTCACCTCTCTCAAACGTCGTCTGATGGTTTCGATGTAAACTTGGACCCCATCTGCATTTTGAAGAGTATTCCGTAGCATTCTACACGTAGATATAGGCTTTCTTCTAGCCGAAACGGCGATGAAACGATCCTGAGCAGGTGTTGTTTTTCGTCGCCCATCAAGCCTTGGTCTTTCCAACACGGAACCTGTCTACCTGAACCTATTCCAAGGTCGAGATATCACACTTTGGCTAACTTTGAGCCTTTCCGCTATAACAACCAGAGTTAGGCCACCCTGTATCATTCCGATAGCCCTATTTGCCTCATCGTTTGTTAATTCACGTCTTGGCATTTTCAGAAAACTCATTTCAAATCGAAGCAGTGGATAAACTGACTCCATTTCAAAATAAGAACGTTCATGAAGCATATGCAAAGAGCTAAACTTGTCTCATACTGATATTTATTGTATCGATTCAAGTTGTTATTGAATTTTGAATGATTTTACAGCGATTTTCTCGAAGATTACATACTTTTCAAAACGATTGAACACGATATAGTACGAGAGCTAGTGAACCTTTTGAGTAACGGTTTGCCTGTAAGGCTAGAAATTTTTATAGCGATAGTTCCTAGCATGCTGAGGACGGAAATCATCGCCTGGCACCCCTCACCCCTGCACGTCATCAAGATCTATATCTTTGAAAGTGTTAAAAAAATTAAAAAAATAAACTTGCTCCTGTAAGCTTGAAACTTTCATACGATTTTGTTCGTTCATTGTGAAGTTCAAAAAAAAATTGACAGGCGATTTCGACGAGCACAAGTACCTGCCAGGCGACTCGAAAAGGGTGTAAAATACGAACAAAAATGAACTTTTTTATGTAAGGCTGAAATTTATATATGTGTTCGTCTGAGGGAATGAAAAAATAAGTTCTATTATTAATCTTCATCATCATCTGATATGTTATCATTAATTTTTCATCATATAGTACAGTCGTTTCAAGCGTAGTATACTGTGTCTTGAATTGGTTGAGACTGCATTATATCTCAGCTATTATTGAAAATAGAGTCATGCGGTTTTCGAGACCCTGTGTCAATTTTTTGTAAAACTTTTAAATCCACAAACAGAAATATTCCATCTTCTTTTGTTTCTGGAATACAGTGCGAAAATGATAATGTTCACTTTTTGAAGATGTTATTATTTCTCGGGCTCTGCATACGAAAGAAAATAAATTAAAACTTCTTATAATGATATTTTTACGTAGAAGTCAGTGGCGTAGCTAAACATTTTTTCAAAGCATTGTTTTTGAGATTGAATTGGAACGGAATGAAATTTTTCATATGGAACACCATGTTTATTTTAACGTCAAACTGTATCACGACCTATGCTTCAATAAATTTCAGTTGAAAAAAATATCCCACGCATTCAATCAATATTCACAAGCATTTAATCATTACTTTTTCAAAAAGCCATGTGATCTAAACCCATTTATTTTATCCTATTTTGAACATAATTTCAAAATATCAACTGAAAAATGATTTTTTCGATGCATGTATGGAAGAATTCATGTCTTACTTAAAAAAAAAAACAAACAGAAATGCAGTAGACGCTTGATGCCGGATTATCGGAAATGCCGGATTATCGAATTTGTACCTACAGGAAAAAATATGATTTTCACTACTATCCAACTTTCGCAAAATAAGACCGCTATTTGGTCAAGGGGCGCTATGAAACAAGAGAAAACAAATACGTGACATCACTGTCGAGGTTAGGTCCGGACTGCCGAGCGGGAAAAACTACTCTCGGTGATCCGGCGACTCCGGCGTTCAGCTGTATAAAATGCCGGATTATAGAGCGGGTTACCTGGGTCCCAAAGTGCCGGACTACCGAGCGTACCGGATTGGCAAGCGCTGGATTATCGAGCGACGACTGTATACATTTTTCGGATGGTTGACGCTCAAATTTATTGAAGGTAAGGTTGTGATACATCGATGTATTCAGAAAAAAATGAGAAGATTTGACGTTAAAACATACGAGGTGTTCCATTTGAAATATTTCAAGTTTGAGCTATATCTAAAAAACATTTATTAGATGAAAATTTTAAGCTACGCCACTGACTTCTACGTAAAAACATTATTATACACATTTTCATACTTTTTTTTCTCATACAGAGCCCGAGAAATAATAACATCTTCAAAAAGTGAACATTTTCATTTTCGCACTGTAGTCCAGAAACAAAAGAAGATGGAATATTTCTGTTTGTGGATTTAAAAGTTTTACAAAAAAGTGACACATGGTCTCGAAAACCGCATGACTCTATTTTCAATAATAGCTGAGAAATAATGCAGTCTCAACCAATTTAAGACACAGTATACTACGCTTGAAACGACTGTACTATATGATGAAAAATTAATGATAACATGATGATGATGAAGATTAATAATAAAATTTATTTTTCATTTCCTCAGATGAACACATATATAAATTTCAGCCTCACATAAAGAAGTTCATTTTTGTTCGTATTTTACACCCTTTTCGAGTCGCCTGGCAGGTACTTGTGCTCGTCGAAATCGCCTGTCAATTTTTTTTTGAACTTCACAATGAACGAACAAAATCGTATGTAAGTTTCAAGCTTACAGGAACAAGTTTATTTTTTTAATTTTTTAAACACTTTCAAAGATATAGATCTTGATGACGTGCAGGGGTGAGGGGTGCCAGGCGATGATTTCCGTCCTCAGCATGCTAGGAACTATCACTATAAAAATTTCTAGCCTTACAGACAAACCGTTAGTCAAAAAGTTCACTAGCTCTTGGACTAATATCCCTAACTCTTGTGGAGCAGTATATGATAGCTTTTGAATTTTTTCCAAAGTGCAAAGCCCATACACCGCGTGACTAAAATCATTTTTATTTCCTTGTCGAATTTTTATTCTAAGATTTAAAAATACCATTTCAATCTCTTGGTGTATATTAATGTTTCATTTCTAGTCTTTGCCATTGCATGAGTTTATCCTGGAATAAATCTTCTGGCATGCATGCTCGAACTATATCAAAATGAATCAAATTTTCAGTAAGCCAGCCTCTTCTGAACAGAAAAAAAATGGATAATACTCACGCCATTTTCCACCAGTTTCCCAACACTTTGGCATTTTCATTTTTCTGCCGATGAACATGAACTTCTTGGTCCAATTTGAACGGAAAGAGTCCTGCAACACAACATACACTCACTCCAGCAAATGATCCTACACTATATCTTGCAATAAATAGAAAGAAACAATAGTTCAACGATGAAATGCTTAAGAACTTTCTAAAATGAATTCCAATGCACTTATTAATCAATTTGCAAGGTTGACATTTTAATGACATGAATATATATATATAGATAGGTACTTTCATACCTTTTGAAGTTCTTGCCAAATTCTTCACAGACTTGCGAGTACCTCTAAAACAAGTGAGTGTATGAAGTCGAGATGATTTTAGACACGGAAGAACTTAATTTTTTTATTCTCGAATTAGGTGACGTCAGCAGATTGGTGTATGATTAAACCAGTTTTTTCAAGAAAATAATAACTCTAATAACTCTGTATTAGAGTTTTGGGAGACACGATATAAGTTTGTCGGATTTCATTTAAACAATGACAATAACGTATCATTAACATTCTTGCAAGGAATCAAGACATCAAAAACGATTTGTAAAAGTGCAGAGTAAAAAGAAATCCATTAATTTTGCATGAAAAACAAATTTTTAAATACTATAATTAGGATGATCCTATTTCATTCGTAAAATCGTTAAAAATGTGTGTATTTTGTTCTTTTTCAACGCCCAGTATCTTGAATACGGATGGCGATCGACAATTTTTTACTGAACAACTCCTACTATTTTTCTGTTTTCTATCTATCCTAGAGAGGGGTCATCTTTTTTTGAAACACCCTGTCTACTTGGTTGCTCGTCTGGGAACAAACATCCTGTATTTTGTAATGTATGTTTCTTTTCTCTATTCTCTATTTCAGTATCGTAATGAGTTCATTACAGTACTAAAAGTAGTGCTGTAATGAAACTCATTACAGCACTGTGTCAGTTATATTTTTCGTTTTGTGGGTGTCAGTACTGACCTCCGATCGAATCAAGTTTCGAATCAAATCAATTCAAATTTAGTGATCTGTCAAATTTCGCAAGTCACACCAACTGCCAAGATACAATAACAAAGTCACTAATCTGAATTTTCATTTGAATTTCGAGAGTATTTTACGAAACTTGACTGAAATAGAGAATTCTCGTTGCAGAAGGCAATTCCAACATTCGCAATTCGCATTCGTGTTGGAATAGGAGCTCATTCTGCAACTTGTTTCAGATAATACTGTTCTTTATTTCAGTATCGTAATGAGTTCATTACAGTACTAAAAGTAGTGCTGTAATGAAACTCATTACTGCACTGTTTCAGTTATATTTTTCGTTTTGTGGGTGTCAGTACTGACCTCCGATCGAATCAAGTTTCGAATCAAATCAATTCAAATTTAGTGATCTGTCAAATTTCGCAAGTCACACCAACTGCCAAGATACAATAACAAAGTCACTAATCTGAATTTTCATTTGAATTTCGAGAGTATTTTACGAAACTTGACTGAAATAGAGAATTCTCGTTGCAGAAGGCAATTCCAACATTCGCAATTCGCATTCGTGTTGGAATAGGAGCTCATTCTGCAACTTGTTTCAGATAATACTGTTCTTTATTTCAGTATCGTAATGAGTTCATTACAGTACTAAAAGTAGTGCTGTAATGAAACTCATTACTGCACTGTTTCAGTTATATTTTTCGTTTTGTGGGTGTCAGTACTGACCTCCGATCGAATCAAGTTTCGAATCAAATCAATTCAAATTTAGTGATCTGTCAAATTTCGCAAGTCACACCAACTGCCAAGATACAATACAAAAGTCACTAATCTGAATTTTCATTTGAATTTCGAGAGTATTTCCCGAAACTTGACTGAAATGGGGAAAATATCGTCTAATACTCGTTGCAGAAGGCAATTCCAACACTCATGCTATCAAAAACTCGCTCCTTCGTCGCTCGTTTTCGAACTTCGCATTCGTGTTGGAATAGGAGCTCATTCTGCAACTTGCTTTAGAATATTCTATTAGGCCAAATCAGCTTACGTGTAACCATTAAATTTCAGATAAAACTTTTGTGCCACTAACATATGTTAGAGTCCAAACTCAACCTCATTTTGAAGACAAAAAAATGAATAAAATAGACTCAAACTAACCGAATTATTTCCAAATTTGTGAAACTGATCAAATCAAATTGCGTTAATGGTTCACAACATTTTGAAGAACGATTCAACGGGCAACAATCACTTGCGATACCACGCAGAAACTAACCCGAAGATACCGTGTTAAAGGCAGGTGAAACATTTCCCAATCACTTCTTGTTATTATGCACAGTCATTAATATTTTTATTCAGTCTACTTACTGTTTATGTTGAAGAACATTTCAATGGTACTTCTTGATTGCATAATCGGTACAAGATAAGAATAATTTAATTCAATTAATGAAGTTTCGTATCGCTTTTGGATAGTCTAGGTTTCGTAAGGTGATGATGATGAATGAAATGTACAAATAGAAAATTTGTGGCATATTAGAAATAACTCGAAAACACTACATTCGGACTTTTTCACGCTCTCTCAAATTCATGAATTTCATTCATGAATCACGCTATTAAAATAATTCACCGTATGTATTGAGTTTATAATGTTGCTTTTACAGCCTGATTCGCTATTTTGAGCCAAAAGCGCGCTAAAGTAAGGCCGTAGGATTATAAAAAAGAAGACTTCCAAAAGAAGGTGATAGTTCTGAATTCGATTATATGTTTTATTTTTTTATGTTAATTCGACAGATTTTTAGTTCATTGAAAAGCTGGTGCTTGCAGTGAGGTCCCATTTCAGTGTTGCCAGATGAATGAAATGAAAGTAACAAATGAACAACGATCAAAATTAGTCCTAACTAAAATGAAATGAAAAATATTGGACTACTCAAAAGTCAATCGACTTATTCCGATAATATTATACAGGGTGAGCCATCCATAACTTTCCACCCTGAATTTTGAGCTTTGGGATAGAATAACGAAAAAACGCTGGGATAGGTCAAAGTTTGTTGAAAGGGATATTCAAATGAGTTTGATATCACTACATCTCTAGCTGCAACCCCTAACAGCTCTCATTTTTGAATAGGGAAAAGGGGTCGATCAGCCCCTTGTTGGAAAGGCAATTCAATTTCCTGCATGGGTATTTTTTTTTCATCGCTGTATTATTATACAGAGTGACTCAGTATTCCATCAATAACTTTCAAAAGCCGAATTTGAATCTTTAAAATGGAAAAAAACGCTCGGAAGGGTCAAATAAGGAATTCGATATCACAACCCCTCTAGCCGCTATCACTTAAAGCAATTATTTTTAAATAGAGATAATAGGTCGAGTAGCTTTGTTGAAAAATAATTCAATTACCAGCATGAGCATATTATTTTTTTTTCTTCGATCGCTCAACTATTAAACAGGATGAAACAGTAAAGAGGGGTAGTGATATCGAATTCATTTTTTGACCCGTCCGAGCGTTTTTTCCATCTCAAAGATGCAAATTCGGCGTGTGAAAGCTATTGATGGAATACTGAGTCACTCTGTATACTAATAAAGAGATGAAAAAAAAATACACCCATGCAGGAAATTGAATTGCCTTTCAAACAAGGTGCTGCTCGACCCCTTTTCCCTATTCAAAAATGAGAGCTGTTAGGGGTTGCGGCTAGAGGGGTAGTGATATCAAACTCATTTGAACACCCTTATTTGTCCCCCTTTCAACAAAATTTGACCTGTCCGAGCGTTTTTTCGTTATTTCATCCCAAAGCTCAAAATTCGGGGTGGAAAATTACCTATGGATGGCCCACCCTGTATGTATTCACAATTATTGTTATGATAGTAACCCTGTATTTATCAATGACGAAGAAATTTCCAACGCATCTGCGAATTATGTAACTCCGAATTATTCCGATGACTAAAAAGATTCAAGTCAAAAAAGTAGCAAGCATTCATAAGGGTTTTTTTTAGGTTCTACGGAAAACCTTTTAGTTTCGAAAGATCTTTCGTGTTGTGAAGTCGCGTTAAATCTATCGATTTGTGTTGGTGAAGAATGGAAGTGCCGTTTTGGACTTTTGTGTGTTAAGTGTGGAAATGTGCAACAAAAATGTAAGTTTTTTTTTTATTCTCACACGATCTTATCGATATCAGAACAATAGTGTGAAACCTTTGAATTCGAAAAATTTTTTTATGAATCGATCATGATAGCGTAATTTTTCATGAAATGGCGAAGAATTTTAGAGCACCTTTTGAAGATCATCAGCTATTTTTAACATGTTCAATTTTTTTTAACGGCGGACGGATCGAATTCTGTTTCGAAAACACAAAATTCGTCCTCTGTCAGAAACTCATAACTTAATCAAGGTCTGAAAATATTACTATTTTTACCGGATTCACTCTTCTGCAAGACTTTAACGAATTAAAATACGTTCAATTCTTGTTCTCGAGAAACCTCTCTTATCAAATTCACCCTCGTGCAATATTCAAGTGAAACAGCAGAATGAATCTTCCCTTTAAAAAAAAAATTAATTTCCTTTAAAATGGGAGTTCTTGCGCTAAAAATTGTTGGAAACAAATTGTTATAGTCTTCGTTTGGCGAAAAGAGACAGGTTTTTTCATATTTTTTGAAGAATAACAAAATTCTACTTTGTTAGATCATATTCGAAATGTTTGAAAAATTCCCAGACATTTTTAAATTATCCATACACGTCTATGATAATGCTAATGCTCGAATCCATAGACAAAACCATAGATTTATAAAATCCATAAACATATCAAAACCATAGACTTATAAAATCCATAGACATATCAAAGTCATAGACATATAAAATCCATAGACATATTATATCCATAGACATCAAACAAATAGACTATCAAATCCATAGAATTGACTACTCGTCTATGTTCTTATCCATAGGTCTATGATGGCCACAGAATATCTATCCTTAGGGATAGATATTCTGTGTGATGGCTGCGAACATAGAACAAGCACGTCCTTCAATCCTTTTCCAAAATTTCGATATGAATTTTAATTGTTGAAACTGACCAGAGACACCAAGAGAATGATGAATTCTCCTTCGGAAATCATCATATCTTAACTTTTTCACGTGTGATACTTAACAAAGTAAATTTTACCCCGGACTTTTCATATTGTGCTACTCCAAATTTCTTGAGAATTCTGTATTTTATTGTCAAAAGGCCGAAATGGGAATAGTTATTCCAGAAGCCTTGATCTCACGAATTATGAATTCAAGGAAAAAGGCCTGTTTATAACAATTCATAAGGTATACCTTCAAGACTTTTCCTCTTTGAAATTTATCATATTTAAATGTTGCAAAAACCTCAAATAAAAAGCATCATTCTCGAGAATTGTTTATTAATATCAATATCCATTAGAACGTTAATGGTCTTTGGTTGAGTACAATACATCTTACCGAAAAATATCTTAGTACATTTCACAATCCTTCTGAACAATCATGACTTATTTTGCTTGCAAAGGCAAATAATTGGAAGGCTCGCCATCATGTACACAAACTTAAAAAAATATTAGGAAATGAAACCAAAGTACAACACTGGCCTTGAGGCAGCGAAAAACAAGATTCGCTAACAAAATTATTTATAATTACAACTACAAGAGTTTAGGTTTATCAGTCTCAAAAACAAATCATTTTACTGAATTTCAAACCCATAATAGGCATAATATTAATCACATAATTAACACCAAGCGAATTAAAATACAGTTAAAATATTATGAGAAAAAACTATCACCTGTAGAAATAGCTCCAACCTTCTTCCTGAATAGTTTTCATTTTTTGATCTCAATTTCCATTGAGCTATTTGAAACTCCTATTAAAACTACTATTAAAATTGAGTTAATTTATCACTGCTCCTATCACTTTTGTTCTTTGTAAATATCTTCAATCACAAGAATATTATCAAGAAAAATCTTAATCTCAATCAGAATGAAGTATTCAACTTGAAAATTTGACTATGAAGAAAAATGACTATTACCACTTTCATAGGACATAATTGAGGTAAGTACACTGTGTAAATGAAAATACAAACTACATTCCTAATTCCCAAGTTTCAGAAATGAACTGAAATGATTCCATCAAATTAAACGAGGCATTGTTTTGATTACTCACTCTCCTACATTGTTTCTTATAGATTCTTGAACTCAGACTACTTTTCAATCAAGAATGTTGCTTAAAAATGTAAACTTATGATTAGCATTTTATAGTAATGAGGATTATTCTACTCGGGGGTATCCTTGCATATTTTAGAAGCCATCTCTCGCAAAGGCTCCAATTCTTTGGTACTGACCAGATCAAATTCGGTTACGAAATAGTAGAAATGCTTATAGCAAGTATTGACATGTGCCTCCTGAAAAACATGAATTTAAACATTTTTTCAAGATACAGAAGAATAATAAAAACCACTCACAGCAGATATTGTGACAATATTTTGAAAATGGTGTATGTAGACATGGACGAAGACTCTGTGTAATCTAGCCAATATTTTACTGCAGTGAGTCAAGAAATTCTTTGGAAAAGGGAGGTCTGAGGTACAAGGAAATAACGCCTGGTTATTTATTTGCACCTCTATCCAATCCATAAGATTGCTTATATACTCTCTAGCCGGTAAAGGTGTTGGCTTTTTGTATTTGACTCCGTCAGCCCACAAATATTCAAATCGTGGTCCACCTGACATCGTGGGGCATGTTTGGTCTGTACAATATTCAGAAATTGTACCATAAATAAGATTAATTCTGTTGAAGAAGTCCACAACTGAAAAATACAATGATAACATGGTTTTGTAACATTTCACATGCAATATACCATGTACTGCAACCCAATCATTCAGATCTTCTCCAGACGGTAATTTCACCGCATTTCTCAAATTTATGCCTGAATTTAAACTGGCGCAAGCCTGTTTGTGTAAACTGTACCTTATAGTTCCATAGGCAAACTTTTTTTTTGGTCTGAATGTCTGCAAGTGAATGAAATAATTGAATGCTCTGATTTTGAATTAATGAGGTGATACTTCACCTTCTCTTTCTGAAAGAAATCCAAAAAGTTATTGAGAGCCATCCTATGGCAGGAGTTTTCGTAGAGGACAACTTGCTTTAATAATTTAAAAGGTAAACAACAAAATGAGCGGAAATAGATCCAAAAAGAGTCAAGGTTAATCAAACGTCATTTTGAGGACGTCCGGTGTATGTAGAAGGGCACTGTTTGCTGAAAATTAATTCAATTCAAACTATCATTGTAAAGCATTAATGCATTAATATTCGTAATAATACTTCCATAATTCATACTTTTTTCCTTTCCTTTCAACCTCAAAATTCATTTGTATAATCCTATTAGAATTAGAATATATTGAAAATTTGAAAATCGCCACCATTTCCATCTATCGGTGAATCGATCAAATAGAAAATCAAACAAAGAAATGGCGTCTTTTTGCTACGAATTCGCGAACCAATTATCGCGTTTTCGAATATAAAATAAATGAAACTGCATTTTGTTTAATCGGATAGTTGAGCTGTCGGTTCTACTAATTTCAAAGGTGTGTAATAATTCAACATTCATTTTGCGCGAAAGGGTGTTTTGAGAAGTATTAAAGTAGTTTTTCAATTATCGAAAATCGTTTTGTTTTTCAAAAAATTCATATGTGCGAGTGCTCGATTGAGTAAAATGAGTAGTAAAAATGGAGACAAAATTGTGCAGAATATGTGGGCGACTGGGTACAACCCATCAAGACATCTTCAAAATAGAAGGTTTGATACACAAGATAGAAACTTGCCTTCCAATATTTGTAAGTTGGACTAGGGTTTTTTATACCAGAGATATAAAGGTGATGTTTTAGGTCACACAACATTGCCTCCTACCGGATACAATTTGCGAAGATTGCTTGGAAACCATCACAAAGTTCTATCATTTCATAAAAAATTGCCTTCAAAGCATCATTATACTGGAATCTCAGTACGACGTTACAGAATCTTGTTTAAAGTCAAGAAGAAGGCACGACAAAAGTTGCCTGGTGAACTTTTCTGAACCTATGAAAGCTCAAGAAACCCAAACTGAAGATACATATGATATATTATTCACAAAGTACTATGAAGAAAATTCAGAAAAAATTAAGTTACCAATCAAAGGTTGTGATATAAATTTAGTTGATTACGAGGTTGATTCTGAAGTCTCAGAACCTGAAAATAAGTTGCACAATAAAGGAGTTGTAATTGTAAATAAGAGAACTCAAAAAAAGGTTGATGATTTACTGAACAATCTCTTGAGTAAGACGACTTTCACTAAACAGTATTTCGATAATTTTGAGAATAGTGTGATAAACGAAATAGCTCATAGGAAAGGGGTGAAGAGAAAATCGGAAATTATAGAGAACCACCCACCAAAAATTTGTAGAATCAACAGTGGAAATCGCAGGAAGAACAAAATACCAAAAAAATTTCAAAACAAACTCGGTCCCAAAATTGATGATATTTCTGAGGCTGAACAAAGATCCAATCAACCTAAAAATGATACAATTGCTGATGTTGTTTGTGGCCAGGTGAATTTTCAACTATTACCTTAATTCAGAAGTTTTAACAGTTGTTTCTAGGGTAATATTTCATCAAATCCAATCCTGCCCCAAAATTGCCTTTTGTGTGATGAAAAATTTAGTGGTCCAGCTGCTTTGGCAGCGCATTTCTTTGAAATACACGATTTGGATCTCAATAAGACAATGAAAACTGTCTCTGATAAGAACAAGAAGGCACCAAGGCTGTTGAAAATCGCAGACAACAAAAGAAGTCACGGTGAGTGTATCATATTTATGGAATTGCCATACACAAGGTTATTCACGAATATGGCTCTATAGAATATCTTTAGGAAAGACACAAGATTCAGGATTAAAATTTTAAAGGTGAGCTTCAAGTAAGAAGACGACTTCTCGGATATTTTTTGAAGGTTCTAGGACTTCTGATTTTTCGGAAGTGACATCAACTTTCGTTTTTTAAATGGAAAGACCCATTTTTTATTGCATAAATAGATTCTCTATTGAATTCTGAGTCTTTTTGATTCCAAAATTTTGAATATTCCAGAGAAAATTCTCTTTAAATGAGAAAATACCAACTAAAAATCTTAAAATTGAACTCTGTTGAAATACAGACAACTTCCAGGTTTTTTCCTGAAAAATTCTTATTTTTGAGAATCTCTGAGAAGAAAGGTTGATATTTTTTTTTCGATAGCGTGATTTTCAGAATATGATACAGGAGGTCACAAATTCTTTGTCAAAGTTGAAAGTGACGAAACATCAAAAAATCGTTTTTTCCTAATTGGAACCCAATTTTTTCGAAGCATTTTCAAAAGCTTCGTCAAAAAATAACGTCCAAGACTTTTATCCCAAAATGAATATTTCTTGAGATATTCAGGAAAAACGATTTTGTCTTCAATTTTCAATCTCATTCTGTATGTAATTTTTTACTGGAAAATAATTAGCGGTCAAGTGAAATTTTGGGAAATCTCTGTTATCAAGAAAATATTTTCTATAGTTCAGACAAGTAAAGTTCTTGAATTATCATCTGTAACGCGAGAGCAACAATCAATTTATAGTTCTCAATGTGGGTATTAGTGAAGTCAACGTAAAAAATAATTTGTAATAATTTTTAATGCTTTTGAAAGAATAATTAACAGAACATGTAACAATTTTATTACTGAAAATTCAAATTTCCCTACCATGACAAAAAAAAATTCTTCAGAATTAAGAATTTGTGGAAATTATCCTAAGCTTTGAAAATAAAGAAAAACTGAACTAGTCTGAGTTATAAGAAGATATTTTCTCGATAATAGAGATTTCCAAAAATTTCACTTGACCGCTAATCATTTTCAGTAAAAAAACACATTAGGAAAAGATTGAAAATTGACGACAAAATCGTTTTTCCTGAATATATCGAAAAATATTCATTTTGGGATAAAAATCTTGGATGTATGCTCCTATTATTTTTAGACGAAAATTTTGAAAATGTTTGGAAAAAACGATTTTTTGATGTTTCGTCACTTTTGACTTTGACAAAGAATTTGTGACCTCCTGTATCATATTCTGAAAATCACGCTATCGGAAAAGAAGCATCAGCCTATCTTCTCGGAGATTCTCAAAAATGAGAATTTTTCTTGAAAAAACCTCGAAGTTGTCTGTATTTCAACAGAGTTCAATTTTGAGATTTTTTTTGTATTTTCTCCTTTAAAGAGAATTTTCTCGGGAAAATTCAAAATTCGGGAATCAAAAAGACTCAGAATTCAATGGAGAATCTATTTATGCAATAAAAAATGGGTCTTCCCATTTGAAAAACGAAAGTTGATGTCACTTCCGGAAAACCCGAAAGACCTAGAACCTTCAAAAAATATACGAGAAGTCGTCCTCTTACTTGAAGCTCACCTTTAGAATTTCAATCCTGAATCTTGCGTCTTTCCTAAAAATATTCAATAGAGTCATATTCGTGAATAATCCTGTATAATTCATTAGAATCGGTAGAATAAATACTCATATTATAAAGTTTTTCGAAAACATCTTGTTTAGTTTCATTAAAAGTTCCTTTCAAAATAAAATTATCCACCTTGCAGACGAAAATCTGCCAGATTCAAACTCTCCGAACAACCATCTGGAAGATTTCTCCTGTCAGATTTGCACCTTCTTCACTTCAACTAAAAAAGATTTGTACCTGCACTGTCGATCTGAACATCCTGTAGAAGTTCCCCTGATGTGCGGCATATGCGTGCAACCGATGACATCTCTGGTCAATCTGAAGAACCACTTGAAGATATGCGCTATCGAGTATCCTGTTAAAACGAGGTATTTCTGCGCCATTTGTAAGTACGGGGAGGACGGGATGAAAGACATGGAGAATCACGTGCTGGTTCACGAATTCCTCATAGACATTTGCAAGAAAGAGGTTAGAATGTACGATCCTGCCGATTATGTTCATCTCAATTATTCTTGTGAATTTGGTGAGTGGTTTT
Source organism: Hippodamia convergens (assembly GCA_038502775.1). Taxonomy (NCBI): domain Eukaryota; kingdom Metazoa; phylum Arthropoda; class Insecta; order Coleoptera; family Coccinellidae; genus Hippodamia; species Hippodamia convergens. Next base: position 71,765,437 of record CM076609.1, on the reverse strand, counting down.
AGCATGTTGAGATACTTTTTTTGCTTACTCTTTCGATGCCGTGAATTCTCTCTTAGTAAGGTCCACACGTATACAGGGTGTACCAAGTTCGACGGTCTATTAGGCGTTTCTGGAGAACTGGACCTATTTGAAAATTGGGATCATGATATTGTTTGACATTATCTACCGAGCTAAAATATTCTTGCAGCCTGGCCACTTTCAGTTGTACAGGGAGTTGAAAAAATAATTGCAAACATTTTTTTTCTATTTTTTTGTTTTCAAATTCGATAGAGTATTCAATTGTGATTACATTCGTATTCGAATCGTTGCATTCATCATGATACTTTCAAAATATCGAGAAAATAATAGTATTTGGTATCATGTTTGTTGTTCCTATTCTAAATATCTTAAGCGCAAACCGTTTTCACATTTTTGAAGTCGGAGGACTGTGGAAATTTTGTACATTTTTAGAATTTTGAAAAACTCGTCACAGGGTGTTCCAAATGTTGGGTCAAAAATTGGGATCAATATTGGCCCATAACTTTTGTATTTCAAATTAGTTGTTCCCTATTTTTTTACGATTGCGTTAGATTGTGCGAAGAAAAATGATGATAATGTTCCAACATGTTAATGCTCCCAAAATTAATAATTCTTGAGTTATTCAGGATTTCCTGATTTCATGTCATATGTAGCGTCAAATTCATAGAATCTGTTTCATATCAACAATGACATTGGTCATAGAAGATAAATTATTCCAATAACTCACTAGTGACACACCTCTTTTCTGACTTATGGTGGTATTCTGCTTTCATCTGTAAGCGAATCTGTAACTTTTCATAAGTTTACAGGAAAATTACGATTCTCGAAGCTTTCTATAAATCTGTAGCTTACAGGTGATCGGAAACATATCAAAAGGTGTATTGTGAGGTTATGTTGAATGATTTGTTTTAATCACAGAATATGAAATACTTTACTAAACTCAACTACTTTTGTAATTTATCTTTGTACTTCGGTTATTAATTTCTCTTTCTCGTTGTAACGAACACGAAGTGAACATAAATATATCCAATAATCAATACTTACGAGCCGAAATGATGGGAAAATAAATTCGTTTCTATGATCTTATTACGAAGTAGTTACGATCTTATTAGGGAGTAGTTCAAAATTGACACTTCTAATACGAGAGTTACAAAAAAACTTCCAGAATGTCATAATTTACGAATCTGTGAGTCAGCCACATACAGATCCATAGATAAATTACAGATCAATCGTACGCTACAGATTCGTAGCTTACAGAGAAAAAGCAGAATACCGCCATTAATTTATCATTGTTGATATGGAACAGATTTTATGAATTTGACGCTACGTACGACATAAAATCAGAAAATCCTAAATAACTCAAAAATTATTAAATTTAGGAGCATCAACATGTTAGAACATTATCATCATTTTTCTTCGCAGAATTGAACGCAATCATAAAAAATAGGGTTATAATTTGAAAACGAAAGTTATGAGCCAATCTTGATCCCAATTTTTGACCCAGCATTTGGAACACCCTTTGACAAATTTTTCAAAATTCTATAAATGTACAATATTTCCACAACCTTCCATTTCAAAAATGTGAAAACGGTTTGTGCTTGAGATATTTAGAATAGGAACAACAAACATGAAACCGAATACTCTTATCTCCCCTTTTTCTTAAGTTTTTTCTCGATATTTTGGAAATTATTTTGACGAATGCAACGATTTGAGTAGGAATGTATTCAGAATTGCATACTCTATCAAGTTTGAAAACGAAAAAAACAGGAAAAAAATTTTTTGAAATTTTTATTTCACTCCCTGTATAACTGAAAGTGGTCAGGCTCCAAGAATAGATAATGTCAAACTATAACATAATCTCAATTTTCAAATTTCAAATAGGCCGAGTTCTTCAAAAACGCCTAATAAGCTGTCGAACTTGGTACACCCTGTATATTTAAATCTTCGGACCATTTACACCAATTTCCCTTGAAATGATCACTCAAGAAAGCGCCCCTCAAAGTTTGAGGTCACTTAAATTTATTGACAGTTGCGCGACTGTCACTCTACAGAATCTTAAGTAAGGGACCCTTGAAATAATTCTAGTGATATTTCAGGTTTTCATGTTGTGAAACTTTACCCAAGGTCAATAAAGCCATTTCATTGGCCAGCTACAGATGATAGTTGTCATTTTCTTGTACTAACTTTTAACTTTACTGTCATTTTGACAATTTCATGCATCAGTCTACATTAAATTGGTTTGTTGAAATTCCAATTCTTTTGGTTTATATACAGGAGATGATTTCCCTTTATCAATGATCTGTAGCGATCTTTGAACATCTCAAGTTGCGAAGAATCATCGCTTGGTTGGCCAAACCTGGTTTGAAAAAACCCCCTCTACCCAGAAAAAATTTATTATTCATTGGAACATTGAAAGACAAAAGATATTTAAGTGGGTTTTCTATTAATGCCAATAAATGCAACACTGTCCTTTTTTTCAAACGGAGCCTTTGGAAAAAAGACAGCCCTTCCAATTAATTGAAATATATTCGAAGTTAATAATAAAAATGTTCTGCAGTCAGTATTTTAGGTTAAAATCCCGCCCTCAAGTATTTAAGTGGTCATGACAGGAGCGCTTAAATTTAAGGTTAGGTTTAGCCATCAAAATGTCGTTTAAACATCTGGTGCAACGTAATATAAGTTCTTCTTAAGTTCATTTCAAGGGAAACTTAATATGAGATGAGCTTGGTGCAAACATCCCTTAATCCTTGGGATATTTTCGGAGTTTTACTTAACTGACGAAATCCTGTTTACAAACTTGACATAAATCTTGAAGTTTCTCTCGGAAAAACTTTTGGTAGAATGTCAAATGCTCTTTTCCTTGATTTAACCTAAAGGTTAAGGCCTCAGTCAGCAATTTCCTAATCGATTTCAGGCCCAGTATCCCCTTCGTCAAAAAACCTGAGCTGCAGCCTCTGCTTCCAGTCCAACTTCCAATCGTTCAAGGACTTCAGCAACCACCGTCGCAAGCTGCACAGCAAGTTCCACTGCGACCTCTGCAACAAGTTTTACGGCAGAAACTCGCATCTATGGAAGCACGTCAACAGATTGCACAAAAATCACCCCAGCATCACCTGTCAAATTTGCCAAAAAACCAGCGCTTCGAAATACCACTTAAGTCAGCATTTTTCCAAAATTCACTCTGTTAAACAAAAGAGAAACTCGGAAGACGTTCTTAACGTCGATGAAATCAACGTGGAAATAGTCAACGATCAATCTGCCTTCGGCAAATATAATTTTTTTAAGCAGGAGAAAAAAAGCACTTCTTCAGAATTCGACGATATATCGAATAACGCTGGTTCGGATCAAGAAATATCGGATGAAGTTTTCGCAGCTAACCTCACTGTACCTAAAGAAGTCGATGCTTCTAGTCACCTATACACGAATATTATAACGAACTATACCCCCCCTCCAAATGGAGGCGACTTCAAATGTCCGAAATGTTCAAAGGGATTTTCCAAGAAGATACTGCTGAAGAAGCACAAGAAAAACTGCAGGCCGAAGCTCCAAAAAGACCTTTTAACTCGATGCAAATCCTGCGCTAGGATCTTCAAAGACCGACAAAGTCTAGCTAAGCATTTGGTCAATTACCATTCGGAATACACTTGCGAAATATGCACTCAAAAGGCTCAGAGTAAGTGCGAGATAGTGTCTCACATTAGATTCACCCACCCTCAATGCAAACTCTTCTGCAAGATATGCGGAAACATTTTACGTTCGCAACAAAATCTAGTAGACCATATAAACGATCATTCCAACTCCTACGTTTGTCAGTTTTGCGGAGACTCTCTACCTTCCAAGATCAAACTTAAAATGCATATTTTGAGCCTACACAGGAAAATCTTGAGTTTGAGCTGCGGAATATGCCTGAAGTTGTTCGAAAACCAACACATTCTCAAAGACCATGTCCAGTTGGTACACAAGAACGATCTGAGACCGTTAACCTCTTGTACAGTTTGCGGCAAAAACTACGGTTCAAAATGGAAGACCTATGACCATTTAAACAAATCCCACGGTCGAATCTTCAAAGTTTGCAAGACCTGCTTAGAGATTTTCGACACTGAAGACGAGTTGAATTCTCATTGCGAAGAAATACATTGTTCGAAGAATCAGAACACTTCAAGCGTTAAGCAATCTCCGTTCAACAGTTATTTGAAGCAGGATATAGAAGAGGTTGATGAATCGGAAAGTTGCAAAGAAGAAATGGAAGATATAGAAGAAATCGAGAACACAAATGAAGTGTTCAGTACCTTTGCTCCAGAAATACCTGCAACGAAAATATCTCTACTCGAGAAGAGATTACTTGGGGAAAAGGTTACGAACGAAGAGATTCTTCCAAAATCAGAAGAAATCAATCTGAATGAAGATAAAACGAAGTTGAATGCGATTAAAACTAAAGTTTCAACACCAAAGAAATTTGTGGTTTCTCCGAAGTACGAAGATGATATTGCTGCCCAACAGAGTAGTTCAAAGAGAACGGTTTATGTAAACAGCGATGTACCATCGCTTTGTGAGATTTGCTTCAAAACATGGCCGGCTAAGAAGCATCTTTGGCAACATTACATCCGTTGTCACAAAAGCGTTGCAGCAACCGTTTGCGGAATCTGTCTGAAGACCAACGTTGATTACAGAACTTTGCAGGAACATCTGAGACAGAACCACCCCACTTTGCTGCACGGACAAGGTTTCGGTTCGAACTTTATCTGTAGGATTTGTGGGAGATACCACAACGCTAGTTCCAAGTTGAAATTACACATGGCCATACACGAAAACTTCGATTGGTCCATATTAGAAACTAAAAACGATAAGGAGATTATAAACGGAGAAAAAATGTTGGAAGGAACAAATGAAGACAACGAAACATACTACGAGAGCTTGATAGAACAAGTCGAATGTTCTTCAAACGAAGACGAAGAAACAGAAGATGAAAACAAAGAAGAAAAAGGGGGTAATGATAATTCTAGTAGTTCTGAAGTAAATGAAGATGAAAGCGAGAGCGAATCAATCTCTGAAGACTCCAACAGGAATCAAAATGAACCTAACCAAACATTCCAAAGAAATTCCTCTGAAAAGTTCGGTGAAGCAATAGAAGTCTTCAGGGTCGATGACCAGGACTTTTCCAAGGTTGCCACAGAATTTCAAAGTACCGAGAGCGACGATTCAAGCTCTGAAAGTTGCAGTAGCGAGGAAGAAGGCACAATTGAAGGGAACGAGGAACGATCTAACACCGCTTCTTCTAATGAAGTTCTGATAGTTAACGGTCTTACTAACTCCAATAGCAATGCGGTTTTAGCCAATTCTTTGACGTATACTGATAACGGTTTGTTCCGTTTCAAAACTGAAGAGTTAGATTCTGCGGTTAAAAGTATCAGTTTAGAATGCGAGACACAGGTGAAAGAGGATTTGGAGGTTGAATATTGCGAGCTTTCGATCGGTACTGCTCTCAATGATACAGAAATTGAGTCTGCCGTAGGAAGCATATTGTAGACTTTCAAACATGGATGATTAACTTATTCAGGTGTTTTTGACAGTTGTTTAGCTATCTCTGGGTATGTCGATGTCATTGGAGTTGTCAAATTTGAAACTGTTACCTTTCTGTCATTTTTGAAGTGTCGTCTATATTCTCCTAATGAATTTCATCTTTCAAATGAACGCAACGGACTCTCAGAATTTCAATTCCATGTATCTTAAGAAGTAGAGAACTATGCGTGTTACTTGACTGGAAAATATCTTTCAGAAATTAGTTTTTACTGTTGTCTGATTGAACTCGAGAAAGATTCAAACCATATGTAATTATTTTGAGTATTTTTTAATTTCTCTCTATCAAATCTTGATTGGTTTGAAGCCCTTTAAAAAATCACTGTTGTTGAAATCTGATTGTTTTTTATACATATCACTATCACCCATTCATATACATTCCAGTGTAAGACTTGATTCAAAGTTATTTTGTTGTTTATTCTAGTCATCTCTTAGGTAAGAACCTTTTTACATGATAGATTTAGATTTAAGATTGTGAAACACAACATTGTGAACGAAAATTTTTGTGATCTTTTGCCATATTTTTGTCTTACTAATGTAATATATAAGTTGTGGTATAATTTATGTGTTCTTTTTTGAGAGTTTGCCATGTTTAAGACTGTTCAAGGTTCTTAGAATCTTATATATATTTTTTTTTATTTTGAAGAAATAGTTTATGGGCATTCCTGTCTTATTTAAATATGTAATATATTCAAATAAATTCCATAATTTTTTAAAACACTTGTTTTTCCTCATACTTATAACCTTTATTGATTAATCTCACAAAATCCCCTGTTTTAACAAGCTTTATCTGATCAAAGGATACTTTTAATTCATTCTGTGTGTGTTTTTTATATGCAAATGAAACATTTATTTAATTGAATCAAAACATATACAAAAAACATCTAGGCACAGCTTAATAAACATGTTTATTAAGCTGTGATCTAGGTACTGCTTCCATAGATTCATAAAAGAAGAAGATTTTGCTTGTATGGAAAGAAGAAGAACAGTAATAGTTCTATGAACTCAAAAAATTTATTTCAAATTAGTGAACAAATGGATTGTTGCTGTTGCCTATATTCTATCTATAGTAAATATTTAGTGATTTTGAAGAAATTCCAGATATCCACCAGTAATCAAAACTACTGATCTAGATGAAAATGGACTATCAAATTAAAAGTAAGTTTTCGTGTTTGAATCTCAATTTTATTCAACAAACTGATCCAATGGTAATTTCAAATCTGTATTATCTTTTTTAGTTATATACCCACAAATTGTTTTTAACAAAGGCTTGCATTAGATTCTGAATCATTTTGAATGAATTTTAAACAAAATAAACTCGATGGAGACGAGAGGTAAGTCAAAATGAGAGGTGGAACTTAGAGCAAATTTCTGTTTTCGTTCGTATTTTAGGCAAAAATGAATTGAATACGTTGGGTAGGGTTGAATTAGCTTAAAAAAAACATCGGAATTAGAGATAAATCATATAATCAAAGTGAATACTCCAAGTACATTCAATGAATGATGTTTCAGATTGAAATGAAACATAGTTGTTATTTATTCTTAGTATTTGGCCAAGATACAGATATATAATTTTTATACCCACATATCCATTACCGACTACATGTGCCGCCTATGTTTTCGATTAATCACTTATCTATTCTTGAATGGAAAGTCACCAATTTGGGGAATTGCCCACGCCGTTCATTGGTGACTCGGGATACCACGTGATTCTGATTGTAGTTGTCGGACTTCGCTCGCTTCCTTTCCTTTCTCAGTTCTATCAAAATGGCCGAATAAGTTACATGAAAATAATAGTGAATTTGTGAAAATGGCTCTTTCAAGTGAAAATTTATCGATTTTTCAACGTGTATATATTGTAGAATATATCAAAGCTATTTCAAAGAACGGTATTGTGCGAAAGAGAGAAATTTCAAACGATTTCGATCACAGAGATAACATTTACTATCAAGGACGACATTTTTGCGATAAGTGGTCACAAAGACGTTCAAAATCCTTTTGTAAGAAATTGTCTGTCGATATAGAGTGTCAACAGCATTTGGGTTTGTTCGTCTGAATTTACTGAAACTCAAAATTCGAAGTTCTACGGGAGAAACACGAGGAATCATGAATCTCTTAACTATGAGACAAAGCTTTGCTTCTGGCATGCCTATCAAGGATGTCTCCCAAAAAATGCAATTTCATCATGCAGCTGCACCTTCCCTCGAGGGTATTATACAGAGAAATAGTCCTCCTTCTCAAAATCCCAACAGACATTTCCAAAACCCCAATATTTTCAATAAAAATAACTTGGATAAAGATATCCCTTCAAACTACAAATCGTCTAGTTTTCCTGAAGTCCACGTTGAAGAGGAACTTGTGAATAAATCTTCTGTTATGATTCCAGAAAACGCAAAGCACATAGATACTGATGATAGGTTGATGGAAGAAACACCTATGGAAACTGTTTGTGAAAATGAGAGCCCCTCTAGTACAGATACCTCCTTTGAAATGGAGGTATCGGAAGAAAGTGAAGAAGCAGAAAGTGAAATGTCTGATTCAGACGACGACTTCATTGTATTCGAAACTGGAGAAGGACCATGCGAAGAAGAAAATTCTGAGGACGACCTTCCTGTAAATAGTACTTATGACTGTGATTCATCTTCGGATGATGATGAAAGTGGTGATGAAAATTGGGAGAATAAAACAATGGTTTTCCATAATTCCAAGCGAAGAAAGGAGAGGGAAGTTTCTATCTCTGCATCGGAAGATAGTTTCATAGTTTTTGATGATGAAGATACAGAGGAAAGTCCAGAAAAGAAAAAGAAGTCGAAAGGCAAAAAGGTATGAGACTAGGATCTTGGTACAGAATTTTTTTAATGTTGATATTCTCATCAAGAGTAAACCATGTTATGAACTTCTTGATGACGTTCGTAATTTCTTTTAGGTTACATTTGCCAAGGAACCTGACTTGAGTACAGTCCACGTCATGATTAAGTGGTCATTTGCATATAGGAAGGCAAGAAAGGGAATTTGGGAGCAATATGCACGAGACAATGAAAGATTTAGGTTTAGGGTCAGTCGTTGTGCCGATACCCTGAATGAGTGTCTCCATCCGAAACATCGTCAAAAGATATACGAAGAAAGATTCAAAGAGAGACCTGAATGAATATAAGTATGTAAATATCTAAGAGAGACCCATGAAGACTGCCAAATGAAAGAATCATCAGAAATTCATCAATTTGAACTGTGAGAAATACCTTTAATAATACAATTATGAAAATTCAAAGAATATAAGTTATCTATTAACCTACTTGTTTTGATTAATGACTTGTATCACAGTTGATAAACTATTTCATCTACAGGACTATCTGATGAGGAAATTTGTTATTCAACAATATTTTGTGTTAAAAGGTCTTATCTCTAATGGGAACATGTCATATCTGACATCTGTCATAAGCGATTGTTTCTTGGCTATCTGTGATTACTACATTGTATTCTGATTATTCTTTCACTCATTTTATGCAAATACAAAGTTTTAATCAAATTTTTGATGAAATATTCAGAGCACTTGCCTGTTTTTGTGATTAAAAACTAATTTTAAGGTAGTTCCTAAGAATCTGTGATAGATAGCATACATTTTGACCATTTCAAATTGTGTTCTATTAATAATTATTGTTTATATTGTTCATGAAAGGATGTATTGAGAATTTCAAAGTCGATTCAAGGTGCTGAATTTAGTTGTAAGTTCTATAAATGTTGTTTTCTCAATACATTAATTTCAGGTCATCGTTTTCGTTTTGAATGTCATCAATTATATACTTGACAAAATGCTTATAGTTTATTATACAGCACAAAAGTTACCTCATTTTTATAGTTCTTTTCAAGTATTTCACGTTTTGACCATATCCATTTTAAATTTGGTGAAGGTAAAAATTATTTTCTATTATTGTAGCTCATTGTTTTGTCTTCATACAATGTTTGAAATTTCAAAATGAATTGTAAAATGTTTAGTAACAAATAAATATTAGGTTAAGGCAAATATTTTGTTTTATTAGGAATCTGAGTGAAACTAAAATTTCTATTTACATATTTATTGGGAAAGACAATTGTAGTTTACATATTCTTCTGATTGCGTCTAATGCTGCGGTATTTTTTGCTATTTCTATATTTTCTCCCCAACCTGAAAAAGTGCACAAAAACATCAAGAAAGGAAAGATTAAACAAGCAATTTTATATTATGAATTTTGTAAAAAAATGTTTGGTTCTCACCTATACCCAACAATTTCTTATCGTTTGAATATAAACCAACTTGATAATTGGCAAGGATGGTATTTGAAGCAGACTCATTACAGAGTCTAGCTTCAAATTCTCCAATTCCTTTATCTTTCAACAAGTTATTCAAGTAATCTACTGGATCTTTTGGTTCCCAAATATCAAACACAGTTTTACCGTTGAGCTGTACCATTAGAAAGTCTTTAACAAATTTTTCAGTTCTTTCATGACTATCTGAATGTTTTAAAGCAGTTACTACTGCTTTGAAAGTATCTGCTAGTGTTGATTTTTCTACAGGATATTCCTGAAAACAACTTGAAAGTTACAAATTTCCTTATTTCAAAACTACTTACAGATGTCAATACTAAGTCTGTAAGACCCAAATGCTTAGCAACATGAGAAAGCATCTCATCAGAAGTTAAATATTTGATAAACGAATTTGTAACATCATCTGTATAAATTTTGCTAAATTCTTTCTTCAAGTACTGATTAATTGTGTCCTCTCCCTCTTCAATTAACTCTTTATTATCTAAAATTTCTAGACCTGCAAATGGATGTTATTAGGAGAACAAAATCCTTCAATTGTATGCACTCTACCTTCATTTTGTTTCAAGTTAACATAAGATCTATGAGTAAGAGCTCTCTTCAATATGTCCCGTTGAAAGTTTTCTCCTAATCGTTTACCAAAAGAATACAATTCTGCTTCATAATTCCATTCTAAAAAAGAGGATCTTGGGTTTGGGACTTCTGGCCCAAGCTTGTCCTTTCTTTTTTGCAATTCTCTTAAAGTTGGAGCGACCCAACGTTTTATTTGCCTTTCACCTAAGAAAAGGAAACAAAAAATAATATTTGCATCTTGAATTCATTACAAACCTATCCTACTGTTGAATGAAAAAATCTGTCCAAGTTTTTCCACATTTCTTGCTGAACTTCTGATGAGAAACATTATTATTTTGATATAAATTAAATCTTATTCTGAATAAATAGATCAGTATAATTTATTTGAGGTTAAATCGAACAATGTTGTAGCTATTTCTATGGTGATATGAAGGTCTATGGCTACATAGTTTTGTCAGATTTTTAGTTTTTCCATAATCTTAATTGGAAAAAGAAGTTTCCCATAAGTGATAAAAATGAATGGGTAAATTAAATTTGATTGTTATTTAATTTATGGCATTTTTCATGAAACCCAAATAAACCAAGTTAGGCAGCCAATGATACTGATAAGTGTAAAGAGATAAAACATTCCAGACCACAAATTCCCATTACCAACCGCAAAACCGAAATTTCCAAAGTACAAGATGTGTCATGTGTCAAAGTATCAAAATATTCGCAATTGATTTGGCTCGCCCTTAAGTAATCATTATTAGTCGTTTAATTAATTTTTCACGTCCTAATTGTTATTTTCATTCCTTGGACGTAATGTAATGTGAATTAAATGAATATTCATCTATTTTCGGCGCTGCTGCTAGGCGAATGACGTTAATTCTTAAAAACATCGACTGTGAAAGTGTTGTTTATCTTATGTAAATAATGTTTTTCGATGTATATTTATGTAGGGATCTTTGACTATGTTAGAAATTCATGAAATTTAAGACAATGGCATCATCTTACAACGCAGATGCTGTGAGCACTTGTAGTGAAGCCAGTACTCTAGTTGATGGAAGTGTAATATCAAATGTACCTGACCGACATGGATTTCTTGGAGGTACACAGTATTCCTCAGAACCCAGACAAGGCCCACCGCCAGAAACAGTATTACGTAGGGAAAAGAAATGGTTGAAAATGCTTTCCTTATGGAATTTTTATATGGATAAAAATTATGCCAAAGTTAGAGAGAGATGCAGAAAAGGTATGTGGAAATTTAAGAGTCGAAATTTCTTTTCACTCTCATATTATAGGCATTCCGATGTCGATAAGACCTAAGGCTTGGTTGTATTTATGCGGAGGTCGTATTCTTATGGAAAAATTTCCCAACAAGTATGAGGATTGCTTGAGAGACAAGGGCGATCAGAAATGTTTAGATGAAATCAAGAGAGATCTCCACAGGCAGTTTCCCACACATGAAATGTTCAGTTCGGAAGAAAAGCCTGGGTGAGCTTTCAAATGATAGGGAATGTTTGTATCTGTTAGATCAATTTATTGAATTTTTCTCAGATTTGTGCATTTCTTGCAGGCAACAAGAGCTGTTTAATGTTTTGAAAGCGTACACAGTTCAGAATCCTAAAATGGGGTATTGTCAAGCACAGGCCCCCATCGCAGCATTCCTTCTTATGCACATGCCTGCTGAACAAGCGTTCTGGTGTCTCGTGAGCATATCAGATAAATATTTGGAAAACTATTACAGTCCTGCAATGGAGGTAATTCAGAGGGACGCCATGATTCTGCAAGGCCTATTGAAAAGAGTATGTCGCCCTGCTTACAAACACTTGAAAAAAGTAGGCGCTGAACCTATGCTTTATTGCACTGAATGGTTTTTGTGTGTGTTCACCAGAACTTTGCCCTGGGATACTTTGCTCAGAGTTTGGGATGTTTTTCTATGCGAAGGCGTTAAGATTTTATTCAAAACGGCTCTAGTTATAATAATAGGATGTTTAGGAACGGCAAAATCAAGAAAAAATGCTGCAGGCCTCTGCGAAACTTTAGACCTACTGAGGAATCCTCCCGAAGAAATTTTACTTGAGGAGAACTTGATATATAACATTAACCAGTTGCCATTGACCGAAAAAGATTTTGCTAGTGAACACCAAGCACAAACTTTGAAAATGAAATCAGATAAAAATGGGAATGGTGCAAATAAGAGATAGCGAATTCTTGGATTTCTGAATTCCATATTTCGAGGTAAAAGGGGCCGAGTAGTTCCAGGCTCAAGTATTTAATTGTTTTGATGTTAAAGAGGAAGCAATTCATCTGAAAAATAGGCGCAACAAATCATATGTATATAGGGCACAATTAAAAATATATCCAAAGTTTTCATGAACAGGTAGACTATATTCTCATTCCATTTTGAAGAAAATCTTGTAGATAAAGGAAATAAAGCTTTCAAAAATATGAGAGCCTGAAAAGACCATGGGATGAATGATTCCTTGGTTATATAAATATCAAATTTCGAAAATAAGACTTATGTATCATTCCTAATATTTGTACAGTTTATTTAGAGTAATAAGGTAAATTAATTATTCTATCAGGAACTATCATTCTTCTGTTAAGCTTTTAGGCTTTTTTTAATTTGAATTTCTGTTGGAAGGCATCTATTTTCGTTTATGTTAAAAATTAATAGAATGAACCCTGTCAGTATTCTAATTCATCACAACATTATTTAAAAAATTAACCAAGTAGAAATTGAAAATTTCTTCTTAAAATAAAAAAATTGAAGTTTATCTTTTAAGTTAGGATATAAATATACTAGAATTGCTTGTTGAATAAAAATATTCAATCCTTAAGGCATGATTGTTTGGCTTTTTATAAGTGTTTTTCGTTTAAGCTTACTAATTTATTATTTGTTGTTTTTCGGACTAATCTCTATTTTCTTATCATCCAATAACACTGATTATTTCCATTGATGTTGTGCAATTTTATTCAGTTACATAACTTCCATAAATACTCGATTCATTTCTTATTCTGTTGAGTACTTTAATCGACCAGATAAGAAATTTATTTCCACGAAATTGGAAACCTGAAATGTTTGCATAATTCCTTAGTTTCAAGATTATGGAATAATGCACCCACATTTTTATGATCTACATTGTGATAATCGGGAATTGTTGATGAATATTGATTTTTAAAAGTTTATAAAAGATGACGGCAATGTTATAGGAGAGTCGAAGGATGGAGGAGTCAAATTTATATGATGTTTGTATTCAAATATATGTTACACTTCGAAAGTTCTAATTCGAAGTGCAGAACCTTTGGTTTAATTTAATAAAGAAGAAAAGTATTTTAATATATTTTGTATAATCATTGAATGTTGAATATTTTCAATTTTGTATTTAATCAGTCAATAAAGTATTAATTGTTGTAGATCTTATTTTAATGATTGATTTATTATCATTTTTATATTTTTTTCCAAGATATTCGACCTTGCAGTCCCAAGTTACTGATAAAACTAATGAGTTCTAGAAGAGGTTTATTAATATCAACCCATTATGATAAAAATATCACTCAAATTAGTCTGTTAGACCAACTGATTATTTGAATTGTTGCAGAACCTGTTTGGGATGCTAACACCTGAAATCTCACTTTGTTTTTTGATAATCGATTTTCTGGAAACCATCCAGATTAATTTTTTTTCAGTAGCCACATATACAAAATTATATTTTTGTAAAAAAATATAAATTGGGAATAAACTAATTCTTCAGCTGGAAAAATTGAAAAGCAAGACAACTTCTGTTCAATTTCAAATCGATTTATTCAAAGAATTTTCAAAAAATAGGGAACATTTTAAATCAGTCGTGAATAAAATATTGCAGAACATATAAATATACAGTAATATTTGACCTATCTAATAAATTCTTCATGATACACTTGTAAAAAAATCTACATAAGGTATATAATACTTAAACAATGCCCACTTTGAACAAATCATGTACACCTTTGAACTTAATTTTACAAAAAAAAGCTCCGTTTCATAAATATATTGTAAACATTCCAATATATTGTGATATTTTAGAGAGCTTTTACTTTTCTTACTCTTAATTGATTTATTTTATACCTTTGGTAAACATTCAACATTAATTTATATAATTTAATTAAATCACAAGTATATAAAGTAAAATATGTCAAAACAATGATTGTAAGATAATATATATAATCCAAACATTTAAATTGAACGATTGAAATTAATCAATATAACTGATGACTAGTTCGATCATTTCATAAAGAATAATGAAATTCTTATTTCATGCAAATTCACTACCTATTCTGTTTTAACTCTTCAACTTTCACATCTTCACAACCATAAATAAAGTGACAATGTCACCTACCATTTTCTTGACACCTTTCTCCATTCCAATAATTTAAAAAATAAATTAAAACTTTAATTTCAGATGGCTTCTATGCTAATTTGACATTTTAGGTTATACTCACTACAACATCTATCTAGACTATTAAGTATTCTGTTGAGAATTTAGAGCCATTCCTTCATTCAAAATTTCGCTTCTACAGCTTTTTCTTTGTCGTTCTTATTCCCTTCGCCCCTCACCACCTGGATCATTTTGAGGGTCAGAACTGCCAAAGTGGCATCGAGAGGATCCATGAAGCCCCTCTGCATCCATTTGGGGATCGTGACTCTGGCATGGCTGAAACCCAATTTTTGGAGAATGTAATCGACCCCGTAAGGTTCGATATATTTTCCGGCCACACTCAGCAACCTCACTGTAGGTTCCAAATGCCAGGTTTTGCAGGTGAAGTCTCTCCAATCTGTTGAGAAAATGTTCGAGTCGATCGAACCTTTTCTGTTCGGATCAGAAGGACCACTTGCCGGGACTTTTTGTTTCAAGTCCTGGAAGTCCAAGCTGTTACGTTTGTCCCCAACTCCGAGCTGAAACAATAAATCATAATGATAATAAAGGCGTTTCATTCAAAATGTCAAATATACACACCACTCTTTCTTTTTCTCTGATGTAAGAAGTTATGACGTCATGTAAGAAAAAGAAAGCTTCTGCATCAACTGTCACGAATATATGATCTTCGAATTCCGTTATGAAACTGCACTCGACAGAAGGCTTCTTTTCATCTGCAATAAGAGAAAGTTACACTAGGAAAATCAAGTATTTACCATCAACTCACCTGAAACATCCGGCACACTTGAGGTCTGAAGATGTTCCGTTTTCAGGTGCAACTGCAAGCTAGGAACGGCGAATATAACCTCTCTGTTGAGGTTAGGATCCGGTAGCTTCTGTTGGTTACCTCTACCTCTTTCGATGCTATTGGTCGTTTCGTTTCTTTCTCTCTCGAGTGATGGAAACCTGTCAACTTCTGTAAAGGAATTCGTAAGTTATAAGACAGTTATTGAAACAAATAAAAGCCAAAATTTATTAAAGAATCCTTTAATAAAAGATCCCTTAACGTTGGTCAGATATTTGAGCTATCGAAATGGTGAAATTTTGACAGTTGTGAGAAGCTGTTTAACCTAGAATATTGCAAGAACTGTCAAAATGAGGGATATTTTATTTACTTACGGCTGTCCTTTATTTGAGTTAAATACAGGAGGCCTGTATTTTATTACAGACCGCCTTAAAATCTTTTGCGAATGCGCATGAGTAAATGTCAAAATAAGGGAAACTTTATTTAAGTTAGGCTTTTGTTTGCGTTTCGATATCTTATCATATTTAAAGTGAATTAGACTTTTTCTAAAATATTTCGTATATCATGTATTTTGAAGATTTTACTAGTTTATGTAGAATAAGCAAAGATTAGATTTTTCAAAGAGTACATACCATCTATATGACTACTAGCAAAAGTATAATGGAACCATTCCTGCCATGTTTTGAACTGAGGAGGGAACATTACGGTTCTAGACACCTTACAAACAGTAGCCATGGAAAGGTCTGTTTTGTAAGTACTTAGTCCCAAACTACAAGTCAATGTTTGCACTATATGAACATCTTGGGCTGGAGCTTGTTCTAAAACAAATACAATGTTGAAAGAAACTAATCAAAAACCAGGAAAAAATACTAACCACTTGTTGAAGGTATCTCTTGCGCCTCTGTGTTGAAAGTAATGCATGGTTCTTTCAGACTGAACAAAGCCCACGATTTGCTCTTGAAGTTAACCCCGTGGAAACACGCCAAGGAGATGTTGTTCCCGTGCAATTCCATTGTACCTCCGAGGACCGTTCCATATTGGGGTAACGGAGAAGGCATCGTGTTCAACTGTAAACCTGCGATCGTTGCAAGAACCCTCTGCCAATGCCTGTGATGATTTGCCTCGATTTGATAGGCCGGATTCTGTTGACTGGTCTGGTCTTTAGCTGAAATTCGGACAATGATGAATTTGATTAGGTAATGCATTTTTTTGGGTTCATACCTTTCTGCGAATTATTTTTAGAATGCCTGGAGGAAGAATATCCACTGAAGGCTCTCTTGCTGCTGTTGAACTGCTGCGAGAAGAATTCCTCGAGTTTATTGAACATCTTTAGGAGATCTGTTGTGGTGTTCTTCGAAATCATCATCTGCAACTGGTCCCATCCCAAATCGCCATGCATGAAGATCATGGCTGGCCTGAAATGGTTGAAATTGAGATAAGATCAAATTAACTTCATCTTTTCCACTTCGTACCTTCTGGTAGGAATGAAGGAGTCTCTCGAAGCTGCTTTGTTCAATTTCCACTCGTCCCTTAGATTCACCTTCAAATCGCTCACTCTGAACATCAGTACGGAACTTGCCATATAGTCTAACCTCAATTCCAAAGCGTGTAGTTTAACTCCTACTGTGTGATCTGGTTCGACATCGGGTTCTTCTCTTATATGAACTGAAAGTTGAGTTAGAAGTTGAAGCCACAATAAAAGATAGTTTTTAAGTGAACTTACTGAAAGTGTCGATGTTTGCTATCTCGATGTTTCCACCTACAATACCACCTTTGGCATCCAAACCTGAACCCCCCAAACCGAGAGCAATGTACAGATTTTTGTGCCCGGTTGATCCAATGCCCAACCTTCCGTCACTTCTGAACTCTTTCGTTAACCAACTAAAAAAGAAAGGTACGAGTTAAAAACAAAATTATACCAAATGTAATGAATATACGCACCTAACGTTACCCATAACATTTCCCATGTTCATGTGTACGTTTAACTTCTTGAAGTTAACGGCAAACAGCACCAAGGTCTCCCAAGAAGTCATATTCTTATGTTCTGAGGGGCTCTGGTTTTCTTGGTTAGAATCACTGCTGAGACCAATGCCGAACTCTTTCAATTTACCCAGCCTGAGCCTTTCACGGTTAGCCAACAATGGTGACTTGTCTGTCGACTTTGAGCCTCTGCAACAATTGACAAGTTAGGTTAGGTGAGATGAGAAATATGTATTACTTTTTAAATTAATAAACGAATAAATGTGAATTAAAACAAAAATTGTTGTCATACGCAAACATCTAATATTAAATTTACCTATTTTCATGTGATCGATATGCTCCAGGTGAAGAATTATAACTTGAGGATTCTCCATCATCCGTGTGGGTTGCGGACATACTTAAATCTCCAAGGAACATTCTTCGCACTATAGAACGTCTATACCATGCTTTTGGGAACGCTAATATTTCTGTTAGTCTCCTCATGTCATATTTGAATGACGCCGATCCAATGTCAGTTATAGCTGAAACAAAACAAAGTTTAACCCTCCAGGCAAAAGCCTAGAAATAACTTATAGATTACTACAGCGCATTCGTTTTCTTACTGATTCATGTATTTCATTTTTCAATGTTAAATCATCAAGTGGTAAAAAGTATACTCACTTGAAAACCTAATGACAGCCCTGCTTTGTCCTTGATCACCGGAGGACTTCCCCTTAAACGACATATCTTGCTGCTGGAAATTGAGCATCCTAGACCTAGACAAGTGTATCTTCACAAACTCGACATTGATCGACAAAGAATCCTTCCTTTCGCTGTCAGACAACGGTGACCACTGGGACTCCTTGAGCGTAGTTTTCTTCCCACCGTAAGGATGGAAAATGTAAACCGAGAAGTCTGAGAGGCAGGCGGTGACACTGAGGCCCCCAACAGCCGTCGATACGGAATTTGGAAGACCGTCACCGAATTCACTGCAAGTAAACCGTTGAATAAACAAAATTTTCTTTCGATCGAGATTACCTTTGTAGGAGTTCGTCTTCGGCTCTCTTTGAACTGAAAACAATGTCCAACGAAGGAAGCTTGAGGAGGCATTCGACACGGGAGACTGGAAGACAGCTAAATCTGAAAGTACTGGGTTGCATGTGGAAGTATACGATGACATCTACCGGGAAACTTGCGTAAACGTAGTTGCCGTAGTTTGTGTCTTGGTCGCTTGACATCAAAGAAGTATCTGAAAGAATGTAATTCGTATAAACTCGGTCTTAAGGTAGTATTTAATTATCATTTTGATCATTCTCGGAATATGTCGTAATTTTTGGTCCTGAAAAATATTCAGTTTTCTTGTGTTATAAGATGTTTGGTTTATCTATGGGAGATGATTTCCTTTCATTAGGGTCCCGTAGCGGTCTTCAAACATCTGAAGTTCCGAGAAATCATCACTTGGATGGTCGTACCTGATTCGAAAGAACCCTCACAATCAGAGAGCAAGGCTGAGAATTTAAATTTGAATATTGGAGGATTTCGAAGGACAAGAGTGATTACGTTCCGAAATTAACCACTGAATATGGTGTTGAGATATTTTAAGAAACCCACATGGCTACAGAGGAACTTCTTCGTGAAGGAGGACAATTCAAAGTTATGTACTCACTGATTTTTCACTTAGTCCAAATTGCGGTTTAGGTTGTTGTGTTATGAGTTTTCTTATGTTTAGCAATTCAAAGAGGGGAAATTGGGTTTTTTCATTTCTTTCAAACATTGTGACATTTCTGTCATAACTAAAATTTATGAAGAAAGAATTTCTGCAATGGGTGGTTAATTCAAAAACCATTCAATTGATTATATATAACTAGTTTTTTATGCTTTTGTCTTTTTTATTTCAGATCTAGAATTTCGGATAGATTGGTGAAGAGTCTGTTTTTCTCTGCTGCCCATAGAAGAACTACATGAAGATGTCTTCTGATCACGTAGATGTCCTCCAAGATCCTCTGATATGATATTTTCAGTAAATTTTTCTAACACGGGTGAGGTCAGGATTTTTTTCTCTGGGGTTTTTTCCCTTTCCTCATTTGATCAAACGTCAGACCTGTATGGTTTTCCTGTGTTGCACTAACCCCAGCTTGGTTCTTTTTTGTTTCAATATGTATTGTATTATTTTAGCTCTCTCAATCAATAGTATATTATTTAACGAGCAGTAATGCAAGTCATAACTCCCGCAGATGAAGTTTGCAGCGCGAGCCGGAGGCGAGTGCTGTAATTCATCAAGGGAGTTATGACCATTACTGCAAGTTGAATACTATACTTTATCCACAATATACATTCTTACTATCACACATCATTCTTGAAAATTTTTGATACACCTTTATATTTATTTGTTTTTGGATTTCCTGCGGGCAATAAATTCTGTACCTACTGTAGAACTAGCTGCTTGTCATATTTCTGGAAGTGTACCTACATAATATTTCATCCTCACTATCGGAGGTCTTATTCAGAAAAACATTCACAACAATAATTAGGTGTCAACTAAATTTGAAAACGTCAGAATTATTCAAGTGATATTACTCCCATCGATAACAATAATGAGATGTTCGCTCTCTGTCAACCGGCTTGTACAGAAGCACAGAAGTAGCTTGAGATTCGGTTGTCAAATAATTCTATGAGTCTATTCTGATTAATCACAGGGAGTTATAGGCGGGAGTTATTATAACTCCCGCTGTTTGTTCATAGATACTATTAATTGCTCAAATGCAGTTGAATAATGAATACATTATTCAATAGGAGTGGATAAAAGAATATATTTATACCTCCATTTCTGAACGTTGATTTGGCAGGTATCGGTTCCAAAGTCTGCTCCAAAAACTCCAGGATATGGGGCGATATAATCGTCTCCTCAGGCACGCTCTGCAAGGTCATCCAGGCGAAAAGTTGCGCCTTCTTCACGCCCATCTTCTTCGAGGGCAAAGCACCGGCCCCCGTGCCCAGGTTTAAGTTGGCCCTGGCCCCGCCCACGGGGCTTATAGGGGGCGTGGCTCCGCACCTGAGGTCCTCCGAACTGCTGGAGCTAGAACAGGTGGGGGAGGAGCCATAGTTGGGATTGGTGATACCGTGTAGGGAGGTGGAGGTGCGCAGCTCCAAAGGGGTGGAGAATTCTCTGTGCTGGGGCGGGAAGGAGGAGGGTTGGCTGTCTTGGCGCTTGAAAGCTTTCTCTATGCGCAACTCCTCGGATTCGTCTGTGAAGGTGGCGCTGAAGGAGCGGGTGCTGTTGAATGCCTTCTCGAAATCTGAGTTTTGTACTTGGAGGTCGGGCTGATCGTCGTTCTCGGGAACTACCTGGAAAGGCGACAAACTCTTATGTTCGACTGGTAAAAAGTTCAAAATATTGTGAAAATTAATGGAATTACAATGGAGAACATACTTTCTATCAATTAGACAACCGGTGGTTTAATTATTTTTCTCTATTTCAGTGCCTTAGTTAGTTCATTACAGTAGAAAAGCGGTGCTGTAATAAATTCATTAGAGCATCTTCAGTTATATTTTTAGTTTTGTGGTTGTTAACACTGACTTCCGAACCTATCAATTTTCAACACGCGTCAATTCGAATTCTGTAATCTGTCAATATTCATAACAGTTACACCAACTGCCAAGATACAATACAAAAGTCACAAGGATAAAACAATCTGAATTTTTCATTGATTTTCAAGAGTATTTCACAACACTTGACTGAAATAGGGAGAGTATCGTCTAATACTCGTTGCAAAAAGCAATTCGAACACTTATGCGTTAGAATTTAGCATTAGTGTTGGAATAGAAGCCCATTCTGCAATTTTTTTTGGACTCTACTATTCCCTCATTTTGTCAAATCAAAATATTTCAGTTTCGCATAGTTTTTATGTTAATATTTATGCATTATATGTTGGCATCCTGTCGCAGATTGTTTGACTATCTGTCAAAACTTTCAGAGATAATACAGATTTGCCAAGCAATATTTTTTAATGCAAAAATCACCAAATGATAATAACAGAAAATTTCCATTAATTTCAATCGAAATTCAATGAATTAGAGAAAATATTGTATAATACTCGTACAGAAGGCTCATTCTAACAAAAACAAGGCCTATTCTAGGCTCGATTCTAGCATTCGTTCATTAAAAAACTCGACACTTCATGACTCGTTTTTGGACTGTGAACTCTTAGAAGAATATCGGTGCCTTCTTTTATTATAGATAACTATACAAATATGTGAGCTTCAAGTAAGAAGACGACTTCTAGTATATTTTTTTGAGGTTCTAGGACTTCCGGTTTTTCCAGAAGTGACATCAACTTTCGTTTTTCAAATGGGAAGACCCATTTTTTATTGCATAAATAGATTCTCCATTGAATTCTGTGTCTTTTTGATTCCAAATGTTTGAATTTTCCCTAGAAAATTCTCTTTACATGAGGAAATACGAAAAAAAAATCGCAAAAGTGAACTCTGTTGAAATACAGACAACTTCGAGGTTTTTTCATTAAAAATTCTCATTTTTGAGAATCTCCAAGAAGAAAGGCTTTTTTCCAAGAGCGTGATTTTGATAATATGATACAGGAGGTCACAAATTTCTTGTCAAAGTTAACAGAAATTTCCAAAAATTTCACTTGACCGCTAATTATTTTCCAGAAAAAAAACACATTCGGAATGAGATTGAAAATTGAAGACAAAATCGTGTTTTCCTGAATATCTCGAAAAATATTCATTTTGGGATAGAAGTCTTGGACGTATGCTACTATTATTTTTTGACGAAGATTTCGAAAATGCTTCAAAAAAATGGGGTTGTAAAAACTATTTTTTGATGTTTCGTCACTTCTAACTTTGATAAAGAATTTGTGACCTCCTGTATCATATTTTGCAAATCACGCTATCGGAAAAGAAGCATCAGCCTTCCTTCTCGGAGATATTCAAAAATGAGAATTTTTAATGAAAAAACCTCGAAGTTGTCTGTATTTCAACAGAGTTCACTTTTGGGATTTTTTTTTCGTATTTCCTCATTTAAAAAGAATTTTCTCGGGATAATTCAAACTTTTCGAATCAAAAAGAAACAGAATTCAATGGAGAATCTATTTAGGCAATAAAAAATGGGTCTTCCCATTTGAAAAACGAAAGTTGATGTCACTTTCGGAAAAACCGGAAGTCCCAGAACCTTCAAAAAATATACGAGAAGTAGTCTTCTTACTTGAAGCTCAACTTTAGAATTTCAATCCTGAATTTTGTGTCTTTCCTAAAAATATTCTATAGAGCCATATTCGTGAATAACCCTCTATAATTTGTCATCTATTAAACGGTTTCACTCAAATAAATAGCTTATAATTACATCAATTTGCGAAATGCTGTAATACCTTTGATACATAATGAAGCTTAACGTCCATTCCTGGTATATGAAAGATAGTCAAATCAACCAGCGAAGCATACGGATTCATCCTCAACCTAGCAGTCCCAAACTGTCCCATGTTCTTGTCCTTATTCCTCCTCAGAGGATCTGGACTGCTTGCATTTGGCGGAAACTCCAAAAGTCCTGCATCAAGAGAAACTAATCAAAACCACAAACTTTTTACTCTTTTTTTTTTAGCTCACCTGCCGAACAGCTTCGATCCTTCTTCATCTTGGTCAACTTAGCATCCTCCTGCACCGTTTGTATGTCTTTCGTGTGCAAAACGCATTTCCCGCTGTTTATGAACACCTTTACGTCAAGCTCCAAGTCAACATTCGGTTCTTGTGGTTTCTGCGAAACCCCAGAGTTGTTCGAGAAATTGCTTGAGGAATAAGGATTGGTTGGATCGAAGGTGTGGTTCTCCGATAGTTTTTTACGTAATTGCACCTTCTCTCCATCGATATCTAGCTGATCTACCCAATCTATCTGACTTCCTGAGAATCGTGAAAAATATTAATGTGGAGTTTAAGATGTTTCCTATAACCTTACCAGTTATACTTAGGTCTGAGCATGCGCTTGGGAGTGAAGATTTTCTAGTGGGAGGTTGTTCGTTGAAATGCACCCTGAGTCCATTATCGATATTTTTCACTCTCAAGGACGAGGATCTTGAAGGACCAGACGTCGGAGAACTCTCGTAACTTCCTGACATACCTTGACCATTGTCAGGGCTACAATATTGGACTCATCAGTAAGAATATAATCAACAAAAACAAGCGTTAAAAACAGAGGTTAAGAAAGTTCTGTCATAACCCATAAAATTTAATATGTCAATGTCATGTAGAGGTTAATAGTGACAGTTCAATATGTTTTGGATAAGACACATAGAATTAGAAGTATATATGAGGTAGAAACCCTAATTTTTTCTAAAATGCATGGTAGAAACGATTATTAACGAAGAACAATCAAAATGATGAACACTTCTCTTACCTGTCATCTCTTTCCGGCATAGGATGGCTCACAAAAGATTTAGATCTGAAGGAATTGTCCCCTTGTCCCCAAGTCCAAATTTCCTTTTGATGGAAGAAGCTCTAACGCTCTGCCTTCTCAACTTTTGAATCATGTCTCGCCTGAAGTCCTTGTACACCAATTCTTCCAGTTCATGAAGTTTCTTCATCTCGTCTTCGATTGTACCATGAGAAGCTCCCAAAGATCTAGAGGTATCGAAAAGAATCAGTTTTGATATGAAACCCTAAAGGCGTGGACTTGTCAACACTGCTTTTTGGTTTTCAAAACGTAGGTTATGTACCTCTTCTTAATTACATTTGTTATTTTTTATATACAGGGTTATTCACGAATATGGCTCTATACAATATTTTTAGGAAAGACACAAGGAGAGCTTCAAGTAAGGAGACGACTTCTCATATATTTTTTTAAGGTTCTAGGACTTCCGGTTTTTCCGGAAGTGACAACTTTCGTTTACCAAATGGGAAGACCCATTTTCATTGCATAAATAGATTCTCCATTGAATTCTGAGTATTTTTGATTCTAAAAGTTTGAATTTTCCGAAAAAATGGGGTTCCAATTTGAAAAAAACGATTTTTTGATGTTTCGTCACTTCTAACTTTGACAATCATGCTATCGAAAAAGAAGCATCAGCCTTTCTTCTGATGAGAATTTTTAATAAAAAAACCTCGAAGTTGTCTTCATTTCAACAGAGTCAAATTTTGAGATTTTTTTTCGTATTTCCTCATTTAAAGAGAATTTTCTCCAGAAAATTCGAACTTTTGGAATCAAAAAGACTCAGAATTCAATGGAGAATCTATTTATGCAATAAAAAAAGGGTCTTTCCATTTGAAAAACGAAATCGATGACACTTACGGAAAAACCAGAAGTCCTAAAACCTTCAAAAAATATACGAGCAGTCGTCTTCTTACTTGAAGCTCACCTTTAGAATTTCAATCCTGAATCTTGTGTCTTTATTAAAAATATTCTATAGAGCCATATTCGTGAATAACCCTGTATACTCTCATAAAATTTCTTCTATCTTAAATATGGTTTCTGAGACAAGCTGAGTTATCGAAACACAAATAGAGGCCTCACTTAATTAAAGTTTCCCTTATTATGACATTTACTCGTTCCCATTCACAAAAGATTTCAAGGTGGCCTGTAATAAAATACAGCCATATTTATATGAAAGATCCCTTATTTTGACAGTTCTCCCAATCTTCTATGATAAGCAAATTCTCACAACTGTCAAAATGAAGAAAATGTCATAATAAAGTTGACAAGGATTTTCAACAAGCTTTCTACAAAGTTTCAATAGTGAGAGAATTCTTTCAATGTTACAATGAAGTATTCGAATTAAATTTATTGTTTCAACATTCTGGGAAAGGAGGCTTTTCACGAAGATGTCCGTTTTGTTCCTCACCTCAAGTCATTTATTATCTTCGCCTGTTCGTTCATCGCCTTCTCTATGGCTTTGGATCTTGCTCTGTGATCAGTAGTGGCACCGATCGCTTTCAAAATACTTTCCTGCGAAGCTTTGAGCCCATCGGGAGTATCATTATCATCACTGTCGTAGTCCATATGAAGTGGGGGATCTTCAGCACCAGTAAGCATCGTCAAAGTATGGCCTAAGGCAGACAGTTGCTTGCCGATGTTAGTGTCCAAGTGGATATCAACTCCTTCCATCTGCCACTGGACGCTTAGGAACCATTTAGCGTTTTCTGCACACAAGTATAAAATTAAGAAAAGGAGCGTTTTTAAATACACTTACGCTCACCATTCGGTTGTTTTGCTGCTATGGTCCTACTGCAGAAGTCGTATGTACCGTCACTTACAACACAAAGGTTCATAATGGAAGAATCGTTCATGTCGGGCTTCCAATCGTCGAAACTATTCTCAAAGTCGTCAGCGAACCTGAGACACAAGTTCGAAAACTTTCCCTTGCTCACCAGGCAACCTGAGCTGCAAGCTAAACACACCAACTCAGCCAAAGTCAGGTTTGAGGTTAAGTCGACTTACCGGAAATGCTGGTGTTCTCCAAGGTCACCACCACAGCGCCTCTGATGTCCTCGTGGAAATTCCTCTGGTTCCAGTTCACAGGCAGAGGGTTCAAAGGGAGACATATCCCCATATCTTCCACCGTAAGTTGCATGAAGAGGGTGCCCAAATGTTGGGTGCTCAGTTGACTGGTTAACTGGCCCAGTTGGAACTTCTCTGGTGCCTGATTGGTGGTGAATAGCATCTCTCTGTTGAGGTTGGCACGTTTTTCGTTCCAATAGTCGTAGGCGTTTTTGTAATTAAGCCACACCAAAATGGCCTTGTCAATTGCAGCAGGTTGGACGTAGACCAACGGTCTCTTCAGGGTAAGTAGGACGACTTCTTTGTCTTCCCCCTCCACTATCTCGTCCTGAGGAGAATCATTAAATCGTTACTTTTCAGATCTTCAATCAAAATAAACAACTTCTTACCTGGAATGCATTTCTTAGTCCAATTCTTGTGTTGAAAAATGCAACAGGTTGAAATTCTATTTCGGCCTCCTCGAATATTGCATTTCTAATCAACTGTCCTAAGGATAATTTGAGGTCTACTTGAGCTTTTCCGAAGAGTTTAGCAGCAGTACTATTTCTGCTCGCTCTGGAAATGTTTTGGATTCGGTTTGATAGTTCGAAGACAACCTCACCTACGAAAAAATGGGTAGAATATTATCAAAAAAGAAGAATTTAAACTTCATATTGATTAGTAAGTTAACATTGCGCAATTTGTTGCATATATTGGACATAGTTCTTTCAGGGTTGCCGAGTTGAGTTGCGATACAAAAATTAACAACATTAGAGAGTTATCGAAACGAAAATAGAAACCTAACTTAAATAAAGCTAATTTATTTGAACAAAGGACCGAAATATCTAAATAAAAGATCCTTTATTTTGACAGTTCTCAAAGTCTTCTGTGTTCAAAGACTTCTCACAACTGTCAAAATAAATGAAATGTCATAATAAAGTTGACAAGAAATAAGTTGTTTCGATAGCTTAAATATCCAACCAACGTTAAAGGATCTTGTATCACAGGATCCTTTAATAAAGTAAGGCCTGTATTTGATTTTCGATAACTCTCACGTTTTGAATTAGGGATCGAAGAATGGGAAATATTCATATGATTAAAGATAGACCTTCACTTCTGATAATAAAATGAACATTCAACTTTTTTCTCCACCTACCAGTCTCTAGTCTCACAGCAGAGCTGCCAGCGGTTGTAGCTGTAATCTCGATGCCCTGTATCCTGATAATCAACGAGAATAAGATCCTGGAAAGGGACGAAGGTTCCTCGGGTTCTTCCAACCACAACGGTACTGGTCTTTCCCCACCGTAAACCTTCTGAATGACTTCGTTGATTTCTTTCATGAAGACCTTCTGCACGAAAACCAAGTGGTTCAGAAGATCCGTTGTGAGGCTGTGCTTGAAGATGCCTATGTCGGCTTTGGCGTTCAGATAACCTCCCGGTTTGAACACTGCGCCCTCCTGTTCTTTTTGGTCGTTCCTCGGTCCCAGCACTGCGTTTTCAGGAATGTACTCCGCAGATACGTGAATGGCTGGAAGAGATATGCTCGCTTCTGAGGGCAAGTTGGCTTCTGCTTTTTCTCCCTGTGAAACAGAGTGCTCTGGTTATGAAGACCTTAAAAAACGACAGAAGGAATCAACAAAGATGATACTAATAGTTCCGAACCTGCAATTTCGTGTTGAAACTCAATGAATGATGGGGTAGATCAATCGTGAACTTGGCTTTGCTTCCTGTAAAACCCGTACTGTTCACTTGATCCATCTTATATTGGGCTTGTAAAGAGGGCAGCAGAGCTGCTGTTATGCTCAAACTCTGAAATAAGAGGTGATTAATTATAGACTAATTTCTACTTGATTATCTAAAATTATTCTAATCAAATATTAGAGAGCAAATAGGGGCCTAACATAATAAAGTATCCCTTATTTTAACATTTACACATGCGCATTGGCAAAATATTTTAAAGTGGCCTGTAATAAAATACGGGCCTCCTGTATTTAACTCGAATAAAGGAAAACCGTATTTAAATAAATTATACCTTATTTTGACAGTTCTCGCAATATTCTAGGTTAAACAGCTTCTCACAACTGTCAAAATAAAGAAAATGTCATAATAATGTTGTCAAGAAATAAACCATTTCGATAGCTCAAATTTCCGACCAACGTTAAGGGATCTTTCATTACAGGATTCTTTAATAAATTTAGGCTTTTATTTGTGTTTCGATAACTCTCTATTAACAAATATAAGAGTCTTTAACATTGTATGTGCCTGGATTTGGACATCATAAAAGAAGAAAACAAAAGATTGAAGGTGAACCGTAATAAATAATGTAAATGTGTCTAAATAAGAGAGCTATCGAAACGCAAATAGAGGCCTTACTTGAATAAAGTTTCTTATCTTGAATAAAGGACAGCCATATTTAAATAAAAGATCCCTTATTTTTGACAGTTCCCCCAATCTTCTGTGTTAAAAAATTTCTCCAACTGTCAAAATAAAGGAAATGTCATAACAGTTGACAGAAATAAGTCGTTTCGATGGCTTAAATATCCGACCAACGTAGAGATCTTTTATTACAACATCCTTTAATAAAGTTAGGACTGTATTTGAGTTTCGATAACTCTCTATTAGTTCACGTTTTGAATAAGGAATCATAGAATGCGAAATATTCATATGATTGTGCGTTGAAATGATAAGAGCGATGTTATACCTGCAGTATGACGGAAAATTGCATCACAAGAGGCTGCAAGAGACTCTTCTCTGCCATGTTACTCTTCATATAGCTCGAAGAGTAAATGTGCGACGTGTGAAGAGGATGGTTGGGACTGTTAGGCCCCTCTTCATCTGCTTGTTGACCTCTAGACATCCTACTGGCAGTTCTCGTAACCCTCAACTCTTGTATGGTCGAACTTAGTTGCTTGCTACCTCTTGTCACCATTCCGTGAAGAGCTACAGGGTGCTGAGGAATATCTATGTTCACCTGCATTCAAATGGTAAGTGTCATTTAATTTTTTTGGTATTTTAGTCTTAACAATTTCTTTTTCTTTGTTAGACTTAAACCTTAATTGTCAAAAGTGTAATTGTAATATCAGAAAAAAACAACAATATCTACTTACAGCTCCAATAGTAAGTAATCCTGCATTTTTGTCCTTGCTTCGCTTAGAAACGCTAGAATACAACGTTTGCGACTTTCCTATAGTAACTTTAACAACAGTCTGCAAATTGGGCGCTGTCCCTTCCAACAATACGATCATAGTCTTTCCAACCTGACCAGTTATTGAATACTCTAGAACGTTTGGGGAGGTCTTGTTTCTACAGGTCAAACTCGAGTGCAAGCTGGTTATCTCGGCCTCAAGTTTGAGACCGGACAGTGTAGCCAGCAATTTGGTCCTGTGTATTCTTGCCACACCGAAAACAACCAGTTTCGAGTGTTCATGCGGAGTTGCTAAAAAATTTTCATCGTTTTAAAGTTTTCGAGAAACAAAACAAAAAAAATATCAAATCAGATTTATCAGTTATGCATGCAAGGTTTGTCTTTACTTCTTAATCTACAATTTATTATAATCCACCAAATGTTAACTCTTATAAATTTGATTTCTTGCAAAAATATTCGAACCTACACATTCTAATATACCCTTTTTCCTTCACCTCAATATGATTAAAGTGCACCCTCTCTGTAAATAAATAGATACAATGAAACAGGGGATTATCAGTTATTACGGCTAACAAGACAAATTATCACAGAAATATCGAAAATAGTGCGGCAAGATGAGATAACAGTTTAATGACTTAACAAGACAGCAGGATTAAAAAAGACATCCTCAGTTCAATCCATACTGAAGAGAGGTTGAAAAGATAGAAAAGAAGAGTATTCAAAAATAGAGCATTGAAAGTGGCAATAATAGAAGACAGGCATATTTATTAAGCCTCAAGAGAAATAGTTTGGGATAATTATCCTTCGAAAATTAGGAGACATGATATTGAAATGTGAGTTTCATATTCAAACAAACGTGCCTTCAAAACATAAATTTTTCCTTTGCGTTCATCAGCAATTGTTAGATTTTTATTCGTCTGCAGTTCATTAGCTGTATTGCCCAACAAATCACTACCTCAAGATTGACACTCTATGAATTCCATGCGATTTCATGCAAAACAAGTAGAGTATCCAATCGTTTACGCACGCATGCATAACTCACTTGAATCTTTATTTATATTAAGAGGAGGCGTCATCTCTTTATCAATTTCTTCCGATGATTTCATTTCCGTTAGTAAATCGTATTTTCTATTACCTTTGTAATGCTCTGAGATGTCACCACAGTTACCCATAGAAAACCTATAAAAGAATCAGAATAAGACACCAAATTGTCAATATACTCAACCTAACCTAAAATTGGTAAAAATTCGTTATGAGATATTTCCCAAAAAAAAGCATATAACACAAAAAAAATCAAATTAAGAGATGCATTAACCTGTGGTTGATTGTCTTGGTCTCCGGCATATTGCTGTACAAATCTATAAGATGATAAATGGTCTTCCAACATCTCCCAGCGTTAGTTATACTCTTATCAGAAGACACTGTAGCCCTATCCAAGGCGGAACCCGATGGGCTACTCATTGTAATGGGCGTACCAACCCCTTCGTTCAGATTGATGTAGCCTTTAACGCTCTTGCTTGTCGATATGAGCTTCTGGGCGAAGCTTTGAGGCCTCGAGCGTAGGCTTGGAGATGGAGATATGGCCGCTTTGTGCATCTGAGAGGAAGTATAAGAACCAGCATCGGACACCTTTATACTCAGTTGCTTCGAAAGGTCCACATGATGTTCGTGCAGAGCTAAAGCTGAAAAAACAAAATTCTTTTCTGAAAAGTCAAGTCACATTTGAAAAAAAAAGCATTGGGCACAATTGAAGTAATAGAGAGTTATTGAAACCCCTTAACGTTGGTCCGATATTTGAGCTATCGAATCAACTTATATCTTGTCAACTTTATTATGACATTTCTTTTATTTTGACAGTTGTCAGAAGTTGTTTAACCTAGAAGATTGGGAGAACTGTCAAAATAAGGGATCTTTTATTTAAATATGGCCACCTAAAAATCTTTTGTGAACGCCCATGGGTAAATGTCAAAATAAGAGAAACTTTCTATAAGTTAGGCCTCTATTTGCGTTTCCATAACTCTCTAATGTCTTTTCACTTGGACTCAGAAATTATATCCTAAGTTAAGGAATGTTATGTCAGAGCGTAACTACTTACTGGAGGAGTGTAACTTCATATCCAGATGATCGCTAGCGCTCGTTTTAGGCCTGCGTATCTCAGTAGGCTGCTGCTCATGCATCTCGTTTCTTGCGTCTTTCACATTTTGATACATATTGGAAATTTGATGGAGTAGCCTGAGTAGGGGCATGTTAACCCTTTGCGATATATAATGAACACCTATACGGCATACAAAAATGCAATTATTACCAAAATGAAACTATAAGACAAAATTTCAGAACTCACCAACAGTGAAATTGATAACTGTGCTCGTATGATTCTTCAATTGGCTTCGAGATATATAAAATATATTCTCCGATTTCATCATTTCGTTAACGTTCATATCGGCGATCCTTTCGATTTCTATCTCAACGGATATCTTCTCGCAAACGAAAGACGGTGATTCATCTGAAACAAGGACATTTCGATTTCATTACCAACATCACGAAATACGTAAGACTTTCGAAACCCACCAACTGGTATGTCGATGAACAACTTCTGCTTGTTCTTATTCTTCCCTTTCTTTTTCTCTGATTTTCCGTAATCCGCTTCCGAAACGACTATGTCAATTCTCATGGTATCCATGCTGCCGACTAGACAGAAGTTGGATCCTAGAGCGTCTAATGTCGTTACTTCGTTACCTGCAGCTTTGAAAAAATTAGCAATATTGCACATGTAAACCTTCGACAATAATTACATGATTCGGAAACGGTTGTGAATCTGAGTTGTTGTGGTATAACCCCTAAAACCGATAAAATAGGCTGGAATATCTGATTGGCGTCTAGGAGTCTTCCCGAATCTTGGATAGGGGCCAGGGATACTTCGGGAGCAGCCAAGTTTTCCCTTGGAAGAGTATCAGCCTCACCGGAAGATTCAGTCTGCAGGGTATTGATTTTGGATTCAAGACAACCTGAAAAAAAATTTATTCAATTCAATGATTATTAAAAATGCTTAATTTACCTTCTAGCGGTGCTTTGCCAGTATTAGTTGTTGTGTCTTGTTTAGCCATCCAGCTGTACATATCCTCTGAGAGGTTCGTGTTTCCTAAGGTTCTATGAAGAGGACTGGATGGCATTTCTGGGCTTGATCCCGAATTGACTTCGCTAGGGTCTGAACCCATGTTTATTATAGTTCTATCCTCTCTGAGAGCACCGTAACCTTAAAATTACAACATTAGTAGGTTATACCAGATGATAGACTAATTTTGAGGTTAGTAGGTTTGAACTACCTATACTATCATCTGGTTGATTTCTTTTCTGGACAAAAGGATACCCGTTGTTAAGCAAAGGTAAAACAACACTTGCACGACTACTGTTAGGAGGCGGGACATGAGGTAAGCTCTTCTTACGTTTCCTATGAGGTACTAGAAAATCGTAGAGAGCAATTAGTTAGCACAAAAGCTCAAGAAACACATTATGCACATAATGAACGGTATGTTCTTACCAGGTGGAGAAGGTGACATAAGCATACTCTCCACACCTCTAGGTACCACTGCAATCTGTGGATTAGGTCCCGTACCGTCTAAATATCCCGAAGATCTTGGAGAGGTCGTCAATCCTGTATGTTCTTTTTGCGTGGAAATATCTATGTGAACAATAATGAGATTAATCTTATTCGGAAAGGTCCGTGCACCTTCCAGATTGAAATAAAACCTCATTGCAGGAATTCATGCTCTTTCACGAAAAATTTTAAGGTGGCCTGTAATAAAATACAGGTCTCCCGTATTTAACTCAAATAAAAGACAGCCATATTTAAATGAAATATCCCTTATTTTGACAGTTCTCCTAATATTCTGTGTTGAACAACTTCCCACAACTGTCAAAATAAAGTAAATGTCATAATGAAATTGACAAGAAATAGCTCAAATATCCGACCAACGTTAAGGGATCTTTTATTTTATTTATTTATTGTGACAACAGTTTACAGGATCCTTTAATGAATTGCATTTGAATTTCGATAATCTAATATGTTCCTTGATATTTTTTGCTTGATTTGTTCAGCCTCGTATTTTTTTAAGTTACTTTTTTCTGGGGGGGAATCTGTGCAGATGCAATGAAGGTTGGTTTCGAACTGGAAGGTACAATTGGGCACATCTATTACCAATTATATTAGTCAAGGAAAAGCATTGAAAATGAATGAATCAGCCTCTTGTAGTTAGTTTGATTGATAACAATGTAGTTGCTCATTAAAACAAAACCAAACCTAAATAGAGACCTACATTGAGTTCAAAGTGTAACACCGTGAATAACCTACCCGTCCCAGTTTTGAAATTGCGTAACAAGCGTGCATTTTCGTCGGTAATTTCGTGTTCTTCGTTAGCACTCGCCTCCCCATCAGTCAGTGTCGCTTCCTGCGTTTGTTTATTGATCGAAAAATGACCAGGACCGAAAAAAGAAGCGAAAACACAATATAATAGGCGAAAAAACAAGGAAAATAGAAGATACGACCATCCCACAAGCCACAGAAATGACTCGAAACACTGCTGTGACTTGCTCGAACGGCCTTATCCATAAACACACATCGCAAACATAAAAAGGAGGCCACACAAAGGTAGATAAAGCATGTTAGTCAGCATAGAAAAAACAACAGGGGTGTGAAGTACATGAAACAAAAGTCCGCCGGTGTAACATGTGTTTTTTGCTCGACATTCAACTACTGAAGATGAATAAACAATATATGAGTACTCCTTACTGGTCTCTGATATCATGTCCATTTGGAAATCTGGCTTCACCTGAACAAGAAAAGAATCACAAGCTTGAAATGAAAAGTCACTATTCTAAACAAGTATTAATTTTTATACAATCAAGTAAAATTGTATTTCCCCTGGAGTTTCTCTTTCGATTATTGTTTCTTCAAACAATTCATTGCATAATATCGAATGAAGAATGAAAACTACAATAGTATCTATATTATTTCAAATATCTTAATTTTTGATATTGGAAAATTTATTCATTTTTTTTCTATATAATTCAGGAAGAAAAGAATTTCTGTATTCTGTAAGCAGACAGTTCTCACACATTAGTGTGGGGAACCAGTAACATCAAAAAGGCATTTAGGGCACAAAGATCTCAATAGCAAATTACAATAATTAACAACTCTCTTATTGAAATTACCTCAGTGACTTCAGGTATGGCAATCGTTATATTCAACGGTTTAACCCTTGATTTCGTGGTGTGTTGTCCTAACAGGGGGGTGTACAAAATATTTTTCCACTGTCTGCTCAAAACGACGATACCCTGCCTCAAAGTAAACAACTGAGGCATTTCGCTCTCTTTTAGGTTACTTTCGATGACGTTGGCACCAATTTCCAAGTAATATCTCTGCAGAATAGAGCAGAGTTGCAAGTTTGGATCGTTCTGCAGGGTCTGAGACAGCGGTGTCAACTTTCCATACCGGCTCTGTGAAGAAATTAAGGTCATCGATGGTTTCTTTGACAAGACACGCCCCTTTATGGGCGTGGTTACAAGACATTTAGGTTATTTATTCGTTGTTACCTTTGGAAGGGCATGAACTCTTTGGATATCCAAAGCTTCAGCCATAATGCAAGCAACAGTAGCGGTAGATCTTCTGTACATGGTTCTAACTAAGTGGACCACGCGAATTGCGAGTCTATTGCTGGGGTTCATCCAAGCGTTTATAGCTGGTGATGCTGTGCTGAGCAGGTTCCAGTCCAGCCTTGACAACAAAAAATTTCTTATTTCCAAACGAATTAATTTTAAAAATTGAAAAAGTACCTGGTGTAATCAATTTTCCTAGTGATTGGAGCTCTTGGTGGAGCGGCGAAATTGAACCAAACAACTTTGAGTTCAATAACACAAGAAGAAACGTTTCCCATATCTTTTTCTGCACCATCTTTACCGCCGTCCATTGATTCCGGTTGAATTGTTGCAGTATTTCTCTCCTTATCCTTACTTCTCCTGTCACCTTTCTCATTGGACACTTTCGGTGTTGTTGGCCTTTGGAGACTACTCATACGATCTCCGTTTTTAGGTGTTGCAGAGCAGGATCTGGGTGCCGTACCTCTATCTTCTCCCGAAGGATCTGATTCTTCATATCCTCTCTCGGGATCTCCAACAGTGCTACCTGTTTTTATCTTTTTCTTTATCTTGTCTTCTTCGGATTCTTCTTCGAACTGAGACTTCTTGACGATCTAGGAAATGATTGGATGGATAGTCGATTCTATTTTTGTAATGATATGAAACTATTTACCTTCAAGTTTATACCTTCTAGTCCACACTCGAACATAATGAAGCCTATTTTATCTTCGCTATTATTATCATCTTGTTGAACGCTCTGAAAAAAAATACATTTAATATGGAGTTGATGCACCAATAAACATTGACACCACATAAGTTTAGATTTCAACTTACCATGCCCTCGCAGTGGGAAGGTTGCAAATAATATTCGATCCCCCTGTATAGAGGTCTCATTTTCGCAGGCGTGAACAACACCTTCGATTTATAACTAGGAATGGCGGTTATGATTGCGTCATCTAATATACTGCTCTCGTTTTTCAACCTCCGCAATTGGGCGTGAACTTTACCAATGTTCAAACAGATGACTAACTGTTTTTGAAGCTTCTTGCAACTTTCTATGAAAACAGGTTCACCTTTTATTATATCGGCATTGGTGTACGTTTGAAGACCGAGGAGTAGTCTGGCTCTGTTTGCGCCCTTTTTGCTACCTGTCTGCACCACAGCGGGACGATGGAATTTTTGAAGAACTTCTTTGGCCTAATTTAAAATCATAACGATTAACTTACATTTTGAAATCTCGTAACTACTTACCTGTTTGTCACAGTGTAACTTCATAACAATATTGTCGAAACACACAGAAAGTAGGGATACACAGGTCAGATCTTTGACGTTATCTAATGCAGAAAAAGATATGATCTCCTCGACAATTGACACTTGAAGAAAAGTGACATTAACCTGAAAATAATGAAGTTAAGTTTCTGGATGGACAAAATGGACATGCTTGTCGTACCTTTGGAAGGAAAATTGCGGCTTGTAACTGAGTTTTGATAGTTTCTTCGTAACTACCAAGATTAGTTGAATCGCTACTTTCGCTCAGGCCATTACTTGAGTGGCATATTTTCCTTACGTTAGCAGTAGTTTGCAGAACATTCGCAGAAGCCACTTGACTAACACAAGAAGTATGTAGATGATTTATAACAGTCAACGGATGCAAACCGGACACTGTGGACGTCAAAGAATCCACAAATCTAAAACCGATCAAGAAGTTACAAACGTCCACGAATTTTTTTAGTTTCTCACCGTTGTAAAGATTCCAGAAGTAAGGGGCTGACCATCACGTCCAAATCTCCTTTCAACTTAACGATTATAGTGGTTCTGGTACCCCCTTGGGTTGGATAACCTAAAATTTCTTCCTCTTGCACCTCCTCCAATTCTTTGTCGAGTTCGTCTTGTTCCCACGAATAAACGAAAGGACTTGTCGGTGTTTTATTACCAGCACTTGAATCACACCTAGTCACCATTTTCATGGAAGTCATACCGTCCATGACAGTCTCCATTTGTGGAACGAAACGTCCTCCTACAAAGAGAAGGTTAGAACGATATCACCTCAGAATGGGCGTGGTTATTGAATGAATTCTCCACTTACCAGAATAAACCAATTTATTGTCTATTCTTTCGAACAGGGACAAGGAAAATTGATCGATGGGTCCCTCATGCGCACTATCGTTCCAGTTGGAGCACCTCAACTGGCTCAAATGAGTCACGTAACTTGACATGAGCATGGAAGAATCTACAATGGGTCTATTGACTTGTCTATGTAAATCTATTAGAGTGAAATCTTCTTGGCTGCCTTGCGCTGAGACAAAAGAATTATTACTCAAGCTTTCTGTCGAATGAGAACCTAAAAGCGATCGTTGTTGAGTTTCACTAGGAAACGTGCAAACGTAAGATTTTTACCTGAACTCGACGATCTTGGCCCCAATTCGGGATGGTTGATGTCGGAATCCGGCTGAGATGTTGTGCTAGCTTGTGGCCACAACCGTGGACTCACCGATCTATTACTCGGGTTTCTATATGGGGTGGCAAGGCCTTGAACGGCTGATGATCTATGGATGCTCTCGCTCTGGATCAATATATGGTTAGTACGTTTTTCATGAGGTTAGTCGATATCAATGTGAAGAAGGTATGTAGAAAAAACATGGGGTATGACATATTACCTGTCTATTGAGGGTGAAACTTCTATGTTCTGGAGTGTGTATCTCATGATCACTTCTATGGGAGGATAACCTAGTTCTTGTAGTCTCCGGAGCCGAGCCGGGAGCTTGTAAGACAACACCATTTTTCTGCATGGCCGATCTATCAGTAACTATACTGAGCTCACTAGAAAACTTCTTTCTTGCACTGAAAAACAAAATTCAACATTTTTTCTTTCCTAACCAAAACATTCTGTAACTAACCCTTGAGTACTCGCTAATATGGGCTGCCTCTCCTGTCTCATCAAGATACCACCGGTGCTCAAGATAGAATTCCTCAAACTCGAACTTCTAGAGTTAAGATGAAGATCTTCGTCTGCCGAAAAAAAGGCTTCGGAATGATTCTCACTGGACATTGAGGTCGTTCGTTGGACCTCCTTTTGGAGGCGTTCTTCGGAGCTATGTCTTGTTCCTAATGATTGTTGGGACTCTGATTCGTTCAGGGAAATATTAGCACCTGGGCTGGATGCTGATATATCACTGGCAGGACCCTAAAGTGAAAGAAAACAATGCTGAATGCATCCACTATTTTAATTTATGAATGGACTTACGCTGTTGAGTTGAATCTCAAAAGTATCTAGTTTCGGAGAATTGAAATAGTCCACTGCTAATTTGGAATCGGAAATGCTGTTTTTAGGGGTAAGATCAACATCTGCTGAAGTAACCGAAAGTTTGCCTTTTTCTATGTGAAGTTTAGAGTCGCTATCTAGTTTAGCAGTGGTTAAAAGCGGAGGGCAAGTTTCTACCAGTCTTGCATAAGGAACTTCCTTGATTATAGCACTCCTTAAATGGCGAAAAAAATAATAGATAAAGAGGTTGAAGAATTCATTTCGCTGATATGATGTCTTACCTTACAGAAGAAGAAGAAAACCTCCTGCTAGTCTTCCTCTCCAGAGAAGTAATGGGACTGTCAACTTTCTCGATATCAACGGATCTTTCACGTTCCAAACGAGGCATTCTGGGACTTTCGAAGGATTTCTTAAGACTTCCGGTATTGTCGATTTTAACATTTTGCTTAACGACATCTTGTAAACAAATTTCGTTGTAAATGTAAGGCGTGGTTCGGAATATGAGCATTCCTTCGTGTAAAATGCTCTGCCCAAAGCCAGGATATGAACCGGGTTCATTTATCCTACAAAAAAATTTAAACAATAGAAAGTTATTGAAACACAAATACAGGCCTCACTTTATTAAAGGATCCTGTAATAAAAGATCCCTTAACGATATTTGAGCTATCGAAACGACTTATTTCTTGACAACATTTCTTGACAACTTCATTATGACAATTCTTTTATTTTGACAGTTATGAGAAGTTGTTTAACCTAGAAGGTCACCTTAAAATCTTATGCAAATATGCATGAGTAAATATCAAAATAAAGGAAACTTTATTTAAGTTAGCCCTGTATCTGGTGATTAACAGGATGGCCTCAGAATATCTAGAGAAGGCGCAGGTAATGAGAGAATTAGGTGTCAGAGAGTCAGGTGCTCTCTGAGTAACTACATCTCATCTGCGAACCTTCCTAGTGATGTAATGGTCAAGAAAGTAAGTACTGAGAAAAACTTCAGTACGATGCTATGCAAAAAAGAGGATTGGGAGCGGGAATACACCGACCAAAATTTCAAAGAAAATACTGTTAAATGGTATAATGATGGTTCTAAAACCAACACGGGAGCTGGCGCTGGGGTTCACGGGGCCAAAGCCAAGTGTGCACTATCGTTAGGCTCCTGTGTGAGTGTTCTTCAAGCAGAAATATTAGCAATCCGAAGATGTCTAGATATTAATCTAGAGAGAAACTACCAGAATTGCGACATAGCTATTCACTCAGATAGTCAAGCTGCTATTAAAGCACTGAATTCCTATGTCATCGACTCAAAGTCAACATGGGAATGCCGGAGCAAACTCAATGAGGTAGGCAAAAAAAATAAGGCCTCTTTGATCTGGGTTCCTGGTCATTCGGGAATGACAGGTAACAAAGAGGCCAACAAACTAGCCAGAGAGGGTGCTCGGAAACCACTCACTGACCCAGAACCTTTCTGTGGTATAGGAAAATGTACCTATAAGAAAGAGTTTCTAGAGAAGGAGAAAACTGAAAAAGAAACACTCTGGCAGAATCTCCCAGGGTTGGATCACTTCAAAAAGTTCCTTCGGAATTTTGAAACTGCAAGATCCAAAAGATATTTGGATCTCATTAAGAACCAACTACACCTCCTCCTCACTGGCCCTCTTACAGGGCATTGTCGCCTCAGAAAGCACTTGCTGAGAATGGGCGTATCGGACACTGACGAGTGTAGATTGTGTGGGGAGGAGGAAGAAACTCCTATTCACCTAGTCACAGAATGCTTTGGCAATGTAAGCCAAAGGAAACAATGCTTTGGTCAAGACACCTGTAGGAGTGAGGAATTAGCCTCACTGAAGCCTTCCGAGATATTGGATTTCGTAAGTTCTTTGGGACTGGAGGGCGAGCTGTAAAGCTTTGTCAGGGGGCACAATAGACCATAAGGTCGCAGTGGACTGTAACCCCTTTTAACCTATCAAACTAGCCCCGTATTTGCGTTGCGATAACTCTTCATTAAGAACAACTTTTATATTGAGTAGAGTTTGGAATTCTGCAGATCATTCAGACTTCGACTGGCATCAAATAATCGTAATAAGTGAAATTTTTACTTGCAGTAATATTACCCTGGGTTTTCGATGAATATAGTTTCATTTTATTATTTTTCCTTACCTGAACGCTGAAACGTTTATACCATCTTCCAGATCTGTTCTGGTGGGCCTGAAGAACCGTGGTCCATTTCGATTTTCGCCGAAGAAATAACATCCGCCGGTGCAACCGCACCTACCCTGCAACTTGTTCAGTTCGGGCCACAAAAACCAGAGTTTCTTCTGTCGATCGTCGTGCATCCTCAGGAATTTTTGTTGCATCTCGTAGGCGTTCTGATCCTTGACGTCCGCACTGGATATGGCAGATTCTACGATTATGGGTCCGAAATTTACCGCCCCAACTTCTAGCCATAGGTCGTCGGTGGATCTATGAAAAATGGTGTGAGTATAACTTGCGTAATTGGGTTTGGTGATGTCTTTACTTGTGGTTGTATTTTTGTTGTTGCCATATTAACTGCCTCAAGGATGTGCTGAAAGCTATGCAACTCAGGCCTGAATTCACTTGCTTCCCGTGAAGATTGCATGTGGATAATCGCAAAGGGGATACCTAGAAAGAATATTCGGTTTTATTTGTTTATTGTCTCCAATTTGCGACAAATTTGATACAGTGATTGTAAATAATTAAGCCAAGTCAGGGAAATAACACTAAATGCTGATAATCAGCATGAAGGTCAAGGTCGCAAGTTCGTTGGAAGAGGTCATCTAATGAAGTTACTCAAGAGTTTCTCTAAGAATAATTGACAAGAATTTGTTTTATAACATTCTCAATTTGCAAAAGTAGTTCTCGATTTTATTTACAAACTCAGCTCTAAACTTAATGGGGACTTTTTTTTTCCAAGATCACTTAGGGCCGTTTGCACCAAATTCACTTAGTGTTAAGTTTCCCTTAAAATGAACCCTCAACTTAAATTACTTTGCACCAGCTGTCTAAGTGACATTTGGATTGCCAAAACTAACAGTAAATTTAAGTGCTCCTGTAATGACTTCCTACATCATATTCTGAAAATCACACTACCGGAAATAAAGCATCAGCTTTTCTTCCCGGAGATTCTCAAAAATGCGAATTTTTAATGAAAAAACCTCGATGTTGTCTGTATTTCAACAGAGTTCAATTTTGAGATTTTCTTTTCGTATTTCCTCCTTTAAAAAGAATTTTCTCGGGAAAATTCAAACTTTTGGAATCAAAAAGACTCAGAATTCAATGGAGAATCTATTTATGCAATAAAAAATGGGTCTTGAAAAACAAAAGTTGATGTCACTTCCGGAAAAATCGGAATGCCTAGAACCTTCAAAAAATATAGAGAAGTCGTCTTCTTACTTGAAGCTCACCTTTAGATTTCAATCCTGAATCTTGTGCCTTTCCTTAAAATATTCTATAGAGCCCTATTCATGAACAACTTTGTATTAACCAAAAAAATTGGAATTTCAACAAGCCAATCTAACGTTGACTGATGCATGAAATCGTCAAAATGGCAGTAAAGTTAGGTTAAGGAAATGACAACTATCATTTGTAGCCGGTCAGCCAATGAAATGGCTTTATTAAACTAGGGTAAAGTTTCACAACATGAAAAACTAAAATATTACTGGATAGAAATATTTAAGGGTACCTCACTTGAGATTCTGTTGAGTAATGGAACTGTAAATAAATTTAAGCGACTATTAGCTTCAAGAGACGCTTAGTTAACTAATCATTTTAAGGGAAATTGGTGCCAATGGGCCTTATTAGGTTATCTAGAAATAGGAAACAGGTGACCAATGACAAATCAGATAGATTACATGATTCCATTGGTAACCCTGCGATTTGACATTTCAACATATTCAATGTCTTGTTATCGGTGTATTTGATATACCTGTTTTAAAAGTTTTTTCAATGGGGTTCAATATACACCCTTCTGTTTTTTCCAATCAACAATTTATAAAAGTGCCTCATAACCAACCACCTACCCACAATTGAAGAGCAGTTCCACTCTCGACCAGCCAGATA
The DNA here is from genome assembly GCA_038502775.1 of Hippodamia convergens. Lineage (NCBI taxonomy): Eukaryota > Metazoa > Arthropoda > Insecta > Coleoptera > Coccinellidae > Hippodamia > Hippodamia convergens. The sequence continues at coordinate 71,723,230 of CM076609.1, read as the reverse complement.
TCTAAAGCATCCACAGCCACCCTGGTAAACTTGTATTTCAACTTATGGCAATCTTGATTCACACCCCCATCACCTTCCCCCACTTCTTTCTTCGTAAGGCTCCCTTTCTTCTCCAAATCCTCGCTCTTCTTCTTTTCCGCAGCCAATTTCAAATTGTTCTTTGAGTTCCTGTCGGTGCTACCGAATTTCATGTTTTGAGAACCGGCAGCGTTGGAATTCTGCTGGTTCTTGACCATCACATTCGTGTAGAACTGCTGAAAGGCCTGCTGAAGGGGTTGGGTGGATATCACGCTCTTCTTCCGCTGTTCAGGCACCGAGGTGAAGTCGTCTTCGGTCGGATGTATCAGCTCGTTTTCGTCGTCCAGACTTAGAACTACCAGGGTTTCTATGCTTGCGGCTAGGGTGCAAAGTTGCGGCGTTGTCAATTTTCCGGTCAGTTTGCCCATGTGCACCTCTACCAGCCAGGCGTACTCTAGAGTGTCTTGATCCAAGGATCTGCCGACATCTGAGAACATCGCATGACCCCTAACCTAAAATAGAAAGTAGAAAAGTTTTCAGAGGTTGAAGTCATTTGTCAAATTTGACAACTTGACATTTTACATCAGTGACTCATCTCTCCCTACGTCATTTTATCTGAAATTCTTCCAAATTCTCACCTGTATGGAAGACAATGTAATTTTTCCTTGATTCAAATGCTTGTGCTTCACACTCCTATTCACATTATCGGAAACTAACAGTACTGCTGGACTTAAAAGAAGTTGTAACTCGGTTTGCTCATATCGTTTCTTCATTTCGAAACCGAATCTTTCTACTAAAATAACAGGACATGGAGGATCTTTCTCAGTGCAGTGCTGAAACATATTTTAGATTTGAGACGTCATTGCAGAGAATGAATTAAATAGCCTCTGTTTAATTATTTGTCTATCGAATTTCTGAATTTTTTAATTCAAATGCTTACTTTGAGCAGATGCGCCTGAATGTCATGAATAACAATGGAAACGTCAACTTCCAATGGTCTAAAATCTCTCTTGTCGAAATCTTCCCGCAGTTCCAGAGGTATATTATAGTTGCTATCGTCCGGCTTCAATTCACCACCTTGATCTTGATTATTCATCTGTTGCATGTCCGTGAAAGATTGATCCTCACCAAAAATGTTTTCCTACGAAACAAAAACATAAAAACCCAATCTAACCCCAATCACTGGCATGTTTAACCTTGAAATTCATGAAGTTCTTTAAAGCCGTCCCGTACAGTCGTAGCACTGACGGTCCTATCTCCAACTCAACATTGACAGTGTCCGCTTTGAGAGTTGTAGGATCAAACTTCTGAAAACCTTCCGGAGGCCTTTTACGGTTCTTCCTGTTATGAGGGAACCTCATCGGAGATAAAAGGATTTCTTCTTTGACAGGTGTTGAAATGTCAGCTTGAGGTTGAGGTCCCAAGGGAGGCTGGGGGTGGAAAGTGTACATTATGTTTATTGCACCTATGGGGACCCACCAGAAGTCAATCCAGCCATCGCTGAAAATAGATCGTAAGTAAAAACATTACAGCAACTAACGTCGATGCTCTTACTTTTCCTTGCAAACGTTCCTCCATTTTGGTATTAATTCAGTCTTTTTGGTGGTGCTGCCATCTTTCGACAGCAATTTTGAGTGTTTGTGTAGGGCAGTCACTGTGTTTCTACTCGAGTGGAATTCGGGAATGAAGAGACTCAAGTCTATACTCTCTCCCTGTGATCAAAAAATTCGAATGAAAGTTTATAACTCAAACACTCATAAAAAATGAGTCAATAAAGAGTTATCAAAACTTAAATACAGTCATAACTTTATTAAAGGCTACCTTAACATTGGTTGGATATTTGAGCTATTGAAATTACTTATTTCTTGACAACTTTATCATGACATTTCCTTCTTTTTGACAGTTGTGATAAGTTGTTTGACACAGGAGATTAGGAGAACTGTCAAAATGATTTAAATATGGCTGTCATTTATTTGAGTTAAGTACGGGAGACCTGTGTTTTATTACAGGTCACCTTGAATTGAATAATCTAATTAAAATACTCAGAAATTTATTTTTGTAGAAATGGGAGCATCAAATGACAACACTTTTGTGATATGGTTGCTTACCTGTATTCCGAAATTGAGAGGAATTGTCTCTGGCAAGTATTCATCGAACGGGAGATCAAAAGATAAATGTAAAAAGTGGGCACAACAGCCGAACATCGTGTTCTCGAGGCGACTTCTTTGGCCGACTGAACTACAGTCTATCCAATTATACTGATTGACTAGAGTTAAAAGTTCACAGTGCTTCAGATTCAAAGCGATCCGCCAGGTATAGGGGACAAAGTGGATGAGATCCGGCCTCTGCTTTGAAGCCCAATCGTTGATCATGTCTAAAAATGTAAGTAAGGTTAGATTAGGTTAGGTTAAAGTTCCCCTTTGGGAATAATTGAAATTCAATGTGCATAAAAATCAGTGAATGCAATAACCAATGATGTTAAACAATTTTTAAATTACAACCCACCTTGGAAGAACCATTTGTGACTAAAAATGACGTGGATTGTCGCCTTACAAGCGGTTAGATTTATCTTCCACAGTTGATGTTCGTTCCATACTAGAGGATAGTGACATTCCAAACCAAATTCGAAAGTTTCGCTCTTTATGAAATCCCTAAATTGTAGACTAGTGGTCGCTTCTACATGTAGAAGTTGACCGTTTATTTTGTTCGTGTATCCATTCGGTTTTGTTACCCAAGGTATCGTTACCTAAAAATGGCATTATCATATATTTATGATAACAAGCCTACAGATTTCCAGCAGTAAACTACAAATTTTCCAGAATTTCAAAGAAATCAGAGTCTAAGGCTTCACTGAAGATAGAGCTTTATTGCTTGTGGGAAATGAATCTATGAATAAGGATTTGAAAGATAGTGGGGATATAAATATCCCAAAACAGTAATCTGAAGTATATCATAGGTACTAATGTAACCTGTCAATGTCAAAAAGTGACAAACCTCTAAATAGCTTCCTGCCCCTATGTTGATATGAACTGCGTTAGTTTCCTTGTCCTTTGTGAAAAGAACATCGATTGTAGCATCATTCTGCACCAACATCCTGATATCGAAGGATTCCATCTGGCGCTTGTCTCCGGGTTTTGGCGTTTTGGTCACTTCCATCGGAAGGTAATCTTGAGGGTAGAAGAACTTGAAGAGGTGCTCCCTTTGTCGGTCGGCCCAGGGGCCATAACTAAAGTTGGTGCCTGAAAAGGTTAAAGTAAGATACATTTCAACCTTCTCGATGATTACGAAACTTTACTTTTTCCGCACTTGATATCTATCCCCCACTTTGGAGCGCTAGAGGCCACTACATCACCATTGGGAAGAGTCACAAGAACAGGTTCTTCAGGAACAAGTCCTGGTTCGTCCATGTAGAAATACAGCTCCATGTTGTTGGATTGCAAGAGCACAAATCCTTCTCCCATATACCTTGGCGGTTGATCAGTTAGACCTAAAAAAATCAGAGTTATCGAAACTCAAATACAGTCTTTACTTTATTAAAGGATCCTGTTATGAAAGATCCCTTAACGTTGGTTGGATATTTGAGCTATCGAAACGACTCATTTCTTTTCAACTTTATTATGACATTTCCTCTATTTTGACAGTTATAAGAAGTTGTTTGACACGGAAGATTGAGAGAACTGTCAAAATGAGGGCTGTTTTATTCAAATATGACTGTTGTTTATTTAAGTTAAGTTTATTTAAGACATCAGTAAGAAAATTTAGTTATAAAAGGGTTCAATGATGAAATGAATCATTTAATCAAGATAATTACAAATTTTTGTAAGAATGAGAGATTCAAATCAGTAATCAGTATAATTTGAGGTTATATCTCAATTACTTCTCTTAAACACTGACCTGTATACTTCAAGCTAGGAGCTAACATCACTTTAACGTTTTCACCTTTACACTTAACGAAATGCATGAATTTGTCCAAGGTGCAAACGGCAGGTTTTGTTGAGTAGACAAAATGGGACTCTTCAAATGAAATGCTAAGAGTTGTCGGTATCAGCCGATTCCCAAACACTAAACGACTCTGAAAAATATAATGACGAAAAGTGTTCAATAACTCATTCTTTTTTTTGTAATCATTGAGAACAAAATATATAGGGTGTTTCAATAAAAGGTGATCCCGTCTCTAGCATAGAGAGAAAACTGCAAAATAATTGGGGTTCGTTTAGTAAAAATACACATTTTTCACGATTTTGACGAAATTACTGGCAACACTGGGATGAAACTTTATACGAATATGTTTTTAAAGCTGATACAATGAATTTGTTTTATGCCTGACTCTCATAGAGGGCGCCAGTTACACGGTTCGTACCAAGTAGAATTGAACATAACTTTTCCAATATTAGATTTATCCAGCAAAATTCCAAGAGAACTCAAACATCATTTAATTTTACAACAAGTAGATACTCTTACTAATAATAAAACTTGATACCATGTACCGTTTTCGGAATATTTTGATTTGAAAATTAGATGTAGATGCTTAATTTGCAAATTATATACTCTGTGTTGAAATATTGTAGGATCTCCCAAATTTTCTGTAAATATTTTGAGATGAACTAGTCATGAAAAATATAAATTTAAAGCAAGAAACTGAACACACTATATTTTAGAAATGAAGCATTTTTCAAGCATGATGGTTTTTCATATATCCAATTGCATACTCACCGATGAAATATCACATTTGATAACAGGAATAAGATCTCTCCAAGTTCTTGCCATAGCTGCCTCTGGTCTTTGTTTTCTAACAGAACTATTCTCTCCCAAACTTTCAGAACTACAATTTAAGGATAGTTAGAGAACTAATTATTGTTTTCCATAAAGTCAAAGACTTACACGTTCAGGTGTTCAGAAACTTTGTGTTCAGCCAACACTTCTTTTAGACCAAATATTTCCTCTAACTTCGAATATACATCACACTGATTATAAACATGTAGCTCAAAACCAATCAACATTATAGAAAGCCTGGTGTCTGAATGTGAAAGATCTGCAAAAATTTAAATATTATGATGTTGGGTCTTCCTCATATTCAGAGCAATCGAATGAGACATACCCTCACTAACATCTTTAGGTATATAAGACCTCCACCACCGAAAAATCAAATACCCATCTTGTACTCTTGCGGTGTAGTCATAAGTTATGTAGACAACATCTCGAAACATGATTTTACCAGACAATGCGTTGAAGGAAAAGGAACCTTAAATTATAAAGAATGAGTCAAGTGAACAATATCTTCTTCTATTCACATACCTATCTTAAAATACCCTTCGCTGATGAATAAACGGTTGACAATTTTTGTTATAATGTATCCAAAGACTCTTGAATTATAGTATGCAATATAAACAACCCAAGAAACTGCGAAGACAAGGGATGCAAGTAACATTAGGAAATTCGAATCCATTTTGATTTCCTTGAAAGTTCCATGGTTTGTAGTGTTGAGGCCCCATGACATTGCCTCGGGGCCTTCAGTAGTCAAAAACAATGTATTATTCATTATAGCAGTTGAAGAAAAATGATTCACTTTAATTTATTTCTCATAGTTTTATCAGGAAAGTAGGTATATTTCAATTACTCCAATCATATCTCTCACTTCCACTGATATAAAACACTGAATCTATCCGTTATTTATGAGTTTCATTCGGAAACTGATAAACATTTTATCTGTAAATAGACAATTATAAACGCTATTTTCACGTTTAAATATTTGGGATTCAGATTTATTATCATTATCTGATATTGGACTTCAAACTTCAGTGGCAGTTCATCCTTTTTTGACGTTTACTGAGTTTTGTGTTTTGTTTTTATTTTTTTTTGAACTTCTCTGTCATTAAAATGTCAACGCTTTTAATCTACTTATGTTTGAAAAAATTTTATTTCGTACCAATGAATATTCATAACAAATGAAGAAAATGGTATAAGGCTGAATTTTATTATGAATGCATTTTCCAACATTTATGGTTGTTTATTCAATCTATTGTAAATTACGGAGACTAACATCTGAAAAAAAAGAGAAGCATAGATTGAAATCACCTTTTTGTTCTGTGATCAGGGGTGTTCTGTGATCTTACACTTCTTTCTGTGGTAGTGAATGTCTCCGTACAGGGGTAGGTCAGTAATTATTAGAAGTTTTTTCAATCCTTATATTCGTGATTCGTTCATTTGATTCCTGAGTATGGTGATTTTCGGAAACTGTGCTAACATAATGATAACAGAAAATTTTTATTCAATCAAACATACTTTTTATGGGTAAAAAATTAACAGCTTAGACCGATTTTTTCCATCGGCAACGTGGCTTACATCTCTATGACGTCATGGAATTACGTTGACATGACATTTTTTGGACGTAACGTCCTCCCAGCGTGACCAGATTTAGTAGAAAACTACTTTTTTAGTAGATTTCCCGCAATTTCATTAGATGTTTAGTAGTTAGGAATCTGTTAGTAGATTCTGGTAGTTTTAGAGGTCTACTAATCACGCTTATAGATGGCACTAATGCCAGTCAAAAATGCTCATTCGGTACTTCCCAGATTCCCTTCCCCTTCCTAGAATAACCTAATTTACGCCATTCACGATATTTGCCGTCTACGTAGTACGTGTCTTTTGTTCGATTTCGCCATTTGCATTTTCAATATGAAAAAAAGGTACGAATAGTCTGATAGATCTGAGTGGGAACAGAATCCTCAAATTTCATCCAGGCTCTGCAAAAGGAAAGGAAGTCAAAATGAAGACGTTGCTTTTTGCAAGGCATGCAATTGCAATTTGCTTTCTAGATTAGCTTCTATTAAAGAACATTCTTCAACAAAAAAACATATGAACAACATAAGTGTTTCTAGTGGATCTTCGAAGATTATATCTATCAGTTAAACACATCGAAGTAGAATATCCCGAAGGTTGGATATGTTTTTTTAGTTGTCGAACTTGAATTTTATTGCCAATCTCCACATTTCCAGGCAGCGCCATCTGCGAACCATTATCGAAAACTATAAGTAGATAATTAGTAGCATTGTATAAAGTTCTTTATACAATGTTAGTAGTTTACGTAAAGAAGTTGGTAGGATTTTGGTAGATTTCTCCGGCAAGTTTAGTAGATGTACCACCCATCAACCTGGTCACGCTGCGTCCTCCTCCCTTGTCTCGTCCCGCACTCTTGATCAGGCACGAGTTCTGTCGGCCATTTTTATTGAAGGTAAGTCTTTTTAACACTTTTTTCTGCTTTACTTAAGTCTTTTTATTTCGATCAGTATATACATGTAAGGTCTCTAACAAAATAGTCCGTTGTATCGACTTTGTGATAGTTGATTCTGCTCATTGATTTTTTCAATGGCTTCTTACATAATTTCATCTTAACCAAGCCTGAAACCTTGTTAATTTTTACCGATTAGTTTCAATTGATTGTTTTACTCGGCAGTAATACTGATATTCAAGCTAATTTCCTTTCGTTTTATATGAGTCATTCAGATCTAACGCTATCTAGATCTTCAAGCACTTCATCGTTTTTTCATTGTATTCGGAATTAAGAATATTATGTAATTTTGGGAAGAAAAGCCTAAAAGTGAATTTATTCTAGGGGGCTAGAACAAAATCACAATAAAAATGTTCCTTTCACTTCTTCCAAAAGCATCTTGTCAATCCCAGACTGCTGTTGTACCTTCAGCATCTCAGGAAGCTCCAAAGATAGGCCTTGTTCAATCTCTGACAGCTGGAAGAACTATTGCTGCAGCTTCTGTTGCCCAAGGAGACAGTTGTGAATTTGGTTCATTACACTATTTCGCTCTTTGTGGTCTTGGAGGTAAATTCAACCAGACCTAGGATATAATTTATTACTTGCATTTCGATTGGCATGATTATATCATTTCCCATCAATTATTTCTGAAATCTTTGATTTTTTCTGCATATTTTATTGAGATCTGTGACAATTTTGCACTTGGGACCTACACTCAAGTACGTTGTTACTCATATTGGTCTCGGGAAGGTCTGAGAAAGGTCTTAGTTGGCCCCAGCAGGGCCCCTGTATATTGCAGGATGGGAGAACCAGAAATGGGCTGTCTCAGGATTTAACCGCAGATGGCTCTTCGAGCTGGAGGTGTGACTTGAGATGGTTTGGAAACTTCCATGACCAGCTATTTTAGTCCAATCTGCAAACTGAAAAATTAATTTTCAGAACTCAATTCAGACTAATCTGTCACAGGTCTCGAAATATGTTGAAAATCTCGAGATTTAAGATATCATTTTGGGAAATTATGAATTTAAACTCTGAGTTATATAATTTCTTTACTTTTTCAATTTGATATTACACAAAGAATGTTTTAGGTGTTTTGTCTTGTGGTATCACTCACACAGCCGTTGTACCTCTTGATCTTGTAAAATGTCGTATCCAAGTCGACCCTGTGAAATACAAGAGCGTATTCAATGGTTTCAAAGTTTCTTTGGCGGAAGAAGGAATGAGAGGATTGGCCAAAGGATGGGCCCCCACATTCATTGGATACTCTATCCAGGGTCTCTGCAAATTCGGTCTCTATGAAGTATTCAAGGTGTTATACTCAGACTTGATTGGAGAAGAAAATTCGTACCTCTACCGTACCTGGTTGTACCTCACTGCCAGTGCTTCAGCCGAATTCTTCGCTGACATTGGTCTTTCGCCTTTGGAAGCAGCCAAGGTGAAAATCCAAACAACACCAGGTTTCGCAAACACCCTGAGAGAAGCATGGCCCAGAATAATGAGGGAGGAAGGTGTCAATGGATTCTACAAAAGTAAGTTGAACAACGACCTCAAAATTATTTCATTTCAATTCAAACCATCCCCTAATTTCAATCAGTTTAGTGATTGTTGGCAGAAATATGACAGTTGGTAGCAAGATATTCAGATAGCTGAGGCCATTGACTTCATTTCTATGGTTGAACACTTTAGTTTTCCAGTAGTTCTAATGTCATATGTCAGAAAATTATTACAAATCTATGAATCTTAATGAAGAAAAAGCTTTTTTTACTATCATTGAGATTTGATGAAGCTTGATTTCAACTTTAGGAAAGAATATTCTCATACTTAACTAATTTCCTCCTTTTTACCCATGATTAAAACTACACATCCCAAACATCAGAGACTACAATGTCCATTTGAACTTTCAAACTCCTTGACGATGAAACCACAACGCCTTTCTAAACCCTGTGACAATCTTGCACTTGGGGCTCACTTGACGGGTACCTGGTTACTCAAAACAGCCTCGGGAAGGTCTGAGGAAGGCTATCAAGGTCCCAGCAGGACCCTCGTATGTTGCGAGGTGGGAGAACCAGGAAATGTGGTTGTGTAGGGATTTTTAAGCCCAGGAACCGTCCTTTCGGGGACATGAGGTGTAGCCCTACGCAATTTGGAAACTTCCATGGCCAGCCGTTTTAGTTCAATCTGCGAGCTGATGGTCCTAACCTAGTTATCGACTGTCAGAACTCAATTCAGACTAATCTGTCACAGAGTTTACGATTCGCGTTTGGTTTTGTGAGAGCCAAAATGTTTGCAGCTTTACGTTGGAGATGTTTTGGTTTTTTATGTCGACAAGGGGTTTTTTTGTTCGATAGGAATTGTTTTCACAGGATGAAGAAAAGGGATTAAATTATGATAATGTTTTTATGAGTGTTTCGTCGTGAATTGATTGTGGTCTTGTGCTAAACCGGTTTTATCGCTGCTTTAAAGGTTTGGTGCCGCTATGGATGAGGCAAATCCCATACACGATGATGAAGTTCGCCTGTTTCGAGAGGACTGTCGAGCTCCTGTACAAACATGTAGTACCCAAACCTAGGGCGGATTGCTCGAAGGGCGAACAATTGATTGTAACCTTCGCTGCTGGTTACATTGCTGGTGTTTTCTGCGCAATCGTCAGTCATCCCGCAGATACCGTTGTTTCGAAATTGAACCAAGAAAAGGGTACCACCGCTCTTGAAGCCGCTAAAAAGTTGGGAATGGCTGGTCTGTGGAAGGGATTGATGCCAAGGATAGTTATGATTGGTACTTTGACAGCCTTACAGTGGTTCATCTACGACGCATTTAAGGTTAGTTTTTTTTTCTTTTTTTTTTAATTAAATGTTCTACAATTTTTTTTTTTTTCTTAGGTTGCCATGCGCATGCCAAGGCCTCCACCACCAGAGATGCCCGAATCACTCAAAAAGAGGTTGGAAGCAGAAGGAAAGGCTATAGCTTAAGTCTTAATTTAAATAAGATTAAAACAATTGTTTAAATCAATTTTCACTACGAGACATGATTCCAGTATTTAAAGGTATTTTAAAAACGAAACCAGAACCTGTTATCAAGATGTACTTCGTGAATTGGGCCAATATGAGATCGTCCATAATTTTTTTTTTTGACACTATCAAAATCCATTTATTTATGTCTTTTAGATTGTATATAGGAGAAATAAATAGTGTTAAAATTTGAGTCCTAAGTCTTATTGATGAGCACTAGGTCCTTGAGACTTTCATAAACCCAGTACCATTCAGTAATAATTCTTCATATACTAACAGAAACTTCAAAACCCAGAAGGAGCTTTTTTAATTTTTTTTTGGTAAAACATAGACGGTATAGCAAGGAGTAAATGATTACAATTTGGAGAAAAAATTTTTTCATGCAAACATTTTTGTAGTCTTTTTTGCGAATTTTTAAAATTTTACAGAAAACTAGCTGTTTGAGATCCAAAGTAGATATACAGGGTTATTCACGAATATGGCTCTATAGAATATTTTTAGGAAAGACAAGATTCAGGATTGAAAGTCTAAAGGTTCATATAATAAGACGACTTCTAGTATATTTTTTGAAGGTTCTAGGACATCCGATTTTTCGAATGGATAGACCCATTTTTATTGCATAAATATAAACTCTATATTTTCTCGATAAGATTTCTAAAAATTTCACTTCAACGCTAGTTATTTTCCAGTAAAAAAACAAATTCGGAATAAAATTGAAGACAAAATCGTTTTTCCCGTATATCTTGAAAAATATTTTTTTTGGGATAAAAGTCTTGGATGCATGCTCCTATTATTTTTTGACGAAGATTTCGAAAAAATGGGGGTTCCCATTTGAAAAAAACGATTTTTTGATGTTTCGTCACTTCTAACTTTAACAAGGAATTTGTGACCTCCTGTATCATTCTGAAAATCGCGTTATCGGAAAAGAAGCATCAGCCTTTCTTGTCGGAGATTTTCAAAAATGAGAATTTTTAATGAAGAAACCTCAAAGTTGCCTGCTTTTCAACAGAGTTCAATTTTGAGATTTTTTGTTTGTATTTCTTCATTCAAAGAGAACTTTCTCTGAAAATTCAAACTTTTGGAATCAAATAGACTCAGAATTCAATGGAGAATCTATTTATGCAATAAAAAATGGGTCTTCGAATTCGAAAAACGAAAGTTGGTGTCACTTCCGGAAAAACCGGAAGTCCTAGAACTCTAAAAAAATATACGAGAAGTCTTCTTCTTACTTGAAACATTCCTTTAGAATTTCAATCCTGAATCTTGTGTCTTTCCTAGAAATATTCTATAGAGCCATATTCGTGAATAACCCTGTATATTATCTTTCAACAAGTCAAGGGAAGATTAAAAATGATAAATACGAGTGACAATAATCTATTGATATAATATATTAATAAATATTTCTTAAAAACTATATTCCATAGATATAACTATTACAGGACTAGACTTAAAAAAATTTTTGGTTTGATGTAATACTTAGTTCAGTACGTATTTGCAGTGGTAATCACAAAATTCATCAAAGGTTATTGAAAAAACCATCAAGAGTATTCACAAGTCAAAACACAGATCTTTCAATACATACAAGATCCACAAATAAAATATATAAAATAAATATGGCATTTAAGGACTATTTACAATGTTTGGTTACTCTAAAAAGATATATACAGTAGTTTGTACTATTCACAAGATTTTTTAGGTTAAGCTGCTTCGGAGAATAACAAAAGTCGTTAAAAATAAAATAGTTAAAAGAAGTAGAAAAAACTTTAAATTTCATCAATCTTCAGAGACGCGAATTTTTACAAAATCAAGAACGTTACAAATATTTGACGTTCACAACAATTAAACCTCGAATAAAGTAATCTAATTGGGGTTTTTGTACCAGATGAAATAATTTCTATCTTTCTAAAAGTTGGATTCCAACTAATCCAATGTTGTATGGGAATTTTTTTCATAATGTTCTTGACTTTCGTGAATATTTATAAATAATTCGAAGGGGACCTGCCCCTTTTTTCACAGATCGATTCTTCAGGGGACTAAGCCTTCAGAATCCCCAGAGTTTGACTGATACAACGGTCGACAACTTCATGGGTCACCTTATGAGCCAAATAATAATGTTTCATCACGAACTGTTTCTGACACACTTCGCAAGTGAAACTATTCTGTTTTTCGTGCGTTTTCTTGTGTTTCAACAAGTTGTCATTCCTAGAGAAAGATTTATCGCAGATGTTACAGGTGTAATTTTTCTGACCGCTGTGAGACGTCATATGTCTTAAAAGGTGCTCCTTCCTCATGAACGACTTATTGCAGTGCTCACATGTGTACGGTCTGAAGCCCGTGTGCAGCTTGATGTGTTGATATAGGTGTTCTCTCCGTTTGAAACTCTTATGACAGATGTCGCAAATGTGCAACTTTTCCACAGTCGAAGAATTCTTGAAAGAACTGGCAACGTTCTCGTTCTTAGCCACCTCTTGTTTGCTAGCAGGAGGGATGAATTGGGCGGAGTTTCGATAAGCCCCGCCTCCCAAATCCCCATTTAAAGCATTCAGATTGACCGTCGAATGCTCATTATTGGTTGAACTACAAACGGTGGGTGTTGCTATATTAACAGGGGTGCCAGATTGATTCGTATAGCTGATATTTCCAGAATTTTGATGAAAAGGGACGAAATTCGAAATAGGAACTTGGTAATCTTGCACAGCGTTAAAAATAACCGTTGGGTTGACGTTGACTGGAACTTTATCTTCCAATTTTGTGTTGTTATAAGTGAACTTTTGGTGATTTTGGGTACTCTTGATATGGGGAAGTTTATCTGGGTTCGCCTCAAATGTATTCTTATTCTCGTTTTCGGTTAAATCTATCTTGATGATCGGGTCCTCTGATAATTTGGTTTCTTTGACCCGTTTCTGTTTGTAATTGTTATTGTTCTTCATTATTTTTGGCGTAGAGGCTTGAGTCATTATAGATTCGAAATCCAGTTGACTTATATTTATCACTTCACCGTTTGCATTGACGACCACATTATTTATTGTTTCTTGCGGTTTTTGCTGGGTTTTTACAGGAGACGGGGCTAAATTGACAGTATTCAAGTTGTAAGCAATCTGCGAGTGTTGAATGATCTTACTTGGGAGTTCAGAGGATTTCAGCTGGGATTTTTGATCCACACTGTGCTGATTAGTTACGATGGTAGCCTGAGGTAACTGGACAGTATAATAAGAATGTACCTATAAAAAATATTGAAGGAATGAAGTAATGAAAAATAATTATAAAGTATGAGAAGGTTCAAATAAATTGCTATATATTAATGAAAACAAATAAAGTTATATACCTGTTCAATTTGTGATTGGTTCTGATGATGATTTTGTTTTGGACTCTCATTCACCGCACCAGTTATAGTGACATAGTTTGATATCATGGAAGCATTTTGATGACTTTGCGATGGAGCTGCTACTTGTATCGGCTGGGTACTAGTGACTACTTGATTAGAAGTTGATACAATATCTAAAACTTCTTGGTCATCGGTATTTCTAGCAGTAGTTTCTTTTATATAAACCTGCAATTGTTGTAATCCTTGAATATAGACATAAGTTGTCTTTTTAATGAAAACGAACCTTTCCAGACTTCTTGAAGTCCTCAGTGTATCGAAAGTTTTTAAAATAGCTTGATAACATTGTTTCTGAAGAGACACATTCTTGTTTGAATGAGTAATATGATTCTAGGGATTTCAAGCATTTTGAACATACTACTTTTGGAAGAAAATCGTGTTCGTAAACCTAGAAAAGAGTTGTGTTTACTAATGAATTTATCCCAATTTAGAGTTATTTCATGGTGCACAGATTATGGCAATTTCTTGAGAAATGAATCAAGTACAACACACATGCATAACAGAAAATTGTGGAATAATCATTAACCGATTTCGCTTTCCATCACTTACAGTAAGGGAAAGACACGATTGTATTTTATTTAAGAGCTGAATTTTTCTTCCCTCTTCTTGGAATATGTGCGTTTTTTCTTTCTGTTGATTGGTAGCACATAGTCTACACAGTTCATAATAGTTAACCCTCTTGTAACCAGACATTGTATCCTGAAATGTTGAAATTCACGGGGATTTATTTACATATCCACCGGAATAGTTAGTTTCATTCCATTTCGGCTTTTATTTTAAATTTCAACAAATTCCTATCAGAATTTGACATACACCAAACAAATCAAGATTTGACAGATGTGTCAGGTTTTTTCTTCTTTTTCGTGGAAGACACCACGCACTTAATAAAGGCGTATAAATTAATTCTTCAATTTATCTGCTCAGTATCAAATCTGCTCGTGCTGTTGATATTCTTTTTGATATCCTGCAAGGGTAATGTTGAATTTTTCGGTTTTTGATTAAATATCTATGATTTGTATTTAAGGTTATGTTGAGAATATTTGAATCTTCCCGCTGATATTCGAAAATTTTTTGAAGCTTCACGATTTCTGAATTAAGCTTCTGCCTTCTACTACTATACTACAAAGCTACTACTTTGCAATACTCTCTCATTTAATAAAAGCAATTTTTGAACCTCCGGACAATTTTCCTGAAAATTATCAATCTCTTTCTTAAATATGATGAGAACATGATGTTGTGACCATCTATTTCTATAGTAAATTTATTTCCAGAAATCTTTTATATAGTTTTCCACTATATGTCTCCACAATGTTTCATCAGTATATGTCGCATCAGCTATGTTGAGGGTTTCTTTTGTGCATAAGCATTTTTCTGCATCTCCTTTTGTGAAAAAAATTATTATTGGTCAAGGGGCCTCTATCAAGATTTTCGTATATATAACTCTTTTGCGAAAATGGTTCGATGTTAAGAAATGTTCAAAGACAAGTATTAAGTGTCTAGGAATTATTTGGAATTCTAATATTTCATCATGAGGGTAAAAGGCTTTTTTTCGGAATAAAGACCACAAAATTCACGAGACCTTAAAGTGGAAGGGTTTCCTTTTGAAGTTCTCCCTCGAAAATGCCATAACAAGCATCTAAAGCACGGTAATTCACATGAAAATCAGTCTTGCATATCGAGAGGGACGTGCTTTGTAGTTTGAATCGATTGTTCTTGCTACATCATGAATCACCACCAGTCCACTCTCGTGTTCATTTGAACACGGGCTCTTGCGCTGGACAGTACGAAGTGTGACCACGAGTAAAAAAAATCGTTGACTTATTAGCCAGAAAAATCATGTGGCAATTTAGCAATGTTGCAGATTAATTGTATCCTACAATGTGATGTTGTGTAACGAATTCGATTTCAACGATAGCACCGAAAAAAGAAAGTGAGTACATTTAAGTTACCCAATAAACTAAAGATCGAAGTTGTGATGAGAAAACGCGCAAATTTTTTTTACCGCGTAGAGGTATGGTGTTCGACAAATTGGCTTTGGAATGCGAAAGATTAGAAGGTTTTTGTAAATAGAGACAAAAATTCATTATATAAAAATCAAATTACACAAGGGAATTACACAATAACATTGAATCATATTGTTTCTTCCTTATAAATTTTTATTTTATTTTATTAATCTTGAAGGAATTTTAACTTTCTAAGGGATCTTGTGGAAATGAAGAATCTGATTTCTTCAATAACATATAAATGTAAGGAGGAGGGAGGAGTAAAAGTACCCCAAACAGTTCAACAGTTAAGGGTAATATGTTGGATATTGAATGATAAAAATATGCCGCTCATACTTACCGGAATTTTCTGTGAAACTACAGAGTGATTCTCGCCGAGTAAAAATGTCAATATCTTCAGAATGACAAGAGAAATCAGTCTGAGATTTTAACAGAGTTCATTGATTTGATGAAATGAGATATAAGACATTTAACTCGACTCGATAACAAAAATGGTGGATGCGCCGGTTCTTAATTAACATGTTCAGACGGAAAAGTTTCTTATTCTTCTAACATTTTTAAATCTCAAAGTGATACTATATATCACTCGATCTCGTTACTCCACAGTAAATGCATCATTTTCATTGGATGTCCACGATATTTTACACTGCAGGAAGCACACTAATTACGTTTATTTCAATGAAACTCAGAATAATTAAGGTGATTATTGAAAATTTGCACGATTTGCGTTCGGAAAATGGAAGTGACGATGTCAACGAACCGTCATCATGGCTGAATTAAACATATAGCAGCCATGTCGATTTTTTACGCATTTGTGGTAAAACACAAAAGACCTATTCAAAATCATCGGAGAATGAAGAATGAAACATTCAACAATCGCGAATGGAAATGACCCTCGCTTATCGTGAAATCAATTTTTCTCGTGTACATGAATTTGAATACAAGATGTCCATCAAAGTTGAGCAGTTTCCGATAAATATATAAATTGCCAAGCATTTTGAAAACTATTTATTTAGACACAATATATCTCAACATAAAATGAATACCATCCACTCTGGATATTCTTCAGAAAAAAATTTGTTCATGCCATTAGAATAAATGTGCTTATTTAAAAATAATAACAGAATCTTTCGGTCCCCCTATTTTTGTTATGTTCATGGGGCAATCATGCAAACTTAAAATTTCTTGTTATATTCATTGTTCCGCAGCTACTATATAATGAGAAAATACACTTCCCAAAAAAATTAACGCATATTATGGAAATCTCAAATTTATTCTACAACTGAAGGTGTTCTCAATGATAATTATTTTTATCAGAATTATGCATGCATATGATATCCACTTTCAACGTTTTTCTTCAATACAGATGTTTTTTCCCAGAAGGAATAAAAAAGATGATATTATCAGATTTTGAATGTATTGGCTCCATTCTAAAATCAGTTGTTCCCGATCAATTCTACTGATCAATAGTTTTTCTTTCGTTTGATTTTTTACACTCGATCGTTGAGACAACGGTTTGCAAGCGCTCGCCTCCTTCAAAATCAGCTTGAGCAAACTCATGGGGTGCCATTTAGCACTCAGACAATAAGAAATCGCCTCAGAGAATATGATTTAAGGCCTCGTGTCGCGGCAAGAGGCCCAGCTCTTACCCCAGCCCATCGAAAGGCGCGTTTGGATTTTCGGGAGAGCATGTCCATTGGGAAGAGGCCGATTGGGAAAGAGTTCTCTTCACAGATAAGTCTAGATTTTGCCTCTATCATTGTGATCGACGTTCCCTTGTATACAGACGTTCACATGAAAGATATGCCCAGTGCAATTTCCTGAATACTACTGGTTTCGGGGGAGCATCGATTATGGTATGGGGTCTAATATCTTTGACTGCTCGCACAGACCTAGCGGTCGTTGATAATGGAGCTATGAATGCTGATTAGTATATAAGGAACATTCTTGAAGAGCATGTAGTGCCATTTGCCACATACATTGGTGAAAATTTCATTTTTATGGGCGATAATGCCAGACCCCATCGTGCGCGCATCGTTCTCCCGAATGGAATGGCCAGCAAGAAGTCCAGATCTCAATCCGATTCAGCAGGTTAGGGACAACCTCAATAGAAGGCTGAGAAGTTCAGAAAATCATTCAGATACTCTTAATGAATTAGGAATCCAACTCGGAGGAATCTGGGAAGGATTAAATCAGAACATTTCAAGATCACTCATTTTGAGTATGAACCGTCGTTGCCTTGCTTAACGCAAGAGGTGAAAATACCAAGTATTAAATAATTTATCAGCATTTCAGTATTTTGAAAATTGTTCATTTCTCTTCTTTCACATAAGAAGAAATCCTGAAATTTTCTTTCATTTAATGTGTTTTGTTTCGTTCAAAACATTCCCGAGAGAACATAAAAAATAAGTTATAAAGTCAATGTAGAGTTAACTTTCATTAAAATTGAGATTTTCAGAATGTGCGTTAATTTTTTTGCGCAGTGTATGTCGAACACACTGAAAGCTCTTAGTCTTAAACTGTAGAATTTCGATGTTTCAGGTACTGGAACTATTAATATTAGTTATCTTTCTGTTTGACTTCTCAAGTTGGCAAAGAAATTTGATGAGAAAGAAATATAATGCGGGTATATAATCACACCAAAATCGCATTCATATTTTTATCTGATGCAGACAAATGTCGTGTTAAAGCTTCATAACTCAGCGCATTATTCAAGAGCTATTATAATACCTTCCAGTATATCGTGATCACAACTTTTTGATAATTTGGTAGTCGCACCTCTAACCAAATAGAAAACTCATTGCGTCAATGAATAAGTCATTTTTTGGGAAAAAACTATTTTTTTACTTTGAAACGTAAAGTTTAATTTATTTTTCATTCTCATAGTTAGACACGTGGAAATGATTAATCTCAAAGTAATAAACAAAAATTAACCCAGAAATTTTCATTGCACACTGTACATTAATTCCCGAAAACAAATAAAAAAAATTTTTCCTCGTTTCATAATATCCTCAGCAAGCAGACTGAAATAATACAACATATATTTTAAGCAGTTATCAAACCGTGAAAAGAGAAAAGGTAACAGAAAATTATCGTTGAAAAAATATCATCCAGTCAAAACGCTGTGAAAAAGATTATACCGGAAAATGATTCCTTCACTATGGGGAAAATTGATTGTGCAGTTAACCATATAAATAGTTAACAGATCCATGTCATCTTGGATGCTCTGTGTGAAATTACGTTTTCACTACGTAACTTTCAGTGAAACTCAAAAAAGGAAAATGTTGCGTTTGGAATTTTTTATGCTACACGTATGTTTTTTCGCTATATCGGTGAAACATTCTGTTATCATTTATTGGAATTCGATTGGGGAAGATTTATGCATGAAGAAATGATAAGTAAAGCAATTGAATAGCATGTTCTGCTATGGAGAATCAACAAAAAGTATATTAGTCGCATCCACCATTTTAACAAACACCAAGTATTTCCCCAAACTGAAATTTTCCTCCAGAACAAATTATTTATCAATATTGTGATCGGTATCTGTCCAACGTATACATTGAAAGTGAAATGTAAAGTGACCTCATTTCCTCTGGAGAAGCATCCAAGTGTGACTTTCTGCTTGAAACATCCGCCTCCGTCTAATTTGAAATCATCGCAGATTCATTCTCGGCATTAGTGTTCATCACAATGGAATGGGTGAAACTTGCCACAATTCACCTAGTTGGTGTCACTTTCAAAGTGCAGGAAGCGTATGTTTGTCGCCAAACGCAAGAAAGATTACGTACAGTGTCTTATGCAATGTTGTGTTTAGTTCAGCCATTTTGATTGTTACGTGAAGATAAATGGACAAGTGTTCATTGGAGATCAAGCATGGGCTCCCCATATACAGTTGGAATTCGAAGTGTATCATATATTTGATCCTAAAAATGTCCACTTCAACTTAACTGGAATATAAATTTGGTTGTAGGCTTCATGAATTTCCTCCAAATTCTATGCAACAATTTTTTTCTTATTATTCATTGTTAAGATTGAAAAACACCCTAGACTGTCAGTCTAAGGAGTTTCTTCAGACCTTGGTCTGTTCTACCCAGAATGGAGTGTGTATCGGTGCCCTAGATCTAGAGGTAGATGAGCTGAAGAAATAAGAATACAAATAAGTTATTGGTCAATTAAAATTGGCCTTCAAGTCACGAACCATACACTAAAAACCACCATTCGATATTCAAATGAGAATATGTGGAACGCATGTAACCTACGAAAATAACAATAATTTGGAAGCCGCCAAGCTTCAATAAATTGACGTCGACGATATTGAAGAATAATTGGAGCTTGAGTGGAAAATGTTCATTATATGAATCTTCAACATTTACACGTAATAACTTATTAATGTAGTGTATGAAGGTTTAAATGGGCTTCTGATTAAGCGCCCCAATTTGCATTTTACAAGATGATCTTTGAAATGGCGGATGCGCTAATCGCAAAAAGCTATAACTTTTACAAAAAAGTTTGAACCCCCTTTTCTTTATATTGATATTCTTTTCGACCTATTTGTGAGACAATTGTACCCTTACTTTCATGTTTCTCATCATGCTAACTTCAATTAAACCAGTCGAGCTTATAAAATCTCTAATAACTTTTTCGTTTTTTATCTTTAATTTAATTTCTTCTGGGAAAAATGTGATTGTGTGATACTTCATACGTTTATTTGAATATTGAAGCAATAGTCACTGCAATTCTAATGAAAATTAGATAACTTCCATTAGAATTGATTATTGTTTAATGCGTCATTTCTTTTGATTGCTCACTTTATGAATTCCTCTTATCGATCTCATTTTCGTTTCATTCACCCCTTATGCACCACCAACTCTTACCTTATTCATGAGGGATCATTGACAACGAATGGTAGTGTCAACGTACTTTAGAATCAAGGATTCTTTGCTATTTAAGTTATTTCAACGAGTATATATCTTTGCAACGTCATACACCTGCCCCTTTGGATACATTTTCTGAATTATTCATTAGATTAATCGATACAAGATAGGAGTTACATGTTTGGTCTGAATACCCTACGTGAATATTATTTAATTTTTTCGAATATGAACTCAGGAATTAAAAAAAAATAATCTTTATATTTCTTGGACCTACCAATGTAGTTATGTAACATTTACAGAAATGCATTGTATAGAATAGGGTAAGCTTTGAAATAAATGAACATTATGGAAAATTACTTTTCAAATATGCTGTTTTGGAATGAAAATAACGGCACCGGAGCACAGATTTTTCAAATTTTCGGGCAGGTCGGTGCCGTTCACGATGAAATTTTTTTCGTCCTAGAGGGATGGGAGAAATCTTTTTGGGTCGATTTGGAGTCGTAGATTTCCGAAATAGAGTCGTTTTGCCGATAAATATACAAGAGCCGAGATATTTTGAATTTTTGCCAGGTCGGGGTAGTTCGCGATGAAAAAAATTTTGTCCTAGAGATATTTGAATACCTCCTCGCCCTCCTGTGATGATCCTCTGATCCTTTTCTGAAATTCATAAATTTCAAAACAACTCCGACCAAATTTCTATTGGAACGAAAATTTTTTGGTAAAAGATCCGTCCAAATTGATGATTATAAAAAAATTCATGAGGATCATAGGAGAGCGAGGAGGGATTCAGATACCCGGAACAGCGCCTGAAAATTTTCGAGGAAGACAACCCTTCTTTCGTCGAATGTGTATTGTGGGTTGCCTATCTCATGAATTTTAAGGCGTTGCTCCGGGTATCTGAAAACCTCCTCGCCCTCCTGTGATCATGATACAATTTTTCTGAAATCGTCAATTTCGACGGAATTTTCACCCAAAAATTTTCGTTTCGATGGAAATTTGGTCGAAACTGTGTTGAAAATTATTCATCTCGGAAAAATTGTATTAGGATCACAGGAGAGCGAGGAGGTATTCAGATATCCGGAGAAGCGCCTGAAAATTTTCGAGATAGGCAACCCGTCGTTCGTCGAATGTGTATTGTGGGTTTCCTATCTCATGAATTTCAAGGCGCTGCTCCGGGTATCTGAATACCTCCTCGCCCTCCTGTGATCCTAATACAATTTTTCTGAAATCATCAATTTCGACGGAATTTTCACCCAAAAATTTTCGTTTCGATGGAAATTTGGTCGAAACTAAGTTAAAAATTATTCATCTCGGAAAAATTGTATTAGGATCACAGGAGAGCGAGGAGGTATTCAGATATCCGGAGAAGCGCCTGAAAATTTTCGGGATAGGCAACCCGTCCTTCGTCGAATGTGTATTGTGGGTTTCCTATCTCATGAATTTTGAGGCACTGCTCCGGGTATCTAAATACCTCCTCGCCCTCCTGTGATCCTAATACAATTTTTCTGAAATCGTCAATTTTGACGGAATTTTCACCGAAAAATTTTCGTTTCGATGGAAATTTGGTCGAAACTGTGTTGAAAATTATCCATCTCGGAAAAATTGTATTAGGATCACAGGAGAGCGAGGAGGTATTCAGATATCCGGAGAAGCGCCTGAAAATTTTCGAGGTAGGCAACCCTTCTTTCGTCGAATGTGTATTGTGGGTTGCCTATCTCATGAATTTCCAGGCGCTGCTCTGGGTATCTGAATACCTCCTCGCCCTCCTGTGATCCTAATACAATTTTTCTCAAATCGTCAATTTTGACGGAATTTTCACCGAAAAATTTTCGTTTCGATGGAAATTTGGTCGAAACTGTGTTGAAAATTATCCATCTCGGAAAAATTTTATTAGGATCACAGGAGAGCGAGGAGGTATTCAGATATCCGGAGAAGCGCCTGAAAATTTTCGAGGTAGGCAACCCTTCTTTCGTCGAATGTGTATTGTGGGTTGCCTATCTCATGAATTTCCAGGCGCTGCTCTGGGTATCTGAATACCTCCTCGCCCTCCTGTGATCCTAATACAATTTTTCTCAAATCGTCAATTTTGACGGAATTTTCACCGAAAAATTTTCGTTTCGATGGAAATTTGGTCGAAACTGTGTTGAAAATTATCCATCTCGGAAAAATTTTATTAGGATCACAGGAGAGCGAGGAGGTATTCAGATATCCGGAGAAGCGCCTGAAAATTTTCGAGGTAGGCAACCCGTCGTTCGTCGAATGTGTATTGTGGGTTGCCTATCTCATGAATTTCAAGGCGCTGCTCCGGGTATCTGAATACCTCCTCGCCCTCCTGTGATCCTAATACAATTTTTCTGAAATCTTCAATTTCGACGGAATTTTCACCGAAAAATTTTCGTTTCGATGGAAATTTGGTCGAAACTGTGTTGAAAATTATTCATCTCGGAAAAATTGTATTAGGATCACAGGAGAGCGAGGAGGTATTCAGATATCCGGAGAAGCGCCTGAAAATTTTCGAGATAGGCAACCCGTCGTTCGTCGAATGTGTATTGTGGGTTTCCTATCTCATAAATTTTTGAGGCGCTGCTCCGGGTATCTGAATACCTCCTCGCTCTCCTGTGATCCTAATACAATTTTTCTGAAATCGTCAATTTCGACGGAATTTTCACCGAAAAATTTTCGTTTCGATGGAAATTTGGTCGAAACTGTGTTGAAAATTATCCATCTCGGAAAAATTGTATTAGGATCACAGGAGAGCGAGGAGGTATTCAGATATCCGGAGAAGCGCCTGAAAATATTCGAGGTAGGCAACCCTCCTTTCGTCGAATGTGTATTGTGGGTTGCCTATCTCATGAATTTCAAGGCGCTGCTCCGGGTATCTGAATACCTCCTCGCCCTCCTGTGATCCTAATACAATTTTTCTGAAATCGTCAATTTCGACGGAATTATCACCGAAAAATTTTCGTTTCGATGGAAATTTGGTCGAAACTGTGTTGAAAATTATTCATCTCAAAAAAATTGTATTAGGATCACAGGAGAGCGAGGAGATATTCAGATATCCGGAGAAGCGCCTGAAAATTTTCGAGATAGGCAACCTGTCGTTCGTCGAATGTGTATTGTGGGTTTCCTATCTCATGAATTTCAAGGCGCTGCTCCGGGTATCTGAATACCTCCTCGCCCTCCTGTGATCCTAATACAATTTTTTCTGAAATCGTCAATTTCGACAGAATTTTCACCGAAAAATTTTCGTTTCGATGGAAATTTGGTCGAAACTGTGTTGAAAATTATTCATCTCGGAAAAATTGTATTAGGATCACAGGAGAGCGAGGAGATATTCAGATATCCGGAGAAGCGCCTGAAAATTTTTCGAGGTAGGCAACCCGTCGTTCGTCGAATGTGTATTGTGGGTTGCCTATCTCATGAATTTCAAGGCGCTGCTCCGGGTATCTAAATACCTCCTCGCCCTCCTGTGATCCTAATACAATTTTTCTGAAATCGTCAATTTCGACAGAATTTTCACCGAAAAATTTTCGTTTCGATGGAAATTTGGTCGAAACTGTGTTGAAAATTATTCATCTCGGAAAAATTGTATTAGGATCACAGGAGAATTAGGAGGTATTCAGATATCCGGAGAAGCGCCTGAAAATTTTCGAGATAGGCAACCCGTCCTTCGTCGAATGTGTATTGTGGGTTTCCTATCTCATGAATTTCAAGGCGCTGCTCCGGGTATCTGAATACCTCCTCGCCCTCCTGTGATCCCAATACAATTTTTCTGAAATCGTCAATTTCGACGGAATTTTCACCGAAAAATTTTCGTTTCGATGGAAATTTGGTCGAAACTGTGTTGAAAATTATCCATCTCGGAAAAATTGTATTAGGATCACAGGAGAGCGAGGAGGTATTCAGATATCCGGAGAAGCGCCTGAAAATTTTTCGAGGTAGGCAACCCGTCGTTCGTCGAATGTGTATTGTGGGTTGCCAATCTCATGAATTTCAAGGCGCTGCTCCGGGTATCTAAATACCTCCTCGCCCTCCTGTGATCCTAATACAATTTTTCTGAAATCGTCAATTTCGACGGAATTTTCACCGAAAAATTTTTGTTTCGATGGAAATTTGGTCGAAACTGTGTTGAAAATTATTCATCTCGGAAAAATTGTATCAGGATCACAGGAGAGCGAGGAGGTATTCAGATATCCGGAGAAGCGCCTGAGAATTTTCGAGAAAGGCAACCCGTCATTCGTCGAATGTGTATTGTGGGTTGCCTATCTCATGAATTTCAAGGCGCTGCTCCGGGTATCTAAATACCTCCTCGCCCTCCTGTGATCCTAATACAATTTTTCTGAAATCGTCAATTTCGACGGAATTTTCACCGAAAAATTTTCGTTTCGATGGAAATTTGGTCGAAACTGTGTTGAAAATTATTCATCTCGGAAAAATTGTATTAGGATCACAGGAGAGCGAGGAGGTATACAGATATCCGGAGAAGCGCCTGAAAATTTTCGAGGTAGGCAACCCGTCGTTCGTCGAATGTGTATTGTGGGTTGCCAATCTCATGAATTTCAAGGCGCTGCTCCGGATATCTGAATACCTCCTCGCCCTCCTGTGATCCTAATACAATTTTTCTGAAATCGTCAATTTCGACGGAATTTTCACCGAAAAATTTTCGTTTCGATGGAAATTTGGTCGAAACTGTGTTGAAAATTATCCATCTCGGAAAAATTGTATTAGGATCACAGGAGAGCGAGGAGGTATTCAGATATCCGGAGAAGCGCCTGAAAATTTTTCGAGGTAGGCAACCCGTCGTTCGTCGAATGTGTATTGTGGGTTGCCAATCTCATGAATTTCAAGGCGCTGCTCCGGGTATCTAAATACCTCCTCGCCCTCCTGTGATCCTAATACAATTTTTCTGAAATCGTCAATTTCGACGGAATTTTCACCGAAAAATTTTTGTTTCGATGGAAATTTGGTCGAAACTGTGTTGAAAATTATTCATCTCGGAAAAATTGTATCAGGATCACAGGAGAGCGAGGAGGTATTCAGATATCCGGAGAAGCGCCTGAGAATTTTCGAGAAAGGCAACCCGTCATTCGTCGAATGTGTATTGTGGGTTGCCTATCTCATGAATTTCAAGGCGCTGCTCCGGGTATCTAAATACCTCCTCGCCCTCCTGTGATCCTAATACAATTTTTCTGAAATCGTCAATTTCGACGGAATTTTCACCGAAAAATTTTCGTTTCGATGGAAATTTGGTCGAAACTGTGTTGAAAATTATTCATCTCGGAAAAATTGTATTAGGATCACAGGAGAGCGAGGAGGTATTCAGATATCCGGAGAAGCGCCTGAGAATTTTCGAGAAAGGCAACCCGTCATTCGTCGAATGTGTATTGTGGGTTGCCTATCTCATGAATTTCAAGGCGCTGCTCCGGGTATCTAAATACCTCCTCGCCCTCCTGTGATCCTAATACAATTTTTCTGAAATCGTCAATTTCGACGGAATTTTCACCGAAAAATTTTCGTTTCGATGGAAATTTGGTCGAAACTGTGTTGAAAATTATCCATCTCGGAAAAATTGTATTAGGATCACAGGAGAGCGAGGAGGTATTCAGATATCCGGAGAAGCGCCTGAAAATTTTTCGAGGTAGGCAACCCGTCGTTCGTCGAATGTGTATTGTGGGTTGCCAATCTCATGAATTTCAAGGCGCTGCTCCGGGTATCTAAATACCTCCTCGCCCTCCTGTGATCCTAATACAATTTTTCTGAAATCGTCAATTTCGACGGAATTTTCACCGAAAAATTTTTGTTTCGATGGAAATTTGGTCGAAACTGTGTTGAAAATTATTCATCTCGGAAAAATTGTATCAGGATCACAGGAGAGCGAGGAGGTATTCAGATATCCGGAGAAGCGCCTGAGAATTTTCGAGAAAGGCAACCCGTCATTCGTCGAATGTGTATTGTGGGTTGCCTATCTCATGAATTTCAAGGCGCTGCTCCGGGTATCTAAATACCTCCTCGCCCTCCTGTGATCCTAATACAATTTTTCTGAAATCGTCAATTTCGACGGAATTTTCACCGAAAAATTTTCGTTTCGATGGAAATTTGGTCGAAACTGTGTTGAAAATTATCCATCTCGGAAAAATTGTATTAGGATCACAGGAGAGCGAGGAGGTATTCAGATATCCGGAGAAGCGCCTGAAAATTTTTCGAGGTAGGCAACCCGTCGTTCGTCGAATGTGTATTGTGGGTTGCCAATCTCATGAATTTCAAGGCGCTGCTCCGGATATCTGAATACCTCCTCGCCCTCCTGTGATCCTAATACAATTTTTCTGAAATCGTCAATTTCGACGGAATTTTCACCGAAAAATTTTCGTTTCGATGGAAATTTGGTCGAAACTGTGTTGAAAATTATCCATCTCGGAAAAATTGTATTAGGATCACAGGAGAGCGAGGAGGTATTCAGATATCCGGAGAAGCGCCTGAAAATTTTTCGAGGTAGGCAACCCGTCGTTCGTCGAATGTGTATTGTGGGTTGCCAATCTCATGAATTTCAAGGCGCTGCTCCGGATATCTGAATACCTCCTCGCCCTCCTGTGATCCTAATACAATTTTTCTGAAATCGTCAATTTCGACGGAATTTTCACCGAAAAATTTTCGTTTCGATGGAAATTTGGTCGAAACTGTGTTGAAAATTATTCATCTCGGAAAAATTGTATTAGGATCACAGGAGAGCGAGGAGGTATTCAGATATCCGGAGAAGCGCCTGAAAATTTTTCGAGGTAGGCAACCCGTCATTCGTCGAATGTGTATTGTGGGTTTCCTATCTCATGAATTTTGAGGCGCTGCTCCGGGTATCTGAATACCTCCTCGCCCTCCTGTGATCCTAATACAATTTTTCTGAAATCGTCAATTTCGACGGAATTTTCACCGAAAAATTTTCGTTTCGATGGAAATTTGGTCGAAACTGTGTTGAAAATTATTCATCTCGGAAAAATTTTATTAGGATCACAGGAGAGCGAGGAGGTATTCAGATATCCGGAGAAGCGCCTGAAAATTTTCGAGATAGGCAACCCGTCGTTCGTCGAATGTGTATTGTGGGTTTCCTATCTCATGAATTTCAAGGCGCTGCTCCGGGTATCTGAATACCTCCTCGCCCTCCTGTGATCCTAATACAATTTTTCTGAAATCTTCAATTTCGACGGAATTTTCACCGAAAAATTTTCGTTTCGATGGAAATTTGGTCGAAACTGTGTTGAAAATTATTCATCTCGGAAAAATTGTATTAGGATCACAGGAGAGCGAGGAGGTATTCAGATACCCGGAGAAGCGCCTGAGAATTTTCGAGAAAGGCAACCCGTCATTCGTCGAATGTGTATTGTGGGTTGCCTATCTCGTGAATTTCAAGGCGCTGCTCCGGGTATCTGAATACCTCCTCGCCCTCCTGTGATCCTAATACAATTTTTCTGAAATCTTCAATTTCGACGGAATTTTCACCGAAAAATTTTCGTTTCGATGGAAATTTGGTCGAAACTGTGTTGAAAATTATTCATCTCGGAAAAATTGTATTAGGATCACAGGAGAGCGAGGAGGTATTCAGATATCCGGAGAAGCGCCTGAAAATTTTCGAGATAGGCAACCCGTCGTTCGTCGAATGTGTATTGTGGGTTTCCTATCTCATAAATTTTTGAGGCGCTGCTCCGGGTATCTAAATACCTCCTCGCTCTCCTGTGATCCTAATACAATTTTTCTGAAATCGTCAATTTCGACGGAATTTTCACCGAAAAATTTTCGTTTCGATGGAAATTTGGTCGAAACTGTGTTGAAAATTATCCATCTCGGAAAAATTGTATTAGGATCACAGGAGAGCGAGGAGGTATTCAGATATCCGGAGAAGCGCCTGAAAATTTTCGAGGTAGGCAACCCTTCTTTCGTCGAATGTGTATTGTGGGTTGCCTATCTCATGAATTTCAAGGCGCTGCTCCGGGTATCTGAATACCTCCTCGCCCTCCTGTGATCCTAATACAATTTTTCTGAAATCGTCAATTTCGACGGAATTATCACCGAAAAATTTTCGTTTCGATGGAAATTTGGTCGAAACTGTGTTGAAAATTATTCATCTCAAAAAAATTGTATTAGGATCACAGGAGAGCAAGGAGGTATTCAAATATCCGGAGAAGCGCCTGAAAATTTTCGAGATAGGCAACCTGTCGTTCGTCGAATGTGTATTGTGGGTTTCCTATCTCATGAATTTCAAGGCGCTGCTCCGGGTATCTGAATACCTCCTCGCCCTCCTGTGATCCTAATACAATTTTTTCTGAAATCGTCAATTTCGACAGAATTTTCACCGAAAAATTTTCGTTTCGATGGAAATTTGGTCGAAACTGTGTTGAAAATTATTCATCTCGGAAAAATTGTATTAGGATCACAGGAGAGCGAGGAGATATTCAGATATCCGGAGAAGCGCCTGAAAATTTTTCGAGGTAGGCAACCCGTCGTTCGTCGAATGTGTATTGTGGGTTGCCTATCTCATGAATTTCAAGGCGCTGCTCCGGGTATCTAAATACCTCCTCGCCCTCCTGTGATCCTAATACAATTTTTCTGAAATCGTCAATTTCGACAGAATTTTCACCGAAAAATTTTCGTTTCGATGGAAATTTGGTCGAAACTGTGTTGAAAATTATTCATCTCGGAAAAATTGTATTAGGATCACAGGAGAATTAGGAGGTATTCAGATATCCGGAGAAGCGCCTGAAAATTTTCGAGATAGGCAACCCGTCCTTCGTCGAATGTGTATTGTGGGTTTCCTATCTCATGAATTTCAAGGCGCTGCTCCGGGTATCTGAATACCTCCTCGCCCTCCTGTGATCCCAATACAATTTTTCTGAAATCGTCAATTTCGACGGAATTTTCACCGAAAAATTTTCGTTTCGATGGAAATTTGGTCGAAACTGTGTTGAAAATTATCCATCTCGGAAAAATTGTATTAGGATCACAGGAGAGCGAGGAGGTATTCAGATATCCGGAGAAGCGCCTGAAAATTTTTCGAGGTAGGCAACCCGTCGTTCGTCGAATGTGTATTGTGGGTTGCCAATCTCATGAATTTCAAGGCGCTGCTCCGGGTATCTAAATACCTCCTCGCCCTCCTGTGATCCTAATACAATTTTTCTGAAATCGTCAATTTCGACGGAATTTTCACCGAAAAATTTTCGTTTCGATGGAAATTTGGTCGAAACTGTGTTGAAAATTATTCATCTCGGAAAAATTGTATTAGGATCACAGGAGAGCGAGGAGGTATTCAGATATCCGGAGAAGCGCCTGAGAATTTTCGAGAAAGGCAACCCGTCATTCGTCGAATGTGTATTGTGGGTTGCCTATCTCATGAATTTGGAGGCGCTGCTCCGGATATCTGAATACCTCCTCGCCCTCCTGTGATCCTAATACAATTCTTCTGAAATCGTCAATTTCGACGGAATTTTCACCGAAAAATTTTCGTTTCGATGGAAATTTGGTCGAAACTGTGTTGAAAATTATTCATCTCGGAAAAATTGTATAAGGATCACAGGAGAGCGAGGAGGTATTCAGATATCCGGAGAAGCGCCTGAAAATTTTTCGAGGTAGGCAACCCGTCGTTCGTCGAATGTGTATTGTGGGTTGCCAATCTCATGAATTTCAAGGCGCTGCTCCGGATATCTGAATACCTCCTCGCCCTCCTGTGATCCTAATACAATTCTTCTGAAATCGTCAATTTCGACGGAATTTTCACCGAAAAATTTTCGTTTCGATGGAAATTTGGTCGAAACTGTGTTGAAAATTATTCATCTCGGAAAAATTGTATAAGGATCACAGGAGAGCGAGGAGGTATTCAGATATCCGGAGAAGCGCCTGAAAATTTTTCGAGGTAGGCAACCCGTCATTCGTCGAATGTGTATTGTGGGTTTCCTATCTCATGAATTTTGAGGCGCTGCTCCGGGTATCTGAATACCTCCTCGCCCTCCTGTGATCCTAATACAATTTTTCTGAAATCGTCAATTTCGACGGAATTTTCACCGAAAAATTTTCGTTTCGATGGAAATTTGGTCGAAACTGTGTTGAAAATTATCCATCTCGGAAAAATTGTATTAGGATCACAGGAGAGCGAGGAGGTATTCAGATATCCGGAGAAGCGCCTGAAAATTTTTCGAGGTAGGCAACCCGTCGTTCGTCGAATGTGTATTGTGGGTTGCCAATCTCATGAATTTCAAGGCGCTGCTCTGGGTATCTAAATACCTCCTCGCCCTCCTGTGATCCTAATACAATTTTTCTGAAATCGTCAATTTCGACGGAATTTTCACCGAAAAATTTTTGTTTCGATGGAAATTTGGTCGAAACTGTGTTGAAAATTATTCATCTCGGAAAAATTGTATCAGGATCACAGGAGAGCGAGGAGGTATTCAGATATCCGGAGAAGCGCCTGAGAATTTTCGAGAAAGGCAACCCGTCATTCGTCGAATGTGTATTGTGGGTTGCCTATCTCATGAATTTCAAGGCGCTGCTCCGGATATCTGAATACCTCCTCGCCCTCCTGTGATCCTAATACAATTCTTCTGAAATCGTCAATTTCGACGGAATTTTCACCGAAAAATTTTCGTTTCGATGGAAATTTGGTCGAAACTGTGTTGAAAATTATGCATCTCGGAAAAATTGTATTAGGATCACAGGAGAGCGAGGAGGTATTCAGATATCCGGAGAAGCGCCTGGAAATTTTCGAGATAGGCAACCCGTCCTTCGTCGAATGTGTATTGTGGGTTTCCTATCTCATGAATTTCAAGGCGCTGCTCCGGGTATCTGAATACCTCCTCGCCCTCCTGTGATCCTAATACAATTTTTCTGAAATCGTCAATTTCGACGGAATTTTCACCGAAAAATTTTCGTTTCGATGGAAATTTGGTCGAAACTGTGTTGAAAATTATTCATCTCGAAAAAATTGTATTAGGATCACAGGAGAGCGAGGAGGTATTCAGATATCCGGAGAAGCGCCTGGAAATTTTCGAGATAGGCAACCCGTCCTTCGTCGAATGTGTATTGTGGGTTTCCTATCTCATGAATTTCAAGGCGCTGCTCCGGGTATCTGAATACCTCCTCGCCCTCCTGTGATCCTAATACAATTTTTCTGAAATCGTCAATTTCGACGGAATTTTCACCGAAAAATTTTCGTTTCGATGGAAATTTGGTCGAAACTGTGTTGAAAATTATTCATCTCAAAAAAATTGTATTAGGATCACAGGAGAGCGAGGAGGTATTCAAATATCCGGAGAAGCGCCTGAAAATTTTCGAGATAGGCAACCTGTCGTTCGTCGAATGTGTATTGTGGGTTTCCTATCTCATGAATTTCAAGGCGCTGCTCCGGGTATCTGAATACCTCCTCGCCCTCCTGTGATCCTAATACAATTTTTCTGAAATCGTCAATTTCGACGGAATTTTCACCGAAAAATTTTCGTTTCGATGGAAATTTGGTCGAAACTGTGTTGAAAATTATTCATCTCGGAAAAATTGTACTAGGATCACAGGAGAGCGAGGAGGTATTCAGATATCCGGAGAAGCGCCTGAAAATTTTCGAGATAGGCAACCCGTCCTTCGTCGAATGTGTATTGTGGGTTTCCTATCTCATGAATTTCAAGGCGCTGCTCCGGGTATCTGAATACCTCCTCGCCCTCCTGTGATCCTAATACAATTTTTCTGAAATCATCAATTTCGACGGAATTTTCACCCAAAAATTTTCGTTTCGATGGAAATTTAGTCGAAACTGTGTTGAAAATTATTCATCTCGGAAAAATTGTATTAGGATCACAGGAGAGCGAGGAGGTATTCAGATATCCGGAGAAGCGCCTGAGAGTTTTCGAGAAAGGCAACCCGTCATTCGTCGAATGTGTATTGTGGGTTTCCTATCTCATGAATTTCAAGGCGCTGCTCCGGGTATCTGAATACCTCCTTGCCCTCCTGTGATCCTAATACAATTTTTCTGAAATCGTCAATTTCGACGGAATTTTCACCGAAAAATTTTCGTTTCGATGGAAATTTGGTCGAAACTGTGTTGAAAATTATTCATCTCAAAAAAATTGTATTAGGATCACAGGAGAGCGAGGAGGTATTCAGATATCCGGAGAAGCGCCTGAAAATTTTCGAGGTAGGCAACCCTTCTTTCGTCGAATGTGTATTGTGGGTTGCCTATCTCATGAATTTCAAGGCGCTGCTCCGGTTATCTGAATACCTCCTCGCCCTCCTGTGATCCTAATACAATTTTTCTGAAATCGTCAATTTCGAAGGAATTTTCACCGAAAAATTTTCGTTTCGATGGAAATTTGGTCGAAACTGTGTTGAAAATCATTCATCTCGGAAAAATTGTACTAGGATCACAGGAGAGCGAGGAGGTATTCAGATATCCGGAGAAGCGCCTGAAAATTTTCGAGATAGGCAACCCGTCCTTCGTCGAATGTGTATTGTGGGTTTCCTATCTCATGAATTTCAAGGCGCTGCTCCGGGTATCTGAATACCTCCTCGCCCTCCTGTGATCCTAATACAATTTTTCTGAAATCATCAATTTCGACGGAATTTTCACCCAAAAATTTTCGTTTCGATGGAAATTTGGTCGAAACTAAGTTAAAAATTATTCATCTCGGAAAAATTGTATTAGGATCACAGGAGAATTAGGAGGTATTCAGATATCCGGAGAAGCGCCTGAAAATTTTCGAGATAGGCAACCCGTCCTTCGTCGAATGTGTATTGTGGGTTTCCTATCTCATAAATTCTGAGGCGCTGCTCCGGGTATCTGAATACCTCCTCGCCCTCCTGTGATCCTAATACAATTTTTCTGAAATCGTCAATTTCGACGGAATTTTCACCGAAAAATTTTCGTTTCGATGGAAATTTGGTCGAAACTGTGTTGAAAATTATTCATCTCGAAAAAATTGTATTAGG
Source organism: Hippodamia convergens (assembly GCA_038502775.1). Lineage (NCBI taxonomy): Eukaryota > Metazoa > Arthropoda > Insecta > Coleoptera > Coccinellidae > Hippodamia > Hippodamia convergens. The sequence continues at coordinate 71,689,730 of CM076609.1, read as the reverse complement.
ATCACAGGAGAGCGAGGAGGTATTCAGATATCCGGAGAAGCACCTGAAAATTTTCGAGATAGGCAACCTGTCGTTCGTCGAATGTGTATTGTGGGTTTCCTATCTCATGAATTTCAAGGCGCTGCTCCGGGTATCTGAAAACCTCCTCGCCCTCCTGTGATCCTAATACAATTTTTCTGAAATCATCAATTTCGACGGAATTTTCACCCAAAAATTTTCGTTTCGATGGAAATTTAGTCGAAACTGTGTTGAAAATTATTCATCTCGAAAAAATTGTATTAGGATCACAGGAGAGCGAGGAGGTATTCAGATATCCGGAGAAGCGCCTGAAAATTTTCGAGATAGGCAACCCGTCCTTCGTCGAATGTGTATTGTGGGTTTCCTATCTCATGAATTTCAAGGCGCTGCTCCGGGTATCTGAATACCTCCTCGCCCTCCTGTGATCCTAATACAATTTTTCTGAAATCGTCAATTTCGACGGAATTTTCACCGAAAAATTTTCGTTTCGATGGAAATTTGGTCGAAACTGTGTTGAAAATTATTCATCTCAAAAAAATTGTATTAGGATCACAGGAGAGCGAGGAGGTATTCAAATATCCGGAGAAGCGCCTGAAAATTTTCGAGATAGGCAACCTGTCGTTCGTCGAATGTGTATTGTGGGTTTCCTATCTCATGAATTTCAAGGCGCTGCTCCGGGTATCTGAATACCTCCTCGCCCTCCTGTGATCCTAATACAATTTTTCTGAAATCGTCAATTTCGACGGAATTTTCACCGAAAAATTTTCGTTTCGATGGAAATTTGGTCGAAACTGTGTTGAAAATTATTCATCTCAAAAAAATTGTATTAGGATCACAGGAGAGCGAGGAGGTATTCAAATATCCGGAGAAGCGCCTGAAAATTTTCGAGATAGGCAACCTGTCGTTCGTCGAATGTGTATTGTGGGTTTCCTATCTCATGAATTTCAAGGCGCTGCTCCGGGTATCTGAATACCTCCTCGCCCTCCTGTGATCCTAATACAATTTTTCTGAAATCGTCAATTTCGACGGAATTTTCACCGAAAAATTTTCGTTTCGATGGAAATTTGGTCGAAACTGTGTTGAAAATTATTCATCTCGGAAAAATTGTACTAGGATCACAGGAGAGCGAGGAGGTATTCAGATATCCGGAGAAGCGCCTGAAAATTTTCGAGATAGGCAACCCGTCCTTCGTCGAATGTGTATTGTGGGTTTCCTATCTCATGAATTTCAAGGCGCTGCTCCGGGTATCTGAATACCTCCTCGCCCTCCTGTGATCCTAATACAATTTTTCTGAAATCATCAATTTCGACGGAATTTTCACCCAAAAATTTTCGTTTCGATGGAAATTTAGTCGAAACTGTGTTGAAAATTATTCATCTCGGAAAAATTGTATTAGGATCACAGGAGAGCGAGGAGGTATTCAGATATCCGGAGAAGCGCCTGAGAGTTTTCGAGAAAGGCAACCCGTCATTCGTCGAATGTGTATTGTGGGTTTCCTATCTCATGAATTTCAAGGCGCTGCTCCGGGTATCTGAATACCTCCTTGCCCTCCTGTGATCCTAATACAATTTTTCTGAAATCGTCAATTTCGACGGAATTTTCACCGAAAAATTTTCGTTTCGATGGAAATTTGGTCGAAACTGTGTTGAAAATTATTCATCTCAAAAAAATTGTATTAGGATCACAGGAGAGCGAGGAGGTATTCAGATATCCGGAGAAGCGCCTGAAAATTTTCGAGGTAGGCAACCCTTCTTTCGTCGAATGTGTATTGTGGGTTGCCTATCTCATGAATTTCAAGGCGCTGCTCCGGTTATCTGAATACCTCCTCGCCCTCCTGTGATCCTAATACAATTTTTCTGAAATCGTCAATTTCGACGGAATTTTCACCGAAAAATTTTCGTTTCGATGGAAATTTGGTCGAAACTGTGTTGAAAATCATTCATCTCGGAAAAATTGTACTAGGATCACAGGAGAGCGAGGAGGTATTCAGATATCCGGAGAAGCGCCTGAAAATTTTCGAGATAGGCAACCTGTCCTTCGTCGAATGTGTATTGTGGGTTTCCTATCTCATGAATTTCAAGGCGCTGCTCCGGGTATCTGAATACCTCCTCGCCCTCCTGTGATCCTAATACAATTTTTCTGAAATCATCAATTTCGACGGAATTTTCACCCAAAAATTTTCGTTTCGATGGAAATTTGGTCGAAACTAAGTTAAAAATTATTCATCTCGGAAAAATTGTATTAGGATCACAGGAGAATTAGGAGGTATTCAGATATCCGGAGAAGCGCCTGAAAATTTTCGAGATAGGCAACCCGTCCTTCGTCGAATGTGTATTGTGGGTTTCCTATCTCATAAATTCTGAGGCGCTGCTCCGGGTATCTAAATACCTCCTCGCCCTCCTGTGATCCTAATACAATTTTTCTGAAATCGTCAATTTCGACGGAATTTTCACCGAAAAATTTTCGTTTCGATGGAAATTTGGTCGAAACTGTGTTGAAAATTATTCATCTCGAAAAAATTGTATTAGGATCACAGGAGAGCGAGGAGGTATTCAGATATCCGGAGAAGCGCCTGAGAGTTTTCGAGAAAGGCAACCCGTTATTCGTCGAATGTGTATTGTGGGTTGCCTATCTCATGAATTTCAAGGCGCTGCTCCGGGTATCTGAATACCTCCTCGCCCTCCTGTGATCCTAATTCATTTTTTCTGAAATCGTCAATTTTGACCGAATTTTCACCCAAAAATTTTCGTTTCGATGGAAATTTGGTCGAAACTGTGTTGAAAATTATTCATCTCGGAAAAATTGTATTAGGATCACAGGAGGGCGAGGAGGTATTCAGATATCCGGAGAAGCGCCTGAAAATTTTCGAGGTAGGCAACCCTTCTTTCGTCGAATGTGTATTGTGGGTTGCCTATCTATCCCTTCTCTCGTCGGATGTGTAGTGTGGGTTGCCTATCTCATGTATTTTAAGGCGCTGCTCCGGGTATCTGAATACCTCCTCGATCTCCTATGATCCTAATACAATATTTTTGGAATCGAAAATTTCGACTGAATTTTCACCCAAAAATTTTCGTTTCGATGGAAATTTATTCGAAACTGTGTTGAAAATTATTCATCTCGAAAAGTTTTTATTAGGATCACAGGAGAGCGAGGAGGTATTCAGATATCCGGAGAAGCGCCTGAAAATTTTCGAGGTAGGCAACCCTTCTCTCGTCGAATGTGTAGTGTGGATTGCCTTTCTCATGAATTTCAAGGCGCTGCTCCGGTTATCTGAATACCTCCTCGCCCTCCTGTGATCCTAATACAATTTTTCTGAAATCGTCAATTTTGACCGAATTTTCACCCAAAAATTTTCGTTTCGATGGAAATTTGGTCGAAACTGTGTTGAAAATTATTCATCTCGGAAAAATTGTATTAGGATCACAGGAGGGCGAGGAGGTATTCAGATATCCGGAGAAGCGCCTGAAAATTTTCGAGGTAGGCAACCCTTCTTTCGTCGAATGTGTATTGTGGGTTGCCTATCTCATGAATTTCAAGGCGCAGCTCCGGCTATCTGAATACCTCCTCGCTCTCCTGTAAAAATAATGCAATTTTTCTGAAATCGTCAATTTTGACGGAATTTTCACCCAAAAATTTTCGTTTCGATGAAAATTTTGTCGAAAATGTGTTGAAAATTATTCATCTCGGAAAATTTGTATTAGGATCACAGGCGAGCGAGGAGGTATTCAGATATCCGGAGAAGCGCCTGAAAATTTTCGAGGTAGGCAATCCCTCTTTCGTCGAATGTGTATTGTGGGTTGCCTATCTATCCCTTCTCTCGTCGGATGTGTAGTGTGGGTTGCCTATCTCATGTATTTTAAGGCGCTGCTCCGGGTATCTGAATACCTCCTCGATCTCCTATGATCCTAATACAATATTTTTGGAATCGAAAATTTCGACTGAATTTTCACCCAAAAATTTTCGTTTCGAAGGAAATTTATTCGAAACTGTGTTGAAAATTATTCATCTCGAAAAGTTTTTATTAGGATCACAGGAGAGCGAGGAGGTATTCAGATATCCGGAGAAGCGCCTGAAAATTTTCGAGGTAGGCAACCCTTCTCTCGTCGAATGTGTAGTGTGGATTGCCTTTCTCATGAATTTTAAGGCGCTGTTCCGGGTATCTGAATACCTCCTCGCCCTCCTGTGATCCTAATACAATTTTTCTGAAATCGTCAATTTTGACCGAATTTTCACCCAAAAATTTTCGTTTCAATGGAAATTTGGTCGAAACTGTGTTGAAAATTATTCATCTCGGAAAATTTGTATTAGGATCACAGGAGAGCGAGAAGGTATTCGGATACCCGCCTGAAAATTTTCGATGTAGGCAACCCGTCGTTCATTGAATGTGTATTGTGGGTTGATTATCTCATGAACTTCAAGTCGCTGATCCAGGTATCTGAATACTTCCTCGCCCTTCTGTGATCCTCATGTAATTTTTCTAAAATCATCATTTTCCGAGTGAATTTCTTCCCAAAAATTTTCGTTCCGAAAGATGTTAGGGCGAAGTTGGGTTGAAATTTATGAATTTCGGCAAAATTTTATTACGATCACTGGAGAGTGAGGAGGTTCCCTACCCCAAAATATTTCAGGCGCTTCTCTTGGTATCTGAATAACTCCTTGATCTGATCTCCTATGATCCTAATGCAATTTTCCTAAAACTTTTAAACTGAAATTTCTGTAGAATTAAGGTATTTTTCTTCCTGTTCTCTGAGGCTCTCATCTGAAAGGAAAATCCCAAAGCATTTTATTTTGAGAAACCTAATATTCAATGTTGTATCCTATTGTGAATGCACAAAATAAGGTTGGTAATGTCGTATGAAATCAACCCATCAAGGTATTATTGTATCAACCGGATGCAATCTCTAGTTTCCAAGGGGGAAATGCTGGAAAATCCCCGCAATGAATGCGAAACAAACGACTAACTGGGTTATTCCTATTTACTTCTTCAGCTGACCTCATTGACGATTACAAAAGGAGAAGTTCATACAATGCGACAATTTCGAAGAAGCGGACTTTTTACTTAGGAACTGAAGGTCCGGCAGGTTTTCCAGTTATTTTCCGGTGGAAAACTGGACGAAATCGATGCAAGACTCGCTTGGGTCACTGTTTCCGTTTTTCATTGAGGTTGAAGCACTAAATCTGCACGCAAGGGCCAAGGAAAAGGGTGGGTTGAGAATTGTTGGGGGGTTTTTCTGCTTATATGTTCTATTGATGTGTTGGAGAAGGATCGATATAGTGAATCCTTCAGTTTCTTGCGAATAAATGAAAGAACAGACTTTAACTGAATGCTCCTCATATTTAAATGACTTCATTACGTTTCTTGCGAATAAATGGAAGAACAGACTGTAACTGAATGCTCCTCATATTTAAACGACTTCATTACTCTTAATTATGAACAAACATTGAAAATATGTCGGCTAGAAGAAGGGTTGGCTGGAAAAAAAGAATTGGCGGATGCGCAAGCTGTAACTAATAATATGCGAACAGAAATTTTAGAGATGCGGACAAGATGGCCATTTAGAATATAGTCAAATTTATTATTTATAGACAGGAAAAATGTTTCGTCGTTATATTCATTCCATATCAGTGCATACTTCTCATACAGTGTTCACATTTCGTATTACTACAATTTTTTTCGAATATCTTTGGCGGATGCGCGGAGCTACGCAAAAATTTCAACCAATTTTATCGAAGGTCTATTTACAGATAAATAAAATGTCATGGTACCTGGTTCTTTCTATCTTATACCTGTTCTTCCACGATGGCATATCCATGGACTGTTCACGAAGCGAATGTTTGAAGCTAGCAGATCCTCTAGTGCGCGAAGCAAGATTCATTTTTCCTGACAACAGAGAAGATATACAGAGGGGTTGTCGGACTTGGGATGAATTCGTGAACTGCTTGAAACATTACACGGAGCAGTGCTTCAATGAGGAGGACAGGAGAAAATTTAACAACGCTGTAGAAAGTCCCATTGAGAATATCCACGAGCTGTGCATGAACAGCAAATATCAGAGTGGTAAGTTTCAGAGCTTGCTATAAAGAGCATAAGTTTCAAGGCTTACTTTTTCAGAATATCTCAAATATGCACCATGCATAAAGAGTACCATCACTGAGAGAAGCCACTGTGGTTTGCAGTATCAAATGTTGGTGGACCAAGTATATCAAAGAGATAATTCTATTCCGAAGTCGACATTATGCTGGTGAGTTCAATCATTTTTTAATACAATAATCTCATATCATCTAAGTAGCGATTGATTTTATCGATCTCAAAATTGTTTTCTAGTCTACATGATAGATTCAAACAATGCGTTCAAAGAGAAACAAGAAGATTATGTGATAGAAATGGACAAAATGGTCAGGCAACAAGGTTTTCTATGCAAATTTTGGATAAGGCTTTGAGGTTTATAGAAGATCAATGCGTGAATTACATGTAAGATTGTAACTTCTTTGTGTTGTTCAAACTGAGACTACAATTCTGTTGAACTTTTCCAGACCTAACTCTGGTGACTGCAATTCATTCCAAGACTCCTTACCATCTACAGATATTCTTTCAATATCAACGGTATCTAGTGAAGTTTACCCATGGAGCACCATACAAGAAACTAACTTCATTAAGGAAGCCAGGAATCCACCTAGCCGAGGAACAACGTCCAATGGTTCCCCTGTATACTCTTGGTCTTCATCTCCAAGTACCCCATCAGAGGAGATCATGCCTCCTAGTTCTCCAACTTCAGTATCAGAGATTCTAGGTAAATAATGCGACAAAACCAATAGAAAAAGTGTTTCTTACGTTCATTTTAAGGATCAAGAACAAGACCTGCTTCTTATGGTAGAGCTAGTAGTTGGGGTGACACTCAAGGTCCTAGCTCGAGTCCAGTGCCGTCAAACAGTTATCCCACATTTTCTGAAAAAGTTTCGACAACCCCATCTCCAAAACCCTATTGGATGGCCACCACATCATCATGGGACGTTATGAAGAAAGAAATTCCAGAATTAGGTAACTCAAATTGAAGATTTCGTTACTAATTTCACTAAATAAATATACAAACATTTCTTCTTTATTACGACATTTATTATTTTTATTCATTTTCATTTATTATTACATTTTTTCTTAATTTATAGGTCCTCACTATTTGATAGTTTATACTGGACTATTTGTCTTATCTTTTTTTCATCTTTGAATCTATTTTTTCTTATCAAGGATCGAGCAACACGAATAGAGAACAGCCTTTTCGACATACCCCAAAAGCAAACCCTGCCAGTTATTATACTACAGTGGAAACAACTCATTGGTACCCAGCTGCAGGAAGTCATCTCTCCAACGATGTGGAGGAACCAAACCAGCAGGGCTTAACAGTGCAGAAAGGTGATGCCAGTTTGTTGACCAGCTCTTTCCACACGTTATTCTTAGCGTTTTTACTCAAAATACTAATGTAGGAAGTTTTATTTCCATCAACCTTTTCTTCCCTAAACCTGAGATATTTTTATTTTGAATTTGTCTTCCGAACATTACCTTCATTTAGTTCTGCTCTTGATTTTATCCAGCACTAGTCAATTTGTTGTAAGTTGTGTATAATGTTAAAGAATCAAAGGTCATCTTAATGCGAACATATTTTGATGTTTTCATTTTCTTGACTCATATAATATGTTGTTTATTTAATTAAATAGGAAATGAACATACACTTGTTTGTCTATTCCTCATTAGTCCCTTGTTCCTTGATGGTTGAATAAATATAATTAGACTTTTCTAATGTTAGATATGCTCACATGCTACCATTTTTTTGTTGTGTTTCATATTTCCCTTATTCCTCAGAACAACAATAAATCTCGAATTTATAAAAACGATATAAATTAAAAAACACCTTTTGTACTTTCATAACAAGAGTATTAACATTTCTCGGATAACGCCCTGTGTTGCAAAAATATTATCAGCCAGTGGAATTGAAACACAGCTGTGCTTTTTAAACAATTTAATTCTTCAATTATTAATATGATGCTTCCTGCACTCATCATGAAGGATCATAGTACTCCAATTATTCTCATTATAAAGATGTAAATACGCAGTAAAAAATGATCAATCTATTCTAAATATTCCAGAGTAACTAAAACAAATACTTTTTTATTACCATCAGTCTAGAACGCAAAAGGTATATCTTTAGAAAGACTGCAAATGGGAAGCATGTGAAATATATATACAGGTACAGTTTCGTAAACGTATTAGAGTCACCCTAGACAAAAAATTGTCCAAATGAGCTGGATTATTGCCAAAATAGCTTTAGATAAATTAAAACCGCTCTGCATAAACGAGCAATTTTTTATTGAGTCAGTCTCTCTCAGCTCATGAATTATACTTCATAATTGAGGAAACACTAAAAAAACCTACAAACCAAGATTATTCGGTGAGAAACTTGCTGGATTCCAAAGTTTCGCACAAAAAATTCCAAATCCAAGGTAATTAAAATCAAATGATTTTCAAATTATGCAAGTGGAAAAAATGCGACGTTGCAAACCAAGCAACCGATATGAAAGATTATGGAGCTTACGGGAATTTATTTCGATATTAGAGCTATACTATGCCTAGAAAATAGTCATTTTTTATCATTCCAGATTTTCTACGAGTCCTCAAAAAAAAAGAATTCGTTCTTGATATATTTCGGAATTACTGATAAAAAATTAAATGGCAACCGCGCTGAGGGTTTGACGCATGGATGACGTTTAAGACATATCAGCTGTTATGTCGGACTCGTGAATCGTAGAGGGGGTGCTTCTAGTTTTGTGAAAAACGAATTCCTTATTATCCTTATCACCAATGTAAGGTTTTAATGTCAAAAAACATATTTACCCTGGCATATTTTAATATCAGTGCGATAAAAACCGCACTCCTGTACGAAACCAAAATTGATAGTCGTAATTTTGTTTTTTGAGCATGTAAGTATATTTCATATCAGTTCCATTATTGTAAAGTTTATAACCACGATATATAATCATCTCGTATCCTGTGTTATCAGTTTTTAGTTTTAATTGCGCTCTAGTCGGTGGAGATGTGTAGGTACATGAAATATCGACCTTTGTATTGTCAGATTTGGTGAAAACAAGTACAGTTATTTTTCTCTACAACGGATAGTTTCTTTGTAGTACCTCGTACTGATACGGTTTTCCTTGGGTTTCTAGTGTATCTAAATCTTGAAAATCACTATGTCGCACTATAGTGATGCCGAAGACTCCATTGGTGAAAGTGCAGACAGTGAGGGACTGAGGAAAAGAAAAATTTGGGACCTGGAAAACGAAAGCCTTGCATCGGAAATTAAGGAATTACTGGACGATGATGTTAATTCATTGGTGAGTTTTATAATTTATATTTTGGTTGAGGTAACAATATAGATCAAGTGGAGTCGAGCAAATATTGTTGAATTCCAGAGCACAAACTCTCTAAAATTTTTATTACGGAGTCATAAAATTACTATAATCATCTTTTGATCTTCATTACACTAATGTGGAAAACATTCTGCTAGCAGTTGACCAACTTTATGTATTTGCATAATGGATAATAGTATTGTTTTCGTTAAACTATAATGGTTAATTTACTCCAGTCGTTATATCATATACCAGTTATTTGAATCCAGCGTTTTTATTTGCAACATGTTTAAATCTTAATATTTCTTTATTGGGAAAATTTATGGGAGAATTTCTCATTTTCATAAAATTCCAAAAATTACATTCATTGTTAGTTAAAATTGATTAGATACATGTTTTAAAATGATAATGAAGTTCATTACTTTTCTATTGAAAGTGAATTACATATTCAATTTCCTAGATCATGATTTGGTTGGCTGACTTTTTGTTTTCTGTTTATTAATTGAAATAATCATTTTATTAAACTTTGTAGAAATATTGATAAACTTTGTCTGACCCGGAACAAGTCATAGTATTAATCTGAATTATCTTTGTAGATAAAGCTATATTTTTTTTTCATTAAAGTGATGAAAATTAGGAAATTAGAAAGAATGCATAATGGATTTATCAGGAAATATAATTAAAATTTTTCAAATATCCACCAAGGTTTTTATGTAAATGCTATGGAATAAGCAAATTCTGGATTTGAGACCTTCAGATGATCATAAATGAATTAATTTTAAAATCAACATTTCAAATGGATAATTCAGGAACTCGATTAAACAATTTTGAAAGAAAAAGCCTTGTAATTTTTTATGTGGGGTTACCGCAAACCTCAGATTTTCGAACTGAAACTCTTTAAAAATTCATGGAAAGCTTTTACAGAAGGTCTATTTTTTGTTTCGGCTGATCATTTGGACAATGTAATTTTCGAAGCTTCATATTTTGATATATACAATTTTTTTCGATATTTTTTAACATTCATTTGAAATTTGGAATAAAGGGGAATTTTCAATTTTATCCGTAAATCTTCAATCAGCTTTTTGTATGTTGAGGACTCAATTTTTTCAGGTTGAAGAAGACTGCGTGGGGTGCCCCTTACCTTCAACACCAGAAGATGAGGCGGTTTTAGAATCGGAAATGAGTGAAGTACTCAAAGCTGCAGTTTTAGGTACAGGTAGTGTAGATCTCCTTCATTCATCTCATTCATTTTTTTTTCAGTAATAGTTTTATCAGAAACGAGTGCCATTTCGAATAAAGTTGCAGAATTTGATCAGAGTGGCAAGAATTTAACCCCTTTTTCGTTGCCGTTCAAGATTAGATCATAATTATTGACATTAGAATTTCAAAATTTGCATTTATTTTACTTACATTTGATAGTTTTCATAGTTTATTTCAGACGAGTCAGAGTTTCGATCTCGATTATATCCTGCGCAAAAAAAATTAACGCACATTCTGAAAATCTCAATGTTAATCAAAGTTAACTCTACATTGACTTTATAACTTATTTTTTATATTCTCTCAGGAAGGTTTTGAACGAAACAAGACACATTAAATGGAAGAAAAATTCAGGATTTCACCGAATCTTATGTGAAAGAAGAGAAATGAACAATTTTCAATATACTGAAATGCTGATAAGTGATTTAATCCCCTTGCGTTAATTACAGCTCGGCAACGACAGTTCATACTCAAAATGAGTGATCTTAAAATGTTCTGATCTAATCCTTCCTAGATTTTTCCGAGTTGGATTCCTAATTCATTAAGAGTAGCTGTATGGGGCAAATGGCACTACATGCTCTTCAAGAATGTTCCTTATATACTTATCAGCATTCATAGCTCCATTATCAACGACCACTAAGTCTGTGCGAGCAGTCAAAGATATTCCACCCCATACCTTAATCGATCCTCTCCCGAAACCAGTAGTAGTCAGGAAATTGCACTGAGTATAATATCTTTCATGTGGACGTCTGTATACAAGGGAACGTCGATCACATTGGTAGAGGCAGAATCTAGACTCATCTGTGAAGAGAACTCTTTCCCAATCGGCCTCTTCCCAATGGATATGCTTTCTCGCAAAATCCAAACGCGCCCTTCGATGGGCTGGGGTAAGAGCTGGGCCTCTTGCCGCGACACGAGGCTTTAAATCATATTCTCTGAGGTGATTTCTTATTGTCTGAGTGCTAATTTGCACCCCATGAGTTTGCTCAAGGTGATTTTGAAGGAGGCGAGCGCTTGCAAACCGTTGTCTCAACGAAGAAACTCTCAAGTAACGTTCTTGAATGGCAGTTGTTACCCATGGTCTACTCTGTCCTGGTCTTCGGACATTCATACCTGTCTCCCTGAATCGCTGCAACATTCTGGACATACGTGTATGGCAAACTCCAAACCTTTCTACAATTCTTGTGTATGTCCACCCTTCTTCTCGCAAAACTACCGCTTGGGCACATTCCTCTTGGGTCAAATTGCGTGTTTCGCGTTGCATAGCGATCGAGTGTAGAAAATCAAACGAAAGAAAAACTTTTGATCACTAGAATTGATTGAGAACAACTCATCTTAGAATGGAGCCAATACATTCAAAATCTGATAATATCATCTTTTTTTATTCCTGCTGGGAAAAAACACTGTATTGAAGAAAAACGTTGAAAGGGATAACATGTGCATGCATAATTCTGATAAAAATAATTATCATTGAGAACACCTTCAGTTGTAGAATAAATTTGAGATTTCCATAATGTGCGTTAATTTTTTTGCGCAGTGTATGAGGACTTCTCTCTAATGCAACTGACTTTCTTTAGTTTCACTTGAAAAAAGTTTCAAATTTGTGAACTGTTATTTTTCTTTTCAAAAACTCTTTCACTCAGCTGATATTTATTTTACTTGAATATAGCAACCAATATTTTTGAGTTACCATATTTTTATCATTCATTTCATCAGCTGTATGTACCAAATATACACACACAACCTAACCTAATTGTTTCTGACCTCGAACAACTGAAGACTTCGATTTCACCAATTCCTTGATTTCTTTTTCATAAATTTCTTGCCCTCTCAACGAAAATACGAACACAATTCGACTCTAAAACACATTTCGAAGATACTCACAATGAAATGACACTTTTTATGTGATCCAATCTCTTGAATTTACCTGATTTCAACGATTTCTTGTAGGGGATGAGCTAGATCTCTCTGCCTTGGCTCATAATGCTGCCAGTCAAGCCGAACATGTTGTACGAAAGATGATACAGGCCGGTTGGTCTGTTTGCCACTTCCGTAGCCTGCCTGCTTGGCTACAAGACAACGATTTCCTCATTTTCGGGCACAGGCCTCCCCTGCCGAGCTTCAAAGCTTGCTTCAAGAGTATCTTCAGGATCCACACCGAAACAGCGAATATTTGGACACATCTTCTTGGGTGTGTCGCTTTTATAGGTAAGTTTTGAAGGTTTCGTTGGTTTCATCAGAACTACACTAGGGCAGGTTCTAGATATTCGAGGCGCTTTGGGGAACTCGGAAATCAATCTGAAGGAATAAATGTTTTTTTCAAAATTTCCAGATGAAGAAATATTGTTCTTCAATAAAAAGGCAATTGAGAAAGATGATACCATACCATTTTTGCAGTTTCTTCTTTTCTTTGTGTATGGCATAATTTTTGGTGCCCAGAAAGGTTTTCCATGTCATAATAGTTCAATTCAGTTCAAAGAAAAACCAGCGAAAAGTATTTTTCGATGATGTTAAGGTGTAGTTGTAGTGATGGACTTTTGGATTAAGTATTTAATTAAGTATGATTGGGTCGCTTCATTGTGACCAAGAAAGGGTTTTGTCGTTCTTACTGATCAATTCTAGCGCTGGAATTCTCATTTTATACAATTAAAAAGTATCTTGGGCTTATTTTGACCCTTCGTGAAGATGTCATTTTCTTTATTGTTCAACATTTGTTTTATAAGCCATGCTCATCATTGTTTTCTTCTTCCTTGTTGATGGTCCAATTCATTCAGCATCTGTGAAGTTGGGTTAAGTTTCAGGAGCACATCAATATTTGTCAAAATTCTTTTTATATGTTGAACCAAAACAGTTTAATCTATTCTTTTTTTTCCTTTCAACCGGAAAATTGTCAGAGAAACTTCAGGTATACAGGGTTATTCACGAATATGGCTCTGTAGAATATTTTTAGGTAAGACACAAGATTCAGGATTGAAATTCTAAAGGTGAGCTTCAAGTAAGAAGACGATTGCTCGTATATATTTTGAAGGTTCTAGAACTTATGGTTTTTCCAGAAGTGACATCATCTTTCGTTTTTCAAATGGGAAGACTCACTTTTTATTGCATAAATAAGTTCTCCATTGAATTCTGAGTTTTTTTGATTCCAAAAGTTTGAATTGTCCCGAGAAAATTCTCTATAAATGAGAAAATACGAAAAAAAAAATCTCAAAATTGAACTCTGTTGAAATACAGACAACTACAAGGTTTTTTCATGAAAAATTCTCATTTTTGAGAATCTCCGAAAAGAATGGCTGATGCTTCTTTTCCGATAGCGTGATTTTCAGAATATTATACAGGAGGTCACAAATTCTTTGTCAAAGTTAGAAGTGACGAAACATCAAAAAATCGTTTTTTTCAAATAGAAACCCCATTTTTTCGAAGCATTTTCGAAATCCTCCCATTTGATGTCACTTCCGGAAAAACTGGAAGTCCTAGAACCTTCAGAAAATATACGAGAAGTCGTCTTCTTACTTGAAGCTCACCTATAGAATTTCAATCCTGAATCTTGTGTCTTTCCTAAAAATATTCCATAGGGCCATATTCGTGAATAACCCTGTATACTAACTGACAAAGAAACTAATAAAAAATATTGTACACCTTTCGTTTTTTTTCTTCAAATTTTACTCGTTTACTCCTTTCTATACCATCTATGTTTTACCAAAAAAAAATTTAAATTTAAATAGCTTTTTCTGGATGCTGAAGTTTTTTTGTCAGTATATCAAATTTATACACATTGAAATCTGAAGAAGTTTTTTCATAACCTCATAGACCTCACAGGTTATGGTTTATCATTGTTTTGGGTCACTTTGCCAACCTAATTTTACTAGACCATCAGCTACAGCCTTCAGTCTGTCTTTAACGCTCAAGTTCTAACAATTCATGAACATCAGTCTAACACGAGCAAATAGTACAAGTTGCAATAGCTTCCCGAAAATGTTCTCGAAGTTTAGATGTTCAGATCGAAACCTCCAGTTCTGATCCATTATTTTATCATCGGGGTTATTTTTGTCCCTCCAAGTTGTCAATGTTCTTTATCTTTTGGTTTCGTAACATTCTGTGAACTTGTGTGATGTTACTAAACCGTTTTCGTATTTTCGCAGGAATAGCTACGTACTTCTTGCTACGTCCAAAGATCGAGATCGAGCTTCAGGAAAAAATCGTGTTTGGAGCTTTTTTCGTGGGAGCGATAATATGCCTGGGATTCAGCGCTCTATTTCACACAGTAAACTGTCACTCTCAGTTCGTCGGGAAGTTGTTCTCTAAGCTAGATTACTGCGGCATAGCCCTGCTGATAATGGGCTCCTTCGTGCCTTGGGTTTATTACGGCTTCTACTGTCACTTCCGACCCAAGGTCGTGTACTTGTCCATAGTCTGCGCCTTAGGGTTAACAAGCATCATAGTGAGCTTATGGGATAAGTTTTCCGAACCCGAATGGAGGCCTTTCAGGGCTGCTGTCTTTATGACTTTCGGCCTGTCGGGCATAGTGCCTGCAATACATTTCGGCCTGACCGAGGGATGGTTCAACCATCTGTCGCAGAAGTCCCTCGGGTGGTTGGTCCTCATGGGGCTCCTCTACATAATTGGCGCGGTGATGTACGCCCTGAGGGTGCCCGAAAGATTCTTTCCTGGCAAATTCGACATCTGGCTGCATTCGCATCAGATTTTCCACGTTTTCGTGCTGGGTGGGGCCCTTGTGCATTATCACGGTATATCGGAGATGGCCATGCATCGCGTCACTATTGGACAGTGCGAATTGACCGACATGCCCATTTATTAGAGCAACGAATGAGGTTTATAGACTGTAACGGGGATATACCTGTGCTAAATTAAGTAGAAAAACATCCTCACTTTCGATTCTCGTATTTGGGTAGGTGCAGTACGAACCTCATAAGTTTTGAAGTTGGCTTCGACCGCCAGAGGGCGGGGCTAAATTCTCTAGTTACCTTGGAGACTGAAGAGTATGAACCTGATAGATTTTTCGAGAGGGAGATTGTAATGTGTAGCTTAGGGAAGAGACAATATCAAATATTTTTTTCATGATATATGTGAAAATCCGCATTTTTTCGGTCAAATAAAACATATATTCCTATAAGTTATTTATATTATAATTTTAATATGTGGATCCGGATGTTTGATTGCTTTTAGTTCATCCCATTTTTTCATTTAAATAGTTCCTTTTTTATTCTTCATCACAATTATTTGTTTTTTTTTTCTGTAATCATTCGGTGACTGAATAAAAATTCGATAGACCAAAATGAAATTCTGATTCTTTGATTTATATAATGTTATCTTATTCGATTAATTAATTCATATGAACAATAAAAATAGATAGTGAAAAGCCTTTTAGTGTTCTAAAACAATACCATGAAGCACTTGCTGCCATCTTTTGAAAATAGTTGTGTCCATGAATACAACAAAGAAGTACTTTGGGCCGGCTAAAAATCGTCTAAATCAATATTCTGTTGGTCCAAATTTTGGATTTTTATGTCAGAGTCTATAAGGGATGGTACGCTATAACTTGTAATGGCAGTATTCTTTTATTTTCGAATTACTTGGAAAAGAGGAAATGGCTTCTTCGAAAACTGAACCAATTCGGGACCTAACTGTGAAATGAAATTAGAAAAATGGTGAAAATTATCGTTGGCGTTACTTTCCAACCTGTTCAAAAGGATCAAACAATAATATGGCAAAGGGGGCTTAAACCGACATTACTTCGAAAAGATGCAAATGTATTGGGTCATCCAAAACCAAGCTCCCAGATGTAACTCCAATTTTCTTCAATTTGTTGTGATACAATCTCATATTTGTCGGTACCAATCTACAACATTTGTCTTATTGGATTCTGAAGAGACGCAATCAGAGTCCAACATGAATTGAATTCATTAATAGTATATTCTAAAACAAGTTCGCTCGTTTTCGAAAGCATGAGTGTTGAAATTGCCTTCTGCAACGAGTATTAAACAATATTTTCTCCATTTCAGTCAAGTTTTGTAAAATACTCTCGTAATTCAAATAAAAACGCATCCTAATGACTTTTGTATTGTATCTTGGCAGTTGGTGTAACTTACGAAATTTGACAGATTACGGAATTTCAATTGATTTTATTTGAAAATTTAGAGGATCGGAGGTCAGTACTGACAACCACAAAGCGAAAAATATAACTGAAAATATAGTTGTAATGAGTTTCATTACATTACTAAAAGTAGTAGTTATGAAACTGAAATAGAGAAAAAATAAATGCGCATGTCAAACTGAAGCGTCCTCTGTCATCTATCTCCCCCAACTGCTGTCCATTGAGTACCTTGAGTTATATAAACAATGGTATCAGGCAGACTGGAAATGCAACTTAGTTACAAAAAACGATGATACTCTCTCGCCATTTTGTATCATATTAATGGATCCCTGATTCAAACCTTCTTGATTAAATTTTCATTGAATGGCCCATCAAAATCTGACATTTTGTTGGAGACTCATGAAATGACAACATAGTTACAGTTAAAGTCACACACGCATTTACCAAAATCAAACGGCTTTCAGATTTGGATGACCCTTTATCCTACCTTCGGGGCAACTTTGAAACTCCACACGATCCAACTCATTCCTTTCTCCCGTAGGGATAGCAGCCATTTTCCTGACCGGGCCCCCTGAAGCCATGCATCTGGGCGAGAAAGTGGCCTTCGGGGCCTTTTTTTTGGCAGCCATCACCTGTTTCTGGTTCAGCACCCTCTTTCACACGTTCTGCTGCCACGACCCTTTTTACAGAAACCTATTCTCCAAGTTAGACTATTGCGGCATCACTGTACTGATCATCGGCTCCTTTGTGCCCTGGGTCTACTACGGTTTCTATTGCGATTTCAGATGGAGGATTGTCTACCTTACCGGAGTGTGCTTTTTGGGGGCTGCCAGCCTGGTAGTCAGCTGGTGGGAGAAGTTCTCGAAAGCAGAATGGAGGTTGTTCAGAACTGGAGTCTTCATGACTTTCAGCATGTCGGGTTTGGCCCCCGCTATCCATTTCGGGGTGAGGGAAGGGTATCAGAGTTACACTGCAATGAGAACCTTGATGTGGTTGTTCCTTATGGGGGGCCTGCATCTTGTAGGCGCTGTCGTGTACACCTTTAGGGTGCCTGAAAGGTTTTGTCCCGGTAGATTCGATATATGGCTCAGTTCCCATCAGATTTTCCACGTTTTCGTGCTGGCAGGTGCTCTGGTGCATTACCACGGTGTCTTCGAGATGGCTACTGAGAGGCTGGTGGTGGGACAGTGTGAAGTAGATGCGAATTTGGAAAAAGGATGATTATGTTGATTTATTCGATTAAAATATTTGTTTGAGTGTTATGCTTGTTTTGCGAGCGTTTGAAGAAATTGTGAAAAGTTTGGTTTTGGTTACTTTCTGTTAATTGTGTTGTGTTGTTATCTTACGCTTGTTTTGTTGAGTTTTCCTGATTAAATCGGGATATATACTCCTTGATACAACTGAAACCTATTTAAGCTTCTCTGTGCAGGGCACTCTAAGATCAGCAAGTGGAAAATGTTTGAGGTCAGTTTTCTGAAAATTTATATCGGGACTTTCAACTGCAAACACTCATTCTAGACCAATAATGTTTCAATAAAATTATGTGGATTCTAATGAGTCCATTTTCAATATTCATATTAAACATGAATTTCCAAAAAACTGACCGCTGCAAATGTCAATAAACCATGTATAGGGTGTTTGTTCTCAGACGAGCTACCCTGTATATCTCTTATCCCTTTGAGATTGGAGAATTTTCCGAAACGCGTCGAATGATTTTGTTTCGGGGACATCTTTTGAGGTACATTTGAGGCTTGAACGAGCAACCCTCTAAGATGGGGCGCTTCAACCACTCAAAATTGAATAGGGAGGAGGGGTTGAGTAATACTTCATTTGAAAGATATTAAGATCTTGGGAACCTCTTCACAATGGTTCATAAAAATCGTAATTTTGAATATTGGTGATTTCACAAAAGTACATTACCCAAAAATATTTACTGAGATATTGCTATTGAGTAAAATATAAACAATCACCCTGTACAACCAAGCCCATTCTTATTGAGCCCTTTTTGTAAACTTGAAAAAATGACAATTTTGAAAAAATTTAATTGTTTTATCATGCTTACAATCGAAAAAATTAGATCTTCGTTTTAAAATCAAATGTTCAAAGTTTCCTCCATTCACTCTTTTACAATTCATTGGCGTAGTTCGTCCAAATTTTCAGGCCGAGTAAAAAAAAATTGAGTTAATAAATTGATTTTTGGTGAAAATGGTTCATCAAAATTGATACACCGTTTTAAAGAGGCATTCAAGACCTTTGAAATGAAGTATCACTCTACCTCTCTTCCCTATGCAATTTTGAGGGGGTGAAGTTCCCTCTCTTAGGAAGTTGCTAGTTCAAGCCTCAAATATACATCAAAAGATATCCCCCGAAGAAAATCATTCTGAATCACTATGGGATAAGAAATATACGGGGTGGCCCGTCTGAGAACAAACCACCCTGTAGATTCCAATTGTCACAAAAGACCCTGAACGATGAGGCTTCGGTTTATGAGATTCGAAGCCGTTGCAACAATTATATAGAAATTTAGAAGTAGTGCTTTAAATTCATCAATTTTTCCCTCATTTATGCGCTGCACATACCTTGGGAACTCATTTTACACTTCACAATTCTTGCTATGCATCTTCATTTATTATTTTCAGTAACCTAACCAAATTTTTCCTTCTTCCACAGGCCTAGCTACTTATTTTCTGCTAAGTCCACCGATCGGAGTAGAGTTTCAAGAAAAGCTAGTATTCCTCTTTTTTTTCTTCGGAGCTATTTTATGTCTAGGACTGAGTACGCTATTCCATACAGTGTGTTGTCACTCCAAGTTCATTTTGAACGTGTTTTCGAAGTTAGATTACTGCGGTATAAGTATACTGATCATGGCATCTTTCGTACCGTGGTTATATTACGGGTTTTACTGCCATTACAAGCCGAAGCTGGTTTACACGACTGTCACATGCGCTATGGGAATAGCAACGATGGTTGTGAGCTTATGGGATGAGTTTTCGAAGTCTGAGTGGAGGCACGTTAGAGCTGGATTGTTCATGCTCTTCGGGTTGTCCGGAGTGGTGCCTGCGATACATTTCGGGATGTTAGAAGGATGGTTCACGAACATCTTCCAAAACTCCATAGTTTCGATGATAACGATGGCGCTTTGTTACATAGCAGGAGCTACGCTCTATGCGTTGAGGGTGCCCGAAAGATTTTATCCAGGTAAATTCGACATCTGGTTGCACTCGCACCAGATCTTCCATGTTTGCGTGCTCGGAGGAGTTTACTTTCACTATCAGGGTCTGATGGAAATCGCTAAACACAGATTGGAAATAGCGCAATGTGAGATATCATGACCTGCTGGTAGGTTTTTCAAATTAGGGTTTTCCCAATGCTCTTAGATGGATATACATATGCGGGTGATGTGGGTTGCGCTTTACGAGCTCTCCATTTTAATTATCACTTTTATAAAAACAGACAAAATCTTGTAGAGGTTTCAGAGTATGCTATTTTTAGTGGTGCTACGTCAAATACTGCAAATTGTATGAAAAATTTATATAGTTCTTTCCCAGTGGAATCAGAAATCCCTCCTGTATTTATTTTCGAAAATATTTTTAATAGATATCAGATAAAGAGATACTTGTACTGTATTTTTTCCTAAGATGTAGAATATTTCTAAATCAATGTTTTCCAATATTGAAAATTAAGATAGATGCTTACTTTGTTATATATCATTGTATCATTTCTTCCAGTGTTTGAAAAATTATATGTATTTTTGCTTCACTCGTTTAGAGATTTTTTACTTGAAGATAGATTTGGGTCTGTTTGTTTATAATATTGATAACTTCAATTTGTACAAATTAAAATTTAGTTTTGTGATATTTGTTTAATGAGCATCTGCTCAGTGTTGAAAAATAAATTACTTGAAAATACTTTGGTCATTTTCCCTTTTACAGACTATGGACGTATCTGTTTGGAAACTTTTTACAACTGATAGAAACTTGAGTAACCTGTAATAAAGTCTTCAAAACACAAGTAGCTTCTCAAGTGTTATTATGTCCAGTACAATTACTTCAAATTGTTAAAGTTTTCATTAATTATAATGAAAAGAACAGAACATTGTACGAAAATCATTCAGGTAGCACTGTAATGATGCAGTACATAATTGAAAAAGCATGTTTTCAAAAGAATGAATATTAAATTCATTCGTTAGTGCAAAGACTACACACACACACAATGTGAAGAATAATGAAAGTACAAAAAAAAGACACATAAAAAGAACCCCATTGTCAAGAAAAATGATTAACTTAAGTATGAATTCCAATTTAGTTTTTTAATCACAATGGTATATGCAGCTCTAGAAAAACTGCTGTTTCATATTTTACTGTATTGAAGAGAATATAGGTATATTTTTTTCATTGCCGAAATTGACTCGATTGGGAAAAATTTCCCAATTTAAGAACTGGTTCTCTTTTCCCACTTTCAGTTTGGTGCAAGTTAATAATTAACTTTTGCAGTACTTGAAACTTTTCAAATACCCTTAATTACCTGCAGACAATGCTACAGCTATGAATTAATTGCACTCAGTTACGATGTTGTGAAATAATTGCACAATTTGAGGTAAGTGATTAAATATTCTTCGTTGGGCTGAAGGACTTAGGTCAATGGCCTTAAATACAGTTATTTATTTTTTTTTATTCTTCATATATTAAAAAACTTTCTTATTTTCTACTCAAAACGAAGGATTTATTTGGTTCAATTTACATAGGGTATTCTAGAACATTAGAAAACAATATGGTGAAATTTCATGTTTGTTTATTTCCTATTGCGAAAAGTAGTAACGACATTATATAATTTTTATATAAAATAGCTGTGAATATAATCTGAATCTTATTTTGATCAAAATAAGAACTTTAAGGATTTGGTAGAAAAAGGTGAGGTTAAACCCCACAATGAAACTCGACATAATTAATGTAACTTATTTATTACGCATACATGTTAATGGGGCTTCCTTCTGAAACTGCAACCTTCAGTAAGTCTAGCTTTACCACCAGTGGATGTGCAGAGGATTGTGGAGCAACCCTTGCATGCTACAGCAGACTGGGCATGTGAGAAGATTGTGGATATAGCGTAACATCCTGGGCATTTAACATCCATAAAATAACTATTGGGGTGTTGAACGAGCCTCTTGAGTTTGTGAGACCTCTTCTGTTTTTCAGCAGTAGGGTGCAATAAATCTACAGCGAGAGGCATCTACGAAAAAAAACGGGTTATACTAAAATATGTTTCAAACGTAAAGGAATAAAAGTAAACATGAAGAGTTTGAAAAATATGTTGTAAATTTACCTTGATTATTTGCTTTCACTATATAAAATCACAATTTTCTTCTCGAATACACGTGGTTCTTGCGGCAAGCAACTACATGAAAAGACAGTTGACAAGTGATCTTCATGAAAAGTGAAGTTCCAAAGAACACAAGTAATGAGTTCATTTCGTGAATATTTGGTCTCTAAATTTTTCAGCTTTAACCAGCAAATCATTTGAAATAATTTCTGCTATAGTTACTAATAAAAAGTATGCACTAGGTAAGCCATGGACTGCTAAAATGATTCACTCAAAAATTATTTATACGACAATGGGATTAAAATTAAGAAAAATGGAATAACCTAAAAATAATTATTAGTTCAATTTTCTCATTTGTGATTAGTAGTTCAACAAGCACTTCTTAGAAAAAAAAAAACAAAAATTCTATGTTACTGTCAAAGCACTAAACAAAAAAACCAAAAAATCGTAGTGATTTTTAATAAATGTTTGATTTTCCTTAAAATTTCAAGAAATGTCTGACTTGGTGTCTAAATGCGTTTTACGTGTAGAAGTGAAAGCTGATAGAGATGAAGGTCTGCTTTCCAAGAAAATATTTCAATTTTTCTAACTTACCACTCTTGTAGAAGAAAATGGCAATGGGCCTACTGGAAAAAACAGAAAAGGTAAAGGTTCTAAAAAGAAGAGAAATGTACGGGATATTAGCGTTGAAACGTTTCCTAGTGTCCTGGAAAGCCCAAGGGACGATTGGGGCCTTCTCCCGGTGTCCTCTAGGGAACGTTTAACCTCAGCCAGCAAAGATTTCGAAAACAAAAACGAGATTGGATTCTTCAGTGGAAATCCTTTTGTTGAAATTACCAAAGGTGTTTTGCATCTGTATAAAGAAGAGTATGTTCTCAAATCGTATTTGAAACAATGAGGAACTTAATTGTTCTGTTACAGTACTTTGACAAGTAAGAAAGAGGCTTTGATTCTATGCATTCTTGGGATCCCTGCTTCAGTTACTTGCCATGATCTGTTGACTTTTACTGCACCATGCCATGAGAATATCTCTCATATTAGAGTCATCAGAGATTCCAAGCCAAATCAATACATGGCTCTGCTAAAGTGAGTTTATACCCTAGTTGATTCTAAAAATTGACTTGTAGTACTGAGTTAATTTCAGTCCTTTGTTTCTAAAGATTCATTATTTAAAGAGAAAATTTTCAGTTTTCGCACTAACGAGGCTGCAATAGAATTCTATTCAAACTTTAATAACTTGCCCTTCAACAATATGGAACCAGATAGTATTTGTAGAATTGTTTGGGTTTCTAATGTGGAGTACGCTACAAACTCAACCCCACCACCTGGTCATACTGAGCTACCCATTTGTCCTGTTTGCCTTGGTAAGCATGAAAACACAAATTTTTTTTCTAGTACCGAATGAAATTTCTATTTCAACGCTTTCTTTCAGATCGAATGGATGAATCTGTGGATGGGGTACTGACCATTCTCTGCAACCATACATTCCACTCTAACTGTTTGGAAAAGTGGAGCGATTTTACTTGTCCTGTGTGCAGGTTCGTTCAAAGTCCCGAACAAGCTGAGAACTCGGAATGTGAAGAATGCGGCAAAACCGGACCTTCTCCTGATGCACTGTGGATATGTCTGATTTGTGGACATGTCGGTTGTGGCAGGTTAGTCTGCATGTGCTCTATAAGTCACTATTTCTCGGCAAATCCAAATCGAAAACAAAATTCAGATTTTTTTTTGTACTTATCTTTTAATTTGTTCTTTTATGTGTTTTACCTTACTGTTCTTCAGGTATCAGGGGGGCCATGCGGCGATGCATTACAGAGAGTCTGGACACTGTTTCGCCCTCCAGTTGGGTTCTCATAGGGTTTGGGACTATAAGGGCGACAATTTTGTCCATCGGCTGCTTCAGAATAAAGAAGATGGGAAGCTTGTACCAGCCGGTGGACCACCATCTGAAGCCGAGGGGACCGAAGAAAAAGTCGACTCTGTTCAACTCGAATTCACCTATTTGTTAACGTCACAATTGGACGAGCAGAGGATGTATTACGAGATGAAACTAGCGCAGTATGCATATTTTTTTCTTCTAAGAGATCATTTTTATCAGTATATTTCAATTCAATCAATGTTCGAAGTACTGTATTATGGAATTTTAGGCTTGAGAGTCAACTGATGGATGAAAATAGAGAGCTTAGAGATGAAGTTGGATCATTACTAGAAGAAAACAAGGACTTGCATCAAAAACTGAGTGCTGTTACCAAAGAAAAAAATGCTCTGGATAAGAAAGCGTCACAGCAATCTTCAAAGTGAGAATTCCTTTTTTTTTTTTTTACTACTATTGTTAAAACATTTTCTGTTTCTTCCGTTCCAGATTGGCTACAACGATTCGCGAATTGAACGAAGAGAGGCAGCTCGGGAAAGCGTTGAGAAACAACCAGTTGAAATGGCAGGAAAAATTCGAAAAGATGGAATCCGAATTCCAAGAATTGGAGAAGAAAAGCGATGCGATAAAGGTGGAACTGAAGGAGCAAATAAGAGATCTGATGTTTTATATCAACGCTAAAGATACTATAGAGAAGTCCGAACTGAAAGACGAGATAGCCAGTGGTACCGTTACGGTTGCGGAAAAATCCAAAACGAATAAGGGGAAGAAGAAACGTTAACGATGATGAAGAACGTTTGGTATGATTAAATTAAGAACTAAAGTAATTTTTATTTGTTATTAAGGAGGATTCAACAGGGAATGTATATTAATTATTAAATTCTGCAGTATTTTCAATTGGAATTAATTTCAGAGTAGAGATCTTCGACTTATCTTATATAGAAAAAGTGTTATTGGAAAACATTGTTAAGCAATGAAGAAATATTCGCTCATTCTTCTAAATAACATTGTGTAGATTTTTATGTTAATTTTTTTAATATTAAAAAACTTTGAGTCCTAAAACTTGTTTCAAAATGTTCTTGGACTCATACTTTTATGTTTAATTCATCGAACTAGCTGAAAATGAACACTATTTGTTATTCTTCGAATTGTAAAAATTAATGTAGATATTGCTGCACTCAAATAAGAATATATGTAATTTTGGTTCTTGCTTTGATTCCTTTCTTGTCCTGGCTCTTCTTGTTCAGTACAATTTTTTTTCATATTGCAGAGAGCTGAGTTAACACGAAAAATCTGGTGGTAGGATAGAATGACCACTTTCCAAATCAAGCAGTACCATTTAATGCTCTTGTTTTTTTATACATTCAACAATTGAAATAGGAGATAGTCCATTTCAACAAATATTATAGTCTATACCTTTTTTCAGAAATTTTCACATAATTCATTTTAGGTCATCATATGATCATTACATAAATAACATTTTCAACATTTCAAACAAATATCCGATGAGACGGTAATTGTACTTTCAGTATAAACTAGTATTGACTGTTTAATCGGAACCTCGAACAGATCAACAGCGAAAAAATCTAGTACAAAAGATCACTCCTATGATAGAAAGAGTAGGCCTCGGAAAAAACATAAATAGCAGCAACTAAAATTGCCAAAATATACATAATATACCCTGCTTTTTGGAAAACGCAAAGAATCATCGCAAATATATCCTTCTCTAATTGAAATAATAAATAATATTAAAAAAAATCACAGTTAAACAAAAGGAATACTACAATTAGGTGAGGCTTCTTCTAAAAATATGAGAAGTTCAAGTGATATGGTTTGAATGACGTACGGCTAGCTTAATCGATTCATAAAAAAAATCTTTCATAGTTATACTGAACTCATTGGACAGGTCGACCAGTACTTGGAATAAAACACGTTCAGAGTACAAGGAACTTTGAACGTTCCAACAGAAAGAGACCAAGCTTTTGATATGAACTTCCAACACGACAAACATTGGTCCCTGGAGAA
Organism: Hippodamia convergens; assembly: GCA_038502775.1. Lineage (NCBI taxonomy): Eukaryota > Metazoa > Arthropoda > Insecta > Coleoptera > Coccinellidae > Hippodamia > Hippodamia convergens. The sequence goes on along the minus strand of CM076609.1, from coordinate 71,663,730 downwards.
AAAAAAAAAAAAAACGGGGAAGTCGAAATTCCTTATACTCCAGTCTTTCTATTCCAAATAAAGTAGACAGTTGGAGGAGTAAATGCTCCCGAGGGTGAAGAGCATGGGCAGTTCCATGCATATAGTATCGGGGTCAACGTAAGTCGTATCGGAATCGGCTATGCATTTTCGGCATTTGTACAACCTTCCTCTGGGTCCGTTGTTGTTGTTACTCAACAATTGAATATCGTAGGGCAGGAGAAACTGGGGTTTCTTGGCGTAATCTATCTCCAACGAGTTCAGTAGTTCAGGGCGTCATAAATCCGGAAATCTGAAAAGTAACTTGTTCACTTCCGCAAGTAAAAAAAAAAAAAAAACTTAGGAAACGCACAATGACCATCAATTCTTCACAAACCTGGCAGGGTCTTCCACGTATGATTTGGGAATGGTGAAAAGACTCTTGGAGATGTCATTTTTGAATTCGAAATGCTGAAAAGTTATCTTCGCAGTGACAGTAGGTAATATCGGTATTTCGACTTTGACCGGGAATCCTGTGGGTAGTTTTAGCGTGATGAAGTCACGGAGTTTCGAAAAATGCTTGAAAGGAGCTATCACCTCGAGAACGTTCAGCAGCATGTCTACAGACAGGGGAAAATCGGAACTCTGGAAAATACAGAAGTTAGTAAAAAAGAACGAAAATTTCGGGTAATAACGAAAACTTATTATTGAAATTTACCATCGCTATAGTTGCTTTGAATGATTTGGTGGATTCTTTGTATACGAGATCTCGACCTAGCCTGGGGTAATCGTTTATTTCCGCATTTATGTACTGATCCCAAGTGATATTTTTATCTGGGGGTGGAATCAAACTGTTTCTCCTCAAGGGCTGAAATCGAATAAAAAAGAAAATTCAAAATAGGTGAATGAAGAACTGCAGGAAATTTTTCTCCCATCACAAAAGAAGTTGTTTCAAAAATAGAGTTATTGAAACACCATTAGAGGACTAACTCAAAGTTTTCCTTGTTTTGACATTAACTCATGTGCATTCACAAAAGATTTTAAGGTGGCCTGTTATAAAATACGGGCCTCCTGTACTTAACTTAAATAAAGGACAGCAGTATTTAAATAAAAGATCTCTAATTTTGACAGTTCTCCAAATATTCTGTCAAACAACTCTCCACAAATGTCAAAATAAAGGAAATGTCAGTTGACAAGAAATAAGAGAGTTATCAAAACGCAAATAGAGGCCTAAGATCCGTTTGCACCTTCGTTCCTTAAATATTTAAGTGACGTTTCGATCCTTCAACCTAACCTCAAATTTAAGGATGGGATTATAACCTAAAATAATTTGTCAAACTGACTGAACATTTGTTGTTTTCTAGGCCTGTAATAAAATACAGGCCTTCCTTACTCAACTCAAATGAACGACAGCCATATTCAAATGAAAGATCACTTATTTTGACAGTTCTCCCAATCTTCTGTTAAACAACTCTTCACAACTGTCATAATAAAGTTGACAAGAAATTGGAGATTTATCGAAACGCAAATAGAGGCCTAACTTAAATATGAGGCGATTTCGATTGACTTTGGTTCTTGGTTGGTTCATAGATTGGTCCGTCAGTTTTGGACCAACCGCATTCGAATGACATATTGGTGACGTCTCGAATCAGCTGTTTCGCCGAAATTTGAACCGTATTCGAAAGCGCGGTTCGTTTGACGTTGTCATTTATGAACCGAGCGGTCAACCGTTAACCAACCAAAACAGCCATTCGAAATCGACTATAGTTTTCCTTATTTTGACATTTACTCATGTGCATTCACAAAAGATTTTGAGGTGACCTGTTATAAAATACGGGCCTTCTGTACTTAACTTAAATATTGGACAGCCGTATTTAAATGAAATATCACTCATTTTGACAGTTCTCTCAATCTTCTGTTAAACGACTCTTGACAACTGTCAAAATGAAAGAAATGTCATAATAACATTGACAAGAAATTGAAGAGTGATATTTCGAGTTTAATTTGAGAGCAGTTTTAATTTTTTTCATCTTATACATTGCCCCAGAAATAATAAAATCTCCAAAAGTGCACATTTTCATTTTTGCCCTGCATGATGATAACATATAATAAAAATGACTATGAAAAGCTGCACTACTTTAGCTTACCCTGGAAAGCAAATTATTAAGATTTTAGACTCACGATTCCATTTTGGTCGAAGTTCTGAAGATTGTTTCCTTTGGTAAAACTTTCTAAAATAGCTTTATTTTTCTGGAGATCGTCAGCAGAGAGGTGCTCCCTCCTTTTTCGACTTTCCAGCATTAATCCATGTACAGTGTAAAGCTCACTGTCATATTGACCTGCCACTAGTTCCTGAAACATATATTTTATTCACTAGAAAAAAAAATTCATGGATCTAAAAAAATCTACCTTTCTATCTTCTCTGAATATCCAACCACTCTGAGCTCTGGCAAATGAAATACTTTTTGTTGAAATTTGAGCAGCTAAAATATCGGTAGACATGAGCAAATCAACCTCATCTTCAATTTCCATCTCATTCTCCTGTAAAAATTATTTTCAGAACTTTTTTGGTTGAAATAAAACAGATTCTAACCTCATATTTGACCTTCTGGTAAACTTTCAAAACGTTATCTAAGACAGTGAGGCTTTCATTAGACGGTGCCAATCCATTGAAGATGAAAGATATATCTCCTCTTTCCCATCTCATATCAGAAAATTCAACTAAGGTTGTATCAAGCCTTATGTTCGCCCCACTTTTGTAAATTTTACATATATCTGATGGCAGTATTCTGGATACAAGAGGTACTGCAATTTGTTGGTTCAAATTTCGCTCCAACTATCAAAATCATCCAAAAATAATATTTACCCCAACTCTGGAAATCCCATTTGAGTTCCATATAAAAATCATTAATTCTATTCAGAGCCTCAACTAAATTTGGTCGTCTTTCTTCCATCTGCTCTCTGGATTGCTGTCTGAACTTCCTCACTAACGAAGAAACTAAAAAACAAATCGAATTTCAACTTTCACTGAGAAATTAATCTTTCTAGAACTTATACTTGTAGGCCGATTTCCATAGCTCACTGCTTCTGCTAATACTGTCCAGCCTAGACCGTTTTTCACCTTAACTGGAGCATCATGTTTCAAAAGTAATTGGACACATTCTGAAATTTAATATAGCAATAAAAAAATAATAACACTTATGTTCCTTCATGCTTACCAACTCTCCCAAGCATAACAGCAAGATGTAATGGTGTGTTTCCTAGAAAATACATGTAATATTTATTTGGAATCACTGAAGGGAAAAGTTATTTTCGATTTATCTAATCTGAAACCTTCAATTATTCTCAAACTCGTCAGTATTTCTTATCAAAAATAAATTTGCTAGTCGAATTAACCACAAAGTTTCTCATGATAACAAAAATTCTACTTTATAAAGAACTCACCATGTCTATCCTTAGCTGCTATATCCACAGTTCTCAACATTCTCGATACGGTTTTGAGATCATTTTCAAAAACTGCTTTATGCAGGGGATATTCTTCTGAATCCGCCATATTCATAAATCGATTTTAATTTTTACTGAATACATACACCCACATAACTTCGTCCGGTGTATTGTCAAGAACGAAAAGTTCTATTCTTCAAGTGGCACTAAAAACAAAATCCATGCTATGCACATACATAAGGAAAATCTCCAAACTCCAAATAAATCAAACTTTGATAATTTACCTCCTAAAACAGATCAGCAAGTGCGGTAGTTCAAATATTTCTAACGTGCCACCATGACCATAGAAATAGATACAAATTATCGTGATTTACAAAGCAGTGGCGTAGTTATTTTGAGATTATGAATGCATATTTCCATGTGAATAACAATATCACATTTTTCAATTGAAAGAATTTTACTTATTCAAATCTGCTGTAAAATTACCTGTCAACAAATTTTTATAAGGAGCATAAATTAAAATTTTCACCTGACATATCAATCTGACGTTTCTACATTCTTTTAGTAGTTCAAATAACCGAACTATTTGTAATCATGTGTTTGTCATTGTGACGTTTGATAATAAAGTAATCAATTTATTGATATTATTACTAGTTTCTACGACGGAAATATGTGATTCTCTTGATATTTTGAAAAAATTTTCTCCTAGAAACACTTGAGACAATAAAACACTAGTAACAATGACAAAATTAACTGTTGGAATCGTTAGTTGATATATCCATAGCATACCCAAGCTTGTATGAGAATTCTGCAACTGTTCTAAAAAAGAATTATCTTATGAAAATTGCTATTCAACGGTTTATAGATGGATAAATACACTGTTGACCTAGACAAAGTTTTGAACGACTTTGAATATAGTGAATACAGTTTGGAAAGTGCAAAAGTGAGCAAAAGTTTGCAGGATGAACATCCTAACACCTCCTTCAATACAAACCATTGCAGCAGACATGATACATCAGTCAAACATTCCATCAACAATGTTTTCCACAGTTTGAATGAATATCTTAATTCCGATATCACACCTAAGAAAATTGAAAATTTACATAAAAGTTTCAAAAGCATCGATATTTCAAATGAACCTCAGGCATCTAGTTTCTTTGTGAAACCCCAACCTGCCGAACCTCAGAAACTACTTCCTCTAACAACAGATACAACTTATCAGATTACCGTTGATCCAACTTTCAACACTGTGTCCTCAGATATAACTCAGGACAAAACAAATGGCATACAATTCAGTGATTCTGTAAATAATTGTTTAGTCGATAAGACTGACACTTGTGCAATTAATTCGCAACCAGAAATATTTGAGATAAAGCATGAGACTAATTTAAATAATGTAGGAAACAAATTTGACAATAAATGTCTACCAGATGAAAAAACAAATGAACCAAGATCCTTAAATTGTCAACAGAGTTTGGTTGAAGATGAATCTCACAATGAAATATCTGAAGAGATATTAGTGGATTTGAGCTGTAAGGATTCTTGTGATACTGATAATATTGTTTTGAACAGAGGACCAGAATTGGTGAAAAATGAAATATTCGAAACAGATGAAAACAAAACAGAGCACACTGAGAATAAGTTGATGCTTAATGAAAGTTTAATAAGCGAAGTATTGGCTCCGATTGATAACCCAGAGACTGCTGTTGAAAAAGAATCTAATTCATCACAAGAACAAAATAAAACAGAAGTAAATAATATTCTAGATCAACGAATTGTCGAACATGAAGCAAAAATTGATGAAGAAATTGCAGATAAAACTTCTGAAAATGAAGAAATAAATCCAAGAATAGAAAAAATCGGATTTGACAACGAAGTAGAATTGGATGAGGAAAATATTGAACAATATTTCCAGGAATTAGAAAAAGAATTAGGAATTCAAACTCAGGAAGAACAAAACATCCATAAAGATGAGAAATATGATACTAACATTAAAGAACTTCAATTAGAAGTTAAAAATTTTGAATTGAGTACTTCACAGGAAGATATGCCTCGAGAAGTGGAAAAAATACAAGAAGGAATTGAAGATTGTCCCCCAGTAACACAAGAAAATTTAAAGGAGATACAACAGACGGATTTAGAAGAGAGTAAAGTTGTTGTTCCAACAGAAACTTTGGAAGAAAAGGAACAAATAAATTCGCAAGAATTAACTCCTTCAGATATACACGGAACAGAAGTTGAAGATGATGAGAAAATAATACCAACTACAACAGATATAGAAGCACCTGATATAGCCCCAACGGAACCAGAAAAAAGAGAAGAATGTTTGGATGAGATACCAAGGGTAGAACTTCTCCCTAATGAGGAACCAAATCCAACCATCGAAATTAATTCTGCTGAAGATCCCCATGAGTCAGAGAAGAATTCTAGACCTCAAATATTACCACTTACCGAAGAAGTACAAGAGCCAATACGTAAAATCAGTCTGATAGGCGAACCAGGCTCAACCCCTTACAACAATCTGTACAGCACCAAAGACTTCGGAAAAACCATAACCGAAGGCAGCGGAGACCACAACACTACAAGAGCTACATCCCCCACTTACTCTGACGTTTCAACAGACTCCGTCACAAGCAGTTCATCTGACGATACGGCAGAATACAACGATGCTGTATCTGAGGTCCAAAACAAGCAAGAAGTAAACGATCCAACTCTTGGGAAGATCGTTCAGAATAACATGATCCATCCGGTTGAAATATCAAGAAGCGACGTTACGATGGACAAGGACTTCAAGAATAACCTGAAAACTGGGAACGTTAGAGCGGACGATGGTCCCAGTACTTCGGGGGCCCAGGTAGAGGAGACTGAGGTGAAAAGAACGGATACTCAGGATCTTGAAGGGGCTTGTGCAATGGATATTGAGGGAAGCATGGTAGAAAATCGGGATATTGTTGAGAGGAATGAGGAACAAAGGGGTACCGAAGTGTCTTCCAATAGTGTTGGAATTGGTAAGTAAATCTCTACCATTTCTTTGTAGTATGATACTTATACACTCAATATGAATTGTTTTGATTCATGTAAAAGTAAGAATTGAACTTAATTCACCTGAATTATTCCAGAATACGGGATTATCATATTTAGATTTACTTGTGAAAAATATTCTAGAAGGTTAAACTGGTTTTTCCAATATTTTTAGATTGGCTAGGAAAACAGGCACCACTCTGGATTCCTGACAATGAAGCCATGAGCTGTCTACATTGTGATATGAAATTTACAGTGATAAAAAGAAGGCATCATTGTAGAGCTTGTGGTTTGGTAAGTTTCAGTATATCATTGTTTTTTATTGCTGGAATGCAGTTTTTAGTTAATTCTATTCTCTAATAAGGGCCGTTTGCACCAACCTCTCTTAAAATTTAAGTGACATTTCGAATATTTCGATGGTTAAAACTAACCTCAAATTTAAGCCCTCCTTGGGATGGGATTCTAACCTAAATTAATATTTCAAACTCACAACTGACTACGGAATATGTATTGTTTTGAAATGGCTTTATTGAATTAGGGTGAAGTTTAACAACATGAAAAACTTAAATACCACTAGATATAAATATTTAAGAATTTTGTTTGAGTGACAGTCATGCAAGTGTCAATAAATTTAAGGGATCCTTAACTTCAAGGGTGCAAACGGTCCTAATTCAGGCCTTATTTTGCTTTTTTATCTCAAATGTTGACAAACTATTGAGTTTCCGTCAAAATGAATTATTCGAATGTAGTGAAAAAGTTTGGTATTCCTATTATTTCCTCCTCTTTGTTCAAATTTCAACCCTTCTCAAGAAATTTAAATCGGAGAGATTCAAATATATCACTGGAAATTGACCGTATTGTATAAATCAAACCATTTACCGAACAACTGAATTTAGGTTATTTTAAAAATCTGTAATTGAGTGATTAGGTTAATACAAAGCAATTACGTATTAAGATGAGTGATGAATTGAGTAGAAGGACTCAAATTCATCGGCCCTTCAATCTGAGTTTCTTATTATCTAGCAAAGAAGAGACCTGTAGTAGTGAGGAATTAGCCTCACTGAAGCCTTCCAAAATATTGGATTTCATGAGATCTCTGGGACTGGAAGGCGAGCTGTAAAGCTTTGTCAGGGGGCACAATAGACCATCAGGTTGCAGTGTACTGTAACCAATTGATATGCTGCCTTGCCCATTCCAGTCTTTGAAGCTTATAGTCACGTGTTAATGGAACCCCTCTTAATGGACGTCTAGAACCTAGATTCACCTCTCTCAAACGTCGTCTGATGGTTTCGATGGAAACTTGGACCCCATCTGCATTTTGAAGAGTATTACGTAGCATTCTGCACGTAGATTTAGGCTTTCTTCTCGCCGAAACGTTGATGAAACGATCCTGAGCAGGTGTTGTTTTTCATCGCCCACCAAGCCTTGGTCTTTCCAACACGGAAACTGTCTCCCTGAACCTATTCCAAAGTCGAGATATCATACTTTGGCTGACTTGGAGCCTTTCCGCTACAACAACCTGAGTTAGGCCACCCTGTAGCATTCCGATAGCCCTATTAGCCTCAGCGTTTGTCAATTTACGTTTTGGCATTCTCAGAAAACTGGTTTCAAATCGAAGCCGTTGATAAACTGACTCCATTTCAAAATAAGAACATTCATGAAGCAAAGAACCAAACTTCAGAAAAAAGGCGACCAGGTTGACGAAATGTCTCATACTGATTTTTATTAGATCGATTCAAGTTGTTATGAGTTTTAAATGATTTTACAGCGATTTTCTCGAAAATTACATACTTTTCAAAACGATTGAATACGATATCCTTAACTCCTGTGGAGCAGTATATTTTATAAACTAAATTCATCTCCAAATATGAAACTAATTGTCTCTCATCTTCAAGGTACTCTGTTCGAAGTGTTGCAATCTCAAGTTCCGCTTGGAATATCTAAACGCCGAAGCGAGAGTATGCACAAAATGCTTTGAAGTTCTAGACAAAGATACCAATAGCAACTCTGGGAGCGAAATGTCTCAAGAGTCCTCCTCTCCTAGTAGAAACTTGAACGCTACTCAGGATAGTTCCGGGCAGCCAAATCCGAACAACCCTCTGGAATATTGCTCTACAATACCTCCAACACAGCAAGTGGATCCAGGTGCTTTGGCTGTCCCCTCAGTGATGGTGCCAGTTGGAGTATTGAAAAGGAAAGGTGAGTCCTGAAACTGGAATTTATCTTATTTTCTTCTTCTTCATGTGAACAAACATCACGGAATTGTTCGATCTCTGTCAGTTCAGGCAGTCATAGAATATCTTAATGAAACAAGTATTTTTGTGCTTGCAGGTTCGAACAAGGGGAGGAGTAACAAAAGTGTCATGTTTTGCGACGGCATTCGCCCCGGAAGTGACCTAACAAACTTGGACACCGATTTCAACTACTCGGAAAACCAAAAATTGGAAAAACTCAAGAAATCCCCTGAGAAATCCCCCAAAATCGGAAGAAACCTCGACATGGTCGACACTGAAACCAAGAGTTTCATTCCGAATGACGAGAGAAGCTTGCCCCCCACCGTAACAATATTCAAAACCGGTAAGAACTCCAAAAATCAGTATTTACCATCATTCCAACAAATCGATTTTCAGATATCAAATATTCCCCTTGTGCTAATAACTCTAGCGTCGTTGAAATGTTGAGGAACGAATCCTTGACGTTCGCTCTTCAGTCAAACGTTTTTGTACATGTGAAAATCATAAACAGTGAGTAGAAAATATCTTCTTCCAAATTTCACGGTATTGCGTTGAAATCTCTTGTTTACCTTTGATTTTTTTTTAGTGGACTGTTGTGTCAGTCGGATAGCTTGGTGTTTCTCTACAGAAGGTTTGATAAATGTCGGTCAGGACGAAATTGTGATTTTATTAGAATTTATGGAAAATGAGGCTCTGGTGCCAAAAGATATATTCGTGCATCTCAACTATGTGTATTTAGAGGCTGTGAAAGGTAAGGAGCAGCCCAATCGACTAAGTTTAAATAGCATCACACAAACCTTTTGAGGTTATACGACACAGTGTTCAATTTATTTTGCAGGAAGTTCTGTTAAGGAGTTGGGAATGTCCTTGCATCCTAATTCACCATTTTTGGGCTCGAAAAATCATTTCGGTTTCATATATATCAGGCCTACCTTTCAGTGTCTGCAGAATGTTATTATACCAAAAGAACCTTACCTCATTGGAATTCTCATTCATAGGTAAATATGAGTTCGTATTCATGAATACATTAGAGAGTTATCAAAACGCAAATAGTGGCCTAACTCAAATAAATGCGCATTCACAAAAGATTTTAAGGTTGCTTGTAATAAAATACAGGCCTCCCATACTTAAATTAAGTAAAGGACAGCCATATATTTTTTTTTTTTTTTTAAATACAAAATCCCTCCCTTTGACAGTTCTCCCAATCTTCTGTCAAACAACTCTTCACAACTGTCAAAATAAAGGAAATGTCATAATAAAGTTGACCAACGTTGAGGGATATTTTATTACTGGATGCTTTAATAAAGTTAGACCTGTATTTAGTTTCAATAACTCTCTATTATCGATATAATGCTACAAACCGAGGTACATATAAAAAAGACTGACAAGGTAGTCATTCTTCTGCGTAATATAAAAATATAGACTTTGTCTGCATATTTAAATGTGAATGCTTTCTATCGTTTGAACAATTTTTAACTTTGAGTGTTTTCAGGTGGGAAACACCTTGGGCTAAACTTTTTCCTCTGCGTTTGGTGCTACGTTTAGGAGCTGAATATAAATACTACCCCAGTCCCATTATATCCACCAGAGAAAGAGATAGCGTATTTGTTGAAATAGGACATACAATAATAAACCTTCTAGCTGTAAGTTCGAAATAGCGGTAAACTAAATTGGTTTCTCATATTTCCTATAGGATTTCAGGAACTTCTCTTACACCCTTCCCCAAATAAGGGGCCTGACGATACATATGGAAGACAAGAACACAACAGTTACCATACCCAAAAACAGATATGATCAAGTTCTGAAGAGTCTTTCGAATTCGAGCGATCACATATTGGCTTTTGCGGGGAACTTCAGCAGTGTTGCAGACTCTCATTTGGTATGCATTCAGGATACGCAGAGTGCCACCAATAGTTACAGCACACACGCTATAAACATCTGCAACCAACCAAGAAAAGGTAGGAAATAATTTTATTCATTTTTAGGTTGTTATTTAGTTCTTCTGGGGCTAATTTTTAATTTATTACATCTTGTACAGTGACTGGTGCCAGTTTTATTGTTTTTAACGGCGCCCTCAAGTCTACCAGTGGCTTAACAGCCAAGTCAAATATAGTCGAAGACGGATTGATGATCCAAATCCTCCCTGAGCACATGTTCCAAGTGAGGGACTCCTTGAAAAACATGAGGAATCACACTATAAAATGTGGATGCGTGAATGAAGAAAGCGATGAGACTGTTACGATAATATGGGGTGAACCAGACACTAGTTTCAATGTTGGGTGAGTTTGCTCGAGTTATTTAATTAGATTAATCAGGCCCTTCAGCACCAATTTCTCTCGAAGTGATTACTTAACTAAACGTTTCTCAAAGTTAATGGTTACTTCAATTTATTGACAGTTGCACGGCTGTCACTCGACAGAATCTCAAGTTCTATCTAGTGATATTTCAGTTTTTTATGTTGTGAAACTTCACCCTAGTTGAATAAAGCAATTTCATTGGCTGGCTGGTGACAGTTGTCATTTACTGTCATTTTGACAATTTCATGCATCAGTCAACGTTAGATTGGCTGTTGAAGTTCCAATTTTTTTGGTTAATATATGGGAGATGATTTCCCATCATCATCAATCTGTAGCGATCTTCGAACATGTGAAGTTGTGAATAATCATCGCTTAGTTGGCGAAACTTGGTTTGAAAAAACTCTCTCTACCCTGAGAAATTCATTATTCATTGAAGGAATCTCTGTGGTCAAAGGATATTCTAGTTAGTTTTCTATTTATGCCAATAAACGAAAGACAGTCTGATTTTTAAAACGGAACCTTTGGAAAAAAGACAGCTCATTAAATTCATTGAAATAAGAATGTCCTTCATATATTCGCCTAGGAAATCCTAATTCCACAATTTCAACTACTTCCAAGTCGTCATGTAACGCGGCTGTTTCCAATTTTAATGAATGTATCATAAAAAATTATTCATTATTAGACAAAGTTAATGGAAAACAAGTAAAGGTGCTGCAGTCAGTTTTTGAGTTTGACAAATTATTTTAGGTTAGAATCCCGCCCTCAAATATCTAAGTGGTCATTACAGGAGCACTTGAATTTGAGGTTAGTTTTGGTCATCAAAATGTCACTTAAACAGTTGGTGCAACGTAATTTAAGTTAAGGGTTCATTTTAAGGGAAATTTAACACTGCATAGTCTTCAGGAACTTAAACCTATGTGATGTTTTTTGATATTTCAGAGTGCTTTCTCCTATTGACAATAAAGTTTTGACTGGGATACCTTCTATAAGGGTACATAACGGAAAAGACTACACCTGCAACAGTGGTAACCGGCTCATTCGATGGACTGAAGTGTTCATCAGTCAGAGTGGAGAAGAGGTTGCCAAAAATCAGGATTCTATAGATATTTCTAAAATTTCAGAGAGCATATCCAAGGCCACATGTCAGGCGCTAGTAAAGTATTTAGATCTCCTTGTTAGCAACAGTTTTTATAAAATTGGATTAAGAGCCCACATACATGTAGAAAATGTAAGTAAATTTGATTTAAAAATTGCTCATTTTTAAGAAAACTGGAAATGAGTGTTTGATCTCGTCAAAAAAAGGTTTTTTGGTGAAATAAAGACCGTTTGTAGAAGAATTTGATTGAAAATTTTAATTTTCAGGTTTCTTATTCAGCTGGTTCGAATAACGTTAAATTGCCCCCGATTTATATGAAGAGTTTAGACAACGAGCTGATTCCGGTTCTTCATCGGATAGCATCAAACAACATAACGGAACAGCCTATAGTGTTGGAACTGATATTCCGCATTCTGAATATTTAAATATTCGATTTTTCTAGCCCCTTCGAGTCAATACTTCATTGTTATTAGCTCTATTTTCCTCACAGAGTGTAGTATTGTAAAATCTAGAGTTCTCCAAAAAGGATGTGGCTGGTCTCAAAAAAATTGTATACCAAATACCTTGTAAAGAAAGAAAAAATGCATTATATTTTGTGATATTTTCAGACACTCTGTATAATTTTACTTACTAAAAGCTTATTTAGTTGATGCACTGTTTTGGTTTTAGAGGTTCCCAGCTATTTATATATTATTTTATTAACTGTTAAATTTAGATGATATGTTAATAAATAAAGATATATTTATGAATACCTTCTTTCACAAAAACTTCGCAAACAATTGTGAATAGCTTTCGTTGTGGCATTTCAAATGTTTCTTTTCAAGATCCGAAACTGCTTCTTTGTCTAATCGCTTGAGTATTTCTAAATTCTTCAGTAATCTATTCTTCAAAACTATGGCTCGAGCACACTGAATGAACTTGTTTAATATAAGATATCGTTTAAACCATGGCTCAATGCAGTATTCTTCAGTCTCTGTATCGAGTTCCTGAAAAAAAAAAATTATAAAATATGTAGTTTAAACCAATAATTCTAAGCTTGCTTCGTGGATATTCCTGACAAGTCTTTTCCTTTGTCTACTTCCACTCTTGTCGTAATTATTGATTTTTTCATGGAATTTTTGATTTATCTCACTTTCCTAAAAATTTTCCAATTGAAACTAAATTTATCTGAACAAATTGAAACTGACTATCTGCAAAGTAATCTTACAGTTTCTTTTGGTTTCTGGTGGAAAAAATCTCCACTAACTCCTTCGATGAAGTTCTCATAATCCTTCAATAATTTCACCTTGGATGTTAGAAAAGTTTGTTCGTTGAATTCTTGATATTTTTTAGAAATTTCAGAAAACTTTTTACATTTTTCATGATATATTTTTGCATCTTCATCTTGATAATTGCCAGTGGGATTTATCAGATCGAAATCTGGTCTAATGTAAGGTTTCTTTTGTAGAATTTTTTTGTTCACTTGGTCGATATTCAGAGGCCTCAGGGTTGAATTCGGCATTATTTCAAGATGATTTTTAAAAAATGTATGACATTATTTAAAATTTCAATTTCAAATTATAATTATGTAGACCTACGATAATTTAATTAGTTCTATGATTTCTTTTAGTTCAAACGCACAGTAGACCTGAGGATGAGTAGTTCAAAAATACAACAAACGTCATTGATATGTTATTTTTCAAATTTGTCGAAGCTCACGTTGTGAAAATTATTTATATTATATCGAAATTCGTATGGAAATTTTATAAATGATCTGAGAAATGCGTTCAATTATCTGGAAAATTTCTAACATTCCAAAGGCATTTTCTGAATTCATTTTCACCAAATACGAAAGATGTCGTACAAGTATAATTTCCCTCACATACAACCACTTTATGGATTCTGGATATATTGCAGATGTGTTTATGGAACCGCTTTTTTGGACTGTAGATAATTTTGCAAATGTTCTAGGACCACTATTCGTTATAGCTGTCACCGGTTTAACTTCGAGTGTTGTATTAATAGCATACTGGATAGGACTTCCTTACTGGTGGGAGAGAAACTCATTTATCTGTGTGATTTTGGTGATAATTGGACATTGGCTTCTTATAAACATCGTCTTCCATTATTATAAAGCTGTGATGACACCGCCTGGCTATCCTCCTCAAGGTGAACTGCTTACTGAAGCAGTAAGCATATGTAAAAAGTGCATCGCACCTAAACCACCAAGAGCACACCATTGCTCAGTTTGTAACAAATGTGTTCTGAAGATGGATCACCACTGTCCTTGGCTGAATAATTGTGTAGGTTTTAAGAATCATCGATACTTCTTCCTGTACATGGTCTACATGGTTATTGGTGTGCTTTTCGTTATAATTGCTGGCTTCGATATAGGATATAATGTTATTATAAACTTAAATACAGATGAAGAACTCGAGGGACACCCTGTGAGATTGAATAAATCCGGAATGTTAGTTCCTGTTGAACATAAAGAATTCATCGTGAAAGAACCTTTTAATGACGAATTCCATCAGAACATTGCGAAAGAAATAACTCCGCTAAATGAGTACTTATATGATCCTTCCAAGAGAAGAAGCGTAGTCTACATGGTACTCATAAACTTAAGTGTATTAATAGCGTTAGGTACCTTGAGCTATTGGCATTACAATCTCATTCGTAAAGGTGAAACTAGCATAGAAGCCCACATAAATAAAGCAGAGACAAAACGATTAGCTGAATTCGGTGAAAAGTACGTTAATCCGTATGACTTTGGATACAAAAAGAATTGGAGACTTTTCCTTGGATTGGTTCAAGGTAGGACTTTTTTTAGGCACGTTATCCTTCCTTCCGGTCATGAACCTACTGGTAACGGTCTAATGTGGTACACTGTAATGGATAAAACGATATTTGACGACTGGCCCTAGCTTTCAGGTGTCCTGATTAGAAAATAAGTTGACAAGCTGAAAATGAGCATTGAAAATTGTACTAAATATTGGGATACCGTTTGTTAGAACTTCAAAAATGATGGAGAAAGACACACTTTGATAAGAAAGTGAAAATATTAACTGATCTACATGGTTTTGATTTTGTGAATGCGTTTTTTTTTTCAAAATAAGATGTGATTTTGCATTTTATCTTTATACTTCATTCGAATTGAAACCGATGATCTTTTAACTTTACTTTTTCTCCATACATGATATATTTTTGAATATTCTAAGGTTTTCCATGTATATAATATAGATATGGAAATGGGAGACACCTTTATCATCTCCTGCTTAATAATTTCTAATTGAATTATGAAAAAGCTACAAATTCCTAGTCACTAATTGAAGAGATATTCTTGAAAACCAACCGTACAATATAAGTAAAATATCCTTCTGGGAAGGTTTTATTTTATTAGAATGTATATTTGTACTATTTATTACCCAATTGTAAGCTCTCCTTTATGTTACTAATACAACTCTTTGTGATATTCTTATTTAAAATTATATAGCAAGTGTAAAATCCTTTTTTATTGTATTTTATATTGAATAAATAGTAGTTGTTATAGCAGTAGTTTATCCCATTATTGAGCCCTCATTTAAATCAATAAGTTCTCAAGGTACTGGAAAATAAAAATATGATTGAAAAATTATCTGAAAATATTTTATTAGAATCGCAAAAAATATGATTGTTTGTTAAAATTTCTTCAGTCTCTTATAAATAGGTGTATATAAAACAGTAGCCACTTGTAAAATAATTCTTCATAATCGTATTAAAAATCATTGGACCCTAAAGAGCTAACTCTTTGATGAGGTTTCCGCAAATAACAAGTTTTTGAATTTCTGATGTTCCTTCGTAAATTTCAGTGATCCTTGCATCTCTGTAGAATCTTTCTGCTGGCATATCCGAGACGTATCTGAAAGAAACCTCAGATATTCAGTAACTGAATCAAAAGATCATTTTTCATTAATTAAAAATAAAAAAACACTAGATTAGCACAATTTGATACTTGATAATACTTTAACAAATTGAAACAATACTAAATAAAAAAAAAAAATAACACCTTGTGAAGGTGTTAAAATCCCTTTAGAAATGAGCAACATTAATGCCAGAAAATTAAAACTCAAAACAGGAATTAAATATTCCGAACTAACCCCATGCCTCCTAAAATTTGAATACACTGGTGGCTCAAGGCCGTAGCAGCCTCACTAGCCGCTAATTTTGCCATAGCGGCTTCTTTTGTGTAGTTCATGTTGTTGTCTTTCAACCAAGCAGCCCTCCACGTTAAAAGTCTTGCCGATTCTAGCTGCAAAGCCATTTCGGCAAGTTTGTTCTGAATGGTCTGAAGCTTGAGAATTGGTTTTCCAAAAGCCAGTCGTTTCGAAGCATATTCTGCTGCTACTTCAAGAGAAGCTTGGGCAATACCTAACGCTTGAGATGCTATTCCTATGCGACCTGCATCTAGAGTCATCATTGCGATCTGAAACGCAGAGATTGAAGTCGAAGAAGAAATTATTGCAAGCAACATTTTTTTTTTGATGGCATAAAAAGAAAAGAAGTAATATACAATTTCAACTAATAGCAAATAAATAAAACGACATCTCCTTTTTGGGGTTATTCTCACCTTGAAACCTGATCCAGGACTACCCAACATGGCCTCTTTAGGTACTTTGCAGTCCTCGAAAATCAAAGAGCAGGTGGAGGATCCCCTTATGCCCAACTTATCTTCTTTCTTACCAAGATCCAAACCCTTGATCGGTTTAGGTAGGAGAAAAGCAGAGATCCCCTTATGTTTCAAACTTTTATCGGTTGTCGCAAATACTACAACTGCTTCGCTTTCATACCCATTAGTAATCCACGACTTGGTGCCGTTTAAAATGAAGTTATCCCCATCTGTTTTAGCGGTTGTGGAAGCTGCTCCGGCATCAGAACCGTTGCCGGGCTCAGATAGAGCAAAACAACCTACCTGAAATTTTTTAATTCTGCATGGTGTTACTTTGAGAGATAATCATCTATTTGGTGATATACTTACCCTTTCCCCTGTTAAGAAAGGAGTGATAAACTTTTTTTTTTGTTCCTCATTTCCCCATTTTTCTATCGGCCCTAGATATAAAGAATTATTCACTGACATAATCACACCAGCACTTGCACAGCTGAAAAGATAGGCAGTTGTGATTTTGGTTAATAAAAATGATCAGTCTTGAAAACACAGATATTCCAAGAGAAAAACTGCGAGAAAGACTTTTTCATAGATTGAAAGATCAGAATGCCATGTTTAATAGGCTTCAAGATAGTGAGATTTCTAGTAGCAAGCTGAGAGTAAGGGAAGATATAGCTATCTTAGTTCATGGGCTTCTTTGAACTCTTACCCTCTAGAAATTTCTTCCATGGCTATGGCATAGGCCAAATAATCGAGGCCTGTGCCTCCTAACGATTCAGGAACAGAAATACCCATCAAGCCCAGCTCTCCCATTTTCTTAATTTGTTCCTTTGGGTACAAATGTTCCCTGTCAGTTTTTGCAGCTATAGGCTTCAATTCTCCATCTGCGAAGTCCCTACATGTTTTCTGAAGCATTTGATGTGTCTCGGGTAATGCACTTAATGAAGCAATACCTCTGCATTTCACAGAGTTGGCTGCGAAAATACCTTAGGTTGGTTGGAAGCTACATCAGATTATATTCTAACTTACCCAATGTTGGGATAATTTTATTGAACAATGCCATTTTTTTACAAAAAAATATATAAAATTATTTTGGCCTAAAAAGGTGGTAAGGTCGATTTCCTTATCGAAATAAATTCAATTCATTGAGTAATAATAATTACACTTTGGTTTGGTACAAGATTAAATTCATTTATTCAAAAATGAACTTTGGACTTAGGGTCGATCCTGATACCACAGAACATCAAATATAAGAAGTGCTACCTCCTTAGTAATTAGGGTACAACATCTGTGACATTTCGAAAACAAGTGGGACCTTTCCCATTAGGTACTCAAGGGGAGTCCGCTTGTTAAATTTTTGACATACGTCATACTAGAATCAATTGACAGTACTGGTCTGTGGTTCCTTTTTATTTAGATTTTCTGTGGTTTAGCCAATTTAAAATATTAGCAGTTTGACGAAATTGAAAACTGAAAGGATTTGGGATTTATGAAATGAAACCATATTTTACACAATAATTGCTTTAATTTTATTCATTTTATAAATATAAATGTATCGAATATTGATTATAGAATCAATAAAAAATTGTGTATGTCTCACATTTAGAAACATGTGAATTTTATTTAAGGAGCCGTTCTCTGAAACAAATTAATTCAATTTGCTTCTAAAGAAACCGGGACCAGAACAAAATCAAACAAAAAATATATATGACCACCCACAGGTCTTTTGTTACAATGAAAATACATATTATATTATTTTGCATATTAACTATCAGTCTTCTGAATTAGTATAAAAATATCACAGTTCATATGTACTTTAAAAAATATCAGTCTAAATAATAAAAATGATGTAGTATAACAAAAGTTTTACATGATATTTTACAAAATATTCACATGAATAAATAAATAAATATTCTGAAAATAGTTTTCCTCATAATAGGAATATATAAAAACAGTTCATGTGTACCTTTAAAAACTACATTTAGAAATAATTAACAAAATATTCACAAAAATACTTAAATCAAAAATTCTTTTATAAAAAAATATATCTTCTTCAACAAAAAATAAAAACATATCCTGTAATAAATAACATTCATATAAATTATCTAAGTATCTATGCTAGTGACTAGATATAAGAAACTGAAAAGTTGAACAAGAAAAAGATGACTTAGGTGTTGGCATTTTTGTCGGAAATAATCCTGCTACCTTCAAATATTTTACGTTTTCTGGAATTATTAAAATTTTTATTGAGTTTATTATTGTCTTTGAGATATTTGAAAATGACCAATTTTAAGTTTATATCTAAAATTTTCCTCTGTATATCATGTTGCTCACAAAATTTGTATTCAAGAAATTCCTTACCATATTTTTGAAAAAATTTAGTCTCAATTCCACTGGAATGTCCGCTCTTATCAAGAAACTCGTATAATTTAAGATGAACCAATTCTACAAAATTAATTAATTTCTTACTAGCATATTTCAACCTACATGTGTCATCATTTTCTTTAAACGTAACGTATAAATGTTTATCAGATATCTCTTCAGAGTTTAAATTTCTAAGACATTCTTCACAACTTGTATTGATTTTTCTTAAAATATACCCTGCTACATAAGCTGTAGCAAAGTTTCCTTCAGAAATGTCATGAACATCATCACCCACATCTATTGTCGAATTATGATCCTCAGAACAATTTTGAACATCCTCTGAATATTTTTCTAAAAATTCCCCAAAATCACCTAATGATTGACAAAAATCTGCCTCACAATTTGAATTCTTACTAGTTGGAGCGCTCAAGTTATTTATTATTATTGATTTTAGAGCTGCAACAAATTGAAGACAGCTAGGGTTAGTATTGAATAAACCATGTTGCCTTATTTGACCAAAAAGGTTTTCTATAGGATCTTGATTACAATTTCGTAAATTCAAATGTGTGAAACCTTGTGACTTTAAATTTCTCCACAATAGCAAAATAGCCCTCAAAGAGGTCTGCCACCCATCAACAAATTTGAAATTATTCCTAACCCTCCCATTCATATCTACAATTTTCCAATTACTAATTTTTGGCAACATGTCGGACCATAATTTTAAATGAGGTGAGGTGTCTGACATTGCACAACGATATTTCTTACCATCACTATTACTGAAACGATAACCATTTAAAGAATCAAATAGATCGTCTATGACATGGCAGAATTCAGCTGTATGTAATGCTTCCTGGGATAAATAACCAGAAGAATGAAACGATTCTATAGCAGCCGCCATAGTGTGACTTAGTTGTCTGGCAGCCACACTAACTTTCATTTTCATAAATCCATTTGATTTAAAATCGAAATCAGTTTCATTCAAATTAACCAAACATTTATACGTTCGTTTCCTTTGGTCAACGAGGAAAGCTTGGTAGAGATGATCCATACTAGCAAACTTTCCTCTTAAAAATTCAATTCTGCAGTTGATTAGGGCATTTCTAGTATTTTTCAATAAATGAGGGACATCGAAAATTGTCACAACTGGATCACCATTGATGACAAAATGGTAGGGAGAAGGTTTGTCATCAGTTTGAGTTCGAGTCAGAGAAGCAATTGCAGCTCTGTTCGTACTCCCCTGATCACACACAGTGGCACATACCTTCAACCCTATTTTTTGTAGTTCTTTTATAACCGTAATTATAAGTATTTCAAGATCTACAGCCTTGACGGTGTCCCTCGTAAAGAAATATGCAACCGGCATTTTGTATGATTTTTTTATGCCCCGAATCATAAAAACTAAAGCATGGTTTGCTTGAGTGGATGTTCGACCAAGTGGTCCTAAATCAACAAAGCCACAAATTCTTTGCTTCTTTGGCTCGTAATGCAAGCCACTACTCAAATTAATCTCATCAAACATAACAATACAACACCGCTCAAGCTCATCCATTTTTGCAGCTTGTAGTCTCAAATATTCCAGGACAGGTGTGAGAAGCCCACATTCAAAGGGTATGGAACCTAAAAGATATTTGAGAGTTCTGATGGATGGCAATTGGAAAAACGCGCGAAGATATTTATACAGTTTTGGGCTTCTTTTATAAATCGAAAGGGCAAAAGATTTATCCTGAATTGTCCACCGACGGCTTGAAGGGGCTTTATTGAAATTTCGAAATTGTGACTTAATGAATTCTTTCGTAACATTATTCAATTCTTCTTCTATTAACTGAAATGTGCCGTCTTGATACAAAGTTTTCAAAGATTTTATTTCTTCTATTTTTTTATTCATTTGGGATTTTAATTTAGAAAATTGTGAGGACACATTTCTGTGAACTTTGTACATTATCAGTTCTTGGGGTGTTAAGTCGGCCTTATTAAGACCTGCTTTTCTGAGAAATCCTTTACAGTTTTCTGAAATAAATAAAGATGGATCTAAATTTTCATTACTGTGCCTGGAAATATTAGAGAATGATTCAGGGCATTGTTCTTCGTTTTCTACAGACTCAGAAGGAGTTAAAAAAAATTCTACATTATTATCAGATTGATCACTTAATGGAGGTGGACCAAACATCTCATTTTGAGATTTAGAGCAGGACTGTTCAGAAACTATGGCATTCACTGAATAGTTATGTTCATTTAGAAAATGTTCACATTGCGACTCTATCGAATTTTGGGGAATATTAATTTGAAAATAATCATGATCATGGACAGCAGGAAAATGTTCACCCTGCGACTTTACCTGAGAATTTTGGAGAATATTAACTTGAAAATAATCATGATCATGGACAGCAGCAAAATATTCTTGAGAATTTGAATGAAGAGAAGGAGAATTCATATCTGGAAATAGATTTTTCGGACGATATGGTTTAACATGACTATTCATTATCTGTGAAGATTTAGGCAAGGCTTTATTGCTTAGACGACCCTCCATATTGCTGTCACGGAAGTCAACTTTTGAAAAATGGTCGATACATATGTGGAAATTAGATACATTTTTAGTAGGGCTGATTTTGCAAATATCTTTCCAATCTTGTAAGGTGCGAGGATTTTTAGGGAAATGGAAAAATCTTTTGTTTTTCGAATGTACTGATGTTATGCTCCGATATGAATTTTTGCAAGACGGAAATTTGCAAGAGTATCTGATATCTCTTCGGAATGTTGGAGCAACTAAACCTGAAGCCATTTTTCCAATTCAATATAATAATAATATTTGATTTATATTTGCAGAATTGAACTTTTATTGAGCAAAAGCGGTAACTAATCAGTTTCTTCACAAAAACTGTATTATCTGAAAAATCTGAAAAAAATCTGAAATATGAGAAAAAGAACTACATTATTCACAGATCACATTTCACTACAGTAATAAAATATAAATATATAAGTAAACAGCAGCAACAAAATGGCTATTACTAGATTGACATTGAATTGACATGACATTTTCCACTTCTCCCTGTTTTCTTCCCACCTCTTTGAATTTGACATATCATGTCATTAATCCCATTTAATGTATCTCCGACATACGATTTTGACATAGCTTTCAAAGTTATGACAGATGAGAGGTTAGGAAATGAAGTTGCAACGCAGGTCGCAGATTACTCTGTGTTTCCCGTTTTTGTGCTCTCGCTGCACCCCCCTGCCTGATACCATCTATGAAATCCGTAGCGCAGCCCGCACGTAAAAATCTTCCAAAATTCCATTATTCTGATCCTGACTCCTAAAGTCAGGCAACCCAACATACAGCTAATGTTGGGAAATTTGTGAATTAAAATTTCGGTAACAAAAATTGTTAATTATTTATTTCACTCCTCCATATAGTTTTTTATCAAAATTGGAAAAATTTAGGCAAAACATAAATATTTATTATTCATTAAAGTACTGATATGTAGGTCGAACACATTTCTATGATTACTTTCTGTCTGTCAAAACCACCGAACACTTACCTAATGATCACAGAACAGTATAAAAATTTAGTGTTCTGTGCTCATGACAAATGGGGACCACAGAAAATAATACTACAAAAATGTTCGGCCTGTATATTAGGAATATAAAGAATGATGATTTGCTTAAATTATACCGATTCCAATGGAAAATCACATGGAGAAGTGAAATAAATGATCAAATATGGTTATGTACATCTTTCGTAACATCCGAAGTATTTTGGGTTGCCTAACTCAAACCTTTACCCCATCACCCATGTATTAGAGTTAAGCCCAATATCTATAAAGAAAAAGAACTTGGTACTTTTCAAGACCATTTGTCAATTTGATCTGGATAAAATGGTTGCAAGCATAGAAAATTAGTATAGCAAGCAGTTTGGTGTTTATTTATAGAGAATAAACATGTTTTCGAAGAGATAGAATAAACTTGATGAAAGAAAATATGGAGTGAAAATATCGTATATTTCAGTTTTTTTCTAAAACATTCAGTATCTAATAAGCTCGAATATAAAAGGAAGTGATTGAAACTGTACGTGAAAAATTGAGTGCCATCAATGGCGGATTAGAGTTTCCTTAAATTCTGTGTTTATAAACATTTAAAGTGAACAGTTCGAGACTTTTCTTCGTAAATGTGCTATATAAATACCTTATATTAATTTTTTCCACTGATAACTATCAAAATGGCTGAATCATATAACAGCAAAGTACCAAAGTAAGGAATATCACATTAGATTGTATTGTACATATGAAAATTAACCAATGGTTGTTGTAGGATAATGGTATTCAGACCAACTTGGGATGAGTTTAAGGATTTCTCCAAGTATGTTCAAGTGATGGAATCCCAAGGGGCCCATAAAGCTGGGTTGGCGAAAGTAAGTTTGGTTCTTCGATAAACATAACCTACATTTTCCGGTTTCCCATAGGAATTTTCATCTTCACAAATATTATTCCAGGTTATTCCTCCTCCAGAATGGGTACCTCGCAAATCGGGTTATAATTTAGAAGATCTCAAAGTAACTATCCCGGCTCCCATTTGCCAGGTCGTAACTGGTAAGCAGGGCCTGTATCAGCAAATAAATATCCAGAAAAAATCTATGACTGTCCAACAATATGGTGAATTAGCGAATTCTGAACGGTATGCAACTCCTAGGCATTTCGATTACGAGGATTTGGAGAGGAAATATTGGAAAAACATCACTTATGTAGCTCCTATTTATGGGGCTGACGTTTCAGGGAGTTTAACCGACGAAAATGTCAATGTAAGTAGAAGTTTGGACGTTGAGAATCAAGAAATTAAATGGTGTTTTTTTTAGGAATGGAACATAAATAGATTAGGAACGATACTTGATTATGTGAACGAAGATTATGGCATATCTATTGAGGGAGTCAACACAGCTTATTTATATTTTGGTATGTGGAAAACCACGTTTGCTTGGCACACTGAGGACATGGATTTATACTCGATTAACTATCTTCATTTCGGAGCTCCTAAAACTTGGTGAGTGGAAATTCTTACAGTAGAGAGCTAAATTTGGATTTACTCTTTTATTTGTACCCTTCAATATTCATTCTTTTTATTAGGTATGCTGTACCCCCAGAACACGGAAGAAGGTTAGAAAGACTTGCAAACGGCTTCTTTCCCAGCAGTTACAAAACTTGCAACGCGTTTTTACGCCACAAAATGACTCTGATATCGCCCCAGATCCTCAAACAATACTCGATACCCTACAATAAAATCACCCAGGAAGCAGGGGAGATAATGATTACATTTCCTTATGGTTATCACGCCGGTTCAACCACGGTTTCAACTGTGCAGAATCTACGAATTTCGCTTGTGAACGATGGGTTGAATATGGAAAAAGAGCCTCCCAGTGTACTTGCAGCAAGGATATGGTTAAGATCTCTATGGACACTTTCGTTAAGAGGTTTCAACCAGATAGGTAAGCTTTGGGCATGACTAAGATTCTTTATTTAAAGAAACCAAACTATTTCATAAAAAAACACTTTAAAAAATAACTAAAAATTAAATCGTTTTTCTGAATTTTTCCTTGAAAATTATTTTTGAACAACATAAAACCCTGATATTTCAAATGTGTTTTGAAGAAGTACTTTTGAACTACTTTTGATATGAAAATTTCCTTTCTGGCATTGATTTTATCTGATTATCTCACTTGATCAATTCTCATTTTTAAAAATTTGTGTTTTGACATGAATTCCTAATAAAAGTGATTCTTTATAAGATACGAAATGTGGCTGAAAGGAGAAGACATTGGTCCTCATCCCGAAGAACCTAATCGGCAGGTTGCAGCCCCTCTGCCTTTGCCGCAAGACATCCTCTGCAACAAGAACAACACCTCCCTTCCGCAGAGCTTCTTAGAGGGCCCCATGAAAAAGGGTGGCCGTAAGGGCAAAATGAACTTCCATCAAGACTTCTCAATGGTCGATTTCCCCACTGAACTCCAGCTCCAGCTAATGGAAGAGGATCGTCTTGATTTCGCTCAAGACGAGATCGCCCCAGATGAACAGCAGCTAGAGGTCTTGGAAGATATTTGGCTCAAAGCCGGTGAAATTGGTAGGTTCGAATTTTGTTAAGCTTATGAATTCGTCGATTAATTCATGTCGTTATTTTCAGAAGCTGAAGATGCCTCCTTCTGCGACGAAGGATACAGAGTCGGCAACAAAAGAAAATACTTCGGTCGCAACAAAAAAGCCAAGCAGAAACAGGAAAAAGATAACACGTCGGCTTTCAAAGCCCCGAAAAAGGCTAAATCGGACGGCGAAGGCAAGAGTCACAAGAAAAAGAAGAAGTCGGCTTTGGATGATCTGACGGGCATCTATACAGCTTGCCAGAGCAAGACGAAGAAAGTCTGCGGGAAGATCGTGGCCCCTTTGAGCTTGGGAGAAGGCGACACTTCCGCTGACACCACCGATTTGGTCAAGAGTTTGGTGGCTAAGGAAGCAAATAAGTTGCTGAGCGTTCATCATCACAAATCGAAGAAGAGGAAACATAAGCATAAGGACGACAAAGAGCACAGGCATAAACACAAGAAAAGTAAGTGTAGGAGTTTTGTTCACCTCTAAACCATTTTTCTTTATTGGGATCCATCGAAAATATTTATGTTTTTATCGAATGAAATTTGAACAATTTGGAGCCGTTTGCACCAAACTCAGATAAATCTGTAACTTGAATTACGTTGCATCAGCTGTATAAGTGACATTTTGACAGCTAAAACTAACCTTAAATTTAACTTGTCAAACTCATGGACTGACTGCAGATCATTTGTTTTTTTCCATCAACTTTGCCTAATAATGAATTTTCATTAGATGTAGTGAATTTTTCATCAAGTTTGTTATACACCTAGGTCAAGAAACACTCCGTTGAATTTTTTTGAATGATTTAGGGCTGTTAGCACCAAACTCACTTAGTGTTAAGGTTCCCTTAAAATGAACCCTTAACTTAAATTTAAGCTGTTTAAGTGACATTTTGATGGCTGAAACAAACCTTAAATTTAAGTGATCCTGTAATGACCACTTAGATATATGAAGGACATTCATATTTCAATAAATTGGATGTCATTTTTCCAAAGGTTCCGTTAAAAAAAAAAACTGCATTTATTGGTATTAATAAAAAATCGTCTTAAATATTCTTCGTCCTTAGAGATTCCTTCAATGAATAATAAATTTCTCTAGGTAGAGAGAGTTTTTTCAAACCAGGTTTGGCCAACCAAGAGATGATCTTTCGCAACTTTTTATGTTCGAAGATCGCTACATATCATTAATGCAGGGAAATCATCTACCCTATACAGGGTTATTCACGAATATGGCTCTAAAGAATATTTTTTGGAAAGACACAAGATTCAGGATTGAAATTCTGAAGGTGAGCTTCAAGTAAGAAGACGACTTTTCGTATATTTTTCAAAGGTTCTAGGACTTCCGGTTTTTCCGGAAGTGATATCAACTTTCGTTTTTCAAATGGGAAGACCCTTTTTTTATTGCATAAATAGATTCCCCATTGAATTTTGAGTCTTTTTGATTCCAAAAGTTTGAATTTTCCCGAGAAAATTCTCTTCAAATGAGGAAATACAAAAACCTAGAACCTTCAAAAAAAAAAATACGACAAGTCGTCTTCTCACTTGAAGCTCACGTTTAGAATTTCAATCCTGACTCTTCTGTCTTTTTAAAAATATTCTATAGAGCCATATTCGTTAATAACCCTGTATAAACCAAAATAATTGGAATTTCAACAAACCGATCTAACGTTGACTGATGCTCGAAATCATCAAAATGACAGTAAAGTTAGGTTAAGGAAATCACAACCATCTGTAGCCAGCCAATGAAATGGCTTTATTGAACTAGGGTGCAGTTTTACAACATGAAAACAAGAAATATCACAAGATAGAAATATTTAAGGGGGGTCCCTTACTTAAGATTCTGTTGAGCGACTGTCATGCAACTGTCAATAAATTTAAGTGACCATTAACTTTAAGGGACGCTTAGTTGATTAATTATTTAAAAAAAAAATTGGTGCGAATGAGCCTTAATATATTTTTAATATAAACTCTCATTCCCTTCAGTAAAGTATATAGAAAGATAAAAACGTTCATTATTATAGTGTGAATGAGAGAAAGGAACTCACCAAACTCCTTTCGCTCTTATTCCAGAAAAACATCACCACCACCATCACAGCTCCTCGGAGAATACCAGTTCCTTAGAAAATTCCAAATCTTCGATAAACACCGTTCAGGTCAAGTTGGAACCGGATCAGAGTTCGCAAGAGAACCTGGAAATAAAGAACGAGATCGACAATATAATTCGTGAGGCTGCCGAAGAACACGAACAACTAAAAAATCAAAAGCACGTAGATAACACTGCTAAGAACCAAAGTATTCCCCAGGCGATGCAGGAGAAGCTTCCGAATTCCAGTTTCCACCATTCAGAGAAGGGAAAATCCGCCACGATGATGGCTCTGAAGAATTTCAGGAAAATAAACGACTCGAAATCGTCCATACCCTCGCTGGGTAAAGTACAAACTATTCACACATCGAAAGGCACCATCACGGTGTTGGAAAAAGACTGCCTGTCCCCGAAACCCGCCAGCATACTGAAACCAGCCACTTTCTCCCCTCAGGAAACCCCCTCGGTCTCTGCGGACACTACAAGTGTAGATTCAGCTCAACCAGGCTTCAACAAAGCTTTCCTGTCTTTTCTGCAGCAGGGGTCTGCTGAAAATACCGAGAATAAGAACGTTAAGATAGAGGAACCCGAATCTAGTCAACAAGATCTCATTAAGAATATTTTAAAGTCCACTTATGCCGCAACTAAAGCCAAGCGTGATTCCCAGCAAGCTATGAAGATGGAGGAACTGAAGGATCCTCAGTCTAGACTTCAGCTAGCTCTGCAGCAGGCTGTCGACCACATGAGTTTCGATTCGATCGGGGCCGAGGAGACTGCGGAGAGTGAAGAGATAAGTACAAGTGTTGGATCGAACCACCAAGGGAACAGTTGGAGTAATAACAAATACGTTGTGAATAATTGCACTTCCAGTACGTACTTCAACAGCAATAGATTCTATCCATTCAGTTCGACTCCGATTAAGTTGAATAAGGAGGATGAAGAAGGTGAGTTGGAAAAAAATAAGAAAAAAGATACCAAAATATTCAAATAAATGTTTCGTCAATGTTTTATTTCTTTAGAAGACGTGATTAGATTGTAATAAAATTTTAAGCATATTCTAGTAGTTTTTGTGTAATCAAAATCAAGAGATCTCAGTTTAATCTTGCCAACAATTGGCTGTATCAGATATTTCAAATCATTTGTCATTTAATACCATTTCTCATGAATAGTGTTGCTTTGAATTGTTGGTATTAAAAAGAACAATTTTAGTTTTGGTATTGTTTTCAGAGAGTTATCAAAACGCAAATAGAGGCCTAACTTGAAAAAAGATTCTCTTATTTTGACATTTACTTATGCGCATTCACAAAAGATTTTAAGGTGGTCTGTAATAAAATACAGGTCTTCCTTACTTAACTCAAATGAATGTCAGTCATATTTGAATAAAATATCACTTATTTGGACATTTCTCCCAAACTTCTGTCAAACAACTTCTCGGAAATGTCATAATGAAGTTGACAAGAAATAAGTCAGAAACGTTAAGGGATCTTTTATTACAGATTCTTTCGATAAAGTTAGGTCTGTATTGGGGTTTCGATAACTCTATTTAGATAAAAGCTCCCATATTTTGACCGTTCTCCCAATCTTCTGTGTTAAGCAACTAGTCACAACTGTCAGAATAAAGGAAATGTCATAATGAAGTTGACAAGAAATAAGTTGTTTCGATAGCTCAAATATCCGACCAACGTTAAGGGATCTTTTTTTACAGCATCCTTAGGCCTGTATTCGAGTTTTGATAACTCTCTTATTTTCTGTAAATCATTCTCCTAAATATTTCGTTAAATCTCAGGCTAAGCTTTTGAGTTCTGTCTATGGTTTATTTAGTGTTAGAAGGTTGGTATCATCTGCCTTCTGCCTAAGGTACAGGGTGGTCAGATTTCAATGTTTTAGTACTACATCTCCTAAATTAAGCTAGATAGAAAAAAAGTAATATACATGTCATGTTCTCTTTTTTCGAGAAACATAAATTGCTGAACACCGCAAGTCGCTAAGGTGTCTAGTTTCCATACTACAAGGTGATTTTTTAAATTTAGCCAATTATTATGATTGGTTATAACTTCCGCAGTATTGCCGCTACGGTCCCGAAATAAAAACATCTTTAGGGCAGTTTTTTCAGTACTTTTTATCAGTGCTATCGAAATTTCAGTGCCTCTTCAAATTTTAGAGAAATTAAAAAAAAAATTTTTTAAATGGAAACCGTAGTGTGTATGATGATTTTCAATAGACTTTCTTAGACAACTTAAAAAATATATATCATGATATACTTCCGAGCTTGAATATGAAAATTCTGAAAAAACCACCTTACGGTCAACAGTATTTGAGCAGGCTCAAGTTCTATGACTTCCTCAGATGAAAAGAAATTCTTTGATTTTGTTGATCAAAACTGTTTTTTCGGAATTTCTATATTTAAGCTCGAAAGTATATCACGATGTATTTTTGAAATTATCTGAGAAAAGTCTATTGAAAATCATCATGGTTTCCATTTGAAAAAAATTCATTTTTTAAATTTCTCGAAAATTTGAAGAGGCACTAAAATTTTGAATTTTGATAGCACTGGTAAAAAGTACTGAAAAAACTCCACTAAAGATGTTTTTATTTCGAGAGCCTAGCAGCAACACTGGGGAAGTTATAGCCAATTATAATAATTGGCCAAAATTCAAAATCACCCTGTAGCATGGAAACTAGACACCTTAGCGACTCGCGGTTTTCAGCAATTTATGTTTCTCAAAAAGAGAAAACATGACATGTATATTACTTTTTTTCTATCTTGCTTAATTTAGGAGATGTAGTACTAAAACATCGAAATCTGACCACCCTGTACACTCATCACCTGGTAGCGGTCGATCTTAATATCATATTCAACGATGTATGTATGTTCTCAAATGATTTCCCCTCTTGTATACTCAATTCAACACTACTGTTTTTAAGCTATTTGAGAAAGTTCCTCTTCTAATGGACTTATTGATGATGAACTTTGAAGGCTCTATAATTACCAATTGAAATACAGGCGTAACTTCATTGAAATAGAGAGTTATCGCAACGCAAATAGGTTAAACAGCTTCTCACAACTGTCAAAATAAAGGAAATGTCATAATAATGTTGTCAAGAAACAAATAGTTTTGATATCTCAAATATCCGACTAACGTTAAGGGATCTTTTTTTACAGAATCCTTGAATAAAGTGAGTCCTGTATTTGTGTTTCGATAACTCTCTAATATACCTTAACTTTGGTTAGATATTTGAGCTATCCAAACGACTTACATCTTGTCAACTTTATTATGACATTTCCTTTATTTTGACAGCTGTGAGAAGTTGTTTGACAGGAGATTGGGAGAACCGTCAAAATAAGGGAAACTTTAACCTCTATTTGCGTTTCAATAACTCTATATTAGCTATATTTTTAGTATTTCCTTGTATAGGAAAGTCCTCTTTGAAATAATTCTTCAAAGAATAGACTACTTCATTCAGCTATCTTTTTCAGTCGAAACAAGTAAAATACCCAGTACGTTTTAAATCACCTTGATCACTGTGTCGTCCATTTTTTCTACATCTCGTTCCTCGATTTCAGAAAAAACCAAAGTGGTGATCGAACGTTACAACAACGATGAGATCATAACGGCAGTAGACAAGAACATGTGTCAGATGAGTAACATATTGTGCGAAGAGGCAAGTAGATTCGTACAAAACGTTCGCGATAATTCGGATGACTGTAACATTCTGTCCAAATTCGAGCAGGAATATTTGAAGAAAGATGCGACCGAAGCATCGAACGTAGACAATAAACCTGAAGAAGCGGATGCTTCAATCGTCAAAGAGGAACATTCCAGTTCGGAAGATTCGGATTCGGACAGTACGGACAGTTGTTCAACCTGCGGATCCGAATGTTCTACCTGCGATTCCGACTCTGACGATGGGGATAGGACGGGGAATAGCGAAGGAAGGAGCAGCTCGAAGAAGAAGTCCAAAAAGGCCGGTTTGGAGGGTAACGGTGAGGGTTACCATCACTCGAAGAAAGGGGTAAGTTCTGATTCTATTTCAATATGATTTTAGGCAGGAAATTCTAGAAATCAGTATCAGTTCCAACAGAAATTTTTTTAAATTAAATATACTGACAAAGAAACTGCATTACCCAGAAGAAGCTGTTAAAATTAAAAATTTTTTTTGTAAAACATACACTGCAAAAAAAAATTAACGCACATTCTGAAAATCTCAATTTTGATGAAAGTTAACTCAACATTGACTTTATAACTTATTTTTTATGTTCTCTTGGGAAGGTTTTGAACGAAACCAGACACATTAAATGGAAGAAAAATTCAGGATTTCACCGAATCTCATGTGAAAGAAGAGAAATGAACAATTTTCAAAATACTGAAATGCTGATAAGTGATTCAATACTTGGTATTTCCACCCCTTGCGTTAATTACAGCTCGGCAACGACAGTTCATACTCAAAATGAGTGATTGTAAAATGTTCTGATCTAATCCTTCCCAGATTTCCCCGAGTTGGATTCCTAAGTCATTAAGAGTAACTGGATGATTTTCTGAACTTCTCAGCCTTCTATTGAGGCTGTCCCAAACCTGCTCAATCAGATTGAGATCTGGACTTCTTGCTGGCCATTCCATTCGAGAGACTCCAACCTCTTCAAGGTACTCCTGAACGATGCACGCACGATGGGGTCTGGCATTATCGTCCATATAAATGAAATTTTCACCAATGTGTGGGAAAAATGGCACTAAATGCTCTTCAAGAATGTTCCTTATATACTTATCAGTATTCACAGCTTCATTATCAACGACCACTAGGTCTGTGCGAGCAGTCAAAGATATTCCACCCCATACCATAATCGATCCTCCCCCGAAACCAGTAGTATTAAGGAAATTGCACTGAGCATATCTTTCATGTGGACGTTTGTATACAAGGGAACGTCGATCACAATGGTAGAGGCAGATTCTAGACTCATCTGTGAAGAGAACTCTTTCCCAATCGGCCTCTTCCCAATGGATATGCTCTCTCGCAAAATCCAAACGCGCCCTTCGATGGGCTGGGGTAAGAGCTGGGCCTCTTGCCGCTACACGAGACCTTAAATCATATTCTCTGAGGCGATTTCTTATTGTCTGAGTTCTAATTTGCACCCCATGAGTTTGTTCAATATGATTTTGGAGGAGGCGAGCGGTTGCAAACCATTGTCTCAACGAAGAAACTCTCAAGTATCGTTCTTGAATGGCAGTTGTTACCCGTGGTCTACCCTTTCCTGATCTTCAGACATTCATACCTGTCTCCCTGAATCGCTGCAACATTCTGGACACACTTGTATGGGAAATTCCAAACCTTTCTGCAATTCTTGTGTATGTCCACCCTTCTTCTCGCAAAACTACCACTTGGGCACATTCCTCTTGGGTCAAATTGCGTGTTTCGCGTTGCATAGCGATCGAGTGTAGAAAATCAAACGAAAGAAAAACTCTTGATCACTAGAATTGATCGAGAACAACTGATTTTAGAATGGAGCCAATACATACAAGATCCGATAATATGATCTTTTTTTATTCCTGCTGGGAAAAAACATCTGTATTGAAGAAAAACGTTGAAAATGGATAACATATGCATGCATAATTCTGATAAAAATAATTATCATTGAGAACAGCTTCAGTTGTAGAATAAATTTGAGATTTCCATAATATGCGTTAATTTTTTTGCGCAGTGTACTTTAAGGATCTTCTATTTTAACTTGAATTCCTTCAACAGATAGGAAAACCAAAGGTGCCAGTACCGAAAAAGGTGACACTCAGGCAGATCGTGGAAGGCCAGAGGGGTTTAGGAAGACCTAAGAAATATGTACAAGAACAGATAGCTCGAATGAAAACAATACTAGAAAAGTACAAAAACGGGGAGCAACTTCCTGCGATCGGAGATCAGAACGGAATGAGCGAGTACCTTAAACTCAAAGCTTCCTGCTTAACACCGAGAAAGATCACTGTTAGCCTTGATAACGTCTTGGATATTTTCGATGAGGATGTGAGGTAAGAGATGGTTGATAATGTAATTTTTACAGTTGAGTAATAACTCTCTGTTTTAGGTCCGATTTACTATGTGGGAGAACTTTGATCCAGCTGCCGGAAGAGAAGAAAAAAGTCGTTAAAATTGAACCGGAGATTGTGAAGACGGAGGTGAGCCCTGAGAAGAAGAAGAAAGAAGTCCCAGCTCCCTGCAATAATCTCACCATGAAATCTCCAGGTGTGCCGGGCAAAGTAAGTTGAATTTTTTTTTTACCGTTCCATTAAACCTGTTTGCACCAATTTCTTTTAAAATGATTACTTAACTAAACTTAAGTTTAACTTAAATTTATTGACAGTTGCACAACTGTCACAGAATCTCATTTTTGAGAATTTCCGATAAGAAAGGCTGATGCTTCTTCTTTTCGATAGTGTGATTTTCAGAATATGATACAGGAGGTCACAAATTCTTTGTCAAAGTTAGAAGTGACAAAACATCAAAAAATCGTTTTTTTTTTCAAATTGAGATCCCTTTTTTTCGAAGCATTTTCGAAATCTTCATCAAAAAATAATAAGAGCATAGGTCCAAGACTTTTATCCCAGAATGAATATTTTTCGAGATATTCAGGAAAAACGATTTTGTCTTCAATTTTCAATCTCATTCCAAATGAGTTTTTTTACTAGAATATAATTAGCATTCAAGTGGAATTTTTGGAAATCTCTGTTATCTAGAAAATATTTTCTATAGTTCAGACGAGTCAAGTTCTTTAATTAACATCTGTAATGCGAGAGCAACAATTGGTTTAAAATTCTCAATGTGAGTATAAGTGAAGTCAACTTAAAAAATTCTCAGGAATGGAGAAAAAAATGATTTGTAATAATTTTTAATGTTTTTGAAAAAATAATTAACAGAATATGTAACATTTTCATTACTGAAAATTCAAATTTCCCTACCATGACAAAAAATAAATTCTCCAGAATTAAGAATTTGCGGAAATTATCCTAAGCTTCAAAAATAAAAAAAAAAAGGAACTCGTCTGAACTATATAACATATTTTCTCGATAACAGAGATTTCCATAAATTTCACTCTAAATATTTTCCAGTAAAAAAACACATTCGGAATGAGATTGAAAATTGAAGACAAAATCGTTTTTCCTGAATATCTCCAAAAATATTCATTTTGGGATAAAAGTCTTGGACGTATGCTCCTATTATTGTTTGACGAAGATTTCGAAAATGCTTCAAAAATGGGGTTCCAATTTGAAAAAAAACGATTTTTTGATGTTTCGTCACTTCTAACTTTGACAAAAAATTTGTGACGTCCTGTAACATATTCTGAAAATCACGCTATCGGAAAAGAAGCATCACCCTTTTTTATCGGAAATTCTCAAAAATGAGAATTTTTAATAAAAAAACCTCGAAGTTGTCTGTATTTCAACAGAGTTCAATTTTGAGATTTTGTTTTCGTATTTCCTCAATTGAAGAGAATTTTGATGTTTCGTCACTTCTAACTTTGACAAAAAATTTGTGACGTCCTGTAACATATTCTGAAAATCACGCTATCGGAAAAGAAGCATCACCCTTTTTTATCGGAAATTCTCAAAAATGAGAATTTTTAATAAAAAAACCTCGAAGTTGTCTGTATTTCAACAGAGTTCAATTTTGAGATTTTGTTTTCGTATTTCCTCAATTGAAGAGAATTTTCTCGGGAAAACTCAAAGTTTTGGAATCGAAAATACTCAGAATTCAATGGAGAATCTATTTATGCAATAAAAAATGGGTCTTCCCACTTGAAAAACGAAAGTTGTTGTCACTTACGGAAAAACCTGAAGTCCTAGAACCTCCAAAAAATATAGGAGAAGTCGTCTTCTTACTTGCAGCCACCTTTAGAATTTGAATCCTTAATCTTGTGTCTTTCCTAAAAATATTCTATAGAGCCATATTCGTGAATAGCCCTGTATATGTTTCCAATTGTAATGAATCCATCATCAAAATTATTCATTATCAGACAAAGTTAATGAAAAACAACAAAAGTTCTCCAGTCAGTTTATGAGTTTGACAAATTATTTAAGGTAATATTCCCATCCTCAAATATCTAAGTGGTCATCAGAAGAGCACTTGAATTTAAGGTTAGTTTTAGCCATCAAAATGTCACTTAAACAGCTGGTGCAACATAATTTAAGCTAAGGCTTCATTTTATAGGAAACTTAACACTAAGTTAGTTTGATGTAAACGGCCTAAGTGTGTTCGAACAAATTCATAACGAGACAACTTGGAAACTCGCTATTCTATTCATCTTTTTCTTCGTGTTTATTTGATTGAAAATTCTCTTGCAGATCCCCATGAAGGCAGGAGATACTGTTTGGGCGAAACGTTGCACAGACGTAGATAAATTCAATAGGGCCAAGATCCTGGAAGTTGTGGAAATGCCTTACGTATCCGTCTACTTTTCAGAAGACGACAGTTTTTCCAAAGACGTGTTATTTTCTGATTTGATTTGGCCTTGGAGGACTAGACCCCCGAAGTGCGGGCAGAATGTTCAACTCAGATGGACAGACGGTCTGATACGTAATGCAGTTTTCATTTCTAGGACCACGAGGCACATATTGAAAGTAAGTGGAAGAAATATTGTGATTGAAAATTCTCAATTAAACACTGAGCAAAAAAATTAACGCACATTCTGAAAATCTCAATTTTAATGAAAGTTAACTCTACATTGACTTTATAACTTAATTTTTATGTTCTCTCGGGAAGGTTTTGAACGAAACAACACATTAAATGGAAGAAAAATTCAGGATTTCACCGAATCTTATGTGAAAGAAGAGAAATGAACAATTTTCAAAATACTGAAATGCTGATAAGTGATTTAATACTTGGTATTTCCACCCCTTGCGTTAATTACAGCTCGGCAACGACGGTTCATACTCAAAATGAGTGATCTAATCCTTCCCAGATTTCTCCGAGTTGGATTCCTAAGTCATTAAGAGTAGCTGGATGATTTTCTGAACTTCTCATCCTTCTATTGAGGCTGTCCCAAACCTGCTCAATTGGATTGAGATCTGGACTTCTTACTGGCCATTCCATTCGAGAGACTTCAACCTCTTCAAGGTACTCCTGAACGATGCGCGCACGATAGGGTCTGGCATTATCGTCCATAAAAATGAAATTTTTACCAATGTATGGGGGGCAAATGGCACTACATGCTCTTCAAGAATGTTTCTTATATAGTTATCAGCATTCATAGCTCCATTATCAACGACCACCAGGTCTGTGCGAGCAGTCAAAGATATACCACCCCATACCATAATCGATCCTCCCCCGAAACCAGTAGTATTAAGGAAATTGCACTGAGCATATCTTTCATGTGGACGTCTGTATACAAGGGAACGTCAATCACAATAGTAGAGGCAGAATCTAGACTCATCTGTGAAGAGAACTATTTCCCAATCGGTCTCTTCCCAATGGATATGCTCTCTCGCAAAATCCAAACGCGCCCTTCGATGGGCTGGGGTAAGAGCTGGGCCTCTTGCCGCTATACGAGGCCTTAAATCATATTCTCTGAGGCGATTTCTCTAATTTGCATCCCATGAGTTTGCTCAAGCTGATTCTGAAGGAGGCGAGCGGTTGCAAACCATTGTCTCAACAAAGAAACTCTCAAGTAACGTTCTTGAATGCCAGTTGTTACCCGTGGTCTACCTTGTCCTGGTCTTCGGACATTCATACCTGTCTCCATGAATCGCTGCAACATTCTGAACACACTTGTATGGGAAACTCCAAACCTTTCTGCAATTCTTGTGTATGTCCACCCTTCTTCTCGCAAAAGTACCGCTTGGGCACATTCCTCTTGGGTCAAATTGCGTGTTTCGCGTTGCATAGCTATCGAGTGTAGAAAATCAACCGAGAGAAAAACTATGGATCACTAGAATTGATCGAGAACAATTGATTTTAGAATGGAGCCAATACATTCAAAATCTGATAATATCATCGTTTCTTATTCCTGCTGGGAAAAAACATCTGTATTGAAGAAAAACGTTGAAAGTGGATAACATATGCATGCATAATTCTGATAGAAATAATTATCATTGAGAACACCTTCAGTTGTAGAATAAATTTGAGATTTCCATAATGTGCGTTAATTTTTTTGCACAGTGTTATTGACAAAGAAACTGTTTGTCAGTTAGTATATTAATTACCCTCAGAAGTATTCAATGTTAAATAATCGATGAATTTCAGATTATTTTCGAAGATGGACAAGAGTTAAATGTGAGAAGAGAAGATGTATTTGCCTGTACAGATTACATCCCTAAAAGAATTGAAGGATTGAAGGTAAGAAAATTCGATTATTAACGAGAATAAATGAATTGGTTGAGGCTTTCGCGGCCATCGTTCAATGTGACATGTTCTTTCGAGCATTTAGGCCGTCGTCGTAGATTAGTTCTCGACGTTACATGTCACATTGAACGAGAATAAAGTTTAACATAATTTTTCATTCCAGTCCAATCCATCTGATTCAAAAAGCCAAAATCAGTGGAATGACTCAGACCAATTAATACCGGAGAAAAACTTCAAACAAGAAAAAATGTATGAAGACGACTAGCGGTCAACATTTTCTGGGGGCAAAAATGGCAAAGCCCCCGGAAAATAGGAAAAAGACTGAGAAAACTTGTCAATGATGAGGATATTCCACTTTGTTGCACTTGCCCCAGTTTTGAAATGAATATTTTTGTTGAACGAATAAAAAATTACATTTATTTCATTATGAATGTTCGATAATTCAATCCTGTTTTCTATTTTCCAGCGGTTGAATAAGTATTAATCGTATAGAACAATTCCAATTTTGAAATTTTAAATGTGATTCTGTTTTGAAGAATTTTTTTGTGTGATAAAAAGTTATTTATGTTTGTATATATTATGAAACATACGTATATATTTAAGAGAGGTGTATTTGGAAATTTCTTTCGATGGAAAGACGTTTCAGGATGTATTATAGAGATATAATTAATATTATGTAGAAATAATTAAATTTTGATTATGCAACACTTTGGAAATACTTTGATTGTATTTGTTTTGGAACACCTGTAGGTTGTACAATAAAGATTGTAAAATTTTAAAGTGTTATTCGCCTTGATGCAGAATTCTTGGGAAGTTTGATTATGGTGCAGTCCAAATTAAAAGCAAGCAATTTATTCAAAAATTTTAATGAATGCAGCAGCTCTTTTAATGAAAAAGGTTGAAGATGTTATATTGAATCCTCAAGAAATCAAAGTTGTTTGAATTTCCACGCTAGTATGAGAAAGTCTTGATAGAGAGATTTTAAGGTTCAATCCAACAGTTTTACAGGGTGTTTGCCTTCAAACGAGCCGCCCTGTTTTTTCTTATCCCATAGAGATTGGAAAATTTTCCTGAAACACATTGAATGATTTAATTCGGGGGACATCTTTTGATGTATATTTGAGGCAACC
This sequence comes from Hippodamia convergens, assembly GCA_038502775.1. Lineage (NCBI taxonomy): Eukaryota > Metazoa > Arthropoda > Insecta > Coleoptera > Coccinellidae > Hippodamia > Hippodamia convergens. The sequence continues at coordinate 71,624,999 of CM076609.1, read as the reverse complement.
CCCCTAAGAGAGGGCGCTGCAACACCTCAAAATTGAAGAGGGGTTGAGTGATACTTCATTTTAAAGATCTTGGAAGCCCCTTCAAAAAGATGTATAAAAAAACGTAATTCTAACGAAGTGTTTTCGCAAAAGCTCAAATGTCAAAGGGTTTTTCTCGAATATGGCTCTATAAAATATTTTTTAGGAAAGTCACAAGATTCAAGATTGAAATTCTAAAGTTGATCTTCAAGTAAGAAGATAACTTCTAGTATTCTTTTATAAGGTTCTAGGACTTCCAATTTTTTCGGAAGTGACATCAACTTTCGTTTTTCAAATGGAAAAACCCATTTTTTTATTGCATATATATATTCTCCATTGAATTCTGAGCCTTTTTGATTCAAAACATTTGAATTTTCCCGAGAAAATTCTTTTTAAATGAGGAAATACGAAAAAAAATCTCGAAATTTAACTCTGTTGAAATACAGACAACTTCGAGGTTTTTCATTAAATATTCTCATTTTTGAGAATCTCCGAGAAGAAAGGCTGATGCTTCTTTTACGATAGCGTAATTTTCAGAATATATTACAGGAGGTCACAAATTCTTTTTCAGAGTTAGAAGTGACGAAACATCAAAAAATCGATTCTTGTTCAAATTGTAACCCCATTTTTTGAAGCATTTCCGAAATCTTCGTCAAAAAATAATAGGAGCATACGTCAAAGACTTTTATCCCAATTCCGAATGTGTTTTATTACTGGAAAATAATTAGCGGTGAAGTGAAATTTTTGGAAATCTCTGTTATCGAAAAAATATTTTCTTGTAGTTCAGACGAGTTAAGTTCTTGAATTATCATCTGTAATGCGAGAGCAACAACCTCGAAATTGTCTGTATTTCAACAGAGTTCAATTTTGAGATTTTTTTTCGTATTTCCTCATTTAAAGAGAATTTTCTCGGGAAAATTCAAATTTTTGGAATCCAGAAGACACAGAATTCAATGCAGAATCTATTCATGCAATAAAAAATGGGTCTTCCCATTTGAAAAACGAATGTTGATGTCACTTCCGGAAAAACCGTCCTAGAACCTTGAAATAATATACGAGAAGTCGTCTTCTTACCTGAAGCTCACCTTAGGAAATATTCTATAGAGCCATATTCGTGAATAACTCTGTATGTATGAGCCCATTTTTACTGAGCCCCTTTTACAAACTTGAAAAATTTAAAAAAAATCACACTTTCGAACAAATTTAATTGTTTTATCACTTACAATAAAAAAAAATTTGGTCTGCATTTTTGTTTCGAGAAATTTTTCCAATCACTATGGGATAAGAACGTGAGGGAACAAACACCCTGTATGCATTTTCAGATATGACATTTATGTCAAGTAGTCGGTTCTTGTTCATCAATTCAGAAATCTACAATACTTAATATGAATAATTCTTGTCTAAAGATAAAGTAGACACAAGGAACGTTAAAATTTCAGGAAAGAAAGCAGGAGAAACAGACAATGTTAATTGTATTCACTCGGTTTAATTTTTCAAATAGGGAAATGACTATGTGCGCCATCTATGACCATGTCGGCCAACTATATGCCATCTAAGATTTATACGAATAGAACGCTGTACATTTCTTCTCAACTTTTTATTCAAGTTGGGAGATTAATGCAAAGATGGCGCTGCGGTCATTTTCAATGATTCATATTTGGGTCAATTTTTTTTATTCTCTCTTTGTTGAAATAGTAGAAACGATAACTCTCGAAAATTGAAGGTCTAGGATGTTTAAATATTCAGATCTCTTCATTCGTTATTTACAAAAAGGCTTTTCTATAAAATGAGTTTTAGTACGCAAATTTAGCTTTTTCTTGTTCCGCATGGAAAAAAAATAAGATATGGGTGCACAAATCTTTTTATAAAATTAAATTATTCATAAAGAACGTAGTTCTGATCATTCAGAAGAACGTGGACTTTGGAATAGCCTTAAGTAGTGTACTAAGGGAAGATTTCTCCAGTAGAAATGTTCGAAATTTTTTCTTTTATTATTCGAAAATAATCACACGTTATGATAGATAAGCAGCACAGACTCAGATCATCGCAGAATATAATGAAAGTGAAAATGAATAAAATGAAATATGTCTGCGAAAAATAAATAAATAAATGAAATATTATAATAATATGCACTTCAAGAGTCCTTTTTTGATAATTTTTAATTCACAAGACATCTAAGAAGGTGTTCAATAAAGAGTTGAATCGGGGAAAATAAAAATAGGTATCATTTTCTGGCCATTTAAAAAATGAATGCGTGCCCCATATCCCAATGTAACCCAGTCAAGAAAGGATTTTATGGCTGGGTATTCAATATTTCATCAAAATCTAACATTCCTCCCATTATGTTCCATGATCCTTCCGAGCATGCGGACAATCCGGCTCCTTTCAGATGACAGAGATCAGTGTTGTAGGAGGGAGCCTTTGGAGGCTGGGCAACATACAATAAGGGTGTGTTTTATCGGAAAAGCGTAAAGTTTCGCAGTTCGATGATGATGTTTTCGAACGTACGGAGTGATCCCATTCAATTTTTCCGGTCATCCAAATAACTATGGATGAATCCATTCAAAAAACGAACCACAATATAAATGGACCAGACCAACGAGTATTTTATAGGAAAATCGAATCCCTCAGGTGTTCGAAAATAGCGAAAATGGAACGTGAAAGACCGAATTGTAACAATTAAAAGGGTGGACACGATCAGTTTTGTGCGTTAGAGGCAACGTTGGAAGGAAATGTCTTGGGAAAGTTTGAATAGTAATCACGATTATTTAAGATAGTGAGTAGCACTTATTAATTGATCTTTCGAAGATTTGTTTCATGGTTTGTTTTTATCCGAGTTCTTTGGAACAGTGAATGTAAATGTTGAATGTGTCTTCCAGCATCTTTCTTTATTTAGGTCAAATAAAATCAGGTCATACTGAAGGCTGAACTGAAGACTAACCAATATGCACTGATGTGGCTGGTGTCTTATTTAAACAATTTTTCCGTATGCCCATTCGTTTATCAATAGTTAGATTCGTTCTAATAACCACCTTAAAAGTTTGTTTCTACATGATGTTCTTAAAATTTTCTCATTTTCTGAAACTGTTTATATATTTCGGAATCATTGAAATCAGAGAAAACTAAATTAATTTTCTGGATCTCGCAGTTCCAGAGATTCTAACATAACATCCCTTTTTTTATAGAACTGAGAACTTTCTGAATATTCAATATAATCAAAATCCATTTTTTCGAACAACGGCACAAATATAATTCTCAATTTCTTTAATAAACAGGGTTATTCACGAACATGGTTTTATAGAATATTGAAATCTGAGTCTTTTTTATTTCAAAAGTTTGACTTTTTCCGTGAAAATTCTCTTTTAATGACGAAATACGAAAAAAACTCTCAAAATTGAACTCTATTGAAATACTCTATTGAAACTTCGAGGTTTTTTCATTAAAAAATTCCCATTTTCAAGAATCTCCGAGAAGAAAGGCTGATGCTTCTTTTCCGATAGCATGATTTTCAGAATATTATACAAGAGATCACAAATTTTTTGTCAAAGTCGGAAGTGACGAAATATCAAAAATTGTTTTTTTTCAATTTGGAATCCCATTTTTTCGAAATCAAAAAATAATAGGAGCATACGTCCAAGACTTTTATCCTAAAAAAAATTTTTTCGAGATATTCAGGAAAAACGATTTTTCCTTCAATTTTCAATCTCATTCCGAAAATAATTAGCGGTGAAGTGAAATTTTTGGAAATCTCTGTTATCGAGAAAATATCATCTATAATGCAAACGAGTTAAGTTCTTGAATTATCATCATCTGCAATGCGAGAGCAACAATTGGTTTGAAGTTCTCAATGTGAGTTTAGAGATGTCAAGAAGGCAGAAAAAAGTAATTTGTAATAATTTTTAACGCTTTTGAAAAAATAATTGATAGAACAGGTAACAATTCCATTACTGAAAATTCAAATTTCCCTACCATGACAAAAAAGAAATTCTCCAGAAATTTGCGGAAATTATCCTAAGCTTTAAAAAATAAAGAAAAACTGAACTCGTCTGAACTATAAGAAAATATTTTCTAAATAACAGAGAATTTTCACTTGACCGTTAATTATGTTGCAGTAAAAAAAACACATTAGGAATGAGATTGAAAATTGAAGCAAAATCGTTTTTCCTGAATATCTCGAAAAATATTCATTTTGGGATTAAAGTCTTGAACGTATGCTATTAATATTTTTTGACGAAGATTTCAAAAATGCTTCGAAAAAATGGGGTTCCAATTTGAAAAAACAGATTTGATGTTTCGTCACTTCTAACGTTGACAAAGAATTTGTGACCTCCTGTATCATATTCTGAATATCGAGCTATTGGAAAAGAAGCATCAGCCTTTCTACTCGGAGATTCTCAAAAATGAGAATTTTTAATGAAAAAACCTCGAAGTTGTCTGTATTTCAACAGAGTTCAATTTTGAGATTTTTTTTCGTATTTCCTCATTTAAAGGGAATTTTTTCGGGAAAATTCAAACTTTTGGAATCCAAAAGACTCGGAATTCAATGGAGAATCTATTTAATGCAATAAAAATGGGACTTCCCATTTGAAAAACGAAAGTTGATGTCACTTCACAGAATTCAATTTTTCCTACTTTACAAAGGTTTAAATGGTGTATCTGATTCAAAATGTCCATATTTTCTTATCTTGACCTCAAGTATGTACTGTTAAAATTCCATCTCAGACTAGCCACCCGTATATATTTCTCACCCCATAGAGATTTGATTTTTTTATGGGGGACATCCAATATCTATGGGATAAGAAATATACGGGGTGGCTCTGAGAAAAAACACCCTGTATAGTGGGTCAGTAGTGCACTAAATCTTACTCTTACATTCATATCGATAAAATTATTTCCTTTTCCTGAAAAAATTCACAATCACATCAAAATATCAATCTTACCACTTGAGCACATTTTCTTTATTTCAAGTGGGGGCGTTGGCCATCAACTATCTGCCACCCGACTCCTTGCTTCTCCAGACGGCTCCCGACATCCTCTGGATGGCCGGGATATATCATGGCCTTGGAACAATTCCTACTCCAGCCTCCAGAGGGAAAGCTATTTGGAAGTACGGAACTCTACAAGACCTCCAACCCTAGCTTTTGGCTGTTTCAGACTATGTAGCAATAAAATACACCAAGGCATTGCCAAGAGAAAAGTGAGTTCCAAGTTAATTTACTGGAAATTTGTGTATCTACCTCTATTGCTCCTAGTAACGCTCAAAAAATTAATAAATTGTAATACACTGCGCAAAAAAATTAACGAACATTCTGAAAATCTCAATTTTAATGAAAGTTAACTCTAAATTGACTTTATAACTTATTTTTTAAGTTCTCTCGGGAAGGTTTTGAAAGAAACAAGACACATTAAATGGAAGAAAAATTCAGGATTTCACCGAATCTTATGTGAACGAAAAGAGATGAAAAATTTTCAAAATACTGAAATGCTGATATGTGATTTAATACTTGGTATTTCCTCCCCTTGCGTTAATTACAGCTCGGCAACGACGGTTCATACTCAAAATGAGTGATCTTAAAATGTTCTGATCTAATCCTTCCGAGATTTCTCCGAGTTGTGTTCCTAAGTCATTAAGAGTAGCTGGATGATTTTCTGAACTTCTCAGCCTTCTATTGAGGTTGTCCCAAACCTGCTCAATTGGATTGAGATCTGGACTTCTTGCTGGCCATTCCATTCGAGAGACTTTAACCTCTTCAAGGTACTCCTGAACGATGCACACACGATGGGGTCTGGCATTATCGTCCATAAAAATGAAATTTTCACCAATGTATGGGGCAAATGGCACTACATGTTCTTCAAAAACGTTCCTTTTATACTTATCAGCATTCATGGCTCCATTATCAACGACCACTAGGTCTGTGCGAGCAGTCAAAGATATTCCACCCCATACCATAATCGATCCTCCCCCGAAACCAGTAGTATTCAGGAAATTGCACTGAGCATATCTTTCATGTGGACGTCTGCATACAAGGGAACGTCGATCACAATGGTACAGGCAGAATCTAGACTCATCTGTGAAGAGAACTCTTTCCCAATCGGCCTCTTCCCAATGGATATCGCCCCCTCGCTACAAAAGTGACACAACTCAAAATTTACTTTTTTCGGTTTATGCTATGAATTAGATCAGAAAACGAGCCTAGGTTAAATCATGGAAAATTTTTGGCCACATCAGTGGGTCCTCCATATATCATATAGATACCTACATATCAAAATTGGTGTCTATTTCATATTTCCAATTGATAAGAAAATATTTAGCATTTGAATATTTTCGACTTTTGATTTTGAGTTGTGTCGCTTTTGTAGCGAGGGTGAGATATGCTCTCTCGCAAAATACAAACGCGCCCTTCGATAGGCTGGGGTAAGAGCTGAGCCTCTTGCCGCGACACGAGGCCTTAAATCATATTCTCTGAGGCGATTTCTTATTGTCTGAGTGCTAATTTGCACCCCATGAGTTTGCTCAGGCTGATTTTGAAGGAGGTGAGTGGTTGCAAACAGTTGTCTCAACGAAGAAACTCTCAAGTAACGTTCTTGAATGGCAGTTGTTACCAGGGGTCTAACCTGTCCTGGTCTTCAGACATTCATACCTGTCTCCCTGAGTCGCTGCATCTTGGACACACTTGAATGGGAAACTCCATACCTTTCTGCAATTCTTGTGTATGTCCACCCCTCTTCTCGCAAAACTACCGCTTGGCCGAATTCCTTTTATGTTAAATTGCGTGTTTCGCATTGTATAGCGATCGAGTGTAGAAAATCAAACGAAAGAAAAACTATTGATCACTAGAATTGATCTAGAACAACTGATTTTAGAATGGAGCCAATACATTCAATACAGATTTGATAATATCATCTTTTTTATTCCTGCTGGGAGAAAACATATCTATATTGGAAAGAAACGTTGAAAGTGGATAACATATGAATGCATACTTCTGATAAAAATAATTATCATTGGGAACACCTTCGGTTGTAGAATAAATTTGAGATTTCCATAATGTGCGCAGTGTATTTGTAAAAATAACGCAATCGAAATTTTAGTCGGATTGTGTCTGCATCATAAAGGTTTTCTCGATTAAACATGCAAGGAAGGTAGAGTTTTAGTTATATTCGAAATGCTCTAATTTCCACCAAGAAAAAAGTCGAATAACTCTAATTCATTTTAGATGGAGCAGGGTTTGAAACTATACAATCAACATAAGCAGCAACAAGCAGTGAGAAAATGGAAATCAGCTATCAAGGTCATAAAGAAACGGGAAGACAAATTCGTTCTTCTAGGATATTTGTACCAGGCGTACATGGATTGGGGTAAATACAGGTGAGAAAATTGGGTTTTCCTCATTCAATTCTTTTTTATTATTTCAATGGCTCATAACACATCATTCACCAGCGTTTCAGTTTGGGGATAGCTGAAGAAATGTTATAATTTCATTAGAATTTTTGTATAAGTTCTCCTCAACGAGACTATCAGAAAAAAGTCGCATTTTGAATTTTCGCCATCTATTCCAAAGTTCAGGTATTAATATGGACGTTAAGAAAGAACTCTGTAAAGGAAACGCGCTACTAAGTATTGGTTTGGCATCCGATTAGTAGATGGCGCGACCTGTCAAAATTTAAAAATCTCAAATATTACAGACTTGATCGAAAACTCTAAAAAATCCAAAAACAAAGAAACAACCTTTAATCGATACAGATCCGATACTATAAAACAAATAATTTCCAGAGATGCATTGGAATACGCACATCAACAGCTGTACATATCTGAGGAACTGGACAATCCCAATATGAGAGCAGAATCTTATTTAAATTTAGCAAGATCGCATCAACGTTTAGGAGGCTTAGAAAGGTATTAATAATAAACTGCTCCACATGGGTTAGGGATATTGAAATATGATTTCAAGTTGCATGAAATAAAATTAATTTTAGCCTGTAGGTCTGCAGCAAACACAGGGTGGTTAAGAAAAATAGAGTAAAATAACGAAATTTCATTCCCAGAGAATTCAAGCATTTTAAAACTATCAATACAATGTATGGCCTCCACAATCATCAATAACAGTTTGATATCTTCTTTGCGTACTACACACGAGGTTGTTGAACATTTCTTGAGGAATTTGTTTCATAAACGGGGCAGAAGCTCTCCCAGATCCTTTAAGGATTCTGGGGTAGGTTGATGATTATTTAATATTCTTTGGAGCATATCCCATGTATGTTCTATGCAATTCAAATCTGGTGAGTTCATGTGGAATACCAAGCTCCTCGAGCGCATTCTCAACTATGACTGCACAGTGCGGTCTAGCGTTATCGTCTAGAAATTGAAAAGTATCACCAATAGCAGCGTGAAAATTTGGCAAAACATTGTCAATGACATGCTTCCTATATTGTAAGGCGGTCATATTCCCAGGACGAATGTGTAGATCTGCACAACCGTTGAAATATATCCCAGCCTATACCATAACACCACTCCCTCGGAATGGATGGACTTCTTGGACATAGCGACGATTACGGGGTATGCGTGGGATTGTAAATACCCTTATTCTTCGAGAATATGAAAATCGTCCATATGTGGATTCATCAGTGAAAGGGACAATACTCCATTGATCGTTCCAATTGATATGTTGCCTTGCCCATTCCAGTCTTTGACGCTTATGGTCCCGTGATAATAGAACTCCTCTTAATGGACGTCAAGAACTTAGATTCACCTCTCTCAAAAGTCGTCTGATGGTTTCGATGGAAACTTGGACCCCATCTGCATTTTGAAGAGTATTCCGTAGCATTTTACACGTAGATGTAGGCTTTCTTCTCGCCGAAACATTGATGAAACGATCCTGAGCAGGTGTTGTTTTTCGTCGCCCACCAAGCCTTGGTCTTTCCAAAACGGGACCTGTCTTCCTGAACCTATTCTAAAGTCAAGATATCACACTTTGGCTGACTTGGAGCCTTTCCGCTACAACAACCTGAGTTAGGCCAACCTGTAGCATTCCGATAGCCCTATTAGCCTCAGCGTTTGTTAATTTACGTCTTGGCATTTTCAGAAAACTCGTTTCAAATCGAGTTACTGAGTTTTAAATGATTTTACAGCGATTTTCTCGAAGATTACATACTTTTCAGAACGATTGAATACGATATCCCTAACACTTGTGGAGCAGTATAATTCCTATTATCTTTTCAGTTCATTGAAGGATAAGTTACAAATAAAAGAGGAAAGACGAAATAGAAACACAGGATTCAAGATAATTCTTTGTTGCAGAGCTCTGGCCTACGCAAGACACTCTTTGTACAATGAATGTGAGCAGTGCACTACTTCAGGTCATGTTCACTTAACTGTGGGGTCTGTATATCTCGAGCTTGCTGGTTACCATAAGGCTTTGGAGAGTATGCAACATGCTCACAGAATTTCCCAGGCAATCCACGATCCTGCCTTGGAGCTTCAGGTACCTTCTCAATCAATTCACTCAATCATGCCAGAATATTTTATTCTAGCATAGTTTTCATGGGAAAATTAATTGATTGCATATGTTGGCTTCCTGCCATGGATTAATTCATTATCTGTCAAATTTATAAGAGGCGAAACAGTTCTGCCAATCATTATTTTTCAATGCAAAAATCACTAAACAATATTTACGCGAATATTTTATTTATTTCGATAGAAAATTAGAGGAAATGATATATGATACTTGTACAAAAAACCTAGATAGTGAAGCAAAGGGTATATGATTAAAATTTGGACAAATAAATCAAGGATCTTTTGTCCTTTACCCAACTCGTTCATTTGAATACCAAGGAGGCCGTCAATGGCATTGATGAATAAACGAAGTGTTCACAATGTTTTTGAATAAATTTCTCAATAATGTCTTTGTCCACCAACAGATGGTTTGTTGTAAATTTGCAAAAAAAATGAAAACCCTCACAACTTTTTTCACCAAATTCCAACCATTTACTCCTTGCTATACTATCTTTGTTTTACCCAAAAAAATTTAATATTCGAACATTTCTCTCTGGGTGTTGCAGTTTCTTTTAGTATAACTATTTTAATTCAGTCTGGGTCACGATATCAGATAGGAATCTCAGGAAAGAAAATTCATTGAATACTTCTACAGCCTACTTTCACCTTTTTTTAGAATATAGTTAAACAAAGATGTACCCATTAAATCAAAAATCTCATTGAACTTTTGTTCGGGTAAAAATATTCAAACTATAACTTTCAACCAATATTTCAGGTGTACATCGCACTATCCGAGTTATTCAGTCGACTCCAAGATGCGGATAAAAGTGCGAAATATGCCTCCAAAGCCTACGACTTATCGAGGTCCCTCCAACTTGGGGATCTGAACTCCAGACACCACCGTGCTGCCCTCCTCCAAATGGCCACCTCCTTGAGAAAACAAGGTGAACTTGGGGACGCTCAAGACTATTGCTCGGTATGAAGTTAATCGAATTTCCAACTAGTTTCGAGTTGTAACAAAAAGTGGAATTTCTCACAGCATGCGTCAGTTATTACTCAACACGATAAGGCCTGAAAAATCTCTCAAAGATTTGAAATTTTCATTTCTTCGAAGAAAAAAAATTACTTAAAAGGGAGAGGTCTAGATAATCTGGCTATTTTGCTTTTGAGCAGTTGTATCGAGCAATAAATATTGTAATTATCGCACTGCTTTGAAATTTTCATCTCAGCGAATTGTTGTTCTTCTAATAATAAAAATTTTATTCATTTCACTCAAAATAATATAAACAGTTTAATTCATATTTTCATCTGTCAAATTGTGGAGAACCTAAAATTGGGGGCAACATTGGTTGGTCTACTCTGTAGAGAGCTTAAACCGAAACCTTTAAAGGCTAATTTTTTTTTTTTGAGATATTCTTGTTAATTTTTCTGTAATTGGGTTTCAACCTGTAGAAAAATAAAGCTGTTTATTTTATTATTTATATATATTTTATTTAATTGCATCATTCAAAGTTTTTTTTAGGAAGCTAATAGGTTGGCTTTGGTTTCTGGAGACCAAGCTTCTCACGCAAGAAGTATACGAATAATGGGAGATATCTATAGGAAGAAATACGAAATAAACGTGAGTTTTTTCACAAACCCATGGGTGAACAACATTGCTTCCACCGTTTCTTCCCGAAATTCGAGGCCTTATTGTAAAAAACTAGTTATACATTTATTATTCAAAGTATGTAAAATCATTTAAAATGAATAACAACTTGAATCGATCCATTAAAAATCAGTATGAGACATTGCGTCAATCTGGTCGCCTTTTTTCTTTAGTTTGGTTCTTTGCATATGCTTCATGAATGTTCTTATTTTGAAATGGAGTTAATTTATCAACGGCTTCGATTTGAAACGAGTTTTTTGAAAATGCCAAGACGTAAATTGACAAACGCTGAGGCTAATAGGGTTGCTACAGGATGGCCTAACTCAGATTGTTAAAGCGGAAAGGCTCCAAGTCAGTCAAAGTGTGATATCACGACTTTGGAATAGGTTCAGGGAGACAGGTTCGGTGTTGGAAAGACCAAGGCTTCGTGGGCGACGAAAAACAACACCTGCTCAGGATCGTTTCATCACCGTTTCGGCGAGAAAAAAGCCTACATCTACGTGTAGAATGCTACGGAATACTCTTCAAAATGCAGATGGGGTCCGAGTTTCCATCGAAACCATCAGACGACGTTTGAGAGAGGTGGATCTAGGTTCTAGACGTCCATTAATTGGAATTTCATTAACACGTGACCATAAGCGTTAAAGACTGAATGGGCAAGGCATCATATCAATTGCAACGATCAATGGCGTAGTGTCCTTTTCACTGAACGATCTTCAGATTTTCGTAGAATAAAGGTATGGACAATCCCACGCATACCCCGTAATCGTCGCTATGTCCAAGAAGTCCATCCATTCCGAGGGGGTAGTGCATAGAGATAGTATACTATCTCTATGGGGTAGTGTAATGGTATGGGCCGCGATATGTTTCAACGGGCGCACAGATCTACACATTTGTCCTGGGAATATGACCGCCTTACACTATAGGGAGCATGTCATTGACAATGTTTCGCCAAATTTTCACGCTGCTATTGGTGAACTTTTCAATTTCTAGACGATAACTCTAGACTGCACCGTGCAGCCATAGTTGAGAATGCGCGCGATGAGCTTGGTATTCCACATTTACCAATACCTCTGCACTCACCAGATTTGAATTGCATAGAACATGTATGGGAACATGCTCCAAAGAAGATTAGATAATCATCAACCTACCCCAGAATCCTGATCTGAGAGAGCTTCTGCCCCGTTTATGGAACCAAATTCCTCAAGAAATGTTCAACAACCTCGTGTGTAGTATGCGAAGAAGATATCAAACTGTTATTGATGCCAGTGGAGGCAATACATTGTATTGATAGTCTTAAAATGCTTGAATTCTCTGGGAATCAAATTTCGTTTTTACTCGATTTTCCTTAATCACCCTGTATACGCTGCAGACCTACGGGCTATAATTAATTTTATTTCCTGCAACTTGGAATCATATTAATATGAATTTCTATCACAAAATCTCATTTGAACTATATTTTTTTTGCAATTTAAGTCAATATCCCTAACTCAATACCTTATTGTATGACATCTACGATCTCTTTATTTGGACTACCACTTACCGCTACAGCCAATTATTGCAAAACGGTGGAAGCAAAGTTGTACACCTAATAAAAACCATGCTCTTTCATTTCTAACACATGTTAGATCTATTCACCCACTTATATTATTTTCAGTTGAAATAACACAAACTGTTTTTATAGAAAGCCTTCAGGCAGTATAAGACAGCAATGGGTTCGGCTGCTGCACTCGGAGATAGAGTAATACAAATGGAATCAATGGACGGAGCTGCAAGATGTCTGGAAGCTCTGAGATTGCAGCACAAAATCTGCAACTGCCGACCTTTAGAATTCAACACGCGACTCCTAGAAGTTGCTAGTTCTGTGGGAGCAAAGGTGTGAAAATATTCATTTCCTAGATCTTTATAGTTTTCCCAATACTCATTATGTGGGGTCCGCAACCCCACATTCATAACCTCGTATCGAAGGAGAGACAGGCACGTGACTGCGTGACAACGCTACCTCGCGTAGATTCAATAATTTCTTGCTCAAATTCGCATTCGTTCAACCTGCGGTAACTTTTGAAGTATCCATTAAAAAACTATACTGTAAAGGGCATTTTTCATCAGGAATAAATGCCGCAGATAACATTCACATTCATTCTTATATAAATTCATTCCATGCCCTCTTCAAATTGAACTGAAAATGTTAAAAATACTTATCGTGAGCTGTCCTCAGCAGTTAGACATATGCGGTCGCGGACTTTTTCATAGAACTTTTTGAGCACTACAAAATTGTCTCTGACCATGTTTCTCTATCTCTTATAGTTAACCCAACGTCGGCCGTAAAAGCCTGAAAAAACCGGGTTAATTACCGACTTTTTCATGAAAACTCGATATTTTTTCCCATTTCTTCATGATATGGGAATGACACCTACATGAAAACTTTCGAAAATAAATTCTCCACATTGTTGTGAAAGTTTCATCAATATCGGTAATCTAGTTCCCGAGTCCATATAGGACAAACACACGGACATTCACATCTTGATATAATAATAATAATTACTTTATTAACTCAATAAATATGACAAGCCAACGAAGGATATCTGTGTGAACAAATTTAAAAAAAATAATAAATACAAATATGAAACTAAGTCGGCCATTTTGTTGGTAACACTATTTACAACTCAAGATTGGATGAACTGATTGTTTTGAAAGATTTTTTTTTATTCTTCTACGACGGGGTTAACACGAAATACATTAAAACTCTGAAAATTTCGATGAAATGGAAAAAAAAAATAGGAAATCATTTTTCTTCTTGCGAATAACGCCAGTAGGTGTCGCTACGGTTAATAGCGTTTTCGTGAAAGTATTATATTTGATATTAATTCGGTGAACTACATTTTCTGATAATATTAACGCATCTGAGTCCATGTATTATTACACCTATTTTTCACCCGAACACTACGGAAAATTTTATGACCAAATGTTTTGAACAAATCTCCATTCTACTTAGATGTAAACAATTATTGTGTATTTTGAGTTGCCTAAACGGATGTTTTGGGGGCGCATTACCGGTAATTCCAAAATCGACGGCTGCCGATGAAATAAATGCTTGCCCAAAACCATCAACTTCAAATTTGGCTAGGTAATAAAGCTCTCAATTCAGTTGATTGCGGTTGGAATAGTACCAATATAGATATTTGCAGCCCACAAAAATGCAAAAAACACCTGCACCACAAAAATTGTTGAAAATGATTTTTTGTAACTGCAATAAAGGATACAATGCGTCATGCCCTACAGAAAACTGAGTCTTTTTTGTAACGCTACATGTGAGGAATCTGCAGGTGTTAACTTTCAAAACAGTTGTCCAATCTTTGGCAAAGATGAAGAAATAATTGACAGTGGCGACAGCCACTCAGAATCAGATTAATTTTTTGACACAAAAAGTATTAATTTCAAGAGAATAAAGTGATGAATAAATGATATTTTCATTTTGTTATTTTGAACAGATATTGGTTGCTTTCAGGGGTTGAAAAATAAAAATAACTAAAACTAACATTGATACAAAATACTGTTATAAAATTGATTGAAATTAATTAATTATATTAATAAAGAACCATTTTCACACATTTTTTGCTGAAAGGTGGTGGTTTATACGGTCTTGAAGTATATGAAGACCTTCATTAAACTTCATAAAACGCTACTGAGGCCCAAAAATTTTTTTGATTTACAGTAGAACAAGTTTCTTTTAATTTTGGATGAAGGGGTAGATTTCACCCCTTAAAAATAATAAGCATAAATCGGCATAGGGTAGGAGTAGGAGACAAGTATAGCTTATATCGATTTTATCAAAATCAAAGCATCTTGATAGAATTCGGAGGTACATAATGCCTAATTTTCGCCCTCATTGACTGGACTAATAGTACAGGACAGTTTTATTTCCACTTTCAAGGTATACAATAATAGTTTATAATAATATTAAAGTTGCTTTTTTATTTATCGATTGAAGCAGTACGAAGTCTGTTGGGTCAGCTAGTTCATAATATTAGTGAAGATGACATTAAGAAAGTTATATTTCAATTGATATTGATATTTCTGAATGCAGATGCTGGTGAGGACAGTAAGAATGAGGCTTTCTAGGATTTACGCATCTCTTGGAGACGAGGAACAAAAAATACACCATGAGAGAGTAGCGTTAAGGTTACAAGTAGATCTAGAACTCATCTGCGGTGCTTGCGGAGAAACTTACGGTTTGGAGGCAGATGCATTAGAAGCTCTACCTTGTGCACATGTTTTACATGCCAGGTGATCAATCCCAGATAATTTCTAGTGAAATAAATTTACAGGAAGAAGCTTTTCTCTGAAAGTTGGAGTTTTCATAAAAAAATTTTTTTTTAATTATCAACTGAATGTGATGATAATGGGCGATTATATTTCAGGTGTGCCTATGAAATATTCAGGAGAGGAAAGAAGAAAAAGCAGTCTTGCCCTGAATGCGACAGAACTAGCTCAAGATTATACCTCAACAGTATCGACCACACTTACAACTACAGCCCTATACCTCTATCAGTATGCTCATCCGACTGCCCCTCCCAGCTGGCGACCAGTTCTGTTTAACGAGGCTTCCAAGAAGCAATCGAATCAGATTCGTGGTAGATGAAGACATGTTACGATTCAGAAACATAGTATATAGTATTTCACCTTATCTTTCTCTTCGAAAATTTCCATTGCACCTGTCTGAATATTTTGCAAAAAATATCTAATCGATTCTTCAACTGCTAGAGTTGGTCGAGAATAATCTACAAAAAAAAAACGTTATTTCTGGTTATTTAATGAAGTAAAACATGAGCATATTGTTCGAGTTTTTTTGCACCCATTCCCTATTGGCAACATTGTAATGGAATTCTATACAAATATGTTCAATTTATAGAGGGCGCTAGTTATACGGTTCGTATCAAGTAGCATTGAACATAACTTTTTTAATATTAGATTTATTGAGCAAAATTTGAAGTGGAATTAAACATCATTCAATTTTACAACAATGAGGTTCTCTTGATAAAACTGGGTACTGTGTACCGTTTTTGGAATATTTTGATTTGAAAATTATTATTATTGATGCAGGCATGAAGTATTGATAAATGTCTTCATTAAACAAGAAATTAAAAAAAGGCTTATAACATAAAAAAGAATGCAATTGACGTTGAATTCATTTTTTCAATTCCACAGGTGAATTCACCTGTGTATAACATGAACTTTTTGTTTAAAATACAACCAAACTGTGTAATCCAAGGGATTAAAATCTATCGAATCGGAAATCACCATTTTTTTTTAACACCCTATAGAAGCATACAGGGTTATTCACGAATATGGCTCTATAAAATATTTCTAGGAAAGACACAAGATTCAGGATTGCAATTCTGAAGGTGAGCTTCAAGTAAGAAGACGACTTCTCGTATATTTTTTGAAGGTTCTGGGACTTCTGGTTTTTCCAGAAGTGACATCACCTTTCGTTTTTCAAATGGGAAAACCCATTTTTTATTGCATAAATAGATTCTCCATTGAATTCTGAGTCTTTTTTACCGAGCAAATTCTCTTTAAATGAGGAAATACGAAAAAAAAAATCTCAAAATTGAACACCGTTGAAATACAGACAACTTCGAAGTTTTTTCATTAAAAATTCTGATTTTTGAGAATCTCCAAGAAGAAAGGCTGATGCTTCTTTTTCGATAGCGTGATTTTCAGAATATGATACAGGCGGTCACAAATTCTTTGTCAAAGTTAGAAGTGACGAAACATCAAAAAATCGTTTTTTTCAAATTGGAACCCCATTTTTTAGAAGCATTTTCGAAAACTTCGTCAAAAAATAATAGGGGCATACGTCGAAGACTTTTATCCCAAAATGAATATTTTTTGAGATATTCAGGAATAACGATTTTGTCTTCAATTTCCAATCTCCTTCCGAAAATTTTTTTTTCTGGAAAATGATTAGCGGTCAAGTGAAATTTTTGGAAATCTCTGATATGGCGAAAATATTTTCTATAGTTCAGACGAGTTTGGTTCTTGAATTATCATCTGTAATGCGAGAGCAACAATTGGTTTGAAGTTCTCAATTTGATTAATAGTGTTAATAGTCTACTTAAAAAATTCTCAGGAATGTGGAAAAAATAATTTGTAATAATTTTTGATGTCTGAACTATAAGAAAATATTTTCACGATAACAGAGATTACCAAAAATTTCACTCAACCGCTAATTATTTTCCAGTAAAAAAACACATTCGGAATGAGATTGAAAATTGAAGACAAAATCGTTTTTCCAGAATATCTCGAAAAATATTCATTTTCAGATAAAAGTCTTGGACATTAGCTCCTATTATTTTTTGACGAAGATTTCGAAAATGCTTCGAAAAAATGGGGTTCCAATTTGAAAAAAACGATTTTTTTGATGTTTCGTCACTTCTAACTTTGACAAAGAATTTGTGAACTCCTGTGTTATATTCTAAAAATCACGCTATCGAAGAAGAAGCATCAGCCTTTCTTCTTGGAGATTCTAAAAAATGAGAATTTTTAATGAAAAAACCTCGAAGTTGTCTGTATTGCAACAAGTTCAATTTTGAAATTTTTTTTTCGGATTTCCTCGGGAAAATTCAAACTTTTGGAATCAAAAATATTCAGAGTTCAATGGAGAATCTATTTATACAATTCTATTTTTTATTCTTAACATTTGAAAAACGAAAGTTGATGTCACTACTGGAAAAACCGAAATTCCCAGAACCTTAAAAAAATATACGAGAAGTCATCTTCTCACTTGAAGCTCACCTTTAGAATTCAATCCTGAATCTTTTCTAAAAATATTCTACAGAGCAATATTTGTGACTAACCATGTATAAGCCTTCATTGTTTTATAAACTAGACTATCAGTATTAATTTGATATTAAAATTTGAAAGAATAACCCTGTATATGTTTCATAATTCAAAAGTAGGAAATATGAGGGGCAAAATGAATTGAATAATCCTTATTACTACCTATAATTTACTTGTGGAATATTTCACTATCACCATTAATTCCTGAACAATGGATCTATTGCTCTCAAAAATTCATCACAAAATTTTTTTGTACTAAATCTATCAACCGAAGACTTTGCTCTTTCTCGAATAGCATCGATCTCCTCCTCCTCTGCGTAGATGATATATTTCAAGCAATGGGAATAGTCCTGAGGAGAGGATGCAAGGAATCCAAGTCTGAAATTTTGTCAATTTTCAGTTTCAGAAATTCCTCAAGATCAATAAAAAAAAAGAAAAATCGGGAATTGTTTTATAAAGTGTTAAATCTCCTTCAGATCATATGGAATACTGCTTTTTACAGAATAAAAGCTTACCTGGACCCTTCCGAAGTTTCTATTATATCAAGAAGAGGTCCTCCGGACTTATGCGCGACAACAATCAACCCTGCTGCCATCTGTTCAACAACGCTTATACCAAAATGCTCGTCTTGCATGGTATGGATACCAATGGAAGCTTTCTCGAATTCTTTAAGTAATTCTTTGAACGTCACATTCACTTTGAACTCAACGTTATCGTCTAAACTGAGGTATTTGCTCAGATCCTTCAGATCTTTAACACGCATTTCGTCTTCAGCATTGCGACAACTTCCAATTAGAACCTAAAAACGAGGATTCCCCCTTTAATTCATTCTTTTCATCCCTCTTATAGCAAATTCTGATAATCTTATATTTTACCGATAATTCACAAAAATTTTCTCACCAACGTAATTTTGTCAAAAACTTCCTCGGGAACAATCTCCCTGAGTTCGTAGAGCGACTGCAATTGCAAAGCGTGGTTTTTTTCTGGTCGGAATTGAGCCAAAGACAATATTCTGATGTTTTTAGGTTTCTCACTGCTTCTTTTGATCTTTTTCAAATGTTCGACGTCGCAAGGGGGGTACACCAAGTGCAATGGGGTCTTCCAGAGCACAGAAAGATGCTCCAATGTAAAGGTCGAATTGACTAAGGTTATATCCGAGAATTTTCCCACGAAAGAATACATCTAGAAGAGGAATTTTTCAGAAGTGAAATGAAGAATTTTGGATTGTGATGTCTCTATCTTCAATAAGTCTCGACCAAAATGGGACACAGTGTACATTGTCACTTACCAATGCAAAATATTTGTAGTAGATGAGTTTTCCAAAAGTTAGAAAAGGACTTCTAGCTATACGTCCTGAGTTGTTGTATTTGGTTTCTCTATTAGACACCCTTTTTGTCATTTCTTTGGTAATTATTGGGTAATGAATATAATTTCCAGTGCGACAACCGCCAATATATTTAAATATGACCATCGCAAAAGTAAGCCCTATAGTGTCGATCATTACGTCTGAAGAAATAGATGTTTTGAATAAAAAATATCTGGAGTCATTTGAGAACGAATATACAGAATTCAAAATCTTGTGCATTCAATTTGAGATTTTCAAACTTTTTCTAGTCTAAATAGATGAAAGAGGAACAGAAATATCCAACCCTAATAAAAGCAGAGTTCTAACCTGGAACGAGCTGTTGCAATGCTTCAAATCCTAAGTACATAGAACCCAATGCTTGTCCTAGTAAGGTAAAACATGGGTACTTAGATGCTTCAATCCACGACCTCTTTGTTAAATATATAAATTTGATATTTTCTTGTAAATCAATATTCATTACATTCTTAACATTCTTTAAGATATCAGGTGCTGGAACATCGATATCTCCAGTATAGATATAAAATTCTGCAGTAGGATATCTGGAATATAAAGGCCATTGTACTTTTTTCACTAGGTGAAATAGAAGGGATTGCTGAGTCAAATTATTGATCCAGACTCGATTAAAAAAATTATACCTTTTCTGCAGGGCTTCTACAGCTACCCACAGTACCCTTTCTCCACCACCACCTGCATTACAGTAAGGGTGGAAAAGACCAATTCTCAAATTTTTTCCATTCCTCCTGAATTTTTGTTTATAATAATGAACTATCAATATGAGTCCGAATATGCATATAATCAAGCAGATTGAGCATATTATTCCTAATATCTTTAATTTGGTTAAAATTGGGATCCTAAAATCAGGAAACATTTGTTATTGTAACTTGTAACCAACAATTTATTCGTCAAATTACATATAATCGCTGAAAAAGCCAGCCATGTCCCAAAAAAAATGAATTCTTTCAGAAAATACGAAAATTCATATTTATTTGGTATAACTTATGAATTATCTGTAATCTGTTCCCTGATATTCATCTTCTAATTTTTAATTTTTTATTTAAATCTTTGAAATCTTTGGTTAGATCCACGTCCACAGATCCAAATGGATAAAAAAAAATGGCAAAGCTGAGCTTAGTACTTAAGCTTTTCTTAAAATAATAATGTTGAAAGCGAATTTCACGTCACATTTCTCCAGATTTGTAATTGTAATTAAATTAAACCTTAGATTATATTAATGCTCCGAAATTAAAAATAATCATTTTCCAAGAAAGCATAGACCTCTTCGAAAATTTCAAAGAAGTGAAGAAGAAGAGTGGTTTGAGGTTAACTTTGCTGTGTTTATTTTTCTCAACATGTATTCGAATTTCTCCTCGTGTTCTGTTCTTCTGAAGACCTGATTCAGTATCATTCAGTCTTTTCTACTTTTCTCGTTGTATAGTACGTTTACCAATAACCAATAACCATGGCCTCAGTTATTTCAATTAAACGAAAGGTATGTGTTAATACTATTTTCCTTCTTGTAGTTTTATGGTAAATGTGCAACTCTGTTTTTTTCTAGTTCGTTGATGCAGGAGTTTTTAAAGCGGAACTCCACGAGTTTCTTACCAGGGAATTGGCAGAAGATGGATATGCTGGAGTTGAGGTTCGAGTTACCCCAACGAAAATGGAAGTGGTAATTAGTGCCACTAGGACTGATTTAGTTCTGGGAGAAAAAAACAGGAGGATTAGAGAACTGACTAGTGTAGTACGACAGAGGTTCAACTTTTCAGAGAATGCACTTTCTCTGTATGTTGAAAAAATAGCAAATAGAGGATTATGTGCAACTGCTCAGGCAGAATCATTAAGATTCAAGTTGCTTGGTGGACTTGCTGTACGTAGGGCCTGTTATGGGGTGTTGAGATACATTATGCAGAATGGGGCTCAAGGTAAATTTTGTAATTTTTCATCAACCTATTATGTTATCCATACATTGTAGTTGTTGTTTGAAGTAGAATGTCTTTAATATCCTGTAGAATAATTTGGTTCTTGTTGTAATTTCATAATCTACTAATTGAAAATGTCGAATCTTTCAAACAACTGCAACATTAATTATATTGCAGATATATTCTGAACAAATTTAATTGAGTTGTACAAAGTAGTGACCATTTTGAATAGTATTTAATGTCTCAAGCGAGTAGGGAATATACTTATCACTTACTATGCTAGTTTAGAATTAGTTTTTATAATAATTTAAGTGTATTGGAGTTATCTTTTCTTGTAGGTGATACATACAAACTAACAATGTTGCAGTAGACTGTAGTTAAAGGTAAATTCTTCATATCCAAGGACCTCTTGGGAAACCATTTGGTGTTCTTCAATTCAGAAGCGAAAAGGTACATGTTTAGAATCATCTTCTTCACTAAAAAATTCACATGCAACCTATAAATATTTCTACAATTGTTTTGTCATTCTCCATTTAGATCATGGAATATTATACCTCTAAATAAAAATTATTTGATTTGGATAAATATTTTGATAATACATCTATTTTTTACCATGAAATCTTCATTAATTTATAATAAAAAATTCACAGGGTGTGAAGTCATTATCTCTGGTAAACTCAGAGGTCAACGAGCGAAAGCGATGAAATTTGTTGAAGGCCTTATGATTCATTCTGGAGATCCAGTGAATTATTACATTGATACAGCAACACGACATGTCCTTTTGAGGCAGGGAGTTGTAGGGATTAAGGTGAGAGTTGAATCTGATACACACCTTTGGGAAGCTGCAAGTGCTTGCAAAAGTTCTTGCAGAGTCACGAGGGATAAATTAAATTTAAAATACTTGGTTATAATCTGAAAATATTGGAAATTTTCTTTTCTCAGATAAAAATCATGTTGCCCCATGATACCACTGGAAAAATTGGGCCGAAAGTATCGCTACCTGACAAAGTTGTCATACATGAGCCCAAGGAGGAATCTTTTCCAGAAGTGCCTAGGTCAGAGCACAAAAAATCTGGTTCAACCCAACCAGAAGCTGCAGCTCCTGTCACTGGAGACCTTGGTCCTATTTTGGAATAGAAAATTATTAATAACTTTTATAACTTGTAAATAAATATATTGAATTTATAATAAATTGAAAATTTATTCAACTTAAATGAACACGATGAGTTTTAATTGAAGAAGATTTAGAATGGTTTTGTATAAAAGTATTGAGTATAAATATAATTATGTTAATACTCAATGTCAAAAGGTAATGTACAGGGAGGTCAGATTGCGATGTTTTAGTACTATATGTCCTATTAAAACTGATAGAAAAAAGTAATATACATGTCATGTCCCGTTTTTTCGAGAAACATAAAATGCTGAAGTCGATACAATGTCTAGTTTCCAATCTACAGGGTGATTTTGGAATTTGGCCAATTATTATAATTGGCTATAACTTCTAGGGCATTGCAACTTCGTAGTTATTTCAGTATTTTTTACTTGTGCTATCAAAATTTCAACTATTAAAAAAAAATGCTATGATATTTTTCAATAGACTTTTTTTAGACAATTTCGAAAATATATTTCATGATGTATATTCATCAAAAAAAGACTCAGATAAAGACTAAGGTAACTTTCAAATTTTAATATCAAATTAATACTGATAGTCTAGTTTATGAAACAATCAAGGCTTATACATGGTTATTCACAAATATGGCTCTAGAATTTTTTTAGGAAAGACACAAGATTCAGGATTGAAATTCTGAAGGTGAGCTTCGAGTAAGAAGACGATTTTTCGTATAGTTTTTGAAGGTTCTAGGATTTCCGGTTTTTCCGGAAGTGACATCTACTTTCGTTTTTCAAATAGGAAGACCCATTTTTTATTGAATAAAAAGATTCTCCATTGAATTCTCAGTCTTTTTGATTCCAAAAGTTTGAATTTTCCCGAGAAAATTATCTTTAAATGAGGAAATACCAAAAAAAAAATTTCAAAATTGAACTCTGTTGAAATACAGACAACTTATAGAGGTTTTTTCATTAAAAATTCTCGTTTTTGAGAATCTCCGAAAAGAAAAGTTGATGCTTCTTTTCGGATAGCGTGATTTTCAGAATATAATACAGGAGGTCACAATTTCTTTGTCAAAGTTAGAAGTGACGAAACATAAAAAAATTGTTTTATTCAAATTTCCCTACCGTGACAAAAAAGAAATTCCCCAGAATTAAGAATTTGCCGAAATTATCCTAAGCTTTAAAAAATTGAGAAAAACTCAACTCATCTGAACTATAAAAAAATATTTTCTTGCTAACAGAGATTTCGAAAAATTTCACTTGACCGCTAATTATTTTCCAGTAGAAAATCACATTCGGAATGAGTTTGCAAATTGAAGACAGAATCGTCTTTCCTGATCTCGAAAAATATTCATTTTGGGATAAAAGTCTTGGACGTATGCTCCTATTAATTTTTGACGAAGATTTCGAAAAGGCTTCCAATTTTAAAAAAACGATTTTTTGACGTTTCGTCACTTCTAAACTTTGACGAAGAATTTGTGACCTCCTGTATCATATTCTGAAAATAGAATTTTCTCGGGAAAATTCAAATTTTTGGAATAAAAAAAACTCCGAATTCAATGGAGAATCTATTTTGCAATAAAAAATGGGTCTTTCCATTTGAAAAACGAAAGTTGATGTCACTTCCGGAAAAACCGGAAGTCCTAGAACCTTAAAAAAATATACGAGAAGTCGTCTTCTTACTTTGAAGCTCACCTTTAGAATTTCAATCCTGAATCTTGTGTCTTTCCTAAAAATATTCTTTTGAGCCATATTCGTGAAAAACCCAGTCCCTTTGATACTCAGTTTATTTCTCCAATAAGTATTCGACATTTTGGATGGACCAAGGACAATCTCTGGATTATGACCCTTTTTTCTAAAGCCGGTATCAATAAGGGATTTCCTACAACTTCATCAATAGTAGTTGTTTATTCTACGAAGAAGTTATCAAGAGAAATATTTTGTATTCGTTCAGGATTCTTTCTTCGAATAGATAACGCAGATGATAACTTCTCAGAGGAAATCGCAATTAATATAGAAGCTTCTGGGATGTGATTCATTACTTTTTACTAGGAAGAATTATCTACTTTATTCAAATCGGGAATAAAAGCTGCAACTGAAGATCCACGACATATTGTGATACAAAAAAATTTCAGAATAAATAATTTTCTACTTAAATGAAAACAAAAAGTTTTTGAAGAGAGATTGGGGAGATATTGTAGTCTTTTAAAACACGATTATTTTGCATCTTCATAAAATTAAATTGTAAAGAAGTACAATATAATATACCATCAAGACAAAACTTATCAAAATAAAGAAGTTGCCACAATAGATATAGTGCTGATGAGGTGACTAAGTAAGTTTGTTCTTCAAGTATTCGACATAACTTTGCTAAATAGATAAGCAACTATTCAACACTAATAGCATTCTGAGTTCCTACTGCCAATCAAGAATTTATTAATGTCAATGGAATGTCTCTTTAACTTTCCACAAGTCCCAAAATGCTTGATGTGAATGTGAATACGTATGACCAGTGGCGCAGCTTTTCGACTTTGTTTTAGGGGAAGTTGAACACCGAAACCGAAAGATCGATGTTGCTCTGACAAGAGCTCAGAAAATATTCGCCTCATTTCACAAAATTCATCATGCAATTATTATCACATCCTATATATTATTGTGCTTATTTTTCTATGTGAATATGTTACAAAAATGTATTCCAATTGATACGATCTATTTTTTTTTCAAATGATATTAATTAAATTCATATAAAATTCTTGAAAAAGTCTACAGATTATGCTTGAACTATTAAAGATGTTAAAATGCTTAAATAAACCTTAACTTCGATCTTTAAAGACTAAAATTGCAGAATCCGTTAACATCTTCGAAGATAATATATAATAAAAGCAATATTTCAATTCTTCAGTTGAGTTCAAGACTTTTAATATTGATAATTTGATAGCTATTGAAAATGTACAAGGTGTTTTTGTTGTTTCTGATTGCCTCTTTGGCACTTTTTGTTAGGACAAGTGGTCACAGTTATCATTTAGGATCATGTCCGAGTGTAGAACCGCAAAGAAGTTTTGACATGAAAAGGGTGAGATTTTGTTTCAAAATAGTAATTTTAAATTACCTATCTCTCATGATGTCTAATATGATGAAATTCTTCACGAATTAGAATTCTTTTCGTACCTATATTTGTTCTTGAATTCATTATTATTTGCTTTTAATTTTGAAATTTATCATGAGTTTAACGTTTCACTTAACTTATTACAGATGTTGGGTATTTGGTATGCAGTAGAAAAAACTGGAACAGCAAGTTCCTGCGTTGTCTACAATTTTTCCAAAACCGATGAGCCCTACGAGTATGATCTAGTTCAAACAAGTCAACATTTCATACTGAAATACACTCCTATTTCACACATTTACAAATATACTGGACGACTCACAGTACCTGATCTTAGTACCCCCTCCAAAATGTCTGTTAAATTTCCATTGAGTGAGTATATATTTACAAGAAAAATTGTAGCACTTTCTCCTTGATTTTAAATCTGAAATAATGGCATAAAGTAACGCTGTTCGATTTTTTTAAATCAGTGCAATATGGTGGATGCGAAAAAATTAAATAGCAATACCCTACACCCCCAGCTGTATACGCCACTGATTCACATTGAAAGTTTTTTATATCTCCAAGTAAATACAAATTTCATGTTCTTCAATAAGTATATGATTTGTTAAATGATGCATTCAGAAAGGAAATGTTATTTTTGAGCAGCCATTTATTTCTTTATTTTAAAATGCTATTTATTTTCAATTTCAGATGTAGTTGGTTCTTCAAATTTCACAGTAATTTCAACAGATTACGACTCGTACGCTCTCATATTTACCTGTCAAAAATTAGCTTTCGCTAACAGACAATCTGCTACCATTCTGTCGAGAGATAAGATTTTGGACAAAGACCTTGTTGGAAAGGTGAGAACAACATTTATTACAAGACTGAAGGACTAATATATCAAGGAGACCTATTTACTCTTTAAAAAGTTGCTAGATTTATGGAGAAGTTTTATCCCACATTTAAATTTTCTGATGTTGTCTAGTTTTTTTTAGATATAGAAGTTTTCGTTAATTCAAGGCAATCCTGAAAACGTCTATTTCAACAATTGTGAGTGACATCGCAATTACTAATCATATTAATTTTGTTTCCAGCTCCGCGATATATTATCAATCAATGAAATTGATCCACATGACCTTTCTATCATAAGCCAAACAAACTGCCCAAAGCCAAATAGTGATTCGAATGTAATTGATATCGACGACGAAACTCTTTCTGCCAAAACAGCTGGTAATGTGATCAGGGGAACTGGAAACGCAATAGCTAATGGTGCTGAATTCGCAGTAGAAGGCGTTGGAACCATCATCGACAAAGTGAGGTCTGACAAAAAACCAGAAAAATAGGTTTTACCAGAAATTGAATTATTTTCTTATATGTGATAGAATGTTTGTGATTAATGAGTTGCTAGTTGATAAATTAATTAAGAAAGTGACTGAGAATTATCTAAATAAAATACATGAAGGATATTGACTTATTTTCTTCGACTCATACGTGAATTTAAACATCTCATTGGGGGGGGGGGGTACACTTTTTTATATACAGTCCTTCATACAATGAATGTTCAAGGTTATATGAAAACAAAATAAATTGAGAAGAATGTTATGTTGATGTTATGCAGTCATTTACACCTCTTTAATAACTATAACCTTTACAGAAAGAAAACGAATGAGAATTATCATATTTCGAGATACTCCATACTTTTCAAATTTCGCCCTACATCTAATGAAGAGTTGCATATTTCTTTCCATAGAGAAAACAGTTTCAATTCGTTGGATATAGGTGGCGCCAAAGCAAAATTCTCAAAAATCAATAATAAGCACAATAAAAGAGTGGCATAAAATGATAAAATACAGGGGCAATTCCATCTAAGATAACAGATTAATATCTGAAGTGATTTCACTTTCTCGACCTACTTCAGAAAAACCTTTCTCCCAAAATCACCAATAAAAATGGCAAGGATTCCACCGAAATATATATCCATTACTTTGAGATTGTATTCATTCTAATCGTTCGAATCTCAGTTGATTTTTTCAATGAGTATCATATGGGTTTTCCTATTTCGAAATGAGTATGTTCTCATTTAGTTTTTTCGGTTAGGTCATCAGGAATCAAAGTTCACACAAATGTAATCATTGTTTTCATTGTGGATTTAGAAATAGCCACCGTTCGATTATTGATTCCGCGAATATTGTTTCACTTTACATGTTGAAATCTAATCAGTTCAAACAATAAACTTGAATAGAGACAAAAGGAGGTGAGTTGAATTTTTTTTGTTTATCAACTGGGTGGTAATAAATCGAAATGGTGCAGTAAACATCAAAGATAACGATAATGAGATGATGATTAACTCAAATTGTTTCCCCCTTTTTGAATTTGATGACATCAAAACATGGAGGACCAATTAAGAAAGGGACAATAATGAAAGAGTATTCATAAATTTAGGAAATTTTTGAAATGGAAGACGTTTCTGAATAGCATATATTATAATTTCTTTTGTTCATAGGATACAATGAAATTAATCCAACTATCATTAAAAAAATTCAGTCTTATTTTATTTCAATGATATGTGTGATGATACATGCGTTGATTGAAGTACATAATCAAATCAACGGTCTCTCTGAATGTTTGAACGAGATGATATGTATGAATAAGATGATAATATTTAATACTGATTATATGCATCTTCAATAAAAATAAAGTTCGAGTGTATTTTTTCCAATTGATTTTGATGAAAGTTTGTATATCCAATCCAGAAAATTATTTCATAACCCGTGTCCTCTTCTTTTGTTGTCTCTACTTATATTTATATTAGGTATGTAATATTATTCAATTAAGATGACCTACATAAAAAATGTATTCTTTATTATAAATATGTACATTTTCCTCAGGAACATGATGTCAACCACAACAATAATGATAACTGCTCTGCTAAGTTTGGCTTTCTTCTCGATAAATTTTATACAGACATCTTCAGAAACTTTAGCAGATTCGAAAAGAGTAGTTTGTTATTATACTTTTCCAAGTCCCAACTATTCTTTGCAACCAGAAGGTATAGACCCAGAACTTTGCACCCACATTCTTATTGGATTCGTTACTGTGAACAACTGTTCAGTGGAAATTTCAGCAGATCAAGAAGCAGTAACAAAAAAAATTGTCCTTTTGAAGAAAAAAAAATCAGATCTGAAGATTATGTTGTCTATTGGAGGAGGTGGTGGAACCTTTGGTTTTCCTGAAATGGTTACTACCACAACGAATAGGTCCAGGTAAGGATGAAGCTTCATAGAAAACAGTAAGATGAACCACTACTCTCTTACGATTTCCTATTTTGCACAAAGATCCATTTTTGGCGGATGCGATATTCTGAATATTAATTTCTCATCGCTGATCAAACACTGTTCATCTTGTTGTTACGTCAGGATATGGATTGCGATGACAGTTTAAAACTCTTTTCTATAATCAGTGTTGAATATTGGTGAATTTTCTTTAGTGGCAAAAGCCAAGGTTCGCAACATCCTTTTAATCAGGCCAAAAATGGTGGATGCGCTAATTCGAAAATTATTTATTTTGATTCTTCCTTTATCACATAGACGCAAATTATCAAACCTCAATTATTTCCATCAATATTCATCAGCCATGAAGTCTCGTTGACAATTTTCCGATTCAAGTCACTGAAATTTAAGAAACTGAAGATTATTACGATCGAAATGTAGTTTATTCAAAACTAGAGAACAGAAATGAAATTTATTGGAGAAATGTACTTTTTAGATTCATACAATCCATTGGATACTTGATTGGAAAGCTAGATTTAGACGGTATCGACTTGGACTGGGAATTTCCAAATAATTTATTCAAAAACGATAAAGACAATTTTATAAAATTATTAGAAGAAATTCGTCAGCACATCGATAATTCCGTCAGAAAGTATCTGATTTCTGTTGCAGTTGGAGCCCCTATAACCATAGTAGAGGCATCTTACGACGTTCCTGAAATAAATAGGTATGTTTTCCAAAAAAGTTCGCGATTCTGAAAATCAATCGAAATCAATTTTTTTTTTCGTTTATTGAAAAATCTGCATATCTGTGCATCATTTGAGATTTTTCTCGAATTAATTATGTTTTTTTCAGTCTCAATTTCATTTCTTATTTATTGAAGCTGTTTTTTCATGAAAAATAGAAAATGTGAAGTAGTAATGACAAAACAATTCAATTACGAATTAATTTCAGACTGGTAGATTTTGTGAACATTATGTGTTACGACTACAATTTCTTTTCCTGGATGACGCCTTGGACTGGTATGAATGCCCCCTTATACGCTAGAAGCAATGATTTTTTCTACTTCGCAACACAAAATATTAACTATACTTCAAACTATTGGGTGAGGAAAGGAATGACAAAAGAAAAAATCAATATTGGACTACCTGTTTATGCTCACACTTATAAGTGAGTATAAATAACGATTTCTCTTGAGGAATATCCATTATGTATCTCTCTTTATTTGCTTTTTATTATCTTTCATTCTCGTAATGATAAATGAAAAAATTCGATAAAAATATCTTTGAAAAGAAAAAAGTTAACAAGTTCAGTTTTTCAAATTCAGATTAGCATCAGCGAACAGAACCTATTTAGGAGCACCAGCTATTGATGATGGAGTTTTGGGAGGAGGTGGATCAGCGAAATATGGAACAGTCTGTGAATTCATGAAGGCTCAAAATTTAACACCTATTTTCGATGAAGAAACGAAAAGTCCTTATGTAACCAACGGAACTGAGTGGGTTTCTTATGAAAATGATAAGAGTATTAAACACAAGGCAAGTTCTTAATATTTTTTCAAATATTTAATCTCATCTTACGCTTTTAAATGTTTATTTGAAATTTTTTAGACCAAGTTTGTACTGAACAATGGTTTTGGAGGAGTGATGGTTTTTTCTTTGAGTTCTGATGATTACGATGGAAAATGCAAAACTGGCCAGAAATTTCCTAATACAAAGTTGATACGTGATATATTTCTTCTATAAAACTTTGTTCTTATCTTGAGTATTTTTAATATACAAATGTAAAGCTATTTCAAGAGTGTTTTTTATTTGTTTTTGATTCAACCATATTCTCCTGACTTTTGGCGAAAACAATATAAATTCATGATGCGGAATTGTTTTTAATTCCTTTCTACTAAAAATCGTGCCAGACTAAATAAAAATACAATTTGAATTTGGCGCCAAGCGCGATGTCAGAGGGCTCCATTTTTTGTTCTGTGTCGTTTTTCATCATAGAACATCAGTGTCCTTTAGGTCATAGAGATAGATAACATGTATCCATATCTGTGGTTCTTGACCACAGAATATATTCGTATTGACTGTTTTGATGTTCTGTGGTTTTGATTTTTGACAGTGATTGTTGTATTTGCAAACTTGTATATGTATGAAAACAAACGTGGAAATGGCTCACTGGAACTCTTCAGAATCAGGAATTTTAAGGAAAAAGAAAAAAGATGACGATCTGGAGAAACTATTTATTTTTGGATACGCTTGTAAATTGTTCAAAGATGACGAAAAAGCATTACATATTGATCAAGGAAAACATCTGATACCATGGATGGGTGACGAGAAACTTAAAATTGATAGGTT
Source organism: Hippodamia convergens (assembly GCA_038502775.1). Lineage (NCBI taxonomy): Eukaryota > Metazoa > Arthropoda > Insecta > Coleoptera > Coccinellidae > Hippodamia > Hippodamia convergens. The sequence goes on along the minus strand of CM076609.1, from coordinate 71,593,897 downwards.
TGTTATAATTTCTATTTGACACTTAATTCTATATTCGTCAAAAATTGTTGATATGTTCGCTTCAATTTCGTGAAATATGTCCCTTATCTCAATATTGTTATTCAACCATGCAAGGTGAACAAGTCAATGTATTCAAATAGATCTGATTAATATTCGACTCTACATTGTTGTGGTGCAATGAAATGGTAATAATTTCCTTTTAAGATATGATTGTCGAGGACATCTGTCAGATCTAAGTAGGTACGAAGCCAGTCAAGAAGATTACGATACAACAAGATGGTTGGGTCTTGACGAGCATGAAAGAAAGTTGGAGCAACTATGTGATGAAGAAAGATATCATTCTCTTCTCAATAACGAAGAGGAGGAAGAAATGTATAAAGGTATTCTTTTAAACCTATACGAATTACCTAGTTAAATTACAAACTTTTTCATTCTGAATCAGAAGAGGAAATGAAGAGAAACAAAACAAATGAATTCCAATACAACTACGATGTTCCTACTAACCCTGAAGAGCAAGTTATTGCGACAGTTTCGGAAAATGATGTAGACGAGAAATATGAACCTTCCCCAGATTTAGATGTACCAGTAGATATTGCAATCGTAAGTTCTATCGTGCTTATTACTGTAAAATACTTACTTTGTTAATTTGTAGCCTAAAACTGTGAAGGAATATACGAGAATAGAAAAAACTGCTATATTTGTGTCTACTCAAGGACTGCAGATGGAAATTTTGATCAAGGCTAAGCAGAATGGCAACCCTCAGTTCAGTTTTTTGAACCAGAACGATCCTTTGTTCAAGTTTTACCGTCACGTTCTAGAAGCAGTTAAAAGTAGAAGGTTTAGGTCCAATGTAGCTAAATCTGGTAAGTAAAAGTGGCTTTTTGGTATGATTTTTTTCCCTAGAAGCAATGAATGAAGTTGTGAAACTTTTGTCTTCTCGTTTTGTAGATCTAAATGCATCCAACAGTTCCGTAGATGAAAACAGCGATCACTACCTCCATCCTAGTTTGGTGTCTTCCGCAACTCCCAGTACGGTAGGTTTTTCACAACTTCTTTACCTAATTGTATTGTTAACTTACAAATTTTAGAGAGAAATTTCCGAAAGGACTTGAGTGCAATCTACACATTTTGTAATTTTTCAATTCATCTTTGTACATACCGATTTTATAATTTTTTATTTATTTTTTGTAATAAACATATGAACTTGGCATGCTGTGTTGTTATTTTTTCCTTGTCTGAGATCGATTAATGATATTCTTCTTTCTGTTCACAGGGTTCCCTCGATTACCATATGGTTTTAGTGATTTTTTCAGATCGCTACGTTTGCAGCTGTAATTTTGTTTCAGCATTTTATTTTTCGTGAAGTGTTTGTTCATCTTTTAGGTATCATACATCGTGAAAATGATGATAAATGTTCACCGGAGTTGTGGAAAGTCTATTATTTGTTCTTTTGTTTCATAGTTATCATTTCTGAAGGTTCAAAACAATCGTAAAATTTTAAATTTTCATTTTTTCATACCGAAAAAAAATCGTCGGTTTATATTAAAACAGAAAGTGTTGATTTCTGTTGATGAGTGTGATCGTTTGAAAACCTTCAATTTTGATGTTAATTTGAAAGAATGGAAGGAACTATGTGTTTAGTGAAAATGGATATAACATGACGTATATAGAGGTGTTTGTTCTCGGATGTGCCACACTATATATTTCTTATTCCATAGTGATTGGAAAAATTTCACGAGACACATCAAATGATTTTATTTGGTAGACATCTTTTGAGATAAATTTGAGGCTAGAACGAGCCTTGATTCCAAAAGTTTGAGTTTTCCCGAGAAAATTCTCTCTAAATGAGGAAATACGAAAAAAAATCTCAAAATTGAACTCTGTTGAAATACAGACAACTTTGAGGATTTTTCATTAAAATTTCTCATTTTTGAGAATCTCTGAGAAGAAAGGCTGATGCTTCTTTTCCGATAGTGTGATTATCAGAATATAATACAGGTCACAAATCTTTGTCAAAGTTAGAAGTGACGAAACATAAAAAATCGTTCTTTTCAAATTGGAACCCCATAAGAAAATTTTTTCTCGATAACAGAGATTTCCAAAAATTTCACTTGAACGCTAATTATTTCCCAGTGGAAAAACACATTCGGAATGAGATTGAAAATTGAAGAAAAAAATCGTTTTTCCTGAATATCTCGAAAAATATTCATTTTGGGTTAAAAGTCTTGGACCTATGCTCCTATTATTTTTTGACGAAGATTTCGAAAATACTTCGAAAAAATGGGGTTCCAATTTGAAAAAAACGATTTTTTGATGTTTCGTCACTTCTAACTTTGACAAAGAATTTGTGACCTCCTGTATCATATTCTGAAAATCACGCTATCTGAAAAGAAGCATCAGCCTTTCTGCTTGGAGATTCTCAAAAATGAGAATTTTTAATGAAAAATTCTCGAAATCGTCTGCATTTCAACAGACTTCAAATTTGAGATTTTTTTTCGTATTTCCTCATTTATAGAGAATTTTCTCGAGAAACCTCAAACTATTGGAATCAAAAAGACTCAGAATTCAATGGAGAATCTATTTATGCAATAAAAAATGAATGAAAAACGTTAAGTTAATGTCTTCTTACTTAAAGCTCACCTGTAGAATTTCAATCCTGAATCTTGTGTCTTTCCTAAAAATATTCTATAGAGCCATATTCGTGAATAACCCTGTATACGTCAAAGGATGTCTTCAACTCATTCGATGTGTTTCGGGAAATTTTTCCAATCTCTCTGGGGTAAGAAATATACAGGATGGCTCGTCTACAAACAAACACCCTGTAGAGGTAGTAAAGGACATTTTTAAGGGATGCGAAAGCAACAAGATTCTTCTATGGTGAAAACGAAACAATTATTCGTATTATAGAAGGAAGAACTAGAATTTTAATCAATTTTGCTCAAAAAAATAGAAAAAGCCCGATTATCTCCAATAGCTGAATGTTATAACTCGTAAGGGAGATTAAACCGAGCATTCAGAATTTTCAACTGGTAAAACTCGAAATGGAATTCCACTCGATGCGAATCAGGATTGCCGCACCATCCTCAACATCTTATTCGTGATATCTCGTCTTATTCGAGAAAAACAATTGACGGAAGCTATGTTACTATAGGGGATGGTCCAGATCGGAAATAACACTGTTTATTGTTTCAACAGGAGACTCCACCCACAATACCTAGCATTCCGTACAGGCCCAACGCAAACTGCGCCTATTCCCAACTAGTCAGTAGGATACAGGGTACCTCCAAAATGGGGGGCTCCGCCACTGCCGTTCCACAAGCTCAGGCCGCTCCCGAACAACAGGGGGCTCATAACGTTCAACAAGAAGACGGTGTTCAACCGGACATGAGCAGTTTGACTTACGAGCAACAACAGCAGTACTATCAGTACTACTTGCAGAGGCATTATTACGAATATTACAAAACTTTGCTGGAAAAATCAGGAATGTCTTGTGAGTAAATTTGACATACTAACTGACTAACAGAAGAGGCTATTTAAATTTTGAATATTTTTGGTGAAACATGGATAGAGAAAAATGAAGGGTTTACAATTTTTTACAAATCTATCTACACTGCGCAAAAAAATTAACGCACATTCTGAAAATTTCAATTTTAATGAAAGTTAACTCTACATTGACTTTATAACTTATTTTTGATGTTCTCTCGGGAAGGTTTTGAACGAAACAAGTCACATTAAATGGAAGAAAAATTTAGGATTTCACTAAATCTTATGTGAAAGAAGAGAAATGAACAATTTTCAAAATACTGAAATGCTGATGAGTGATTTAATACTTGGTATTTCCACCCATTGCATTAATTACAGCTCGGCAATGACGGTTCATACTCAAGATGAGTGATCTTAAAATGTTCTGATCTAATCCTTCCCAGATTTCTCCGGGTTGGATTCCTAAGTCATTAAGAGTAGCTGGATGATTTTCTGAACTTCTCAGCTTTCTATTGAGGTTGTCCCAATCCTGCTCAATCAGATTGAGATCTGGACTTCTTGCTGGCCATTCCATTCGAGAGACTCCAACCTCTTCAAGGTACTCCTGAACGATGCGCGCACGATAGGGTCTGGCATTATCGTCCACAAAAATAAATTTTCACCAATGTATGGGGCAAATGGCACTACATGCTCTTCAAGAATGCTCCTTATATACTTATCAGCATTCATAGCTCCATTATCAACGACCACTAGGTCTGTGCGAGCAGTCAAAGATTTTCCACCCCATACCATAATCGATCCTCCCCCGAAACCAGTAGTATTCAGGAAATTGCACTGAGCATATCTTTCATGTGGACGTCTGTATACAAGGGAACGTCGATCACAATGGTATAGGCAGAATCTCGACTCATCTGTGAAGAGAACTCTTTCCCAATCGGCCTCTTTCCAATGGATATGCTCTCTCGCACAATCCAAACGCGCCCTTCGATGGGCTGGGGTAAGAGCTGGGCCTCTTGCCGCGACACAAGGCCTTGAATCATATTCTCTGAGGCGATTTCTTATTGTCTGAGTGCTAATTTGCACCCCATGAGTTTGCTCAAGCTGATTTTGAAGGAGGAGAGCGGTTGCAAACCGTTGTCTCAACGAAGAAACTCTTAAGTAACGTTGTTGAATGGCAGTTGTTACCCGTGGTCTACCCTGTCCTGGTCTTCGGACATTCACACCTGTCTCCCTGAATCGCTGCAACATTCTGGACACACTTGTAGGGGAAACTCCAAATCTTTCTGCAATTCTTTTGTATGTCCACCCTTCTTCTTGCAAAACTACCGCTTGGGCACATTCCTCTTGGGTCAAATTGCATGATTCACATTGCATAGCTATCGAGTGTGGAAAATCAAACGAAAGAAAAACTATGGATCACTAGAATTGATCGAGAACAACTGATTTCAGAATGAAGCCAATACATTCCAAATCTGATAATATCATCTTTTTTTATTCCTGCTGGGAAAAAACATCTGTATTGAAGAAAAACGTTGAAAGTCTATAACATATGCAGCATAATTCTGATAAAAATAATTATCATTGAGAACACCTTCAGTTGTAGAATAAATTTGAGATTTCCATAATGTGCGTTAATTTTTTTGCGCAGTGTATGTTTTATAAAAAAAAAAATTTTAAATTTAAACAGCTCCTTCTGGGTATTGCAGTTTCTCGTTAGTATAATTTCGAAGAAACTTCTCTCATTGAATAAAAATGGTTCCAGATGACCTCTCTTCGAATCCAGATGCTGCGATGGACCCCAACGTACAAGCCTTCCTTCAACACATGATGTACGCCCAGTATCTGCAGCAAAACCAAGCACAACAACAGCAACAATCGACAAATCCTTATGCTCAAATCGTATCGAATTTAAGCAAAGAAATACCGAAGCCTCCAAGTGTGGTAGATAAACCCGACATATCAAGAGAACCCGTTATTTATAGTGAAAATAAGAATCCCGTATCCACCATCGATCCAAAATCACTTACCGGAGAAAAAACTGCAGCCAAGGTCACAACTCTGAGCGAATCGCCCAAAAAAGCCGCTTTGTCCTTGATTCAGAACTATGCTTCGGATTCAGAAGAAGAAACGAGCGAAGAAGAAGAAGAAGTGGAGAAGAAAATTGTTTTCGAAATACCGGACGAAGAGACTAAAGTGGTGATCGACAAAATGGCGGGATACGTAGTGAAAAATGGTGAAGATTTCGAGAAAATCGTCAAAGCGAGAGAAGATCCTAGGTTTATGTTCCTCGAGGAGAACCACCAATTTCACCTTTATTACCGACATAAGGTCGAAGAAGAACAGAAAAAGCTCAGAGAAAAAGATAGAAAGAATGGTGATGAAGAAATTAAGGACTCGCCGAAAACTATTGCTGGGAAAATTAAGGAGAAAAAGGTTGTAGGTGAGTTAGATGAATCCTAATCCTAATGAAGTAAATATATTAAATCTACTTTTTATGTTTCTAAGGCTCATTTGCAGCAATTTTCCGTAAAACAATTAATTAACTAAGCATCTCTTAAAGTTAATGGTCGCTTAATTTTATTGGCAGTTGCACGACTGTCACTGAACAGAATCTCAAGTTAGTGACGAAATATTGAAAAATCGTTTTTTTCAAATTGGTACTCCATTTTTTCGAAGCATTTTCGAAATCTTCGACAAAAAATAATAGGAGCTTAAGTCCAAGACTTTTATCCCAAAATGAATATTTTTCGAGATATTTAGGAAAAACGATTTTGTCTTCAATTTTCAATCTTATTCCGAATGTGTTTTTTCTACTGGAAAATAATTAGCGGTCAAGTGAAAATTTTGGAAATTTTTTATCGGGAAAATAGTTCAGTTTTTCTTTATTTTTTAAAGCTTAGGATAACTTCCGCAAAATCTTAATTCTGGAAAATTACTTTTTTGTCATGGTAGGGAAATTTGAATTTTCAGTAATGAAATTGTTACATGTTCTGTTAATTATTCTTTCAAAAAAATTCAAAATTATCACAAATTATTTTTTTCTGCATTCTTGAGAATTTTTCAAGTTGACTTCACTAATATTCACATTTAGAACTTTAAACCAATTGTTGCTCTCGCATTACATATGATAATTCAAGAACTTAACTTGTCTGAACTATAGAAAATATTTTCTCGATAACAGAGATTTCCAAAAATTTCACTTGACCGCTAATTATTTTCCAGTGAAAAAACACACTCAAAATGAGATTGAAAATTGAAGACAAAATAGTTTTTCCTGAATATCTCAAAAAATGATCATTTTGGGATACAAGACTTGGACGTATGCGCCTATTATTTTTTGACGAAGATTTCAAAAATGCTTTGAAAAAATGGGGTCCTAATTTGAAAAAAACGATTTTTTGATGTTTCGTCACTTATAACTTTGACAAAGAATTTGTGACCTCTTGTATCATATTTTGAAGATCACGCTTTTGAATAAGAAGCATTAGCATTTCTTCTCGGAGTTGTCTGCATTTCAACAGAGTTCAATTTTGAGATTTTTTTTCGTATTTCCTCATTTAAAGAGAATTTTCTCTGGAAAATTCAAACTTTTGGAATCAAAATGACTCAGAATTCAATGGAAAATCTATTCATGCTATAAAAAATGGGTGCTCCCATTTGAAAAACGAAAGTAGATGTCACTTCCGAAAAAAACAGAAGTCCTAGAACCTTCATAAAAATATATGAGAAGTCGTCTCCTCACTTAAAGCTCACCTTTAGAATTTCAATTCTGAATCTTGTCTTTCCTAAAAATACCCATATTCGTAAATAACCCTGTATATGGGAGATGATTTTCCTTCATTAATGATCTGTAGCTTTGTTGGCCAAATCTGGCTTGAAAAAACTCTCTCTACCCAGAGAAAATTTAATATTCATGGAAGGAATCTCTAATGACAAAGGATATTCTAGTCTGTTTTCTATTAATGCAAATAAATGCAAGACAGTCTGTTTTTGTAAACGAAACCTTTGGAAAAAAGACAGCTCATCCAATTCATTGAAATATGAATGTTTTTCATATATTCGCCTAGGAAATCCTAAATTAAATTATTCATTATTAGACAAAGTTAAAAGAAAACAAATGTTCTGCATCCAGTTCATGAGTTTAACAAATTATTTTAGGTTAGAATCCCGCGCATAAATATTTAAGTGGTCATTACAGGAGCATTTAAATTTTCTAAATTATTCAAAAAAATTCAACGCAGTTTCTTAACCTAGGTTTATAACAAACTCGATGAAACATTTCACTCCATCCTATGAGAATTTTTTAAAATATGCGTCCATAACAAATTCATTGAATAATTTGATCAATTTCAGCACCAGTTAGCTTTTCCATAAAGAAACCTAAGGAAGAACCTGCAAAAGAAATAAAGAGTGCACTTCCAGTGGATGAGGAAACTGATGAAGAGGAAACAGCCGAACAAGAGGTCGTAACCTTAGCACCTGTGGTTCCTCAACCTCCAACCTTGGTCTCCAGTAGTACCACCAAAAAACTGTATAAGATAGAAACTCCGATTGCCAAAGAAAAGGAACTCGATCCCAAAGTTTGCGTATCAAACGATAATTTAGAAAATAAACAAGAAACATTGGAAAAAAATGAACGCGAGGAGACAGAAACACAACCTACGGTGAAAAATGAGCCTGATAAAAAATGTGAATTGGAAACTGAAGAGAAAATTGTCGAGGAAGTTAAAACGATAGAAGTTCTGGAAAAAGATGATCCTATTTTGGAAATGATCGATTTGACGAAAGATGAGAAAAACATTGATTCAATTAAAAGTAAGTTACATCTATTCATATTCTGTTTATCATTTCAAATGAGACATTTTCAAAGTGAAACATATTTTTAGACGCAGATATATTTGATATAAGTATCGACCAGAAAAAGCCCATCAAGGAAAATCGAGCGTTACAGTTAGAGAGGCGAAGAAAGGCTTTGGCCTTTTTAAAATTGAAATCTTCGTCTCTCGATCAAGACCAAGCAACAGAAAGTGGAAAAACCACCATTCCCACCATCGACTTATCCAACATCCAATCTCCGAAGAAGAAATACATATCCTCCGGTAGTTCAGATGAAGGTGAAAAACGTAATCGAAAAAGGTAACAACAAAATATTTAGGGGCGATTTCACAAAACTTTGATTGTACCGTCAAATTAATTGGAGCCACCGCGATTCGTTGAAATTTCAAAACGAGTGATTCGATTGGTTCGTATTGACGTAAAGTTTTTTAATCTCACAATTAAATTTTTGTGAAACCCACCTTTAGCCATTATCTATAATGAGGTGAAATTTTATTTTCATTAATTGATTTAACACTTACAGGAGTAGGTCAAGAACAAAGGATTACCACAAATCCAAAAGGTCGAAGGAGAGTGAAAAGACTGTTAGCAGAAAAGATAAAGAGAAACATAGAAAAAGTCGAAGGACAGGAAAAAACGACAAAAGTGAAGTAAGCGAGAAAGAAGATGGTGAAATGTCGGACGACTCGGATGATACAAAATCTAGGAAATCTTCACATAGGAAGAAAAAATCACACAAAAGGTAATTTGAAAATGGAGGCTTTTAAAATAGTATCAGTTCATAAGATATAAAGATAACACATCAAAATTTCTGTGTATTAGAGTTATTGTATCTGTAAATATTTTTTTTTTATGCAGGAAACATTCCAAGAGCAAACACAGTTCGAGGAGCAAAAAGAAATCAAAGATAAAAGAAATGGTGCCTTCCAGTTCGAGTGATTCAGAACAATCAACCCATAGCTAGTACCTGCCTTACGGTTTATTTTTATTGTTGAATAATTGAATTGAAATGTTTTATATGCTGGATGGAATTGTAAATATGTTGTACACATGTTCTTCATGAATTTATTAAAAAACTCCATATTTTCTTCATTTTAACGTTGTTAATTGTCTTATTTGAATCCTGGAGGTTTCATTTTGACGAGAAATCTATTGAGTTCTAATAAAGATTCAACTTGTTCATAACAGATAAATGGGTGAAACTAATAAGTTTTATCATGATCGTGAAATCATATCGTAAAGAACTGCAGAAAGAAGCTAAAAACTCACATTTGTGTCGAAGATCTTTCCGCAGTTTGCACTAAACACAACTGTTACAAACGGCACAAAAATTCTTCACACACAAGTCAACACACCGACGCGACTTTCACTAGATGAACAGTTAATCGAATTTGAATTTAAATAGAACGCACTAAACACAGCTATCATAAAAGGCACAAAAATTGTTCAACGCAAGTTATCAAACCGACGCGACTTCCACTGACGAACGGTTAATCGATTCTGAATTTGAATACAACCCTCGCGAACATTCGCTATTTTTTAGAGTTGAATGAATCAGAGTTACATTTCAACTTCGGAGTTGCATAAGTAATTCATTCGTCATTGGATAGATACAGGTTTACTTTTTTGTTCTAGGTAGATATGTATAAATATTGACCTAGGACAAAAAAATCACCTGTATTCATCGTTTACAAATTAAAATGTCTAAAGCATCTCGGAAATATGAAACTCTGATCAATTTTGAACAGGAGGAAGATTCAACTCAAAAATAAACGGTTTTAATCTTATTCAAATTTCAAATTCAGTTTCGATCACAGATAACAGTTTGATAGAGCATTCTGTCATCTGTGGTCTAGATTAATAGGTTCTGTGGCCATTCAGTCACAAACATTCACATGCAAACTTTGCCTTGTATTATCTTTTTTATATTCATTATGAAAAGTATTTTTCGAATAATCAAGTGTCGATTACGATTTCATCAAATTATGACGGATTCTTGGTAATATTTTTGAATATATTCTTTTTTTCAAACAAGAAGGAGCTTCACCATAGAATACGTCGCACAACCACAAACAAATGTTCTGGTTATCTGTCAAATTTTTCGTGTTCTGTGGTATCCATAAAAGTCAATCACAAAAGACGACATATTTACTTGGCGTTAGTTAGCAGCTGTAATAACCGTAATTTGTTTTGTATTGTGTTGTATAGTTGAGAATAATTGAATTACGTTTTAATTAAGTACTCATACGAAGATATTTCATTTATTGAATAATTGAATGTTGAAACAAAAATTCTATGTCATCATAAATACCGTTAACCAATAAAACATGAGTACCACTGAAGAGGTAGCTACAAAATATTTTTCTGATTAATTTAATATATTTTAATTAATGTATTCAGCTGGTTTTCTTTAATCAATTTTCAAGCTTTCTAAGGGAAGAGTTATCCAGGATATTTATGTTTCAGGTTGACGCCATAGTCATTAAAGAAGAGAAAGAAAGTGACGATAGTGATGTTGAAATAATAGGAAGTACACCTGGGCTGGTAGACGTACCAGAGTACATAGATCCTAAATCTCTAACTTCTCTCATATGCCAGCCAAGGGAAGAGTTACCTCCAGTAGTCGACAAGATAGTAAAAAAATTAACAAACGATGAGGAATTTGATAAAGAATGTGATAAATTTTACCAAGCTAACTTGGATATGGACGTCGAGGTGGTGTCAGTTGATGTGGCTAAAGTTTTAACTGAACCTATTAGGTGAATATAGGAAATTATACAGTGTTGATAATTTTCACTTTTAGTTGTACCCCATTGTATGTTTTTTTTCAGGAGACCTACTCCTATTAAATTAAATTTAAATGGAGAGATTAATGATATACGAACCCGAACAGATTTACCAGGAATATGTGATCTGTGCGAAGAAGCCGACGACCATGTTGAGCTCCTTTTAGAGCACTTCAAAGGAAACCATCACCTTAAAGAAGGCAATTATATATGTCCCTTTTGTGATTACACTTCACCAAAGCATGAGGTTAAAAATCTTACGTTTTATTGAAATCATCCGAATGTATAGCAATTCTCATTTTAGGTTGTGATGAAGCATACTACTAAAGTGCACAAACTCAGCAGCGAAAAACTCTCTTGTGATCAGTGCGAATTTCAGACATTCCGAGGTGATCTTTTCAATCGTCATTCCAACAAGCATATGAAGGATAAAATATACTCGTGCGAAAAGTGCAACTTTAAGACTGTTAACCTGGCAAGTTTCAAACTACACCTGAGCAACAAACACACCAAGGAGACGGAGTTCCAATGTCGCTTTTGCGAATTTAAATCCCTTTCTCACGGTAACCATTCTATTTTAGATTTAAAGTTTGCCGTTTTGTTTCTGTTTTGGTAATGAATGATCGGGGAATCTTGTTTTAGCTTCTGTAAAAAGACACGAAACTAGTAAACACGCCAAGGAACGTATGTTGAAGTGCGACCATTGTCCTTATTCCACAATGCTGGCGCACAGTCTAACCCGTCATCAAGAACGACATTGCAGGAATCGGAACAGGAGAAAATTCAAACACCAATGCGAGGAGTGCACTTTCAAAACCGACGACTTGAGTAGCTTGGAAAATCACACTCTGATGAGCCATCCCAAAAAAGAGATCTTGTTCTGCAACATCTGCGAATATGAAACAACAGAAAGCGAAGAATTGAAAGAACACGCTAAGACACATTTGAAAAGCGAGCCGCTAGACGAATAAAATTTTTATATTGTTGACGTGTAAGGAACGACAAAATACAGTTTCTACAGAGTTTTCCCCAGAAGTTATGTTTCAAGCATCTTTTCATTATTGGAGGCGATTCACAAGTTGAACAATGGTAGGCATGGTGAATAGCAGTTAATGAGCATTGAATTTATATCGAAATCGTGGAAAATGTCTCCAAGATAAAATACATATTTTACTGCAATCAAGTAACCCATGTATTTTAATTAAAAGGTTGGAATGAAAGATTTTACGTTTTTTTCTTTCAATAGATTATGGGTCGGTTTCACAAAACTTTGATTGCACCATCAAATTAATTGAAGCCACGGAAATTTGTTGAAATTCCAATACAAGTGATTCAATTGGTTCGAATTTACTAATGTTTTTTAATCGCACAATCACAAAACTTCGATTGTACCATTAAATTAATTGGAACCACTACGATTCCTTGAAATTTCAAAACAAGTGGTTCCAATTTACGTAAGGTTTTTTAATAGCACAATCAAAGTTTTGTGAAACCAACCTTAATTCTTACTTACCTCATTTTATATGGAACAAACCAAAAATTAAAACATTTTTGATCCTAATTGAACAAAACCGTGTTTTCAATTGTAATAATGATTTGAGAAAAAATCATAATGGTTTCTTTGAATTAGTCATCTAATTTATACAGGGTGTTTCAAAATCCCGTTTCTAGGAGAGATGGAGAACTGAAAAATAATTGTGACTCACTCAGTAAAAAAATTTAGTTACATTTTTTTTAAACACCCTGTATAAATACTGGCGTTCCAAATAAAACTTGCCCTCTTCAACTTTTGATCTACAATTCAAGAGATGAAAATGAAGGATAATAAAATTTTTGCAAACATTTTATTATAAGTTAGTGCTTGAACAGTTTTTATATATAAAGCCTTTCGATATTTCAAATAATCTCTCTCTCAATTTGAAAGTGCTCATTTTTGATTTGTCTAATTTCGGTAACCATAATTTATAATAAATCAACTAGTTTAGTACCTTTGTTCTAAAACACTATAGAAGCTGCTCAAAATTTAAGAGGTAGAAAATTAATCCAGACTTATTCGAGTCGAATTCCTGAAAATACTCATCTGGATTTGTTCATTGAGGCAACATTCGAAAACCTAACGGAACATGGCCGCTTTGAAATTGTGCTTTGGTTTTTCTCTACACAAACATTTATCCAATAACTTTGTCCTCATCTAACAATACAAATACCGACTATACTTAAAATAGTCATAATTTGAAAAATATAAATAAATTAATATATTTTTTTCTTTAAAATCTCCGAAATATCAACAGTAGTACGGTAATATAAATACAAGAGTATAAGTTGCAAATCACATAAGACAAATAAATATAACAGAATACACAAGTGGTTTTTTTTCAATAAGGATCATCTCTGGTTTCAAGTAAGTTTAGAACTAAGAAGCGCGCCCCCAGACCGAAGAAGTATAAACTAATACCTGGGAACTATTATTTGTAATTCGTTCGAGGGGCCTACTTCAGTTTCTTGGTTCAAATTGGAAATAATTTAACTTGGGAAAGGTGAAGACTAGAGATTTCCATATTTGACGCAGAACCAATTGAAATTGAAGAAGGAAGTTGGTGAAAAGGTACTCCTTTGCCAATTCGACAGAGACTGCAGTATAATCATAAAGAATGACAATGACATTTAAGCATATACATAGTTTACGAGGAAATATCAACCCCCAAAATTACTAAACAATGTATACAAGAAAAAGTAGGTCATATTCAAATTGTGAAATTATTTGTTTTGAAAAATGGTTGAGAAAAGATTTTTAAAACAAACTGTTAATGTGGAAGACTAGAACAAAATGAAGACACCTCTTAACAATTGAGAATTTAGAAAAGTCATAAAACAATATTGCGATATATTACCTTGAAAAATCCAAAACTACCATCAAAAAGACAACAATTACCTGTTATTCTATTGAAGACCTTTTAAATTTCCACAAATCCAGAAAAGATACGATACACCTCATCTCTCGTGAACTGCTGTATATAAAAAGTCAAAAATTTCATTCGGACTGGATACTACAATCTCTGCATATTAAAAAAATAGAGATAGGAAAATGAAGTAACATTCTCATTCAACCCGATCGAAATTTACCATCCGTAAAATAAACGATTACCCAAAGAATTTAGCCCCACCGAGTACGCTCAATCAAAACGTCACTGGTAACAATATAAAGTGAATATTAATTTGGTAAAAATAAAATACCAATTATTTCTGAACCAGAGGTCCTCTGCGCGAAAATACAAAAACAAGGAAAAAAATAAAGTTCTCATTAAAAATGGCATTTTGTTCATCCTCCTCTCCTCAGAAGACAATACTATCAGTGCTACTTCTGACCCTCTTGTTCGTAAAACAGGACGTAGGCCTCGCTACTGACCACCGATCTCGGGGACACACCGCTCACTCTGAAAGGAAAATTCAAACGTTCATACCTCCACAGGAAATACACCTTCGATAAAAATTCACTGCTTACGTTCCGAATATTCTGAAACTCATTTTATTTCACTCGGGGACCAGTATTTTGAAAGACTTACCGCAGAGATCATTTCTAAACAGAGTAGAATGAACTTTGAAATAAACTTCAAGATGTAGATGCTGATTTAAACTACATCTTCCAACTAGAGAATTGAAAGAACCGCAAATAGGCCCTTGTGGAACTCACCTAGAATCGTTATATTCATGCCACGACATGGCGTAAGGATGCCTGCAGTACGCCGTATAGTGCCCGCTGTAGGTTGTGCCACTATGATTGGAGACGGCGTACAGGTTATATTTACTGACCGTAGCCTCTTCTGCGGCATACTTGCTCATGTCCAACCCTTCCAGGGGGAAATCCACGGTCACGTTCAACTTGCCTCTGAATCGTTCGGTCGGGGAGAATCGTTTTAAATCTAGACAAACGTTAAGGAAACCAACAAAAATTTAAACAGTTGCAGTTTCTTCGTCTGTTAGTACATTCAGAATAAAACTAAATACTTAAAGACATAGGGAAAAGGATACGAATGACTAATATCCTCGGGAACTTCTGTATCGAGAAAGACTTCGTGCATTTTCTACGTTCCTTGCATCTGGAGCATGTCTGTAACAATACGAACATCACCATGACGAATTAAAAGATATACCGAGGATTTCCTACCGGTTTTTCATCTCCGTCCAAGGTCTCCTCCCTGGTGAAGGACTCCAGGCACTGGGACAGTCTGAGTTGCCCTGTACGGGTGGGCATGGGCAGCGACAGGTCCCAGAACGGGTCGAAAGTGACCGAACAATGCCCGCAGTACGTGCACTTCAAGGTGGACTTCAACTGTCCGACAAAGATGTCCACGATGCGAGAATTGTCCATGCGAAGGTATCGGTTCCAAGCTTCCGCTGACTTCTCGAGGTCACTGTAACAAAAATTTGACGTTTCAAATATACTGCTCCACGAGTTAGGGATATCGTATTCAATCGTTTTGAAAAGTATGGAAACTTCGAGAAAATCGCTGTTAAATCATTTAAAACTCAATAACAACTTGAAGACGCCCATTAAGAGGAGTTCCATTAACACGTGACCATAAGCGTCAAAGACTGGAATGGCCAAGGCAACATATCAATTGGAACGATCAATGGCGTAGTGTCCTTTTCACTCTTGAAAGAGATATGGACGATTTTCAGATTCTCGAAGAATAAGGGTGTGGACAATCTCACGCATACCCCGTATTCGTTACTATGTCTAAGAAGTCCATCCATTCCGAGGGGGACACACTCAGTACACCAGATGTATACTGAAGTGTATACATCGGTACAACGAAGCGATCCATCAATACGAGGATCAAGGAACACAAGGCCAATTGTAGCCTGGGTCATTCAGAGAAATCCGCCGTCGCAGAGCACACACTGAACAACACGAATCATGCAATAGAATTCGACAAAACCCAAGTGTTGTGCACCACTACCGCATACTACCCCAGGCTTTACAGGGAAGCAATCGAAATTCATAAACACCCAACGAATTTCAATAAATCGGAGGAATCTTTGAAAATCAATAGAACATGGGTGCCAGTACTCAAAAATACAAAACCACTTCCCTAAAATAATTACCGGGTTCATGAAGTGAATGAAGATCGGGAACCGGTTGTGAACCGGTCGGACACCGGCGCGCGTTCGGTATCGGGAGGAGACCGGTCAGGCGCAGCCACGCCCCCCGACCGAGGTTATATAAGGAAGTACAATCTGCGTCCCCGTCACACTCAGGCAGTTCAGTCCAGTGAGAACATCTCCTGAAATATAACTCCTGAAGATGCCAGACACTCGAACTGGCAAAACGTTGAGAACTTATCCACGACGACGGCCTAAATGCTCGAAAGAATATGACACATCACCCTGTATATACTTTCATGGGTTCAAATTCAGAAACAAGCCACAAAGTGGTCAGTTTTTCAGTTAACGAGTGTTAGTATAAGCCTTCTGTACAAGTATTATACATTATTTTTTCTAATTCACCGAAGTTTCATTGAAATAAATGAAATATTTGCATAATATCGATTAGTACTTTTTGCATTGAAGAATTTTGGTTGGCGGAACTGTTTTCTGTATCATTGAATTGACAGATAAAGAATAAATCCTTGACAGGATGCCAACATATAATGATTATAACCATGAAAACCATGTGAAACTTTGCCTGATAATGAATAATTTTGATGATACATTTATTACAATTGGAAACAGACGAGTTATATGACGACTTGGAAGTAGTTGAAATTGTGAAACTAGGATTTCCTAGGCGAATATATGAAGGACATTTATATTTCAATGAATTGAATTGAATGGACTGTCTTTTTTCCAAAGGTTCTATTTGAAAAAAACAGACTGTTGTGTTTATTGGCATTAATATGAAACCGACTAGAATATCCTTTGTCTTCAGAAATTCCTTCAGTAAACAATGAATTTCTCTCGGTAGAGAGAGTTTTTTCAAACCATGTTTCACCAACCAAGCGATGATTTTTCCCAACTTTACATGTTCGAAGATCGCAACAGATCATTGATGAAGGGAAATCATCTCCCATATATACACCAAAAAAATTTGAATTTCAACAAACCAATCTAACGTTGACTGATGCATGAAATCGTCAAAATGACAGTAAAGTTAGGTTACAGAAATGACACCTATCATCTATAGCCGGCCAATAAAATGGCTTTATCAAACTGGGGTGAAGTTTCACAACATGAAAATCTGAAATATCACTAGATAGAAATATTACCACGTATTTTCTACCGGACTTACTTGAGTTTATCATCGATCTCTGTATGGATAGGTTTGGGCTTCTCCGTAACTCTGTTCACATCCTCGTGCAGGCCCTCTAGCAGGTAACGCAGGAACTCCTGCGCGTCTTGCTGCGCGAAACCCATGAATCTCGGCGCGAACCTTTGTATCTGACCCTTCAGGGAAGCCGTGTTCACCGCTCTGTCGCAGGAATCCTCCGCCCACAGTTCCTTGATCACCTCCGCAAACGCTGGAAAATTAAATTAGGCAAGATTTTAATAATAGCTTCTTCACCGAGGGAATATTTTCACCAAACGTTCTCCTAAAAAAATTCTCTTTTCCTCACCTTTGATTAAGGA
This sequence comes from Hippodamia convergens, assembly GCA_038502775.1. Classification (NCBI taxonomy): domain Eukaryota; kingdom Metazoa; phylum Arthropoda; class Insecta; order Coleoptera; family Coccinellidae; genus Hippodamia; species Hippodamia convergens. Next base: position 71,576,165 of record CM076609.1, on the reverse strand, counting down.
GCCCTTCATGCTCGAGTTGGTGGTGTTAATGTCCTTGATGTAGGCATCCTGCCTGAGGTACTCGGACAGTTGTCTCGTGTTGGACAGACATTGAATGACAGAGTTCATGAAGCAAGTGTTCCCAATGTTTTTGAGGCCATTTAACCCCAGTGTTTTCACTGTTGTTGTGCAGACTGTGGTCGGACTGCTCGTTCCTAATCTGTAACTGAGGCCTGAAGACCTAAAAACAGACGCAAATTCAACAAAATACCAAATACCGAATTGTTAGACTACACTCACCTATCATAAGTGTCTTCGTCGAAGATCCCCCCTCGTCTTTCCCTTTCAACAGATTTTCTACCTAGACTATTCGAGTTTAACACACCAGAAGTGCCAACACTGCTGGTGGCCACTGAAGAAGAGGGAGATAATCTGCTTTTGGTTGTTTTCGGTGACGATGCCTTCAGAAAAAAAATTAAGATAAATATTACTAACTTCAACAGACGAAGAAATTAACACAGAACAAAAAAGGAGAGATTGTTAAGGATAATTATACGTCGACAGTTATAACTTATTATTCCTCATTTATTATTCGTTTCATCGGATTTAATGGATACGGACCAGCTTGTTAAAGTTTCGATATGATTTAACCCACGAACAATTGGTTAGTTTTCTTGCGTTTACTTTAATTTTGTAACAAAGAATTCCGTTGGCGTAAAATCACATAATATGGTTCAAAAAAGGTGATTTTAACAATTTAATGGACGTCACACGAAAATTTACCGAATAAGATGAGTCCCCACTGTTAAAGGACCTAATCTCCTGGTACTGACCCTGCTTCCTCCTGGACATGCTGACGCAAAAACCTCGCACGAATGCCACTAACGCCATTGCGACGAAAACTAACACTATTGCCGCGCCTATAGCTTGGATATAGTCCGAAATCATCACAAAGTTCGATGTAAGATCACCTGAGATTGTATGGAACTTGATTGTAAGGTTGATTGATGGTAAGAAGGCAGGTTTGTGTTAAGTAGCTAGAAAACTAGATCGAATCTGACTGGCCCATACGCTTTCTTAAGACCAAACTATCGTCCAAATTAAAATTATCACCCCAATGAGTTGAACTATTTGGGAAGAAACTGTTGGGAGTCAGAATTGAGTCTTGGTCTCTACAAGATTGAAAAATTACCTAGGTAACCAGGTCTTCGAGACTAGAATGATTGAAAAAATTTCAAACATTGACATACCAAATTATTTGAGAAGCTACCCAAAACGAAGATTACACAAAAGCTAAATTTAAAATAATATGATATGCTCCAAAGTAGTTATTGAGCTGTTGATTCATCCTTGAAAACTTAATTCGGGTTTTCTCTCTCAGTCTCTCTGAAACAAGAAACAGTTAAAAATTTTTTTTAATAATATAAGAAAGGCCTCTGCGTAAAAATTTGAGCACTAATTTGTCAGGGTCCAAAACTTTACGAAAATAAATTGTTGAATAACAATGATCATAAAGAGAACACTTTGAACTCTTGAGTGAATGAAAACTAGTTATTGCCTGACGAAGGAGTCTGATTTAGACTCCGAAACGTTACACTTAAGAGTTCAAAGTGTTTTCTTTTTGTTCATTGTTAGGCAACAATTTCTTCTCGTAAAGTTTTGGGTCCTGACAAATTAGTGCTGAAATTTTTACGCAGGGGCTTTTCTTATATTATTGAAATTTTTTTAAAATTGTTTCTTGTTTCAGAGACTGGGAGAGAAAACCCAGATTTAGGTTTCAGGAGAATGCAGAGACCTCCCAGACAATATTTCAATAGACACCCTTGAAAAGTTTCAATAACGTTTTTTTTCTCTCTCTTTTACCACAAACCAACATTTAGAAATGTTACAATCAGACGATAATGGAACAGGCTGAAATAAAATATTACTAGATTCAACTTGAAACAAATAATCCCCCGAAAATGGTGTTTGAACTGCTGATAGTTCTGTTCTTAGTTACTTGTCAAGAGACCCTACAAAAACCTCTAAAATAATCCACCTTTAAGTACTCAAAAAGATATCACTAAGAATTATGAAATGAGAGAAAAGAGATAAGATAATCGAGACTATGAAATAATTGCTAATAGCAGCTTATCCTACAGAAGAAATATTAGCATCAAGAGTTGAAAAGTGAACCTTAATAATGAAGTTTTATCGATTCTGGGTTTACTGGTCTTACAGGAAACCTCGAAATCACCCCATAAACGGGGCTTAATGTAGCAAAGCAAATGCTTTTAATAAGTGGAAGCATTTGCTCCAATTATTAAAGTACCGTTGGTATGGTTAATCATTTGATACTGCAAGCAAATGCTTGATGAAAGGGCCAAGAAATGTCTTTGTTCAGGATGTCTTTTATTTTCTTTAATTTCTTCTCTGCATTTTGTAGAACGTGAGCCATTACACAGTGAAGTATTTGTGATAAAATAAACGTTCTAAAAATAGCAATTGTGTGAAGTAAGTGAAGAATTTTGAATAAATCGCAAATACCAAATATAAAACAACAAAATAATGTTGCACTGGGTTCAATATTAGAAAAATACGCAGTTTAAGAGCCACAAAACATTGTTGAACTTGAGAATTTGTCAGACAAGCATTCTATATTTTCTTCAGAAAGAGACCCCAAGATTTGCGACAAATATAACCTCAAAAAATGCACGTGGGCCGTTAAACTTGCTTCGATAAGCGCTCTTATTATTTTAGACAATTTTTCCCGTTTCCAACTTGAAAGTCACCAGGGTATTTTGGGACAACTTTCCTGAAAATTCCAGAATTCCTGTGACAAGTTGTCATAACCTTAGAAAGAGGTCGTGATCTAGAATCTAGGAAAGGAAAGCATCTGATAGTACAGTTGGAACGTAACCAATTCTCACGCACACTTATCCGAAAACCAGCCTTCTCAGCATCGACTTTCTAGATCCAAACAATCCACCTGTTCCTTCTGAAGCGAGCTGAGCCTCCTTAAGCGGCAAGCACACGACTGCGGTCGATAAGGATCGATACTTTATCTTTGTTATCTGGGCGCGCACGCACGTGAGCTACTACGTCCCTGAAAATTTCACGGCTTTCTCGGATCTAAAAATATCGGATGCGGTCCACGTGGCAGTCCTGAACTATCAGAACTTCGCCGGAAAATTCGAGCGATAAAAAAATTTGATCCATCCGGCGCGACAAAGTTTTCAGCAGCGTTGAACTATTTTTCATTTTTCGCGAAGATCTCCCATAAAACATGTACCATAATTTGTTGTGAAGAAGCTTGTTGTGCCTTTATTTTATAGCTAACTCAACAATGAGCGATTCGTTCATCTTTCTACAATTATATCCAACAATTAAACTGCTCCACATGAGTTAGGGATATTGACTTAAATTGCAAAAAAATATAGTTTAAATGAGATTTAGTGATGAAAATTCATATATGATTTCAAGTGGCAGGAAATAAAATTAATTTTAGCCTGTAGGTCTGCAGCGTATACAGGGTAGTTATGAAAAATCGAGTAAAATAACGAAATCTTATTCCCAGAGAATTCAAGCATTTTAAGACTCTCAATACAATGAATGGCCTCCACGGGCATCAATAACAGCTTGACATCTTCTTTGCATACTACAAACGAGGTTGTTGAACATTTCTTGAGGAATTTGGTTCCATTAACGGGGCAGAAGCTCTCTCAGATCATTTAAGGATTCTGGGGTAGGTTGATGATTATCTAATCTTCTTTGAAGCATTTCCCATGCATGTTCTATGCAATTCAAATTTGGTGAGTGCGGAGGTATTGGTAAATGTGGAATACCAAGTCCCTAGCGCTCCATTCCCTTATTCTTCGAGAATATGAAAATCGTCCATATCTGGATTACTCAGTGAAGAGGACACTACGCCATTGATCGTTCCAATTGATATGTTGCCTTGTCCATTCCAGTCTTTGACGCTTATGGTCACATGTTAATGGAACTCCTCTTGATGGACGTCTAGAACCTAGATTCACCTCTCTCTTGATGGTTTCGATGGAAACTTGGAACCCATCTGCATTTTGAAGAGTATTCCGTAGCATTCTACACGTACATGTAGGCTTTCTTCTCGCCGAAACGGTGATGAAACGATCCTGAGCAGGTGTTGTTTTTCGTCGCCCACCGAGCATTGGTCTTTTCAACACGGAACCTGTCTCCCTGAACCTATTACAAAGTCGAGATATCACCCTTTGGCTGCCTTGAAGCCTTTCAGCTACAGCAACCTGAGTTAGACCACCCTGTAGCATTCCGATAGCCCTATTAGCCTCAGCGTTTGTTAATTTACGTCTTGGCATTTTCAGAAAACTCGTTTCAAATCGAAGCCGTTGATACGCTGACTACATTTCAAAATAAGAAAATTCACGAAGCATATGCAAAGAACCAAACTTCAGAAAAAAGGCGACCAGATTGACGAAATATGTCTCATACTGAATTTTATTGGATCGATTCAAGTTGTTATTGAGTTTTAAATGATTTTACAGCGATTTTCTCGAAGATTACACCTTTTCGAAACGATTGAATGCGATATCTCTAACTTGTGTGGAGCAGTATATTCAAATCTCCAATAGGAAAAACAAAGATAATCAGTGTTTCAAGCATTAGAGAAAATGTATGTGGATAAGAAACACTCTGCTCCTAATAAAAATTCAATCTGTTGGCGATCGACTTTGGTAACACTAGAACCATCATCAGGCCAGCTGAAATAAAATGCTCAATCTCACGAAAACGCTATGTAGAATGAATTTTTTCTGATTTTTTGCATTTCAAGGTCCAATTATACTAACTTTTTGAAGCGACCCATATATGAATATTTTGCCATTCTGTCAAATTTATGAGAGATGAAACAGTTTGGCCAATCAATATTTTTCAATGCAAAAATCACTAAACGATATTTACACAAATATTTGATTTATTTCGATAGAAAATCAGAGGAAATTATGTACGATGCTCCTACAAAAAACCTAGATAATACATCAAAGAGTGAATGATTAAAATTTGGACAAAAAAAAGTGTTTACAATGTTTTCAATTTAATTTGTTAATAATGTGTTTGTCCACCAACAGCTGGTTTGTTGAGAAATTTAAAAATTTGCAGACAAAATGAAAAACCTTCACGATTATTTTTTCCAAATTTGAATAATTTACTCCTTGCGATACTATATTTGTTTTACCAAAAACAAATTTTAAATTTAAAAAGCTCAATCTTTGTCACTTAGTATATATCCGAAATTCATCCCCAACAGTTCAACTTTTAGTTAGAATTTGTTTTTCATTTACATTTTCTCTAATGTCAAAAATCATTCAGTTCCTCTAATATTACCGGAATGAGACAACCTTTTATAAAACAATGAATCCCAACATGTCTTTATGAGCAACTCGAGATTTCTACTTCTTCATACCTCCAGAGTTATTCCATTCTTTTCAAGATAATTGCTAGAAATCCTTCAAAAAAGGTGTAATTTTCAAAAATCAAATTTAGTCACGTAAGAAATTTCCAGGATTTTTCAGAATAGGAATAGTCACTGAATATTTCGATTTTTGCAAAAGGCATAGCGCGAAAAAACGTCGTTATAACTCTATTGGGCTCACGCAGTTCTGGATCCTCGAACAGCAGCGCTGTTTCACCCGATTATTCAGCATAACATCAGCAGACAGCAGCTGTAGGCGCCTCGAAACATTTCTTCACAGGAAACATGGCACGGCCTTTTTATTTCGAACCGAATTTTCACTTTCAGACTGCCGTTGAAGAACTTTCGAAATTTTGACGTTTAACCTACATCTTTTGACGTTTAAATGATTGGCACAGTTGCGACGGCGATCGCCGAAAAGTTCGCGGCCGAGCGCTCGACGCACAACGAAGGGTTCCGTAAACGCAACAAGTTCCAAGTTGATAACAGATGCAAAATAACGCAGTTTCTGAATATTTTTGTGCTGTGTTCCAAAATATGATTGCTTCACTTTTCTTAATCCCTATTTTTTTTCCTTTGGAACTCTGTGACTTTCGATTTTTTCAGCCATCTTAAAGAACCATCAAGATAATGACATCCAACAATAGGCAAAATTGCTGGAGTAAAAAAAAAACATTCTTTGATAGTTCATTGTTGCTTATATCAACTCTCGGTGGAGGAAATAGACCTCTATATTAAAACTTTATAGCCGGATTAAAAAGTTTCAGCCGAGGTTTAACGTTTGTTCATTATAACTATGTATTTAATACTCCTAATTGCTAGTGGCAGAAAGACTAAAATTTTCGTATATTTTTATCACAAATTATTCTTTACTTACCTTTCTTACGATTTCATACACTGGGTCTGTTTTTTCAATATAGACGTACCCCCCTGTATATTTCTTTTCCCATAAATATTTGAAATACATACGTCGAATGATTTTGTTTAGGGTACATCTTCTGATGTACACTCCCCGTCAATAAATTCCGGACAGGCAAAATTTTTGTCAAAATCAACACCCAGTATCTTTTTTCATGGTTCCCCGATTTTGTTGAAATTTTGACCAGGTATAGTATTGGGTCTTGTTATATCAACTTGAAATTTACTTTGCGAAAATACCTGTAGTTCATCCGTTACACAGGGTGAAACAAAACCTTGTTTTATACCCTTCATCTCTAAACACCGTGTGGTGAATTTGAGGCGAAAAATTTGATATCATCCAGTTTTAATTTGAAGTGTGACCCTTTCTTAACAAAATGTTTTTTGATTTACGTCAGTATCTGCTTTAAAAAAAAATACACATTTTCAAAGAAAGTGTTGCATTTTTTCAATTTTTATAACAATTTAAAACATTACAATAACTTATCGACTAGCAGACATAAACAAACATCTGAAAATGAATAGCGTGTATTTCCACCACACTTTCTCATCATTTCTACCATACGACGGTGCATACTTTCAATGCATTCACGAATTGCTTCTGGGGAAAGCAACAATTTCTGTTTACACAGAACAATACTAGGCCTCACGTTGCACGGGTTGTAACAGATTACTTTGAAGAGGCGAATATTCAACGATTCGTGTGGCCAGCCAGAAGTCCAGTTTTAAATCCAATTGAACTTGTATGGGAAATGCTAGGTAGACATATTCGAAATCGGCAGCCCAACACCTTGCCCGATTTACGAACAGCCCTTCTTGAAGAACGGGAAAATATTCACCCAGATGCAATTCGGAAATGCATTGAGAGTATGTCACATCGTATGGTAGAAGTGATGTGAGAGCGAATTGGAAATACATGTTATTAATTTTCAGATGTTTGTGTATGTTTGCTAGTCGATAAGGTGTTGTAATGTTTCAAATTGTTATAAAAATTGAAAAAAATGCAACACTTTCTTTGAAAATGTGTATCTTTTTTTTGAAAGCAGATACTGACGTAAATCAAGAAACATTTTGTTAAGAAAGGATCACACTTCAAATTAAAACTTAATGATATCAAACTTTCCGCCTCAAATTCACCACAAGGTGTTTAGAAATTAAGGGTATGAAACAAGGTTTTGTTTCTCCCTGTATAAAGGATAAACTACAGATATTTTTGCAAAGTAAATTTCAGGTCAATATAACAAAACCCAGTACTACACCTGGTGAAAATTTCAACAAAATCGGAGAACCACGAAAAAAGATACAGGGTGTTGAATTTGACAAAAATTTTGCCTGTCCGGAATTTATTGACGGGGAGTATATATTTGAGGCTTGAACGAGCAACCCCCTAGGAATAGAAAAGAGGGGTTGAGTGACACTTCATTTCAAAGGTCTTGGAAACCTCTTCACAATTGTGCAAAAAAAAAAATCATATAAATGAACCGTTTTCGCAAAAACTCGAATGTACCTCTTTGAATATTTTGGTTATTTTTACAATGTACAAGCCCATTTTTACTGAGCTCTTGATACAAACTTGAAGAATCTTAAAAAAATTACTTCTTCAAAATAAAATTTAATTGATTTATAATGCTTATAATAAAAAAATTAGATCTCCATTTTTAAATCAAAAGGTCAAATTTTTCTCCATTGCCTCCCATAAAATAATCTTGACTGAAAACCATCTCTAACATGGTTCAGCATAATTGTAGTTATTTGACGACTCATTTACAAATTGTTGGTGTAGTTCGTCCAAATTTTCAGTCACATAAATTCAAGTTGATAAATTAATTTTTGGCGAAAACGATTCATCAAAATCACGTTTTTCATACACCGTTGTAAAGAGGCTACCAAGACCTTTAAAATGAACTATCACTCGACCTCTCTCCCCCATTCAATTTTGAGGGGGTTTCTCGTTCAAGCCTCCAATATACGTCAAAAGATGTCCCTTGAACAAAATTATTCGACGTGTTTCAGGAAATTTCTCCAATCACTTTGGGATAAGAAATATAGGGGGTGGCTCGTCTGAAAACAAACACCCTGTATAGTCAATAACATATTTTCAGAAGGTAAACCGAAATAATTTGCGTTAAGATCTGAATTTTCATGACTCCATCTTGAATTAAGATACTGATTTTATTCATTAATTTTTTTAATTTGATTTTGTTTATTATGATCAAAATTTTTTCACACAATAATTCTCCATTATCCCTCTAGCAATATAGGAGCATTAGTTTCAACCAAATAGGGGGATTCAAATCGTGTTTTAAAAACAAATACAAGAGCCAATTAGTAACATTAGGGCGTGAAACATTCAACACGAAAGCACATACCTTCTGGTACGATACAGGCTTGTCAATATATCCAGCCTCTGACTCTCCGTTGGTCTCAAGAAGAACCACAGACTGTTTGTCGCCCCCCTCCAGATTCTTGCTCGATATATATGAGGCGAAATTGTTCGTCCTGGACACGTTAGGCGACACCGAATCCTCACTCAAGCTCTGACTAGATAATCCGACGCTGACAACCTCCACAAGATCGCTATTCTCTCCATCATCAGTCTCCTTGCTGGTATCCAACGCGTTCCTCTTCAATTCAGCAACACCATTCGTTAATTTCCCCTGTTCACCGTTAATTTTGACATTCGAACTGTCAGGGACGTCAAAGTTTGACAACGCCGCTTTTGTTTTCTGCTTCTCGGAAATCTGTTTCTTTTCTGTGGTCGCAGCGGTCTTTTTATCCGCGTTTGTGGTCTTCTTCTCGACTTTATGCTTGTCGACGGTGACTTTTTGCGTTTTGAGGTTAGGTTTGGACTGATCGTTGGTCTCCTTATGCACCCCTGCCTGTTCTTGCTTGGAATCCTCGTTTTTCGTCGGGGTTTTTCTGACGGTAGCTTTGGGAAGGCAGGATCTTTTGACCGTCCTCAAGCCGTTGGGTATCTTTTCACCGGTCACCTTGAGGTTGGACTGGTCGAGTATTTTGAACTTGTTGTCGGACAGTTTGACTTCGGAGGTGTCTATATTGACCGGAGATTTGGACGCTTTGTTCTCAGGCATCTTGTCGAATCTCTTGCGTAAGTCGGCGACAGATGCCCTGTTGCCGTTGTCATCGTTATTGCAGGAGTTGTCGTTAGTAGCTGTGCTAGTGGGCGACACACTCATGTTAGCATTGACACCCTCAGTTACCTTTTTCTTGGACTTCTCGATGGGGGGCAGTCCGATGTCGTTGATGGACTTCGAGCGGCTGATGTTGTCGTTCTTCCTGTGAATGGCGGGCACATAGTTAGACGGTGAGTATTTGCTCCTGAAATCCGCCAGTTCATCGATGATGTCCACGGAAGACAGCCTGGAGTTGTCCCTCGATAGAGAGCTTTCTCTGCGACCCCCGAAATCCAATACAGAGTTCTCCTTGATTGAACTCACGCCTGGGTCTCTGGACAGGGAGTCCCGCCTGATGCTGCCATCTCTGATCTCTTCCTTGAACCTGGTTTTAACGCCATCTTCCGTTATACTGCCGCTCCTAGAAAATTACCTATCATTAGTGATTACAGGAGGTAGCTCTATTGATTGTTTGAAATATCATTATCCACATAATTAATTATGAACACAATTGAATTGCAAAGTATACTGAATATTGTAAAGAAAAATACTAGTTATGAGTTTGCCCCTACATAATTTTAAGTTCATTTTCATATATCAAAGAAACCTTTTATTTATTATAATTTGAATTCAACACGATTTAAAAAATGTGACTATTTTAGGCAAATTTTACTACCTCTTTGGATTTGCAGAACGTTTTAAATATTCTCTGTTTGATCAAACATTTTGTATTAACCTTATTCCAATCAACATAATAACATAAGTTATTTTATTGACAACCAAACCTAACCTAACCTTCTTCAAACCAACATAATAACATAATTTATTTTTCTCTATTTCAGTATCGTAATGAGTTCATTACAGTACTAAAAGTAGTGCTGTAATGAAACTCATTACAGCATTGTTTCAGTTATATTTTTCGTTTTGTGGTTGTCAGTACTGAGCTCCGATCCCCTCTATTTTCAAATCAAATCAATTCAAATTCCATAATCTGTCAAATTTCATAAGTCACATCAACTGCCAAGATACAATACAAGAGTCACTAATCTGAATTATATTTGAATTTCGAGAATATTTCACAAAACTTGACTGAAATAGAGAAAATATCGTCTAATACTCGTTGCAGAAGGCAATTTCAACACTCATGTTTTCGAAAAATCGCTCCTTCGTCGCTCATTTTCGAATTTTGCCATTTGTGTTGGAATAGAAGCTCATTCTGCAACTTGTTTTAGAATATACTATTATGACAAGACCTATAGCTTATATTTTATTTTCTGGACTGAATTTCCATGGATTTTTTGCAGAAAATATACATTACATCACCATTATTTATCTTGATTATTGTCAAACAAAAAAAAAAAAAAAATAGGAACAATCTTCTATAATAGTGGAATAATATTCACAGGAATTTGGAATGTTATTCCACTATTAGAAACATAGACGTCACCAGTAATCAGTATCTTCTATAATATTCATTGAGTGTTGATTTGAACATATTGAGATTTATAATTCAATAATATTTCCACAGGCAAAATTTTGAAGAATAAAAATGAAACCAGAAAGTTACACTCATATACTCCATTCACAAATTTAAAATCACACCTCTGGCCTTGGAAATTTGACACATTCCACTCTGTATCGAACGATAATGGAGGTTATGACGTTTGTCAAAATATTTTTATGGTACAAGTCAACACTATGTTGCCCTTTCTGCATTCTCAGCAATTACGTATTTCTCAGAATGTGAATTTATTCGGAAAATGAATGAATTGGAAAAGATGTGATGAACAAAAATAATCAACGTTTATATAAATTGATAGAAAGGATTCCTTTTCTAGTTATTTGCAATAATTTGATAACGAACAATATGTAAACAAAGAAACAAACTGGCAACGTCATTTTGTCATTAACGATATTTTCTGATATTAAAAGAGTCTTCTGGGCTTTATTTTTATTTTATTTTCTGTGTGCGCACTGACTTTTCATCAGGTGCACTAACTCCTGAAAACGATACCATGACCTCCTATGTGATTTTATAAAAGTAAATGAGTATACTTGAAGTCCTAGATAAACAATATCAATTTGAACCTGTTTGAATTCCCTTTTTGATAATATTATTCATGTTTTAACAATTGAGTTCATAACAATACATCAGATTCAAAAGCACAGCATTAAAGATAGTTTAATAATAATGGAATGAGTAGGTCCAATTTCAATATACATCTGAAATGAACTATGAAAAACTCACCCTGTATGAACGTAGAATGACATTTAAGCTCTACTCTCAACACTATTGAATAAAAATTTCGAAAAAATTTAGTTTACATTTAACCCAACTATTCTCATTTCAACTTGCAACAATCTAGACATCTCCATAATCCAAAGGAATATCTTCGAAGGAAAATCTGTGAAGATCTAGTAGGGAAAAATACCAGAAATTTTTCACATTCCATATTTTTGATAATGATAGAACAAACGTAAATAACCAAATTCTTTGCACTCAGGAAATAAGGTTGGCAATGACTAAGCAGGAAGTTGTGTGTTGCATTGTTCTATCTTTTGTTGTCAACTGTACTCAATTTCTGGTTGTAAGAATTCATTAATTAGCTCTCTGGCGTATGCAACAAATTTTTTAAGGTTATCAAATAATGAATAATGAGTTTTTTCAAGTGCTTGTCATCACAATATAGTGCTCAAAATTGAATGAAAAATTGTCTTTGGTGGCCCCACTGGAGATCCACGATAATATAAAAATTTTGACAACTGCCAATTAAGGTATTTAGGTCAAATTTACCCGACCATACTATCTTGCAAAATGAGCCTTTCCAAAGACAACCTCATCGAGTTCACAAACAAAATATTCAAAGTCAAGCTATCCACACACATGGAAACCTTTCATTAGGTCCAAAAAAATTCTAACCTTGAAATTGTTCGACGTCCTTCTGAATCTATGTAAGATCTTGTTGTGAATCTTTCCGAATAACTAGAAATTCTTGGACTTATGGACGTGGTGCTATAGTACGGTGGTCTATCCAGAGTACTATTATAGCTAGACCTATAGCTTGGAGAAGAGTGATGTGGTGATAATACAGGCATTGTTTTTGTCAACTGCAATCTTCTTTAAGTCAGTTTAATTCGTCAATATACACCATTGCACATATTCGAACTTTTATTTTAAATCTACAAACGAAAAGGAAAAATAATAAAAGAAGAAAGCAAACTGGTTAGTAAAGGGATAGTTAAAAATAACCAAATTTGAGAACTATCTTGTGTCACAAGCGATATTTTTAGATCTTGAATCTCAGACGCCCACTTTCTATTTGCATTTAATTGTTGGGAAGACAAATAAGGCTTTAATATGAAAAAAGGAATATTGTATTGTATTCCATAAATTCAAATTTACGTCGATATTCTTATGCGTCAGAGATTGAAGAATTTAGAATGCTAAAAATAACAACTTGTTTGGAAAATGAGCACTTACTTAGATATTTTAATTCGTCAAATCTTTTTTTGTTCTATTTTGTCGTTTTCTTTAAAAAAGTAAAAAATTACAGCCCTTAATTTTTGTCATTTTGGGCGGCAGCCATAATAGAAATGACGTCATAAACATATGATAATTATATGATGTCATAAAATGATTTTCAAGGATAATAAACTATTTCTTCGGTAAATTTGAACAATAATCTAATACCCAACGGTAGTTATTCATTAATTTTCCAAATATTTATGTTATGATTCAGCATTTATGGAACTGAAATAACGTCTACTATCTTTCACTTTTTTGATATATCTTATTGAGAAAAATATGCTCTTCTGAAATCGATTCGAAAATATATAAGAAATTAAATTTCCATTTTGATGAATATGTTCCATGAAAATATTTTCAAAAAACTGTAAGAAAAAAGAAGAAAAATACTTTCATGTCTCTCTATGACTTCTTGACATTTCTAAATTTCTAACCGTTCATCCTTCACTTCTTCCTTTTCCATGTTGTTCTTGTCAAGATAGAATTTCAATCATGGCAGTCGGTAAGAATAAGGGCTTGTCGAAAAGTGGCAAAAAGGGAGTTAAAAAGAAGGTGTAAGTACAAAATCTCTATATTTTAGACTAAGTTAAATTATTTTTTGTTGTATGCTAACATATTTCGCACTTAACATTCATTGATTACTTGAATATAACCTGATTAAACCTTTACTTTACCGCAGTAGTTCCAACATGGTCATTTGAAAGTTTATGTTCATCCCATTAATGGTACCCTAATAATATTAATATTTCAAAAAGGCGTAAGCAAATCTTTCGTCTTCTGAATAAATTGTACAATTATTGTAGAGTGTACTGAACTTTTTAGTGATATTGTAGGTTAGGTGCGTTTGAAATGTGTTGGTATTACAACTAGATTTCAACAATTTATTTTCATTTTGAATGATGATCCACTCAGCTCGCTTTGATACAAACATGAAGATAACTTCTTGTTCCCTAACGACGCAATATATTTGTCTGAATTTATATTTACTCTTGGCTTATCAAAGAATTTTTTGTATTAGGTATTAATTTTTTTTGTATTTCAGAGTTGACCCTTTCACCCGCAAAGATTGGTACGATGTGAAAGCTCCGTCTATGTTCACCAGCAGACAAGTTGGTAAAACACTTGTTAACCGTACCCAAGGTACCAGAATTGCATCTGAAGGACTTAAGGGACGTGTGTTTGAAGTATCTCTAGCTGATCTTCAAAATGACAATGATGCTGACAGGTCTTTCAGGAAATTCAAGCTTATTGCTGAAGATGTCCAAGGTATGAGGATAACAATTTATTTTGTAATTTTACTTGTTATTTCATATGATGATCCACTCAGCTCGCTTTGATACAAACATGAAGATAACTTCTTGTTCCCTAACGACGCAAATATTAATATCTGATAGATTTAATTATCTTGATGATTTTTTTCAGTTAGAGGGTTATTTTTTTGACAATTATTTTTTTTTTAGGACGTAATGTTCTCACGAATTTCCATGGAATGGACTTGACTACTGATAAACTTAGATCAATGGTTAAGAAATGGCAAACCCTTATTGAAGCTTCAACTGATGTCAAAACCACTGACGGATATTTGTTGAGGGTATTCTGTATTGGGTTCACCAACAAAGATCCTGCATCCACTAGCAAAACATGCTATGCCCAACACACACAGGTATGTCTGGTTTTTTATTGTTTAATACTTTAGAGAGACAGTTTAAATGATGATCCACTCAGCTCGCTTTGAAACATACATGAAGATAACCAATTGTTCCCTAACGACGCAAATATTCTATCTGAAGAACTGTCTCTCAATTTTACATTGAATGCTTTTGAAGAAATGAGCTTCACCAATTTTTATTTCAATTTGTTTTGTAGGTCAAAGCTATCCGCAAGAAGATGATTGAAATCATCAACCGTGATATTGGCCACAGTGATTTGAAAGAAGTGGTCAACAAATTGCTGCCCGATTCTATCGCTAAAGACATTGAAAAAATGTGCCAGGGAACTTATCCCCTGCACGATGTTTTCATCCGTAAAGTTAAGGTATTGAAGAAGCCCCGTTTCGACCTTTCCAAGTTGTTGGACCTCCATGGAGACAGTGGTAAAGGAAGTTCGGAGCCAGGAGTTGCTGGTGAAAGGGTTGACAAACCTGAAGGCTACGAGCCTCCAGTGCAAGAAACCGTGTAAAAATGTAGGTCAAAAAAATAAAACAGGTTTTTTACCATATCTGTTGTTTTATTTCTTGAATGTTCATTGATTAGTTTTATATTTGGTAACATTTCTAATATGCACCTTCGTTAATTTTGAATTTCAAATAATTCTACAATTTTTATTATGAAGTTCACAACTAACTTGATGTAATAACCAGAGAAATGTTTTTTTTTTTTATTCTCAATGGGGTTCCTGAGAAATAAGTTACTGCCTTTTGATTTCATTTATTTTCTTTGTCTTAATGAATTTGGTTTTTTTATTAATTTCAATGTTTATGAATATGACGGATATAACAGTCTGAAACAATAATCTTTACTAAAATATTTCGAAAATCCTTGTTTGTCCTTACATAACTCGATTAGTTTAATGCGTGCATCTGCATAATACCTATGTAACCCGCTTCGCGTTTGCATTCCTCTTTGTTATCTGTTGCTTTGATGACACCGCAATTTACAACACAAACATAACAGGACGTTTTGGCTTATTTCAGGTTATGTGAATTAAAGTTTATGAATATTCACTGTGAATTTTACACTTGTACACTTCTCGCAACAATTAAAGGAACACAAGTATTTTTCAAATTTTTTGGTGTTTTTCAACAGGCTGTATCTCAGTGAAAAATGGTCGTATAAAAAATAGAAAAATCAACTTTTGAAGCTTAAAGACTCTAGTTTCTGAATTTATTGGTTAACAATTTTCCAGAGTACCGGCAGCCATGCAATCCTCGAATAAAGAAGAAATTTTTTTTTTCAAATTTTTATTTTTGCTCTACGCGCGTAGAAAAATTTTTTTGAGCTAGACCGATGCAGAGCATGCATAGCCTGTTTATTCAAGTCTAATTTGTTTTTTACCACCCTCAGAAATGACCATTTGTCTTCGAGATATCCCATTTTGCATGCAAAAATATCCTTTTTTCACTTACTGCCGATATCTCCGGAACTACTGGAGACCTATCAAACCGACAGCAGGTTTCTTTTTCTGCATTTCCCACAAAAGTCAATCATGTTAAATTAAGAAATTTTTTTTTCACCTGTAATGGTAATGTGAAAAAAGAACAAGAAAATGCCATTTGTTGGTTAAAGGACTGTATTTTCGTCAATATTGGAAGGTTACAAGAAAATTTTACAGCCCAATGTACCCCAAAGGACCCCCTAAATCGGTAGATCGATCGGTGAAGCGGTTTTTCTGGACCACTCGATTGAAATTTAGAATTAAGGGAACAAGGTTTTTGTTCCTTAAACTTGAGCTAATCTTTTCGATAATGATTAATTGAATTTTTTCAGTTATTAGTTGATTTTGTATTTTTTGAAGATCGAAACAAAAAATAAAAAAAATTTTACTCCGAAAAAAAAATATGGAAAGTTTGAATGAAACACTATTTTCTAGTTTTCCGACGACTAAAATTTCATTAATTTATTAGCTTTCTCCCAATATTGACGAAGATACAGTCCGTTAACCAACAAATGGCAAAATGGTATTTTCTCACCCTTTTTTCACATTACCGTTACAAATGAAAATTTTTTTTTTTTAACAAACGTGAAAGATTTTTGTGGGAAATTTTCTGTAAAAAAAAAAACTTGCTCTCGGTTTGCTAGGCGTCCAGTAGTTCCGGAGATAACGGCAGTTGAGTGAAAAAGGGTCCTTTTGCATTAGGATATCTCGAAGACAAAAGGTCACTTCCGAGGATATCGAAAAACAAATTAGAGCTGAATAAACAGGCTATGCGGCCTTTGCATCGGTCTAGGTCAAAAAAATTCTTCCATGCGTGTAGGGCAAAAATAAAAATTTGAAAAATTAAAAAAAAAATTTCTTCGTGCTCTATGCGGTGTTAACATGGCTGCCGGTACTCTGAAAACTTGTTCACCAATAAATTGAGAAACTAGAGTCTTCAAGCTTCAAAAGTTGATTTTTCTATTTCTCATACGACCATTTTTCACTGAGATACAGCCTGTTGAAAAACACCGCAAAATTTTCCAAATTTTTCTGTTCCTTTAATTGTTGCGAGAAGTATATGTGTAAACCAAGAGATTGAATTTTTTAATTGAAAGATGAAAAAGTTATCTTTTCTCGTAAACAAAAGTCTGATTTCTTCTACCGATCCAGTCAATCTTGATTTAGTTCTTTGATCCCATTATCGATAAAATCAAATAGTTTGCACCTATGTCAAATAAACTTTATTCCAGATACAACGATGAAAAGAGGTTATTATTCTATATTGAAAAAAAAAAAAAAATCAGTCGACGAATTTGAAATTCTCCAAAATGTTGATGCCGAATTTCGATGCATAACCTTGAATTAAATCACACTGAGTTTTCAAAGCCTTCATTTCATCTCCTGTTAATGATCCGAAATAATCCTTCATTTCTTTGGCTTTCATCAGTCTTTCTTCGTCTTTAACGTGTTCGGCATCCCATAATATCTTCATATACTTTATAACCTCCTCCGCTCTCATTTTAACACTTTCCTTACTATTTTCGTTGCTTACAAGTAATGCTGACTCGCATAAGCAATATATAAATATATGATGAACCATCATCGAAAATAATTCTTTATCAAACTCTTCAGTTTTCTTCTTAGGAAGAAGAGACATGATACACATGTCCCTTGCGATCAATGGCAGAAATTCAAAGTCCTGTATTTTATTTTGAATCATTTTTAAAGTGACTCGTCTCTTGAAGTTTGGTTGTCTCAATATATCGAAGGCTACCCCTGGGTATGCTTTCTTGAGTCTGGATAAGGTCAAGGTCTTGTTGCTGGGTTCTCCACTATCATCTTTGATATTATCTTTTATATCGAGTTCTTTAACAATTTTTTTCAGCCATTCAGCTCTCTCTTCTTTGGACGTTTCGATTATTTTCGACACCCTGTTACCACGTTTCATGCCCAGATAGATTAAGCGCGAGATGTCTTCTCTGCGATTTTCTTCATTTCCAGAACATATATATTCGTTTACAACCTTCATTATCGATTCAGTATCGAATCCAACGTATTTAAACATTTTCAAAAAATTCAAATCTATACTGGAAAGATCGATCTGTTTCAGGAAATCCTGGTATGTTAATTCAGTTAAGGAAGTCATATTAATGTATTAATTTAAGCTGTTATATCTCTGCAATTAGATCAGAATGTAACTAATGACACTAATTATTAGTACCTTGACAAATTAACCAAACTATGCTCCAGCCAGCCAAAAGAAAAGATGGGTTAAGTTTTTTACATCGAACCACAGATGACATTTTCTCTATGATCGAAGAGTAAATTATCTACTCATCAGGACGAAATGACCGACGAAGCGGTTGATCTAAATTGTATTCTACCTACAACATACCCATGAAGGGATTAATTTAACTTCTGGCTTAAATCTATTTGAATTCTCATCCTATAGTTGTTTTTCTGTGAAAAATCTAAAAAATATACTGGTTATTTGTAAACGAGGTCTTATCTTCAGTCATTTTATTCATTATTTGAAAAAATATTTACAAAATCAAAAATCCACCTATTACATACCCAAATTACAATTTTTTTTTTATATAGATAAACATGTATATCTTGTTCTGAATCACATTAATTGTATTCCACCTAATGTCCTTTAACCTTATAATATATTCTTGATTTATTTTGTTTACATGATTACTCCATACAATTAATTTTTTCGAAAAAACCCATCGTCCCAAGATGCTGAAGGTTTAATTTTTCATGGGTTCTGTAAATACCCAGTTACTGCACTCTACGTAATGTAAAATTCTATGTAGATGTACAAACAGGGTGATTAATTTTAAAATTCTTGTGGAGCAATATAACACACACGAAATATAATTGCGTTTTTTTACAAAACATGCTCGAACTAAAAATGGTTGGGAAAGTTAAATTCGAAATTACTTTTTTTAGGTAACAAATTTTATCTGAGTAGTCTCCCATATTTTGGATGGATAAACTTTTCTTGAAAAGAAAAAAACAGAATTCGTGAACTGATATTCATAGACTTTGTATTAAATATATGCAGTTTATGACAATTATCTCTCATTTCATAATCTTATCAAATAATTTGTTGCTTCTACACTTAATCAAAAATTTATATGTTTGTTGACTCAGAATGGAACTTTTTCGAATGAGAATCAAGGAAGCTCTGCCTATTACTCTCGTATTTGCATAGATGGCATTTGAAAACTTTTTTATTCAAGTGTGCACACATCAGATGAGCTTGCACATGACTCTTTTGTTTTCCTGCATAACTGCACAAATTGCACTTGAATTCCCTCAAATTCAAATGAATAGATACTTGATGGGCTTTGAGGTTATGTTTACTGGTAGTTCTGTGATCGCAAAATTCACACTGAAATTCCTTCAAATTCAAATGAACACTGTTTATGTGCTTTTTCAAAGCTGCTCTATCTCTACCAACGTAATCGCACAAATGACACTGATATTTTTTCAAATCTAAATGGACTAAATCTATATGGATCTGGAGGTCTTTTTTCTGATTGGCGGAATAAGAGCATATGTGACATTTATGGATCTTCCGATTAAGGTGCACATTATCTATGTGTTTTTGAAGGTTCCTTTCCAGCAGGGCCTCGAAATCACATAGCGGACACTTGTGTTCCTTGAGTTTCAAATGGACGCTTTTTACATGAGTTTCAAGAGTTTTTTTTTGGATTGCGGAGTATTCACACATATGACATTTATGTTTCTTCAAGCCTAGATGTACAATGTCTATGTGAAGTTTCAACCCATATTTTTGGTTACAGGAAAAGTCACACATGTTGCATTTGTGTTCTTTCAAGTTCAAGTGAATGTTGTCAATGTGAGATTTGAGGGAATTGTTGCGAGTGGTTGCAAAATTGCATAAATGACATTTGTAAGGTTTTAACTTCAAATGGACACTGTCAATGTGCTTTTTAAGGACGGCCTTCACGTTGTTACTGTAATCACATAATGTACATTTGTATTTACCAACATTCATATGCTTCCTATTGATGTGTTCTTGCAATTTACTTTCCAGTATTGCACTATATTCACAGCTACTACATCTGAATTGGCCGGTTTCTTTTTGGAATGTGTATGTTTCTCCACTTTCTGTTTTTTGAATATCATTTTCTATTCCACACTGAATCTTGACAAGGGTATCATGTTTTGTTTCACCAACATCATCCTTCATTTCGATTTCAGAGTGTAGTACATCTGTGTTCTCAACTTTGATATCATTGGTCCCAAATTTTACCTTGTATTCGTCGAAATTATCTAATTCAATTTCTTTCAACAAGGAATCACTAAAATTCGATTAAATGATACATATATGACATACTTTCTACATTGAAAACCTTCAGGGAATCAAAAGTGACGGACTCACGTTTTCACCGATGATTCTCCTTTTATGAGTATATTTTGATAATTGTCAGTGCAGTTTGGAATAACTGTATCTTCAGTCTTAATACAATTTTCAAAAATTTCAATCGGCGAGAATTTTTCCTCGTTTATGTCGAATTCCAACCTGTCTTCATATTCAGAATCCATTATTTACGAGTCACATCAGTTTGTGATGAACTTCATGGATTTTTTTGTCCAATTTTTCAAGCATAAAGATAAAATAAACAACTTAACTTAACCAATAAAGATAAAATATTTCTCACGATATCACAGAACATCCATGTTTTTCCATAGAATAATGAACGTTTTTTCTTTGTGTTTGTGCATATGGAAGGTTAGTTCGGCCTGGCATCTAATCGACTCTGAGCACGTCCGGTGTACTCCGTAGGTAATAAATCTGATTTAATTATGGTATGTCTATGCGTTCGCGTTCGAATTCTTCGGCATCAAAGTTCAAATTGCTGATCTAAAAGGCCGTGTAATAAGGAAGTTCACAATTTCACAGATCAAACTAACGCAGATTATTTAAAGAATTGGTTAATTCAAAATGATCATTATTCGTTTGATGTACAAGCATTTTCAATGTGTTGTCTTAGTACTTCCGCATTATTCACAATACCATCAACTGAAAATTCAATCGAAAATCTTACTGATGTAGGTTTGATACAATTGGAATTTATTACATTTGCGGGTAACTTTGGTTTGAAATATTCGTGAAATGAAGTATATTTTATATAAAGCATTTTTGGTATAATGAGTTCTTTTGATGAGTTCTATTAAATGCCAAAAAAGGGTAACCTTTGAGAATATCCTTTATATTAGTCTATAATATTCATAGGTGATTCGTGAATTTGATGGGTCAGTAGTTTTTGCAAAGTTTTAAATTATGACTACTCATAAGGATGTGTAAGATGATTTTTTCTTTTCAAATGCTCTCCAATCTTAATTCTTCCTAATATGTAGATAAAAGCTATACTGATTGAATATTTCAGAAGTAGGTAAACAAAATGATTTTAGATTGATAGAACGAATTTATCATTCAAATAGTCTTTCCCCTTTAATTCTGCTTTGGATTAGCTGTAAATGGTAATCTGTTAAGCCTGCAGTCGTATCTTCATAATATTAATTGAATATCATAACACTACCAATGGCGATGTCTTCATTATTGATTCAAATGTTGATTCCACGAGCTCTGTATTATGAAGAATCAATTTGTACACCTGTCCTCATTTATATCATATTAATACACTAGCCCCCAATCCACCGGTTAAGAAGTAACTCTCTTTCATTCCCCAATCATGAAATCTTCAAGAGTCTTCGTTTTCGTATTTCTTCTATCGAGAACTGTTACGAATTCCTTCGTCCCTCTAGAAAAAAGAGCTCTACAACCTTCGCATGAGCTCAGTCGAAATGAGAAATGGAAAAAATTCTTCATAGATATGAAGTTCGAGGATTCTAAAAAGAAGTCGTCGCTGATTGATTTGGTGGTTGATTTATCCGACAAATACTTGAGCAAATGCACTCCCATTATATCCTACGATAGGGCAAGTGAAAATGTGGAGAATTTCTTCATTAATGGTTTGCTTCGAAGGTTTGCTCTTCCTCAGATCCATGGTGACATTTTGGAGAATAATAAGTCTAGGTTGGTCGGTTACAACGACACTTGTAAGGTTTATATTTTGTTCATTGAAGACGTCATGGACACCAATACAATCTTGGGACCCCAAAATAAGAACAAAGTGAGTCATTAGAAGATCATTTCTTGCAATATCGTTCAGTAGAACACAGCTGAAACTAAAATGATCACCTTTCGGAAGTAAATATCAAAAATGTCCGAGATAATACTCTGTTTGGATCATAATTTTTAATGCTTCGTCTTGAATTACAACGATTCGTATTCGTTTAAAAAAAATGGTTGATTAACAATGATATGTTGGGGCTCCCCTCAATGTTTTCAATGTGCTACAAATTGGATATTCATGTACTAAGGCATCCTTGATAAATGCTTCAAAAATTTCGCCATGACAAAAATTCCAGAAATCGTATTTTTTTTTCATTTACTGTTCAGAGCCCCATTTTCCTAGGATCTAGTTGCGTCTCTGATCAGTTGTCAGAGAATGGGAAGATCGGTTGAACAATAAGATGCGGGTACTGGTTAGGAAAATTTAAAAAAATCATGTATGTTTCTTTGTCGCAGGTTATAATTATCACAAAATCATCCCAGTGGCGGGTTCACGAATATTTGGCCAATCGTTCGTCGCAAAAGATAGTCAATCTTCTTATAATCACGAGATCTGAGATGGTTGTTAAGCCTGGAGAGGTGAGTTTTACTCCTTAATTTGATTTTAAAACAGCACAATCATGAAACGATTCTCTCAAGCTTTATCCCCATCTCTTCGACAATTCTGTTGAACGCCCTTTATTGCTTCACCCTCTCATCTAATCCAGTGCTCGAATATAATTTCCATAACTTTAAATCATCTAAAAGCAAAGTTATTTATGATAAGAGTGTTAAAAGTGAAGTTTTATTATGTGAGTGAAAAAGTTTGTGAAATGAGCGGAGCTAATTGAACAATATCACGAACAAAATAAAATCACTTTCAACACAAATACCATACAATGTTTTTTGTACAACTGCTCTATTTTGATAATGAAATGGGCGAATTGGCAATGACAATAAACCTCTGGATATTGAAGAGTCTGCAAGAAGAGCAAATCTGGAACTCCTACCTAAAAAATCTGTTCAGCAGTACAATATTGCATATAACAATTTCCTGACCTGGTGTAAATTGGAAAATGTAGGAGGGAACTTCAGTGAAAATATTTTCCTGACGTACTCAAAAATATGGAGTTCATCAACTTTGTGGAGCAAATTTTCAATGATAAAGTCAAGCGCCCTTGTTAAGAATGGTGTGGATGTTAGTAAATATTTTGAGGTAATAGCATATTTAAAACGGAAAAGTGAAGGATATCGTCCCAAAAAATCGAAAATTCTCACTCGTGAACAAGTTGAAAAGTTTATAAAGGGGACACCAAGATGAGAAATACTTGATGGTTAAGGTTGCAACTATTTTCATCATCCATAGGGTGGTCAGTTCGAAACGCTGACTCTTATTATTTTAGGAAGCACCTTATGTCCTTTACACTCACAAGTTGTACATAGACGCCATAGCGTCTAGTAAACACGTGGTTCTCACTTCCTGGAGAAAAGGCAGATTCACCAGACCTTACCTGAACCTCTTTCCAAACAAAATGTCAGACGGTTTTGCCGGACATAGATTCACTATATCTCTAGCTCACTTTCCTCCTTTCGTAATAAAAAGGTAAGAGAAGAAACATTCAGGAATCTCTAGTGCAAAATCCTAAACATGAACCTTTAACTTTAAGGGGGGTTGATTCAAATGACAACATAAAATGGGATGGCCTTGAAGTACGTCTTGTTAAACTGTTAGCCAGGACGTTCAATTTTACAACGGATTTCGTGGAGGCTCCAAACGCTGAAGATCTAGGGTGAGTCCATGATGCTGTGGAAGAATTTAACCTTCTTCTATCTACATCAACTTATCAAATTAAGAAGATAGTTACTATCCGTCCAGAGTCGAATCGAGGAGATTTCACACAACGGGAAAGGACTCAAATCTAGTGTTTCCTGGAATTACCTTGCCGCAATCTCGAGCATATTTCCGAGTACGATCCTGGCAATCTTTTAGGTCGGTCGAAGGGAGCGTTGTTATGACCGTTTGACCAATACGAGCTTTATTGTGCGCAAACCAGACGATTCTGTTTGTTGTTATTGCTCTCGCTCAAATTTGAACAGAGTTTAGATGGCAATATCTTTCTTTCAGGTCAGCAGATGCGGTTGTTGAGTCTGTCGGTAATGGAAGAGCGAATTTGGGAATATCAGGAATATTGGTGTCCAACGAGATCACGGGAAAGGTCGACATTTCAAACATGTACCATCAAGATTGTGCTGCATTTATGACGCTCACATCAACAGCTCTTCCAAGGTGTCTACTTGAAAAAGAGTGTAATTTTTGACTCTGAAGAAATGTTTCAGGTACAGGGCCATCATGGGTCCCTTCCATTGGACGGTTTGGCTGAGCTTGACCTTCATTTATCTTTTTGCAATATTCCCGTTGACGTTCTCACACAAGCATACTCTGAGACCGCTGTTGAAAAATCCTGAAGAGATTGAGAATATGTTCTGGTACGTTTTTGGGAATTTCACCAACGCTTTTACGTTCAACCAAGGCGATTCTTGGACCAACTCAGATAAGATGGCTACAAGAGTTTTTATAGGTGAGGATTTACAGCTGCGTGCTGCATACCTGAAAGAAAAAAGGGATAGTTGAGAGAAGTTTTATTATTTTCATTATTCTTGGCTTTTGTTTAAGTAGAGTTTTTTTCAGGGTTTTATTGGATTTTTACTATAATCATTTCAGCGTGTTACACTGGATCTATAATTGCTTTTGTTACATTACCAGTTTATCCAGAAACAATAGATAAGGTGTCTCAGTTGCTACAAGGACGATACCAAATTGGTTCATTAGGTGAGGAATTGTTTATCTGTATAATTCATTTCAAGATTGAGAAGAATTGGATAATTTTCAGAATATAATTGTTAACTCATCACTCTATACTCACTATATACTCCTAAAGGTATACATTCACCCAATCTTTTTAGATAGATCAGGATGGGTGAACCGTTTCGCCAATTCCAGTGATCCTATTGTCGAAAAATTGATGAGTAAAGTGGATTTGGTCCCGACAGTAGAAGAAGGAATTAAAAATACAACCAAAGCGTTTTTTTGGCCGTATGCCTTCTTAGGTTCCAGGGCAAATCTGGACTACATCATACGTACTGAGTTTGTCTCAACGTAAGTCAACCTAAAAAAAAAGCTTCGTTTCAATCTCATCTTTCGAGAACGTTGAATCTTTTCGAAAATGGTCCAACAATTAAGGTGATTATTTGACTTCAGAAAATAACTTCTTACCTGATTGACGAAATGAAATAGCCAAGTACCATCGCTCAGTAAAAGCAATGAGGAATTTCTGTCATACGTTTGGCTGCAGAATGAATTTCTTTTTCGATATCTATCATGGAACTTCTTTCGAATTTCAGGAAAAGAAGAGCGGCCTTCCACATAAGCAACGAATGTTTGGCGACGTACGCCACTGCTATAATATACCCGGAGGATTCGGACTACGCCCCTGTACTCAACGCAGGGTTGGACCGGGTGCTCCAATCTGGATTAGTAAAGAAAATGGAGGATGAAGTGGAGTGGTTAATGATGAGGTCTTCTTCAGGAAAGCTTTTGGCGGTTTGTTCACTCAACAATGTTTAATTTGAGCACTCTGGTATCGTTTTTACAGGCGAAGAAGGGCAAAGCGAACCCGTTGAGTGTGGAGGACCGCGCGTTGACCCTTGAGGACACCCAGGGTATGTTCCTTCTCCTCGGCATCGGTTTCCTACTGGGGGGCACCAGTCTTTTCTTCGAAATTTTCGGGGTTGCTTCAACCTTTGCAAGAAGAAGGGTGGTTCTAGAAAAGAAAGCAGTATTCCTAGCAATCCTCGATCTTACAACGGTCTGACGCCGCAACAAAGAGCTAATCGTGCTAGATTTGCCTCCACAATAAATTTCTACAGCGTCGATTTTGGGAGTAGGGCAAGGGTAAATGCAGAGTTATCGGAAAATTCGACCAAATCCAACGAGGAAGACGGTGTTGATTTAGAAGATGTCGAGAAAAAAATAGACGACATGTTCGATTTGGAGAAATATTTTGGAGAGAAGACTCTCGATGTCCAGAGTTTGGAGGATAAATACTTCGAATAATTGGGGAGATTCAGGAAACAAAAAAACTTCACAATTTTTAATTGATAGAAAAAAATTCGATATGCCATGAAAATTTGGGACACTTGCATCAGACGGCACCAACTAGGTAGAGCAGATAAAATACAGGGTGATAATTGAACTAATTCATATATTACAAGAATTGATCTCTCTTTTCGTATACCATTTTTTCCAATTCAGCTCAAAGAAAAATATATAGCCACTTCATAGTACTTTTCATGAGCTATGCCACCCTTGGAAACACGCCACCGAAGTTTTTACCAGCATTAGATCCACCGCCTAAACCTTGAACAAATGTAGCAGTTGGGTATTCAACTGAAGTAACCAATTTTTTTAATTTCGCTGATATAGATATTTTAAAATTATTCATTACTCGAAAAGTGCACATATAACAAAATTTTTATATGTGGTATTTTTCCACGAGAAAAAATATGTAATATGGTTTCTTATTTCCGGTAAAAAAGCGCTTGTACAAAGGTTTAATTGTTTTCAGATATATTCGTAGATGAAAAAGTGGTGGCACATTTTTGAAATCGATAATATATCAAAATTATAAAAAAATTAAGATATCGTGAAGCGGTTTTCACTTATAATCTTTTCACGAAAATCGAGCCCAGGACACCTTTCGAAGTTTTTACCCATCTAGTCCAGGTCCAGAAATATCTAAAACAGTCTAAATCAAGCAATTTGGAATACCCTGTACAGCCTCGAACCACCTTGAAATTCATAAATGGGACGCACAACTATTGCCAAATTTTCTTGTCGCTTTTATTTATATATTGTACGAAAATCTTTACCAAAATGGTTGTTCAACAAATTCAAAATTGTCCCTCTGCGAATATATATTATTTGAGAGGACTCAACCAAGAATTAGGTGAAGATTTGATAATCCTTATCCTTATGGGGAAACTTAGTTGGGCATCAATTTTTTTTCTAAATGAACAATGTTCAAGTGGACAGAGCTACAATATTCAGTAGCAGAAAAACCAAGGCTAGCGTTATGAATAAAGTAAAACGTATGAGAGCAATTTTGGGTTTGTAACCTACATTCCGAAAATTAATTCATTCGATAAAATCTTTTACGGTAATTGTAATTAAATTTTTATAGATCTTCATCAAAAAGTGTTTCTTTTAACCTCAGAAATATCCTGATATTAAAACACATTAACTTCACCTGTATATTTGAATGAATCTTTCAGCGAAATTATCATAAATTTAAAAAAATCTGATTTACTCGAAAATTGGCACACGTTTCAAGAGCTCTTGACAATATTATTTTATCAGAAGTTTCTTCGAATATACCATTCGAGATCTTCAGAATAAAAAAACAAAAATAGTTCTGGGGACCGTCTCATCCGCCATTTTGATACGAAACAATAAAAAATAATGAGTAGGTATTAAATTTTTGGGTAAATAGAAATGTCACTTCGAATTATCGTACCCATTAAAATCAAATGGATCATTCAAATTATAATCCCACATTAAACAAGGATTACGGTAAAACTCTGCTTAAACTCTTACATACATCCTGTATACTTATTGTGATATTGTATAATGCTTCGTTTTTTCTTCTGATTGGTAACTACAGCATTCTCGTGAAACTTCATGATAGTGAGCGCCTCTACTGTAACAAAATAAACGAAAAGAAAGCACCCTGATTAGAAAAATCACGAATTCAAGTCGTGAGAAAGTTGACGATGGATAAGGAACAATAAAATATGCAATTCACATATAAATTAGCACGAGGTTTTATCAGAGAAGCTCCCGTATGTACGTCATAAGTTTGCTTGGATTAGAGAACTCACTGAGAAAGTAGCAAGGAGATTATGTTAACAATGAAAAAAATGATATGTTCATCATTACCTTGAACTCGATCAATAACAATTCACCGAGTAATTACGATTGATATCGACAAGTAATCATAAAAATGAAGAATTTTCACGAATAGAAATCCAGCTGTGACTTTAAAAAAGTGTCAATGAAATCAATAATGCAGAATACCTTTTGATCGAAATATTTCAAAATTGCGATACCTGCCATACTAGAAAACATCTTGAACTTCAAAGACACCTTTTAAAAATTTGATTCTCGTAAAAAATATTCTTTGTTTGAATACTATATTTGGAGAAACATGTGGATTGCATTCACTTTTGGGGGGTTTTCCACATGATTTTTTTCTCTACTCGCAACAATATCAAAATAAATTTATGACGGACAAATTTGCGTGGACAAATATTTGAGTATTTGTCCTAGGATCATTTGGAACAATAAGGTTCTTCGAATTTTGATAATACTATTTATTTGTTTGGCATCCGTTTGGCCATTATTGCAACGAAAAATGGTCTAGTGAACAACAGTAAGACAATGAAATTGCTTTGGATTACATTACTTAGTTACTTGGTGAGTATCTACGACATTTTATCAGATTTTTGTTATTACACATTTTTTGAACATCTTTTGAAAGAGTTGAAGAATATTGAATGATATTGCTCCCATTTTCCTAGGATGTATTGAATAAATTTGGAATGGACTACATCAAACAATAGATAATTGAAGTTTCCTGCTGAGCTGTTTTACCACTGATCATTCGAACATAAATTAGTTTCAGAGAAAACATTAAAAGAAAAAGGTAGACGTCTTTCAAGTATCAATTCAGAAGCTACAGGCTCTAGACAGGAAAAAATTTATAAGAGACTCAAAAGAGACATATATCCGCGAAATGTGCGGATTTGTTGGTGCATTCAAAATATAATAACAAAAAACATAAACCAGTATGAGGTATTATAAGCATATTACATGCATAACCAAAATTCAGTTTGCATTTTAAGAAATGTCATTATTGCAGAGTAATATTATCGACTCAATATTCAGAAAAACAATAGAAAAGCCGAACAAAATGAGTATGCCCTTTCTTAATTTAAAGACTATTATGTTTTGTCATTCTATTGAATAAGCTACACTGACAGCTACTAATCTGATAATCCTGAAATTTTTTCCGCAACTATATTTCCGCAGAACCTCAACCACTGTTTTTTTTTTTCGAATTATTCATAACTAATTTCAATGACTACGACAGGCGACACTGCTAAAATGAAATGTGAGCTACCAGAAAGCTGTAAAACTGCATGGGTATATAAACCAGAATATAATTCCACGATAGATGCTCCACATTACGTGTTGCATCCGTATATTTTCCTTTCAGCTTATCTTATCATTGCTGAATGATAAGTGGATTGACTTATTTGAAAGTTTCAGGTGAGAATAACCCATGGATCCAGTCTCATAGACTGCAAGAATAAGGGATTCATTTGTTACGACAGAACAAGGTTTTATCAATGCGTAGAAATTGGAAATTCGACGTTTGTGATCGGAAGCCCCCAAGAATGTCCTCCAGGACTGATCTGTGACGATCTGTCGGACTTGGAGTGCGATGAACCCGAAAACATACCGACAACGAAGAGGGTCACAACTAGAACAACTCAGAGCACATCAAGTACAGTTTCAGAAACGACTTTAGCACCTACAAGTACCGCATTGACTAGCATCGCGCCAGATACTACTAAACCATCTGAACCAACCACACGAAGAGGTACATCTGAATCAGACACAACCGTAACACCTAGCAGTGGATCGACTGCTTCTACGAGTAACGAGCCAGATACAACTGAACCAACAACAAGAAGAGGTACATCTGAATCAGACACAACGGTAACACCTAGCAGTGGATCGACTGCTTCTACGAGTATCGAGCCACATACAACTGAACCATCTGAACCAACAACACGAAGAGGTACATCTGAATCAGACACAACGGTAACACCTAGCAGTGGATCGACTGCTTCTACGAGTATCGAGCCAGATACAACTGAACCATCTGAACCAACAACACGAAGAAGTACATCTGAATCAGACACAACGGTAACACCTAGCAGTGGATCGACTGCTTCTACGAGTATCGAGCCAGATACAACTGAACCATCTGAACCAACAACACGAAGAGGTACATCTGAATCAGACACAACGGTAACACCTAGCAGTGGATCGACTGCTTCTACGAGTATCGAGCCAGATACAACTGAACCATCTGAACCAACAACACGAAGAAGTACATCTGAATCCGACAAAACGGTAACACCTAGCAGTGGATCGACTGCTTCTACGAGTATCGAGCCAGATACAACTGAACCATCTGAACCAACAACACGAAGAGGTACATCTGAATCAGACACAACGATAACACCTAGCAGTGGATCGACTTCTTCTACGAGTATCGAGCCAGATACAACTGAACCATCTGAACCAACAACACGAAGAGGTACATCTGAATCAGACACAACGGTAACACCTAGCAGTGGATCGACTGCTTCTACGAGTATCGAGCCAGATACAACTGAACCATCTGAACCAACAACACAAAGAGGTACATCTGAATCAGACACAACGGTAACACCTAGCAGTGGATCGACTGCTTCTACGAGTATCGAGCCAGATACAACTGAACCATCTGAACCAACAACACGAAGAAGTACATCTGAATCAGACACAACGGTAACACCTAGCAGTGGATCGACTTCTTCTACGAGTATCGAGCCAGATACAACTGAACCATCTGAACCAACAACACGAAGAGGTACATCTGAATCAGACACAACGGTAACACCTAGCAGTGGATCGACTGCTTCTACGAGTATCGAGCCAGATACAACTGAACCATCTGAACCAACAACACGAAGAGGTACATCTGAATCAGACACAACGGTAACACCTAGCAGTGGATCGACTGCTTCTACGAGTATCGAGCCAGATACAACTGAACCATCTGAACCAACAACACGAAGAGGTACATCTGAATCAGACACAACGGTAACACCTAGCAGTGGATCGACTGCTTCTACGAGTATCGAGCCAGATACAACTGAACCATCTGAACCAACAACACGAAGAGGTACATCTGAATCAGACACAACGGTAACACCTAGCAGTGGATCGACTGCTTCTACGAGTATCGAGCCAGATACAACTGAACCATCTGAACCAACAACACAAAGAGGTACATCTGAATCAGACACAACGGTAACACCTAGCAGTGGATCGACTGCTTCTACGAGTATCGAGCCAGATACAACTGAACCATCCGAACCAACAACACGAAGAGGTACATCTGAATCAGACACAACGGTAACACCTAGCAGTGGATCGACTGCTTCTACGAGTATCGAGCCAGATACAACTGAACCATCTGAACCAACAACACGAAGAGGTACATCTGAATCAGACACAACGGTAACACCTAGCAGTGGATCGACTGCTTCTACGAGTATCGAGCCAGATACAACTGAACCATCTGAACCAACAACACGAAGAGGTACATCTGAATCAGACACAACGGTAACACCTAGCAGTGGATCGACTGCTTCTACGAGTATCGAGCCAGATACAACTGAACCATCTGAAACAACAACACGAAGAGGTACATCTGAATCAGACACAACGGTAACACCTAGCAGTGGATCGACTGCTTCTACGAGTATCGAGCCAGATACAACTGAACCATCTGAACCAACAACACGAAGAGGTACATCTGAATCAGACACAACGGTAACACCTAGCAGTGGATCGACTGCTTCTACGAGTATCGAGCCAGATACAACTGAACCATCTGAACCAACAACACGAAGAGGTACATCTGAATCAGACACAACGGTAACACCTAGCAGTGGATCGACTGCTTCTACGAGTATCGAGCCAGATACAATTGAACCATCTGAACCAACAACACGAAGAGGTACATCTGAATCAGACACAACGGTAACACCTAGCAGTGGATCGACTGCTTCTACGAGTATCGAGCCAGATACAACTGAACCATCTGAACCAACAACACGAAGAAGTACATCTGAATCCGACAAAACGGTAACACCTAGCAGTGGATCGACTGCTTCTACGAGTATCGAGCCAGATACAACTGAACCATCTGAACCAACAACACGAAGAAGTACATCTGAATCAGACACAACGGTAACACCTAGCAGTGGATCGACTGCTTCTACAAGTATCGAGCCAGATACAACTGAACCATCTGAACCAACAACAAGAAGAGGTACATCTGAATCAGACACAACGGTAACACCTAGCAGTGGATCGACTGCTTCTACGAGTATCGAGCCAGATACAACTGAACCATCTGAACCAACAACAAGAAGAGGTACATCTGAATCAGACACAACCGTAACACCCAGCAGTGGATCGACTGCTTCTACAAGTATCGAGCCAGATACAACTGAACCATCTGAACCAACAACAAGAAGAGGTACATCTGAATCAGACACAACGGTAACACCTAGCAGTGGATCGACTGCTTCTACGAGTATCGAGCCAGATACAACTGAACCATCTGAACCAACAACAAGAAGAAGTACATCTGAATCAGACACAACGGTAACACCTAGCAGTGGATCGACTGCTTCTACAAGTATCGAGCCAGATACAACTGAACCATCTGAACCAACAACACGAAGAAGTACATCTGAATCAGACACAACGGTAACACCTAGCAGTGGATCGACTGCTTCTACGAGTATCGAGCCAGATACAACTGAACCATCTGAACCAACAACACGAAGAGGTACATCTGAATCAGACACAACGGTAACACCTAGCAGTGGATCGACTGCTTCTACGAGTATCGAGCCAGATACAACTGAACCATCTGAACCAACAACAAGAAGAAGTACATCTGAATCAGACACAACGGTAACACCTAGCAGTGGATCGACTGCTTCTACAAGTATCGAGCCAGATACAACTGAACCATCTGAACCAACAACACGAAGAAGTACATCTGAATCAGACACAACGGTAACACCTAGCAGTGGATCGACTGCTTCTACGAGTATCGAGCCAGATACAACTGAACCATCTGAACCAACAACACGAAGAGGTACATCTGAATCAGACACAACGGTAACACCTAGCAGTGGATCGACTGCTTCTACGAGTATCGAGCCAGATACAACTGAACCATCTGAACCAACAACACGAAGAGGTACATCTGAATCAGACACAACGGTAACACCTAGCAGTGGATCGACTGCTTCTACGAGTATCGAGCCAGATACAACTGAACCATCTGAACCAACAACACGAAGAGGTACATCTGAATCAGACACAACGGTAACACCTAGCAGTGGATCGACTGCTTCTACGAGTATCGAGCCAGATACAACTGAACCATCTGAAACAACAACACGAAGAGGTACATCTGAATCAGACACAACGGTAACACCTAGCAGTGGATCGACTGCTTCTACGAGTATCGAGCCAGATACAACTGAACCATCTGAACCAACAACACGAAGAGGTACATCTGAATCAGACACAACGGTAACACCTAGCAGTGGATCGACTGCTTCTACGAGTATCGAGCCAGATACAACTGAACCATCTGAACCAACAACAAGAAGAAGTACATCTGAATCAGACACAACGGTAACACCTAGCAGTGGATCGACTGCTTCTACAAGTATCGAGCCAGATACAACTGAACCATCTGAACCAACAACACGAAGAAGTACATCTGAATCAGACACAACGGTAACACCTAGCAGTGGATCGACTGCTTCTACGAGTATCGAGCCAGATACAACTGAACCATCTGAACCAACAACACGAAGAGTTACATCTGAATCAGACACAACGGTAACACCTAGCAGTGGATCGACTGCTTCTACGAGTATCGAGCCAGATACAACTGAACCATCTGAACCAACAACACGAAGAGGTACATCTGAATCTGACACAACGGTAACACCTAGCAGTGGATCGACTGCTTCTACGAGTATCGAGCCAGATACAACTGAACCATCTGAAACAACAACACGAAGAGGTACATCTGAATCAGACACAACGGTAACACCTAGCAGTGGATCGACTGCTTCTACGAGTATCGAGCCAGATACAACTGAACCATCTGAACCAACAACACGAAGAGGTACATCTGAATCAGACACAACGGTAACACCTAGCAGTGGATCGACTGCTTCTACGAGTATCCAGCCAGATACAACTGAACCATCTGAACCAACAACACGAAGAGGTACATCTGAATCAGACACAACGGTAACACCTAGCAGTGGATCGACTGCTTCTACCAGTATCCAGCCAGATACAACTGAACCATCTGAACCAACAACACGAAGAGGTACATCTGAATCAGACACAACGGTAACACCTAGCAGTGGATCGACTGCTTCTACGAGTATCGAGCCAGATACAACTGAACCATCGGAACCAACAACAAGAAGAGGTACATCTGAATCAGACACAACCGTTACACCCAGCAGTGGATCAACTGCTTCTACAAGTATCGAGCCAGATACAACTGAACCATCTGAACCAACAACAAGAAGAGGTACATCTGAATCAGACACAACGGTAACACCTAGCAGTGGATCGACTGCTTCTACGAGTATCGAGCCAGATACAACTGAACCATCTGAACCAACAACAAGAAGAGGTACATCTGAATCAGACACAACCGTAACACCCAGCAGTGGATCGACTGCTTCTACAAGTATCGAGCCAGATACAACTGAACCATCTGAACCACCAACAAGAAGAGGTACATCTGAATCAGACACAACGGTAACACCTAGCAGTGGATCGACTGCTTCTACGAGTATCGAGCCAGATACAACTGAACCATCTGAACCAACAACAAGAAGAAGTACATCTGAATCAGACACAACGGTAACACCTAGCAGTGGATCGACTGCTTCTACAAGTATCGAGCCAGATACAACTGAACCATCTGAACCAACAACACGAAGAAGTACATCTGAATCAGACACAACGGTAACACCTAGCAGTGGATCGACTGCTTCTACGAGTATCGAGCCAGATACAACTGAACCATCTGAACCAACAACACGAAGAGGTACATCTGAATCAGACACAACGGTAACACCTAGCAGTGGATCGACTGCTTCTACGAGTATCCAGCCAGATACAACTGAACCATCTGAACCAACAACACGAAGAGGTACATCTGAATCAGACACAACGGTAACACCTAGCAGTGGATCGACTGCTTCTACGAGTATCGAGCCAGATACAACTGAACCATCGGAACTAACAACAAGAAGAGGTACATCTGAATCAGACACAACCGTTACACCCAGCAGTGGATCAACTGCTTCTACAAGTATCGAGCCAGATACAACTGAACCATCTGAACCAACAACAAGAAGAGGTACATCTGAATCAGACACAACGGTAACACCTAGCAGTGGATCGACTGCTTCTACGAGTATCGAGCCAGATACAACTGAACCATCTGAACCAACAACAAGAAGAGGTACATCTGAATCAGACACAACCGTAACACCCAGCAGTGGATCGACTGCTTCTACAAGTATCGAGCCAGATACAACTGAACCATCTGAACCACCAACAAGAAGAGGTACATCTGAATCAGACACAACGGTAACACCTAGCAGTGGATCGACTGCTTCTACGAGTATCGAGCCAGATACAACTGAACCATCTGAACCAACAACACGAAGAGGTACATCTGAATCAGACACAACGGTAACACCTAGCAGTGGATCGACTGCTTCTACGAGTATCGAGCCAGATACAACTGAACCATCGGAACTAACAACAAGAAGAGGTACATCTGAATCAGACACAACCGTTACACACCAGCAGTGGATCAACTGCTTCTACAAGTATCGAGCCAGATACAACTGAACCATCTGAACCAACAACAAGAAGAGGTACATCTGAATCAGACACAACGGTAACACCTAGCAGTGGATCGACTGCTTCTACGAGTATCGAGCCAGATACAACTGAACCATCTGAACCAACAACACGAAGAGGTACATCTGAATCAGACACAACGGTAACACCTAGCAGTGGATCGACTGCTTCTACGAGTATCGAGCCAGATACAACTGAACCATCTGAACCAACAACACAAAGAGGTACATCTGAATCAGACACAACGGTAACACCTAGCAGTGGATCGACTGCTTCTACGAGTATCGAGCCAGATACAACTGAACCATCCGAACCAACAACACGAAGAGGTACATCTGAATCAGACACAACGGTAACACCTAGCAGTGGATCGACTGCTTCTACGAGTATCGAGCCAGATACAACTGAACCATCTGAACCAACAACACGAAGAGGTACATCTGAATCAGACACAACGGTAACACCTAGCAGTGGATCGACTGCTTCTACGAGTATCGAGCCAGATACAACTGAACCATCTGAACCAACAACACGAAGAGGTACATCTGAATCAGACACAACGGTAACACCTAGCAGTGGATCGACTGCTTCTACGAGTATCGAGCCAGATACAACTGAACCATCTGAAACAACAACACGAAGAGGTACATCTGAATCAGACACAACGGTAACACCTAGCAGTGGATCGACTGCTTCTACGAGTATCGAGCCAGATACAACTGAACCATCTGAACCAACAACACGAAGAGGTACATCTGAATCAGACACAACGGTAACACCTAGCAGTGGATCGACTGCTTCTACGAGTATCGAGCCAGATACAACTGAACCATCTGAACCAACAACACGAAGAGGTACATCTGAATCAGACACAACGGTAACACCTAGCAGTGGATCGACTGCTTCTACGAGTATCGAGCCAGATACAATTGAACCATCTGAACCAACAACACGAAGAGGTACATCTGAATCAGACACAACGGTAACACCTAGCAGTGGATCGACTGCTTCTACGAGTATCGAGCCAGATACAACTGAACCATCTGAACCAACAACACGAAGAAGTACATCTGAATCCGACAAAACGGTAACACCTAGCAGTGGATCGACTGCTTCTACGAGTATCGAGCCAGATACAACTGAACCATCTGAACCAACAACACGAAGAAGTACATCTGAATCAGACACAACGGTAACACCTAGCAGTGGATCGACTGCTTCTACAAGTATCGAGCCAGATACAACTGAACCATCTGAACCAACAACAAGAAGAGGTACATCTGAATCAGACACAACGGTAACACCTAGCAGTGGATCGACTGCTTCTACGAGTATCGAGCCAGATACAACTGAACCATCTGAACCAACAACAAGAAGAGGTACATCTGAATCAGACACAACCGTAACACCCAGCAGTGGATCGACTGCTTCTACAAGTATCGAGCCAGATACAACTGAACCATCTGAACCAACAACAAGAAGAGGTACATCTGAATCAGACACAACGGTAACACCTAGCAGTGGATCGACTGCTTCTACGAGTATCGAGCCAGATACAACTGAACCATCTGAACCAACAACAAGAAGAAGTACATCTGAATCAGACACAACGGTAACACCTAGCAGTGGATCGACTGCTTCTACAAGTATCGAGCCAGATACAACTGAACCATCTGAACCAACAACACGAAGAAGTACATCTGAATCAGACACAACGGTAACACCTAGCAGTGGATCGACTGCTTCTACGAGTATCGAGCCAGATACAACTGAACCATCTGAACCAACAACACGAAGAGGTACATCTGAATCAGACACAACGGTAACACCTAGCAGTGGATCGACTGCTTCTACGAGTATCGAGCCAGATACAACTGAACCATCTGAACCAACAACAAGAAGAAGTACATCTGAATCAGACACAACGGTAACACCTAGCAGTGGATCGACTGCTTCTACAAGTATCGAGCCAGATACAACTGAACCATCTGAACCAACAACACGAAGAAGTACATCTGAATCAGACACAACGGTAACACCTAGCAGTGGATCGACTGCTTCTACGAGTATCGAGCCAGATACAACTGAACCATCTGAACCAACAACACGAAGAGGTACATCTGAATCAGACACAACGGTAACACCTAGCAGTGGATCGACTGCTTCTACGAGTATCGAGCCAGATACAACTGAACCATCTGAACCAACAACACGAAGAGGTACATCTGAATCAGACACAACGGTAACACCTAGCAGTGGATCGACTGCTTCTACGAGTATCGAGCCAGATACAACTGAACCATCTGAACCAACAACACGAAGAGGTACATCTGAATCAGACACAACGGTAACACCTAGCAGTGGATCGACTGCTTCTACGAGTATCGAGCCAGATACAACTGAACCATCTGAAACAACAACACGAAGAGGTACATCTGAATCAGACACAACGGTAACACCTAGCAGTGGATCGACTGCTTCTACGAGTATCGAGCCAGATACAACTGAACCATCTGAACCAACAACACGAAGAGGTACATCTGAATCAGACACAACGGTAACACCTAGCAGTGGATCGACTGCTTCTACGAGTATCGAGCCAGATACAACTGAACCATCTGAACCAACAACAAGAAGAAGTACATCTGAATCAGACACAACGGTAACACCTAGCAGTGGATCGACTGCTTCTACAAGTATCGAGCCAGATACAACTGAACCATCTGAACCAACAACACGAAGAAGTACATCTGAATCAGACACAACGGTAACACCTAGCAGTGGATCGACTGCTTCTACGAGTATCGAGCCAGATACAACTGAACCATCTGAACCAACAACACGAAGAGTTACATCTGAATCAGACACAACGGTAACACCTAGCAGTGGATCGACTGCTTCTACGAGTATCGAGCCAGATACAACTGAACCATCTGAACCAACAACACGAAGAGGTACATCTGAATCTGACACAACGGTAACACCTAGCAGTGGATCGACTGCTTCTACGAGTATCGAGCCAGATACAACTGAACCATCTGAAACAACAACACGAAGAGGTACATCTGAATCAGACACAACGGTAACACCTAGCAGTGGATCGACTGCTTCTACGAGTATCGAGCCAGATACAACTGAACCATCTGAACCAACAACACGAAGAGGTACATCTGAATCAGACACAACGGTAACACCTAGCAGTGGATCGACTGCTTCTACGAGTATCCAGCCAGATACAACTGAACCATCTGAACCAACAACACGAAGAGGTACATCTGAATCAGACACAACGGTAACACCTAGCAGTGGATCGACTGCTTCTACCAGTATCCAGCCAGATACAACTGAACCATCTGAACCAACAACACGAAGAGGTACATCTGAATCAGACACAACGGTAACACCTAGCAGTGGATCGACTGCTTCTACGAGTATCGAGCCAGATACAACTGAACCATCGGAACCAACAACAAGAAGAGGTACATCTGAATCAGACACAACCGTTACACCCAGCAGTGGATCAACTGCTTCTACAAGTATCGAGCCAGATACAACTGAACCATCTGAACCAACAACAAGAAGAGGTACATCTGAATCAGACACAACGGTAACACCTAGCAGTGGATCGACTGCTTCTACGAGTATCGAGCCAGATACAACTGAACCATCTGAACCAACAACAAGAAGAGGTACATCTGAATCAGACACAACCGTAACACCCAGCAGTGGATCGACTGCTTCTACAAGTATCGAGCCAGATACAACTGAACCATCTGAACCACCAACAAGAAGAGGTACATCTGAATCAGACACAACGGTAACACCTAGCAGTGGATCGACTGCTTCTACGAGTATCGAGCCAGATACAACTGAACCATCTGAACCAACAACAAGAAGAAGTACATCTGAATCAGACACAACGGTAACACCTAGCAGTGGATCGACTGCTTCTACAAGTATCGAGCCAGATACAACTGAACCATCTGAACCAACAACACGAAGAAGTACATCTGAATCAGACACAACGGTAACACCTAGCAGTGGATCGACTGCTTCTACGAGTATCGAGCCAGATACAACTGAACCATCTGAACCAACAACACGAAGAGGTACATCTGAATCAGACACAACGGTAACACCTAGCAGTGGATCGACTGCTTCTACGAGTATCCAGCCAGATACAACTGAACCATCTGAACCAACAACACGAAGAGGTACATCTGAATCAGACACAACGGTAACACCTAGCAGTGGATCGACTGCTTCTACGAGTATCGAGCCAGATACAACTGAACCATCGGAACTAACAACAAGAAGAGGTACATCTGAATCAGACACAACCGTTACACCCAGCAGTGGATCAACTGCTTCTACAAGTATCGAGCCAGATACAACTGAACCATCTGAACCAACAACAAGAAGAGGTACATCTGAATCAGACACAACGGTAACACCTAGCAGTGGATCGACTGCTTCTACGAGTATCGAGCCAGATACAACTGAACCATCTGAACCAACAACAAGAAGAGGTACATCTGAATCAGACACAACCGTAACACCAGCAGTGGATCGACTGCTTCTACAAGTATCGAGCCAGATACAACTGAACCATCTGAACCACCAACAAGAAGAGGTACATCTGAATCAGACACAACGGTAACACCTAGCAGTGGATCGACTGCTTCTACGAGTATCGAGCCAGATACAACTGAACCATCTGAACCAACAACACGAAGAGGTACATCTGAATCAGACACAACGGTAACACCTAGCAGTGGATCGACTGCTTCTACGAGTATCGAGCCAGATACAACTGAACCATCGGAACTAACAACAAGAAGAGGTACATCTGAATCAGACACAACCGTTACACCCAGCAGTGGATCAACTGCTTCTACAAGTATCGAGCCAGATACAACTGAACCATCTGAACCAACAACAAGAAGAGGTACATCTGAATCAGACACAACGGTAACACCTAGCAGTGGATCGACTGCTTCTACGAGTATCGAGCCAGATACAACTGAACCATCTGAACCAACAACAAGAAGAGGTACATCTGAATCAGACACAACCGTAACACCCAGCAGTGGATCGACTGCTTCTACAAGTATCGAGCCAGATACAACTGAACCATCTGAACCAACAACAAGAAGAGGTACATCTGAATCAGACACAACGGTAACACCTAGCAGTGGATCGACTGCTTCTACGAGTATCGAGCCAGATACAACTGAACCATCTGAACCAACAACAAGAAGAGGTACATCTGAATCAGACACAACCGTAACACCCAGCAGTGGATCGACTGCTTCTACAAGTATCGAGCCAGATACAACTGAACCATCTGAACCACCAACAAGAAGAGGTACATCTGAATCAGACACAACGGTAACACCTAGCAGTGGATCGACTGCTTCTACGAGTATCGAGCCAGATACAACTGAACCATCGGAACTAACAACAAGAAGAGGTACATCTGAATCAGACACAACCGTTACACCCAGCAGTGGATCAACTGCTTCTACAAGTATCGAGCCAGATACAACTGAACCATCTGAACCAACAACACGAAGAGGTACATCTGAATCAGACACAACGGTAACACCTAGCAGTGGATCGACTGCTTCTACGAGTATCGAGCCAGATACAACTGAACCATCTGAACCAACAACACGAAGAAGTACATCTGAATCAGACACAACGGTAACACCTAGCAGTGGATCGACTGCTTCTACGAGTATCGAGCCAGATACAACTGAACCATCGGAACCAACAACAAGAAGAGGTACATCTGAATCAGACACAACCGTTACACCCAGCAGTGGATCAACTGCTTCTACAAGTATCGAGCCAGATACAACTGAACCATCTGAACCAACAACAAGAAGAGGTACATCTGAATCAGACACAACGATAACACCTAGCAGTGGATCGACTGCTTCTACGAGTATCGAGCCAGATACAACTGAACCATCTGAACCAACAACAAGAAGAGGTACATCTGAATCAGACACAACCGTAACACCCAGCAGTGGATCGACTGCTTCTACAAGTATCGAGCCAGATACAACTGAACCATCTGAACCAACAACAAGAAGAGGTACATCTGAATCAGACACAACGGTAACACCTAGCAGTGGATCGACTGCTTCTACGAGTATCGAGCCAGATACAACTGAACCATCTGAACCAACAACACGAAGAAGTACATCTAAATCAGACACAACGGTAACACCTAGCAGTGGATCGACTGCTTCTACGAGTATCGAGCCAGATAAAACTGAACCATCTGAACCAACAACACGAAGAGGTACATCTGAATCAGACACAACGGTAACAACTAGCAGTGGATTGACTGCTTCTACGAGTATCGAGCCAGATACAACTGAACCATCTGAACCAACAACACGAAGAGGTACATCTGAATCAGACACAACGGTAACACCTAGCAGTGGATCGACTGCTTCTACGAGTATCGAGCCAGATACAACTGAACCATCTGAACCAACAACACGAAGAGGTACATCTGAATCAGAATCAACGGTAACACCTAGCAGTGGATCGACTGCTTCTACGAGTATCGAGCCAGATACAACTGAACCATCTGAACCAACAACACGAAGAAGTACATCTGAATCAGACACAACGGTAACACCTAGCAGTGGATCGACTGCTTCTACGAGTATCGAGCCAGATACAACTGAACCATCTGAACCAACAACACGAAGAAGTACATCTGAATCAGACACAACGGTAACACCTAGCAGTGGATCGACTGCTTCTACGAGTATCGAGCCAGATACAACTGAACCATCTGAACCAACAACTCGAAGAAGTACATCTGAATCAGACACAACGGTAACACCTAGCAGTGGATCGACTGCTTCTACGAGTATCGAGCCAGATACAACTGAACCATCTGAACCAACAACACGAAGAGGTACATCTGAATCAGACACAACGGTAACACCTAGCAGTGGATCGACTGCTTCTACGAGTATCGAGCCAGATACAATTGAACCATCTGAACCAACAACAAGAAGAGGTACATCTGAATCAGACACAACCGTTACACCCAGCAGTGGATCAACTGCTTCTACAAGTATCGAGCCAGATACAACTGAACCATCTGAACCAACAACACGAAGAAGTACATCTGAATCAGACACAACGGTAACACCTAGCAGTGGATCGACTGCTTCTACGAGTATCGAGCCAGATACAACTGAACCATCTGAACCAACAACAAGAAAAGGTACATCTGAATCAGACACAACCGTTACACCCAGCAGTGGATCGACTGCTTCTACAAGTATCGAGCCAGATACAACTGAACCATCTGAACCAACAAGAGGAAGAGGTACATCTGAATCAGACACAACGGTTACACCTAGCAGTGGATCGACTGCTTCTACGAGTATCGAGCCAGATACAACTGAACCATCTGAACCGACAACACGAAGAGGTACATCTGAATCAGACACAACGGTAACACCTAGCATTGGATCGACTGCTTCTACGAGTATGGAGCCAGATACAACTGAACCATCTGAACTAACAACAAGAAGAGGTACATCTGAATCAGACACAACGGTAACACCTAGCAGTGGATCGACTGCTTCTACGAGTATCGAGCCCGATACAACTGAACCATCTGAACCAACAACACGAAGAGGTACATCTGAATCAGACACAACGGTAACACCTAGCAGTGGATCGACTGCTTCTACGAGTATCGAGCCAGATACAACTGAACCATCTGAACCAACAACACGAAGAGGTACATCTGAATCAGACCCAACCGTAACACCTAGCAGTGGATCGACTGCTTCTACGAGTATCGAGCCAGATACAACTGAACCATCTGAACCAACAACACGAAGAGGTACATCTGAATCAGACACAACGGTAACACCTAGCAGTGGATCGACTGCTTCTACGAGTATCGAGCCAGATACAACTGAACCATCTGAACCAACAACACGAAGAGGTTCATCTGAATCAGACACAACGGTAACACCTAGCAGTGGATCGAGTGCTTCTACGAGTATCGAGCCAGATACAACTGAACCATCTGAACCAACAACACGAAGAAGTACATCTGAATCAGACACAACGGTAACACCTAGCAGTGGATCGACTGTTTCTACGAGTATCGAGCCAGATATAACTGAACCATCTAAACCAACAACACGAAGAGGTACATCTGAATCAGACACAACGGTAACACCTAGCAGTGGATCGACTGCTTCTACGAGTATCGAACCAGATACAACTGAACCATCTGAACCAACAACAAGAAGAGGTACATCTGAATCAGACACAACCGTAACACCTAGCAGTGGATCGACTGCTTCTACGAGTATCGAGCCAGATACAACTGAACCATCTGAACCAACAACACGAAGAGGTACATCTGAATCAGACACAACCGTGACACCTAACAGTGGATCGACTGCTTCTACGAGTATCGAGCCAGATACAAC
Organism: Hippodamia convergens; assembly: GCA_038502775.1. Classification (NCBI taxonomy): domain Eukaryota; kingdom Metazoa; phylum Arthropoda; class Insecta; order Coleoptera; family Coccinellidae; genus Hippodamia; species Hippodamia convergens. The sequence goes on along the minus strand of CM076609.1, from coordinate 71,531,490 downwards.
TGAACCATCTGAACCAACAACACGAAGAGGTACATCTGAATCAGACACAACGGTAACACCTAGCAGTGGATCGACTGCTTCTACAAGTACCGAGCCAGATACAACTGAACCATCTGAGCCAACAACACGAAGAGGTACATCTGAATCAGACACAACGGTAACACCTAGCAGTGGATCGACTGCTTCTACAAGTATCGAACCAGATACAACTGAACCATCTGAGCCAACAACAAGAAGAGGTACATCTGAATCAGACACAACTATAACACCTAGCAGTGGATCGACTGCATCCACGAGTATCGAGACAGATACAACTGAACCATCTGAGCTAACAACAAGAAGAGGTACATCTGAATCAGACACAACCGTAACACCTAGCAGTGGATCGACTGCTTCTACGAGTATCGAGCCAGATACAACTGAACCATCTGAGCCAACAACAAGAAGAGGTACATCTGAATCAGACACTACCGTAACACCTAGCAGTGGATCGACTGCTTCTACGAGTATCGAGCCAGATACAACTGAACCATCTGAGCCAACAACAAGAAGAGGTACATCTGAATCAGACACAACCGTAACACCTAGCAGTGGATCGACTGCTTCTACGAGTATCGAGCCAGATACAACTGAACCATCTGAGCCAACAACAAGAAGAGGTACATCTGAATCAGACACAACCGTAACACCTAGCAGTGGATCGACTGCTTCTACGAGTATCGAGCCAGATACAACTGAACCATCTGAACCAACAACAAGAAGAGGTACATCTGAATCAGACACAACCGTAACACCTAGCAGTGGATCGACTGCTTCTACGAGTATCGAGCCAGATACAACTGAACCATCTGAACCAACAACACGAAGAGGTACATCTGAATCAGACACAACCGTAACACCTAGCAGTGGATCGACTGCTTCTACAAGTACCGAGCCAGATACAACTGAACCATCTGAGCCAACAACACGAAGAGGTACATCTGAATCAGACACAACGGTAACACCTAGCAGTGGATCGACTGCTTCTACAAGTATCGAACCAGATACAACTGAACCATCTGAGCCAACAACACGAAGAGGTACATCTGAATCAGACACAACGGTAACACCTAGCAGTGGATCGACTGCTTCTACAAGTATCGAACCAGATACAACTGAACCATCTGAGCCAACAACACGAAGAGGTACATCTGAATCAGACACAACGGTAACACCTAGCAGTGGATCGACTGCTTCTACAAGTACCGAGCCAGATACAACTGAACCATCTGAGCCAACAACACGAAGAGGTACATCTGAATCAGACACAACGGTAACACCTAGCAGTGGATCGACTGCTTCTACAAGTATCGAACCAGATACAACTGAACCATCTGAGCCAACAACAAGAAGAGGTACATCTGAATCAGACACAACTATAACACCTAGCAGTGGATCGACTGCATCCACGAGTATCGAGACAGATACAACTGAACCATCTGAGCTAACAACAAGAAGAGGTACATCTGAATCAGACACAACCGTAACACCTAGCAGTGGATCGACTGCTTCTACGAGTATCGAGCCAGATACAACTGAATCATCTGAGCCAACAACAAGAAGAGGTACATCTGAATCAGACACAACCGTAACACCTAGCAGTGGATCGACTGCTTCTACGAGTATCGAGCCAGATACAACTGAACCATCTGAACCAACAACAAGAAGAGGTACATCTGAATCAGACACAACCGTAACACCTAGCAGTGGATCGACTGCTTCTACGAGTATCGAGCCAGATACAACTGAATCATCTGAGCCAACAACAAGAAGAGGTACATCTGAATCAGACACAACCGTAACACCTAGCAGTGGATCGACTGCTTCTACGAGTATCGAGCCAGATACAACTGAATCATCTGAGCCAACAACAAGAAGAGGTACATCTGAATCAGACACAACGGTAACACCTAGCAGTGGATCGACTGCTTCTACGAGTATCGAGCCAGATACAACTGAACCATCTGAACCAACAACAAGAAGAGGTACATCTGAATCAGACACAACCGTAACACCTAGCAGTGGATCGACTGCTTCTACGAGTATCGAGCCAGATACAACTGAATCATCTGAGCCAACAACAAGAAGAGGTACATCTGAATCAGACACAACCGTAACACCTAGCAGTGGATCGACTGCATCCACGAGTATCGAGTCAGATACAACAGAACCATCTGAGCCAACAACACGAAGAGGTACATCTGAATCAGACACAACGGTAACACCTAGCAGTGGATCGACTGCTTCTACAAGTATCGAACCAGATACAACTGAACCATCTGAGCCAACAACACGAAGAGGTACATCTGAATCAGACACAACGGTAACACCTAGCAGTGGATCGACTGCTTCTACAAGTATCGAACCAGATACAACTGAACCATCTGAACCAACAACACGAAGAGGTACATCTGAATCAGACACAACCGTAACACCTAGCAGTGGATCGACTGCTTCTACAAGTACCGAGCCAGATACAACTGAACCATCTGAGCCAACAACACGAAGAGGTACATCTGAATCAGACACAACGGTAACACCTAGCAGTGGATCGACTGCTTCTACAAGTATCGAACCAGATACAACTGAACCATCTGAGCCAACAACACGAAGAGGTACATCTGAATCAGACACAACGGTAACACCTAGCAGTGGATCGACTGCTTCTACAAGTATCGAACCAGATACAACTGAACCATCTGAGCCAACAACACGAAGAGGTACATCTGAATCAGACACAACGGTAACACCTAGCAGTGGATCGACTGCTTCTACAAGTACCGAGCCAGATACAACTGAACCATCTGAGCCAACAACACGAAGAGGTACATCTGAATCAGACACAACGGTAACACCTAGCAGTGGATCGACTGCTTCTACAAGTATCGAACCAGATACAACTGAACCATCTGAGCCAACAACAAGAAGAGGTACATCTGAATCAGACACAACTATAACACCTAGCAGTGGATCGACTGCATCCACGAGTATCGAGACAGATACAACTGAACCATCTGAGCTAACAACAAGAAGAGGTACATCTGAATCAGACACAACCGTAACACCTAGCAGTGGATCGACTGCTTCTACGAGTATCGAGCCAGATACAACTGAATCATCTGAGCCAACAACAAGAAGAGGTACATCTGAATCAGACACAACCGTAACACCTAGCAGTGGATCGACTGCTTCTACGAGTATCGAGCCAGATACAACTGAACCATCTGAACCAACAACAAGAAGAGGTACATCTGAATCAGACACAACCGTAACACCTAGCAGTGGATCGACTGCTTCTACGAGTATCGAGCCAGATACAACTGAATCATCTGAGCCAACAACAAGAAGAGGTACATCTGAATCAGACACAACCGTAACACCTAGCAGTGGATCGACTGCTTCTACGAGTATCGAGCCAGATACAACTGAATCATCTGAGCCAACAACAAGAAGAGGTACATCTGAATCAGACACAACCGTAACACCTAGCAGTGGATCGACTGCTTCTACGAGTATCGAGCCAGATACAACTGAACCATCTGAACCAACAACAAGAAGAGGTACATCTGAATCAGACACAACCGTAACACCTAGCAGTGGATCGACTGCTTCTACGAGTATCGAGCCAGATACAACTGAATCATCTGAGCCAACAACAAGAAGAGGTACATCTGAATCAGACACAACCGTAACACCTAGCAGTGGATCGACTGCTTCTACGAGTATCGAGCCAGATACAACTGAACCATCTGAACCAACAACAAGAAGAGGTACATCTGAATCAGACACAACCGTAACACCTAGCAGTGGATCGACTGCTTCTACGAGTATCGAGCCAGATACAACTGAATCATCTGAGCCAACAACAAGAAGAGGTACATCTGAATCAGACACAACCGTAACACCTAGCAGTGGATCGACTGCATCCACGAGTATCGAGTCAGATACAACAGAACCATCTGAGCCAACAACACGAAGAGGTACATCTGAATCAGATACAACGGTAACACCTAGCAGTGGATCGACTGCTTCTACGAGTATCGAGCCAGATACAACTGAACCATCTGAACCAACAACACGAAGAAGTACATCTGAATCAGACACAACGGTAACACCTAGCAGTGGATCGACTGCTTCTACGAGTATCGAGCCAGATACAACTGAACCATCTGAACCAACAACACGAAGAAGTACATCTGAATCAGACACAACGGTAACACCTAGCAGTGGATCGACTGCTTCTACGAGTATCGAGCCAGATACAACTGAACCATCTGAACCAACAACTCGAAGAAGTACATCTGAATCAGACACAACGGTAACACCTAGCAGTGGATCGACTGCTTCTACGAGTATCGAGCCAGATACAACTGAACCATCTGAACCAACAACAAGAAGAGGTACATCTGAAGCAGACACAACGGTAACACCTAGCAGTGGATCGACTGCTTCTACGAGTATCGAGCCAGATACAACTGAACCATCTGAGCCAACAACAAGAAGAGGTACATCTGAATCAGACACAACCGTAACACCTAGCAGTGGATCGACTGCTTCTACGAGTATCGAGCCAGATACAACTGAATCATCTGAGCCAACAACAAGAAGAGGTACATCTGAATCAGACACAACCGTAACACCTAGCAGTGGATCGACTGCTTCTACGAGTATCGAGCCAGATACAACTGAACCATCTGAGCCAACAACAAGAAGAGGTACATCTGAATCAGACACAACGGTAACACCTAGCAGTGGATCGACTGCATCCACGAGTATCGAGCCAGATACAACAGAACCATCTGAGCCAACAACACGAAGAGGTACATCTGAATCAGACACAACGGTAACACCTAGCAGTGGATCGACTGCATCCACGAGTATCGAGCCAGATACAACAGAACCATCTGAGCCAACAACACGAAGAGGTACATCTGAATCAGACACAACCGTAACACCTAGCAGTGGATCGACTGCTTCTACGAGTATCGAGCCAGATACAACTGAATCATCTGAGCCAACAACAAGAAGAGGTACATCTGAATCAGACACAACCGTAACACCTAGCAGTGGATCGACTGCTTCTACGAGTATCGAGCCAGATACAACTGAACCATCTGAGCCAACAACAAGAAGAGGTACATCTGAATCAGACACAACGGTAACACCTAGCAGTGGATCGACTGCATCCACGAGTATCGAGCCAGATACAACAGAACCATCTGAGCCAACAACAAGAAGAGGTACATCTGAATCAGACACAACCGTAACACCTAGCAGTGGATCGACTGCTTCTACGAGTATCGAGCCAGATACAACTGAATCATCTGAGCCAACAACAAGAAGAGGTACATCTGAATCAGACACAACCGTAACACCTAGCAGTGGATCGACTGCTTCTACGAGTATCGAGCCAGATACAACTGAATCATCTGAGCCGACAACAAGAAGAGGTACATCTGAATCAGACACAACCGTAACACCTAGCAGTGGATCGACTGCATCCACGAGTATCGAGTCAGATACAACAGAACCATCTGAGCCAACAACACGAAGAGGTACATCTGAATCAGACACAACGGTAACACCTAGCAGTGGATCGACTGCTTCTACGAGTATCGAGCCAGATACAACTGAACCATCTGAACCAACAACACGAAGAAGTACATCTGAATCAGACACAACGGTAACACCTAGCAGTGGATCGACTGCTTCTACGAGTATCGAGCCAGATACAACTGAACCATCTGAACCAACAACACGAAGAAGTACATCTGAATCAGACACAACGGTAACACCTAGCAGTGGATCGACTGCTTCTACGAGTATCGAGCCAGATACAACTGAACCATCTGAACCAACAACTCGAAGAAGTACATCTGAATCAGACACAACGGTAACACCTAGCAGTGGATCGACTGCTTCTACGAGTATCGAGCCAGATACAACTGAACCATCTGAACCAACAACAAGAAGAGGTACATCTGAAGCAGACACAACGGTAACACCTAGCAGTGGATCGACTGCTTCTACGAGTATCGAGCCAGATACAACTGAACCATCTGAGCCAACAACAAGAAGAGGTACATCTGAATCAGACACAACCGTAACACCTAGCAGTGGATCGACTGCTTCTACGAGTATCGAGCCAGATACAACTGAATCATCTGAGCCAACAACAAGAAGAGGTACATCTGAATCAGACACAACCGTAACACCTAGCAGTGGATCGACTGCTTCTACGAGTATCGAGCCAGATACAACTGAACCATCTGAGCCAACAACAAGAAGAGGTACATCTGAATCAGACACAACGGTAACACCTAGCAGTGGATCGACTGCTTCTACGAGTATCGAGCCAGATACAACTGAACCATCTGAACCAACAACAAGAAGAGGTACATCTGAAGCAGACACAACGGTAACACCTAGCAGTGGATCGACTGCTTCTACGAGTATCGAGCCAGATACAACTGAACCATCTGAGCCAACAACAAGAAGAGGTACATCTGAATCAGACACAACCGTAACACCTAGCAGTGGATCGACTGCTTCTACGAGTATCGAGCCAGATACAACTGAACCATCTGAGCCAACAACAAGAAGAGGTACATCTGAATCAGACACAACGGTAACACCTAGCAGTGGATCGACTGCATCCACGAGTATCGAGCCAGATACAACAGAACCATCTGAGCCAACAACACGAAGAGGTACATCTGAATCAGACACAACCGTAACACCTAGCAGTGGATCGACTGCTTCTACGAGTATCGAGCCAGATACAACTGAATCATCTGAGCCAACAACAAGAAGAGGTACATCTGAATCAGACACAACCGTAACACCTAGCAGTGGATCGACTGCTTCTACGAGTATCGAGCCAGATACAACTGAACCATCTGAGCCAACAACAAGAAGAGGTACATCTGAATCAGACACAACGGTAACACCTAGCAGTGGATCGACTGCATCCACGAGTATCGAGCCAGATACAACAGAACCATCTGAGCCAACAACACGAAGAGGTACATCTGAATCAGACACAACGGTAACACCTAGCAGTGGATCGACTGCTTCTACGAGTATCGAGCCAGATACAACTGAACCATCTGAACCAACAACACGAAGAAGTACATCTGAATCAGACACAACGGTAACACCTAGCAGTGGATCGACTGCTTCTACGAGTATCGAGCCAGATACAACTGAACCATCTGAACCAACAACACGAAGAAGTACATCTGAATCAGACACAACGGTAACACCTAGCAGTGGATCGACTGCTTTTACGAGTATCGAGCCAGATACAACTGAACCATCTGAACCAACAACTCGAAGAAGTACATCTGAATCAGACACAACGGTAACACCTAGCAGTGGATCGACTGCTTCTACGAGTATCGAGCCAGATACAACTGAACCATCTGAACCAACAACAAGAAGAGGTACATCTGAAGCAGACACAACGGTAACACCTAGCAGTGGATCGACTGCTTCTACGAGTATCGAGCCAGATACAACTGAACCATCTGAACCAACAACACGAAGAGGTACATCTGAATCAGACACAACGGTAACACCTAGCAGTGGATCGACTGCTTCTACGAGTATCGAGCCAGATACAACTGAACCATCTGAACCAACAACAAGAAGAGGTACATCTGAAGCAGACACAACGGTAACACCTAGCAGTGGATCGACTGCTTCTACGAGTATCGAGCCAGATACAACTGAACCATCTGAGCCAACAACAAGAAGAGGTACATCTGAATCAGACACAACCGTAACACCTAGCAGTGGATCGACTGCTTCTACGAGTATCGAGCCAGATACAACTGAATCATCTGAGCCAACAACAAGAAGAGGTACATCTGAATCAGACACAACCGTAACACCTAGCAGTGGATCGACTGCTTCTACGAGTATCGAGCCAGATACAACTGAACCATCTGAGCCAACAACAAGAAGAGGTACATCTGAATCAGACACAACGGTAACACCTAGCAGTGGATCGACTGCTTCTACGAGTATCGAGCCAGATACAACTGAACCATCTGAACCAACAACAAGAAGAGGTACATCTGAAGCAGACACAACGGTAACACCTAGCAGTGGATCGACTGCTTCTACGAGTATCGAGCCAGATACAACTGAACCATCTGAGCCAACAACAAGAAGAGGTACATCTGAATCAGACACAACCGTAACACCTAGCAGTGGATCGACTGCTTCTACGAGTATCGAGCCAGATACAACTGAACCATCTGAGCCAACAACAAGAAGAGGTACATCTGAATCAGACACAACGGTAACACCTAGCAGTGGATCGACTGCATCCACGAGTATCGAGCCAGATACAACAGAACCATCTGAGCCAACAACACGAAGAGGTACATCTGAATCAGACACAACGGTAACACCTAGCAGTGGATCGACTGCATCCACGAGTATCGAGCCAGATACAACAGAACCATCTGAGCCAACAACACGAAGAGGTACATCTGAATCAGACACAACCGTAACACCTAGCAGTGGATCGACTGCTTCTACGAGTATCGAGCCAGATACAACTGAATCATCTGAGCCAACAACAAGAAGAGGTACATCTGAATCAGACACAACCGTAACACCTAGCAGTGGATCGACTGCTTCTACGAGTATCGAGCCAGATACAACTGAACCATCTGAGCCAACAACAAGAAGAGGTACATCTGAATCAGACACAACGGTAACACCTAGCAGTGGATCGACTGCATCCACGAGTATCGAGCCAGATACAACAGAACCATCTGAGCCAACAACACGAAGAGGTACATCTGAATCAGACACAACGGTAACACCTAGCAGTGGATCGACTGCTTCTACGAGTATCGAGCCAGATACAACTGAACCATCTGAACCAACAACACGAAGAAGTACATCTGAATCAGACACAACGGTAACACCTAGCAGTGGATCGACTGCTTCTACGAGTATCGAGCCAGATACAACTGAACCATCTGAACCAACAACACGAAGAAGTACATCTGAATCAGACACAACGGTAACACCTAGCAGTGGATCGACTGCTTCTACGAGTATCGAGCCAGATACAACTGAACCATCTGAACCAACAACAAGAAGAGGTACATCTGAAGCAGACACAACGGTAACACCTAGCAGTGGATCGACTGCTTCTACGAGTATCGAGCCAGATACAACTGAACCATCTGAACCAACAACACGAAGAGGTACATCTGAATCAGACACAACGGTAACACCTAGCAGTGGATCGACTGCTTCTACGGATATCCAGCCAGATACAACTGAACCATCTGAACCAACAACACGAAGAGGTACATCTGAATCAGACACAACGGTAACACCTAGCAGTGGATCGACTGCTTCTATGAGTATCGAGCCAGATACAACTGAGCCATCTGAACCAACAACACGAAGAAGTACATCTGAATCAGACACAACGGTAACACCTAGCAGTGGATCGACTGCTTCTACGAGTATCGAGCCAGATACAACTGAACCATCTGAACCAACAACAAGAAGAGGTACATCTGAATCAGACACAACCGTAACACCTAGCAGTGGATCGACTGCTTCTACGAGTATCGAGCCAGATACAACTGAACCATCTGAGCCAACAACAAGAAGAGGTACATCTGAATCAGACACAACCGTAACACCTAGCAGTGGATCGACTGCTTCTACGAGTATCGAGCCAGATACAACTGAACCATCTGAGCCAACAACAAGAAGAGGTACATCTGAATCAGACACAACCGTAACACCTAGCAGTGGATCGACTGCTTCTACGAGTATCGAGCCAGATACAACTGAACCATCTGAACCAACAACACGAAGAAGTACATCTGAATCAGACACAACGGTAACACCTAGCAGTGGATCGACTGCTTCTACGAGTATCGAGCCAGATACAACTGAACCATCTGAACCAACAACACGAAGAAGTACATCTGCGCCAGATACAACAGAAATAACGACTCTTGGTACCACAGAGGATAGTCGTCATTCAACATTTGCTCCATCATTTAATTGCGAAAACGTAGGAAAATATCCTGATCCTTCATCTTGCACAAAGTTCCACGTCTGTGTCAATGCGATATTTGGATTGGTGGACGTTCCTTATGAATGCCCTGAGGGAACTCAATACGACAGTGTGAACGAAGAGTGTACAATTGATCCTGTTCAATGTCCTTGGGAACCTCCGCTCGTTTGCAAAAAGGCCGGCATTTACAAGAATCCCTACTATTGCGGAAGATACTACAGATGCACGTGGCGCTATGTGAACAACCGTTACGATATCAAGCAATTCAGATGTCCCGACTTCACTGAGTTCAGCGAGGAGATTGGCAAGTGTATCAAGTCAGAGACGTGCCAGCAGAACAATACAGATTTCAGGTGCGTCCAATCCGGTAAATTTCCTGTTCCAGAAAACTGCAAGGAGTATTACGAGTGTTCGAAGGGCGCAGATGGATTTGTGGAGAGGAGAAAATCTTGTGAACTCTACCAATTATTCGATAGAAATCTTGGGCGATGTCGTAACGAGTGTTTGGTGAAGTGTCCCATAGAAGACTACGAAACTGAGATTAAGGAGGGAGAGGTCTTCTTGAAAGAACTGCTAAGTAACTGAATATATGTTCATTCATTAAATTAAAACCAGTTTATTGCATTTTATTATTCACCTGCTTCAATCCTATCAATGAAAATTCCAATGGTTTCCCAAATTTTGAAGAAAAACACGAAGAAGAAGATGAGTATACGACCACAGAACACATAGATCTTTTCGGCTTTGAGATAAATGTTAGCTGTTAGTTGATCATATTTGATCTGTGTTATGGCACTTGTGTCAGCTGCCAGATGAGGTTGACACTATAAGTGCAAAAAACATGTTTTACTCAATTTTGCATGGCTCAAAAATGCAAAATTCAATGCAATGCATGCTTAAGACTGGCGATGATAGCACTGATAATAACAGCAGTAATTTTGGGTGTACCCAGTGCCATAAGGATATACAGCAAAAATAAGACCTATTCCTTGATTTATCTTTCAATTCTCAGCGCCTGTTCGCTTCTAGGACTTATAGGGCTTAGTTGTAAGGTATTGAGGGCTGTGATTATTGTGTTTTGTGTCATTTTAGCCTTATCTTTAGTGATGGACTCGGCAGTTTTGGCCGCTAATCTCTGTATAATAGATACTCCTAAGATTGTACGTAATCCTAGCAAACTTAGAGGAAAACCTGGCGCAGTCGTGAGAGGTAACGAAGCTGGCGCCACAGAATGCTGTCTTTTTGGGGACACCTACGATGATACCACAGGGAAGTGGACTAGTACTGTAATCGATGAATGCTGCTCAAAAACACAGGCGTTTCATACTATGAAATCGAAAATATGCAAGATAAAAGGTTTTGGAGAATTCGAATATCGATGTCCAGCTTTTAAAAACGGAGATAATTATCCTCCTGAAAAATGTAGGTTTCTGAAAGCAAGTGGAGGATTAAAACTAGTTGTTGATCTTGTATTGTTCATTCTTGCAATACTATTTTTGATTAGGACTCAAAAATTGATGAAAAAATAATTAAATCTGTTGTTTTATTTCGTAACTCTTTCAAAAAAATTTAAAAATATGAGGATCCCCTTATTCTTGGTAAATTACTACCGTACTCGCAGAATAATGTAGGTATTATTTGATGGGTCAAAGTTCATCACATAATCACACAAGGGCTTCTCTGTATAGTGGAAAAGAAATGCAATTTTCTCGATAATATGTAGTTTTTAAAAACACCCAAAAACTGGCATGTGTCGATGGTAAGAAGCCGAGCACCTTAAAAACAATAGAAGAAGATAATCAAATATTCTGTGGTTTCAACTTTCAACATTTGAAAAGTGATTCTATTCTTTTCTGTGGTATAACGGTTGACCGTACTTTTTACTCTTGTGTTTACTCAATATTTTGTATTAAAACTGCTCAAATGGAGAATTCGAATTCCTCCTCGTTTTGCAAATTTCAAAGAAACGTTCCAGCCACTAGCTCGAACACCAGTACACATTCTCGGGCCTCTGAGCCATGCAGAAGAAAACTAAACTACAACACAGAAAATTTAAACGAACAAAATGAAAGTAAGTCTGAAGATAAAAGTGTTTTGTCAAGGATATCTTTGAGTGATACTAGAAAAGTTTTGAGAAACGGACTAGATAAGATCAATAAGACTTTCAATAATGTCAGAACTTCAGTTGGATCTTTTACTCAGGTACGATTTGAATGTTTATTATGTGTTGTTTTCATATTGACACCTGCATGCTGTTTCAGATGTTCAAGGTGTCAACGAAAAGACGTCAGATTCTGGAGGAGGGTCCTTTGACACCAAGCTGTATGTCCCCTGATTCTAGAGCTCAAAAAGTTTTAGGAAGAACACCTACAAAATTGTACAGTCCGTTTGGTATAGAGAGTCCTTATAAACCAACAACTTATGACAAAGAAAATATTCCCAGTTCATATAGAACGGTAGGTTGAATTGCTATTAGCACGCATATTTTTCTTTCCTTTAACTTTCTGAATATGGTGAACTTCACGTGATAATGATTCTTCAGAGTAAACAAGATACAAATGCCTTAATACATTGGAATTTCTGATATTTTAAACGACAATATTTTCAACTTATACTACAATTGACCGATTCGATGAATATTTTGATTTCTAGGAAAGACTTGCCAAAAGAAATGGAACAGCTGAAAGAATTTAAAGAATATATAGTTAGGTTTAACTATTTATTTACTATCGTTTACAGTATTAACTTTTGAGTGTAAATTATTATATTTTTTTCACAAATAAATTTTATTCTTTATAAGCGCTATTGTATTTGAATCACACACCTTATTTGAATTTATTGGGCATAATGATAATAGTATATACTGATAATGTGATTCGAACTCGTTAAAAGGGAATGTAAAAAATAATCAGATTTATAGTTAGTTCATTTTTATTTCATACGTATTCCAAATGTTAAAAACAAAAATCAATCTTCTCAGGATTTGTTTCATCATAATAAACAACTACAATCATGAATAGTAGTAAAAAAATTGCCACTAATCCATAGGCACACCACAGTAGAGATTGCGTAACACGCATGTGATTTTCCTGTGAAAAAAAAACAGTCAGTTTTGAAGAATTTCAAAGTGAAATTACACCTGAAATTTGAGAATCAAACTTAACAAACTACTTAATTTGTTGCAGAATAGAGAATTGTGATTAATATAAAAATTACCTCAGTTAAGTATAAGGTGAAATTTTGAGTATTTTCTTTTCGATCAAAATCGAAATTTACCCTTGTTCCATTATTGCAGAAGCTCCCATAAGAGTTTGGTTTTTTTGTCTGAAGAACAGCTGCTGAAGGCTAAAAACAACCCAGATTACTTGACTTTTCTGCTAACAAATTTAAGTTATTTTCTCACCTGATAGTTGTAATTTGACACACATGGAGTTGCAAGAAAATTTTGCAAAACTTTACGTTTTCCAAATATCCTAACGCACACACTATTCTCATCAATTTTGTCCGATAAATTAAAACCTATTTCTAAATATTTGGCATCTGAGTTATTAGAGCAACTCCACCTGAAATCTAAAACGGCAACGTAACGACTATTCCAGAACTCAAATAGTAATAGAGACCTCACCTTCTAAACTAATTAATCCATGAACTTGAGTAATATTTGGACTTAAGCTATTCAAATCCTTCATAGGAACTAAAGCTGGTATATTGATTTGGTCGTTTTCATTTGTTTCTCTTTTCATCACTCTTTTGTTATTGTTTTGGTTATCACTTGGTTTGATACAAACCTTCAAATCGTTCATGAATGATTTCAATTGATAAGTATCCTGTAACGAAAACAATTACTTTAATTTCTAGAAGAACTAATTGAAACAGTCAATAATAAAGTATAACTATACCCTAGAGTGTAACTTACGAAAATTTTTGTGGGAGGTTGCTAATTAATCAAAATAAAAATCCAGAATCCAGTCTACTTACCATAAGGATATCAGTATTGAGTAGATTGTGCTGTTTGGCATGAATAGCCAAACTTAATGTTGCCACTATCATACATATTATAAAAAGTAGTATCAAAGCTGCTGGAGGATTGGCTCTTACAAAATTCACAAAATTCTTTGGTGATGCCCCACTCATTTTTGCTGAGAAATATATCACATTTTCTTCACGAACTATTACGTTTTTATTGGTTCTGATACGAAACCATGAAAGGGACAGGAAGACATCAATGATCTGAAGAAATTCGTGATTTTACGTAGTCGATTTACAAACAATATTCGACGAGGGTTTATAACTTACGATTATAAGGCAATGTTAATGATGATAATAACATGTTATTCATCTAATTATGAAGTGGTATTTCTATATCTGTAAATTTCCAGAATTTATTATTACTTCTTGCAAGCACTTAGGCAACCGATCATACAATTTTTTATTTATGCATACAATCACAGAACACAATATCCATAGAGAAATAACAAATATTTGTCTATGATGATCATACTCTGTGCACCCTGTGTACATGAGGTGAGTAGAGATATTCTGTGTTTCCCCATAGACTACTCAAAATTATTAGTGTTTGTTTTCCACAGAATATAATTTTTCCATCCGTCATAAAACACCGTGTCATTTATTCTTCGATTTCGTCAAATTTTCGTGTAGGTACAGATGGAGAAAACAAGAAAAACTCTGGCGGAATCCTTTTGGGATGGATCACTCCGAATTGGAATTTACGTGAAATAAGGTAGACAAAAAGAATGCAAAAATATAATTTTAAACTAACATCAAAACAACAACAACCAGAAGAAACCGAGAGTCACTTTTTCTTCGATTTGTTCAGACTAAACTCAGAATCTAGCCGCTTCAGCTTCTTCTTTCTTCTAGCCGTATGCGGCCTTCTTCTAGGGGAAATCTTCTTCTTCGCATTTTCTTCTTTCTTGCCTCCCACGGCAGGAGAAGTATGAATTTCAGCGTGAACAATTTTCTCTGGATTTACGCAGTCTCCGGCAGCACTTCTGTGGACGCTTTGCCCTTGCGTATTCACGGTTAGGGGTTCCGTTATGGTCTCGTATAGGAGTTTGTTCGCGGTCAGCCTTTTTTCCATCTCTTCGTTGTAGGAAGCTGGGTATCGTTCAGATTCCAGGATGCCCATGTCCTTTACTATCTCCTCCAACGGAACCATTGGTGATTTTATAACGTTTGGAGGCTTGGAGCTGAAATAGTTATGGTGTAGGAGTTTGGTCTCTCTCACTCTAAAAAGAATTATGTTTGTAGTAGGGGAGCCCAAGCGGCCATATATATGGCCGCCTGTCCAGGATAAACTATCAGATTAGTAAAAAAAACTGATCATTTGACCTTCTCGAGCGCCTCAGATTAAGGCAGGGTGAGTTAATTCCATGCTCAAAAGTGTATATACCAATAATCTGACAATTTGAGGCAATGCAAGGCTACAAACCAATCCAGGATAACGAAAAACAAATAATCTGACGATTTCCACTAGCTGAAGTATCGGAAATTCTTCGCGAAAGTTCAGTGCATGCATCTGCATAATGCCTATATTAACCGCTCCGCGTTTGCACTCCTCTTTCCCTTCGTTTATGACACAAATAGAACCAAACGTTCTGGCTTATCTTGAGTTAGGCGAATAAAATTTATGAATATTCACTATGAGTGAAATTAATACGACGTGTGTTTTTTTTGTGGTGAAATTACCTTGCCGAAAACAATTAAATTCACATCAGAAACTTAAGAAAAAGTATACGCAATCTTGGAATATCGTCAGAGTAAACCGGTTCCTCGAAAATCCCGAACAAAATACGATAATCTTCTAATAGAATTTATCATAGAATCTTATAATCTCATAATAGAATCTTCTATAGAATTTTCATTAAATGAAGTATACTGCTCCACAAGATTTAGGGATATCGTATCCAATCGTTTTGAAAAGTATGTAATCTTCGAGAAAACCGCTGTAATAGTATATTCTAAAACGAGTTGCAGAATGAGCTCCTATTCCAACACGAATGCGAAGTTCGAAAACGAGCGACGAAGGAGCGAGTTTTCGATAGCATGAGTGTTGGAAATGCCTTCTGCAACGAGTATTAGACGATATTTTCTCTATTTCAGTGAAGTTTTGTGGAAAACTCTCGAAATTCAATTAAAAATTCAGATTAGTGACTTTTGTATTGTGTCATGGCAATTGGTGTCACTAACTAATTTTGACAGATTGCGGAATTTGAATTGATTTGATTCGAAAATTGAGTGGATCGAAGGTCAGTACTGACAACCACAAAACGAAAAATATAACTGAAAACAATGCTGTAATGAGTTTCATTACAGCACTACTTTTAGTACTGTAATGAACTCATTACGATACTGAAATAGAGAAAACCATTTAAAACTCAATAACAACTTGAATCGATCCGATAAAAATCAGTATGAGACATTTCGTCAATCTTGTCGCCTTTTTTCTGAAGTTTGTTTTTATTTTGAAATGGAGTCAGTTTATCAACGGCTTCGATTTGAAACGAGTTTTTTGAAAATGCCAAGACGTAAATTAACAAACGCTGAGGCTAATAGGGCTATCGGAATGCTACAGGGTGGCCTAACTCAGGTTGTTGTAGCGGAAAGGCTCCGAGTCAGCCAAAGTGTGATATCTCGACTTTGGAATAGGTTCAGGGAGACAAGTTCCGTGTTGGAAAGACCAAGGCTTGGTGGGCGACGAAGAACAACACCTGCTCAGGATCGTTTCCTCACCGCTTTGGCGAGAAGAAAGCCTACATCTACGTGTAGAATACTACGGAATTCTCTTCAAAATGCAGATGGGGTCCAAGTTTCCATCGAAACCATCAGACGACGTTTGAGAGAGGTGAATCTAGGTTCTAGACGTCCATTAAGAGGAGTTCCATTAACACGTGACCATAAGCGTCAAAGACTGGAATGCGCAAGGCAACATATACATTGAATTATCAAAGGCGTAGTGTCGTTTTCACTGAATAATCCAGATATGGACGATTTTCAGATTCTCGAAGAATAAGGTCATGGACAATCCCACGCATACCCCGTAATCGTCGCTATGTCCAAGAAGTCCATCCATTCCGAGGGGGTAGTGTTATGGTATGGGCCGGGATATGTTTCAACGGGCGCACAGATCTACACATTTGTCCTGAGAATATGACCGCCTTACACTTTAGGCAGCATATCATTGACAATGTTTTGTCAAATTTTCACGCTGCTTTTGGTGAAACTCTTCAATTTCTAGACGATAACGCTAGACATCACCGTGCAGCCATAGTTGAGAATGCGCGCGAGGAGCTTGGTATTCCACATTCACCAATACCTTCGCACTCACCAGAATTGAATTGCATAGAACATGCATGGGGTATGCTCCAAAGAAGATTAGATAATCATCAACCTACCCCAGAATCCTTAAATGATCTAAGAGAGCTTCTGCCCCGTTCATGGAACCAAATTCCTCAAGAAATGTTCGACAACCTCGAGTGTAGTATACAAAGAAAATGTCAAGCATTGATACCCGTGGAGCCATACATTGTATTGACAGTCTTAAAATGCTTGAATTCTCTGGGAATAAAATTTCGTTATTTTACACGATTTTTCTTAACCACATACGCTACAGACCTAGAGGCTAAAATTAATTTTATTTCCTTCAACTTGAAATCATAATAATATGAATTTTCATCACAAAATCTCAGTTAAACTATATTTTTTTGCAATTTAAGTCAATATCCCTAACTCATGTGGAGCAGTTATATAACGCACAGTGATGATTTAAAATTGTTAGATTAAGCGAATCCCTCAAGGTAATCGTCAGATGAAGATACATTACATCTAGGACATGAAGATGAACCATATGTCCCCCCCAACGATGAAAAGGTATACATTTTATAACATTTTTTCTTTTTATCTAAGATTTGCAACCAAATAGGTCTTTATGACGCTCGAGTAAATCCCAATTGAGCATCATGGGCTCCCCTACTATAGCACAGGATTAATAAATTCAACAGTTGTTGCACATTACAGGAGATATATGCAAAACCTGTTATTGTATTTTGGGAATGTTTCTTGCAAACTAACTGAAAGAGATAATTATTCTCCTCCGCCTTCCTCAGCACTGTTATTATTTCTTACTCAATACTCTCAGAATAGTATATTCTAAAACAAGTTGCAGAATGAGCTCCTATTCCAACACGAAAACGAGCGACGAAGGAGCGAGTTTTCGAAAGCATGAGTGTTGGAATTGTCTTCTGCAACGAGTATTAAACGATATTTTCTCTGTTTCAGTCAAGTTTAGTGAAATACCCTTGAAATTCAAATGAAAATTCAGATTAGTGACTTTTGTATTGTATCTTGGCAGTTGGTGTGACTAACGAAATTTGACAGATTACGGAATTTGAATTGATTTGATTCGAAACTTGATTCGATCGGAGGTCAGTACTGACAATCACAAAACGAAAAATATAACTGAAACAATGCTGTAATGGTAATGAGTTTCATTACAGCACTATTTTTAGTACGGTAATGAACTCATTACGATACTGAAATAGAGAAATATTATTTATGTAAGCATATACTTGACCAAGGACAATGAACGTTGCATATCTTAAAGTTTTGATATTATTTGTCATGCCAATACACCACACTCACCTCTTAGCCTCCTGTTTTTTGGCCATGGCGTTCTCCAAAAGCTCCCTACGCGAGTCGTTGGCCTTCCTCAGAACCTCCAAGGACTCCCCACTCCTCGTATCAGGTCCAGGCTCCACGAAAGGAGCGAACTCGCTGAAGGTGAAGATCCTCCAAAACCTCCTGCCGCTGTCTACGTTCTTCAATACGTTCATGCTCCTCCTGTGGTTCATCTCCTCGCTCCTGTTGGCCAGGAGACCCATGGATTGGAGGAACACGAACAGAGGGAGGAAGAACGCGGTAGTCCAAAGGATCACCGCGAAAGAGCATATGATCTGCCATCCTGTGTGGTACAGCCGGAAGGGTACAGAGATTGATGAACCTTTTGGCAAAGAGGAAATGGATCAGTTGAGTCTTTGCTGACTAAGAGATGCAGAATATTCGCACTCTACAAACATGCAGTTTCATATGTGGGTAGAATAATTATTGCTACCTACAGTCTGCCCAACGAGAAGAGATAGCGCGACAAAACAACAAAGCGCGGTCAAATTCATCAGGACCGGATTTAATATACCGACCGCGAACAGACGCCGATGCAACTGAGAATTTCAGATGAATCACTCGATTGTCGTAATACAGATCTGGAGAAGAAGGAGAAAGCACTAAATGCCTGTCAATGAAAACATTCATAACCCTGTAGACGTACATTTATTTGTTTACTGGCGCTATCGCTTCTCGTTGGATATACTATAGTGAGGTTGGTGCAACACAGGAAAACCCTACAGGTCTGAAGTATGATTAAATGAGGAAAGAGAAAAAAACCTCTGCTGAATAAAACCCTTACTTCGCCAGTGAAAAAAAATCTACTTAAAATATTAAATATCAGGGAAATCTTGACAGACATCCGTGTGATCAGAAAAAACATCTTCACATGTTATCCGTCCATGGACTCAGATAAACAGATTCTTCATAAAACTACTCGCAATTCTTAATCTGAAATTAAGAAAGACAAAAGCAGGAAAGAAACCAATTATTCAGAATAAATTAAATTATTTTGAAATTAAACACCTATTTCAGAAACGCATTTGTAACTTTATGTATAGCCTCGAAACCATCTTGAAATTTATAAATGGGACAACTATTTATAAGATGTTCTATAGCCTCCTCATTTTCCCCACACTCACAACTAGGGCTCTTAACCGAATTCCATCGGAAGAGCATGCTGTTGCATCGTCCATGGCCTGTTCTAATACGATTTAGAACAGACCATATTCTCCTGGGAAGGTCAAAATCAGGAACTCTGATTCAAAGATCAGTAACAAGATCTTTATTGAAAAAATTGCATACATTCCATTCAGATTGCCAAATTTCTTTGTCGCTTCTATTCACACCAATTAGAAAATTTGACCAAAAAGGTTCACGCGACTTCAATCTGTGGACCTTATTGTCTGGAATATAGGAAAGTGTCGGAAATGAGTTTGGAAAGGAATTAAATATGTTCCAAGAATTCAAAGCTGTTGCCTCTCTACGAATATGAGGAGGAACAATATTTGAGAAGACTGGTAACCAAGGAGTAGGTGTAGATTTGATAGTACCAGTAATAATACTCATAAAAAAATTTAGTTGGGCATCAATTTTTTTTACATGAACACTGTTCAACCAAACAGGGCAACAATATTCAGCAGCAGAAAAAACCAAAGCTAGCGATGCCGCACGAAGTATTGTTGCATCAGCTCCTCATGAAGAACCAGCTAGCTTCTGAAGAATATTGTTTCGAGTTTTTAGCTTCAAAGGCAGATCATCTGAATGGGCGTTGAAATTTAGAGAGGAATCAAGTTTGATTCCCTGGTATCTAGGATTGAAATTATGTTTCAAGGGAGAAGAACCGAAAGTTACACTCAATCTTCTATATTTCTGATGATTATTCAAATGAAGACACGAAACCTCGGTTTTATTTTCATTCGGGCACAAACGCCACTTTGATAAATAATTTTTCATGATATCCAAATCTTAGGAAAGGGTACTTTCTATTGTTTGAGAATTAGAATGATGGAAAACCATGGCAATATCATCAGCATAAATAAATTTTTCCGAAGAAGTAGTTGGAATGTCACACAAATATTGAATAGAAGAGGATAGTTTTGGTGTTTGAAAGCAGTTCCAAGTAATAGAAGTTGAGCTCATTGAAGTTTACTGACATTTACATTAATCACCAAACATTTCAGTGGAAGCGTTCTTATTATTCTGAGTGAGGATCGTTATAGGTGCTATCGCCAGTGATGGTATTCCACAAGGATCATTTCCGTCGCCCCTTAACTTTTCATCAAAAGTAACAGCTCTTACCGGAGCTTTCAAGAGATAGAAAGCTGAGTGAAGGCAGAAAATGTAGCTTCCTGGGAGAATAAAAACCGAAGCAGACCTAGAGCAACATGAAGAAGGTATATGTCAAACTCCTCACCTAGATTCTCCCCCCTTGCCACCAGTGGAGGATAAACTGCACCAACCAAAGCGCAGAACAGATGCACGGATACCACGTTGCAGTTATCCTCGTAAAACATCCTCTCCAACACTATAGCCACGCAGAAAAAGACTACCGTTCCAGAAGCAGCCACGAAGAAGGCCACCACGTGATCGTACACGTCGACTCCGAAGCTAACAGTGACCAAACCAGCCAAGCTACCCTGGAGGCACTTCTGCAGTACCCAATAACCTGACACCTTGCCGAAACAGAAGCACTGCATCAGTATGACGAAAAGGCCGGATGTTAGAGCCATCAGGCCGTTAGTGAGGGTTATTCCGATGAAATCCGCCGGCATACGTTCTTGCTCGTACTTCTGGGTCGGGAGGTTGAATGAGGCTAGTCCCAGGAAGACGAAGACGTAACCTTGGAGGACAGAAGATGTTAGATTAAGAGAAAATTCTCGTTTAGTTGTGTACTCACCTATGAAGGTCATGCCTGGAGATGCTGTACCCAAGGAAGAGGCCGAAACGTCCTTCAACCTCACCAGTCGCCTTCCTAGGCACACTGAGCCCCAAAAGGCTGCCACTCCAGAGGTCAGGTGTATGGCCATGCCACCACCATGGTCTTTCACTGAGAACCTCATTCTTAAAATACTCCTTCTGGCCATCCAACCCTTGTCGTGCCATATCCAGTGCATCACTATTGGTTGGATGAGGCCCCCGTGCAAGAAACTGGTGACAACCGCTGTCATAGGCAGCACCCTGCCAGCCAACATGGTGGTAATAATGGCTGATCCTATAAGACAAGCGGAGAAGCCTGCAAGAAAAGATATTCCTATTACTCCAAGCAGTTTTCTTGCTATCTAAGCTGTGTAGAAACACTCTTCATCAGTGTAGGATCTACTTGAAATGTAGGAGCTCTTACCATGGATTACAACGTCCAAGTTTGGATATCCGTAAGATAGAGCCGAACTTGAGCCGATGAAACCTCCAAGACTCTCTTGACCAAAAGAGAACATATGTCCCATCAGACCATAGGAGCAAATGGTTACTGTTATGTCCAAGATATTGTGGAGCACCATGGTGTAGACATCGTTTATAGGTACACTACCGATTTGGATCAAAACATAACCTGCCCTGAGTAAAAGTACTGAAACAAATTCAATTTAAGGGTATATTGCAAGGGTTGATGATTCAGTTCAACAAGAAGGGATTAATGTTTTGGGTAGAGAAGCCATTCTTTTCAGGGTGGATTCAAATAAGCTTGAAATGACTTTTTCATTGATATCTTTTTTTGACTCAATGTTAATTGAGCTTTTAGTTTATGCTCGACTCATTTACTTTATTGGAAGATGTTAGAAGTTTAAAATATTAATATAGAGTTACATTTGACTTGTTTGAGCGTCTTAGATCGACTGATTCGTCATCTATAGCGTACCTTATGCTGTAACAGCATCATTTTAGAATCTCGACATCGAATGAATGAGTGGACAGCAACATAAGAGACTCATTAACTCACCATCAATCCTTTATTGCTTTAACTGATTATTATTCGGTTTTCTGTTCTCGATATTGTGGAATGGATTCAGAAGAAAGATTAATTTAATAATTACCTGTTGCTAATCTAATATATGTAACTGTATTGCAAAAATGTAGAGGAAATGTGTCAGTCGAATTAACATGTTGTTGAGCTGAAATTGTTGCATTCAGATGATTGAAATCTAATGACATTTTCAATTATCATTTCAGTCGAGAAGACAGATGTTGCTTTTGAAAGGGAGGTATATCTCTGTGATTGCCTGACCATTTCGTCAGATGAAATTGAAGAGTGGAAATTCAAAAGGGTCTAAGTGCCACTTTCACGAAATTTTAGATTTCATTTGTTATGGGGTCTATGTGCCAAGGCCAATAGCCTACGAAACGGTTCATGTGCCATCCGCTTCAGGCAGTCATCATTTCTGATGAAAAAAACAATTTTTTTAAACTGTTTTCATTAGATTGATGGCGGGTTTCACAAAGCTTTAACTGTACAATTAAAAAACCTTACCTAAAATCGAACCAATCGAATCACCCGTTTTGAAATTTCAACGAATCGGAATGGCTTCAATAAATTTGACGGTACAATCAAAGTTTTGTGAAACCGACCCTGAGACATGTTTTATGTAATATCTCAGTTCGATTTTTTCGGCACTTAGACCCTTTTGAATTTCCACTCTTCAATTATTGACCCATATTCAGTTCAAATAAACTGCTCCACATGAGTTAGGGATATTGACTTAAATTGCAGAAAAATATAGTTTAAATGAGATTTTGTGATGAAAATTCATATTTATATGATTTCAAGTTGCAGGAAATGAAATTAATTTTAGCCTGTAGGTCTGCAGCGTATACAGGGGGGTTAAGAAAAATCTAGTGAAAAAACGAAATTTTATTCCCAGAGAATTCAAGTATTTTGAGACTATCAATACAATATATTGCCTCTACGAGCATCAATAACTGCTTGACATCCTCCTTGCATACTACATAGTAGATTGTTGAACATTTCTTGAGGAATATGGTTCCATTAACGGGGCAGAAGCTCTCTCAAATCATTTAAGGATTCTGGGGTAGGTTGTTGATTCTCTAATCTTCTTTGGAGCATATCCCATGCGTGTTTTATGCAATTTAAATCTGGTGAGTGCGGAGGTATTGGTAAATGTGGAATACCAAGATCCTCGCGCGCATTCTCAACTATGACTGCACGGTGCGGTCTAGCGTTATTGTATAGAAATTGAAAAGTTTCACCAATAGCATCGGGAAAATTTGGCAAAACATTGACAAGACATGCTCTCTATAGTGTAGGGCGGTCATATTCCCAGGACAAATGTGTAGATCTGTGCGCTTGTTGAAACATATTTCGGCCCATACCATAACACTACCCCCTCGGAATGGATAGACTTCTTGGATATATCGACGATTACGAGGCCACCCTGTAGCATTCCGATAGTCCTATTAGCCTCAGCGTTTGTTAATTTACGTCTTGGCATTTTTAGAAAACTCGGTTCAAATCGAAGCCGTTGATAAACTAACTTCATTTCAGAATAAGATCATTCATGAAGCATATGCAAAGAACCAAACTTCAGAAAAAAGGCGACCAGATTGACGAAATGTCCCATACTGATTTTTATTGGATCGATTCAAGAATTGTTATTGAGTTTTAAATGATTTTCTCGAAAATTACATACTCTTCAAAACATCTGAATATGATATGCCTTACTCTTGTGGAGCACTTCATATGGAGATAGCAATTTTTGTATTGAGAGCTCAAATGACTAGTTTGAAATGTAAAAAAAATATTTGAACACGCCACTCATATGAGGAAACTTGCATAACATATTTCATCATCTGGTAATTTAATAAAACGCACTCTTAATTGATAAAATAAATATTCTCAAGAAATATCTTAAATACATCAAATATAAACATAGTTTACAATAGTAAAAACAAATAACAATTATGTGAACATAATACCAGAAAGACTGGAAATTAAATACCATGATATCCTCAAGGCGAACAAAGCACTTACAACTTTGAGTGTTGTGTGAAGCATACGGAACCTGAAACAAAAAAATATTAGAATACCTACCATCAAATCACTAGACAAATCCGCATCAATTCCAAAAATGGGAACGAAGAACATTAAATCAATAAAATGTTACTATATGAAAATAGTTGGGACTTGAATCTAACTTGTGGAACACCCTCGTAAGACGCGATAGCCGAGTAGTTTATATTTGTGAAATCATTAAAACAGAACTCCATCTTACCTATTCCACATGACAGTAGCTTTATCCAATGTGGATAGGTCATCCTGTAGCAAATATATCCTCAAGCCTTTCAGATACACTTTAAAATACGTTTCCCAGTCCAATTCTCTGAGATCGCAGTAAAATATTCGCTTATCTGTGGCAGTCATTTTGTTCAACATGTTATTCACTCTGTTGGATTGGAACATGAAATTTCTGGTCGTGAAGTAGGACAGCACAGCTGAGAATTTGTGGATTTTTTTGTAGATCTTCAACATCCTGGAACACAAGACTTGCATTAACCTTACACTATACAGAATATCTTTGACCTTCAATAACCCTTCCACAATCTTCATGAATCCTAAACTACTTACATTGGCTGTCTTCCTATGATAACAAAGAAGAGATCGATGAGTAATGCTGGTATGAGATGCAGAAAGAATTTAGTCAGGTTGTACATAAATTTGTTCTTCCATAAGGTCAAAGTATAATACCACATAGCTCGAGTTGTGGGGTAAAGTTGTCCATAGGTAGCATTCAAATGCATGAACTGTCCCCAAGTAATAGGTTTATCGTTACTGGACTCATAATGGTAAACACACACTTCTTTCTTGGACGCCTCTTCTTTGTGCTTCGCGAAGGTTGTCCCCACCTATGATAGAATGTCATATAGCTCATTAGAGATGGTTCAGTATTTTCAAATAATATCAGTCAAAAGTTAAATATACAATAAACCGATGACCCAGGAATATATTAGTTCATTTTCGAGGTAACTTTGAATTCACCATCTGACGAAGATTGGAAAACATGGAGCTCTTGCCAGAAAGTTAGGGACAAAACTAAGAACTGGCTCTGAAAGTGAGACCTATTAATTGAGAAAAGGTACAATACCCTGTCTCATGCTTCCCAAAGACTAAACAAGTAGAAGGAGGTGAAAAGGTTCATTGAAATGTTACTGCTCGACTGCACAACATATCTTTGAGCCATGATTTAGAAGTCTGCTGGCGTTAGTGGCCCTAGATTTATCTAATCTAACAGCATGTCTTCTACTGACGACTCCTGAGTCATCAGTTTGTATTGATATCCTTTTGAGATATATTCTTCAACAGACTTTCTCTTGAATCAACCCGAATAAGCTGTTTTACATACCTCCCATGCAACAGATATCAGGGAATTGACACACATGTCAACAGGAACCATATTACCATTAACTGTTGAGTCACAGTGCAAAGTCCTCAAGATTCCAGTGCCTGCTGCTGCACAAATACCAGTAGGACCGTAAATATTATTGATCCAGGCAGGTATTGGCTCCTTGTATGTTGAAATAACTGAAACAGGAAGATAATTGGTAATTTACTGCAATAGACACAGAATATATTGTAGTGAATGAAATTTATATTGACCAGGTGCTTGCTCAACATCTATGTTGAGCAGTCATCAAAAACTCAAAAATCAAATAATCCAAAGAAAAAATATTTCAAAATAGAAACCCACAGTAGTCAAATACATTGAGCGTTAACAATGTCAGTTTTTTAAGAATACTCACTGATTGATGGTCTGAATATGGCAACAGGCATTCCTTTGCCGTGGTTTGCTACAATAGTTTCAGCTACTGCCTTTGTGAACGCATAGGTGTTGGGCCATTCACCAATGATCCTGCAAAAATGTTAACTAAAAATTCAATAATAGGTAGTTTGATTAGAAGATTAGTTCAGTGAGAATAAGTGAAGGATTCCATAAAGCAAACTATTGAGGAAAAGATAACAGAAGTGACAGGAGTTTATATATTTAGATGTAATGGAAGGTTGATATTCTCCGAGCATTACAGTGAAAAAAACACTAATGTAGAAAGAACTCAGAAAAAATTATCATGAATACGCCAAAGATGAAAAAAGGGAAAAACTAGAACACCAACAAGTTATGTAATAGATAATGAATCAGAGGTATAGATGGAGAAGAAAAATGCTCATTTGAATCTTAAACTTTCATGTAGTGAATAGGTTTGGTTAGATTCATGTTGTGAATAGGTTTTCAATCGAAACTGATGAAGGTAGAAAATGTTGTTATTTAAGAAGGTTAAGCTACTCACTCTTTCGTCATATTGCTAAGAAGTTTCTCGGATACGTTATCAGTTAATCGAAATAATTCTTCAGGTTCCATTGGGGGAGGATAAACTTTCTCTTCGATCAAAGGCTGAACGCAGTTAGTGTAGGCCGTCGATATGTGCATGAAACATTTCAAATTCTTCATCTGTTTGGCCAATTTTACCAGAAATAGAGGAGCCTTCACGTTAATGGTAACTGCCAGACCTATTTTCTCGTCGAAACGTACTGTTGCGGCAGCATGAAATACTATATTGACCTGGAAAAATTAACTCATTGATATTGTTTTCGAATTCTTAGTAGAAAGAGTAACAGGTATGATTCTATAAGGTTTTATGAAGAAAATCAGAGGACTCCAAGCCCAAGTTGAAGCTTAAGTTTCTTTTGCAATAATACAAGTACACTGCGCAAAAAAATTAACGCACATTATGGAAATCTCAAATTTATTTTACAACTGAAGGTGTTCCCAATGATTATTATTTTTATCAGAATTATGCATGTATATGTTGTCCACTTTCAACGTTTTTCTTCAATACAGATGTTTTTCCGAGCAGGAATAAAGAAAGATGATATTATCAGATTTTGAATGTATTGGCTCCATTCTAAAATCAGTTGTTCTCGATCAGTTCTAGTGATCAATAGTTTTTCTTTCGTTTGATTTTCTACACTCGATCGCTATGCAACGCGAAACACGCAATTTGACCCAAGAGGAATGTGCCCAAGCGGTAGTTTTGCGAGAAGAAGGGTGAACATATACAGGAATTGCAAAAAGGTTTTGAGTTTCCCATAGAAGTGTGTCCAGAATGTTGCAGCGATTCAGGGAGACAGGTATGAATGTCCGAAGACCAGGACAGGGTAGACCACGGGTAACAACTGCTATTCAAGAACGTTACTTGAGAGTTTCTTCGTTGAGACAACGGTTTG
The DNA here is from genome assembly GCA_038502775.1 of Hippodamia convergens. Taxonomy (NCBI): domain Eukaryota; kingdom Metazoa; phylum Arthropoda; class Insecta; order Coleoptera; family Coccinellidae; genus Hippodamia; species Hippodamia convergens. The sequence continues at coordinate 71,503,480 of CM076609.1, read as the reverse complement.
CAACCGCTCGCCTCCTTCAAAATCAGCTTGAGCAAACTTATGGGATGCAAATTAGCACTCAGACAATAAGAAATCGCCTCAGAGAATATGATTTAAGGCCTCGTATCGAGGCAAGAGGCCCAGCTCTTACCCCAGCCAATCGAAAAGGGCGCGTTTGGATTTTGCGAGAAAGCATATCCATTGGGAAGAGGCTGATTGGGAAAGAGTTCTCTTCACAGATGAGTCTAGATTCTGCCTCTACCATTGTGATCGACGTTCCCTCGTAAACATACGTCCACATGAAAGATATGCTCAGTGCAATTTCCTGAATAATACTGGTTTCGGGGGAGGATCGATTATGGTATGGGGTGGAATATCTGTTCGCGCAGACCTAGTGGTCGTTGATAATGGAGCTATGAATGCTGATAAGTATATATGGAACATTCTTGAAGAGCATGTAGTGCCATTTACCCCATACATTGGTGAAAATTTCATTTTTATGGACGATAATGCCAGACCCCATCGTGCGCGCATCTTTCAGGAGTACCTTGAAGAGGTTGAAGTCTCTCGAATGGAATGGCCAGCAAGAAGTCCAGATCTCAATCCGATTGAGCAGGTTTGGGGCAACCTCAATAGAAGGCTGAGAAGTTCAAAAAATCATCCAGCCACTCCTAATGACTTAGGAATCCAACTCGGAGAAATCTGGAAGGATTAGATCAGAAAATTTTAAGATCACTCATTTCGAGTATGAAGCGTCGTTGCCGAGCTGTGATTAACGCAAGGGGTAGAAATACCAAGTATTAAAACACTTATCAGCATTTCAGTATTTTGAAAATTGTTCATTTTTCTTCTTTCACATAAGATTCGGTGAAATCCTGAATTTTTCTTTCATTCAATGTGTCTTGTTTCGTTCAAAACCTTCCCGAGAGAACATAAAAAATAAGTTTTAAAGTCAATGTAGAGTTAACTCTCATCAAAATTGAGATTTTCAGAATGTGCGTTAATTTTTTTGCTCAGTGTACATACACAAATTTATATTGTAGAACTTCCATTAAAGATCGAGTTGAACTGTCTAAGAATAGAGCAAAGATTTGAAAGTTGTACTGGGTAGGATGTAAGTTTTTTAAGGAAGCTTCAAAGAGTCTTGCCAAGGTCTATGTTATGCTTTAGTTGAGATCCATGTTGTAATCTTCCTAAAGGCTTTCTCATGGTTCAGACTGTGAAACTTTTGAACTATGTATTCTTACCTTGGCTTCAAGTCAACAATTTTATACTTTTAATCATCATTTAAGGTATAATAAAATTTTGGGAGACGTGATGCTGTTAGATGTTTGTGAAAATTGATTAAGCTGCTTGAATGGTTTTATCAGGAAAAACATTCAGTAAGAGATACTTAGTCAATCATTACCTTGTCTATAAGTGTTTTCTGATCTTGCTCGCTGATACCGAGCTCTGGAAGGCAGCAGTCACCCTCTATGGGCACCACTTTGTGCCTGAACTTCGGATGAACCTTCTTCAGTTCGTCAAACAACAGATCTTCAAAGAGCTCGTCCACCCTCGTCTCCAAATTCTTGCCCTTCTTGTTTCTCACCAGCATGTAAATTGTGGAGATATCAGGACATGATCTCAACAGTTTTTCAATCAGCAAACGGCCAAGGAAGCCAGTTCCGCCTGTGATGAAGATGTTGGCGTTGTTGTAGAAGGATTGGATAGGGGTGGGCATGAGGTCCTTGATGATGGCATCCTGGATGGCCATGACTCTAAGAGCTGCAAGAGAATGAAAAAAAAATTAAAATTTTTTTCCCTTCTTGTTTTTTCTTGTGTTTTTTCTTTGTATATTTATGGCGACGATCATCCTGATATGATTGTTTTCCTGATTTCATTTTGCTACAAGAATCTAAACCGATACACTTGTCGACAAAAATGAATTTCACATTGAGTTTTCTCTGGACAACATGCGAATACAAAAGGTTTTTATTGGCCCTTTAAAATGTGAGCTCTAGAAATATTTTTCCCATTATTCGAAGGGTATTTTCATTCAATTAAAGGTCTTGTTGAACTGTATTATCATGAAGACCCTTTTGTATCTATTTCCCAATAGATTGTTCTCAAGAAGTCTCTTGGTAACAATTCAATTGAACATTGTTTCCATTGGATATATCTACTCTACCCACCATCAATTTTACATCCTTATTTCAATCTCCCATGACAAGAGAATCGAGTATCGTTCGATATGATCAAAGAAAACTCCGAGTTTCGAAACCTATTCTGAAAAATATGTCGACATACCTAAATTAATCATAGCTGATCGTCCTCAAAGTTGACGCACTTTTGTTACAATAACAATATCACTGGTAGGAGGTATCGGATTAGGAAATACCAACGAAAACAATATTTCATTTGAAGCCTTCGAAATTCGCCTATGCTTCTGGCAATATTGCAGACGTAATTTCGTTTCCATTCTAAATTTAAGCGAGACAAATCTTCTTCGGCAAGGTTTCTTGGAGGTGTTAATTATTTTTACTACGTACCAATGACTTGTTGGAACACAATTATTGGGAATGCAGTTGCAGGTTTTTCGTGTTTCTAGGTCAGGAAAAAAATTGCCATAAAAACTGGAGAGACTTCGTCAAACTCTAATGAAGAAGTGAAAAAAGGAAAATAAACTTTTTTTCTTCTTTTATTTATTACTCTTAGCTTTAATCAATTTTGATTTCATTGTTGTAGGTTCTAGTAATCATGATTGATCTTGGGATTATCGAAACAAAGTTATGTAGGTACTCATGAATTTTCTGCCCAAGTCAAAATTATATCTGATTAATTTTGATTTTGGTTCATGAAATTTGAAAGTTGAGTATCCTTTAATATCAGATTATTCATCTTTTCGAGACCTTCTTTATGACTCCACAAGTAAGTACACCCATGGAAAGGTAGAATTTTTGTGAAGACGTTTTTTCCCAATCTTTTTCATCATCCGATGACTTATATGGCGTAGGTATCGTACGATGTCTGTTTTCGGCTCAATTTGCAACGAGATCAACTCATCGGTAAATCCAGTCGTCATTATCGTACAGTCGGTGTATCAAAATGAATAATTCATTATTGAATATCGTAGAGAAAGTTTCACAGTTTGATAAAGCAGCATTGTATATTGAACCTACGCTCACGATCGTCTCGACAAGCTCATTATTTTTAAGATCGTACAGATTTATCATCTAATGAACTCACATTGACTGAAAACTTTCCTGTTCTTTGTTGTGTGTTTTTTTAAGATTTATAGAAGAAAATATTGAAGATCGTGAGTTGCATTGGAACACATCATTAAATAATAGCGAACAAAGATATTTTCTCAAGTGCACAGCAGCATTATAAATGAACTGCTGTCATCAAACATTGCAAAAATTGTCATAAATTTCATCAATACATTAATAACCTGATCACGTAGGCTCTGATCATGTCTCTTTCAAAGGGCCAGAACTTTAAAGTCTTTTGATTTTGCTAAAATCCATATTAAGACTTTTTAGTTCCATAAAGTGGAAAGTTTTAATAAATTCTTTAAGGTCTAACTTTCCTCAGGTTTACGATAAGTTCAATATCAGTCAAAAAACCTCATGAATCAGAGAAACCTAAAAAAAAAGTCGTTGACGAAAGTGATATACCGAAAATGATTATATTGCTATTCGAACAACAATATTTAGACATTCTGGGAGTATTCCATAGATATTCATTAAGGAATATTTCAACTACACATTTTTTATTTGATTCATTGTATGGAAAATTTTGTCGGCATGAAATTTAAATTTTTTCCTATCGAAATGATTGCAAATCTTTGTGGTCGCACCATGCTTCATCTTCGTGTACTGTCTTCCCAAAAATTGATACGTTGTCTTCGATAAAATACAGTGTGGTTAAATCCACATTTTTTGAGCTTAGGTAATGAATGGAAATTCCTGAACAAGTTAAAAGACCTTTTCGGTAATACGAAGAAATCTATTTCAAATATTCGCTCATTTCATGAGTCATACCGGTGAAATTTCGTACAAAATTTCCGTACATCCTGGAGGTATTTTTTTCATATCGCCCTCGCAACCTTCGGTATTTTAACCGACCATTCTTTTGACCTGTTGACGGGAATAGTAGCTGAATAGTTGAATAAATCATTCAACTCGACAATGATCTTCATTTTCTAATACTTTATATTCCGAAAAGGTTTGTTTGGTATTTGATCCACCTGCAACTTTATTTCGTACATTGTTATGTTAAGCATATTCATCAGAGACAGATTGCTATGCTGGCTAATTTTTTTGCAGAAATCGTCATCTTAAACCACGATGTCTTGATCATAAAAATGAGTTGATTTTTTTACATCAACACCAATAATAAAGGTAAACACAAATAGAGAAAAAAAAATAGCTGAAAAAACATGCATAATATCCTGTTCATGATGAAGTTTTCGTTATTTTCAAGTTGACTTTGCACATTTTCACACTAAACTACCTATAAAAATCCTAAATATCTGCTGACAAGGACTGTTTATAACCAGTATTGTTTGATATCATAATATGGGCCAGTATCAATTGAGTATTCAAATTAGGCCGCGAATTGGTACTAACTTTTTAGTATTTAGATAATTCTCCCGAAGTGAAAAACAGTTCAAAAAATTTAGCTATTACTTTTTTTTTTAATTCAATTTGGGCACTCTAAAATCAACAAAGCCATATAAATTACAATTTGGTTTTCTAACCTTTTACGAAACTTTGAATATAAATGAAATGTCTTCATACTCGTATAATATGTTATTATTTAAAGCTCCCGATACTCAAAACTCATTGAAACGAAATTATAATGATGTTCATTCTTCTGAATAGTTTCGAACAGAAATATTCGTAAACGAATAAAAATTATTCAGTATAAAGTAACTGTTACTAGGTGTTAATTTTTATTCAATTCTTTCTCATAATTTCTGACAATGTTGAATCTTCCGTTGAAACCCTATAATATTGCCGGAAATTCAATAAAATACGTCATTATATTGATTTGATCGATGACCTCTTCCTTAATCGTTTGATTTGCTTTGACAAATCGTTTTTACGATAATGAATGCCAAGGTTGTTTAATGTATTTATTTCATCTTATTTGAGTAGATTTTATGGCATTACCAAATTGATTAGCTAATATTTGCAATGACATATACATGGAACTTAATGGTAGGATGGAAGCTTTTGTACATTGTGAGTTATTAATGGGTAGAAACAGATTGTTTTCTTTTGTTGGCCAGATCAATTTTACCGCCAATTTTTATTTGTGTGATATGCCTACTACAAATTCATTTATGCCGATATTAAAGCTTTTTGTCATTCTAGTTTTCATTTCATGAAATTCAAAAATGTTGAAAAAAAAGTTTCGTATTTCTACTAGAATAATCATCAAAATATACCACGTTGAATATTCAGATGACCTAAATAATATTCTTAAACACTAGTTGGTACTTGACCTAATGATGCAAAAAGCAATACAGCTTCAGCGTTGTTTTTTTCTGCAGCTAAAATTTTTTGCCACGTTTGGCTAAACATGTACCTACAAAAATAACTGAACTTCTCTATGAATATTGTTAAAAGAGCTATCAGATCTTAACCTACTGCAATCTTTTCAAATATTGTTTCCTTTGAGCTCAGACAGACTAGAACTTCGAATTTTCTTTAATAATATTCTTTATTCCAGATAATGAATTTTGTCTCGATCCAAATAAAAATGACAAGAAAGTTTGGCAATTTGAATGAAATAAATGTAATATTTTGAACAATTTTTATGACTTTATTGAAGCAAAAAATTAAGAGTTATAAAAGATTACTACAGTAATAGTGAACGTCAAAAAATCAAATAGGGTAGTTCAGTCTAGCGTCCAGCAATTCAACTGGACAACACCATACGAAAGAATTAACTAACTAACATAAAGATTTGAATGTATAAAACCTACAAACATCATTAACATAAAGCAATCATTAGAAATACTTCTTTTGCTCAACCATCCTACCATATCACTGCATTTTAGATTAGTTTTCTATGTGATTTAATGTTAAAATTTTGCATATTGTGACAATAAGTTCTCCTATTTCACATGTTGAAGCAACTTCAACTTCTGATTTAGTTCCTGGAATTAATATTCCCGGAAAAATATGGTATATTCTGAATAGTTTAAGGCAGGTCACGATGTCAAGTGGAATTTTCTTCTGGGAAAAAGCCTGATAATAGATGTTACTGTCTGAAATTATCGCATATTTATTGAAGAATTCCAATTCGTCTTGAATTCAAGGCACTTTTCGTCAGAAAATTAAATGTTGGATGCTATGGATTATCATACATGAAAGTTTATTTTTATATTGAGTAGGTACCTCGATTAAATTTTGTCCTGGTTAAAAGGGTTGATTATATCGAGAACAATCGGAGTAAACACGATTTGAATACAAAAGGCACCAAATGGCAATCTATAAAAGAACTTTTTCTATTCGATGATGCATTCAAGTCATTTGAATTTGAACGGGTTTAATTAAATCCGAATTTCCATACACTTATTGACGTTTACAATGTGGTTGATTTGCAGATTATTGCAATCACGCTATTTCGAGGACAAGATTTGAATGAAAAATTGACAAAATGAGTTTGGTACTCATTTGAAACAATCAAAAAAATCATTTGCACACTTCGAAAGTAAATGAAAAATGTTCCCGAAATAATTTGTTCAAAACATTCCATTACAACACTAAAAGGTACGTGATATTCTCGAATAATAAAACTGAAACCTTCAAGGTAGCTGACATACTTATTCTCCGCACTTTTATCGAAAATAATTGCCAAAATAACAGAATCAATATCCCAGACAAAGTCATGAATTCGAATGGCATTTAACTCAATACCGAAAAAACAAGTTTCTTGCATAATGAACAAATCGTAAAACCATCCAAGTGAAATTACTGATGTATCATTGTACCGTTGCACATTATCTGCAACTATTGTATAACAGATTTATTTTCTCTTGATCTGTATCAATTTGTGGTAGATTTCGATTTTTCTCTATTTCAGCTCTGGCAATTTGTTACATTGCTGATAAAGGCTCATAATTAGGTTCAATAAAATTACCGAATACTTATTCCAAATACAAATGCAGAAGGAAAATTCAAAAACGAGCTAGTTTTGCTAGTGTTAGAGTAAGCTTTCTGTACGAGTATCATACGTTATTTTCTCAAATTCATTGAATTTTTTATTGAAATTAATGAAATATTTGCATCAATATCATTTAGTGATTTTTGCATTGAAAACTATCGATTGCCACAACTGTTTTCTTCCTCATAAATTTGACAGATAATGAATAAAACGTTGGCAGGGGATCAACATGTAACCAATAAATATTACCATGAAAATTGTGCTAGAATGAGATATTCTTGCACGAGTTTTTTCAACAAGATATGGCAGAATAAAAGGATTTGACAAAGAATTAGAGGAATGAAATTTGGCATTACTTGACTATTTGTCTCTTTTCTTTTTCTGCATGGTGTAATGTTCGATCGAAAATTTTTTTCAAGGATCCAATGACGATATTTACCATCATTAAATACCGAACCTCTACAACGGTTAACAACAGAGCGGTTCCTTCTTAAGTGTGTCGAATTAAGATTGATTGTAATAATACAACTTGAAATTTTTTTTACGATGGCCCAACCAATTCAATCTCTGACTGCGATTACAATGACTTCGTTTAAGGTCACCGTACCCGAAGCTATCGCAAAGAGGGTCATTGCATGATTTGTTGCAAAATGATCAGTCATTTTTTAATGACGATGTCGATAGTCATTATGGACGAACTTTTGAGAACCTTTTCGTGGAAGGTACAAAGACCGTTGATCATCATTTGGAAATTAATGTTCTGCTAATTGTTCGGTTGAGGAATGATCGTAAGGTTGATATCCAATTTTTTATTTCGATTATATTGTATGTACAAGATCCTGCTGTTTGCTTGAAGAAAGATTGTTAAGATCATTCCATTTGAATCAGTTCCACAATTTGAATCAGAGCTTTCACCAGTTTTTCACACATTTTTAAGAAGTTCTTACACCATCATCACAATTTACAATTTCTCCCCCGTTTCTTCAAGAAAATTGTTTGATCATCTTCAAAAATAACACTGCTGAGGAAATGACAGGTTCCATATAGGTAATTTAATGATTTTCTTAAGGATTTTTTGAAGAAACCTTACTCTCAGAATTACGTTGAATCAATATTTGAACATTTTAAAAAATAAATGTGTTTTTCATGAAATTTATCATTCAGAATAATCTTTATCAGCGAAATTGAAAAAATTCGTTACTTCGGATGAATCCAACTCTGTTTAAAATACTCACAGAATTATGTCACTTTTTTTTTCGAGCATGTAATGAATGTTATAGTCAAAGACTATATATTCATAATATATACTTGATAATGGTTTGTTTCATCAGTTACTCCTCATTTATTCTTAGAAAATGGGATATATATCCCACACTCAGTTTTTCCATTTTCCATCATATTAGGGTTAGAAAAATTTCACAAATAAGAATAAAAATTTCCAGGAAATATGGAAGGAGAACTTAATGATATACACAATATTTCGAAGGGGGTTACTCACTCACGTGGGGAGTTCGATCTGAACTCCACAGGGTACCGTTCTTGGCCCTATAAAAGTTCTACCAAAGCCAAATTGACTTCTCACAATCGAATAGCTACATGTCAAATAAGTTCGTCTAGGGGACACTGAATTTCTAAAATGGGAAATTCTGGTTGAGGTAAATGCATATATTTGATAAAAAGCTCGAATCCTTCTCCTTTAATTGATGACATTCCTAAAAACCAGATTTTCCGTTAGTTGAAAGTGGAAGGTATATCGGAAGACCAAGAGTATTTAATGGTATTTACTATTTAATTCTGATTGAGATCATGTCACTGATTAGACGCTTTCAATGAATCGAGTTGGAATTGGAGCACCATTTTTCATTCCCAATTCACTCATTCGAGGTGTAAACATTATTCCAATGCTTTGAAAGTTTCAATTGAAGTAATTAGGTGTATCAAAAAGATTACACCACTATTTCTGTTCAGTTTCCAACTTTTTATTGATCGTTTCATTAATTCAACCTTTTCATGCAAATAAAATGAATTTCATTCCTAAAAAGATCTGTATAAATCTTAATTGGTATTTATTGAAATATTTCATGCAACAAATATCTTCCTAATTGGGTTTTGTTCCGAGGACTGGGAGAAAAAACCCTAAAAAACTTTCATAAAAACCTTAATGGGTGTTCATTCGATGGAAATTCAATGTAATCAACGTTACATATTTCTCAAATTAGCTCCGAAATGATTTTTTATAAACTCATGTATAAAAAATGAGAGTAGTTTATTCAATCTGAAAAAGTTCCAAATTCGGATAATTTAATGATCCAATTTGGAGATTTAACGTTTAATGTGAAAAATGCCAGACAGTATTGTGTTTCAATAGTTTTTTAGATTTTTACAAACCTTGAATCTTGATGATTAGTGAATGCAATTTTTCTATGAATATTTCATGAGTTCACTACTAATTAACTACTAACATTTTTTTATATTTTGGTACTGTTAATAATGGGTTAGGAGGGATCTTGTGTATGCTTGCTTGCAATCAAATTAATCGAATACCTACATGTAGAGGAGATGGACACCCTAATTTTATAGGGGGTGGATTGAAGGCTAAATGAGTCTACTATACTTCAACTTCCTCCATAATAATGTGGGTGGGACAAAACAGATATTTTTCGAGGAGGATCAATATCACCAGATTAACATTATGGGTTTTACCTATGAAAACACCTCGGAACTGTTGAATTTGTCTTGCATTTCCCTTAGTATTATTGATAATTATTTCGACACCGTATCATCAATGAATCTGTGCCTGTAGGCATATTTTGAAGTGGCAAGGTTATATTGAATCATAAAAAAGATAATACCTACTCAACTAACTATTGTTGTATTTCCATCGTAAGTCTCCTAGCGAAAATAGTTGATTATCATTAATCAACCTCGAAATGCACACAATATGAATTTCAATAATGTTAACTATTTCTTGTTCAGAGATGTTATGAAAAAATCAATGTAATCAAGGATTTATTGAGTGAGTAGATATCTCCGAAATATTTTACTCAATATTCTCCTGGTTGTGCTCAAAAGTCTGATTCTTTTGACCTGAAGTCAAATGAAACACTTTTTGTTCTTACTGTTTCTCCGATTCGGCTCTGTTGTAAAGATACAGGCTGTTTGAAATCCATTAAAAAAAGTCATTTTCGAATATATGTCGTAATTACTATCGAATAAAAAGATTTTCGGAATAAACTCGTGAATTCATCATTTAAAAAATCCTTATCAGCGAAATTTTAAAAAATGGATATTTTGGCTGAAAGCAACTCTGTTAAAAAAATTCACAGAATTAATTTTGTGCTACATTTTGAACGTTTGAGGATTTCATGATCGGAAAACTTAAGTGGCATGTTTGCAGTGGTGGCATAGCTCATTATGAAAGTTTAAAATGACTTCATATTTTTATCTAGGCTGATTCAGAAAATGGCATACGAATAAAGTGTTTTATTTTTCACTTTGAGGATGTACTGTTGAAATATAGGTACAAGTTGACTCGCCCTGCATTATTCGAAATGAAGAAAAAATTATCACTTCATTTTCATTTATAGAAAGAAGCTCTGGATCTTTATATTGTTGAGTTTTCCAGAATTGATTCCAGTTTCTGAGATAACTTGATGCAAATTTTTCAAGGTGCACTACTTTCACCCGACTTCAAGGTATTAAAAAAATTTAATCCATTTTGAGCTCGAATTTTTTTTTTCACCAATTTATTTCCATCGTTTTTAGTTATTCGGTTATGTGCTCGTTTTGGTTGTGCCTAGTTGCACGAAATATCAAATATCTACTTAATTCAAAAATCCTGATAAATCATTAATTTGCTTCGAGATACTTTTATGTGATCTCAAGGTATTTGACGAAAAGACGAAAAATATATGCCCATTTCAATTGTATTTGTTTGGAGCTCAAAAATCGTGATAAATCATCAATTTTCCTCTAGTTATTTTGGCGCCACCTCATTTGAAAAATTTTGAAAAAAAGTTTGTTCATTTCAATAAGGAAACCTAATTTTATTTCATTGGAGCGTTTTAGTTATTCGGTTTTGCGCGCAACCCTGATTGTGCAGAGTTGCACAAAATATTCAATAGTGCACGGAGCTCAAAAATCCTCATCAATCATAAATTTTCATTCAACATTGTGAAAACAATCCGAATTCTAATTTTTCGAGACTATCAATGTCAACTTACCTGAACCCTCTTTCAACAAAAACAGAAAACACAATAAATTATCAGCTCGGTTCACATGTGCACATGCGGCTTATGGTTGCAATATCGACGCCTACTTCGATAACAATTCACCGTCGCGCGAAGTCTCTTCGAGAGACAAATGCGATGTACTTTATGTACCTTTACTTATCGAGTGCTCGGGGTACCTATCCAGGTGAGCAGAGCACCAATAGTGGGATCAAGAAAGTCCGCTGACTTGTCAAAACGTCGGATTATCTTCCAGCGACTAAGAAGTGGGTCAAGATTCGACGAAAACAGGAAAATCCAACTGTCTACATCGGCAGTGTGACTGCCCCCCCTTCCAGAACAATTTTCTTCAACCTCACCACTTTTTTTGACAAGTTTGACTAATAAGGTTCTTTTTAATTCATGAAGTTTACCATACATTATCCTTCGATGATACTACGATGCTAAAAATATCAAAGTATGATTTATACAAAACTTGCTGACCCAACAGACTTCGTACTGCCTCAATCGATAAATAAAAAGCAACTTTAATATTACCTATAATAAACTATTATGGTATAATACCTTGAACTCCCACCCTATATCGATTTATGCTTATTATTTTTAAGGGGTGAAAACAACCCCTTTATCTTAAATTAAAAAAAAACTTGTCCTAAGGTAAATAAAAGTAATTTTTGGGCCTCAGTAGCGTTTTATGAAGTTTAATGAACGTCTTCATATACTTTAAGCCGTATAAACCACCCCCTTTCAGCATAAAATGTGTAAAAATGGGTCTTTATTAATATAATTAATTAATTTCAATAAATTTTATAACAGTATTTTGGATCAATGTCAGTTATTTTTATTTTTCAACCCCTAAAAGCAACACCAACTATTCAAAATAACAAAATGAAAATATCATTCAAACATTTCATTTATTCATCACTTTATTCACGTGAAATGAGTACTTTTTGTGTCAAAAAATTCATCTCATTCTGAGTGACTGTCGCCATTGTTAATTATATATTTCTTCATCTTTGCCAAAGATTGGACAACTGTTTTGGCAGTTAACACCTGCAGATTCCCCACATGTAGTGTGACAAAAAAGATTCAGTTTTCTGCAGGTGCATGACTCATTGCATTTTTTTTTGCAGTTACAAAAATCATTTTCAACAATTTTTCATAGGTGTTTTTGTATTATGGGAAGTTTAGAGGGTACAGAACGAATGCATAAAACTAATTTTTTCACAGCTAAAAAATCTATACTAATCAGCCGAACAAACTTTCCGAGTATCATCTTATCTACAAATTAAAAAGTATCAAAACGCTAGCCTAAAATAAATGCCTTGTTTTCCACACCAAATGACGGTAGCACGCAACTTGAGCTTTCAAGTTACCCAGCTGTATCCAAGTAGCCTCTTTTCACGGTATTTGAGAAACAAATTTTAAATTAAAATTCAAAACCTCAGCAGACAAAAGTTCAGTAAGTTAATAAGGACTGTGTCCCCCTCCAGTCATTTGAAACGTGACAATAAAAATGCTCCAGTAAATACACAGGACTCACAATCAGTCTGAAACTAAAAGTGAAAAGTCCATGAATCAACCAAGACATTGACACATAAAAAACATTTACCGAAACAACAAAACACTATGTAAAACATCCGTTGATGTTTTTACACCTCTAGGGTCTAACACAGCCCTAAACTCCATATACAAATCTCCTCTGTTGAATATTGCATTAATGCTCAATCAGATTCAAATCGGGTGAATGAGCTGGCCATGAAAAAATATGTGAGTATTCATATCTAGAAAGTGAATCAATATACTGACATTAGGTAAGGGGGAGATATTAAGGTTCGAAGATATCATAATATGATTTATTGACATATGTTGCCAAGAATAGTAGTTCAAATATGTATAGGTATATGTTATGGCCATATCTTTCTATGCTGAATGTATTTCTTCTGACTTCAAGAATTTATTGTTAAAATATATGTAGATATCAAAGACCCACCCCGTATAGAGTTCCAATTCCTCAAGTATGTAGGTGCTCATAAGATAATGAATTGTTTTCACTAGTTCTATGCATGCCAATTGCCAATCATTTTTGATTTCATGTTGAAGGCCATGAAGAATATACGATAATCAAACATTCTCAAACTCAAAATATGTGCCAATTTTCCTTATACGAGTGTATACCTTTGCAAAATTACATAGGAACTATTCGAACTTGCATTATTCATTTTCTTATTGTTTCGGGCGTTTTTGACGTAGGTAAGTTTTTCCAAATTAAGTGTTTAATGCTAATTAGGACCTGATTCCTGAAGGAAAAATCGAATGTTCCCTGTGGATGGAAATTAGAACCAATATTAAACAATATGAGAATGATGTTTGATGTTTGTAGTACCAGAATCAAAATAAATTTTGGTATATTCAACTACTTCTACAATGGACATTATCATTAAAAGTTGAGATTATTTGAATGATTCTGACAGAAAATATGTCTTTTTCCAGAGATACCCTGAGGAAGGGTAGAATAAAAATTCTTACAAGAACTTTTCTCATGAAAACAATACAAGTCCGATAAAATTGTCAGTTCATCTTTAATATATTGATTTTATCTGAGATGTAGAAAATCTTGCTTCATCTTTTATCGTCATAAAATGATAATATTATACGAGGTGATTCCGAGTAATCAAAAATATCAATAGAGGTACTTGAGAGTACCTAAGTTAACTTCTCATTTTTTTCATAATAGTTTTATAATATCTCACAATAAATCTTCAAAAACTGTTAAATATGTTCAAACTACGTACTCTTTCAATCAATACAATACAATTTGTTCAAAAATTTCTGCCAGAATGCTTAGGAAGTGTATAGCACATGAAAAAATAAGTCTTGTTCATTTTATGCAATTATTTCTACAAGTGCATCCCTGGTAGTCAAGCTCATGAAAAATGTTTAGGTGTGCAGATTATCCAGAGAATTTTTACTTTAACTTCATTCTTATTGTGTTAAGTAGGTATTTTTTTATTATCATTAGTATTATTAATTTACTATATTATATACCAACTCTCGATATTCGATGATATTATGGTAAGTTGTTTTTATTATGATGGCGATATGTGCGTCAATCACAGTTTAATGATATTTTTGCAATTCTATCAATTCTTTCATTAGTTGATGATTCTAACAATGAATTATGTGTAATAGAAGCATTGTATTGTTCCCAATTAAAATATTCATTTTTCATTGTACAATCAAGTCTTCATTGAGTTCGGGAAATGTTCCGCCTTAATTTTAGTGCCCTCACCTTCAATCTTTCATTGTTTTCTGAAATTTTTTCAACTATATTTTCATTGATAATGATTTATCAAACATTAAAAACAAAGAGGGGGATAATTCAGTTATCTCATTTGTTAGTATCGTTTAATCTAGTTTCGTTTGTTATCTGTAATGACTTTTCATAGATCGTTGCGAGTATTTCTTTGGACTTTATCTATGAACGAGCTTTGATAAAAAATCTACGACGAGGATGGGATTCGAACCCACGCGGGCAGAGCCCATTGGATTAGCAGTCCAACGCCTTAACCACTCGGCCACCTCGTCTGATAGTAGGATTCCACAGGTCAGATTCTTGGTCCCATCGCTTCTAATTGATCTTCATAATTAAGATCAGAAAATGGAAAAAATTTCACACATATGTTTATTCGATCCCAAAGTAAAATATCCCTATTCATTCAGAAAATAGGACCAGAATTATACAGAGGAACTTCAAGGTAAAGTCTACCTAGTATATCTTTATGTCTATATTAACCCCCTCAATATGAATTGGCATGAAATTTTCGACTAATTACTTGTGATGAAATAAAAATTTCGGGAAAATTGGAAGAATAAATTCAAAATTTATATAGTCCTATCTTCAAGCATGAAAAGAAAACGAGAATAACATGAATAAATTGAATACTATGTTGAAGAAATTTTTGGAAAAACAGGTTACTTTGAGTTCGAAGTTAATTTTTCAGTCACAAAAACTATTTATTTCAAAGAATCACTGAACATTTCAGGTTTTTTAGTTCTGGAACAGAATCTCAGAATAATTTAGTAAATTCGGTAAACATTTTAGTTAATGTTCAGACAACAAAAAAGCAGCAAATCATCTACGAATTCTTTGAAAGATCTTGGTTTACGCAAGTTATCTCTACAGAATTCCTTCAATTCGTTGAGCAGTGTATCCTCGATCCCAGTGGAAGATCTCCGTTTATACCGTATCAAAGCCATAAAACTAAATTATAGTTATCTCGTGTGGAAAAACCATGGAACTCGGTTTACCCCGTTCTTGGGTGGATTTTGGTATCAACGTCAAACGAAATTGGGATGATTCAGAACAGACACAACATTTCATCCTAAATTCGAGGTCATTAAATTCATCATTGGATTTATTTCTAGGAAAAAAAGGATCCGAGGTCTGAATTACTTGACAGAAAATTGTATCAAACCAAATTCAGAGATAGAGAAAATATGATAAAAAATGCACCAGAAATATTAGAAAAATTATCATAAATTGAACGATATTCGTCCTGACTTTTACAAATTGAACCTAATGAATTGAACGTATTCATATACATCTTAATTTGCGGAATAGAAAAATAACTTAGAATTATTTATTATTTCTTAAATTACGCAAATTCGGGATTTTTATCTGAATTTTACTTTGTAGATGTTCCTGATAAGAGAATATAGGTACTTCATTCATTATAATCGGATGCTATCTGATGTCATTTCTTTTACCAATCAACACCCTTTTTTAAAGAAGACAAAAAAGATTTAAAAAATTTCGAATGTTTTTTAAAAATTTCGAAATTTTTTTTTGTCGCCCTTTTTTATAATCATATTCATTTTCAACCATTTTGAAATGACACTCCTTTCTTAATTTTTACCCTCTCGTATACGTCGCGTTTATATCTACATTGTCCACTTGATGGTCTTCAACTCTTCAAGTATGTTGACCTTCATTTGCAGACGTAAAATCGCAGATAGGCGTGTTGACTAAACTCTTAACTCTTATACTTCTGCAGAGTTCGATATCCCATCGAGAAGGGAAAAACCCAAGAAGTCTGCAATAAAACTAATATGAGAATTCGTGCAGTCATCTCTACTTCATTGCAATAAAAAACACGCAGAATGGTTCGATGCAGGTTTATTTTTTTATTTTGCTGTGTTCTTAGTAGTGACAGTCAGTCTTGGATCATACGGAGGGTGTTTGGAAAATTTCGATTTATGTATAATATTACGCAGTAGCTAAGTAGACTTCCACAGGAAGTAATAGGATACTTCTCTGTATCAGCAATTTCTAGTTAAGAGTTCACTTCGCAACAGGCATTGTGAAATATTGTCATTGTTATTTAGACCTGCACACAATAAACTTGCTTTCAAGAATTCTCTCGTTTTTTTAAAAAAGTGATTTGAGAGTGGAAAATAATAATTGGCGACGAGGATGGGATGTTGCTAGTGGATTTCCTGAAATCAGTGCCAGTGCGACGTTAACTTCTATCCAAAGAAAAACCGAGTACATCCATACTGTAGGAAAACACGTGAAATTCTTTTCTTTGAGTAACATCCAAAGAACAAACAAGAATCACAAGTACGACGTTAAGTCCTAAGGAAACACCGAGTACCAGATTCAACACAAGTGCGCAGTGACGACCAGTAAAGAAGAGTTGCTGAATCCCGGACCAGAAAAGAGGCGGCGGACCAACCCTGACTGGAGCGACACAGCACAGCACCCCTCAAGGATCACCCTGTGGAGTTTGGAGTTAGCATCCCAAGCACCAGGTTTAAAACGAAAGTGGGAAACAAAAAGTAAGTGGAGCATCTTATAACAATCCCAGTTCTTCCTATCCCTGGCCCAAAAGATAGAGAAAAAATATTTTATTGATACTTGAAATTTGAAAAAACTCAAAATAGATTTATTAATAAATAAGTTCGAAAGCTTAAAGCTAGATTTAACAGAAAGAGAAAATAAAATGCTGAACCAAGATACAGTAATCATAGATTTAAATACCGTAAAGTATTTCGGGGAACTACTCCCTAAATTCAATGGAAATTCTAATGAATTGCAAACTTTCTTATTAGAAGTTGATACTTTCATGAACCAATTTGGAAACACGACAAATATATTGATAAATCAATATTGCTTCGCAACAGTGAAATCAAAGTTGATAGATCACGCAAAAACTGTTATTTATTCAGGACCTAGCTGTAATAATTGGCCTGAATTAAAACAATTATTAAATAGTAAGTTTGGTTTCAAGATAAATTTCGATGTTTTACAAAGTGAATATCAGTACATGAGGAAACGTCCAAAAGAATCGTTATCCGAATTCATTGACAGAGTTAGACAAACGAAACTTCAATATGATTACCAAATACAACTTATAGGTCTCAATCCTACGGAACTGAAAGTTTATAGAGATTTATCTGAAAAAATCGGAAACACAGTTTTATATAATAATGTAGACGAAAATTCTAGAAATCTTTTAGACTTACAACCCAAACCCTTCGATGAAACTTGTAAATTATTAGAAAATCGAGAAATCAAAAGACAGCAATTATATTTGCAACCTTTCCCAAGATTAACACATACAGTTTCGAACATCCTTCCACACGTGAACGTTCGACAAGAAATGCCTTCTACAAGTCGAGAAAATCATTTTCCATCACAACCTGTTGAATTAAAATTTAATCCCAAGAGACACGAATCAAAAATTCCGACAAGCAGACAAGTATTCGGAAAACCAGTAGATGTTTTTAAACCAAGACCTAATACGCAAAACAATTATCCAAAACCAGAACCAATGTCCGTCAGAACTAGGAACTATCCTATCAAAAGACCAGCTAGTACTCAAATTCGACAAGAACCGCCAAATAATCGACAATTCTTCAGAAAAACCGGTCCTACAGATTTTTACGCAGAAGAATTAACCAATACGGAAGAAATTCAAGACAACATTGAATCAAATGAAGAAATGGAATATTATTATGAGGAAGATATAGAAAATGAAAATTCTGAAATAAATGAGGAAGATGAAAATTTTCGAGAGGTCCCTCTGAAAAATTACAAGACCTGAACTTTAACATGCAACATTTAGCTTCTCTTCCATATTTGAAATTAGATGACCCTCCAGTTAAATTATTAATAGATAGCGGAAGTTCTATGTGCATCATAGATCCGGCAGTAGCATTCAATTTATTTCCCCAAAATATTTATGAAGAACGGACAGATTTCAAGACAGCCATAGGTAAAGATTTTAGCAGATATAAAGTAGAATTCCCTCTCACATCGTTCGGATTTAATAGTACTTACCCATTTGTAATTTATGAATTTCATACCCAATACGATGGCGTCATAGGCGCAAATTTGTTGAAAGATTTGGAGCTCAATTTCGATTGGCAAAATAATGAATTAGGAAACGACGTGAAAACACAAAAATTTTATTTCCAACAAACTCATTCCAACGAGAAACTCCCTGTCAAACTAGATCATCTTGATCAAAACCTCAAAAATCAACTCATCAAAATTTTACAAAGTAATAAAGAGGCTTTGCAATTACCAGATCAGCCCTTAAATTTCACAAATAAAATTAAACATCATATTAGAACAATCGACGATAACCCCGTTTATGTCAGACGCTACCGATATCCGGAGGTCCACAGACAAGAAGTGAAGAATCAGGTGAAAGATTTATTGAATAAAAATATAATAAGACCCAGTAATTCTCCGTGGTCTTTCCCAATAGTAATGGTTCCGAAAAAATTAGATCAATCAGGAAAACAAAAGTGGCGTATGGCCATTGACTACCGAAAATTAAACGAAAAAACGAATCAAAATAGAGATATCGATAAAGAGTTAGATGAATCAAAATCAGCTTATTTGGCAATCCCTAAAGGAGCTAAATTAAATCCAAAATTCAAGAAAACCAAAATCAAAATAATCGATAACGTATTAATCAAGAACCCCGATAACGAGAAAGTCTATCATAAGAGTAAAATAAAACAGAGGAAATAATATACTCTTCATTTCTCTTCCAGGAAAATGAGACCCGATCTTCTTATTCCAATACTAACTACCTTTTTCATTCACTCTTCTTTTCAACTGAAATATACTGAAATCAAACATAACATTCTTCCATTTTATGTAGGCAAAACATATATAAGTCAATCGAAGCATATATTGATGTATCATTATAATCTGACCAACTTCAAGGAAATAATGCAAGTTCATTCAGTTTTGATTGACCAAATAAACGCCGTCAGTTCGACCATAATGTTGAAAAACTATGTGGAAAATGTGAAGCACCAAATTCAGCAGAATTATATCGTTTTAGATAATCTGGCATATACCAGAAGTAAGAGAGGTTTAGTAAATATAGGTGGACATATAGCAAAAGTCTTATTTGGTACTTTAGATAGTGAAGATGAATCGTTATATTCAAACTACTTTCAGGCTATTCAGAAAGATATGCAAACATTGAAAACGAGTCAGAATAGAGTAATAAATATTATCAGAACTATGACAGTCAAATATGCGAATGTCACGAATCAAATGATTAGAAATTACAAGCAATATCGCTTAGTACAAAATGATATAAATCGAATGATTCTCATACAATTCGAACAACTTATGATTAACAGAATATTGAACGAAATTAATACAGCGGTTACCTTTGCCAGGTTACATGTTTTACATGAAAGTATTCTTCCTTTGAAGACATTCCAAAAGTTCGTAGAATCAACGAATTTCATGAATCATTTGAAACATTTGAAAGATTTCTTCTCTATCTGTTACACCTCTGTGAAATTTCATAATGACAATGTAATTTTCATCATTGAAATACCTATCACTTCTCCAAATCCGTTTGATACCTACCATCTTCACTATATCCCTTACAAAAATGTTACCCTCATCGAAAAGTCTCCATATCTGCTAACGGAAAAAGAAGATGCCCGATGGTCCATTCCACAAGAATGCCCAAAAGTTGAAGACTGGTGGATTTGTCCACAAAATGCTTTGAGACCAGTTCCTGTCTGTATGGAAAAACTCATTTCCCACAAGTACGAGGACTGTCCGAGAAGAATCACTCAGACCAGTGACGATCTTCTGATGTTATCATCAGGAAAATTTCTATCGGTGAATAATGTGAACATAAGTGAAATGTGCAGTGAACATACCGAATATTATAAACTGAAAGGGATTTATTACATTGAAACAGCCTGTAACATTACCAATAGTTTTAAGTATTTTTACAATGAAAAAATTTCAACAATATTTTACCACGTAGTTCTGCCCAATATGGACAAAGGAATAATTGATAATTTAACAATACCAAATTTAATGATAGATAATGTTACTACCAATGAATTGATTTTTAATTGGAAGATTCATCCGAATCACATTTCATCCATTTATTTCGTAGTAACCATATTACTTATTATTAGTGTAATAATAACGTTATATAGAATTTTTATTATAAGATTTTCCAGAATTGTGGAAAAATATAAAAATAATTCAGCCACTAACGCTGAACTTATTTCTTTAAAAGGGGGAGGTATTACGCAGTAGCTAAGTAGACTTCCACAGGAAGTAATAGGATACTTCTCTGTATCAGCAATTTCTAGTTAAGAGTTCACTTCGCAACAGGCATTGTGAAATATTGTCATTGTTATTTAGACCTGCACACAATAAACTTGCTTTCAAGAATTCTCTCGTTTTTTTAAAAAAGTGATTTGAGAGTGGAAAATAATAATTATAATTATAAGTCTGATCGATGCCAAGTAAAATGCTTGATTGAAAAAAGTATATTCTGAAACAAGTTGCAGAATGAGCTCCTATTACAACATGAATGCGAAATTTTCGAAAGCATGAGTGTTGGAATTGAATTCTGCAACAAGTATTAGACGATATTTTCTCTATTCCAGTCAAGTTTTTTGAAATACTCTCGTAATTCAAATAAAAATTCAGATAAGTGACTTTTGTATTGTATCTTGGCAGTTGGCGTGACTTACGAAATCTGACAGATTACGGAATTTGAATTGATTTGATTTGAAAATTGGGAGGATTGGAGGTCAGTACTGACAACCACAAAGCGAAAAATATAACTGAAAACAATGTTGTAATGAATTTCATTACAGCACTACTTTTAGTACTGTAATTAACTCATTACGATACTGAAATAGAGAAATGGTATTATAGATCATCGGAAAATGTTGTTATTTTCTCATTTCATTGTGTTGTGTATAGTTTTGAGTAGTCTTTATGTTTTTACTCTATACAGGGTGACACAGAATCATGGTACACCCCCATATTCTCCCTTGTTTCTGTAGCTATATTTCTGAAATTTGGAACATTGAATATACTCACTATAGGGCACTTTTTGACATATTTAGAAAAAAATCCAATTTTCGGTTTTTCCAGAAATGACATCAACTTTGGATTGAACCGAGAAGATACTTAAACTTGTGTATACTCCATTATCGTGTTCGTATTGGTTATACAGAAAAATAGTTGATATGGATGGATACCCCACCGATAGTACTTTCGAATGACGTCAGAGTACCATTATGCTACCATTTGACAAAACGGAGTTTCGAGTGAAAAAAGGTTTTGATTTACTCTTTTGGCACGTATTTCGAACCACGATACTTTTTAAATCGAAATGACTATAGTGTAACATTATTTTGGTTATTTGGAATAATTTTAGGGAGTTCAAGGCTCTCTAGATCGAAAAATAAAATGGGTGACGAATGAAATATCAACTATGAGGTATCATTACATTGAGAAACTTATAGAGATTTCAAAAATGTAATAATATACCGGGTGTCCCATTTGAAAATCGAAAGTTGATGTGATTTCCAGAAAAACCAGCAGTTAGATTTTTTTCTGAATATGTCAAAATGTGCCCTATAGTTAGTATATTCAATGTTCCAAATTTCAGAAATATAGCTACAGAAACAAGGGAGAATATGGGGGTGTACCATGAGTCTGTGTCACCCTGTATATGTATACTATCTCTTGTTTTTTTTTGTCCTTTTACCATAGTCGTTCAAAAAACAAAACGTTATAGCTTCCAGAAACTTCGACTATGAGGATCTTTTGTTCTTCACCCAACTTATTCATTAAAATCCGAAGTAAACCGTGGTGTTGAGAATCCAACGACATCCTTAGCCATCACCTCATGGGTTTTCAAGACTAACTTCCCCAAGAGAATGAAGCTTTAACACCCAACAAGCATATTCAATACAAAACTTTTTTTAAATCGTTTATTCTCGAATTGAATCAATAAGCAAAACTCTCAAACTTCTTCACCATCAGATTCATCTTCGTCCTCACTCTTAATTATGCCCAAGGTCCTTGCCAACGATTTAACGTTCGTAATAACCTCTTCTTGCACCAAATTGAAACTCATAGCGAGCAGAGCTATACCGAACAGAAGATACAACGAACACAAGGCTATACTAACAGTAACAGTTGTGGTTGTTTCGTTGGTGTCTTGACTGACACCCTTGGCAGGCACCAAGTCACCAAACCCTATGGTGGTGAGGGTGATAAAACAGAAGTAGGCTGCGTTCAGCAGCCCCCATTGCTCCCAGTAGTCAAAGAGGAAGGCTCCACCCACTATATAGCTCATAACCAGGAAAACGCAAAGGCCTATAGGAACTGGCCGGGTTCTGTGCTTCTCAGAATCGTAGTAAACGTCGTCGTAGAAGAATTCTTCGTCTGAATCTGGGTCGTCGAGGTATTTGCTTCTGTAGCCGTAACCTAGGGGAGTCATCATCTTTGGACTTGAGTTCATCCGAGCTGAAAACAGGCTTAATTTAGGAGTAGGTGGTTAGAATATAAAAGGTTTTTGTTAGTTACATGATCACCGATATAATCCACTGTCTTTAGGATCCTGTACGGGTGTTCAAGCAGAAATAAACTGCTCCACATGAGTTGGGGATATTGACTTTAATTGCAAAAAAATATAGTTTCTCTATTTCAGTATCGTAATGAGTTCATTACAGTACTAAAAGTAGTGCTGTAATGAAACTCATTACAGCATTGTTTTCAGTTATATTTTTCGTTTTGTGGTTGTCAGTACTGACCTTCGATCCACTCAATTTTCGAATCAAATCAATTCAAATTCCGCAATCTGTCAAATTTAGTTAGTGACACCAACTGCCATGATACAATACAAAAGTCACTAATCTGAATTTTTAATTGAATTTCGAGAGTTTTCCACAAAACTTTACTGAAATAGAGAAAATATCGTCTAATACTCGTTGCAGAAGGCAATTCTAACACCCATGCTTTCGAAAACTCGCTCCTTCGTCGCTCGTTTTCGAATTTCGCATTCATATTAGAATAGGAGCTCATTCTGCAACTTGTTTTAGAATATACTATTAAATGAGATTTTGTGATGAAAATTCATATTAATATGATTTCAAATTGCAGGAAATACAATTAATTTTCGCCTGTAGGTCTGCAGCGTATACAGGCTGGTTAAAAAAATCGAGTAAAATAACGAAATTACATTCCCAGAGAATTCAAGCATTTTAAGACTGTCAAAACAATGTTTGCCCTCCATGGGTATCACTAACAGCTTGAAATCTTCTTTGCATACTACACACGAGGTTGTTGAACATTTCTTGAGGAATTTGGTTCCATAAACGGGGCAGAAGCTCTCTCAGATCATTTAAGGATTCTGGGGTAGGTTGATGATTATCTAATCTTCTTTGGAGCATATCCCATGCATGTTCTATGCAATTCAAATCTGGTGAGTGCGGAGGTATTGGTGAATGTGGAATACCAACTATGGCTGCACGGTGCGGTCTAGCGTTATCGTCTAGAAATTGAAAAGTTTCACCAATAGCAACGTGAAAATTTGGCAAAACATTTTCAATGACATGCTCCCTATAGTGTAAGGCGGAAATATTCCCAGTACAGGGGTGTTCGCCTCCTCGTGGTGCACCCTGGGTAACGCTAAATGAACTAGCAAATACTGGCGGTCCAACAAACCAGACGGTTCTCCTGACCACGCAAGACAATATTAATGATTTGGTTATAATTCAGGATGACACATTCCAGTAATGAGGAACAACTGCAAAACAGGTTCAGCCATCATACCTGGATACATTGTGGGAAAATGTCCTAAGTCAGCCTATGCAGAGACATATTGATTTTCTGATGGAATGTATGATATATTATTATTAATTATTGTCTTGATGCCATACGCTAAATAAATAAAATTCCCAGTACAAATGTGTAGATCTGTGCTCCCGTTGAAACGTATCCCGGCCCATACCATAACACTACCTCCTCGGAATGGATGGACTTCTTGGACATAGCGAGGATTACGGGGTATGCGTGGGATTGTCCATACCCTCATTCTTCGAGAATCTGAAAATCGTCCATATCTGGATTCATCAGTGAAAAGGACACTACGCCATTGATAGTTGCAATTGATATGTTGCCTTGTCCATTCCAGTCTTTGACGTTTATGGTCACGAGTCAATAGAACTTCTCTTAATGGACCTATATTCACCTCTATCAAATATCGTCTGATGGTTTCGATGGAAACTTGGACCCTATCTGCATTTTGAAGAATATTCCGTAGCATTCTGCACGTAGATGTAGGCTTTCTTCTCGCCGAAACGGTGATGAAACGATCCTGAGCAGGTATTGTTTTTCGTCGCCCACCAAGCTCTGGTCTTTCCAACACAGAACTTGTCTCCCTAAACCTATTCCAAAGTCGAGATATCACACTTTGGCTGACTTGGAGCCTTTCCGCTAAAACAACGTACGTAAGGCCACCCTGTAGCATTCCGATAACCTTATTAGCCTCAGCGTTTGTTAATTTACGTCTTGGCATTTTCAGAAAACTCGTTTCAAATCGGAGCTGTTGATAAACTGACTCCATTTCAAAATAAGAACATTCATGAAGCATATGCAAAGAACCAAACTTCAGAAAAAAAGGGACCAGATTGACAAAATGTCCCATACTGATTTTTATTGGATCGATTCGAATTGTTATTGAGTTTCAAATGATTTCACAGCAATTCTCTCGAAGATTACATACCTTTCAAAACGATTATCCCTAACTCTTTTGGAGCAGTATATTAGCAATCGAAAGATGACTAGACATCAACCTGAGAGAAACTATCAGAAGTACGATATAGCTATTCACTCAGATAGTCAAGCTGCTATCAAAGCACTGAGCTCCAATTTCATGGACTCAAAGTTGACTTGAGAATATCGGAGCAAACTCAATGAGGTAGGTTTCTAGAGAAGGAGAAAGCCAACTCTGGCGGAATCTCCAAGGGATGGCTAACTCCAAAAAGTTCCTCTGGAACTTTGAAACTACAAGATACAAAAGGTATCTGGATCTTAGTAAGAACCATCTACCCCTCCTCACAGGTTTTCTTACGGGGCATTGTCGCCTCAGAAAGGATCTGTTAAGAATGGCTTTATCAGGCACTGAGGAGTGTAGATTCTGTGGGGAGGAGAAATAAACTCCCATTCACCTAGTCAAGGAATGCTTTGCCATTGTAAGTCAAAAGCTTGTGGGGGTGAGGGATTAGCCCCTCTGAAGCCTTCCCAGATATTGGACTTCATTAGATCTCTGGAACTGTATGTCAAGCTGTAAAGGGTGTGGTTAGAACAGCTTTATCAGGGGGTACAATAGACCATGAGTTCGCAGAGGACTGTAAGCCTTTTTAATCTAAATATATTATTCAAAAAACTGTGGTTCACTTGGTTCAAACATCTATTTCAAGTCTAGTTACGTGGTTCAAAGAAAATACTGTTAAATAGTATACAGATGGTTATAAAACCAACACGAGAGATGGCCCTGGGGTTCACGGGGCCAAAGCCAAGTGTGCACTATCGTTAGGCTCCTGTGTGAGTGTTTTGCAAGCAGAAATATAGCAATCGAAAGATGTCTAGACTTAAATCTAGAGAGAAACTATCAGAATTGCGACATAGCTATTCACTCAGATAGTCAAGCTGCTATTAAAGCACTGAACTCCTATGTCATCGACTCGAAGTCGACATGGGAATGCCGGATCAAACTCAATGAGGTAGGCAAGAAAAATGAGGTCTCTTTGATCTGGGTTAATGGTCATTCGGGAATCACAGGTAAGGAAGAGGCCAACAAACTTTCCAGAGAGGGTGCTCGGAAACCACTCACTGGCACAGAACCTTTCTGTGGTATAGGAAAATGTACCTATAAGAAAGAGTTTCTGGAGAAGGAGAAAACTGAAAGAGAAACACTCTGGCAGAATCTCCCAGGGTCGGATCACTCCAAAAAGTTCCTTTGAAATTTTGAAACTGCAAGATCCAAAAGATATTTGGATCTCAGTAAGAACCAACTACACCTCCTCACTGGCTTTCTTACAGGGCATTGTCGCCTTAGAAAGTACTTGCTGAGAATGGACGTATCGGGGACTGACGAGTGTAAATTCTGTGGGGAGGAGGAAGAAACTCCTATTCACCTAGTTACAGAATGCTTTGGCATTGTTAGCCAAAGAAAATAATGTTTCGGTCAAGAGACCTGTAGGAGTGAGGAATTAGCCTCACTGAAGCCTTCTAGAAATTGGATTTCATAAGATCTCTGGGACTGGAAGGCGAGCTGTAAAGCTTTGTCAGGGGGCACAGTAGACCATAAGGTGGCAGTGGACTGTAACCCCTTTTAAACTATCAACTATAAACTACGTGCTTAAGTCCATCTTCAGTTGATACCTACGTGATGTTCTCTTCTTCCTAGCATGATGAACATCATCTTCGTCATCAACAAAATGATCAGCACCTGGGAGTTGCAAATGATTCCGATCTCTACCATCAGGTGAAGATTGTTGTTTCGAATGATCTCGTTTATCATTCTCAAATTCCCTCCTGGTTATCCCTACTCGAAAAATCACTTTCATTTGACGTAACGATATTGGTGAAACTACAAACCTGGGGTGTCATCACCATTGAGCTCCCCTTCCTTGATGACGTACTTATTGCAGAGTATTGGGGTCTTGTCGAAGGCTTGCAGCTCTAATGCTTCGAAGTCCCTAGGTCTTTGGCGGTTTTGAAATTTTTTCCTGTCCAAGGAACCGCCTCTACCGCCGAATCTTGGTGCAGATTGTCCCCTACGCTCATCTGAAAATCTAGGAGCTTGGTTTCTTTGTAAGCTGGTGCCAGATCTGGAGTAGTCGTGATACCTGCTATAAAAGAGGACACAAATGGGATTATTATGTTTTTTTCTGTCTATAGGAAGATGTTGTATTATTTCAACTCTCTAGATCACTTAATATGCGATTGACACCCATTTTACCTTTCAGGTTACCCGATTTTACCATTTCAACTTACTCAGAAATTTATTGTGATTGTCAGCACTTGGTTTATGACCTTTTTTTGTTTTCTTAGAATCGTCTGTTTTAATTCATAATAAAAATTCAATAACCACGAATCTTTTAGTGCATAATTATGATCTCAATCCAAAATTAACTTGCATATTCATTCGGTATGACCTACCAAGACTCCTGAGAGTCTTGAAAAATATTCTTTAACGAAAAACACATAATTATTTGAAATTCAAGAAAAAACGACTATTTCTGACATCTCAAAAAAAAAAAATACAAATCAATTTGATGAAACTGATTCCCACTGAAGGGAGATGCTTTTATTTTCAATGTATGTACCTCAAATCAGTATCAGAATGGGAGGTTTGTAACTCCAAGTTTCCATAACCACTATCTGCAGACCTTGTTGAATTTCTGACTGATCTTCTGAAAGAAGCATTCCTCGATCTTGAAAATCTCCTAAAATCACAAAAAATTTATATTTTTATATATTTGAAAGCACTTTAAAAAAAATGGAACAATTTGATAATTAATTATAAAAGGCTGCAACGTCTGGCCATTGAAAATGGAATAAAAATAATACGAATGAACGTTTTAATTACAGTAGTTGAAGATAATGAAATATCGGAGGCAACTCTGCAACACAGATTACACAACATAAAGAAAAAGTGCATCCACCAAAACTGTGGTTTGCTGGATCTTGAGAGAAATTTGTAGGAAATCCGCAGTTGTGATTTAAAAGAAACAGACAAATAAGCCGAACGAACAAAAGAAAAAGCATAAGAAAGTCCTTGGACTTTCTAAAATAGGAAAGTAAGAAAGGGTTATTATCATTATTATACAGGGTGTACCAAGTTCGACGGCCTATTAGGCGTTTCTGGAGAACAGGACCTATTTGAAATCTGAAAATTGGGATTATATTATTGTTCGACATTATCTACCGAGCTAAAATATTCTTGGAGCCTGACTACATTTAGTTTTATTCAAAAAACTCTTTTCCTGTTTTTTTGTTTTCGAATTTGATAAAGTATGCAATTCTGAATACATTCGTACACAAATCGTTTCATTTGTCAGAATACTTTTGAAAATATCGAGAAAAAAGGGAGATAAAAGTATTCGGTATCATGTTTGTTATTTCTGTTCTCAATATCTTGAGCACAAATCGTTTTCACATTTTTGAAGTGGAAGATTGAGGAAATATTGTACATTTCTAGAATTTTGAAAAACTCGTCACAGGGTGTTCCAAATATTGGGTCGAAAATTGGGATCAAAAATGGCTCATAACGAAAGTTATGGGCCAATCTTGATCCCAATTTTTGACCCAAACTTTTGGAACACCCTGTGACGAGTTTTTCAAAATTCTGAAAACGCACAATTTCCACAGTATTCTACTTAAAAAATGTGAAAACGGTTTGTGCTTAAGATATCTAGATTAGGAATAACAAACATAATAACGAAAGCTCTTATCTCCCTTTTTTCCTCAGTTTTCTCTGGATATTTTGGAAAGTATTATGACGAATGCAATAATTTGAATACGAATGTATTCACAATTGAATACTCTATCGAATTCAAAAAGGAAAAAAAGAAGAATTTTTTTTCATTCCCTGTATAACTGAAAGTGGTCAGGCAGCAAGAATATTTTACCTCGGTAGATAATGTCAAACAGTATCATAATCCCAATTGTCAGCTTTCAAATAGGTCCAGTTCTCCAGAAACGCCTTAAGCCGTCGAACTTGGTACACCCTGTATAACAATTCTTTTTTGTCAAGGATATAACTAATATTTTATTGGGAGTGCCTTCCTCAAACAATGGAAAATAGACATAGCCCAATTAAATTTGTTTTTTACTCACCACCCGAACAGTTTTTGAATGATTTGTATAAAAACTTCATTTAGAAAGTCTACAGGTAAGAAATTGATTAGTTGACAAATTTTAATTTTTTTAGGAATTGCAGGAAGTATTAAACAGCTAAACAATTCACATGTAGACAACCCAAAATACATAATTCTCGTATTTATTTCTGCCTAAACGTAAAGAACTTACTCCGCCGATCTTACGGAACCCCTAACCGATCGAGGCCTTCTAGGTTTCTTAGGTCTTGTACAGACGTAGCAGCACACCCTCCAATAGAGAAACCTGAAGGAGGTAGCCATAATGTCTCCTATGTTTGATAAGCATAGCAGCATCAGTGGTATGCCTAAGATGGCATAAAAGATGGTTACTACTTTTCCTAAGGGCGTTTTCGGCGTTATGTGACCATATCCTGAAAAAAAAACCAATTGAAGTATGCCCATTTGGAAGACTCATTGAATCACAAAAATGTTAGTTTTCAATTTTCGTTATTTTATTTTATTTTAAAAAACTGGTTCAAAACTGGTGAATGGAGTTACCCACAGAAGGAGCTCTTAGTGGTTTTTGATTTTATATATATATTGAATATATTCTATTTCTATACATTTCAAAAGTGGGTCTATTGAGAAAAATATCCAATTTCCATTAAACTTTGATACAGAGAAAACAGAGAAAAAATTTTGTTCGATATTGAATTCATCATCAGTTCTGCTATGTTGTTTTCTAAATGTGATTCGAACATTTTCAAAAGTTCCAGATCACAAAAAAATAACAGAATATGCCGAAAATCTCTCAATTTAAGGGTTGCAGGTATGAGTAGGATGATTGCTGTATCTTCATAACGATTGGTTGAAAATCCATGAAATTTTGTTCATTATTCCTTAATGTATCTATCTTTAGTTTCGTCCAAGACCCATATTTGTCCAATAGTTAAATTGAAAAATGAAAAAACATACAGGATGTACAAGGAACCGATGGCAATCAGTCTTGTTCGCTACAGATTCTGCACCAAATACCTGCAGTCTCTTTCTTACATAACCCACCACCAATAGAACCTCCCATATGGGTCACCATTGACCCAGATTAACCAATGCTGACGACTCTTATGCGTAGGAATTCGTTCATTAAGACATTATTGTTATTTATTTATTCGCTCAATGAATTTTAAGAGTCCACATTTCATTATCATAATATAAAAAAATCATTTAAATTTCAACAATGATGTCCTCTTATGGTTTTACATCTATGCAAAGTGATAATGGAAAACACGTCTTTATTTTATATAGAAATACATTTTTTCGAGGCACATATAATGATGTAGGAAAGTTGGAAAATGGAATTTCAATTCAGATCTCAGTGGAAAATAAATAGGGTGAGTTCTCTACTTTGACATCGATCCTAACCGAAGAATCCTTCAAATAATAATAAGTTTATTTGTCCCCCAGTATACAAAATAGAATCTCATCTTGAAATACCAACTTTTTTCTTTCAAAAAGTATCAAGTAGGTACACTACGAAAACAGAATAAACCAAAACAATATACACAAGTATACCCATAAAGCTCAGCGCTGTCTATGGGAATTGAAATAAATTTTAACATACAATGTGAAAAAAAAATGAAAAAACAAAATAGATGGTAAGAAGAGGATATATTTTTTCCATCGGCATTTTATCCTTTTCTGATGAGAACGTTTTTCGAAATTATCCCATGAAATGTACATTTATCGAAAAAACAGGCTCGACATTTAGAGCCTCTAAATAAACCAGAAATCCCAACTAATTTGAAATATCTGAGATAGGCCCATTATGAATGAGTTTCTGGGATATTTTCCAAAAAAATTTAAGGTCTTGTTTAACCATTGAACAAATTTGGATACCACAATCCTAGAAGTCTTGGGCTATGATGAAACTCGAGCACGCTGCATCATGGTAATGATGCTACTACAATAGGAACAAAACTGAATGATTCCTTATTGAAAAACAATGGACATTGGGAGGATGTAAGCATTTGTACTACAGCTGATATACCTAATAAGTCATGGTCGCTTGAGCGAAGTTCCTTGGGCAAAACCCATATCCACTGAAACGACTGGGAAATACCCACAAATATGTCGATGAATTTCTTAAGGACTAACTGCTTCAATGGAGAAAAAAACAAGATATGGAGCAAGACCTGAATACTTAATTTGCAGAACTAGAATACCCAGCAGATGAAGGAATTCATGCTGAATTAAAACAGCAGTAGTTGGAGGAGTAGAAATAAAAGGATAGATTGAATAAATTTCAAAAGTTCAGTCTTTTGGAAATGGGAAAAAAAATAAAGGAATGTATGATTTTTTAGATTGTATGTACAGAAGACAAGATGTATAATATCGTATTTTTTTGTTAAAAGTGAACTAATACACACAATAAGTTTGTCTATAAATTGTTTTTCTCAACACACTTTTCAAAATCGAAAATTATTTTTTCTCTGGTAAAAAAGTTGCTCATGAGAAATATTTATGGAATTTTATGTTGTTTACTCAGAGAAAAAGAGTATGTAGAGTGAATTCAAGAATGATTTGAATCTAAACAGATATGGAAGAAGTGAACCGCATTATGTATAACTAAAGAATCACTTCACAATGACTGAGATAGTACTTGTTTATGTTTCAATTTGCATATAGTGCAACTCTACCCTCATTGGTTCTATAAAGTATCTCTCACGTCTTGAAGTACAATTTCCTGCTAATCACTGAACCAAAACCAGACATACTTAGTCTTCCGAAATGTATAATCACTTTCAATGTTACTTGTCTGAGAGATTTCAACTAACCGGATGTACCTTAATAATTAGGGAAGTAAATTGAAGGTCCTCATGAAGATGTTGATAAAATCATTTTCATTGTTCACTCTTATTTCCTAGAATTTCTCGAAATGTTTTATATTGGTGTTTTTTCCCTTCTATTTTTTATTCCCTCTCTAGTATATTACTTAATTATCATATCTTTATGGATAATAATCAACTGACCTCTTTCACGTGATATCTATTCTTCATGTCTTTATTCATGTTGAGAAGCTGTCTTATTTGATATATTTCGAACTCATAACTTTCATTTCAACTTTGCGATATGATTTGAAAAATATTATGCATATAGGTTAGAGGAAAATAATAGGAAAATTCAAGCATTCCCCATATTTTTTAATTTTGTTCTATTATCGTTATTTGATAACTGCTAGTGTTAATAATTCTGAATAAATTTCGATTTTCATGAATAACTGAAATCAAATGTATGCTGCCCACAAAAAAATACATACTAGACGTAACTACTTCATAAATCAACACTTGGAGAAATTTCAATATCAGGTTCACATAATATTTCTCAACAAAGTGTAAATTTTGGTACTAATACAGTGAATCTTGAATATTTTTTGTGAAACAACTAAAGTTGAATTTTTGTTGGTTAGATTCAACACTTCTGAAATCTAATCTCATAATTTTATAAAATTTCTCAACAGAAAATGAGAATTTTGGAACCACTGCAGTGAAAGTTTCAGTAATTACAGGAAAACTGGAACAGTTTTTCGTGAAAAAATGTGAATCTCAGAAAAAATAAAATTTCTCAACAAAATGACAATTCGGGTATCACTGCAGTAAAACTTGAATATTTTTTTCGTGAAAGAGCTAGAGCTGAATTTTCGTAGAATTTCAGAGACATTTCAGTTTAAAATGGACAAGGAAATAGAAAAATAAATTTGACCTGATCAAATTGGAAGAGAATTAACGCAAATTGGGATATTGGGAATAGGACTTCAACAATGATGTTGTTTATAGCAGACTCATAAAATAGGAGACACCCCATTTCATTTTCAATTAATGAGCTGAAAATTATGTGTGAATCAAGATGGTGCAAAATAAAATAACGAAAAATGAAATATTATTATGCACCCACTATCCAGCGTCCATTTCGAATGTCTTGCAGTGTATCCGTCATTACTTTCGGTCATAAAGAGAAACAATAGTATTTCACGGGTTTAATCAATTGGAAATACAAATTCATTCAACTGTCTTGACCCTATCCCACCATGTATTAAGAAATCCTTAAATAATGTCTGCAGATATTACTAAATACCATTTCGTTCAAGTGTTTCACCTTGTCCGTTTGATGTTTGTGGTTGATCAGATGCAAGTCGAGATTTTGATAAGTTTACCATGAAGTTGACTTTCGTTTTGGGTAAGTTGCAATGAGTTTTTTTGAGAAAAATAAAGAAATAATAAAAAACTAATTGGAATAAGACTTAATCCGTGTTTCAATGGACCTTTTCGAGTTCTACTCGATCACAATTTTCTAATCCATGGTTGAAATATTGAATTGAATATTTTCATCAACTCAACTAATTAGAAATCATTTTAGAAGAAAAGAGATTATTTGCCGCAGTTTAAAGATCATTTAACATCTTTCATGGTATTTCATGCTTCAGTTAGTTAGTTTGTTTTATATTTTGTTCAAGGAATATGCAAAAAATAAGTCTTAAATCATAGACTGAACTAATCTTTGGCCAAGCTCATCTTTGTGTTTTTTTTCAGGGATTATCTCCGCTTTAGGAGTGGCTATCACTGCAGAGGATGGTAAATGGGTCTGGAAAGATAATGGGAGAAATGGTGAATCAAGAAATGGTGGTTTGAGATACGAAAAGTAGGAATTCCAAAAGTTTTCTCCTCATTCCACAAAAAAATCAGTTTCATTCACAATACTTCTTCATTCTTTTCTGTTAATTTCTTACTTAAAAGAAGCTTTAACATATTCTTTGTGGAAAAATTCTCTTATCTGTTATAGATCAGACAATGCAAGATATGACGTCCAAGAAAACTATGACCCTATTGACCAAAGCAGACCTAATGATTACAGACCAGTTTACCCTGATCCTGGATTAATTTCTAGGCCTCCAAGTGGAGCTTTTCCAATTGAAAGACCATACAATACTAGGCCACCTCTAGTACAAAGCAACAGGTGAATTTCAACAGCTTCATCTTATTTGACAAAGATCAAATAACAACCAGTATCTTCAATTTGAAGCAAAGTTGTATAAGGATTGTGTATAGATTGTTTTGACGATGTTATTTATTTCCAGACCAGGAGGTTCTTATGATAACAATGGAGGTTATGGTCGACCTAGTCCCTCAGCAGGATACTATCCAAACGATCCTTCAGATCCTGGTGTCCTGACCGGCCCTATACCTTCATGGGTTAAAGAAGGGCCTTTCAAGAACTACGACACTTGCAAATGTACCGAAAAATTCAACTGTAGATCTCCTGGAATCAGTTATGTGAGTAGCACGAAAAAATTATGAAATCATATTGTATATTCAACCTTTTTCTTTCGTAGGGTCATTGTGACGTTGGTAAGAAATACTGCTGTTACAATCGCAACAAAATTGAAGATTTGGGCAGTGATTATCCTCAAAGACCAATCCATTCTTCTGAGAATGGTATATTGGTAGGACCAGGTGGGCCAGTTGGAGGCTTAAACAGACCTGGATCATATGGAAGACCAGGTGTCTTAGGAAGACCAACAGGTAGATCGCATGTTGTTCCTTCAAACGTTTCAGACGCAAAAAAATATGCTAATTTCTTCTATAGACCAAGCAAATTAGACTTTTGCCTGAAAATAATTGGTGGAGTTCTGGAAACTGTTTCAATCAATTCAATTACTCTAATAAGAGTAGTTTGAGTTTTTCCCCAATTTTCCAGTCGTGACGTTCGAAAAACCTCGAAATTTTCGGACTATTTTAGGTTTTTCTCAAATAGCTCTAAAATTGAGCACTTTATCAAAAACATTGTTGTATTCAAAAGTGTTCCGCATTAAATTCTGCTTTTAAAAAGTATTACGATATCATATTTTGAGCAAGAAGTTTTATAGAAATCATACATCGAAATATGGCAAATTTTTACACTTTTCGAAAAACACATTTTTTCATTATAAAACATATAATATTGTTATTGAATATTATTGAATGAGAGTTGTAGACCATCAAATTTTGATGAATACGTAACCCGCCCCCTCCCATCCACAATGTAAAATCGCACAGTAGAACATCCCATTGAGGATGCTGATCATTCAATCGTAGCTAGTGCTGTTGAAGTTGCTCAGCAGTCCCATGAGTGTGTGGTTATTGTTGAGGATTACACTGACCTCCTTGTAATTTTGACTTCTCCAGCCCCTATGTGCTCCAATTTTTTTACTAAAGCCTGGCAAAGGCAAGCAAGACGATAAATGGTGTCTTCTTCCTTGCACTACAAGTTATTCTCTGTTTCGAAAACCAACATATTTTTCCTCATGTTTTTAGTGTCTTGGTGAAGGACAGCTGAAATTCCTGAAGACGTTTGAAATCAACTAAATCAATTATAATAACAAATGTAGGATTCATAAACTAATAACTAACAATACAACTCATTGCTAAGAACAATATATTACATATTACATACGTCCTTAGCGAGTGTTGCCGAGGTTCTGCTTCAGTTGAAGGCACAGAGGCAAGATTAAATGTGGTTTTGGTTAACAATTTCTCAGACATCTCCTACCACAATACATTTAATTGCTTGAAATAATTTTTATAAAGGGCTGCCATGCATTTCTTCTCTGCCTCATCGACCTTATCGGCAGAAGCATTGGATTTTCTAAACAATTCTGCTGCTTTCAGCAGGTTTATGTTAATTTCAGACGTATTTAGGAATTTCATTATTCCTTTACCAAAAGAGATGACATAGTGTCGCAGCCATTAAGTGCATGACGGAATAATATGTCGTATTTCGAAACAGATCAAAGCTTGTTGTGCAAGGGAGAAAAGACAATATTGCTTTCCTTGCCTTTGCCAGGCCCTAGTAAAAAATAATTGATACACATAGAGGCTTGAACAATCAAAATTATAAGAAGCTCAGTGTCCTCCCCAACATTATCCACGAACCCATGAAACTACTGAGCAAATTCAATAGCACTAGCTAGGATGAAATGATTAGCATCCTCAGCAGGATGAGCTATTGCGCGATTTAACATTGTGGTTTGGAGAAATGGGGTTACGTTTTTATCACAATATGATAGTCTACAGCTCTTATTTTTTGACATTTTGTTCTAAAGTTCGTAGTTTCATAGGTATTTTACGTTTTATAGTGAAAAAATGTGTTTTTTTAAAAAGTGTGAAAATTTGCCATATTTGGACGTATGATTTCTTTAAAAGTACTTGTTCAAAATATAACTTCGTAATACTTTTTAGAAGCAGAATTTAATGCTTAACACTTATGAATATTATAATGTTTTCGATAAAGTGCTCAGTTTAGGAGCTATTCGAGATAAACCCAAAATAGTCCGAAAATTTCGAGGTTTTTTGAACGTCACGACATACGCTCCACTGGGAAATTGGGGCAAAGCTCAAACTACGCTTATTAGAGGCCTAAAAGAATGATTAAAACAGTTTTTCGAACTACACCAATTATTACCAGGCACACCATTTTTTGAAGCTAATTTGCTTGGCCTACTATTAGTAAGTAGGTATCTCATGTGAAAAAAATGTGTTACAAGTTATCCTTTTTCAGAAAATGGTATTCTAGTTGGTCCTGGAGGACCACAAAACGAGTTAGGGAGACCAGGAGGACTAGGGAGACCACAAGGTTTTGGAAGACCTGGATTTAACAGACCAGGTGAATAAATTTGAATTGTACTCATCAAGGGCTTCAGTTCGACAATTATTTTAATTGGCTGTCTGATTCTTGTTGTTTCAGGTTCAGAAACGTATTTTTGAGGGTTTTTCTAAAATGTTGACGTAGTTTCTGAGAAAAATTCTTATTTATTTTTAATTAGTAAAACATTTTACCATTAAAATTCTGATCTCTGAAATATAGTTAAGATAGAGGTACCCAGCAGCTACATACTGATGTGGAAAATATCCAAAGAACCAAGAATTTTTTGACAAATAATCGTAGATTCAGTCAAAATTAAAATTAAGCATATGAACGAAGAATTTTCAGAAATTCATTTGAAGTTTTGCGTGATATCAGGACTAAAAAAAAACTAATGAAATGATAATTTTTACAGGACTAATTGGTGGAAGACCAAACGGTTATGGAGCAGAAAATGGAGTGTTAGTTGGTCCCGGAAGATTGCCCTACGATAGCCGAAGAGATTTCTGATATTGAATTTCTAGAGAAATAAAAAGTTTTCGGAATTATACCTCGAAAATGTATCTGGGGGTCATTTAATCACACAGAATGATGCTGAAATATGAACCTTTTCTAGAGTATTCCACTTCCAGATGTTTACACACCGATTGAGTATACTTGTATATATTGTATATTTTTCTAAAAATAAATTATTCGTGTAGAAATATTCATTGTTGTACATTTCGAATTCATTTTTTTAATGTTCCCACAGGTGTGCAGAGCCGAAAAGCAACATTCGGGGAATGGTTTTTGCCGAAATCAAGCCTAGTTTGATTCGAAATTATTTAGGACAAATATTACGTAACTCTATCTTCCATTGTTACCCAATTGAAGGAGTATAATTTGAAACTATCGAACTGTTTATCGACGCATTAACCACTATAGGTACAACGTCGTTCATTTAATTGCAGAGATAGGCAAAAAAAGATAAAACCATAGCATGAAACGAATCATATTTTCGCCAAGTTCTACCTCGTTCATTTTCACTTTCTATTTTTAATTCGACATAACTAACGAATATTTGACACAAAGCTGGTTGTAGTGATGTTGCGAAGACTCTCGTTGATACTGCTGGTCCAAATACTTTGCGTATTTGGAGCAGAAGACGAGCTTCTTTCGGTTGTTGCGGTAAGTTGAAAACTTTTTGAGAACTGCTCGCATTATACTAAGTAATTTATCTTAGTATTCTTTTTGTGCAGTCGTTATTCTCATAGCAATATATTATTTTTTATCATTGGTTCTGGACGAACCTACCTATTTCCCCAAATAAAATTTGTCAAACACGTGTTTCTGTGAATAATATGGTTCATTTTGGTGTTTTGTTACTAATTATCTGATACCGATAAATGAACTGCTCCACATGAGTTAGGGATATTGACTTAAATTGCATAAAAATATAGTTAAAATGATATTTTGTGTTGAAAATTCATATTAATATGATTTCAAGTTGTAGGAAATAAAATTAATTTTAGCCTGTAGGTCCGCAGCGTATACAGGTTGTTTAAGAAAAATCGAGTAAAATAACGAAATTTTATTCCCACAAAATTCAAGCATTTTTGGACTATCCATACAATGTGTGGCCTCCACGGGTATCAATAACAGCTTGACATCTTCTTCGTATACTACACACGAGGTTGTTGAACATTTCTTGAGGAATTTGGTTCCACAAACGTGGCAGAAGCTCTTTCAGATCATTTATGGATTCTGGGGTAGGTTGATGATTATCCAATCTTCTTTGGATCATATCCCATGCATGTTCTATGCAATTCAAATCTGGTGAGTGCGGAGGTATTGGTAAATATGGAATACCAAGCTCCTCGAGTGCATTATCAACTATGGCTGCACGGTGCGATGTAGCGTTAGCTTCTAGAAATTGAAAAGTTTCACCAATAGCAGCTTGAAAATTTGGCGAAATATTGTCAATGACATGCTCCATATTGTGTAAGGCTGCCATATTCCCAGGACAAATGTGTAGATATGTGCGCTCGTTGAAACATATCCCGGCCCATACCATAACACTACCCCCTCGGAATGGATGGACTTCTTGGACATAGCGACGATTACGGGTTATACGTGGGATTGTCCACATCCTTATTCTTCGAGAATCTGAAAATTGTCCATATCTGGATTCATCAGTGAAAAGTGCATTACGCCATTGATCGTTCCAATTGATATGTTGTCTTGGCCATTCCAGTCTTTGACTCTTATGATCACGTGTTAATAGAACTCCTCTTAATGGACGTCTAGAACCTAGATTCACCTCTCTCAAACGTCATCTGATAGTTTCGATGGAAACTTTGGACCCCATCTAAATTTTTAAGAGTATTCCGTAGCATTCTACCTGTAGATGTAGGTTTTTTTTCGCCGAAACGGTGATGAAACGATCCTGAGTAGGTGTTGTTTTTCGTCGCCCCCAAGCCTTGGTCTCTCCAACACGGAACCTGTCTCCCTGGACCTATCCCAAAGTAAAGATATCACACGTTGGCTGACTTGGAGCCTTTCCGCTACAACAACCTGAGTTAGGCCACCCTATAGCATTCCGATAGCCCTATCAGCTTCAGCGTTTGTTAATTTACGTCTTGGCAGTTTCAGAAAACTCGTTTCAAATCGAAGCCAGTGATAAACTGGCTCTAATTCAAAATAAGAACATTCATGAAGCATATGCAAAGAACCAAACATCAGAAAAAAGGCGACCTAATTTTTATTGGATCGAAAGTTGTTATTGAGTTTTAAATGATTTAATAACGATTTTCTCGAAGATTACATACTTTTCAAAACGATTGAATACGATATTCCTAACTCTTGTGGAGCAGTACATATCGTCATTTTCTTCATATTAAGGATATACAGGGGGCCACCCCCGTATATTTCGTATCCCATAGTGATTGGAAGCCTCTTTACAACGCTGTATAAAAATCTTAATTTTAATAAACCGTTGCTGCAAATGCTCAAATGAGCCACTTTGAATGTTTCGGTTATTTTTAGAATGTATAAGCCCATTTTACTGAGCTCTTTCGACAAACTTGAAAACCCTTCAAAAAATCACATTTTAGAAAAAAATTAATATAAAAAAAATTATATCAATATCCAAATTTTCCTCCAGTGACTTACATAAAATTGCGTTCAACGCTCGAGGTCAGAAACTTGGATTATTCATGAACAAGTCTGCAAAAAATCAGAACCACCAGATTTGACGCATACTATGATGTATAAAGTTACTGGATTATACATATTTCATTGTCATATTCACTAGAGTTGAGTAGGATGTGGAAGAAACATATCGCCTGATAATGAAGCATCTTTACAGGTATTCAGACATGGTGACAGAACCCCTACAGATTTTCCACCTAATGACAAATACCAAAATTTGAGTTATTGGCCTACAGACCTGGGGGAGTTGTCCAATGTAAGTTTTTTTCACACAGAATTGCTTTGAGGGTACTCTTATTCTTCCAGTATAAATCAAAACCCCATGGTGACTTCCTTATCTGAACAAATTTCGGTAGACACTTTTTTCTAATAAGAATTTTTGCAGAGGGGAAAAATGAAGCATTACGA
Source organism: Hippodamia convergens (assembly GCA_038502775.1). NCBI lineage: Eukaryota > Metazoa > Arthropoda > Insecta > Coleoptera > Coccinellidae > Hippodamia > Hippodamia convergens. The sequence continues at coordinate 71,462,642 of CM076609.1, read as the reverse complement.
GCTTGGAAAATGGTTGAGAAAACGCTATGACAACTTCCTCCCATCTATTTACCACAAACAAGACATTTACGTGAGATCTTCCGACACTGACAGATGCCTCATGTCCGCTGAAGCGAATCTAGCAGGCTTGTTTCCACCTAAAGGAGACCAAATTTGGAACAAAGATATCAGATGGATGCCTATACCAATTCACTCGATGCCGGCTAAAGAAGACAGTTTGCTGAAGATGGGAAAAGCTTGTCCCAACATGCAACCAAAATACAGAGCTCTACTGAACAATGCTCACTTCAATGAAGTGGACAAGAACAACTCGAAGTTATATGAGTTCCTTTCGGAAAAACTTGGATTATCTATCAGGAAGTTTTCAGATATTGAAGCTCCCTACGATACTATGATGGTTGAGGTGAATTATAATCTACAACTGCCAGCTTGGACTAAGACTTCATGGGGTGAGGATCACCACAAGGTTTTTCCAGACGAAATGAAGATCTGGTCTGAATTATCCTACGAAACCCCTACATACAACAAAGAACTAATGAGGCTTGGAACTGGAAGGTTCTTCGATACTCTAGCTTCCCATTTCGAATCTGTGTTGAACAATGACACTGAATTCTTGTTAGCCAAGAAGATGGCCTTATTATTCGGCCATAAAAGTACCATTTGTGACTTAACGCACACTTTAGGTACCTTCAGGTCAGCCTCTTATGCCTCATCCTTAATCTTCGAGCTCTGGAGGAACTCTACAAATCATGCGCCTTACGTTGTGCTGTATTACGTTGACAATAAAACTCCAGAAAAACTGAAAATTTCTGGATGTACTGAAAACTGCGAGTTCAACAGATTCCTGACTATCTTACAACCGATCAGAATGAACGAAAGTGTTTGGGAACAGGAGTGTACAGCTGGTGATGCACCAAAGATAGTCGGCTCCGTTAAGATCATTCTAATTTTCGCTTTACCCATGATCTACCGTATACTTTGAACTCCTTTGAGCGTCGTAAATACTCAAAGATCTAATATTGAAGAGAATTTGACAATATACTCACCAATAGTTGTGATTACTATAATGGAATAAAAAAGTGATCCTGTGCGTGTCCACTGAACAATGTTTACATCTTCTTCTCCATCCCATCCATCTTTGGTCATAGCCTTGACCAGAGCACCTTCGAAGTTTTGTATGAGATTGGAAGCGTTTTTGGTGAAGTTTGTCTCATCTAAAACCTTGGATTCTACAGCTAGCTGCCACAGGTGGTCAGTAACATTTTTGCGTATCCCTTTTATGCTCCTTTTAACCTACGACAAACGTTACAGATGAAAAATTGTATTAACTTTCGTGTATTATAGATGTAATTGAAATATACGTCCTTATTTATTTTACCTCTTTTTCATAATCCACTTCTAGAGCTTCGAAGGTGAAAGCTCCAGCAGCGCAGTAAGCTACCACAAGAGTTATCAAAGTCACGTGAGAAAATATACAAGTGATCGTTTTCCATGTTATCTTCCAACACTTAGCACAAGTGCTTTGATTTTCCAGCTCTGTTATGGTGGTTCTTGATTGGTATCGGGACATTTTCAAGTTGATTGGTCTGAAAGTTGAATTTTTAACTGTTGTTGTTCCGAAATTTTTTATAAACTCACTGTATATAAAACCGAAAATGGAGAATAAGATTAAAATGCAATCGAATGCATTAAATAAACTGCTCCACATGACTTAGGGATGTCGACTTAAATTGCAAAAAAATATAGTTTGAATGAGATTTTGTGATGAAAATTCATATTAATATGATTTCAAGTTGCAGGACATAAAATTAATTTTAGCCTGTAGGTCTGCAGGGATTTCAAGCATTTTAAGACTATCAATACAGTGTATGGCCTCCACGGGCGTCAATAACAGCTTGACATCTTCTTTGCATACTACACACGAGGTTGTTGAACATTTCTTGAGGAATTTTGTTCCATAAACGGGGCAGAAGCTCTATCAAATCATTTAAGGATTCTGAGGTAGGTTGATGATTATCTCATCTTTTTTGGAGCATATCCCATGCATGTTCTATGCAATTCAAATCTGGTGAGTGCGGAGGTATTGGTAAATGTGGAATACCAAGCTCCTCGTGCATATTCTCAACTATGGTTGCACGGTGCGGTCTAGCGTTATAGTCTAGAAATTGAAGAGTTTCACCAATAGCAGCGTGAAAATTTGGCAAAACATTGTCAATAACATGCTCCCTATAGTGTAAGGCGGTCATATTCCTTGGACAAATGTATAGATACTGTGTGCGCCCGTTGAAACATATCCTGGCCCATACCATAACATTACCCCCTCGGAATGTATGGACTTCTTGGACATAGCGACGATTACGGGGTATGCCTGGGATTGTTCATACCCTTATTCTTCGAGAATCTGAAAATCGTCCATATCTGGATTCATCAGTGAAAAGGACACTACGCCATTGATCGTTCCAATTGATATGTCGCCTTGCCCATTCCAGTCTTCGACGCTCATGGTCACGTGTTAATGGAACTCCTCTTTATGGACGTCTAGAACCTAGATTCACCTCTCTCAAATGTCGTCTGATGGTTTCGATGGAAACTTGGACCCCATCTGCATTTTGAAGAGTATTCCGTAGCATTCTACACGTGGATGTAGGCTTTCTTCTCGCCGAAACGGAGATGGTGTTTTTTTCGTCGCCCACCAAGCCTTTGTCTTTCCAAAACGAAACCTGAACCTATTCCAAAGTCGAGATATCACACTTTGGCTGACTTGGAGCCTTTCCGCTACAACAATCTGAGTTAGGCCACCCTATAGCATTCCGATAGCCCTATTAGCCTCAGCTCTTGTTAATTTACGTCTTGGCATTTTCAAAAAACTCGTTTCAAATCGAAGCCGTTGATGAACTGACTCCATTTCAAAGTAAGAACTAAGAACAGTCAAGAAGCTTATGGAAATAACCAAACTTCAGAAAAAAGGCGACCAGATCGACGAAATGTCTCATAATGATTTTTATTGGATCGATTCAAATTGGTATTGAGTTTTAAATGATTTCACAGCGATTTTCTCGAAGATTACAATTCAAAAAGATTGAATACGATATCCCCAACTCTTGTGGAGCAATATATTTTAACTTCTAGTTTTAGTTTATAACCAGATTATTATTTTTTAGCTTCATAAATTTTTTAATCTTGTACAAACCTCTATGTGGAGCTGATAATATTTTGGGTTTCACATTACCCGACCGCATTATAATTGGAACTCGAATAAACAAGAAACGACCGCATAAACACAACAAAAGCTACCTATGCAATTCCACAACTAACCAATACTTCTATATTTCCCGATTTGAAACACATCTATTTATAAAATTTTCATTTCCTTCTCTCTAAAAATAGGTGGGTACGGTATGGATATTCAATCGTCCTAAGAAAATTGAAAAGAGTTGGTTATTCGTTTATTTTTCCCTATTCATCATGTTTATCTGTTTTGATCCGAAAGATTACGTTTTGATTTATGGCTATTAATCTTGTTATTAGAGTTTCTGTCAAGTGGTTTTAAGGATTATTGATGTCTTATGTTTATATTCACTTCTCATATTCATTATAAATAGAAAACTCTAGTTTTCTGTTTGTCATCACAAAAAACGTGAAGGGTGATATAATTTATCATTCGACGTTTCATTTTATATGAGCCTTACTCCGAATATTTGTGACCAGTCATTTGTATTAATTTTATTCAAACAAACTCAAGACCTAAGTTCAGACAGAGTAACTAAGTCAACTTTATTTCATAACTTTATTTATAACAAACAAAACAACTACATAAAATCAGCATTCTCGGGTCATCAGTGCTTTCCCGAATGCTTATGATGATGGTTATGCTTATGCTTATCATCGTGATGGTGATCATGTCCATGTTTCCCCTTATGCTTATGATCATGGCCATGGCGATGGTCATGATGACTGTGGTGCTTATGACCATGCCAATTCTTGTGGTCCTCGTGGTGATCGTGGTGATCTTCGTGACCATGGTGATGCCCGCTGTCATGCTTATGATCGTGATCTTCCCCATGCTTATGATCGTGAGAACTGTGATGACCGTGACTGTGGTGAGATTGGTGATGATGCTCGCCTTTCTCTTGGTGATCATGCCAGTGTTCATCGTCATGGCCATGGGAATGGGAGTGTTTCTGGTGATGGTCGTGACCATGATCGTGATGGTGACCAGATTGGTGCTTGTGGCTGTGCTTTTGGTCGTGATCGTGCTCGTGAAGATGTTTATGTTGATGGTAGTGGATCTCCTTCTTCTTCTTTTTCTTTTCTAGGAAAATTAGTGGGTATTTACGACCGGATTTTGATGAGTATATTACTTATTCAACTCACCATCATGATAAACGTGATATTCACCATCGCTCTCCACGTATGGTTGATGATCTAGATACTCCTCAATTTGGTATTTCTCGCTTCCATGTCCCATAATATCGTCTTCACTGTTGCGATTCTTTCTGGGTGAACCAACGCGGCTCTTTTGGTCCATTTGTTGGGCTTTCTCAATCAGTTCATCCAGATCCGAGGAGAAATACTCATGCACGGGTTTCTCGGATTGCAGAAGATCTGACGTACTGGGTCTGTGGATCGTATTCTCTATATTGGAGTATTTGTGATCGTTTGCTTGATATTCCGAGTTATGGGACGTAGATTTTTTGTGGTATTTTGGTAATTTAACTTGGGTGTGCTTCTGTGATACATGCCTGGTAGGGGAATGTTGCTTAATGGTCCTATAACCAATAAAAAAAATATTGACTCTTTCAGGACATCTATTTTTAATACAGCTGTCTTTATGAGATAACTAGCGGACGCGTCAGAATTGGTACTGCCTCAATCGATAAATCAAAAAGCAACTTTAATATTATAATAAACTATTATGGTATAATACCTTGAGAGTGGACATAAAATTGTCTTGTACAATTAGTCCAGTCGTTGAGGGCGAAAATTAGGCATTACCTCCGAATTCTATCAAGATATGCTTCGATTTTGATAAAATTTTGGATATAAGCTATACTAATCTCCTACTCCCACCCTATGCCGATTTATGCTCATTATTTTTAAGGGGTGAAAACAGCCCCTTTATTCAAAATTAAAAGAAACTTGTTCTAAGGTAAATCAAAGTAATTTTTGTGCCTCAGCAGCGTTTTATGAAGTTTAATGAAGGTCTTCATATACTTCAAGTCCGTATAAACCACCCCCTTTCAGCATAAAATGTGTAGAAATTGATCTTCATTAATATAATTATCTAATTTCAATCAATTTTATAACAGTATTTCGGATCAATGTTAGTTTTAGTTATTTTTATTTTTCAACCGCTTAAAGCAACCCCTATATGATCAAAATAACAAAAGGAAAATATCATTTAAACATTTCATTTATTCATCACTTTATTCACGTTAAATTAATACTTTTTGGGTTAAAAAATTTATCTGATTCTGAATGGCTGTCGCCACTGTCAATTATATATTTCTTCATCTTTTCCAAAGATTGGACAACTGTTTTGGCAGTTAACACCTGCAAATTCCCCACATGTGGCGTTACAAAACAGACTCAGTTTTCTGCAGGTGCATGACGCATTGCATCCTTTTTGGCAGTTACAAAAAATAATTATCAACAATTTTTGTGGTGCAGGTGTTTTTTGCATTTTTGCGGGCTGCAAATATCTATTGGTACTATTCCAACCGCAATCAACGGAATTGAGAGCTTTATTACCTAGACAAATTTGAAGTTGATGATTTTAGGCAAGCATTCATTTCATCGGAAGCCGTCGATTTTTGAATTACCGGTAATGGTTGTCGGAAGTCAGCAGACAAAATAATCAATGCGCCCAGAAACATTCGTTTAGGGAACTCAAAAATTGCAGTAATTGTTCACATATATAATCGTAGAATGGAGATTTGTTCAAAACATTTCGTCATAAAATTTTCCGTAGTGTTCGGAAGAAAGATGCGTTATTATTATAAGAAAATGTAGTTCACCGAATTAATATCAAATATAATACTTTCAAGAAAACTCTATTAACCGTAGCGACACCTACTGGAGTTATTCTTAAGAAGAATAATTGTTTCCTATTTTTTTTCCATTTCATCAAATTTTTCAGAGTTTTAATGTATTTTATGTTAACCCTGTCGTAGAAGAATAAAAAAAAATCTTTCATAATAAACAGTTCATCCAATCTTGAGTTTTAAATGGTGTAACCGACTGCTTAGCTTTATATATTAAGATAAATTCAATCTTGAGTGTGACCTTATGTTATTACTCACTTGAAATAGGGCAATTCCGTCTTAACACTATCTTTTTTAGGTGTTTGGCTGAATGAAGGTACATCTTGTAAATTGCTCTCGATGGTATATCCCAGATATTGTGAATGGGCAGGTGTTATCTCAACTGAAGGCGACAAGGAGTTCTTGTTTTCAGATTGATCCACCCCCAACAAATTGATGCTTTGAAGTGTTGGAGGACTGATAGGATATTGCTTTTCTGGTTTGATCCTTGGGCGAGATCTGTTAGAGTTGAATGTGGGGTATTGTATATCATTCTGATCGTTGCTGAGGTCGTCTTTTGGGGAGTTCGCAATAATTAAGAACTGGGAACTTGGATCGTCAATTTTAATCGGTTGTACGGAACTTTGGAGGAAGACTAGGAGAGCTGTGAAGGTCTAGAACAAAAATAAACATGCTTGTTAATGGTTTCTTTCATTTATCGAATAGATTCATTTAAAAAGAATTGTAATTTTTTTCTGGAAACAAATTACTGATGGCCATATAAAATTTGAAGATTATAGGTACGTAGAAGCATTTCCATTGTCGAAATTTTCAATAGATTCTCTTTCAGAAAGCTGGCAGTGAAGTCCTTCAAAAGTTTCGGAGATTGAAGCATCCTCCCAGAATGAATTATTTTTTTTTATTTTATTATTTATTTATTGAAATTAAGGGATACACACAGACAGTAGTCCAAAACAGTATCCACAAATTAATATACATTATTTCACTCTAAATTATTCAATAAATTAAATTTATACAAAAAGTTGTATTCTACAATCAATCCATACATAGAAAAGACCAAAATGCAGTCCAAAATATCACAAAAAAAAAAAAATATATAACTCTCAATCGAGAAGCCTCAACTTGAGAACTCTCTTCAACTTATTTAGTTTGATGTTGAAAATGTCGATGTCATTAAATTCATTTCCAGTCGCAAGAATTCTACAAAGTGGCGAGTTTTGTGCCACATTGGTTCTCTTATATGGTACATAGAAAAGGTCCAAACTTCTCATTTTGATATTTTTCACTCTGAAAGGTATCATATGCAAAATGTCAGGGACATTCAAAATGTTATTCAAAACCTTATATAATAATAGGACATCCGTCTTTTTCCTACACGATTTTAAAGAAAGTGAAAAATTTGAATAGATATCATTTATCTAGCCCAGAGGTTTTATTTTTCATCCTGTACTCTAAGAAGAATTTTTCCCCATACTGAGAATTATCGTAAAGCAGCAAATAACTCGGCCAAAATCGTATATGCATTGGCATTAAAAAATATCCGCATCACCTGATACTACCGATATTTTTGGAAATCTTCATCTTACCCATAACTCCATATTTCAACACTGCACAATGAGATTAAAACTGTTGTTGGCATCTCAGATCGGTTTTTTATATCGGGTACTTTTATGGAAAAACTAGGAAGGTGGGAGATAATTTTTTTCGCTTCGCTGCAACTACAGTCAGGACCTGAGTTATAGGTGCATATCGTTCATGTCTTCTATCTCGTTTAATAAGCATGCATCTCGTGCATTTCTACTGATTGATTGTAATTACTCGGTTAACTTATCGTTCGACGAATCTTAGGCGAAACTTTTCATATGCAGGTGAAAATTTAAGTACCAGGTACTGAATGAGTATATTCCTACATTCACCTCTTTACCATTATTCAAGTTACATTTTCACAATGTAGAAGACCTATGAAAAATTGCTCGAATGAGTACTTCAACAAAGGCTTCATTTAGCGAATTTTGAAAGGAAGATGGTTCTTGCAGTTTTTCTTGGTATATCTAGCAAACATGCATACATTAAGTATAGTTTGTCATTAACTATGACGCAGAATCTTCCTTACAAATGTAACATTTAACAACAAAACTTTGGAATGTACCATATATACTGCTCCACAAGAGTTAGGGATATCGTATTCAATCGTTTTGAAAAGTATGTAATCTTCGAGAAAATCGCTGTTAAATCATTTAAAACTCAATAACAACTTGATAAGAATCAGTATGAGACATTTAGTCAATCTGGTCGCTTTTTTCTTTAGTTTGGTTCTTTGCATATGCTTCATGAATGTTCTCATTTTGAAATGAAGTCAGTTTATCAACGGTTTCGATTTGAAACGAATTTTCTGAAAATGCCAAGACGTAAATTAACTAACGCTGAAGCTAATAGGGCTATCGAAATGCTACAGGGTGGCCTAACTCAGGTTGTTGTAACGGAAAGGCTCCAAGTCAGCCAAAGTGTGATATCTCCACCTTGGAATAGGTTCAAGGAGACAGGTTCCGTGTTGGAAAAACCAAGGCTTGGTGGGCGACGAAAAACAACACCTGCTCAGGATCGTTTCATCGCCATTTCGGCGAGAAGAAAGCCTACGTCTACGAGTAGAATGCTACGGAATACTCTTCCAAATGCCGATAAGGTCCAAGTTTCCAACGAAACTATCAGACTACGTTTGAGAAAGGTGAATCTAGGTTCTAGACGTCCATTACTGGAATGGGCAAGGCAATATATCAATTGGAACGATTGATCGTTGAAGGCGTAGTGTCCTTTTCGCTGATGAGTCCAGATATCGACGATTTTCAGATTCTCGAAGAATAAGGGTATGGACAATCCCACACATACCCCGTCATCGTCGCTATGTCCAAGAAGTCCATCCATTCCGAGGGGGTAGTGTTATGGTATGGGACGGCATATGTTTCAACGGGCGCACAGATCTACACATTTGTCCTGGGAATATGACCGCCTTACACTATGTGTAACATGTAACATGTCATTGACAATGTTCTGCCAAATTTTCACGCTGCTATTGGTGAAACTATTCATTTTCTAGACGATAACGCTAGACCTCGCCGTGCAGCCATAGTTGAGAATGTGTTCATGACAAAATCTCATTTAAATTAAATTTTTTTGCAATTTCAGTCAATATCCCTAACTCATGTGGAGCGGTTCATTTTCAGTGAATGCTGCATTGAGTTAGGAAGTTGTACCTTTTTTCTAGTAGTTTGGTAGACAAAAATTATCTCGAAAGGTACACTCATATCCCTCAAAATTTGACCAAAACGAGCCTTATATCTCACAGACTGTGCCACAAGCTGGCTATATTTCTACTCTAGGGTGTATTCAAAAGAACCCTCAAAGTATTCTCTTTTCTCATACAACCAGAGCTCAATGTTGATAAGGAACAATCTGGCAAGAATCAATAAATCTTTAGACATTCAACATGTGTCTTCAAAGACTGATGTCTATCTAAGAACAATTTCTCTTTGCAAGAGGTAATCTGTCTTTTCTATATTCTATTTCAAGATTCAATAGTATATCTTATATAGGTATTCATTTAATAAAATTGAGCCTGTGAGGCTACTGGGATGTACCAAATATCCAACAGCTTGTGTTGCTTGAATGTATCAATGTATGTAAATAATTCAATGGAGAAATGCAACACTGTGCTAGCTTCTGGTTGTCACATTCAAATTAATTTCTATCGATAGAACAAACAGTAAGTTAACGGAAAAGCTTCAAGAAACTGAAGAGTTTGGAAAGTAGCTCCACTACTGGAAAAATAATGCAAATTTGTGGCTCCAACCATGAAATCTCATGCAAAATCGATCACACGAGAATGCATCAGGAAAGATGATAAATTGATAGGCCATCAATTAAAATTAAAAAGTTTCAGTTCGGTTGAACTGATAAATGAATTATCGATTGAAAAATGAGGAAAAAAAATTTTCGTGTTCAATCGAAACGCAAGATCTATAAATATCCACCATGTTCATGGGATGGTTCATTCTCAGCTTTGTGTGCTTCTTGTGTTGAGCAACATGGGAGCTTGGGTAAGTACATACTTCAAAATTAAATGAAACTGTATACATTTTATTTATCAATTTGGATATTGAATACGCCAAGTCAAATCAACCTTCAACCATTATTGAAGACCTTCCTGATCTAATTTGGCTTCTTCTAGAGAATTTATTCCAGTATTTCTGCCTTAATATAATTCAATCTTCATTCTAGGCACTTGCGGGTGTTGTCCTATTCTTCTTCACGGAGTACCACAACTGTATGTCAGTTTATGATACCAACTACCAGGTAATCTACCCAACTTACACGTTCAGGCAAGCCAAAGTAGGATATGAAGACAACACCCCAAGGTATTACCAACCCTACGCTGATACCACATCCACTTCCTACTCTAGTGGAGACACCAATGGTGATGCCAGCAATTCAAATTATGAGAATGCCCAGGATCAACAGGCTTTACTCGCTGCAGAGATAGATCATGATGAAGACTTCAAGGAAAACAATTTCATTGGTGAGTAAATGATTTCACCCCAGAAGTATGTCAGTCTGTTCTTTCTTTCTTTGTCCACAAGAAGTCACAACTTTTTTCTGGTATGCCACTTATTTCAGACCTTCACTTTCTACTCGTCATCAGCTTCTATTGGTTGAACAAGAAGACGAAAGACAATCTAGGTCAAGCGGTTGAAAAAAGGGCCCTTAGGTGTAGATAAGGTTGGGTTGCAATACACAGCGACCTTAAGGTCTGTTGTGTTCCCCTATCAGAGCTATTATCACCACAACGTGGTCTACAGCTTGCCCTCTAGACCAAATTGCATATGAACTCCAATTTTTTCTTACTTTCTGCAAGTTTCTTAGCCAAAGCAATCTTTTCGTTGGCTAGCTATGACGAGGCAAAACACTGTACTCTCTCTACTTTTTCAAACCAAATATAATATAGAAACTAGCCCTTTTTCATCATTTCACTGCATTTTAGGCAGTACCTCAGGGTTCAAGCAGTACAAAACGTCCAGAAGCTTCAACTACAACGGTCCACATCAACTGGAAACAATAGAAACAAGAAGCTTCCACAGGAAGAGTGAACCCTATTCCCTTCACGAGTTCGATCATACTCATCACGGCGAGGAAGAGCATGCGGAGATCCACTACCATCAGCACAAGCACTTGCACAAACACAGTCACAAACAGGAACACCATCACAAGCACAACCAAGAACATAAGCATCAACACGCCCACCAACATGCAGAAGAGGGTATGCACAAGCACGCACATAAGCACGAGCACAAGCACAGGCACAGTGGAGACCACCATCACAATCACGAGGCTCATCACAAACACGAACACAAGCAGGACCATAAGCACGATCATCATCATGGGCACAAACACGAGCATAAGCATCATCATGATCATAAGCACGATGCTTATCACAAACATGGTCATAAGCACGATCACGATCATAAGCACGATCATCGTGAGGGTCACAAGCATAGCCATCATCACGGTCACCGTCATCATGATGATCATAAGCACAAACATGGACACAAGCATCATCATGGACACAAGCACGATCACAAACACTATAAGCATTACTGAATATGATGAAATTTTCCTCCGAAATTGTGATTTTCATCGGTATGCTCATTGTTTTAAGAGGTGATTTTAATTTTTGTTCATTAAAATTTTATTTTTCAATTGTCGTTTTTTTCATTTCTTGTTGGGATGTTGTCGAAATAATCTGTTTGTATCAACAATTTGAATATCTTACAAAGTGATTCTCCACCTTTTATTTAAAATAAATTGGTTTCTCTATGTAGGTACTAAGGCCAAGTCTTTGAAATAAAATATCGAATATCTACCAGTAGTGCCAGTTTACCAGAAGGCGCAGAAGGGGTAGATCAATGTTTTGAATGTGTTGAAGTTTTCAAAGTAAATACTCTGTTCTCTGTTGTCAGTATTCAAAAATCAATTTAATTGGAGATTTTTTTCATAAAATGCAAGAAATTTGTTGACACATGTTTACAGATTAACTATTCAAACAACAAAAAATTAATAATTTAATATCCATAAGTTTGTAAGTAACTTTGAACTAAGATTTATATATGCCATTCAATACTTCCAAGTGAGTTCATGGTATGAAAATAAGATATGTTATTTAAAGAAATAATCTCATTCCTTAATAATTTTCTATTAGTGAGCAATATGGTTCTGCATAATTATTAGCTTCTATAGTGGGTGCATCTTCTTTTTGTTTGCAGATAAACCAACTTATTTAACATGTCGATAAACTCTAAAACTCCAGCAATGATCCTACAAGAATACACAGTTAAACAAAAAATTGCAGCCCCAGAATACAATTTGATTGTAAGCAAATGTGGAACCCATGAAAACGAATTCCACTATAAAGTATGTGTTGCAGGCATATCAGCTATAGGAATTGGAAGGTAAGAATTGAAATAAGGCCTTAAATTTAATGAATAGGTGAATGTAAAGAGATTAATATTATTATTCAGGTCTAAACAGGTAGCAAAACATGGTGCTGCTTCAGCTGCTCTTGAAAAAATCGGAATTCACGCCATTGGGGGAGCACCTCCAAATTTCCAACCAAGTTTGCACCGAAATGAACCAGATAATCCTTACGAAGGATCGGTCAATAGTATCGGTAAGCTTGGAATGATTTAATTTCGAAATTTATGTTCAAATAAAGTGTGCTGTTCAATTGTTTTCAGGCTGCCTCACAGAGTGTTGTGCAGAAAATAAAATTCCCCTGCCTATTTTTCACGAAGTATCAGATGTAGGACCACCCCATTGTAGGCAGTTCACTTATGAATGTGAAATAGATTCAATTAAAACTCAAGCTACAGCAAAAACAAAGAAGCAAGCTAAACAATTAGCAGCGAAATTAATGCTAGAAAAGTATGAATTTCATAGAATATTTTGTCGATTATGAATTTCAATCCAACTTATTTTTCAGAATCAAGGAGATGATCCCAGATTTAGTGTCGAATATGGATTTAGATAACACGCTTATGGAGAAAGATGATGACGCTTTAAATGAGTACCTCAGAATGCACTCGTTTAAAGTCGTCATGAACAAAAGTGCAAAAATACTGGATTTCCCCAATTGTTTTGGGATACTAATAAAAAGGTTGAATCTCACAACCTCTGATTTACTCTTGGTAAGTCGACATGATCTTTGTGAATATCCTGTATATTCAGGAAATATTTTTACTGAACAAACTCCGATTATTTTTCAGTTTCCTATTTTTTTTTAAAATGGGATCACTTTTTTTTAAACACCCTGTAGTAGTGGAAACCCTTTTTTCAGTTGCTAGGGGAGCAGACCGAAGAGTGTCTCAAAAAGGTACTGGAGAAGTTTGAATTGCAGCATGAGTTCATCCAACTCCAGGAATCACCAAATGTTATCGTAGCCTTGGACATCAATTTGGATACCCCGTTTACAGTTTTAGGAATGGGGACGACAGAGGACATGGCCAGAGAAAATACGTTAAAACGAACATTTAATATGTTAAAATCTTATATCTCAGTTGCTATTTGCGACAGTTAGGCTTCTTTTGTTGTGTTTATTTCTCTCAATGTTGATTGAAATTTACCGTATGGGGCTCTTACACAGTCATTATTGACCCCACATTTTGTAAAAACGTTGTTAACTCGATATACCACCAATATGTTTAACAATATTACTTCGACAATATTGACTGTGTAAGGTTCTTTTAGGAGTACGACTGTTTTCAATTGGTTTAAGCTTCTAAACTCTCACCAAAACATTGTATTGAATTTGAGATGTAGAAAATGGACTGAGCGATAGCAACACAGAATTTATAAGCTTCCAGGAAAAGGAGTCTATATTGATGCAAAAATTTTTTTCTCTCTTATTTTCATGCCAATGTGTTCTGGCAGTTGTTTTGTAAAATATATTTTTTGTATTATGGGATATGTACATATATAGTTATGAGAAGCAATTAAGAAAAATTGTTAATTTCTTTTAGGCGACCATAAAAAAAAAACATGAAAATAAAAAGTTCAACATTTAATACTCTACACAAACTTTAATAAAATAATGTTAACTAAAATACTCGATCTTCAGTACTTATACAATATTTTATACATGGAATGAACAGAAATCAGATTAAAATACATAGATTCTCTTCTCAACTATACGTTTTATAAATTTAGAAATAAACATACAACTGAGCGTGTTTCAGTATAAACAGCAATAATAAATTTTACAATTACGAAAGAATAGGATGAGAAAAAAGTAAATAACACTTGAGTATCAATTCTTAAACATGTCATTTTTTTAAACACTAAAGTTATTCAATATATTAAGACGAATTAATATAAATGTTGAATATACTGTTTAGCTTATAGTGACGTAACTTCATTAACATAGCAGGAGATAGTGAGTTTCCTAGATCTTAAGCTTTAACAATCGAATCGTAAGCCTGGAACACAAACGGGGCTACTTCTACCGATCTGGTTTTCAAACTGAGAGTGGCAGTAGTGGAACCAGGAGTCAGCTTCAGTTCTAGAAGGACCCAAATGTTGTTGGTCAGTTTCAAAGATTGATAAAGCATGTCTTGTCCCTCCACGTTTCTTTTCGCAATCGTGAAGATGTTGCTTTGCGTCATTTTGCTGGAAATTACATCTGCACTACCCTTGAGATCGTTTAGAGTGTACTGAACCTGAAACAACATCACAATGGAGGGTTATCGAAACGTCAATAGATCCCTAACTTGAATAAAGTTCCCTTATTTTGACAGTTCTTCCAATCTTATGTGTTCAACATCTTGCAACTGTCAAAACATAGGAAATGTCATAATGAAGTTGATAAGAAATACGTCATTTCGATAACTTATTATTATATTCAAAGCTCACCTCATTGGCAGAAGGAATGTCCCTCCAAGTGGTCAAGAACACTCTCTTGTCCAAGGTGCCATCTTCCGTGAACAGTATCTGCATGGGTATCTGGCAAGCGTAGTAAAACACGTCCACGTTGTTCTTGATAGCCACTTGAAGGGTGGTCAAGGGATCCATCCTTTGCACCGGACCCGTTGTGTTCAACAGCAGCCTGTACTCGAGACTCTGTCCGGGCGGTAAGGGGCCCACGTTCATGGGTTGAGCTGGCGATAAGCCGAAACTGTTCTTATTGAACTGGATGGCGAAACCGCTCATTGCCTAGAAAAATTAAGATTGGACTCGGTGTCGTAATATAAGTGATAATGTTTTACCTGCATGGCTTTGTTTGTAATTGTCAGTTCCATCCCCATTTGACCCCCTCTACGGGAAAATGTACCGAATAATTCAAGACCTTTGCCTTTTTCCGCTGGCAACCAACATGTTTTCGGGGGATTGAACTTCATAGGTGCTGTCGACATGAAGATGTCTCCCAACAGGCCAGTTGTTGACGGTTGAACGCCACTGGTTAGATCTGGACTTGGACCGCTCAACTGAAATTCGAGATAAATATTACATATGACAACTCTTTTCCATTTTGAGGTTAGAAGCTAAAATACACATCTGCTCAGAAGTTATTAGTATCAAGTAGGCCTTGATCATTTTAATGTAAAGTTAGGTTAGTACTAAGGGCTATTTGCATGAATTTCCCTCACAATGATTACTTAACTAAGCGTTCCTTAAAGTTGAAGGTCGCTTAAATTTATTGACAGATGAACGACTGTCACTCAACGGAAACTTAATTAAGGGACCCCTTAATATTTCTATCTAGTGATATTTCAGTTTTTCATGTTGTGAAGTTTCACCTTAGTTCAATAAAGCCATTTCATTGGTTGGCCGGCTACAAATAATAGTTGTCCTTAACCTAGCTTTACTGTCATTTTGATAAATTCATGCATCAGTCATGGCTTGTTGAATTTCCAATTTATTGAGTTTATATATGGGAGATAATTAATTTATCTTCATCAATGAGCTGTAGCGATCTTCGAACATCTGAATTTGCGAAAAATCATCGCTTGGTTGGCCGAACCTGGTTTGAAAAAACTCTCTACCCAGGGAAAATTCATTATTTATTGATGCAATTTCTAAGGACTAAGGATATTCTAGACGGATTTCTATTTATGCCAACGAATGCAAGATAGTCTGTTTTTTCAACGGAAACTTTAATAAAAGACATCTCATCCAATTCTTTGAAATATGAATGTCTTCCATTTATTCGCCTAGAAAATCCTAGTTCCACAATTTCAAATACTTCCAAGTCGTCATGTATCCAATTGTTAACCCATCATCCAAATTATCACCACAATTAGATGAAGAGAGAGTAAAACAACAAATGTTCTGCAGTCAATTAATGAGTTTGACAAATTATTTTATGTTAGAATCCAATCCTCAAATGTCTAAGTGGGCTTAAATTTGAGGTTAGTTTAAACCATCAAAATGTCACTTAAACAGTTGGTGCAACGTAATTTAATTTAAGGGAAGCTTAACACTACGCAAGTTTGGTGCAAACGGCCCTTTATACATGAAGTCTTTCTTGCAACATCAACATAATGAGAGGTCACTTTGGAAATTTATAATTTGAATAATCAACTTACCAGTATATCTAGATCCCCTCCGAGCAAATCGACATTTGTCGTAGGTTGGGCAACAGGTGCAGGAGTTATGGTGCTACTGATATCCATAGATAGAAGATCTCCTATGAGGGATTCTTGACTGGGAATGACTGTAGCTTCTTGAGCGGGTTCCTCAACACCTGGCTTAGCAGCTGGAAGAGTTTTTCTTATACCTAGAAAAGTACGAAATAATATATAGCCTCCGATTTTATTTTAGCTTCAAATCTTCGTACCTGCACTACGACCCTCTACAAACGCAGTGGGGGGCTTGTGATAAACACTGGCTAAAGAGGAAATATGGCAGATGAGTTCGTCCAATAGAGTAGGTTCCAAGAGATCTGTTTCTTCCGAAATCAGAGGTTTATCTGCAAGAACCACCTCCTTAGCTGCAGCAGGATCTGTACTCAATAACCTGTAGGGAATGAATCAAAATAAACGTGAAAAATTTACATAACTCATTTATGTTCACCTCCAATAAATGAAGCCCCTGTCTCTCAGATCCGGATTGTCGGAGTCCTGCGTTGCCAGACTTAAGACGTGTTGCACCAGCGCCTGCGTATGAGCCGGTCGCTTGAGGAACAATTTGACAACAGCGGTCAGCAACTGCAACTGGACTTGCGCGTTCTCGTCGGCGAAACCCTCCAAGAAGCTGTCCAACAGCTCGTCAGCGTTGTCGATTCTCTCAGCGTATTCCCCAATGATCCACACCATGCTTGCCCTTGCTTCTGGCTCGTCTAGAGTATCCAGGTTTTCGCAAAGCGTGCTTATGATGCTCTCGTACTTATTCGGGTATTTCCTACAAACGCAAAATAGTGAAAAACCTAATAAAACTCTTCGTAGGGGAATAAACCCCAAAAATCGTGAATTTATTAATAGGTCAGTGCCTTTCCGAAGTTACGCCACTGGAAGAACGTCATAGAATCACGTCATCAATCTATGCTTCCGCCCCACCCTTCAAGTTCAAGTTGTCATCAAACATTCAATTAACCTAGAAATGTGGGTCAATAAAACAAATTTTATTATCGTTTACTTTATGGAAACTGCGAGTTTAATTTGACTGGAAAGGGTATAAATATTTCATGGAAATATAGGAGTTACCACTGCGAAGAAGATAAACGAAAAAGGCACAATTTTACGAGAAACTATAAGTAATCTCAACTGAATTCAACAGTAAGTAAGGAAGTAGACTTCAGAAATATCATTTTTCTTTGAATAAGAAGGTTCGATTTTCACGAAAAGCAAACAGGTTCATTGAATATTCGCTGAAATTGTGTTTACATCAATCGTTTTCGTTCACTTGATACTTAAACCATTCAAAACATTTACTAAAAATTGCAGTGTTGACCTCAAAACATGCCAAAAAGTAGAATTCTTGTGAAAAAATTCATACAAATAGAAAAATCAATCTTAAGAATAACTGCTCAAATTCAACAGGGATTAAATGAGATTCAACATTTCCTTGAAATATAGCATTATGAAAGATAGAATACTTATTTCTCGATATTTTATCTTTTACTATAATCCTTGCTATTTACACAAGAATTATAACACATTCATTGACCTGTCTTTTGAACCACATACATGTAATATGTGTGTGAGTTTTTTCAGAGAGAGGTTGATTGTTGATTAGTGAAAAATATTTAATTTCATCAATGAATACAGATTCTGAACCAACTCTAGTGTGAGTAACTAATCAATATATTTATTATGTTGAATATTAGCATTATTCTTGAAAAACAGTTTCCTATGAGGATCAGTTATCACATAAGGAATGCATAAAATATCTGACCAATGTTCAGATTAAAAAAGGTTCATTAGTTCATTGAATATTCAGAATTCTCATAGCTTCGATAATGAGCATTAATCACTAATACCCACTTTCTAATGAATGTATTCTATTTCATTTGGATAAGGATAATGAAACAATGTGTAATTTATCATTGTAGTATTATCTAGAAGCAAGTGAGTTCCTTTCAATGTGTCATTTCAACATTGAGTTTCGTTGACACCACACATAGTGGAAAGTTATTATTTCTTATTGCATACAATATAAAATGATTAACGAAGACAATTTCGCAGCCACTTCATTTGAAATGTGATTATATCAAACTATGTTGAAATTAAGCTACATCCTGTTGATTTCCAGATCGCCAAAGATGCTGGATGAGAAGCTTCTGCAAGAGCGTTTAAACCAGTTCAAACCGGAACCTCTGATAGAGTACAAACATGATCCCAATAAGACCTACGAGTTGCCTACAGTCGAACAAAAAGAAGGCGTGGTGGACCTCGCCAAAACAAACTTCCTCGGTATGTTGGACAATGAGAAGATAAAAAAAGCGGCGGAAGACACCATAAGAAAGTACGGAGTTGGTACTTGTGGACCTAGGGCTTTTTACGGTAATGCAAGTTTTAAAATAGGAGATATTTCACAATTTCTTTGAAAGCTCATGAAATCGAGCAAAAGTGCAATTGTTGTATATTTTTCAGTGTTTGAAGAAAAACCATTGCAATTCTAACACGATTTAATAGAAACCTCATCGTTTTAGGGACCACCGAGGTGCATCTTGCTCTTGAGGAAAAAATAGCCGAATTCCTCGGAACTGAAGAGTGCATAATCTACTCTTACGGCTTCGTGGCCATTTCCAGCTCCATAGCCGCCTACACCAAACGCAAAGACGTCGTTTTCATCGACAAAGAAGCGAACGAGGCCATCAAATATGGCCTCGCAAGTTCGAAGAGCAGAGTGGTCTACTTCGACCACAATGACCCCCAGAGCCTTCTCAAAGAAGCAGAGAAGATAAAGGCCGAGGAGTCCAAGAAGAAACCTTCTAGGAAATTCCTCATCGTTGAGGGAATATCTTGGAGAACAGGCCAGCTTTGTGACCTTCCGAAACTTGTCGAGGTAGCCGAAATGTTCAAAATGAGGATATTCTTAGATGAGACATACACTTTGGGAGTACTCGGTGAAAACGGGAAGGGTCTGACCGAATACTTTGACGTAGACATCTCCAAGATCGACATGACCTTCGGGACGATAGAGGGGGCCCTGGGCTCCATAGGGGGCTACTGCGCAGGCTCGCATGCCGTCATAGAGCACCAGAGGCTCTCCGGATCCGGATACATCTTCTCGGCTTCTCTCCCGACCTACCTGGCCCAGATAGCCATCACCTCCATAGAGCTGATGGGGGACAAGCCCAAGAAATTGGTGGAATTCGCCCAAGAGGTCCACGATTTCTTAGAAAGGTGCAACTACGAGGTCACGAGCCACCCCAAGTCCCCTTTCAAGGTGTTCACCTTGAGAGGGGAGGGGAACAAGTTGGAGTTGGAGAAGGAAGCTCATAAGTTGTTCGCAGAAGAAGGGATTCATCTAGTTCACGGTGAAAAGGGGCTGATGGCGAATCTTAACGTAGACCTTTACGGTTCCGAGAAGATGCAGAAGGTCTACGATGTATTGGAGGAGGTAGCAAGAAGATTGGCGTGACTTAACTTGCATCTCAAATTGAGGTTGACACATTGAAGTTAGGTTAGGTAGGTTTCAGTATTGCCAACCTCCAAAATTTTGCATTCCTTGTTATTCACAGATGAGTCAAGTATTATTTAGAGTAAGAGCATGAAATTATAACTGAATAAGTTATAAATCAAATTAAGCTTATGAATTTTAGGTGAGAACAGCTAGATAAAGCACATTCCTTGATAAGT
The DNA here is from genome assembly GCA_038502775.1 of Hippodamia convergens. Lineage (NCBI taxonomy): Eukaryota > Metazoa > Arthropoda > Insecta > Coleoptera > Coccinellidae > Hippodamia > Hippodamia convergens. Next base: position 71,442,253 of record CM076609.1, on the reverse strand, counting down.
AGATAATAATGAACAAAGGCAATAAAGATTGCCTTTTCACTGAAATAATTCTCCTTTTAATAAATTATAAAACATGATTCCAAGTATACTTTGATACAAATGACCTACCAACCACTAAAATTAACTGAAAAATACGTATGTTTTAGCTTAAAATACGTTTCACCAGGTGTTTAAGTGACATTTTGATTGCTAAAACTAACCTCAAATTAAAGTGCTCCTGTAATAACCAGTTAAATATTTGAGGGCGGGATTCTAAATAATTTGTCAAATTCATGAACTGTCATTTTTTGTTTCCTATTAACTTCTTCTAATTATAAATAATTTTGACGATGGATTCATTACAATTGGAAACAGACGCGTTACATGACAACTTGGAAGTAGTTGAAATTATGGAACTAGGATTTCCTGAGCTAATATATGGAAAACATTCAATTCAATGAATTGAACGAGTTGTCTTTTTTCCAAAGGTTCCGTTTGAACAAACAGACTCTGTTGCATTTATTAGCATTAATGAAAAACCGACTAGAATATCCTTTGTCCTTAGAGATTCCTTCAATGAACAATAAATTTTCTCTGGGTAGAGAGATTTTCAAACCAAGCAATGATTTTTGGCAGCTTCAGATGTTCGAAGATCATAAAAGGAGGGAAATCATGTCCCATATATAAACCAAATAAATTGGAATTTCAACAATCCAATCTAAAGTTGGCAGTAAAGTTAGGTTAAGGAAATGACAACTATCTTTTGTAGCCGACCAATGAAGTGGCTTTATTGAACTAGGGTGAAGTTTCACAACATGAAAAACTGAAATATCACAAGATCCTTACTTGAGATCCTGTTAAGTGACAGTCATGCAACTGTCATTAAATTTAAGCGACCATTAACTTAAGGGACGCTTAGTTAAGTAATCATTTTGCGGGAAATTGGTGCAAATGGCCTTGAATTCCACAAAAAAAAGAATGTCTCAAGTGGCAAGGACAGAATTCGAACCTTAAAACTTAAGGTGATTAGTAGAATCACCAGAACTTTAAACTAAAATGAAAATAACTGTATATCCCCAGTATAATGAGTGTGATAGAAAATATTGGAATAACCAAAGCTCCTTATTGATAAAAATTGTTAAATCTCCACTTACCTGAATATATCCTTGATGACAACAATGGCTTCTTGAACAACGTAGTTCACCTTGGTCTGGATCAGATCGAGCAAAGTGGACACACATCTTTCAGCCGAAGGCTCAACTTTGATGGCGCACCTACCGATTGCTCTAACGGCCTTTCTGACAAAGTCGACATCAACTTCAGTGGCATATTCCTTCAGCTCGCTCAAGACCTGGGCAATGTTGGCCTGAGACGCCAGACGGATCATTATATCCAGTTTTTCGAGTTTCACGTAAATGGGGTCGTTGTATTTCACGAAGAACACCTGGGGGAAGAAATCTTGCGTTTTTATGCTCGAAAAATGATAAAAAAGGAGCAAAAAATCACCCACCTTCATCTCATGCTTTAGAATGTCTGGTTTCTTCTGCACAATGAGGTTAATATTTCTCAGGGCTACGTACTGAACTTCGGGTTCAGATGAAAGTAAGGTCACCAAAGGCGGTGCTAATTTCTTGCTCAGACTGGCGCAAAACTCTGTATCGGCTGCGAGGATTTCCATCATTTTCATGAGGACCTAGAACATAAGTCTGTGAGTGTACAAAAGTAGATGAAAAAAAAAATTTTAAGGCTAACAATCATCTTCTGATAGTAATTTCCATTACCTTAACTGCAGACAATACTACAGCAGCATTAGCATGAGCCAATCTTGGTGTTATTCTCTCGCAAATGCTTTGAGCCTCTCTATCATCTTTCGGGTTGTAGTTGGACAGAGAATCCAGAATGAAAACTTGTCCCCATTCCGTGCATTCATTTAAGGCTGTCAGAAGCTTGTTGATCGTTGACGTATTGAGTTCTAAAACAAACAAACAAAAATAGTACATAATTTCTTAAGTCGAGTAGAAAGTTACTCACCAACAAGGGGTTGACCAGTTGGACTGCTTTCGTTAATCTCTGATAAAGCTGCCACAGCGTTTGCTACCACCATGGGATTCGAATCGCTAAGTAATTCCTTCAGTTGATCTAAGAAACCCTGATCTTCAACTAGACCTAAAAAGAATTCCTTCAAATCTCATCTCAATATGAAAAAAAAGAAAAACTCTCGGACAAATAAAAGTCTAACCTGAAGAAATGTCGTAAAGCTTAGCAACACAGACAGCTGCTGTCTTCCTCACATAGGGATCTTCGTCCTTGAGGCACTTTCTCAGAGGTTCACAAAGGTATTCCGTTATTTTATCAACACGAATGCAACCCATTGTTCGGACAGCAAGAGCGCGAATCAAAGGATTTGGATCTTCACAATCCTACAAATTAAGTTAATGTATAGGACTATCCATTGAAAAGTATTAAACAATTTATATTTTATATAGTTGGGACTCACTTTGACAAATGTATTGACTGCCATAATGGCCATATCAGGTTGAGACTTGGCATAATTCATCAAATATAAATAAACCAGTTTCTTGAGTTCCAAGTTATCAGTTTGCATACAGTTCACAACATCCGGAAACAGAGCTGATACATCTTTTCCAACAGTCATAGAAGCTATAACCTGAAAAGCGTAATATTGTGGAATAAAAACTGTCCTATTTAAGTTTCTACATTGAATTTTACCTTCTTAACAGCTTCCTTCTTTTTCTCTTTCTTATCATTGTTCAATTCTGATTTGAGCTCGAATATTTCACCCTTTTTCGTGGTGGTGAAATATTTTGAATCGGTCATCTTGGATTTTTGGTATGGAAATAATTCCAAAATGATGAAGCCGTTTATCGGATAATTTGTTGGTAAATGTTCGCTCGCTGGCGAACTGAATTTTCTATAAGTTAATTTTCTTTCAATTAAAATTCGACTTGAAATATAATTGCAAATAAACGCCTCCTTTACAGTGACTAGACTGTGACAACTCAACTCATTAAACGTCAGTTACTTTTGAACTACGTAGAGCTGCATCTACATTTATTCTTGACTATTATGTAAAAAGTTCCATTGATGCAATTTGAAATTAAAATTTATGGATTCAAGAGCCAGTTTGAAGTTCTGCATATCAAATATCACCGAAGGCGCGGAGCTATTCAGACAGCCGGAGCAAATGACAAGATAGGCAACCCGTAGTTCGTGGATGGTATATTATGGGTTGCCCATCTCAAAAATTTTCAGCTGTTGCTATCTCAAAATATTCAGGCGTTGCTCCGGGTATCTGAATATCTCCTCGCCCTCCTGCGATCCCTATGTAATTTTTCTAAACTCATAATTTTCGACGGAATTTCCAACCAAAAATTTTCGTTTCGATGAAAATTTGTTCAAAGTTGTGTTGAAATTTATGAATTGCAGAAAAATTGTATTAGGATCACAGGAGAGCGAGGAGGTATTCAGATGCCCGGACCAGTGCCTGAAAATTCCCGAGGTAGGCAACCCGTCATTCGTCGAATGTGTATTGTGGGTTGCCTATCAAATGAATTTCAAGGCACTGCTCTGAGTATCTGAAAACCTCCTCGCTCTCCGGTGATCCTAATATAATTTTTCCGAGATTCATGAATTTGGACCAAATTTCTGTCGAAACGAAAATTTTTGGGTGAAAATTTCGACGGAATTTTCGATTTCAGAATTATTGTATTAGGATCACAGAAGAGCGAAGAAGTATTCAGATACCCGGAGCAGCGCCTTGAAATTCAGGAGATAGGCAACTCACAATTCACATTCACGAAAGATGGATTGCCTACCTCGAAAATTTTCAGGCGCTGCTCCGGGTATCTGAATACCTCCTCGCTCTCCTGTGATCCTAATACAATTTTTCCGAGATTCATAAATTTGGACAAAATTTCTGTCGAAACGAAAAATTTTGGGTGAAAATTCCGTCGAAATTTTCGATTTCAGAATATTGTATTAGGATCATAGGAGGGCGAGGAGGTATTCAGATACCCGTAGCAGCGCCTTAAAATGCATGAAAAAGGAAACCCACAATACACATTCGATGAATGACGGGTTGCCTATCTCGAAAATTTTCAGGCGCTGCTCCGGGTATCTGAATACCTCCTCGTTCTCCTGTGATCCTAATACAATTCTTCCGAGATTCATAAATTTGCACAAAATTTCTGGCGAAACGAAAAATTTTGGGTGAAAATTCCGTCGAAATTTTCGATTTCAGAATATTGTATTAGGATCATAGGAGGGCGAGGAGGTATTCAGATACCCGTAGCAGCGCCTCAAAATGCATGAAAAAGGAAACCCACAATACACATTCGATGAATGACGGGTTGCCTTACTCGAAAATTTTCAGGCGCTGCTCCGGGTATCTGAATACCTCCTCGCTCTCCTGTGATCCTAATACAATTTTCCGAGATTCATAAATTTGGACAAAATTTCTGTCGAAACGAAAAATTTTGGGTGAAAATTTCGTCGAAATTTTCGATTTCAGAATATTGTATTAGGATCATAGGAGGGCGAGGAGGTATTCAGATACCCGGAGAAGCCCCTTAAAATTCATGAGATAGGCAACCCACAATACACATTCGATGAATGACGGGTTGCCTAACTCGAAAATTTTCAGGCGCTGCTCCAGGTATCTGAATACCTCCTCGCTCTCCTGTGATCCTAAAACAATTTTTCCGAGATTCATATATTTGGACAAAATTTCTGTCGAAACGAAAAATTTTGGGTTAAAATTCCGTCGAAATTTTCGATTTCAGAATATTGTATTAGGATCATAGGAGGGCGAGGAGGTATTCAGATACCGGAGCAGCCCCTTAAAATTCATGAGATAGGCAACCCACAATACACATTCGATGAATAACGGGTTGCCTAACTCGAAAATTTTCAGGCGCTGCTCCGGGTATCTGAATACCTCCTCGCTCTCCTGTGATCCTAATACAATTTTTCCGAGATTCATATATTTGGACAAAATTTCTGTCGAAACGAAAAATTTTGGGTTAAAATTCCGTCGAAATTTTCGATTTCAGAATATTGTATTAGGATCATAGGAGGGCGAGGAGGTATTCAGATACCCGGAGCAGCGCCTCAAAATGCATGAAAAAGGAAACCCACAATGCACATTCGATGAATGACGGGTTGCCTGACTCGAAAATTTTCAGGCGCTGCTCCGGGTATCTGAATACCTCCTCGCTCTCCTGTGATCCTAATACAATTTTTCCGAGATTCATAAATTTGGACCAAATTTCTGTCGAAACGAAAAATTTTGGGTGAAAATTCCGTCGAAATTTTCGATTTCAGAATATTGTATTAGGATCATAGGAGGGCGAGGAGGTATTCAGAAACCCGGAGCAGCGCCTTAAAGTTCATGAGAAAGGCAACCCACAATACACATTCGATGAATGACGGGTTGCCTAACTCGAAAATTTTCAGGCGCTGCTCCGGGTATCTGAATACCTCCTCGCTCTCCTGTGATCCTAATACAATTTTTCCGAGATTCATAAATTTGGACAAAATTTCTGTCGAAACGAAAAATTTTGGGTGAAAATTCCGTCGAAATTTTCGATTTCAGAATATTGTATTAGGATCATAGGAGGGCGAGGAGGTATTCAGATACCCAGAGCAGCGCCTTAAAATGCATGAAAAAGGAAACCCACAATACACATTCGATGAATGACGGGTTGCCTAACTCGAAAATTTTCAGGCGCTGCTCCGGGTATCTGAATACCTCCTCGCTCTCCTGTGATCCTAATACAATTTTTCCGAGATTCATAAATTTGGACCAAATTTCTGTCGAAACGAAAAATTTTGGGTGAAAATTCCGTCGAAATTTTCGATTTCAGAATATTGTATTAGGATCATAGGAGGGCGAGGAGGTATTCAGATACCCGGAGCAGCCCCTTAAAATTCGTGAGATAGGCAACCCACAATACACATTCGATGAATGACGGGTTGCCTAACTCGAAAATTTTCAGGCGCTGCTCCGGGTATCTGAATACCTCCTCGCTCTCCTGTGATCCTAATACAATTTTTCCAAGATTCATAAATTTGGACAGAATTTCTGTCGAAACGAAAAATTTTGGGTGAAAATTCCGTCGAAATTTTCGATTTCAGAATATTGTATTAGGATCATAGGAGGGCGAGGAGATATTCAGATACCCGGAGCAGCGCCCTAAAATTCATGAGATAGGCAACCCACAATACACATTCGATGAATGACGGGTTGCCTAACTCGAAAATTTTCAGGCGCTGCTCCGGGTATCTGAATACCTCCTCGCTCTCCTGTGATCCTAATACAATTTTTCCGAGATTCATAAATTTGGACCAAATTTCTGTCGAAACGAAAAATTTTGGGTGAAAATTCCGTCGAAATTTTCGATTTCAGAATATTGTATTAGGATCATAGGAGGGCGAGGAGGTATTCAGATACCCTGAGCAGCGCCTCAAAATTCATGAAAAAGGAAACCCACAATACACATTCTATGAATGACGGGTTGCCTAACTCGAAAATTTTCAGGCGTTGCTCTGGGTATCTGAATACCTCCTCGCTCTCCTGTGATCCTAATACAATTTTTCCGAGATTCATAAATTTGGACAAAATTTCTGTCGAAACGAAAAATTTTGGGTGAAAATTCCGTCGAAATTTTCGATCTCAGAATATTGTATTAGGATCATAGGAGGGCGAGGAGGTATTCAGATACCCGGAGCAGCCCCTTAAAATTCATGAGATAGGCAACCCACAATACACATTCGATGAATGACGGGTTGCCTAACTCGAAAATTTTCAGGCGCTGCTCCGGGCATCTGAATACCTCCTCGCTCTCCTGTGATCCTAATACAATTTTCCGAGATTCATAAATTTGGACAAAATTTCTGTCGAAACGAAAAATTTTGGGTGAAAATTTCGTCGAAATTTTCGATTTCAGAATATTGTATTAGGATCATAGGAGGGCGAGGAGGTATTCAGATACCCGGAGCAGCCCCTTAAAATTCATGAGATAGGCAACCCACAATACACATTCGATGAATGACGGGTTGCCTAACTCGAAAATTTTCAGGCGCTGCTCCGGGTATCTGAATACTTCCTCGCTCTCCTGTGATCCTAATACAATTTTTCCGAGATTCATAAATTTGGACAAAATTTCTGTCGAAACGAAAAATTTTCGGTGAAAATTCCGTCGAAATTTTCGATTTCAGAATATTGTATTAGAATCATAGGAGGGCGAGGAGGTATTCAGATACCCGGAGCAGCGCCTTAAAATGCATGAAAAAGGAAACCCACAATACACATTCGATGAATGCCGGGTTGCCTATCTCGAAAATTTTCAGGCGCTGCTCCGGGTATCTGAATACCTCCTCGCTCTCCTGTGATCCTAATACAATTTTTCCGAGATTCATATATTTGGACAAAATTTCTGTCGAAACGAAAAATTTTGGGTTAAAATTCCGTCGAAATTTTCGATTTCAGAATATTGTATTAGGATCATAGGAGGGCGAGGAGGTATTCAGATGCCCGGAGCAGCGCCTCAAAATGCATGAAAAAGGAAACCCACAATGCACATTCGATGAATGACGGGTTGCCTGACTCGAAAATTTTCAGGCGCTGCTCCGGGTATCTGAATACCTCCTCGCTCTCCTGTGATCCTAATACAATTTTTCCGAGATTCATAAATTTGGACCAAATTTCTGTCGAAACGAAAAATTTTGGGTGAAAATTCCGTCGGAATTTTCGATTTCAGAATATTGTATTAGGATCATAGGAGGGCGAGGAGGTATTCAGATACCCTGAGCAGCGCCTTGAATTTCATTTGATAGGCAACTCACAATACACATTCGACGAATGACAGGTTGCCTACCTCGAAAATTTCCAGGCGCTGCTCCGGGTATCTGAATACCTCCTCGCTCTCCTGTGATCCTAATACAATTCTTCCGAGATTCATAAATTTGGACCAAATTTCTGTCGAAACGAAAAATTTTGGGTGAAAATTTCGTCGAAATTTTCGATTTCAGAATATTGTATTAGGATCATAGGAGGGCGAGGAGGTATTCAGATACCCGGAGCAGCGCCTTAAAATGCATGAAAAAGGAAACCCACAATAGACATTCGATGAATGACGGGTTGCCTAACTCGAAAATTTTCAGGCGCTGCTCCGGGTATCTGAATACCTCCTCGCTCTCCTGTGATCCTAATACAATTTTTCCGAGGTTCATATATTTGGACAAAATTTCTGTCGAAACGAAAAATTTTGGGTTAAAATTCCGTCGAAATTTTCGATTTCAGAATATTGTATTAGGATCATAGGAGGGCGAGGAGATATTCAGATACCCGGAGCAGCGCCCTAAAATTCATGAGATAGGCAACCCACAATACACATTCGATGAATGACGGGTTGCCTAACTCGAAAATTTTCAGGCGCTGCTCCGGGTATCTGAATACCTCCTCGCTCTCCTGTGATCCTAATACAATTTTTCCGAGATTCATAAATTTGGACAAAATTTCTGTCGAAACGAAAAATTTTGGGTGAAAATTCCGTCGAAATTTTCGATTTCAGAATATTGTATTAGGATCATAGGAGGGCGAGGAGGTATTCAGATACCCGGAGCAGCGCCTTAAAATGCATGAAAAAGGAAACCCACAATACACATTCGATGAATGACGGGTTGCCTAACTCGAAAATTTTCAGGCGCTGCTCCGGGTATCTGAATACCTCCTCGCTCTCCTGTGATCCTAATACAATTTTTCCGAGATTCATGAATTTGGACCAAATTTCTGTCGAAACGAAAAATTTTGGGTTAAAATTCCGTCGAAATTTTCGATTTCAGAATATTGTATTAGGATCATAGGAGGGCGAGGAGGTATTCAGAAACCCGGAGCAGCGCCTTAAAGTTCATGAGAAAGGCAACCCACAATACACATTCGATGAATGACGGGTTGCCTAACTCGAAAATTTTCAGGCGCTGCTCCGGGTATCTGAATACCTCCTCGCTCTCCTGTGATCCTAATACAATTTTTCCGAGATTCATAAATTTGGACAAAATTTCTGTCGAAACGAGAATTTTTGGGTGAAAATTTCGACGGAATTTTCGATTTCAGAAATCTTGTATTAGGATCACAGGAGGGTGTAGAGGTATTCAGATACCCGGAGCAGCGCCTGGAAATTCAGGAGATAGGCAACTCACAATACACATTCACGAAAGATGGATTGCTTACCTCAGAAATTTCCAGGCGCTGCTCCGGGTATCTGAATACCCCCTCGCTCTCCTGTGATCCTATTACAATTTTTCCGAGATTCATGAATTTGGACCAAATTTCTGTCGAAACGAAAATTTTTGGGTGAAAATTTCGACGGAATTTTCGATTTCAGAAATATTGTATTAGGATCACAGAAGAGCGAAGAGGTATTCAGATACCCGGAGCAGCGGCTTGAAATTCAGGAGATAGGCAACTCACAATACACATTCACGAAAGATGGATTGCCTACCTCAGAAATTTCCAGGCGCTGCTCCGGGTATCTGAATACCTCCTCGCTCTCCTGTGATCCTATTACAATTTTTCCGAGATTCATGAATTTGGACCAAATTTCTGTCGAAACGAAAATTTTTGGGTGAAAATTTCGACGGAATTTTCGATTTCAGAAATATTGTATTAGGATCACAGAAGAGCGAAGAGGTATTCAGATACCCGGAGCAGCGGCTTGAAATTCAGGAGATAGGCAACTCACAATACACATTCACGAAAGATGGATTGCCTACCTCAGAAATTTCCAGGCACTGCTCCGGGTATCTGAATACCTCCTCGCTCTCCCGTGATCCTATTACAATTTTTCCGGAATTCATGAATTTGGACCAAATTTCTGTCGAAACGAAAATTTTTGGGTGAAAATTTCGACGGAATTTTCGATTTCAGAAATATTGTATTAGGATCACAGAAGAGCGAAGAGGTATTCAGATACCCGAAGCAGCGCCTTTAAATTCATTTGATAGGCAACTCACAATACACATTCGACGAATGACGGGTTGCCTACCTCGAAAATTTCCAGGCGCTGCTGCGGGTATCTGAATAACTCCTCGCTTTCCTATGATCCTATTACAATTTTTCCGAGATTCATGAATTTGGACCAAATTTCATGTGGAAACGAAAATTTTTGGTTGAAAATTCCGTCGAAATTTTCGATTTCAGAAATCTTGTATTAAGATCACAGGAGGGCGAGGAGGTATTCCGATACCCGGAGCAGCGCCTTGAAATTCATTTGATAGGCAACCCACAATACACATTCGACGAATGACGGGTTGCCTACCTCGAAAATTTCCAGGCGCTGCTGCGGGTATCTGAATACCTCCTCGCTCTGCTGTGATCCCATTACAATTTTTCCGAAATTCATGAATTTGGACCAAATTTCTGTCGAAACGAAAATTTTTGGGTGAAAATTTCGACGGAATTTTCGATTTCAGAAATATTGTATTAGGATCACAGAAGAGCGAAGAGGTATTCAGATACCCGGAGCAGCGCCTTGAAATTCATTTGATAGGCAACCCACAATACACATTCGACGAAGGACGGGTTGCCTACCTCTAAGATTCCCAGGCGCTGCTCCGGGTATCTGAATACCTCCTCGCTCTCCTGTGATCCTTTTACAATTTTTCCGAGATTCATGAATTTGGACCAAATTTCTGTCGAAACGAAAATTTTTGGGTGAAAATTCCGTCGAACTTTTCGATTTCAGAAATCTTGTATTAAGATCACAGGAGGGCGAGGAGGTATTCCGATACCCGGAGCAGCGCCTTGAAATTCATTTGATAGGCAACCCACAATACACATTCGACGAAGGACGGGTTGCCTACCTCTAAGATTCCCAGGCGCTGCTCCGGGTATCTGAATACCTCCTCGCTCTCCTGTGATCCTAATACAATTTTTCTGAGATTCATGAATTTGGATCAAATTTCTGTCGAAACGAAAATTTTTGGGTGAAAATTCCGACGGAATTTTCGATTTCAGAAATATTGTATTAGGATCACAGAAGAGCGAAGAGGTATTCAGATACCCAGAGCAGCGCCTTGAAATTCAGGAGATAGGCAACTCACAATCCACATTCACGAAAGATGGATTGCCTACCTCCGAAATTTCCAGGCGCTGCTCCGGGTATCTGAATACCTCCTCGCTCTCCTGTGATCCTAAAATAATTTTTCCGAGATTCATGAATTTGGACCCAATTTCTGTCGAAACGAAAATTTTTGGGTGAGAATTCCGTCGAAATTTTCGATTTAGAAATCTTGTATTAAGATCACAGTAGGGCGAGGAGGTATTTCGATACCCGGAGCAGCGCCTTGAATTTCATTTGATAGGCAACTCACAATACACATTCGACGAATGACAGGTTGCCTACCTCGAAAATTTCCAGGCGCTGCTCCGGGTATCTGAATACCTCCTCGCTCTCCTGTGATCCTATTACAATTTTTCCGAGATTCATGAATTTGGACCAAATTTCTGTCGAAACGAAAATTTTTGGGTGAAAATTCCGTCGAAATTTTCGATTTCAGAAATCTTGTATTAGGATCACAGGAGGGCGAGGAGGTATTCCGATACCTGGAGCAGCGCCTGGATCTTCTTTGTCTCGGAAATATTTCATTAGGATTACAGGAGGGCGAGGAGGTATTCAAATACCTGGAGCAACGCCTGAAAATGTTCGAGATAGGCAACCCGTCGTTCGTATGAGGTGTATTGTGGATTGATTATCTCAAAATTTTCAGGCGTTGCTCCGGGTATTTGAATACCTCCTCGCCCTCCTGTGATCCTAATGAAATTTTTCCAAAATCATCAATGTCGACTGAATTTCTACCCAAACATTTTCGTTTCGATAGAAATTTGGACGAAGTTGAGTTGAAATTGATGAATTTCCGAAAAATTGTATACCTCCTCCCCCTCTGTGATCCTAATGTTATTTTTCAAGTCTTCAATTTCAATGGAATATCTTTCACCAGATCTTAGATTCTCACCAAAAAATATTAAGCTCAACTTAGGTCCCTTTGTTCATTTAGTGTTCATATTGAATGATTTCTATTTCATTGAGAAGCAAAACTTTGAATTTTCTCTGATGAAATTTTAGGTTAGTTTAATTACATGAATTAGAAAATAATGCATTTTATGCTTATCAAGGTATTGTGATAGAATGCACAGGCTGAAATGAATAGAATTTGTGAATTATTGCAGCAGTTTTTTTATCGAGAAAAAAGTTCTGCACTTTTTCACAATATAGGATATGAAGGAATAATGGAGAAAAATTCTAACTTGCAAAATAATAACAATTACCCTAAAGATACAAGAAGGAAAATGGTAATCGTGCTATCAGCAAAGAAAAAGTAGAAAAGACTGAATGAATATTGAATCAGATAATAAGATCTACAGAAAAACAGAGCACCAGGTGAAATTTGAAAAACTCACAATGCAACAAAAAGGCTGTATTCACTAGATTTTCTTGAGATACTGTAGCAACTGGACTATCAACTAAACTTTCTGATTCCTCTAGAATAGCATCCAACTGATGTTTTTGAACAGTTACATCATTATGTAAAAGATCAAAGGCTTGATTAGCTAAACCTTCAATTTTTTTTTTTGCAACTTTATGGATTCTAGATTTTCTAATAAGAGTTTAAACCATTTTTTCTTGATAGTTGCAATATTGAAACGCCTGAAACAGCTACATAAGTTAGAGCCAATCATTTGAACCTGATAAACCGCTAGTTATAATGAGGTTCCTAACTCTCAAGATTAAAAAACATGAAGTTAAAATTTTCACAGCTGATATAAACTTTTCAAATATAGACTGAGTTTGCACTGATAGCTTTGAATTTTAATAATTGTGCTACCATTGCTTACCTATTCACATCATTGGTTTGTTTTTTCCTCCTCTACTTGCAACCAGAACGAGTTTTCTGTTATCTATTTTCTTAGGAACTATCTGATGAATTCAATATATTTATTTACAAGTAATTTACTATTCCATAACTGGACCCAGTTCTCGTTCTCCTGTAACAGGAGTTGCAACTTCTGGTTGGGTTGAATTAGAAGAATAGAATATTGTATTAGGATCATAGGAGGGCGAGGAGGTATTCAGATACCCTGAGCAGCGCCTTGAATTTCATTTGATAGGCAACTCACAATACACATTCGACGAATGACAGGTTGCCTACCTCGAAAATTTCCAGGCGCTGCTCCGGGTATCTGAATACCTCCTCGCTCTCCTGTGATCCTAATACAATTCTTCCGAGATTCATAAATTTGGACCAAATTTCTGTCGAAACGAAAAATTTTGGGTGAAAATTTCGTCGAAATTTTCGATTTCAGAATATTGTATTAGGATCATAGGAGGGCGAGGAGGTATTCAGATACCCGGAGCAGCGCCTTAAAATGCATGAAAAAGGAAACCCACAATAGACATTCGATGAATGACGGGTTGCCTAACTCGAAAATTTTCAGGCGCTGCTCCGGGTATCTGAATACCTCCTCGCTCTCCTGTGATCCTAATACAATTTTTCCGAGGTTCATATATTTGGACAAAATTTCTGTCGAAACGAAAAATTTTGGGTTAAAATTCCGTCGAAATTTTCGATTTCAGAATATTGTATTAGGATCATAGGAGGGCGAGGAGATATTCAGATACCCGGAGCAGCGCCCTAAAATTCATGAGATAGGCAACCCACAATACACATTCGATGAATGACGGGTTGCCTAACTCGAAAATTTTCAGGCGCTGCTCCGGGTATCTGAATACCTCCTCGCTCTCCTGTGATCCTAATACAATTTTTCCGAGATTCATAAATTTGGACAAAATTTCTGTCGAAACGAAAAATTTTGGGTGAAAATTCCGTCGAAATTTTCGATTTCAGAATATTGTATTAGGATCATAGGAGGGCGAGGAGGTATTCAGATACCCGGAGCAGCGCCTTAAAATGCATGAAAAAGGAAACCCACAATACACATTCGATGAATGACGGGTTGCCTAACTCGAAAATTTTCAGGCGCTGCTCCGGGTATCTGAATACCTCCTCGCTCTCCTGTGATCCTAATACAATTTTTCCGAGATTCATGAATTTGGACCAAATTTCTGTCGAAACGAAAAATTTTGGGTTAAAATTCCGTCGAAATTTTCGATTTCAGAATATTGTATTAGGATCATAGGAGGGCGAGGAGGTATTCAGAAACCCGGAGCAGCGCCTTAAAGTTCATGAGAAAGGCAACCCACAATACACATTCGATGAATGACGGGTTGCCTAACTCGAAAATTTTCAGGCGCTGCTCCGGGTATCTGAATACCTCCTCGCTCTCCTGTGATCCTAATACAATTTTTCCGAGATTCATAAATTTGGACAAAATTTCTGTCGAAACGAGAATTTTTGGGTGAAAATTTCGACGGAATTTTCGATTTCAGAAATCTTGTATTAGGATCACAGGAGGGTGTAGAGGTATTCAGATACCCGGAGCAGCGCCTGGAAATTCAGGAGATAGGCAACTCACAATACACATTCACGAAAGATGGATTGCTTACCTCAGAAATTTCCAGGCGCTGCTCCGGGTATCTGAATACCCCCTCGCTCTCCTGTGATCCTATTACAATTTTTCCGAGATTCATGAATTTGGACCAAATTTCTGTCGAAACGAAAATTTTTGGGTGAAAATTTCGACGGAATTTTCGATTTCAGAAATATTGTATTAGGATCACAGAAGAGCGAAGAGGTATTCAGATACCCGGAGCAGCGGCTTGAAATTCAGGAGATAGGCAACTCACAATACACATTCACGAAAGATGGATTGCCTACCTCAGAAATTTCCAGGCGCTGCTCCGGGTATCTGAATACCTCCTCGCTCTCCTGTGATCCTATTACAATTTTTCCGAGATTCATGAATTTGGACCAAATTTCTGTCGAAACGAAAATTTTTGGGTGAAAATTTCGACGGAATTTTCGATTTCAGAAATATTGTATTAGGATCACAGAAGAGCGAAGAGGTATTCAGATACCCGGAGCAGCGGCTTGAAATTCAGGAGATAGGCAACTCACAATACACATTCACGAAAGATGGATTGCCTACCTCAGAAATTTCCAGGCACTGCTCCGGGTATCTGAATACCTCCTCGCTCTCCCGTGATCCTATTACAATTTTTCCGGAATTCATGAATTTGGACCAAATTTCTGTCGAAACGAAAATTTTTGGGTGAAAATTTCGACGGAATTTTCGATTTCAGAAATATTGTATTAGGATCACAGAAGAGCGAAGAGGTATTCAGATACCCGAAGCAGCGCCTTTAAATTCATTTGATAGGCAACTCACAATACACATTCGACGAATGACGGGTTGCCTACCTCGAAAATTTCCAGGCGCTGCTGCGGGTATCTGAATAACTCCTCGCTTTCCTATGATCCTATTACAATTTTTCCGAGATTCATGAATTTGGACCAAATTTCATGTGGAAACGAAAATTTTTGGTTGAAAATTCCGTCGAAATTTTCGATTTCAGAAATCTTGTATTAAGATCACAGGAGGGCGAGGAGGTATTCCGATACCCGGAGCAGCGCCTTGAAATTCATTTGATAGGCAACCCACAATACACATTCGACGAATGACGGGTTGCCTACCTCGAAAATTTCCAGGCGCTGCTGCGGGTATCTGAATACCTCCTCGCTCTGCTGTGATCCCATTACAATTTTTCCGAAATTCATGAATTTGGACCAAATTTCTGTCGAAACGAAAATTTTTGGGTGAAAATTTCGACGGAATTTTCGATTTCAGAAATATTGTATTAGGATCACAGAAGAGCGAAGAGGTATTCAGATACCCGGAGCAGCGCCTTGAAATTCATTTGATAGGCAACCCACAATACACATTCGACGAAGGACGGGTTGCCTACCTCTAAGATTCCCAGGCGCTGCTCCGGGTATCTGAATACCTCCTCGCTCTCCTGTGATCCTTTTACAATTTTTCCGAGATTCATGAATTTGGACCAAATTTCTGTCGAAACGAAAATTTTTGGGTGAAAATTCCGTCGAACTTTTCGATTTCAGAAATCTTGTATTAAGATCACAGGAGGGCGAGGAGGTATTCCGATACCCGGAGCAGCGCCTTGAAATTCATTTGATAGGCAACCCACAATACACATTCGACGAAGGACGGGTTGCCTACCTCTAAGATTCCCAGGCGCTGCTCCGGGTATCTGAATACCTCCTCGCTCTCCTGTGATCCTAATACAATTTTTCTGAGATTCATGAATTTGGATCAAATTTCTGTCGAAACGAAAATTTTTGGGTGAAAATTCCGACGGAATTTTCGATTTCAGAAATATTGTATTAGGATCACAGAAGAGCGAAGAGGTATTCAGATACCCAGAGCAGCGCCTTGAAATTCAGGAGATAGGCAACTCACAATCCACATTCACGAAAGATGGATTGCCTACCTCCGAAATTTCCAGGCGCTGCTCCGGGTATCTGAATACCTCCTCGCTCTCCTGTGATCCTAAAATAATTTTTCCGAGATTCATGAATTTGGACCCAATTTCTGTCGAAACGAAAATTTTTGGGTGAGAATTCCGTCGAAATTTTCGATTTAGAAATCTTGTATTAAGATCACAGTAGGGCGAGGAGGTATTTCGATACCCGGAGCAGCGCCTTGAATTTCATTTGATAGGCAACTCACAATACACATTCGACGAATGACAGGTTGCCTACCTCGAAAATTTCCAGGCGCTGCTCCGGGTATCTGAATACCTCCTCGCTCTCCTGTGATCCTATTACAATTTTTCCGAGATTCATGAATTTGGACCAAATTTCTGTCGAAACGAAAATTTTTGGGTGAAAATTCCGTCGAAATTTTCGATTTCAGAAATCTTGTATTAGGATCACAGGAGGGCGAGGAGGTATTCCGATACCTGGAGCAGCGCCTGGATCTTCTTTGTCTCGGAAATATTTCATTAGGATTACAGGAGGGCGAGGAGGTATTCAAATACCTGGAGCAACGCCTGAAAATGTTCGAGATAGGCAACCCGTCGTTCGTATGAGGTGTATTGTGGATTGATTATCTCAAAATTTTCAGGCGTTGCTCCGGGTATTTGAATACCTCCTCGCCCTCCTGTGATCCTAATGAAATTTTTCCAAAATCATCAATGTCGACTGAATTTCTACCCAAACATTTTCGTTTCGATAGAAATTTGGACGAAGTTGAGTTGAAATTGATGAATTTCCGAAAAATTGTATACCTCCTCCCCCTCTGTGATCCTAATGTTATTTTTCAAGTCTTCAATTTCAATGGAATATCTTTCACCAGATCTTAGATTCTCACCAAAAAATATTAAGCTCAACTTAGGTCCCTTTGTTCATTTAGTGTTCATATTGAATGATTTCTATTTCATTGAGAAGCAAAACTTTGAATTTTCTCTGATGAAATTTTAGGTTAGTTTAATTACATGAATTAGAAAATAATGCATTTTATGCTTATCAAGGTATTGTGATAGAATGCACAGGCTGAAATGAATAGAATTTGTGAATTATTGCAGCAGTTTTTTTATCGAGAAAAAAGTTCTGCACTTTTTCACAATATAGGATATGAAGGAATAATGGAGAAAAATTCTAACTTGCAAAATAATAACAATTTATTCAATATAATGAACATTTGTACTATTCAAGTAATCTGAGGTGCATATAAAAATATAGAATATGTCTCTGAAAGAATTCACTGAATTTTCGTCTTTATCACTCCTCAGGATATCTTCCTTGAAAGTCATCAAGTCAGAGAAACATTCCGTCAATTCCTATTTTCTTTTATCAAAGCTCTGAAAGGTCAGAATGGAAATCCTCCGTTTTCTTCAACAATTTTTGTAACTTGTTGCACTCCTCTAAGCACCATACTGCATTATGTACCTCAATACCCTGTAACAGGCCCTAGGTACAGCAAGCTCTGACCTAGATACATCTGTAAAAGACTCCCCTTTTGGCTTGTGGATGACAACCTTGTCTGGTAGTGATACTTTGGGCTCAATTTTTCCAGTGATATCATGAGGCAACAAGATTTTGATCTACGAAAAGAAAATTTTCATCATCTTCAGATTACAACCAAGTATTTTAAATTTAATTTGCCGCTCATGCAACTGCAAAAACTGTTGCAAGCACTTGCAGCTTCCCAGAGTTGTGTATCAGATTCAACTCTTACCTTAATCCCTACAACTCCCTGTCTGAGGAGAACATGCCTTGTGGCAGTATCAATATAATAATTCACTGGATCTCCAGAATGAATCATTAGTCCTTCGACAAATTTCATCGCTTTCGCTCGTTGACCTCTGACTTTACCAGAGATTATGACCTCACACCCTGTGAATTTTTGATAATGAATTAATGAAAAGATTTCATGTTCGAAAATAGATATATTATCAAGATATTTTTCCAAATCGAATAAAGTTAAATTAGATGTATAATATTCAATGATCTAAATGGAGAATGACAAAACAATTGTAGAAATATTTATAGGTTGCATGTGAATTTCTTAGTGAAGAAGATGATTCTGAACATGTACCTTTTCGCTTCTGAATTGAAGAGCACCAAATGGTTTCCCATGAGGTCCTTGGATATGAAGAATTTACCTTCAAGAAAAGATAACTCCAATATAGTAAAATTATTATAAAAACTAATTCTAAACTAGCATAGTATGTGATAAGTATATTCACTATTCACTTTAGACATTAATTACTATTTGGAATAGTCACTCCTTTGTACAACTCAATTCAATATGTTCAGAATATATCTGCAATATAATTGATGTTGCAGTTGCTTGAAAGATTCGACGTTTTCAATTAGTAGATTACGAATATACACCACTGACAATAACAAAATTATTCTACAGGATATTGAAGACATTCTAATTCAACCAATAACTACAATGTAAAAAAATTACAACATTTACCTTGAGCCCCATTCTGCATAAAGTATCTCAACACCCTATAACAGCCCTGCACACAGCAACTCACAAAGCAACTTGAACCTCAAAGATTCTGCCGGAGCAGTTGCACATAATCCTCTATTTGCTATTTTGTCAACATACAGAGAAACTGCATCCTCTGAAAAGTTGAACCTTTGACGAACTAAACTTGTCAGTTCTTTTATCCTCCTCTTTTTCTCTCCTAGAACTAAATCAGTCCTAGTGGCACTAATTACCACTTCCATTTTTAATGGGGTAACTCGAACCTCAACACCAGAATATCCACCTTCTGCCAATTCCCTGGTCAAAAACTCGTAGAGTTCTGCTTTGAAAATACCAGCAACAACAAACTAGAAGAAAGCAGAGTTGCACATTTACCCTAAAGATACAAGAAGGAAAATGGTAATCGTGCTATCAACAAAGAAAAAGTAGAAAAGACTGAATGAATATTGAATCAGATAATAAGATCTACAGAAAAACAGAGCACCAGGTGAAATTTGAAAAACTCACAATGCAACAAAAAGGCTGTATTCACTAGATTTTCTTGAGATACTGTAGCAACTGGACTATCAACTAAACTTTCTGATTCCTCTAGAATAGCATCCAACTGATGTTTTTGAACAGTTACATCATTATGTAAAAGATCAAAGGCTTGATTAGCTAAACCTTCAATTTTTTTTTTGCAACTTTATGGATTTTAGATTTTCTAATAAGAGTTTAAACCATTTTTTCTTGATAGTTGCAATATTGAAACGCCTGAAACAGCTACATAAGTTAGAGCCAATCATTTGAACCTGATAAACCGCTAGTTATGATGAGGTTCCTAACTCTCAAGATTAAAAAACATGAAGTTAAAATTTTCACAGCTGATATAAACTTTTCAAATATAGACTGAGTTTGCACTGATAGCTTTGAATTTTAATAATTGTGCTACCATTGCTTACCTACTCACATCATTGGTTTGTTTTTTCCTCCTCTACTTGCAACCAGAACGAGTTTTCTGTTATCTATTTTCTTAGGAACTATCTGATGAATTCAATATATTTATTTACAAGTAATTTACTATTCCATAACTGGACCAAGTTCTCGTTCTCCTGTAACAGGAGTTGCAACTTCTGGTTGGGTTGAATTAGATTTTTTGTGCTCCGACCTAGGTACATCTTGAAAAGACTCCTCTTTTGACTTGTGGATGACAACCCTGTCTGGTAGTGATACTTTGGGCTCAATTTTTCCAGTGTATCATGGGGCAACAAGATTTTGATCTAAAAAAAGAAAATTTTCATCATCTTCAGATTACAACCAAGTATTTAACATTACCTTTTGTCATTGAGTATTAACATAATTATATTTATACTCAATGCTTTTATACAAAACCATTCTAAATCTTCTTCAATTAAAACTCATCGTGTTCATTTAAGTTGAATAAATTTATAATATTTATTATAAATTTAATATATTTATTTACAAGTTATAAAAGTAACTGATAATTTACTATTCCAAAATCGGACCAAGGTCTCCAGTAACAGGAGCTACAGCTTCTGGTTGGGTTGAACCAGATTTTTTGTGCTCTGACCTAGGCACTTCTGGAAAAGATTCTTCCTTGGGCTCACGTATGACAACTTTGTCAGGTAGCGATACTTTCGGCCCAATTTTTCCAGTGGTATCATGGGGCAACATGATTTTTATCTGAGAAAAGAAAATTTTCATTATTTTCAGATTACAACCAAGTATTTTAAATTTAATTTATCCCTCGTGAAACTGCAAGAACTTCTGCAAACACTTGCAGCTTCTCAAAGGTGTGTATCAGATTCAACTCTTACCTTAATCCCTACAACTCCCTGCCTCAAAAGAACATGTCGTGTTGCTGTATCAATATAATAATTCACTGGATCTCCAGAATGAATCATTAGTCCTTCAACAAACTTCATCCCCTTTCGTTTGTTGACCTCTGAGTTTAGTAAGGATAGATATTCTGTGCTTAGTGCTAGGCATGTTCTTCTCAGACAGAACATGCCTTGTGGCAGCATAAATATAATAATTCACTGGATCTCTAGAATGAATCATTAGTCTTTCGACAAATTACATCGCTTTCGCTCGTTGACCTCTGAGTTTACCAGAGATTATGACCTCACACCCTGTAAATTTCTGATAATGAATTAATAAAAAGATTTCATGTTCGAAAAGAGATATATTATCAAGATATTTTTCCAAATAGAATAGTCAGTTCCAAAATTTACCTTGAGCACCATTCTGCATTGCATTTTAATAATTGTGATGTCTTTGTTCACCTATTTTTATCATCTGTTGGTGGTTTCTTGGGTTTAGAAGAGAACTGCTAGTCCAACTCAATCAAAACGTGGTCCAAGGCCAATGTTTCCTCCTCAACTTTCACCCAGAACGAGTTCTTAGTTATTTTTTGGGGGGAGATCTGAAAAAGCATTTACTACATGAAAAATCAACGCCATATCCAACAGATTTTAGAAAATTTACTAAGGTTCATGACATCATACCGTTGTCGAATTGGCCTTTTTTAATGGACCACATGGTGACCACTTCTTCTTTAGCTTTAACCCAGGTGGAAGTGCTTCAGTTGCCATACCTGGTGGCATAGGCATTCTTGGAACACCTGGTGGAGGTGGTGAGGGTATGCCACCTGGAGGGGGTGGTGGAGGAATGCCACTAATTGGCGGCGGTATGGGAGGGCCTTGCATTATCGGCATAGGACATCCTGCGAGCGCCTGAAGTGGTGGGGAAGGTAGTGTACTGACAGTCTCGTCCTTAGTAATGTTGGTATCCCTTTCCATTGCATTTTTGGCTCCTTCGTGTAACTGGCCAAGCTTGGCCTCAGCTTCAGCTTTGGCCTGAAGAGCTTCATCAAGCTTTTTGAACTTGAAATTAGGTAGATATCTTGATTCACCATTCCATGTCTTCAGGAGCTCATACTGTTCTGAATTCAATAGATCTGGTATTTCAATCCCACATGTTTTGAATTCTTCTTCTTCTGTTTTTATAGTAAGTTTTATAATATCTTCTCTACTAGCATATTGCCTGTGCTTTCTGTGGCCAATTGCATGCTTTATAGCTATTTGTTCTAATTCTTCATTGAATCGGTTCAAATATTCATGTATCAAATTTTCAACTTCAAGGAGTGTCAAAGTATTTTCTGCTTTTATATGTTCTTGAAACCATAATAGTTTTTCCCTGACAATGTTGTTTTTCAACCCACCTTGAAGTTTCTTTTTTTCCTTCATTGATGCTTTTTTGATTTGTCTCTGCAGTGCCCTTGTTTTACGACTGCAAGGATGTTTGCATTGAGAAACATCTTTCACTTCAGTCATTATAATACAGAAAGTGTAGTGTTCCTTTCCCTCGTCACCTTGTTTTGTTTTGAACCAAAGATTATAAGTACTCTTGTACTCTATGATCTTTGGCACTTACTTGTTCATTTCATCTTCAGGTACTTCTGAAGTGGTTAAATCCTTCATACTGCCCCTCAATCGTTTGAGTTTCCTCTCTCGTTGAATCTTCTGATTCTCTAACTCAGCTTTCTCCCTTTTTTCTTCAAGCTCCCTTTTTTTTTCATTTTCTTTTTTGGTTTCCTAAGAGACAAAATAATGTAACTTTGGTTTGTTGACTTTCAATTTCAAATTTCAAACCATTTTATTAAAATATGTAGATCTTAGTGTAAATCTTGAAATTAGAAGTTTTTTGCAATGGCTAGACTTAGATTTTGTGCATGAAATATGTGAACATTGCAGTTCAACAGATGATAAATGGATATTTTTGAACGATAACAATAGATATTAGATGTCTTTCTGTTGATGAATTCATCGTATTACCTAATGATTTAGTTCTATTGATGAAAAGAAAAGATTTCTTGATTTCAAACATCTACAGATACAAGAAGGAAAATGGTAATCATGCTATCAACAAAGGAAAAAGTAGAAAAGACTGAATGAATATTGAATCAGATAATAAGATCTACAGAAAAACGGAGCACCAGGTGAAATTTGAAAAACTCACAATGCAACAAAAAGGCTGTATTCACTAGATTTTCTTGAGATACTGTAGCAACTGGACTATCAACTAAACTTTCTGATTCCTCTAGAATAGCATCCAACTGATGTTTTTGAACAGTTACATCATTATGTAAAAGATCAGAGGCTTGATTAGCTAAACCTCCACTGTTTTTTTTTGCAACTTTATGTTTTTCAGATTTATTAATAGGAGTTTCAACCACTTTTTCTTGATAGTTGCAATATTGAAACTGCTGAAACGGCTACATAAGTTAAAGCCAATCATTTGAACCTGACAAACTGCTAGTTATGATGAGGTTCCTAACTCTCAAGATTACAAAACATGAAGTGAAAATGTTCACAGCTGATATAAACTTCTCAAATATAGACTGAGTTTGCACTGATAGCTTTGAATTTTAATAATTGTGCTACCATTGCTTACCTATTCACATCATTGGCAGGCCCCGCATACAGCAACCCACAAAGCAACTATAACCTTAAAGATTCTGCCGGAGCAGTTGCACATTATCCTATATTTGCTATTTTGTCAACTTACAGAGAAACTGCATCCTCTGAAAAGTTGAACCTCTGTCGAACTAAACTAGTCAGTTCTCTAATCCTCCTGTTTTTCCTCCCAGAACTAAATCAGTCCTAGTAGCACTAATTACCACTTCCATTTTCGTTGGGGTAACTCGAACCTCAACTCCAGAATATCCATCTTCTGCCAATTCCCTGGTAAGAAACTCGTCGAGTTCTGCTTTAAAAACTCCTGCAGCAACGAACTAGAAGAAATCAGAGTTGCACATTTACCATAAAACTACAAGAAGGAAATAGTATAACACATACCTTTCGTTTAATCGAGCTTAAGTACTAAGCTCAGCTTTGCCACTTTTTTTTATCCATTTGGATTTCAATATATTATAAATTTAATATATTTATTTACAAGTTATCAAAGTAACTAATAATTTACTATTCCAAAATCGGACCAAGGTCTCCAGTAACAGGAGCTACAGCTTTTGGTTGGGTTGAACCAGATTTTTTGTGCTCTGACCTAGGCACTTCTGGAAGAGATTCCTCCTTGGGCTCATGTATGACAACTTTGTCAGGTAGCGATACTTTCAGCCCATTTTTTCCAGTGATATCATGGGGCAACATGATTTTTATCTAAGAAATGAAAATTTTCAGTATTTTCAGATTACAACCAAGTATTTAAAATTTAATTTATCCCTCTTGAAACTGCAAGAACTTTTGCAAGCACTTGCAGCTTCTCAAAGGTGTGTATCAGGTTCATCTCTTACCTTAATCCCTACAACTCCCTGTCTGAGGAGAACATGTCTAGTGGCAGTATCAATATAATAATTCACTGGATCTCCAGAATGAATCATTAGTCCTTCGACAAATTTCATCGCTTTTGCTTGTTGACCTCTGACTTTACCAGAGATTATGACCTCACACCCTGTGAATTTTTTATTATGAATTAATGAAAAGATTTCATGGTCGAAAATAAATGTATTATCAAATTATTTTTCCAAATCAAATAAATTTTATTTAGAGGTATGATATTCAATGATCTAAATGGAGAATGACAAAACAA
Source organism: Hippodamia convergens (assembly GCA_038502775.1). Taxonomy (NCBI): domain Eukaryota; kingdom Metazoa; phylum Arthropoda; class Insecta; order Coleoptera; family Coccinellidae; genus Hippodamia; species Hippodamia convergens. The sequence goes on along the minus strand of CM076609.1, from coordinate 71,417,667 downwards.
TTGTAGAAATATTTATAGGTTGCATGTGAATTTCTTAGTGAAAAAGATGATTCTAAACATGTACCTTTTGGCTTCTGCATTGAAGAACACCAAATGGTTTCCCAAGAGGTCTTTGGATATGAAGAATTTAACTTTTACTACAGTCTACTCCTGTTTTTTTCTCCCAGAACTAAATCAGTCCTAGTGGCACTAATTACCACTTCCATTTTCGTTGGGGTAACTCGAACCTCAACTCCAGAATATCCATCTTCTGCCAATTTCCTGGTAAGAAACTCGTGGAGTTCTGCTTTAAAAACTCCTGCATCAACAAACTGGAAGGAAACAGAGTTGCACATTTACCATAAAACTACAAGAAGGAAAATAGTATCAACACATACCGTTGTGTCTGCATTGGTTCGGCGAACAGGGATCCAGTTTGTCATCGCACTTTCGACCCGTGAAGGGTAGTTTGCAGACGCACTTGTAGTCGTTGACCAGATCTATGCAAGAACCTCCGTTTTTGCACGGGTTCACCGCGCAATCGTCGATGTTAGTCTCGCAATTGATGCCGGTATAACCTGCAGGACATTCGCAAGTGTATGGCCAAGTGGTCTTGGCAGATACCGCCATGTTGGCAAGGGTTGGACGCACATTCATCAATGTTGATCTCGCACTGCTTACCACCATAACCGAGAAGGCAATGGCAGATGAATTGATTGACACCATCTTCATAGCTTCCACCATGTTTGCAAGGGTTGGATTTGCACTCATCAACGTCGCTCAGACATCTAGCGTCGTAGTATCCTCTAGGACACTCGCATCTGAAGCCGTTCACTAGGTCGATACACATTCCGCCATTGGCGCAAGGGTTTGAGGCGCACTCGTCTATGTCATTTTCGCAGTGTCTTCCAGTGTACCCAGCAAACATTCGCATCGTAATAATAAGACGAGGTACTGTTGATTCCATCCACACATCTGGCGTTGTTCCTGCACGGATTACCTGAGGTGCCAGCTTTGCAGAGGCACTGATAGCCGTTGACCAGATCTTGGCAGACGTCGTCATATTGACAAGGATTCGACTCGCACTCCTTGATTTGATGCTGGCACAGGAAGCCCATGTAACCTGGATGACAAGTAGAGCTGAAGATGTTTTTCCCGTCAATGCATTCCCCATGAATGCAAGGGGACGATTGACAATCATTGATGTTAGTCTCACAGGAAGCACCTGTAAATCCTTCGGAGCATTCGCAAGTGTATCCTGCGATGGAGTCGTGGCAGATGCCTCCATTTTGACAGGGACTAGAGAGGCAGTCGTCGATGTTAATTTGACATCTAGAACCGGTGAATCCTATGGCGCACGTGCATTTGAAGGAACTTATGAGGTCGTGGCAGATGCCGCCATTCAAACAGGGGTTATCCTTACATTCGTTGATGTCGATTTCGCATTGGGTTCCAGTGAAACCTGGCATGCAAACGCAAGCCTTGTTCGCACTCGTTGATGTCCTCTGAGCAATCCAATCCTTTGTATCCTGACGCGCAACTGCAGGTGTACGAACCATTTATGGGACTAGATCACAAATTGCATCTGCATGGCATGGATTGCTGGTACATGCGTCATCCAAATGACACAACAGTCCTGTTTTTCCTGGTGTACACTGACAGTAGAAGCTTCCCACCCTGTCGATGCCGGTGGCCCCGTTGAAACAGGCCGCGCCTGCGCAGTCGTCGATGTTTTCCGAGCAGTCCGGTCCTGTCCAGCCATTCACGCAAATGCAGGAGTACCCGGGGCTGTTGGTGCAAGTAGCCCCGTTCTGACAAACCGACGGCCTTAGGGAACACTCGTCCACGTCCTGCTCGCAAAAACGCCCGCTGTACGTCGAGGGACACTGGCAGGTGTAGCTGTTGATGCCGTCTATGCACTTCCCACCGTTCATGCATTTGTGGCCTGGACAGTCGTCTATGTTCTCCTCGCAGTTAGAACCGCGAAAACCTGTCGGACAATCGCAGGTGTAAGTGTGTTTGTCCCTCTGATGACACAGGCCATTTTTGGCTCCTTCGTGTAACTGGCCAAGCTTGGCCTCAGCTTCAGCTTTGGCCTTAAGAGCTTCATCAAGCTGCTTTTTTTCAGTTCTTGAAACAAAAAATAAACGCCAATTATGAAAAAACAAATCTTTTTTCAATTTCAGATAATGCGATAGAATTAAAGAGAAGAGAATTAAAAGTAGAATCATAAAATGAGAATACATAATATCGATACTAATTTTCAGATAAAGATATTTCTAGTTTTCATACCTCTTAAGCATCTGAAGTCAGATCAATTCTTGACCTAATCCTTGAGAGTTTTGTATTTTTTTTAACTCATTAGTCGAAAGAAGATGAAAATTCTTTCAAATAATAATAAAATTTCATCTTTGTCAAGAAAACATGCAGAAATTGTTCTTACCTCCAGCTGTTCCTTGAGGCCTTTTTCTCCTGTTTGCTGAATTCACCTGTTGTTCTCAGAACTTCAAGTAAACTGAAAATAAAAAAAATAATTAACTTTTACATCCATTTTCCTCAGGGTAAATTGTTTATTAAGTTAATTAAAAATTCACTTACTTATAACTATAACTAAGTTTTTAAAATTACACTCTAAAACACAGCCTTCAATTTTGACGAAGCACATTGAAATTGAAGAATGTTCCAGTACGTGAAATCACTTCACCAGTGGTTTACTTAACGAGCATCGAACACAATCAACCTTTTAGTCCTCTTCTTGTACATTATACGATAACCACATTCTCTACACCTGATGGGATCCCTTGGTCTTATCTCATTTTCATGGTGACATTCCCCGCAAATATAAACCATGGGGGTTTTCAATGCACTGGAATCCTTAGATGTCGTTGCAGATTGTTGATCAGCCATAATACCTTTTTTAGAACAAGGGCTGTATTTTAATCACTAATTTGTTGAATTATTGAGGACAATTTTAAAATTGAATTTTCCAAATGATCATTTAATCTACAGGTACTTCTGAAGTGGTTGAATCCTTCATACTGCCCCTCAATCCTTTGAGTTTCTTCTCTCGATGAACCTTTCCTTTCTCTAACTCAGCTTTCTCCCTTTTGTCTTCGAGCTCCCGTTTTTTTTCATTCTGTTTTTTGGTTTCCTAAAAGACACAATAATGAAACTTTGGTTTGTTGAATTTCAATTTCAAACCATTCCTGTTCCACCCTTGAGGTCAACTGAAGCAGAATTGGCGTGATTGGATACTTACAGTAATTTCGTGTTTTTTTGTTTCCATTGATGTCATGCATATTGGTATTTTTGAATCTCAAAATAATATCACCCTTGATAAGGTAGGAGCTCTTAGGGCTCATTCTGTTGATGTCGATTTCGCATTGGGTTCCAGTGAAACCTGGCATGCAAACGCGAGCCTTGTTCGCACTCGTTGATGTCCTCTGAGCAATCCAATCCTTTGTATCCTGACGCGCAACTGCAGGTGTACGAACCATTTATGGGACTAGATCACAAATTGCATCTGCATGGCATGGATTGCTGGTACATGCGTCATCCGAATGACACAACAGTCCTGTTTTTCCTGGTGTACACTGACAGTAGAAGCTTCCCACCCTGTCGATGCCGGTGGCCCCGTTGAAACAGGCCGCGCCTGCGCAGTCGTCGATGTTTTCCGAGCAGTCCGGTCCTGTCCAGCCGTTCACGCAAATGCAGGAGTACCCGCCGGGGCTGTTGGTGCAAGTAGCCTCGTTCTGACAAACCGACGGCCTTAGGGAACACTCGTCCACGTCCTGCTCGCAAAAACGCCCGCTGTACGTCGAGGGACACTGGCAGGTGTAGCTGTTGATGCCGTCTATGCACTTCCCACCGTTCATGCATTTGTGGCCTGGACAGTCGTCTATGTTCTCCTCGCAGTTAGAACCGCGAAAACCTATCGGGCAATCGCAGGTGTAAGTGTGTTTGTCCCTCTGATGACACAGGCCATTTTTGGCTCCTTTGTGGTATTTTTGAATCTCAAAATAATATCACCCTTGATGAGGTAGGAGCTCTTAGGGCTCATTCTGTTGTCTTCTCCAACCATAACCTGCATTTTTGCCTCATTAAGGTCATTTTCCACTTCCGCTTGGAAATCATCCAGTTGCTTGTTCAGTGTGTCTAAGCTCTCTTCAATCCGATTTCCTGAAAAAAAATGGTATTGAGGCTAATTCTGAAATTACTATAAAAATAGTAAAACATTTTACATCTAATTTTTTGCGTTATAGAGAGAAGTTTGGATTTCTGACATGGAAACCTCAAATTGTGGCACCCGCAACTAGCTCCATAATAGGACTACATCGAAATTATAACTAGGACACTCCTGAAGACAAAACACCTTTTCTCACTTACCGATTCTGCGCCATCTTTCTAAGGGTGTCTGGCATACGAATTAATTTATCTAAGTTGTTTACGATTGCTTGGAAGGAGGGCCTGTGCGTCCTCTCCTTTTGTCAGCAGTCCAACATTAGCTGGTAGATGGCCTCTGGGCAGTCCATCGGGGCGGGGAGCTTGCGAAAGAAACGTTTGAAGTGGCAACAATGGTGGAGGACATGAAAGCTGCGTGTTTACATGGATATACTTCAATAATAGATTCCTATCTCTTCACAAATCGATGACATCCTAAATGAAGAATGGTTGGAGTGCTTAGCTGTATCCCTTCTCTATACTCTTGATGACATCTTGATTGGACCAGTTCTAATATGGACGTTCACCATAAGACATAACCTCCCAGCCGTCACATCGTAAAATACATTTTTTATTTCATCATAGCTCAAGTGTTTCAGTGAACAAACAAATGTTGATGTTTTGTGCCACCTTACTGTCTAGAACTCCCACTTGTTTTATTTTCCTCAGAGTCCCCATACTGCAATTCCCTGGTAAGAAACTTGTGGAGTTCCACTTCAAAAACTCCTGCATCAACGAACTAGAAGAAAACAGAGTTGCACATTTACCATAAAACTACAAGAAGGAAAATAGTATTAACACATACCTTTCGTTTAATTGAAATAGCTGAGGCCATGGTTATTGGTAAACGTTCTATCTACAAGAGAAAAGTAGAAAAGACTGAATGATATTGAATCAGGTCTTCAGAAGAACAGAACACGAGGAGAAATTCGAAAACATGTTGAGAAACACAGCAAAGTCAACTTCAAACTACTCTTCTTTTTCACTTCCTTGATATTTTCGAAGAGGTCTATGCTTTCTTGGAAAATGATTATTGTGAATCTCAGAGCATTAATACATTCTGAGGTTTAATTTAATTACATTTATGAGGAAAATCTGGAGAAATGTGCCGTGAAGTTCGCTTTGGATCCTTAAAAGATTATGCTTGTGCAGTTGCACAGAAGCCTCTTTTAGCTATTTTCTCAAATACAGAGAAACTGCATCCTCTGAAAAGTTGAACCTTTGAAGAACTAAACCAGTAAGTTCTCTTATCCTCCTGTTTTTTCTCCTAGAACTAAATCAGTCCTAGTGGCTCTAATTACCACTTCCATTTTTAATGGGGTAACTCAAACCTCAACACCAGAATATCCATCTTCTGCCAATTCCCTGGTAAGAAACTCGTGGAGTTCCGCTTTAAAAACTCCTGCATCAACAAACTAGAAGAAAACACAGTTGCACATTTGCCATAAAACTACAAGAAGGAAAATAGTATTAACACACACCTTTCGTTTAATTGAAATAGGTTAGGCCATGGTTATTGGTAACAAAATTTACCTTGAGCACCATTCTGCATAATATAACGCAACACCCCATAGCAGGCTCTACGTACAACAAGTCCACCAAGCAACTTGAATCTCAAAGATTCTGCCTGAGCAGTTGCACATAATCTTCTATTTGCTATTTTTTCAACATCACAGAGAAAGTGCATCCTCTGAAAAGTTGAACCTTTGACGAACTAAACTAGTCAGTCCTCTTATCCTCTTGTTTTTTCTCCACCTAAAACATTCAAGTCTTCCACCAATGTTCAATGATTCCTGATGAAATGGCAAAAAAACTGAAACTCTACAAGAATATGAGGAAGCAACATCCTGGAGAATTTTCATCTGTTTCCCTTTTTTCCCCCTTATCCTCATCTTCCTCTTCAAAACAATGGAAACTTCTGCTTGATTATCCTGGATCCAGTAATGACTTCCTTCTTTATTTTTTTTTGTACTGTCATTATTTCTATTCATAAATAATAAATATCTTGACTTCCTTCGTTGGTGAGAATGGTATGTCTAGTGCACTCGAATTATTTCTTGTGTCTTCAAAAGACCATACCTTGATATTATCATGATTCTCTGCTTGGAGTACTTATCCTCTGGTGAGAACTTTGCTGGATGAGCCGAGAACGTCGGTTTTCCATCAATCGACGATGTTTTTTCCAGTGTATAAACTCTGATCCATTTGTATCCAGGTAATCCATATGATACATTTTTATTGAGTTGATGCGTCATTCCGTAGACTGAATTGGAATAAATAAACGTTAAAAACGTGGATATGCGGAATGCAAAAGGCTTATTTTGACATTGATGGTCCTGGATAAGAAAGAATATGATAATTAATATTTCCTTTGGGAAATGAACAAGTTTTTACTTTTTTCGCTTGGACTACTAGGTACAATTTACTCTTGAATAATTTCTACTTAAAATATCTCAAATACTTTGTAAAATAGAATAGAAAAACTTACTTGGTTGGTAGGATGCTGGCAGAGAACAGCAAACTACAGTTGCTTGTTTATTTGTTGAAGAGAGTTTTGAAAGGTAAGATTGCAGAACAGGTTAGAAATTGACCATCGATTCTCAGCTGTTTCATCTTAGTTTTCTTTTTCTTCCCAACACAAACACCACTGAATTCAAAATTTAGAGTATGCAACCCTAAATACGCCTTGGAGAATTCAAGGGAGTATTTTATTCTCGAACAAGAGATGTTATCACCGCAGTTTAGAAATATAATTTATATTATATAATATATTTATATTATATTATAGTATATTATGTATATAATTTATATTTCTAAACTGTGTTAGCTCCTTCACATAACTGGCCAGGCCTGGCCACAGCTTCAGGCTTAGCCTAAAGAGTTTTTTCAAGCTACTTTTTCAATTCTTCCTTGATGCCATTGTTTACCTTTTTTTTTTCTTGTTGGTTGGTTAGAGAGAGACTGTGGAAGTCCGAGTGAAATGGAATAATTAAATGCACTCTCACCGTTTTTTCTGTTTTTTTTTTCAACCATATGATTTTGACAATGTGATCTGCATAAGTCCTTCTTTCTTTCATGGTGTTTGCTTCAGATTTATTCTGCAAAGTCACATCTATGTTTAGCAAGTCAAAGCTTTTTTTTAAAAAAGATCTTTGCGTTTCGATATATTTCCTCTCAAACCCAGTTTGAACAATTCTAATATGGAAAATGGGTGCAGCAGAAAGGAAAATAGCCCGAAGAATAACCAGAGAACCTATAGGATAGGCAGAAGAGGCTCTCAGGAGAATATGATGCCAGATGGACAACAATCGATTGGGGACTGAACAGGAAAATTCAATGGAATAATCATACAACCGACTGGCAGAGGACCAAATCATACGGATATGCTACCGATGAGAGAACGAAGACCTTGAAAAGGTTGAAGCGATAATCTATCCATGTGTAAGGTGAGACAAGTAGCGATGGAAGAGAGTCCTATATGGATCCTCGAAGTGGAGAACTCTGAAACCTATTTTTAATATTTAGGATGGTCAGTTAAAATTCTACATATTAACTAACACCAAAAAGCCCATTAAGTCAGAGTTAACATTTTGTTAAAGCAAATTCGATATCAAGAACATAGGAACTTTACATTTTTTGATCTGAAAACAGAAACATCATTTTCTCATAGATCTTGGATTTTGAACAAAATATGTTAGGCTTAACTTAGGCCAGGTTGTTTATTCAGTTTTCTCATTGAATGACTTCTATTCCACTGAAAAGCAAAAGTTGCGATAGGATGCAGAGTCAGAAACGGATATATACAAACTGCCAAGTTTGTTAATTTTTTCTGTAGTTTTTTTATCAAGAAAAAAGTTCTAAATTGTAATGAATTTCAGCCAGTCAAATTCCTTTACCAAAAATCTATATCGCCTACTTTTTCCCAATATGGGATGAAGGAAACATAAAGAAAAATTCTAATTTGCAAAATAATAACAATTTATTCAATATAACTGAAAATTTCAGGTTCATAGGGTTAATTTGCCAGTAGTCGGACAGTTTTGAAGAAAATTAACTTTACAGTTATGAGAAAATTTCAATATTAACTGTAATAAAATCAATGATCAAGTACAGTAATACCCCAAGATTCCTCTACAAGCCATATCTATCAGATTTTAAATTAAGATTTGGTTAATTTTTTTGAAAAAAGATTAATGAAAAAACAGCATACTTGCTAGAGGTCGGACACAAAATGCCACTAGTCGGCTGTCGAGTCACCAGTAGTCGGACAGGGCTTTCATATGCAATTCACCAGAGGCGTATTAAATATTTTTCACGCCCAGATTAACTTGATGTGAAATTTTCAAGAAATTATGAGAATGTACAAATATTTTAAATACTTATTCAATAATTTTATTGCCATAATTTGCATGTTACTCAATATTTCGAATTTTGTACCGTTTGTATTTTGCGCAGGTTAACATAGTTGCCCGTTTGAAATATATGCAGTTTGTGTAATGATATATGTACTTAATATTTTTTTAGCAGTTAAAATAGAAAAACACAATACCTACTTATGTTCTAAACTTATATTCAATGGAAAATATATTCGAAACACACTAAAATAAACTTAACATTTTATATTCTTTGGTACTAAAATAATACTCCTTAATTTTTTTTAAATTGGAACAATTTTTTCGAGGTCAATCTTCGCAGAAATCACATATAAAATCTTTACTAGAAACTTCCGCGTATGTCATCCCAGTAAATTTTGTACATCCTAAATGGAACCACCTGGGACACAAGTCACATCCGACGTTTTTTTCATTTTCCTCTTCAGTTTCACTATCAAGTTCTTCTTCGCAGGTTTCACATTTTTGTTTAACATTTTGATCTTTACTAGTGAGTACGCTTGATTGACCCTTCATAACATTCTTCGCTTCTTTTTTTTTCACACTGTCTAATTTCCTCTTTTTCTTGGCATTCTCCTTTTCCTCTTTCTCTCTAGCTTTGTCACTGTAATGTTTTCTCCACGCTTCCGAAGAAATGGCACTCGGCAACTTTTCTCTTTTATATTTACTAGTTGTCTTTTTCTCTAGTGGTAGTGGATATACCAAATGCTTCTCAAATGATCCTCCTCCTGTAGAAAAGCCAATATTAGATATGCTTGCACCATCACTGTCTTTATTGCTAAAATCGTCAGCATAAGATGATGTTCGAATTGGTTCAAGTTTCTCAAGGGCCTTTTCAGAAGGATCAATCGACTCTACCACTTTCTGAGAAACTGTTGTCATATTGCTGGAAGCACCTTGTTCTTGGCTAGATGAAAGTTTGACTTTCTCGTTTCCTTCCAGATTTTTTGAAAATGTACCCAATTCTTCATTCAGTGTAATATTTTGCAACACTATAATGGATGATGTCTTGGAATCTGCCTTTGTAACTGCATTAACACTACCAATGGTAGCGTTGTCTTCGACGACAGAGTCAGAAATAATAAATTCCATTTTATCTAGATCTTCCTGAGAAAAAACAGATTCATCCAACTGATTTTGATTTCCTTGAAGAGATTTCACTAGAGCTAATATAAAGTTAACATCGATTCCATTTTCCGATAAACTTGGCTTGAGTTTCATTAAAACTTTTTCTGTACTACAAATGTCTTCCTTGGTGATCTCTTCTTCTACTTCAGCATTTTTATTCAGAGTTTCTAATTTGTCTTGTACACATTTAGAGTAGTCTACAGCATCAGGGTTAAAAGGATATAATCCGCATGCTTTGAATCCGTTTCGAATATTCTTCGGGATATTAGGATGTTTTAGCACTTTCTCGAATATTGGGCAAAAATCGACCTTTGTGACAACTTTGTTCACATTTTCAGTTTGCCAATTTCGCACTTCTTGACGCCAATACTCCTTTAATGGCTTGAAAACTGACACATCTGCAGGTTGTAACAGATGCGTGGCATTGGGTGGTAAAGCATAAAGGATGATACTATTATCGTCGCAAAAACGGCTTAACTCTAATGACATATGAGATCTGTGCCCATCAACTAGAAACAACACAGGTCTATGAATTCCTTCTCTACTCAACCAGTCATTAAGGCCATTCGCTACATATTCAAAGAAGACGTCAGACCTCATCCATCCCGAATCGGACTTACCCAAAATCCAATGTGGGGGCATACTTTCTACAACCGCTTTTGGAGGTTTTACATAGGGAAAAACCACAACTGGTGGACAAAGTCGTCCATCTGCTGTCATAGTAACTAGAACTGTGAGGTTCTCTTTTTCATTCCCATGTTTAACAATATACACATTTTGCCCTCTTAAGCCTAAAACTTTCCCTGTTTTTGGACAGAGGCGAAATCCGCTTTCATCCGCATTGAGGATTCGGGAAGGATCATCTAGAATATCCAATGAATTTGATTTCTGAAGAAAATATTTCAACTCTGTGAACCAACATCGTATATATTCTTCAGTTAATTGCGCTCTGTATTTCTCAAGAGATTCCGCATTTTTCAAAATTATTTCTGGATGCCTTCTGAGAAAACCAGAATACCATTTCTGACCAGGTCGGCCATCTTTAAACGGAGTTTTTAGTTTCTCTGCATTAACAATTTTTTGTACCGAGGTGAGAAGTTCATCTTTTTTAACAGGAAATCCACATGCAGAGAGTTTAGATAACCAATTCGTCAACTTTATCTCATTTTCAATGCTCAAAATTGGATCTGGACCCATTCTCTTGCATGTTTCAGGAACTTTTCCTTGGATACGGTCCTGGACAGTTGATTTGGGAACTCCGTACTTTTTGCATGTTTCCCGTAATTTGGCGCCATTTTTCACAGCTTGGACAGCCTGGATCAAACTATCTTCCCCATATTGATGGAACTTTTTTTTTTCTCTTGTGCTCATGGTCTAGAATTGAAAAAAAACGCATCGATATAGGCAGAAATGATGAGTAAAATTCTAGTGTCCGACTATTAGCATGCTACACATATAGTCATGTTATCCAGAAGTCGGACAAAATGGAGCAACATTTTCCATTGTAAACAGCCTATTACTTTTGTCCGTCTACTGGCTATGATTGAAAACATGTCCAAATTGTTACAATAACAGATAGAAATGAGCTATTTAACTCCTCCGACAGATAGAAAAAGATGAAGTTATGAGAGAAGTCTGTCTCCAGTGGTCGGACAGGTGTCCGTCCACTAGCATTTGTATCGAATTCAGTTACCAGTTACCGGCCACCGAATTATACTCATAATGATAAAAGTATCCCATTATGATATTAACTAGGATATCTTCAAACTACTTTAAATGCATCTAAAGCAATGTAAACTTAAAATATAAGGGTTTAGAACAATTTACATACCTTTCAGATTTACAACAATGATCACGCCCACTGGTTTATAGCACCATAACATGCACAGACTTAACTTTAACCGCCATATAATATTTTTAGGTTATAACTGTGGGGTGGGAGAGTTGTCTGTCCGATTGCAATTTGATGGACGACTATTAGCAATCGATTATACTGGCGAAATGTCAGTTGAACTGAAGTTAATTAAAAAAAACTACGATTTGTCCGACTACCGGTGGTGTCCGGCTTACTGGCGAATCAACCCTATAAAACAATTTTTTTTCTACATCACTAACAATGCAACTGAAATTTCTTCCTCCGAAGTAACACTGTACAGTATTTACAGAATATCTACAAAAAATACACTATTTACAGAATATTTACATAAAAATTTTTGTATCAAAGCAATGATACTCTGGAAGGTCAGAATGTAGATCCTCTGGTTTCTTCAACAATTTTTGTAAGTTGTAGCACTCTTTTTCGACTTCTGCAACAAACACTTTCATAACCTCTAAGAACTCATCGTCTTTGCTTAGAGATTCTTTAGTGGTATTGATGTCAGGCCTTGTAGGATAAAAAGCCTCTATCCATCTGTTTCAGAGTATCACTAATAGTTTCCAAAGAGACACGACTTGCTGCTCTGAAATTATAAAGAATTCTTTTAGTATTCAAGTTTAATATGAAGATTTCGAGATTGTTTTTATAGATTTTGTTCTATAATACTCACATATCAATATGAGGCATCTCTCCGTGATAATTGAGAAGACCTGGGAAGTTTTTCTCAATGGTTTCAACGATGAAGTGAAGCAAATTTTCTTTGTTGAAATTAGCTTTTGTAGTTTTCACTATTTACAAATATGTCTATGAAAACACATCGAATTTTTTTCACTTGTCAAGATAGGTCCTCCTGCAGAAGAGAATTAAAAGTACAATTATAAAATGAGAATACATGATATCGATACAAATTTTCAGATAAAGATATTTCTAGTTTTCATACCTCTTAAGCATCTGAAGTCAGATCAATTCTTGACCTAATCCTTGAGAGTTTTGTATTTTTTATAACTGGAACTAACGTACTCATTAGTCGAAAGAAGATGAAAATTCTTTCAAATAATAATAAAAATTCATCTTTCTCAAGAAAACATGCAGAAATTGTTCTTACCTCCAGCTGTTCCTTGAGGCCTTTTTCTCCTGTTTGCTGAATTCACCTGTTGTTCTCAGAACTTCAAGTAAACTGAAAATTAAAAAAAATTATTAACTTTTACATCCATTTTCCTCAGGGTAAATTGTTTATTAAGTTAATTAAAAATTCACTTACTTGATCATTTAATCTTCAGGTACTTCTGAAGTGGTTGAATCCTTCATACTGCCCCTCAATCCTTTGAGTTTCTTCTCTCGATGAACCTTTTCTTTCTCTAACTCAGCTTTCTCCCTTTTTTCTTCAAGCTCCCGTTTTTTTCATTCTGTTTCTTGGTTTCCTAAAAGACACAATAATGAAACTTTGGTTCGTTGAATTTCAATTTCAAACCATTTTATTAAAATATATTGAAATTAAAATTTTTTTGCTATGGCTAGACTTAGCTTTTGTGCATGAAAGAATTTGAAACATCGCAGTATAACAGATGATGAATGGATATTTTAGAACGATAACTATAGATATTGGATGTCTTTCTGTTGATGAATTCATCGTACTACCTCATGATTTAGTTCAATTGATAAAAAGAAAAGATTTCTTGATTTCAAACATCAACAGTTTTTTGAGGGTTGTTACTTACTAAAGGGATTTTTCCTCGAGCTAACTACAACAGTGTAGTTAGTCAACTTCATGACGTCATGGTTATCTTCGTGCCCTGTGTGGTAAGTTATGGCGGATGGTGCAAAGGAAAGTGTCAGTCCCTCTCTCTCCGTTTTCAAGTAACTACACAACAAACCAGATTGATCTATTGGTTTACTGGCGTAGTCAACTGTGACGTCATGGTTCTAACTACGCCGCGAAGAAATTCGTGTAGTTAACTATGGTTTGCTTTGGTTTGGTGTGGTAAGCTCGAGGATAAATCCCTTAAGAAATCAGCCTTGAATGTCATCAAATCCGTGAAAAATGCTTTAAATTCACATTTGTTTTATTGAGGCAATAATACTCGAAAAGGTCAGAATAAAGGTCCTCCGCTTTCCCCAACAATTCTTGAAAGTTTCCGAATAACCAAATGAGTTTCAGAACTTCTGCGAATTTTTCACTCTTTTTCACCTCCTCACAGGCTGATATAGCTGCCAGAATTTTCTGAAAATAAATAACCATTAATAAATAAACTCAAGAAGGCGGAACTAATCTGTTACTTCACTGTAATTCTATGTTCTACCATGATGAAGAGCACCTTGAAAAGTATAATTTTTTCCTTTGTTTACTTACTGGTTTGATATCTTTTTTCACCTCTTTGAATTGGTACCTGAATTGTAATGATTTAAGCCTAGACATTAATCTTTCAATTCGTGATATTTGCAAGCAGAACTGCTCAGCTTCTGTGAGATCTTCGTAAATGTCCTTGTACTCTTTAAGTTTGGCAAGCTGATCTGTAGCTGGTAAATACTGAAAAATAACAGGATATAGAAAAATCTTCTGATTAAAATAGACATGACTGCCTGATTAGTTGGAATACTCTAATTGCAACACCATCAAATGAAGTGTATTGATAGAAAAACAGAAAACAAGGTGAAATTTGAAAAACTCACAATGCAACAAAATGGCTGTATTCACTAGATTATCTTGAGATACTGTATCAACTGGACTATCAACTAAACTTTCTGATTCCTCTACAATAGCATCCAACTGATGTTTGTGAACAGTTACATCATTATTTAAAAGATCAAACCCTTGATTAGCTAAACCTTTAATTTTTTTTTTGCAACTTTATGGATTTTAGATTTTTTAATAAGAGTTTCAACTATTTTTTCTTGATAGTTGCAATATTGAAACGCATGAAAAGGATAAATAGATTAAAGGGAATCATTAAAACCTGATGAAACTGCTAGATATGATGAGGTTCCCAACTCTCAAGATTAAAAAACATAAGGTAAAAATTTTCACAGCTGATATAAATTTTTCAAATATAGACTGAGTTTGCACTGATAGCTTTGAATTTTAATAATTGTGCTACCATTGCTTACCTATTCACATCATTGGTTTGTTTTTTCCTCCTCTACTTGCAACCAGAACGAGTTTTCTGTTATCTATTTTCTTAGGAACTATCTGATGAATTCAATATATTTATTTACAAGTAATTTACTATTCCATAACTGGACCAAGTTCTCGTTCTCCTGTAACAGGAGTTGCAACTTCTGGTTGGGTTGAATTAGATTTTTTGTGCTCCAACCTAGGTACATCTTGAAAAGACTCCTCTTTTGACTTGTGGATGACAACCCTGTCTGGTAGTGATACTTTGGGCTCAATTTTTCCAGTGTATCATGGGGCAACAAGATTTTGATCTAAAAAAAGAAAATTTTCATCATCTTCAGATTACAACCAAGTATTTAAAATTTAATTTACTAAAACATCGCAATCTGACCTCCCTGTACATTACCTTTTGTCATCGAGTATTAACATAATTATATTTATACTCAATGCTTTTATACAAAACCATTCTAAATCTTCTTCAATTAAAACTCATCGTGTTCATTTAAGTTGAATAAATTTTCAATTTATTATAAATTTAATATATTTATTTACAAGTTAAAAAGTAACTAATAATTTACTATTCCAAAATCGGACCAAGGTCTCCAGTAACAGGAGCTACAGCTTCTGGTTGGGTTGAACCAGATTTTTTGTGCTCTGACCTAGGCACTTCTGGAAAAGATTTCTCCTTGGGCTCATGTATGACAACTTTGTCAGGTAGCGATACTTTCAGCCCAATTTTTCCAGTGATATCATGGGGCAACAAGATTTTGATCTAAAAAAAGAAAATTTTCATCATCTTCAGATTACAACCAAGTATTTAAAATTTAATTTACTAAAACATCGCAATCTGACCTCCCTGTACATTACCTTTTGTCATTGAGTATTAACATAATTATATTTATACTCAATGCTTTTATACAAAACCATTCTAAATCTTCTTCAATTAAAACTCATCGTGTTCATTTGAGTTGAATAAATTTTCAATTTATTATAAATTTAATATATTTATTTACAAGTTAAAAAGTAACTAATAATTTACTATTCCAAAATCGGACCAAGGTCTCCAGTAACAGGAGCTACAGCTTCTGGTTGGGTTGAACCAGATTTTTTGTGCTCTGACCTAGGCACTTCTGGAAAAGATTCCTCCTTGGGCTCATGTATGACAACTTTGTCAGGTAGCGATACTTTCAGCCCAATTTTTCCAGTGATATCATGGGGCAACAAGATTTTGATCTAAAAAAAGAAAATTTTCATCATCTTCAGATTACAACCAAGTATTTGAAATTTAATTTACTAAAACATCGCAATCTGACCTCCCTGTACATTACCTTTTGTCATTGAGTATTAACATAATTATATTTATACTCAATGCTTTTATACAAAACCATTCTAAATCTTCTTCAATTAAAACTCATCGTGTTCATTTGAGTTGAATAAATTTTCAATTTATTATAAATTTAATATATTTATTTACAAGTTAAAAAGTAACTAATAATTTACTATTCCAAAATCGGACCAAGGTCTCCAGTAACAGGAGCTACAGCTTCTGGTTGGGTTGAACCAGATTTTTTGTGCTCTGACCTAGGCACTTCTGGAAAAGATTCCTCCTTGGGCTCATGTATGACAACTTTGTCAGGTAGCGATACTTTCAGCCCAATTTTTCCAGTGATATCATGGGGCAACAAGATTTTGATCTAAAAAAAGAAAATTTTCATCATCTTCAGATTACAACCAAGTATTTAAAATTTAATTTACTAAAACATCGCAATCTGACCTCCCTGTACATTACCTTTTGTCATTGAGTATTAACATAATTATACTTATACTCAATGCTTTTATACAAAACCATTCTAAATCTTCTTCAATTAAAACTCATCGTGTTCATTTGAGTTGAATAAATTTTCAATTTATTATAAATTTAATATATTTATTTACAAGTTAAAAAGTAACTAATAATTTACTATTCCAAAATCGGACCAAGGTCTCCAGTAACAGGAGCTACAGCTTCTGGTTGGGTTGAACCAGATTTTTTGTGCTCTGACCTAGGCACTTCTGGAAAAGATTCCTCCTTGGGCTCATGTATGACAACTTTGTCAGGTAGCGATACTTTCAGCCCAATTTTTCCAGTGATATCATGGGGCAACAAGATTTTGATCTAAAAGAAGAAAATTTTCATCATCTTCAGATTACAACCAAGTATTTAAAATTTAATTTACTAAAACATCGCAATCTGACCTCCCTGTACATTATCTTTTGTCATTGAGTATTAACATAATTATACTTATACTCAATGCTTTTATACAAAACCATTCTAAATCTTCTTCAATTAAAACTCATCGTGTTCATTTGAGTTGAATAAATTTTCAATTTATTATAAATTTAATATATTTATTTACAAGTTAAAAAGTAACTAATAATTTACTATTCCAAAATCGGACCAAGGTCTCCAGTAACAGGAGCTACAGCTTCTGGTTGGGTTGAACCAGATTTTTTGTGCTCTGACCTAGGCACTTCTGGAAAAGATTCCTCCTTGGGCTCATGTATGACAACTTTGTCAGGTAGCGATACTTTCAGCCCAATTTTTCCAGTGATATCATGGGGCAACAAGATTTTGATCTAAAAAAAGAAAATTTTCATCATCTTCAGATTACAACCAAGTATTTGAAATTTAATTTACTAAAACATCGCAATCTGACCTCCCTGTACATTACCTTTTGTCATTGAGTATTAACATAATTATATTTATACTCAATGCTTTTATACAAAACCATTCTAAATCTTCTTCAATTAAAACTCATCGTGTTCATTTGAGTTGAATAAATTTTCAATTTATTATAAATTTAATATATTTATTTACAAGTTAAAAAGTAACTAATAATTTACTATTCCAAAATCGGACCAAGGTCTCCAGTAACAGGAGCTACAGCTTCTGGTTGGGTTGAACCAGATTTTTTGTGCTCTGACCTAGGCACTTCTGGAAAAGATTCCTCCTTGGGCTCATGTATGACAACTTTGTCAGGTAGCGATACTTTCAGCCCAATTTTTCCAGTGATATCATGGGGCAACAAGATTTTGATCTAAAAAAAGAAAATTTTCATCATCTTCAGATTACAACCAAGTATTTAAAATTTAATTTACTAAAACATCGCAATCTGACCTCCCTGTACATTACCTTTTGTCATTGAGTATTAACATAATTATACTTATACTCAATGCTTTTATACAAAACCATTCTAAATCTTCTTCAATTAAAACTCATCGTGTTCATTTGAGTTGAATAAATTTTCAATTTATTATAAATTTAATATATTTATTTACAAGTTAAGAAGTAACTAATAATTTACTATTCCAAAATCGGACCAAGGTCTCCAGTAACAGGAGCTACAGCTTCTGGTTGGGTTGAACCAGATTTTTTGTGCTCTGACCTAGGCACTTCTGGAAAAGATTCCTCCTTGGGCTCATGTATGACAACTTTGTCAGGTAGCGATACTTTCAGCCCAATTTTTCCAGTGATATCATGGGGCAACAAGATTTTGATCTAAAAAAAGAAAATTTTCATCATCTTCAGATTACAACCAAGTATTTGAAATTTAATTTACTAAAACATCGCAATCTGACCTCCCTGTACATTACCTTTTGTCATTGAGTATTAACATAATTATATTTATACTCAATGCTTTTATACAAAACCATTCTAAATATTCTTCAATTAAAACTCATCGTGTTCATTTGAGTTGAATAAATTTTCAATTTATTATAAATTTAATATATTTATTTACAAGTTAAAAAGTAACTAATAATTTACTATTCCAAAATCGGACCAAGGTCTCCAGTAACAGGAGCTACAGCTTCTGGTTGGGTTGAACCAGATTTTTTGTGCTCTGACCTAGGCACTTCTGGAAAAGATTCCTCCTTGGGCTCATGTATGACAACTTTGTCAGGTAGCGATACTTTCAGCCCAATTTTTCCAGTGATATCATGGGGCAACAAGATTTTGATCTAAAAAAGAAAATTTTCATCATCTTCAGATTACAACCAAGTATTTAAAATTTAATTTACTAAAACATCGCAATCTGACCTCCCTGTACATTACCTTTTGTCATTGAGTATTAACATAATTATATTTATACTCAATGCTTTTATACAAAACCATTCTAAATCTTCCTCAATTAAAACTCATCGTGTTCATTTGAGTTGAATAAATTTTCAATTTATTATAAATTTAATATATTTATTTACAAGTTAAAAAGTAACTAATAATTTACTATTCCAAAATCGGACCAAGGTCTCCAGTAACAGGAGCTACAGCTTCTGGTTGGGTTGAACCAGATTTTTTGTGCTCTGACCTAGGCACTTCTGGAAAAGATTCCTCCTTGGGCTCATGTATGACAACTTTGTCAGGTAGCGATACTTTCAGCCCAATTTTTCCAGTGATATCATGGGGCAACAAGATTTTGATCTAAAAAAAGAAAATTTTCATCATCTTCAGATTACAACCAAGTATTTGAAATTTAATTTACTAAAACATCGCAATCTGACCTCCCTGTACATTACCTTTTGTCATTGAGTATTAACATAATTATACTTATACTCAATGCTTTTATACAAAACCATTCTAAATCTTCTTCAATTAAAACTCATCGTGTTCATTTGAGTTGAATAAATTTTCAATTTATTATAAATTTAATATATTTATTTACAAGTTAAAAAGTAACTAATAATTTACTATTCCAAAATCGGACCAAGGTCTCCAGTAACAGGAGCTACAGCTTCTGGTTGGGTTGAACCAGATTTTTTGTGCTCTGACCTAGGCACTTCTGGAAGAGATTCCTCCTTGGGCTCATGTATGACAACTTTGTCAGGTAGCGATACTTTCAGCCCAATTTTTCCAGTGATATCATGGGGCAACAAGATTTTGATCTAAAAAAAGAAAATTTTCATCATCTTCAGATTACAACCAAGTATTTAAAATTTAATTTACTAAAACATCGCAATCTGACCTCCCTGTACATTACCTTTTGTCATTGAGTATTAACATAATTATATTTATACTCAATGCTTTTATACAAAACCATTCTAAATCTTCTTCAATTAAAACTCATCGTGTTCATTTGAGTTGAATAAATTTTCAATTTATTATAAATTTAATATATTTATTTACAAGTTAAAAAGTAACTAATAATTTACTATTCCAAAATCGGACCAAGGTCTCCAGTAACAGGAGCTACAGCTTCTGGTTGGGTTGAACCAGATTTTTTGTGCTCTGACCTAGGCACTTCTGGAAAGATTCCTCCTTGGGCTCATGTATGACAACTTTGTCAGGTAGCGATACTTTCAGCCCAATTTTTCCAGTGGTATCATGGGGCAACATGATTTTTATCTGAGAAAAGAAAATTTTCATTATTTTCAGATTACAACCAAGTATTTTAAATTTAATTTATCCCTCGTGAAACTGCAAGAACTTTTGCAAACACTTGCAGCTTCTCAAAGGTGTGTATCAGATTCAACTCTTACCTTAATCCCTACAACTCCCTGCCTCAAAAGGACATGTCGTGTTGCTGTATCAATATAATAATTCACTGGATCTCCAGAATGAATCATTAGTCTTTCGACAAATTACATCGCTTTCGCTCGTTGACCTCTGAGTTTACCAGAGATTATGACCCCACACCCTGTAAATTTCTGATAATGAATTAATGAAAAGATTTCATGTTCGAAAATAGATATATTATAAAGATATTTTTCCAAATAGAATAGTCAGTTCCAAAATTTACCTTGAGCACCATTCTGCATTGCATTTTAATAATTGTGATGCCTTTGTTCACCTATTTTTATCATCTGTTGGTGGTTTCTTGGGTTTAGAAGAGAACTGCTAGTCCAACTCAATCAAAACGTGGTCCAAGGCCAATGTTTCCTCCTCAACTTTCACCCAGAACGAGTTCTTAGTTATTTTTTGGGGGGAGATCTGAAAAAGCATTTACTACATGAAAAATCAACGCCATATCCATCAGATTTTAGGAAATTTACTAAGGTTCATGACATCATACCGTTGTCCAATTGGCCTTTTTCAATGGACCACTTGGTTGCCACTTCTTCTTTGGTTTTAACCCAGGTGGAAGTGCTTCAGTTGCCATACCTGGTGGCATAGGCATTCTTGGAACACCTGGTGAAGGTGGTGAGGGTATGCCACCTGGTGGGGGTGGTGGAGGAATGCCACTAATTGGCGGCGGTATGGGAGGGCCTTGCATTATCGGCATAGGACATCCTGCGAGCGCCTGAAGTGGTGGGGAAGGTAGTGTACTGACAGTCTCGTCCTTAGTAATGTTGGTATCCCTTTCCATTGCATTTTTGGCTCCTTCGTGTAACTGGCCAAGCTTGGCCTCAGCTTCAGCTTTGGCCTGAAGAGCTTCATCAAGCTTTTTGAACTTGAAATTAGGTAGATATCTTGATTCACCATTCCATGTCTTCAGGAGCTCATACTGTTCTGAATTCAATAGATCTGGTATTTCAATCCCACATGTTTTGAATTCTTCTTCTTCTCTTTTTATAGTAAGTTTTATAATATCTTCTCTACTAGCATATTGCCTGTGCTTTCTGTGGCCAATTGCATGCTTTATAGCTATTTGTTCTAATTCTTCATTGAATCGGTTCAAATATTCATGTATCAAATTTTCAACTTCAAGGAGTGTCAAAGTATTTTCTGCTTTTATATGTTCTTGAAACCATAATAGTTTTTCCCTGACAATGTTGTTTTTCAACCCACCTTGAAGTTTCTTTTTTTCCTTCATTGATGCTTTTTTGATTTGTCTCTGCAGTGCCCTTGTTTTACGACTGCAAGGATGTTTGCATTGAGAAACATCTTTCACTTCAGTCATTATAATACAGAAAGTGTAGTGTTCCTTTCCCTTGTCACCTTGTTTTGTTTTGAATTTGAACCAAAGATTATAAGTACTCTTGTACTCTATGATCTTTGGCACTTACTTGTTCATTTCATCTTCAGGTACTTCTGAAGTGGTTCAATCCTTCATACTGCCCCTCAATCGTTTGAGTTTCCTCTCTCGTTGAATCTTCTGATTCTCTAACTCAGCTTTCACCCTTTTTTCTTCAAGCTCCCTTTTTTTTTTTTCATTTTCTTTTTTGGTTTCCTAAGAGACAAAATAATGTAACTTTGGTTTGTTGACTTTCAATTTCAAATTTCAAACCATTTTATTAAAATATGTATATCTTAGTATAAATCTTGAAATTAGAAGTTTTTTGCAATGGCTAGACTTAGATTTTGTGCATGAAACATGTGAACATTGCAGTTCAACAGATGATAAATGGATATTTTTGAACGATAACAATAGATTTAGATGTCTTTCTGTTGATGAATTCATCGTATTACCTAATGATTTAGTTCTATTGATGAAAAGAAAAGATTTCTTGATTTCAAACATCTACAGTTTTTTGAGGGTTGATACTTACTAAGAAATCAGCCTTGAATGTCTTCAAATCTGTGAAGAATTCTTTTAATTCATATTTTTTTTCCTCAACAATTCTTGTAAGTTGTTGTACTGCTATCTGAAAAGCTCCTATCCATCTGTTTCAGAGTATTACTGATCGTTTCTATAGAGACACGACTTTCTCTGAAAAAAAAAATAGAGTGTAAGTTATAGTATGATGATTTCAAGATAGATTTTGTTATATAATACTCACATATCAATATGAGGCATTTCTTCGTAATAATTGAGAAGAGCTGGGAAGTTTTTCTCAATGGTTCCAACGATGAAGTGAAGCAAATTTCCGTTATTGACATTAGCTTTGGTGCTTTTCACCTAGAAATAATAACATTTCCATCTCAGTCAAAAAATTAAGAACTGTTGGGAGTATGTATCTTCAATAAGAGTACCCGAAAATTGCAGTTGGATATTTATACAAGGTATTAGGGAATAAGTGCAGAATATTTCAATGCGTGATTGTGGAGGTTCATTTAGTTTGGGGATTGTATTAACTTATTAAAAAAAATGTATAAGAGTGATAAAATCCCTCAACAATCACTTTATTTTTCAAAAATTGTTGAATAAAATAAAGCAGAACCTACTTTTGGGAGAAAACTCATCTCGAATCCAAAAGCCTGCCCGTTTCTACTGCCAGAGTTCATGTAGTTGCCAAATAACAAAACCAGTTTCAGAACTTCTGCGAATTTTTCACTCTTTTTCACCTCCTCACAGGCTGATATAGCTGCTAGAATGTTCTGAAAATTAACAACCATTAATGAATAAACTCAAGAAGGCAGAACTAATCTGTTGCTTTACTGTAATTCTCTCTTCTACAATGATAAAGAGTACCTTAAAATGTATGATTTTTTTCCTTTCTTTACTTACTGGTTTGATGTCTTCATTCACCTCTTCGAAGTGGTGCCTGAATTGTAACGATTTAAGCCTAGGCATTAATCTTTCAACTTCGGAAATTTGCAAACAGAACTGTTCAGCTTCTGTGAGATCTTCGTAAGAGTCCTTGTATTCTTTAAGTTTGGCAAGCTGTTCTGCAGCAGGTAAATACTGGAAAATAACAGGATATAGAAAAATCTTCTGATCAACATAGACATTATTGCCTGATTAGTTGGAATACTCTAATTGCAACACCATCAAATGAAGTGTATCAAACACTTTATTTATACTAACAAGGATGGTTGTGCACACCAGAGAATGATAAATTAATGAATCGATAAGTACTTCAGTGTGAAATTTTTATTATTTTAAAAAACCAAGTTTTCTGGAAGGGTGAATAAGGTTATTACATGGGTAACGAATGAACGAAATAGAGTAGTTACCCGTCCAGGAAACCATCACAAATGTACAAGAATAAGGGCATCGCAGCACATAACAATTAGGTGTAAATAAAGACTAACATAAACAAGTCCATCAAAGTTTCTTTCACAGATCATAAACAAGTAAAATAATGTCAATTGAATCTCAATAACAGTTTTACCCCGTTATTCAAGAATTTGATGTAACTCTTGAGGTCCTCATTGAGTGCACATTTTGTCGCTTTTCGTTTTATTAATTTTATGGTAACATCAAGGAAGAAATATTTTATTGTGTAATGTAATTTCGAGATTCCCTCTAGTACACTACGCCTATGACTTTTCCTTCCAAGTCATCCTGCTGTCAACATCAACAATGTGTTGATAGCTCAGATGTTTTCCTTCTTGACGGGTTTTCTCGAGATTATAATATTTGACATTATTTTACTTGTTTATGATCTGTGAAAGAAACTTTGATGGACTTGTTCATGTTAGTCTTTATTTACACCTAATTTTTATGTGTTGCGATGCCCTTATTCTTGTAGATTTGTGATGGTTTCCTGGACGGGTAATTACTCCATTTCGTTCATTCGTTACCCATGTAATAACCTCATTTAGCCTTCCAGAAAAACCCTGATGATGATCTTCATGTAGACCGAAAGCGCTTGGTTTTTAAAAATGATAAAAATTTCACACTGAAGTACTTATCGATTCATTAATTTACTTTATTTATAATTATTTGAAGGGAAAATTGCTATAAAGTGTTATGAAGATATTCACCTGTATGAGTTGCTCTACTATTGTATTAGAGAGTACTTCACCGTCACATCGTAAAATCAATTTTTTTATTTCATCATAGCTGATGTGTTTTAGTGAACCTCCTAGTAGAATGCTGATGTTTTGTGCCACCTTACTGTCAAGAACTCTCACTTGTTTTATTTTCTTCAGAGTACCTGTACTGCAATGCCTGAAACGAATACATAGGTTAGGGGGAATCATTCAAACCTGATAAAACTGTTAATTGCTCACTCTCAAGATTACAAAATATAAGTTAAAAATTCCCACAGCTGCTATAGAGAAACATTTTGAATATCAGACCAGATGGCACTGATAGCATTGCATTTTAATAATTGAGATGCCTTTGCTTACCTATTTTCATCATCGGTTGGTTGATTCTTTGGTTTCGATGAGAATTGCTCGTCCAACTCATTCAAAACGTGGTCCAAGGCCAATGTTTCCTCCTCAACTTGCACCCAGAACGAGTTCTTGGTTATTTTCTGAGGGGAGATCTGAAAAATCGTTTACTACATGAAAAATCAACGCCATATCCATCAGATTTTAGGAAATTTACTAAGGTTCATGACATCATACAGTTGTCCAATTGGCCTTTTTCAATGGACCACTTGGTTGCCACTTCTTCTTTGGTTTTAACCCAGGTGGAAGTGCTTCAGTTTCCATACCTGGTGGCATAGGCATTCCTGGAACACCTGGTGGAGGTGGTGGGGGTATGCCACCTGGTGGAGGTGGTGATGGTATGACACCTGATGGAGGTGGTGGAGGTATGTCACTTGGTGGAGGTGGTGGGGGTATGCCAATTGGTGGGGGTGGTGGAGGTATGCCACCTGGTTGGGGTAGTGGAGGGCCTTATGTTACCGGCGTAGGACATCCTGCGGGCGCCTGAAGTGGTGGGGATGGGAGCGTACTGATACTCTCGTTCCCAGAAATGTTGATATCCCTTTCCACTGGATACTTGGCCTTTTCGTGTAACTGGCCCAGCTTAGCCTCAGCTTCAGCCTTGGCCTAAAGAGCTTCATCAAGCTGCTTTTTTTCAGTTCTTGAAACAAAAAATAAACGCCAATTACGAGAAAACAAATCGTTTTTCAATTTCAGATAATGCGATAGGTTACACCACTAAAGCTTTCTAAATTTGATGTTGTTATGTTCCTATGGGCTTGTTGACTTAATTCCTCGATTCAACATATCCCGAGAAGGAATATATGACTTTTTGACACAAAACTTCATTCTAAAGTCACATACAAGCGAAGTTTTACGCGTGGTTTTGCGCCTGGTAACTCATAGCGCTGTTGTGGATGTTGCTTTGTCCAAAAGATGGGAAAACTGTTTGGCATAAAGATGTCGGCGGTACGAGAGGTTGGTTGTTTCCAATGGGACTAGAAGTTCTTTTAATTTGATTCGGGGACATCATCCATTGGTTGGGTATTTGCGGGTTTGTTTCCGGGTACGATGTTGACGGTATATCGTTGGTAGTACCTGGGAGAAAATTCAAATTAGTGTATTGCATTGTTGTTTAATTGAAGAAGTGATAAAGTTGGCCCCCTAGTCCACAGAATTGTAGACTTCACAGAGTTTCATTAAATTCAGTGGATATTCGTAGTTTTGAAGGGTGAAATGAGTACTTACTTCCAGCGTTCGATCCCATGAGGGCCAAGCTACCATTGGTGATGGGCATGTTTGGCATGTAACCATCGTGGTTGTTGGAACTTGCCGATTGTCCGATGTTGTTGCCGTTGCTGTCTTTGCATCCGAAATGGGCTGTAGGGGGCGCATGTGCGTCTGGAGACGGGTTTGAAGAAACGCAAGTTGTCTGGCTGGGGGTGATGTTCATGCTTTGGGAGATCGGGAGGAGATGGTGCGGGGGGTAGATGGAGGGTGAGGAATAGGGGTTTTGGAGGTTCATTGGGGGATTTTGAATGGGCAGGTTGGGCGATGTGGAGTGGCCGTGGCTTGGGTACAGGTCGGACACTGAAACGAGAGAAAGATGGTTAAAAAGAGTTTGAGGAATTAAATCTGAGTTGACTTCATTTGATGGCATAGATAAAGCAGCCAATAACAAAGTTCTTTAAGGGTTAGGTGAGTAGAGATCAAAATTTGAGAGCAACATCTAAAAATAGTGTTCTATGCGTTCAAGGCAACAGTTCCCTTCCAATTATTCGAAAAACATTCGCACAAGAACATTTGTACAAGTCTTCAGCAATTTCGGACCTTAGGGCTGTTGTTTTTTTCGACAGAGGCCCTTCAAGTTAAAAAAAAAATTACACAATTATTGCTGGGTGTTTTTTTGTCACAGTATCAAAATAGAACTCATTGCGAAATGTTGCTTATTTCCTAAGAAAAAAATGTTCAAGATGAAGCTGCTCCTAATACAGTGTGTAGAGAATGTGAGGAACAAAATTCTAGGGTGCTCGGGAAAAGGATTATAAGTCATTAAAAGGCCAAAATGAGAGATGTCCTTCTTTCTCATATGTATGTCCTTTAATAATGAATTTCACCTTCTGTTAAAAAGAGAATAAGTCATTTGCAATATACCAAAGTAGAATATAACTAAATTCAAAAAAGTTAATTATAACAGTCCCCAAAAAAAACAAAGAAACTTGAATCACCAAAAACCACCAATTTTGACTTACATTCTTTTTCCCAAGCACTCTAGAATTCTTAACTGCATTATTGAATTTTTTCGAACAAAATGTTCGAAGGGGTCAATTTTATTTGTTAATTTGCTCCTTTGTTGAACTGGGATTTATCTACCTTAACGATTTTGTGAAAAATTGGTACCATAAATATCGAATTCTTCATTCAGTTTGTAGTTATACAAACATTTGCGCTAAAGTTTCTTTTCCAAGAGAATTCTATTCCTTACAGCATGTGTTTTTTTTTAATTAGGAGGGTAATAACCATTGAGAACGAATAACTAGAGACTTCCGGTTTTTTGAGCTTGAAAGGTATTTGCTCACCACATATTTAGGAAGTTTTCATTGCTCATACACAAACAATTAAAGAAACAGAAAATTGTACCGTCTCATAAGTAAGAATATCTTATCAATCGATTTCATGATCTAGCAACAACATTTTTTCATTCTGCACAAAGTGCAGAGTACTTACCCAACATTTTCATCTGACTACATTCGCTGCAAGAAAATGAGGAAACAATATTCTGGAGAATTTGCATCCACCGTTTCTTTCGTTTCTCCCTTTTCCTCATCGAAACAGTGGAAACTTCTACTGGACTCTCCTGTTACAGAATTTGTTCCACACTTGAGGTCAACTGAAGCAGAATAAGAAATATAGATCGTTCACAATTATTGTTTTTTCATTGCATAATCCTGAATATGAAGAAAAACTCACCTAAATAATCATGTAGGCCGCTTTTTTCTATCTCAATTTCTAGATGTATTCGAAAATCCTCATCTTCAGATTGCGTCAACAAAATGTTGACAAATTGGGAAAGTGGCATTCTGTAAAAATTGAGTTTTTGTGAGTGTCCGATTAACCAGTGTTGAACAAAAAGTCATTAAATTTTTTGTCCGCCAAGAATTCAATGAATAGCTGGTCCCACCAAGTACTTACAATTTTCTTATGAACTAAGATGAAATTGTACAATATTCGTTGGGAAAATTTCAAAATTTTGGAGCAACGTGAAACTATTCCTGACAAAATGGCAAACCTACTGAAACAATGAAAAACAGTTTACTTACCCATTTTTGATAGCATTCGCTTCAAGAAGATGAGAAAACAATTTTCGGGAGAATTTTCATCTACCATTTATTTCGTTTCCCTTTTTTCCTCATCTTCCTCGTCGAACAGTGGAAACTTCTACAGGATTCTCCTGTTAGAAACCCTGTGTTACTCCTGAGGTCAACATTAAATCTTTCGATAACCTGTGGATTTAGACCTGAGCTCTTAAGTAAATCCACAATTTTGTCCTTAAAACTTCAAGTATACCGAAAATAAAAAACCATAAATGAACTTCTACATGTTCTCCTGTTTCTTTAAGGATATAGTTGATTGAAAATCCACTAAATTGTTCATTTCATCTTCAGGTACTTCTGAAGTGGTCAAATCCTTCATACTTCCTCTCAATCCTTTGAGTTCCTTCTCTCGTTGAACCTTTTCATTCTCTAACTCCCTTTTTTCTTTGAGCTTCTTCCTTGTGCTCCAATAACTTCACTAGTGGATTTACCACTCGGTAAAACTCATCTTTATAACTCAAGAACTCAACAATTCCGAAGTTTGTTTGCCTGTACAAATTGAGGCTTCTGATGAACCTTTTCCTGCATAATAAGTCGTAGAATAATAGTTAATAGTTTAAAAGGGGTTACAGTCCACTGCGACCTGATGGTCTATTGTGCCCCCTGACAAAGCTTTACAGCTCGCCTTCCAGTTCCAGAGGTCTTATGAAATCCAATATCTCGGAAGGTTTCAGTGGGGCGAATTCCTCACTCCTACAGGTCTCTTGAATAAAGCATTGTTTCCTAAAGTCGTAGAAACTTATGGTGGAGTGATCCGATAATTTCATCATTTTGAGCACTTTTGAATCTAGAATATTTTCTCGTATAATTCTGTGGATCGGATCTGCTTCACTATAGAATCCTTCACTTCCAAACCGCTGTGAAGACGTAAGACAATATGTTTTATGAAATGCTTGAGAAATTCTGGGTCATTCTTTTTTGTGTCTTCTCGCATTGCTTAAATACTGGCCTCTAGGATTCTCGTTCCTCGTTGCTGACTGAGAGGCACTGATGAGTCCTAAGAAGGACGGAACCGGTCTGTCTCTGCTTAGCTTCGATGACGGCATTTTCTCATCTTGGATCTCCACTAGTCCATTCTCTATTAGTATACGTCATAGCCCATGATTAGGGTGTTACTATTTCCTCTGGAATATTAAAGTTGTTGGGGTCGCTGCCATTTTCCAAAAGCTTCATGATCACTTCAGTTGGAGCTATCATAACCATTATCTGGAGGATTGTATTTCCTAAAATTTCCCTAGCATTGATGTCAGGCTCGTACTTCAGTATCTCCTCCAAACATTGGTTCCTATTCCTGAACACCATGAGCATGTGGAAGGGTCTTAAGCCATGAAACCCGGATTTGTTCATGTCTCCACCAGGTTCCATAAGGACTTTTATCATGTTAGGATGGCCGTACTTAACAGCGTAATGTACTGGGGTGAACCCGCCACTGTTGATTACATTCACGTCGATTTTTCTCTTTTTGAGTAGTTTAAGCACTTTTTTTTCGTCCCCTATTTTGACTGCTTCTTGTTTCTACTGACGATTTCACTCAAATTTTATGTGAAATTAGCGAAAATCATTAAGTAACCATTTGCATTCCCCATCTCTCAGTCTAAGAGCGTCGTAACTAGATTCAATTAGGTTTGAAATGGTTTCAGATGAATCTGCAGAGCGACTTAGTGATAATTGAAATTAAAGTTGATATTGTATTTTTTCATTCTCCTTCTTAGTTTCCTAGAAAACGTAATTTTGTAACTTAGGTTTATTGAATTTCAATTTGAAGTGCGATAATTTTCAAAAATTGTTGAAGAAAATAAATTAGGATTTACCTTTAGGAGAGAACTCATTGCCAAATAAGGGAATAAGTTTCAGTACTTCTGCAAAGTCCTCACTTTTTTTTATCTCTTCAAAGGGTGATATAGCTCCCAGAATGTTCTGAAAATTAACAAAACCATTAATATGTAAACTCAAGTAAGTAGAAGTAATCTGTTGGTCTACTGTATTTCTCTTCTATCATAATTAAATGTAGCTTGAAAATTATAATTTTTTCCTTTCTTTACATACTAGTTTGATATCTTCTTTCACTTCTTCATAATAGTGTCTGCATTGTAAAGTTTTAACCAAAATACTGCCCTTTTTTTAGTTGCTGGAATATTCTGAAAATTAACAAATATTCATATAAGTGAGCTATGTAAATGATAGGCGATAGAATAACAATAAGTTTGTAGCTTTATTGTAATTCTCACCAAAAAGTGTAGTTTAGAAACAATATAATTTTTGTTCTCTTGCGTTACTTACTGTTTTGATGCCTTTTTCAATCTCCTCATATTAGTACTTAAATAATAAGTTATGAAAATTTTTGGACAATTGTTCAACTTTTGTCATACCTTCACAGAAATCTTCGTATCAAGTTCAGCAAGCTGGTGTATACTGAAAAAAAAAACATGATATAGGAGAATCTTCTGATTAAAATAGAGATGATTGCCTGATTGGTTGCAATACTCTATTGAAGTGTATCAAATACAATTTATTTATAATTATTTGAAGAGAAATCTGCTATAAGTGATATAAAGACATTCACCTGTATGAGTTGCTCCACAATCGTACTAGAGAGTACTTCACCGTCATATCGTGAAATACATTTTTTTATTTCATCATAGCTCATGTGTTTCAGTGAACCTCCTAGAAGAATGCTGATGTTTTGAGCCACCTTACTTACTGTCTAGAACTCTCACTTGCTTTATTTTCTTCAGGGTACCTGTACTGCAACTCTGAAACAAATAAATTTTATTTAGAGGTATATTATTCAATGATCTAAATGGAGAATGACAAAACAATTGTAAAAATATTTATAGGTTGCATGTGAATTTCTCAGTGAATGAAGATGATTCAAAACATGCACCTTTTCTCTTATGAATTGAAGAGCACCAAATGGTTTTCCATGAGGTCCTTTAATATGAAGAATTTACCTTCAAGAAAAGATAACTCCAATATACTAAAATTATTATGAAAACTAATTCTAAACTAGCATAGTATGTGATAAGTATATTCACTATTCACTTTAGACATTAATTACTATTTGGAATGGTCACTCCTTTGTACAACTCAATTCAATATGATCAGAATATATCTGCAATATAATTGATGTTGCAGTTGCTTGAAAGATTCGACGTTTTCAATTAGTAGATTATGAATATACACCACTGACAACAACGAAATTATTCTACAGGATATTAAAGACATTCTAATTCAATCAATAACTACGGTTGATGAAAAAGTACAAAATTTATCTTGAGCACCATTCTGCATAATATAACGCAACACCCCGTAGCAGGCTCTACGTACAGCAAGTCCACCAAGCAACTTGAACCTCAAAGATTCTGCCGGAGCAGTTGCACATAATCCTCTATTTGCTATTTTTTCAACATACAGAGAAACTGCATTCTCTGAAAAGTTGAACCTTTGACGAACTAAACTAGTTAGTTCTCTTATCCTCCAGTTTTTGTCTCCTAGAACTAAATCAGACCTAATGGCACTAATTACCACTTCCATTTTTAATGGGGTAACTCAAACCTCAACACCAGAATATCTATCTCTTGCCAATTCCCTGGTCAAAAACTCGTAGAGTTCCGCTTTGAAAATACCAGCAACAACAAACTAAAAAGAAATCAGAGTTGCACATTTACCGTAAAAATACAAGAAGGAAAATGGTAATCGTGCTATCAACAAAGGAAAAAGTAGAAAAGACTGAATGAATATTGAATCAGATAATAAGATCTACAGAAAAACAGAGAACCAGGTGAAA
Source organism: Hippodamia convergens (assembly GCA_038502775.1). Taxonomy (NCBI): domain Eukaryota; kingdom Metazoa; phylum Arthropoda; class Insecta; order Coleoptera; family Coccinellidae; genus Hippodamia; species Hippodamia convergens. The sequence continues at coordinate 71,385,841 of CM076609.1, read as the reverse complement.
TTTGAAAAACTCACAATGCAACAAAAAGGCTGTATTCACTAGATTTTCTTGAGATACTGTAGAAACTGGACTATCAACTAAACTTTCTGATTCCTCTAGAATAGCATCCAACTGATGTTTTTGAACAGTTACATCATTATGTAAAAGATCAAAGGCTTGATTAGCTAAACCTTTAATTTTTTTTTTTTTGCAACTTTATGGATTTTAGATTTTCAATAAAAGTTTCAACCATTTTTTCTTGATAGTTGCAATATTGAAACACCTGAAACGGCTACATAAGTTAGAGCCAATCATTTGAACCTGACAAACCGTTAGTTATGATGGGGTTCCTAACTCTCAAGATTACAAAACATGAAGTTAAAATTTTCACAGCTGATATAAACTTTTCAAATATAGACTGAGTTTGCACTGATAGCTTTGAATTTTAATAATTGTGCTACCATTGCTTACCTATTTACATCATTGGTTTGTTTTTTTCTTCTCTACTTGCAACTAGAAGGAGTTTTCTGTTATCTATTTTCTCAGGAACGATCTGATGAATTCAATATATTATTTAAAAGTAATCAAAGTATCTTGTGGTAATTTATTCTTCCATAACTGGACCAAGTTCTCGTTGTCCTGTAACAGGAGTTGCAACTTCTGGTTGGGTTGAATTAGATTTTTTGTGCTCCGACATAGGTACATCTTGAAAAGACTCCTCTTTTGACTTGTGGATGACAACCCTGTCTGGTAGTGATACTTTGGCCTCAATTTTTCCAGTGTATCATGGGGCAACAAGATTTTGATCTAAAAAAAGAAACTTTTCATCATCTTCAGATTACAACCAAGTATTTAAAATATAATTTATCAGTGGTGAAACTGCAAGAACTTTTGCAAGCACTTGCAGCTTCTCAAAGGTGTGTATCACCTTTGAGAGGATGTAGGGATTAAGATCCCTACAACTCCCTGCCTAAAGAGAACATGCCTTGTTGCAGTATCAATATAATAATTCACCGGATCTCCGGAATGAATCATAAGTCCTTCAACAAACTTCATCGCTTTCGCTCGTTGGCCTCTGAGTTTACCAGAGATTATGACCTCACACCCTGTAAATTTTTGATAATGAATTAATGAAAAGATTTCAAGTTCGAAAATAGATATATTATCAAGATATTTTTCCAAATAGAATAAAGTTTAATTAGATGTATAATATTCAGATCCGTTTGCACCATCGTTCCTTAAAGTTAAGGATCCCTTAAATATTGAGGGCTGCACGACTGTCACTCAAATGGAATGTAAGGGACCTTAGAATATAGAACAATATTTTATTATCTATGTAGGGACCCTTAAATAGTTCCATCTAGTGATATTTCACTTTTTCATGTAGTTCAATAAAGCCTTTTCATTGGCTGGCCGGATACAGATGATAGTTGTCACTTCCTTAACCTAGCTTTACTGTCATTTTGACGATTTCATGCTAGTTGACATTTCGAATTTTTTGCTATAATTTCATAGAAAACGACAAATGTTCAGTCAGTTTGACAAATTATTTTAGGTTATAATCCCATCCTTAAATTTGAGGTTAGGTTTAAGGATCGAAACGTCACTTAAATATTCAAGGAACGATCTCAATGATCTGAATGGAGAATGACAAAACACTTGTGGAAATATTTATAGGTTGCATGTGAATTTCTTAGTGAAGAAGATGATTCTGAATTGAAGAGCACCAAATGGTTTTCCATGAGGTCCTTTAATATGAAGAATTTACCTTCAAGAAAAGATAACTCCAATATACTAAAATTATTATGAAAACTAATTCTAAACTAGCATAGTATGTGATAAGTATATTCACTATTCACTTTAGACATTAATTACTATTTGGAATGGTTACTCCTTTGTACAACTCAATTCAATATGTTCAGAATATATCTGCAATATAATTGATGTTGCAGTTGCTTGAAAGATTCGACGTTTTCAATTAGTAGATTATGAATATACACCACTGACAATAACAAAATTATTCTACAGGATATTGAGGACATTCTAATTCAACCAATAACTAGAATGTATGCACAACAAAGTGGGTTGATGAAAAATTACAAAATTTACCTTGAGCCCCATTCTGCATAAAGTATCTCAACACCCTGTAACAGGCCCTGCTACAGCAACCCACAAAGCAACTTGAACCTTAAAGATTCTGACGGAGCAGTTGCACATATACTCTATTTGCTATTTTTTCAACATACAGAGAAAGTGCATTCTCTGAAAAGTTGAACCTCTGTCGAACTAAACTAGTCAGTTCTCTAATCCTCCTGTTTTTTCTCCCAGAACTAAATCAGTCCTAGTGGCACTAATTACCACTTCCATTTTCGTTGGGGTAACTCGAACCTCAACACCAGAATATCCATCTTCTGCCAATTCCCTGGTAAGAAACTCATGGAGTTCCGCTTCAAAAACTCCTGCATCAACGAACTAGAAAAAAACAGAGTTGCACATTTACCATAAAACTACAAGAAGGAAAATAGTATTAACACATACCTTTCGTTTAATTGAAATAGGTTAGGCCATGGTTATTGGTAACAAAATTTACCTTGAGCACCATTCTACATAATATAACGCAACACCCCATAGCAGGCTCTACGTACAACAAGTCCACCAAGCAACTTGAACCTTAAAGATTCTGCCTGAACAGTTGCACATAATCCTCCATTTGCTATTTTTTCAACATCACAGAGAAAGTGCATTCTCTGAAAAATTGAACCTTTGACGAACTAGTCAGTCCTCTTATCCTCCTGTTTTTTCTCCACCTAAAACATTCAAGTCTTCCACCAATGTTCAATGATTCCTGATGAAATGGCAAAACAACTGAAACTCTGCAAGAATATGAGGAAGCAATATTCTGGAGAATTTTCATCTGTTTCATTTTTTTCCCCCTTTTCCTCATCTTCCTCTTCAAAACAATGGAAACTTCTGCTTGATTATCCTGGATCCAGTAATGACTTCCTTCTTTATTTTTTTTGTACTGTCATTATTTCTATTTATAAATAAAAAATATCTTGACTTCCTTCGTTGGTGAGAATGGTATGTCTAGTGCACTGGAATTATTAGTTGTGTCTTCAAAAGACCATACCTTGATATTATTATGATTCTCTGCTTGGAGTACTTATCCTTTGGTGAGAACTTTGCTGGATGAGCCGAGAACGTGGGTTTTCCATCAATCGACGATGTTTTCTCCAGTGTATAAACTCTGATCCCATTTGTATCCAGGTAATCCATAAGATACATTTTGATTGAATTAATGCCTGATTCCGTAGACTGAATTAGAATAAATAAACGTTAAAAACGTGGATATGCAGAATGCAAAAGGCTTATTTTGGCATTGATGGTCCTGGATAAGAAAGAATGTGATAATTAATATTTCCTTTGGGAAATGAACAAGTTTTTACTTTTTTCGCTCGGACTACTCGGTACAATTTACTCTTGAATAATTTCTACTTAAAATATCTCAAATACTTTGTAAAATAGAATAGAAAAACTTACTTGGTTGGTAGGATGCTGGCAGAGAACAGCAAACTACAGTTGCTTGTTTATTTGTTGAAGAGAGTTTTGAAAGGTAAGATTGCAGAACAGGTTAGAAATTGACCATCGATTCTCAGCTGTTTCATCTTAGTTTTCTTTTTCTTCCCAACACAAACACCACTGAATTCAAAATTTAGAGTATGCAACCCTAAATACGCCTTGGAGAATTCAAGGGAGTATTTTATTCTCGAACAAGAGATGTTATCACCGCAGTTTAGAAATATAATTTATATTATATAATATATTTATATTATATTATAGTATATTATGTATATAATTTATATTTCTAAACTGTGTTAGCTCCTTCACATAACTGGCCAGGCCTGGCCACAGCTTCAGGCTTAGCCTAAAGAGTTTTTTCAAGCTACTTTTTCAATTCTTCCTTGATGCCATTGTTTACCTTTTTTTTTCTTGTTGGTTGGTTAGAGAGAGACTGTGGAAGTCCGAGTGAAATGGAATAATTAAATGCACTCTCACCGTTTTTTCTGTTTTTTTTTTTTCAACCATATGATTTTGACAATGTGATCTGCATAAGTCCTTCTTTCTCTCATGGTGTTTGCTTCAGATTTATTCTGCAAAGTCACATCTATGTTAAGCAAGTCAAAGCTTTTTTTTTAAAAAAGATCTTTGCGTTTCGATATATTTCCTCTCAAACCCAGTTTGAACAATTCCAATATGGAAAATGGGGGCAGCAGAAAGGAATATAGCCCGAAGAATAACCAGAGAACCTAAAGGATAGGCAGAAGAGGCTCTCAGGTAAGGTGACCATTCGTACTGATTTTACCAGTACAGTACAGTACTGGTTTTCGGGCATAGGTCCTGGTTAGTAATTAAACGAAACCAGTACGCGAAATGTACGGGTTTTAGATTATATTTGAAATTCAAAACATTGAAACAACGAAAAATCGACGTCTAAATAATTATAATTGACAACCCTGCGCTATAATTCCAAGTGAGTAATATATGAGTTATATTAGAGTAAGATCCCAGGGCCCCCAGACCTTACTCATTTTTGAAGTAACGAATTTCACAGTATAGACAGTCTTATATGTGTTAAATAGTGTGTGCATACTCGCTAGCTTGGCTAGGCGGCCCGTTCGCAGGTAGCAGGTAGAAAAAGTGGACAAAAACATACCGAACTTTTCTTAAATTCGAAGAACTGATTTTTTTATATGTCGCGCAGAATATTATGAAAAACAAATATTTCATATTGCCAGACCGTTTCCGTGGACCATAGTTCCTCCCAGACGCTTTAAATTTCATTAAAAAACATTTAAAGTCTTCAATTTTGAATATAATCCTTGGGGAATTATTTTAATTCCTTTTGTGGAAAGCCAGACCAATCCCAAGGGCCAAATATTCTGCCAGTACACAATCAGAATTTTTTGCCTATAAAGTGTATGCGAGGAATTACGGCCCACAAGGCAGGTTCTACCAACTTGAGGAAATTCGAAGAACCCATAGTTACGAAACCTCTATCAATAAAAATATTGTAAAACGCCAGGTACGAGTTAACCATCGAGTGAAGCTGACAATAAAGATTAAGATTAAGATGAAAAAGATTTCTGTTATAATCATAATAATAAATTGTCATTACCCATAGACTATTAATATATTTATTATTAGTAGTCTGTGTCATTACCATAATTTGATGTTGAAAACAAACACTTTGTAGGGAAAAAAATTAATAGTTTCTAGGGTCCTAACAAAATTTTGATTGTATCTGGCAGAATGTTTGGCCCTTGGGATTGGTCTGGCTTTCCACAAATAGTATCAAAATGATCCCCTGAAGACTTCGATTGTAAAAAAGTTTTTCTTTTTCAATGAAATTTAGAGCGTCTGGGAGGAATTACGGCTCACGCAAACGGTCTGGCAATATGAAATATTTATTTTTATAATATTTTGCGTTACATATATAAGAATCAGTGCTTCGAATTTAACAAAAGTGCTGAATCTGGCCATTTCGCAACAATATTTCTAACTGTGATTTTTTTTATTGAAATTTAAAGCGTCTGGGAGGAATTACGGCCCACGGAAACGGTCTGGCAATATGAAATATTTATTTATTTATAAAATTTTGCGTTACATATATAAAAATCAGTGCTTCGAATTCAACAAAAGTGCTGAATCTGGCCATTTCGCAACAATGTTTCTAACCTGTCATTTTTTTTATTGAAATTTGAAGCGTCTGGGAGGAATTACGGCCCACGGAAACTGTCTGGCAATATGAAATATTTATTTTTCATAATATTCTGTGTGACATATATAAAAATCAGTTCTTCGAATTTAAGAAAAGTTCGGTATGTTTTTGTCTATCTTTTCTACCTTCTACCTGTGAACGGGCCGCCTAGCCAAGATAGCGAGTATGCACACACTATTAAACACATATAAGACTATCTATACTGTGAAATTCGTTACTTCAAAAATAAGTAACGTCTGGGGGCCCTGGGATCTTAGACTATATGTTTTGTGTTGCATACAAGCTAAGGATTGTCTGGTTTTACAAGTTAGTTTCTATTCCGCAACAATCGTTGATATAATGATCCTAGTGAAGAATATTTTTAGAAATGTAATTGTAGTTGTAGTTAAACATAAACGATAATTGTCAGCAGTTCAATATTGTAAGAAAAAAAAAATTCAACGAATTATTGAAATTAGTAAAATTTGGTCCTTGTCGGTTAAAATTCGTTTTGTCCTGGTTTCAGGTTAGAGAAAAATGGTCACCTTATCTCAGGAGAATATGATGCCAGATGGACAACAATCGATTGGGTACTGAACAGGAAAATTCAATGGAATAATCATACAACCGACTGGCAGAGGACCAAATCATACGGATATGCTACCGATGAGAGAACGAAGACCTTGAAAAGGTTGAAGCGATGATCTATCAACATGTAAGGTGAGACAAGTAGCGATGGAAGAGAGTCCCATTTGGATCCTCGAAGTGGAGAACTCTGAAACCTATTTTTAATATTTAGGATGGTCAGTTAAAATTCTACATATTAACTAACACCAAAAAGCCCATTAAGTCAGAGTTAACATTTTGTTAAAGCAAATTCGATATCAAGAACATAGGAACTTTACATTTTTTGATCTGAAAACAGAAACATCATTTTCTCATAGATCTTGGATTTTGAACAAAATATGTTAGGCTTAACTTAGGCCAGGTTGTTTATTCAGTTTTCTCATTGAATGACTTCTATTCCACTGAAAAGCAAAAGTTGCGATAGGATGCAGAGTCAGAAACGGATATATACAAACTGCCAAGTTTGTTAATTTTTTCTGTAGTTTTTTTATCAAGAAAAAAGTTCTAAATTGTAATGAATTTCAGCCAGTCAAATTCCTTTACCAAAAATCTATATCGCCTACTTTTTCCCAATATGGGATGAAGGAAACATAAAGAAAAATTCTAATTTGCAAAATAATAACAATTTATTCAATATAACTGAAAATTTCAGGTTCATATAAAACAATTTTTTTTTATACATCACTAACAAGGCAACTGAAATTTCTTCCTCCGAAGTAACACTGTACAGTATTTACAGAATCTCTACAAAAAATACACTATTTACAGAATATTTACATAAAATTTTTTTGTATCAAAGCAATGATACTCTGGAAGGTCAGAATGTAGATCCTCTGTTTTCTTCAACAATTTTTGTAAGTTGTAGCACTCTTTTCCGACTTCTGCAACAAACACTTTCATAACCTCTAAGAACTCATCGTCTTTGCTTAGAGATTCTTTAGTGGTATTGATGTCAGCTCTTGTAGGATAAAAAGCCTCTTTCCATCTGTTTCAGAGTATCACTGATAGTTTCCAAAGAGACACGACTTGCTGCTCTGAAATTATAAAGAATTCTTTTAGTATTAAAGTTTAATATGAAGATTTCGAGATTGTTTTTATAGATTTTGTTCTATAATACTCACATATCAATATGAGGCATCTCTCCGTGATAATTGAGAAGACCTGGGAAGTTTTTCTCAATGGTTTCAACGATGAAGTGAAGCAAATTTTCTTTGTTGAAATTAGCTTTTGTAGTTTTCACTATTTACAAATATGTCTATGAAAACACATCGAATTTTTTTCACTTGTCAAGATAGGTCCTCCTGCAGAAGAGAATTAAAAGTACAATTATAAAATGAGAATACATAATATCGATACAAATTTTCAGATAAAGATATTTCTAGTTTTCATACCTCTTAAGCATCTGAAGTCAGATCAATTCTTGACCTAATCCTTGAGAGTTTTGTATTTTTTATAACTGGAACTAACGTACTCATTAGTCGAAAGAAGATAAAAATTCTTTCAAATAATAATAAAAATTCATCTTTCTCAAGAAAACATGCAGAAATTGTTCTTACCTCCAGCTGTTCCTTGAGGCCTTTTTCTCCTGTTTGCTGAATTCACCTGTTGTTCTCAAAACTTCAAGCAAACTGAAATTAAAAAAAAATAATTAACTTTTACATCCATTTTCCTCAGGGTAAATTGTTTATTAAGTTAATTAAAAATTCACTTACTTGATCATTTAATCTTCAGGTACTTCTGAAGTGGTTGAATCCTTCATACTACCCCTCAATCCTTTGAGTTTCTCCTCTCGATGAACCTTTTCTTTCTCTAACTCAGCTTTCTCCCTTTTTTCTTCAAGCTCCCGTTTTTTTCATTCTGTTTCTTGGTTTCCTAAAAGACACAATAATGAAACTGTGGTTCGTTGAATTTCAATTTCAAACCATTTTATTAAAATATATGTATACCTTGAAATTAGAATTTTTTTGCTATGGCTAGACTTAGCTTTTGTACATGAAAGAATTTGAAACATTGCAGTACAACAGATGATGAATGGATATTATAGAACGATAACTATATATATTGGATGTCTTTCTGTTGATGAATTCATCGTACTACCTAATGATTTAGTTCAATTGATAAAAAGAAAAGATTTCTTGATTTCAAACATCTACAGTTTTTTGAGGGTTGTTACTTACTAAGAAATCAGCCTTGAATGTCATCAAATCCGTGAAAAATGCTTTCAATTCACATTTGTTTTATCGAGGCAATAATACTCTGAAAGGTCAGAATAAAGGTCCTCCGCTTTCCCCAACAATTCTTGAAAGTTTCCGAATAACAAAATGAGTTTCAGAACTTCTGCGAATTTTTCACTCTTTTTCACCTCCTCACAGGCTGATATAGTTGCCACAATTTTCTGAAAATTAACAACCATTAATAAATAAACTCAAGAAGACAGAACTTATCTGTTCCCTATCTGTTTTCTATTGTAATTCTATGTTCTACCATGATAAAGACACAGTATAGAAACACTTTATCACAGTTTCTATACTGTGATAAAGAGCACCTTAAAAAGTGTAATTTTTTCCTTTCTTTACTTACTGGTTTGATGTCTTCTTTCACCTCTTCAAAATGGTGCTTGAATTCTAAAGATTTAAGCCTAGGCATTAATCATTCAATTTCGGAAATTTGCAAAGCTTCAGTGATATCTTCGTAAGAGTCCTTGTACTCTTTAAGTTTGACAAGCTGATCTGCAGCTGGTAAATACTGAAAAATAACAGGATATAGAAAAATCTTCTGATTAAAATAGACATTATTGCCTGATTAGTTGGAATACTCTAATTGCAACACCATCAAATAAAGTGTATTGAACACTTTATTTATAATTATTTGAAAAGAAATCTGCTATAAAATGTTATGAAGACATTTACCTGTATGAGTTGCTCTACTATTGTATTAGAGAGTACTTCACAGTCACATCGTAAAATTAATTTTTTTATTTCATCATAGCTGATGTGTTTCAGTGAACCTCCTAGTAGAATGCTGATGTTTTGTGCCACCTTACTGTCTAGAACTATCACTTGTTTTATTTTCTTCAGAGTTCCAGTACTGCTCTGCCTGAAACGAATACATAGGTTAGGGGGAATCATTCAAAGCTGATACAATTGCTAATTGCTTACTCTCAAAATAACAAAACATTAGGTTAAAATTTCCACAGCTGCTATAGAGAAACTTCTTGAATATCAGTCCAGATGGTACTGATAGCATTGCATTTTAATAATTGTGATGCCTTTGCTTACCTATTTTCATCATCGGTTGGTGGTTTCTTTGGTTTCGAAGAAAATTGCTCGTAAAACTCAATCAAAACGTGGTCCAAGGCCATTGTTTCCTCCTGAACTTGCACGCAGAACGAGTTCTTAGTTATTTTCTGAGGCGAGATCTGAAAAAACGTTTACCACATGAAAAATCAACGCCATATCCATCAGATTTTAGGAAATTTACTAAGGTTCATGACATCATACCGTTGTCCAATTGGCCTTTTTCAATGGACCACTTGGTTGCCACTTCTTCTTTGGTTTTAACCCAGGTGGAAGTGCTTCAGTTGCCATACCTGGTGGCATAGGCATTCCTGGAACACCTGGTGGAGGTGGTGGGGGTGGTGGAGATAAGCCACTCATTGGCGGCGGTATGGGAGGGCCTTGCATTATCGGCATAGGACATCCTGCGATCGCCTGAAGTGGTGGGGAAGGTAGTGTACTGACAGTCTCGTCCTTAGTAATGTTGGTATCCCTTTCCATTGCATTTTTGGCTCCTTCGTGTAACTGGCCAAGCTTGGCCTCAGCTTCAGCTTTGGCCTGAAGAGCTTCATCAAGCTGCTTTTTTTTCAGTTCTTGAAACAAAAAATAAACGCCAATTACGAAAAAACAAATCGTTTTTCAATTTCAGATAATGCGATAGGTTACACCACTAAAGCTTTCTAAATTTGATGTTGTTATGTTCCTATGGGCTTGTTGACTTAATTCCTCGATTCAACATATCCCGAGAAGGAATATATGACTTTTTAACACAAAACTTCATTCTAAAGTCACATACAAGGAAAATTGTACCGTCTCATAAGTAAGAATATCTTATCAATCGATTTCATGATCTAGCAACAACATTTTTTTCATTCTGCACAAAGTGCAGAGTACTTACCCAACATTTTCATCTGACTACATTCGCTGCAAGAAAATGAGGAAACAATATTCTGGAGAATTTGCATCCACCGTTTCTTTCGTTTCTCCCTTTTCCTCATCGAAACAGTGGAAACTTCTACTGGACTCTCCTGTTAAAGAATTTGTTCCACACTTGAGGTCAACTGAAGCAGAATAAGAAATATAGATCGTTCACAATTATTGTTTTTTCATTGCATAATCCTGAATATGAAGAAAAACTCACCTAAATAATCATGTAGGCCGCTTTTTTCTATCTCAATTTCGAGATGTATTCGAAAATCCTCATCTTCAGATTGCGTCAACAAAATGTTGACAAATTGGAAAAGTGGCATTCTGTAGAAATTGAGTTTTTGTGAGTGTCCGATTAACCAGTGTTGAACAACAAGTCATTAAATTTTTTGTCCGCCAAGAATTCAATAAATAGCTGGTCCCACCAAGTACTTCCAATTTTCTTATGGACTAAGATGAAATTGTACAACATTTGTTGGGAAAATTTCAAAATTTTGGGGCAACGTGAAACTATTCCTGACAAAATGGCAAACCTACTGAAACAATGAAAAACAGTTTACTTACCCAACATTCTCATTTGATAGCATTCGCTGAAAGAAGACGAGAAAACAATATTTGGAAGAATTTTCATGTACCATTTCTTCTGTTCCTCCCTTTTCTCATCTTCCGTGTCGAAGCAATAGGAACTTCTACTGGAATCTCCTTTTACAGAGACTGTACCATAATCTGAGAAAAGATCTGATAAAGCGCTCACATGAGGTATCTACGGCTTTTCGATCAGATTTTAGGCAGTCAACTACTTTTTTGACATTATACCGTTGTCCAATTGGCTTTTTTCAATGGACCACTTTCTTTTAGATTCAACCCATGTGGAAGGTCTCTTGTTGCCATACCTGGTGGTGTAGGCATTCCTGAAACACCTGGTGGAGGTATGCCATCCATTAGTGGAGGTATGGGAGGACCTTGGTTAGGCATAGGGGTTCCTGTAGAGCCCTGAAGTGGTGGGGAAAACGTGGACCAACAGTCTGGTTCTTAGAAATGTTGTTATCACTTTCCATTGTATTGTTGGTTCTTCATTCAACTGGCCAAGCTTGGTCACAGCTTCAGCCTTGGCCTGAAGAGCTTCTTTAAGCTGCTTTTTTGATTCTTCCACTATTGTGCTGCTATTGTTGAGCTTTTTTTTTTTCATTGGTTGTTGTTTCTTGGGTTTAGAAAATATATTCACACCCATATCAATCAATACATGGTCCAAGGCCAATGTTACTTGCTGTTATTTACCTTGTTATTTAATTTTTCAATGCCCAAATGGGGTAATTCATCTCGCATGAGTACATTCACAGTCGTTAACTTCTCTTTGTGCTCTAGTTACACCAATTGGGGCGTATAAAGAGATTGTGAAGAGATCTGATAATTTCATCATTTTCAGCATCGCTACAATTCTTGTAAGTTGTTGTATTCCTCTGGCTTCTGCAACAAACACTTTCATAACTTTTAAGAACTTATCGTTCTCTCCTAGAGGTTCTTTAGTTGCATTGGTGTCAGCCTCTAATGATAAAAAGCTTCTATCTATTTGTTTCAGAGTATTTCTGATAGTTTTCAACCTCTGTTCCTTCATACTGCCCCTCAATCCTTTGAGTTTCCTCTCTCGTTGAATCTTCTGATTCTCTAACTCAGCTTTCTCCCTTTTTTCTTCAAGCTCCCTTTTTTTTCATTTTCTTTTTTGGTTTCCTAAGAGACAAAATAATATAACTTTGGTTTGTTGACTTTCAATTTCAAATTTCAAACCATTTCATTAAAATATGTATATCTTAGTGTAAATCTTGAAATTAGAAGTTTTTTGCTATGGCTAGACTTAGATTTTGTGCATGAAACATGTGAATATTGCAGTTCAACAGATGATAAATGGATATTTTTGAACGATAACAATAGATATTAGATGTCTTTCTGTTGATGAATTCATTGTATTACCTAATGATTTAGTTCAATTGATGAAAAGAAAAGATTTCTTGATTTCAAACATGTACAGTTTTTTGAGGGTTGATACTTACTAAGAAATCAGCCTTGAATGTCATCAAATCTGTGAAAAATTCTTTTAATTCATATTTTTTTTTATCGAAGCAATAATACTCTGAAAGGTCAGAATATAGGTCCTCCGCTTTCCTCAACAATTCTTGTAAGTTGTTGTACTCCTCTCTGGCTTCTACAACAAACAGTTTCATAACCTCTAAGAACTTATCGTCCTCGCCTAGAGGTTCTTTAATGGTATTGATTGTAGCCTCCAAGGATGAAAAGCTCCTATCCATCTGTTTCAGAGTATTACTGATCGTTTCTATAGAGACACGACTTGCTCTGAAAAAAAATAGAGTGTAAGTTATAATATGATGATTTCAAGATAGATTTTGTTATATAATACTCACATATCAATATGAGGCATTTCTTCGTAATAATTGAGAAAAGCTGGGAAGTTTTTCTCAATGGTTCCAACGATGAAGTGAAGCAAATTTCCGTTATTGAAATTAGCTTTGGTGCTTTTCACCTAGAAATAATAACATTTCCATCTCAGTCAAAAAATTAAGAACTGTTGGGACTGAAGTGGTGGGGAAAGCGTGGACCAACAGTCTGGTTCTTAGAAATGTTGTTATCACTTTCCATTGTATTGTTGGTTCTTCATTCAATTGGCCAAGCTTGGCCACAGCTTCAGTCTTGGCCTGAAGAGCTTCTTTAAGCTGCTTTTTTAATTCTTCCACTATTGTGCTGCTATTGTTGAGTTTTTTTCTTCATTGGTTGTTGTTTCTTGGGTTTAGAAAATATATTCACACCCATATCAATCAATACATGTTCCAAGGCCAATGTTACTTGCTGTTATTTACCTTGTTATTTAATTTTTCAATGCCCAAATGGGGTAATTCATCTCCTATAAGTACATTCACATTCTCGTTAGCTTCTCCTAGTGCTCTAGTTACACCAATTGGGGCGTATAAAGAGATTGTGAAGAGATCTGATAATTTCATCATTTTCAGCATCGCTACAATTCTTGTAAGTTGTTGTATTCCTCTGGCTTCTGCAACAAACACTTTCATAACCTTTAAGAACTTATCGTTCTCTCCTAGAGGTTCTTTAGTTGCATTGGTGTCAGCCTCTAATGATAAAAAACTTCTATCCATTTGTTTCAGAGTATTTCTGATAGTTTTCAACTTCTGTTCCTGACATCATACCGTGTTAGGTACTTCTTCTTTGGTTTCAACTCATGTGGAAGGGTTTCCATTGCCATACCTGGTAGTATAGGCAATCCTGAAATACCTAGTGGAGGTGGTGGGGTATGCCACTCATTGGCAGAGGTATGGAGGGCCTTGGGGTAACGACATGGGCAGTGAAGGATGTTTGGTGCTTCCTGAAGTGGACCGACAGTGTTATCACCTTTTTGTCGGCATCTTCTTAGGTTTTAACCTCTGTGAAAGAGTTTTCATTGCCAATTCTAATGGCGTAGGAATTCCTGGAACTCCTGTTGGAGGTTCGACTCCCATTGGAGGAGTTTTGGGATGAGTTTACCGGCATGGGCGGTAGACCATTGTCTTCAGAGATGTCATCACCTTCTGTCACCTATCTTTCCTTTGCCAAACCTGATGGAGGTATGTCACCTATGGGAGAGCCTTGGGTTGGTGATTTAGGTGGAGGTGGTATAGCGCATCCTGAAGGTTTCTGGAGTAGTTGAAGAGGTGGTGGATCAACAGATTTTCTGTTGAAATGTTGCTATTTTGTCCAACGGATTGTTGGCTTTTTCATGTAACTGGCCATGGTTGGGTTCAGCTTCTGATGTTGGCCATAACAGTATTTTGAATACAATATAAATATCACAAATGCATTACCAACAAAATAAAAGTCCTCATCACTGATAGTTCAAATGAAATTTGTTGCTCCAGGATTACACTATTTACACTATTTACAAATATGTCTATAAAAACACACCGAATTTCTATCACTACTTGAGATAGGTCCTCCTGCAGAAGAAAATTAAAAGTAGAATTGTAAAATGAGAATCCATTATTTCGATACAAATTTTCAGATAAAAATATCTCTAGTTTTCATACCTCTTAAGCATCTGAGGTCAGGTCAGTTCTTGACCTGGTCCTTGTTAGCTTTTTAACTGGAACAAACATACTCATTAGTGGAAAGAAGATAAAAAATCTTTCAAATAATAATAAAAATTCGTCTTTGTCAAGAAAACACGTAGAAATTGTTCTTACCTCCAGCTGTTCTTTGAGGCCTTTTCCTCCTCTGTTTGCTGAATGTTGTTGTCCTCAGAACTTCAAGTAAACTTAAAATTAAAAAAAAATAATGAACTTCTACATCCATTTTCCTCAGGGTTAATTTTTTATTAAGTTAATTAAAAATTTACTTACTTGTTTATTTCATCTTCAGGTACTTCTGAAGTGGTCAAATCCTTCTTACTGCCCCTCAATCCTCTGAGTTTCTCCCTTTTTTCTTCAAGGTCCTTTTTTTTTTCATTTTCTTTTTTGATTTCCTAAGAGACAAAATAATATAACTTTGGTTTGTTGACTTTCAATTTCAAATTTCAAACCATTTTATTAAAATATGTATATCTGAATATGTATATGTGAATCTTGAAATAAGAAGTTTTTTGCTATGGCTAGACTTACATTTTGTGCATGAAACATGTGAATATTGCAGTTCAACAGATGATAAATGGATATTTTTGAACGATATCAATAGATATTAGATGTCTTTCTGTTGATGAATTCATCGTATTACCTAATGATTTAGTTCAATTGATGAGAAAAAAGATTTCTTGATTTCAAACATCTACAGTTTTTTGAAGGTTGATACTTACTAAAAAATCAGCCTTGAATGTCATCAAGTCTGTGAAGAATTGTTTCAAATCATATTTTTTTTTTTCGAAGCAATAATACTCTGAAAGGTCAGAATATAAGTCCTCCGCTTTCCTCAACAATTCTTGTAAGTTGTTGTACTCCTCTCTGGCTTCTACAACAAACAGTTTCATAACCTCTAAGAACTTATCGTCTTCGCCTAGAGGTTCTTTAATGGTATTGATTGTAGCCTCCAAGGATGAAAAGCTCCTATCCATCTGTTTCAGAGTATTACTGATCGTTTCTATAGAGACACGACTTGCTCTGAAAAAAAAATAGAGTGTAAGTTATAATATGATGATTTCAAGATAGATTTTGTTATATAATACTCACATATCAATATGAGGCATTTCTTCGTAATAATTGAGAAGAGCTGGGAAGTTTTTCTCAATTGTTCCAACAATAAAGTGGAGCAAATTTCCGTTATTGAAATTAGCTTTGGTGCTTTTCACCTAGAAATAATAACATTTCCATCTCAGTCAAAAAATTAAGAACTGTTGGGAGTATGTATCTTCAATAAGAGTACCCGAAAATTGCAGTTGGATATTTATATTATTAGGGAATGAGTGCAGAATATTTCAATGCGTGATTGTGGAGGTTCATTTAGTTTGGGGATTGTATTAACTTATTAAAAAAAATGTATAAGAGTGATAAAATCCCTCAACAATCACTTTATTTTTCAAAAATTGTTGAATAAAATAAAGCAGAACCTACTTTTGGGAGAAAACTCATCTCGAATCCAAAAGCCTGCCCGTTTCTACTGCCAGAGTTCATGTAGTTGCCAAATAACAAAACCAGTTTCAGAACTTCTGCGAATTTTTCACTCTTTTTCACCTCCTCACAGGCTGATATAGCTGCTAGAATGTTCTGAAAATTAACAACCATTAATGAATAAACTCAAGAAGGCAGAACTAATCTGTTGCTTTACTGTAATTCTCTCTTCTACAATGATAAAGAGTACCTTAAAATGTATGATTTTTTTCCTTTCTTTACTTACTGGTTTGATGTCTTCATTCACCTCTTCGAAGTGGTGCCTGAATTGTAACGATTTAAGCCTAGGCATTAATCTTTCAACTTCGGAAATTTGCAAACAGAACTGTTCAGCTTCTGTGAGATCTTCGTAAAAGTCCTTGTATTCTTTAAGTTTGGCAAGCTGTTCTGCAGCAGGTAAATACTGGAAAATAACAGGATATAGAAAAATCTTCTGATCAACATAGACATTATTGCCTGATTAGTTGGAATACTCTAATTGCAACACCATCAAATGAAGTGTATCAAACACTTTATTTATAATTATTTGATGGGAAAACTGCTATAAAGTGTTATGAAGATATTCACCTGTATGAGTTGCTCTACTATTGTATTAGAGAGTACTTCACCGTCACATCGTAAAATCAATTTTTTTATTTCATCATAGCTGATGTGTTTTAGTGAACCTCCTAGTAGAATGCTGATGTTTTGTGCCACCTTACTGTCAAGAACTCTCACTTGTTTTATTTTCTTCAGAGTACCTGTACTGAAATGCCTGAAACGAATACATAGGTGAGGGGAAATCATTCAAACCTGATAAAACTGTCAATTGCTCACTCTCAAGATTACAAAATATAAGTTAAATATTCCCACAGTTGCTATAGAGAAACATTTTGAATATCAGACCAGATGACACTGATAGCATTGCATTTTAATAATTGTGATGCCTTTGCTTACCTATTTTCATCATCGGTTGGTTGATTCTTTGGTTTCGATGAGAATTTCTCGTCCAACTCATTCAAAACGTGGTCCAAGGCCAATGTTTCCTCCTCAACTTGGACCCAGAACGAGTTCTCGGTTATTTTCTGAGGGGAGATCTGAAAAATCGTTTACTACATGAAAAATCAACGCCATATCCATCAGATTTTAGGAAATTTACTAAGGTTCATGACATCATACCGTTGTCCAATTGGCCTTTTTCAATGGACCACTTGGTTGCCACTTCTTCTTTGGTTTCAACCCAGGTGGAAGTGCTTCAGTTGCCATACCTGGTGGCATAGGCATTCCTGGAACACCTGGTGGAGGTGGTGGGGGTATGCCACCTGGTGGAGGTGGTGGGGGTATGCCACCTGGTGGGGGTGGTGGAGGTATGCCACCTGGAGGGGGTGGAGGAGGTATGCCACCCATTGGCGACGGTATGGGAGGGCCTTGCGTTACCGGCAACGGCGATGAAGGAGGCATGGGACATCCTACGGGCGCCTGAAATGGTGGGGACGGCAGTGTACTGACAGTCTCGTCCTTAGGAATGTTGGTATCCCTTTCCATTGGAGTTTTGGCTCCTTCGTATAACTGGCCAAGCTTAGCCTCAGCTTCAGCCTTGGCCTGAAGAGCTTCATCAAGCTGCTTTTTTAGTTCTTCCACTTTAGTGGTGTCACCTATCGCATTATCTGAAATAGAACAAAGATTTGTTTTATTTTCATAATTGGCGTTTATTTTTTGTTGCTTCTTACGAAATGTTATCTAGATTTGTTTCTGTATTTCTTGAATCTTGTGAAGGTTAAATGTTTGTCATGTGGGATACAAGAAGACGTATTATTATCTTCGAAAAAGGTTTATTATTGAGATTACGTTCTTGTTGTTTCTCAATCAAATTGAATCAAAAAACAACAAGATCAAATGGATTATATTGTAAATAACAGATTTTGATGTGTATCCCTTCCTGCCTGAAGCTAAACAAGTTAGTTTCAAGTTACTCAAAACATAGTAAGAAAAAGGAGTACTACTCCAAAATAATCACACAGAAACGTTTTGTGGAATTGCGACGGCGTTTTTCTCCGGGTTGTGACTTACACCTACCACTACTTTTCCAAGCTTACTCGGGCGCCAATTGCGATGGGTTTTATAAGGTCGCAATTCCTTACGTCGCTCACAGTTGTCCACCTGGGTAGCTTTTCCACAGTTGGATACAAGGTTCGATTCAATCTGGGGTGGTAGCGATTGATATAGTACTATTTCTTCCACTGAAGAGGAGCGACTTTGAGCTAAATAAATAAACCGCACTTCGACGAGACACAATATATTGCTAAATACAAATACTTTAATGGCACACGCAATGCTGTAATTTATTGACGGTGCTACAATGAAACGAATGAGGTAAAAAGCAGCAAAGTTAACAATATACACAAAAAAAAGCTACAAAGAAAATTCAACAGAAAAGACAGACGGAAGAAAATGAAGCGAGGTGAGCGGGCGGCGTATATAAAGCGGTTGAAATGCGTGGTTTGAAAGCAGTTTAGTAAGGGAGCGACAGCCAGTAACTTAATTATCTTGATTACCAGTGAGAAGCATACGATGTAGCGGGTGAAAGGCGGTACACGCTGTCTACCTGTCAACAAGTTATCCTGCTCTGCGCGCGTACGCGATCTACCGTTCCCTCCTCTCTTGACTCGAAGAGTCCTGTCGAATATCCCCCCAGACAGGCGCAAAGAAAACCAGGACTGCGCACGTCGGCGCGCCTGACAAAATGGAGTTCGAACGAACGTTGCGAAATTCGCTGGCCAGATGACAGCTACAGTGGGGAAATATAGGAAAATCCACCCCTTTCCTCAAGGTTGAAGAGTCTCTCCAGTGGTCCCACGAGGGAGAACCACCAAGCGGGGACCCCTGGACTGACTCTACGGAGGGGTGAAAGAGTATCAACTCAATGATACCTCTACCATCGGGACACAAACGTAGACCACGCGAAGAAATGCTAAAAAACAATAATGAGGAGTATAAATTCCGGATATCGCCCCCTGTCGAACAGTACAGGAAAACTTGCCGGCCACGTAGACAGGTGAATAAAATGGGTCTTACCAATCCTGTGGATTTCTGGTCTCGACACAGCATTTGAGTCTTATTTCTCTCGTCGGAAACACCGAAATCGTAGCCTGAATGAGGACGAATGTGAATTCTAGCGCGCGCCGGCGATTAGAATTTCACGCTCAGAATATAAGGAATTAAAACAGCACAAAACTCTTCGGTACTACCAACTCGAAAAACTTTCGAAACTGAAATCCCGTCGTCGGAAAACTGAAAACTCTGAAAACTGACTATCGGAAAAATGAAAACTGACTATCGGGAAAATTCGAAACTCTGAAAGCCGAAAACTCGAAAAACTGAGAACTGACTGTCCGCCTGAAAACCGCTGAATTTATAGGTTCGGTTGGAGGGGGAATATTTCGAGTCCTGGATATCGTAAAAACAATTGCCGCTCTGCACAAAAAACACATATGGTACAGATAACGTCGCCGACTACGGCGAACTTAAGTTTTTCTACATAGGTAGGAATCTGAAATTGGCTTCTTAGATTTTCACGATATGAAACTCGAAATAATTTTATGTTTGAATTCAACATTGTTGGAAAATATACAGGATGGTTACAGTAACGAACTCCACCTCGTCACAATACGAAATAATGAATACTTTCGTTTTTGAATTAAGAAATGGTTGGAAAATATACAGACTGTTCTTAGTGACGAAGTTCGCTTCGTTACAGAATATGGAAAATAAGAAAAATAAAATAACATTACCTTTGAGTCTCTCAATCATCTGTGGATTCAGACCTGAGCTCTTGAGTAAATCCACAATTTTCTCATGAGTAGTCCTGGGAAAGAAATAATGTGATAATTTTTTTTTTGTATAAACTATTAATGATGAATTTTGCACTTCTATCGATTTTCCCAATAGTAGATTTAGATTCAGAATTGGATAGAAACACAGTAATTTTCGCAATTATGTTTACAGCTACGAAAGCTGGTATTGCTCAGAGTTCACTATCGGCTATAAGCTTCAAGGAAAATTGTACCGTCTTGTAAGTGAAAATATCGCATCAATCAATTTCATGTTCTAGCAGGAACATTTTTTTCCTATGCACAAAGTGTAGAGTACTTACCCAACATTCTCATCTGACAGCATCCGCTGCAAGAAGATGAGAAAACAATATTCGGGAGAATTTGCATCTACAGTTTCTTTCATGTCTCCCTTTTTCTCATCTTCCTCGTCGAAGCAGTGGAAACTTCTACTGGACTCTCCTGTTACAGACTTTGTTCCACCCTTGAGGTCAACTGAAGCAAAATAGGAAATATAGATCGTTCACAATCATTGTTTTTTCATTGCATGATCCTGAATATGAAGAAAAACTCACCTAAATAATCATGTAGTCCGCTTTTTTCTATCTCATTCTCGAGATGCATTCGAAAATCCTCGTCTTCAGATTGCGTCAACAAGTTGTTGACAAATTGGGAAATGGCATGCTGCAAAGATACAGTTTTTATAAATCTCCGGTTAGCCAGTGTTGTACAACAAGTCACACAACTGTTTGCACGCTAAGAATTCAATCAAATAGCACGACTCTGGTACTTACAATTCTACAATTGTAGAATAGGTATTCATTGAAGAAAACAAAATAAAAACTCAACAAACAACAACAGCAACAAACATTGGAATAGACTAGGTAATAATTCAATTTCAACAGAGTCGACTGTTTTTAAATAAGTTTACATACGACTCAACATTCAAAACTAAGCCAAAAAATAATAAATATATATATTATTCATATAATCCAGAAACGTAATTAGACATCAGATTTAAATCTGAATTTATGAATTTACTTCAATTTTTTTGGTACATTATCATTCTTAGTCTTTATTCATTCAACATTCTGAAAAATTTGTTCGTTGTTTTCATGAGACATGTTTTGAAAGTCGTTGTATTCGATTGTTGACAATAATGAGTCAGTCCTCATCTTCTTCAGCAGAAGAATTGCCAAAACAACTCAATACTGGTGAAACAACATTATTATTATTTGTTTAAAACCTAGGCAGAGTTTCTATTGATTGAAATGGATCCCAGCAAACTTGTGATTCATATTTTCTGGATGTTTTGGGCAATGCTTGCTCATTGAGTCGATTTCACTTAATTTCATTTTCCTAAATTTAACACGAGAACGCGCATAATAGAAAGCCGAAATACTTCAGATATACCTCATTTCCTCTGGATTTATTTGCAATAGGAATTTTGAAAGTTGGGAAAATTAATGAACTTTGTTAATTGCCAATGAAATATTTACTTATTGGACAATTCAGCCAAGTTTTAAAGCAAAAATTTGAGTTTGTCATCATATGAAATTTCCGTATTTCCTATTTTCATCTTGATTAAATTGTTATTGTGCTTTTTAATATCTTTACAATTTCGAAAATTGATTTCTACTTTCATGCACAATAATATTCCGAATACATAATTTTGAGTAGAATCATGCTAATTTAATTTTGCGATAGTATTGTTCAACTGCAAGTTTATCAGTTTTACTAAGACTGGAATTTGGTATTAAACAATAAAGAATATAAGGGCTGATAATGAAAGATAATGTCCTGGTGTGTTTGTTCAGGAAATTTTCAGAGGAGCCAGATTTTGAATCAACATCTTTCGGTTGAAAAAACTTCGGCGAAGAATATAAATACTACACAATATTAAAACAAGCCTTCGACAGTATAGAACATTGGACTCTAGGTTTTTTGTGGAAAACTACCGAGTTAAGAAAAAAGATAGTTGAAATCGAAGAAACAGAAATCATCCACATTGCTTAGCAAATTATAGAAGCATCATAGATTAAGGATATAAAGAGAATAAGGAATAAACACAAACTTCAGGAGTTACTTTGAAAAAGAAAAAAAAAACAGTTATGAAGGTAAATAAAGAATAGCTCAACAGCAACTTTCTGATATACAAGGAGACTCTCAAATAGATGCAGTTGGTGTAAATGCACAAGACTTATGAGATAACAGTAAAACTTCGGATTTTTCTCGAATAGACTTAGAGCAGAAAAAATCCCTTGAAGCCATCTAATTTACAAGCTAACATCACGATTCCTTCATTTCCTTTTTTTCCTTTTCCCAACATATACTTGCAAAAAAGTATATTGATTCTACCTTGTGTTCTTCATCCAAAACTTCGTTTTTCGCCTGTTCAGCCACCTCATAGATCCAATTGAAGATATCTTCGTACAGCTCTGCTGATTCATTGAAAGAAGCAAGTTCCTTTTGACTATAGCGGTATCCATCGTTGCTAGGGACGTTAAAAGCGTCGCGCCATTCAAGACTCAAATGGGATCCATATTCTATCATTTTTTTATCTTCCTGGAGCGCAGCCAAAAGGCCACAATCGAAATTCAACGCCTCTAAAGTTTTAGCAGCTACTGCTTCAGCACGGACCTGTTTTTTTTCATTATTAATATCTTGCTGCTATCCCAGAATTCAGCCATGAAGTTAGAAATGTATGTGGAGGATTTTATTCTTGATTATAGTTTTATTATGCCAGAGTATGACAGTTGAGGTTAGGTGAGGTTAGATTCTGACTAGACGATGTTATGAGCAACAAGATCTGATGAGTGTAATGAAATGATTGGAATCTTGAAGATGTACTACAAAACCCATAACCTAATATTTAATTGTTACTGTTATGCAAAATATTATGACAATTTTTTTATATATAGGTACAAATTTATTTCAGACATCTATTCATTCTTGTCAGCACCAATAATGTTACGCAGGCAATAACACTTCAACAATAACACGTTTTCTCATTACTGTAATACCATAATTTCACAATGAAATTTAAAAGTTTGTTTGCACTTCTTATCGCCAATAGAAAGACCATTAGTATGGTCATAAACGGCGTCTATTCATGAAGTATATCTGAAATTTTCTTGTTACTTTGGGTTAGAATAGTGTGAATCATAATTTATCTATATGGTTAATATTGAATATTGAAATGTCCGACAAAAATGGACATTCAACCTAAGGTCGAATATTCAAATTGAAGAAAAACGTTAAAAGGAAAAAATTGTGACAATAAAAATAGAGAGATGAAAGACACTGATTTTTAAGATAGAAAATTTGAAAAAGCATGAAAATGTTAAGGAAAAATAAATATTGCAGTATGTCGAATAGACAATTTTGTTTTCAAGTCCGTTATTGTATATCCAATGAATTTTGTATTCTAAACTTCTATTATT
Organism: Hippodamia convergens; assembly: GCA_038502775.1. Lineage (NCBI taxonomy): Eukaryota > Metazoa > Arthropoda > Insecta > Coleoptera > Coccinellidae > Hippodamia > Hippodamia convergens. Next base: position 71,362,366 of record CM076609.1, on the reverse strand, counting down.
CCTTAATTCTATAAAAGTTACCAGTATACCTTTATAAAAATGTCCCAAAAATGGCAAAAATCTCTTTTTTAATTTCTAAAATGAGGTGTATAAATAAGATTTTGACTTCAAAATGTATTCGAATTTGAAATGTTCAAAGTAAAGCCACAAGAAAAATAAATCAACATGAGTTAGATCCAAATAATGCCATAAAACTTGTTAAAAATGATCTTGGATAAATAAAATTATATGGTTTCAAATTAAATACCAATGAAAAGAGGCGAAAATTCAATTGAATGAAAAAACTTCTCAAAAAAATTCAACTATAAATGAATTTACCAAACCAAAATGAAATCGTGAAAAGAAAATGAAAAAAATGAATGAAATCATGGTTTCTAAAAAGATTCCAATTACTTACCAGACCCCTCATGAAGCTATCCTTACGCTTCTTAAGAAAGTTTCCGATCGTCATTGTTATTTATTAGCAAGCACTAGAACTTGAAAAAAAAAACACCTGAACCACACTTCTGGACCGAAACTTTTATTTGAAAAAAAAACTGAGAAACAAACAAATCTTCGTTCACTTGATTCTGCAAAAGCCAGATGAACACTAGTGCTTCAAGATTCAAAAAGGGTGTTTAAATATCTTCTCCCCACCTTAAATCCACCGATTGGGTGATCAATTAAAGGTAAATATTTGTTGCAATATCTTCCGAAAATTAGATAAGTACCAACAGAGTGAAACGATTTGTATGAGCCATAAGGGCTAATTGTCTACTTGAATATCTGTCGTTAACAAATGAACACGGCAACAAAACAAAAAAGAATTCTCGATAACAGTTTCTGCGAAAAATATTATTAATTTTGTTTCCTGAAATTTTTATTGGAGACTTGATAAGGAAAGAGCCTTGAAAAGTTTGTTGAAAACGAATTTCTATTCAATATCTCTACCCTGGAAAATTTATTATTTTAAAACCAACCAATGAAGGTAATCAAAAATTCTGGGGATTTATTGTTGAAATCAGCTTTCACCTCAAATTTCATGATTAATGAAAAAGTTCTTTTGGAGAAAACATTGATATTTTGAGACACTGGATATTAAATAAGAATTATTTTCTCCCAAACAACAAAAAGTTGGCCCGTAGAATGTATACAGGTTGTGCCATCCATTACTTTCCACCCCGAATTTTGAGCTTTGTGATGGAATAACGAAAAAATTCGGGGGGGAGAGTTATGGATGGCCCACCCTGTATATGAAGACCCCATCAACATCTGCTGTAGATTTACCTCTCGAAATCTTTTGCTGATTTATCTTATCTGGATACGAAAAAAAATATGGTAAATATTTTCAGAAAAAAATCCATCAGTCACATGAAATTTCCTTCAAATCCTATCTTGAATATTTAGATTACTAAGAAAAAATTCTGTGTATTTTGAACCACTTTCTAAGTTATTCTACAGATGCAGCAAAGTTTTTCGCATTTACTATAGTAAATATATATTTCTTATTCCATAGTGATTGGAAAAATTCACGGAATGATTCAACCCCTCAAAACTGAATAGGGGAGAGGAGTTGAGCATTTTCCAGAAAAACTTTTTCTTACGGAAATATCAAGCTGGAGTGTTTTACATGGACCACCTGTATATTGCGTCATATATTTTCGAGAAGAAAAAAATGTATTCTATTTAAGTCATAATCAACTATTGTTTCCATTATGATAAACACAACTTTATGATATATCTTAGCAAAGAAAGCTCTAAGAAAGATTCAGAATAAGCCATTGAATTGCTATCAAAACTGTGTTTGTTTATAACTTGAAAAAAAAAGAAGAGGAACGTAGTTTATGCTATTGTGAGTATCTTGAAAAAAATTATCTAGAATGTGCCATTTATTTTCCTCTATCGATCACAGTTAAAAAGTTGTACTGCAGGGATCACTATAAATTTTTTCACCCTTTACATTTTTAGAAACGCATCAATTTATCTGAAAAAACATCATCCAAACGTTTGGGCATGCCAAGGTGTCCAGAAACTTCCATTAAAAAAAAATGAGTCTTTATGTGAATAATTACGAAAATTAGTTAGTACAGTTTTTGATGAGATATTAGGATAGCACTTACTCTCAAAGATACTCAATAGGCCCTAATGACTAATTGCTGCACCTGCCCAATTTAGAACGAAACTATTACTGGATACTTCAATTCGCATTCTGAAATCTTCTCAAATGGTGTTTAAAAAATTACCTATTGGAGAAAACATAAGGAAAGGGATTATTTTAAATGAATTGCAAATTGAAAAACGATCAGAATTCTTGAAGACCTTTGCGTCATCCTTACCGATATTAAAAATATGTGAAAGTTTGTTTTTCAACATAACTTGGGAACCAGACTTCTGATTTTGATGGGAATTTCACTATAGTGTAGAGAATTTATATGAGTAGGCTTTCGTGTGAAAAAAGTATGAAATAGTGTATGCTAGAGTAGAATCTATTTAGATACATCATGTTTGACTATTAACCTCATCTGTGACGCGTTATAGGTCTATCTCAGTGAAAATATTGAATCTTTTGTTCGAAATGCAATGTGTATTTGGTGATACCAATTTTAAAAAACGAAGCTTTATGTTTTTCTTCTATAATGCAGTACTGACAACACTTTACCTATGCCTTTGTGCCCTCATTTTACAAGTTACAAGATGTGTAATGCTGGATGTTTTAGTTTGTTTTTCTGAACATTGACAGGGTGGTTCAAAAGTTGATTAAGAAGTAGGACCCTATTTTGAGGTCATCCTAAAGTGGATAGATTGGACCTGGCTAAGGTCTATGGATCGGACTAAGCTAGTGAACTTATTAAATACAATTTCCCTGTAATATCCTCAACCACCGTTTCCATTGCGCAATTTCGCGTTGTGATCATTGTATAATGATAGGATTCTTTATACATCGCCATCGCAGATTCAACCTAGGGTAGGTAAAGGTATATTTCTATACTTCGTTCATTGTTGATTTTGAACATGAATAATTGACTTGAAATAGATTCCGCAATAATTATATTTTATTTAATTATTATTGGGGAAAAAATGAACAAAATGAAAGGATTTTGTGATAAACAACGTACAAAAATAATTGAAATCCAACCAAAAACATTTTCATGTGAAATATTGCCAAGACGAGGCCGTATTTCTAGCATTGTCAAAAAGTTATCAGATCTCATGTAGAGTCAAGCTGCTAACTCTACACTCTTCATCTTCACAAGCTCTCATTTCACGAACTCAATATTTTACATGAAAATGTTTTTGGTTGGATTCTTTTGACAGTATACCCAAAGATATTCTCCTTAATACTTCATCATCTCATGAGAAAATTGTTTTTTTTTCATCTTCATCTGGGATTGTTATTTTGTACATTTTCTTTCATTATAACAGTTTTCAGTAGTTTTTTTTTTCAATTCATCAAGAAGCCCTTTGTTCTTATTATTATTTGACTATTTTATCTTTTCAGGCTGAACAACTTCGGTCAGTATCTATTTGGAAAGTAATTATTATATTATATTTGATTGTATGATGCAAGTTGAAGCCTTTTAATTGGTAATTACTAAAAAAAATTCAGTTTTATTTCCTCTTTATTCATCCAGTTCCAATTTTCAGAAAGGATACCATCAGACTGCTTTCCAACAGTTCAAATTTCGTCGTTCATAACACTGGAAATATTTAACAACTTAACAACCTACCTTAATAAGGTTGTAACTTCTGATGAGATTTGTATCACCATTTTTCTACAAAAGAACACTGATATTGTGAATAAAGTTCGAAAAGTATTAGAATTGACAATTCCAAAACAGCTATTTTAGTGTCAACTTAATGATAACAGTTAGTTTCAACCATTAACGAAATTAAATTCAATATGTTGACTGAAATCCGAAATTGAGTAAATCTAATTAATTTAATGTTGATTAATTAGGTGATAAACTCACATTTTTCTGTATCGATTAGCACTTCAATAAAACAACCAAATAAAACAGATAATAATTTATTAGATATTAAAAATATTTCATCTTTCTTTCAAGTTTATACAATCACAAGTTCTTCAACGGAAATCATATCACTGTATCAAAAATTAAAAATACAATTCAGATCTTGATTCTTTCAACAAATCGAAAATGAATTAATTCTATACATCACTAGACTGAACCAATTTCTTCATATTGCTCTTTCCGTAAATATATCATGGTACCTTTGTGCCATTCGCTCACTGTATTCCAAGTAACAAATTACACTTATGTACACCATACGCGAGTTTTATATACAGATGCATCACATTTCTGGCTTTCACAGTTATCATGTCATTATTTCACTGTAAAAAACACAAATCGATAAAGAATCACATAAAACAAGAAACATTATATTTTGGTACAGAATAAGACTAAGTGATGTACCTTGTTAACTCTCTCCCTGTAATCAAACCAGTCCTTGACCTTGACCTTACAAGTTGCGCCCTTCTTTCAGCTGTGAAAAATCAATGGAATGAATCACAACAATACCTTTGCAACATTAAAATAAGCAACATCGAACATGCTAAAAGCAACTAAGTTCTTGGAACTATGTGTTGAAAAAAGAAATTGGAGTTCCTTAGACAGTAATTCAACCTTACCCTTATCAAAGTTTTGTACAATTTAGACTGTTCTTTAGAAAATTATTTCAACACTATTTTATCTTATAGACCACTACATCTTCAATCTGAAATACGTATGCTCTTTTTTTCATGAAATATGTTGTGTTCTTCATTTCACATTCATAGAGGTTGATATAGTTAATATGTTTTTGATTTTTCGTTCAATTTTCAAATATTCCTAATATCATTCTAGGTTCTATATCTTTTGTGATGTATTTTTTACATTTTTCACATCGTTAAATGCTCTCAAGGCGCGAATAAAAACTGTAGTTGAGACAAACAATGTACCTTATTAGATAACAAAACATGCTTGTCACGTTAGGTACATCTACACTTACCGCAACAGCATCCAACAGGTAACCTTATGAAAAATTAAACCATCAATTGCCGTTACACTGATTATGTCTAGATCGTTAGAATCAGAAATGAAAACAAACAATAATGACTGAATGTATGGTTCATTTCAACTAATTACTAATGAAAGTACCATTTCAGTTGTTCGAAAAAGTATCGTGGAGCATCAGAAAAAGCAATCGAAAAAAATCTTACCTCCAGCTGGTCGATGTGCCCTTTTTCTTTTTTGTTCCCTACTAAACGCACTCCCTGTCTGTAAAGCTTCAAGTAAGCTGAAAAAAGAAAATTTAAAAATGTGGTGATGAAAAGGAAGTCTTGAAAAGATATAAAATTTTGTTTTTTCAATGTTTGATTGGCATATTCTTCACAATGATCCAACCATAGAAATAAAGAATGGACTTTTGTCTTTTATGGTTCCAACATACACCTAACGTAATAAATATATATTGAAGAGTATGAATCAGTTATAAAATAAAAGAAAGAGATTAAAAGTTAAGATTAAAACAAAGATAAAACCATTTGCTCACCTATCCATAACGCTCTCTTGGGTTTCTGTTGGATTCATATCAATGAGAGCTTTATTCCTAGCTTCCCTTTCTTTTTTCTCTCTATCCGCCTTCTCTTTAGCTAACCTACTTTTCTCCCTTTTCTCTGCCAGCTCTCGTTCCTTTTCGTTCTCTTTCCTCGCTTCCTAAAACAAAATTCGTTGAATAAAAAGTTCCATGAATAAAATTAAGTAAGTACTTACAACGAATAAATCTTTGAAGGTCTTTAAATCCGTAAAGAACTCCTCTAATGTATATTTCTGCTTGTCGAACACATAGTATTCCGAGAGATCTTGATATAGGTTCTCGACTTTCTTGAACATGTTCTGCATGACGTCACACTGTTCTCTGGCAACTTTGGCGAATGCCTCCATCACCTCTAAGAACTTGTCGTCGTCGCTTTGTGGCACCCTGTTGTTATTAACATCAGTCTGTAAGTTTCTTATGTTGCTATCCATTTGTTTCAATGTTTTCTGGATGGTTTCCATTGATACACGACTAGCTCTGCGAAAGAAACACTTGAATGAAGTTCTGATCGTAATTTACCTGTCATAATTACCACCAAGCAAGAAAAAGAAACATTTAGGTCTATGCTTGTGAGCAGTCACTAAAAATTGAGGTTTTGAACCCCAGGAATAAAAAGGGATTTTTCCTCGAGCTTACCACACCAAACCAGAGCATACCATAGTTAACTACACGAATTTCTTCGCGGCGTAGTTAGAACCATGAAGTCACAGTTAACTACGCCAGCAAACCAATAGATCAATCTGGTTTGTTGTGTAGTTACTTGAAAACGGAGAGAGAGGGACTGACACTTTCCTTTGCACTCATATGCCATAACTTACCACACAGCGCACGAAGATAACCATGACGTCATGAAGTTGACTAACTACACTGTTGTAGTTAGCTCGAGGAAAAATCCCTAAAGTTTCTAACACTTACTTATCAATGTGGGGCATCTCATCTGGAAAGTTAAGCAGTTCTGGAAAGTTCTTTTCTACTGTCTCGACGATGAAGTGTAGTAAAGTTGACTTGTTGTTCACGTCCTTTGTACCATTTAACTAGAAAAAAAAAAAGATTAAGATCCTCATTCAGGTTACCGCGATTCTTAATTTTGGAAACAATAAACTAATTGAAATAGTACGATTGACTTACCTTTGTCAAGAAACTCATTTCGAAGCCAAATGCTTGTGCATTTCGGCTCCCGCTGTTCATGTAATTTCCTAATAACAAAATTAATTCAAGTATCTTATGGAACTTTTTACTTTTCTTCACTTCCTCGCAAGCTGCTGTTGCAGCTACGATATCCTAGAAAAAAATTACTTTAAATCAGCCGAAACAGACTTAGAGAACACAATAGTACATACTGGTTTTGCATCTTGTACCATCTCCTGGTAATGATGTTTGAAGCTGAGTGATTTCAACCTTGGCAACAAGCGCTTGATTTCAGAGATCTTGAGACAGAACTGTTCTGCCTCTGTGAGTTCCTTATAAGAGTCCTTGTACTGTTGGAGTTTATTCAATTGATCCGCAGGAGGTAAGTACTGGAAATATTGACGTTTGAGGTTAGGATGTCGATAACACAGATATCCTGAGATTTTACCTGAATGAGTTGCTCTATGACGTTCGCTGTTAGAATTTCATCGTCACATTTGAGCAAGCACCGCTTGATTTCGTCGTATTCCATGTGTTTGAGAGAGCCGCCAAGAAGAATACTGATATTCTGTGCAACTTTACTGTCCAAAACTTTCAGTTGTTTCACCTTCTTCAGAGTGCCGGTACTATACCCCCTAAAATTTAACCTAACATTAATCATCGTTGAACTTGGGTAGGTCGGTCATAACCCTTCAACTTGATATGTTAAAACTTACTTGTCTGCAACATCTGCCGATTGTTTAGCTGGTTTGGAGGAGAATTTTTGCGCTAGTTCATCTAAGATGTTCGACGATGCCAATGATTCTTCTTGCACCTTCAACCAGAATGCTTTTTCCGTCATTTTTTGTGGTGTTATCTGAGGAAATAAAAGGATTTCATACAATAATACATAACATTTGGAATATCTTCTAAATCAGAAGATAGGCACCATTGTATTGTCTTCTATCTTCAAGTTTCTTGAAAGCTGTAACACTTAATAATTATGGCCCAACTCAGATGAGTTGTTAAGAACGTTACAATGACTAAAAGCATCAAAGAACTATTTTCGTTAGTGTTATGCTTCTCTTAAAATGAACTCTCAACTTAAATTACGTTGTCCCAGCTGTTAACGTGACATTTGGATGGCTAAAACTAACCTTAAATTTGAGTATGGGGTTCTAACCTAAAATTATTTTTCAAACTCATGAACTGACTGCAGAAAATTTGTTGTTTTCTAATGATAGATAATTTTGATGATGGATTCATTGCAATTGGAAACAAACAAGTTACATGACGACTTGGAAGTAGTTTAAATTGTGGAACTAGGTTTTCCTAGGCGAATATATGGAAGACATTCATATTTCAATAAATTGGATATGCTGTCTTTATTCCAAAGGTTCCGTTTAAAAAAACAAACTGTTTCTTGCATTTATTGGTATTAATAGAAAACTGACTTGAATATTCTTTGTCCTTAGAGATTCCTTTAATGAATAATGAATTTTGGGTAGAGAGTTTTTTCAAACCGGGTTTGGCCAACCAAACGATGATTTTTCGCAACTTCAGATGTTCAAAGAACGCTACAGATCATTAATGAAGGGAAATCATCCCCCATATTATATTAACTAAAAAAATTGGAACTTGAACAAGGCAATCAAATGGTGACCGATGCATGAAATCGTCCAAATGACAGTAAAGTTAGGATAAGGAAATGACAACTGTCATCTGTAGCCGGCTGTCCAATGAAATAGCTTTATTGAACTAGGGTGAAGTTTCCTAACATAAATATCTGAACTGAAATAATAGAGAGTTATCGAAACACAAATACAGGCCTCACTTTATTAAAGTATCCTGTAATGAAAGATCCCTTAACGTTGGTCGGATATTTGAGCTATCGCAACGATTTGTATCTTGACAACTTTATTATGACATTTCCTTTATTTTGACAGTTGTGAGAAGCTGTTTAACCTAGAAGATTGCGAGAACTGTCAAAAATAAGGGATCTTTTATTTAAATACGGCTGTCCTTTATTTAAGTTAAGTATAGGAGGCTCGTATTTTATTACAGGCCGCCTTAAAATCTTTTGCGAATGCGCATGAGTAAATGTCAAAATAAGGGAAACTTTATTTAAGTTAGGCCTCTATTTGTGTTTCGATAACTCTCTATTACTACATCCAAAATATTTAATGGTTCCTTACTTGAGATTCTGTTAAGTGACAGGTGGTGTCAAATTAATTTAAGAGACCTTCAACTTTAAGAGAAGCTTTTAAGGGAAATTGGGGCCTTGAATGGGTCTTAAACCCTCCATATTGTTTGTGTGTCATATGTCACACAGAGTAACCATGAAGACCTCTAATAACACTGGTTCTGTGTCCTGAAACTTACCGTTTTCCAGTTGGCCTTCTTAAGCGGTCCGCTGGTCTCCCATTTCTTCTTCGGCTTGAGACCGTGAGGGAGGGTGTTCATGCCAGGGGCGCCACCTAGCGGCGCCATCATACCCGGTGGCGGTATGGGCGGTGGGGGGCCCATGCCGGGCATCCTAGGCGGAGGTGGCCCCATTCCAGGCATCGGAGGAGGGGGAGGTCCTCCCATTCCTGTCAAAAAACAATCGTCAAACTCTATTCTTCGACACTTGAATCGATTTCAAGCGAATAACCGGTAAATACTGCAGTTATTGTTGGTTTTGTCCTTGGTTATAGCCCTTACTCAAATGAATATATATATATATATATATATATATATATATATATATATATATATATTCTTTTGAATAAGAGAGCTAAAATAATACAATAAATGTTGAAACAAAAAGAACCTAAGCTGAGGTAAAAAAAGGAACGAGGTACCATAACATTCTTCGTATGATACTATAGTATCGTATGATACTATAGTATCATACGATACTATAGGCTACTATAGAGCCAGGGGAAAAAACCTCAGCCGAAAAAACCTGTCTCCCTAACCTAACCTAAGCTGAGGTGAAAAAAGGAACGGGGGTACCATAACATTCTTCGTATGATACTATAGTATCGTATGATACTATAGGCTACTATAGGCCATGATACTATAGTATCGTATGACACTATAGTATCATACGATACTTAGGCTACTATAGAGCCAGGGGAAAAAACCTCAGCCGAAAAAACCTGTCTCCCTGTTAAAAAAATAAAATAAAATTGTTGTATCTGAATATTCTATATAGAAGGACATCACGATTATCGGAACGGCTCTTCGGGGTAAGGATTTCCAAACACAAACTCCAATCTGAAAATAATAAAAGACAGAACAGCAAGGGAATTCAATTTACACTTCATCAAATTGATCTGAAATTTTCAAACCATTGCAAAAATGAGTTTGATATATTGTGTATGGCTCTAATGCCATCTTGGAATTTATAAATCGAACAATTATTAATTAGGTGTTCAACTGTTTCCCCTGATTCACCACATTTACAATTAGGACTATCAACCGAATTCCACTTGAAAAGCATGCTATTGGTACGACCATGACCTGTTCTTATTCGATTAAGAAGGGACCATATTCTCCTGGGAAGGTTAAAACCAGGAACTTTATTCGAGGGATCAGATATTAGATCTTTATTAGATAAAGAACATAAATCCCATTCGGATTTCCAGATTTCGTTGTAGCTGAAGTTCGAATTCAGAAAGTTATTCGACCAAATAGGCTTACGGGATTTCAGTCTTGGAATTCTATTTTCTGGAACGTAGGAAAGTATCGGAAAAGAATCCGGAAATGAATTGAATTTATTCCAAGAATTTCAAGTTGCAGACTGTCTTCGAATATGAATGACCTGTCTGAATGACCAAAAGCGCTTGAATGCAGTTGGTAATTACTAATGATAACCGGTTATTCGCTTGAAATCGATTATGAAGTCCCCAAACTTACCAGGCATCGGGGGTGGGGGTGGCCCGCCCATTCCCGGCATCGGTGGAGGGGGAGGCCCGCCCTTTCCCATCATACCCGGCATGGGAGGGGGCGGTGGAGGCCCAGCCCCCATCCCAGGCATCGGGGGTGGGGGAGGGCCGAGCACCTTGCCTATGTTCGCCACCTTTGCGGGATCTAGTTTGCCGCTCTCTTGGGCCCCCTCTCCCTTTCCTATGAGCAGGTCAAGCTTGGCCTCGGCTTCGGATTTGGCGGCCAGCGCCTCCTCCAGCTGTTTCTTCAGCTCCTCCACCTTGGCGTTGTCGTTTTCTATGGGTCTCTCTGGAAGATGGAGAAAAAGAAGGTACTTCATGTTGTATTTATATTAGGCACTACAATAAGGAGATTAATCTTGAACTATAGACTGTAGTCAGCTATAGGAAGAATAGAATACTTATAAAATCAACAAGAAAATAAAGATAGACAACGAAAGAAGTATTTGACATTCACAAAGAGATTTTTAAACAAGAATTAATAGTATATTCTAAAACAAGTTGCAGAATGAGCTCCTATTCCAACACGAATGTGAAGTTCGAAAACGAGCGACGAAGGAGCGAGTTTTCGATAGCATAAGTGTTGGAATTGCCTTCTGCAACGAGTAATAGACGGTATTTTCTCTATTTCAGTCAATTTTTGTGAAATACTCTCGAAATTCAAATGAAAATTCTGATTAGTGACTTTTGTATTGTATCTTGGCAGTTGGTATGACATACGAAATTTGACAGATTACGGAATTTGAATTGATTTGATTCGAAACTTGATTCGATCAGAGGCCAGTACTGACAACCATAAAACGAAAAATAGAACTGAAAACAATGCTGTAATGAGTTTCATTACAGCACTACTTTTAGTACTGTAATGAACTCATTACGATACTGAAATAGAGAAACATAGATTACAGGCTTCTTCTAAGGCCTATTATCTATGTTGGCTTCTTCTTCTATGTAGAAGAGAAAGCCTGTAATCTATGTTTTGACAGATTACGAAATTTGAATTGATTTAATTTGAAAATTGATAGGATCAAAGGTCAGTATTGACAACCACAAAACGAAAAATATAACTGAAAACAATGTTATGAGTTCATTACAGCACTCTTTCAGTACTGAAAGAGTGCTGTAATGAACTCATTACGATACTGAAATAGAGTAACTAGAACTAGAAATAGGCTACAATTGGCCTAGAAGATTAGACAACTTTCGAAAATTCTATTTATTCAAATTCAATCAAGAAGCCTGTCCACCCTATTATTGCTAGAATCATAGGACATTATAAAATCTTAGTTGAAAAGAGCTGAATTATAATACTGAAGGCAAACATTACAATTAAACAGCAATATTAGCTATACACCATTCACTTTAATAAAATCACATAAATAAATAAATCTTTATTGGTCCTGTGAGACGAAATATGTATAGGACAGGTCAAAAATGGGATAAAAAGTCAACATCTCAATAATACAAAAGACATGACAATATTTACATGAGACAATTATAAAATAATTCGTAAAAATGTATATGAATATATATTCACATATATAAACAAAAAAGCGATATATTCATATATATAGATTTCTGTCGCTCAAATACTCCTCATAGGAGGTCATGGTATCGTTTTCAGGAGTTGGTGCACCTGATGAAAAGTCAGTGCGCACACAGAAAATATCGTTAATGACAGAATGACGTTGCCAGTTTGTTACTTTGGTTACATATTGTCCGAAATCGAAATATTGCAAATAACTAGAAAAGGAATCCTTTCTATCAATTCATATAAACGTTAATTATTTCCTACGTCCATCACATCTTTTCCAATTCATTCATTTTCCGAATAAATTCACATTATGAGAAATACGTAATTCCTAAGAATGTAGAAAGGGCAACATAGTGTTGACTTGGAACATAAAAATATTTCGACAAGCGTCATAACCTCGTTAGATACGAAGTGTGTCAAATTTCTAAGGCCAGAAGTGTGTTTTTATATTTGTGAATGGAGTATACTTCTACTATTTCTAGAACTATAGCATATCATAAAAATTGGCTTGAGAAACATACCTTTCAGTTCGTCAAGAAGTGGCTGTAGATCCAAGTCAAAGTGTTTTTTCGTGAAGTCTGGATCGAGACCTGATTTGTGTAGGACTAGTTGCGAGACGCATTCTTCGATGATTTTGAAATAGGCAGGCCTGCAAACAGAAAAAATGTTTTCATATCTTATCAAGTGTTCGGCGCCATCTATCGATTGAAATGTTCATCGAAGAAAACATCAAAGGCAGACTGACAGTTGGAATTACCCTAAACTTTCTGATCTTTTGATACATTTATACTAAAATATAAAGTTATTTGACAAGTGAGGAAAAGTTTGTGATGTCAATAGTATGGCCTTTAATATAATAGATGGAGACCTAGAGAGTTAAAAAGATAAGAAATGCTGATAGGAAATAGTTTTAACAAAGGAATCAAGTCGACGAATGAAAATTTTCTTTCAAGGTATCAGAATTGCCTCAATATATTATTTTAACTCTTGATTTACCGACAGTTGCTGACTTTACACGGCTAAGGGCCGTTTTAACCAAACTCACTAAGTGTTAATCTTCCCTTAAAATGAACCCTTAACTTGAATTATGTTGCACAAGCAGTATAAGTAACATTTTGATGGCTAAAACTAACCTCTAATTTAAGTGCTCCTGTAATGATCATGTAGACATTTGAGGATCGGATTATAACTTAAAATAATTTGTCGAACTCTTAAACTGACTGCAGAACATTTGTTGTTTTCTATTGAATTCGTCTAATAAGAAATCATTTTGATGATGGATTCATTACAATTGGAAACTGACGCGTTACACGACGATTTGGAAGCAGTTGAAATGAGCTATCTTTTTTCCAAAGGTTCCGTTTGAAAAAACCGACTGTCTTGCATTTATTTGCATTAATAAAGAATCGACTAGAATATCCTTTGTCCTCGGTGATTTCTTCAATGAATAATAAATTTTCTCTAGGTAGAGAGTTTTTTCAAATCAGGTTCTACCAACAAAGCGATGATTTTTCGCAACTTCAGATGTTCGAAGATAGATGCAGATCATTAATGAAGGGAAATCATCTCCCATATATGAACCAAAAAAATTGGAATTTCAACAAGCCAATCTAACGTTGACTGATGCATGAAATCGTCAAAATGACAGTAAAGTTAGGTTAAGGAAATGACAACTGCCATCCGTAGCCGGCCAGCCAATGGAATGGCTTTATTTAACTAGGGTGAAGTTTCACAACATGAAAACTGAAATATCACTAGATTGAAATATTTAAGGCTCCCTTGTGTGAGATTCTGTGGCAGTCGTGCAACTGTCAATAAATTTAAGCGACCCTTAGTTAAGTAATCATTTCAAGAGAAATTGGTGCAAATGGGACTAAACCCTTCTTTCTCACCTAATATGCACGTCATCCTTGACGAACAACAGATGCTGCAAGATGCTAAGGAAGTACGGTTCGGCTGGTGTTTCAAGAGTGGTGTTTTTGAGCACCTCGAAGCAGTCTTGTATGTCGTCCATGTCCAGTCTGTTTTTGTCGAAACGCTCGTGTAGCTCGTCTGCATCCGCTTCCTTCTCTGCCTCGAATATATCGAATTGCGTCTTCACCAACGGATTGGTCTCGTTTTTCAGGTCCGCTAAAAAGAAAAGAACACTCAGTACAAGCAGGGACATCTACCGGGTCATTATTAAGCCACTCGACAACTTGATAATGTAGATTTTAAGGGGATTTTATTGCACTAGGACCCAAGGTCTATTGTGGCCCCATAAGGAAGATACTCACATACCTATAAGAAGGAGTTTTTGGAGAAGGAGTTTCTGATCATGATCAACATATCAGCTGCATGTGATAGAGTATGAAAGGATGGATTAATTTATAAACTCTATAATCATTCAAAATGTGGAAAAATGGTTAGACTATTGGAAACTAGGTTATCCGACAGAAGGTTCCGAGTTTTTGTCGATAATAATAGTAGTAATTTCGAAACTTTCAATAATGGTCTTCCACAAGGTTCAGTTTTAGCACCTATTCTATTCAATTTATCTTTGTGTGACATTCCAACTACTTCTTCGGAAAAATTTATTTATGCCGATGATGTTGCTCTGGCTTTTCATCATTCTAATTTTCAAACAATAGAAAGTACCCTTTGGAAATAATGAAAAATTATTTTTTGAAGTGGCGTTAGTGCCTGAATGAAAATAAAACCGAGGTTTCGTGCTTCATTTGAATAATCACCAGAAATATATAAAATTGAGTGTAACTTTCGGTTTTTCTCCCATGAAACATAATTTCAATCCTAGATACCTGGGAATCAAACTTGATTCCTCCCTAAATATAGCCCATTTAGATGATCTGCGTTTGAAGCTCAAAACTCGAAACAATATTCTTCAGAAACTAGCTGGTTCCACATGGGGCGCTGATGCAACAATACTTCGTACGGCAGCGCTTGCTCTGGTTTTTTCTGCTACTGAATATTGATGACCCATTTGGTTGAACAGTGTTCATGTAAAAAAAAAAATTTATGCCCAACTAAATTTTTCTAGGAGGATTATTACTGGTACTATCATTTCTACACATTATACTCCTTGGTTATCAGACCTCTCAAATATTGTCCCTCCTCATATTAGCATTGAATTTCTGGAACAAATTCAATTCCTTTCCAAATTTATTTCCCATACTCACCAATATTGCAGATAATAAGGTCCCCAGATTGAAGTCGCGTGAACTGTTTTGGTCAAATTTTCTGATCCATATGAATAGAAGCGACAAAGAAATTTGGCAATCTGAATGGAATGTATCCAATTTTTTCAATAAAGATCATATTTCTGATCCTTCCATCAGAGTTCCTGGTTTTGACCATCCCAGGAGAATATGGTCTGTTCTAAATCGCATCAGAACAGGCCATGGACGATGCAAGAGCATGCTCTTCCGAAGGAATTCGGTTGAGAGTCCTAGTTGTGAGTGTGGGGAGAATAAGGAGGCTATAGATCATCTTATAAATAGTTGTCCCATTTATAAATTCCAAGATGGTTTCGAGGTTATAAATAAATTAACAAATGCATTTCTAAAATGGGCGATTAATTTCAAAATTATTTGATTTATTCTAAATAATTGGTTTCTTTTCTGCTTTTGTCTTTTTTCATTTCAGATTAAGAATTGCGAGTCGTTTTGTGAAGAATCTGTTTTATCTGAGCTCATCGACGGATAACATGAAGATGATCACACTGATGTCTTTCAAGATTTTCCTGATATTTAACATTTTAAGTATTTTTTTTTTCGACGGCGGGGTAAGGGTTTTTTCAGCTGATTTTCCTGTGTTGCACCAACCTCAGCTAGGTACCTTTTTGTTTCAATATGTATTCTTTGCAGATATCGAAAAAGGGTGAGGTAGATCATGAGACTCGAGATTTCGAAAATTAAACAGGGACTGGAGATACTTCAACACCAAAATTTTTGTAGTACGTAAAAAAATTTTTGAACTCACCTAAATAGTCATACAGTCCATTCCTAACGATTTCGTTCCTCAGGTGCATACGGAACTCGAAGTCGTCTGTTTGTGACAACATCGCATTTATAAATTGAAAGCACATACTCTGAAAATAAAAGAATTCAAACGTGTTAATTTATTCGCCTAATCGACAAAATTAAATCGTTAAATGTGTCTGAAAACACCCAAAAATCGCTTGAATAGAAACCCGACTAACTTGTTACAACTTGTGCCCATTAAAGAGCTACACAGCTCAATACCACGAAGAGCTACGCGAAAAAAGAAGAGTTTAAGTGAATTTTATTAAAATACGACATCTTAGTCGCATAAAAAGGTCCAACCAATGCTACCTTATACTCGCTGCTTACTGACTGAGTCTTTATTTTCTCAGCAACATCATTCAGCCATGCAAGGATGTCACCGCAGGGGCTCGACGATGTTTTATACACTACCATCTCCTTCTCACCATGTTCCTTGGTGATCTCTCTATCCTCAACATCGGCTTCTTTCTGATTGTGTTCAAGATCGTCCTTCAGGACGGTCAACAGACCACAGTCCATCTGAAGAATCTCCAGGGCCTTTACGGCTACCTTTTCCACTTGCACCTGCAGTAGTTAAGCAGTGTTATACATTTTTTATGAAGGAGACTCCTTCTCTACGTCTACACCCAAAAGGGCAGATTTTGGACTTGGGAACTACATGGTGAGGGAGAGGAGTTCTAGAATTCAACTACAGGAACTATACTGTGTTCTTAACTGGACAAAATAGCTTTGAAAACACATTTTTCGTTGGGTTGGAGATACCCGCATCCAGTTCTTGCTGGGATTGTCTCTTTAGGTCTTATATTCTCTTCTGACATAGATCCGGGGTTAAAAAATGATTTACCAATGCATGCTTCAATGCAGCACCACTGTCAATGGGTGACCAAGGTCATGTAAGTCATTCTACACTCGATAAAAGCTCCCAAGTTTGAGACAAAAGAAATAAACCAAGGGAAAACTTTTAAAGTACGCTGTGAAGAGCTGAACGAAAAAAGACGAGCCAGACGAAGGCTACATGTTTGAAAATTATACAGAGTGTACCAAGTTCGACGTCCTATAAGGCGTTTCTGGAGAACTTGACCTATTTGAAATCTGAAAATTGGGATTATGTTATTGTTTGAGTTTATCTATCGAGCTAAAATGTTCTTGGAGCCTGACCACTTTCAGTTATACTGTTTTTTTGTCTTCGAATTTGATAGAGTATGCAATTCTGAATACATTCGTACTCAAATCGTTGCATTCGTCAAAATACTTTTATCGAGAAAAAACTGAAGAAAAAAGGGAGATAAGAGTTCGGTATCATGTTTGTTGATCCTATTCTAAATATTTCAAGCACAAACCGTTTTCACATTTTTGAAGTCAAAAATTGTGGATAAATTGTACATTTCTAGACTTTTAGAAAATTCCTCACAGGGAATTCCAAATATTGGGTCAAAAATTAGGATCAAGATTGGCTCATAACTTTCTTTTTTTAAATTAGAACCCTATTTTTTTATGATTGCGTTAGATTCTGCGAAGAAGGATGATGAGAATGTCCTAACACAGTGTTTTCCAAACTGTGGGGCGCGCCCCCCTAGGGGGCGCGAGACTGTTGCAGGGGGGGCACGCAGCTGATTCCAAAATATCATTTTCGAATACAAAACAAAAATGTCCAATAGGTGTCAAAAAAATTAATCAGAAAAACGGTTATAGAAAAATTAAGGGAGGCACAACAATTTTTTTTTCCAAAGAAGGGGGGCGCAGGTACGAAAAGTTTGGAAAGCACTGTCCTAACATGTTGATGTTCCTAAAATTAATAATTCTTGATTTCTTCAGGATTTCCTGATTTTATGTCGTACGTATCGTCAAATTCATGAAATCTGTGTGTTATTAGTGAGTTATTGGAATAATTTATCTTCTATGACCAAGGTCATTGTTGATAGGAACAGATTCTATGAATTTGACGCTAGGTACGAAACGAAATCAGGAAATCCTGAATAACTCAACATGTTGGAACATTATCATAATTTTTCTTCGCACAATCCACCGCAATCATAAAAAAAGGGTTTCAATTTGAAAAACCAAAGTTATGGGATAATCTTGATCCCAATTTTTGACCCAACATTTGGAAAACCCTCTGACAAGTTTTCCAAGATTCTAAAAATGTACAATATTTCCACAGTGTTCGACTTCAAAAATGCGAAAACTGTTTGTGCTCAAGATTTTCAGAATAGGAATAACAAACATAATACCGAATACTCTTATCTCTCTTATTTCTTCAGTTTTTTCTCGATATTTTGGAAAGTATTTTGACGAATGCAACGATTTGAGTACGAATCATTCAGAATTACATACTCTATCAAATTCGAAAACGAAAAAACTGAAAAAAATTTTAGCTCAGTAGATTAAGTCAAACAATATCATAATCCTAATTTTCAGTTCCAGTTTTTCAGAAACGCCTAATAGGCCGTCGAACTTGGTACACCCTGTATATCTTTGATATATTCGGAGCATTATTTCACCCAGAAACAAACAATAACACGATATCACACCACGTATCACATTAAGTGAATAAATATGATTTTTTATAGTTCTAAGAAAGGATTTCGAAAATGAACAAAAAGACAAAGTGAATTGGAAAGCTTCAGAAATAAATAAACAAGGCAAAATACTGAGTGACAATTTGAAAATGAAGGTACCATCCTGAAATATTAAATATTCAATGTGGAATAGTTTCAAACTGACACATAAGAATGTTTGCAACAATAAACGAATAAAATAAAGAAGACTTCGAGATGAGAGGACAAAAATTGAAATCACAGGAGATGCAAATTATTGTGGTCGGAGATTGAGAATTAAAAAAAACATAACCTCAAGTATCGTTCAAAATCTGAACTGCGAGGCATAAAATGAACACGAAACAAACGCCACAAATCAAAACACAGAATTAAATAGGTAGAAAGAAAATGAACCGTATTGGATTCAACGAGTTAAAAGAGAATAAGACGAAAATCGAAGAACACAGCTATTTCATGATAAAGTTACTGCAACAATCACAATTAACAGGTAAACAACTACAGGTGAAAATGGAATGTTAAGACATAGTTTCATCTACTTACCACATGTTTCATAAGGACAGCCTTATGTTTCTTCAGAAAACGTTTTATCTTCATAATGAATCGAAGTTGAAAAAAACAATAACAAATAAATCGACCGATTATTAACTTAACACATAATTTATTTCAATAATTCACATAAAAATATCGTCCAAAATATATTCAAGTTAATACAGTAACTATTCACAATTTCATCGAACAGAGTTTTTTTCGATTTCGAACGCAAAACAACAACATAAATAAAAAGGGCACCTATTTTGAACAATGAACCTACGCGGTTGACGTTGCTCAACTTTTTGTACCTGACTTTAGGAAGAAATGTAGGTACTTGGAATTTTGAGAAAAAAGTATAAACGAAAACCCCCACCCAACTTAAACCCCTCCCTCTGTTCATCATTTGTGCGTAAACAGTCATTCATAACATATTAAAATTCGATAAGACCAGAGGCGTTCGCTTCGCAAGGATTAGGAATATGGTTTAGGCGATCTTAACGACAATAATTACTGTATCAACAAGCACTTTTCGAAGTGCTGAAGTTAAGGATCCGAATGTGAAAAATACCCGTTTCCGAATATTTTCTTACCACTGAAAACTTTCGTGAGATCAAGAACCCTCTTTTGACACCTTTTTCAACAAAATCGTGCAGTAAATGTGAAAAATAAACTGCTCCACACGAGTTAGGGATATTGACTTAAATTGCAGAAAAATATAGTTTGAATGAGATTTTGTGATGAAATTTATTCATATTATTATGATTTCAAGGTGTAGGAAATAAAATTAATTTTAGCCTGTAGGTCTGTAGCGTATACAGGGTGGTTAAGGAAAATCGAGTAAATCAACGAAATTTTATTCCCAGGGAATTGAAGCATTTTAAGACTATCAATACAATGTATGGTCTCCACGGGCATCAATATCAGCTTGACATCTTCTTTGCATACTACACACGAGGTTGTTGAACATTTCTTGAGGCATTTGGTTCCATAAACGGGGCAGAAGCTCTCTCAGATCATTCAAGGATTCTGGGGGAGGTTGATGATTATCTAATCCTCTCTGGAGCATATCCCATCCATGTTCTATTCAATTCAAATCTGGTGAGTGCGGAGGTATCGGTAAATGTGGAATACCAAGCTCCTTGCGCGCATTCTCAACTATCGCTGCACGGTGCGATCTAGCGTTATCGTCTAGAAATTGAAAAGGTTCACCTATAGCAGCGTGAAAAGTTGGCAAAACATTGTCAATGGCATGCTCCCTATAGTGTAAGGCGGTCATATTCCCAGGTCAAATGTGTAGACCTGTGCGCCCGTTGAAACATATCCCGGCCCATACCATAACACTACCCCCTCGGAATGTATGTACTTCTTGGACATGGCGACGATTACGGGGTATGCCTGGGATTGTCCACACCCTTTTTCTTCCAGAATCTGGAAATCGTCCATATCTGGATGTATCAGTGAAAAGGACATTACGCCATTGATCGTTCCTATTGATATGTTGCCTTGCCCATTCCAGTCTTCGACGCATATGGTCACGTGTTGATGGAACAACTCTTAATAGACGTCTAGAACCTAGATACACCTCTCTTAAACGTCGTCTGATGGTTTCGATGGAAACATGAACCCCATCTGCATTTTGAAGAGTAATCCGTAGCATTCTACACGTAGATATAGGCTTTCTTCTCGCCGAAACGGTCGCCCACCAAGCGTTGGTCTTTCCAACACGGAACCTGTCTCCCTGAACCTATTCCAAAGTCGAGATATCACACTTTGGCTGACTTGGAGCCTTTCCGCTACAACAACCTGAGTTAGGCCACCCTGTAGCATTCCGATAGCCCTAATAGCCTCAGCGTTTGTTAATTAAGGTCTTGGCATTTTCAGAAAACTCGTTTCGAATCGAAGCCGTTGATAAACTGACTCTATTTCAAAATAAGAACATTCATGAAGCATATGCAAAGAACCAAACTTCAGAAAGAAGGCGACCAGATTGACGAAATGTCTCATACTGATTTTTATTGGATCGACTCAAGTTGTTTGAGTTTTAAATGATTTTACAGCGATTTTTTCGAAGATTACATACTTTTCAAAACGATTGAAACGATATCCCTAACTCTTGTGGAGCAGTATATTCTGTTGTAAGGCAATATACTCATAGTTATAGGTTTTCATTTAATTCATGTAAAATATCCTTTTTTTTTTATTTCAAATTAACGCGTCTCGACATCTTAACTATTGATACGATGTGCAGTATACATTAACCTGTCATGTACAAAAACACGAAGGAGTTAAAAATTCAAAAAAATTAAGCATACAAGTGTCTAAAATCAAAACGAAAAAAATAGTAATATGCAACCGTAAAATTGTAACTCTTTGAGGAATTTAGGTGATACCTTAATTTGATTCTTTGAGGATTTCTGTTAGAATGTTCGATTAGTTATTGCCACTATTGTTTAAAAGTTTGATTGATATCCTTTGCATTAATGAAAGTTCGATTTAACAGAAAACTTTGAAAATTTGCTTCAATAAAATTCTCCGCTTAACAAAATCATTCGACATGCTTCGGGAAATGTTTCCAATCTCTATGGAATAAGAAATATGCGGGGTGGCTCGTCCGAGAATGAACATCATCGACCCACCCCGTAATACTACAGATTCTGTACCTACCTACCACTGTTGACTTTTATGGCTGCCCCTGTATCATTCTACGTTTATGCAATAATAAAGATTCGTTTTGAATCTTTTCGGACTATAACATACGAATTGCAGAAGAAAACTTTCTGTTCGTGAACTTATCGGAATTTTGGGCATCTTCAGACACTATAAAAAATTTCATCATGGACTCACCTGCAAGTCGGCGTTGTTTGATTTCGTGATACCGTTCACAATGGGTGCAAACCTCTCGATTTTTTTATCTTCAGCTACCTTCGTCACCGCGCTTAGGGTTTTTTCCAGACCTGTGTTCATTCCATCAGTACCTGGCACCAGACATAAAGGTGCCAAAATCTACCAGAGAAGAAATGAATGAATGAGTAAGAGATCGATCCTAATCGTTGAAGAATCAACACCTCATTCCAACGATAGGCCGATAGTTCGGCCTGTAGTCGGAACTATAGGCTCCATGTCAGCCTGTAGTCGGAACTACAGGCTCCACTTCAGCCTGTATTTGGTACCATAAGCTCTAGTATAACATATGCCTGTAGCTGGGACTACAGGCTGATACACTGCGCATAAAAATTAACGCACATTCTGAAAATCTCAATTTTAATGAAAGTTAACTCTACATTGACTTTATAACTTATTTTTTATGTTCTCTCGGGAAGGTTTTGAACGAAACAAGACACATTAAATGGAAAAAAATTCAGGATTTCACCGAATCTTATGTGAAAGAAGAGAAATGAACAATTCTCAAAATACTGAAATGCTGATAAGTGATTTAATACTTCGTATTTCCACCCCTTGCGTTAATTTCAGCTCGGCAACGACGGTTCATACTCAAAATGAGTGATCTTAAAATATTCTGATCTAATCCTTCCCAGATTTCTCCGAGTTGGATTCCTAAGTCATTTAGAGTAGCTGGATGATTTTCTGAACTTCTCAGCCTTCTATTGAGGTTGTCCCAAACCTGCTCAATCGGATTGAAATCTGGACGTCTTCCATTCGAGAGACTTAAACCTCTTCAAGGTACTCCTGAACGATGCGCGCACGATGGGGTCTGGCATTATCGTCCATAAAAATGAAATTTTCACCAATGTATGGGGCAAATGGCACTACATGCTCTTCAAGAATGTTCCTTATATACTTAACAGCATTCATAGCTATGTAGCTATGAATGGTGGTCGTTTATAATGGTATAAACGACCACCAGGTCTGTGCAAGCAGTCAAAGATATTCCACCCCATACCATAATCGATCCTCCCCCGAAACCAGTAGTATTCAGGAAATTGCACTGAGCATATCTTTCATGTGGACGTCTGTATACAAGGGAACGTCGATCACAATGGTAGAGGCAGAATCAAGACTCATCTGTGAAGAGAACTCTTTCCCAATCGGCCTCTTCCCAATGGATATGCTCTCTCGCAAAATCCAAACGCGCCCTTCGATGGGCTGGGGTAAGAGCTGGGCCTCTTGGGCGACACGAGGCCTTGAATCATATTCTCTGAGGCGATTTCTTATTGTCTATTGCCCAAGCAGATTTTGAAGGAGGCGAGCGGTTGCAAAACGTTGTCTCAACGAAGAATCTTTCAAGTAACGTTCTTGAATGGCAGTTGTTACCCGTCGTCTACCCTGTCCTGGTCTTCGGACATTCATACCTGTCTCCCTGAATCGCATAGCAATCCAGTGTAGAAAATCAAACGAAAGAAAAACTGTTGATCACTAGAATTGATCGAGAACAACTGATTTCAGACTGGAGCCAATACATTCAAAATCTGATAATATCACCTTTTTTATTCCTGCTGGGAAAAAACATCTGTATTGAAGAAAAACGTTAAAAGTGGATAACATATGCATGCATAATTCTGATAAAAATAATTATCATTGAGAACACCTTCAGTTGTAGAATAAAATTGAGATTTCCATAATGTGCGTTAATTTTTTTGCGCAGTGTAGTTCGGCCAATAGTTCGATTGACCGAGCAATCAAAGAAGATTCGGTCGAATACCAGTTACCTACCCTAAGAGCCTGAATCATAACCTGAGGCTTCTCATGATTGAGACACCTCGCGACTATGTTGTGCCCTTTGGTGTTGTTCAGGAATGATTTCAGTCCGATGGTGTTGTTCATGTATTTTTCCGTGCATCTGAGGCATTCCCATTGCAGTTTCGTGTCATTGCTGAAAAAAAAGAAACGGAACGGTGGAAATAACATCGACTTTTCGGTATGGAAACTTGCAGAATATTAGTTTTTTTCCTGAATAGTATTTTCATGGTTTTACATAAAAAAATAAGAATACAACTAGGATGTTTCTAGTGGGATTACCTAAAAAAAGAGAAAGCAGATGTATGAATAATAAACTTCTCCACATGAGCAAGGGATATTTACAAATTGCAAAAAAATACAGTTTAATTGAGATTTTGTGATGAAAATTCATATTAATATAATTTCAAGTTGCAGAAAATAAAATTAATTTCAGCCTGTAGGTGCTTAGAAAAAATCGAGTAAAATAACGAAATTTTATTTCCGGAGAATTCAAGTATTTTAAGACCTCAATACAAAGTATTGCCTCTACGGGCATCAATAACAGCTTGACATCTTCTTTGCATATTACACAAGAGGCTGTTGAACATTTCTTGAGGAATTTGGTTCCATAAACGGGGCAGAAGCTCTCTCAGATCATTTAAGGATTCTGGAGTAGGTTGATGATTATCTAATCTTCTTGCATGTTCTATGCAATTCAAATCGGGTGAGTGTGCTGCACGGTGCGGTCTAGCGTTATCGAGTAGAAATCGAAAAGTTTCACCAATAGCAGCGTGAAAATTTGGCAAAACATTGTCAATGACATACTCCCTATAGTGTAAGGCTACATATTCCCAGGACAAATGTGTAGATCTGTGCGCCCGTTGAAACATATCCCGGCCCATACCATAACACTACCACCTCGGCATAGATGGACTTCTTGGACGTAGCGACGATTACGGAGTATGCGTGGGATTGTCCATACCCTTATTATTCGAGAATCTGAAAATCGTACATATCTGGATTCATCAGAGAAAAGTACACTACCCAATTGATCGTTCCAGTTGATATGTTGCATTGCCCATTCCAGTTTTTGACGCTTATGGTCACGTGTTAATGGAACTCCTCTTAATGGACGTCTAGAACCTAGATTCATCTCTCTCAAATGTAGTCTGATGGTTTCGATGGAAACTTAGACCCCATCTGCATTTTGAAGAGTATTCCGTAGCTATCTACAGGTTGATGTAGGTCTTCTTCTCGCCGAAACGGTGATGAAACGATCCTGAGAAGGTGTTGTTTTTCGTCGCCCACCAAGCCCTGGTCTTCCCAACACAAAACCTGTCTCCCTGAACCTATTCCATAGTCGAGATATCACACCTTGGCTGACTTGGAGCCTTTCCACTACAACAACCTGAGTAACGCCTCCTGTAGCATTCCAATAGCCGTATTAGCCCCAGCGTTTGTAAATTTACGTCTTGGCATTTTCAGAAAACTCGTTTCAAATCGAAGCCGTTGATAAACTGACTCCATTTCAAAATAAGAACATTCATGTAGAGTATGCAAAGAACCAAACTTCAGAAAAATGTCGACCAGATTGACGAAATGTCTCATACTGATTTTTATTAGATCGATTGAAGTTGTTATTGAGTTTTAAATGATTTGACAGCGATTTTTTCGAAGATTCATACTTCTCAAAACGATTGAATACGATATCCCCAACTCTTGTGGCGCAGTAAAAATATTCTTGAATAGATCCACGGCGCCTTTAAACCTAAAACGGCCGTTGGAAATTTTAAAAATTCCCTCAAAACATGCCCCAGGTATAATACAACGGTTATAGTATGCAATTTGTACTGGGGAAGTTTAGTTGACGGTCGCAAAGCGTTAAATCGTCGGGTTTCGTTATTTACCGTCCGAGACGGATAATATTAGTGTCATTCGAACTGTCATATCCCAAAGGTTGTTTCGAAAAAGAATGGATATACAACTTGTAAACTTCAAGAGGCTTAAGAGTTTGGCACGTACCTCAAACGTACCAGACGTCTACAGAAGGTACTAGAATTCTGGGAAAGACTTGAGTGAATAATAGAGGCAGCAATATGAGCATATTACCATACAATAAGAGTGCGAAAATCCGTAAGAAAACCGTTATCTATACTTTTATTATAGGAAAAAAATTTGTATTTTTGACACGAATTGAATCAAAAACCGCTAGACTGATTTCAGAAATTCTTTCACCCTTAGACTATTTTACACTGATAGAGAAATAGAAGAATCAACGAAAAACAAAAATTTTTGAGCAATTTTCAACAAGAGAAATGGTCGTACAAGAAATTACTTGAAAGGAAATTGTAGCTCCCGGTTTCTTGTGTTTGAATTAGAAAATTTCGTATCGTCAGTAGTTTTTGAGAAGTATTAGAAAAACCAGCAACGAAAAAATTTTCAAGTTTCGTGTTTTGGTCCAAGGGCGTAGAATTTTTTTGCATAACCCCTATACTGAAAGGATACTTCGTTCATTTATCGGACATTTCGAAAATAAGAAGGGAAAGCCTAAAATATGAAACGAAACCTCGAAATAATGAAAAATACATTCAAAATAAACCTCTAAAAATAAAATGTAAAGCAACAAAAAAATAAAAGAATGAAATCTGGAGATTAAAAAAGTCATATGAATGAAAATGTTGATACAATAAGGGCCGTTTGCACCAAATCTACTTAGTGTTAAGTTTCCCTTAAAATAGAACTTGTAACAAACCATTCCTCACGCCGGCCCTGGAGACTCTTATGGATATTGATACTTGAAACATCTAAGTGCGGGGCAGAAAGAAACCAAATGCCCCAATTTCTTCAGTGGAAAAAAGTCATCCCGAGTGTCAACCCGCCTACGCGTTACTTTTATTTATTCGTAATTCTAAACATTTTCATTTTACGTGTGACCTGAATCTCAGGAAATAAACGAATCTTACAGTTAACGTGTTTTAGAGTTATTTCTGAGAACCTAAATTTTCTATAAGAAAAAAAAACCCTCTTATAGTGGCGCTCCAACTAGTGGCCAGAAAACTCTAATATTTGCGTGTTTTATGGGATTTTAACGTTTATTCGAGTGTTGACACAACTGCAAAATTGTTTCTTTCGCTCCCGGTTAGTGACCGATTTTAGGACGTGAAATAATTTGTGAACTTTCGGAAACTGAAACTTTTAACGTGCTTGTCTGTGCTTTTGATGACTCGTTAATTGTGGAATTATTCCTTCCACTCAAACGCTTGATTTGGACATTGTTGTGTGTGATTCTCCAAAAGGAACAAAAAGAGGAAGTATAGCAAAGCTTATCATTGTTGCTCCAAACTGTAAGTACAACTTATCCTTTTACGTACCAGAATTAGTGGAAATCAAAGACAATCACGGAAGGACAAGGCGGCCACCGATACTTTCTACGTTCGAGTGAACAACTTCAAGTGGTAGAACCAGAAAGTAACCAAATGTCTAACGTGGTTTTAACAAATGAACAATTCGCAGAGCTTATGGCTCGCATATCAGTGACAGGTAGCAGTACACAGGGTGTTGCTGCTGCTGGGAACTTTTCGAAGTGTTCGTCGCGTTTCAACGGCTCCAAAGATTCGGACGTGAATGCTTTCATTGACGCGATTAGCATATACAAGGATTGTGTTCAGATATCTGACTCGAATGCTCTCAAAGGACTTCCTATGTTATTCGACGATTTCGCCGCGAAGTGGTATCAAGGCGTAAAGACTACAGTGCACACATGGGATGAGGCAGTAGCTCTCTTGAGAACCACATTCGGACCACAAAAACCTCCTTATAGAGTTTATCGCGAACTATTTGAAAACGAGCAAGATTCCAATACTCCTACTGATATCTTCATTTGTAGAATGCGTTCAATTTTAGCACAACTTCCGACGGGTACTTTGAATGAAACAGTGCAATTAGACATGGTTTACGGACTACTCAATCGCAGAATCAGAAAGAAACTTCCACGTGACAAAGTAAAAACTTTCAATGAACTTTTGAGGAATTCTAGATTAATTGAAGAAACTTTCGAACACGAAATGGTGTCAAAAGACACTAAAGACGCTCAAAAACGTGCTCGCTGTCAATATTGCAAGAATGTGGGACATACCAAGGATGAATGCAGGAAACTCTTGAATAGGAATTCGAGAAGCAATGAAAGGCCCAAGTCAACTCCACAGGCGCAGGAATATACACGGGATTCAATTGGTTCTCGATTGAAATCGTCTAATTCAACGTCGTCAGCTAACACGGCCAAACCTGGTGGTTCTTCATTGTCGTGCTATGGATGCGGAAAACCAGGATACATACGTTCCAATTGTCCAACTTGTAGCGGCACGGAAACGGCCTCAATAGATTTTTTCAGTTTAGATACGCTTATCGCTCCTCGTTCAAGACCAATCATTCATGTCAATATTTTAGGACATCAAGGCCAAGGTTTGATAGACACCGCAGCGAAGCAGAGCGTTGCCAGTAAATCATTATATAATATTTTGAAACTTGAGGGTCAAACATTCCTAAAGGAGCATATTATGGTAAATTTTGCCGATGGTCAAGGTAGAATGGAAGATGTTCTTGTGACAAACGTCAATGTCAAGATAAGGAACAAAACAGTACCTACTAAATTCATAATTTTCCCGGACGCTCCCAATAGAACACTTTTTGGAATAGATTTCATACATGATGCTAAACTCATCTTGGATGTTCATAATAGAGAATGGTTCTTCTCCGATGAACAATCATATCGATATGAATTATCATTTGAAAGCGCAACCAGCGTTCCCGAAATCGCTTCGTGTTCAACTCCCGGAATAGAAAATTGTGATAATTTGAGAACAGATGAAGGAACTATGCTCACAGATGATCAACGTTATCGACTCAACGTGTTCTCGAATGAGTACGAGAATATATTCAGTCTGGGGGGAGAACCAACTCCCTCAGAGCATCACATTAACAAAGGTGATCATCCTCCAATTGTATTGCCTCCATATCGAATGTCGCCAGCTGAGAAGTCGATGCTGAAGGCTCAAGATCGACAGAAGCTTTGCGCTGATACAAGAAGAAGTGATGTGGACCCTTTCAATGTTGGTGATTTAGTATGGGTTCATACACATGCCTTGAGCAACGCTGCGAAAGGGCTAACTGCCAAATTCAATCCAAAACGGGATGGACCGTACAAGATACTGAGACAGGTATCTCCCGTTAGCTATGAGGTTGCAAACCCCGAAGATCCCAAGGTACCCCTAGGAGTTTACCATATCTCATCCCTAAGCCCTGCCCGAGCCAGCGAAGAGCAGAAACCGGCCATTGGGTTAAGAAGAAGAGGACGACCATCGAAGAAGAAAGCGTCAAGGTAACTGGTCCCTCCTCGAGGCGAGTTCGAGACCAGGGGGGGAGACTGTAACAAACCATTCCTCACGCCGGCCCTGGAGACTCTTATGGATATTGATACTTGAAACATCTAAGTGCGGGGCAGAAAGAAACCAAATGCCCCAATTTCTTCAGTGGAAAAAAGTCATCCCGAGTGTCAACCCGCCTACGCGTTACTTTTATTTATTCGTAATTCTAAACATTTTCATTTTACGTGTGACCTGAATCTCAGGAAATAAACGAATCTTACAGTTAACGTGTTTTAGAGTTATTTCTGAGAACCTAAATTTTCTATAAGAAAAAAAACCCTCTTATAAACTTAAATTATGTTGCACCAGGTGTTTAAGTGATATTTTGATGGCTAAAACTAACATATTTAAGTGCTCCTGTAATGACCACTTAGATGTTTGAGAATGGGATAAAGGCCTAAAATAATTAGTCAAACTCATAAACTGACTGCAAAACATGTGTTGTTTTCTATTAATTTTGTCTGATAATAAATAATTTCGATGATTCATTACAATTGAAAACAGACGAGTTGAAATTGTGGAACTAGGATTTCGTAGGCGAATATATGAAATAGATCCATATTTCCATGAATAATAAATTAATTATGGGTAGAGAGTGTTTTTTCAAACCAGACTCGGCCAACCGAACGACGATTTTTCGCAACTTCAGATGTTTGAAGATCGCTACAGATCATTAATGAAGGGAAATCATCTCCCATACATGAACCAGAAAAATTGGAATTTCAACAAACCAATCTAACGTTGATTGATGCATGAAATCGTCAAAATGACAGTAAAATTAGGTTGAGGAAATGACAACTATCATCTATAGTCATCCAATGAAATGGCTTTATTGAACTAGGGTGAAGTTTCCCACATGAAAAACTGAAATATCACTGGATAGAAGTGAACTGCTCCACACGAGTTAGGGACATTGACTTAAACTGCAAAGAATGCAGTTTAATTGAGATTTTGTGATGAAAATGATTTCAAGTTGCAGGAAATAAAATTAATTTTAGTCTGAAGGTCTGCAGCGTATACAGGGTGGTTAAGAAAAATTGAGTAAAATAACGAAATTTTATTCCCAGAGAATTCAAGCATTTTGA
This sequence comes from Hippodamia convergens, assembly GCA_038502775.1. Classification (NCBI taxonomy): domain Eukaryota; kingdom Metazoa; phylum Arthropoda; class Insecta; order Coleoptera; family Coccinellidae; genus Hippodamia; species Hippodamia convergens. Next base: position 71,331,923 of record CM076609.1, on the reverse strand, counting down.
GACTATCAATACAATATATAGCCTCCACGGGCATCAATAACAGCTTGACATCTCCTTTGCATGCTACACACGAGTTGTTGAACATTTCTTGAGGATTATTACGAGGGTGGTTGTGCACACCAAGAGATTAAATTAAATTAATAAATTTGAGTACTTCGGTGTGAAATTATTTTATTTGTCAAAAACCGAGCGCTTTCGGCCTAATTAAAAGGTCATCTTCAGGGTTTTCCCGTCCAAGAAACCATCACAAACATACAGGCGAAAACGGTCATCACAGCATTCAACGGACAAGATTCACAAAAGGTTGAATTTGAGACACTCTAAAATTATCTAATAATAGCAACTATCGCTGCACGGTGCGGTCTAGCGTTATCGTGTAGAAATTGAAAAGTTTCACCAATAGCAACGTGAAAATTTGGCGAAACATTGTCAATGACATGCTCCCTATAGTGTGAGGCCGTCATATTCCCAGGACAAATGTGTAGATCTATGCGCCCGTTGAAAAATATCCCGGCCCATACTATAAAAATACCCCCTCGGAATGGATGGACTTTTTGGACATAGCGACGATTACGGGGTATGCGTGGGATTATCCATATCCTTATTCTTCGAGAATCTGAAAATCGTCCATATCTGGATTCATCAGTGAAAAGGACACTACGCCATTGATCGTTCCAATTGATATGTTGCCTTGCCCATTCCAGTCTTCGACGCTTATGGTCACGTGTTAATGGAACTCCTCTTAATGGACGTCTAGAACCTAGATTCACCTCTCTCAAACGTCGTCTGATAGTTTCGATCGAAACTTGGACCCCATCTGCATTTTGAAGAGTGTTCCGTAGCATTCTACACGTAGATGTACGCTTTCTTCTCGCCGAAACGGTGATAAAACGATCCTGAGCAGGTGTTGTTTTTCGTCGCCCACCAAGCCCTGGTCTTTCCAACACGAAACCTGCCTCCCTGAACCTATTCCAAAGTTGAGATATCACACTGTGGCTGACTTAGAGCCTTTCCGCTACAATAACCTGAGTTACGCCACTCTGTAGCATTCCGATAGCCCTATTAGCCTCAGCGTTTGTTTATTTACTTCTTGGCATTTTCAGAAAACTCGTTTCAAATCGAAGCCGTTGATAAACTGACTCCATTCCAAAATAAGAACATTCATGAAGCATATGCAAAGAACCAAACTTCAGAAAACAGGCGACTAGATTGATGAAATGTCTCATACTGGATCGATTCAAGTTGTTATTGAGTTTTAAATGATTTTACGGCGATTTTCTCGAAGATTACATACTTTTCAAAACGATTGAATACGATATCCCTAACTCTTGTGGAGCAGTAGATTTAAGGGTCCGTTACTTGAGATTCTATTGAGTGACAGTTGTGCCACTGTCAATAAATTCAAGCGACCATTAACTTTAAGAGACGCTTAGTTGAGTTATCATTTTAACCGTTTCAAGACATATTTTTAAATTTTCAAACTATTTCATTTATAGCTGGAAAAAATGAAGTGATAAGATCTTAAACGCATTAAAAATAGCCCAGAAATTTTTTCTATTTCTAGAAAAAAGAATTAGGAGGTGGTATCACCATGATACCACCAAGCCCTAAAATTACACAATGCAGATATTACTCAAACATATAAAAAAGTGGTTTCATGGTGACACCACAAAGCTTGAAAGGTTTAAGGGAAATTGGTGCAAATAGGTCTTATTCTAGGTTCATCGCAAAATGTTCATGAAACAAATTAGATTGGAATTTTTTCATCGCCTCTGAATTCCTTATTACCCAAAGCTTTAGCAGCCATCTCCAAAGCAGTTGAAAATCGAGTCAAAAAAGGAAAAAAAAAAAAAGAACTTTGAATCCTTCTTGTTTATAGACCTTGTCTACCTGAAAAATTCCAATGAAACTTTCCGTTTTTATAGATTTTCCAGTCTATATGCTACCTTGAAGTTAGAAAAGAAGACGTTTTTCAACCGTTCACACTAACAGGAGTATGATTTTCCGGATAACATTGCATTTGCGATACTCTGTAGGAAAAAATAAAACTACCCCTGCCTGGTAGGGTATTGGACAAAATAATTACCGATGGTGTCGCTGCATTCGCCGAACAGCTGTTAACCGAAACGAGTATTGTTTCGTGTTTACATTAGATTTCTTTTTGTATTTATGGGATTTTTTAGTTTAAACGAAGTTGTTTCCTTAATTGTGGATTAGATTGTAAGTGCAAGTATTGGTAATATTGTGCTTTTTGTTATATTTTATATAAAATATTGAGGTGAGCACCATTTAATTTTGAATGCTTTTCAGATCATCTGGCAAGATGTTTACTGAAGGTTCCTCTAATTATAGGAAATTTTCCAATATTTACATGCTCACAGATGCTGTGTAGAGGGTGACTAAGTGTTGCAATGCAATCATTTGATTCTATGTGGGAAAAAATTATTTCAAAACAGTGGAATTCTACAAGGACAACCCCATCATATTGAGGAAATGATGTCTTATAAAAATGATGGTGTGAAGATTGACAAGATTATTTACAGATACCAAGCAAGATTGTCTGGAATTTGCAAGCATATTTTAGCCCTGCTACTCTACAAGGTTGTACGTACTACTTTTTTTTGTGTTCCATAACAATTAAATGTACAAAACAGAAAACATCAGGATTATCCATATTCGATGAAAACTAAGAGAAGGATGAAATTAGTTTGAGACCTAATGGAACATGAAAACATGCATGATTGTAATGTAACTGAAGATCAGCATGAACAATATATTCATTTAATAGAAGCTACTTATTTTTTTTTCTGTTCAGGAAGGAAAAAAATCTATGAAAAGAAAATGGGTGATAAATTTTGAATAAAAATGGACATTCTTCAGAGAACCGTATGTATGCAGAACACGACGTGATCATCGATTATCATGTTGAAGAATTCATTACGCTAGATTTTAATTCATTTATTGCATCTCACTTGTGTCTAAGGCTGCAGTTATAATAAAATAAAATCATTCAACTTATCTATCGATTGAATGCACCTTTTCCGTTGCTGAATGAACGTCAATACTATCAAGCTATTTTCAATATTAATATTAAATTGATACATATATGTATAATATATTGTTAAAATTGCCAATTCTCGAAATTTATTTGAAATTCCACATGTAGATTTGATCACTGCTGAACATAATTTCAATTCTGCAACAATCGAGAGAATAGGCATATCTTTTTATCGCAATAAAAACGTAAAAATAAACAAATAAACCCAGCTTTCACGTACTAACTGTCAAAACGATACTCGTTTCGGGCTTAGTTCCAGCTAACGCCGGCGGTGTCGCATGGAGTTGTGTTTTGCTCTATACTCACTTCTTCAGGGCGATCTCCAACACCTTCAGTATCTTGTTCAGCCCCTCAGAACCGAAGTCGTTCACCCATCCGAGGGTGTTGTTGGTGAGCGATATCCTGAGCGACTCCACGCAGTTGAGCAACTTGCCGAGCGACTGGTACTCGGACTTCGAGTATTGGTCGAGGTAGGCGTGGTACTCCTGCGGCTTGTCGAACTTGTGATCGGGACCCTGCATGGAGCCCTTGCATTTCATCAGGAGCATCTTGCGCTTCTGCTTCAGGTCCATGCTGCGAAGGGGTTTCTTCTTGTCGTCGTTGAGGTTCATGTCGCTCTGCAACAAGCAAGAATCCATGAGAAATGTTCACGCAGGTGGTAACCTAACCTAACCCTAAAAGAACGACAGTTGATTTGACAATGACTGATGACGTGACTTTGCAATGTTCAAGGAATTTCTTTAATGTAGGACTTAAAACTTTCAGTACGCAATAGTTCATATGCTTTGAAAGAGAGAAAAACTTTGATAACAACAATAAAGGTTATCTCATTTAAAAAGCTGGAATTTCTCAATAAATATTCTTGCACTTATATCTGTTGAAATATTGTCTGGGAGGTTTTTGCATATTCCTGAAAACTTAATTTGGGTTTTCTTTCCCAGTGTCTGAAACAAGAAACAATTAGAAATTAAAATTTGAGCACTAATGTTAGGGGCCAAAACTTCACAAGAAGAAATTGTTGCCTAAGAATGAACAAAAAGAAAACACTCTGAAGCGTGACGTTTCGGAGTCATTGTTAGGCAACAATTTCTTCTTGTAAAGTTTTGGCCCCTGACAAATTAGTGCCCAAATTCTTACGCAGGGGCCTTTCTTATATTATTCAAAAAATTGTTTCTTGTTTCAGAGACTGGGAGAGAAAACCCAAATTAAGTATTCAGGAATATGAAACACTTATACAACGAATAGCACTCCATAAGTTGGGAAAAATACTGGTGTTTTATGGTTGATTTTTGATACGGATGCCATAGTTTTCAAATTCTCGTTCACAATCTTTTCAAATTTTGTTCGATATAAAAATATTCTAGGGGTTACACTGCGTCCGTCCAAATAAAAGTGATCTGGGTTGAAGATTGGTGATGATCACCAATACTAGATTCATGGAAATCATTGAAAAGAATGTCCTGACCTACATTGTTTTGAGAAATGCTTTTCCATTTTTATTTTTACGTTTTCTCGGAACATTTGCTATTTTCGTGAAAGTTTTGGAAAAATACCAAATTATTGAAGTGGCATTAACGAAATGGAATCTGTCCAATTCTATAGGGGCCAAAAAAAAGCGTCGGTTATCGAGTATTTCGAAAAACAGAGAGCAGCACCAAGGACTCTTGTGTTTTGTTAAAAGGGTACCAATCCTTTAACAACGTTGGAAAATCAATCTGATTTAATCTCATCACCATTCACCAAAGAGAACAAATCTTGAAGAGGGAAAGATGTTTGCCAACCTGCTAAAAGAGAAATTCAGACAATTGCGTCAAATTTAGTGGTTATTATGCCAAATTAGAGCATTGGCAGGTTTTGGCAGCAAGGAAGACATGCACCCTATCAATTAGAGTGATGGAGGCTGAAGCAATAAACAGTTTCAACACGATAATTGACTACAATTCCATTCATTTTAGATTTTGTAAATGTAGCAACCTATGTTGCCGACAGGGAATCCTCTATCCAAACACCGGCAGATGGCGCAACCTGCTATCCACCTGTCAAGGTGACCCAGCCAAAGACAGCATGATGCATGTAAAAAATTTTAATCTTACCAGCATCTCCTCGAATTTTGCGTCCACCTCCTTCTCGCTCATGCTGTTGATCAGCTTCTCATACTCCCGAATCGAGTCATCCGGCTCCCCAAGGTCCTGATCCGAGTTCAGACCAGGCACAGCCAAAGAAGTGGGCCTGCTCCCTGAAGTAGTGTTCTTGTTGCTGCTCCCCTTGAACCATGATTCCAGCTAGAACAAAAAAAACACAGAATATCAAGACCAGAATCTAGAACAAATGGCGAAACTAAGAACATTTTCGAAACATAGATAAATTCAGATTAGTTATCAACGAAATGAATACCATCTTCAATTCATAGGGATAGGTACTTCTAAAATATCAAGGATCCCCTATGTACTCTTAGCAACAAATACTCCATTCACTTTTATAAAATCACATAGGAGATCATGGTATCGTTTTCAGGAGTTGGTGCACCTGATAAAAAGTCAGTGCGCACACAGAACATATCGTTAATGACAAAATGACGTTGCCAGTTCGTTTTTTTGTTTACATATTGTATACATAATATGTAGAAAAAGCAACATAGTGTTGACTTGGAACATAAAAATATTTTGAAAAAGGTCATAACATCGATACAGAGTGGAATGTGTCAAATTTCCAAGGCCAGAGGTGTGATTTTATATTCGTGAATGGAGTAAAGGTTAGGTGTTTTTAAGAATAAAATTCTTTGCCTTTACGGAGGCCGCACCGAAAAATTCCTTGAAACATAGAAGAATTCAAAATGTAATCATCGAAATGAATGCAATTTTCAATTCTCCAATCATGAGGTTGGAGAAATGATAGAAGATCTATGAGCCTGTAAGATGATATTCTGAAGAATGCCATAGTAATTGGTGTCCCAGCGGCCTAAACAAGTTGCCTGGATGGAATCGGTGTCCTTGAGATTCTAACCAAGCAGCTGAGCAGGGTTTCTTAGTTCTTCAAGAACTGGCCGATGCCAGTGGCTAGGCTATTAGAGAGTTTTCGAAACACAAATACAGGCCACACTTTAAGAAAAGATTCCTCAAGGTTGGTCGTATATTTGAGCTATCGAAACGATTTATTTCGTGACAACTTTATTATGACATTTCCTTTATTTTGACAGTTGTGAGAAGCTGTTTAACCTAGAAGATTGCTAGAACTACCAAAATAAGGGATCTTTTATTTAAATACGTCTATCCTTTATTAAAGTTTAGTACAGGAGGCCCGTATTTTATTACAGGCCACCTTAAAATCTTTTGCAAATGCGCATGAGTAAATAGATTTATCGAAACGCAAATAGAGACCTAAATTAAATAAAGTTTCCCTTATTTTGACATCTACACATGCGCATTCACGGAGGATTTTGAGGCGGCCTTAAATAAAATACAGGCCTCCTTTACTTTACTAAAATAAAGAACAGCTATATTTAAATATAAGGTCCTTTTTTTTTGACAGTTCTCGCATTCTTCTGTGTTATTTGAAAATTGACATTTCAAAAGAAGGTAGTTAGCAGTGGAGAATTAAAGTGAAGGTCATTTGGTATCAATCATTGTGTGAATTTTGTTTCAATTAAATTAAATTTACTACCCAGTTTTTCAGATCTCGAAAAAAATCTCAAAAAAATCCAAACTACTTCTCACAACTGTCAAAGTAAAGGAAATGTCATAATAAATTTCGCATAATATTTCAATTTAAAACGGTACTGATAGGTCCGCAACTCCACATTCAAAACCTTGTATCGAAGGAGAGACATGCACGTGACTACGTGACAAAGCTATCTCGCGTAGATTCAATAATTTCTTGCTCAAATTCGCATTCGTTCAACCTGCGGTAACTTTTGAAGAACCCATTAGAAAACTATACTGTAAAAAGCATTTTCCATCAGGCATAAATGCCGCAGATAACAATCACATTCATTCTTGTATGAATTCATTCCAAGCCAGTCGGGAGCCCTCTTCAAATTGAACATATGAATTGAACCGAAAATGTTAAAAATGGTTATCATGGGTTATCCTCAGCAGTTGGACATATCCCGTCGCGGACTTTTTTATAGAACTTTTTGAGCATTACAAAATTGTCTCTGACCATGTTTCTCTATCTCTTATAGTTCACCAAGCGTCGGCCGTAAAAGCCTGATAAACCGGGTTAATTACCGACTTTTTCATGAAAACTCAATATTATTTCTCATTTCTTGGTGATATAGGAATGAACACTACATGAAAACCACCCAAAAGAAATTCTCTACATTATAGTGAAAGTTTCATCGAAATCGGTAATCTGGTTCCTGAGTCCATAGAGGACAAACAAACACATTGACATTCAGATTTATAATATTACTATACCCTTTCCAAGTATGATTCAGAAACCGTCAAGTGTATTTCAGATTAGTCCCTTTAATTTCAGAAAGCGTCAATTGAATTTCAGGAAACATCAAATGTATTTCGGATCAGTCAATTGAATTTCATTTGATATTTTCTGAAATTCAATTGACAAATCTGAATAACATTTGATATTTTCTGAAATACAATTGACTAATCGGAAATGCAATTGACTAATCTGAAACACAAGTGATGTTTTCTGAATGTCAATTGACGATTTCTGAATTACAATTGGAAATGGTGTAGTACTGGTATAGAACTATGGGGTCTGTGAACCTATGATTTGAAGATTTCATTCATTTCGATGATTACTATCCCGAATTTATCTATGTTTCAGAATCAAGAAGTTGAGGAAGAAGATATTGAACGAAAATATTATGTTTTCAATTTAGAATAGAGGATATAAAATAAGAATGTTTGTCAATTCAACAGTTTTAACAATTGTTTTGCGTTTTTCATTACTTCAACTTCTTGTTTTTTATTGAAAGTGGAGTATTTTGTTATTTTGGAGTAAGCAAGTTTGAATCCTAGGCGAAAGTATTATTATTATTATTATTTGAACTGGGGTCTTTTTTCAATTCAAACGACTTCACTTTGATGCTTCAGTAAAAATAAAGATTGAGAGAAGGAGCTTTCATTAACTATATGACTTTCTTATGATTTGTCATTTGTCTGAATTATTACAACCGGACTGAATTGCAGACGATAAATGGTCCACCCTCTATATGAATTCATTGAATGTAAGTCGACATAATTCTGCGAATTGTATGGTCAAAAAAAACTGTTATAAAATCTACACGTATGATTAATATTGCCTGGAAAGCATTGGTTAAATTGAGTAGGGACAGTGTAGAAACAATAAGTTTTGATCAAGTTGGGGGTTTGATAATAATATTTCAGCTTATGTTCAAATTGGGGACAAATACTTGCAGATATCATTGTGTCAGAACTAAGGGATGTTTCACAATTCAGCATAAAGATTTGTGATATACAGAGCGTTGGGATTTAATTGTTTTCTTGGTATCTCTTTTCGTTTTTGAGATATTCAGATAAAGTTTGAAGCTACAATTTCAACACTGAATATCCTTACATAGCCGTACATCTTCTGCAACAATTATCTGGATCAACAGGTCGAATAAAAGCCAATCCCTTCCCGGAGACGATTCACATCACTTCAAAAAAAAATCAAAACAAACAATCGTCGAAAACAATCGGAAAATCCTTCGAATCCTAGACAATCCCAATTTTTTCGCGCACGTGCTTCACCGTCGCCGATAACAACTGACAGGTTGTTGATTTTATTTGGACACAGCGGGAGGGAGGAGGTGGGTAGGGGGTCCCCAAGGTTGAAGATGGCGATAGAAATAGCCGAGGAGATCTGTGACTTACTCCCAACATCTTACATCATCGTCCGATCTCGAATGGGTGACGTAGGTTTACCACAAAAGTATGCGGGTTGTTGGAGTTAAAGGGGGCCACGCACGTTAGGATGAGCGAGTCGTGCGGGCGTCCGGACCTTTATCGTATCCCTTCAGTGTTTTGGGACCAGAAAAGCGTCATGTTGATTGAATAAACTGCTTCACATGAGTCAGTTATGTTGACTTAAATTGCAAAAAAAATATGGGTTGATTGAGATTTTGTGATAAAAATTCATATTAATATGATTTCGAGTTGCAGGAAATAAAATTAATTTTAGCCTGTAGGTCTGCAGCGTATCTCAGGGTGGTTAAGAAAAATCGAGTAAAATAACGAAATTTTATTCCCAGAGAATTCAAGCATTTTGAGACTATCAATGAAATGTATGGCCTCCACGGGCATCAATAACAGCTTGACATCTTCTTTGCATACAACACACGAGGTTGTTGAACATTTCTTGAGGAATTTGGTTGTTTATTAGAAAGTGCATATATGATTATAATGGGAATCCTTACTTTCAACAAGTGCTTGAATTCATTAAAATCAATAATCCCCCCTCTCTCAATATTTGTTTTTACTCAGCTTCAAAATGAAATATTCGAATTGATCCAGAAACCCCATTTCAAAAATAATAATACTCTCGTCTTGGTTTAAAACTTACCTACTCCAAAATACTTCACTTTCTTAAAAAAAATGTATGAATTAAAGTGAGAATCCTTTGAAAATGCAAAACAATAGTTAAAACTGTTAAAAAGACAAACATTCTTATTTTAAACTGCCCCATATGAGTTAAGGATATTGACTTAAATTGCAAAAAAATATATAGTTCAAATGAAATTTTGTGAAGAAAATTCATATTGATTTGATTTAAAGTTGCAGAAAATAAAATTAATTTTAGCCTATGGGTCTGCAGCGTATACAGGGTGGTTTAGAAAAATCGAGTAAAATAACGAAATTTTATTCACAGAGAATTCAAGCATTTTAAGACTATCAATACAATGTATGTCCTCCACGGGAATCAATAACAGCTTGACATCTTCTTTGCATACTACACACGAGGTTGTTGAACATTTCTTGAGGAATTTGGTACCATAAACGGGACAGAAGCTCTCTCAGATCATTTAAGGATTCTGGGGTAGGTTGATGATTATCTAATCTTCTTTGGAGCATATCCCATGCATGTTCTATGCAATTCAAATCTGGTGAGTGCGGAGGTATTGGTAAATGTGGAATACCAAGCTCCTCGCGCGCATTCTCAACTATGGCTGCACGGTGCGGTCCAGCGTTATCGTCTAGAAATTGAAAAGTTTCACCAAAAGCAGCGTGAAAATTTGTCAAAACATTGTCGATGACATGCTCCCTATAGTGTAAGGCGGTCATATTCCTAGGACAAATGTGTAGATCTGTGCACCTGTTGGAACATATCCCGGCCCATACCACAACACTACCCCTCGGAATGGATGGACTTCTTTGACATAGCGACGATTACGGGTTATACGTGGGATTGTCCACATCCTTATTCATCGAGAATCTGAAAATCGTCCATATCTGGATTCATCAGTGAAAAGGACACTACGCCATTGACCGTTCCAATTGATATGTGGCCTTGTCCATTCCAGTCTTTGACGCTTATGGTCACGTGTTAATGGAACTCCTCTTAATGGACGTCTAGAACCTAGATTCATCTCTCTCAAACGTTGTCTGATGGTTTCGATGGAAACTTGGACCCCATCTGCATTTTGAAGAGTATTGCGTAGCATTCTACACGTAGATATAGGCTTTCTTCTCGCCGAAACGGCGATGAAACGATCCTGAGCAGATGTTGTTTTTCGTCGCCCACCAAGCCTTGGTCTTTCCAACACGGAACCTGTCACCCTGAACCTATTCCAGAGTCGAGATATCACACTTTGGCTGACTTGGAGCCTTTCCATAAACTGACTCCATTTCAAAATAAGAACATTCATGAAGCAAAGAACCAAACTTCAGGAAAAAGGCGACCAGATGTCTCATACTGATTTTTATTGGATCGATTCAAGTTGTTATTGAGTTTTAAATGATTTTACAGCGATTTTCTCGAAGATTACATACTTTTCAAAACGATTGAATACGATATCCCTAACTCTTGTGGAGCAGTATATAAGGGATAGAGAAACATGGTCAGAGACAATTTTTTAGTGCTCAAAAAATTCTATAAAAAACTGCTGAGGACAACCCATGATAACCATTTTTAACATTTTCGGTTCAATTCGAAATAATGTTCAATTTGGAGAGGGCTTCAAACTGACATGGAATGAATTCATTTAAATATGAATAGGTTTGTTATCTGCATCATTTATTCTTGATGAAAAATGCTTTTTAAAGTATAATTTTCAAATGGATACTTCGAAAGTTATTGTAGGTTGAACGAATGCGAATTTGAACAAGAAATTATTGAATCTACGCGAAATCGCTTTGTTACGTAGTCTTCTTCGATACGAGGTTATGAATGTGGGGTTGCGGACCTATCAGTACCGATTTAAATTGAAATATTACGCGAGCAGAGCCGTACTAATATAACCACGTATGTTTTTTTAATACATTTTTAGGAAGCCTACAAAAATTGAGTATTGAAATATCTTTGACACAAATGCGACACCTTTTCTGAATATTTCTCACTTAATTTCTCAGATCTACGGAAGTTAGAGAAGCAAAACATTGAACTAGCACCTATTCCAACTTATTCTCTAGAGTTGATCTCCTGTCTACAGATTACAACTTCAATCTTCCCTGAAGGAAAGGTCCATATAGGCGTTACGTTATTGTTAAACAATTTTCCATGATGGCAAACCAATCTCACCTCAAGACAAAACCGCATTCAAATCCGAACGGTGCGTGTCTACCTTTACCAGCTCTTAAGCGCCACTAAAGGCCGGTCGGGTCGTTATCATTTCACGGAGCACAATCGTTCTCTTGGCTGGTGCATAGCGGGCGAAATTCTGCTGAATGCTTGGATGATTTCTCGCTTTGGAACGACAAACGTTGTATCGAAATTCGGTCAATGAGGCCAGGTAGAAGTGGCAGGTGCATTCTAATTCGCTTTCGTTCGAGGCGACCGTTTATTTAATGCGCGGAATTTATTTCGAGCGATGTGCTAATTACTCGACTTGAATTCTTCGAATTTCAACTCTTTTTTCACCCCCATTCGAATTCAAAATGAGGAAAATGCTATTTTGGGAAAGAGAAAGTACATTTTTGAAACATAAACGAAGATGAGATCAGATTATGTCACTGAGGGAAGAGATAGACCGGTTTCGGCCTTATTTGGCCTCATCAGCATTCTATATCTCTCGGAGACAAAATCTTCTACATTTAAACCTAATAGTAAAGGACTTTCGAGTATCACGCAAATGGCGAGATTCAGCATCATCAAAAGATTGCTTACATCCTCTTTTACTCTTCGAGAAGCAGTGGCATTAAACAACTCCAATTTTTGTGACTGTAAAACCAAGTTTGTTCAAGAAGAGAGTGCATTTTCTTTGTCAGTTCATATATACTGCTCCACAAGAGTTAGGGATATCGTATTCAATCGTTTTGAAAAGTATCTAATCTCCGAGAAAATCGCCGTAAAATCATTTAAAACTCAATGACAACTTGAATCTATCCAATAAATATCAGTATGAGACATTTCGTCAATCTGGTCGTCTTTTTACTGGAGTTTGGTTATTTGCATATGCTTCATGAATGTTCTTATTTTGAAATGGAGTCAGTTTATCAACGGCTTCGATTTGAAACGAGTTTTCTGAAAATGCCAAGAAGTAAATTAACAAACGCTGAGGCTAATAGGGCTGTCGGAATGCTACAGCGTGGAATAACTCAGGTTGTTGTAACGGAAAGGCTCCAAGTCAACCAAAGTGTGGGATCAGGGAGACAGGTTCCATGTTGGAAAGACCAAGGCTTGGTGGGCGACGAAAAACAACACCTGCTCAGGATCGTTTCATCACCGTTTCGGCAAGAAGAAAGCCTACATCTGCGTGTAGAATGCTACGGAATACTCTTCTAAATGCAGATGTGGTGTAAGTTTCCATCGAAACCATCAGTCGACGTTTGAGAGAGGTGAATCTAGGTTCTAGACGTCCATTAAGAGGAGTTGCATTAACATGTGACCATAAGCGTCAAAGACTGGAATGGACAAGGCCACATATCAATTGGAACGGTCAATGGCGTAGTGTCCTTTTCACTGATGAATCCAGATATGGACGATTTTCAGATTCTCGAAGAATAAGGCTATGGTCAATCCCACGCATACCTCGTAATCGTCGCTATGTCCAAGAATTCCATCCATTCCATGGTATGGGCCGGGATATGTTCCAACGGGTGCACAGATCTACACATTTGTCCTAGGAATATGACCGCCTTACACTATAGGGAGCATGTCATGGACAACGTTTTGCCAAATTTTCTCGCTGCTACTAGTGAAATTTTTCAATTTCTAGACGATAACGCTAGACCGCAACGTGCAGCCATAGTTTAGAATACGAGCGAGGAGCTTGGTATTCCACATTTACCAATAACTCCGCACTCACCAGATTTGAATTGCATAGAACATGAATGGGATATGCTCCAAAGAAGATTAGATTATCATCAACCTACCCCGGAATCCTTAAATGATCTGAGAGAGCTTCTGCCCCGTTTATGGAACCAAATTCCTTAAGAAATGTTCAGAAACCTCGTGTGTAGTATGCAAAGATGTCAAGCTGTTATTAATGCCCGTGGAGGCTATACAATGTATTGAAAGTCTTAAAATGCTTGAATTCTCTGGAAATAATATTTCCTCATTTTATTAAATCAACTTCATTTCCTGCAATTTGAAATCATATTAATATAAATTTTGTGTTAAAATATATTTTTTGCAATTAAAGTCAATATAACTCACGTGGAGCAGTTCATGTACCGCTCTTGCAAAACTTCTATCTCGATGAAGAGACGAATGCAGGACTTGAAATATTAAATAAATAATCCGTATTACCGATAAATTGAACCACTCTTCAGCTGCTCGTTGCGATAATGAGGTCGACAAACTTGCCGCTATCAATTACCCGAATGACTAATAAGACATTGAAACAGTCGATCACTTACTGACCACTCTATATGGACAAGAATACCTCCGACTCATAAAATTCCGGTTTTACCGAACCATGGACCGACCTCACCGTTGAAAAGTGAATGAGATGATATCATGGCATCTGCAGACAGAAGGTCTGCAGCCGATTTTTTTTTCGTTTGGAATACGCGGATTTAAAACAAACAAAAGGCGATCTTTCCTCCTCGCTATGATGTCATCGTTTTAATTGGATTAGTTTTCCTTTTCTCATCTAAAAAATTGCGGTATTTAAGATAACGTTAACGGATATTTGATGGCAATTACAAGTTGTTTTGACTGAATCACGATAAGCGGTTGAGAAATTGGCGTGTTTTTCATCGCATTATCCGTCTAAAAACATCGATCGGGTTTTAAGTTATGCAGGCATGCGAGAGGCATATCGAATTAACCGAACATGAAGCTTTCAACACCATTGACACTTCCATGAGAATTAGAATTCAGATCTTATAGCAGCCATATTTGAAATGGTAGTATACAGGGTTTTTGTCTTAGACGAGCCACCCCGTATATTTCTTATCCTATAGTGATTGGAAAAATTTCCCGAAACACGTCGGATGATTTTGTTCATGGGCTTGAACGAGCAACCCCCTAAGAGGGGGCGCTTCAACCTCAAAATTAAATGGGGGAGAGAGGTTGAGTGATACTTCATTTGAAAGATCTTGGAAGGCTCTTTATAACGGTGTATGAAAAACGTAATTTTGATTAACCATTTTTGCCAAAAATCAATATAAACTCAATGTTTTGTGACTGTCTGAAAATTTGTATGAACTACGCCAATGAATTGTAAATGAGTGTCGTTGAATAACTCCAATTATGCTGAACCATACCAGGGAAGGTTTTCAGTCAAGATTATTTTATGGAAATCAATGGAGGAAAATTTGATCATTTGATAAAAACGCAGATCTAATTGTAAGCATGATTAAACAACAAAATTTTGCAAAAAAGTGATTTCTTCAAGATTTTTCAAGTTTGTAAAAAGGGCTCGGTAAAAATGGGCTTATACATTGTAAAAATAACCAAAATATTCATTTGAGGTATATTATATTTCCCTATTTAATTCTGTCCACTGTCCACGATTAAGCAGTCCTCCGCATGTGCTTGAAGTTGGCCCAACACTTTTGGATTTTCGAAAAATTTTTTTCTTGTGTAGCTTTGTGAATTTGAAATTTTTTCCGATTTTTTCTAAATTCTATGTAGTTCTCGAGGTCTTTCGGAATTTGAAACCAACTCGAAAGATTAGATTCCAATGACTGAATATTGAATTTTTCCGAAAGTTTGTCTTTTTCCCGAAAAATCGAAATTGAAAAAAAATATATAACCCAGCACTTTCGGTTTTTCTCCTCACAAAAGAAGGGAAAAGCCGTAAATATTTTCTCGAAAATTCTTTAGATTTTCCGGCAAATTAGGAAAATGAAAAAAAGTCAGCACAACACTTTTTTTTCGTGGAAAATAGTTTTGAATGATTGTGCCGCAAGTGTGCCAACTTGTGCCGGTCAGATTTTCAGGAAAAATCAACAGGTTTTCACTCATATGTAGAAAATAAGAAAAGTTTGTAGATTATGGGAAAATCAGCATAACTGGCAACAATGTGTGTGAAGTTGGCCCAGCACTTTTGGATTTTCGAGAAAACTTTTGTTGTGCTGAATTGTGCTAGGTTTGTGCTACTTTGTGCCGTTGAAATTTTGCTTTAATTCGATACGGTTCTCAAGATATTTTACAAAATGTGTTGAATGAACACATTTTGTGAAATATCTTGGGGACCGTATGTAATAATAAGAAAATTCGAACGCCACAAGGCAGCACAAACAGGGCTCAATTCAGCACAACAAAAATTTTCACGAAAATCTAAAATAGCTGAGCCAACCTCACACTCACTGTTGCCACTTATGCTGATTTTCCCATAATCTACTAATTTTTCTTATTTTATCCATATGAGGGAAAACCTGTTGATTTTTTCTGAAAATCTGACCGGCACAAGTTGGCACACTCGCAGCACAATCATTTAAAACAATTTTCGTCAAAAAAAAAATAGAAAAGTGTTGTGCTGCCTTTTTTCCATTTTTGTAATTTGCCGGAAAATCTGAAGAATTCTCGAGAAAATATTTACGGCACAAGACAGCACAAATCTAGCACTAATTTTTCCATTCATTTGTGAGGAGAAAAAACGAAAGTGACTGACTAAATTTTTTTCAATTTCGATTTTTCGGAAAACTAAAGAGACTTCGAACATCACAACTAAGTAATAGCACAATTTTATCTTTACTTTTCTGAAAAATCGAAAAAAAAATATAGCCCAGCAGTTTGGTTTTTTCTCCTCACAAATGAATAGAAAAATTTCTGTTACATTTGTGCTGTCTTGAGCAGTAAATATTTTCTCGGAAATTCTTCAGATTTTCCGGCAAATTACGAAAATGGAAAAAAAGTCAGCACAACACTTTTTTTTTGATAGAAATTGTTTTAAATGATTGAGCCGCAAGTGTGCCGGTCAGATTTTCAGAAAAAATCAACAGGTTTTCACACATATGGAGAAAATAAAATAAATAAGTAGATTGTGGGAAAATCAGCATACCTGGCAACACTGTGTGTGAAGTTGGCCCAGCTATTTTGTATTTTCGAGAAACTTTTGTTGTGCCGAATTGTGCTAGGTTTCTGCTACTTTGTGAGGTTGAAATTTTGTTTTATTCTATACGGTTCTCAAGATATTTCACAAAATGTGTTGAATAAACACATTTTGTGAAATATCTTGGGGACCGTATTAAATGAAAGAAAAATTCTAACAGCACAAGGCAGCACAAACAGGACACAATTCAGCACAACAAAAGTTGTCTCGAAAATCCAAAAGTGCTGAGCCAACCTCACACACACAGTTGCCACCTATGCAGATTTTCCCATTTACTAATTTTTCTTATTTTATCCATATGAGGGGAAAACCTGTTGATTTTTTCTAGAAATCTGACCGGCACAACTTGGCACACTTGCGGCACAATCATTTAAAACAATTTCCATCGAAAAAAAAGTGTTGTGCTGACTTTTTTTGCATTTTCGTAATTTGCCGGAAAATTTAAAGAATTCTCGAGAAAATATTTACGGCGCCAGACAGCATTCATTTGTATGAGAAGAAAAGACGAAAATGATGGGCTATTTTTGTTTCAATTTCGATTTTTCGGGAAACTACACCATTTCCAATTGTAATTCAGAAATCGTCAATTGATATTCAGAAAACATCACTTGTATTTAAGATTACTCAATTGAATTTCAGAAAACATCAAATGTTATTCAGATTTGTCAATTGAATTTCAGAAAATATCAAATGAAATTCAATTGAGTGATACGGAATACATTTGATGTTTTCTAAAATTCAATTGACTAATCTGAATTTCAATTGACGGTTTCTGAATTACACTTGGAAATGGTGTAGTCAGACTTTCGCAAAAATCCGAACGTCATAACTCAGTAAATGTGTAGCACAATTTTTTCCAGTCATAGGAATCCAATTACTCGAAAAGTGCTGGGCTGACACATTTTTTCGGTTTTTGAAATATCTGGAGTACCGGATGAAATTAAGAAAAAATTTCAACGGCACAAAGCAGGATAACGCTAGCACAATTCGGCACAACAAAAAAATCGAAATTCTAGAAGTGCCGGCCGACTTCGCGACACAAACTCGACAATCACAAACACGCAAGACTCACACTAGTCTTCGTCAATCTTCTGGTTCGTCTATCGGCCTTCCCACGCCTGAAATCCATGTTTCGGGGGTGTCTGAGAGGGCACCGCGGTCACCAGGCGTCGATTTTCCCGATTTCCCGAACGAATTCTAGTCGAACTACCAGTTTAGAAGGTGTCGCTTTACCTGGAATTAAAATTCGAACTCAATAATACATGACGAATGACCCGATAAGATAAAGAACTTGTAAAGTGAGTCCAGATAAAGAGAGCGAACGAGGAAAAATTCGAGTCGATCGTCAACTAACCGGAGATATCAATTCCTTGGGCGGTTTAGGTTAAGGAGGCAGAGGCGTAGCTCACGACCGGCCGAAAGGGTCGTAACTAATATGTGGAACTTGACCCAGCAATTTTGGATTTTCGGAATTTTTGTTGTTGCGCTGGATTGTACTAGGTTTGTGCCGCTTCGCGCCGTTGAAATTTTTTCTTAATTCCTTGCAGTTCTCGAGATATTTCAAAAACTGAAAAATAAGCCGGAGCAACAATTCGCGAAAAATTGGATTCCAATGACTTAAAAAAATTATGCTTCACATGTACTGTGTTGTGCCGTTCTAATTTTTCCGAAAAATCGAAATTGAAAAAAAATATATAGCCCAGCACTTTCGTTTTTTCCCTTCACGAATGAATGGAAAAATTTGTACTTCATTTGTTCTGCTTGTGCCGTAAATATTTTCTCAAGAATTCTTCAGATTTTCCGGCAAATTACGAAAATGGAAAAAAGTCAGCAAAACACTTTTTTTTTTTCGACGAAAATTGTTTTAAATGATTGTGCCGCAAATGTGCCAACTTGTGCCGGTCAGATTTCCAGCAAAAATCAACAGATTTTCCCTCATATGGATAAAATAAGAATAATTAGTAGATTCTGGGAAAATCAGCATAAGTGGCAACTGTGTATGTGAGGTTTGCTCAGCACTTTTGGATTTTCGAGAAAATATTTGTTGTACTGAATTGTACCCTGTTTTTGTTGCTTTGTGCCGTTGGAATTTTTCTTTTATTACATACGGTCTCCAAGATATTTCACAATATGTGTTCATTCAACATATTTTGTGAAATATCTTGAGAACCATATTGAATAAAAACAAAATTTCAACGGCACAAAGTAGCACAAACCTAGCACAATTCAGCACAACAAAAGTTTTTTCGAAAATCCAAAAGTTCTGGGTCAACTTCACACACACTGTTGTCAGTTATGCTGATTTTCCCACAATCTACTAAATTTTGTTATTTTCTCCATACGAGTGAAAACCTGTTGATTTTTTGTGAAAATCTGACCGGCACAAGTTGTCATACTTAGGCACAATCATTCAAAACAATTTTCGTCGGGAAAAAAGAAAAGCGTTGTGTTAACTTTTTTTCCATTTTCCTAATTTGCCGGAAAATCTGAAGAATTTTCGAGAAAATATTTACGGCACAACACATCACAAATGTAGCACAAATTTTTCCATTAATTTGCGAGGAGAAAAAACGAAAGTGCTTGGCTATATTTTTTTTTTCAATTTCGATTTTTCGGAAAACTAAAGAGACGAAAAAATTCGAACGGCACAATTCAATACATGTGTAGCACTATTTTTTTGAGTCATTGGAATCCAATTTTTCCAATACTGCTGGGCTGGCACACTTTTTCGGTTTTCAAAATATCTCGAGAATTCACAAAATTCTGCTCAATGAGGATTAAAATTTTAATAAATCATTAAATTTTAATGGATAAAATCGGCAATTGAGGTAGCTTTAGGTACAGATCAAATAATTTTCGATCCACTGGTTCTCTAGTGATAGAGGCTGTTTGAATCCAATTTATTGTGAGTTGAGTATTGAGGCTTTCATGATTGAAAGGGTTTATAACCCTTAACTATCCAACAAAATATCCCACTCGAATCAAGTTGACGCATATTTCTATATTTTCCAGAAGCAGCTGATAGGTATAATCAGAGTGGTAATTTCAGAAATTGACACACTGTAAATAAACATTTTCAATTGTATCCTGTTTTTTTTAGATATGATCATTTCATTCCATGCCTGATTTTAATTTTTCTAGTATGTTGAAAGTTCTGAGGGTTGTTCTTAAATTAACACTAAGTAATATTGTTAATTGATTCTGCTATTTTAGTTTCCCATTAAAAATTCACCTAATCATATACCTACCCAATTCTGTTTTCATGAAATCATTAGTTGTTTTGGTTTATTCTTGACTTGCTATTCATATTATCTTGCATAAACAATCAAAAACTCGTAATTCAAAGTACATTTTGTTGAACTGACGACTTTTACATCATGTTTAGGGTGTAGTTAAACTGATAGAGCCTTATAATATTATTATCAGTATAATTATTGTCTGCTCTGAAGCAGCACAAGTTTTAGTGTTTTCTTGATGACGCTATAAGAGATTTATTTTTATCTTCTATCACCGTTTTAATGTATAAGGACAATAATAGTGCTTCGTGGAACTTGAAAGAAAAAATTACAGACAGTGACATCAATTCCTTCACAAGAAAATCAATATGAAATAGAGTATAGAGCTAAAGAAAGCTGATTAATACTAATTATCTACTCTTCCTTTATTCGATCTTTCAAAACTCTAAATGAATCTTCATTCAGAAAAGTCGTTTTTTCATTGTATATGTTTTATCCTAGGTTTTTTTTTTTTAGTTATAGGTACCTTGGTCTCTTTTTCTGTAATACATAATGAAATTTGTATCGAAGAACTGCATCGACCACAAGCTTAATTCATTCGAAACTATTAGGATGGAGGTTTTAACATCTGAAGCAACTTCCTTTGTAAAAGATAACAACTATCTACATAATTTGGTACTCACAAAACTTCCAGATTTGGCCCTCTCTTGTCTAGATGTATTCTTCATATTCTGCTATCCGCTAAGTCAAAATATACTCCAATTGTCGTGAAAACAGGCAATAGAAATGGAAAAAATCAATGAAAAATTGATTCCAACCTCAAAATTCCGAAGAAAAACTATAAATCTTATGTTAAGCTTCAAACCGAGAACTTTTTTCTA
Source organism: Hippodamia convergens (assembly GCA_038502775.1). Classification (NCBI taxonomy): domain Eukaryota; kingdom Metazoa; phylum Arthropoda; class Insecta; order Coleoptera; family Coccinellidae; genus Hippodamia; species Hippodamia convergens. The sequence goes on along the minus strand of CM076609.1, from coordinate 71,311,121 downwards.
TTTAGAAAGAAACATCATTTTGGCAGTTGAAAGGCAGTGTTTTAGTTCACAATATTTCACTCATCCATTAAAAAAATCAACAAAAAACAACACACAAACACCTGTTGAAGTTTTTAACATAATTTCGATTTTCGTTACTGTCTTAACGACGCATTCCAATTTCTAATTGGACTACGACGAGTTTGACAAAAATGTCAAAGGTAGTTCAGAAGTTCAGATTGAAAAACAGCAGCGTAGAAAGGTGACACGTAGAAAAAATTAAATCTATGAAAAGGATAATTATCGAACATTATACAAATGACGACAATAATATTCGATATTTTATTCTGAAAGGAAAGACTTGATGAGACAATAGATTAGTTTTGCATCTCATGACGTTACTCCATTAGTCCATTTATACCAGTTCTATTCGTACGCCACTGACGAAGTATAAATGCAACAGTAGATCCAATATCAAGAAGTTCTAAAGTATTCTTCCTGATAAAGTGACAGTACAATTCAAAAATAATGCATATATGATCTTGGATTTTTAAATGAAAATGAATGCTGTTATTAATAAAGAAGTGAGAAACTTGATCGAACATATCTTAAAAGAAAGGGCAAGTATGAATTCTATGAAAATCTTCAAATTATATATAAATTCATATGAAATTGCTCGAACCGTAATTAATTCTAAATTTAAGGACCCAGAGTTCATAACTACAAAAGAAAAACATGTAATTTCGAAACTAAAGAAGGGAGACACTATGTCTTTCGTTAACAAAAAAGAGATGGATATATCAATACAAAAAATGGCTGAAAAATACGAATTCCACGGCTTTGCACCGCAAGCTGAGTATTTGAGGAAAATGTACGATAAGTACATGAGCAAGATACCAAAACAGGATCTTCATTCAACTTTGAATACCCTCCGCTTCCTTCTGTATATGTCTGACAGTCCGACAACAAAATTTATAGAAAATCCAGAAGAATACTCCATAGTTCAAGAAGTGGACGAAGAGGAAGTTATAAATTGGGGAGAGTATCTTCTTGAGGGAATAGACGTTTATACTCCTGAACAGTGTGATGATTCGAGTGTAAGTAAGTAGGTTTACTTAAAACTCTTTTTACTGTGCTTATTTTTATAATTCTTGTTAATCTTTAGGAAGATTCAAGTGGATTTGAAACTCCTGAAGAAGAGATGTTGGAAGTTCAAACGAGTGAGTTCAAACCAATTATAGAATCGGCATCAAATGGTGTACTTAGAATGAACTACGATGTGAATCAGGAGCTTGTGTCGACTATACAGCATACCTGGTATAATAACAATTATTATACCGAAAAGCCAGCCAGTAATAGGGATGAAGCTCACATAGGGATTTTATGGTTAGAATAATGTAATGTTTAATATTTTATTGTTAAAAAAATAATTTCAGGGAAGAATATTTGGAGTCTGAAACTCATGGTCTTCTCGGATTTGATAAAATAAGTTTCATTTCTGAATATAAAGTCATAAGAGAAATACTATGGCAAATGTTTGGCACACACAAGTCCTTCATTTTTTATTTTAGGGGAGATGAATTGAATATAAGGAGCGATGTATCAATAGCTAGCGTAAGAAATGTGGGTAATAAACAGATTTTTCGAATTTTTTATCAACAACGATAACTATTGGTTGTTTGTAATTTTTCTCTGTTAATTGTTTTTTCTCATTGTCTTTTCAGGTAACCTTTCAGTCATTTCTTCATCAGTTCCTAGAATATATAGAACTCCTAGAATTCTTCAGAAATTTCATAATTTCTACGAGAGAGTCATGCCAAACTTATGTTTGCTACGGTGTGGCTATTAGAAAAAACATTCTTGACCCAATCTATAAAAAACTTATTGCTATAGAAGAAACTGTTCGTAAACAAGGTAAGAAGATAACTGGAGAAACAAAAATATCCAGGTGTTTCTGTATCAATGATTTTTTTTTTTCCAGAGGAAACCTATACTTTACTAAGGCTCGCAAATGAACTGTCTCCAATTTTTGAACCTCTGGTGACTTTGAAAAACCTTCACGATAAAATAATAGTGTCGATAGAAACTTCTACGGCCCTTCAATGTTCAACAAGTTTACTTTGCAACTTACATTCGAGTTTGAGACAGTCTTCATCAAAATTAGAAAATGATATAAAATTAACCCTGTATTTAGAGAGCTTGTACAAATATTTCACTCTTATTGATTCATGGTTATGCAAAAATGATTTTTTTGACTGCGACTCAGAGTTTGTCTTGATACAGTAAGTTATTAATATTTTTTTTAGTTGTTTTATTATTAATTTTAATATCATTTCTTTTAGAACAAGCTCTACTCAAACTTTGGAGTATAAAACTAGCCCTTTATTGAGGTAGGTGAGTTTAGGAAATGCTCTCAAAGTTTACTAGAGCGCTGTTTTTTTTCAGTGCTAGAATAACGTATGTGATAAGTGATATAAATGAGGAATTCAAGGAAGATGGGATAATGAAAATAATCTGCAATAAAGTTTTACATATTGCAAAGAATATAAGACTTCTGTTTCATCTGAGAAAATTCGATTTTTACAACAGGCATAAGGGTATTTTTGTTTTAGTTTTTGTTGTTTTCTATTTTATTTATTGTTTTGATGATATTTTCAGAAACTCTGCATCAGGAATTGATCAGGAGGTTTCTAGTTGAACTTTGCAAGTTCTACAAGTACAAAGGTACTGATGTTCTCGAAAATATTTTGGAGAATGAGGAAGAACAGTGTTTGAAGGTGTTGACTGCGAAACATCCAGTTATAAGTGCGGATAAGTGTAAAAGAGCGACTGACATGGACAAACTTGAGAACTTGGTGGACACAAACAACGGTTTCTTGATGAAAGCCTTCGAAGACTTTTTTTTCACGAAAAAGGAGAATGTCGAAAGAAAACCGCAAAGTATGACACTTTTGGAAAGGTAAGGTTTGCATTAAATTTATTTACGTGTAGGTTTGAACGTGAATATTTTAGAATCAGCAAAATTACAACTGGGCTCTTCCCTTTGAGAAACACGATAGAAAAAATTCTGTTGGACATACTGAAAGAAAGATATAGCGTTTGCGGTTTGATGGTGAAAAATACGCTTGTTGAGGACCACCATCTAGACAAGCTGTTCGAGTTTTTGAGGGCGTTGTATCTCTTCAGCGATGCTTCTATATTTCCATTTTTTCAGCATTTCTTCAAAGAGGTTGAAAAGTTTTATTTGAAATCCTTTTATTATTTAAGTGAATACAAATGGACAATACAGGGAGATTCAGAAAAAGGTGGTGATCCTATCTCTAGGGCAGATAGAAAACTGAAAAATCGTTAAGGTTTGTTTAGTAGAAAAATTTCTTAACGCCAACTGCATTCAAGCTTTACAGGAAAAAAAAATCACATATACAGGTTTATTCACGAATATGGCTCTATAGAATATTTTTAGGAAAGACACAAGATTCAGGATTGAAATTCTAAAGGTGATATTCAACTAGCAAGCAGCTATGTAGCAATTTCATTACTGAAAATTCAAATTTCCCTTCCATGACAAAAAAGAAATTCTCCAGAATTACGAATTTGCGGTAATTATCCCAAGCTTTTAAAAATAAAGAAAAACTGAACTTGTCTGAACTATAAGAAAATATTTTCTCGATAACAGAGATTTCCAAAAATTTTACTTCAAACTCTTGGAATCAAAAAGACTCAGAATCTATTTATTCAATAAAAATTGGGTCTTTCCATTTAAAAAACGAATGTTGATGTCACTTCCGGAAAAACTGGAAGTCCTAGAACCTTCAAAAAATATATAAGAAGTCGTCTTCTTGCTTGAAGCTCACTTTTAGAATTTCAATCCTGAAGTGTATCATACATTTTTTTTTTGCTGAACAAACCCTAATTTAACTTGTCTATCCATCCCAGAGATAGAATCACCTTTTTTTGAAACACCTATATAGGTGGACCTATCTGCAATATGCAGTTTCTCGTTAATTTTCAGATGGAAAACCTTCCGAAAAGTCCTTGGCAATACATGAAGCTATCGTCAAATCTGAAAGATTTGATATCAGAAAAGTATCCTTCAATATCCACCAATTGCGAAGTTACATTACAGTCTTCAAGGGAACATTGCACAGATCCCTTGGACATCTGCGATTATTTGAACATAAATATGGTGTTGAAATGGCCGTTAAGTGTTGTCGTAGCCGAAGAAGAAATAGAGGTGTATAATTCTATATTTCATTTTCTCATCAAGCTAAAATGGGCTATGCATACTTTAAATGGGCTATCCCTCAAAGGTGAATATTTTTAGGTTATGAATAGACAGAACTATCCTAACCTATACATGTCAAGATGATTCTTGTCACTAATGGATAAACTCTATCTATTCCAGATATTTTTGGAGTGGACACCAAAAACAGCGGTAGGCTTGTGAAGAACACCATGAGAAAATTATACGTGTTTAGGTTCAGTCTCCTTCAACTGTTAAATTACATACATCATTACGTTCTCTGTTTCTGCCTGATGAAATGCTTGAAGCAGTTCGAGCTAGATTTTGAAAAATCTAACGATCTGGATTCTGTCATCAAATCTCATTGCGATTTTGTCGAGGAGTTTGAGAATATGGTAGCCTTTCTAAACGACAAGAAAGATGATTATAGTTTCAAATCGGTGAGTTGTATTTTTGAATTCTCAAGGTTAATTTGCGAGCAAATGAATGTGTTTTAGGTGATTCACTGTGTTAAAATCCTGAGGACTTCTTGGTATAACCTAGAAACAGCTTTGGACAGAGAAATGCTCAACTCAACACATAAATTGTACGAGAAATGCAAAGCAAATATAGAGTCCAAAGTGAACAGAGTGTATCTCATGAATTACTGATTAAATTTTGATAATTTTGTTGTAAAAACTTCGATTGTTTGAATGTTAATAAATTGTTGAAGAAAACAAAATTTTTTTTTCATTAGAACCCCACAAATTATAGGCCAGATAATGTCTTGAAAAAAAAAAAACGCTATTATGGTCTTTATATTCCTCATGGAAGCAAATAAATCCACAGAAGCCTGTTATTCAATTTCCATTTAATTACATGAATCAAACCAGATGTTGAAAACGTATTTAACAAAGGACCAAGTGCACATATAGCATCACCAAATCTGTGTCCTTGAACTAAGATAATCCTCACTATCCACACTTCAATCACTGAACATCCGGATGCCCAATGCACTTGAAATTCTTTACAGAAACATACAAACTCAAAATTATACTTTGCAAGATCGAATTCGAATTCACCTATAAATGGAACATCTTCGATACCACAAGAACTCCCACAATGTACAGCCACCGAGGACGCCTTCAGTGCAGGACCAAGCCCAACTCTTGAGGTTTCAAGTTCGGACACTTCCAATTGTACAGGTAGTACTGCAAGTTACCGTCTCCTATTCCGAACTTCAACGGCTCGAGGAACTCTTTGTTGTCCATGAGGTCCAGGGCATTGAACACGTCGAAACCCAGGGATTTGGCCGAGATGAGAGCATCGTTCATGAGTTCCACCCAGGGGGTTACAGTAGACACGTTGTAGAAGGAATAGGCCGCCTTCAAGAACTTGTGGATAGCGTGGTGCATGATGGTAGATGGCAAAGTGTAGTAACTGACGAAATCCGTTATTTTTCCCTCTCGTTCCACCACGAAGCTGTCTACGATGTTCGGGCGAGGCAGAAAGAAGTGGGTGAACTCTTCCAGGGTGAATTCAGGTGCCAAACTGAATTTTCTCAGGTACTACAACAACAAAATTAGTTTGGGCTTGAGGAGAAACAGAATAAAAATGAAAAGGAGGTTAAGTTAGGTTAGGTTTGCCAAATTTAATATTTCTTAGGCCTATTTGCACCAATTTCCCTTAAAATTATCACTTAAATAAGCGTCGCTTAAATTTATTGACAGTTGCACAACCTTCACCCAACAGAATTCCAAGTGATGGACCCTAAAATATTTCTATCTAGTGATATTTCAGTTTCCCATGTTGTGAAACTTCACCCTAGTTCAATAAAGCCATTTCATTGGCCGGCTACAGATGATAGTTGTTAATTCCTTAACCTAACTTTGCTGACATTTTGATGATTTCAGTCACCTTAAGATTAGCTTGTTGAAATTCCAATTTTTCTGGTTTTTATATGGGAGATGTTTTCTCTTCATTAATGATCTTTGAACATCTGAAGTTGCGAAAAATCATCGCTTGGTTGGTCGAACCTGGTTTGAAAAAACTCTCTTTATTCAGAGGAAATCTAAGATTCATTGAAGGACAAAGGATGTTCTAGTCGGCTTTCTATTAATGCCTTTAAACAGTCTGTTTTTTAGGAAACCTTTGGAAAAAAGACAGCTTATCCAATTGGTTAGAATATGAATGTCTTTCATATATTCGCCTAGGAAATTCTGTTTCCAATTGTAATGAATCCATCATCAAAATTATTTATTATTAGACGAAGTTAATAGAAAACAACAAATGTTCTTCAGTCAGTTTATGAGTTAAACAAATTATTTTAGGTTAGAATTCCGCCCACACATATTTAAGTGGTCATTATAGCAGCACTTATATTTAAGGTTAGTTTTAGTTATCACTTAAACAGATGGTGCAACGTTATTTGAGTAAAGGGTTCATTTTAAGGGAAGCTTAACAGTAAGTGAGTTAGGTGCAAACAGCTTTCAATGAAAGATCCATTATTTTGACATTTCTCCTAATCTTCTGTGTCAAACAATTTCTCACAAATGTCATAATAAAGTTGACAAGAAATAATTTGTTTCGATAGCTCAAATATCCAACATAAAGTGATCTTTTATTACAGGATTCTTTAAGAAAGTAAGGCCTGTATATGAGTTTCGATAACTTTCTTTTCAGATGAATGACCCTTTATTTTGACAGTTCTCCCAATCTTCTTTGTTAAACAACTTCTCACAACTGTCAAAATAAAGTTGACAAGAAATAAGTCTTTTTAATAGCTCCCAAATATCCAACCAACGTTAAGGAATCTTTTATCACAGGATCCTTTAATGTCATTAAGCCTGCATTTGAGTTTTGATAACTCTCTATTTGGATAAAAGATATCTTATTTTGACAGTTCTCTCAATCTGTGTTAATCAACTTCTCACAACTGTCAGAATAAAGGAAACATCATAAAAATGTTGACAAGAAATGAGTCGTTTTAAAAGTTCTCACATATCCAACCAACGTTAAGGAATCTTTTATTACAGGATCCTTCAATAACATTATGAGTGCACTTGAGTTTTGATAACTCTCTATTCAAATAAAAGATCTCTTATTTTGACCGTTCTCTCAATCTTCTGTGAATACCAACTTTTTCAACGAATCGCGGTGGCTCCAATTAATTTAACGGTATAAACAAAGTTTTGTGAAACCGACCCTATGCCTGCCTTTGAGTTTTGATAACTCTCTATTCAAATGAAAGTTCTCTCAATCTTCTGTGTTGAACAACTTCACGCAACTGTCAAAATAAAGGAAATGTCATAATAAAGTTGACAAGAAATAAGTCGTTTCAGTAGCTCAAATATCCGACCAACATTAAGGGATTTGAAAGAAAAGAATGAATCGGAAACCAAAAAAAAGCTTTGCCTTTACATTTTAAACAACCAACCTTTAAGGGATCTTTTATTACAGAATCCTTCATTGATAAAATCTAAGGTTATGTTAGGTTAGGTTTGTCAAATTTAATAATTCTTACGACATTGATGGGTACCCTTTTCGAAGAATTTTTCCATTAATCCTCCAAATAGAACGCACAATTCCATAATATTCTATCGAATTCTGAAAACTCACCTCACTGAGCAACTTATGTGCCGGAACCAGATCCTTCTTAGTCATCTTTCTAAAACCGGGAGTTCTAGGTGCATCAGGCAGCTTGTACAGCTTGAGGGTCCTCTGCAGAGTCATGTTACGCGACAGGTGCGAAAACTTAACATCGATAAGTTTTTTCGGATTCAGGGAACGATGCCAGTAACGGCAAGAAGTAACCGGTTTGGGCAAAATGATACCAGCGGTGTACACCGCTTGAAAGAGGCCTTGCAGATGGACCCTCCTGGTGATCTCTCTTATCAAGACGGGGGCAACTCTCTTGGATCGTAGCTTCTTGTGAACGCAGAGAAAGTTTATTTCTACCATCGGTTTGGCTCTGCGGCAACAGGAGGATATTTTATTACATCTCAAAATGACATTTACAACTTACGTATCCTTGATATGTAGCGTTGCAGGCACAGCGGAAATGAATCCGACCAATCTACCACTTTTAACTACTCTAACACCGCACAGCCACTCCTTTTTCCAACCTGGAGGTTGCAGAGCCCTAAAATAAACAAAATTAAATCTGGAAATATCTTAGATCTGGCAACACCGAGATGTGAAGAATTCTAGGTTAGTTCTCTACGATATTGATATAATGTTCATCTACCATTGCAAAAATTCTGGCTGATAATCAAATCTGAACATGGCATCATCGTCCTCTACATAGTTTTCGTTCAATAAATTGTACAGTTCCTTCAATACCAAAGGATCTTGAAGATTCAATGTATCCCATTTAAAACCATCAGGTAAACTGTAAGGTTCTTTCCTTATTTCTGAAGGATCCTTATCAGGTTCTATAGCTTCACTAACTGTTACTTCCTCATCTGAAAGAAGATAAATAGTTATCTCTTGTGGTATTTCACTTATTCATGTATGAAGAATGCAGTATCGCTTGAAAGTGGAAAATGCATGCCTAGTTGGGGTACTGGTTGCGTTTTCCAAAACTGAAATTGTTTAGTCATTGCTTCTTCAGTCGTTTTAGCTGGCTTTTGGGCCATAGTTAGTGCTTCCATAGCAGCTCTCAAGTCCTTGATAGAAATCGTGTTCTCATTTCCAGCCAAACTTTTTAAATCTTCAGCCTTTACTTCTTTCTTAATTTTATTATTTTCCTTCTTGTTGAGTTTCACCTCTTCTTGTGTCCCATTTTCATCTATATTATTCTCTACTTTGTGGTTCTCATTGTGTTTCTTAGCTTTGTTTCTTTTTTTGGAACTGAAATTGTGGAATCCATTTTAATTGTTTTGAGTAATGATTAGAATAGAAGTTTTTTGTATGTGTAAGGATTTTCTGATAGAAGTACAAATTTTTCCGTAGTGAACTCATTAAAAATCGATTAGGATAATCCTCTAAAGAAATAGTACTCTTTCATATCGTTTTAACGATTTTAATGTGGCGAATTCAATCTGCAAGCCACAAACTTCTGAATTTAATAATAATAAATAAATATTCAACCGGAAATTCATTATGAAGACCCTTTGTGAATCATGAAATGACTACAAGTACCAGGCGATGGTACATTTGAATATTTTTTTTATGAAATCTCACCTTTTGCTTTGTGGGGGAATGGTAATTTTTTCACTCAACCCATTTTCAGAATGATCTAAATGTGATTTATCATTATTTTCCGACATGATTTCAAAAATTATAACCAATAATAAAAGAGCGAAATTTATAGCTTAATTGAGAAACTTCAGAAAGTTCACAGATAAGAAATGACAGAATTAATGTCACTTGTCACGATTCATCAAAATGCATTACAACACTAATCTTCTTTTACGTAATAAAAACATATCTTTTATTTCACGACGGGAACGTACAGTTTCAAATCAAAAATTCGCAAATCTCACTTTAACGTTTGAGATATCATGTCATGAAATAGATAGGTGAAGTTCACATCGAATTTTCATTTTACTATCTCCTATTCAGAATTGAACTGCTACCATTTTCGCTCTTTTTGTGCCTCCAAAAAACTTTTATCACATTCTGACCTGTTATTGTCCCGAAAGCTTTGATTTTTATTTATTTATTTATTCAAAACGACGACATACAGGCTGTAAGAGCCCACTACACTATTCACATACAGTAAATATGCTGCTCCACATGAGTTAGGAATATTGACTTAAATTGCAAAAAAATATAGTTTAAATGAGATTTTGTGAAGAAAATTCATATTAATATGATTTCACAATGCAGTAAATAAAATTAGCCTATACGTCTGCAGCGTATACAGGGCGGTTAAGAAAAATCAAGTAAAATAACGAAATTTTATTCACAGAGAATTCAAGCATTTCAAGAGTATCAATGCAATGTATGTCCTCCACGGGCATCAATATCAGCTTGACATCTTCTTTGCATACTACACACGAGGTTGTTGAACATTTCAGATTTCTTGAGGAATTTAATTCCACAAACCCGGTGCCCGTTGAAGAGAAGCTTAGCTTCCAAAGTTACTCCTTAATCCCTAAAGTTCTTGGTCTGAAAATAATAGGGACGAGATGCGAACCCTGAGGTACTCCAGAAGTACCTCGACTGACACGTACTGAAATCTTCATGACATTAACCACCACATAGAAACACACTAGATTGATAGCATGTTGCAATTCAACATTTCTTCGCTTCATATATACATAATATATTCAAGGATAGGTCCTTTTCAATGGCGTAATAAACTTCGGGAGATAAAGTGTTAATTACAAAGAGGAAACCTGTGGAGAGGATTGTTGCTGAAGTAGGCCATAACCCTTGACCTTACCCGTGATCCTTTAAATTTCAATAAAGGCAGGGTGAGACTCAGGACCGTACCTGAATTTTGTTAAGGATATGAGTATCCATTTTTGATAAAATTCGCAATTCTATAATTCAGCTTTCTGCCAATATTTGTATATTGTTCTTGTTTCTTGAGTTTGCGCAGAAATCCAAGGTGAACTTGAATTATGTCCACTACAAGAGGGTCAACCAGAAATGAAAAGGAAGGGGTCAGGACATGTATTGTTTACGTACTCTGATTGGTTGAAATACATATGGAAGGGGGTATTCCAACTAGTGTAACATAAAGTGTAACAGTCTACAAGTTACAAGTTATCTGAATGTATCTACAAGACCAATTTAATTCGCTATCACAATGCGAATGGCTACAATTGAAGAAATCAAATCATTTGTAGTTACAAGTGTAGAATATATTCTTACAATTGTAGGACTTGAATAGTTTGTGTTACACAGGTCCCAGATGTGTCAAGATTGATAGTTTTTAAGCTATTGCATAGCTTTTATCTTAGGCTTTGAGCGCGGCGACCGAATATAGAAATTCCGTAACGAAAAAACCTAACACAGCCGTGTATCGTCGGTTCAGTTCGGCAGACTTCGGCACGGTGTTTGGGTGCTTGCGACTAGACAGATACGTGCAGCCACTCTAGCAGTGCAAAATGGAGTGGGCAATCTCGCTGTTCCCATTGAATTACGAACGGAAAATATTTCATTAACATCATATTGAAAAATTGTATATTATGACAAAAAATGATAATTCTGCATTTAAGTTTTATCATAATCGAAGGCAAGCTGCATCGGCTGCATCTTTGTTGCAAGAATTCAAAAGACTGTTTTAAATAATGTTCAGACGATAGCTCAAAGTGTCTTAGATTTCATTAGTAATAGAAATGGCATTTCAATAAAGACTTTCAATTGCCAAAGTCTACATAGTCACAAATACGATTTACAAGATTCAGTCACGAGACAAACCAATGTGTTACTTCTTACCAAAACATGCATGACGCGTGATAATCCGATTGAAATACCCAATTTCAATTGTATTGTTCAATTCAAACGAGATACTGTTCCAAAAGGTGGGGTAGCTATTTACCAAAATAGAAATAATGTTTACTAATATTATGACTCCGAATATTGAAATGCAAACTTAGAAATGGCCTACACATAGTCATGGTAGCAATTAAAATTTTTTTGAATCCAAAATTGGACGAGGTAGAGCATTTTATCCATCGCACTTTACTGGAGTACACTGAAGAAGGGTTGAAATTACTTGGTACAAATGGTAATAATTTTCCACTTATCTTGGCTGGCGATTTCAACTTAATGTTGCTTAATGTCGTTGATAGAAAATCAGAGCGGTTGACAACTTTTCTTTCGGAAAAATTGAATTTAAAAATGAATAATGATCCACAAGAATCCACAAAAAATATGGGACCACTATTGAAGCGGTATTTTCCAGATGTTTAGAAGACATTATGTCTCAAACTTATGTTTCTTATTTCAGTTACCATAAACCTATAGTTTCAATGATAAACATTCCTGAATAATCTACATGTATTGTAAGATTGATAAAAAAAATACTTTAAAACAACAATATTATCTTCTTATTTTTGAAAAGATGCTATGCAATAGCTTTACCGCGGCAGTTCTCGAGTGCCATACGTATTTTTGTTTCACCAACTTCACGGGCCTAAAAAGGACTACTCTGATTATAAATGAACAATCTTGTGGGGCAATTTGTGGTATTTCATGAGTCTGAAACCGGCACTGAAGGGCTGAAGTGTTGAATGGACCAAAATCGCTGGGAGCGCCACCTACTTCAAAATTGGATATCGTCCCACATCAGTTCAATGTTCATCCCGCTCCCGAGCATTATACAGTCCATGTCGATGTAGCCCTCCCTGCGCAATGTAATTTTCGGCAAAACAAATCGATATCCAATCCACGATCACCCACATCTGAACAATAAGTCCGATCTTCCGTCCCCGAACAAGCTAGATGATCTTCCCAGCGGGAAATTGAGGTCCCATTTTTTTTTCGATATCATGTCGTCGGACACTATCGACAGCATCAACGAAAAGAGTTACATCTTGGAGGGAAGGACCAACATTGTCGAGGATAAGGTAAGCAATTTTTTTGGTCCTTCGAGAAACCTTACCAAAAAAAATTTTTCGGTGTTCGATGAAATTCGCGGGAAAATTTTGAAAAAAAATGGTTTTGACGAAAACATTTCTAGATGATATTTTTCGCAAAACTTGATTATACATTGAGGTATTCAACAATTGGCTGATTGACATGCCATTTTCCCTTTGAGAAAACACCTTATCCAACAAGGGATCGGAATTTGTAACTGAATGTTGGATAAATATTAACAATGTGAAACGACTTATTTTTTTTAAACTGTTTCTAATGAATATCTCAATTTTTCGAAAGTTGAATAGTTAGATCTAAGGGACAAAATCTTCTTCTGAAGTGAACGAATTAGTTAATTTCCTTCAATTCTTGAAATTTCGATCTAAAGCTTTGCGTCAAAAAGTACCTATTTTATTAAGTTTATATTCACCATGTCAGTTCGCTTTCCTGACCTACTTTTGAGGATTTTGTAGCAGAAAAAAGCTTACAATTTCATCTGTCTGAACGTTAAATTAAATTTACCTCAAGACTACTGGAAATATATGTATGAAATTTTGAGAGAAACTGTAAACATTTCTGACTAAGAATTGTAATAGTACATTATAAAACAAGTAGCAGAATGAGCTCCTATTTTTTGAAAGCATGAGTGTTGGAATTGCCTTCTGCAACGAGTATCAGACGATATTTTCCCTATTTGAGTCAATTTTTGTGAAATACTCTCGAAATTCAAATAAAAATTCAGATTAGTGACTTTTGTATTGTATCTTGACAGTTATATATAACTGAAAACAATGATGTAACGAGTTTCATTACAGCACTAATTTCAGTACTGTAATGAACTCATTACGATGCTGAAATAGAGAAATATATATTTTGGAAACCCAACAAAAAAATTATAATTTGGGACTAATTAAGTTTTTCTTGTTGACTGTTTACCTACATCTTCTGACATCATGCTAGGCCAATTCGAGATATTTACTGTTAAATGAATGATTCATTGTTCCATACGATAATTTATTCAAATAGATACAACATCAAATTTTCCTTTATGAAATATTTACGATAAAAACCGTTTGATAGACTCTCATAATGTAGAATCAAACGATCATCAAACCGTCTGTATCAGATCTTTTCCAGTCAGAAATGATGTTACGATTACGATGCTTGTTTTTTATGAGGAACTTTAAAAATTACGATATAAGTCTTTGATTTATGCCAATATATTGTCTATTTAGATGGCGATGAAAAGGATATGAACCTCAATTCCTCAACAATTCAAGATTTACGTGCCAATTCAATATTTGTTCGGAATTTCTTCAGTTTTGGATCATTATTTACAATGAAATCTTTTTTCTCAGATGCTTCGGTTATTAGAATATAGATTCGGATTTTTTTGGACGAAAACAAGAGCTTTTGATGAAAACATATTGTTGAGAAATGATCTGTCAGAAAATGATTGACTTTGACCTATACAGGTGGTCCACATTGAAGTGTGTGAGGCTCACAATTTTCGATGAGAGAGACATAGAATGCTCAAATAATTTTTATTGTTTTCCTTGCATTCTTAAGTTTTTTCTGAGATTAGGGAAAATCCTCAAAATTCAAATTTTCCACTAAAAAGTGGTGCTTCCATATGTCCAAAAAAAGGTAACAACTAGATAACATGGTATGCTAATAGTATATTCTAAAACAAGTTACAGAATGAGCGTATACTCCAACACGAATGCGAAATTCGAAAACGAGCGACGAAGGAGCGAGTTTTCGAAAGCATGGGTGTTGGAATTGCCTTCTGCAACGAGTATCAGACGATATTTTCTCTATTTCAGTCTAGTTTTGTGAAATATTCTCGGAATCAAACAAAAATTCATATTAGTGACTTTTGTATTGTATCTTGATAGTTGGTGTGACTTACAAAATTTGACAGATTACGGAATTTCAATTGATCTGATTTGAAAATTGAGAGGATTGGAGGTCAGTACTGACAACCACAAAACGAAAAATATAACTGAAAACAATGCTGTAACGAGTTTCATTACAGCACTACTTTTAGTGCTGTAATGAACTCATTACGATACTGAAATACAGAAATAGTCTTGAATACATGGTTTGATACTTTTTGGAATCGATATAGGAATTGTACGACAAAAACTTCTAACTCAATAATGTATTTCGTTCTGATTAAAGAGGGAAATTGTGAATGTTACAGACAATTCTCTAGAAATGGAGCGTTAACTTCTAGTTCCCCTTTGGGAGTTATAAAAGCATGTGTACTACATCTCTTTAGGGATCCCAAATTATTGTTGGAACGTTGGAAGCTTTCAGTTAGAATTGTAACTTCAAACCTTCAATTAGGAACTTTGTCGGAACATATACAGGCTTCTGAATGACCCTTTCATCGAATATGGTGATAGAGTGTGTTTCAAAAAAAGGTGACCCCCTTTCTAGGAAAGATAGAAAACTGAAAAATACAGGGTGGCCATTTGAAAACGAAACAGACGAGATTACAGACGAAATAAATTTTTTCGATAGAAATGCTCGGACAGGTCGATTTCTGTTTCGAGGGGGACAACTCAAGATGTAGGTTACGGACGCATAGCGCTTCAACCCTTGCTACTACAACCCTCACCCCCAATTTTTGAATAGGGAAGATGGGGTGAGTGATACCTCATTTGAAAGGTATTTTTATACTGATTTCAGCACAGTAATTGTTTTTTCATTTTATGCATTAGTTCTCGAAATATTCTTGACTAAACATTTGAAAATGAAGTGGTGTTTTCATGGCACTTGTAGTGTTTTTTTGTGAAAAACTTTTCAACTGAGGTATCACTCACCCCATCTTCCCTATTCAAAAATTGGGGGTGAGGGTTGTAGTAGCAAGGGTTGAAGCGCTTTACGTCCGTAACCTACATCTTAAGTTGTCCCCTTCGAAACAGAAATCGACCTGTCCGAGAGTTTCTATAGAAAAAATTTATTTCGTCTGTAATCTCGTCTGTTTCGTTTTCAAATGGCCACCCTGTATTTTGAGAACTAATGCATAAAATGAAAAAACAAATACTGTGCTGAAATCAGTATAAAAATACATTTCAAATGAGGTATCACTCACCCCATCTTCCCTATTCAAAAATTGGGGGTGAGGGTTGTAGTAGCAAGGGTTGAAGCGCTATGGAGTCCGTAACCTACATCTTAAGTTGTCCCCCTCGAAACAGAAATCGACCTGTCCGAGAGTTTCTATAGAAAAAATTTATTTCGTCTGTAATCTCGTCTGTTTCGTTTTCAAATGGCCACCCTGTATAAGGGGTTTGTTCAGTAAAAAAATTTCGTAACGTCATCCGTATTCAAGATACAGGGCGTTGAAAAAGAAAAAAATATACATATATTCATAATTTTCAAATCAAAATATTTCGAAAACGGTGAACAGTATCGAGTTTCACCAAGAGTTTTGGTGTAAAATTGAATGATGTTTAATATCGCTCAAAATTTAACATAATAAATCTAATATCGAAAAAGTTATGTTCAAAACAACTTGGTACGAACCGTGTAACTAGCGCCCTCTATGAGAGCCAAACATCAAAACACATTCATTAGATGTATCAGCTTCCAAAACATATTCGTATAAAATTTCATTACGATGTTGCCAGTAGTTTCGGCAAAATCGTAAAAAATGTGTATATTTTTTTCTTTTTCAACACCCTGTATCTTGAAAACGGATGGCGTTACGAAAATTTTTTACTGAAAAAACCCCTAATATTTTCCAGTTTTCTATCTATCCTAGAGAGGGGGTAAGCTTTTTTTGAAACAACCTGTATAAGAAGATTCGAATAAAAAAATTCGGAAGTTACAAATAAATGTCGCTTCTTGCAGGTAGAAGAAAACGCAGCACCAAGATCGAGCCTACCTCTGGCATGCTTCAACTTCATCAACTCAATAATCGGTAGTGGTGTGATTGGTGAGTCATCCTCAATGTGTATTTTATTTGTTAGTTGTTAGTTCCTATAATGATGTTTCTTTTCCCATACAGGTATACCTTATGCCCTTCAGAAGGCCGGTTTTGGCTTCGGTCTCGTATTGTTGCTCCTGGTGGCCTACATGACGGATTATTCCATCATCCTGATGATAAAATGTGGTCATCTGAGCGGAAGATTCTCTTACCAAGGAATCATGGAAGCCGCTTTTGGCAGACCTGGATATATACTGCTTGGATTACTGCAATTTTTTTATCCGTTTGTTGGTGAGTCTAGAATATGCATCCATAAATTTGAAGCAAATCTTTCTGCCTATCTCATCCCAACATTCCAACGAACAAGGGATTGGGATGTGAAGATACTGTAGAATCTTTTTCGTAAATATGCAAGCAACCATTTTAAGATTATCCTATTCTTTCAGCTATGGTCTCTTACAACGTGGTAGTTGGAGATACAGTAACGAAAGTCCTGATAAGATTAACAGGCATGAGCACAACTTCCTTGTTCGCAAAACGTCAAGTGATAGTGCTTTTAGCGAATTTGTTCATAACAATACCGCTGTGCCTCTATAGAAATGTATCTAAATTAGCGAAAATATCTTTCTTCAGCCTCGTTTGCATCGCTTTTATCTTATTCTCCATTTTGGTGAGGATGGGGCAGATGAGCCATAAGGTGTAAGTTTGATTTTTATCTTTATTACTGCCCTTGTTTGATGAATGTTGCTAAGAATCCAAGCTTATGAAAATTGAAAATACTAATTACCACAGAGTCTCTTAAAAAAAAGCAACCCCCAAAACTTTGGGACTTGATGAATTGCTCCACATGAGTTAGGGATATTGATTTGAATTCCAAAAAAATATAGTTTAAATGATATTTTGTGATGAAAATTCATATTAATATCAGCACCCCAGAGGTAAAGTGTGTTGAGTCACAATATCAAAATTGGACAGAAGAGAGATTTTTCATTTCGATTATTGTTTCAGAGAATGTTTACTACCATTATTTGGCGACTTGAAATACCTAGCGAGTCAAAAATGTGTTCCACTTGCTAGAATTTACTAATGTGAATCCAATATTGTAGATAGTTCGTGCCTGAAAAAATGTGACTCAACACACTTTACCTCTGAGGTGCTGATATGATTTCAAGTTGCTGAAAATAAAATCAACTTCAGCCTATAGGTCTGCAGCGTTAAGGAAAATCGAGTAAAATATCAAAATTTTATACCCAGAGAATTCAAGCATTTTAGACTATCAATACGATGTATGGCCTCTACAAGCATCAATAACAGCTTGACATCTTCTTTGCATACTACACACGAGGTTGTTCAACATTTCTTGAGGAATTTGGTTTCATAAACATGGCAGAAGCTCTCTCAGATCATTTAAGGATTCTGGGGTAGTTTGATGATTATCTTATATTCTTTGGAGCATATCCCATGCATGTTCTATGCAATTCAAATCTGGTGAGTGAGGAGGTATTGGTAAATGTGGAATATCAAGCTCCTCGCGCGCATTCTGAACTATGGCTGCTTGGTGCGGTCTAGCGTTATCGTCTAGAATTCTAGAAATTGAAAAGTTTCATCAATAGCAGCGTGAACATTTGGCAAAATATTGTCAATGACATGCTGCCTATAGTGTAAGGCGGTCATATTCCCAGGACAAATGTGTAGATCTGTGCGCCCGTTGAAACATATCCCGGCCCATACCATAACATCACCCCCTCGGAATGGATGGACTTCTTGGACATAGCGACGATTACGTGGTATGCATGGGATTGTCCATACCCTTATTCTTCGAGAATCTGAAAATCGTCCATATCTGGATTCATCAGTGGAAAGGACACTACGCCATTGATCGTTACAATTGATATGATGCCTTGCCCATTCCAGTCTTTGACGCTTATGGTCACGTGTTAATTAAACTCCTCTTGATGGACATTTAGTCCCTAGATTCACCTCTCTCAAACGTCTTCTGATGGTTTCGATGAACACCACTTCATTTTGAAGAGTATTCTGTACCATTCTTCACGAAGATGAAGGCTTTCTTCACGCCGAAACGGTGATGAAACGATCCTGAGCAGGTGTTGTTTCCCTGAACCTATTCCAAAGTCGAGATATGACACTTTGGCTGACTTGGAATCTTTCCTCTACAACAACCTGAGTTAGGACCCCTGTAGCTTTCCTATAGCCCTATTAGCATCAGCGTTTTTAAATTTACATCTTGGCATTTTCAGAACACTCGTTTCAAATGGAAATCTTTGATCAACTGACTCCATTTCAAAATAAGAACATTCATGAAGCATATGAAAAGAACCAAACTTCAGAAAAAAGGCGACCAGATTGACGAAATGTCTTATACTGAATTTTATTGGATCGATTCAAGTTACTATTGAGTTTTGAAAGATTTTTCAGCGATTTTTCAAAACGATTGAATACGATATCCCTAACTCTTGTGGAGCAGTATATTTGGCAAATCTTGTTATGAAATTTTTTACAGGCCACACCATCATGCTTCTTGGACATTTTTCAACGACGATATAGTGCCAGCCATTGGTATAATGGCATTTGGTGAGTTGATATATTTCATTTATCTTACTCTAGTTACTATAAGTTGTACCCAAAATTGTGATCACTAAAGATTCTCTTCCCTAGCTTTCATGTGCCACCATAACACCTTCTTGATTTACACATCAATCGAAGAACCAGATGAGAAGAAATGGGCCACAGTAACACATGCTTCCATACTGACAAGCTTGACTGTAGCAATTCTTTTTGGACTGGCAGGATACGCTACTTTTGCTGCATACTCACAAGGTGAGATTCTTTTGTAGATTATCGATGAGAAATTCCTTCATGAACAAACCCATTTTTGCAGGCGATCTTCTTGAAAACTATTGCTGGGATGACGACTTGATGAACCTCAGTAGACTTCTGTTCAGCGTTCAAATACTGCTGACATACCCGATAGAATGTCTGGTCACTAGGGAAGTTATAGAAAATTCAATATTCAAGGACGATCCAAGCGCTATTGTGTCGGACAACACTCACTATGTTATCACTCTAGCAATAATAATAGTGGCATATTTGATATCGATATCAACTGATTGCCTAGGTGTAGTATTGGAGCTTAACGTGAGTATCTCAGTCAATTTTGTTTAGATTCTTGTAGACTTAAATATTATCCGAGGTGGGATTTGAAAACATCTTATATCAGATTGATGAACCCTTGATTTGAGAAGAGATGCAGACTCATTTTGGAGCTCTAGAATTATACTAGAAGCATCCTAAACACCCAAGACCTCTCCATAAGAAGTTTTTCACCATTTCAGGGAGTCCTAGCTGCAGTACCTCTGGCTTACGTTCTTCCCGCCCTGAGTTACCTGAGGCTTTCCGAAGGCAGCTCTCTCAGCAGGGAGAAGATTCCTGCACTAGGAGTAGTAATTTTTGGCGTTTCCATAGCCTTCTTTGGAGTCCTCTTCCTTTTCATGGACTACGACAAGTTCAACGTATGTTCTCATGGCGCTATAATGGAGTACTGTATACCTAAGAATGCAACAGTGTATACCAACATTTCCTACGTCCAACCAACAAAGAATACCACCTACGTGCTGTCGAACAAGGTCCCAAAAATGAGAAGCTCTGGATCCTTGGGTAGAAAACAGTCTGGTTTCTTTGGTTTTTAGTACTTTGATGGCGGTAAAAACTAGATAACTGTTGCCAATAAAATGGAGAAGTATATAAAACACTGAGAAATGCGGTGGTAGGTGCTTTTAGAATGGAGCAATATCCAAAATCGTAACTGAAACAATTTGGCTTGTATACAAATCACAATGAAGATTGACCATCCAGCATTACATTGCCATAGAGAATTTATTGTGCAATTTCATGACAAACTAGACTAAATTTTAGAGGGAGACAGACCTGAATCGCTGTTGTGATTATTGATCAGCTAAAACACGTGTTACACCCAATTTCTATGTACCACTCTTGCTCTGATGATGATTCAATACCTGGAGACGAAACGCACAGTCCATTCTCATTGGTCTAAAACCTCTATGGTCAAAACAGTATATTTAATTTGAAATAATTGACAGCATACCTAATTTAAAGAAAAATTGATCAAATGACAATTTCATAATTCAAACTACCAAACCACTTCCTCTTCAAGTACCTCAAACTTACCATTCGCTCGAGTAACTCTATACAGCCGTTTCCGGGATCAGTTAGTGGTCCAGAATTTACCTTGCCCCTCTACTGCATAGTCTGTCAGACAAGAATTTCTATTTTTCTTTTTATTTAGTCGTTGTTATGTTCTTTCATTCTTCAAACAATTTTGTCTGTTTTAATTGTCAGTTCCCCTCGGATCTGTTCATTGCTGATGTATCATGGGACACCAAGTGCTGTTCTGACAATAGTCAAAAGTAAAAAATTTAATGGCACTTCTCTTATAAAGGCACCTCTATTTAAATAATGATGTTATCGAATATCGAAAGAAGGGTGTTTAGTGAAGTTTCATAATGGAATCTAGGTGCTTTACCTTTCCAGGCATCTGAAAATTCATAATCCATATTAGAATAAATAAAAATTGAATCATTCATTAATACCGTCAAGATATTGAATTTAATCGAAACTAAAATGAAAAAAATCTCCGAAAAACTCAGAGTGCAGAAGACAATTTTCAGATTTCCTTGAGATTTATTATATAGGAATTTGTTCAATAATCTATTATAGTCAATATTCATAATAAGGACTATCAATGGAATTTCGATAATAATTCAGGATCAAAGTATTAAAAATTCCAATAAGCTGATTTACAAAATAATTGAATCAACCAAATCAGAAAGAAATCAAGTATTTATTACGTTGACTTGTCATTTTCGATAAATATTCTCTATATTATAATGAATATTTTTGTGACAAAACTCCAAATAGTTTATATTACGTGTGAGAAATTTCCACAAATTATTGAATTAAACGCCAATTAAGAACAATACAAATTGCACAATATTTTTAAGAAGCTTAATCAAAATATTCTATATTTTTTATATCAATGTGTTACATGAATAAGTTCAATTTGATTGTTGTATTATAAAATAAAGAAACCATGTCATTATTTGTGTAAGAAACATTAATTTAATATTTCATGTGGTAGGTACTTACATTTCAATGTTATTGTTTTATTTCGATTTCGAAATTTTAACTGGTTTGATGACACTAGAAAATATTTATCTAATAACTGTCGAAAGATTTACTAAATTGTGTTTTTTTTCTAGATAAAGGTTGAAAACATGTTATTGTTAGTGAAATTCGTTGATTGTTGTATTCTCATTGCAAAATAATAATTCTGATAGTTGTTTATTAATATATGATATACATATATTCTGTTGATCTGATTATCATGTGATATGTATGAATATGTTGAATTTTAGACTATCTATTAAAGTATTATACGAAAAAAATAAAAGAAGTAAATGAATAAGCAGCCAAATTTATCTACTTCTGAAGAAATGACTATCTTCTAAACTCTAGCAACCAGGGTTGATTATATATTGTGACAGTATTTTTCTGATGATATATATACTGAATATAGCAGCATCTATATACTTTTGAGTATTATAATTCAGACTGAAGAGTTTATTGCACCACTATTTTGAATTTATTGCACGTTGTTCTAATTATTGCTGTGACTTTTTCTGTGAATAAATGGAGGAGTAGGTATACATGAATAAATATAATTTTAATTACAAACTTTTGTTCTTTTCATAAATCTCTGGAGAAGTGCATTAAAGGAAATATTTGTTGTAGAGTGTTCAGGATATGTGATATCTTTGGTCTTTATATTCGGGAGAAAAATAAACAACATAAACAAAAGTGTTTATCTACCAAATAAATAAAGATATAAGTGGACAATATAAGCCCATTATATTCACTTGTATCTTCCTTTTATTTGGTAAATAAACACTTTTGTTTATGTTGTCTATTTTTCTCTCGTTTATATTATGTTGTATGTAATTTATTGTCATCATTTTAATTATTATTGTGTTTTCTGTACACACAGAACTGTTCAATGCACTCCTTCAAGTACTTATCTTTGTTATCACAAGGCTGAAAAACTAAAACAACCATGTCGTCATTTATAGAACTTTAAGAATTGGTCGTGGTTTTAGTGTACTTTCAATTGATTAAAATTTTTTTGTTTTTCTATTTCGTGAATTATCCAATTATAAATTTAATAATTAATAATGCCATAAGGAAGTTGATTGGAAACTTGACAACCCACTGATTAATAAAATACAAATAGCTGGTGTCAAAACTGATTTCTTTTGGATGTGAGGACTTGGTCCAGTCAGTTTCTGATTTTTTTAATTTAATAAATTTTTTACCCTTGATGCTTTCTTCTAATTTAAATCATTTTCAAATTACTTCATCCATAGGAAGACAGTATTTTCGTTGCTAAGGGAAATAAACCACAGCCATTTCTTCGTTGTATGGTGACCTAAAACATCTTTGATAGACCTCTTCCACCAAGATCTCTGTGGACCGCGAACTCTGAAGATGTGGCTGAGTCAGCTAATTGAGTCGAATAGTCAATAGGAAATTCCCAATGAACAACGAGATCACGAGACTAGATTCTGTGCCAGGAATTGAAAAATTGAAGCTCTGAGTCGTAGGTCATGATGATTTGTAGCCCTATTATTCAATTTCGAAAGTTTCCTCATGCTCTGTCATCCATTTGTCACAGTCGAGAGTATACACAACCTTAATTCGAAGAATTATAGATCGATTAAGGATGTCAGTAGCCCTTGGTACCAAAAAACGATGCCATTTTGAAGAAATCATTCATATTTTGATGTCATATAAGAAAAGGTTACGCGTTCCTACTTGAATACTTAGAAAAGTAGAAAATTGGGTGTACTTCACACTGGAAACATACTTTCAATCTCTCTCAACTTCAAAGATGATTTGGATGAAATCCAGAAATAATATCCTGCCTAAATTGGCACACCAGCTAGTTACCTACCTGTCGGTTTAAATTTAGAAATTTTTTTCGCAAAACAGAGAAAGTTAGCAAGGGAAAATGATTAAAATTTAGAAGAAAATAGGGTTACAATTTTGAGGTTCATGTCTTTCTCCCTGACGTCGTCTAACCCATCTTCTGCCATCATGTGCACCCAAAGAGAATCGATATTCATCAAAAAAGACGACCTGATTCCACTAACAAAAAAATTAAAATTCTAACAGCTCCTCCTGGGTGGTTACCACTACTTCCAAACATATTCCCTCGCCGTATTCGTAGATAGACTACAATTTCTGCAACAGATTTCAAGACTTCATTTTCCATTTTTGGTCCGAAATCCAAAATTGAACGAAAGTGGAGATCTATTTCTTGAAGAACTGTTGGTACTGAGACTGGACGATCTATCTCATTGTCCAAATATGAGTTGTACCTTGCTGCATGGTATATAAGCACCGATGACGACTAACAAGTCAGAAACCAGACTGCCTGCTACTCATTCTTGGATACAGCACGTTCTTTTGCAGTATCTTCATGATTTAGATCTATACCAGCCTGTTTACCATTATTTGAATGGAATACATGCAATATTTTCAACAATAATCCGATTATTATTAGCCCTGACGGTTTGTGGCTCAAATTTTTCAGCTAAAGAGATTGTTGCAACCCGAATCTTCACTAAATTTGCTGCGTTTGCTATTAAAATTGAGACTCTACGAATCTCACTTCTCGTTTGACCCCTGTACATGCTAATATAAAATTAAATAGCCGCATAATGAATCACGCTAATTGAATTCCAATCACCGTGCTCCTTTGATATCAATAACACTACTCGTCTTATCATCGATGGTTGCATAGATATCTAGATCTTTGTTTTAACTTTCGTTTGTCGGATGCAACGGAGGTACAGATTATTTAAGTTGGCTTTCCGCAAACGGAGGGGTGGGGGAAATGGCGCTCTTTTGTTTTTATACGCGCGGTTCGCTTGTTTTCGAATTTGAAAAGTCCGAGTCTGTGCTTCTGGTAACATTGATCGTTTGTTCTTAACATGTAGAGGAAGTGAAAAAGTTCTGACTGACTTTGGAATTGATTTTTGTTGGACATCAGATTTTTTGTGTGTGTGTTTTTGAAGTAAGTTTTTTTAGCCGGTCATTGACGCTTTGATTTATTTTTAGTTTTGGACTGTACCTCCGACCAAAAGTTTTCAATATCAAGGATATTTTTGCGAGGAAAAAACGGATGATTCAAATGAATAGATTCCATCCCCTAAAAAAATGTTATTTTATGTTTATTTTCAATCAATATTAAAATTTCCTCAATTCAAAAACATTCCGTGCGGAGTCAATAAACACTCTCTATATTGAAATCTAAAATTTTCATGAAGAAATCCATCGAAATTATAGAATTTCTGGCTATATTTAGTGCATGTAATTAAAGTAGAGATTATTTACATTTCAACATTTTTAATGTCGACAAATTTCTCTCAATGCGGAAGTTGACGAAATTATATTTTCTAGATTCTATCTGAACCTATTCACCTGCATAAATTTTCTTCTAATATAATTAAGAAATAGTGTTATTTTTAAATTTTTTCATGTTCACGAATTATGTTGCTTTCTATAGCTAACATGATAAACCACCAACTTGAGCAAAACGCAAATAGCACAAAAGTTTCCCGAAAGAAAGTTGTAAGTAACAATCTGTCATTTCAACAATATTTGAAAATTAAAAAAACTAAACAATTTTCCCTTTCTCTGAGTGCATCTTTTCCTAATCTGTATCTTCATTAATATCTGACGTCAAAATTAAAATAAATGCCTTTTTATCTCCCAGCATCAGAAGTTCAATGCAGTTGTGGGTGACCACAAAACAAAAAGTTAATTCATTGGTCATGAATATTAATATACTCACTATGATTAACATTTGAATTATATAAATGTATGGATGAATTTATAATTCATATAACAACAAGTCTGCATTTGCGAAAGCAGCGGTATTAAATTAGCATATTCTTCGGGATTCTACCAGAAGAAAATTCTAGAATTAAACGAGAGATTTTGTCAAATATGACAGACAGTGACATTGAAATCCCGACGTCTACAAGTTGTTGAAAACTAATCTGAGCAAGTTTCGAGAATCAAATATAAAGATTAACAACAGTGGATATCATCAGTGACAAATTCAAGAAATTTAACAAAACCTATAACTGTGATAATTTTCTGCTCATTTTTTTGCATTAACGATAAATTTTGATGGGGAAGGAGGGTTTGAGAATACGAAAACAACTTTTTGTTACTTTCGGTGAAAGTTATACAATTGACGTTGAAAAAAATTAATGAAATTTGAATGTTATTCTCCCTGATTTTTCCAAAGGAAAAAGAAAGAAGTTGCATTAAATTTTTCTCCCTTCCTTAGTAATTGGGTACACGTGCGTTAAAAACATTTTCTTCCCGAAAATCAAGTTTTTTTTTTCATATTTTCAAACTCGATATCATACCCAAAAGATTCAATTTTAATTATCTCTGAATTCAGTGCAAATAAAAATGTTTAGTTCAATTTTGAAGAGATTTTTAACAGTTTCAACTAGTTTCAGTAGAAAAAGCCTTGTCAATGAAAATTTAGATAATAGATATTTTGTTAAATATACTCAGCAATTCAATGAAAAGAAAAACAGAAGACACTTCAAAAATCATATGAAGAGGGACGTTTTTTGTTCATATATTAACGTTGTAACTTTAACCCACTCCCCTATGGCAAACCCCTTAAAAAGTTTAAAAAAAACACCCTATACATTATCATATTGTTGAATTATAAAACATAAGTGAAAAGTACAAAAAATGTATGCCAAGGCAGCATCTATAGACTGTTAAATAGAAATGTTTGATGATGTTCGAAAATCATTTGAATCTAGATGACAGTATTGTATTGCTAAGTCAATTCGAGCACGTTTTGAAATAATTCAAATATTGCTTTGTTGATTTGTTACCAATTAAAATTGGGAATGGTAGTCATAAAGGGGGGGGGTTATAAGGTCTACTTATGAGCCAAAAGACTTCTACCTGTATATGATTTTTGTCATGTTTATTAATTTTTTCATGAGAGTGACACCTTCGAAATTATATGGGTTGAACAGTTTTCATTGGACTGCTTCGTATGATCTGACCCAATGAATGTCAAAGGCATGATTTTCATCTGATACCATTGTGGTTTTTGTTTGGCAGTCAACATTGAAATAATATACTGGAATAGTGTTGGTAGCGTGTTCAATAAATCATGTTTGGATAGAGAAATATACAGAGCACTGCGAAGAACTTGGTGATCTGATTGAAAAAACACAATTTTCCTTGGTGGTGAAAATTTTTCCAACAACATCTGCATTTTTGACCTTCTGAAATTTTCATTTCTTCGAAAGGTCAATTCAAAAGCGGCATCGCAATTTTACTCATTGAATGAACTCTATATTTGCATCATCGCAAACGTAAACATTCCTCTTTTAAAATAGAAGTCCAAAAGCTATTAACGTTATCGCAGTAGGCACTGAAACAAATCATGTTTTGAATCGAAAATAGATTGCTTGTTGGGAGAAACCTGGGAAAAAACGAGATATTTTAATGTGGATGCAGATATTTTTCCTGTCCACACATAAAAAAAAATAATTACAAACCTCATGAAAATTTCTTGAACATTCGAAGAACGAATAATTTATTATTCCACATAAAAGTGAAATCCCCTTTTATTGAAACTATTGCAAGTAGCATTCTGATGTATTCCTTGAAAAAATGAATTAATTGAAGCCTTATTTCTCATGAAATTGCAATTAATTGATTCCCTGGTTTTGAATATTTCAGGACTGAGAATAAGAGATGTTCCTGAATAAAGAGATCAGGACCAAACTGGAGAAATTTTGGGAATATGGATCCGGAAGGATGGTGAGTCAATTTCACAGATAACAATCAAAGAAAGTTAAAAGATCTCTCAATATAAGAGTATACATTTTTTTTCGTATCCGAAAATATTGAGAGAAACGTGTTAAATGCAATTTGAACCACCCAAGAAACACTCTGTAAATCGTAATGATGATTATCATCGAATATAAAATTTCAATAAATAAAAATTAATATGAATATCAAAACCTACCTAATTGTAATTACAAAGTTTCCCACATGGCTAATCAAATGTCTAATTCGAACTACTTAAGTATTAAACAATGTGATCTTGAAATTACGATGGATATTCCAAATTGGATGACTGCAATTCCTTATTTCTATTGCAATTAATTCACCTATATTTTTTTCAACATGCAAGAAGAATTTAATATTCATACGCAGTGGTTTTTGAACCTTAATAGCTTCTTCAGATTTTATGAGTAATGAAGTGAGAAAAAGAATTATGCAACTCAACTTGTGATTCGATGATTATATATTATTATTAAGTGGAATAAATAATACAATGAATTTTGTTACTTCTTGGTACCTATAGGTTGAAACTGAATCTTTTTCCGAAGAAACAGGAATAATTCATGTAGTAAATTCTCGAAATATAGGTAGGATTAGACTTAAAGAAATAAAAATTTGAAGGAGACATTCTTGAAATATTCAGGGGCAAAAGGGGTGAACGAGAGAAATCTGTTGTAACTGACAAAATATTCATCAACATAAAAAAAACATTTGCTGAATATACCAACGTCTATAATATTTTTTTTTTTTTGATTCATTGTGGTGGTTTTATACCTAGACTTTCTCATGAACTAGCTGCGTGAGGAATCAAGAGATTTCATGTTCGAAACAAAACAAACTCAATCCAAGCACTCTAAAGGAACGAAATTTGCAGACAATGAAAGAAAGAGTTGATATATCAAAATCCTCGAAATATTGCAGCTTTCAAGTTGACCTAGGTATCACCTTTTTTTCGTACTCTGATTGTAACCCACACGACTCTGTAAATGGCAGAAGAAGGTAAAACGACTGAATCGTATAATTGAAATGGGTTGAGTACGTTGCGAAAATTCTATTGGGTTCTGTGTCAATTTAGAAATTCTGACCACAGGTTTACCTCACTGCAATTAGAAAATTTTAATTATAAAATACAGACCAGATATTTCAAGATTCATACGGAGATTTTATTGACGCACGTATAGTAATTACACTTCGCACTTTGGGTAATTTGGATATATATTATATATGGAATGATTAAAAAGTAACGCACAAAATTAATAACTCCATTTTTTACTATTTTTACAGAAATTCTCGTATAGGTCAATTTTCATCTCAAAAAATTTTATTAGGGTTTTTATCATATTTTTAAGTTATTGATTGGAAAAATATTGATTTCATTCCTTTTATACCGAATATAATCGTCAAAATCTTCCTGGGTTGAATCTGAGCCATCAAAACAATCAAAGCTCATTTGCAATTTGTCCTTTGAACAAAAACTTGTTTCAAACATTCATCATGATCTTCTATTTCTTCCGCATGCAGGCAGACAATTTTGATGGTTCCATCAGTCAACCGATGAAAATTTTCCATTGTCGAGCATGAGAAAACTTTGGAGAAAATCGTAAATGTATTTTCTCGTTATGAATCAATGTTGATGTTGACGAACTCATCAGAGCAACGAACTGTTGATAATACAACAACAATTCTGCAATTGTATGAAAATAGTGGAAAAACTTACACAATTGTTCAATTCTTATCGTTATCGCATGATATCTGAATATTTGTATATTGAAAAGAAGTGTTTTAATGTGTAGGAGTGAGATCAGATAATGGGTAATGATGTCAATAGATGTTATTTGTTGAAGAAGTTCTTCACCAGAACCTCAATCTATTTTACAACATTTTCGTCAAGTTAAATTATTATTGGGACAAATTAGAGACTCTTGAGATAGCTTAACATCAACAAATTCTTTTTCATGAATTTAAGAATCTGAAATGTTACAAAGTTTGAAAATTCCAAGTGTTATTTTTTTTTCATTGTTAGGCAACAATTTTTTGAAAGGAATTGGGCCCTGAAGAATTATTACAAAAGTTTCACGCTGAGGCCTTTCTTTCTATTATTTAAAGAAATTTCTGATTGATTTTTGTTTTATAGACTGGGAGAGAAAACCCTAAAATATTCAGAGGAATCATAGATATCGCCATGTAGAGAAAAAATGATTTTTCTGTCAAGAATTTTTTCCGGATGTTATAGAATTCTATTGATGCGCTTCTGATTGATAGTTTGATTGAGGAGATGTAATGATTACCATTAGATTGAACAATCAAATGATTAAACTGTTTAATTGATTCAAACTCTCATTTTCTGAACAACAGAAGCGCCTTTAATAAATTGCAAAGTGGAACAACTCGAATTATCTATTTGATTCTGGTGAGACGACGAACTTGTACTTCCTGTTATTAAGAGTATGAGAAATAAATAATTATAACTCTCGTAGCATAAAAAATAGGAAAATCACAGAATAATTTGGTAACGGTGGTCTATTAGGAGATATACTAGATATGTTCGCTCACATCTTGGAAATACAAATTAGGTTCTGATTTAACTGAAAATTCGATAAAAACGAACTTTCGTCGACCTTGGTCAGAACGATCACCTACACAAGTAGGTACTAAGTATAAGGTTACCTGTGTCTATACCACTGGTCCATGAGACCTTGCCCAACTAGGGTATTGGAGATCATACCTCTTCACCTTTTGATAGGTAGATAGGTTAGCCCATGAGACTACCCAGTGAAGATAACATTTTTGTCATTCGAAATTCCTTCAATGTTTGAATTTAAAGTTCCCAGTCTTTCTCTATGGCCCTGAGAGTTTTTTTAAAAGGTTTGACCATCCAGGCTATGATATTTCGGAACTTCTGATGTACTAAGACAGCTACTGGACCCCACTGGAAAATCATCTCTCATAGATAAACCAAAAAGCCAAACATTTTTTTAATCGTTTTTTTTTAATTACTTTTATCTTAATCTGATCCTTCAGTGCTAGCTCTTTTTTCATGGGCCTACCATCCATATTTTTGTCATTTGTGCCTTGCCAATCGGAAATTGGGCATGTTCCTGATGTACATTAGTCGTAAGCTCTACCTCAAATAACAGAATGTCTGTTGTTACTATCCTCCATCAATTTCTTTAAAATTCAAATGTGCGCCTAGCGTTAAATTGAGCGTATCGTTAGAAATGCTGTAATCATGTAATTCCATGCCTATTATGCGAAAAGATCTTTCACAAAATGTGAAAAAGAAGAATGCTGACTCACTGAACGTTTTCTGCATTGAAAAAAACATGAGGGAATTCTCATTCTCCATTTTTATACCCATAATAAGTACGTCGATTTTTTTCCAAGATGTAAACAAATTTTCGAAAATTTCTGAAAAGATGGATTGTTAAAAACGATAAACCCAAATGAGCCATTCGAAATGTCATCCATCTTATTTATTCGTAATATTAATAACATAAAAAAATGTATTTTACATGTATCCTCCAATTTTAATGTATGTTGAAATAAATCAAATTGATCGTCAAAATTAAAGATGTTAATATTTCCATCCCTACAAATGTATCAACGTTTTATTCATTAAAATTGGAGTGGACACGAAAATATATTTTTTGTTTATGAAGTAAGTCATATGCTTTTTTTTAATTCAAACTGGGAAGACTGAATTTTCTGATACAGATCACCATGAAATAGAAAAAAAGTTCTTCTCAAGGTAATTTCACAGGAGAAACAATATAAAAATCAGGAAAAAATTGTCTTACCAAACCTAAATCCAACAGGAGAAGTTTTTCGCAAAACATAAAATGAATAAAGATTTATGGTAAGATGAACAAATATTCCGAAAGAAATTGTAAAAATTAAAACAAATAGGTGTTAACCACATGTAAAAACTTAGACAGAGACCTTCAGAGATAAGAAAGAATGAACATGAAAACAACAATGAAAATAGAGAAATAAGCAGATCACATTTCGGTTTTGAATAAAACCGATAATCTGTATTTCATGGGATGAAGTTAAAGTCTGCCCAATTATTCAATAGGATTAGATCGTATTCGAATTAAGACTGAGCCTGATGTTAAAATTTAGAAAATTCAGAAAATAAGTCTCTCCTCAGGTTGAAATTGGTTTTTTCATTTGATAAGATTTCAGCGACGAAATTTTCCAAATCTCAATGAGCAAACCAATTTAACAGACACGTGGATCTTATGACGACCGTTGAAAAGATTGCTATAAACATGTTATTTTTCACAGCTGTCAGGTAGACATCAAAATTTTTTTTCTAGGCTAATAATTCATGCTAGATAATGCTAATTACACTCACTTGTTGACATTTTCATTATGAATGATTATTCATCAACAAATATATGATTGATCGAGAAATTCCTATTTTCTGACTTTTCTTGATTTGATTGCTCTCTCAAACCTGTTCTTGATATCTGTTATGTCTTTCTGGAAACTTCTTAGTTAAATCTTCTGTTTCTTCTTCTTTATGTTGTTAACATTGATACTATCATTCGCGAAGCTGTGAACTGGACATGTAGTTTCTTTCAAAAAATCGTTGATGTGAGTAGAAATATTGTTGGTGCTAGAATTTATCCTTGGGGAACACCAGCGTTCAAGAGGTCAGATGACCATCGGCCATGGGGAGAAACCTACCTCTAGTTTTCCCAGAAAATGTTTGTTGTTGCAGGATATTCAAAACAATTTGTGTAAAGGGGTTATCTACATTCTCTTGTACTTGCAGAAATTTTTCTTCGATTCATATTTATCAGGATGAGGTAATAACATTGCCTGACGTTTAATATTTAGTGTATGAATTACTATGACCTAGTCTCTGACTTATCTTCATTATTACATCGGGGTGTTGTTTTCAAAACAAATTATATGAAATTTCTGATAATATTAGAGAGATAACAGACGAACTAAAGGCAATGAATCCTTTATCTTTTGCTTCCGATTCTTTTTCGAAATGCCTCTATGCTTTGATGAATTGGACAAGACATTTTTCTCAACTTGACTGTTTTTCTCTTTCTGAATTAAAGAAAATTCGCAGTGAAAAAGATTTCAATTCTGAAACAAGATGGGAAATTCAATGTACATATTCTCAATCCGAGAGTGCATATCATAAATGTTTTTTTCTAAAATCTCTGATAAGGAGAAGAAAAGGATAATCGTATATATTTCTACATTCTTGAATCAATATAAACGAGCAAGATTCTTGAATGGATAATGTTATTAAATACATTCAATTATACAGACATTGAAAGATTGGATACGAATCTAGAGCAGACTACCTAACCAATAGATTTCGTTTATGGATAGCATTGAAATTAGTATAAACAAATCTGTATACAATAAACCTTGATCTTGACCAACTAGCAATCTGCCAAGCAGCAGTTTAAGGTCAATGTTTAAGGCAAATTACTACTTTTGTTGTCGCGCATTTTTGTAATATCGTTGTTCCGCTCTCCAATTTCAATTTGATTACTTGGTAATGATCTTAAAACACTTTTTAACTCGCTCAAAAAAAACCTGATAACCGAGAGGATAGTTGTGATGCTTATTACATATATGAATTGATTGTTGTGCAATCTTTGATAATCGTATTCTACGTTACATCTTTCTCGCAGAACTTTCAGATGATTCTCACCTTCCTGGATACTGTATAACCACATTTCATGGCAAAACTCAACTATATGATCAATTACTTGCAGAAGGTTTATGAATTATTGAAGATGAATCGTAGTTAGTCATTGGAAAATGGTTTGAACCATTACTTGCATTTTTCTTTGGGATGGTTTGATGAGAGAATTGAATTCAACATCGCTAACGCCAAAGATAAAAAATAATACTCGTATTTTGTGCATAGATATAGTTAAAAAAAAACTACAGGAAGAGAGTTAATTCTATGCAGAATCATCAAGGGAAAAAAACCTTAACACAAAAAACCTTTTTTTTGTACAACTGCCTTTGAAAGTGACACATTTAATGATAGCAAACAATGTTAAAATTGATTGTTTACGTGGAAGCGTGTTAAAAATATTTTAAACATAAGTGTTAAAAATATTTTTAACACTCCATTTTCTTATGATGAAATCAGATGAGAAAAATTCAGCAATTGCAAATTTTTATTATCAATATTTAAGGAACATTACTTATGAACATCAATATTAATCGTAAAATTAGAACAATTACTAACATTAATGCCCTGTGCCGTTAGGGAGCTTCGCAACACATTATAAGAATCCTCAGCACCTTCAGTACTTGTAGAAACCGGAAGTACAATATTTGATGATAATGATCCAAAATCTGTTGAGGTTGGGAAAATTTTTTCAGCAATGACATTTCTATATGCAATGGAATGAACAACATAGCCCTCGGTTAGCGTCGTAGACTTCCATCCACCATGTTTTTTTATATCCGTTTGCTCCTGATTCTGCTTGCAATGAAGCGGAGGATCTTTGAAAACAGTGTCCTGTATATTGCTTTGGTTCTGGCAGTTTGAGGAATTCGGCAACAATAGATGGGATTTTTCCAAATGTATTAATACCAACTGGATTGGCAGTGCATTCATTATTCATGTATTTCAGGAAAAAACGACGTTATTTGATGACAGAAGGGCGCAGTACAAAGTACTTATGAAAATAGAGTCTACATACTTCCCAACAATACTGAAAGAACGACTGACTTTCGTTTTTGTATTTGGAAGTATACGTATAACCAATGATTTATTCGTTATTTCGATGTCTTCCACTGATAAATTACACAATTCTTCACGCCGACAGGTTCCAAATAATCCGAAAATAGTTGCAACCTCAACCATCAAGTATTTTTCATCTGGTTCCTCCTTTATGAACTTTTCAAAATATTTAATAACATCCAACAAGGGCGCTTGACTTTATCATTGAAAATTTGCTCCACAAAGTTGATGAACTCCATATTTCTGATTTTTCTTCTAAGTATGCCAGTTTCACTGAAGTTCCCTTCTACATTTTTCAATATACATCAGGCCAGGAAATTGTTATATGCAATATCGTACTTTTAGGTAGGAGTTCCAGATTTACTTTTCTTGCAGACTCTTCAATATCCAGAGGAACAACCAAATAGTCACTTTTATTAATAATTTGACTCCCGACAAACGTATTAATTCAATATTGTTTTTTTTCATGAAATTTGCTGGTTATGTAAGA
Organism: Hippodamia convergens; assembly: GCA_038502775.1. Lineage (NCBI taxonomy): Eukaryota > Metazoa > Arthropoda > Insecta > Coleoptera > Coccinellidae > Hippodamia > Hippodamia convergens. Next base: position 71,276,227 of record CM076609.1, on the reverse strand, counting down.
ACCAGAGAAAATTTTTAATGAAGTTAATTTCATAATTTCTTATTTCGGTGGTAGATTAAATTAAATGATCCCTATCAAAAAATGAATTTGTAAGTCCCGTTTCAACACAATGATTCGAATTAAAATTGACTTTCGAATAGAGTCTGTTACTTTCTTTCCTCGATCAAAAGGAGTTCTAATGATTTATTTTTCTCATAGAATCGGCGCTTCACAAGACATTTTGCAAATGATTTGATAATTGTAGGTTGCATTAACTTTCCTGTCTGACTTATCTCGTACTTTTTTCTCTGAAGAGATCAATGAAAAAGATAAACCACAATTACAGAGTTATCAAAATCCACTAAACAGGAAACAGAAGTGAATGTATTCGAACTTAGCTCGAAATACTAAGAATTGTTTGAGATGATTCATTAATTATCAAAATCCTAGATGAATGCAGAATGCAACCCATCATTGGTTAAGTGCGTTGTCTACCACTAATTGCAGTTCTTCGAGCAATCATAACTTATCAATAAATATGTTCGGATCAAAATCGTGGTTGTTATTCATCGAATCGAATTAATTCAGCTGAACTTGCGATGCTTCTAGAACTTGGCGAACCGGATATCCTAATGAAAAAGATGATTTTCCATAATTTTCAACATTGTTTCATTGCCGAGGTCATTGGGAGGAAACATAATTGATGTTCAAATTGTGATTATATCATTTCATTGGTTAATGAGGACTCTGGGCACGATCGGCTGGCGTCTCACGCAAAAGTTACCTTCGCTTTTTTTTAATTTCGAAAAATTAATATGTCGTTTGGAGCTCTTGCAGTTAACGAGTCGGGTAACGATTTTTGAGTTGAAAAAACGCTTTATATGGTTGAAATTCTTTCGGAAGCTTCAAATCCACTTAAAATTTCATGTCTGCGAAGTTTTTTTTCCAAATGGGTTTTACAATTTTCAAGGTCTTGTATTACGTATGACAAATCTTTATCAATGATTGTTATTGACTTATGGCCGATCTCTATTGAGGAGACCCTTTTCAATAGTCATTTATTCAGGTTGTTTCATAAAAGATTTCTACGTATACCAAATTGTAAAATATAAAGTCTGCACATGAAATGGCAAACTAAGAACATCAAATCTCACTATGATGTTAAAATTACTCATGAAGACCTTGTATTTGTTAAAAGAACGTTACCTTTATCTTCAGTTCACAAGATTTTACTCCAACAAAAGCAATGTTTATGTGCGCTATTCCACAAATCATTGACGATTACAGGAATGGACATATTAATAGCAAATTAGTAAACATATTATTACAGTGATGAAATTTTATACACTCCATCAAACCAAAACATGGGGATCATTAATTTCTAATATCGCTCAGATTAATTTCGGAAAGCTGATGATTGATTGCACCAGATTTACGATGTTGAGATGATTTTTTCAAGAAACAGGGAATAGGGATTCCAATCGAAAACAACGAATTTGCTTCGTCCATGGAAAGAATATTAGAAATTCCTATCAGAAAAAAATGAACAGAAACTACGTGGAACTAGTTCAGAGGCAGGCGTATTTGCTATTCAAATAGCAAAAAACGTTTCATGTAAGGAATGTTGACATCTTTTTTGATTCGAATTTTTTATTTCACTCGAGAACGTATAAGAAATATTAATCTGCAACTGAAACTGCATCGTAATTCACATTCCTATCTATTAACTGTCGATTATGCTTATTTTGTATGATGTAAAACATTCTAAATGAGAGTAAGCTTATCTGAAAAATAATGCACTATTCGCTTTCATTTTAAATGGTTCTCCAGGGCTGAAAAATTCAGAAGCTAGAACGTACTTTTTCTTCTATGCAGAAGAAAGCATATAAAAAGTGTATCATTAATTATTCAAAAAACTTTATTTCCTCAATTATTCAGCTTTTTTTTTTTCTGTTTTTTTCTAGTTATCGAAGAACTTTAACTTCTCCCTCTTCAGGTATTATCTGTCATACAAACAAGACATTGAATATACCTGTCAGTTTTATGTTATAGTCCTTCTATATTTTTGTCTCTTACATTAGAGCAGACAACATTGTCTTTTTCTTATAGAAATCTCGTTATTTTTATCTTCGAGAAAGGACCCAAATTCTTAGTTCATATATAGCTATGTTTAATTTATGTTATTTCAAATTTTTGATCATCAATATTTTTCAGGTCCTTGCTGCCATATGTGCTCACTCTGTATCAGTATCTATTGGTATATGCCAAGGTTACAGCGCCATCCTGATACCACAGTTAGAATCATCACCCCAATACAACATAACAGGAGAAGTGAGTTCTTGGTTAGGTAAGTTCATTGAAAAAATTTTTTCTTCTTCCTAAAATATGTTGAGAAGTATATATAAATAAGAATACATGTCCCTACTTGTGATATTTCACAGTAACAGAATTCCTATACTTGGATCCAAATTTTGATTTTTCTTGATATCAGCCATTAAAAGTTTTTGACAAGATCTTATGTATAGCAGGTGACTTATCAAACATAAAACAAACTATTTAGTTTCGTTTTTTTAAAGCTTTCTCTCCTTGTCTTCTGAAACAGAGAGAAGACTTTTTTTAATTTCAAGAATTTGTCTGATGTTGACTCCGAAACATCACAAAGTTTAATAGTTCAAAGTAGTTTTCCATAATTAGATTTCTTTTAAGATTTTGGTCAAAAGATTGAGAAAGAAGATCCTAAAGAAGTTTTAGAAAAAAGTAAAATTCACCCACAATATATTTCAATCGATCAATTTAGTTTCCTTGTCAAAACAAGACATATCAATTCATTCTGATTCCCTATCAGAATATTTTAATTCCTCATCAACCTCAAATGAGACAATGTCTGAATTGTCAAAGCCCCGGAAGTTGAATATCGAAATTACTATAAGTTTTTTTTCAAATCTTGTTTGTCGCAACATTTTGGCAAAAACAACTGATTGAATTCCACACGTCAAAACTTCCGGTGTTATTATAAACCTGAAAAACCTCTCCAGGAAATGTCTGGGTAAATATGTGTGACCAACACCCAATACAAATCAGCTTCCGATCACTCAGGGTCGTTTTTGAAAGTATAGTTAGCAGATCTAGGACGTCATATGCGTAAATAACGTACTGAAACGCATTTTGAAATATTTTAATTGAAACGTATGCTGAAAATACTCATTCTGTAATTTTTTACAGCCAGTTTAGGGGCTGTTACGAATCCTCTAGGTTCCATAGCTTCTGGAGTGCTAGCAGAGTATATGGGACGAAAGATGGCGATACAACTTACTACAATTCCCTTCTTCATAGGTTGGCTTTGCATAGGGTTAGCAAATGAACTTAAATGGATATATTTGGGAAGAATCATAACTGGAATAGCTTCAGGTGAATATTGAGAATCATTCAAATTATTACATGATGAAGTAATTATTTCATCATGGCGAATGGCGTGCACGCAAATAAGAAGTAGTAAAAAAAAACAAGAAAACAATTACAGTGCTCAATAGAATTTGTTTTAATACATTTGGGACAGCTAGTGTTGAATGAGATTATTGAAAAAGTCGAATATTAATCCATTATCTCTATTTATCAATCTTTTATCGCGTTTTAGATTCTGCTGATAAAATAAGAAGGTAAATTCATCAATATATGGACCTACCTGGACTACCAGATTCTTTAATTGTAAGATTCAGTTTGAAGAAAATTTAAATTTAATTAGAAAGTTTGTCTCGAGTTCTTCTAAAAAGCAAAACATAATATAATACAATATCCAATCATACATAATGAAAATTAGGAGTATAACAAAATGGGTAAGGGGAAAAACCTCAACAAAAAACCCACACCCAAATCTGAAAAGAAAAAGTGAAGACAGTAGAAAATATAAAACGAAATTATCAAATAAGCTGAACACATTACTTAAATTGCAAAAAAATATAGTTTGAATGAGATTTTGTGATGAAAATTCATATTAATATGATTTCAAGTTTAGCCCGTAGGTCTGCAGCGTATACAGGGTGGTCAAGAAAAATCGGGTAAAAGAACGAAATTTTATTCCCAGAGAATTCAAGCATTTTATCAATACAATGTATGGCCTCCACTGGCATCAATAACAGCTTGACATCTTCTTTGCATACTACACACGGGGGCAGAAGTTCTCTCAGATCATTCAAGGATTCTGGGGTAGGTTGATGATTATCTAATCTTCTTTGGAGGATATCCCATACATCTTTTATGCATTTCAAATCTGGTGGGTGCGGATGTATTGGTAAATGTGGAATACCAAACTCCTCGCTCGCATTCTCAACTATGACTGCACGGTGCGGTCTAGCGTTATCGTCTAGAAATTGAAAAGTTTCACCAATAGCAGCGTGAAAATTTGGCAAAACATTGTCAATAACATGCTCCCTACAGTGTAAGGCGATCATATTCCTAGGACAAATGTGTAGATCTGTGCGCCTGCTGAAACATATCCCGACCCATACCATAACACTACCCCCTCGGAATGGATGGACTTCTTGGACATAGCGACGATTACGGGGTATGCGTGGGATTGTCGATACCCTTATTCTTCGGGAATCTGAAAATCGTCCATATCTGGATTCATCAGTGAATTGTTCAAATTGATATGTTGCCTTGCCCATTCCAGTCTTTGACGCTTATGGCGTGTTAATGGAACTCCTCTTAATGAACGTTTAGAACCTAGATTCACCTCTCTCAGACTTCGTCTGATGGTTTCGATGGAAACTTGGACCCCATCTGCATTTTGAAGAGTATTCCGTAGCATTCTACACATAGGTGTAGGTTTTCTTCTCGTCGAAACGGTGATGAAACGATCATTAGCATTTTTCCAAAATGGAACCTGTCTCCCTGAACTTATTCCAAATTCGAGATATCACACCTTGGCTGACTTGGAGCATTTCCGCTACAACAACATGAGTTAGGCCACCCTGTAGCATTCCGATAGCCCTATTAGCCTGGGCGTTTTTTAATTTACGTCTTGGCATTTTCAGGAAACTTGTTTCAAATCGAAGTCATTGATAAACTGACTCCATTTCAAAATAAGAACATTCATGAAGCATATGCAAAGCACCAAACTTCAGAAAAAAGGCGACCAGATTGACGAAATGTCTCATATTAATTTTTATTAGATCGATTGAAGTTGTTATTGAGTTTTAAATGATTTACATAGTTTTCAAAACGATTGAATACGATATCCCTAACTCTTGTGGAGCAGTATATAATATACATATAATGATACATTTTACTGAACAAGTTGATTCAAAAAGATTTGCTTCAGGCAGCAAGAACAAAGTTTCAAATTCAGTTTATGAAATTAGATTTCCCGAATAAAAAACTTTCACTGAATAGTATAGACAACATCTTCTCTCGTGGGCATACATAAAGTGATATGGTTTATTCATATGGATTAGGTACTAAAGAAGAAATAAAACTGTATAAAGCACACCTCCTTTTTGTTCTCAGGAATGGCCTCAGCAAGCTACACCTACGTGTCCGAAATATCAACTCCTCAGAGTAGAGGAGTACTCCAAGCACTAGGTCCCATAAGTGCCAGTTTTGGCATCCTGCTAACCTACATCTCCGGATACTTCTACCAATGGAGATACACAGCGCTCGTCAGCATCTTCTTCTGTATATTCACCCTCATCTCCATGAGTTTCCTTCCAGAATCCCCAGCTCACCTGGTCAAAGGTAAAGACACGAAGAAGATCTTTGAAGCCTATCTCTTCTTCAGACGTAGCAACGCTAAAGCACAAGAGGAAGTGGAGAAGCATACTTCCAAAAGCGGTGAGTTCTACAACGCCCAGATCACTTGGAGGGAAGTCTTCTGCTGTGCAGAAACTGTTAAACCGTTCCTGATACTCGTAACTTTGTTCTTCCTGCAAGAGATGTCTGGAATATACAGTATCTTGTTCTACACCGTCAATTTCTTCAAGGAGACTCATTTAGAAGTGGATGATTTCTTGGCATCTATAGTGGTAGGGGGTATCAGGTTCTTCATGTCAATCGTGACGGCCTTCCTGATCAACAGGTTTGCCAGAAGGGTTCTCTGCGTGGTCTCCAGCTTTGGAATGGCATGTACACTTCTTCCTTTGCTGCTATACATCAGGTACTATGAGACGTTCCCAGGAGAACCTAACTACCTACCTTATTTACCCTTAGTGAGCGTTATCTTCAACGTGTTCTTCAGCATGGTTGGAATGCTGCCCATACCTTACATACTAGTTGGTGAATATTTCCCCCTTAGAGCAAGATCTATCATGTCTGGCTTCGTAATTTGTATAGCTCAGACCTTCATCTTCATCTCAGTGAAGATCTACCCGAATTTGAACCTCGTGATCGGGTTCAGTGGTACTTTGTTCACATTTTTCGTTGCCTCTTGTATTGCAGTGGTGTTTTGCAAGTTTGTTCTGCCAGAAACTAAGGACAAGAGTCTGGAAGATATCGAGGAGTACTTCAGAGGAAACACTAATAAAGATTCTTACGTTTTACCACATCACACCATTTGGGAAACTCCAACCAAAGAAATTTTTTCAATCAAGGTTCCCATATGATCATTTTGAACGTTGCCTAATCATATGTGGAAGGAATTGTGATAATTTGAATCTAGGAATCGCACTGAGATGTTCTGAGTACTGGAACAAGCCAAGAAGGCACATATATATTTCTTGCTCCCCCCTAATTATTTTCAAGAGCACATTTTTGTACAATATGAATTCTTCATATCAGATAATAACAATTATCACCATAACTCATTGAAAATCAACAAAAAACAGTATACTTCTTATTTGGAATATTTGTAAGATAATTAAGTGAATTTGATTTGTATATTACATATTTTGTTAAAGTTCGTTCATATTGGATGCTATGATATTCATTAAATTAATGTTTAACTATGATTATATATTATAAGTCGATTTGTGAATAAAATTTTGAACTAATTCTGTTCATTTATTGATGAAAATTAACAAGACAAAGTGGAATTAGAACTATGTGGAAATGTTCATACAAGAACTTATACTTCATATTAACTCCAAGTGCACAAAGTATTTTTTGAGTGTCTCTAACATTGAATACAATTCGACATCATCTAGTTTATATCTGTTTGTTTTATCTTCATCTTGGTAATCTTGGAGTATATAGTGATGATTGTATAAATAGTCTTGAGAATCTGAAAGTTTGAAATGATTAAATGATGTTCCAAAAGCTCATAAATATTTGATACCTTGAGGCATATTTTTAGGTTGACAATACCGTTTGGTCCAATTCTTAATCCTAGAGGTCTTTGTGATCTGAGCATCATCAATAACATCAATTTTCGAGATTTAACATCTACCGAGTACCAGTTGCTCATATATATTGCAGTCGACACTGACTTACTCTGAAATATTGAAGGAGGAAACCACCCTGGTAAATTTTGCAGAGGATTATCCAACACAGTATATCTAATAATCGATTCAAATAAAATACATGTGAGATATAAAATCCCAGGAAAAACAAAGCCAATATATTGAAAAAAAAATATTTACGTTCGAGATTAATAATGAACTTACCTCATCCATTAAAATTTGTCCATACCAATATAATATAAATAACTGGAAAAGAAGAATTAACGCCGCACCGAAATACAAAAAATTATTCAAATCCAAAATGTTTCTCTGAAAAAAAAAATTCAAATAATTGGGAAATTGATTCAAGGAACTCACCATCGTGAAGAATATGAACCCAGAAATCTGCAGAGCATGAAGTAAGAAGTCGACAAAGAAGAAATATGCCATCATATTGTTGAAGCTTTTGTGTGTTCTGTGAAATTTTACGAAATCAGAAAACTCAAGATAATCAGAGAAAAAAAATATAAAAATTTTTTCCAATGGTCCCTAATACTGCTAGGCACATGTTCGACTAGAGCCCTTCAATTTAGATCATTTCATAGGGGTCCGAAACTAAAAGACAAATTTTCACCCCCTCTACTCAATTTTTATATTTACTTACAAGTCTCGAAATGTTATTAGAAGATAACATTTTTGTTAACTGACACTATCTCTCTTGAAGTCCAATTAAATAAACTACTAGGTTGGAAATATTTATTAAATGGTGGAATATATTTGGAACAAATTCATGTTGGCAGATTGGGATGAAATAGGAATTAAATTTCATTATCTTCAAAGAGGAATTGCTTATATTTGTGTGGAGAATTTCAATATTTTTTATGTTCATATTTAGAATTTCGTTTGAGTTTTCATTTTGCACACCTAAACTTCTCTGTAATAATAGTTATTGAAACTAACAGATCTCCAAGTTCTCTTTGCTTACTAGTCCTTTCGAAAATCATCTTTTATATACCCCAAATGCGGAGACACATGAAACTTCCAGTTCTGATTCTATTCATTTTCGGATTAATTTCAAATACTCTCCTATACTACAAAGAATAAGATTCCCAGATTGAAATCGTGTGATTGGAGACTTGGAGAGTCTTTTTAAAATGCTAAAAACTAAGAATATATAGTGAAAAATAGTCTTTTTTACTCACCTAATGATGCTTGCATGTTCCAAAATGCATTTGACCATAAGCTCGAAATGTTGGTCACCTCTCACCAAAAATTGTGAAGGATTCTGAAGGACATACTTGAGCATTCTTATCCGGAATATCAGGTAGATCATGGGATATAAAATCATGAAGTCAACGGTCACAATAACACCAGCTACAACTGTAACCATCGAGCTATAAAAGAAGTTGGTGGCTATGTAATGTTCCTCAGGATCCATAGGTAACCAAACCCTGATCATAAGAGGTCTGCTTTCATTATTGTTCGTTCTATACCTACGGATAAAATTTAAAGATCCCACAAGACGAAAAGAAGTCTAAATGCTATGATTTTATTGGGAAATCTTTATAGGAAGAGGACTGTTTGAGATTCAGTTCATTGTAAGTTGAAGACATCTTACTCCTACTGGTCCAGAAGAGAGGAAATAGCTTAATGACATCTTACCGAGCATCTTACTTAAACCTAGCTAAGATCAGTTACCTCAAAATGAAAAATCCACTTATAACATATGAGGAGAAAATGTTGAAGACCATGGTCAATGCGTAAATCCTCAATTTTGGCGTTTCTTCATTAGCAGCCCTAGAAAATACCTTCCTCAAAGTTCTTGGAGCTTCGTTGCTCATGTATTCCTCATATTTCAAGATTTCCTCTATGAGTTTCTGATAGTTTTCGCTTCTTGTAATAGCTATCTTCAGGATTGTGGTGCACAAGCATAGGGCAGTGCCTAGATCGAATGCGAACCCATCGATGTCTTCTATATAAGTAACCAAGCCCAATGAAAAACACACTAGCATAAATAAGAAGTACAAATGCAAAGAAATCCTGTAAGCCTCGAATAATTTCGACTTTTTCAGCGTGAAGCATCCGCTTAAAAAAAGCATCTTTCGAAATAGTTGCGATAGCTGGGTTTTCTCCATTGTTGTTTTCGATAGGGAGGAAGCTTTCCACTCTACTGGATTGAATTGTTGAATAATTAGCGTGGGAAACGGGGTGAGAAAATTATTAGGGCAGGGTTTGTAGTAGGTACAAATATTATCACTTGGGGATTTCCAGTGTCGTAAAGAATACTGCTCCACAAGAGTTAGGGATATCGTATTCAATCGTTTTGAAAAGTATGTAATCTTCGAGAAAATCGCTGTAAAATCATTTAAAACTCAATAACAACTTGAATCGATACAATAAAAATCAGTATGAGACATTTCGTCAATCTGGTCGTCTTTTTTCTGAAGTTTGGCTCTTTGCATATGCTTCATGAATGTTCTTATTTTGGAATGGAGTCAGTTTATCAAAGGCTTTGATTTGAAACGAGTTTTCTGAAAAAGCCAAGACGTAAATTAACAAACGCTGAGGCTAATAGGGCTATCGGAATACTACAGGGTGGCTTAACTCAGGTTGTTGTAGCGGAAAGGCTCCAAGTCATCCAAAGTGTGATATCTCGACTTCGGAATAGGTTCAGGGAGAGGGGTTCCGTGTTGGAAAGACCAAGGCTTGGTGGGCGACGAAAAACAACACCTGCTCAGGATTGTTTCGGCGAGAAGAAAGCCTACATCTACGTGTAGAATGCTACGGAATACTCTTCCAAATGCAGTTCCTATCGAAACCATCAGACGACGTTTGAGAGAGGTGAATCTAGGTTCTAGACGTCCATTAGGAGGAGTTCCATTAATACGTGACCATAAGCGTCAAAGACTGGAATGGGCAAGGCAACATATCAATTGGAACGATCAATGGCGTGGTGTCTTTTTCACTGATTAATCCAGATATGGACGATTTTCAGATTCTCGAAGAATGAGGGTTTGGTCAATCCCATGCATACCCTGTAATCGTCGCTATGTCCAAGAAGTCCATCCATTTCGAGGGTGTAGTGTTATGGTATGGGCCGGAATATGTTTCAATGGGAGCATGGATCTACACATTTGTCCTGGGAATAATGGGATCTGCTCCAAAGAAGACTAGATAATCATCAACCTACTCCAGAATCCTATAATGATCTGAGAGAACTTCTGCCCTGTTTATAGAACCTAATCCCTCAAGAAATGTTCAACAACCTCGTGTGTAGTATGCAAAGAAGATGTCAAGCTGTTAATGATGCCCTTGGAGGCCATACATTGTATTGATAGCCTTAAAATGCTTGAATTCTCTGGGAATAAAATTTCGTTATTTAACTCGATTTTTCTTAACCACCCTGTATTCGCTGCAGACCTACAGGCTAAACTTAATTTTATCTCCTGCAACTCGAAATCATATTAATATGGAGTTTCATCACGAAATCTCATTTAAACTATATTTTTTTTTGCAATTTAAGTCAATATCCCTAACTTACGTGGAGCAGTTTATTTTGCTGAGTTTTAGAATGAACTACTGTCATATTGAAGCGTTCGTCATATGTAGGCCATAGTAAAGTTATTCATACAATAAGAAGGTTTGAAAAAAATTTCTAGTCCCCACAGGATTTACCTAATATAGAGTTATAAACATTGTTGTTTTTACAATAACATCAAGCTGACAGTTTTTGTGGATAATGATAATAGTACTATTAAAACTTTGAACGATGGTCTCCCACAAGGATCAGTTTTAGCATCCCCTCTTTTTAATTTATATAAGTGTGATAATCCGACTACTTCTTCCGAAAAATTAATTTATGCTGATGATATTGTTTTTCATCATTATGATTTTCATAGCATAGAAACTACCATTTCAACAGATTCGAAAATTTTAAAGATTATTTTTTAAAGTTGTAAGTTGTAGATGGTTGAAACAGCATGGTTTTCCGATGAAATTCGGTTGAAAGCTCTAGTCGTGAGGAATTGAAGAGACAAAATAACAATTTCATTAACAAAATAGTTGTCTCATTCACCTCAAAATTTGAAGAACTTTTGTATGATGCATCAAATGAACTTTTCTCCCAAAAATAAACATTTGAAAGAAACTGTTCAATTCCTCTTTTGTGTAACATAAGGTTCTCGCACTGACTGACATGATTTATCTTTTGTTGTCTGACCTTCCGCTACTGACCATATCATTATTAATAATGCACCGATAATAATTTTGTCGATATTATTTATAATTTGCTAAATCAGCGTTGAATTCATTGCTTATTGATGGAACCTTGAAATTTCCTTTAGAATATTGATCCGAGTTGTTACCGGAGAGTGCAGAAATCCAGGTATATTTGATAACTAATGGATTTCCTGTGAGAACAAAAAATTGTTCTCGATCTCTACATCAAATGACAACGACTGAAACTTTACAAAGACAAGTCCTAAGAAACGTTTGATAACAAAACCTGAATTGGTAGTTTTTGATAAAATTACCTATCATGGCCTTTATTGGGCCTTAACAAAAGTTAACAACTTTTGAGACTGTTTATGAAGTTTTTTTTCTCACTTATTTGTAAATTGTGAAAAGGAAGTTTCACAAAATCCTAGTCATTACTGACATCATTACAACCATCCACGTTTGAGGAATTTTACGGATGTCATTGACAATGTTCAATTTCTAGACGATAACGCTTACCAATACCTCCGCACTCTCCAGATTTGAATTGCATAGAACATGCATGGGATACACTCCAAAGAAGATTAAAAAATCATCAACCTACCCCAGAAACCTCAAATGATATGAGAGAGCTTCTGTCCCGTTCATGGAGCCAAATTCCTCAAGAAATGTTCAACAACCTCGTGTGTAGTATGCAAAGAAGATGTCAAGCTGTTAATGATGCCCGTGGAGGCCATATATTGTATTGATAGTCTTTAAATGCTTGAATTTTCTGGGAATAAAATTTCGTTATTTTACTGTATACACTGCAGACCTACCTGCTAAAATTAATTTCATTACCTGCAACTTGAAATTATATTAATATGAATTTTCATCACAAAATCTCATTTAAACTATATTTTTTGCAATTTAACCCAATATCCCTAACTCATGTGGAGCAGTTTATTTGTGTTTCATTTCATTTCAGTTTCATCAATTCGATTATATTCTCATTAAGATGGGAAAGCTGTTAAATTCTCAAAACTTACCTGCGCTTGTAGACATGAATCTAGAAACATCTGGTTTGATGTAAGAAACGAGAGATGCTTTTGAATAATTCAAAAATATAATTTTATTGAAACGAGGGGTAAAGTTTCTTAATCATTTATTCAGTATGAATGACTCACAATTAAGTTTTGGATATAATTAATCTTCATGAACATTTTCATTCTAATAATTGATATTAGGAGCAACAAATACCGCGAACATTTCTATCTGGGAAACATGCATGACTTATCTCTGTGTAATTGATCGAATGATCATCGAAACATTTCAAAATTTCCGGCAAATGGCTACACATAAAATTATTATCACCAATTCCTACCAGTCTTATGTTAGATCCAATTGTTGACTCCAAAAGAGTGCACCGAATAAAGTTCAGTCCGTTTGAGTTGATATCTAGAACATCGAGCTTTTTTAATGGAAAAAGGATAAGATCCGATTGAGTTCTCAAAAGATTATGAGATAAGTTCAAAAATCTAAGATTTTCAAGGTTGGAAAAGGTTGCTTTTTCGAAACCTTCAAATCTGTTGTATTCGAGGTGTAATTCTGCCAATTCCACTAAACCATTGAAAATTGGTAAATTATTCATGTCATTGAAGGACAAATCTAAAATTTTCAATTTTTTCAATCCAATGAAAGCATTCCTAGAAAGCTGTCGGATCTTGGTGTGACTGAAGTTTAAGTTAACAAGGCTGTCAAGCCCTTCACAAGCTCCATCCTCGATATTTTCAATTCCCATATAAGAGAAGTTCAAGGATTCCAAACTTTTCAAACCTACAAACATTTTAGGTTCAAGTTTGGTGATTTTGGCAAATAAATTCCGTTCGTCCAACTGTTTAACATTTCTCAATCCTTCGAAAGCACCAGGTTCGATACTCAAAACCGTTGAATTCTCAAAATTCAGGCTGATGAGACGTCCGAGACCTCTAAAACTGTTTTTGCGTATTTTCGAAACCACCGAATGGAGAATGTGCAACTCTTTCAAAAATATCAAGTTGACGAAGCGTTTTTCTAAAATCTCACCATTAAGTGTCAAGCTCAAATTTTCTAATCCCATTAAGTGAGGAAAAGAATCACGATGAATAACTGAAATAGGATTCCGTACAATACTCAAGGACTTCAACTGCTTATTGAAACCGAAGAAGTTGCTTGGGATAATCTGAATTGAATTATCATCCAAAGAAAGTGTCTTCAAAGAAGACAGTTGATCGAAAGTGTTATTGCTCAATTCTTGTATTCCAATGTTGCTGAAGTTGAGGTATTTTGCCGATATCAAACCTTCAACGTCTTTCTGTGATAATTTCGATAGGGATATTCCCGTAAGCTTAACATTATTGATTTTGGTATTATTGAAAACGTACTCTAAGGATTCAATAGGATTGTAGGCCAAACTCAAGAAATCTGAAATTATGAGACCGGAAAAAACATTCGAATCCAGATTTCTTATTAGATTATGACTCAAATCCAAGATTTTCAAGGTTGGAAGAGATTGAGAAGAATAACGAGAATTATATTCCGTTTGCAGACGTCTCATTTCATCATTGCCAACAATTGGAAATGAATTAGGTTCTAAAGACTCGATCTTATTGTGGTTCAAATAGATCTCATCCAGCATGAAGTTTTTGACTAAATCACCGGGTACTTCACTGAGTAGGCAATGAGAAAGATCGAGTGATCTTAATCGCGATATACTCAAAGATCCTCCTTGAATATTGGTCAATGGATTTAGTGATAAATTCAGTCGCTGTAATGAAGGGAGACCAGAGAAAGTGGATGATTCCAATGACACTATATTGTTCTTAGCCAGATTCAACTCCTCTAATGATAAGCCCTTGAATGATAGCGGAAGAATCAATTCTATTTCATTGTAAGACAGATCGAGCTTATTCAGTCTGAAACCATTGAATGTGTAAGGATGCAGTTTTTTTATCTTGTTATTTCGAAATATGAGAGCTTGACTTTCAATGTTTTCACTTTCCTTCGAAATCAAAAAATTCAAATCTTTCAAACCGTTATTTTCGAGATTGATTACTTTTGTCGAAACAGCACCACGAAAAGTCCCATTGGACAGGTGTATTTTATTGAAAGACAAATCCACAAATTCATTATAGTTTCTGTACATTTTCCAAAAAACCGATTTTCCTTCAGGGAAATTCTTAGCATCATATTGAACGGTAAAAATGTCGTTATGACTCAAATTCAATGATCTTAGATATGTAAAATGTCCGAAAGAACTAGCAGATATTTCCCGCAATTCGTTATAGCTCAAATCTAAAGTTCCAATCTCTTCCAAAACGCTCAATGAATCACCAATTTCCCTTATCAAGTTGTGACTTAGATTCAAGGAAACTAATACCTTTTTCTCCAATTTCGTGAAATGTTTGATTTTGTTATAACTTAAATCTAAAATTTCGAGGGGGTTGGAATCGGAAACTTGAGATCCGTTAAAAAATTTGATTTGATTGTGATGCAAGATAACTTCGTATGGCATCAATGAGATATCGTCCAATTCCTCGATATTGTTGAAACTCAGATCGAGATGAAGAAGATTTCTATCCATAAAAACAGGCCTGGTTAAGTTTGAATCCGTTATGGTCAACCATTTAATCCTCATTCTAGAGTAGAAAGGAAGTATTTCGTCAACTGGTACTGTAGTGTTTCGCAAAATTAGTTCATTAAAATCAGACCCGTAATCATCAATGTATTTCTGGAATTCCTCTTGATCTACTGAACTGCATTCTAGGGTCGATCGTTCAAAAGCTGAAAGATGCCTTTTTTCTGGTATAGTGCATATTCCATTTGTGCCATGGATACCCAATAGTGCTATCAACAATGGGAAAATCCAATATTTGCAACTCCTGTAAGCATTATAACATCTCAGCGCAAATTTTAAACAATTTCTAGGAATTCTCCACACTCTTGAAAATTCACAAAATTTTCAAATTTCTCAAAATTTCAACATATTATACTCTATATTGAAATATTTCATGGAAAGTGTTTGCATTTTTGTGAAAGTTTTCTTAGGATTTTCTCTCCCAGTCCCTGACACAAAAGACAATAATAATTATTTTTTAAATAATAGAAGAAAGACCCCTGTGTAAAACTTGTGCACTAATTTATCAGGGGACAAATCCTAAATTGTTGCCCCACAATGAAAAAAGAAACAACACTTCAAACTTTGAAGCTTTGTCAGACGTTTTCTCAATTCCATTAAACTTTTCGGAATCGTAAAATTTTTTTTTTAATTTTTGATTGAGAAATTGTCTAAGATCTAAGATCTGATCTAGACTCCAAAATGTTACAAAGCCTTAAAGTTCGAAGTGTTGTTTTTTTTTTCATCGTTAGGCAACAATTCTTGAAAGGATTTGACACCCTTATTAGTGCAAAAATTTGATGCAGGGGTATTGGGTATTTAAAAATAAAAATTCTATTTGTTTTTTGTTTCGGAGACTGGGAGAGAAAACCCAGAGAAAACCTTCACTAGAATATTATAAACTCCCGACATTCATAACATTCTTAGAATTTCCATTATCATCGAAATTATGAGTGAAATATTTTCAATTGTATACGTTAGACATAATGGCATTTGAAGGAATGAAAAAAAATCATTGTAGTTTTCTCGACTTGTTTTGTGTGATGAAAATGAAAATAATCAAGTCCTAACACTTTTTTTCAGAGATCACATCCACAACAAAAACCCTAAAAATTGATATCCTAAAAGAGTGTTCGCAAATTCATTTAAATTAAATGAACACACAACTAACCCACATGAACGATAAAGAATCTTGAGACTTTTACACATCTTACATATAAAAAAAATTACTACAATACTCACATTTCACAGATTGTTGACATCCCATGTAACGAAACGATTCTGAAATCTCTTACGACAATGAATATTCACTTTTATCGAATACAGATGAGTGACTAACTTCCTTCCGTAGCTAAAAATGTTCTATGATAATTTTAATTGAAATTGATTCCTCACATAACACTTAATGAAACATGATAAGTTAAATGATGAAAGAAGACAAAAAACACTTGGCTAAAATTTCACGATTTTGATTAGAAATATTCGTTGATATATATGTTTCGGGTTTTATCCCATTTTCAAAACTGAAAAAACTGAATGCACAAAGTACACATTGAAATTAATATCAGATAACAGATATTAATATAGGAGATAGCCGGAAATCAAGTTGGTTCTTTCTTAGGGCTGAATATATCTCTAGGATTTCCAAAAGGTCCAAGCGTTTACTTTTATTACCTTTATGTGAGATTTTCATATTATTGAAGTCAATGAAGTGGTTTAAAGTTATGCAGTGATCTGAAAAACCAGTTTTTGATTCATTTTTCAGGATAGATCTTTTATGTTCTTCAATTCTGACCGCAAGAGAACGGCCAGTCTGACCTATACCTATAGACAGGGCACTCATCACATGACAGCATATACACACCACTCAACTGTGAATCATTAATTCGATCCTTCCCATTAAAAAATATTGATTGTAGGTTTTTCTTATTGGTCCGTATAATATCAATTTTATTTTTTTGAATTCTTCTGCGCTAATAGATGGGATATAATTGATGTAAATAAACTTTTTGATTTCATCATCAATTTGGGGTGGATAGACTAAAGTTAATAATTTTGTCTGTTGTTTCCTGTATATTAATTTGTCTATGATATCAGGGGAATAGTCGTTGTTTTTGGCTAATGATTTGAGACTTCTTACTTCATTCTCAGAGCTGGTTTGTGACAAAGGGATCGAAGTTAGAATATCAGAGAAGGTGGGTTTTCTATGTATATCAAATTCAAGATGTTCATACACTCTTTTCTGAATATTCAAAAAATTTGGACACTTGTTTTCATCCTCAACCTCAAAGGTGAACTCAATAAAATTATAGAAGGAGTTCAATAGTTCTGAGAATGATTCTAGTTCCGAAGTTGTGCCAGTCCATATACAAAAAACATCATCTACGTATCGTTTCAAGTATAATACTAATACATTCAAAGTATCATTCAGCGAGGAAAATATTTTTTTTCTAGAGCTGTCATACTTTTAAGGTCACGTTGAAAATTAAAAAAATTTTTGAATCTTCTTCATCAGTTCAGGATATATTCAGGTGCTGCAATCCAAAAATGGGATCAGCTAGCTGTCCAGAACAGGTCGAATGTATGCCTTATAGATCATAAGCAGCTGGTTGTAAGTGAAATGACTCCTTGAATCAGAAAACCAAGTATTTGGAATGCACTTAAAGCTAAAACTGCTCTTCTGACAGGCCTTCTAGCTTCAAGGATGCATGAACTACACAGCCATCAGAGCTCTAAAAATCTGAATTTATTGGCAATGTCCGAGTTATTAAAGTTTATGAATTACTTAGTAGGTACTCACCATTGTAACACATAAGTTTTTGCTTCATTTGTGATGCTTTTTCAGAGGTATAAAAAAATTCACAATGAAGACAGTCATAGACGAGAAATTTAGACTCCTTACTGTCCATTCACTGACGATATTCACTCTTCTATGGATACCTGTGTAGAAGAGAGACATTTCTTGGTGCTTGAAATTCCAGGTTCAATAAAGAAAGACATTTCTTCAAATCTGTTTTATTATTGATATTATTTGAATGATTTTCACCAACAATGACAAATGCACATAATGATTTGCTACATAATTTTCTACAAGTTCTTCTATACGTAATAATCTTAATACAGTGATTCCTTTAATTCTGGCAAAGGATTTTGGTAACATAATTTCATACTGAGACTCTGTTGAGCCTTAAAATATATTCTAGTCTATGACACAGGGTGTTATCATTGGTCTCTTACAAAGAATGAGCCTTTGGCTTCTACATATTATATTAACAGTGAATTCTTTTTCGATTTAGCCTAGATGAAAAGATGCTGCCATATTACATTTTCGTAACGAGCTATGCCAATCTTGAATACTTGCCTAGAAGTTTTTGAAAGCATGAAATAAACCATTTAAACCTTGAAAATAATGTAGCAAAAATTAAGTTCTGCGAATCTTTTGAAAAGAGTTGCATTTTTCACCAAGAATATCAAAAATACGTGTAGAAGTCAAGGACTCAGCGAAATTTCAATAAGTTACAACCAAGTCCTCTTCAGTAGGGCAATAAAGGTAGTTACAAACGTGCACGCAATAAATCCCACCAATATTTTCAGCCTCAAACTCCAATTTACTAATTTCCCGGTAATTGACTCCGTGTTCTTCGAAATTGTTCAACATTATGGTCATGTTTTCGCAGGGCCATTTATTCTCACCTATCCCTATAGTTTTCAGGGACGACAGATGCTTGAAGGTGAAGTGATAGTCGAATTTGATCACGTGATTCGAGTTGATATCGAGAACTTGCAAATTTCTGAGAGGAAATAGAAGATGCCGGTCCAGATAACTCAGCTGGTTATGGGAGATGTTCAGAAATCTCAGATTTCTGAGGTTGGAGAATTCCCCAATCTGGAATTTGATGATTCTGTTGTGTTGGAGGTGTAGAGCGGTCAACTCCACTAAATCTCTGAAAGTACCAATGGGAAACGTGGATTCTTTGCCGGTTAAATTGTTGTTCGACAAATCCAACGTTGCCAGTTTTTTTAATCCTATGAAAGCGTTCTTGGGCAGATTCCCGATTTTGTTATGGCTGAGGTTCAAATTAAACAAACTGGATAGACCGTAGAAAGCTCCATCCTCGATGGAGCTTAACCCGATTTTGGACAAGTTCAAGAATTCCAAGCTATCCAAACCAACGAATGTTTTCGATCTGAGCGTGGTGATATTGGCGAATAAATTTTGGGCGTCAAGGTCTAAAACACTCCTCAATCCGGAAAAAGCACCAGGCTCAACTTTCAACACCGTCGAATTATGAAAGTTGAGCTTCTTAAGACTAACGAGGCCTCTGAACGCGTATTTGTGTAACTCCGTGATAAGAGAATGAACGATGTGCAAGTCTTCCAAGAAAATCAGGTTGAAAAAACGCTTCTTCAAAATTTTACCGTTAATTGTTAAATTCAAATGTTTTAATCTCATCTTGTGGGAAAAAGAATCTAGTGGGATGATTGAAATTGGATTTCGAATTATACTCAACGATGTTAATTCTTCATTGAATCCGAAGAAATTGCTTGGAATTATACGAATTGAGTTATCGTCTAATTTGAGAGTTTTAAGGTGAGTTAATTGATCGAAAGTATTGCTAGAGAGTTCTTCAATACCAGTATTGCCCAAATCTAAATACTCCAGATTACTCAAGTCTTTAACGTCATTTTCTGACAACTTTGTAAGTGAAATGCCAGTCAAAGTAACTTTAGAAATTTTCGTATTGTTGAAAATATCTTTTAAAGATTCTAGATGATTGTAAGATAAACTCAGAAATCTGGAAATTTCCAATCCAGAAAAAACGTTTGCTGTCAACCTTCTTATTTCATTATAACTTAAATCTAAAACGTCCAAAGATGCAAACGACTTAGGTTCTATTGACTCTATCTTATTGTGATTCAAGTATATCTCAGACGAAACAGATAACATGTTGTGACTGAAGACACCTGCAGGTACTTTTATCAAAAAACAGTGAGACAAATCAAGTGATGTTAGCTTCAAATCCTTAAAAACTAATACATTCATAGTTGTCAGAGGGTTAAACGATAAATTCACCCGTTTTAAAGATGACAAACCAGAAAAACTGGATGAGTTGAGATACGTTATTTTGTTCTTTTCGAGATACAATTCTTCTAATCCTGATAATCCCTCGAATGTATAAGGAAGAATTAGTTCGATTTTGTTGAGGGATAAGTCGAGCATATTCAATTGAAAACCCTTGAAGTTATAAGGTTGCAGCTCTTTTAATTTGTTGTTTCGAAATACGAAAGAATTACTATAAATCATCTTACTTTCGTTCAACATCAAAAAGTTCAAATCCTTCAATCCATTATTTTCAAGATTGATTGATTTCATCTTGTATCCTTTATATATTGATGTATATCCTTCATATATTTCTTTCGAAAGTTTCAAATTATTAAAGGATAGATCTACGATTCCATCTCGTTGAAATATGTTCGTAAATTTTTTACCATCATATTGAATAGAAAGAATATCGTTGTGTTGCAAATACAAGGCCTCGATAGTTCGTAAATCGGCAAAATCATCAGCAAATATTTTTTTCAGTTTATTGTAGCTTAAATCTACAATCTCAATCATTCTCAAATTGATTAATAGACCTTCTATTTTCTCTATCGAATTGTGACTAAGGTATAGTGATCTCAATCCAAAATTTTCCAGTTTAGTGAAATTATTGATATTGTTGTAACTCAAATCCAAAAATTCTAGGTAACGATTATTTGCTAAATCTGACCCGTCCAGAAATTCTATTTGATTGTGGCTCATTACAACATAATTCAAGGTGTACATACTGCGAAAGAAACTCATTTCTTTGATTTCGTTAAAACTCAAATCTAGTTTCTTTAAATGAATATATCCGCCAAAGCCTCTCTTGGAATTAGCAATTGACCTAATCCTTGAATTTTTGATAGACAAAGATCTCAAATAATCAACATCACCATCACCTCTCATGGAAATAATTTCAATGTTAGGAATGAAGGAGTTTTCAATGCTTAGTTCTGTCAAATAATGAATTGTAGTATTTTTGACGAAAGTCAGCAATTGTTCCTCGTCTATCGAGTTGCATTCTATAGAATATGTATCATCAAATTTATGATAAAGAACACATTTTCCATCCAAGCTATGGATCGCCAGATGAATGATCAGTAGGATGGGAATCCAATGCCTGAAAGAAAAAGATTCTTCGTGACATTGAAATTCCGAAGTTTTTCTTCAACAGGAATTATCCCCTAAAGAATTTCCGCTTTCCAACCTTTCTATATGATTTCTCGAACTTCTCAGAGTTGACGAAAAGTACCGCCGAGTGAAAAACTGATAGTAATCTTTTACTTTTTTTTAAGTAAGACTGAAAGTATCCAAAAATCAAAGAATATATTCGATACATCTGATTCAATAGCAGTTTATTCATTAAGAGCGTTAATGCTGTGATAGGTATTGATCTAATATCTTTTTGCCGAAAATTAATATTTCTTGAAATATCAAAGCTTTGAAAAAATATTCTCCATATGATACATTCTGACGAAATTTAGTGACAACCTACATGACGTAATTTTTTTTTTTAATCAGATGGCTATATCTATTCACAAAACTGTTTGAAAACTGCTCAACAACTACCATACCAGCTCTGAAAATTCCAACATTTATCTTTCATCCTTGATCTTTTGTAAATTATCAAGTTTAACAACAAAACAATAACTTCTGTTCAGAGAAATAAACTAGCACTATCAAAACTATAAAAAGAGTTACTCACATTTCAAACTACACAGACTTCAGAACCATGTAATTCCTGCTTTTATTCGTCTTTGAGTCGATCAGAAAGTGTTATCGAAAGTAGAGATGAACCTAGAAGTTTGGTCTTCAATTGAAAACATGATTCCAGTGTTTTCTTAATATTGATATCTCTCCCCACTTTGAGATGGACATTTCTTATCGAAAAACCGTTATGTATACACACAATGCAACGTTTCAATATTTTGGGAGCTAATTGTAGAGCTTGAAATAAGCAAAATGTATCCTATAAACATGTGTCCACAAATGAGTCGTTTTCGAGAATACGAGAGATTTTCTGTTTTCAATATCGACATTTTCGAGAGAAACAGTCGTACAAGAAATGACTAAAGGGGAAATTGTTACTCTGAGTATCTTGTTTTCAGATCAGACCTTTAAAATTTTGTAGCCTCAGCAGTTTTTGAGTTATCTCAGTTAAACCAACAACAAAATGTTCAAAAATTTTTTATTTCGGATTCACGGAGAGGAAATTTTTTTTTGCTTAACCGTTGTGAGGACCAGAGATATTTCTTTCATTTAGCTTTAATTTCCTCTTTTAAGACCTCGATAGATCCACTTCTCATAGAGATGTCGGACTTCAAATGAAAAATGGCTCTTTTTTCTCTGATTATCGATATCTCAGCAACCAATGATCGCGCGGAACAATAAAGGATGGTTTAGAGAACTTGAATTGATTCTTTTCAACGGCTATCCACTGCTTTGTCGAAAAAGATTTCCTTTTTGTCATATGAATTTGAAATTGCAACCAAAAGGGGCTTTTGGTGGTTTTTTGAAAAATCAAGCGCTAAATCGAAAATATTGAGGAAACCGATAATGTTAAGTGAGCCTAATACAGTTCAATATGTCCAGGAAAAGCCTTCAAAGAGCTGAAATAATCCAGCCAGCCTTTTTTTGTTTTACTCACATTTTTTGAAAAAATTGAAGTATCAAGTTTGTTTCTCTGGAAATCTCGAACTTAATTTTATTCGAAAGTAAACAATGGCTGCTTCCTCTTGTAATATTTTCCTTTTCCTAGTAAAAACGTGGTTAGGCCCACAATATAACCTCCAATAAGCAAGGCAGAAGGAGCCATCATATGCTGCAGACTTAACTTTGACAATTTCAGTTGGAACAGAAGTTTTTTGTCAGCTCTGGGGTTGTAGTTCCTCATGAAGAACTCGTCGAAACCATAAGCATGCGACAGAAGAATATTTTCATCTAGAGCTGAAGTTAGCGGGTGACCTAATGGGAGAATAGCCGACAAACCAACTTCTCTATAAGGTGGGTCCAATTTCATCATCAGAGGTGAACCGTTCTCATCAACGAAATTATTCAGACGATATTTCACAGCTTTAAGACTTTGGTGTATAGCCATATCTCTGTCAAAAGCAGTCTTGTTGAAGCAGACGTCACTGGAGTCGCAAGGTTCATATCGTAAAAGGGCCCCTTTATCTCCAACAATCTTCAATATGTTCTTCGTTTCATCCATTTGGTACAATCCAAAGACAAGTTTTTTATCCACTATGTCCTCCAGCGACCCTATGGGTTCCTCAAATATTATACCACTCAGAACGAGGTTGAAGTTACTTTTGAAGATCATGTTTAGGAGGAAGGACTGGAGAAAAAGAAGGAAGAATAATATTTTCAAGGAGAGGTAGTTCTTGGTCACTTCGTGCGACTTTCCGATGAAATACTCCAGGTTTAACCACAACACCTCGAACATGTTGAGAAGATCGTACCTCTGCTCTCAGACAACTTGGAAAACCAGCCAAGATAAGGACAGAATGAGGGATGTAGAGAACCAAATAATCCAGATTTCCACTGTTAGAGATCTCAGCAGGTACTGCCACCTGGGCATCTGGGAATACGTGAGGTTGGCTGAAATCTGCACCCTCAATAGGGAACAATTCGCAGTTGCCATCTTCTGGATACTTCAGGGGTATCCATACCGATTTCAACCCCATCCATCCAGCAATGAACCCGCACAAATCCAAATTCAGACCTTTTATCTTCTCGTCTGGGCCCATAGAGAACGGAGGTTCCCAAGAATAACAGAACTTTACCAGCAAGTCGTTCCAAAATTTCGGTATTTTATCTTCGAAGATATTTAGAACCTCGATTTCATTTTCGATCAAATTTGAGATGTTGCTTATGGTGAAGACCTCTTTATCTAAATCGTGGATGGCTCCCCTCTTGTAAGGATAGTAGGTGCTCATTTCTCCCGAGAGATTGGTGAATATAACTTTAGAGATGAAGAATTTCGTCCACGAAAAACCTACGAAAATACAGATTAATCCAGCCAGCCGTTTGTTGTTTCGCCCGACCGATTTTTGAAAGAATTAAATTATCACGTTTGTTTCTCTGAAAATCTAAAATAAATTTTTTTAGATTGTAAACAATGGCTGCTGCCTCTTGTAACCTTTTCCTTTTCCTAGTAAAAACGTGGTTAGGCCCACGATATAACCTCCAATAAGCAAGGCAGAAGGAGCCATCATATGCTGCAGACTCAACTTCGACAATTTCAGTTGGAACAGAAGTTTTTTGTCAGATCTGGAGTTATAGTTCCTCATGAAGAACTCGTCGAAACCATAAGCATGCGACAGAAGAATATTTTCATCTAGAGCTGAAGTTAGCGGGTGACCTAATGGGAGAATAGCGGACAAACCAACTTCTCTATAAGGAGGGTCCAATTTCATCATCAGAGGTGAACCGTTCTCATCAACGAAATTATTCAGACGATATTTCACAGCTTTAAGACTTTGGTGTATAGCCATATCTCTGTCAAAAGCAGTCCTGTTGAAGCAGACGTCACTGGAGTCGCAAGGTTCATATCGTAAATGGGCCCCTTTATCTCCAACAATCTTCAATATGTTCTTCGTTTCATCCATCTGGTACAATCCAAAGACAAGTTTTTTATCCACTATGTCCTCCAGCGACCCTATGGGTTCCTCGAATATTATACCACTCAGAACGAGGTTGAAGTTACTTTTGAAGATCATGTTTAGGAGGAAGGACTGGAGAAAAAGAAGGAAGAATAATATTTTCAAGGAGAGGTAGTTCTTGGTCACTTCGTGAGACTTTTCGATGAAATACTCCAGGTTTAACCACAACACCTCGAACATGCTGAGAAGATCGTACCTTTGTTCTAGGACAACTTGGAAAAACAGCCAAGATAAGGACAGAATAAGGGATGTAGAAAACCAAATAATCCAGATTTCTACTGTTAGAGACCTCAGCAGGTACTGCCACCTGGGTATCTGCAGAGGGGAAGGCACGAAGAAGGGTAGCTCGTCGAATACGTGAGGTTGGGTGAAATCTGCACCCTCAATAGGGAACAATTCGCAGATCAGATCGCAAATTTCGTTCGTCTTGACGGTATTTTTGCTGTAAGCGATGTGGTTGCCATCTTCTGGATACTTCAGGGTTATCCATACCGATTTCAACCCCATCAATCCAGCAATGAACCCGAACAAATCCAAATTCAGGCCTTTTTTCTCCTCGTCTGGGCCCATAGAGAAAGGAGGTTCCCAAGAATAACAGAACTTTACCAGCGAGTCGTTCCAAAATTTCGGTATTTTATCTTCGAAGATATTCAGAACCTCGATTTCATTCTCGATCAAATTGGAGATGTTGCTTATGGTGAAGACCTCTTTATCTAAATCGTGGATGGCTCCCCTCTTGTAAGGATAGTAGGTGCTTATTTCTCCCGAGAGTTGATTGGTGAATATAACTTTAGAGATGAAGAATTTCGTCCACGAAAAACCTACGAAAATACAGATTAATCCAGCCAGCCGTTTGTTGTTTCGCCCGACCGATTTTTGAAAGAATTAAAGTATCACGTTTGTTTCTCTGGAAATCTCGAAATTAATTTTATTAGATCGTAAACAATGGCTGCTGCCTCTTGTAACCTCTTCCTTTTCCTAGTAAAAACGTGGTTAGACCCACAATATAACCTCCAATAAGCAAGGCAGAAGGAGCCATCATATGCTGCAGACTTAACTTTGACAATTTCAGTTGGAACAGAAGTTTTTTGTCAGCTCTGGGGTTGTAGTTCCTCATGAAGAACTCGTCGAAACCATAAGCATGCGACAGAAGAATATTTTCATCTAGAGCTGAAGTTAGCGGGTGACCTAATGGGAGAATAGCGGACAAACCAACTTCTCTATAAGGAGGGTCCAATTTCATCATCAGAGGTGAACCGTTCTCATCAACGAAATTATTCAGACGATATTTCACAGCTTTAAGACTTTGGTGTATGGCCATATTTCTGTCAAAAGCAGTCCTGTTGAAGCAGACGTCACTGGAGTCGCAAGGTTCATATCGTAAAAGGGCCCCTTTATCTCCAACAATCTTCAATATGTTCTTCGTTTCATCCATTTGGTACAATCCAAAGACAAGTTTTTTATCCACTATGTCCTCCAGCGACCCTATGGGTTCCTCGAATATTATACCACTCAGAACGAGGTTGAAGTTGCTTTTGAAGATCATGTTCAGGAGGAAGGACTGGAGAAAAAGAAGGAAGAATAATATTTTCAAGGAGAGATAATTCTTGGTCACTTCGTGAGACTTCTCGATGAAATACTCCAGGTTTAACCACAACACCTCGAACATGTTGAGAAGATAGTACCTTTGTTCTAGGACAACTTGGAAAACCAGCCAAGATAAGGACAGAATGAGGGATGTAGATAACCAAATAATCCAGATTTCCACTGTTAGAGACCTCAGCAGGTACTGCCACCTGGGTATCTGCAGAGGGGTAGGGACGAAGAAGGGTAGCTCGTCGAATACGTGAGGTTGGGTGAAATCTGCACCCTCAACAGGGAATAATTCGCAGTTCAGATCGCAAATCTCGTTGGTTTTGACGCTATTTTTGCTGTAAGCGATGAGGTTGCCATCTTCTGGATACTTCAGGGGTTTCCATACCGGGTTCAACCCCATCAATCCAGCAATAAACCCGAACAAATCCAAATTCAGGCCTTTTTTCTCCTCGTCTGGGCCAATAGAGAAAGGGGGTTCCCAAGAATAACAGAACTTTACCAGCGAGTCGTTCCAAAATTTCGGTGTTTTATCTTCGAAGATATTCAGAACCTCGATTTCATTCTCGATCAAATTGGAGATGTTGCTTATGGTGAAGACCTCTTTATCTAAATCGTGGATGGCTCCCCTCTTGTAAGGATAGTAAGTGCTTATTTCTCCCGAGAGTTGGTTGATGAATATAACATTAGAGATGAAGAATTTCATCAATGTTTCTGTGTAAGCTTCTGTAGGTACTCCCTGGGTCAAAAAAATGAACTTCGCTCTTGGATTGAACGTAGTTTTATCCTGAAAATTGCGAATAGTTTCGTTTAGAGGCACATCTTCCAAGTTTGCTATGTACACATCAGGTTTTCTCAGTAGTGGAACTGTTTCTACGTCTGTTTTTGAGTCGATTCTCACTTGGGGGAAAGTCAGTATGAGGTCATCAGTGTTGAGAACCACAACGTAACCTCCAGGTGATATTAGGGTCTTGATTATGGCGTCCAAGCAAATGAAGACTAAGTTATTGCTGGGTCTTCTTAACCACATTTTTTTAGGTAAACTTCGCGTAGAAGTCAAATCCAATCTCACACCACAAGGAGGGAAATAATCTGAAATAAGGAAAATCTATGGAAGGAACAAAACATTGTCTGTTTAAAAAAGCGCTGTAGAAATTCGTCAATCTTTTACTAAATATATTTTCGAATTTTTCGAGAAAAGGTGATCACGTTTCTAGGATAGATAGAAAACTGAAAAAAATCAGCGTTTCGTCTGTAAAAAATCTGCGATATCCGTGTATCCAAGACAAAGTACGCTGAATAAAAAAGTATATATATACATTTTCTACAATTTCGGAAGCCGATACATCCAATGAATTCGTTTCTATGTCTGATTCTCATAGAGGGCGCTAGTTACACGGTTCGTACTAAATAATATTGAACATAACTTTTCAAATATTAGATTTATTTAGCAAAATTTCAAGTGAGCTTGAACATTATTAGTTTTACACCAAACAGGAACTCTCGACTCTTGATAAACTTCGATACTGTGTACCGTTTTCAAAATATTTTGACTTGAAAATTAAGAAGCAATAAACGATGCTGGTGTGAAGTATTGATAAAGTTATTGATTTGAACACCTTCTCTAATTGAATTCTATTTTTATTAGCACAACTTCGATTTTAGTGAGGAACTCATGTTTGTTTGTGAAATTCTTTTTTTAGCATTAAAAGTTATTGTTTTCTTGCTAACCTCGTATGAAGTTTTTCCAAATAACCATCTGCTTTCTATCTATCTATTCTTAATATTTCCATCTTGTGATTTCTTGTTAAATTAATACTTTCATCATTATATATTTCACACTAGCATCGATCTTTACTTCATAATTTTCAATTCAACATATTCCGAAAACGTTAGAGTATAGAGTGTCATCAATTCGAAAAGTTTATTCTCAAGGCAATTAATTTTTTTCTCACCTGAAATAAAAAAAATTTCAGCCAAATAATTTCCTCATCCAAACTGCTTCCATTACAACAAAAATATCAATGCTGAAACTTTTTAAGTCGTCCTGCTTCCACTAGGTAAAGAAAAAGAGGTGATATACGATTGTTTCAAACTTTTTTAAGCCATTAGCTGTTTTTCCGAATGTTTAATTAGGGTCCTAATGGAATTGGGGAAGTCCAATTCAGAGGGTATCAATCAGATTGTTGTCTGAAGAACTTATTTAACGGAAGGTCTCATTCGAGACGAGTTGAATTAAGATATACAGGGTGAGCATTTGAAACAGAGCACATACAGTCGGATTGGAAATTATTCTGTCTCGTTTTTAAATGTCCACTCTGTATAGTTGGTATTCTATGCCAAAAAATAGAATATCAACTTCATATAACTTCACTATTACGTAACCCAAAAGATTTATTGCAGAAATATGATGAGACTCCATGGATTTTTCAATCAGTATACAGGGTGATTTCGCAAATTTGTATTTCTTTTGTTCGACGGTTTTTTCTAAGATAAAATCTCAAGTTGGAAGTACGGAGGAAAAAATTGCTGATTCAAAAGGCCATGTACTAAAAGAAAAAGAAAGTTCAAAAACTCACCAAAAAAATCGATCTTCTCCATAGAAATTGGTCGTCCATGCAAACACCCTGTATACAATAATTTGAGCAGGAAGAGAAAAAAATAGACACTAAACATAATACCCAGACTTTATTGTAAATAGAGCAAAATGTAAATCATCAAACATATATCAAAAGTTAGTAAATTGATACAAAAATCTAAAAAAAAATGGACGAATTAAAACAGACTAAAAAATTGTATGAGTATTCTGAAAACAAATTTCGCAACTACAAATGCAAAAATTTTAGATCATTTTCCTCTAGAGAGAACACCAATAATTCAAAAGAAGTAATAGGGGTTGATAGGTTTCAGGTCGAAATTTCACAAAAACCAATTCAATAACTGCCGACGTTTCGGTTTATTTAAAACCTTCTTCAAAGGCTCTGAAAAAAGTGTGGGTATTACAATTGGTCTTACCTATTCGGCGTTACACAGTTAGTGAGAAGACAATTAACAAAAATAGAAGAAAAAGCAAAGAACAACAAAAATTACAGAGTTAATAAATAAATAAAGTAATAAATAAAATAAAACGAAAAACACAATGTCCAAAAGGGGACTACAGTCAATCTCAAAAAGAAAAAAAACAAAAAATTTGGCACAATTGACAAAAATCTCAGAAATCAAGAAACAGTGCAGAGCCACACACATGGAATCAGGTGAGAGAAAACTTACATTATTATTTGGTCTTGTTCGTCAGAAAAAACATTTGTTGAGAAAAGAGTGGGAACAGTCGAAAGATAATATTAACATTTTCAAACGCATTCATTCATGAAACAGAAAGAAGTGAGGAAACAATGACGTGGAATTAACCTGTTTTCTTCGCTATCTATTAC
Organism: Hippodamia convergens; assembly: GCA_038502775.1. Lineage (NCBI taxonomy): Eukaryota > Metazoa > Arthropoda > Insecta > Coleoptera > Coccinellidae > Hippodamia > Hippodamia convergens. The sequence continues at coordinate 71,246,258 of CM076609.1, read as the reverse complement.
ATGTGTTGTGGGAGCGAACATAATAAATCATTTCTTCCTTATTTTTGAAATTAGATTGAAATATGACGTACTAAGGTTCGCAATATCAGTTCTCTTATTAACTGAATTTCTATTTCTTTTTATGGAAATCATTTCATGCAAAAGTCTCTTACTCAGAAATCGTTGAGTTCCTAAAATCTTTACGTCGTCGAACCTGAAAGAATGAAGTTGTTCATTTATATGATCTACGAGGGCTGTTACATTTTCTTTTCTACGTGTTGGATCATGTGCATTAGTCATATCTCTCCTATGTTCTGTTAGTCTTGTCTTTAGATAGCGTCCAGTTGAAATTTCGACCTGAAACCTATCAACCCCTATTACTTCTTTTGAATTAATTCTAAGGTCGTCAACCATAACCATTGATAACACCAATAATGTTTATCTGGTCCACGGGTTAAAATCTTATATAGTTCGTGCATTTCAGAAACATTGTCATCAATAAATCAAAGTACAAGCATTGCTGCACACTATAAATAAGTTTGAAACGATATATACAACATTCATGTTGGTATAAAAAGACTTACCTAATTAATTTTGTACAGTGTAAATACAACCAAAATTCAGAATTTCAATTCTAAGCAATGTAAAAGAATATAAAAATATAAAATCTATATCTTAAATTTCAAGTCGTAAAACAACCAATTGTTAAATTCACATAAATGCAATTTTTTATATTCGAAAGTCAATTCTGTTTTACGAATAGGCCTTCATATAACTTACCCTAATTAAAAAATTCAAATGTCTTAATAATCGATTTACAATTCGTAGAAGGTATTTTCCATAACAATCATTGAGCATTAAAGTACAACACGCGCTGATATGAAATATGAATGAAAAAAGAAAACCATCAATCAACATGTGAAGTAACATAGGATCAAAAATTTTATTTCCTCAAGATAATTATTGCTGAAAGAAATTAAAAAACTATTGATCTCTTTGGAACTTCCACATAAATAATAAATTGAAGTCATGTATAAGCAAAGTTGTAAATCAAACTGAAAAAAAAATATGGTTTTTGTTCAGTCTCATTGGAACCAGGAGTTGCAGTTTTGCTTCTTGCGAAGCCTCAAACGTTGTCAATATAAGGTTAACTTTTTTTTCCTGTGGATATCTACAAGAATATAGATTACACAGAAGTGAAGAGATTTCTTGATAGTATTATTGCTATCGATATCAGAAGAAATTCAGATTTTGGTGTATTCCTGAGTAAACTGCCATTTATTAAGATAACAGTGGAGTACCTAATGTTTGGAGTTGATATTTCTGCAATACGAAAATTAAAAATTATTACGTAAATTAAAAAAATTTAAGAAATTCATCATTTCAATTTATTCGTGATAAAACCGAAAAATGTTTAGGTTTCTCCTCAAATACCACAAATTTTTCATGTCTATATGCATTTATTTTGTAGTTTATTTTCTTTTAAATCTTAGTGTATTTTTGAACTGTATTTGAATGTGTATATTTTTGTTTCTAAATTATGTTGAGGAGCCCTATACAATTGTGAATTGTTGAATGGAGAATAAAGATATTATTATTATTACATACACTACAGACAGAAATTTTGTTGGAAATATGGGAATTTAGAGAATTTGGGGAAATTTATTTAAATTTGGAAATCTGTACTCCGCAATCCTGAAAGATTTAAACAAATGCAATGTTGATGAAATCAACACCGATTACATTTTTAAGTAGAAAAGATTATTCAGGAAGTGATCAAAGACGTTTCTTTTTGTTATACAAAAAAAATTTAAGAAGAAATTCATTAAGATAGAAAGAATGAATAACTTTATATATTTCAAGAACAAATAAATTGATTCATTAATCCTAGATTAACTTAAAATTTACATCCAACTGATAGTAAACTAAGATCAAAATATAAAATTCTTTTAAGACATACAAAAAACATTCAATAACACAAACTATACTGCGTTTATTTAATTCAGAACAGTTTAAAGAGACATTGAACAAACTTACCTGTACACCATGATGATTAACGTTAGAATCAAAGCTGCAGAGCTGGTAGACAAAGAAGCAGCTCCTCCTCCATAACGAGCTTGACCACAGGCAGGGGGGCAAACAGGAATGACGGTTTCTACGCATAACAAATAAACATCGAACTATAGCCACTACTTCGTGCAAAAAACGATAAAAAGTAAGAAACAAAAGCTGTAAGTTCAAGGCAAGGCCGTTAAAAGTTGCCACGATGCTCAAAAATACACTTACTTGAAAAAAGAAAAAAAAAAGAAAAAAAAATAACAAAAATTAAAAAAAAAAAAAAAACTCACCGAAAAGCTCGACAACGCCTTCTGCGGTCCCGAGCTTGTTTCCCGCCCTGCAAACGTACTGACCGTACTGCCTCTTCTCGATGGTTATCACCCTGAGGGTGGTGTCGGTGAATTCGTCGGCTGTCGCGAAGTGGGAAAGGTCGTAGTGTTGGTTTTTGTTGAGCAAGACGTCGTCCTTCAGCCAGGAGATGGCTGGAGGAGGGTAGGCCTCCACGTGGCACACCAGGTCCATGTCGTATTGGAGGGCTTGTCCCAGACGGGGTCTCGGTACGGTCACCACGGGGGCAAACTCAACTTCAACCGCAATGTTCCCTGAAATAAAGGTTAGAGATCGGTGTGAAGAAAGATTTTGTAAGAAATATTATACTAACTGAAAATAATTAAAAAAAAACACAGAAGGGACTGTTTGAATTTCAATTGGTAAAATGTAGATAGTATAGCAAGGAGTAAATGATTAAAATTTGGAGAAAGAATCATGAAGGTTTTTTCATGTGAACGATTTTTGTTACTTGAATATTGTAGTCATTTTTTGCAATATCTTTTAATTTTACAAAAAACTAGATGTTCAAGGAGATCCAAAGTCGATGTTTAGTTGTTGTTAAAATACCCAGAGCACGTTTACAAGGAATTCATTGCCAGCTAAGTGAGCTTGAAAGAGTTTGAATTATTGGTCTCTACAGGGTTATTCACGAATATGGCTCTATAGAATGTTTTCAGGAAAGACACAAGATTCAGGATTGAAATTTTAAAGGTGAGCTTCAAGTAAGAAGACGACTTCTCGGATATTTTTTGAAGGTTCTAGGACTTCAGGTTTTTCCAGAAGTGACATCAACTTTCGTTTTTCAAATGGGAAGACCCATTTTTTATTGCATGAATAGATTCTCCATTGAATTCTGAGTCGGAAGTCCTAGAACCTTCAAAAAATATACGAGAAGTCGTCTTCTTACTTGATGCTCACCTTCAGAACTTCAATCCTGAATCTTGTGTCTTTCCTAAAAATATTCTATAGAGCCATATTTGTGAATAACCCTGTATACCATCTATGTTTCACCAAAAAAAAGCTCCTTCTGGATGTTGCATTTTCTTTGTCAGTTAGTATATCTAATACTTTACACAGAGCACAATCAATCACTTACGCTTAGTACCCCTTCCAACACCATTGTCAGCCACACAATAGTAAGTTCCACGATCCTCTTTCCTAATTGATTTGATCTTCAATACATTTCCTCTATATATTGAACCACCTGTTGGTAAGATGGCATTGTTTTCACGCCTCCAAGAGATCCTTGGAGTGGGGTACCCCCCAGCATAACATTCCATTTGAACAGCTGGAAAATTTCAGTTCATTATCGATATATTCTCAGACCAAAAAGAAATAGAATATTTTTGAGCTTTCATTCGAAACTAACCTTCCCCTTCTGATACGACAACAGACCTAGTTGAATTATCTGAAATGAATGGGGGCCTTCTAACTTGAAGTTCTACTTCCGCAGACACTCTGTTGCTCGGTGAGATCAATATTTGACAGTGGTAAAATCCTGCATCGGTTTCTTGGATATCTTTAATTTGGAGGGTATATGTTGAGCTAGCCTGCATAAAAAAAATGAGTAATTGAGCTTTCATTTAACTCAAAAACATATGAAGAAATTGAATTGATATTTGCATGATTCAATTTTCATTTCATTGTTTTGTATCTGATCTTGTTTAGGAATAGTCCTTTTCAACCTTTTACGAAGTACACATTCTTTTTTAAAATAAAAAAACATGGCTTCAAATAAAAAATAAATAATTAATATTATATCCTCAATCCTTTATTTTCTTGATAATTAAAGAAAACAATTAAGAAAAAAATTTTAAGGCTCAGAACCACAACACTTAGTGTTAAATTTGAAGTATCAATTGAAAATAACTTCAAATATTCTCTAATTTTTTTCGATTTCATCAAAACCAACTTCTTCAGGTAATGTAATATTTTTAGCATCCATAAATTCAAAATTTCTATGGCAAAAAAAATAAATCAAAAAATGTAACAAATGAAATGTCAAAAATGAAATAATGCCACATAAAAACCACACATAAAAAGCACCCTTGTAAATGAATGAAAACACTATGAGAAAAGCCCAGAATGAATAATCAAAAGTCGATAAAAAACAAAAAGTTGATCCGACAAGAAATGAACAGAATTTCCAAATACATATCTACTGATGGAAAAAAAGTAGGAACAGAAAAAGAAGTAATGCATGAGATGTACGTTATACAGCAAATTGGTGTCGAGGACTTGGACAATATCGGACAAATTATAGAAAAAAATTTTAAATTTGACACAATCGTGAAAGACTTGGAATCGAAAGAGCAAGTGAAACATTTAATTGAGTGCAACAAGAAAACCACCAAATGCATGGACTGTATCAAGAAAATTATAGGTACAAATATTAAATAAAAACCATAAGCACGAAAAAATTAAATTCTAAAAGGTTTAAAGAAGTTGGAACAAATATAATTCTTCATTTTCATTTTAGGACATGAAGAAAATGACGAAGATCAAGCATGCTTAGAAGATTACCTTTTCAAGTAGTTGAGATGAAAACTAAATTTTAATTTTGGAAAAAGTGTAATAAATGATTTAAAACCAAAATTTTTTCTAATTGAAAATCATCTAAGGTAATTATTATTTCTCAGTTTACTTCTGTAATTTGATCAAATGAGAGCAATTACTCGTTTCACTACATTCTAGTACAAAAACGTATTCAAATAATTCAAGCTTATGGCTGCCACAATGACAGAAGCTTTACAAAATACATGTAGAACTGAACTTTCTTGGAATCAAGTACTCACAGTGTCATAACGTAGGGCAAATCTAGAATCATGTAAAATCAGGGAGCTCCCCGTTGAAATGGGCAAGCTGTAGGATCCCCCATTGGGATCAGCCTTTATCCACAGCACAGAGTAATCCTGAGTGTACTGTACAGAACATGATAGCTCCACTGTTCCTCCGATATCTTTAATTTGTTGCTGACTGATATAGGAGATAGTTGGTGACCTCTGGGCAAAGGCTGGAAAAATTTCAATTATATCGAAAATTTCAATTTTCAATTATATGAAGAACTAAATATTAAAAACAAGTCCACGCCCAGCTATAATTATCATCCATTGTTGATTAAATGAGACACAGGTTAAAAAGTTCAAAAACAAACTGAATCATATTGAATTGTACATATTACCCCAGAAGAATGTTAAACAGGAACTTGAGCAGAGTGATACATTGGTATCCTATAAGATAAACTGATTTCTAGAATTCAAATTGAAAAAAAACGAAAATTGGGTAACTTCCAAAACTCACCATTCTGGACTAAAACACTCAAAAAACAAAATGCTATAATTCTCACAACCGCCATATTATATTATTTTTATATTATATTGCAAAATTCTTAAAATTTAAAAAACTTCTATAAAACAAGCAGCCAAAGTCAACATACAAAACATTACAGAAACAAGAATCAGTGAATCAGACAAGAACTGTTAATCAACCACAGAAAAAACTTTTTTAACCCAAACTTACTGACAAATTTCATTACCTTCAACTTCATTGACAATTAAAACTCATATAATTAAAGTACCCTTCTCAAATTCCTCAACCCCTAGAAAAAAAAAATTATTTGACAAAATTTCAGAGCCTAGGTTTCGTACAAAGAAAAAGAAGAAAGATCAACTGTCTCCTTAGTCTTTGCTTTTTGAGGTTAATTGAAGTTGTCAAAATTCTAACCATCAATTTTCACCACATACATACAACAGTTTAGTTAAGTGCAGATCCAGTATACTGTGTGTGACTAGTTAGAGTATTGAGAAGTAATAATTACTTCATTACCAATATGACAAGACATGCAAGAAATTCGACTGCTGGTGCAGTGTATACGTACCATGAGAAGAAAAAGGATGCCCAGGCCTCTGGATATGGTACAAATGCAAAAAGGTTAGGCAAAGATTCAGTCAAAGATTTCGATTGTTGCTCCCTATCACTGCAGCCTTGTAGAAATCCTGTTATAAGCAAGGATGGATATCTTTTTGATAAAGAAGTCATCTATCAATATATTATAACTAAAAAGAACGAATACAGTAGAAAACTAAAAGAATATGAAAGGAGTAAGAAGAAAGAGGAAGAAGACAGCGTAAAAAAACAATTGGAAGCAACTGAAAAGAAAGTGAGTCTCTTCATCAAGGGGGAAGACAATATTGTAAGTCCCCCATTGAACGGTTCAAAATCGAATGCAGAAGCTTCAACATCTATATCAAACATGGCTGAAGGAAGAGATAAAGTACTCCCAAGTTTCTGGATACCAAGCAAAACACCGTCGGCAGAGAGTACTAAGAAAGAAAAACCCGATTCAACTATATACTGCCCAGTTTCTGGAAAACCTTTGAAAGCAAAGGATTTGATTGATGTAAAATTCACGTTAGTTAAAGGTGACGACAAAAAATCCCTTATAACGAAGGAAAATAGATACATGTGCGCTGTAACTCATGATATATTGAATAACTCAGTGCCCTGTGCAGTTTTGAAACCTACTGGAGATGTAGTGACGATGGAATGTGTGGAGAAAATCATAAAAAAAGACTGGATTCATCCTTTGACTAATCAGAAATTGACCGAGAAAGATATTATTGTCATGCAGAGAGGAGGCACTGGATATGCTCAGACTAACGAGAATTTAGAGGGTAAACAAGCCAGACCTGCAATTCAAGCCTAGGATAACTCTTTATTAATTAAGAATTTATTTATTGTTAATATTAAGGTATGAAATGAAATATTCGGAGTGGTAGAAATGTATAATTTTTTATTTAAATGTAAATAAAACATATGTTTTCTCAATTTGTTGCTGTTTTTATTTTCATTCCATATATGAGGAAGATTCAAGTTGCAAATTTATTACAATACATGTAGAAATAAAAATAAGAATTTCTTCCTGTTAAATATTCTTATATTTTCAGTAGATAAATATATCACATTTTGAATATTGCTTTGGCAATAGATCCTTCCTTCAATGCTTTTATTGCATCTTGATATTCCTTCAAAGAAAAAACTTTGATTCCAAGATTGTCGTAGTTCAAATATCTGAAATATAATAAAATTTAGTAGAAGAGCAAGAAAATACAAAAAACCATTCGTAAACGAAATAAAATATCAGACAAATTCCTTATATTGAATTTTGACTTGAAACTTTTTTATTCAAATGATACATTTTTATGAGCATTTCAAAAAGCTGCATACAGTTTTCTTATTTAAAAAAAATGTGAGTACCTGTCTCCCATGGCTTCAACCATTCCAATGGAGTTTGGATAACTGTACGGGTTTATATTCACTCCAATAATCTTCAACTCCTTAGCGTAAATTTCGTAAGGTGAAATTCTGCAAAAATGAATAACTTCTAAACAAAACTCATTCTGCTTACTTTAGTTTAAATATCAGCAATGTAAAGGCTGTTGAAAACTTATTGCTTAATATTTATTATTCTTACGATATTCTGCCATGAGGTGGTGCTACTCCAAAAATGACAAGTTTCCCTCCTTGGTTCAGCAGACTGAGACAGTGTTCAATAGCTGGTGGAAAACCACTACATTCGATTATGAAGTCGAAGAGGAACTCGGGATCTTCAGCTTGCTTCTTCTTCAGTTGATCAGGTGTGATGAGGTCAAATCCAAGATCTGCAAAAAAATGCGTAAGGCCATGTTTATTATGACGAACATAATATCTAAAACTTCATAATATAACTTATGCAAAGAACCAAACTCCAGAAAAAAGACAGATTGACAAAATATGTCTCATACTGATTTTTATTGAATCGATTCAAGGTGTTATTGAATTTTAAATGATTTCACAGTGATTTTCTCGAAGATTACATACTTTTCAAAACGATTCGATACCATATCCTTAACTCTTGTAGAGCAGTATATTTGCCAGATATTGGAAATCTGATTTTCTCTTTCCTGATATCCAGATTATAGTTGGGTATGAAATAACATGATACATATATTCATTCATGCCAATATCGACTATTTTTCCCAGAAACGGTAAAAAAGTACCTATGTCAAAAATAAGCTGAAAAGCTTAATAAAATGCCATATCTGCTAAGCAAGGCTGAGCTCCAAGCTTTTACGAGATATAAAGTAGATAAGGCTAGGCCCGTGTTTTTTATAGAAACAGATATTTAGCGAGGAAAATCACACATTTAATTCCGGATTCTCTAATGATTTCTGCGCTTGGGAGCATGAGGATTCGAACACAAGTTCATGCGTTATTTAACAATTTATATACGAGCAGCAATTTCTATAGCTGTGCATCTACCTCATTTGAGGCATGCCTCCTCCTTCATCATAGCGGTAGAAACACGAAAGAATGGTATGACAAAGAGAAAATTTTCAAAGGAATTCGAATCCTGAAAAGGCAAATATAGGTACTCACTTAATTTTTTCAAGTTGTTCAATCTTGATTGATTTGGCTCTGAGATGGTGACCCTTCGATGTCCGTGAAGATGTAAGGCGCATGCCCATAGGTTACCTATGATACCAGCTCCTGTTATCAGTATATTTTTTCCTACTTTGATCGGACTAGCTAGGTCCCATCCATGAGAAAGGCAGGACAGTGGTTCACATAAAGCAGCTAGACAAAGATTCAATAATAAGATAGTCCATATCAACTCGTATAAAAGTAAGAAAAAGAAACAACAATAACGAAATGAAACAGGAGTGTTTAGAAACTAAGAGGTAAGAAAATGACAATTTTCATTTAACATTGGGAAACCTGAATCAAAGAAAGAGTTTAAAGAGAAAGAAACGCAAAGAACAAAGTGTAATAAAGGGAATAATCGAAGACTGTTGAAGGAGATAAAAGAAAAATGAGAAATTATCATGAACTAAGTACTCCTTTGACAAAAGTTGGGAAACACTGTCCAGTTTTCTTACCTTGCTCTAGAGAAATGGTCTCTGGTAGTTTGTGAACCTGAGACTCTGGACATACAACGTAATCTGCCCATCCACCATCTTTGAATATGCCGATAGTGGTGTTTATTCCTCCCGCTTTGCAAAAATGGGGGTTGCCGTCGTGACAAAAATTACATTTTTCACATCCTCTGAAAGAAAACTGTAAATAACACTCATCCCAGTATATTTTGAATGAAAAAAAGAAACTCATAATTTCTACAAAGATCCATTTATGAAGGGAGAAGACAATCCCTTTAATTTTGAATAGTATTTCCTCAATCTTGGTACATGTTCAAATCATCGATTCTTTTTTTTTCAAACTATACTCACATGTTTGGATCAACACTGACTTTGTCCCCCTTCTTGAAAGTAGAAACTTCAGGTCCTACTTCTTCAACGGTTCCCGAAAATTCATGGCCTAGAATTAGAGGACGATCTGGATTGCATGGAAATTCACCCTAAGGACAAATGGATTCTCAATATTAAATGATATTTTCAATGTATGCATAGTTAGAAATCGTTTTAAACGAAACTTAATGTATTCGTTTATAATGTTTTCGTTAGCAAATTATGAAACACATCTCCTATGAAAATAAAAATAGATAAGGCAGTTACGTCTTGACCTTGATAATAGATACTATTATAGATTCCAAAATAATTCGGATTTCACATTTCAATTTTTCTAATAGATACGGAAATACGTAATAATCATCAATCGAATGTTTCTATTTATCTTTTCTATGTAAACTGATGTTATTAAATATATGTTGTAAATAGAGAAGATGCAGCCAAAAGTAAGATTTTTTTCAATATTTGTTTTTGAAGATTGCTAGGTATATAAAAGAGAAAGGTTTAAATTGTTTAGAATATATTATATCCAAAGAACTAATATGACGATTTCAAAGTTGTTTTGAATAAGAAAAATTAATTGGAAAGATTAATTTTCAACGTTCATCCAACTATTTCTTCTAGGAATTAATTCACTTCTCCCATTGATTTAAATCATATACGTATTTCCTAAGTTTCACCAACATTTCTTATCATTCTAGAGTCTAGGTCTAGACAATGAGTCCTTATACCATTTATAAACAGGAAAAACTTTCAATTAATACGGGTAGAAATATTCAAGTTCATGGGTATCAGCCACAAAATGTGATAACAAATATCTATCTCTTCAGTTCCATCATATCCTTTTAGAAATTCTCCTATCAAATAGCTTTCCTAGGCCCAAAATTGATAACAGTGTATTGTTAACTAATAGAGGTCACTCTGACGATCTATTTATCTATATTTTGGCTGCTGAAAATGATGAAATCTTGTTGAAGAAGCAAATTTTATTATCGACTATGTGTTAATAGAATATTTGCAGATCAACGTATAGCCTTCTTTGAACGTAGAATCAACAAAAAACTTAAAAAAATGGTAAAGAAATTGTATTTGGCTGGTCAGAATCTTGAAAAAAAATAACAAGATCGAGACACTCCAATATGAACAATACAAACAATCATTTTTGATATTCGAATAATGTTAATTTTCGTGTCATACGTAAGCATTAATCAAAATTTATCAAATTGAATGGATAGGTGTTAAATCACCTGTTTGTTTTGAATACATATTCATAAAACGAGAACCATTCGAGCAAACAACAAATTATTTTGAAGGATTATTTGTTCTTTATCATGAAAATCGCGTGCTGAGAATAATTATTTGGCGATATAGGTAGGAAAAAGTTGATAAAGTTCGATAAATTCCTTCTACTGATGAAGTATTTGAAATATGTTAGACAGAAGTATACCTAAATGTGATTTTTCCCACTTTAAAAACAATTTCAAGATACTAATGATGATAGTATTTAAAATATGTAATGGCGCTATACGTATAATTGGTACAAGACTGGAATGATTTTCCTGAAATGTTTTTAGGGATTTCAGTCAATTAAAACATTTGAATAATGGAAATGCAGAACTGCAGGGACCTGAAAGAATTTAATCAAATTGATTTTAGAATGTACGGTTTTCTACTGGAGGAATCTAACAAAAACTATCGCACCTGGAAAAAGGTCATGTGTAAATGCAGAGAACCTAAGAATCAAGACATAAAAATTAATTCGATCATGCTCTGGTACGAGAACATACATAATAATGTAAGATTGCAACAAAATCTATTCAAGAGGTGAAAACGAAATTTTTAATAATAATAATAATATGAAGAAGGATTCTGATATAGAATTGAATCGTTATTTTCTTCTAATAATGTCTAAATTTATTGGTTTTTTCCAACTGCATGGATTCACGCTAGAGAATTTAAATTTTTTCAAAATTTTCTAATTGAGTTTTAATCAGAAACTTGATGTGGAAAATCCGAAAAAAAAAACAGAAACTTCCGAGAATGAATTTCAATCGGAAGCAAAATTTGAATGGTCGAATTGCTAGGATTCATCGAAAAAAAAAAATGAATTTGTATAAAAAATTAATTAGGGTCATACGCAGGTTCCTTTATACTTTTTTTTGTCAGTCATTCAGAGGGGTGTGAAATTTTATCCCCGATATTTCCAGGGGTGTCAAAAACCAAGAAGACTACAGAATACCGTCAAAAACCTCACCTGAATTATGTGCAGGTCAGTTCCACATATTCCAGCATACGAAACCCTGATCAATAAATGCTTGGGATCTGTTATGGAAGGCACTGGCAACTGGACGTGACTCAAACTCTTCCTAGAGAGGTCGAACTGGACAGCTTCCATATTTTTCATCGCGAAAAAGTCAAAAAGTGTGTCACCCAGGTGTTCCCCGACAACCTATGCGAATGCGTGCGGAATCTGCCTAACCAGCGCAATTATTCGAATTTGTCCAAGGTCACGTGACCGTACTAGAGGCGCAATAGGCGGATTGCTGATCGGCTCGAAGGACCAAACCAGCCGAATGGTAAGAATACACTAGGAACACCGATTTAAATGTCGCCGATGCCGTTGTAAGTTGCGATACGTCTTCTGGTTTGGCAAATTATCCTTTCTCGTCAGGTTTTTGATTGCGAACAGGCTATAATTGAATTTGCGAACAGTGCAGGCAGAGTTCAACGACTGGGGCAGAACTGGAGGGAAGGAGTGGAATGGGAGGTTTTGTAAGGGTTGGACAGGGTCTGATCTAGAACCACAACTACCATATACTTCACAAAAAAGGTCAAACTTTATAGTTATTCACAATCAACTTCTCCACTTACATCCTATACCGTAATAAATTTAAACCTGCTGAGTGTAGGTATGAAGAGAAATAAACAAACCCTACAACTGTTTGCCAATTGTTGGAGAAGATACAGGTCAAAGTGTTGACAATATTGTCTAATACCTATTCCAACAAGAAGTTCCTTAGATCTTATGTGGACTATTTGTTTTTGATGAAATAAGTTCCGCATGAGTTAGGGATATTGACTTGAATTGCAAATAAATGTAGTTTAAATAAGATTTTGTGATGAAAATTCATATTTATATGATTTCAAGTATCCTGCAACTTGAAATCATATTGATGTGAATTTTTTAGACATCTTCTTTGCATAATACACACGAGGTTGTTGAACATTTCTTGAGGAATTTGGTTCTATAAATGGGACAGAAGCTCTCTCAGATCATTTAAGAATTCTGGGGTAGGTTGATGATTATCTAATCTTCTTTGGAGCATATCCCATGCATGTTCTATGCAATGCAAATCTGGCGAGTGTGGAGGTATTGGTAAATTAATTTGAAATACCAAGCTCCTCGCGCGCATTCTTAACTATGGCTGCACGGTGCGGTCTAAGGTTATCATCTAGAATTCTAGAAATTGAAAAGTTTCACCAATAGCAGCGTGAAAATTTGGCAAAACATTGTCAATAACATGCTCCTACAGTATAAGGTGGTCATATTCCCAGGACAAATGTGTAGATCTGTGGGCCCGTTGAAACATATCCCGGCACATACCATAACACTACCCCTCGGAATGAATGGACTTCTTGGACATAGCGACGATTACGGGGTATGCGTGGGATTGTCCTTACCCTTATTCATCGAGAATCTGAAAATCGTCCGTATCTGGATTCATCAGTGAACAGGACACTCCGCCATTGATCGTTCCAATTGATATGTTGCCTTGCCTATTCCAGTCTTTGACGCTTATGGCCACGTGTTAATGCTTTACTCCTCCTAATGGACGTTTAGAACCTAGATTCGCCTCTCTCAAACGTCGTCTGATGGTTTCGATGGAAACTTGGACCCTATCTGCATTTTGAAGAGTATTCAGCAGCGTTCTACACGTAGGTGTAGGCTTTCTTCTCGCCGAAACGATGATGAAACAATCCTGAGCAGGTGTTGTTTTTCGTCGCCCACCAAGCCTTGGTCTTTCCAACACGAAACCAGTCTCCCTGAACCTATTCCAAAGTCGAGATATCACACTTTGGCTGACTTGGAGCCTTTTCGCTACAACAACCTGAGTTAGTCCACCCTGTAGCTTTCCGATAGCCCTATTAGCCTCAGCGTTTGTTAATTTACGTCTCGGCATTTCAGAAAACTCGTTTCAAATCGAAGCCGTTGATGAACTGACTCCATTTCAAAATTATAACATTCATGAAGCATATGCAAAGAACCAAACTTCAGAAAAAAAGCGACCAGATTGACGAAATGTCTCAAACTGATTTTTATTGGATCGATTCAACTTGTTATTGAGTTTTAAATGATTTTACAGCGATTTTCTCGAAGTTCACATACTTCTCAAAACGATTGAATACAATATCCCTTACTCTTGTGGATCAGTTTATATAGGAAGGATTCTGATTCTTGTAGCCTGCTTGGTTCTGCGTTTGGAATCTGCAGTTCTTCTGTTGTTCCTTGGTTGCTTCAAAAGCCTTGGGATTTCAATGAAACACCATTAACCTATGTTGTTATGGTATGGGGGACATAGGGAAAATAGGTCTGGTCATTCTTAGTTTCGTTGCTCATCCTAAGAACATATGGTTCTTAGGCTTCATCACATTAACCTCGTTAATATACCTGAACTGGCGCTACATGACAAACTCCAAAATATCTGATCTGCATTTCTCTCTAACATGCAGCTTACAATTTTCTCCCAACGCAACAAGCAGAAACAACTGAGTTATAATTAATCTGTTTTCCCTATGCAACCACAGCAATCATTTCAACTTAAAAAAAAACGTCTGATTACATAAATCGTCAATCTCTTCACAGAAATTGCTTTGTTTAATGCATGTATCCGTCGCTTGAAGCAGAAGTTGATTTTTAAATAGCTTCGACTGCTATTTTAAATTCACCTCACGTTTTTCCGCTCGAAATATACAGGCTGACACCCCGGATAAGTGTCAGTCTATCATAAGAGGAACCTTCGAAAATAGAACACAGTCTGACTTATGTACAGAGGTTCCACATGGATCTATCTAAGTTCCAATTGTAGTTAGGTTAACAATTTTTGCCTCACTGTGGAGGTTTTTTTTAAAGTTCGTGATTTGAATAGAGAGACGGTCCTGCTGAGGCATATAGCAGGGTTAGTCATTTTTGTACTTTAATCGGTTAGAGTTGGCGCCAGTCGACAATTTTCATCAGAGTGATGGACCCCTTTCGTATTAAAACTGACAGAAAATGCAAATGTGTTCAGTAAACAAGAATTTTTTTCCTGGACCAATTTTTCAGCATTCACCTGATAATCATGAATATGCGTTATCTAATACTGCCAAACTTATCAAAGTAGTATGTTTCATTTTTCACCTGATTGATAATTCCATTAACATTGTGAACAATACAGTTATCGTAAAGTCAAACAGATGAAGTGGGTGCAGGTTTATTTTTCACGAATCTCTGATAATCCATCCTTTTGTTAGCAAATCTCTGGGGAAGCTGAAATAAATGCATAATTCCCTGAATTTGTTGAAGCTGCTACTTGTTGAGAGATAAGAGATTTTTTATCAATTTGGAAAAAAACACTTCAATTTGCTCGATGTAGGTATGAAAATTCCTACCATTAGCATTTTTCCACATTTGAAAGTTATCTCAATTCAGCTTTCTTATAAAAAACCACTCCCAAATATATTCATATATACTGCAAAATACGAATCTTCACCATCTTTCCAAGGATAATTCTTTATAATAAATTGTCGGACAAATTCGAACATTTGAATTAAAAACAGTTCCAGAAGGAAATAAGGTATCTACTGCTCAAAGGGTACATTTATAGCACATATGAATATTTCTGGAACAATTCCTCATTTATTTTTGGTGTTAAATATGTGCCTTCTCTTCTTCAGGTTTTTTTTTAAATTTTATATTGAACGTATCCTCTCTATTTTTCTAATGAATGCTTATGTTTGTTTTTTTTAGATCGCAGACGTATTATTCGTATTAAGTTGATTCAGGGAAATCAACATAAAGAATGGATTTTCTTTTTTATTATCACTTCATTCTGTGTCGAGCTCAAGCGATACTTTTGTTTCTCATGGCTATACTATAATCAAATAGATTATAAATAATACCCATTGAAAAAATTCATATAAGTACGATAATATTGAAAATGTGACCTCTTTTTCGTTTCTCTATCTGAAAAAAATGAATACCAACAAGGATTCTTATGTCATCCGAATATTATTTGTAGGTACTCATATATTAATTTGTAAATTTTGTTTTATTAAGGTGAAAGAAAATTTCGGAATTCATTCAGGTTGAGCAAAATAAAATCATATATTGCTACAAAATCTCAAATACAGAAATGCCGACCTGTTCTCAATTGCATGGAATTTCTTCAAACAAAAAGACTTGTCGGAACGATGTAGTAATGATACCTTGAACAATAATTGCCATAATGATTATGGTATGCAAAGAATTCAATCATTTCATTTTTGGTCTGCAACTTTTCATACAAGAAAACGTATTCATCTTTAACTTACTACTTGATCTTTCACAAAATCATCTTCATTTGAAATTCCCTAAATCTAGAGAAAGGATGCGATTCGAAATTATGCAACTCTTAATACAGAAGAAGGTATCTCTTGTAGGTTGATATAATTCACTACAATATATAAATACTGTCCAGTCTGGAGTGGTCAAAATATTTGTTTCGATTTTATCGCAGGCCCTATTAGGTCCTTTCAAACTAATTTTTTGGGGAAGAACTCAACCTAACCTAACCTAACCAAAAATTTGTTTGGGGGAGATCTTTTGCAACGGGGGATATCGAACACGCTCCGAGGAGAAATTACCCCCCTGTCCTCCCCCTGGATATTTTCTCTGCCCTGGATTCTCCACTGATTGACTGGTACTGTCACACTTTAGAAAAATTAATATCCAATTTGTGATCGTGAACTGCAGAGATCTTCTAGATTGAGACCACTGATAACGTGCTGCCATCGAGCAGAGGATAGCGAAAGACCGGATTCTGATTGTGATATATATAAAAAAATATTAATAAAGCGCAAACGTCTTGTAGATTCCTTCCTTCAACATGAGGTTCACCCTTCATCACCAGATGTCGCCAGCGTCGACAAATGCTGAAGGGTAAAGAAGGATACTTGTATGCCATTATTGTTTGTAATAATTGTAATTGCAAATGTCAAATGAACGTAACAAGACATGGTAGCCGTGTTGTGATTATGTACTGTACATATGCGTGAAAAATCAACATTTACGAAAGTGTTCTAAGTGGAATGTGTCAGTGAACATCCTCGCAAAAATTATATTTGGTTGGATTTCGGTGAGTAATATATAAATGCCATTTATTGGTGTTTTTAGTTGGTATAATCTTCAGGAAATTTGGTGTGCGGATAGTGTTGTTTGTAATTCAACTAAAGGCTTCTTAATTAATATTCTATATGACTCGGTAATTCCCGTTTGATATTAAACTTTTACTCAGTATAGTTTCCGTGTGGTCACCACCATTTCTTACATTTAGGGGGCTGGGTATCCCCATATTCGCTTGCCCTTTAGCTGCATCTGTAATAGGTTTAGATACCATGTTATTTAAAGATCAAGTTCTGAAGGCGTAAATTTATTCAGTAAATGCCCTATGATTACACGTTAATATGAGTATATGAATGTAATTTTAGTAATACATGAGGGAGTGTACGTTTCATAGAAGCATCTGGTATAATATTATAATTCATAATATCCTCTTGAATATCTTCGAATTGTCAGGAATTCCATTATCTCCTTGGCTGCATTATTGTGAGCTTGATAAGTAAACAATGCCACTTTGCAATTCGTAAATAGGTTATGGAGCCAGTTTAGCCCGTAATGAATAGAAGGATTGTAGAGCTTGCGAAGTGATAATGCTCAATAAAAATAGGATATGTTCAACTTTGAATTGGATACCACCGTGAAACTTGGTCTTTCGAATTTTTCGTTGGTCTTTAAGAACGAACCGTTAATTGCTTGTTAATTTGAAACATTACTGAGTTGTTGATTGGACTTTTGGCTTTTGCCTTTCAACACTTTGGAATGAAACGTATAGCGTACCTAATAAAGTTGTGCAAAGCAAGAAAACGAGTCATTTTTACCTGTCATAGGATACTTCGAAAAGGGACTGAAAGTCCGTATTATTTTCACAATACCGACGTTTGAATTCATATTATGTAACCCATATATTTATATGTATTCTATTCGAAGTTTGATATTTGGTGGTTTTCGTTACTAAAATTCCTGACGTTAGTAAAATCGTCAATGGCAATCAAAGAACAGTTAACTTGAGTGGTTTTGCAGTTGGTAATTGAAAGTTTTATTGCAGTTGTATTTTAAACTTCTTGAAAGTTAAAGGGTGTTCACAGGTACTGTCCGAATTTTTATTACGTTTGAATCACTAGCGATAACAGAGTCAAATTCTGAGAAGTTAAGACAAGGTACAAAAAGGATAAGGACTCTCATTATTGTATTATGTAGAAAGTCAACTACTTTCGACATTTGAGATGTAGATAAAAGGGACCTGAAATCTAAGGGATGGCAACGTATTTGGGTTCAATTCACTTCGACAAGTGTGGACGATTTTAGATTTTACAATCAAGTTTTGACGATAATTTGAGCTCATGAACTTCCCGAAGAAAATACTTCTTTTTATTCATAACTTGACGTTTGCTCGAGTATCCAGAATTATATATTTCATTCAGTTTGTGTCACAGCGTTGTTTGTGTAGTATTATCGAATATGAGTCATAAACGTAGCATAAGGGGATACCCTATACATGTGTTTAAGACAATTAAGGTATTTCAGGACTAAATTTAAGTTCGCCACATTGGGCAATGAATTATCTTCAAGGCTGCGATGAATTGATGTTGAAGCATTGTTCCCGCTGATAGAATTCTCGATCGAATTGAAACTTTTTATCGTCGCCTTCAACGTTACGTTAGAAGAACTCTTTATCGCGCACACCTACTAATTTTCCATATCGCTCGATTGAATCCAAAGGAAACCGATCGATTCAACGCTTGCAATTAATTAACAACATCTACGAAACTCGAAAATCCTCACTTATCATCGGTTCGAAAAATTATGGCATCGATAGCGAGGTCGATAGTTTTTTGATAACGAATAATTAGTTATTTATATTCTTTTGATTGGGAGAACTAAAATAATACAATACATTATCAATCAATAGTATGAGCTGAGGTAAAAACATCAGCAGAAAAAAATCTGCCTCCACGTGTTTGAACGAAAAAATTAACTGAACACATTTTATATAAATAATTTCTTTTGATTCAGAGATCTAAAATATTACAATACAGATTGAAACAAGAAGGTACCTAGCTGAGGTTGGTACAATACAGGAAAACCATACAGATGTGTAGTATGATGAAATGAGGAAAGGGAAAAAATTCCAGAGAAAAAAACCCTGACCTCACCCTTGTTAGAAAAAAATTCACTAAAAATATCATATCAGAGGATCTTGTAGGACATCTACGTGATCAGAAGAACATCTTCATGTAGTTCTTTTATGGGCAGCAGAGAAAAACAAACTCTTCACCAATCTACCCGAAATTCTAGATCTGAAATAAAGAAGACAAAAGCAGAAAAACTAGCCATTTATAATAAATTAAATGGTTTTTGAATTAACCACCCATTGCAGAAATTCTTTCTTCATAAATTAGTTATGACAGAAATGTCACAATGTTTGAAAGAAATGAAAAAACCTAATCAATTTCCCCTTTTTGAATTGCTAAACATGAGAAACTTTTAACACAACAGCTAAACCGTAATTTGGACTAAGTGAAAAATCAATGAGTACATAACTTTCAACTGTCCTCCTTCACGAAGAAGTTCCTATGTTGCCATGTGGGTTTCTTAGAAGATCTCAACATCATGTTCAGTGGCTAAATTCGGAACGTAATCACTCTTGTCCTCCGAATTCCTCCAATATTCAAATTTAAATTCTCACAGCCTTGCTCTCTGATCGTGAGGGTTCTTTCGAACCAGGTACGACCATCCTAGTGATGATTTTTCGAAACTTCAGATGTTTGTAGACCGCTACGGGACCCTAATGATAGGAAATCATCTCCCATAGATAAACCGAACATCTTATAACACAAGAAAACAGAATATTTTTCAGGACCAAAAATTACGACATATTCCGAGGATTGTCAAAATGACAAAAAAAAAAATAAGTGTAGGGTATGGATGGCAGCTTCAAAAACAATACTTGTCGATTCAAAATGATCCTCACAGGGTATCTTCTGGACGAATGTATTGAACAAGAAGGATTTTCTGACGGACAAATGATCTATTCATGATTCACGCACGTATCCGTTAGCTCTCTTGAAATTCATCTGTTAATCAGCTCCGTTGCCTGGGTTAACGGAAAGCTAATCCTTAAGCCGAGCGAACACGTCCAACACCTGCTCTCGAAGACCAGCTGCTTATTGGTACTGGGTACTGTATGTAATGACAAGAGCAATGCATGTCGCTAATTGGTAAAGCGAGTAAAACTCAATGCACGTTCGTTTTTTAATTTCGATGACGAGCGTTTTGCATCGTACACTCTGTAATTTTCCCAGTGTAGTTGAAGTGCATTGGTCAAGCTACCATCTGCCTTTTACAGCGTTTCTAAGTGATTAAGTTAGAAATTTACGAAACTGGCAGCCAATACATTTTAGTTAGAACCAAACTAATATATATATATATATATATATTCTTTTGAATAAGAGAGCTAAAATAATACAATAAATGTTGAAACAAAAAGAACCTAATAAATACGCTATATGAGCCGTTTGCCGCTAGACTAAATTCAGAACTAAATTCAGTCAGTGCTGAAACACAAGTCAGTAGCTCGCGCAGAAATTAAAAGATTTTATTGCACTAGACTGCTCCACAAGAGTTAGGGATATCGTATTCAATCAGAATCAGTATTTCGTCAATCTGGTCGCCTTTTTTTTAAAGTTTGGTTCTCTGCATATGCTACATGAATGTTCTTATTTTGAAATGGAGTGAGTTTATCAACGGCTTCGATTTGAAACGAGTTTTCTACTCGTTGCTGAGAGAGCTTCTGCAAAGAAGATGTCAAGCTGTTATTGAGGCCCGTGGAGGCCATACATTGTACTGATAGTCTTAAAATGCTTGAATTCCCTGGGAATAAAATTTCTAATAAGCAAACACTAATAACTATTCTATGCGACTTATTCTAGGT
Organism: Hippodamia convergens; assembly: GCA_038502775.1. NCBI lineage: Eukaryota > Metazoa > Arthropoda > Insecta > Coleoptera > Coccinellidae > Hippodamia > Hippodamia convergens. The sequence goes on along the minus strand of CM076609.1, from coordinate 71,225,320 downwards.
TAGATTTTAGCATTGTTTATATAACTCTATTTGTTCAATGGACAGTAGTTGGGGGAGTTACATGGTAGAGGGCCCTTCAGTTTGAGATGCTCAATCAATGAATCCAATTCATATTGGACTCTGAATGCGTCTCCTCAGAATCTGATGAGACATATGTTGTGGATTGGTGTAGAGAAATATGAGATTGTATTACGAAAAATATAATAATAGTGGAGTCGACTTGAGCGCCCTCTCACAGTCAACTCTCCAAACTACTCTTCATTGAATAACAAGAGAATTTATAAAGTTTTCAGGTTATACGTCCCAGGTTTTTCTAATTTGAGACTTTTGGGCGCATTTGAATTTATTAGTTGCACGCATACCTACTATTTGGTGATCTAAATCTTGTACTGAATCTGCGCGCGCATCTGATTTGTGGCTCTAACATTTTCAGTTTAGAATTTTGTTCCGAATTAAGGGCGGTATTTTTCTTTCATCTGTAAGCGAATCTGTAACTTTTCATAAGTTTACAGGACAATTACGATTCTCGACGCTTTCTATAAATCTGTAGTTTACAGGTGATCGGAAACATATTGAAAGGTATATTGTGAGGTTATGTTGAATGATTTGTTTTAGTCACAGAATATAAAATACTTACTAAACTCAACTACTTTTGTAATTAATCTTTGTTCTTCGGTTGTTAATTTCTCTTTCTCGTTGTAACGAACACGAATTGAACATAAAAATATCCAATAATCAATCAAAATGATAGGAAAATAAATTCTATTCTATGATCTTATTACGAAGTAGTTACGATCTTATTAGGGAGTAGTTCAAAATTGACACTTCTAATACGAGAGTTACAGAAAAACTTCCAGAATGTCATAATTTACGAATCTGTAAGTCAGCCACATACAGATCCATAGATAAATTACAGATCAATCGTACGCTACAGATTCGTAGCTTACAGAGAAAAAGCAGAATACCGCCATTAGTGTATTGGCAAGAGAACCTGAGAACTATTCTATGATACATCTGTCGGTTTAGGTTTTAGGTTATTCGGATTGTCTTTCATTCGTAAATTGTGGTTTTGGTAGTGTCATTGAGAACTGTTCGGATATACGAATGTTTTATTGAAAGTTTTATGTATATAGAACTGAACTGCATTTATTTGTTGCATACATATTTTGTGCTCTCTATCTTGTATTGAATATGCGTGCGCATCTGATTTGTGACTCCAAAATTTTCAGCACAGAATTCAGCATAGTCTTTAGTGCATTGGCAATCGGCTAAAAGAACTACTCTTCTATACTATTCTATGCATGATTCTATGTGATTTCTGTCAGTTTAGGTTTTAGGTTATACGCTCCAGGTATACCGGATTGTGATTCATTCTTCAGTTCATTGAAAATTGTGCTATCGGCAGTGTCATTGAGAACTGTTCCGATATACCAAGTGTTTCATTAGATGTGTGTATTGAATAACTACTATTTTGTTCTGAATTAAGTGTGGTGGCAAACGGCTCTAAAAACAAACCGAGCTATATAGAGATGCAGGGTGAGTTTTTGATATAAATTAACAGTAGGTCCGTGAATTTAAAATATTTGAAAATATTGCCATTTTAATTCTTTATAATGGGATGAGTCACCCTTGGAAACATATTCACTGAAGTTTTTCCAATTATTCAACATCCCATTGATACCTAAGGAGTAAAATGGCAAAAATTTCTTTCTACGTATCTTTTGAATTTAGCTGCATTCAGATAAAGTGTCCAAATTTTTGAATTGCGCAAATATATATATTTTTTTGAGTAAATTATTGAATAACAACATTTTACGAACATGAAAAATACTTTAATTTTCCAAAATGGGATTCATTGAAATTAGCTAGAAAAATGTTTTGCGCAACAAGAATGAACAATAACAACCCTTTGAACTATTAAAAGAAACTTTTTTTCTGATTTTATCATTGTATGAATATTATCCTCGATGTTATCTCTATCTATCCTTGAACGAAATTACTAACTCTTTTTCAATTACTTCAATACCTCCTTAATATCTATTACTGGGTTAAAATGGTTTTTCCACTTTTTCTTTGTATTTTTTATTATAAAGCTTGTTTGTTATCGCACGAGGGTTTCATCATGAATATGATCAGATGATATTCGTCATTTCTAATGCTGTAGCTACGAATCTTATCGATATGTCAAAAAGAAGGACTTAGTTTCCCAATTTTTTTTTAATATTAGAATGATCACCAATTACCCAAATCTTGATTTTGGATGTTATTTACCATAAAGAAGTTTGATGTGAAAATTTCATGATTATACCCGAATTTTGATAGAATATCATCAAAAAATTTTGCATATTTTTCGGCCTTTCCTTCTTCATTATAACTTATTTACCGCTTTCAACTTGTTTAAGTTGGTTTTCATGTTGTTGAACGTCGAATAACTAAGTCACATCAATTTTTTATATCCTTTAGTGTTATTTGGATTATTTGGTTGGGTAAAGGTCACGATTTTTCATTCTCTTTAATTTCTTTAAAGCAAGGAAATTTTTTTTACAGAAATGACACTGATTATTTGGGTTTCTCGACATTTTTATACTCTTGGGGGTAGAAGATTATGGTGGCATAAATTATATATTTCTGTGCCATTTGGGAGAAACATGATAACTCCAAAACTAAGGTTTTTCATCAGAGGCAATTCATGATATGGATTGGCTTTGTAAATCGCATTTGAAAGATGAATTAACCAAATATATATCTTTAAGTACGTCATTTAATTGGTCGAAGGTCACGATATTTCATTCTCTTTCATTTTTTTTCAGCATGAATATTTTTTTACAGTAATAACACTGATTATTTGAGTTTCTCGACATTTTTATACTCTTGGGGGTGAAAGATTATGATGGCATAAAGTATATATTTCTGTGCCATTTGGGAGAAACATGATAACTCCAAAATTAAGGTTTTTCATCAAAGGCTATTCATGATATGGATTGGCTTTGTAAATCGCATTTGAAAGATGAATAAACCAAATATCTATCTCTAAATACGTCATTTAATTGGGCGAAGGTCACGATATTTCATTCTCTTAAATTTTTTCATAGCATGAATTTTTTTTTACAGTAATAACACGGATTATTTGAGTTTCTCGACATTTTTATACTCTTGGGGGTGGAAGATTATGATGGCATAAAGTATATATTTCTGTGTCATTTGGGAGAAACATGATAACTCCAAAACTAAGGTTTTTTCATCAGAGGCTATTTATGATATGGATTGGCTTTGTAAATCGCATTTAAAAGATGAATTAACCAAATATCTATCTCTAAATACGTCATTTAATTGGGCGAAGGTCACGATATTTCATTCTCTTTCATTTTTTTTAGCATGAATATTTGTTTACAGTAATAACACGGATTATTTGAGTTTCTCGACATTTTTATACTCTTGGGGGTGGAAGATTATGATGGCATAAAGTATATATTTATGTGCCATTTAGGAGAAACATGATAACTCCAAAATTAAGGTTTTTCATCAAAGGCTATTCGTGATATGGATTGGCTTTGTAAATCGCATTTGAAAGATGAATAAACCAAATATCTTTCTTTAGATACGTCATTATACAGGCTGGCCATTTGAAAACGAAACAGACGAGATTACAGATGAAATAAATTTTTTCGATAGAAATGCTCGGACAGGTCGATTTCTGTTTCGAGGGGGACAACTTAAGATGTAGGTTACGGACGCATAGCGCTTCAACCCTTGCTACTACAACCCTCACCCCCAATTTTTGAATGGGGAAGATGGGGTGAGTGATACCTCATTTGAAAGCTATTTTTATACTGATTTCAGCACAGTAATTGTTTTTTCATTTTATGCATTAGTACTCGAAATACAGGGTGGCCATTTGAAAACGAAACAGACGAGATTACAGACGAAATAAATTTTTTCGATAGAAATGCTCGGACAGGTCGATTTCTGTTTCGAAGGGGACAACTTAAGATGTAGGTTACGGACGCATAGCGCTTCAACCCTTGCTACTACAACCCTCACCCCCAATTTTTGAATGGGGAAGATGAGGTGAGTGATACCTCATTTGAAAGGTTTTTCACAAAAAAACACTACAAGTGCTATGAAAGCACCACTTCATTTTCAAATGCTTAGTCAAGAATATTTCGAGAACTAATGCATAAAATGAAAAAACAATTACTGTGCTGAATTCAGTATAAAAATACCTTTCAAATGAGGTATCACTCACCCCATCTTCCCTATTCAAAAATTGGGGGTGAGGGTTGTAGTAGCAAGGGTTGAAGCGCTATGCGTCCGTAACCTACATCTTGAGTTGTCCCTCTCGAAACAGAAATTGACCTGTCCGAGCATTTCTATCGAAAAAATTTATTTCGTCTGTAATCTCGTCTGTTTCGTTTTCAAATGGTCACCCTGTATCATTATTTTAGTGTGAAATCACTAAAATTGTGATATAATGCAAACCCGCATATCTGCCACTGAAAAATTTTCATTTTGGAGTTATGATATGTCTCCCAGATGCCGCAGATTTTTTCAAGGTAAACCGATGTTTCCAAAACTTTGAAATATACAAGCTGTTCCGATTGACACAAAATTGTACGAAAATCTGAAAGCTACTGTATTTTCAATAGAATTCAATTGAAATTAACTTGAAATCGTAATTAATACGAGATATTAACATAAATTAGGGTGGATAATTCGTAAATTATGGTAAATATCGCTGTAGAAGACATTCTCGCATATAAGTCGATCTTCAGGGCTTCCAACCTCCGGGCACCGAAACTGATGGAAGTTAACGAACTTCGAAACGTCGGAATTAATAACGGGCCATCTCGGCGATGATCCGTCGCGTAAAAAAATAATCCTCGACTTCCGAAAGGCATAATTCAACGCGGACGGATGCGAGTGAATAACGCCCATGCCTCTCGGTTGGGGCAAGGCCATTGCCGCGCCATTGAAGAGCAAGAAGAAGAGAAGACCGACTCCCTCGGACGTTACGCAAGCCGGATACACGAAAGTGCAACAACGTTACCTCATCGAAATTCGCGGATAGGAGGAGAAATCGAAAACTGGCCGAAAGGGTAGAGCCGAGGCCATTCGGAGCGTTTCCGTCTGTGATCGCGACCAGAGAAAATGTTTGGGGTGAGGTTGGCGACATTGCGAAAGCATAGAAGATTAAGTTCTAGGTGGAAGTTCAATAGGGAATATAAAATGAAACTCACTTGTGTGACGTTTAAGATTTATTTATTTATTTCAACTACCACTCATCGCTACAGCCAGCTATTGCAAAACGGTGGAAGCAAAGTTGATTTATGTTCTATTGATTGAATATTACCAATTTGCATGGTTTCTCTGTGGTTTTTACAACATTTGACATTGACAACGTCTCTTGACAGTCATTCGTATTATTTTCTGTGTAAGCTTCGTTTAAATTTGGATGAATTTGTTCATTCTTTTCAAGTCTTCTTCAGTTTGTTCAACAAATTTTTCCATAATTCTTGATATGTTCTCTCAAACGAAATGGCTGACATTATTTTTAAGCAAAGCAACCCCATATAAGGGCTAAAAAAAATGGGGTTCTTTCATTTGAAATTCAAAGAATAATTCAATATCTGGTGAATGGATCCATTTTTTTAAGAAATAAATGGGAACTCATATGGTCGATAAGTTAATAATTTTATTCATCCAACGATTAATTTGATATCGAGTTTGTTATTTGAAGAAAATCCACTCAAATCTTATTTTCCTATATAGGGATTATTCAGAAAGAGAATTTGATTAAAAAAAAAAGAAACTTGAATACAGAAACAGATTCTCAATCTCCCGTCTTAGCTCTTTTTTATCTCGTATTATCTTCTGTATCTTCTTGCATTTTTCGAATTTTCACGTTATTTTTACATTAAGTCTAATATTTTCTGAATTTATCCTCATAATTCAGATTTACCTTGATACTCAAATTCAGATTTTACATCTTAATATATAAAACTAAGTCGGCCATTTTGTTGGTTACACCACTTATAACTCAAGTTCGGATGAACTGTTTGTTACGAAAGTTTTTTTTTGGATTCTTCTTCAATGGGGTTAACATAAAATACATTAAAACCCTGAAAAATTTGATGAAATGGAAAAAAAAAGAAATATTCTTCTTGCGAATAACACCAAAAGGTGTCGCTATGGTTAATAGTGTTTTCGTGAAAGTATTAAATCTAATATTAATTCGGTGTACTACATTTTCTAATAATATTAACGCATCTGAGTTCAAGTGTTATTACACCTATCTTTCTTCCGAACACTACGGAAAATTTTATGACGAAATGTTTGAAACAAATCTCCATCCTACTATTATATATGTAAACAATTACTGTGTATTTTAAGTTGCCTAAACGGATGTTTTAGGGGCGCATTGATTCTTTTGTCTGGTGACTTCCGACAACCATAACTGGTAATTCCAAAATCGACGGCTGCCGATGAAATAAATGCTTGCCTAAAATCATCATTTTCAATTTTGGCTGGGTAATAAAGCTCTCAATTCAGTTGATTGCGGTTGGAATAGTACCAATAGATATTTGCAACCCACAAAAATGCAAAAAACACCTGCACCACAAAAATTGTTGAAAATGATTTTTTGTAACTGCAAAAAAGGATGCAATGCGTCATGCAGTACGAAGTCTGCCGGGTCAGCTAATTTCTCATAAGTTTCCATCGCTTATTGTTGAAAATGCAACAGCATATTGCAGTTTCCTATATGAAAAAAAACGATTGTATAATCTTTCGATGAAATCATCACATATGTTTCACCAATAACTAACAGAATTTTCTGCTATGTTCCATTGAATAAACTTTTCTAGCTGAACTCGACAATAATTCTGCTCAAAATTTCTTAAAGTTGCCACTTTAAAAATTCTCCTACCATAATAACAATTATTTCCAATTTCAAGAAATGAGATTGAGAAAATTGGTTTGTGAGATTGCATTTTTCAAAGGATAATTTATTGGAGTTTAAATATTTTGATCAAACTCTCAAATAAACGAGTCGAACATAAATATTTATTCGAAATTGGATCCGTTGATAATAATTTTTACTCCTACAATTTTATATTGAAGTTATTATCAGCACATTATCATTACAGTTTATATTAAATGCAGTAATAAATTAATTGTGGTACCACTAATTAATCCCTGAGAAAAGCAATCAAGACTTAATTACATAATTTGTTTGCACGTATTGTTATTATCTCAACTCTTCGGCAGAATGGAGGGCAGATGATGCATGAATGAATAAAAACAATTTCACCTATACAGAAAAAAAATTGACAGTTTTCTTTCGTTTTTTTCGATAAAGGCTTTGATGTATTTTTCTTATCTCCTTGTTAGTTTTTTATCACAACACGCAAGCAATTATGAAAGAAAGTACGTGGTAGAAATGAGTGTCATCATATTAAATGTATCTGAAGATGTGGCGTTCTATAATTTTAGTTTGTTTTTTCCAATTTTATCGATGGGAATATTGAAATGTTTCATTATGGTTTTTTCGGAGGTGCCCTCGTATATGGCTTTATTGATTCCAACAACGTAAAGCCGACGTACGCGTGCCACTGTCATCGTTCCGCAACGATGACAATAGAAAGAATACCTACCAGTTTTTTTTTTTTGCTCCCAGTGATCTATACGCCATGTCCTTCCCCTCTGGTAACCGCTTTCTCGTTTCTTTTTCTTGCCATAATTGGCCAGCTTGGACTGCGCGTTGACCGCAAATCTTTGGTTTGTTGGAGTCGTCATTGGCGTAACTTTTGCTGAAGATTATCAGTAAATCCGAAACGGGGGATCTGACGTCCATAAACCCCATACATTCGAATTCGTCTTTTTGAGCTCTATTTGAAAGTGTCCAATTTAAAAAGATTAATGTTTATGGTTACTTGAACTAATTTTCATTTGAAATTTGTTTTGTAACTCGTATATTCTGAGACGGATATGGAATAGGAGGAACCTTCTTATGTCATATAATCGACAGTCAATAATCAGACGAGGTAAACACCTCTTTTTCACATGTACTCAAAGAAATGCTGTCGAAGAAAGTGAAATCGGTAATCGACAAAATTTCAACGACTTCGGAATATGTTTTATCTCGTTAAATTGTCCGAACAGCAAGCTTTCTTTTTCTTCGCTTGATATTGACCGTCTGTGTTACGTAACCCTCGTTTATATAACGCGCAAGTTGAGTAACTCCTTTAAAGAGATAGAGAAAAGAGGCAATTAAACAAGACAGGATTGATTTTTTTAACGCATACGTCTTGAAGGACACTTGTGGTGCTGTACGAATTAACGCACCCACTGTATAATCTATATAATTTATATTTTCGCATTAAAGCATTGTTGCATCCCTAGAAAAAGAAATACATGAACATTCAAGTTCAGTTTTTTCTATTCGCATCAGTAATCTGCGAAAGCATCACGATTAATTGTTCTGCAGATCTCTGCAGTCAAGTACTGTCGATATGTGTTTGAATATTTTCAAGTCATCAGCATATACAAAGATTTCAGAATATCTGAAACAGCTGTTAATATTATTTTAATCGAAATTAAAACTAACAATGGGTTCAGATGCGAGCACTGAGGCATTGTAAAAATATTATATATCAGAGGATCTTTAAGGACATCTAGGTACGTGATCTACACCATTTCCAAGTGTTATCCAGAAACCGTCAAGTGTATTTCGGATTAGTCATTTCAATTTCAGAAAGCGTCTATTGAATTTCAGATGAGTCAATTGAATTTCAGAAAACATCAAATGTAATTCCGATAAAGCAATGGAATTTCTGAAATTCATTTGAATTATCTGAATTACATATGATGTTTTCTGAAATACAATTGACTAATGTGAAATTCAAGTGATGTTTTCTGAATGTCATTTGACTATTTCTGAATTACACTTGGAAATGGTGTAGAAGAACATCTTCATGTAAATTTTCTATGGATAGAGAATTGTCAGGGGGGTTTCAGGAAAAATAGGAATTGTTGTGATCAGGTTCTGAGCCTCACCACATTTATTGAATCAGGGTTCAATGAAACCTAAAAAACAAGGACAGCATTTGTGGATTTATCAGCTGCATATGATGCTGTATGGAAAGATGGATTAGAGACTATTAGAAAATATGCTATCCGACAGAAGGTTCCTTGTTTTTGTCGATAATAATAGTAGTAGTATCGAAACTTTGAATAATGGTCTTCCACAAGGTTCAGTTCTAGCACCCCTTCTATTCAATTTTTATTTGTGTGACATTCCAACTAATTCTTCGGAAAAATTTATTTATGCTGATGATATTGCTCTGGCTTTCCATCATTCTAATTTTCAAACAATAGAAAGTACCCTTTCCGCAGATTTGGATATCATGAAAAATTATTTTTTGAAGTGGCGTCTGTGCCCGAATGAAAATAAAACCGAGGTTTCATGTTTTCATCTGAATAATCATCAGAAATATAGAAAATCGAGTGTTACTTTCGATTCTTCTCCCTTAAAACACAATTTTTATCCTAGATACTTGGGAATCAAACTTGATTCCTCTCTAAATTTCAACGCCCATTTAGATGATCTGCGTTTGAAGCTCGAAACTCGAAACAATATTCTTCAGAAACTAGCTGGATCCTCATGGGGCGCTGATGCAACATTAGAGAGTTATCGAAACACAAATACCGGCCTGACTTTATTAAAGGATCCTGTAATAAAAGATACCTTAACGTTGGTCGAATATTTGAGCTATCGCAACGATTTGTATCTTGACAACTTTATTATGAAATTTCCTTTATTTTGACAGTTGTGAGAAGCTGTTTAACCTAGAAGATTGCGAGAACTGTCAAAATAAGGGATCTTTTATTTAAATACGGCTGTCCTTTATTTAAGTTAAGTAGAGGAGGCCCGTATTTTATTACAGGCCGCCTTAAAATCTTTTGCAAATGCGCATGAGTAAATGTCAAAATAAGGGAAACTTTATTCAAGTTAGGCCTCTATTTGCATTTCGATAACTCTCTATTACTTCGTACGGCAGAGCTAGCTTTGGTTTTTTCTGCTGCTGAATATTGGTGCCCTGTTTGGTTGAGCAGTGTTCATGTTAAAAAAATCGATGTCCAACAAAATTTTTCTATGAGGATTATTACTGGTACTATCAAATCTACAACTACTCCTTGGTTACCAGTACTCTCAAATATTGTCCCTCCCCATATTCGCAGAGAGACAACAGCTTTGAATTTTCGGAACAAATTCAATTCCTTTCCAAATTCATTTTCCTTACTCACCTATATTCCAACTAATAAGGTCCCCATATTGAAGTCGCGTAAACCTTTTTGGTCAAGTTTTCTAATTGATATGAATCGGAGCGACAAAGAAATTTGGCAATCTGAATTAAATTGCCAGAATGAGAGATGTCCTTACTTCTCATATGTATGTCCTTTAATAATGAATTTCAGTTTCTGGTAAAAAGAGAATAAGTCATTTGCAATATAAAAAAGTAGAATATAACTGAATTCAAAATAGTTAATTATAACAGTCCCCCCCAAAAAAAAAACAAAGAAACTTGAATCACCCAAAACCACTAATTTTGACTTATACTCCTTTTCCCAAGCACTCTATAAATTTCAAGATGATGTCGAGGCGATACATAAAGTAACAAATGCATTCATGAAATGGGTGGCTAACTTCAAATTAATTTAATTTTTTCGAAATAATTGGTTCCTTTTCTGCTTTTGTCTTTTTTCATTTCAGATCAAGAATGGCGAGTAGTTTTTTGAAGAATCTGTTTATCTTAGTCCATAGACGGATAACATGAAGATGTTCTTTTAGATCACGCTGATGTCTGTCAAGATACCTCTGATATATTATTTTTAGTAAATTTTTTTTTACGGGCGAGATAAGGGTTTTTTTCATTTGATGTTTTTCCTTTTCCTCATTCAATCATACTGCGGACCTGTATGGTTTTCCTGTCATGCACCAAACTCAGCTAGGTACCTTTTTGTTTCAACTTGATTTATATGAATTTTTGTTTGTTTTTAATATTAGCAGGGAGCTGAACTAGAATCACTTATGTGTTTCCAGACTCCCTTTTTGCCTAGGGTGAATGGTTTACTATATGTCTTGTTTATGTAATTTTCAATATGGCAAATAAATGATTATTATTATTATTATTATTATTATTATTATTAATATGTATTGTATTTTTTCAACTCTCCGAATCAAAAGAATACATATATTTATAATTTAATTAGAAAATAATCGTATTTGAAAGGGAAAAGGAAATTATATTTCTCATAATCATAATTTTTCGACATATGCACATGCATAATCTTCTGCTCTTCCAATAATAGGTAGCACACGGCAACATCCGCAGTACTAACACGCGAGCGCCCGCTTTCAACGATTAGAAACGAAAAAAATTCACGGACGCGACTGTCGAAATCAATTTCTCTTCCACAAGAAACGGAAACGATCCAACAGACACTCCGAGGACGGAACAACAGTCGCCAATATCGCGCATAATGAATAAACGATCGGTGACATCTGTTATTTCGTTATAATACGCGATTTCACCGCTATTAGGCAATTGAACCGCGTTATTTCGATTGCGTTTTGTCGATCGCACTCCACCGCACCGTTAGTCCTATCCCAGACGGTTTCCTCGACGGTACGTCGTTCACCTCCGATCAAATTGCGTTTAGCGGTACTTAAAAATCGAGGAAGTACTGCGAATCCGCGGTACCTAAGGAGCAGACGCTATTGCGGTACACGCGACGGTACCGCTGAATATGCGGCGGTGAGAGTGGACAATTACTGCGGTTTTTTTGTGCTTTTCGGTATTTTACGGTCCCCCGATGCAGTTCTTGAGCACCGGGTTTGTTCCAGATGGGTACTTCACGTCGGTACTGTCCCGTTTCAGGGTGCTGCAGGACCTGAATCCTTGCGGTGTGATAGTCGACGTGAGCCTGATGGACCTGGAGGCTTATGAAGAGGTATTTTGATCGGGTGTTTGGGGGGATTTGTATACAGGGTGATCCCCCTGGTATGTTAGACGTTTACGGAGAACGGGAAGCAAGAATTCATTGAAATTTGGTTTCTCAGACAAGAACGGATGTTCTGTCGATCTAGAGTATATAACATTACTAGCAGGGTAAGAGGGTTTTTACTGGCGAAAAGAGGATATAACTGGGGGATATAACGGGTTTTACTGGCTCCTTGAGCCAGTAAAACCCGTTACCTTGCGTGTTTTGTTTTATATTTTATTTGTTTCTCATTTGTAAAAAGCTTGGATAAATTCTAAAAAAATCTTAATAATTTGTCGCAAATGTCGTAAGCTATGGAAGTGTTGCCATGAACATGTCTGTTTATTTTTCTTTACATTTGTTTTGGCGAAAGCGAAAATGAATGTACCAAGAGAAATTATTGAAGCAGCCAGAAGTGTAGCATCAAGTTTATTACCTGCAAAATCAGCTTCAAGGTACGAGCGAGAATACGACGACTTCAAAAAGTGGCAAAACAAAAATAGTGTGATTGGGGTAACTGAAGATGTTTTGTTGGTCTACTTGAATCAACTATCAGCTAGATTCAGCCGTAATACTTTATGGGCAAAATGGTCTATGCTGAAAAGCTGCTTGGAAATGAAGGAAAATGACCTTGTTGGCAGGTTTGTTTTCCTTAAAAAAAATTATTGATAAATATTACTTTTAGTTGTCATTTGCAGATTTCAAAAGGTAATAGCGTTTCTGAAATGAAAAAATGAGTGTTATACGCCAAAAAAGGCTAAGGTATTAAGTAAAGAAGAGGCTGAACAATTTCTTTTACATGCTCCTGATGACCAGTGGTTACTGGCTAAAATTGTAACAATATTTGGGATTTTTGGATGTTGTCGATGTGACGAAATTCTCTCCTTAAACATGAATAATGTAGAAGATATGGAAGAATACGTTATTGTAACATTGCGGCAAACAAAAAATTTAACAACAAGAAGATTCACCATAACCGATGATGGCTGCAGCTTCAAGCCCTGCATGTTATACAGAAAATATGTAAATCTTCGGCCTCCTGGAACAGAAAGCCTAAGATTTTTTTTGCATTTCCCTTAATGCTGGCCAACACACTATTGGTGGTGTCCCAAAGCAAATAGCGAAATATTTAGGTTTAAAAGACCCAGAGTTATACACCGGAAACTCTTTTCGCAGAACTGGAGCCACTATGGTTGCGGATTCGGGTTGAGATATTTTAGCACTAAAGCGTGCAGAAGGATCTAAGAGCACCGAAATTGCGATGAGTTATGTCGATGATTCGGTCAACAAAAAAATCGAAATGTCGAGCAAATTATTTGGTAGTATGGAGAGTACAAATGTTCTGCAGTCCTCGAGTTCAGCAGTTTCTGAGTCAACAGATGGTTCATCATCATCAGTATCAACTCTTTCATCATAAAAAATCTGTGTTACTGGAAATAACAATTGTACCATGATTTTCAACATATATGACGATAAAACAAAATTTTCTGATGTAAATAATACTACTAACTTCTGCAAGTTAACTGTCAGTTTTACAAGTTAGTCACTTGACAAAATAAACCTTCTTGATTAATATTGTGTTTTTGGAAACTGACGTTTACAAATGAGAAACAAACAAACATTATTTATTTTTATCCCATTGTGACCCAAACTTAAAAGGGTCAAATGACATTCGGACACACAGTGAATTATTTTCTCAATTAACTCGTGACTTTACCAAATTCGCTCTTGTTTTTCACCCTTGACCGAATTTTCGGCGACCCGAACAACTTTTACTTTCTTCCGCTCATCTTCGCAAGTTGGATGATTTCGTAATCGAGAACCGGTCGATATCGGATCAGATCTGATCAGAGTACTCCTCGCCAGATCCATAACTCGGTCTCGTTCCGAAAAAGTCAACGTCCTAGCACCGCGCGGTAAAAAGCTGTTGCGACTTTCGACTTTCCCCTTTACGGCCAGACGGAAACGCAGAAAGAAATCTTTACCGGTTAGGCAGTGGCGTGGAGAGTTGTTGGGAGGCAGGCGAGGCGTTATTCCACTTCGGAAGAGGGCGTAGAATAGAAGATACCTTCAACGTTTTTCTTCAATACAGATGTTTTTTCCCAGCAGGAATAAAAAAAATATGATATTATCAGATTATTGGCTCCATTCTAAAATTAGTTGTTCTAGATCAATTCTAGTGATCAATAGTTTTTCTTTCGTTTGATTTTCTACACTCGATCGCTATGCAACGCGAAACACGCAATTTGACCCAAGAGGAATGTGCCTAAGCGGTAGTTTTGCGAGAAGAAGGGTGGACATACACAAGAATTGCAGGAAAGTTTGGAGTTTCCCATACAAGTGTGTCAGCGATTCAGGAAGACAGGTATGAATGTCCGAAGAGCAGGACAGGGTAGACCACGGGTAACAGCTGCCATTCAAGAACGTTACTTGAGAGTTTCTTCGTTGAGACAACGGTTTGCAACCTCTCGCCTCCTTCAAAATCAGCTGGAGCAAACTCATGGGGTGCAAATTAGCTCTCAGACGATATGAAATCGCCTCAGAGAATATGATTTGAGGCCTCGTGTCGCGGCAAGAGGCCCCGCTCTTACCCCAGCCCATCGAAGGGCGCGAGCATATCCATTGGGAAGAGGCCGATTGGGAAAGAGTTCTCTTCACGTCTTCATAGATGAGTCTAGATTCTGTCTCTACCATTGTGATCGACGTTTCCTTGTAATCAAAAGTCCACATGAAAGATATCCTCAGTGCAATTTCCTGAATACTACTGGTTTCGGAGGAGGATCGATTATGGTATGGGGTGGAATATCTTTGACTGCTCGCACAGACCTAGTGGTCGTTGATAATGGAGCTATGAATACTGATAAGTATATAAGGAAAATTCTTGAAGAGCATGTAGTGCCATTTGGTGAAAATTTCATTTATATGGACGATAATGCCAGACCCCATCGTGCGCGCATCGTTCAGGAGTACCTTGAAGAGGTTGAAGCCTCTCGAACGGAATGGCCAGAAAGTCCAGATCTCAATCCGATTGAGCAGGTTTGGGACAACCTCAATAGAAGGCTGAGAAGTTCAGAAAATCATCTAGATACTCTTAATGACTTAGGAATCCAACTCGGAGAAATCTGGGAAGGATTAGATCATAACATTTCAAGATCACTCATTTTGAGTATGAACCGTCGTTGCCGAGCTGTAATTAACGCAAGGAGTGGAAATACCAAGTATTAAATCACTTATCAGCATTTCAGTATTTTGAAAATTGTTCATTTCTCTTCTTTCACATATGATTTGGTGAAATTCTGAATCTTTCTTCCATTTAATGTGTCTTGTTTCGTTCAAAACCTTTCCGAGAAAACATAAAAAATAAGTTATAGAGTCAATGTAGAGTTAACTTTCATTAAAATTGAGATTTTCAGAATGTGCGTTAATTTTTTTGCGCAGTGATTTTTTCTAGATTCATCCCAACTACTTAAGCTTGCACACCACGACAAGGTGATGACCATTCGTGAGAGGACTCTAAGGCTCTGACCTTCCAAAATGGCAAGTTCGATCGGGGCGACCTCTATCCGATGAATTCCGACCTAAAAATTGACCCAACCGATTGGGAGCGGTACATCAGGGTCATCTTGGGGGACCGCATCCCCGGGTGAAAACCGAAAACGCCTCCTCCGATCTCCCTCGACGCCGTCTCTTCCAGCTCCCGTCACTCTCGCTGCAGCCCTCCCGTCGATGTTGCCGCTCTTCCTCGGATTTCCCTTGAAATGGGACGGGGTTTCGAGCTCTTGCGGTTTTCCATCGATGTGCGCCCGAGGGGTGAGTCATCGATTGGAATCACCGGGTTTTCCTCGATGTCTGACGCATATTTTTATATTGGAGCAACAATTAGTTGTTTGTTTTGTGTCGGAAAAGTTACAGCTATTCGTGGAATTTAGAAAATCCAGTGAGGGGGTGGGGATGAGTTCAGATTCTTCTTAGATCTTGCAGTATTTTTGAAATGAGTCAAACCAGGAGGATTTCTATTTCGGCTTTCACCTTCTCTTGAATTTTCTTTTTGGTATACAGGGTGTTTGTTATCAGACTAGGGATAAGGAATATACATGGTTGCTCGTCTGAGGACAAAAACCCTATCGTAAAATTCAGGGACAGTGCAAGTTTGTGATCTTTTTCTGGCTAGTATGTTTGTCTCTTTGTTTCCTTTGATTCCTGAATGGACTCTTTATTCTTGCCTATTTCATCGAGTTTTTTCCGTTACACCAATACCAACGAATATCAATATAATACCAATGCCAACTGGGATTGCAGATTCCCTGTCTCAATCTTCTTTTCTACTTTACATCGTAGTTAAGTTTTGCTCCATTTTCTTTAACATCTCGTCACTGGAAAGATCAGGTGATGGGATGTGATAAGAATGGACCAGACTCTCTGATTCCTATTATTTCCTCATCATTGACGTTAGCTTTCCTGCATAGAGACAAGGATAAGATTCACCCAAAAACATTAAAATTTTATTGGGAATCGTTGGGATAACTTTAATTCTCTTTAAATTTTCCAATTCCATTTTCAATAGTTGGTGAAAATTTAGAAATCTAGTGAGCAAGTTGTGTGGAAAGTGACGTTTTATTTTGTGAGTGAAAAAGTTTGCGGATTGAACAATTTCACTAACAAAATAAAATCAATTTTAACACAAATACCATACAATGTTTTTTGTACAACTGCCCTATTTTGATAATGAAATGGGCGAATTTGCAATGACAATAAACTTCAAAATGCATTTTGATATTCAAATAATCTGAAGGTTGTTGTGAATGGCAAACGTTGCCAACGTTATGATTACTAACAAATGAGAAAAGACGCTGTCATTTGAATTTCGTTCCTGTCCAATTTGCGTCTTGGGTTTTTAACTGCTCGATATGTTTGTCGAGAGTTCAATTATTAAAAAAAGTGACGATTTGGTTGTTCCTCTGGATATTGAAGAGTCTGCAAGAAGAGCAAATCTGGAACTCCTACCTAATAAATCTGTTCAGCAGTAGGATATTGCATATAACAATTTCCTGGCCTGGTGTAAATTGAAAAATGTAGAAGGGAACTTTAATGAAACTGGCATACTTAGAACAAAAATCAAAAATATGGAGTTCATCAACTTTGTGGAGCAAATTTTCAATGATAAAGTCAAGCACCCTTGTTAAAAATGGTGTGGATGTTGGTAAAAAGTAATAGCATGATTGAAACGGAAAAGTGAAAGATATCGTCCCGAAAAATCGAAAATTCTCACTCGTGAACAAGTTGAAAAGTTTATAAAGGAGGCACCATGTGAGAAATACTTGTTGGTGAAGATTGCAACTATTTTCGGACAATTTGTGGCCTGTCGGCTTGAAGAATTGTGTAATTTATCAGTGGAAGACATCGAAATCATTGGTTATACAATTTCCAAATACAAAAACGAAAGTCAGTCGTTCTTTAAGTATTATTGGGAAGTATGTAGACTATTTTCATAAGTACTTTGCACTGTGCCCTTCTGTCTTCAAACATCGTCGTTTTTTCCGGAAATACATGAATAATAAATGCACTGCCAATCCAGTTGGTATTAATACATTTGGGAAAATTCCATCTATTGTTGCCGAATTCCTGAGACTTCCAGAACCAAAGCAATATACAGGACACTGTTTTCGAAGATCCTCCGGTTCATTGCTAGCAGAATCAGGAGAAAATATTACGGATTTAAAAAAACATTGTGGATGGAAGTCTAAGACGGTAGCCGAGGGCTAGGTTGATCATTTCATTGCATTCAGAAAGGAATTGATTGGTGAAAAAATTCTCCCAACCTCAACAGATTTTGGATCATCATCATCCAATATTGTACTATTGTTTCTACAAGTACTGATGGTGCTGAGGATTCTAATACCTAATGTGTTGCGAAGCTTCCTAACAGGGCATGAATGTTAGTAATTGTTCTAGTTTTACGATTAATATTAATGTTTATAAGTAATGATTGTTAAATATTGATAATAAAAATTTGCAATTGCTGAATTTTTCTCATCTGATTTCATCATAAGAAAATGGAATGCACAAAATATTTTCAACACTAATGTTAAAAATATATTTAACATGCTTCCACGTAAACAATCAATTTTAACATTGTTTTCTGTCATCAAAAGTGCACTTTTTATGGCAGTTGTACAAAAAATGTTTTTTTTTTTTCAAATAACGGATGATGTTCCGAAACATTTTGATCAGAATGGCATCGAATGGGATTAGAGATGACACAATGTGCACTTCCTTGTTGTTGTGGTGGTGAAAATTCCGATATCTTAGTTTATATTCATAGCACTGTTCTGCGGTTAGCTCTAATTCATCCAGCGTTGCTTCAAAGTTCAAATATTCTTCTGATGATTCACGCTGATTCTTTACGCGGAAAACAACGTTAATTATCATTCGACATTGTCATTACCGCCGATACAACAAGTATTCCCGTTATATGAGGCTGTTCCTGTAAAGAATGTTATTGTGCTAAGTCAGGATTTTAATAATTAACATTTCCAGTTTAATCGAACGTTTTGTGAAAAAATCAAGTGATTCCAGCCAGCTGTTGATTTGCAACAAGATTCTTGGGATGATGAGAAGACTTTAAATCAAAATCGCTACAAATATGTTCAATACTACTTGGTACGAACCGTGCAACTAGTGCCCTCTGTGAGAGTCAGACATAAAAGAAGCATATTTGTATAGTTTCAATAAAGAAGTTGCCAGTAGTTTCTGCATTATTGTAAAAAATGTGTATAATTTTTTTCCCCAATGCCTTCTATTTTGAATACTCCAATCATTTTTTAGTGTTACGTGTGTCCTAGAGACGGGATCACCTGTTTTATCTCTATATTCCAGATAATAAGGTCCCCAGATTGAAGTCGCGTAAACCTTTTTGGTCAAATTTTCTAATTGATATTAATAGAAGCGACAAAGAAATTTGGCAATCTGAATGGAATGTATGCAATTTTCTCAATAAAGATCTCGATACTGATCAATCAGAGTTCCTGGTTCTGACCTTCCCAGGAGAACATGGCCTGTTCTAAATCGTATTAGAACAGGCCATGGACGATGCAACAGCATGCTCTTCCAATGGAATTCGGTTGAGAGCCCTAGTTATGAGTGTGGGGAAAATGAGGAGACTTTAGAAGATCTTATAAATAGTAGTCCCATTTATAAATTTCAAGATGGTTTCTAGGCTATACATAAAATAAAAAATGCATTTCTGAAATGGGTGGTTAATTTCAAAATAATTTAATTCATTCTGAATAATTGGTTTGTTTTCTCCTTTTGTCTTTTTTCATTTCAGATTAAGAATTGCGGGTTGGTTTTTGAATAATCTGTTCATCTGAGTCTATAGACGGATGACATAAGATGTTATCTTAGATCACGCTGATGTCTTTCAAGATTTTTCTGATATTTAAGATTTTCAGAAATTTTTTTTCAAGCTGAGGTTCTTTCCTTTCCTCATCTAATCATACTGCAAACCTGTATGGTTTTCCTGTGTTGCACCAACCTCAGCTAGGTACCTTTTTGTTTTTCAATATCTATTGTATTATTTTAGCTCTCTGAATCAAAATAAGATATCTATATATATTCCCCATTTCATTCAATGTCTTTTCAACGTCGTTGAAAACAGCTTTCATTCGATTTCCATCGGTGTGCTTATCTGTTCGACTGCTATCTTGCAGACGAGAGGCATATCTGCTTGTTGTCGATTATCCAATATTCATGAGGATCATTCTGCATTAATTAGCCAGGCTATGACCATTCAAGTAGCTTTCTTCTCACCGACAGATCCATTATTACTGGGTTTCTTTCTGTTTTAATTTGTCCATGCTCGGACATTGAAACGCAGTTCTGTTGCCTCGATTATGATAATTAATCTGTTTTTAAAGTTGTTCCAGACTGGGGAGAAAGTGGCAGAGCCTTGTCGTCACGCTATAGGCTCATACAGGGTGCTTCAATGTTATGTGTTGTGAGTTCAGGGGCAATACTGAATCTGCGATATATGCTAATGAACAATATGTGTGCATATTGACAGTAGACACAAACTATATGCATATCAAAAGGGAGGAATTGGAGTATTTGTGTGCTTCCAGAAGAAATAGGTTCACTATTATCGACTCTATATTATGATAAGCCAGAATGTCAGTATAATGAATGGATTATAAATCAAATGTTGAACTTTTACTGTTCAACAGAATCGGATTCTAAGATATATTATGAAATATACTGCTCCACAAGAGTTAGGGATATCGTATTAAATCATGTTGAAAAAGCATGTACTCTTCAAGAAAATCGCTTTGATTTAAAACTCAATAACACCTCGAATCGATCCAATAAAAATCAGTATGAGACATTTCGTCAATCTGGTCGCCTTTTTTCTGAGGTTTGGTTCTTTGCATATGCTTCATGAATGTTCTTATTTTGAAATGGAGTCAGTTTATCAACGTCTCCGATTTGAAACGAGTTTTCTGAAAATGCTAAGACGTAAATTAACAAACGCTGAGGCCAATACGGCTATCGGAATGCTACAGGGTGGCTTAACTCAGGTTGTTGTAGGAGGAAGGCTCCAAGTAAGCCAAAGTGTGATATCTCGACTTTAGAATAGGTTCAGGGAGACAGTTTACGTGTTGGAAAGACCAAGGCTTGGTGGGCGACGAAAAACAACACCTGCTCAGGATCGTTTCATCATCGTTTTGGCGAGGAGAAAGCCAACATCTACGTGTAGAATGCTACGAAATACTCTTCAAAATGCAGATGGGGTCGAAGTTTCCATCGAAACCATCAGACGACGTTTGAGAGTAGTTGGGTAGAGGAAGTATTTTATATTCTGTGATAAAAACAAACCACTCAACATAACCTCATAATATACCTTTCGATATGTTTCCTGTAAGCTACAGAGTCATAAAAAGCGTCGAGAATAGTAATTTTCCTGTAATCTTATGAGAAGTTACAGATTTGCTTACAGATTAAAGCAGAATACTGCCATAAGTCAATATCCCTAACTCATGTGGAGCAGTTTAATTCAAGCTGAAGCGACAGGCTCAGAATTGAAGATTACAGATTACATAAGCACTATTCAGGATAACATAGCATAAATAAAATTTGGAAAAAGTAAAAAATTGTGGCTACTTTTTTTCGTCAGAGTACTTCTTGGATATGTTTATTTTGACTTTTTCCGAATATATCTGTGCCTTTTATGCGTTCGTGTAGACACTCTTAAAATCCACAATCTACAAGTGCAGTTTTCCAGCACTTTCAAACTCTTTTTCTCGAACTTCCAAATTTCGGCTCCCATTCTTCCCGACCTCCCCCCGTATACGCACAACCCGACGCCGCTTCCCCCCCCCCTCCCTAGCCTCCTCCGGACTCGGCAACGCCGCCTCTCCTAACCTAGTTTTTCCGCCGTTCTCACAACTCGCGAGTCCGTCGCCGTCTCGACACCTTCGCGCGAGCTAGCGTCGCGACGCCCCGGCAGGTACCCCCATCGTCGACGCCTCCATCGACGGCCGATCGTTATGACGCGCCCCCGTCGCGGCGGTGACTCAGTGACGTCGTGCGGGCGTGATGCCGAGAAAAAATGACACATGGTGAGGCCCGGTTGTACGGCAGGTCGTCGGATCTCCCATGACCGGCTTGTGTTATGACATGTTCTGCGTCAACTATCTCACTAAAGTTAGTATCCATCAGGGGGTTTTTGGATGTGTTTTGGGGGGTTTTTCAGGTGGTTTTGGGGGGTTTTTCAGGTGGTTTTGGGGGTTTCGTAAAGGGGCGATGCTTCAACTTGAGCAGAACAAGGTTTTTTCTCTTATGAATTAAAGGGATGAATTTCCTCTCTCGTCTTGCTATGAACAGGAAAATGACCTGGATGAAACCAGAAGAAATAGATCAAAATTGAAAAAATTATGGCATAGTTATTGAAATATTCAAATTTGGACGCTTTTTTAAAATTTTACAAAATCTTCTTCTTATTAGAAGCGTAAACTTTGAACCCACTTGAGGCTCTTTTCTCCAGGTCGTTTCTAATTATTTGAAAACATTTAGAATTATGCAGGTGGTCGTAAACTGAAAGTATACAGGTGTTTCTGAATTGATGCGAAAGATTTCAATTGATGATTCTTCAGCATGAATGGAGAGGCGTTTTTCATATAGCTTCTTAACCAACACCCTTTTCTCTTCAAGTTACAGCCCTTTCAAGTTTATTTACTTTTCAGTTCTTCAGAGAATGAGGAATAACACAGAGAAAATAAGAACGAGAATAGTAAATTCTAAAACAAGTTGCAGAATTCGAAAGCATGAGTGTTGGAATTGCCTTCTGCAACGAGTATTAGACGATATTTTCTCTATTTCAGTCAAGTTTAGTGAAATACACTCGAAATTCTAATAAAACTTCAGATAAGTGACTTTTGTATTGTATCTTGGCAGTTGGTGTGATTTACGAAATTTGACAGATTACGGAATTTGAATTGATTTGAAAAGTTCTGATGCAAAATATTGTAGGGGTTGTTTCTTTCATAACATTTTAGAGTGGCAAAAACGCTCAAAAACTGCCATTTGATTAGCATCAGTTATCTGTCAAAATTTAATTCATATAGATTTGTCCAAGGTGGATATATTAAATGAAAATAATTTTTTTACCTTATTTTAAATGGCGGTAAATTGGTGGAAAAAGGGTGTTGAACAAAAAGTTTTATGAAATACCCCCTTGATTTTTGATGTAGAATCACCTATTGAAATCTCTCGCATCAATAATTCAGAAATTCCCTGTTTCTGTATACAAGAGTATCCTAAATTGCTTGATTTTGGCTTTTTCTGGTACTTCTGATGGACTTAATAGGTAGAAACGTTAAGAGGAGTCCTGAGCTCGATTTTTGGGAAAATACCCTTTCACAGTATCTTCATTTGTTTTGTGGATATAACCGAATTTCGATATTTTATCGCTTTCTTAAATGTGCCATAACTTGTTCATTCTAGTTAATATCTGAAAGCAATTAAAACTTTGTACAGATACTTTTTCACTGGGAATAAGACACCATATTAATTTTTTCGTATCTCTTGATCTGAGGGTGGAAAAAAATAACTTCGACATTTAAATACGAACGTTATTTTTTTTATATCATCAATAATAGTAATGATAATATTTATTCATCGCATCAGAATACGTTTGTATAGGAGAACTCATGAGAAAATAAATAGAATTGAAAAATGTAGGTATACAAAAGGAAAAGAATTTAGAGAGCAGTGCATCTCTACCTATAGCACTGCCTCAAATAAACTGCTCCACATGAGTTAGGGATATTGACTTAAATTGCAAAAAAAATATAGTTTAAATAAAATTTTGTGATGAAAATTCATATAATTATGATTTCAAGTTGCAGGAAAAAAAATTAATTACGGGGAATGAGTGGGATTGTCTATACCTTTATTCTTCGAGGATCTGAAAATCTTCCATATCTGGATTCATCAGTGAAAAGGACACTACGCCATTGATCATTCCAATTGATATGTTGCCTTGCCCATTCCAGTCTTTGAGGCTTATGATCACGTCTCAAGGGAACTCCTCTTAATGAACGTCTACAACCTAGATTCACTTCTCTCAAACGTCGTCTGATGGTTTCGATGGACACTGGGACCCTATCTGCATTTTGAAGAGTATTCCGTAGAATTCTACACGTAGATGTAGGCTTTCTTCTCGCCGAAACGGTGATGGAACCATCCTGAGCAGGTGTTGTTTTTCGTCGCCCACCAAGCCTTGGTCTTTCCAACACGGAACCTGTCTCCCTGAACCTATTCTAAAGTCGAGAAATCACACTTTGGCTGACTTGGAGCCTTTCCGCTATAACAACCTGAGTTAGGCCACCTGTAGCATTCCCATAGCCCTATTATCCTCAGCGTTTGTTAATTTACGTCTTGGCATTTTCAGAAATTTCGTTTCAAATCGAAGCCGTTGATAAACTGACTATATTTCAAAATAAAAACATGAAGCATATATGCAAAGAACGAAACTTCAGAAAAAAGGCGACCAGATTGACGAAATGTCTCATACTGATTCTTACTGGATCGATTCAAGTTGTAATTGAGGTTCAAATTATTTCACAGCGATTTTCTCGAAGATTACATACTTTTTAAAACGATTGAATACGATATCCCTAACTTTTGTGGAGCAGTATATTCATCATTCATGTAGCAGCATCTCTATATAGTTGCAAGGTGTTGAATTTTCTGTACTCCAAAACTTTTCATCTATCAGGCAGATTATTGAAAACTTTTATTCCACTAAACATAGGCGACTGCTCAAATTTAGAGGTTCGGTGTTTTGGAATACAGAGAAGATACGTATCGTATAAAAAAATTTAACCAGGCAAGCAACTGCCTCTCCATTTGGCAACGTTGATTCTACAGCAGCATTATGATACAATAAGCATAAGACCATCAGGGGTATTTTCATCCCATAGCAATATTATGTTGTTAAATGTACGCAAATTTGACGAATTAAGTTGGTTAGTCAATTTAAAAGGTTTTCAAAGTTCCAAAGGAACTTTTTGGAGTGATCCATCACTGGGAGATTTCGCCAGAGTGTTTCCTTTTCGGCTTGCTCCTCCTAATTTAACAAAACTGACAATACAAACGTTTTGATCAGCTCGTTGAAGAGCTTTAAAAATATAAAAATATGCAGGTTCTTCCTTTCCCACTATTTATCACAATGTTCTAGATTGTTGATTGAAGTTACGTTTTTATGGAACGATATTATGTCTCACCTTGACTTTGATAAGACTTTAAGCCGAGCAGAATTCCACCGATCAAAAGAAAAAGATGAGTTAACGTTCTAGTTCAAGCTCCTAACGTATCAGTTAAATCCGAGTTTATCCGTTTCGAATCTATCTTCTGTTTACAAGACCTTCAGCTCACGAAAATATTCGGGCCAATTTCGTCACGTCCCGCCAAACGAAACATCTCCCGATATTATTTATCGCCACGGGAAGGACCAAAAGGCGGTGCACCGAAATACACATGTTTGATGAGGTTATAAAAAGGCAGGGATCCGCGTAGATGCAGATGTTTAATGACCGATGCCTCGAGGACGCGGATATGTACATAAATATTGTTTATAAAGTCGCTTTCGATCAGCGGCGCCACCACGTGGTGGGTCTATTGGAGAAGCTAAATTACCGGCCGAATGATCAAATATAAAGAAGCGCGTTGAAGTTCCCCCAATTAGTTGTGTACTGGTCGGTTTCTTTAATTGCTGCTTCGGGTGATATTTGGTCCTTCGAGCCGGATACGTTCACGAGCTTCTTGTTTTATTTGTGTTTCGGTTTGCTGGTCATTCAAGCCTCGTTTACTGGGCCAAACTATTCATGAGATCTCCATTAAATACACTGCGCAAAAAAATTAACGCACATTAGGAAAATCTCAATTTTTATGAAAGTCAACTCTACATTGACTTTATAACTTACTTTTTATGTTCTCTCGGGAAGGTTTTGAACGAAACAAGACACATTAAATGAAATAAAAATTCAGGATTTCACCGAATCTTATGTGAAAGAAGAGAAATGAACAATTTTCAGAATACTGAATTGCTGATAAGTGATTTAATACTCGGTTTTTCTACCTTTTGCGTTAATTACAGCTCGGCAATGACGGTTCATACTCAAAATGAGTGATCTTAAAATGTTCTGATCTAATCCTTCCCAGATTTCTCCGAGTTGGATTCCTAAGTTATTAAGAGTATCTGGATGATTTTCTGAACTTAAACCTCTTCAAGCGCATTATCGGCATTATCGTCCATAAAAATGAATTTTTCACCAATGTATGGGGCAAATGGCACCACATGCTCTTCAAGAATATTCCTTATATACTCATCAGCATTCATAGCTCCATTATCAACGACCACTAGGTCTGTGCGAGCAGTCAAAGGTATTCCACCCCATACCATAATCGATCCTCCCCCGAAACCAGTATTATTCAGGAAATTGCACTGAGCATATCTTTCATGTGGAGGTCTGTATACAAGGGAACGTCGATCAAAATGGTAGAGGCAGAATCTAGACTCATCTGAGAAGAGAACTCTTTCCCAATCGGCTTGTTCCCAATGGAAATGCTCTCTCGCAAAATCCAAAAGCGCCCTTCGATGGGCTAGGGTAAGAGCTGGGCCTCTTCTCGCGACACGAGGCCTTAAATTATATTCTCTGAGGCGATTTCTTACTGTCTGAGTGCTAATTTGCACCCCATGAGTTTGCTCAAGCTGATTTTGAAGGAGGCGAGCGGTTGCAAACCGTTTTATCAACGAAGAAACTCTCAAGTAACGTTCTTGAATGGCAGTTGTCACCTGTGGTCTACCCTGTTCTGGTCTTCGGACATCCATACCTGTCTCCCTGAATCGCTGCAACATTCTGGACACACTTGTATGGGAAACTCCAAACCTTTCTGCAATTATTGTGTATGTCGATCCTGCTTTTCGCAAAACTACCGCTTGGGCACATTCCCCTTGGGTCGAATTGCGTGTTTCGCGTTGTATAGCGATCGAGTTTAGAAAATCAAACAAAAGAAAAACTATTGATCACTAGAATTGATCGAGAACATTTTCGAATGGAGCCAATACATTCAAAAACGGATAATATCATCTTTTTTTTATTCCTGCTGGGAAAAAACATCTGTATTGAAGAAAAACGTTGAAAGTGGATAACATATGCATGCATAATTCTGATAAAAATAATTATCATTGAGAACACCTTCTGTTGTAGAATAAATTTGAGATTTCCATAATGTGCGTTAATTTTTTTTGCGCAGTGTAGATATCTATATTTGTGTAAATATGAAGACGTATATTGAAGGTCTACACCAAACAACTCCCCGCAAACTAACTTTTGTTTTATTCAAGTTGTTAATTAAATTTTCTGACCAAATCAACAATGATGAACACAGAACTTGATGACTCATACAACATATTTCGTCAACCTGATATTGTCGACGAAATTCGATCATCCTTCAATGGTCCTTATTGCCGGATTTCTCCGGAATACGGGCCAGTTCTTTGAAGCGTGTTATTAAGTAGGCATCATTTCACGCCACTGCTCCACGCTCTCAACTTTGATCCATCGGAGCCAGATGGTGATCTTGTTAATGCGTTAAGATGATACTCTTATATTGTCCCACGATTTTTTTTTTCGTGCTCGAGGGACCATCTGTTTCGGTTGCTTCATTTTATGGCGAGAGTGTTTAGAGATGATGAAAATGTATCAGTTTTGCGACGTTGGTAGTTGAAGGATTGATGGCAACAATCTGAATATGTAGAGAGATGTGAGGTTCAGTGATCTAGGTTAAAACTTGAATAAGACTTTGGTGCTAGATTAGAGTAGTGTTTTATCGAACTACCATCAGTTCAAGAGCTCTATGAACTCCAATATTTGTGATGGCTTCAAGAATGTTTCTCCCTTAGTCATGTAAGATTCTTGCTTGGTTCAGCACTTGGTCATTTTCTGCTGCATGTGCTCTTATTTGGTGCTTCCTCAGGCTGTAGTAGACTGAAAGAAATCCATTTGAGTGCAGAAACTCTGGTTCTGGGTCTATGAAAGGATTTTGTGGCTGCCTTCAGGCTACAGTGAGCTGGACTCTTTATTTCCTTTGATTCTTGAGTGACCGGGACATAAGACTTGATAGGTCTTGTTTTTGTTGAATATCCAGTTGAGTTTTCTTAGTCGATTAAATAATCTTTCTGTATCGATGAACTTAGAGCTCGGTGCTTCGATCGTAGTCTGACTAGACTACTATGTTTCGGTTTGTAGAATTTCCGAGTTTATTTTTAGATCCTCTGGATTGCGAATATTTGACACAGTGGTTTAAGAACCAATTGTTGAGGTTTTGGAGGGTTGATTCCCATACAGACGAAAGAAAGTATTGAATGTATATACATGAATTCAGAAGATTTGTTTATTTATTTTTAAATTTCTGAATTGTTACATGTTTTGCAAGGAATAGATGTTTAGATTTTTAGGAGATCACATTTTGGTACTATTAGTTCGTTAGCAAAAGTAGTAAAATACTCCTAGGGCCGTTTGCACCAAACTCGCTCAGTGTTAAGCTTGACTTAAAATGAACCCTTAACTTGAATTACGTTGCACCAGCTGTTTGAGTGACATTTTGATGATTGAGACTAACCTCAGATTTAACTGCTCTTATGATCACCACTTAAATATACTGGTCCACAAGAATTTTTGAAAGTATGTAATCTTCGAGAAAAACGCTGTAAAATCATTTAATGATAGTATGATTGTTAATTTTATATTTATAATAACATGTTCACGATATATTGAATATTATGTTGTTACATTTGTAGTGAATCCCTGTCATTGGGATCATCCTGTTGGGGTTCCAGTTATGTGAATAAATAAATAAATAAAACTCAATAACAACTTGAATCGATTCAATAAAAATCAGTATGAGACATTTCGTCAATCTGGTCGCCTTTTTCTGAAGTTTCGTTCTTTGCATATGCTCATGAATGTTCTTATTTTGAAATGGAGTCAGTTTATCAACGGCTTCGATTTGAAACGAGTTTTCTGAAAATGCCAAGACGTAAATTAACAAACGCTGAGGCTAATAGGGTTATCGGAATGCTACAGGGGGGCCTAACACAGGTTGTTGTAGCGGAAAGGCTCCAAGTCAGCCAAAGTGTGATATCTGGACTTTGAAATAGGTTCAGGGAAACAGATTTCGTGTTGCAAAGACCAAGGCTTGGTGGGCGACGGAAAACAACACCTGCTCAGGATCGTTTCATCACCGTTCTGGCGAGAAGGAAGCCAACATCTACGTGTAGAATTCTACAGAATACTCTTCAAATTGCAGATAGGGTCCAAGTTTCCATCGAAACCATCAGACGACGAAAGAAAAACTATTGATCACTGGAATTGATCGAGAACAACTGATTTCAGTAGGGAACCAATACTTTCAAAATCTGATAATATTATCTTTTTTTATTCCCGCTGGGAGAAAACATCTGTATTGAAGAAAAACGTTGGAAGTGGATAACATATGCATGCATAATTCTGATAAAAATAATTATCATTGAGAACACCTTCAGTTGTAGAATAGATTTCTAAATGTGCGTTAATTTTTTCGCGCAGTATAGTTTATAGTTTGAAAGGGGTAAAGCTTCACTGCGACCTCATGGTCTACTGTGCCTCCTTACAAAGCTACCAAACGCCTCCGAGAACCGCCAAGAGATGGCGCCCGAGCAGGGATGCATCCCAGCCGTGCAGAAACGAATCGGGACCCTCCAAGATCCCCAAGGATATCCGATCCGGCCGATTGACGGGCCACCCGCCGAGCGAAATTCGCATTGTTGCTCCCGTATCTGGCGATCGCCCAAAAGCGATTAGAGTTCAATGTTCAAGGCGTGCGTCGCGACACTGTAGACCTCGTTTTTCCGGAATATTTACTACGAGAATTAAGACGACGGACGATTATCGACGTTTTCGCATTAGGTCGACTGGTCTGAATTGATGTAGAAATTATAGCGTATTTGCTAGTGTCCATATTTGACAAGAAAAACTGACTCGACTAATCACAAAACCGTCAGGAAATTTTGAAATATCATTTTTCTAACGCCATCTATTGGAACTCGAAAGGACTTATACAAAGCAAGATACAGATATTTAAACAAACTACTGAAAAATAATGGATTTTTCTTACTTCCTTATGCTTGATTCACGTAACTAAAACGTAACGTAAGACATACGTAAAAATCACAGTTGAAACTACTAAAATCCATACGAAAATCTTCAATTTTGCGTTTGAGTGTCGAATGTAAATGTTGAAATTGCGCAACATATTGTGAACACTTCTTTTCTTATTAGGCATGATATCTATTATTTCAATTGAAATATTGTTTGGAAGGTCTCTGCTTTTTCCTGAAAATGTAATTTGGGTTTTCTCTCCCATTCTCTGAAAACAAGAAACAATTAGAAAATTTTTTTAATAATATAAGAAAGGCCCCTGCTTGAAAATTTTAGCACTAATTTGTCAGGGGCCAAAACTTTACGAGAAGAAATTGATCTGAAATCTGAAGCGTAACGTTTCGGAGTTAAATCAGACTCCTTCGTCAGACAATAACTGATTTTCATTCAACTTTGTAGAATCGTTACAATATTTTGATTTGTTGATTGACATTTATCAATATATGATGAACATTGATCAATATTGATTACTAAATGTTGATATCATTATTTTATTTCAAAATCCCTGAAACCAGTTCTTTTTTCAATAAATCCATCCAGATTCGATCGATTCCTACTGAACAATTGGCGAGATTATTAGCCTCATCCAACAAAATACAAGCTAACTTCTTGATTTTTTTCATAACCATCAGGTTACGTCATTAGAATTTTTGTCCCATTCCAATCCATCATGTGATTGCCGGTATTGGAACACACATGATCTGGTTCTCTGTGATCTACCAATATCTCTATTTTTTATATTATTCCTATGTTCACGTTTTCTGATTTCTCATGGTCTTGATGTTTCTCCTGTATAAGATTTTCCACAAATACAGGGAATATTGTAAATACAATTTTTTGATTTTTGGTTCTCATTCAAAGGTTTAGTTTTTGTTAATAAAGATCGTAAATCATTTTTTGTTTTGAAAACAGTTCTTATGTTGAATTTAGAAATAATTCTTTTATTTTTTCTTGTTCTCTTTAAATTTGATATAGTTTTTTCTGTGAACAAGAGTTTTTTTTTCTTTTTGTTCATTGTTAGGCAACAATTTCTTCTCGTAAAGTTTTGGCTCCTGACAAATTAGTGCTCAAATTTTTACGCAGGGGCCTTTCTTATATTATTAAAAAAATTTTCTATTTGTTTCTTGTTTTCAGAGACGGGGAGAGAAAACCCAAATTAAGTTTTCAGGAAAATGATATCTATTGTTTTAATTGTTGTTTTTCACGTATATGTTGAGATACATAAGTTCAAGTTACGTCCATTCATTTTGAAGATTACTATTTTGAACAAAGATGAATTCAAAATAGTAATCCTCAAAATGAGTACCATTACTATTTCGACTTTCAAAAATGTTTTTGGTGTCGCCTCCGTAATGGCAAGAATTTTTTTGTTTTTCGTTTTATTTTTTTTTCCTAAAAAAGTTATGAATGTCCGGAAGTACGTTAGAATATTTGCCAATTATGTGTAAACGGAAATTATGATGCCCGAAACGACGTTCATGAAGAATTCACAAATAACTAATCAACGTTCAAATTTTTAATCAAAGTTTGGGTGAACGATGCAAACGGCCATAAGCGCATAGCAGGCGGTTTTCGTTTACGTTCGGGCCTTTGAAACAGTAGATTACCGCTTCGTTTGAGGCCAAGATAAAGCGTTTCGTGGACGCAGCTGTTTGAAACTTGATAGGTGATAAAGAACCTTCTCTCAGCGAATTTATAAATAGGCAGGCATTTCGAAAGTTCGAAAAACTGTTGATTTACCGAAGCAATAGCATCGCGTCACAGATCGATGATGAAAACTGTACCCACCTCGGGATATCACATGATTGAATTTTAATTAATAAGGTATTCAAGTCACTCAGCTTTCATTTCTTAAAAACGATAGTGTTGATAGTGTTCAACATTTTTTCTTATAATCTGTTACATTCCAGACGTTAATTCACTACATGCTAAATACTCTTCTTTCAACCCCAATCATATAACTTAATGGGAGAAGAAACCGTGAGAATATCAATAAAACCTATTCTGCAATTTTTTTCAACGACGAACCTGTATGAAACATGCCAATGACCCCCTGCGCACTTCAGTCAACATTCAATATTTTCCATCTAATTGGCTCGACGCTAACATCCACCCCAACCCTCGAAGATGTGCCTCAAGATAAGAATCTCCACTGAGGGGTGGTGAAGCAAATCCACTAGAAACTAGAAATAGCTTCTTCATGCAAATGTCACGTAGAGAATGGTGTGTGGCAGGGTGAATAGAAAGGGGTGTCGATGAAACTGATGAATCAATTAGTGTCGTTACCAAGGGGTGGGCAATTCCGTTGTGGAAACAGCGAGCGTTTCGAGTAAAAGCCCACATTGGGGGTGTTACTAACACATGAATATATTTTATTTGTTTCTCATTTGTAAACGTCAGTTTCCAAAAACACAATATTAATAAAGAAAGTCACAACTCACTAACTTGTAAAACTGACAGTTAACTTGCAAAATTTTTACAAGTTAGTAGTATTATTTACATTAGAAAATTTTGTTTCATCGTCATATATGTTGAAAATCATGGTACAATCGTTATTTCCAGTAACACAGATTTTTTATGATGAAAGAGTTGATACTGATGATGATGAACCATCTGTTGACTCAGACACTGTTGAACTCGAGGACTGCAGAACATTTGTACTCTCCTTACTACCAAATAATTTGCTAGACATTTCGATTTTTTTGTTGACCGAATCATCGACATAACGCTTCGCAATTTCGATGCTCTTCCACCCTCCTTCACGCTTTAGTGCTAAAATATCTCCACCCGAATCCGCAACCATAGTGGCTCCAGTTCTTCGAAAAGAGTGGTGTATAACTCTGGGTCTTTTAAACCTATTTCGCTATTCCCTTTGGGACACCACCAATAGTGTGCTGGCCAGCATTAAGGGAAATGCACTTTCCATGTCGGTATGTCAAAAAAAAATCTTAGGCTTTCTGTTCCAGGAGGCCGAAGATTTACATATTTTCTGTATAACATGCAGGGCTTGAAGCTGCAGCCATCATCGGTTATGGTGAATCTTTTCGTTATTAAATTTTTTGTTTGCCGCAATGTCACAATAACGTATTTTTTTATATCTTCTACGTCATTCATGTGTAAAGAGAGAATTTAGTCACATCGACAACATCCAAAAATCCCAAATATTGTTACAATTTTCGCCAGCAACCACTGGTCATCAGGAGGATGTAAAAGAAATTGTTCAGCCTCTTCTTTACTCAATACCTTGGCCTTTTTTGGCGGTTATCGCTCATTTTGTCGCTTTCGCCAAAACAAATGTGAACAAAAATAAACAGACATGTTCATGGCAACGCTTCCATAGCTTACGACATTTGCGACAAATTGTTGAGATTTTTTTGGAATTTATCTAACCTTTTCACGAATGAGTAACAAATAAAATATAAAACAAAACACTCAAGGTAACGGGTTTTACAGGCTCAAGGAGGTAACTGATGAGCCGCAGGCGAGTCAGTTTTATCCTCCATTCGCCAGTTAAAACCTTGCTAGTAATGTTATATACTATTCATTTGAATCACTTAGAGGAGGGAAGTGAACGAAAATATCTCCAGGCAATCGAGTAAACAACACTCTGAATCTCCGAAAGTTCTTTTTTTCGCAATAGAGTATATTCTACTCAATAGATGCATTTCTAGTATGTTTACTCAACTGAGCATCTCTTAACGTTGAGGTTTGTCTTAATTTATTGACAGTTATATTTCTATCCAGTTTTTTATATTGTGAAATGCATCAGTCAACGTTTGATTGGCTTGTTGAAATTCCAATTTTTTTGGATTGTAAATGGGAGATGATTTGAATGATCTGAAGCGCTCTTCAAATGTTAAAAAAAAAGAAAGGAATAAAAAGCCACTTGATCTGTGAGCTTATAGATTGAAGATTTATAGACTGATATGAATTCATGTTTCAAAAATTTAAAGTCAATATTTGCTCCAAGGGTTTAAAACGTCATAGGGGACAAGATTTGCAGCAAGAATTCCTTTTATCTGAAAACAATTTTTCAAATGATATAAAAAAATCTGGGTAGTTATGATAAAAAAAATCCACTGTTGAATGAATGAATAAAATAAATAACACCTTGAAAGGAATCTTACTGCCAGCAAATAGCCAGCAGGCTCAATTTCATTTCCACAGTAGAATTCGTAGCGTGAACCAGACATTCAAACTGGGAAACGAATAAAAACACGAAAAAGACGAGGAATCCCAGTGACAGACATAACATGCCATGTCGCCCATAAGCGACGATTTTCCAGGATATGAACGACAGTTATACATCGCGCTACA
Organism: Hippodamia convergens; assembly: GCA_038502775.1. Taxonomy (NCBI): domain Eukaryota; kingdom Metazoa; phylum Arthropoda; class Insecta; order Coleoptera; family Coccinellidae; genus Hippodamia; species Hippodamia convergens. The sequence continues at coordinate 71,191,202 of CM076609.1, read as the reverse complement.
ATACCGTCTTCCGCCGTCTTCGGCGTCTTAGATGCCGAGATAAAAATCTATCCTTGCCACTTCCGCACCGTCCAAATTAACCGAAAGAGTTACACGTTCGCGGCATATTTATGGAACGCGACCTTTACAGATGGACACGTTCGAAGAATACGTGAAGGTATGATATTACTCGGTTCTCCTCCCCCGCTTTGGGATGTACAGGGTGGGCAAATTGGTGAAACTTTAAAATGATTATTTAATCTAGCGGCGGATTTACAGATTTGTCGCCCGTAGGCTATTCAATTTTTGCCGCCTTTAAATTTTGATATCTTAGCCCCCAGCCCCCAATCATATAAAATTTCTATGAATAAAATTCTAACTTCATGATTTGTCCTCCATCATCCTTGTAACATCAACTTTTCATTTTTACAGCAAAGAATTATCGAAAAACATCGTTTTAAGAAAATATGCCTGAATCATGTACTACTTTTGAAGTAGGATAATCTTACATGACAAACATACATTTGGCGAACGTTGATAAATATTTGTTTATTACACTCGCATTTCGAAAACAATACAATAAATATATCTTTTTTTGATTGTTCATTAGTATTATATTAGCAACATCATGAAAACATTACAATACTTTTTTGCGAGACTTCGTATAAGCATAATCATTTATAATATGGTCGTTCGAAATTTTGTTCATTAGCTGACTCTCTGCACCTCAGAGCTAACGCTCTTAGTTTTTCTTGACTTAAAGTCGTTCGTGGGTAATTTCTCCACTCTCTTCAAGCAAGGGAAGCTTTCCTCACCTGAACAATTGGTCGCTGGTGTACAAAGAGCCATACGTAGTACTATATCCAAGTTTGGATGAATATTTCCTAGATTCTGTTCTCGTAGGAATTACGACAATGTTTTCAATGATCCAGAAATTGGTTTAATTGAAATTCTTTCAGACGAAAGATAGCTTTCGCCTCTTTATAAAAAATATGAAGATCTGTTTTTTCATAATCAGGATGTTTAATGGGCAACGGTTGTTGTGTAACATCATAGTATATATCAGCCTCATCTTCTTCAGATTGTGTTGTGTCAGGACATATGTTTGAACCTTCCGAGCTCAAATCACTGCTTTTATTTTCACTTTTAAAAAAACTGTCAATATTAACTGTCTTTCGGATCATTTCTTCTTGCTCTTCTCTTCTAATTTTTGCCAGGAATTTATTTCAGACGGGTTTTGAAATTTTTGGTATTTAACTCTAAAAATGGTCATCACAGGAGCCCTTTAATTTGAGGTTAGTTTTAGCCATCAAAATGTCACTTAAACAGCTGGTGCGACGTAATTTAAGTTAAGGATTCATTTTAAGGAAAGCTTAACACTAACCGAGTTTGGCGAAAAAGACCCTTAGAAATTGAATTGTGAATTTGATAATTTTTTTCGTGTGTACGATTTCTGAAATGTGATTTTTTTTCCAGGCAATATGCATTGAGGTGAAGGAAATGCAGATATCGGAAGCGGCTGGGGGGCAGCCCGCCCCCGGAGCTGAACCTTGCCGTTTCCCCAAATTGGAGGAGTGCGCCCATTTCCACTATGAAAGGGTGCAGTTGCCGACCCTCTCCGTCTCGTTGCGCACCAATATGGACCAGTCACTTCACTCACAACACAGTAAGTAACCGTCTACTTTAATAACGACGCAATAACCAACCAGTCGCTTCACTCAGAATACAGTTAGATATCTGTCACTTTTATAACAACACAGTAGTTTAGTTTAGTATAAATTCTTGACAAAGGCATACAATGGCGAAGCATTCCGTGACTAAGTGAATAGGAGTTTCTTCCTCATACCCACTGAATCTACAATGCCCCGTAAGAAAGCCGTTGAGGAGGTGTAGTTGGTTCTTACTAAGATCCAGATACCTTTTGGATCTTGTGGTTTCAAAGTTCCGAAGGACATTTTTAAAGTTTTCCATCTCTGAGAGATTCCGCCATAGTGTTTTCCTTTCGTCTCCCTCCTTCTCATAGGTACATTTTACTGTACCACAGATCCACCCTGGCATGAAGACACTGCAAACTTGCAAGTGTATTGGTTGTAGAATCATTTGTATACCATTTTATGGTCGGTGTATTCCTGCTCCCATTCCTCTCTTCTGCAAGAATTGACATAGTAAGTAACACAACACACACAGTCAGTAACCAGTCACTTTACTCACAACACAGTCTGTACCCAGTCACACCACTCACAATGCATGCTTTAAAATATGCAAGGGACCAATTGCCTAAATCACAACACGATAAGTACCCAGTCACTTAACTCGTAACACGAAAAGAAACCAATCACTTCACCCACAACACAGTTAGTAACCAGTCACTTCCCTCACAACACAATTAGTAACCAGTCAATTCCCTCACAACAAAGTCAGTAACCAGTCACTTTACTCACAGCACAGTCAGTACCCAGTCACACCACTCACAATGCATGCTTTAAAACATGCATGGGACCAATTGCCTAAATCACAACACGATAAGTACCCAGTCACTTAACTCGTAACACGAAAAGCAACCAATCACTTCACCCACAACACAGTTAGTAACCAGTCACTTTCTCCACAACACAATTAGTAACCAGTCAATTTCCTCACAACACAGTCAGTAACCAGTCACTTTATTTACAACACAATTAGTAACCAGGCACACCATTCACAATGTATGCTTCAAAACATGATCTTCAAGATTATCTTCTGAAGCGATGTCCAATAAAAATGAAATTTTATGCTGATAACCCCTTCAAGTACGATTTTTCTTGTTATTTTTCACTTTTTAATTTCATTTTACTATTCCTTATACAGGGTTATTCACGAATATGACTCTATAGAATGTTTTTGGGAAAGACACAAGATGTAGGATTGAAATTCTAAATGTGAGCTTCAAGTAAGAAAAGGACTTCTCGTATATTTTTCGAAAGTTCTAGGACTTCCGGTTTTTCCGGATGTGACATCAACTTTCGTTTTTCAAATGGAAAGACTCATTTTTTATTGCATAAATAGATTCTCCATTGAATTCTGAGTCTTTTTGATTCCGAAACTTTGAATTTTCCCGAGAAAATTCTCTTTAAATGAGGAAATACAAAAAAAAAACCTCAAAATTGAACTCTGTCGAAATACAGACAGTATTTTCATTAAAAATTCTCATTTTCGAGAATCTCCGAGAAGAAATGCTGATGCTTCTTTTCCGATTGCGTGATTTTCAGAATATGATACAGGAGGTCACAAATTCTTTGTCAAAGTTAGAACTGACGAAACATCAAAAATCGTTTTTTCAAATTGGAATTTCGAAGTATTTTCGAAATCTTCCTCAAAAAATAATAGGAGCATACGTCCAAGACTTCTATCCCAAGATGAATATTTCTCGAGATATTCAGGAAAAACAATTTTGTCTTCAATTTTCAATCTCATTCCGAATGTGTTTTTTTACTGGAAAATAATTAGCGGTCAAGTGAAATTTTTGGAAATCTCTGTTATCGAGAAACTATTTTCTTATAGTAACCCTTTCTTTTTTTGCAGCAAACGACGAGACGGACGCCGAGTGGTACATGATCCAGGTCACTTCCGGCGAGGAATGCTGGCTTCTCCAGAGGAACTACGAGAATTTTAAGATGTTGGACGCCCAGCTTCACCAGTGCATCTACGACAGGAAGATTTCGCAGTTGCCCGACTTGGCGCTTCAGTCTTCCGACGATCCAGACATCGAAGTGAGTTGTACGCCACGAAATAATAATAGTAATAAACTTTATTCATTCACAATTTTTACAAGTATGTGAAGAAACGGCGAAGTACAGCAAATCTGATTTTAAACTTAACCTATTGCTTCGGGACGAAAGTTGCTGATACAAGGTGTCCCAAAAACGTTGCGTAGAAAAAGTAGAGTGAGGCTTCATCGCAGTAAACTGAACTCAAGTCTTATGAGATTAGATTTCTCAAGAGACGTTTCTGCTTTCTTCATTGGGTTGTAAGTCCAATGAAGTAGCAGTGCAGTGCAGAAAAGTTGAACTTGTTTTTAGGTATTTATTGTGTACTACACAAGGAGGTTGAAGTTATTGTTGAGGTTACAATTGTCAGTAGAGTTTATACACTGCGCGAAAAATTAACGCACGGGTAACAACTGTCATTCAAGAACGTTACTTGAGAGTTTCTTCGTTGAGACAACGGTTTGCAACCGCTCGCCTCCTTCAAAATCAGCTTGAGCAAACTCATGGGGTGCAAATTAGCACTCAGAAAATAAGAAATCGCCTCAGAGAATATGATTTAAGGCCTCGTGTTGCGGCAAGAGGCCCAGCTCTTACCCCAGCCCATCGAAGGGCGCGTTTGGATCTTACGAGAGAGCATATCAATTGGGAAGAGGCAGATTGGGAAAGAGTTCTCTTCACAGATGAGTCTAGATTCTGCCTCTACCATTGTGATCGACGTTCCCTTTTATACAGACGTCCACATGAAAGATATGCTCAGTGCAATTTCCTGAATACTACTGGTTCCGGGGGAGGATCGTTTATGGTATGGGGTGGAATATATTTGAATGCTCGCACAGACCTAGTGGTCGTTGATAATGGAGCTATGAATGCTGATAAGTATATAAGGAACATTCTTGGCTGTAGTGCCATTTGCCCCATACATTGGTAAAAATTTCATTTTTATGGGCGATAATGCCAGACCCCATCGTGCGCGCATCGTTCAGGAGTACCTTGAAGAGGTTGAAGTCTCTCGAATGGAATGGCCAGTAAGAAATCCAGATCTCAATCCGATTGAGCTGGTTTGGGACAACCTCAGTAGAAGGCTGAGAAGTTCAGAAAATCATCCAGCTACTCTTAATGACTTAGGAATCCAACTCGGAGAAATCTGGGAAGGATTAGATCAGAACATTTTAAGATCACTCATTTTGAGTATGAACCGTCGTTGCCGAGCTGTAATTAACGCAAGGGGTGGAAATACCAAGTATTAAATCACTTATCAGCATTTCAGTATTTTGAAAATTTTCATTTCTCTTCTTTCACATAAGGTTAGTTGAAATGCTTAATTTTTCTTCCATTTAATGTGTCTTGTTTCGTACAAAACCTCCCCTAGGGAACATAAATAATAAGTTATAAAGTCAATGTAGAGTTAACTGTCATTAAAATTGAGATTTCAGAATGTGCGTTAATTTTTTTGCGCAGTGTAGTAAAAGTCGAGAGTAGTTAAAAGAACGACATCCAAAATTGTTCTAATTTAAATGGAACAAAAGGCTAGACGGTATCGTTCGCGAACAGAGGAAATATCGCTTGCTTTTACGCGGATATGGGGGTTGGAGTAAGGGGAAGTAGAACGGTATTGATGATATTTGGTTAGGCCGGACGAAGAGTACAAAGGGTTGAACGACGTTTCACGTGTTTTCCGGGGTATTCGCAAAAAGCGGAAATCAGGGCTCGAAATTCTATAGGGAGGTTGCCCCCTGAAGTTCATACACCTCTCTCTCTCTCTAGATCGTAACGGACACCCTGAGGGTAGGTTTTCAGGGTGAAATATCGAGGATCGCAGGCCATACTTTGAAATGGCATCGTTGGAATTTCGACTCTGACGTTCGCAAATTTCAATCTTTCGGTATAACATCGCTTAAGTGGAATTTTGCCAGATACTACGCCTTCCAGTTCCTTCCTTTCAATAAAGTCGAAACCCTGCAACTTTCACATTATATGTGTTTTTCATTTTCTGCTTGTTTTTTTTAAATTTTCTCGAAACCTATCTTGTTCCTCATTCTTCACGAAAGCTGAGTCTCTTTGTTGGTCAGCTCAAGTCCTACTTCAACTTGCTCTCTTTCTGTTATCAGCTCCAGTGAAATTTGATCTAACCTCGAAGACCGCCTCTATTATCCTATCTTTCCATAATTTTTTTTTCATTTCCTTTCACCTTCACTATTGTGGTTATTTACTGCATCATTGATAGTGATCTATGATAGTTTGAAAGGGGTTACTGTCCACTACGACCTTATGGACTATTGTGCCCCCTGACAAAGCTTTACAGCTCGCCTTCCAGTCCCAGAGATATTAGAAGATTAAATATCTCGGAAGGTTTCAGTGAGGCTAATTCCTCACTCCTACAGGTCTCTGACCAAAGCATTGTTTCCTTTGGCTAACAATGCCAAAGCATTCTGTGATTAGGTGAATAGGAGTTTCTTCCTCCTCCCCACAGAATATACACTCGTCAGTGTCCGATGCGCCCATTCTCAGCTAGTGCTTTCTGAGGTGACAATGCCCTATAAGAAAACCAGTGAGGAGGTGTAGTTCTCATGATAACTCATTCTATTACATTTTGAGCGATCATTAGTTCTCCGCGGTTCAAAGAAATCCCTCCAAATTGGCAACCTTGCCCAGTTTTCCAATTACACCCTCTCCCAGTTCCATCTGTAAGCGAAATCCCTGCCAGACAATAGACACGAATCTTCCGATTGCACAATGGCAATCGACCCACATCTCCTCGACGCTTAATTAATTAAGTACAAAACGGCGTAATACGCGTATTGTCCGAAGTCCGCCGTTCGTTCCCACAACGTTTAGCTTTAATAGAAACGGCGACACCTCGAAACAATGGGTCTGTTCTTCAGTCGTCGATTACGCGATACAATTAATTCCTGATGAATAACAGAGAAACGCCGAAAGGATGAGTCATTCGCGATGGGAATAAATAGAATCTGGCAGCTATGCGGATCGTCGATCGATGATCATAACCTCAACCGTCACGAGTGACAGATGCGTTCGAACTACTGCGAAAGCATTCGATCTACGATTCTTTATATTTGCGATTCTAGGTGTCAAGGTTGTGTTAGAATAATGTTTTTTGTTTCAGACCTTATTGATTGGTTATTTGGAGAGGTTCAGCGAAATAGCTGACAACTCCCTGAATTGCGGACCAGTTCTTAACTGGTTGCAGATGGACAATAAAGGACACAGACTGTTGGTTCCCAGTGAAGAGAGTCGTTCCATCAACACACCGGCAGTGGCTGCTGCATACAGCGTCAGGAGATATGTCTCGCAGGTAAAATGACTACGATATAACCTAACTTTTTTTTTCGTAGCCTTGGGGTAGGAAAAGACCTCAAAAGCGTAGCCTTGAAAGTGCCAGCGAGGGTTGGACTCTAACTTAAAAACCCTCCTCAGCAAAGATTATAGAGTTAGAAAGATAGGAAACGCCCTTACATAGGTGGTACCAAAATCCGACTACGATTTTTGGCTAGTTTCTCAAACCTAGAGGGCGCTGAAAACATTATTCAGTACAGAAAACTATTATAAAAGGCGCGAAATTCGAAACATATTTCTCATATATTTTCATTAAATTAAATACTTTGTCGAGCTTTCAAAAAAACATCCTGTTCGGCAAAACAAAAGCAGGGCTCTGCTTTTTGATCAGGATGATCTTTTTCTTCTACACATTGTTTTAAATCAAATTAAATACGCTCTGGATTCACTAAATTTTCATTTGAAATGATTGCATGAAATCAACTACAATACAATAATTATCAAATTGAGAACATTTCAAAATTTTGTTTACATATTAGAGAATTATTATAACAATTTCAAGAACTTATTCATACAGTGAACTCTCGATAAATCGAACCTCGATAAGTCGAACAGTTGTTCTGGACCCGATTAATACATATCTAACTCAGTGTATTTTCACCTCAATGAGTCTAGAAGGTCTAGTAGATGAGTCGAACTGCTGGAAGGGTCGTCAAGAGAACCTCCACCTCTATAAGTCGTTCTTCTTACCACCATTGCCCCTATGAGTGGAACTTTTTGATCTAATGAATGAGACCGAAGAAGATTCGGTTCGCAAACAAATCACCACACGTGATGAATATCATACGATTTTTCTACCTCTAATTCTAAGGACATGTTTCCAGTGCTCAGACGCTCGTTTCTCATTGATGATGATTGCGTGTTTACCTGAGTTTTTCTCTCAATGACGTGAAGTCTCACCTCAATAACTCGAATGTTTGGTGAGCCGAACAATAGATGGGTCGAACAGTTCTTTTTGGTCCCTAGGAGTTCGACTTAACGAGAGTCCACTGTATATTAATTACAGAATGCTAGAACAACAATAAAAGAAAAATATCAGTGGTGTACAACAAGACCTGTATGTCCAGCAAGAGTTCTTCATATGTTATCCAGAAAAATATATTTTTGCCCCGAAAACTATCCATTTTACAGCACCGAAAATAAAAAGCAATGAACAAGACAGTTACATGTCACGAGTTTCGAAACTTACATTTCCATTCTCTTTGGTAATGATTAGAATGCACATTCAGGATTATTCTTTCTATTATTATTGCAATTAATCACCATGCATTTTAAATGTCGGCCAGTTTTTAACACAAAATTTATACCAGAAAAACACACAAGCAAAGATTATAGCGTGAGCTAAGTGCTACTTTTGTAGATTTCGAGTTATTTCAGTGGAAAATACGCGTATACGAGAAAATAAAATCGTCATTCAGCAAAAATATTTATTCAAGTATTTCTATACTATATATAACTATATGGTGTTCTCAGGGAGGTCTTGGACGACTCTCTGCCTTCCCTTATACAAGTTAAATCTAGGGAGCCAATCCTCTCTTCTTCGAGAATGTGAAAGTTCGGTATCGGCAGAGAACTAATGTCACTCATTGGGTCATTCCATCTGAAGATTCAAGGTTTCCAATAAAGTCTTAGTACTCTTGATGGTATCATAACTTGCAGCTTCTTGAATCTAGTCCTTGGAAAAAGCTAAATGCACTGTTTGGTAGAGATTATGAGAATGATCATTCCAGTTTCACAACGTTCGAATACTAGATACTGACAAGTTCGTTTTTTCAGGCTAGGGACGAGCTAAACTTGGAAGTAGGCGATATGATTTCCGTCATAGATATGGCCAGTCCAGGAGAGTCTATGTGGTGGAGGGGTAAGAGGGGATTCCAGGTGGGTTTCTTCCCCCAACACTGCGTTCACATAATCGGCGACAAGGTACCTAGGAACATGCCTCTCCCACCTCCAGTTGTTGGGTAAGTCCAAGAGCACACAAAGTTGGGAGTTCTAAAGGACGTGGAGTAGGTCGAATTTCGGGTAGTTCCAATGACCAAGGGTTAAAATTTGTTTTCTGACGTTTGAGGTTATGGGGTGTAGGCATAGGGTTGGAACAAGGCAATCTTTTCGGGACTAGATGCGAATCAGATGAAAGGGGCAAATCTATTGCACTCCTAGTAAATATATCTCGCTATCTATCGCTCAATATCGCTAAATATCACAGTGCAAGTTCATGAATCGGGTCTGTTTGTATGCACTCAAGACGGATTAGAGTCAGCCAGAATTAGAAGATAGGTTACAACAAAGATCTTGCCGATAGAACCTGTTGGGCTAAGTTGAAATATCACAGTGTATTCACTGCGCAAAAAAATTTAAGCACATTCTGAAATTCTCAATTTTAATGAAAATTAACTCTATAACTTATTTTTTATGTTCCCTCGGGAAGGTTTTGAACGAAACAAGACACATTAAATGGAAGAAAAATTCAGGATTGCACCGAATCTTATGTGAAAGAAGAGAAATGAACAATTTTCAAAATACTGAAATGCTGATAAGTGATTTAATACTTGGTATTTCCACCTCTCGCGTTAATTACAGCTCGGCAACGACGGTTCATACTCAAAATGAGTGATCTTGAAATGTTCTGATCTTATCCTTCTCAGATTTCTCCGAGTTGGATTCCTAAGTCATTAAGAGTAGCTGGATGATTTTCTGAACTGTTCAGCCTTCTTTTGAGGATGCACCAAACCTGCTCAATCGGATTGAGATCTGGACTTCTTGCTGGCCATTCCATTCGAGAGACTTCAACCTCTTCAAGGTACTCCTGAACGATGCGCGCACGTGAAAATGAAATTTTCACCAATGTATGGCGCAAATGCAACTACATGCTCTTCAAGAATGTTCCTTATATACTTATCAGCATTCAAAGCTCCATTATCAACGACCACTAGGTCTGTGCGAGCAGTGAAAGATATTCCTCCCCATGCCATAATCGATCCTCCCCCGAAACCAGTAGTATTCAGGAAATTGCATTGAGCATATCTTTCATGTGGACGTCTGTATACAAGGGAACGTCGATCAAAATGGTAGAGGCAGAATCTAGACTCATATGTGAAGAGAACTCTTTCCCAATCGGCCTCTCTCCAATGGATATGCTCTCTGGCAAAATCCAAATGCGCCCTTCGATGAGCTGGGCCTCTTGCCGCGACACGAGGCCTTAAATCATATTCTCTGAGGCGATTTCTTATTGTCTGAGTGCTAATTTGCACCCCATGAGTTTGCTCAAGCCGATTTTGAATAACCCGTGGTCTACCCTGTCCTGGTCTTCGGACATTCATACCTTTCTGCACGAATCGCTGCAACATTTTGAACACATTTGTATGGGAAACTCCAAACCTTTCTGCAATTCTTGTGTATGTCCACCCTTCTTCTCGCAAAACTACCGCTTGGGCACATTCCTCTTGGGTCAAATTGCGTGTTTCGCGTTGTATAGCGATCGAGTGTAGAAAATCAAACGAAAGAAGAACTATTGATCACTTGAATTGATCCAGAACAACTGATTTGGATGGAGCCAATACATTCATAATCTGATAATATCATTTTTTTTATTCCTGCTGGGAAAAAACATCTGTATTAAAGAAAATCGTTGAAAGGGGATAACATATGCTCACATAATTCTGATAAAAATAATTATCATTGAGAACACCTTCAGTTGTAGAATAAATTTGAGATTTCCATAATGTGCGTTAATCTTTTTGCGTAGTGTAGTTCCCCAGTCGCTAGTTGAGGCCTGCGCCCCACCTTGTGGTCGGTATTACCGGCAATCGCTCGTTTTCTCCTTGTAACGGGGTTAGGTTAGGTTATCGGGCATGTACTGAGGCAGGAGGTTGGAGCTTCTGTGGCGTATTGTCATAACTCCTTGTTCTTGTAGATCGCTGGCGATATCCTCCATAAAGCCGGTGCTGCGGAAGCACGGTAAGCTGATCACCTTCTTCAGGAGCTTCATCTTGAACAGGCCGTCGAGAAGGCGGCTGAAACAGAGCGGCATCCTGAAGGAGAGGGTGTTCGCCTGCGACCTGGGGGAGCATCTTCTAAACTCTGGTCACGAAATCCCGATGGTGCTGAAATGCTGCGCGGAGTTCATAGAGAAGAACGGGATCGTGGACGGCATCTACAGGTCAGTATTTGAACTAACTGAATTCTCAGCAACTAATCAATGACTAGTGAACTACAGGTTCATTAGGAGAATATCTATCTGTTTCATCAGTTGATTTTTGTTATTTTATCTTCTCCTTCTTCAGTTTTTGATGAAAATTCATAAACTTGGTTTCCGTTTGTTGCAGATTGTCTGGCGTAACCTCGAATATACAGAAGTTGAGGAATGCTTTCGACGAGGATAGGATACCAAACCTTTACACTGAAGAGATATTGCAAGATATACACTCGGTGGCATCTCTTCTGAAGATGTATTTCAGGTGAGTGGAGATTTTTCACCGAATATTTCATTTGAATTGATGAAGAAAGATGCACGAATTTCATTTTGCTATATGCTGTAATGTTTGTTACTCTGTTAGTGGACAGAAGGAGATAAAAGAGATCTTTCAATGACTATCGAAATAGTATACTGAATAGGGCGCCAGTGAGTGAGGCGTGGTCAGAAAGTGGTGGGGAAGGGTATTATTCGGGGACTCTTGAAGGTTTTTCACTCAACAAACCAGAATGTATACTAACAGTAAAAAAAGAATTGAATCGATATGTCAGGTATTTTTCTTTAATTGGCTTTTCGAGTCGGCAAGTTTCTCTGCGACACCGTGTTAATTGTTGTCGGTAATTAACCCGGTTTTTTCAGACAATTTTGTAGTGCTCGAAATGTTCTAAAAAAACCATTTTTAACATTTTCAATTCAATTCGAAATAATGTTCAATTTGAAGAGGGCTCCCGACTGGCATGGAATGAATTAATATAAGAATGATTATGAGTGTTTCCTAAGGCATACATTCCTGATGGAAAATGCTTTTTACAGTATAGTTTTCTGATGGATACTTTCCAAGTTACGGCAGGTTGAACGAATGTGAATTTGAGCAAGAAATTATTAAATCTACGCGAGATCGGTTTGTCACATAGTCACGAGCTTGTCTCTGCTTCGATATGAGGCTATAAAAGTGGGGTCGCGATGGATCTACAATCAGTACCGTTTTAAATCGAAATACAGTAGAATCCGATTATTGTGACGTCGCCTATATCGACCAATCGCTTATATTAACCGATTTCAAGCGAATAACCAGTAATGACCGCGGTTATCTACGGTCCTGCCTGCGGTTATCTACGGTTATAGTCTTCAGGGATATTCCTTGTAAAATGATTATATCCTACAATGACCGAAGTCGCTTGAATGCAGTTGGTCCTAGTTGGTAATTACCAATGAGGACCAGGTTATTCACTTGAAATCGGTTTATGACGTAATTGCAGTGTTAAGTTTGGTCCCATCCAAAACTCTTTACAATAGTGTTCGGATTTAATGACTTCGCTTATATTGACATGTCGCTCACGATGACATGATTTCAGATAAAACAACATTAGGTATTTGTAGAAATTTTTTTCCGGTTATAGTGACAGTTCGATCCTTTTCCCGAGTCACCCCACCCCTTTTCATGCGATGAGGTTTGATACGATATACTATACGAGATATACGCGCGACGACATGCCTTTCTATCAGTTCAAATACAAACAGGGTTATGTCTACGTTTTATGATGGTGTTAGAAGCTTTTATTTTAAGTCTGAAAAATGAGCACAAATAAAAATATCCAATTTTTTTTTCTCAAAATAGGAAAAGTTCTTTTCTATATTTGTTCTTGAAATAAGAGAAGCAAATATTTTTTTATTTTTCCATTGAAGAAAAGTACCATCAATATTTCTGAATTTTGATTTAAGTGACTTCCGGTTATTATGACGTGTTTTTCATTTCCCCCTCAATGTCATTATAAGCGGATTCTACTGTATTATGCCAGCAGAGCCGCGGGTTTGAGCTTACAAAGTACAATACTCGTACAGGAGGCTTGTTTCAACACTCGTCCATTCAAAAACGAGCCAAGAAGTGGCCAAACTCTCCAATTCACCATTTTTTCTGTATTCTGTCTGGGTGATTCGTCCATCATATTAAAAATCTCCTCTATTCCATGGTTGGTGGTACACTAAGATTTCAATGATCATTGAAAGACTGCACACAGCTCTGTTGCGCAATGTTACGTGGTTTGTTGGTTTGCCAAGTGGCTCCCCGGTTGCTACTTGTCATAATAGTCGCATTCACCGGACGTAACAGTTGTGCAAAAGTTACGGAATCGTCCGGTGACATATGCGCTGCAAACTCAACACCTTCTGGAGCAGTGGGCGTTTTTGGGAGCGCTTTCAATTCATGCTAGGTAGCGGCAGCGGAATCCTCGTCCGGTGAATGCGACCATTATCTCTCCCTAGCGCCATTTTTGTAATTGCTTGAGTTCCCTAACCGATTCTTTGTGTTCGCAGGGAACTACCGAACCCTCTGTGCACGTACCAGCTCTACCAGAGCTTCGTGAACGCCGTCCAACACACGGGAGTGAAGGGCGCCGAGGGAGACCACGAAAGACTGCTGAAGATGCGGGAGGCGGTGCAGAAACTGCCGCCGCCCCACTACAGGACCCTCGAATATCTGATGAGGCACCTGGCGAGAGTGGCGAAACACGGACCAAGCACGGGCATGACGACGCGCAACGTCGCCATCGTATGGGCGCCGAACTTGCTGAGGTGCGCGGAGCTGGAGGACGGGGGAGTGACGGCCCTCCAAGGGGTTGGAGTGCAGGTAAAGTGGAAACTCATATTGAAGGGTTTTTTTGATGAGAACCTTTATAGACCAGTCAAAATTGGAAAAACATTATGGATGTATCTCTGATTTTCCAGTATGTTGTTTGGACTTACTAGGGCTATGTATACCCAAGTTTGCAACTCAGAAGAAGTTGTGAAAAAAATTTTACTTACCAAAAATTACGAAGTTTTTAGATTCTGCTCTATATCTCCTGGTCCATCGATTGTTCGACAAAAACTCTTCTTTACGGCCTAAGTGGAGCTCTGTAGGTGAATGAATCGCCGAGCACTTTGAAAAAAGGCCAGTTGTTAAATTATGTTAAACTATTATTTTGTGAAAGTTTTATAAGGGTTTTCTCTCGCATTATCTGAAACAAGAAACAATTAGAAAAATTTTTAAATAATATAAGAAAAGCCCCTGCGTAAATAAAACTTGAGCACTGATTTCTCAGGGGCCAAATCCTTACAAAAAATAACAATTATTATTGCCTAACAATAAAAACAGGAACAGAAAACTCTAAAGCTGCGTAATGTTTTGGAGTCTAAATCAGTCTAAATCAGACTCCTTAGTCAGACAATTTCTATAATATATACACTCCCCGTCAATAAATTACGGACAGGCAAAATTTTTGTCAAATTCAACATCATGTATCTTTTTTCGTGGTTCTCCGATTTTGTTGAAATTTTTACCAGGTATAGTATTGGTCTTGTCATATTAACATGAAATTTACTTCGCGAAAATACCTGTAGTTCATCCGTTATACAGGGTGAAACAAAATCTTGTTTTATACCCTTAATTTCTAAACACCCTGTGATAAATTTGAAGCGGAAAATTTTATATCATTCAGTTTTGATTTGAAGTGTGACCCTTTCTTAACAAAATGTTTTTTGATTTACGTCAGTATCTGCTTTTGAAAAAAAGATTCACATTTTCAAAGAAAGTGTTGCATTTTTTCAATTTTTATAACAATTTCAAACATTACAATACCTTACCGACTAGTTAACATAAACAAACATCTGAAAATAAATAGCATGTATTTCCACCTCGCCTTCTCATCACTTCTACCATACGACGTGGCATACTTTCAATGCATTCACGAATTGGTTCTGGGCGTATATTTTCCCGTTCTTCAAGAAGGGCTGTTCGTAAATCGGGCAAGGTGTTGGGCTGTCGATTTCGAACATGTCTACCTAGCATATCCCATACATGTTCAATTGGATTTAAATCCGGCCTTCTGGCTGGCCACACGAATCGTTGAATATTCGCCACTTCAAAGTATTCTGTTACAACCCCTACAACGTGAGGCCTAGCATTGTTCTGCATTCACAGAAATTGTTGCTTCCCTCAGAAGCAATTCGTAAATGCATTGAAAGTATGCCACGTCGTATGGTAGAAGTGATGAGAAAGCGAGGTGGAAATAGTCGCTATTAATTTTCAGATGTTTGTTCATGTTTACTAGTCGATAAGGTATTGTTATGTTTTAAATTGTTATAAAAATTTAAAAAATGCAACGCTTTTTTGAAAATGTGTATCTTTGTTTTTAAAGCAGATGCTGACGTACATCAAAAAACATTTTGTTATGAAAAGGTCACACTTAGAATTGAAACTGAATGATATACAATTTTCCGTCTCAGATTCACTACAGGGTGTTTAGAAACGAAGGGCATAAAACAAGGTTTTGTTTCTTCCTGTATAACGGGATGAACTACAGGTATTTTCGCAAAGTAAATTTCAGGTTAATATAACAAGACGCAATACTATACCTGGTGAAAATTTCAACAAAATCAGAGAACCACGAAAAAAGATACAGAGTGTTGAATTTTACAAAAATTTTGCCTGTCCGGAATTTATTGACGGGGAGTATATATAGATTTCATCAAACTTTGCAGAATCGTTGGAATTTTTCGAGTTCCAAATATTAGTTTCACTTCTTTTTGGGCTGAGATTGCGTCGAAACCATTGATCTTACGAATAGCTTGTGGAGTATAAATCGCAGTCAATTTAACTAGCTTTCAAATAAGCTCGAAGCTAGAACTATTTATAGGCCTGGTTCTTTCAAAATCTTAAAAAAAACCATACATGATAGAATCACATTTTTATAGAAATGATCCATAATCATAGATGTCTTGGTTACAATAATGTCAATATTAATGTACGATTTTTAATGCATGTATGTAACAACTGTCCTATTTTCAAACTACCGTAATTCTGCAATGAATTGACCTACAGAGCTCCAATTGGGCTTGATTTGTCACAAATTTAATGTTCTTGAAAACAGTATATAATAGTTGTGCAAACTTGTGTATACATTGCTCTAATGAATCCTAAATACATAAAAAAAAATTAGAGATAAATCATGTTTTTCCAATTTATTGTCGATTTGGACTAGCTCAGTATTCTATTCCAATAAAACAACTAATAGCCAGCATGGTCATGTGTTGGTTATGATAATAACTTCCTAACAACCAAATCTTTCTTCTTTTTCAGGCCGTAGTGACTGAGTTTCTTATATGCTTCGCTGACCTGATATTCTGTGATCATTTGCCAAATTTAGATAAGCCTATGTTAGACGTTAATAGTACACTGTCGCCGAGGAAGTGCAGGCCCAAGAGCTTGGCCATCTCGACGCCCACGAAACTCATCACATTAGAGGAGGCTAGGAGTAAACACCTGTTGAACAACAGGAACGAAGAATGCCAATACATCGAGGTTGGCGGGGGACCAAAGAACCTCCCAAAGAAGTATCACACTGTGATAGATCTCCCACCAGGTAACACAACTTATAATCTCTCTTCGTGACATAAAATTTAACATAACCTCCTCACAGTGACATTGACAGAAGGATGAATCGCGATGTTGCCGCGTGTACGAGAAATACTTAAATTTCGATAATTCGTTCTATGCAATTTCTTCTTCTGATGGCGTTTTCGTCTTGCAGGTTCGAGAAAGAGGGGCCACACGAAGAGGTCGCCGATGGGTTGGAGATCCTTCTTCGGCAAGTCCAGGAGCAACACGCAAACGAACCTGAAGATTGCGAGGAAGTCTTCAACTCCAGGACTTAGCAGTTCTGTAAGTTTTGACTTCATTTTTCCATACGAGTGGTGTCACAAGGGGGTTTTGGCCGCTGCATGAGAATTTTGAATAACCAGTCGATTCGAGCAAGATTTTGGAGGGGTTTTTCATCAGCATGGATTGGGTTTTGCATGAAATCATTTTGGTGCTATTAATTTAAATTTAATTTCCCTTATTAATCTTCTCCTGATTGCATGTTACGTTCTTCCTTTGCTTTCATCAAGATTCAGATATTGACTTTGTTGAATTTTGTGATTTTGTCTGAAATCCGTTAATTTTTTTCGGATAGATTATTTGCCTTATTTTGTTCAAATTCATTATGAACTCTTCAAGTTTCGTATTTTATTTTCGTAATACGAATGAATACGTTGTGTATAGTGGATCAAACAACAATTCAGAATGTAAATATATCAGTAAGTAAACAGTATTCAGTATTGAAGATTACAATGAGATGAGGTAAGTATTTAGCAGAAGAAAATGCAGACAAACTATGAGGATTCGAGCTGTGCATCACTCATCTCAGTGTTAAACGTTGACTAAACAAATTATAATTAATAACTACTTATATTTATAGAAATAAAAGATATTGTATTCATGTGTTTTTATTTAACCTCATTCTAAAGTGTAAGGGACGATTTATTTACCTTCCTTGTAAAGTATGCGTTAACTACTTGCTCATCTACTTTACAGATAACCTGTAAGTGATTTTGGGTATATTCATTCTCATTCATTATTTCGGTAGCTTCTGAAGGGATACAAGAGAGTGAATGTTTTTAAACGGTTAGTAATATTCGATGACAAAGATAAGATTATACAAAATGATCGTGTATGAGAGAAAAGGCGACTATACATGACAATTTGTGTCGGCCACCAGGTAAGCTGTTAGAAAACAAACTTTTGCATTTCATCCCCATGGTTATATGTTATCTCTTCTCTGTCTGACCTAACCTATAACTTGTGCTACTGCCGCACGAAACCTCCAAAGTCAAAGTTTACAAACAAAACTATAAGGTAGGATCCCTCTGGTAGAAGTTTACTGAAGATTCACAAGATTTAAAGAAGACTTCGATCTATTGGGAGGTGAATATACGTTTAACAACGACGTCCCTTTCGGTAACACTACTAGGCAGTTTACCGGTAGGTGGATAAGTCGGCCCTAAGAGACGAAAATAAAAGTCGGGTCCTCAAGTTATGGCTGGACGTTACTGGCTTTTAGGGTTAGTTCAATTTGAGTCATGGGGAACAGAATAAAAACATAAATATCATATACTACGCGTAGCTGTCACACTAAGATCGGAGCTCACAAATGCGAGAGATGAACAAATATTCATTTAAAGAACCATCTAGACAATTTTTAATAAAATATTGTTTCTGAGTAAAATTCTATATCAAACTTCTTCATCAAACCTTCGAGCTGGATGAAAATTCGAATCATGTTGGAGTACAATAGAATATCGTCGGCCTAAATCGGCCAATTCGAATTTGATCTATTGAGAAACCAAACTACACTGCGCAAAAAAATTATCGCACATTCTGAAAATCTCAATTTTACTTTAAACCTTATTTTTTATGTTTTCTCGGGAAGGTTTTAAACGAAACAAGACACATTAAATGGAAGAAAAATTCAGGATTTCACCGAATCTTATGTGAGAGAAGATAAATGAACAATTTACAAAATACTGAAATGCTGATAAGTGATTTAATACTTGGTATTTCCATCCCTTGCGTTAATTACAGCTCGGCAACGACGGTTCATACTCAAAATGTTGTGATCTAATCCTTCCCAGATTTCTCCTAGTTGGATTCCCAAGTCATTAAGAGTAGCTGGATGATTTTCTGAACTTTACTGCTATCTATTGAGGTTGTCGCAAACCTGCTGAATCGGATTGAGATCTGGACTTCTTGCTGGCCATTCCATTCGAGAGACTTCAACCTCTTCAGGGTACTCCTGAACAATGCGCGCACGATGGGGTCTGGCATTATCGTCCATAAAAATGATTTTCACCAATGTATGGGGCAAATTTCACTACATGCTCTTCAAGAATGTTTCTTATATACTTATCAGTATTCATAGCTCCATTATCAACGAACACTAGGTCTGTGTGAGCAGTCAAAGATATTCCACCCCTTACCATAATCGATACTCCCCCGAAACCAGTAGTATTCAGGAAATTGCACTGAGCATATCTTTCATGTGGACGTCTGTATACAAGGGAACGTCGATCACAATGGTAGAGGCAGAATGTATACTCATCTGTGAAGAAAACTCTTTCCTAATCGGCCTCTTCCCAATGGATATGCTCTCTCGCAAAATCCAAACGCTCCGTTCGATGGGCTGGGGTAAGAGCTGGGCCTCTTGCCGCGACACGAGGCCTTAAATCATATTCTCTGAGGCGATTTCTTATTGTCTGAGTGCTAATTTGCACCCCATGAGTTTGCTCAAGCTGATTTTGAAGGAGGCGAGCGGTTGTAAACCGTTGTTTCAACGAAGAAACTCTCAAGTAACGTTCTTGAATGGCAGTTGTTACCCGTGGTCTACCCTGTCCTGGTCTTCGGACATTCATACCTGTCTCCCTGAATCGCTGCAACATTCTGGACACACTTGTATGGAAAACTTCAAACCTTTCTGCAATTCTTGTGTATGTCCACCTTTCTTCTCGCAAAACTACCGCTTGGGCACATTCCTCTTGGGTCAGATTGCGTGTTTCGCGTTGCATAGCGATCGAGTGTAAAAAATCAAACGAGAGAAAATAGTATATTCTAAAACAAGTTGCAGAATGAGCTCCTATTCCAACACGAATGCGAAATTCGAAAACGAGCGACGAAGGAGCGAGTTTTCGAAAGCATAAGTGTTGGAATTGACTTCTGCAACGAGTATTAGACGATATTTTCTCTATTTCAGTCAAGTTTCGTGAAATACTCTCGAAATTCAAATGAAACTTCAGATTAGTGACTTTTGTTTTGTATCTTGGCAGTTGGTGTGACATACGAAATTTGACAGATCACGGAATTTGAATTGATTTGATTCGAAACTTGATGCGATCGGAGGTCAGTACTGACAACCATAAAACGAAAAATATAACTGAAAACAATGCTGTAATGAGTTTCATTACAGCACTACTTTTAGTACTGTAATGAACTCATTACGATACTGAAATAGAGAAACTATTGATCAATACAATTGATCGAGAACTACTGATTTCAGAATATCTTTTTTTTTATTCGTGCTGGGAAAAAACATCTGTATTGAAGAAAAACGTTGAAAGGGGATAACATATGCATGCATATTTCTGATAAAAATAATTATCATTGAGAACACCTCCAGTTGTAGAATACATTTCCATAATGTGCGTTAATTTTTTGCGCAGTGTGTTATGGAAAAGTAATCAACTTTTCTTGACGACCATTTTGGTTATCCGTTAGTTTAAGACTTATCGTATCGAGATTTCTTATTGGTCTTCGAATTCTACAATAAAGATTGTATAATTGTTTAGTGGGAAATATTTAATCTTCGCGAGTGTACCGTCAAAACTACTCAAAACTAAGACATTCCTCCTGATTTTATGTGATTTGAAACAATATGAAAGTACACAATGTACACTTAAGATAAAACTAGATTTCCGTCACCAAAAGATCTTCATTTTCTTAAAATTAATATACTTTTATCCTGATATAAGATGATACTTCTAAAGCTACCTAACCTAAAAAAATTGCCTCGCATGAATACCTATTGAATCTCCCATCATGAACAACTGCGGGTTTTTCGAAAACCAGCAATATTTCTTACAAGTGTCATTCTTATCACACAAGGCCGTTTTTCTTTCAAGGAAAAAGCCATCACCACCGAACCAGAACTTATGGAGGTCAGGAGAAAGCTGCGCAGCGTTAAATCCGCCGAAAGCCTAACTTCCGGCCACTCGGAACCCGGACCAATCGAATGCGACGTCCTAGCGCCCCTCCACTCCCTCCACAAACCCCCCGGACACAACCGGTCCATCTCCCACGACTCCTACTTTGACACGCTACAGAACTCGCAGAACAACTCCGAGGGCTCCCTTCTAGACCTCAGCGAGATCCAGCTGAACTTCGACCTTGAGGAGACAGAAATGAGGATATTCTCAGAAGATGAGAGTTTGGTTAGCTCTCCAAAGGTTCTCAGAGAAACGGTGAGTTGAACAAATCCCTTCTCGTACCCCTTCTGTAGGTATTTTAATCGTTAGGGTTGTTCATGTCCACCTTTGACAACTATTGCCACTTAGGAGCTTGGTGTATTGGACTCTAGTCATGGGATTAAGTGATTAAAACCCAGTTAAATTTCGTCGACGTTTCGGACATTTATTGTATGTAACACATAACAATGGGGTTGTCCTTAATCATGACTAGAAAAGAGAAAGGCAGCAGGTGGTAATACGACAACCTAAGAATGTACACATATATACTTACCTAATTTACTTAAGATGTCTAGATATAAAACATAATAAAAACATGTGACAAGTCAACGTTGAAGAAACAAACAACGAACAATGATAAAAATTTCGTCATTAAAATTACATCAATGAAATATTCTCCAGTTCTCAAACACACAACAGCTTTGGCTGAACATCAAATTAACACCGGTCACAGATTCAATTTCAAAGATGTAACGATCGAAGATTCTGAAATCAATTACAGAAAAAGAGCTGTTAGTAATTGATACATATAAAAGCCAACGATACTGTCAATAAGAGAATTGACACCCAGAACTTGAGTAGAACATACAACATCCTAATAAACAAATATAAATATAAACGGAGCAATACTGTTTCTGGGCTTCCTACAGGTTAACTTTGTAACCAAGTACCACCCCATTCGAATCTGCAGGTTGCGATAGCTGTTTCGGAACGCGATCAATTATGGGTCATCAATCACGACAGTTGACATATATCATAAATAAATATGCAAACTTTAATTTAATTTCTTGCGAGTGTGTGTTTGAGAACTGGAGAATATTTCATTGATGTAATTTTAATGACAAAATTTTCATCATTGTTCGTTGTTTGTTTCTTCAACGTTGACTTGTTACATGTTTTTATTAAGTTTTATATATAGACATCTTAAGTAAATTAGGTAAGGATATATGTGTACATTCTTAGGCTGTCGTATTACCACCTGCTGCCTTTCTCTTTTCTAGTCATGGTTAAGGACAACCCCATTGTTATGTGTTACATACAATAAATTTCCGATAAGTCGACGAAATTTAACTGGGTTTTAATCAACCAATCCCATGACTAGAGTCCAATACAGCCAAGATCTTAACTAGCAATGGTATTTTAATCGTTGCAGGGTCAGCGCAGGGTTCTCACAAGAGCAAGGCCGGAAGAGTTCAACAGTGCAGCCAACTCTGGTAACCCATCGCCGAAGAAACAGGCCAGGGTTGTCCTATCACCAGATTCCGGGTCCCGCAAACGCACCAGGCTAGAGGACCAACTGTCCGACATCCAATACATCGACTGCAACACCCCAGAGAACGTGGTGAGCACCACCGCCATAGTGCACTCAGAAGACGCTATAACCCCTTGCAGCGAATCCTACCAACCTAAGAACAAATCGCCGAGGAACTCCGACAACCTGGACAAGAGGCAATCGTTGAATTTAGATTCTGGAGTTTCTCAACCAGTAATTGTAAAGTCTTTCACCGAAAACGATATAGGGAAGAAGGCTTCCACTGGTACCACTAGCGTTACGCCCCAATCGCCCGTGTACAGACCCTTGGGGGAGTCCAGCACGAACACGACTAGCTCGCCGACGGAAATGACTTACCAGAACCTGCACAAATCGGAGCTGGCGAAATCTGCGACGACGCCTACGTATGAGAACGTCTTGACGACCATAAGCATCACTTACAAATCGCCGCAGAGAAGCGCTGAAAGTTCACCGTTGAAAACTCAGGCGGACTTCGAGTCAATCTACGAAGACGTCACTATAATCCCTGAAAAGGCTGTGGTACCGACATCCACCGCGTCTTTGCCTATCCAGCAAGCCAGCCAACCGGAGCTGAGGGAAGGAGACAACTACCTTACCTTACTCTTGGGTGATAAGGAGGATCGGCCGAAGAGCCTCAGCGCTTTGGACAACGTTGTGAGACGCAAGGACGACATGAAGCCGAATCTTAGCTCGAGTGTTGTGTACGACACCAACGAACAACTCTCCCTTTTCTCAGCTGAAGAGCTCAAAACCTTCAGTTCCAACAGGTCCTCCGGTTCTAACATCCAATACACACCTTCCTCAACCTCAGCGCCGTACCAGTTCATAGAAAACACCCACAGCCCCACCGATTTGAGCCTGAGCGAGGTGGTCATGCACAGTTCGACAGACAACTTGAGTCAGTCTTCTCTAAGCTTTCCAGTGTCCTCCAAAAGCATGACGCCGAACGTCAGTCCAACGCCTCTAAAATCGGACACGCAGTCTCTGGACGACCTGTTGACTCCTGTTAGTCCTCTGGAGACGAGGAACACCAGCGAGTGTAGCTTGTTGCAAGAGATACAGAGCGAGGTTATGGAACATGCTAGGTTGAAGCTAGGAGATGGTGATAATTTGATCGATTTTAGTCCTTCGGTCGATGACGATGCTAGTCTTATTAAGGATATTTGTGAATCTAGTCTTGGTAAAAGTGCGGATGAGGAGGAAGACGTTTACCAACAGGTTAAGTTCTTCAGGCGGTCGATACACGAGGTTAACTCCATGTTGGAGCTTGAACCTACGAACGAGAAGGCAGTTCTTGGGGAGTTGACTGAGAGTGAAGAGAAGGAATGTGTTGCGGAAGAAAATAAAGTTGTTACTGAGGAAGTTAACATGGAAGAGGAGGTTATTAGTTACGACTCTTTAGAGCCACATGTGTACGAAAACTTACAAGGTGAAGACATGCGGGACTCACCTTCAGACGCATTCTACGAAAACGTCGATATCAAACGCGATAACAGCGGATCTTCCGATAAAATGAGTGTGAAGGACTTGCTAGTCAAATTCGAGGAATCTAAAGACTCCCTGGAGGAACCAAAACCCTCCAACGACGAAGCTCCAGAAGCGCAAATCGTCGAACCGACACCAACAACGAATAACCAAGTCCAAACCAACCATCGCCTGAGGAAGTTCTACGAGAAGGACTCCCTTCCTCCCTGTTTGCGAGCCAGGAACCTGAAGAACCAGATGAAGTCGAGGAGTTTGGACGAGGAGGAGTTCAAGAAGGAGTTCGACCTTGAGGTGGATTCGAGGAGGCAAAGCCTGGACGGCGGGATGGGCTGCAAGACGAACTCGCTGCCGAAGACGCTGAATCAGCCGAAGGCTCTGCCTCGGGACGAGGCTGAAAGGGAGATGGAGAACTTCCACATGAGCCATGGGTCAGAGAACGGAGTCAGGAACTTGGAGGAGGAGGAGATGAGGAAAAGGGAGAGGATCGAGAAGTACAAGGAGGAAAGGAGAAAGATTCTGCAGGAAAAGTGAGTATGACTATTTTATTCAGAAGTAGTGTTAACGACCTATTCGACGATTGATTAATTAGTTTAGGTAGGTTTGAAGGTCTCAAACAAGAAAAACTACTTGTGTACAAAGCCGACGTTTCGTTTATTATATAAAGATCCTCAGGGCACTAAAACAAAACAACAGGTGAATCTAAATGAGCCAAAACGATTACACAATTGCTGAGAGAAACCAATTGCAAAATTAATAAAGATTGATACACAGTGGCGATTTTCGGTAATTCTCTTTTAACGTTGCCACATGATCGTTTTATTGGGGGCTCGGCGGCTTATTTGACTTGTTGTTCTTCAGGCGGCTTGCGGCTTATCTGTTGTTGCTGAAATTATTGTCAATTCTCCAATCAGGATTTTTTTATGAAAAAGGGGAAAATATTATGAAATCTTTTCATTTCTATTTCCTTTCTAATAGTGGGAGAAACAAATTTAACAGTGTTTGAATACGAAACCATGTTGTGAGTTTGTTTACAAATCAAAGAAAAAGCTTCTAATATTCTGACTTTTTTAGTGCCTTAGGCTTCAGGATTACAATTTCATTCTGCGTAGCTTATTTATTTGTTGAAAATTGTTTCTCGTATTTTTTCATATTTAATATTGAAAAATAAGAAATGTTATAAAATGTGCGAATTAGAAACAGCAGATTGAATATCTTATAATTTTCAGATATTAAAAAAATTGTCAGAGCGGAAAAAAAAAAGTTTGAGTGAAGCTTGCAAAAGAAAACTCCAGATAGAAACAGAAAATGCATTTTCTGAGCTACGAAAGATTTTTCCATATTTTAATGAGCCAATCAGGAAAATCTTGAAAGACATCAGTGTGATCATCTTAATGTTATCCGACGATGGGCTCGGATAAACAGATTCTTCCCAAAACGACTCGCAATTCTCGCAATATTATGAAATCTTTTTATTTCTATTTCCATTCTAGTAGTGAGAGAAACAAATTCAACAGTGTTTGAATACGAAACCATGTTGTGAGTTTGTATACAAATCAAAGAAAAATTTCCAATATTCTGACTTTCTTAGTGCCTTCGGCTTCAGGATTACAATTTCATTCTGCAAAGCTTATTTATTTGTTGGAAAACGTTTCCCGTATTTTCTCATATTCAATATTGAAAAAAAAAGAAAAGTTATAAAATGTGCAAATTAGAAACAGCAGATTGAATATCTTATAATTTTCAGATATTAAAAAAAAGTCAGAGCCGAAAAAAAAAAGTTTGAGTGAAGCTTGCAAAAAAAAACTCCAGAGAGAAACAGAAAATGCATTTTCTGAGCTACGAAAGATTTTTCCATATTTTAATAAGCCAATTAGGAAAATCTTGAAAGACATCAGTGTGATCATCTTAATGTTATCCGACGATGGGCTCGGATAAACAGATTCTTCCCAAAACGACTCGCAATTCTTAATCTGAAATGAAAAAAGACAAAAGCAGAAAAGAAACCGATTATTCAGAATAAATCAAAAGCATTTTAGAAACGCATTTGCTACTTTAAAAAACATCAACATTCAGATTTCTTGGCAAAATAATGTTTGGAGGTTTATAAATATTTATGACAGAAATGACACAAAATTTGAAAGAAATGAAAAAAACTCCATCAATTTCACCTTTCCGAATCTGTTGAAAATTACGAACTGATAATTTCTTAACATAACAAGCTAAACTTGTAAAAAATTAATTAATACATAACCTTTCAATTGTACTCTTTCACGAGGATTTTTTTCCGTGTGGGTTTCTTGCAGAAGAATCACTTCGATACCATGTTCATCAGCTAATTTGGAGACGTAATCACACTTGTCTTTCGAAATTCCTTCGATATTCAAATTCAAAATCCACAAATTCTTGCTCTCTGGTCGTGAGGGTTTTTCAAACCGAATACGACCTTCCAGGTGATGATTTTTCGGCACTTCAGATGTTTGAAGACCGCTACGGGACCCCAATGAAAGGCAATAACACAAGAAAACAGAATATTTTTCAGGGCCAAAAACTACGACATATTCCAAGAATTGTCATTCTGACAATGTAAACGGCACTTAACTTGGCCTAGGGAGGTGTTCCCCGGGGCATACAACCTCCAGAAATTTAAGAAGAACACCAACTCTTACCTTCTTTCCCTTGGTTCCCACGATGTTCTCTGAACATTACAGGATATCCCTTTTCGTGGGAACCAGAACATAAAAAAAAACTCTTTTGGAGCAGTATATTTCGCATTTGCTCAAACACTCATATCACAGCAATTCCTCAATTCCTTCTTTCAGATACAGAACGGAAAGCTTCAAGGAAGACAAGGACGTCCTGTTGTCCCGGATGAAGATCTACAAGTCCCCCAGCAAGGAGGAGTCCCAAGAAACCCCCGATTTCACCCCCTGCCTCGCGCGCGTGCGCAGGAAAAGCGCCAGGAGCGACGACTCGGTCGTTTTGGAGGAAGAATCTCCCCCCAAGCCTGCTCCGACGGAGGAGAAGAAAATCGTGGAGGTTCCAGACGTCCCGGTGGAGATAAGGCCTAACAGCCTTAAGGCCAGGGCGGCCATGTTTGAGAGGAACAGTACGGGGTCTCCCAGCAAGCTGCCGAAGCCCTCCAAGAGGTCTTCGGCGTTGCCGAGGGAGAACAACGGCGACCTGGTGGTCAAAGACAACAGGTTTGGGGAGATGGTGAACAGGGAGTCGGATAAGGCCTTCAGGGAGAACTTCATACTGAGGAGCAAGGCTGAAGACATCTTCAAGAGCGAGAGGAGGAGACATACGTACGAATCCAGGGAGAGGCAGAACGAGGATGATTTGAAGTCGAGGAGGGGCAGTTTGGATCGACAGAGTCCAAGGTATGTGGTGCTTAACCTAGGAAACGTTTCACCAAAAATCAATAAATTCCGGACAGGCAAAATTTTTGTCAAATTCAACACCCTGTAACTTTTTTCGTGGTTCTCCGATTTTGTTGAAATTTTCACCAGGTATAGTATTGGGTCTTGTAATAGTAACCTGAAATTTACTTCGCGAAAATACCTGTAGTTTATCTGTTATACAGAGAGAAACAAAATTTTGTTTAATACCTTTCATTCCTAAACACCCTGTGGTGAATTTGAGGCGGAAATTTGATATCATTGAGTTTTAATTTGAAGTGTGACCTTTTCTTAACAAAATGTTTTTTGATTTATGTCATTATCTGCTTTAAAAAGTAGATACACATTTTCAAAGAAAGTGTTGCATTTTTTCAATTTTTATAGCAATTTAAAACATTACAATACCTTATCGACTAGTAAACATAACCAAACATCTGAAAATTAATACTTCTACCATACGATATTTTCAAGAGAATATTTTTAGGAAAGACACAAGATTCGGGATTGAAATTCTAAAGGTGAGCTTCAAGTAAGAAGAAGACTTCTCGTATATTTTTTGAAGGTTCTAGGTTTTACCGGAAGTGACATCAACTTTCGGTTTTCAAATCGGAAAATTTTTTATTGCATAAATAGATTTTTCATTTAATTCTGAGTCTTTTCGATTCCAAAAGTTTGAATTTTCCCGAGAAAAATGTCTTTAAATGAGGAAATACGGAAAAAAAATCTCAAAATTGAACTCTGCTGAAATACAGGTTTTTTCATTGAAAATTCTCATTTTTGAGTGCCCCCGAGAAGAAAGGCTGATGCTTCTTTTCCGATAGAACCCCATTTTCTCGAGACATTTTCGGAATTTTCGTCAAAAAATAATAGGAGCATACGTCCAAGACTTTTATCCCAAAATGAATATTTTTCGAGATGTTCAGAAAAAACTAATTTGTCTTCAATATTCAAGCTCATTCCGAATGTGTTTTTTTACTGGAAAATAATTAGCGGTCAAGGGAAATTTTTGGAAATCTCTGTTATCGAGAAAATATTTTCTTATAGTTCAGACAAGTTCATTTTTTTTATTTTTTAAAGTTAGGATAATTTCCGCAAATTCTCAATTCTGGAGAATTTCAGTTTTGTCATGGTAGGGAAATTCGAATTCTCAGTGATGAAATTGTTACATGTTCTGTTAATTATTTTTTCAAAAGCATTAAAAATTATTAGAAATTATTTTTTTCTGCATTCCTGAGAATTTTTTGCGTTGACTTCACTAATACTCACATTGAGAACTTTAAACCAATTGTTGCTCTCGCATCACAGATGATAATTCAAGAACTTAACTCGTTTAAACAATAGAAAATATTTTCTCGATAACAGAGATTTCCGAAATTTCACTTGACCGCTAATTATTTTCCAGTAAAAAAAAACACATTCGAAATGAAATTGAAAATTGAAGATAAAATCGTTTTTCCTGAATATCTCGAAAAATATCCATTTTGGGATAAAAGTCTTAGACGTGATTCTTCGATATTTCGTCACTTCTAACTTTGATGAAGAATTTGTGACCTCCTGTATCATATTCTGAAAACCATGCTATCGGAAAAGAAGCATCGACCTTTCTTCTCGGAGATTCTCAAAAATGAGAATTTTTAATGAAAAAACCTCGGAGTTGTCTGTATTTCAACACAGTTCAATTTTGAGATTTTTTTTCTCGTATTTCCTCATTTAAAGGGAATTTTCTCGGAAAAATTCAAACTTTTGGAATCAAAAAGACTCAGAATTCAATGGAGAATCTATTTATGCGATAAAAAATGGGTCTTCCTATTTGAAAAACGAAAGTTGATGGCACTTCCGGAAAAACCGGAAGTCCTAGAACCTCCAAAAAATATTCGAGAAGTCGTCTTCCTACTTGAAGCTCACCTTTAGAATTTCAATCCTGAATCTTGTGTCTTTCCTAAAAATATTCTATAGAGCCTTATTCGAATATGGCTTTATACTAAAGTTTGTTGAAATATAAGAAGGAGCAAGTTAAACAACCAAAATTGAGCTTCTCGCTAATTCAGTTTGTGAGGTTGCCACATTCAAATAGCTATTGACAGAACGATTTCTGCCAAAGGAATGGACGTACCATCATCTATTTAATCCAAAAAGTTTGTGGATCACTCCGTTGAAGAATTTGAACGAATGACAGCTAGTGTTATCATTCTAATCTTTTTCAATATGCCATCCTTAACATTTTGAATGAACATTACCGAATATTACCATTAAATATTTTTGTGTGAATGATCGATACGACGTTTTGCCATTCTTCATGATTCTCTTTTGTTTTCAGGAAGGAAAAAACCGCTTCACCATCCTACTGCATAAAGGACATGAAAGCTATTTTCGAATCAAAATCGAAACAATAATAAAGAGCCCTTCGAATTTCAAACTTCTACGTTTTGTTTTTAGCGAATTAGTGAATTTAATATTGACCAAATACAGAATTATGGTTATAACAGAGTCGTATAAAAATGTATAAAGTAGTGCCCAATCCCTAAAGATGCTATAAAATGGAAACTTCTCTCTTGTGGAAACTACAAGATGTTTTATATTCGATTCGAACCAACCAAAGTTTTATTCAATGATTCATTTTCAATGGAAAGAATATTCCTAAGTGATTTATTCTTCACTTCAATCAGGGTAATTTTTTTTCTGATCATAGTTTCACTTGTAAGTGTTGAAGTTTCCGAACATCACTGAAAAGAGTGCCACATTCAGTTGTGGCATACCAGACGCTTTATTTTTATAGGGATATCATTAGCGAGATTTCCGATTGATTTTAACCTGATTTTTTCTCTTTTAAAATGTGATATACTCATCGTGTAGAAAAAAAAATACGAAGTGTAACTTTTCCATCTTTCCATTTTGCTACTAATTGCTGCTATAAAGCAAAATTCGGCTTTAGAGTAATGAAAACTCCGAGGAGAGAGTAGTTTTACTGTGAAATTGTGCGAAATTTTTTTATCGACATTTGCGTTTCTAATTTATTTTTTTATCAATGATTTGATGTTCTCCACAGGGTTCAACGTGTGGAGAATGACGCTGAGGTACTTATTAGTAGATCCAATACGATTTTCATTCGGCTCAATTTTTTTTATTTGCTTTATTGTCTTTCAATTGGAGGTAAATGAAATTTTGCTCAGAATGAATTTCAATGTTGCTTAAAGGTACCTCGGAATTATTTTGTTTTTGACTGAAAACGTTTCTTATATCCATGACATGTAAATGATGCCTCAGTTGACTACATTTTGTTATTTTTTTTTAAGAAAAGAGTAGTTTGGTGGCTGAGTAATGATCCCCCGACCAAAATGTTTCCCCCCCTTTTTTACTTTATGATTTGTATTCGATACCATATTTTACTTCAATTACTTAAAATCCACTCATTCTGTGGCTTTTCAGATCAAAGGAAGCTCTTCAAATAGACAATAACGAGTATATGTGTTTTCATACTTATTTATTGTTTTTATACCTTTATCTTTTTATGGTTCGAATTATATTTATTTATTTTATACTTCCTGTAAATATTGTATTGAGCTTTGAGAAAATTCAGAGTTATGTTATGTTTAATAAATTATGTCATATTGATTCAGTATTTTTGTGCAAACAATATTGAAAATTTTGGGACCAAACCTTTCTTTTATTTTCACAGATGTTAAGAAGAAAATGTGGGAGGACTGACAAAATGTATCAATGTTCTGGTGAGAATGAAAAATCATTTAGGTAAACTATGTAGTTGAATCAACTCAAAGAAAAATTTGAACAATAAATGAATTGGAATGTTTTAAATCATGGAATGAACTAACAAGTATTAATATTTTTATTTGGATTATTAGAAGAGATTCTGAGATTTCCTAGCATACCGAGGAACACCTCTTCGAGAAAAACATAGGATTATCTTCTCTTGAAACGGTGAGTGATGTAATAATTGGAAAAAATATATTAAAGAAGAATCTCATTTCTTTTCTTTTGGTTTGACATAATAGCGACTAGGTACAAACGGCATTTTCGATACGACCCCATCATAAACCTTATCCCTGATCTTCAACAGGACCTTCGTGCCAGTTTTGCTGTTCTCAGTTGAGACGTATCCCATTGCAACGTTCTTTCCCAAGCTTGGTGCTGGACATCCAGAGGTGACTTCACCGATTTCTTTCTGGTCCTCGTCCAGTATTTTGGTACCGTGACGAGCTGGGGGTCCTGACCCAGAAACAATGCCTATTCTCTTCTTGACAGGGCCTGTTTTCAGTTGGTTCAGGATTACTTGAGCCCCTGGAAAGTTTCCTGCTTCTCTCCTGGCTTTAGCTACCAGCCAAGAGAGGGCAGCTTCTACTGGAGTTGTTGATTGGTCGATATCGCTTCCGTAGAGGCAAAGCCCCGCCTCCAATCTGGAAATTATCAATCACAAAATACTCAAAGAATCGAAAAACTGAACACTAACCTCAAGGAGTCTCTTGCTCCCAGGCCAGCCAATTTAACATCTTCTTGATCCATTAAGAGTCCCGTTACCTCTACTTGTTTTTCAGCAGGGACACTTATTTCAAAGCCATCTTCACCGG
The DNA here is from genome assembly GCA_038502775.1 of Hippodamia convergens. NCBI lineage: Eukaryota > Metazoa > Arthropoda > Insecta > Coleoptera > Coccinellidae > Hippodamia > Hippodamia convergens. The sequence continues at coordinate 71,159,301 of CM076609.1, read as the reverse complement.
TATACCCGCACCTGGTAATCCTGCAGTTTCCTGCATTACCGACCTTGCCAGTGGCGCTCGTCATGAAGAACAGTTTGGAAATGTCGACATCCGTCAGTTTTTCGAGGGTACTTGCTGCTTTTGGGCCTTGTAGAGCTATGAGGCCTCGTTCTTTTGGTTCGTGGAATTTGATGGTTATGTCGGTGTTCGCTTTTTGCTTGTAGTGTTTCTTTAAATGAAAATATAATTTTTTATTGTAAAGTGTTAAATTTGGAGTACAACTTTGCTGTTTTGCAATCGCTGGCTGTAGAGATGAGTGGTAGTTGAAATTAATATATCTGAGGTGTCATCCATAAGCTTAGGTATTTGTTAACATAATGCCATCGAAATATTAGTCGAAAAAACAGCGGCAGCATAGTTGTGCACCTATTATTTCATTGTCATCTTATTTGTCGCAATAAAACTTTGCAGATTCATTATATTTTTCAGCTCATTTTTTTGTAAGGTTTTGCCTGTCTTAAACAGTCTCTCTACAAATATTCTACCTCTAGCATTCAATAGAATGGACATCACAAATATCGAGTTGAATGAAGAACATAATTCAGTAATGAGTAGATGAACGAAATTCATAAAATGGATTTTGGAGCAATGGCTGCAGCAATGACAAAACAAAATATGTATTAATTCGATTCAAGAAAATTGAGCACCAACATGAAGCAATTATTGAAATAATCATAAAAATTGTTTTGAATACAAAATTTTTTCTTTCTGACTTACCAAACCTTTAGACATGATCTGTTGGTCTTGGAGCTTCATCGCAGCATTCGAAACAATGTACAAATACTCATCGTTGATCTTCGTCACTATAAGATCGTCATAAATACCCCCTTTCTCATTGGTGAAAACAGTCAAAACTGAACTATTCTCCGGTAAGTTCCTCAAGTCCGCCGTACACAAGGACTCGAAATAATCCAAGCATCCCTTACCTACGAGAAAAACCGATAAAACCAGTGGCGGCGGGAACTCTCCCCCTTTACCCCAGACCAAACAACTGTTACGCCCATGCTTCCTTACCTTTGATTTCGGTCTGCAGCATGTGGGAGACGTCGAATATCGACGCGTTTTTCCTCGTGTGTATGTGAGAGTTTGAAATGCTCATATCGCCGTATTGGACTGGTAGAAGGAAACCACCGAAGTTCACGATTTTTCCGCCATTTTCCACGTGGAAGTCGTACAGGGCTGTTTTTTCACCCGGGTGCTGTTTGGTGGAGAAGCATCGTCTCGATATGATTCTTCTCAATAACATTGTTGCTCTGAAGAGACGAATATACTGACATAACAAAGTTCTCGTTTGTGGCTCACTCGATTATGAAATTTCGAGCTTGATACTTTATGAGCAAGCAGAGGTCATTTTGATAATGCTGATATAGTTGAAATGAGATAATACTTTTGTTTGTTATTTTTTGGATTCTGAAATCTGGGAAAATTTTGTGTTAACAACATTTTCAACTCGACGTAGGAACACTTATAATGAATTCGGAACAATTTCGTTATTTATGATGTTAGTTTCGAAAGTGGAGTTTTATTTTGTGAGCGAAAACGTCTGTGAAATGAGCAAAGCGAATTTCACAATTTTACGAACAAAATAACTTGCACTTTCGCAACACAAGTATCATGAAATGTTTTTTGTTAACTGCTCCATTTTGATAATTAAATAGGCAAATTTGAATTGAAATTTTATTATTCAAATAATTACTGGGGTTCTTGTGAATCGCAATCGTTGCAAAATGGTAACAAACAAATGTTTTTAATTCTTTTATTTCCCATTTTTTGTCTCTGGTTCTTGACCTCTTAATATGTTTGTCGATAGTGGAATAATTAATTATAATGTGCACATATTGAATAGTCTGTAAGGAGAGAAACTTTGGAACTCCTACCTGAAATATCAGCTCAGCCATACGATATTGCATGCATATACCAACGTCTTGATATGGTGTTAATTTAAAAATTTTAAAGGAAATTCAGTGCTCATTTTTTTAAGCATACTTGAAGGAAAAATGAAAAATATGGAGCTCATCAACTTTCTGGAGCAATTTTTCAATGATCAAGTCAACCGCCCTTGTTAAAAATGGAGTCGATGTTATTAAATATACTGCTCCACAAGAGTTAAGGATATCGTATTCAATCGCTTTGAAAAGTATGTAATCTTCTAGAAAATCGCTGTAAAATCATCTAAAACTCAATAACAACCTGAATCGATCCAATAAGAATCAGTATAAGACATTCCACCAATCTGGTCGCCTTTTTTCTGAAGTTTGGTTCTTTGCATATGCTTCATGAATGTTCTTATTCGCACTCACCAGATTTGAATTGCATAGAACACGCGTGAAATATGCTTCAAAGAAGATAGGATAATCATCAACCTACCCCAGAATCCTTAAATGATCTGAGAGAGCTTCTGCCCCGTTTATGGAACCAAATTCCTCAAGAAATGTTCAACAATCTCGTGTGTAGTATGCAAAGAAGAAGTCAAGCTGTTATTGATGCCCGTGGAGGCCATACATTGTATTGATGGTCTTGAAATGCTTGAATTCTCTGGGAATAAAATTTCGTGACTCTACTCAATTTTTCTTAATCACCCTGTATACGCTGCAGACCTACAGGCTAAAATTAATTTCATTTCCTGCAACTTGAAATCAAATTATTATGAATTTTCATTACAAAATCTCATGTTAACTATATTTTCTTGCAATTTAAGTCAATATGTGGAACAACTTATTTCAAGGTAATGGCATATTCAAGACGAGAAAGTGAAGGATATCGTCCTAAAAAAATCAAAAAGTTTCACACAAATTTTTGAAAGAGGTACATTTTCGAGAAATTCCTGTTGTAATCTGATTAGTTCAATAATAAATAGCGTCATCCGTAAATGTTTGATTTTTCTAACCGAAAATTGGATGAAAATTTCACAAACCAAGTAAAAGAATAAATTCTTCAAGTCATCTTTGACCACTTTATTGAAACGAAATTCATAATAACAAAATATTATACTAATATATAGAGCACCAAAATATTTGGTTCAAATTTACTCACATCACTTTTCATATTATAGCACCACAATAACAAAGAAATGAACAATCAACAACAAACTCAATCTCGTAAATTGTCCTCTATTTAATGATATAAAGCAAGAAGCTAGGTAATCGTTGCTTCAACAGTCTTCACTCATAGGATTATTCCCCTGACAATGGTACTTCATCTTCAACCACTTCTTGTCTCTCGTATTGGACATCGTTCACAAGATGTAAAGTGAGGATGCCAAATATAACAGTTGTGACACCAATAATATTTAGGATGATTCCAGATAGGGGTTTCTCTTGATAATTGTTTCCTCTGAAAAAAAAAAGATTAGGTGTTCATTGATTCTTCTCTAACACTGCCTCGTGGTTTTGAAAATTAACCTTTTGTGGTCTTTGAAAAGACAAAAACGACCTATACCAGAAAGCTACTGAAGCTGTGCTTTGGGGAATATTGGGACAACTATTTTTATCAAGATTGAAACCTTAACATTTTATAAATTCATTCCACCTTCGAGTATACTTACAAGAAGAACATAACCTTTTCGGCATAGCCAAGACCAGCTGTAACTACAGCCATGAGGAATCCTGCCGAACCCATGGTCACGTGATAAGGCAGGACTGCAGCTCTGACACTCTTGCTGGCTCCAGGATAGAGGAAACTGGTGAAACCAATCACGAGCTGAAAAAATTGCATTTTCCAAAAGTACTGATCACTATAGGAACTTAATGAATTGGAATTTACTCCAATAGTTTTAAAAAGTTCAAGTTCATTTTGGACTCAATCAAAAATAACTCACCTGTCCACAAAAGAGGGCAAAGGTCAGTATCCCAAGCCACGAATGAAGCGAGTACAAGTTAGCGATAGGAGGTGAGGCATAGTTGTGGGAATCGAATACAGCCTTTAGCCCTAAGGAAGCCATGATTAAGATGGTAATGTGAAGACCAGCATGGACGCATTTCAGGGTGAATTTCTTGGCGTTCCTTCCAGTCCTATACACCAGTATGGCTGTGGAAGATAGAGAAATATTTAAAAAAAAAGGAGCAAGAAACATTCTTATCATTAGCCACTATAAAAGTCTGTCAATAATGGACTAGTCGGGATCATTGTTTGCACGCATGGCATACAGGTTCGTTATTCTGTGTAAACTGAAGGGCTCTGATGAACTCTAATGCGAGCGAAACCGGTTTGTCTCTGCACTATTTCAATGGAGGCATTTTCTCGCCCTGAATGAATCTGAAAACTTCATCTTTAATACTCCATTGTAGACATTAAGACGTATAAAACAGGGTTCGACAGTTTAATTATAATTGATTACTGTGTTCACTTCCGACATGTTTGTGTAATGTTCTTTTCGATATACACTGCGCAAAAAAATTAACGCACATTCTGAAAGTCTCAATTTTAATGAAAGTTAACTCTACATTGACTTTATAACTTATTTTTAATGTTCTCTCGGGAAGGTTTCGAACAAAACAAGACACATTTAATGGAAAAAAAATTCAGGATTTCACCGAATCTTATGTGAAAGAAGAGAAGTGAACAATTTTCAAAATACTGAAATGCTGCTAAGTGATTTAATACTTGGTATTTCCACCCCTTGCGTTAATTACAGCTCGGCAACGACGGTTCATACTCAAAAATGAGTGATCTTAAAATGTTCTGATCTAATCCTTCCCAGATTTCTCCGAGTTGGATTCCTAAGTCATTAAGAGTGGCTGAATGATTTTCTGAACTTCTCAGCCTTCTATTGAGGTTGTCCCAAACCTGCTCGATCGGATTGAGATCTGGACTTCTTGCTGGCCATTCCATTCGAGAGACTTCAACCTCTTCAAGATACTCCTGAACGATGCGCGCACGATGGGGTCTGGCATTATCGTCCATAAAAATGAAATTTTCACCCATGTATGGGGCAAACGGCACTACATGCTCTTCAAGAATGTTCCTTATATACTTATCAGCATTCATAGCTCCATTATCAACGACCACTAGGTCTGTGCGAGCAGTCAAATATATTCCACCTCATACCATAATCGATCCTCCCCCGAAACCAGTAATATTCAGGAAATTGCACTGAGCATATCTTTCATGTGGACGTCTGTATACAAGGGAACGTCAAACACAATGGTAGAGGCAGAATCTTGAAACATCTGTGAAGAGAACTCTTTCCCAATCGGCCTCTACCCAATGGATAGGCTCTCTCGCAAAATCCAAACGCGCCCTTCGATGGGCTGGGGTAAGAGCTGGGTCTCGTGCCGCGACACGAGGCCTTAAATCATATTCTCTGAGGCGATTTCTTATTGTCTGAGTGCTAATTTGCACACCATGAGTTTGCGCAAGCTGATTTTGAAGGAGGCGAGCGGTTGCAAACCGTTGTCTCAACGAAGAAACTCTCAAGTAACGTTCTTGAATGGCATTTGATACCCGTGGTCTACCTTGTCCTGGTCTTCGGACATTCATACCTTTCTCCCTGAATCGCTGCAACATTCTGGACACACTTGTATGGGAATCTTCAAACCTTTCTGCAATAGCGATCAAGTGTAGAAAATAAACCGAAAGAAAAACTATTGATCACTAGAATTGATCGAGGACAACTGATTTTAGAATGGAGCCAATACATTCAAAATCTGATAATATCATATTTTTTCATTCCTGCTGGAAAAAACATCTGTATTGAAGAAAAACGTTGAAAGTGGATAACATATGCATGCATAATTGTGATAAGAATAATTATCATTGAGAACACATTCAGTTGAAGAATAAATTTGAGATTTCCATAATGTGCGTTGATTTACTTCACGCAGTGTGTTACGTTTCTCTTCAACTACTAATTGTCGTGTTTTGTAAGGATTCAATAGATATCAAAAGACTCACATTGAGAATACAGGAACAGCATTCCTGTGACCATCAGAAGGGGGTGCCAGTTGAACTCTGTGTTTGGTTTTTCGAGGGAAAACCCTCCGAGGAAATGGTCTAGCCATATGAAGGTAAGAACTACCAAGAAAACTCCTAGGACTGTTGTGATGGTGTAGAGAGTGTTGTAACGTTTTATTTTGGCATGTTCAGCTTGGGCCTCCATGTGCGTGTTTCTAGAAGTGAAAAAAGGTCAAAATAATCATTAATTTTATGTACTGGATAGGAGAGTCCAAGATATAATGCTGATATTTTTGTATAACCGAAGTTACGAGAGAATATATGAAAAATATAATCTTAAATCAGACTTTTTCCATTTAAACTGCTCCACATGAGTTAAGGATATTGACTTAAATGGCAAAAAAATATAGTTCAAATGAGAATTTGTGATGAAAACTCATATTAATATGATTTCAAGTTGCAGGAATAATCGAGTAATACATTAAATTTGATTTCCAGAAAATTCAAGTATTTCAAGACTATCAATACAATGTATGGCCTCCACGGGCATCAATAACAGCTTGACATTTTCTTTGAATACTACACACGAGGTTGTTGAACATTTCTTGAGGAATTTGGTTCCATAAACGGGGCAGAAGCTCTCTCAGATCATTTAAGGATTCTGGGGTAGGTTTATGAGTATCTAATCATCTTTGGAGCATATCCCATGCATGTTCTGTGCAATTCAAATCTGGTGAGTGCGGAGGTATTGGTAAATGTGGAGTACCAAGCTCCTCGCGCGCATTCTCAACTATGACTGCACGGTGCGGTCTAGCGTTATCGTCGAGAAATTGAAAAGTTTCACCAATACCAGCGTGAAAATTTGGCAAAACATTGTCAACGACATGCTCTCTATAGTGTAAGGCGGTCATATTCCCAGGACAAATGTGTAGATCTGTGCGCCTGTTGAAACATATCCCGGCTCATCCCATAACTCTACCCCCTCGGAATGGATGGACTTCTTGGACATAGCGACGATTACGGGGTATGCGTGGGATTGTCCATACCCTTATTCTTCGAGAATCTGAAAATCGTCCATATCTGGATTAATCAGTGAAAAGGACACTACGCCATTGATCGTTCCAATTGATATATTGCTTTGCCCATTCCAGTCTTTGACGCTTATGGTAACGTGTTAATGGAACTCCTGTTTATGGACGTCTAGAATCTAGATTCACCTCTCTCAAACGTCGTCTGATGGTTTCGATGGAAACTTGGACCACATCTGCATTTTGAAGAGTATACCATAGCATTCTACACGTAGATGTAGCAGGTGTTGTATTTCGTCGCCCACCAAGCCTTGATCTTTCCAACACGGAACCTTTCTCCTTGAACCTATTCCAAAGTCGAAATATCACATTTTGGCTGACTTGGAGCCTTTCCGCTACAACAGCCTGAGTTAGGCCACTCTGTAGCATTCCGATAGCCCTATTAGCCCCAGCGTTTGTTAATTTACCTCTTGGCATTTTCAGGAAACTGGTTGCAAATCGAAGCTGTTGATAAACTGACTTCATTTCAAAATGAGAACATTCATGAAGCATATGCAAAGAACCAAACTTCAGAAAAAATGCGACCAGATTGACGAGATGTCTCATACTGATTCTCATTGGATCGATTCAAGTTGTGATTGAGTTTTAAATGATTTTACAGCGATTTTCTCGAAGATTGCGTACTTTTCAAAACGATTGAATATATACGATATCCCTAACCCTTGTATATAATCTTGAATCGATCTTTCTTCCTTTGTTTTCATTATGAATATTCTCATATACTAATTTTGCTTCGTTTTTATTGATAACAAGTTCTTTTGAATAGCTAACAACCAAATATCGATGGTCTTGAATGAAAACCACGTATCTCAAAAAATAGCTTAAATAATGTAAAAATGCCATTAGATGCATAAAATACTTGGTGTAAAATGTACCTTGGTACTAAAATCTGAGTGAGTATTATTACTTTTGAAAATCTGGTAGGTTTTTTGCTTCTTCTGTGTTGATTCTTTTTGCATTGTTAGGCAACAATTTTTGAAAGAATTAAGCCCCTGACTAATTAGTGCACAAGTTTTACGCAGGGGCTTTTCTTCTACTATTTGAAAATTTTTTCTATTTGATTTTTTTTTCAGAGATCGAGAGAGAAAACCCCGAAAAGACTGGATGAAACTGTTGAAAATTTTTCCGTATTATTTAATTATGAAGTCTCGATCGACTGTTGAAAATTTCACCGATAATTGTTGAAAAAATATTTCAATGATGAACTTACAAGAAAGGTACTGATTCTGAAGAGGTGAATCTGGCGAACATCATTAAAAAACACATGAAACACCCTAAAATTATTCGACACACGGAAACATCGGCAACGATTGTTAGATTGAATTCGGAACGAAGTTTTCAGACGATGAGGAAAACGGAATGAGTATAGGCTTATCCATTTTGTGGTTGCTGCCCGATTTTGAAAAAACTGAGTACAGATTATTATTGAAAATATTATCGTGGAAACAATCATATAACTTAACTTCAGATACATTTTAAGTTTAGTCGATATGCAGTTTCAAAACGCACGAAAAATCGATTTTTCAAGAAATACCATCATACTACAAAGAATATTGGACATAATATTTTCCTATCACCCTTGAAATTATAGATATGATGGTTTAATTATGGAAATAAAGTGATAAGAACTCACATTTAAATTATAGAAATTTTTCGTTCGCTACTTCATGTAGAGTTTCGAAAAATATCATTAACTTCAAGGCCAATTGAATTCTCCATTCAGTAAAAGAATATTTTCTTGGAAGAATCCTCATCACATGTATTTAGTACCATTATGTCACTCACAAATTTTTGCCCATTTAAAGAATCAAAATGGGTTCGAATTAATAATCACAAATATTGTCATTGAGAAATTCTGTTAGTAAATGAATGTTTTTATTCGTATCGTTAATTCATAAAAAGCTATCAATCTAATTGTGACACAATAACTTGGGTCACATATTTTGTAGGGCATCTGCAAAGGAATCTCTCGATAACCTCTATCTATACAGATGTTATACTTATGTCATTCGGAATTGCAGATTAAAATAAAAATCTCCTTCATGAATACGACAGTAGAAATCTACTGAATTCATCACAGTCTATAAAAACTTTAAACACATTATTCTGAGTACTTTGAAAAACATAATTTGAACTGGAAACAGAAATATGGTGTGGGGAAAATCCTTTTTCCCTATACCAAATAACATTTTATGCATCACATTCAAAATATAGGAAATCTTCTTGAGGGAAATCTTAATTTCAAGAACATAAAAGTACTAATATTTTCAAGAATTAATTTCATGGGATTTAACAGTCGAAAGTGCAGAATTATATTAGTGTAGTTTCAGACATAATTAATGTAAATCCCGACTGAAACTGCATTAATAGAAGAGAGCATGAGAGTCACGCCATGCTTAACATCGTGATTGGGTTATTTACTTACAATAAATGAGTTTCTCAAGCGATGCAATATCTTTTTGGGCCGAAGAACATTCACTCTCGAAATAATCACAGGAGTATTCGAGATTATATCCATTCAAGATGGAAATAACCAACGTTCATAACTTGTTGGATATTTTCACAAATGAGATTAAGGATTTCATTCTACATCTGCTAATTTCTAGTTCAGTCCAATGAATATTTATGAATATCCGAGACATTCCATTGATAAAAATGACGTGTTCGGCTTGAAAAATGTTTCAATAGCCTATAAAATATTCCGTAAAAGTTGATAGGAATAATTGTAATCGGGAAAAATTTGAAAAACATTGCTGGTTCAAATTTATGATCATGGCTGATTTGAACTAAATCTTGTCAATATTGAAATATTGTTGATTCGAATTTCAGACACGAGATCACAGAATTTTTGAATCATATCAAATTTCATCAATGAAATTTTGAGCAATTCAGATCAGTATTGTCATATACAGAGAGATTCTTTGATTTGTACATATGTTTTAACAGAACAAATTTGCTCAAAATTCTAGTACATAGAACTTATGTCAAAGAAGCCGAATAAATTCTTTGTTTGGTGGTAAACATTCTGAAAAAAATCTATATGCCGCATTGATGACTGACTCATAACAGATGATCATATTGATCATTATCTAATGAACAGGGAGATTCAGTTTAGAGAAGAATTAAGGAATTGATTGATGCCCAATATTTCTAAATTTTTTTATATTGAATATTTGTAGGAACAAGTTATATGATGAAATGATCTATTTTGATTTGTTATTCGAAAACATCGTGTATAAAGAAAGAAAAAAAATGTTCAGTATTTTTCTTCATTAGTGGGAGTTAGGGGTAAAATTTGGCGAATTGAGAAATTGTGGACGACATATAGAATAATATATTGTGAAATTATACTTACCTACTCAGGAGCTTAAAAAAGTTAATCTGAGTGAATGAAATCACGAAAAATTTTGGCGTGTTAATTAAAAGTGTAGCAAAAAGGTAATGACCATTCGATCGACAAGTTGTTTCCTTTCAGAATCACCGTGTTATCAGTTTTACTGGAAAAATCGACAATGAGGCAATTTATTTGCATAATTCCACGATAATTCAAATATGTGTCGCAAAATAACCGAAAACCCCAATAGAGGAAAACCACCAGCATTAAAAAAAATTGTTCCTACCTCAACAAACTTGCAGTAGGATCTTCTTCCCCCAACAAACTGTCGGATTCTGAACTCATGAGACCGCCGAAGCAACAAGTCTCTAAAATAATCGATAGAAAGGAGGCGTTTTCCCACCAGAAAACCCTCGCATATGGTGTTAGAAGTCCACCACGTAAACCAGAAAGGCCCGAATCACAAGAAACAGCTAAAGCCACCGCCGAAATATCGCCCACTGTTGAGTTCTTCGTGTTAAACTAACCTCATTTCGGAGAATTTCAAAGAAGGCGCAATTTTCGAAAGTCATAAATGTTTTGTTGTTTGTTTTCATCATCAGGGAATTGTCAAAGGGGCCGATCTCAGCTGTTATCTGTCAATTCTCGTTCGATCGGAAATATAAAGCTGGCCGTCCACCTTCGTACTTCTCGTACGGTCTCTTGGAATATTTGTTTATGGTTTTATTTGTTTCTCATTTGTAAACGTCAGATGCCAAAAACACAATATTAATCAAGAAAGTTTATTTTATCAAGTCACTAACTTGTAAAACTGACAGTTAACTTGCAAAATTTTTATAAGTTAGTAGTATTATTTACATTAGAAAATTTTGTTTCATCGTCATATATGTTGAAAATCATGGTACAATTGTTATTTCCAGTAACTCAGATTTTTGATGATGAAAGAGTTGATACTGATGATTCGATGAACCATCTGTTGTCTCAGAAACTGCTGAACTCGAGGACTGCAGAACATTTGTACTCTTCTTACTACCAAATAATTTATAAGACATTTGGATTTTTTTGTTGACCGAATCATCGACATAACTCATCGCAATTTCGGTGCTCTTCCACCCTCCTGCACGCTTTAGTGCTAAAATATCTCTACCCGAATCCGCAACCATAGTGGCTCCAGTTCTGCGAGAAGAGTGGCCGGTGTATAACTCTGAGTTTTTTAAACCTAAATATTTCGCTATTTGCTTTGGGACACCACCAATAGTGAGCTGGCCAGCATTAAGGGAAATGAACTTTCCATGTCGGTATGCCAAAAAAAATCTTAGGCTTTCTGTTCCAGGAGACCGAAGATTTACATATTTTCTGTATAACATGCAGGGCTTGAAGGTGCAGCCATCATCGGTTATGGTGAATCTTCTTGTGGTTAATTTTTTTTTTTGTCGCAATGACACAATAACGTATTTTTCCATATCTTCTACATCATTCATGTTTAAGGAGAGAATTTCGTCATATCGACGACATCCAAAAATCCCAAATATTGTTACAATTTTCGCCAGCAACCACTGGTCATCAGGAGCATGTAAAATAAATTGTTCAGTCTCTTCTTAACTTGATACTTTGCCTTTTTTTGGCGTATAACGTTCTCTTTTCGTTTCAGAAACGCTATTTCCTTTTGAAATCTGCAAATGACAACTAAACGTCATATTTTTCAATGAATTCTGTAAGGAATACAAACCTTCGAACAGGGGCATTTTCTTTCAGTTCCAAGCAGCTTTTCAGCATAGATCATTTTACCCATAAAGTATTAGGACTGAATCTAGCTGATAATTGATTCAAGTAGACCAACAAAATATCTTCAGTTACCCCAATCACACTATTTTTGTTTTGCGTATTCTCGCTCGTACCTTGAAGCTGATTTTGCAGGTAATAAACTAGATGCTACACTGCTGGCTGCCTCGATAATTTCTTTTGGTACATTCATTTTCGCTTTCGCCAAAACAAATGTAAAGAAAAATAAACGCTTCCACAGCTTACGACATTTGTGACAAATTATTGAGATTTTTTTGGAATTTATCTAGCCTTAATTTCGCTGACTATATAGTATATAACAATACTAGCAAGGTAAAAGGGTTTTTACTGGCTCAAGGGAGTAACTGACGAGCCGTAGGCGAGTCAGTTATATATCCTTTTTTCCAGAATCATCTATTTCTCAACTTCTCCACTAATTCTGTGATATCTACTCGATCCGACTACTCATTTGAGGAATGAAAAAATAATGATGCTTTGATTCATATAGATCATGTTGGAAGTTCGATAGTGTATGTCCCCCTTTATTTCAAACCTACGTCCATCTATCGCTGAACGAGCCAAGCTCGTGGAAAGTCATTGTGACAAAAAATATCGAGTAGCTGTCAAGTAGCAAGGTAGAAAGGCATAGAGGTTAGGTAGTCGATTTTGAAACATGTTTTAGAATTAAGAGGTGAATTTTGAAATGAACACGTTAGGTTTAAGTATAATTATGAAAATGGGCTGTATATGTTCCAAGGAAGTCATAAATATAAACGGTGTCAGATACGTGATCAAGGAACATCTTGGGGATGGGTGAGTACCTTTATTCAACAATTTTCAATGTTTTTTTCTGTATCAACAATTTGGTACAGGAATTAGAATGGTTAATTCAATAAAGGGTTATTAATGTTTTACAATTGAAAATATTCTATATAATAATTTCTTTTCATTCTGAATGACCTGATTATTTCTTATTATATTATTATCTTAAATCAACCAGGAAAATATTCAATTATCTCATTCCGCTATATATATTTCTCAATGCAGTGTTGGATATTATGAAAAGAAATGATTATGGTTAGGTTGGAAATTTAGGAAAAGGAAATCATTGGTTTATGATTAATTTAAGGTGTAGATTAGTTTAGTCATTAATTCAAATTATAAGACAGAACCAGGAGAGGAAAGATCTCATTTACTTCGAAGAAAAAATCAACAAACTATTTTATCATTATGAGCTATTATCAAATTTTATTAAACTCCTGGTAAAATATTGATAATCTCGGAAATACAATTATCAATGGGTTCATTGAATAAGATGAATTCTTCAATTTTAATCTATATCTCAGCCAATTGGAATAAATTGAAATTGCAAAAATGAATATTTTACCATGAATTCCTTTTTTTTCACACTACGTCTCTGAAACAAACTCTTATTTAAACAAAACAATTATTCTGAAAATTGTAAGTGTTGATATGATGAAGAATAAATCTGATGAACAAGGTGAGGCCTTGGCTTGTATATAGGTATATTTTAACAATAGATTCTTGCCTTATAAAGATTGATCAATTTTTAAAAATTTTGCTGATATAAATTCTTGAATAATTCGAAAAAAAAAAAGCGCATTTCATGATAGTTTCCTGAGAATACTTTTATTTTCCAAAAAAGCAAAACCTTCATTATAGCATTCAAAAGCCTATATCTTTTTAAACTAGTCAATTTTCCAAATGGCAAAGACCAGAAGAGCTTCTTTGACCTCAGAAATATGTACTAGTCAACAACTCACCCTGTAGACTTTGAAAAGCAACAATCGATTACCATAAAACGAATTAACTAGTGACCATTTTGACTTCTGAAAAGATAAAAATAGCTCATAAGGAACACGAGAACTACACTTGGAAATTAACTAAAATCTCATGAAACTCGTCTTCTGATAATAGAGTGTACAGTGTGTCTGAAATTCTGGTAGATGCAGAAAACCACTGCCAAACTTTCAGTCTATTCAGTCTCCGTTAAATAAACGCTCATTGAAAATCGTCGGGTACCAACACTGATCCTTGTGAAATTCCATTTCGAGTAGGAAATTCACATAGAGCTTGATCATTTATTCATGAGAACTATTGAGAATGGCCGAGGGCCATTCTGAGATATCAGTACAAGAAAAATCAATTCCACATACTTCAATTACCAGAACTACTTATTTTTTCCTCAAGAAAGTTTCACAAATGAACGCTATAATGGCTAAAAATATCCCAACTAGCAAAAGGAAGAATGCACCCTTCATCTTCTGAAGGTCCAAAGTAAGTTGCCTCTCTCCCGAATTTGGAGAGAATAGATGATACATTGCCTCTGTCTTCTTCATCAGAGAGAAAGCCCGGTACCAACGGTTGACGAAACCGTGCTGTATCAGCCTTAAGATCCTATCATTAGCATATTTCTTCAGTGGCGAGTCAAGTTTCAGACCGTACACCAAGTGAATGTTAGCATAGCAGCCGTGAACAATTTGAAATTTGTGCAAGATGGAATCGTCTACCCCCTCCAAATTTCTGATGTAACCACCTGGTAGATTGTCTATTCTGAAACCATAATTGTAAGCTGCTAGCTTAGAGTTTCTGTAAGTCTTGTTATGTTGGCTTCGGTACAATTGCTTTAGAGATTTCGAAATGGTGTCGTTAGACGACGATATAAAGGTCGCAACACCGTCAGTTTCGTCCATCCAGGGAATGTTCAGCCTTATCATATCCCTAAAATCCTTCACGTCTTCCGTCAACATCGGATACTTCAAAGAAGTGGTCAAACCTGCGTTGTAACACGTCACCATGATCAAGCAAAAGAGCAACCAGAGAAGAAAAACAAAGCGAAGGAGTTGATAGCATCCAGGAAGATTTCTTGGCATCGAGGAGCCTGCAAAAGTCCTGACAACATCCAAAATAGTTCTTCCAGCATCATAAAGAGGACAAAAACTTTCAGGCAACAAACCAGATTGCATCGTAACCAAGACGACAACAACAAGAACTAGAAATAAAAAATTGAGACCCCAAAGTTCAAACGAAAGGGCTTGAAATACAAAAGTAGTCCTTGAGTAAAGCCTTGGTCTCTTGACTATGAAAGTTATACACTGTTGCCCTAAAGGAACAGATATATCGTGAGTATACCTCCTCATCCACAAAGAGCTCACAGCAATATCTGCCCCATCATTTCTCTTCGCTAATTCCTGGCTGATGTTCCTCCAAGGATTCTGGGACACAGGCATCTTAGAAAGACTCTTCTTGCTCAACACCTTGAATTTTATAGGGTATGGAAAAACTACCTTGAGTATTTCTATTTCAGCACCTGTAACATCAGTATCGTTAGTTACGATAGTGTACGGCGGGTTCTGCAATGTGACGACCGTCAGGGGTCTGTTTAGGGCCCTCAGCATTTCTCCTGTACTCCAGTAGGAACGACTTTGAATGAAATGGAGGATATCTGATGCATTCTTTTTGCAGTTTGGGGTCGGTAACAGTAGGCACAAGGTGAATTTTGGATTGAAGTTCAGTTGAAATGGTTTTGAATGGTCTTGCACGTCTTTTTGGTAAACTAGAAGGTCCCAGTTCTTCTCCAAGACGTTCAATTTAAGCTCTTCCAATTCCAAATACTCGAATTCGGAAATTATGAGTATTCTCGACTGCGCTGGAATGAATATCAGCGACTCATTGAGTTTTTGTGATATATTTCTGCGATTTACGAAGATTACGTAATTTTTATATTTGAAACATGTGTTATTCGCTATTTGGTCCAACTGCCATACTTCTGCTACTCGTTTCTTCAGTATCTTTCCTTGGTTTGCATTGATTTCCTGTCCGATGGTGATGTAACAAATGTCCATGTCTTCCTTGAAAAATACTTCGAATACTTCTTCTAGAACATTTCTCATTTCATGACATATACACACTGAAGAGATCATCATAAAGAACCAAATGAATTTTGTTGACGTCATTCTGGTAAGAGTTGATGTTAGGACTGGCTGAAAAATTATGTTATCCTATCTCTAATACTTTGTGATGTTACTGAACGCAATCAAAATTATATCATGTCAGTGGCTCATGATTTAAAAGGAAATTGGTCCAAATTATATTAATGAATATATCGTTTACCTATTCGAATTCAATGATAATTTCGACGTTAATCAAAAAATTGATGATTTACAGCTAACCTCTATAGTTAGTCCCCGATGCTAACACATTTTTCATCATTAAATTCATGTTATTACACGAAAGCCACTCTACATTGACAAATTAATTTTTTGTTTCTTTGTTAATCTTATTTCGAATTGCATTTCTCATTCTTTCCAGATACAAGACAATATAATTTTCTTTTTTGATCTATTTGAGAAGTTTCAAATGATTGTTCTTCTCGGGATGAGGTATTCCTAAAGGATCCATTATAAGTCCCTTAATTTTATAATTACGTGGTTATAATTGAATACGAGCATGTTTTGACATGTGTATGTCCCCCTTTATTTCAAACCTACGTCCATCTATCGCTGAACAAGCCAAGCTCGTGGAAAGTCATTGTGACAAAAAATATCGAGTAGCTGTCAAGTAGCTAGGTAGAAAGGCATAGAGGTTAGGTAGTCGATTTTGAAACATGTTTTAGAATTAAGAGGTGAATTTTGAAATGAACACGTTAGGTTTAAGCATAATTGAAGAGTGGAAATTCAAAAGGGTCTAAGTGCCACTTTCACGAAATTTTAGATTTCATTTGTTATGGGGTCTATGTGCCAAGGCCAATAGCCTACGGAACGGTCAATGTGCTATCCGCTTCCGGCAGTCATCATTTCTGATGGAAAAAACTGCGCATGTTCTAAGTGCCATAATTTGTTTCACGTTAAAAGGGTCTAAGTGCCAAATTATCAATATTGTAAGTATACAAAATGGACACACAAGCCGATAATATTGGAGTGAAAAGGCGGCAAAAGGGGACCGAGAGTGTCAAAAAAGAAAAAAAAATATGCAGAGTTGTTGGTTTGCAACATACAGATTATAAAAATATCCACCTGAACAAGAGCAAATTCAATTCGAAATCAGCAGACTCACTTTATGCTCCTATTGCAGGTGGCATGTTCTAGTGAATATTTCTGCAATTAGAACATTATCATCTATTTTCTACGCAGAATCCAACGCAATCATAAAAAAATAGGGTTCTAATTTGAATAATGAAAGCTCATAAGCTAATCTTGATCCCTATTTTTGAACCAACATTCGAAACACCCTGTGACGGGTTATTCAAAATTTTGTAAATGTACAATATTTCCACAGTCTTCGCCTTCAAAAACGTGAAAACGGTTTGTGCCTACGATATCTAGGTTAGGAATAACAAACATAATACCGAATACTCTCATCTCCCTTTTTTCTTCAGTTTTTTCCGAATATTTTGAAAAGTAATTTGACGAATGCAACGATTTGAGTACGAATGTATTCAGAATTGCAGACTCTATCAAATTCGAAAACAAAAAAACCGAAAAAAAAATATTTGAAATTTTTTTTTCTCCCTGTACAACTGAAAGTGGTCAGGCTCCAACAATATTTTAGATCGGTACACCCTGTATATGTAGTTTTATTTCATTCTGTATTTTGTACCGAATAACAGTTTTAAATTTTTTTTCAAACTTTTTTCATAAGTTCTAGACATGTTTTATGTAATATCTCAGTTCGAATTTTTTGGCACTTAGACCCTTTTGAATTTCCACTCTTCAATTATGAAATTGGGCTGTATACATATGTTTCAAGGAAGTCATAAACATAAACGGTGTCAGATACGTGATCAAGGAACATCTTGGGGGTGGGTCAGTACCTTTATTGAACAATTTTCAATGTACATTTTTGTGTATCAACAATTTGGTACAAGAATTAGAATGGTGAATTCAATAAATGGTTATTAATGTTTTACAATTGAAAAATATTCTATATAAGAATTGCTTTTCATTCTGAATGACCTGATTATTTCTTATTATATTATAATCTTAAATCAACCAGGAAAATATTCAATTATCTCATTCCGCTATATACATTTCTCAATGCAGTGCAAGATATTATGAAAAGAAATGATTATGGTTAGGTTTGAAATTTAGAAATAGGAAATCATTGATTTATGAATCATTTAAGGCGTAGATTAGTTTAGTCATTAATTCAAATTATAAGATAGAACGAGGAGAGGAAAGATCTCTTTTATTTCAAAGGAAAAATCAACAAACTATTTTATCATTATGAGCTATTATCAATTTTTATTAAGCTACGTCTCTGAAACAAACTCTTATTTAAAAAAAACCAATTGTTCTGAAAATTGTAAGTGTTGATATAATGAAGAATAAATCTATAGCTATATAGGTATATTGAAAAAAATAAATTCTTGCGATCCACAGATGGACTTTTTGCGTAAACCATTTTTTTCATTTCAGCCTATATAAAATAATAAGCTATGCAACCCCTGAAGAAACGCCACTGAAGTTTTTTCGAATATAAGATCTACCGCTTAAACCTTCGAAAAAATGTAGCACGAATTAAATTCTTTGAATCTTTTGAACAGAGTTGCATTCAGCTAAATTGATTAATTTTTTTAAATTTTGCTTATATATCAGTACAAGAAAAAATCAATTCCATATACTTCAAATACCAGAACTACTTATTTTTTCCTCAAGAAAGTTTCACAAATGAACGTTAAAATGCCTAAAACTATCCCAACTAGCAAAAGGAAGAAAGCTCCCTTCATCTTCTGAAGGTCCAAAGTAAGTTGCATCTCTCCCGAATTTGGAGAGAATAAATGATTCATTGCCTCTGTCTTCTTCATCAGAGAGAAAGCTCGGTACCAACGGTTGACGAAACCGTGCTGTATCAGCCTTAAGATCCGATCATTAGCATATTTCTTCAGTGGCGAGTCAAGTTTCAGACCGTACACCAAGTGAATGTTAGCATAGCAGCCTTGAACAATTTGGAACATGTGCAAGATAGAATCGTCTAATCCCTCTAAATTTCTGATGTAACCACCTGGTAGATTGTCTATTCTGAAACCATAATTGAAAGCTGCTAACTTCGAGTTCCTGTGAGTCTTGTTATGTTGGCTTCGGTACAACTGCTTTAGAGATTTCGAAATGGTGTCGTTAGAAGACGATATAAAGCTTGCAACACCGTCAAATTCGTCCATCCACGGTATGTTCAGCCTTATCATATCCCTAAAATTCTTCACGTCTTCCGTCAACATCGGGTACTTCAAAGAAGTGGTCAAACCTGCGTTGTAACACGTCACCATGATCAAACAGAAGAGCAGCCAGAGGAGAAAAACAAAGCGAAGAAGTTGGTAGCAACCAGGAAGATTTCTTGGCATCGAGGAGCCTGCAAAAGTCCTGACAACATCCAAAATAGTTCTTCCCGCATCGTAAAGAGGACAAAATCTTTCAGGCAACAAACCAGATTGCATCGTAACCAAGACGACAACAACAAAAACTAGAAATAAAACATTGAGACCCCAAAGTTCGAACGAAAGGGCTTGAAATACAAAAGTAGTCCTTGAGTAAAGCCTTGGTCTCTTGACTATGAAAGTTATACACTGTTGCCCTAAAGGAATAGTAATATCGTGAGTATACCTCCTCATCCACAAAGAGCTTACAGCAATATCTGCCCCATCATTTCTCTTCGCTAATTCCTGGCTAATGTTCCTCCAAGGATTTTGGGATACAGGCATCTTAGAAAGACTTTTCTTGCTCAACACCTTGAATTTTATAGGGTATGGAAAAACTACCTTGAGTATTTCTATTTCAGCACCTGTTACATCAGTATCGTTGGTGACGATAGTGTACGGCGGGTTCTGCAATGTGACGACCGTCAGGGGTCTGTTTAGGGCCCTCAGCATTTCTCCTGTACTCCAGTAGGAACGACTTCGAATAAAATGGGGGATATCTGATGCATTCTTTTTGCAGATTGGGGTCGGTAACAGTAAGCATAAGGTGAATTTTGGATTAAAGTTCAGTTGGAATGGTTCTAAATGGTCTTGCATGTGTTCTTGGTAAACTAGAAGGTCCCAGTTCTTCTCCAAGACTTTCAATTTAAGCTCTTTCAATTCCAAATACTCAAATTCTGAAATTATGAGTATTTTCGACTGCGCAGGAATGAACATCAGCGACACATTGAGTTTTTTTGAAATATTTCTGCGATTTACGAAGATTACGTAATTTTTATATTTGAAACATGTTTTATTCGCTGCTTGGTCCAACTGCCATACTTCTGCTACTCGATTCCTCAGTATCATCCCTTGGTTTGCATTGATTTCCTGTCCAATGGTGATGTAACAAATGTCCTTGTCGTCACTGAAGAATATCTCGAATACTTCTTGTAGAATATTTCTCGTTTTATGACATATGCACACTGAAGAGACCATCATCAAGAACCAAATGAATTTTGTTAAGGTCATTCTGGTAGCAGTTTATGTCAGGACTGGCTGAAAAATGATGTTATCCTATCTCTAATAGCTTATTGAACGTAATCAAAATTATATCATTTCAGTGGCTCATGATTTAAAGGAAATAGGTCCAAATTATATTAATGAATATATATTTTACCTATTCGAATTCAATGATAATTTCAACGTTAATCCAAAAATTGATGATTTACAGCTAACCTCTATAGTTAGTCCCCGATGCTAACACATTTTTCATCATTAAATTCATGTTATTACACGAAAGCCATTCTATATTGACAAATTAATATTTCGTTTCCGTTTTAAGATTATTTCGAATTGTACTCCTCATTCTTATAAGACAATATAATTTTTTTATCCGTTTGAAGAGTTTGGAATGATTGTTCTTCTCGGAATGAGGAATTCCTAAAGGAACTATTATAATTCCCTTAATTTTCTAATTACGTGGTTAGAATTGAATAAGAGCATGTTTTGACATATGTATATGATTTAAATTGATTGCAGAGGTTTCTCAACCGTACACCTTGTAGAAAATGCTTCAACGAAAAAGTTGTATGCCTTGAAGAGGATAAAATGCCACAGCATAGATGACCAGAAGGTTGCAATGCAAGAGATCAACTACTACAAAAAAATTAAACATCCAAATATCATCGGACTAGTAGATTCCTCTTTCAAAGGTGAGAACTATAATGTAAATTTGATAAAATAACTTTTTTGATGTTAAAGTTTGTTACAGGATCAGCAGATATCGTGATGAACGCTACATCGGAAGCTTTTTTGGTCTTACCATATTATTCTTTAGGGACACTACATGATTATCTGGCTGTCAGGTCGTTTTCCAAGAATTACTTGGATATTAAAGACATATTGAGGCTTTTCAGTGAGATTTGTCAAGGGGTGAAATATTTACATAATTATAGTCCTGAGCCTTTAGCTCACAGGGATCTCAAGACAGCTAATGTGTGTCTGTCTGAAGGAATGGTACCAGTTATTATGGATTTAGGCGAGTTCACATATTTATCTTTGTTTTAACCGACTCTGCTGTTGTTCTGTTGAATATCAGACGGAGGTTTAATTTTTTTTCCTTCAGGTTCTTGCGCACCGGCTAAAGTTCAAATCTGCGGTGCTCAGGATGCCCAAAAGCTGCAGGACCTGGCTGCAGAAAGGTGTTCAATGACTTACAGAGCTCCCGAACTCTTTCACGTTGAAAGTTATTGCGTTATAGATCAAAGAACGGACATATGGAGTTTAGGTTGCGTGTTGTATGCTCTTTGCTATTTCAAATCGCCGTTTGATGTGGTCCATGAGAGAGGAGACTCTGTTAATTTGGCAGTTATTTCCGGAACAGTGCCGCTGCCAGAAGATGGGCCATTCAAAGAGGTGGACACATCTGTTAATTATTTCGTTTTTTTATTTTCAATATTTGTTTGTTTCCAGAATGTTCACGATTTCATCAAGTTCATGCTTCAAGTGAATCCTTCGGAACGTCCATTCATAGATAGCGTGATAGAGAAGCTGCAGGTGTTGAGGAACGAAGTTGACTCCATAATTTGAGGAAGAAATTTGACAGTTTAAACGTCAATTCTTGAAACTTCATCGAAGTGGAGTTTCTGAAGTATAATTTTATACAGCCGATTTGTTGCATATATTTTGTTATGATATGAGGCTTTTATTTATTTGTTGTGATGTACATTTACAGAATAAATCATATTTATATTTATTTATTCAGTTCGTGAATTCGAATCATCGAAAGAATATTCTTCAGAAACTAGCTGGTTCCTCATGGGGCGCTGATGCATTGATACTTCATACAGCAGCGCTAGCTTCGGTTATTTCTGCTGCTGAATATTGTTGCCCTGTTTGGTTGAACAATGTTCATGTAAAAAAAATTGACGCCTAACTAAATTTTTCTATGAGGATTATTACTGGTACTATCAAATCTACACCTACTCCTTGGTTACCAGTCCTCTCAAATATTGCCCCTTTTCCCATATTCGCAGAGAGACAACAGCTTTGAATTTTTGGGACAAATTTAATTCCTTTCCAAATTCATTTCCCAAACTCACCCCTATTCCAGATGATAAGGTCCCCAGATTGAAGTTGCGTAAACCTTTCTGGTCAAATTTTCTGGTTGATATGAATAGAAGCGACAAAGAAATTTGGCAATCTGTATGGAATGTATGCAATTTTTTCAATAAAGATCTTATTACTAATTCTTCCGTCAGAGTTCCTGGTTTCGACCTGCCCAGGAGAATATGGTCTGTTCTAAATCGTATTAGAACAGGCCATGGACGATGCAACAGCATGCTCTTCCGATGGAATTCGGTTGATAGCCCTAGTTGTGAGTGTGGGGAAAATGAGGAGACTATAGAACATCTTAGAAATAGTTCTCCCATTTATAAATTTCAAGATGGTTTCGAGGCTATACATTAAGAAACAAATGCATTTCTGAAATGGGTGGTTAATTTTAAAATAATTTACTTTATTCCAAAAATTTGTTTCTTTTCTGCTTTTGTCTTTTTTTATTTCAGATTAAGAATTGCATGTCGTTTTGTGAAGAATCTTTTTATCTGAGTCCATCGACGGATAACATGAAGTTGTTCTCTTAGATCACACTGATGTTTTTCAAGATTTCTCTGATATTTAATATTTTTAGTAATTTTCTTTTTCACGGCTGAGGTAAGGGTTTTTTCAGCTGAGGTTTTTCCCTTTCATCATTTAATGATACTGCGGACCTGTGTTGTTTACCTGTGTTCATGTATAGATTTTCCTTAATAATAATTGGTGAAAGAATAATGGTACACAATCACAAATTTTGAATTATTCCCTAACTTTCTAGTAAAATAAATGACACAACCAATTCTGCTTTCAGCCACATCGCTGATTTCCCGGATATTTAATATTTTAAGTATTTTCCCAGGCGAGGTAAAGATTTGTTGCAGCTGAAGTTTTTCACCTTTCCTCATTTAATCATACTGCATACCTCTATGGTTTTCCTGTGTTGCACCAACCTCTGCTAGGTACCTTTTTGTTTCAATATGTATTGACTCTGATTCAAGAAGAGGAAGTAAATTTATTTTTGTCGTTTTCAACCCTTAGGACATTGGTTTTCACCTCATTTTGCGCTTCCACTACCTGTTCCAACGAAATTTGGGCATTAATAAACAAAAAAATAATGGTTAACGTTATTTTCCTTCATTATTCTTTTACTTTTCATCTCATATCGTAGTTTTGTTACATTCAAGAATCTTAAAATTATTTCGACAAAATAAGTGCATTGTTGCCATGTTAAAGCGCCTCTTATCGCTTTGTTTGAGTTAATACCACCTCTTTGTCAACTCAAACTATCACACATAAGCTTGAAAACTGGAATCCGGCATTCCAATATAAGAATCATGCGAAAACATCTCACCAGGCCTCAATATACCGCTGTTGGCATCTTCTATAGCTTTCCTCAGCTCCTTAAGACCTACAACACCAACCAGACGTCCTATCGCCGTGACGTAGGCTTGATTGAGGCCCATCAGGGAGAATAAGGAGTGGACTTTGAGGAGGGAGGTGCGTTCCACCAGTTGAAAAGGAGCTGGATCCACGCTGCAGTTGGTGAAGTCTACCAAGCATGCCATTTGGACTTCTTCCCATTTCTTGCGTTCTGCTTTGGTCATGTCTCGGATTGGATGACGCAACTGAGGAAAGTGAGGCAGTGTCAACATTGGAATTGGAGGATTAACTTATTTATTTGGGAAAACTCAGATGTAAGAAAGACAAGAAAGTAAAATAATCTAGTTCTAATAAAAGATTCATTAGTCTTCTTGTTCAATGCAAAAGGGTTCAACTTGTCCTTGAAAAACTACATTCTAGAATATTTGTTTGGGTATAAAGAATCACCTCAAATCTACAACCAAGAAAATTCAGCTATACTGACTGACAAAGAAACTGCAACCCCCAAAATGAGCTGTTTAAATTTTAAATATTTTTGGTAAAACATAGAAAGTATAGCGAGAAGTAAATGATTAAAGTTTTTCAATGCAAACATTTGGTGTTATTTAAATACTGTAGTCGTTTTTTGCAATGTTTTTAAATTTCACAACAACCCAGAGGCGGAGTTGTCATTTCGAAATATCGGTGAGATCAGGAATCCAACTACTGTTATGAGATGTTGAACAAATTTCGTTTTTCAAATGGGAAGACCCATTTTTCATTGCATAAATAGATTCTCCATTGAATTCTGAGTCTTTTGATTCCAAAAGTTTGAATGTTTCGGAGAAAATTCTCTTCAAATGAGGAAATACGAAAAAAAATCTCAAAATTGAACTCTGTTGAAATACAGACAACTTCCAGGTTTTTTCATTGAAAATTCTCATTTTTGAAAATCTCCGAGAAGAAGGGCTGATGCTTCTTTTACGATAGCGTGATTTCCAGAATATGGTACCAGAGGCACAAATTCTTTGTCAAAGTAAGAAGTTTTCGTTCGTTTTCTTCAAATTGGAACCCCATCAAAAAAGAGAATACCTCCAAGACTTTCATTCCAAAATGAATATTTTTCGAGATATTCAGGAAATACAATTTCTGCCTCAATTTTGAATCTCATTCCGAATGTGTTTTTTACTGGAAAATAAAGAGAGATCAAGTGAAATTTTTAAAAATCTCTGTTATCGAGAAACTATTTTCTTATAGTCCAGATGAGTTAAGTTTTTCTTTATTTTTTAAAGCTTAGGATAATTTCCGCAAATTCTTATTTCTGGAGAATTTCTTTTTTGTCATGGTAGGGAAATTTGAATTTTCAGTAGTGAAATTGTTACATGTTCTGTTAATTATTCTTTCAAAAGCATTAAAAATTATTACAAATTATTTTTTCTGCATTCCTGAGAATTTTTTACGTTGACTTCACTAATACTCACATTGAGAACCAATTGTTGCTCTCCAATTACACATGATAATTCAAGAACTTAACTCGTCTGAACTATAGAAAATATTTTCTCGATAACAGAGATTTCCAAAAATTTCACTTGACCGCTAATTATTTTCCAGTAAAAAAACACATTCGGAATGAGATTGAAAATTGAAGACAAAATCTATTTTCCTGAATATCTCGAAAAATATTCATTTAGGGATAAAAGTCTTGGACGTATGCTCCTATTATTTTTCGACGCAGATTTCGAAAATGCTTCGAAAAAATGGGGTTCCAATTTGAAAAAAACGATTTTTTGGTGTTTCGTCATTTCGAACTTTGACAAAGAAATTGTGAAAATCACTATCGGAAAGGAAGTTCCAGCCTTTCTTCTCGGAGATTTTCAAAAATGAGAATTTTTAATGAAAAAACCTCAAAGTTGTCTGTATTTCAACAGAGTTAAATTTTGAGATTTTTTTCGTATTTCCTCATTTAGAGAGAATTTTCTAGGGAAAATTCGAATTTTCCGAATCAAAAAGAATCAGAATTCAACGGAGAATCTATTTATGTAATGAAAATGGGTCTTCCCATTTGAAAAACGAAAGTTGATGTCACTTCCAGAAAAACCGCAAGTCCTAGAATCTTCAAAAAATATTCGAGAAGTCGTCTTCTTACTTGAAGCTCACCTTTAGAGTTTCAATCCTGAATCTTGTGTTTTTCCTAAAAATATTCTATAAAGCCATATTCATGAATAACCCTGTATTTAATTCAATATTCATCAAAATTTTCAGTGCTGCATCGAAAAATAGGAAGATTGTATATCATACCATAAGAGTTCTTCCTTTAACAGGAGACAGACTCGATCCTTTGGAACCACCTAACAATGATCTGAAACTTCCCTGATTTTTAGGAACCCTCCTAAAATAAAAATCATGTCATGTTCTTAAAGTATTCCTGTGTTCATCGTCTTACCTGAATATAGATCTAAAAGCCTTTTCTTTCCTTTGTTCAAGCCTATCGTCTTCCTCCATCATTGTACCATCAACTGTCACATAGTTTTCCCCTTCGAAAATACCAGGCGTTGACTGCAAAAAAAAATTTTTATTTCTAAACAATAATCGACAACTCAAGACTTACCACTGAATGCTTGAGACCTTGGTTGTCATACGTGGACAACCTATTGTTCACTTCTACGGTTGCTTCAGAATTTTTTTCATCAGTTGCGAAACTTTCCTGAGAATCCTGGAACACCTTCTTAAATATGTGTTCTAATCTTTTTCTTCTCCCAGTTTGTTCCTCAAGCAATTTTATCAGTTCGTTCCTCTTGGCTGAACCCAAGAGAATCATATTATCTGCCTTCTCCACTATCGGAAATGTTTTTAATTTTGGATTTTCTTTGAGCACTTTTTCCAATTCTGCAAAAGTCATTTCGAAATGCACGTATTTAACATCGGTAACCATGAAATCCTCAACACATACGGTGTACATTTCTGAAAAATCCAGAGTGAGATTAAGTCCTATTTTTACCACGAGTATCATTACTTGAAACACTGGGTAGTAAGTCTGGAAGATAAGGGAGCTTCTTGATTATTATGACGTTGTTGTAACAGCTTGGACCTAGTTTTGTTGATATTCCAACTGCGATTAGAACAGCTATCAAGATTGGAATTGCGTGGCATATTTGACCAGTCATTTCGAAAACTATAACAGCTACAGAAACTGTTTGGGTCACAGCACCTGTAAATGCAGCTGCTCCTACTGTTGCATAACCTCCTGGTATTACGTGGACGTTTCGACCGCCATAAAAGAATCCTGAGGACATACCGAGATTATTTTTGGCCAATTGGAATAATTGAGAGCTTTGATTGAGGCAAAAAAATTAACGCACATTATGGAAATCTCAAATTTATTCTACAACTGAAGGTGTTTTCAATGATAATTATTTTTATCAGAATTTTGCATGCATTTGTTATCCACTTTCAACGTTTTTCTTCAATACAGATGTTTTCTCCCAGCAGGAATAAAAAAAGATGATATTATCAGATTTTGAATGTATTGGCTCCATTCTAAAATCAGTTGTTCTCGATCAATTCTAGTGATCAATAGTTTTTCTTTCGTTTGATTTTCTACACTCGATCGCTATGCAACGCGAAACACGCAATTTGACCCAAGAGGAATGTGCCCAAGCAGTAGTTTTGCGAGAAGAAGGGTGTACATACACAAGAATTGCAGATAAGTTTGGAGTTTCCCATACAAGTGAGTCCATGATGTTGCAGAGATTCAGGGAGACAGGTATGAATGTCCGAAGACCAAGACAGGGTAGACCACGGGTAACAACTGCCATTCAAGAACGTTACTCGAGAGTTTCTTCGTTGAGACAACGGATTGCAACCGCTCGCTTCCTTCAAAATCAGCTTGATCAAACTCATGGGGTGCAAATTAACACTCAGACAATAAGAAATCGCCTCAGAGAATATGATTTAAGGCCTCGTGTCGCGGCAAGAGGTCCAGCTCTTACCCCAGCCCATCCAAGGGCGCGTTTGGATTTTGCGAGAGAGCATATTCATTGGGAAGAGGCTGATTGGGAAAGAGTTCTCTTCACAGATGAGTCTAGATTCTGCCTCTACCATTGTGATCGACGTTTCCTTGTATACAGACGTCCACATGAAAGATATGCTCAGTGCAATTTCCTGAATACTACTGGTTTCGGGGGAGGATCGATTATGGTATAGGGTGGAATATCTTTGACTGCTCGAACAGACCAAGTAGTCGTTCATAATGGAGCTATAAATGCTGTTAAGTATATAAGGAACATTCTTGAAGAGCATGTAGTGCCATTTGTTCCATACATTGGTGAAAATTTCATTTTTATGGACGATAATGCCAGACCCCATCGTGCGCGCATCGTTCAGGAGTACCTTGAAGAGGTTGAAGTCTTTCGAATGGAATGGCTAGCCGAAAGTACAGATCTCATTACGATTGATCAGGTTTGGGACAACCCCAATAGAAGGCTGAGAAGGTCAGAAAATAATCCAGCTACTCTTAATGACTTAGGAATCTAACTCTGAGAAATCTGGGAAGGACTAGATCAGAACATTTTAAGATCACTCATTTTGAGTATGAACCGTCGCAAGGGGTGGAAGTACCAAGTATTAAATCACTTATCAGTATTTCAGTATCTTGAAAATTGTTCATTTCTCTTCTTTCACATAAGATTCGGTGAAATCCTGAATTTTCTAACATCCTAGCGCAAACAGAAACGGAGATAATGGCCAAACTTGAAATCGCCCAAATTTCATAACTCAAAAACAAAAGAAGATAGATGAATGCAGTTGATGGCATTATCAGTGTCTCTAAAATAGACCACCGTAACGTGTCATTCATTTTCCTCTATGTATCACGGTTAAAAAGTTGTAGTTCAGGTATCTGCCCCTGTACAGTTTGTGAAGCAAGGACTTGTAATGACTGTTGAGTCATGGCTCCACATGAGTTCTAATAACTTTTCGACAATGTGAGAAATGTGGTCTTGTCTTGGCAACATTTTATATAAAAATGTTTTTGGTTGAATTTATTATTACTTTAATTCGTCCGAATGAATTATTCACTATCTAAATGTTGATTCACTCAACTACCTGTTTATCTGAACGGACAAAAACTGTCCCAACAACACATGTTGCTATGATGTTCTGGAATGCGCGAAATTAAATCATTTGTCCAGAGAGCTTAGATAAAGTAGCTACGGTTTGAAAGAATTTTGGTGGAAAGGCTAAAAAGTACTTTTCTCCTTTTCGATATTCTACTTCTACAGTCTCGATGGATATCAGTGAATTTTGTTGTGTTCAGTGCCTAGATTTCGTCAGAAATGGTATGTACTTTTTAGAATTTTAATGGTGGTGAGTTTCACAAAACTTTGAATGTCCGATCAAAAGTAAGTAAATTTCATCGAACCTCGGTGGCTCTAATCAACTTGACGAAGTCTTATAAAATGCACCTTAAATGTAGAATGAAAATTTCCAGAGTCACGAGTCCTAGGAAAAATTATCGATTGAATGAAGGTTTTTTCTTCAGAAGTAAAAATTATAGGAATTTCAGCTCATCATATAACGTCATTCGTACTGAAACATTTTAGTTCCTTCATTTCATATTTTCGAACATGTCATTTAACAGCAATGTTCATACCATTTTGAAAAATTTTCAATCAGTTTCCCTTGAAGAAAAACTGAAAATCCTTCATTTTTGACTGATTTTCCTTAGATATTTCGATACTGAACTAATGTAAGAAATTCAGAATAGGTACTCTGTATTCGCGAATGACAATTCACAAGAAAACAACTGTGAATTGTTGTTACGAAATAATTCGTGATTCATCAATGAGATTCAGATCGACACGTGCTTCAGTACAACCATAGGGAAGAAGATTTGGTGAGAATGAATAGAAGTAAAACTGTTTCTTCACTTTTTCCGAATAAGCGTCTTCAAGACCTTCTCTCATATCTTCTGCCCATTTTCTGAACAATTATTTCCTTTTCAAGGAAATTTTAATTCGCCCTTTTTCAGTGAAATAATGAATAAGTTTCTCTCTGTGAGATATCATGATTGATTTGAGTTCTAGATAAAGTGGACAATCATGGACTATCTTGGAGATGAGCAAGGAGCCAGGTTCTTTCATAATGATGAGCTGAACATGTTGTTTCCATTGCTTTGAAAACTTTTTCAGAATTGTTTTTTCAGACGGAGCATATACTGATGATCTTCATATGGGCTATAGGGGACGACAAGTTTGTTAAAATCGACTGGAATATGAGGGCTTCTTCACTCATGCAGAAAGAGCATCTTCAAACCCTTTTTATCCCTATCCTTTTTCCTGATTCATATTTTTTATGTTTCAATTCTTTTTTTAATCATGATTGATTTGAGTTCCAGATGGAGTGGATACTCATGGACTGTCTTGAGGATGAACCAGAGGCCAGTTTCCTTCATCATGATGAGCAGGAAATCCATGATTCGACCAATGAACGACTCTTGCAATTCCTAAATTTTACCACTTTTATTTTTTCAGTCGAATCATCTCCTGATGATCTCTTGTGATAGGTGGAGTGTTGGAGTGTTTCGACCAGACCAGCAGTGGAGGTGTATGACAGGAGATGGCCAACGTTGATAACATATGTCTCTCATTGATTTATTCATAATTTACGTTTGTTTTTTACAGTGAGTACCCTTCCAGATAATCTTCTTGTGCTTCAGGTGCGCGTGTGTTGTGCGGGGACAATTGTCAATCGAAATAAATGTGCGCGTAAAGACTCTCGAACATGGAAAAGGCTGGTTCTTCAAGGTGGTAAGGTGAAAATCTTCAAGCTTATCCTCTTAGATATGTTGAACCACATTAGATGTTCCTTTTATTTCATATTCAATAACGAAGTCTTTCCTTTTTTTCAGTGCTTTCATTTTCTTTGAGATACCAGAAACGAGTTGAGTTTCAGCGAGAATGTGACTTTATGGACATGCTTGGACTGGACAGGGACTCAACGTGAAAGGCGCGTTCCTTCACTTTGAAACAAAACAATGATAAGGTGGGCTATCTTCAATAATATGGGTATCTACTTCTTCTTTATTTTTCCCTATCTCCTAGTTCTTCTAATACTTTATGTTCTTTCACAGAAGTTCCAACAGAAATGGAGTTTCAGATCCACTAATTTGAAGAATTTTTGCATCGAGGGATCTCGGACAGGGGCTTGATGTGAAAGGCAGGTTTCTTCACTCCGGTAAGGTTAGTATCTGTATCTTCTTTTACATTCTTCGCGCAGTCTCATTTCTGTGTACTCATCTCAATACGTTTATTAATTCATGATTTTTTTTCAGTGCATTCCCTTTCAAATGATCTTCATGTGCTTCAGGTGCGCGTGTGTAGTGCGTGAACAAAGGACAATCGCTTACAAAGTGCGTGGTGGGGTTTGAAATGGACTAGAAGTAGAAGGCCTTTGTAGTGAGGTGAGAATTTATTCTTCTTAATTTTTCAAAACTTGAACTGTAATTTCTGAAAATTTTTGCATTATTTTTGTACTCGTAGAGTAATTTCCCTTTTTCTATTTCAGTATCCTCTTTGATTACTGGTGGCTGGTTGAATTTCTGAGGAATTTAGGAAAGCAGCAGTTGCAGTTTCCAGCGATACGAGATGTTCGTTACTTGAAAGGTCTGATTTTTGAATTCTGCTTTGAATTTCTCTTGGACATCTCTTTTTTTCCATTTCTCTCGTTTGCTTTGCAATTTTATAACTCGTGATCGCGTTTTATTTTTAGAACTTTGAGGGAATGATTTTATACAATGGCATCAGGAACGATTCCTAGCACAATTTAATTACATTTCATATACATTTATATTATGATCCAACTGAAAACATTTTCATGTAAAATGTTGCCAAGGCTATACCGCATTTCTCATATTGTCAAAAAGTTATCAGAACTCGTGTAGAGCCAACTTTACAAGTCCTTATTTCACAAACTACACCTTAGTCAAAATATGTGACTTGGCCGTTTCGTTACTATAAGAACTATCGTATCACAGAAAAGTTATGAACATCTCATGATTTTTTTTACCTCACGCTCACATGGCGGTAGAGAAAGGCCAAGTCATTTATTTTGACCAAGATGTCGGGTTTGTGAGATGAGAACTTGTCAAGTTAAAGAGTGTAGAGTTAACAGCTTAGCCCTACATGAGTTCTTATAACTTTTTGACAATGTGAAAATGTGGTCTCATTTTGGCAACATTTAACATGAAAGTGTTTTTGGTTGGATTCTACTTCTTTTTGTACGTTGCTTAAGACAAAATGATTCAATTTTTTTCATGTTTATCCCCAAAAATAATTAAATGAAATATAATTATGCCAAGGTCTACTTCAAGCCAAACTAATTCACAGTAAATGTTCAAAATTGTTGTATTAACAATATGCTATCAACAAATATAACTCTCTCAGAGGTTTTATACACCAATAATGGTAAAATAAATGTCACTTACCATCAGGATACCATGTAGCCATAATTTCACCAATTATTCTTCCAAAGGCTGCTCCAAATCTGAATGTTGGTATGAATGTTCCGTTTGGTACTGGCATAGTGGAGGCAAAAATTGACATAAGAAACTGCAAAGAATTTATCGGATATACAGGGTGTCCCATAATTAGACCGTCAAACTTCTAGTGGATATGTGGTGATGTAAACTTTGTAAAATAATGAAAGGTGAGAAAGTTGTCATTAAAAATACCCCTCGCCTCCCAAAATGATTGAGATGAAAAATATTCATTCGAACCCTTCGATGCGTATTCTTGATAGAAGCCAACATTTTAGGTGACGCAGTTTTCGAGTTATGTGACAAAAAGTGTTGCCTGGAAGTCATCTCCAGAGGGCCATAGCACCTCAACGAAGCATTAATGTAGTAGATGATTTTCGTCGAAAGGGTCTCAAATAATGTCTAGAACATTCACTAGAAGTTCGTCGATCTAATTCTTCGATAAATCAACAATTATCATATCAAGAAAAAAACCGTCAATATTTCTTGAAGTTATGAATATCTATCTCCCTTCTGTTCATGATTTATCTAGATTGAAGTCTACAGGAATTTAATCATATTCTCACCATAAATCCCATAAAACTTAAAAGATGAAGATACGGTCCTGTTCTATCAGTTCTCCAATTGTTCAGGATGACCTCTTGAGAATCGCTCAAATTCTCCTTCATCCACGTGAAATTGGCGAACAAATTGTCCACGTGACCTTTTGGGGCCAGATGACCAGCCAGATACCTTCCTATGCCTGGTGGGAAGGTTATAGAAGAAACTGCCAACACTACGAAACCTGGATAAACGAAACGACTGCAAAATACATTACTCCCTGTGAAATTACAGAAGTTTATATCGAGCACTCACCAGAAACTGTTGACCCAAATCAGGAATTTGTTCCTCTTGGTGAAGAGAACATAGTTCCTGTGACACCAACAATATAGAGCTCCTCCGAAACCACAAAACATCCTGTATAGTGATATCAGAGTTAAGAACGCAAGAAGCTTAAATCTCTGTATCTCAAATCCAAGTATCTCACCCCATGAGCCCGAAAGCGATGAGTTCCTGCGGATCAAACGGCAACTCCACCAAGAAGTTCGTTTTGAACACGGGGGTGTAAGTCTTCAGACCGTCAATCCATACGGAGAGCAGCCTGTAAGTTATTGCACCACACACAGCAGCGAAAAACCCTCTGAAGTAGTTTCTGACAGCAAAATAGGACGTTGTCACTTCGATACTGAAGAGAACACCTGAAATTACCATGAAAAATACGTGAATTAGTATCAGGCTGGAAGGAAACCTATTGTGGGGTTCCACAAGGTACGGTTTCAGGGCTAATACTCTTCGCTGAATGATCTTAATTGGAGTTTTTTCGTGAAAGGTGCACAGATTTGCATTTATCAGTGAAAATTAAGGCTTCCATTGAGAATCATTGTTATTTTACCTCCGATTGGTGCAGCAAAAGTTGTAGCTACGCCTACTGCGCATGCGGCAGCCAACATTTCGGTCTTCCTGATCTCCTCTCCCTTGAAGTGTCGCATTTTTGTTAAAAATTTGGCGTATAAGGTTGTGACTATACTAGACATGTGCACCAAAGGACCTTCTTTTCCAAGAGGCATTCCAGAGCCTATGGTGCATGCTATGCCGAAGATTTTGGCTACTAACACTCGGAATGTTAGGTACTCCTTCAGCACCACTCCTCTCAAGATTGTTTTCAGCTCTGGCAGGCCAGAACCTAGAAAAAAGCACGAGGCAAATGAAGTTTATCGAACTGCTCATGTTCTGGAAAAATGGAGAAGAAATTATAATCGTACCTGCACTTTGAGGCCCCACCATGTATACGAAACCAACGTTGAACATAATGAGGCAAAAAGGCAGTAATATCCACCCGAAATATTTCGAACTCATGTTGTAACCGAGTTTGTAAAGGTACATCCTTGCTGGAAATGATTATGTGAGTAATAGTTTCGAATTCAAGAGATTTGGTATTACAGCTTGAGAATAGAAGTACGAGTTTGTCGATTCCATAACTGATTAGAGCCATAATAAATCCTAGGAAAGCTAGGAAGACCCAGTCTTCTCCCAGGCGACCAACTGTGTGCTTCCATATGAATGACAACCTCCTCAACCATTTTCCTGGGGGAATTTTAGAAAAATAATCATGATAAAATACTTTTATAGGGTGTTTGTTCTCAGACGGGCCATGCTGTATATTTCTTATTCCTTAGATTGAAAAAAAATTCCGAAACACATCGTATGATTTTGTTTGGGGGACATGTTTTGAGGGGAGTTTCGACCCTTCAAAATTGAATAGGGAAGGGGTGTTGAGTGATACTTCATTTAAAAGATCTTGGGAGCCTCTATACAACGGTGCATGAAAAAAATAATTTTAATGAACCGTTTTCGCAAAAGATCAAATGAGTCACATTGAATATTTTGGATATCGTATTCAATCGTTTTGAAAAGTATGTAATCTTCCGAAAAAATCGCTGTAAAATCATTTAAAACTCAATAACAACTTGAATCGATCCAATAAAAATAAGTATGAGACATTTCGTCAATCTGGTCGCCTTTTTTCTGAAGTTTGCTTCTTTGCATATGCTTCATGAATGCTCTTATTTTGAAATGGAGTCAGTTTATCAACGGCTTCGATTTGAAACGAGTTTTCTGAAAATGCAAAGATGTAAATTAACAAACACTGAGGCTAATAGGGCTATCGAAATGCTACAGATTGGCCTAACTCAGGTTGTTGTAGTGGAAAGGCTCCAAGTCAGCCAAAGTGTGATATCTCGACTTTTGAATAGACTCAGGGAAACAGGTTCCGTGTTGGAAAGACCAAGGCTTGGTGGGCGACGAAAAACAACACCTGTTCAGGATAGTTTCATCACCGTTTCGGCGAGAAGAAAGCCTACATCTACGTGTAGAATGCTACGGAATACTCTTCAAAATGCAGATGGGGTCCAAGTTTCCATCGAAACCATCAGGCGACGTTTGAGAGAGGTGAATCTAGGTTCTAGACGTCCATTAAGAGGAGTTCCATTAACTCGTGACCATAAGAGTCAAAGACTGGAATGGGCAAGGCAACATGTCAATTGGAACGATCAATGGCGTAGTGTCCTTTTCACTGATGAATCCAGATATGGACGATTTTCAGATTCTCGAAGAATAACGGTATGGACAATCCCGCGCATACCCCGTAATCGTCACTATATACGGGAGGCACGTCTGAGAACAAACACTCTGCATAATGATTCTTACCCTCATAGAGGTGAAGTTCTTTTCTTCTGGTTTTTCCCTCTGTTTTCAATTCTAATTTGGCCTGTTTTATCTCATATTTCGCGAATTTTTCCAGTTGTTTGATATAGGTTTTTTCGTAATTGTCATCCGTCTGAAACTTGCAAAATTCTGAACGTATCTAGACAACATTAGTTTTTTGGTGAATATAATTCATAAAAATTTGATATTGCTCCATACTCAATAAATCACTTTTCTAACGTATTTTCAGGGAATGTGAATCTTTGGAAATTAGTTTCTAAACTCCAAACAGTTAATTTATTGGTTCAATTTTTGTTTCAATGAAACCACTGATGGTTTATCTGAGGTAAACATAAGAAATGTTTTTTCTCAGTCAGAACATAATGTTAAGGTTTTCAATTCAGTTTTCGAATGGTATTACGAAGCTACTTTGTGTTTTCACTCTCTGAAGAAGACTCAATTAGATAAATTTTAAATAATTGAAATCATCCCACATACAGGGTGTTTCATCTCAGACAACCGATTTCGAAAATGCTTCGAAAAAATAGGGTTCCAATTTGAAAAAAAAAGATTTTTTGATTTTTCGTCACTTCTAACTTTCACAAAGAATTTTTGACCTCTCCTGTATCATTTTCTGAAAATCATGCTTTCGGAAAAAAAGCATCAGCCTTTCTTCTCGGAGATTCTCAAAAATGAGAATTTTTAATGAAAAAACCTCGAAGGTGTCTGTGTTTCAACAGAGTACAATTTTGAGATTTTTTTTTCAAATTTCCTCATTTAAAGAGAACTTTTTCGGGAAAATTCAAACTTTTAGAATCAAAAAGGCTCAGAATTCAATGGAAAATCTATTTATGCAATAAAAAATGGGTCTTCCCATTTGAACGAAAATTCATGTCACTTCCGGAATAACCGGAAGAACCTTCAAAAAATATACGAGAAGTCGTCTTCTTACTTGAAGCTCACCTTAGACTTTTCAATCCTGAATCTTGTGTCTTTCCTAAAAATATTCTATAGAGTCATATTCGTGAATAACCTGTATACTAAGGAAACTTGACAGAAGTGAGAAAAGAAAAGAAGCTAGAATAAAAGATAACGAATGAAATAAATTCATCCTCATACGAGATGAAATTTCAATAGTAATAGTAAAGTCTTTTTGAACTGTCATTTTCAGATAATATTGACATTTACCCGGATGAAAAGTGAGAAATAAATATTCAGATTAACTTCTGGATATAACTGTATAGCTGGCATAAGAAACCTTCTTTATCTACCGTTGACGTCGAGAATTGAACAACCATTCCACAATCAACTCCTTCACACGTATATTCACGATAACAACTGTTAAGCACGTGTCGATATCTCGACTTTCAGTGATCAACGATCAATTAAAAAAAATCGACAAATTAACTTTTCAACGAGACAAAGGTGCATTTACCTGTACTGGAAGGTACTGGGACTCGTAAACCTGATCTGTGGGCAGATTGACGATCCTCCTGGTGGTCAACATACCTCTTGAACTGGGCCTCTTGAGCATTCACCACATACCAACAAGAAATAAGCTGCTACCGGTGCCACAAACTGTGGATCATATGACGTGCGGAGTACTGAAATCACCCAGAACCCGTGATACGAATTCGGTTCATCTTAATTTTGTACCATCAATTGCTGTTAAACATTTGCTAATTATAATTTTACAATATTTGAGTCTGAGATAATATTTGCCTCGTTTATTAGGCATAGTTTCGACTGGTAGAGACAATGGTAATGAAGACGTTGGGCATCTAAATGGGTTAGTGGGATGCGGTGACGAAAATTCAGAAGCTGAGTGTGAAAAATAAATATGTGCTTTTCGGGTGTTGGTTCCTTTTATGCACCGACAATTACAGCGTGAAAGTGTTTTTCGAATGACATTCATTACTTCAGGTCTGCACTCGGAGTTTTTGAGTTTGATTGAATAAAGTTTACTGAGGACAAAGAAACTGCAACATCAAGAAAGAACTGTTCATATTTAAAATTTTGTAGAAAACATAGATAGAAGGTATAACAAGGAGTAAATGTCAATTGAAATATTGTCTGGGAGGTCTCTGCATTTTCCTGAAAACTTAATATGGGTTTTCTCTCCCAGTCTCTGAAACAAGAAACAATTAATTTAATCGTCAACTGAAATACGGAATAACGAAATTAATTTCATTGCAGATATTCTTGAGGATAATCAATATCCAACTAATTTCATAGAAAAAACTATTTCAAATTTAGAGAGAACAATTTTGCGTCAAAAGGATAATAACAATCAAGTACTAACATCAAACCGTCAAGAACAGCCAATTCTAATAAATTTGATTCCTTATGTTCATGGAATTTCAGAAAAAATTTAAAGAATTGGTTCTGAATTCAACATAAGAACTGTTTTCAAAACAGGAAATGATTTACGATCTTTATTGACAAAAACTAAACCTTTGAATGAGAACCAAAACTCAAGAAATTGTATTTTCAATATTCCCTGTATTTGTGGAAAATCTTATACAGGAGAAACATCAAGACCATTAGAAATCAAAAAACGTGAACATACCAATGACATAAAAAATAGAGATATTGGTAGATCGCAGATAGCAGATCAAGTGTGTTCCAATACCGGCAATCACATGATGGATTGGAATGTAACGAAAATTCTGATGACGGAACCTGATAGTTATAAAAGAAAAATCAAGGAGTCAGCTTGTATTTTGTTGGATGAGGCTAATAATCTCGCCAATTGATCAGTAAGAAAAGATCGAATTTGGATGGATTTATTGAAAAAAGAACTGGTTTCAGGGAATTTTGAGATGAAATAACGAAATCAACATCTAGTAATCAATTTTGATCCATGTTCATCATATATCGACAAATGTCAATCCAAAAATAAAAAAATAGTCACGATTCTACAAAGTTGAATGAAAAAATTTTTTTTATTGTTTCTTGTTTCAGAGACTGGGAGAGAAAACCCATATTAAGTTTTCAGGAAAATGGAGTAAATGGTTGAAATTTGCCGAATCGGTGAAGCTTTCTCATGTGATCATTTCTGGTTACTTGAATATTGTAGTCGTTTTTTTTTAATTTTCAAATTTTTCAACAAACCAACTGTTAAAATGCCTAGAGCAAGTGTAAAGGGTGATTCACTTATCTTGGTGTTCTGGCGTTCTGAGCAAGTCAATGTCGACTTGGAATAATTTAAGAAGCCAGGCGTCGCGGCGCTATATATTCTTCTCCAGGGACATACCTTTTTTATCATATCATTCGAACGATAATTTCATTCTGAATACAATTTTTATCCATTTCAAACCGTCAGCGATCTGCAGTGTGTTTTATGTTAATTCTATTCCATTTCTTTTTTTTCTGTATTGTGGTAGTATGCCCTTATTTGGAGGCATAGATATGATTTTGTGCCTTGAATTCAAGAAGGCTAGTTTTATAGTCATGTGAAGAGATATTCAGATCAAGAATTCGAAAATAAATGGATAGGAAACAATGAACCCATCGGGTATCGCCAGACCTAAAGTTCATGGATTACCTTCTGAGGGGTACCAAACTGATTCTAATAACTTGGACCATTTGAAAATAAAGATAAGAAACGCATGTGCCCAAGTAGATCCTTATATTTTGACCAAAGTAACCGGTATACAGAACATATGATTCGAAATGTTTCGTTTGTTATTAAAAACATGTTTATTGTTATGAGATATAATATTTAATGAATATAATAACAGAGAAATAGTTTGTTACAAAACCTCCGTCATTTCACGAAACAAAATCATATCTAGGTCATCTAGCCATTATGATCAATACATAAGTTATAACATTTCCCTATATCATCATAAGTTACTTTGATCAAAATATAAGGGTCCATTCATTTTCGAATTCTTGATCTCAATATCTCTTCACAATGGCAGCGTTGTGACATGGAGCCCCATCTTGCTGTAACCAACTATTTAATCTCATTTGAAGAAGCTGATTATTTAGAAAACTAGTCATCTTGAATTCAAGGCACAAAATCTCTATATCTCCGAATAAAGGGGAGGGGTAGTGATATTGAATTCATTTTTTGACCCGTCCGAACGTTTTTTTCATCTCAAAGATCCAAATTCGGCTTGTGAAAGTTATTAATAGAATACTGATGAGTCACTCTTTATAATAATGAAGCGATGAAAAAAAAATACACCCATGCAGGAAATTTAATTGCTTTTCCAACAAGGTGCTGCTCGACCCCTTTTCCCTATTCAAAAAAGAGAGCTGTTATAGGGGTTGCAGCTAGAGGAGTACTGATATCAAACTCATTTGAACAACAAAATTTGACCTCTCCGAGCGTTTTTTCGTTATTTTATCCAAAGCTCAAAATTCATGGTGTGAAGTTATGGATGGCCCACCCTGTATATATTATGGAAAGAGATATCTGCTCAGTTCTTTCTGCGAAACATTCCGGTTAGGAACAGTTCTTTAATGGATTTTTTTTACTAGTCTCACTGAATTATTCAATGTTTTATAGTTCTCGAACTGCATCAGCTACATATATACTTAGATGCTTGTGTATTTTCTTCAAATTATTCGATAAGCCACCTGCTATTTTCACAAACTTCATATTTCACTATAGGTAGTAAATGTAAAATATTCATGACTGGGAAAATGAGTTGACTTGTATTATATTTTTTTAATGTTTCCAGAAATTTCAGTCAGGCTGAAAATGGATTGTTTTTTGTCACTAAGAAAACAGATTAGAAGCCTCCATTGGAAAAAATAAGTACAAGAAAAATTAACAGCCTTCTGAGCTGAATTATTCAATAAAAGCATTATTCTGTCAAGGATTTGTATAAATTAAAAACGTGTCATAATTCAACAAAATGAATTTATTCGAAAAAATCGATAAATAGCGATATACTCATTCCGAAATACATGAACGGATTCGGATTGCTCGAAATTCAATAAAACCAATCGAAAAAAAAATTTAAAATAACCTATCAACACAAATATCAACGTTTAGATACAAAATATACATTCAACGGAGTTATGAACAT
Organism: Hippodamia convergens; assembly: GCA_038502775.1. NCBI lineage: Eukaryota > Metazoa > Arthropoda > Insecta > Coleoptera > Coccinellidae > Hippodamia > Hippodamia convergens. Next base: position 71,118,476 of record CM076609.1, on the reverse strand, counting down.
ACGTAAAACTATCAACATCAACTGCAATGCCATTTCGTCAACATCTTCACTTAATAATTACACGAATAAACAATCGATGATATCATTACATCAGTTTGAACAATATTTCACGACATAAAGATCCATTTCTTTCATTTTCATCAACAAACGTTTATTTTCGAACACTCAATATAAATAACGATTCATCTTCCACTACCATATATACATCAAATTCAACAATAATTTGCTTACGACAGTCTTCGTACACATTTAATAATTCTACTACTTTTCTTCGATATTCTTATATTTACTGTTTGATCATACGTCTATAATATCAATCCTTCGAAATTCTACAGCCAGGTTTGAGGAAGAAAAAAATAATTTCTCGCTGCTCGACTTTGTTTAGCGGGACGAAGAACATATGGAGAATTGTATCATACTCTTCTGATTCTTCCAACGCACAATTTGGCATCTGAGAAACAGTTCAGTCAATGGCATCCTTTTCAATGAATCTGAATTTATCTTCAAATTTTCTTTTAATTGAAAATGACTGTTTGGTAGGGAGTAAAAAGATTCCTTTGTCAGTCTGGCAACGGTGTTTTTCCTCCTTTCGCTGTTGTCATACTTTACTTGAAATGAATGAAATACAGGAAACAGCGTATGATAGGTATATGAAATGTTGGAGAAGCAAAATTGACTCTATAGACTCGTGTTTTTCTGTATCTTCCTCAAATATTCCTTCTGACTATTTCTGCTCGATACTGGCTGAGTTTCGTACACCAAATTGATGGTGCATATAACCTTCATTCGTGGATGCAGAAAAGGATTTGAATTTGGTAATACCTTCCATTGGTAAAAATCTAGTTAAAACTGTTGTGTTCTAGGTTACAAAAATTAAGAGAGAAGAATTCCATCGATCAAAATACATCCTCAATAAGGCAGAAAGTAGGTAACTCAAAGTCCTGAGTTCCACATCATAGTGGAACCATCTCATTGGAAGATATGTTGGAAAGAATTCTTCCCCACATGTTCAAGTCTCATGACTTCGGATGAAGGGTGAATTACCCCAAAAGTACTTATTGGAGAAAATCGTATTTCTCCATACTTAATCTCATCATAGTCTAAGATCCGAATCTTCATTGACCTTCACCGAGCTGAAGATCGAATATAACGTATTTCATAATCAATTTCGTATATGAGAAAATTAAAAATAGGATATCTGAAAAAATCCTGGACAGAATATTTCTAATTATTTTTTGAAAAATTATTTTTCATAAAATTTTGCAACATCAAGATAAGAAAATGTTATACCGGACTTGAAGTATGAAACATGCAGAATGTGCAGACATAGAATTGTCCATTATTTACCTAGACGAACTACTGAGTTGCCAGGTATAAACAGGTATGTCGATGCTAGTTACTTTCACTTGTGTGGTATTAGAAAAAAATTTATATGAGCATAAGCAATGTTTTATTGTGAGCACGTTGATATTAGGTTTTCTGCAAAAAGATTTAAGATTTAAATTTCGACGCGTCAGGAAATCATTGATAGAAAGATCTGAGGTAAGTATAGACTGTAATAATAAAGACAGTGCGAATGCTCGGTACGTGAATTATGAAGAGCAGAAGTACTCCAACTACCCATCAAATATGTAATCAATTGAATACATAACAATCTAATGTCAGTTGCTCCAAAATATCACCGTACCTTTTATAACATGGAAAGTAGCAGAGGTACCTCTAGTCTCCATAGTTTAACGTACCGAGCATGCGCATTCTCTCACATTTAGTCTCCAATCAGAACCTGCCGCGATGTTCGATCCTTTATTATTACACCGTCATTTCCTGGCGCGTCGAAATTTCAATCATAAAAACTCGCAAACCTCTATTAGGACCAAATTGTTTGCAGATTTTGCTGGTTTTCACAACGAAGCAGCGCTTGAGTTGATATTAAATTTTTTCTATTACCGCACAAATCAAAGTATGTAACTGGTTTTGACATACCTGGTTTATACCTGGCAACCAGTTCGTCCGTGTAAATAATAGACATCCCTATGTCTACACAATCTGCATGTTTCATACTTAGAGTTCAGTCTAATATTTTCTTTTTATCATGATGTGAAATTTTATGAAAAATCTTTTTTCAAAATATAATTAGAAATATTCTATCTCGGATTTTTCAGACAACCTCATATGAGCATTAGCGATATTTTATTGTGAGCACGTTGATATTAGGTTGTCTGCAAAAATTTTGGTCCTAACAGAGGTTTGCATTTTGAAGATTTATATTTCGACGCGTCCGAAAATGAGTATAGTGCGAATGCTCTTTACGTAAATTAAGAAGAGCAGGGGTACTCTCACTACCCTTCAAATATGTAACGAATTAAATACATAACAATCTAATGTCAGTTGCTTCAAAATATCACTGTACCTTTCACAACATGGAGAGAAGTAGAGGTACCTCTAGTCTCCATAGTTTACGTACCGAGCATGCGCATTCTCTTACATTTAGTCTCCAATCAGAACCTGCTGCGATGTTCGATCCTTTATTATTACACCGTCATTTCCTGTCGCGTCGAAATTTCAATCCTTAAAACTCGCAAACCTCTATTAGGACCAAATTATTTGCAGATTTTGTTGGTTTTCACAATGAAGCAGCGCCTAAGTTGATATAAAATTTTTTCTATTACCACATAAATCAAAGTAACTGGTTTTGTCATAGCAGTTTATACCTGGCAACCAGTTCGTCCGTGTAGATAATAGACAATCCTATGTCTACACATTCTGCAGGTTCCATACTTGAGTTCAGTATAATACTTTTTTTGTATCATGATCTTGAAAAATTTTATGATAAATTTTTTTTTCATAATATAATCAGAAATATTCTGTCCCGGCTTTTTTAGACAACCTAACTCTTATATTGTTGAACAGCAGCATTGGCAGCTATACTAGGATCATTGATAACTTCACCTAGGCTTTCTAGAATTTCTAATTCACGAAATTTATCATGACATAGCTTTAATTCTTTTCTGTTCAGTGAAGGTCGATGTAGGTTCGGATCTTCTACTCGTGTATCTAAACTTATTCTAGTATCTTCTCTTTTACTAAAATACTCTCCTCAAACCTGACCAACCTACGAATCAACCTCGAGGTAATCACAGTAACATCTTGTAAAGAACTAGGGCATGCGCCCCACTCTCAATCCTTCTCGGACATCAGTGGCGCCGAAGCTTCAACATCGGCCTCTTTCGAAGGCGCCTCTTTGAGATCGCTGCTCGTGCCCACGGAATTGGCGTCCGCGTGGGATGGCAGGTTGCCGCAGTTGATGTCTTCTATGGCCTTCCTGAGCTCCTTCAAGCCCACCACCCCGACCAGCTTGCCTATGGCAGTGACGTAGGCGTGGTTCACGCCGACCATCGAGAAGATGGAGTGGACCTTGAGGAGAGAGGTGCGTTCCACCAGTTGGAAGGGGGCTGGATCCACGTGGCATATGGTGAAGTCGACGGGCATCTGCATCTGCTCGTGCTCCCAGGCTTGCTGCTCTTCGGCGGACATGTCGCAGACCCTTTCCCTGGGCTGTGGAAGAAGAAGAATGTTAATTTGAGGCGTGCTGGAGATGCTGTAGCAAGAAGATTAAGCGAAGGAATGATAGGATGGAGAATATGAAGAAAAGAACATATCGTCGATTTGACCAACTATACCCCCGTCAATAAATTCCGGACAGGCAAAATTTTTGTCAAATTCAACAATTTTTCCTTGCGAAAATACTTGTATTTTATCCCTTATACAGGGAGAAACAAGAAACAAAACCTTCTTTCATACCCTCCATTTCTAAACAACCTGTGCTGAATTTAAGGCGAAAATTTGATATCATTAAGTTTAAATTTGAAGTGTTATCCTTTCTTAACAAAATGTTTCTTGGTTTACGTCAATATCTGCTTCAACAAAAAAGATACACATTTTCAAAGAAAGTGTTGAATTTTTTCAGTTTTCATAACAATTCAAAACATTACAATACCTTATAGACTAGCAAACATAAACAAACATCTGAAAATAATTAGCGTGTATTTCCACCTAGCTTTCTCATCACTTCTACCATACGACGTGACATACTTTCAATGCATTTCCGAATTGCTTCTGGGGGAATATTTTCTCGCTCTTCAAGAAGGGCTGTTCGTAAATCGGGCAAGGTGTTGGTGACCACGGCCAATAAGCCCGGAAGACTTTTTTCATACCATTTTTAATTAAAATCTTAAAATTTGAGCTAAGTGTTTTTGTCTTCTTTTATCATTTAATTTATCATGTTTCATCAAGTGTTGTGTGAGGAATCAATTTCAATTACCGTAGATTTAGCAGGGGAACGGTTTTGACCTAAATCGACCATTTTGAAGAACCAATTTCGATTGATTTTTATTCCATTCTTTATTGGATCATTGGTGTTCGGAATTGAGGATCTATTAAATGTTTTGAACGATCTGTGGTGTACAACTTTGCTTTCGCCGTTTTACAATAGCTTGCTGTAGCGGAAAGTGGTAGTTGAAATAAACTGCTCCACATGTGTTAGGGATATTGACTTAAATTGCAAAAAACTAAAATTTAAATGAGATTTTGTAATGAAAATTCAGATTAATGTGATTCCAAGTTGAAGGAAATAAAATTTCAGATTGTACGTCTGCAACGTTCACAGGATAGTTAAGAAAAATCGAGTAAAATAACGAAATTTCATTATCAGAGAATTCAAGCATTTTAAGACAACCAATTCAATGTATGGCCTTCACGGGCATCAATAACAGCTTGACATCTTCTTTGCATACTACAAACGAGGTTGTTGAAAATTTCTTGAGGAATTTGGTTCCATAAACGGGGCAGAAGCTCTCTCAGATCATTTGAAAATTCTGGGGTAGGTTGATTATTATCTTATCTTTTTTGGAGCATATCCCATGCATGTTCTATGCAATTCAAATCTGGTGAGTGCGGAGGTATTGGAAAATGTGGAATACCAAGCTCCTCGCGGGCATTCTCAACTATGGCTGCACGGTGCGGTCTAGCGTTATCGTCTAGAAATTGAAAAGTTTCACCAATAGCAGCGTGAAAATTTGGCAAAACATTGTCAATGACATGCTTCCAATAGTGTGAGGCGGTCAACACTACCCTTTAGGAATCGATGAACTTCTTGCACATAATGACGGAATGCGTGGGATTGTCCATACCCTTATTCTTCGAGAATCTGAAAATCGTTCATATCTGGATTCATCAGTGAAAAGGACACTACGCCATTGTTCGTTTCAATTGTTATGTTGCCTTGCCCATTACAATCTTTGACGCTTATGGCCACGAGTTAATGGAACTCCTTTTAATGGATATCTAGAACCTAGATTCACCTATCTCAAACGTCATCTTATAGTTTCGATGGGAACTTGGACCCTATCTGCATTTTGAAGAGTATTACGTAGCATTCTACAAGTAGATGTAGGCTTTCTTCTCGCTGAAACGGTGATGAAACGATCCTGAGCAGGTGTTGTTTGTCGTCGCCCACCAAACCTTGGTCTTTGCAACACGAAACCTGTCTCCCTGAACCTATTCCAAAGTCGAGATATCACACTTTGACAGACTTGGAGCCTTTCCGCTACTACAACCTGAGTTAGGCCACCCTATTAGCCTCAGCGTTTTTTAATTTACGTCTTGGCATTTTCAGAAAACTCGTTTCAAATCGAAGCCGTTGATAAACTGACTCCATTTGGAAATAAGAACATTCATGAATCATATGCAAAGAATCAAACTTCAGAAAAAAGGCGACCAGATTGACGAAATGTCTCATACTGATTTTTATTGGATCGATTCAAGTTGTTATTGAGTTTCGAATGATTTTACAGCGATTTTCTTGAAGATTACATACTTTTCAAAACGATTGAATACGATATCTCTAACTCTTCTGGAGCAGTATATTTTCAGTTTCATTGTTTATTTGAAAGAACCATTCTGATTAACAAAAATAATACAAATGCTCTTTCCTTCATATTCTATAATCTATATTATGGAATAAATGATGCATGATGGATCGAAGCGTGAATATTGAATGATTTTCTGAAGTAAGCATATTTTTATACTGAGGTACTTAGTAATTTTTCTCGGGAAATCGGTTGGGCCCATCAGATTTTGGTCCCGATGGGGATGATGCGAGATATTATCGAATTATCTCTGAATTTGAAAAGGAATTAAAGTTGTTCCAAAAATTCAAAGTTGTTTTCTCTCTGGTACAATAGGTGAGAGGACTGGTAACCAAGGAGTAAGTGAAGATCTGATAGTACAAGTATAAAAGACTCAAAGTGACACAAATAGTGCCTGATTAGTTGCTTATATGTCGCATTTCGTGTATAACGTGACTCTTAGAATCGCGATATCTTAGTAATGATAACTCTTAAGAAAAAAGTCATGGACACTATTTCTGTAGAGAATTTGAAGATCTACAAATTTCGTTCAACTTTTGACCGAGAATAACTAACGACGCACACATAGAATCGATGGGGACTTTGGACACTTTATTCGTGATGGTAAACTCGAGGTCTTAAAGCGATGATACCTAATAAGCTTTCATGCTGATCATCCCTGAGTTTCATTAGAGGTGGCTCTATTCAGAATTAAAGAGAATCCCACCAGATCTCTATGAGGAAACAAAACAAAACTAGAAGTCTTTCGAGAAACTCTAACCCTTTAACGATCTATTTTAGTCAAGCAGTTAATTTTTTCGAATGATTTTGCTATGATGGCGATGAGAGAAGGAAAGGTTAGTAAGATCCATCCACCTGAAGCAGATTTTCGATGGTGAATCCAAGCAGAAAAGCAAGCAGAGAGACGATGTCGGCAAAGTCAGATCCATCGGTCATTTTTGTCCGCTGAAGATGTCTACTTACAAGCTGCACCTTCTTAGATGTTATCGGCGATGTCGGTATTATTTGCGGATCTCCCGACTGCGAGTTGCTGAGGACTTGGGTGCTGCTTCCCCTGTCCACGTCCTGCAATTGGGCGGATTTCCTGCAAGAAAAACGTTGAAAATTCAGATCAACCTTTCACTCTATACCATATTTTTCTTGAAAGCTAAAGGATACTTGTGTTCTGTGTGAGCTTTATTACTTGCGTTTTAATTTCTTTCGGATATATAATTCCTGTTTTTCATGGGTTAATGGTATTTTATCACGGTTTTTGTATTTTTCCTTTACATATTCAACTTGGGGAAAAATTATTACTCACCTGAAAATTGCCTCGAAAGCCAATCTTATTCGACTTTCTGCCCCAGTGACAGTGGTGTAGGGTGTAGATCCAGGGCTGGTGGAGAGGAAAGGGCTGAATCCTTTGAGGGTGAAGGAGTTCGTCTTCTTCAGTATAGACTTTTTCGGTTGGCCACCAGTCGGGGAGTAATGGGGCTAAAATGTGAGAAAAATCGATATAATTTAGCCTTTTTGTTCATTCCAACTTCTTTCAACCTTAGACCCTCTATCCTTTCAGGTTTGAAAGGTCAATCTAGTCTAATTCTGCAAACTTTTCTTTCTATTTCGCTCAAGGAGATTTGTAATTTCGAAGGCAGGTCTCTCTGTGCTTTTTGAATTCGAAATCTTTCAATCTTGACGCTCCACAACCCTCTATATTTTTTTTTAATGAGAATATATGGATTGGGTTTATCTGTTTTTTGTTTTATTAACGATATTATGCAGGGTGTACCAAGTTATTAGACGTTTCTGAAGACCTGGACCTATTTGAGATCTGAACATTGGAATTATGATGTTGTTCTACCCAACTAAAATATTCATTAAGCCTGACCAGTTTTACATATGCAGGGTATGAAAAAAAAATTTTTTTCGTTTCAAATTTTGATAGAGTTTTCAATTCTGAAACATTCTTTTTTAAAATAGTTGAATTGGACTAAATATATTTCATGAAAAAAAAACTGAAGAAAAAAGATAGATAAGAGTATTCGGTATTATGTTTGCTATTACTATTCTAAATATCTTAAGCACAAACCGTTTTCACATTTTCGAAGTCTAAGACCGTGGAAATATTTAGATTTTCTACAATTTTGAAAAACGTTACAGGGTGTTCCAAAAGTTGCGTCAAAAATTGGGATCAAGATTCGCTCATAACTTTCGTTTTTTGAATTAAAACCCTATTTTTTTTTGTTTGCGTTGGATTCTGCGGAGAAAAATAATGATAGTGTTTTGACATGTTAATGCTTCTGAAATGAATAATTCTTGAGTTATTCAGGATTTTGTGATTTTATGTCGTACCTAGAGTCAAATTCATAAAATTTGTTTTTCGTCAACAATGATCTATAGTCATAGAAGGTAAATTATTCCAATAATTCACTAGTGATAGACCTTTTTCCTGAAGTTATTTATCATTAAGAAAAAGAAAAATTCTTTGCCTTAACGGAGGCCACACCGAGAACATTTTTGAAACATAGAAGAACTCAAATTGGCGTTCATTTCGATGACTACCAATTTGAATTCTTGTTTCAAAAATTATTTATCATTGTTGATATGAATTAGATTTTATGAATTTTACTCTAAGTACGACATAAAATCAAAAAATCCTGAATAACTCAAGAATTATTCATTTCAGGAGCATCAACATGTTAAAACACTATCATTTTTTTTCTCCGCAAAATCCAACGCAACCATAAAAATATAGAGTTCTTATTCGAAAAACGAAAGTTATGAGCCAATCTTGATCCCAATTTTTGACCCAACGCATACTCTTTTTTCTTCAGTTTTTTCTTCATATTTTGAAAAGTACTTCGACGAATGCAACGATTTTAATAGGAATGTATTCAAAATTTAATACTCTATAGAAATTTTAAACGAAACAATTTTTTTTTCATAGCCTGTATAAGTAAAAGTGGTCAGGCTTTAAGAATATTTTAGCTCGGTAGATAACGTCGAAAAACATCATAATCCCAATTTTCAAATTCTAAACAGGTCCAGGTTTCCAGAAACGTCTAATAGGAAGTCGAACATGGTATACCCTGTATATTAATTTGCAGCTGTTTTCGAATAATTTTTTCATCGTAACATTTTTATCGCAAGGATTTTAAGGTAAAAATTTTATTTTCGTTCACATAACTGAATATGTAATGCGTTATATCACAAGAAATAGTTTTCCAATAAAAAAAAATTGTTGAGGATTAAGGGTATATACCCCCAATTTCAAAACTGCATGCATTTTACAAACTACTAAAATAGAAATTGGTGAGTAGGAGGATATTTCTCAATATTAATTATTTCAGGAATAAGAACCTGACACCAATTACAAATTTTTAATCTTGTTAAAAAAAAATGCTAAACAAATTCTTTTCTCAGTCACACCGTTGGTTCAATGTGCAATCGAATGTCCTTTTATTTGATATATCAAAATCCATATATTCCTAATTGAGTGTAGCGTAAAGGGTGAGAGATTTCGAATTAAAAAAATCATAGGGTGACCTGCTTTCGAAATTACAATTCCGTAAATTCGCCGATTTCCCTCAATAATAATTACGGAAAGAATTATGGTGTGATTGCAGTACTCTCCAATCCAAAATGTTGAATTATTTCCTAATTTTTTAATGAAAAAACGGCACAACCAATTCTAAATCGCTAAAAAGTTAATCGAATACCTTTCATTTGGTGTATCACAATCCATATATTCCCATGTGAAAAAAAAAAAGTTTAGGGATACACTGCGTAGGGGGTGAGAAATATCAAATTCAAAAAAGCATTCGATAAATAATTGCTCTCGGAATTAAAAATAATAAAAATCGACGAGTGCAAGGATTTTCCTTAATTATTCTTCTTACGAAAATTATTGAGGAGTTACGTTAATTTATTGGCACGCTGTATAATATACCTTCCAACATTCTTGTTGCCCCTCATAAACATAGCTGGAAAGGCATTTTTTGTTATACTCCTTAGTAAGAAATCTCTGCTGCAATTATAAAACGACTTGCAAGAATATAAAAGAAAGTTGAATCTGAAAAGCATTAAGAATAGTGTGCAATTGAATCATCAAGAAAGGGACAAATATCAGAGTAAATGCAGAAGACATGTTGGAGATCATTTCTAGAGCTCAACAAGAACAAACAGCCAATAAAAAACTTAGCATTTTGTACCTTAACAAGTACAAGAGCCTAAGTTAATTCATTGTTAACAATAAGGTCAATATCTGCTCTCACCCTATCCATATCGAGTTGATTCTCCGACATCTGCCTCAACCCAAGAACGTCTGGAGCCGGTACCACTTGGAATCTCGAAGGCCTCCTTCTCCTCTCTTCGGCTCGCCTCATGGCCTCTTCCCTCGCCTTCTCCTCAGCCTCCCTCATCCTGATAGCTGCCACCTGCAATCTCCTCTCTTTCCCTATCTGCTTCTCTATGAGCTGGATCAGCTGTATCCTCTGTATGGAACCGAGCAAGATCATGCTTTCCGGGTTGTCCACCAGGGGGAAGCTCTGCAGACGCCTGTTGTCCTTCAGGACGGTCTTCAGGTTCTCGTAGGACATGCCGTGGAATATGTATTTGACGTCGCGCACCATAAAGTCTTCGACGTAGCTGTCGTACATGCCTGGAAGAAAAACAGATGTTAAAGGTGAGAAATATTATGTGGTGAAGTTGATTTAACATCAGGTAGATTTGTTAATTGCCTTGTAGTGTTGGGTAACTCTTGTAAGAGGCGGTTCATATGTCCCGGACACGAAATGTAAGGACGGCTCACTTTAAAAAACTGTATCACCTCATTTCGAATGTCCTACTAAACGACTATGCATCACTGAAATGAAGTAATAAAAATACAGTGACCCTATAGTTAATTGCATTCATGTTGATAGAAGGTATACTTCTATCCTTCCTTTTGACTAGTGTGTATTGACATAAATCACCGGATTTGTGGTTATTCCTCATAACAAAATTAGGGTTGTTTTTTTAGAGGTTGCTCCATTGTCAGAATGACAATTCTCGGAATATGTCGTAGTTTTTGGTCCTGAAAATTATTCTGTTTTCTTGTGTTATAAAATGTTTGGTTTATCTATTGGGGATGATTTCCTTTCATTGGGGTCCCGTAACGGTCTTTAAGCATCTGAAGTGCCGAAAAATCATCACCTGGATGGTCGTATCCGGTTTGAAAAACCCTCACGACCAGAGAGCAAGAATTTGTGGATTTTGAATTTGAATATCGAAGGAATTTCGAAAGACAAGTGTGATTACGTCTCCAAATTAGCTGATGAACATGGTATCGGAGTGATTCTTCTGCAAGAAACCCACACGGCAACAGAAAAAAATCCTCGTGAAAGAGGACAGTTGAAAGGTTATGTATTAATTGATTTTTTACAAGTTTGTTGTTAAAAAATTATCAGTTCGTGATTTTCAAAAGATTCGGAAAGGGGAAATTGATGGAGTTTTTTTCATTTCTTTCAAATTTTGTGACATTTCTGTTATAAATACTCATAAACCTCAGAACATTATTTGGCCAAGAAATCTGAATGTTTGATGTTTTTTGAAGTAGCAAATGAATTTCTAAAATGCATTTGATTTATTCTGAATAATCGGTTTCTTTTCTGCTTTTGTCTTTTTTCATTTCAGGTTAAGAATTGCGAGAAATCTGTTCATCTGTGTCCATAGACGGATAACATGAAGATGTTCTCTCAGATCACGCTGAAGTCTTTCAAGATTTCTCTTATATTCAATAATTTTAGTAATTTTTTTTTCACGGGCGAAGTAAGCGTTTTTTTCAGCTGAGGTTTTTTCCCTTTCCTCATTTAATCATACTACAGACCTGTAGGTATGGTTTTCCTGTGTTTCACCAACCTCAGCTAGGTACCTTTTTGTTTCAAGCGAGCCTAATTCTTACAAGTTTCTCGGCCAAGGAGATGTTACTTCTCTGCTTGAAGAACAATCATGCAAGAGCCTAACGACAGTGGAAACTTGGCTTTAGCTACTTAAATCCCAGCGTCAACTCCTCTATTGGTTCCAGAACCACCTGTATACCATTTTACGTATTTTCTTTGAGATTGTGTTCGGTGTACTCCCGCTCCCATTCATTTCTCTTGCATAGTATTTTACTGAAGTGTTTCTCAGTGCTTACTTTCTTCATCATCACATAACTAGGAAGGTTCGCAGATGAGATGTTGTTATTTAGGGAGAACCAGACTCTCTGACACTTAATTCTCTCATTTCTGGTGCCTTCTTCAGATATTCTGAGGATGGTCTCATGGGCCACCAGATCAATCACTCGATGTAGAGGTGTAAGATCTATAATGAACTCAAGATCTTAATGGTTAGTTCGACAGCTTTGGTATTTCCTTTGAGGATGCCAAATTTAAAGGACTCTTCATTGCTTTTCCCATGTTTTTCAATCGAAGCATTCAGGACTGATCTAAGTTTCATCAGATAAGATCGTAGATGTTTTCGTTGCCCTTGTTCCATAAATCTTCGCAACACGATTGTGTTTGCAGTTTCTTGAGCTTATAATGCTGCAGCAAGATATTTCAGAGAGAATCTGAATGAACGGGTACAAAGTGTTCCTTTTCATGATGAGGAATGAAAATTAATCAATTTAAATCACGATGATGCCTCGGTTAACCTTATCTTTCATATTCATCGACTAATTACAGTGCACTGCAGTTAGTTCCCTACAATTAAGGCAAACGTTCACCTGCATCAGAAACTTTGGGGTCACTCACCTGTGCTGCCAGGCAGAAGATCTGGAAGATAGGGCAGCTTCTTGATCAAAATGATGCTGTCGTATATGCTGGGAGCAAGCAGGCTCGCTATGGCGTTTGAAATGAGGACGGCAATCATTATGGGTATTATGTGGGTAATTTGTCCGGTCATCTCGAAAACTATCACAGATACTGAAATTGTGTGGGTCACCGACCCGCTGAAGGCAGCCGCCCCGACAGTGGCGTAGCCCCCGGGGATGATCTCGGCCAGCTTCCCGCCGTAACGCATTCCTGAAAAAAAATTACACAATTTTTCATGACCACCGAATTCTTCAATTAATAAACGAGATATAAGAACATTTGCGGAGCAATTCATTGACTGAGAAAAAAGATATCAGTTGCACGAGATAAGACCTTCTTCATTGACAAATCTAGGTCATCGTGGTTGAGTTAATAATTTCATGACAGCTTGTCTTGGTGTTATGACACAAGATCTAGAACAAGCTACAGGGAAAGAGGGGCTGATTGTTAAAATCAGCAAAGCTATGGCCAAGAATAACTGCATCGCAGGGTCGAATTTCACTTTGAATTCGATTTTGACTAATGAAATCAAAGAGTTGTGGAGATGGCAATGCTGAGTATGTTTCTAAGAGATAGGGCTCTCAATACAAACATAACAGAGGTGGATTATCGGGGCTTGTTAACTTCAAATGGAACAGAAAAGTAGTTATATTCTGGGATCAGATATTAGCCTAGCTAATAAAATTAAAGAGCTGTGGATAGGGTAATGCTGAGTATTTTTCTAAGAGATAGAATTCTCAAAACAAACATAAGAGAGGTATATTATCTGGGCTTGCTAACTTCAAATGGAACAAAAAAATAGTTATATCCTGAGACCAGATATTCGCCCAGCTAATAAAATTAAAGAGCTGTGGAGAGGGCAATGCTGAGTATGTTTCTAAGAGATAGGATTCTCAACACGAACATAAGAGAGATGGAGTTATCGGGGCTTGCTAACTTCGAATGAAATAGAAAAATAGTTATATCCTGAGATCAGATATTCGCCCAGCTCATAAAATTTAAGAGCTGTGGAGAGGGTAATGCTGAGTATGTTTCTAAGAGATGGGATTCTCAACACAACCATGAGAGAGGTGGAGTTATCTGGGCTTGCTAACTTCAAATGAAACAGAAAAATGGTTATATCCTGGAATCAGATATTCGCCCAGCTCATAAAATTTAAGAGCTGTGGAGAGGGTAATGCTGAGTATGTTTCTAAGAGATGGGATTCTCAACACAACCATGAGAGAGGTGGAGTTATCTGGGCTTGCTAACTTCAAATGAAACAGAAAAATGGTTATATCCTGGAATCAGATATTCGCCCAGATCATAAAATTTAAGAGCTGTGGAGAGGGTAATGCTGAGTATGTTTCTAAGAGATGGGATTCTCAACACAACCATGATAGAGGTGGAGTTATCTGGGCTTGCTAACTTCAAATGAAATAAAAAAGTACTTATATCCTGAGATCAGATATTCGCCCAGCTGATAAAATTGAAGGGCTGTGGTAAGGGTGATGCTGAGTCTGTTTCTGAGAGATAGAATTCTCAACACAAACACGATGAAGGTGGAGTTAGCTGGGCTTGCTAACTTCGAATGGAACAGAAAAATAGTTATATCCTGGGCTCAGATATTCGCCCAGCTAATAAAAATAAAGAGCTGTGGAGAGGGGAATGCTGAGTCTGTTTCTAAGAGATAGGATTCTCAACACAAACATAAGAGAGGTGGAGTTATGGAGGCAGGACACTAGGCTAGCGCATGAGGAGACATACGATATGTAGAAACATAATGCTCAGCAGTTGACGGGTACCTTATATACTTCTGTATTGCCTGTGGGAATTGAATGAGCCTCACCTGTTGGAAACCACATGTGCATCAGCTCCCCCACTATCCTCCCAAACGCCGCTCCAATCTTGAACACTGGTATAAAGCACCCGCTCGGCACTGGTATCGTCGAGCAGATAATGGACGCAAGAAACTGCAAAAAAAATCCTTAAAACCCCCTTCCCAAAACCAACCCCTCCCTACTCACGGTATAGGTTATGTAGCAAGACAGGTGAAAGAACACGCCGGTGTTGTCGGTCTTCCATTTCTTCACGATATCCTGTTCCTTCACGGTAAGGTTCTCGTTCGTCCAAGAGAAGTTGCTGAAGAGGTTCGCGACCTGGTCGTGCGTGGTAAGATCGCCGGCCAGGAATTGTCCAGAGCCTAGGGGAAAAGATATGGTGGACACCAGAAGGGCGACGATGGCGGGGTAAAGGAAGCGGCTGTAACAGACGACGAACTATTTTGATTTGTTGGGAGAGGGAGCGTAGGTAGGAGTTTGATCACTCACTTTTTCTTCAGGAAGTTGTTGATCGTCTTGCTGTTACGCATGAACATGACGTATTGGCGGTGGACCCAGACGTAGAAAGCTCCTCCTAGGCCCGATACAGCACTGCAAAGAGATTAAGGGGCAACTGAAGAGATTAGCAGTATTAACATCTTCTGGTTATAGTTCCTAGTCCACTGGTTTATTCGTGAATTGCAATTTATAATTGGTTTTCTTAATGATCTCTCCAAATGGGACGAAAGGAATAAATTTTCATGGGTTTAAGGTACGGTGGTTGATGATTGTGAGACCCATAATCACATATGTGGCAGTACGAGGAAAATGCTAGTTAAAGTACAGAGGCTTGTCAGTGTGTGTATCACGGGAGATTTGAGAACGTGCCAAACAAGACCATTATACACGGCGCAAAAAAATTAACGCACATTCTAAAAATCTCAGTTTAAACGAAAGTTAACTCTACATTGACTTTATAACTTATTTTTTATGTTCTCTCGGAAAGGTTTTGAACGAAACAAGACACATTAAATGGAAGAAAAATTCAACAATTTTCAAAATACTGAAATGCTGATAAGTGATTTAGTACTTGATATTTCTACCCCTTGCGTTAATTACAGCTCGGCAACGACGGTTCATACTCAAAATGGTGATCTTAAAATGTCCTGATCTAATCCTCTGAGTTGGATTCTCAAGTCATTAAGAGTAGCTGGATGATTTTCTGAACTTCTGAGCCTTCTATTTAGGTTGTTCCAAACCTGCTCAATCGGATTGACCCCATACCATAATCCATCTTCCCCCGAAACCAGTAGTATTCAGGAAATTGCACTGAGCATATCTTTCATGTGGACGACTGTATACAAGGGAACGTGGATCACAATGGAAGAGGCAGAATCTAGACTCATCTGTGAAGAGAACTTTTTCCCAATCGGCCTTTTCTCATATGTTCTCTGGCAAAATCCAAACGCGCCCTTCGATGGGCTGGGGTAAGAGCTGGGCCTCTTGCCGCGACACGAGGCCTTGAATCATATTCTCTGAGGCGATTTCTTGTTGTCTGAGTGCTAATTTGCACCCCATGAGTTTGCTCAAGCTGATTTTGAAGGAGGCGAGAGGTAGCAAACCGTTGTCTCAACGAAGAAACTCTCAAGTAACGTTCTTGAATGGCGGTTGTTACCCGTGGTCTAACCTGTTCTGGTCTCCGGACATTCATACCTGTCTCCCTGAATCACTGCAACATTCTGGACACACTTGTATGGGAAACTCTAAACCTTTCTGCAATTCTTGTGTATGTCCACCCTTCTTCTCGCGAAAGTACCGCTTGGGTCAAATTACGTGTTTCGCGTTGCATAGCGATCGAGTGTAGAAAATCAAACGAAAGAAAAACTATTGATCACTAGAATTGATCGAGAACAACTGATTTTAGAATGGAGCCAATACATTCAAAATCTGATAATATCTTTTTTTTTTATTCCTGCTGGGAAAAAACATCTGTATTGAAGAAAAACGTTGAAAGTGGATAAGATATGCAGGCATAATTCTGATAAAAATAAGTTGTAGAATAAATTTGAGATTTCCATAATGTGCAATAATTTTTTTGCGCAGTATAGATCCCACACCTCTACATCGAGTGATTGATCTGATGGCCCATAATTCCATCCTCAGAATATCTGAAGAAGGCACAAGTAATGAGAGAATTAAGTGTCAGGGAGTCTGGTTCTCCCCAAATAACTACATATCATCTGCGAACCTTCCTAGTAATGTAATGATCCAGAAAGTAAGTACCGAGAAAAACTTCAGTTCAATGCTATGCAAGAGAAAGGAATGGGAGCGGGAGTACACCGAACACAATCTCAGAGAAAATACCGTAAAATGGTATACAGGTGGTCCTGAAACCAATACAGGAGCTGACGCTGGGATTTATTTGGCTAAACCAAAGTTTGCACTGTCATTGTGCTGCTGTATTATTGTTTTTGAGCAGAGAAGTAGTAGCAATCGAAGATGTCTAGACATTAACCTAGGGGTAAATTATTAGATGTGCTATATAGCTATTCACTAAGATAGTCAGGCTCCTATCAAAGCACTGAGCTCCTATGTCATTGACTCAAAGTTGACTTAGGAATGCCAGAGGAAACTCAATGAGGTAGGCAGGAAAAATAAGGTCTCTTTGATTTTGTTCCTGGTCATTCGTGAATCAAAGGAAACCAAGCTGCTAATACACTTTCCAGAACCTTTCTGTGGTATAAGAAAATGTACCTATAAGAAAGAGTTTCATGAGAAAGCTGAAAGAAAAACACTGTCGAATCTTTCAGAGATGGATCACTCCAAAAAGTCCCTTCGGAACTTAGTAAGAAACATCTACTCCTCCTCACTGACTTTCTTACAGGGCATTATCGCCTCGAAAAACCTTAGTTAATAAAAGAGTTATCGGGCAAGCTTTGCCATTGTCAGCCAAAGGAAACAATGCCTTGGTCAAGAAACTTGTAGGAGTGAGGAATTAGCCTCGTTGAAGCCTTTCCAGATATTGGATTTCATTAGATCTCTGGACCTTTTTTAAACTAACTAACTAACTACGGATGTAAGGTTGAAGCAGAGGTATTTGCTGCAAGTATGAGCTTGAGTTGGAAGTATTTTATTCTGTTATGATTTGTTAATAAGGGATTTTTCTTGGTGTGTGATTTGGATCCCACTATCTAAAGACTCACTACTACTTCTAAATGAACCAGTAGATTGAATTCATTCATTTATTCACAAGTGAATAAAACTTTTTTCCTCACCCAATCAAGGCGAAGACGAAAAGCTCCTGTGGATCGAACGGAAAATCCATGTAGAAATTGGTCTTGAACACAGCCGTAACCGTATCCGCGCCTTGGAACCACACGGCCAACAATCTAAACACGGTGGCCCCACACACAGCCGTGAAGAACCCCCTCCAGTAGTTCCTCACGGCGAAATACACCGTGGTTACTTCGATGCTGAAGAGCACACCTGCAAGAAATCTAACATTGTTACAATGTCGATGTCTGTTCCTTGCCTAGGAGATAAGTTCCGTCTGACTTTACGTGATTGTTATTGTTTGTATGAATCCCGTTTGACGAAGAGAAGCACATAGAACCTGCCCTGAGGATGTTTTTACAGGGTGGCCATTTGAAAACGAAACAGACGAGATTACAGACGAAATAAATTTTTTCGATAGAAATGCTCGGACAGGTCGATTTCTGTTTCGTGGGAGACAACTTAAGATGTAGGTTACGGATGCATAGCGCTTCAACCCTTGCTACTACAACCCTCACCCCCAATTTTTGAATAGGGAAGATGGGGTGAGATTTGAAAGGTTTTTCACAAAAAAACACTACAAGTGCCATGAAAACAACACTTCATTTTCAAATGCTTAGTCAAGAATATTTCGAGAACTAACGCATAAAATGAAAAAACAATTACTGTGCTGAAATCAGTATAAAAATACCTTTCAAATGAGGTATCACTCACCCCATCTTCCCTATTAAAAAATTGGGGGTGAGGGTTGTAGTAGCAAGGGTTGAAGCGCTATGCGTCCGTAACCTACATTTTAAGTTGTCCCCCTCGAAACAGAAATCGAACTGTCCGAGCATTTCTATCGAAAAAATTTATTTCGTCTGTAATCTCGTCTGTTTCGTTTTCAAATGGCCACCCTGTATTTCGAGAACTAATGCATAAAATGAAAAAACAATTACTGTGCTGAAATCAGTATAAAAATACCTTTCAAATGAGGTATCACTCACCCCATCTTCCCTATTCAAAAATTGGGGGTAGTAGCAAGGGTTGAAGCGCTATGCGTCCGTAACCTACATTTTAAGTTGTCCCCCTCGAAACAGAAATCGAACTGTCCGAGCATTTCTATCGAAAAAATTTATTTCGTCTGTAATCTCGTCTGTTTCGTTTTCAAATGGCCACCCTGTATTTCGAGAACTAATGCATAAAATGAAAAAACAATTACTGTGCTGAAATCAGTATAAAAATACCTTTCAAATGAGGTATCACTCACCCCATCTTCCCTAATCAAAAATTGGGGGTGAGGGTTGTAGTAGCAAGGGTTGAAGCGCTATGCGTCCGTAACCTGCATCTTAAGTTGTCCCCCTCGAAACAGAAATCGACCTGTCCGAGCATTTCTATCCAAAAAATTTATTTCGTCTGTAATCTCGTCTGTTTCGTTTTCAAATGGCCACCCTGTATTTCGAGAACTAATGCATAAAATGAAAAAACAATTACTGTGCTGAAATCAGTATAAAAATACCTTTCAAATGAGGTATCACTCACCCCATCTTCCCTATTCAAAAATTGGGGGTGAGGGTTGTAGTAGCAAGGGTTGAAGCGCTATGCGTCCGTAACCTACATCTTAAGTTGTCCCCCTCGAAACAGAAATCGACCTGTCCGAGCATTTCTATAGAAAAAATTTATTTCGTCTGTAATCTCGTCTGTTTCGTTTTCAAATGGCCACCCTGTATAATAAACGAGACGTCGGCTTTGTACACAAGTGGTTTTTCGTGTTGGACAACTTCAAATCTATCCAAGCTAGTTCATTAATCATCGATTAGGTCGTCAACACTACTTCTGAGTTATTATTGAGATTTAAATGATTTTTCAGCAATTTTCTTGAAGATTAGATTCTTTTCAAAACGATCGAATACGATATCCCTAAATTTTGTGGAGCAGTATATTTACCTCCAACAGGAGCAGCGAAGCAACTGGCCACTCCAACCGCACAAGCAGCTGCCAGCATCTCCGTAGTTCTACTCTCGTTTTCGTAGATGCCTTGGAATCCAGTGACCAGTTTACTGAGCAGTGTTGCCACTATGCTGGCTATGTGAACGAAGGGACCCTCTTTGCCCAAGGGCATTCCACTGCCCAGGGTTGCAGTCAAACCTATAACTTTCGCGATCAGGGTGCGGAATGTCAAGTACTCCTTGAGAGCCACACCTCTCAGTATCGTCTTCATCTCTGGTATGCCAGAACCTGGAAGAAGATTCGAGAAAACAAGATCAGAATACAGTTAAGGTTAGGTTGGGTTAGGTTAAGTTGAATTACACGAGTACAGGGTGGGCACATTTCGATGTTTTAGCTCTACAACTTTTGAACCAGAGGAGATAGACAAAATCTGATACCCCATTCTCGATCTCCTTTTCGGAGAAACTAACAAAAGTAGTATTCAGTTTTGGCTACCTTCTTTTGTTTTCGAACTATAAGCGAAAATTGGAAAAATGGTGATATCGGAAAAAATTTATATCTCCGTTAGTACTGATGATAGAGCTCTGAAATTAAAACATTCTACAGGCACTTTTTTACGTAGAATTCAGTGGCAGCTATGACCCAAAGTTATCTTTTTTGAATAGGAACACGAGATTTCTGTGCCATTTTCTGAAAGCTTAATTTTTTCTGATTTAAGAAATATATATCATCGTATGGTTCGTTTCAATAAATCAATGTGAGTATAGGAATACTCAATACTTTCTATGGTATCAATTGTCGATGAACACAGAAAAATCTTTTCATTTCTATGCTCTTGTTATAGGAAGCTCCATTTTTATGTGCTCATCAACAGTTGAAACCATAGAAAGTATTGAGACTCGCATGAAAATAGGTTTTTGACCAATTTCTATACTCATATTGATACAAACATTACGATGATATATATTTTCAAATAAAGAAAAATTGAGCTTTCATATAATGGCACAAAAATATAGTGTTTCCATTTGAAAAAACATATCTTTGGTTCATTGCTTCGTAAATAAAAATAATGCAAAAAAGACGAGAATGCCACTAGATTCTACGTAAAAAAGTGCCTGTAGAATGTTTTAATTTCGGAGCTCTATTATCAGTATTAGCAGAGATATAGATTTATTCTGATATCGCCATTTTTCCAATTTCCGCTTATAACTCGCAAACAAAAGAAGGTAGCCAAAAATGAAAACAACTCTTGTTAGTTTCTTTGAAAGAGATCAAGAATGGGGTATCACATTTTGTCTATCTCCTCTGGTTCAAAAGTTATAGTGCTAAAACATAGAAATATGCCCACTGTGTACATGAGCCAACAATGGAGAAATTCCACAAAAGGTTTTTGACAGCTTCTTCACAGTGAGAAATGGGTGATACTTTTGCTTACCTATCGACTGGGGAGCCACCAAATGGACGAATCCAGCGCTGAACAAGATGAGACATAAAGGAAGAGAAACCCAAGCTGCGTACTGGGCCAAGGGATGGTTCGTCAGGTCCCCAAAGAGCCATATTTGAGCTGGAAAGAGTCGCATGTAGAGGTGATAAGGGAAACTGAAGACTATTGTACCTACCTTTGTTGCACATTTGGACGCTCCTGTCCATAATGAAGCTTATCAGAGCCATTATGACTCCAAGGAGAGCGAGGAAAACCCAATCTTCTCCTAGTCTCGCAAACGTGTTTTTCCATATGAAGGCTACAGCCTTGGCTATCTTTCCTGCAACAAAAGAAATGGGTTATGATGAATGTTGATTGGGGGGTTGCACTTTTAGTCTTATGTTGAAAATCTAGGAGAACAAATCAAAAATATATTCACCAAATTAAATATTAATATTGCCTTCAAATCTGATAATACAATTAAAAATTTTTCCACAAAGACTAAAAGTGCAACCCCCAAAGAACTACTCAGTAATATCGTATATAAAATATCTTGTAATGACAGTTCAGCCACGTATATTGGTCAAACTGGTCGCTATCTTAAAGACCGAATTTCTGAACACAAAAGAGACTCCCTCAACATCCTTAATCCTTTGAAGAACAAAAAGGAAAATAATACAGGACTAGCGGAACATGTAAGAGTTCTTCTTCTATTTTTAAAAATAAGTTATAATTTTCTAATTGTAAGTTTCGAATTCCTGAAATTATGTAGATGTGTTCCATTTCAGAGCCCTGATGAAGATTTTAAAATAAAATCGAAACTAGTCGGCCTTTCTTCCGAAACGTTGGTTTTGTGAATTTGGAATTGACCTAAAAACCTGTCAAAAATCACCCGAAATTGATTTTGTTGAGGCTGATTACTTGTCCCTACTTTATAATTGATATGAATAGAAACGACAAAGAAATTTGGCAATCTGAATGGAATGTATGCAATTTCTTCAACAAAGGTTTTTTCACGGATCCTTCCATCAGAGTTCCTGGTTTTAACCTTCCCAGGGAAAAATGGTATGTTCTAAATCGTATTAGAACAGGTCATGGACGATGCAACAGCATGCTCTTCCGATGGAATTCGGTTGAGAGCCCTAGTTGTGAGTGTGGGGATTTATTCTGAATAATTGGTTTCTTTTCTACTTCCGTCTTTTTTCATTTCAGAATTGCGAATCGTTTTGTGTTTATCTGAGTCCATGAACGGATAACATGAAGATGTTCTCTCAGATCTCACTGATGTCTTTCAAGGTTTCCCTGATATTTAATATTTTAAGTTAATTTTTTTTTCACGGGCGAGGTAAGAGTTTTTTTTTCAGTTGAGGTTTTTTCTCTTTCCTTATTTAATCGAACTGCAGAACTAGCGTTAAGTTCCGCGTACCTACACGTGCTCTTGGCTTTTCAACAGCAACTAAACATCGACTTTGGATCTTCTTGAGCAGCTCGTTTGTTGTAAAGTTTAAAAAATTGCGAAAAACGACTACAATATTTGAGTACCAAAAAATGTTCACATGAAAAAAACTTCAGGATTCAATTAGCTCCTTTTGGGTGTTGCAATTTCTTCGTCAGTCAGTATAATTCTCCCGTTTAATGAACATACCTAATCAACAAAAGTGATCCATACAGTTTTCGAACGCTAGATCACTCTGTATGTCGAGACATACCGAGTAACCCGTGGAAACACCTGAATCTTCAGACAATTAGATTCTACGATGTTCGAATCATTAAATTATTCATTATCGATTGAACTAGCCTCGACAAAGCTTTCTTGCCAATTCACACGTCTCTCGAAAGATTCAATAATGAGAATCAAGCCTTTCTTTGATCTTCACTGCTTGAATTTTAAATTGGAATTTGTCTCACCTTGATATCCCCTCAGTTCCCGTTTTCTAGCCCTCTCCTCCTTCAGTCTCCTCTTCTCGGCCTGCTTCAATCCCTCCAATTTTGCGAACTCTCCCAGTTGTCGGCTGTAGCGGCCATACATCTGAGAAAAAAACACATATAAGAATTAAAAAAACTAACACATGGGGATTCTTTGGATTTTTGGATATACTCAAATGCCATGAGAATTATGATTTCTCGAATGGAGAGATGTGAGGAGAACATGGAGCTTCTAGGAGCCTTATAAAAAAGTTTTCTAACGGACTACTCAAATTGCTGCCGGCTAAAATCAAGAATCTTTATAGTTGTTTCTCCTTCAACCAGTATTATGTCATTTTTCGATAGTAAGTACGTTCATTATTGTTTCGTATATGTTAACAATTTTTGTTTTGTTTTCTTAAGTGATTCGATTTACTTCTTCTATAAATCATGGTGTTCCCATTTGACCTCTACCTCAATCTTCTATTTTTAATAAAGTTTGGTGATAACCTGAACTCGGAAGGGTTAGTTTGTTCTTCGATCTCTTCGGCGATACAGCAGAATCTATCAGCAGAAGGAGATACAAGATAGTCTTGGTAATTTCGAAGAGATTCCGACAAACTCAATACTAACTAAAATCATCATGCTCTCTAATGAAGGAAAACAATCTCTGTTAATGCAGAGTCTGTATGGTATGAAGAAATTCAGTGTTCCAAACCTAAAGCAAAAGAACGATTTGAAATCGTGAAAAACTGCATACCTGCAGAATTAGAAGAAGAAGTACCAACAATACATAGCAGAATAGAAAAAATACTGCTCCACAAGAGTAAGAGATATCGTATTCAATCGTTCTGAAAAGTATGTAATCTTCCACAAAATCGCTGTAAAATTATTTAAAACTCAATAACAACTCGAAACGATCCAAAAAAAATTAGTATGAGATATTTCGTCAATCTGGTCGCCTTTTTCCTGAAGTTTGATTCTTTGAAATGCAGTCAGTTTATCAACGGCTTCTATTTGAAACGAGTTTTCTGATAGCCTACAGCTACGTGTAGAATGCTACGGAATTTTCTTTAAAGTGCAGGTGGGGTCCAAGTTTCCATCGAAACCATCAGACGACGTTTGAGAGAGGTGAATCTAGGTTCTAAACGACCATTAAGAGGAGTTCCATTAACACGTGACCATAAGCGTCAAAGACTGGAATCTGCAAGGCAACATATCAATTGGAACGATCAATGGCGTAGTGTCCTCCTCACTGATAAATCCAGATATGCACCATTTTCAAATTCTTGAAGAATAAGGGTATGGACAATCCCACCCATACCCCGTAATCGTCGCTATGTCCAAGAAGTCCATCCATTCCGAGGGGGTAGTGTTATGGTATGGGCCGAGATATGTTTCAACGGGAGCACAGATCTTCACATTTGACCTGGGAATATGACCGCCTTACACTTTAGCGAGCATGTCATTGTTTTGCCAAATTTTCACGCTGCTATTGGTGATACTTTTTAATTTCTAGACGATAACGCTAGACCGCACCGTGCAGCCATAGTTGAGAATGCACGCGAGGAGCTTGGTATTCCACATTTACCAATATCTCAGCACTCACCAGATTTGAATTGCATAGAACATGCATGGGATATGCTCCAAAGAAAATTAGATAGTCATCAACCTACTCCAAAATCATTAATTGATCTGAGAGCTTCTGCCCCTTTTATGGAACCAAATTCCTCAACAAATGTTCAACAACCTTGTGTGTAGCATGCAATGAAGATGTCTAGCTGTTATTGATGCCCGTGGAGGCCATACATTGTATCGATAGCCTTAAAATGC
Source organism: Hippodamia convergens (assembly GCA_038502775.1). NCBI lineage: Eukaryota > Metazoa > Arthropoda > Insecta > Coleoptera > Coccinellidae > Hippodamia > Hippodamia convergens. Next base: position 71,093,575 of record CM076609.1, on the reverse strand, counting down.
TTGAATTCTCTGGGAATAAAATTTCGTTATTTTACACGATTTTTCTTGTCCACCTGTATACGCTGCAGACCTACAGGCTAAAATTAATTTAATTTCCTGCAACTTGAAATCATTTTAATAAGAATTTTCATCACAAAATCTCATTTAAACTATACTTTTTTCGCAATTTAAGTCAATATCCCTAACTCATGTGGAGCAGTTTATTACAAAATAAGAGAGTCTGAAGAGTTGAACAGTTCACAAGTTCTTCAAGATTCCCAAGAATTATGGATGAATGTTTGATATGAAGAATTAAAAACGTTTCTCAGTGAGTTCACACAGATAGAAATGATTTCTCGCAAAGTTATATAGGCTCACTGTGAGCAGATCCCATTTGTTGAATATTCTCATGGATGAAACATTTAATTCTGATAGAAAACCATTCAACAAAGGTTGGATACAGACACCCCCAATTACTAGAGTCGAGGAAGTGAAAACATGTCAGGCAGCAAGAATAGAAAGTGATGTTTGGAGCTACCAATAAGAAAGGAGTGACAAAACACCTTCATAAGACTTATGAGGTTAGGAATGTGGTAAGAGATCAAATACAGAGAGCACTTCTAGTGTTAGCGTCTTTCATTGGACAGAAAGGGTCATGAAGAGCATAATTGGAAAAAACAAAAGTCAAAATGAGGATAATATGCAGAAATCCCAAAAGTTTACACCTTATGGCAGTTATAAGAAGAGAGATTGTGAAATGAGGCAGCAATAATTGGAAAAGATGTTTGTAGCTAGTAAGAGAGAAATGACAAACAGCACCTTCATAACACTGATAAGGTTCTTACTGAGGGATGGAAAATAACAGATTTCGGAATATGGTGAGAGATAAAGCACAAAGAGCGCTCCCAGCGTTTAAGTCTCTCAATGGACGTAGAGGCTCACGAAAAGCATAATTAGAAAAAAAAACATCAACAAGCCTTCCCTTCCCCATCGATCATCTTCATCATATCCCGATGAAACCTGTCCAAATATCCAAATAATCAATCCAATTGAGCGATCCGTTTAATCGAATTTTTCTGGAACATATCCGAAATCGAGTAAACACATCAATCGGAACGCAATTGGAGTGTTCGGATGAGTGGTCTTCATCATCCTCCATTGAAAACGAATTTGGGGGGAGGGGAACAGGTGGCTTGAAGCATTTTATAAACGGGAGAGTTCGGTCTGATGCTGAACTGTGATGTGTGTATTTCAGCTATTTTTTACGAAGGCTCTTGACCCCGATATTAGTTTTATATATAAAACTAATTCGGCCATTATGTTGGTTACACCATTTATAACTCAAGATTGAATGAACTGTTTGTTATGAAAGATCTTTTTTGGATTCTTCTACGGCAGGGTTAACTTAAAATACATTAAACTCTGAAAAATTTGATGAAATGGAAAAAAATAGGAAATAATTTTTCTTCTTGCGAATAAAGATAGTAGGTTTCGTTACGGTTAATAGCGTTTTCGCTAAGTATTATATGTATTTGATATTAATTCGGTCAACTACATTTTCTGATAATATTAACGCATCTGAGTCCATGTGTTATTACACCTATCTTTCTTCCGAACACTACGGATAATTTTATGTCGAAATGTTTCGAACGAATCTCCATTCTACTATTATATATGTAAACAATTACTGTGTATTTTGAGTTGCCTAAACGGATGGTTTGGGGGCGCATTGATTCTTTTGTCTGGTGACTTCCGACAACCATTACCGGTAAGTCCAAAATCGACGGCTGTCGATAAAATAAATGCTTGCCTAAAATCGTCAACTTCAAATTTGGCTAGGTAATAAAGCTCTCAATTCAGTTGATTGAGGTCGGAATAGTGCCAATAGATATTTGAAGCCCACAAAAATGCAAAAAACACCTGCACCACAAAAATTGTTGAAAATGATTCTTTGTAACTGCAAAAAAGAATTCAATGCGTCATGCACCTGCAAAGAACTGAGTCTTTTTTGTAATGCTACATGTGGGGAATGTGCAGGTGTTAACTGCCAAAACAGTTGTCCATTATTTGGCAAAGATGAAGAAATAATTGACAGTGGTGACAGATTAATTTTTTGACACAAAAAGTATTAATTTCACGTAAATAAATTGATGAATGAATTAAATGTTTAAATGATATTTTCATTTTATGATTTTGAACAGATAGGGGTTTTTAGGGGTTGAAAAATAAAAATAACTTAAACTAACATTGATCCAAAATACTGTTATAAAATTGATTGAAATTAATTAATTATATTAATAAAAACCCATTTTTACACATTTTATGCTGAAAGGGGGTAATTTATACGGTCTTGAAGTATATGAAGCCCTTCATTGAACTTCATAAAACGCTACTGAGGCCCAAAAATCACTTAGATATACGTTAGAACAAGTTTATTTAATTTAGGATAATAGTTTATTATAATTTATCGGTTGAGGCAGTACGAAGTCTGCCGGGTCAGCTAGTTGTTCATAATACACTAGATTACATAAAAAAATAAGAGCCTGTAATAATGAATTCATGACCAATCATTTATACAACTATGTTTGTTCAAGACAAACCTGAAGAAACTTTTGATTTTCTATAATTTGTGTGCTGAATCATGCTATAGATTTGAGCTGTTTTGTGACATTGAATTGTTTTCTTTCATATGGTTATCCAGATCTACTTTGATAGCCTCAGCCTCCTTTTCATGTTAGAATAATATCCACGAAGGTGAATAGAAGAATAGAAACGATGGTAGTTTGAAGTTTGAAGAGAATGGAAGGCCTAGCAACTTTTTATAGGAGAAAAAGAGCCTTCTTCAGTTTGTTCTACCTTATAACTCTTAGCCAATGAAGTGTCTATAAAACTTGTGTTGCGTATTTCATTATTCACAGAGGAATAACTCTTTTACTTCATTTCAATCAGTGTGGTAATCGAATCTAGCTAGCTGTGTAGTGGAAACAAACTGAAAGTGGTCCAGATACTCTCAAAGCCATACTTAACACTCACTAGAGTATTGATGTAATCCTCTTCTTGAGGCGGACATGGATAAAAAGGTTGCTCCTGCCTCTTCTTCTTTTTCTCCAGGAGTTCTGCAAACTCCTCCCACTCCTTATCCACGTCCTCGTGCTCATCCTCTCCGAATTGAGCCTCAGAGAAAACATTCTCCTGATGTCTCATTTCAGAAAAATCACGAATTCACTGCGTGTCCTTCAATAACTCGATCGATCGTTTGGCTATTTGCTATCAATTTTATCGTATGAGGAGAAAACCTCCAACTGAGTGAACTTATCAGTTTATACTCAGTTTGGGAAAAGGCCAGAATGATAAAGTCACAGCACAGGACTAAAAGGAAACCATAAGGATTTAAACTTACAAAAACTAAACAATACTTCATTGTCTGTATTTGTAGAAAAACCTATACAGGGAAGATATCAAGACCTTTATGAATAAGAAAGCTTCAACATAAAGGAACAACATTTGAAATGGAGAAATTAGTTTATCGTTATTTTTGTTTATGTTCTTGTTCCCAAGAAAAGGTATATTATATTATTTTCAGAGAACCAAGGGAAAAGGGGTAGGAATTGGTGCTCTTCCTAAATTTCTGGAGGTTATGGGCCCAGGTGACGTGTTCCAGAACCTCGCTGTTCGTAGGATGAACGAGTCTTTGAAAATATGCTCTCCAGGTCTCCAAAAAGAACGAAGAGGTGTGAAGGCTGACCTTCATTGTGGATACTTTAGAATTCAGGAGATGAATTTCTGTTATTGAAAGCCAATGCCAAAATAACTTAAATCCTGGAGAAACTATGCGATGCATAATGTAACTAGATTTGGCAATTGTATCACTTCATATAAATGCCAATTGGATGAAGTAGAGAGCGTGCATAACTGGACATTGTTTCATTGATTAAAACTTCAAATAAAGTTGAAATTATGCTCGGAAAATCGAAATATTCCTGGAAAAATAGGTCCTGAAGGGGAACAATAAATTTGAATTTCAAATTGATCCTAACTCGAGCATAACAAGCCAATAAATTCCGGAGAAACCCTCTTCACTTCATTAAAATTTCCGGGGAAACCATTATACTTCTTATTACTTCTTCCATTGTTTCTTTGGTATCACATTTTAACAAGTGGGGCAGCAGTTCCAAAGAAAAGAACATTTATTTAATTTCGCCTCCAGTCTGATGGCAACGTTTTACGTTCTCATACAATCATACAGGGTGCCACGTAAAGATTACGTTAAACTGAAGAAAAGCTTGTAGCAGTTCGTTTTGTTGTGCTGTTGTTATAATTTTACACTCATCTTGTTCATTCTTCTTTGGAGTATTGTAGAATCATTAATATAACTTTCAGAGGGAAAAAGAATCTACTTCTATTTACAGGGTGTTGCAGAAATGCGCGAATGTTTACAGGTGATTCCTTGTCGAAAATTAAAAGGGGTTTTTCATGTGAACGAAAGATTCCAGAATTTTCATTTCAATGTAACAAAAAAATGTTTTCTTTTTTTGAAAAATATAGAGAATTGAAGAAATACTGAGAACTTATGATAAATTGTGCAGACAAAACATATCAGCTACCTGCTACATTTTTTCGATTATATTTACAGAAGGTCAACGATGTTTTGGAATTAAACATTTTTTTGTATCTCATGATTGAAGTGAGACATTTTGTTTGATGATCCTGGTCGACAATGAAATGAGACTGATATTTTCATCTTTTAATTTGACCACTATCCAAATGCCACAACAAATTTGCAGCACATGACCAAAAAAAGTCATCAAAAATTTGTGTTATGGCATCATGATATTTACAATTTATTTTTATAATGTAAATGAATCTTTCTGCACAGATACGCTCAATGAAAAATAAATATGCTGTCTATACTGCTCATAAAACCTTTCTGACGAAGAAGAAAGGATGATACATTTTCTTCGTGTTTGACGTGGTCTTTACGGGATACCTATACAGGGTGTCCCACCTGGAGTGCTCATTAGAAGTTTATGGAGAAATAATAATTAGATCACATTTTGTGTGAAGATATAGTCCAAGAAGACCTTCATTTAATCTATATTTTGGAATATCAATGACTTCCGCTTTCACTGGAAATGGTATCAACTTTCTGATTTCAAATGGAACACCCTGAATATTATGACTTTTTCGGATAGATCTTCGAATGCTGCATTCAGTTTATGTATCATTCCCTATAGCCATCTAGAGCTGTTTTCGAGTTATTCACTGTTTTTTGAAAAAAATTACGAATCGAGACTTTGTAGAGTAGATTGTATATTAAACAATAAATGACAAAAAAAAATTGAGGCTTGTAGAACACTGAGAATTCAATGAAAGTGCAACTCACAATCGCAGATCAGCTTTTTGAAATTGGTTACCGAAAAGATATTCGACGTCACTCTGTAGACGTTTTGATATACTGGGAGGTAAAATGAGAGTGTCAAAGTTGAAATTCAAAAAAAGCCAAAAACTCGAATTTTTCAAATGAAAACCTTTTTTTTTTTTATTTATTGAGGGTTCCCTATATCTAAAAGGTACCATTTTCGAGATATTGTGAAAAAACTGTTAGTGTCGGAATTTGAATTCCAAAAAAGGCAATAATTCCATTTTTGCAAATGGAAACCGTATTTTTTCACTCACATTTCAATTTGTGAAGGAAAATATCGAGATATTCAGAAATAACTTTTAGCTACGAGCGTAATATAATATATGAGATATCAAATATGATTTACGTCCGCCCTTTCAAAAGAATCTGTATGACTTTATTCAAAATAATCCAGGTTTGTTCCAACCCAAGAATTTATCGTGCAATGTATTCGCAGAATTCTGTTCCAGAGTAAATAAGGAAATCCACCAACCAAATATTGAGAAAATGCGAATAATATTTGGAAGTGGATGGACGAAATTTTGAAAATCTGTAATGATTCAATTTTCTATTCTGATATATATCTGAATAAAAGTTCGAGAAGTTTCAAGACTTGTTATGTAAGTTTTGCATTACAATTTGAGCTTTCGATATTTATGTAATATTTTCCGAAATCTTTCCACAAAATTTTAAATTGATCGAATAATTAAATCTCCATAAACTTCTAATGGGCACTCCCGGTGGGACAGCCTGTATATGAATGAATATTTGGGGTGTCTGTTTTGGAAAATTTTCTAATATTCAACTTCTTCAGAGTACTCCTTGGAATATTTGAACTTCCTGAGTGAACTAATTTTAAATGGATCTGAGTTGGAAAACGTTAGATTGGAAGATAACGAACAAAAAGATGTTCTTCTGATACATGTGCTGACAATTAAAAAAAATTGTCGAATCCAAAATTCAACCAAATTCTCAAGAAACCAATTCAAACCATCGAAAACCAAATCAAACCAAACAAACTATACAGGACGCTGACAATTAACTTATGAACACACGAAAAAATCCACTACACGAATATCACAGCGAATTTTCGAAAAAACCCAAAGCGAGCTTTCTGAACGCCCCGACGGTACTATTTTGATTTTCTCTGAGGAGGAGATAAAAAGCGCGAAATGTCGGATCTCAGACGCTCATCCGGGACCTGCTATCCTTATTTTCTCGGTGTAAGACGAAGATGTCCAAGCAAGTGAAAGCTCCATCTCTTGAATATTATCGCAATTTTTCAATTTGGTCGGGGCCATTAGCCAATTGATACGGCAAGATTGTCGTGATGTCAGTGGTATTCATTATGATGGCGGAACTCGACGATTCGAAGAAAATGCAACATTAATGGGTGTCACAGGGTGTTGCTGAAGATTAGGCCTATCGTTTATGGGCTTCCGGTTTGACTGGCAGAGGAAAAAGGAAGAATGCTATGATTCATTGGTTTGGTCAATTAGATGGGAGTAGGAACAAATAAGAAAAACGTTTCTGCAGGAGATGTCCATTAAATACATATACAGGGTGTTTCCAAACTGATACAAAAGACTCTTGGAAAATTGTCAGATAATAAGGAAGTTACAAGAATACAGTAACACTGCAATACCCAGAAGGAGCTGTTTGAATTTAAAATTTTTTTTATGAAACATAGATAGTAGATATGGCAAGGAGTAAATGATTGAAATTTAGAGAAAAAAATCGTGAATAATTTTTTATGAATAGTTTAAGGCTTTCACGACCGGATATACTGGTATGAAAAGAGTCTTCCGGGCTTATTGGCCGTGGGCCATTAGTAATAATTTCACCTGTGAAATTATTCCTAATGGACCACGGCCAATAAGCCCGGAAGACTCTTTTCATACCAATTTTTTTATGTAAACATTTTTTTCCTGAAAACTTAATTTGGGTTTTCTTTCCCAGTCTCTGAAACAAGAAACAATTAGAAAAAATTTTTAAATAAAAGAAGAAAGGCCCCTGCGTAAAAATTTGCTCACTAATTTGCCAGGGGCCAAAACTTTCGAAAAGAAGAAATTGTTGCCTAACAATGAACAAAAAGAAAAAACTTTGAACTCTGATACGTAACGTTTCGGAGTCTAAATCAGACTCCTTCGTCAGACAATTTCTAGTTTTCATACAACTTCGTAGAATCGTAACAATATTTTGATTTTTTTATTGAAATTTGTCAATATATGGACATAGATTAATATAAATTACTAGATGTTGATATCGTTATTCTATTTCAAAATTCCCTGAAACCAGTTCTTTTTTCAATGAATCCATCCAAATTCGATCTATTCCTACCGAACAATTGGCGAGATTATTAGCCTCATCCAACAAAATACAAGCTGACTCCTTGATTTTTCTTTTATTATTATCAGGTTTCGTCATTAGAATTTTTGTGCCATTCCAATCCATCATGTTATTGGAACACACATTCCAATCATCAACTGAGTGTTAAAAGAGGTATTATGAAAACACTTTATGATAGAGCGCAATTAATTTCATCGACAACTGAAATACGAAATGACGAAATTAATTTCATTAACGATAATCAATATCCAACTAATTTCATAGAAAAAACTTTTTCAAATTTAGAGAGAACAATTTTGCGTCAAAACGATAATAACAATCAGGAGCAAACAACAAATCGTCAAGAACAACCAATTTTTATAAATTTGATTCCTTATGTCCATGGACTTTCAGAAAAATTAAAAGAATTGGTTCTAAATTCAACATAAGAACTGTTTTCGAAACAAAAACTGATTTGCGATCTTTATTAACAAAAACTAAACCTTCGAATGTGAACCAAAAATAAAGAAATTGTATTTACAATATTCCCTGTATTTGTGGAAAATCTTATACAGGAGAAACATCGAGAAATTAGGAAACGTGAACATAAGAATAACATAAAAAATAGAGATATTGGTAGATCGCAGATAGCAGATCATGTGTGTTCCAATACCGGCAATCACATGATGGATTGGAATGGCACAAAAATTCTAATGACGGAACCTGATGATTATAAAAGAAAAATCAAGGAGTCAGCTTGTATTTTGTTGGATGAGGCTGATAATCTCGCCAATTGTTCAGTAGGAATAAATCGAATTTGGATGGATTTATTGAAAAAAGAACTGATTTCAGGGAATTTTGAAATAAAATAAAGATATCAACATCTAGTAATCAAAATTAATCTAATGTTCATCAAATATTGACAAATGTCAATCAAAAAATCAAAATATTGTCACGATTCTATGAAGTTGTATGATAACTAGAAATTGTCTGACGAAGGAGTCTGATTTAGACTCCGAAACGTTACGCTTCAGAGTTCAAAGTGTTTTCTTTTTGTTCATTGTTAAGCAACAATTTCTTCTTGTGAAGTTTTAGCCCCTGACAAATTGGTGCTCACATTTTTACGCAGGGGCCATTCCTCTATTATTTAAAAATTTTTTCTGATTGTTTCTTCTTTCAGAGACTGCGAGAAAAAACCCAAATTAAGTTTTCAGGAATATGAAAAGACCTCCCAGACAATAATTCAATAAAGATTTTTTTGTTTCTTTGCATAATTTAGGGCTTCTTCCACTTTGTTGCTGATGTTGCTTGATTTTGTGTCTATGTGTTTCAGTATAATAAAGAGTTCATTACAGTACCAAAAGTAGTGCAGTAATGAAACTCATTACAGCATTGTTTTCAGTTATATTTTTCGTTTTATGGTTGTCAGTACTGACCTCCATTCCTATCAATTTTCAAATCAATTCATTTCAAATTCTGTAATCTGTCAAATTTCGTGAGTAACTAGGATGCATAATTATTTGAATTTCGAGAGTATTTCACAGAACTTTATTGAAATAGACAAAATATCGTCTGATACTAGTTATAGAAGGCAATTCCAACACTTATTCTGAAGTTTTTTGAGATAGTACATTCTAAAACTAGTTGCAGAATATACTACTTCAAACTTCAAAATGGTAAATTGGAATCAGGGCCTCAAAAATGTCAACATATACCTGTTCCTCACAGGACCTACAAAAAGTATTTATTTCATCATATGCCTCTGTATCTAAATTTGAAGTGAAAAACATTGTTTTTTCAAAGTTTCTAATTTAAACGTCATACATCAACACGACTTGCAAATTGAACGAAACTTCATGGGAATATTAAAGTAGTGTATCAACAGCCACCATCTTCAAAATATCATTTTCAAAACGTTGTTACATAACCTTAGAATCCTGTACTTGAAGAATCAAAAATATTAATATGCTTTTTTTCTCCATTCATTGAAAGCAAGAAGTTGCTCTGTTCCACCCTGTATATCTATTCATAGTGTTGACTCAGCATCGTACCCGAGCATCTTCTTTAGATAGTTCAAACTCAAAAGAATCCTTGAAGTGAAAATCATATTAAACATATGCATATTCTAGTTTATGATCTCATTAAGAAACATCTGAAGCATTCCCCAAGTGTTTGAAATTATTCGAGTGTCGAATAATACAACACAATTTTCCAATACCAGTTAATTATTTCGAATTGAGAATAATAAGGCAGATATAGGCCAGAGATATTGGAAATTCCAATTATGTTATCATTTCGCTCGAATTCTAGAACATTCAGACAGAATCGGGAACGTTGAAATTGATTTTAAGCAAGAAATTATATCGTTATGACTCGGAAAAACATTTCGCTTTCAAGTATCTGAATGAAATAATTTTTCTAAAAAACTGAATATAGGAGATATGAAGATTATGAAAGATTCACAATGAATAACCCTTCACTGAACATATTAGAGCTATAGCATTCATCACGCACATAAGGCTCAAAAAAATGTTATCGACTGTCCACAAACTTGCAATTCAAATACGGATTGAATTGAATATTCAAGGAGCGGTCCCCCCTTCAGGGAATATTGATTATCTTTCAATTATTCGGGCCCTGTATCAATTCCATTTCATTATGAGAAAAGGCGTTTTGACGATAAGCAAAAATGTGAAAGATTGGGAGTATACTTTGGGAATTTTAATTTCCCATTTGGAAGCAGAAAACTTATGAATTTTAATTACGAAATTAATAGCTAACGGTTTTTAGATCAAGGAATATTATAAGATGTATGAATGCAAAATCGAGTGGGTCTTCACATATACCCCCAAGGCTTCAAACGATAAAAAACTTTTTTTTGAGTAGGTGAATTCCCAATTAATACAAACGTCCAAAATGTTTATACGAAAGAAAAAGGCAACTAACTACATGAATACAGGAACTGAGAAATTACTTCAAATTTCAAACTAGGTACTATTGTAGTAAGTTTTAGATTTTCAAAGCAGATTTTCATATTTTTTCTAAACCTTTCCATCCCAAGCCAAAATCCTTCGAAGAAGGTGAAAAAAATTCACTCTATACCTCCATTTAGAGGTGGAACATAAATATACTGAGTAGCTGGGATTTTCAATCATAATCTTATGCTAGTACAAGTTATAAGTTATCTTTTGAACGCTGATTTTCATGGAAAATTCTTGGGAGACAACCTTATTGAGTTCACTGACGAAAACAGCTCAACAGTATATGATATCAGCACAATGCATCAAGAAAGGAAAGGTCAATAGCAGGGTCACCTCGTTCGCCGGATCTAAATCCTTCAGATTTTTATTTGTTGGTTCGATTTCCTATGATATTTGAAACAGGTAATCCACAATAAATATACCACCGATGGAATTTTAGTCCACTAGGATGAGCGTACACCAAACTCACCTGTCTGATTGAATGTTTTCGCGGAATCATCTTACAGAATAACGAGTGAAACTAGCTTTTTTCACCCCTTTCATCGTTTATATCATCGTACAAATCTGTGTTTATTTTTTGTACATACAATAACAACGTACCGTATTTTTCATGGTTACCTCCTAATTATTGGCGATTGTTCTAATCCTTGTTATCATCTTTGGTCGAATGAATTTAGCACACATCTTCTCGACCATGTGCAAATCAACATTTGAGCATTTCAAGGATTCATTCGTGTAATCTGGGCTTTAGCCTGGTGCCTTTTCGAATCACCTTCTTTAGATAGTAGCAATTATCTTCAGAACGATCATTCTGAGAAGTACTTCCAAAGATTCTCATGGCCTGCTTATCTTCACCGATAATTTACGTTATCACATCATGTGATAATGGTTATATTTCGTACGAAAATCATTGAATTATTTCAGCCTTTTTTTCAAGAACTTCTGAACGGGACCAAGAAAACACTCTCATAGATTGTTTATTCTCATCCAATTGAAAAAAAAAATGTTTAAATCCCAAGAGTATGTTTTTCTATTTTTCATTTCCTAATTTTTTTAAGGAAATTAATTTGATGTTTTCTGACTATGATAATTTCCAGAAGACTTGATATCTCTTCCAGTTTTCATCACAAACAATCTCGTGAAGTGATAAGAAAATGCTTAAGATAACAGAACAACGAACAGGATAATTAATGCAACCTAAATCATACAAAATCCCAATATCTCATCGAGAGATGTTGAATCAGGGTTGCTTCTTTCCAGCGGATCCTAGAACTTCTTGAAGTGTCTGATATCTACGTAATACTCGAGTTGAAACAGCTTCTGATCTGTTTAAACAGCTTCTGGTCTGTTTGGAGCGACGTTATTAATTCTCTAATGCATATTCAGCATTAATAATCCATCAATTCAGACTTTCCTGAAAAGCAGTATTACGCAACGCAACTGTTTGATTAATTGGAATTATCCAATGTGCTGGGTTTCGAATAGGATTGATCGAAATTTATATTACGAAGTTTCACTGAAAATCGAATATTCGAACAATCGTGAAATATCAATAAGTTCAACTTCACAGTTTATGTTCCAAAAAAAATTACAGAATTTGATAAAAACTATATACATACTAAATTCCTAAATATGCTATGTTCTGTTTCCTCCACCGCTTACTAAAATAGAGTTTTCTTGCAATATTTTTTCCTCTCAATTAAACCACAAATTCTCTACAAAAATTTACACTTGACTCCAATATTACATATTTTTTTTAGTAAGCTTCCAAATTTCCTTTAAAATACTATGTATCAACTGTTCTTTTTCATATCCTCATTTTTATTATGTTATTTGTTTACCCCGCGAAAAATTTTCATTAAATTCATCGGACATTTAGTTTTAGATGCAGATGTTTTCATAGGTTTAATTATCAGAAAAACTTAATAGTATTTTTTATGTATAAGTATTTAAAAAATACTTTCAGTTGAATTTACACCATATCAGATTTTGACAAAAATGTCCCCTTTCAATATCTCCAATAAAAACAATTCAAAAATAGTTATCATGAAAAGATATATGATTTTGACTTTTCTTGAAATTGAAATAACCTCTCTTCAAAATAATATGTTCATATGATTCAAATCATGAAACTTTGAAAAAGTGTTATGTCGTCACAAGACTCACATTGTATTGATCTGCAGATTACATATTACCATCAGGAATTTTTCTGAGCATATATTCTTGTCTATTGAGATCCGAAAAAAATTAATATTTTAATTTTCAAGGTTTTGAGAACACAAGTTATATACCTAAAGTTGTTTCAACAAATTCCTCTCGATGTTTACAAAACAATTTCTTAATTTTCGACATCTGTCGATAATCAAATAAACAAACAAAATTGGATATAATGATTAGAATAATGAGAAAAAGAATAATATGACTCCGCCCAATTCATCTATGTTTGTTCGTGTAATTTACGAAACCTTGACTGATGTGATTGCGGATTCACTTATATTAAAGCATACAGTGATATTTCGCAATTTTTCATGTTGATATTTTGAACAAATAAATATCAATTTGCATTTTATATACTGCTCACAGTGGTACGCCAGTAAAAAATATTATATCGTCATCATAGTTTGAAATATAACGTTTTTCTAACAAATATGGGTATATTCATATCTATAATCTCTACCTGATGCTCATAAAATATCCTTAAAATCAAGGCCGTGCACTTTTGAGACCTTTTTCAATCATGTGGGTGAAGTTGGATTAACACTATTCAGCACAACAACAAAAATTTCGAATATCTTGAAGTGCTAGGACCACTTCCCAAATCTTTCATTCTTGAGTTCGTTACTGTGCCCTTGTTGTAGTACAGTGGGTTAGTAAAGTTCAGGGTTATTCACGAATATGGCTCTATAGAATATTTTTAGGAAAGACACAAGATTCAGGATTGAAATTCTAAAGGTGAGCTTCAAGTAAGAAGACGACTTCTCGTATATTTTTTGAAGGTTCTGGGACTTCCGGTTTTCCCGGAAGTGACATCAACTTTCGTTTTTCAAATGAGAAGACCCATTTTTTTATTGCATAAATAGATTCTCCATTGAATTCGGAGTCTTTTCTATTCCAGAAGTTTGAAATTTTTCGAGAAAATTCTCTTTAAATGAGGAAATACCAAAAAAAAGACTCAAAATTGAAATTTGTTGAAATACAGACAACTTCGAAGTTTTTTCATTGAGAATTCTCATTTTTGAGAATCTCCGAGAAGAAAGGCTGATGCTTCTTTTCCGATAGCGTGATTTTCAGAATATGATACAGGAGGTCAGAAATTCTTTGTCAAAGTGAGAAGTGACGGAACATCAAAAAATCGTTTTCTTGAAATTGGAAACCCATTTTTTCGAAGCATTTTCGAAATCTTCGTCAGAAATTAATAGGGGCATATGTCCAAGACTTTTATCCCAAAATGAATATTTTTCGAGATATCTAGGAAAAACGATTTTGTCTTCAATTTTCAATCTCATACCGAATGTTTTTTTACTAGAAAATAATTAGCGATGAAATTTTTGGAAATCTCTGTTATCGAGAAAATATTTTCTTATAGTTCAGACCAGTTCAGTTTTACTTTATTTTTTAAAGCTTAGGATAATTTCCGCAAATTCTCAATTCTGAAGAATTTTGTTTGTCATGGTAAGGAAATTTGAATTTTCAGTAATGAATTTGTTACATTTTCTGTTAATCATTCTTTCAAAAGCATTAAAAATTATTACTAATTAGTTTTTTTGCATTCCAGAGAATTTTTTACGTTGACTTCACTAATACTCACATTGAGATCTTCAAACCAATTGTTGCTCTCGCATTACAGATGATAATTCAAGAAATTGACTCGTCTGAACTATAGAAAATATTTTCTCGATAACAGAGATTTCCAAAAATTTCACTTGACCGCCAATTATTTTTCAGTAAAAAAACACATTCGGAATGAGATTGACAATTGAAGATAAAATCGTTTTTCCTGAATATCTCGAAAAATATTCATTCATTCTTATTATATTTTGACGAAAATTTCGAAAATGCTTCGAAAAAATGGGGTTCCAATTTGAAGAAAACGATTTTTTGATGTTTCGTCACCTCTAACTTTGACAAAGAATTTGAGACCTCCTGTATGATATTCTGAAAATGACGCTATCGGAAACGAAGCATCAGCCTTCCTTCTCGGAGATTCTCAAAAATGAGAATTTTCAATGAAAACACCTCGAAGTTGCCTGTATTTCAACAGAGTTCAATTTTGAGATTTTTTTCGTATTTCCTCATTCAAAGAGAGTTTTCTCGGGAAAATTCAAACTTCTGGAATCAAAAAGACTCAGTATTCAATGCAGAATGCAATGAAAAATGGGTCTTCCCATTTGATAGACGGAAGTTGATGTCACTTCCAGAAAAACCGGAAGTCCTAGAACCTTGAAAAAATATACGAGAAGTCGTCTTGTTACTTTAAGCTCACCTTCAGAATGTCAATCCTGAATCTTGTGTCTTTCCTACAAATATTATATAAAGCCATATTCGTGAATAACCCTGTATATAGAGGAACATTTTTGAAAAAAAAGCTGTGGTGAGAGCACAGTAGACCTTAAGGTCACTTTCTATCAATGTGACGTGGAGCTCCATCGTACTCACTAATTAAAAATAATAATAATTAAGTACTCTGTCAATACTGTATACCAGCATTGTTTATTGCTTCATAATTTTCAAATCGAAATATTCCTAAATCGAGTTTCATCAAGAGTACCTTTTTGGTATGAAAATTGAATGTTGTTTAAAACCGCTCAAAATTTAGCTCAATAAATCTAATACCAAGAAAGTTAGGTTAAAAACAACTTGGTACGAACCGTGTAACTAGCGAGCTCTATGAGAGTCAGACATCAAAACACACTCATGAGATGTATCAGCTTCCAAAACATATTCGTGTAAAATTTCATTACATCGTTGCCAGTATTTTCGGCGAAATTGTTAAAAAAGTGTATATATTTTTCTTTTTCAACGCCCTGTATCTTGAATACGGATGGCGTTACGAAATTTTTTACAGAACAATCCTCTATTATTTTTTTGATTTCTATCTATCCTAGAAAGATGGTCACTAGACTGGCCGTTGAAAAAAATGTTCGTGCTCCAAGTTGAAGTGAAGCGATCCTACAAATTTCAGCTCTCTGTCTCAATATTAAGGCTTGCCGGTGAATTTTTCTATTTTTTTTTTTTAATATGATTTGTATCAATTTTTTACTTTCTCGAATTCTTTTCAATCGATTACAGAAATTAAATTGCAGACACATGAGTATGATCCATGTGATATTTTTCACGCTAATATTTGTGATACACAATTCAAGAACACACGTGAAAAATTCTACCTAGAATTACGTGTTAAATATTGTCGATGTATTATTACCTTAAATGCTTTCTTCTTATAGTTTTTCTGGATACTTATCAGTAGATGATTATAGCGGTTAAAAAATACTATTATAAAGAACATTTTTTTACTTTAAACATAGAAAAATTATCAAGATTCACGAAATAATGTAGAAACTTTCAAGTAAATTCTTCTTCCGAGGAATCAGGATATTTCTTTTTGTAGTCCGATAATACCTGGATTAAAAATTGCTTCTGGTTTATATCTCTTGATGAAATATTCACCTTAGTAGCCTTCTACTAAACTTAGAGCTCTTTCTGCAGTAGCGTTTTCGACTTTTATCTTTCACAATTTTCAGGCCCTTGAAACTGATAAAAATCATATTTAAAAAAAAAAGAAAAATTCACCGGCACGCCTTAATATTGAGATAGAGAGCTGAAATTTGAAGGATCGCTTCTCTCCTTGTTCAACTTTAGGAAAATCAACTTGGAGCACGAACATTTTTTTTAACGGCCAGTCTAACGGTCACCTATTATAAGCTAGATGAGGTACGAAAGATCTACTCACCAAGGTGTTCTGATATCCCAGACTAAGCTTCTTCGGCTCTTCTTTCGGCACCTCCAACCTGTCCATTTTGGCCAACCCCTCAACATTCCAGCCGTATTTCTTGACATCCCCCTCAGGTTCCTCCTTCTCGCCCATTCCAACAGGTCCAACTCACTCCTCAGCAGCCTTCGATCAAGATTTCATCCCCGCGGTAAGTAGGAGATACGAGATCCTGAAATGGACAGAGAATATAGAGATCATGTGAGGTCGAACTACTGTGACATTATTTCGCTTGGAGGAGTGATATCTCCGTCGATTCACACGAGAAAATCTACTGTTTGCCTCAGATAAACGGGGATATGGATGGTACAGGGGTTATCGATAAAGTAAATCCAAGAGTTCTAGGAAGTACTTCGTAGTTTTTCTGATTTCTCATATCTTGAGTTTGAAATATACCAGATTGACCAAATTCTCGGCAAATGATGTAATTTTTAGTCCTGAAAAATATTCTGTTTTCTTGTGTTGTAAGATGTTTGGTTTATCTATGGGAGATGATTTCCTTTCATTAGGGTCCCATATAGCGGTCCTCAAACATCTGAAGTTCCGAAAATGTGGCTTTCAGCCACATCGCTGAATAGGTAGGTAATCAAATTACCTTTCATTTGATGTATCACAATCCACATGCCTATTTGAAAAAATAAAATAGAGGGGTGCGGGATAATATCATGAGAAATATCAAATTCAAAAAAAGATGTACGGGATACTGATGAGGCCCAACAAGGCCGAAACCGGTATATCTCTCATTTCAGTGACAAAATCTAATATCATTTCTCCAACCTCATGATAAAAGATCTCTGAGCCTGGGAATTGAAAATGGTATTCATTTCGATGATTACCATTTTTTCGAATTTATCTATGTTTCAAAAATGTTCTCGATGTGGCCTCCGTAAAGACAAAGATTTTTCTTTTTCAAAAAAAGCATTAGAAAAATTGCTCTTGGAATCAAAAATTGACATGTGCTAGGATTTTCTTTATTATTTTTGTTAGAAGAATTATTGACGGATATTTATTTATTATTGAAGAAAAATTAAAAAAATTATATGATATTGTCATATTATGCAACTTTAAAAAAGATTGAAATCCAACCAAAAACATTTTTATGTAAAATATTGTCAAGAGTTATCACATCTCATTTAGAGTCAATCTCCTTACTCTACACACTTTTAATAAATCCTTACTGTACAAACTCTGCCTCTTAGTCAAAAAAATGTTTTTGGTCATGATACCATGATGATTTTTACACTCAGAGTAAAAATTGTATAGTAAAGAAGTTAAATATACGCGAAGAAAGAGGGAATGACACAATAATGTCATTAAATTCATACAGGAAAAAAACTTTTCTACTTCAGTATCGCAATGAGTTCATTACAGTACAAAAAGTAGGGTTGTAATGAAATTCATTACAGCATTGTTTTCAGTTATATTTTTTGATTTGTGGTTGTCAGTACTGACCTCAATTTTCAATTCAAATTCCGTATTCTGTCACACCAACTGCCAAGATACAATATAAAAGTCACTACTCTGAATTTTTATTTGAATTTCGAGAGTATTTCACAAAACTTGTCTGAAATAGAGAAAATACTCGTTGCAGAAGGCAATTCCAACAATTTTGCATTCGTGTTGGAATAGGAACTCTTTCTGCAACTTGTTTTACAATAAACTATTCTAAATTATAAACTGTTCTTTCCTGCATTAGGTTTTTTACATTTCTATACTGAATTCATCCTCTGCTTGCTACAAAATTTCGGACGAATGTAACACTGAAACTTGCTTCTTTCTCGTGTTGTAGCCATGGCAATCTGAGTTCAAAGGAAATTTTCATTATTCCTACTAATTCCGGGGTACATCCACAAACACATTCGACTGATGAGTTTGAATTTCATTCAAAGGGATTATAACTCTGAATTTTTCATCGTAATTAACAGAGATTCCCAATTAAACTGAGGAAACTCGAAACTAATGATGGGAATTTGAGATTCGCGAGTTTTTCACTGATTACACAATTTTCGAGACACTGACAATCCTTCATCACGTAAAATATGAATAGGTTCATTAAAAAGCCATGAAAAGATTTTAACGATAGGTATAGATATATAATTAAGGTCAATTATGTATTAGTATAGTTACGAATTCAATCAATATATAAAAGGCCAAGTTGTTCTTATACACTACGTATGCTGAATTCTGATATTTGAAAAAAAAATGGTGAAAAAAAATCAATAAATGACGTATTGTTTCTTTACAAGAAAAATGTTTCATAATTGAAGTTTTGTAAACACACAACTATTAGAGTATCCTAAACAAATTTTGGTGTTCCTTGATGTTTTTAGAATGTTAACAGCAGAAGGTTTTGCATTCAGAATTACATTTTCAGCTGAGTTTTTAGAACAACGCTTTGCACTACAGCATGAAGAATGAGTCTTCACCTTTTAAATATATTTGAACAGTATATTATTGATGTCCATATAGCAAATTATTGGATTATCCGATTGCTACACAAATAAAAGATATATAAATACTCGAACAAACCGTGCTTATTCATCGTAGAATTTTCCATATGGTACATAATAACCACATCCAGATCGCAGTTTCAATTTCGAAGAATGAGTTTATTTTTAGTTCTCGATTGCACCATGTACATATTTCTTTCTTATCTTCGCTGAATACTTATATATGTCAAGGTAAGGATGAGGTTACGTAAAAGCGACATCCGAAAGAATATTCAAGGTTTCTGGAACAGTATTTCGTGGAAAGTGTGGGTGCAAGTCTTATTACGCCAATTCTTATCGTCTTCCTTCTTTAAAAATTGTTGGGGTCATTATTTTTCAAATTAATTGAGATCATTTCTAAGGATAAGGGGTATCGATATTCAAAATAAGTGGTTGTAGTTCCTCAAGAGAGATATAAGAAATAATTTTTTGAAACAAGGTTGTGCTGAATTTTTGTTTGTCTGAGCTTGTGATCTAGCTTTTCTGATTGCGTTTGATTTTAAATTTTTTTGATTTCCTTTCCCTTTTTTTGCTCTCTTACTCTCTTTGATTTCTCATGAATGAATATTCGTTGGATATTACTCTGAAACTTTTGAAAAGGTCATAATAGTTATTTATGATATGAGTGCTAAAAGTGACGTTTTATTTTGTGAGTGAAAAAGTTTGTGAAATGAGCAGAGCGAATTGAACAATTTGACGAACAAAATAAAATCATTTTTAACACAAATACCATACAATGTTTTTTGTACAACTGCTCTATTTTGATGATGAAATGGGCGAATTTGCAATCACAATAAACTTCAAAGAGCATTTTAATATTCAAATAATCAAAAGGTTGTTGAGAATGGCAAACGTTGCCAACGTTATGATTACTAACAAATGAGAAGAGACGATGTCATTTGAATTTCGTTCCTGTCCAATTTTCGTCTTGGGTTTTTAACTGCTTTATATGTTTGTCGAGAGTACAATTATTAATAAAAGTGACGATTTGGTTGTTCCTCTGGATATTGAAGAGTCTGCAAGAAGAGGAAATCTGGAACTTTAACCTAAAAAATCTGCAGTACGATATTGCATAAAACAATTTCCTGGCC
Source organism: Hippodamia convergens (assembly GCA_038502775.1). Classification (NCBI taxonomy): domain Eukaryota; kingdom Metazoa; phylum Arthropoda; class Insecta; order Coleoptera; family Coccinellidae; genus Hippodamia; species Hippodamia convergens. Next base: position 71,073,317 of record CM076609.1, on the reverse strand, counting down.
TGGTGGAAATTGAAACATGTAGAAGGAAACTTCAATTAAACTTTTTTCCTGGCTTACTCAGAAGAAAAATCAAAAATATGGAGTTCATATACTTTGTGGAGCAAATTTTCAATGATAAAGTCAAGCGCCCTTGTCAAAAATGGTGTGGATGTTAGTAAATATTTTAAGGTAATAGCATATTTAAAACGGAAAAGTGAAGGATATCGTCCCACAAAATCAAAAATTCTCACTCGTGAACAAGTTGAAAAGTTTATAAAGGAGGCACCAGATGAGAAATACTTGATGGTTAAGGTTGCAACTATTTTCGGATTATTTGGATCCTGTCGGTGTGAAAAATTGTGTAATTTATCAGCGGAAGACATCGAAATAACAAATAAATCATTGGTTATACAACTTCCAAATATAAAAACGAAAGTCAGTCGTACTTTCAGTATTATTGGGAAGTATGTAGACTATTTTTATAAGTACATTGCACTGGGCCCTTCTGTCATCAAACATCGTCGTTTTTTCCTGAAATACATGAATGAAAAATGCACTGCCAATCCAGTTGGTATTGATACATTTGGGAAAATTCCATCTATTGTTGCCGAATTCATCAAGCTGCCAGAATCAAAGCAATATACAGGACGCTGTTTTCGAAGATCCTCCGCTTCATTGCTAGCAGAATCAGCAGCAAATATTACGGATATAAAAAAACATGGTGGATGGAAGTCTACGACGGTATCCGAGGGCTATGTTGATCATTCCATTACATACAGAAATGTCATTGCTGAAAAAATTTTCCCAGCCTCCACAAGTTTTGGATCATCATCATCCAATATTGTAATTCCAGTTTCTACAAGTACCGATGGTGCTCAAGATTCTAATAATGTGTTGCGAAGCTCCCTAACGTCACAGGGCATTAATATTAGTAATTGTTCTAGTTTTATGATCAATATTAATGTTCATAAGTAATGGTTGTTAAATATTGATAATAAAAATTTGCAATTGCTGAATTTTTCTCATCTGATTTCATCATAAGAAAATGGAGTGCTTAAAATATTTTCACACTAATGTTGAAAATATTTTCAACAAGTTTAAACGTAAACAATCAATTTCAACATTGTTTGCTTTCATTAAAAGTGTCACTTTTAATGGCATTTGTACACTTCGTATTTTGAAGAAATTGACATTTAACCCAATTTCCTATCGAATTAAGGTTATTAGATTCTGAATTAATACAAAATAAAAAATCATTTTGTCTAGGAAATATGTAGGCACCATAACAAATTCTTTCAGAAAAAGTAACATGTGCCAGAATCATTTCAGTTATATAAAAAACAAACATTAACTAACTGAAGATCCTTGAAAAATGTGAATGGTTGCTGGAAAAAGTATATATCATATCAAAGAGAATATTCCATCTCAACTTCCTTCAAGAACTCGAACTTATCCTAAAGAAAATATATAGAAAGCTAAACAATATCAAGATCCTTAAATGATGCGAATGCTTTCTTGGATCTACGAGGATTATCAGTTGCGTCAATCAAAAACATGTAATTACTGTCGATGTGAACTCATAAGATATATAATAGAGCCTATTTTCCACCTCTAAATTAATTTTTTTCACTAGTATGAGAACGCACCTACCTATCTCTGTCTCGCCTTGACTAGCATCAACTTCACTTTATCAATCAATTAAAAAGTTTGACAGGGACCATGCCCAGAGACACCAATTACCACCAGAACCAATATTCAAGCACCTATAGGTACCAGTTAGAACCGAATTGGTGACACTGACTAATACAGCCGAATATCAAAACAGAGAAGTCTGTGCCAAGTTTCACAGACCACTAGACAATGAAATTCGTTTGGAAATTGGCCAGTTATGCACATATGAAATTATTAAAAGCTCGGAAAAATTCGCGGTCTAGACAATAGAATTAAGAATCTGTCAGCTGTCTCGCTCGTTTCGCAATAGAAGCTGATCTAACGTTTGATAAAAACGTGAGGATGAAGGATATCTTTATGTAATTCTTCTGAATACAGAAAAAATAGAGTCGTCTCCAATCTAGCCGAAGTTATTAATTTGAAAAAAAAAACAGAAGCAGAAAAAATCAATTATTTATAAGAAATGGAATTGTTCTCGAATTAACCAAGCATTTCTGAAAAGCATTCGTTACTTCGTGTATAGCCTTGAAACCACCTTGAAATTTAAAACTGGAACAAATATTCTGCTCCACAAGAGTTTTGAAAAGTATGTAAAATCGCTGTAAAATCATTTAAAGCTCAATAACAACTTGAATCGATCCAATAAAAATTCGTATGAGACTTTTCGTCAATCTGCTCGCCTTTTTCCTGAAGTTTGGTTCTTTGCATATGCTTCATGAATGTTATTATTTTGAAATGGAGTCAGTTTATCAACGGCTTCGATTTGAAACGAGTTGAGGCTAATGGGGCTATCGGAATGCTACGGGGGGTGGCCTTACTCAGGTTGTTGTAGCGAAAAGTCAGCCAAAGTGATATATTTCGACTTTTGAATAGGTTCAGGAAGACAAGTTTCGTGTTGGAAAGACCAAGGCTTGGTGGACGACGAAAAACAACACCTGCTCAGGATAGTTTCATCACCGTTTCGGCGAGAAGAAAGCCTACATCTACGTGTAGAATGCTACGGAATACTCTTCAAAATGCAGATGGGGTCCAAGTTTCCATCGGAACCGTCACACGACGTTTGAGAGAGGTGAATCTAGGTTCTAGACGTCCATTAAGAGGAGTTCCATTAACACGTGACCATAAGCGTCAAAGACTGGAATGGGCAAGGCAACATATCAATGCGAACGATCAATGGCGTAGTGTCCTTTTCACTGATTAATCCAGGTATGGACGATTTTCAGATTCTCGAAGAATAAGGGTACGGACAATCCCACGCATACCCCGTAATCGTCGCTATGTCAAAGAAGTCCATCCATTCCGAGGGGGTTGTGTTATGGTATGGGCCGGGATATGTTTCAACGGGCGTACAGATCAACACATTTGTCCTGGGAATATGACCGCCTTACACTATAGGGAGCATGTCATTGACAATGTTTTGCCAAATTTTCACGGTGCTATTGGTGAAACTTTTCAATTTCTAGACGATAACGCTAGACCGCACCGTGAAGCCATAATTGAGAACGCGCGCGAGGAGCTTCGTATTCCACATTTACCAATACCTCCGCACTCACCAGATTTGAATTGCATGGAACATGCATGGGATGTGTTCCAAAGAAGATTAGATAATCATCAACCTACCCCAGACTCCTTAGATGAACTGAGAGAGCTTCTGCCCTGTTTATGGAACCAAATTCTTCAAGAAATGTTCAACAACCTCTTGTATTATAGTATGCAAAGAAGATGTCAAGCTGTTATTGATGCCCGTGGAGGCCATACATTGTATTGATAGTCGTAATATGCTTGAATTCTCTCGGAATTAAATTTCGTTATTTTACTCGATTTTTCTTAACCACGCTGCAGACCTACAGACTGAAATTAATTTTATTTCCTACAACTTGAAACCATATAAATATGAATTTTCATCACAAAATCTCATTTAAACTATAATTTTTTGCAATTTAAGTCAATATCCCTAAATCATGTGGAGCAGTTCATTTTCTAACATGTGAAATTTCTTATAAAATGATTCGCTTATGGCGGTCCTTTAGTGATCTCAGTTTCAACACTTTGAGAGCTAAACGGCAACTGTCAAAAAGAAACACTGGTAAACTTAATTTCGTAAGAAACTTTTCCAAATGTCGTTAAACCATTTAACAAATAATTTCAGATAGCTTGAACGAATATGTTGGCAGTGTTTCTTTAATATATTATCTGCGTGTTAGCTGGTTGCATTTGTGGGAAAAATACCCTTAGATTACGTACAACACATTCTCCTACAACCGTTTCTCCCTGGAATGAACCCGGTCGACATTTTCATCCTAAATCTTAGGCATCATCTCCAGTTTCTGCAAAAATATTCCTTCCATACTAATCTACCTCACGTATAACATTAAAAAACGACTGCAAGGGGCATGGGAAGCTCCTCAAATTGAATCACCGATTTAATATATAGACGAGTCGTGCAAAACGCTAAATCCTGTCTGAAAGTTACGGTGAGGTCAATGTCACTCTATTACGGCGGTCCGCTAGATTGGTATGCCTGCACGTTGTCGAGGTTATCCGGAAGATGAATTCAGAGTAATGGATTCAATCCACTCAAGGGATTTACTCCCAATCCATACAGTCTGGATAATTTGAAGCGGATCTTGCATACGCCTATTTGAAAATCTCCCACAGATTCGTAACCATGTGGTACAACATGGCACAATGGAATTTAATGATCCCCATCTGATCGTTTTTCACCTTCAGCCATCGAGAAAAATACAGGACTGATGTAAGTCTGAGGCAATGTACATATAAATAGGAATTTCTGGAGAAGGAGAAAACTGAAAGAGAAACACTCTGGCAGAATCTCCCAGGGTTGGATCACTCCAAAAAGTTCCTTCGGAATTTTGCAACTGCAAGATCAAAAAAATATTTAGATCTCAGTAAGTACCAACTACACCTCCTCACTGGCTTTCTTACAGGGCATTGTCGCCTCAGAAAGCACTTGCTGAGAATGGGCGTATCGGACACTGACGAGTGCAGATTCTATGGGGAGGAGGAAGAAACTCCTATTCACCTAGTCACAGAATGCTTTGGCATTGTAAGCCAAAGGAAACAATGCTTTGGTCAAGAGACCTGTAGGAGTGAGGAATTAGCCTCACTGAAGCCTTCTGAGATATTGGATTTCATAAGATCTTTGGGACTGGAAGGCGAGATGTGAAACTTTGTCAGGGGGCACAATAGACCATCAGGTCGCAGTGGACTATAACCCCTTTTAAACTATTAACTATTAAAGTCTGAGGCACAGGCGATGAGAGAATCACGTGTCAGAGAGTCTGGTCCTATCTGAATGACTACATCTCATCTGCGAACCTTCCTAGTGATATCATGATCAAGAAAGTAAGCACTGAGGTCTCTTCAATTAGAGTTTTCAGTCATTTGGGAATCGCAGGAAACAAAGAAGCCAAAACACTTGCCAGAGAGTATGTACCAGAAGCCGCTCAATGTCCCAGAACCTTTCTGTGGTATAGGAAACTATACCTATAAGAAGAAGTTTCTGAAGAATGAGATCTAAAAGATAAACTAAAATAAACTAAGCTTAGTTTTTCGTCTACGAGAAATTACATCAACGAACGATGATATCGAGTATTTATGACACATTTTCAAGATGAAGTCTTCGAGAAATATTGAACTGGAATCTATAAAGGTTCCCGCAGACTGACAATCATATAGCACAACATGCGCTGAATTGCATGCTATCCTTTAGACCAGCATCGCTTGTCAACAAATCATTTATTTTCGTGTAATTGAAGCGGAAAGTTTCATGATTGATTGATCAATCAATACGAGGTGTCGAATTCAATGGATTTAAACGCTTTTATTTGCAACGATTGAAGATGCCCGGGTATTAAAAAAAAATCCGGAAATATAGCACATCAATTGATTGTTCTCAGATCGTTTTCGTCCTATCATCTCCTTCCTCCCTCCACGCAGAGTATCCACTCAAAAACAAAAATCTTATTTTCTCTATTTCAGTATCGTAATGAGTTCATTACAATACTAAAAGTAGTGCTGTAATGAAACTCATTACAGCATTGTTTTCAGTTATATTTTTCGTTTTGTGGTTGTCAGTACTGACCTCCAATCCAATCAATTTTCGAATCAAATCAATTCAAATTCCGTGATCTGTAAAATTTCGTAAGTCACAACAAGTGCCACGATACAATACAAAAGACACTAATTTGAATTTATTTGAATTTTGAGAGTTTTTCACGACACTTGACTGAAATAGAGAAAATATCGTCTGATACTCGTTGCAGAAGGAAATTCCAACACTCATGCCATTTGGCATTCATGTTAGAATAGGAGCTCATTCTGCAACTTGTTCTAGAATATACTATTAAGGCAGTAAATAAAGCCAGTGTAACTGTAATTGTCATTACTAATAACAATGTTTTTTACTTTACCATAACTCTCTTATGCATTTTTCTAGCATATTCAGCGATATATTGAAAATTGAATAGAAAATTCAACTAAAAAGAACTTTCAGTCTGCAAACAACAAGTTTTCATTATGTATTGGAATTACACAGAATCTGAAAATTTTGCCAACTATTTATCAGGAGTATTCAAATTAATTTTTTAGGAATTTCAAATTTGAATAAATCAAAGTGTTTGGATATTGACAAATGAAAAATACATGATTCAGATTATTTTTTCTGATGAAGGATTCTGATATAGCTCGAGGATATTCTTCAGCCACTGGGAGTGAAAAATAAAACAAATTCTGAAACTCTAGACCAATAATTCTTGACGAAATTTCAGATTGCAAGCAACATTTTGTGTCCAGTATAGAAACCACTTACACTGTGAAATTTTATTCAGTTAGTGCTGGACCTTTGAAAAGTCTTCATTGATTCAGTGAGAATTGAAGGTAAAGGAAAAGTTGTCTCTTGATAAGTTCAACACTTAGGACCAGTGTCGAAGTTTGACTGAGGATTCAACCTTCAAAAAAAAAAGAAAGTGTACCAAATTTCACAATTCGAATTATCATTTGCAAATAATGGAGTTTCGAAAACAATATTCCCTAAATGAAAGTTCGAATATTTTACTTTATGAAATATTGATACTACAATATTTGTTTTTTACTTTGTTTCAATTTACATTAAATGTGTTATATTGCCCAGGCTTCCAGTCATTCTTATTTTCATAGCATAGCAAGGGACCTTTCTGAAAATTCGAGAATTCAGTTTGAATTGAAATAATTTAATTATTGGATGATTCACGTCTTATAGTCAAAATGATAAATTGAAATTTTGTACAAACTATCTGCTAATTCACTGATTTTTGCTGCAGCTGCCTAAAAATCGTTGGACACCTGAAATTCTCTGAGAGAATGGTCACTGGAACTGAAAAATCTTCACCACCAGTCCATTCAAACATTCCACCCACACTACAATAAATTTTGGAAAATAATTCAATTCTATTTCGAATGAATTTCCAAAGGAATATTATATTTGAATGCTTTATCGATTTGGATCATTCTGTGCCAAAGATAATCCACAATCGCGTGAAAATTATAGTTTAGTTTCTTTATTTGAGATGTCAATACAGATTGCCAATTTCTTGGAGTTCAATAAACCTATATTTGTCACACTCTGTTGTTTTTGCAAAGCACCAGATATTTCTGGTGAGAATCCAAGATCAAAAAGATCCACCTACGTTGGAATATAAGATGTAAAATAAACATTAAATGTAGGAATAATCTCATCAGCCTCAGCTGTTGTGTTTGGACGTTGATGAATTGAAGCACTGGCAGCAAAATTACGGACAATACGATATCGCATCCTTGTTTATTCAGGAGTTTATTTTGCATCGTTAAGATTCGCGTATTTATGACCTCAGTAAAGTTTATACGGCCACTTGCCTTCATGCCGTAAAAGCTTCTTTGAAACTCCTTCATTAATTCTCAACAATTAGTAGTGAATTAGGCGTTTTTTTTATCATTAAATGTCCGCAAACAAGTACAACACTATTGCTTTTATATCAATAAATTTATGCTACCAATATACAGGATGAGTTCTGATGAGAAGAAGCTCGTGGATAGACCTCTGTTCAGAGGAAATGAATCCACTTTTTATTGTTCCGTTTCCTTTTAATCGCGCCATATAAAATTCTGAGTCAAGCCATGTGCAACTTCTTGTGGAAACAGCGGAGTATTATGTTCCAGCAATTATCTCTCCATTCTTGCTGGTTATGTTAATATAATGAGCGGATACCGTAATTGTCTCAAGTTTTCGCTCATTCGCGAAATACGTGATAATTCTAGCGGCATTTCAATTATGTAATATTGCGCTCGTAAAAAATTTCTATCGAAATAGCTGCTAATCTCATTGGATATCTCATTATTGTGGTCACTGTAATTTTTTTCACTCTATCAATGTCCCACAAAATTTCCCAAACCATTCAATTGAACACCGCACGAAAAAACAACCAATCTATACACAGTGGTGACAAATTTAATCACCATTATACTATCTTCGAATCTATATCAGAAAGAAATTTCGTATTAGGACAAAAAAGTTTTGCCTCCAACATGATTTTATTCACTTGTTATTAATATCCCTTTTTGTTCAATATTTATAACGGAATTGCTTGTATTTCTTTTTTTACGGACGATTCCCATGAAATTTTTAAATCCTTCAATGTTATCATAATGCAATGATATGATATCGATTTTATTCAAATTGGCCTGTTAGAATTCAAGAAAATCCTTTTAATGTTTCACGGCATCTAGTATCAAATGGAACGTTTGGAAATATTCAGAGGAAGTATGTGACTTGTACTTGACTTTTGTTTTGGAAAATTACTACTAAGCTGTTGCATATCTTGTAAAAAAGGTAAAAATCAGTTATATCTCGCAAACGTTTCGAATGAAATGATTTTATATAGGTTTCATCGAGTTTTCAGAAACTTCCATCACATATTCCAGTTTCTTCATTATGAACATAATGTAGCATAAATACATCGGCAGTTGCAGGTCAGTTGAATGTTTTTTTTTTTTATTAATATGTGGTTATCTCTGTTCAAAAATTCACATCATTAATTTTTGGTACATTATTCCCCAGGATTCAGTGTTACATCCCATGCTTCGAAAAACTTTAACGGGAAGGTTTACAGGAATGTAATTGATCATCATGAAAATTGCGATTTTGGTTTTTCTAATCTGAATCGGAAAATTTTGTATACGAAGAAAGTTTCTCCCTGACCTCGAATATTTACTGTCAGAAATGAATGTACCATGAACTAAGATGAAAAATGTAAAATGTTTACTGAATTCTATATTCTCTGACAATGTTTTTCAGTTATTTTACGCTCTAGGGATTCTTTTAGGACTGACAGCAATTTTTCTCAAAATTTCGCTCAAGTGTGCAATTCAAGGATGCGAATGCACTATCAATAGTAAATATTGAATTCAGGAAAGTACACAAACACCAAATACGCTCAAACACTTCAGAGGCGGTAACCAATAAGGAGATAATCAAAATTGAACTCGACACTAGACCTAACTACACAATCTTTCTAATAATGAAGCCAGAAACGAAGCATTACCTCAAAAACCACTTCTAATAAAATGAACAACTCACGTGTGGTCAGTATCGAACTTTGCACTTTCAGCAACACACGAAAAACTGCAAAAACATGGAAAGTTCCTACGGAGCAGAATAAGAACCGCGAAAGAATCAAGACTGATAAAATGCCGTTTTATCTGACAACTTGAGGTCGGTCGTAATCCCCGTAACAACAATAGGGAATTAAAATGCAAATAGTAATTTCGAAATTAAACTCGAAACACCTTATCCACGTTATTAAAAACGCCGGTTAGCTGTGCGATCACGTATTTCGTTTCTGTGTATTTGTTATTATTATTAATTGTTGTTATTATCGATAGCGTGAGCCGGCAGTTCACGTGGTGCCAATACCTTGTCCGCCGGTGGCATTTCGTCCGACTACAACTCGTCGGACGCGGTTTTTATCGTCATTTCCAAGGAACTGCTCAGTCCTGCTGGTGCAGAATTCGAATTCGACCGCTTCGAGGACGAGATCCAACGCCGGGACATCTAACGGCGCCCTCCTGAACTAACAGCGAAGTATTTTGGGTTGCGGACCCAACAAAAAACAATCCTCAATTTCTTGTTGCATTCATTTTCATGAACCCATCTCTTCATCAGATTAATCCTCAGGTGGTAGATGAACAAATGCTCATGGCATTCATACACTTAAGAAGAGATCTAACAAGAAAATCTCACGAATAGATCATCGCAATAATAGTTGGGAAATGTCGTAGTTCAAATGTCGCAGATCGTAACCATCGCTTTGTTATTTTCCAAGCAGCTGATTCATAAGAAGGTGACATAATTATAATATTTATTATTTATTCATGCAGTTTGATTATGTTCGTACACTGCGGTGTTGGGATTTACGATTCTAATCGATAATTCTCGGAATCAATTCAACTAGAGTGGATTAGAACCTGATGAAAGTGTCTTCGAAAAAAAACATTAAAATCGATTATCTACACAGACATTAATCTTTGTTTACAGGTTGACTACTTTTTATTTATCTTTGACTAAAGTTATGGTTTACAGACCATTTGAATTTGGAGTTCAAAATATAACCTTGAATTCGACTACAATTTTCTCAGTAGTGACTCAACAGTTTTGTACTTCTAATTTGATATCTCCCAGTTTTAGCTACCTTCCATTCCCGATGACAAAATAACCGCAAATATGGAAAACAGGATACGACAGGATTTCAGTGAGAACTCTAACTTCGTGAATATAAATGCGGTGAAAAACATAATGCCGAAAAATGTATCGTTCTGTCCAGGGAACGCAAGTTTGTGGGATATCTGGGAAGACCACGGTGTCTCCCAGTGTTTCATGGAGACCATATCATCCAGTGTTTTGTTCGCGTTCCTTTTTCTTGCCGGTACCATACAGCTTTGCATGTACAGAAAGTATGGATCAGAAGTGTCGCCTGTACAGTTGGGAAAATCCAAGTTATATTGTTTACAAATATTCGTGATTTTGATGATACCGATATTAGAAGTTACTCGGTTCATACTGCAATTGACGGTGCTGAATGATAAGAGCTTATATGGATATATGGTGAGTACAAGTTGAAAAAAAAATGGTTGAATCTTGTTTGCATTTTTCGCAAAAAAAAAATTGAGTCGATCATTTTGTTCCAGATTCTATCTCTAGTGTTAACTTTAGTTGTATTTCCTTATTCTTTATGGATTCTCATGGTAGAGAGGCATTATATGTTGCCTTCACTCCCTACCAGAGGTCATGGAATAGTCCTCCTTCTTTTCTGGACTATGGTATTTGTAGCTGAAAACTTATCTTTCTTGAATTTGGGAAAAGAAAGTTGGTGGTTTAAACTTAAAACGTAAGAAACTTTTCGAGAAATAAACGAAATTTGAAACTTTAACTTTCAGAACATCAGATAAAATAGAAATGGCATTGTTTGTGATAAGATACATATCATGTTTGCTCATGTTTCTACTGGGGCTAAAAGCCCCAGGAATTACCCAGAATATCGATTACTTTAACTTGCATGATACTACAAGAAATGTGAGGATACAGCAGGTGAGTGTTCAACAAAATTCTCAAAAATGTTGATATTAAGTCCCATCCAAAAGACCCAGTTCGAAAATTAAAAACAAAAACTAGAACGCAAATTGTTTTATTTGGATAAATTTGGTTTGCAATCTATTAGCCTTTGTTGATGTCTCTTTAATTTTATTGATCTCATTTTATATTCAAAATTTCAAAGTGAAATTTGAAATAGTTACTAATTTTTTGTTTCAATTTTTGTTATAGTCTTGACCAAAAATATTATTTTCAGTGATATTTTGAATGTTCTGGGCTGTACAATAATAATTCTTTTAGTTGTAAAGTGTGAACTTTTAAATTTCCTACATTTCATTTCCGATTGGCTCTTGAAGATTCGAAATCCAAAAGAATTTCTTGATTTTGAGGTGTATTATTTGTTTGTGGTTAGGTATTGCCGCAAAAGAGTACGTCTGAGACTACGCATGCGCGCCAAAATGATCTCTAACTGGTTCCGAATTCATGCGCAATGGTGAAACGATGTTTCGTTTCATAAACACTGGTAAATACTATAAAGCTTGAGTTTTTGAATTAAATACTAACCGAAATTTGAATATGACTCGATTTTATCGTAATAATTCGATAAAACCCTCCCAATGCTAAGAAATTTCGATTGGAAGTCGCCTGCAGTTGGCGGTAAATAAATTTTAATTGAAAAACACATACACAATGCTCATGGAAAACAGAGAAGATTGGAACTTGATCAAATTAGAGATGTAAATTTTTGGAATCTCTGTGTCTTATTTATTAGAGACTACCCCAAACCCGAGGCTCCGCTCGCGCAATAGGAGAGACAGGCACGTTACTATGTGACAAAGCTATCTCGCGTAGATTCAAAAATTTCTTGCTCAAATTCGCATTCGTTCAATCAGCGGTAACTTTTGAAGTATCCATTAGAAAACTACCCTGTAAAAAGCATTTTTCATCAGGAATAAATGCCGCAGATAACAATCACATTCATTTTTATATAAATTCATTCCTTGCCAGTGGGGAGCCCTCTTCAAATTGAACATCATTTTGAATTGAATTGAAAATGTTAAAAATGGTTATCGTGGGTTGTCCTCAGCACTAAGACATATGCCTTCGCGGACTTTTTTGTAGAACATTTTGAGCACTACAAAATTGTCGCTGACCATGTTTCTCTATCTCTTATAGTTTACCCAGCGTAGAAAAAACCGGGTTAATTACCGACTTTTTCATGAAAACTCGATGTTTTTTCTCATTTTTTCGTGAACCCTACATGAAAACCTCCCAAAATGAATTCTCCACCATATAGTGAAAGTTTCATCAAAATCGGTCATCTGGTTCCTGAGTCCATAGAGGACAAACAAACACACGGGCATTCACATTTATGATATTAGTATAGATTCAAAACTCAAATAAGGTCCATGTGCACTGCAAAAATTTGTTGAGTGCTGAAGCATGTATAAAGAATTGAATTTCGACTATTTGTTTCTTCCTCCGCATTATTCTGTGTATTTCCCAGTATTTCTTTCAGCATACAGGGCATTGAACAAACTTTCTCTCTTCATTAAGTTTTATCTTTCGTCTTTCGAATAAGAATCACTTTGTGACTGAACGTACGCAATGTTAAGTTCCCTAATTGTTCCAGAAACAAGTACTATTAAATTCTCGCCTATAAAAACGAATCTCATTCGATTCTTTACTAGTAATTCGAACAAAACTCACCAAATACGTAGAAACTCTAATTCTCCCGCAATTTCTTTCGCCATTCTGTTTTGTGCATCGTTTTTTCAATTTCGTTCTGGCAGAAGTCAGTCGTCGAATTGTCAAACATGAAATCTAACCGCAATTCCGAATCGCGGTCCAAAATCCATGTAGCGCGCAAGTCCTGCGCATCGTGTCCTTATCGCGCGCATCTCGGGGCATGTTTCAAAAGCAGAAATTCGTTGACGCAAGGAATGAGCAAGAGACAGACTCAACGCGCAAGATCAGAAGCAAGGTCCGTTTCGAAAATCTCGACGTCAAAATTTACGTGCAGGTAATTGGTGTCAAAGCGGACGCGACGTTGCCGGGTGTGACGCGCCACGTTTTTGATCTACCTTTTTTTCCCGCAGAACGAGGAAAACCGTTCGACATGGAACAACTTTTGGAGGAAGTTCAAGACGCTGTCTCCCTTCCTGTGGCCTAAGAGGGATTGCTGTTTGCAGTTCAGGGTGATATTTTGTTTCCTCCTGCTGGCTGGGGGGAGAGTGATAAATTTATACGTTCCTATATACAATAAACTCATAGGTGAGGGGTAATCCACAGTTTGTTAGTCGATACATTTTGATCACATCCGCTTTGTTTGAAGCCTTTACTTATTTTTTGTATTATTAATTTCGATATTTCTCTTTCAGTTGATAGTATGACTCCTACAAATAAGGCAGAAGATGGAGCTCTAAGGTTCAGATGGGACTGGATTTTAATATATGTACTCTTCAAGTTCTTACAAGGTGGAGGTACTGGTGGTATGGGCTTGTTGAATAACTTGAGGTCCTTCCTTTGGATCAGAATAACGCAGTACACAACCAGGGAAGTCGAGGTACGTAAAAATGAAACCTATGCGCGTATTTCATGATAATCGAATTTAATTCGTAGGTGGAACTGTTCAGGCACTTGCACAGTCTGTCGTTACGTTGGCATCTCAACAGGAAGACTGGAGAGGTTCTCAGGGTGATGGATAGGGGAACGGATAGTATCAATAATCTGTTGAATTACATCCTCTTCTCCATTTTACCCACCATTATCGATATTATTGTAGCGGTGGTATTTTTCGTTACGGCCTTCAATGCTTGGTTTGGGCTGATTGTTTTTGTAACGATGGTTCTCTACATAAGTGAGTATTATGATTTGTATTCCCTTGAATTTACACTGCGCAAAAAAGTTAACGCACATTCTGAAAATCTCAATTTTAATGAAAGTTAACTTTATATTGACTAGAACTTATTTTTTATATTCTCCCGGGAAGGTTTTGAACGAAGCAAGACACATTAACTGAAAGAAAAATTCAGGATTTCAGCGACTCTTATGTGAAAGAAGAGAAATGAACAATTTTCAAAATACTGAAATAAGTGATTCGATACTTGGTATTTCTACCCCTTGCGTTTATTACAGCTCGGCAACAACGGTTCATACACAAAATGAGGGATCTTAAAATGTTCTGATCTAATCCTTCCCAGATTTCTCCGAGTTGGATTCCTAAGTCATTGAGAGTAGCTGGATGATTTTTAGAACTTCTCAGCCTTCTATTGAGGTTGTCCCAAACCTGCTCAATCGGATTGAGATCTTGACTTCTTGCTGGCCATTCCATTCGAGAGACTTGAACCTCTTCAAGTACTCCTGAACGATGCGCGCACGATGGGGTCTGGCATTATCGTCCATAAAAATGAAATTTTCACCAATGTATGGGGCAAATGGCACTAAATGATCTTCAAGAATGTTCCTTATATACTTATCAGCATTCATAGCTCCATTATCAACGACCACTAGGTCTGTGCGAGCAGTCAAAGATATTCCACCCCATACCATAATCGATCCTCCCCGGAACCAGTAGTATTCAGGAAATTGCACTGAGAATTTCTTTCATGTGGAAGTCTGTATACAAGGAAACGTCGATCACAATGGTAGAGGCAGAATCTAGACTAATCTGTGAAGAGAACTCTTTCCCAATCGGCCTCTTTCCAATGGATATGCTCTCTCGCAAAATCCAAACGCGCCCTTCGATGGGCTGGGGTAAGAGCTGGGCCTCTTGCCGCGACACAAGGCCTTAAATCATATTCTCTGAGGCGATTTCTTATTGTCTGAGTGCTAATTTGCACCTCATGAGTTGGTTCAAGCTGATTTTGAAGGAGGCGAGCGGTTGCAAACCGTTGTCTCAACGAAGAAACTCTCAAGTAACGTTTTTGAAGGGCAGTTGTTACCCGTGGTCTACCCTGTCCTGGTCTTCGGACAGTCATACCTGTCTCCCTGAATCGCTGCAACATTCTGGACACACTTCTATGGGAAACTGTAAACCTTTCTGCAATTCTTGTGTATGTCCACCCTTCTTCTCGCAAAACTACCGCTTGGGCATATTCCCCTTGGGTCAAATTGCGTGTTTCGCGTTGCATAGCGATCGAGTGTAGAAAATCAAACGAAAGAAAAACTATTGATCACTAAAATTAACTGATTTTACAATGGAGAAAATACATTCAAAATCTCATAATATCATCTTTTTTTATTCCTGCTGGGAAAAAACATCTGTATTGGAGAAAAACGTTGAAAGTGGATAACATATGCATGCATAATTCTGATAAAAAGTTGTAGAATAAATTTGAGATTTCCATGATGTGCGTTAATTTTTTTGCGCAGTGTATTATTGTCTTGAATTTTCTGTAGTTGTAACCATTGCCATAACGGAGTGGAGAACTAAATTCCAGAGGAGGATGAATCTAGCTGATAATGAAACAAGGGCAAGAAGTGTGGACTCCTTGTTAAATTTCGAAACTGTCAAATACTATGGAGCTGAACACTATGAAGTGGAAGCTTTCAGAGAAGCCATATTGAAGTATCAGGTGAAAACAACATTCTTAACCTGTCGGTATAAACGTCAACATAACCTCATTTTGTAGAAAGAGGAATGGTTGTCCAGCATCACCTTGAATATATTGAACACTGTGCAGAACGTAATTATTTGTGGAGGTCTTCTCATTGGCAGTTTGCTATGTGTCCATATGGTGGTCGATACTCATGAACTAACTGTTGGTGATTACGTACTTTTTGCCAGTTACATCGTTCAGTTATATGTGCCGTTGAATTGGTTCGGTACCTATTACAGGTGAGGAAATATTCAATTTCTTCAGTTGATTGATCGTAGTTTTCGAGGCATTCAACGTTTTTTGAATAGCAGGAATGAAAGTTATGCAAATTTAATTCGTTAAGAACTGTCAAATAGTGGCCTAAGTCTAAGTAGATGCTGTCAAACTTTCGGGTTATATTAATCTAGAATAGTTTCTATAGCATGTTTGACATATGTGACCTTGGAATTATATTCAAGGGCCATCCAGAAGAACTTCGTGGATATGGAAAACATGTTTGATCTACTGAAGGAAGAGCAAGAAGTCATAGATGCTCCCGGTGCTGGTCCTTTGGTGGTCAAAAAGGGTGTTGTTGAATTCAACAATGTGTCCTTCGGATATCAACCGGAAAAATTGATCCTCAAGAATGTTACGTTCACTGTACCTGCAGGGAAAACTGTAGCGTTGGTAATTTTCGAAGAATTTTTTAGGGTTTTTGGTGTTATAGTTGCGCTGGGTTTCAGGTTGGTCCTTCCGGGAGTGGAAAAAGTACCATAATACGATTATTGTTTAGGTTTTACGATGTTGAAACTGGCAACATACTTATTGATGGTCAGAATATAAAAACTGTCTCGCAAGAATCTCTCAGAAGGGTGATTGGGGTGGTACCTCAAGATACTGTGCTCTTCAATAATACAATAAAGTGAGTATTGAATGATTTCTCGTAGATATTTTTTTCAATAATTTATGTTCTTCAGATACAATATCAAATACGGTAGACTCACAGCGACTGATGCAGATGTTATAGAAGCTGCAAGAGGTGCAGATATTCATGATAAGATACTCACTTTTGTAGATGCCTATGATACTCAGGTAATTTATGTAATTTGGATGAAAAAAAATTGCTTAAAATTTTTTTTTTATTTCAGACCATGTATTCTGTTTACTTATTTATACACTGTACAAAAAAAATTAACGCACATTATGGAAATCTCAAATTTATTCTAAAACTGAAGGTGTTCTCAATGATAATTATTTGTATCAGAATTATGCATGCATATGTTATCCACTTACAACGTTTTTCATCAATACAGATGTTTTTTCCCAGCAGGAATAAAAAAAGATGATATTATCAGATTTTGAATGTATTGGTTCCATTCTAAAATCAGTTGTTCTAGATCAATTCTAGTGATCAATAGTTTTTCTTTCGTTTGATTTGCTACACTCGATCGCTATGCAACGTGAAACACGCAATTTGACCCAAGAGGAATGTGCCCAAGCGGTAGTTTTGCGAGAAGAAAGGTGGACATACACAAGAATTGCAGAAAGGTTTGGAGTTTCCCATACCTACCATCCAGAATGGTATGAAAGTCTGAAGACCAGGACAGGGTAGACCACGGGTAACAACTGCCATTCAAGAACCTTACTTGAGAGTTTCTTCATTGAGACAACGGTTTGCAACCGCTCGCCTCCTTCAAAATCAGCATGAGCAAACTCATGGGGTGCAAATTAGCACTGAGACAATAAAAAATCGCCTCAGAGAATATGATTTAAGGCCTCGTGTCGCGGCAAGAGGCCCAGCTCTTACCCCATCCCATCGAAGGGCGCGTTTGGATTTTGCGAGAGAGCATATCCATTGGGTAGAGGCCGATTGGGAAAGAGTTCTCTTCACAGATGAGTCTAGATTCTGCCTCTACCATTGTGATCGACGTTCCCTCGTATACAGACGTCCACATGAAAGATATGCTCAGTTCAATTTCCTGAATACTACTGGTTTAGGGGGAGGATCGATTATGGTATGGGGTGGAATATCTTTGACTGCTCGCACAGACCTAGTGGTCGTTGATAATGGAGCTATGAATGCTGATAAGTGTATAAGGAACATTCTTGAAGAGCATGTAGTGCCATTTGCCCCATACATTGGTGAAAATTTCATTTTTATGGACGATAATGCCAGACCCTATCGTGTGCGCATCGTTCAGGAGTATCTTGAAGAGGTCTCTCGAATGGAATGGCCAGCAAGAAGTCCAGATCTCAATCCGTTTGAGCAGGTTTGGGACAACCTCAATAGAAGGCTGAGAAGTTCAGAAAATCATCCAGCTACTCTTAACGACTTAGGAATCCAACTCGGAGAAATCTGGGAAGGATTAGATCAGAACATTTTAAGATCACTCATTTTGAGTATGAACCGTCGTTGCCGAGCTGTAAATAACGCAAGGGGTGGAAATACCAAGTATTAAATCACTTATCAGTATTTTGAAAATTGTTCATTTCTCTTCTTTCACACATGATTCGGTGAAATCCTGAATATTCCTCCCATTTAATGTGCCTTGTTTTGTTCAAAACCTTCCCGAGAGAACATAAAAAATAAGTTATGAAGTCAATGTAGAGTTAACTTTCATTAAAATTGAGATTTTCAGAATGTGCGTATATTATTTAATATACAGCCAGGTTATATTTATCATTGAATTAACCTTCAATATCCCTAATATGGTTGATTGCATCTCAACCTTCTTTTCTCGATTCAAGGTTGGAGAGAGAGGTTTGAGGTTAAGTGGAGGGGAGAAGCAGAGAGTAGCAATTGCTCGAACACTGCTAAAAGCGCCATTAGTGGTACTTCTAGATGAAGCTACAAGCGCTTTAGATACACAGACTGAAAGGAACATTCAGGTTAAATCACGTAAATTCTCCTGTTTCAATTGATTATTATATTTTCTTGTAGGATTCTCTGAATAAAATGTGTGTAAACAGAACAACGATCATTGTGGCACATAGATTGTCCACAATAATACATGCTGATGAAATATTGGTGATACAGGAGGGTGAAATAGTTGAAAGGGGAAGGTAATTTGATATATCGGGTAGTTGTCACTTACTACCTTAAACATTTTCAGGCATGAACATCTGATTGGTCAGGATGGCATATATGCGGCGATGTGGAGACAACAATTGGATAAAGATTCTATCGCAGTCAACAGTTTAGAGAACAGTGCTACGCATAGTTAAAGCTTCAATCTGTATTAATAACTCTAAGTTCCCATAGAGTGACCTCGAAACAGTCATTATATTGAGATTGTAAATTCTTCGTTGAGTTACTTAAAATTGAGGTTACTGCAATAATATAATCAGTTGTACAGGTGATTTTAACGTATTGTTTACTGTGTTCTGAACATAATGTTGAATTGGTATTTATTCAATGTATTTTAAGTTTTTCAGACCAAATATAGTACGAATTTATTCAGAAAGTAGTTATTTATTGATGAATTAGTTTGGATAGGTTTGAAGGTCTCAAACAAGAAAAACCACTTGTGTACAGAGCCTAATTATTTATTCATATGGGTGTGCATATATGGAAGAATTCATGGCCTATTAACAAAAAACAAACACTAAAATGGATTTCTCCAAAATTTATAGAAGATTCGATGGTGATGCATCAATGTTTAAAAAAAAATGCAAACATTTGATGTTAAACTATACAGGTTGTTCCATTTGAAATGTACCAAGTTTGTGCACAATCTCATAAACAGTATATTCATTATAAGCAGTTTTGATTTTTTTCTATCTTATACATTGCACATTTTCGTTTTCGCCCTGTATTTCAGAAACAAAAGGGATATTCTGTTTGTGGATTTGAAAGTTTTACAAAAAACAACTTGAATTGATCCAATCAAAATCAGTATGAGACATTTCGTCAATCTGGTCGCCTTTTTTCTGAAGTTTGGTTCTTTGCATATGCTTCATGCATGTTCTTATTTCGAAATGGAGTCAGTTTATCAACGGCTTCGATTTGAAACGAGTTTTCTGAAAATTCCAAGACGTAAATTAACAAACGCTGAGGCTAATAGGGCTATCGGAATGCTACAGGGTGGCATAACACAGGTTGTTGTAGCGGAAAGGCTCCAAGTCAGCCAAAGTGTGATATCTCGACTTTGCAATAGGTTCAGGGAGACACGTTCCGTGTTGGAAAGACTAAGGCTTGGTGAGCGACGAAAAACCTGCTCAGGATCGTTTCATCGCTGTTTCGGCGAAAAGAAAGCCTACATCTACGTGTAGAATGCTACGGAATACTCTTCAAACTGCAGATAGGGTCCAAATTTCTATCGAAACCATCAGACGACGTTTGTGAGACGTGAATCTAGGTTCTAGACGTCCATTAAGAGGAGTTCTATTAACACGTGACCATAAGCGTCAAAGACTGGAATAGGCAAAGCAACATATCAATTTGTAATGATCCAATGGCGTAGTGTCATTTTCACTGATGAATCCAGATATGGAAGATTTTCAGATTCTCGAAGAATAAGGGTATGGACAATCCCACGCATACGCCGTAATCTTCACTATGTCCAAGAAGTCCATCCATTCCGAGGGGGTAGTGTTATGGTATGGACCGGGATATGTTTCAACGGGCGCACAGATCTACACATTTGTCCTGGGAATATGACCGCCTTACACTATAGGGAGCATGTCATTGACAATGTTTTGCCAAATTTTCACGCTGCTATTGGTGAAACTATTCAATTTCTAGATGATAACGCTAGACCGCACCGTGCAGCCATAGTTGAGAATGCGCGCGAGGAGCTTGGTATTCCACATTTACCAATACCTCTGCACTCACAGATTTGAATTGCATAGAACATGCATGGGATATGCTCCAAAGAAGATAAGATAATCATCAACCTACCCCAGAATCCTTAAATGATCTGAGAAAGCTTCTGTCCCCGTTTATAGAACCAAATGCAAAGAAGATGTCAAGCTGTTATTGATGCCCGTGGAGGCCATACATTGGTGGTCTTAAAATGTTTGAATTTCCTGGGAATAAAATTTTACTCGATTTTTCTTAACCACCCTGTATACGCTGCAGACGTACAGGCTCAAATTAAATTTATTTCCAGCAACTTGAAATCATACTAATATGAATTTTCATCGCAAAATCTCATTTAAACTATATTTTGTTGCAATTAAGTCAATAACCCTAACTCATGTGGAGCAGTGTATTTGTGTTATTTCCGTCACTGTTTTTGACCTTCGGAATCAGCGCGGTTACCAAGTGTTTCGTGTTTCTTTTTTCTGAAATAACTGTGACCGTTTGTTTTCCAGGTAAATTTTTGAGTAGAAAAATTCAATTGCTGTTTTCATTTTCACTTTGATTGAATCTGATATTATAAAGATTTGTACGAAGGAGCGATACACAATGATTTTCTAGAAAAACTCTTATGTGTCGGGGATTTCCAAGAAAAAATTCTTACAACTCGTCACAAAGAGATTACATCACTTTCATCACCTTAGACAATCTACCGATGATTCATCAGAAGTTCATCTATATATCCCTATGAGTTGATATCAGATAGTCCAGTCAGTATCGAACTGTACTCGTGAGAGCTTCGCTATGAAGTTTATTGTTCCTGTATGTTATTTTTTTTTAGCGATATATCTTCTTCAAAGTCTTAAAATGAATTACTTCACTTCGTTTTGTTTATTGAATATTTCATGCATTTTTAGTTCTTGTTTTCACAAGATATTGATTTGTTACAGACATCACTACTCGCTGTTCTGAATTCAGATACAAGGTCTGTTCGAAAATTATCTTAATTCGCCGAATTGCGAGTAATGAAGTTACTTATTATTGTTATATTTCTGGACTTAAGAACACCCAAATAGTAAGGGAGAAACTCAGATGCTGCTGTGTTTTTTTCCTTTTAATGAAATAACAGGATAGTGTTCAACAAATATAATATTATTATTCTTTCAGTTGAGGTCAAGTTTCGAAAACTCCTGGAAAAGAATTAAAATATTCCTTCCTCTAATTTGGCCAAAAACTTTCGAATTGAAACTTTATTTCGTCCTTTCTCTCACTATTCTCATTTTGTCCAGCGTCATAAGTGTGTACACTCCTATATACAGTAAAAAAATTGGTAAGACGAACGTTATTTTCGGAATTTAAATTTGATGTTACATTGGACTTCCAGTGGATAGTTTAACACCAGAAGATAACACAGAACCAGAGTTCAGATGGGATCTAATATGCATCTATTCTATTCTGAAATATCTTAGGAGTATTGACGACCTGAAGCACATTTTTTGGGCGAAAATAGATCAGAATGTGGGCAAAGAAGTAGAGGTAAGGCTGAAGATCTTATATTTGACTATTATATTCCTCATCGAGAGATTACAGATATCCCTATCCATTTTATTCATCGATTCAATTTTTGATAGATAAGTGTATTTTCCCACATACAAAGCCTATCAATAAGATGGCATTTGAGCAGGAGAACTGGAGAAGTTTTACAAATCATAAACAGCAGTCAACAGTGTGTAAGTTACCTGCTCAACTTAAGTATTCTCACCCTTTTTCCTTCTATTGTGGACGTTGTTTTCATTTTGTGGTACTTCACAATCCTCTTCGATATTTGGTTCAGTATTATTCTCTTCCTTTGCTTGATATGCTACTTGGGTGAGTCTTTCTTGTTATGTAATGTAATGAACTGATTGATTTTCATTTCAGTTTTTATTGTCATCGGTAGAGACAAATTGTCGAAGTTGAGGAAGAACGAGATTGACGCCTCTTATAAAGTTAAAGATAAGAGCATAGATTCTTTGCTAAATTATGAAACGGTTAAATATTTTGGAAATGAGAAATACGAAGTGGAAAGCTTCAAGAAAGCTTTAACAACCCTGCATGTGAGTGTGATAATTTTGAGACTGATATTATACATTTTTATTATTGCAGAGTAGGTATAGCAAAAAAATTAGCTTATTCAATCATCATTCCTTTATGATTTCTTTTTACATATTTAAATTTATGTTGGTTTTTATTTCTTTTCATTCTCATTAGTTTTTAGTTTTCTTTTCCTGTTACTTCAAGTAGAGATTTGTTCTCTACCACATTTACAATATCTTGGATTTTTTTGTTTTGTTTAATTTTGTATGAAATGATTTTGTTTTGTTTGACGATTTTTAAACCTTACCCTGACGCCACATACAGATCGGGAAAACCTGATTGGAAACATCACAGTTTCTATAGTAAATTCGAACAGGACCATATTATATAGTGGAACAGTGAGAGAATCAAAACCTCAGAGGGAAGTGATATCGAATAAATGGCTGGGCCGACAGATTCGTATGCGACTAATGTGCATTGCAATTCGCGGCAGCCGAGACTTGCCATTTCAACAGTCCAGTCCCTTATTTGTTATCGAATCGCAATGAGATTTCGATTCTTCCACTGTTCTACTAAACTCGGAGCTCATTCGAATTTAACATTCACATTCCTATGTTTCCATAAAGATTTTCTTTATCTGTATATGGCATAGTTATTCGCTGTTTTTCAAGTGTTCAAGCGCTGATAATCTCCTAGTCGCTTCTATTAAATGTCTTATTTCTTCTTTTTTCGCGAGTTTTAAAACTTTTCTCCTTTAAGGTGGGTGAAATAACTTCAATGATAGTGGATTTTTCTCATCGAGCTATAGAAAACTTTTTCATTGACTTCAGTCTCATGATAGGTACCTTGATTTGTCTATATAAGGTAGTCAAAACTAAAGGACTAACAGTAGGAGACTATGTGATGTTCTGCGACTATTTTATTCGCATTTATGATTCAGTGGGTTGGTTTGCCTATATGTATACGTAAGTATAAAAAAAGCATATCGCAGACCATCTAAAAAAAAGTCTTTAGTGGTCTTCCACAAGCGAGGTGTTTTATTCAGAATCCTTAAAGTCCTATTTTATTTCAAAACAACGGGTTATGGCCAGCACGCTTGCACTGCGCCCATAACCTGTTGATTTTGAAGTAAACTAACTGATCCAAGCATGACGGATTATTTAATTTTTCGGCGGAGCAATGATTACAAATTATTGCAGCACAGCGTTCTGCTTATTTTAAGATTATTTGGTCTACTTCCTGTCGTATTTTTTTCTTTCAGAACAATAAAGAGGTATCTAGTAGAAATAGAAAGTCTGTATGAACTCTTAACAGAACAACCAGATATCGTTGATAAACCTGACGCAAAACCGTTGGAGATCAGTGGCGGCGCAATAGAACTCAAAAACGTATTTTTCGAGTATCTGGAAAATCAACCTATCCTGAAGAATGTTTCTTTCGCTGTTCCTCCAGGGAATACTGTAGCCATCGTACGTATTGAAAAAACATTAATAATTTGGGTGTGTTCCATTATAATTTAATGATTCATTAAAATCCATGGGCTACCGGTCAATGGAATAAATGGATTAATTGAATATTTATTTAATGAAAAATTAAATCGTAATGGATTTTTGGAACTGGGGAATGTGTGTATTCTATAATATTGCACTTGGTCTTAGGTTGGTCCATCTGGTAGTGGAAAAAGTACTGTTGTCAGGTTGATATTCAGGTTTTATGATGTTTCATCCGGTTCTATCTCGATTGACGGGCAGAATGTTAGAGACGTTACTCAGGAGTCCTTGAGGAAAGCTATTGGGGTGGTTCCACAAGATGTAGTTCTCTTCAATGATACCATAAGGTATAAAATGCATAAAGTTGCTTTATTGAAGTTTTGTTTGAAAGAATCCGATTAACTTGATTCACTGTTAAACGTTATAATATGCTAATATTGAATCACATAATTATATAAACTGCTTCACATGAGTTAATGATTTTGACTTAAATTGCAAAAAGTATAGTTGAAATGAGATTTTGTGATGAAAATTCATATTAATATGATATCAAGTTACAGGAAATAAAATTAATTTTAGCCTGTAGGTCTGAGTAAAATAACGAAATTTAATTCCCAGAGAATTCAAGCATTTAAGACTATCAATACAATGTATGGCCTCCACGGGCATCATTAACAGCTTGACATCTTCTTTGCATACTACGCACGAGATTGTTGATTATTTCTTGAGGAATTTGGTTGCATGAACGGGGCAGAAGCTCTCTCGATCATTTAAGGATTCTGGGGTAGGTTGATGATTATCTTATCTTTTTTGGAGCATATCCAATGCATGTTCTATGCAATTCAAATCTGGTGAGTGCGGAAGTATTGGTAAATGTGAAATACCAAGCTCCTCGCGCGCCTTCACAACTATGGCTGCACGGTGCGGTCTAGCGTTATCGTCTAAAAATTGAAAAGTTTCACCAATAGCAGCGAGGAAATTTGGCAAAACATTGTCAATGACATGCTTCTTATAGTGTAAGGCGGTCATATTCCCAGGACAAATGTGTAGATCTGTGCGCCCGTTGAAACATATGCCGGCCCATACCATAACACTACCCCCTCTTAATGGATGGACTTCTTGGACATAGCGACTATTACGGGGTATGCGTGGAATTGTCCATACCCTTATCCTTCGAGAAGCTGAAAATCGTCCTTATCTGGATTCATCAGTGAAAAGGACACTACGCAATTGATCGTTATAATTGATATGTTGCCTTGCCCATTCCAGTCTTTGACGCTTATGGTCATATGTTAATGTAACTCCTTTTAATGGACGTCTAGAACCTAGATTCTCCTTTCTCAAACGTCGTTTGATGATTTCGATGGAAACTTGAATCTCATCTGCATTTTGAAGATTATTCCGTAGCATTCTACACGTAGATGTGGGCTTTCTTCTCGCCGAAACGGTGATGATACGATCCAGAGCAGGTGTTGTCTGCCTGAACCTATTCCAAAGTCGAGATATCATACTTTGGCTGACTTGGAGCCTTTCCGCTACAAGAACTTGAGTTAGGCCACCCTGAAGCATTCCGCTACTCCTACTAGCCTCAGCGTTTGTTGATTTACGTCTTGGCGTTTTCAGAAAACTCGTTTCAAACTGAAGCCTTTGATAAACTGACTCCATTTAAAATTAAGAACTTTCATTAAGCATATGCAAATAACTAAACTTCTGAAAAAAGTCGACCAGATTGACTTAATGTCTCACACTGATTTTGTTTTGAATCTTAAATGATTTTAGAGCGATTTTCTCGAAGATTACATTCTTTTCAAAACGATTGAATACGATATCCCTAACTCTTGTGGAGCAGTATATTTTGAAAAAATGTAGAATAACTACTGTTTATAAGATTAGAAAACTGCTGAAATTATGCGATATGTGCACTCCATCTACATGTGTTAGATGTTTGACATTACACTTACACCAACGATGGAATATGTTGAGATTTCTGATAATTTTATGGATACTATAGATACAACATAAGTTATGGCGATCTAAAAGCGACTGAGAGTGACATTATTGAGGCAGCCAAGGGAGCTGACATGCACAATACCATATTGAACTTTAAAGAAGGATACGACACTGAGGTAATTGAAAAGTAATAGTTCATTTTTTCTTGGTTGAGTCTAAGTATATTTTGGATTTGTTGGTTATGGAAGTGTATAGCTTTTCTTCTTGGTTTCAAGGTTGGGGAAAGAGGACTTCGTCTGAGTGGGGGTGAAAAACAGAGGGTAGCAATAGCAAGAACTTTACTCAAAGCGCCGAAAATTGTTCTTCTGGATGAAGCAACTAGTGCTTTGGACACTCAAACGGAAAGAAATATACAGGTTATAAAAATGTGGGTGTGCTGCTTCACAATCTAATATAGATTCTTACAGGAGTCCTTAAGACGGATGTGTTCTAACAGAACAACACTCATTATAGCACACAGGCTCTCTACCATCATCCATGCAGATCAAATATTGGTTTTGAAGGAGGGAATCATTGTTGAGAGGGGAAGGTAAATGATCTTTTAGTAGATTTACACTGAGTTGCAGGAACGTCCATTAAAATTTAATGCCGCCTTAATTCTCCCTTAAACGGGATATCCATAGACGGTAGCCATGGATACTCCTTTTAATGGAGAATTGAGGCAGCATTAAATTTAATGGACGTTCCTGCAACTCAGGGTTAGATTTTAAAAATGAGAAAATTATTAATTCAAATGATCTTAAATGCAATTGAATTAGATTCACATTCCATGACCTACGACATCAAATTTGAAGGCAACCAAAGGATAGATTCAACTACTTTTGAGTCCCCATGGTAATTTTTTTTACCATAACTTTCCTGAACACAGAGCCATAAGCGCGAAATCGCAACATCCCTCAAATAGTCAAGGAAAGTTGAAGAAATTAATTATTTCGAATTTATTATCTTGCAGGCATGAGGACTTACTGGAGCAAGATGGATTGTATGCTACCATGTGGAAACAACAGTTGAAATCAGAAATAAAATTATAAATATCTCAAAATATGTAGATACAAGAACTTTAATAAACTCATGAAAGATATTGATTGTAAACTGATATTGTCCTCGCTAAGTATCTCATAAGATTTGGTGAGAGATTATACAGGGTGGCCATTTGAAAACGAAACAGACGAGATTACAGACGAAAAAAATTTTTTCGATAGAAATGCTTGGACAGGTCGATTTCTGTTTCGAGGGGGACAACTTAAGATGTAGGTTACGGACGCATAGCGCTTCAACCCTTGCTACTACAACCCTCACCCCCAATTTTTGAATAGGGAAGATGGGGTGAGTGATACCTCATTTGAAAGGTATTTTTATACTGATTTCAGCACAGTGATTGTTTTTTCATTTTATGCATTAGTTCTCGAAATTCAGGGTGGCCATTTGATAACGAAACAGACGAGATTACAGACGAAATAAATTTTTTCGATAGAAATGCTCGGACAGGTCGATTTCTGTTTCGAGGGGGACAACTTAAGATGTAGGTTACGGACGCATAGCGCTTCAACCCTTGCTACTACCCCCAATTTTTGAATAGGGAAGATGGGGTGAGTGATACCTCATTTGAAAGATATTTTTATACTGATTTCAGCACAGTAATTGTTTTTTCATTTTATGCATTAGTTCTCTAAATACAGGGTGGCCATTTGAAAACGAAACAGACGAGATTACAGATGAAATAAATTTTTTCGATAGAAATGCTTGGACAGGTCGATTTCTGTTTCGAGGGGGACAACTTAAGATGTAGGTTATGGACGCACAGCGCTTCAACCCTTGCTATTACCCCCAATTTTTGAATAGGGAAGATGGGGTGAGTGATACCTCATTTGAAAGGTATTTTTATACTGATTTCAGCACAGTAATTGTTTTTTCATTTTATGCATTAGTTCTCGAAATATTCTTGACTAAGCATTTGAAAATTAAGTGGTGTTTTCATGGCATGTAGTGTTTTTTTGTGAAAAACCTTTCAAATGAGGTATCACTCACCCCATCTTCCCTATTCGAAAATTGAGGGTGAGGGTTGTAGTAGCAAAGATTGAAGCGCTATGCGTCCGTAACCTACATCTTAAGTTGTCCCCCTCGAAACAGAAATCGACCTGTCCGAGCTTTTCTATCGAAAAAATTTATTTCTTCTGTAATCTCGTCTGTTTCGTTTTCAAATGGCTACCCTGTATTAGACTAATACTGGCCCCAAATAATTATATTTATAGTATAGAAACTAGTCGGCCAGAGGATTAGCTTTTGAACGCCAGATTGACTCGTGTAATGAATGGCAATTAATTGTGTGAGTCTCTTCGAACGATCTGCATGAAATTCTCCAAAAACCACCAGGTGTGAATGTTTGACCCGTTCGTGTATGATCATCTTTAACTCGAACTGGTTGGTATGATCACCTTCAACTTGTTGGACGTTTCATTCAATTTAAAGTGCATTTATCCATCAATTACCGCATCTGTAAACAATAACAATGTTCAATCGCCCAGAGACACTCATCTTTCGTTAACAAAATCGCTCAAAGTCGAAATTCAATCCATCAATTTCCTGTTGGTAGAATTGATTATGTCGCGCAGACAGCTGATGACGTAAATTTTGACATTTCGTTTTGTTTTTCCTTCGCAAGCAGTTTATCTCAGAGGAAATTTTTTTTTTCGTCATAATTTAATTTCCTTTTGATTTAGTTCGGTTCCGTTCGTTTCAACACAAGCAAGTGAGTACCTATTCTATAGTAATTGGCGTGTTCTTCTGAAATAATTAGATATATGACTCATACTCGATAAATTTCGATAGGATGTGAGCTGTAGATGTAGACGAACCTTTGTTAATTTTGCTCGTTTTATCCGATTTGGAAAAAGTAATCTGTTTCAGAGAACATTCTGCTTTTTATAAACTGAAAAAATCATCTTTTGTTGAAGAAAATGGAGAATGGAAATGGATCAGGTGCTAATAGGCCCCCAAAAAACATGCTGGAACAAACTCAGGCCCAAGTTAATGAAGTAGTCGGTATTATGCGTGTAAATGTTGAGAAGGTACTGGAGAGAGATCAGAAACTCAGCGAACTAGACAGTCGTGCAGATGCCTTACAAGAAGGGGGAAAGAGATTCGAGCAGCAAGCGCAGAAGTTAAAGAGGAAATACTGGTGGAAAAACCTGAAAATGATGATCATACTTGGTGTCGTTGGACTTGTCATTCTTATTATTATTATAAGTGAGTACTGATTTTCATCAGCATTGTTTGTGAGCTGCTTTATCTTATCTCAGCTTACTTTACGCAGGATATGCATGATTTAGAGTGCAAGTTAATTGTGTAGGATTAATAATCTCTTTCGGCATGTTCCGATGATTTTGCATTCCTTCTTCCGAAAAAAGTGATAACAATGCTAAATAGCATACTTTGCATACATATTTCAATTCAGATGAGCTTTTAAAAATACTCTTTTTTATTCTTCAGTTTAGCTGTACGAAATTCTTTTTTTCGTTTATTTTCTCTAATGAAACTTCGTTATTTGCATTTTCTCAGCTTGGATTACTTCCTAACCCCTAAGGACAACCAATTGTATGGATCCTTTGGTGTTCGAGGATTTTATCCTTCGAAATTAGTGCATAGTTTTAGCAGTGAATGTTTTGATTTAATCTTACTATGTTTTACTAATACACACAATTTATATTTGTTTTATTTTGATTTTGCACGTAGAAATATATTGTCTGTTTTGTTGGAGTCTGGTAGATTTCATTTTGCTTGGTTTCAACCTTATTTGCACCCTTTTAGAAACCTTCTTTGCTGTAGTGTTTTTTTTTTATTTTCATTTCTCTCAATATAGAATTATTTAGTACTTCATTTCAATTCTGGCAATTGTAGAAAATAACGAAAATATTCTTAGAACTTTTCCTTTTTTTAGAGGCTGTTTTGGTGATTTTGATTGTACCATTTGAATGATTGTATGACACAGTAGAAATTGAATTTAAAATTCTTTTTCTGCCTTCAAATAGCAGAGAAGTGGTTGAGAATTATATTTGAACTTTTTGATTTGGTAGATATTGACACTGTTGAAACTTGTAAGTGAGCAATATAATTTTTTTACAGTGTCACTACTTCCTAGTAGTGAATCTGGTAGCAGTGCTATAACAACAGCTGCTCCTGCACCTTCACCTGGCCAATAGAGAATTGAAACTGACGGAATCTGAATATCTACTTATTTATATCTATTTTCCAAAATATTTAGTTGTCCATATTGTGAATCCTAGTTTGTCCTTATGAAGAAATTCAACCTTATTAAGTGTTGTTTTAACTAAAAAGTCACCTTAAATTGGTGAGGTAATCGTTAATGTATTAATTTACGGAGAAATAGCTTCTCTTCAATGATAATAATTGCGCCTTGAGAAGTGCCTATATGTTCAGTAGCACAAAGTGAAAAATTTATTTAATGTTCTAAAATGAAACTATATTTTGTTAACCACTTTGCAAATAAAAAACATTTTTATATGTTTAACTTGTATAATTATTGTTTCTCAAGAATATAAAAATGAAATGATTTATTAACATTTTTATCAAACATTTCTGAAAGGTCCATCTTCAAAGAATCCGGAATTATGCAAGAAGCACCTCACATTTCCATTGTCTCTTCCTAACTATTCTTTCTTCTTACTCCTGATTTTGCAATTCAGTTTCGTAAGTATTTACATTCGTTCTTTCTATAAAAATTCCTTTTCTCCTCTTCCTCCTTCAATTTTGTTTGGATATTTCACTCGCTATCTGAATCATTCAAAGCAGTGCCTTGTGCTAAAGCATTCAAGTCGTCAACCAATGTAGAAGAGAAAGTGCTAAGACCTGGATTGTCAGCTGTAAAACATCGAACTGATAAAAAAAAATCATGTTTGTTTGTAAATTACATACCAGCAATTTTCGAAAGTGCCTGCCTATAATTGTTAACACACTGTGTGAAGTTCTCTAAAAAATTATCCTCATTCAACAAATCTTTCAGCTTTATGGCAGCATTTTTCTTATTCATTGTCGTGAAGGTGTCATCAATGAACTCACAACAATTTCTTAAATAACTAGTTTCTGGAGCGATGGCCTTTCTCAGGAATACATATTCAAATGCTTTCGATTTCAGCAATTTGTTATATACAAACAGAGGTTCCAAGTGCCCTTGAAGCTTCAATCTTCCGATTAAATCTTGAAGTTTCAGATATTCCTCTGATGTTATTCTTATTTTGACCCACTCTCTAAGATGAGTTGAATTATTAAATGTTCCTAATATTGAATGAAAATACTCACCTTATCGGTTGCTTGAAGTATATCGCGTATATAAGATATAGAGCCCCTACTTCGATGTATATACTTTTGGGAAACACTATAAATTTTTTAATGACAAAAAAACAATTTTCCACGAAACGTTGGATGAATACGCAAAACACCTGTTCCCTACGAGATACAAAGAGTTAACTTCTAATATCAGAAGGGCTAATATCTTCACTTACGAGAATATATATGAGAACTTCATCTCTTTCCACACATTCGAGAAATCCGCGAATTTTAATGATTTTCTCCGCTCGAATTCAGACAACAAATTTTCTGCATCTGCTTGGAAGGCTATCGACATCAATCTATCGAAGGTGTGCATTGAATAGGTCTTAGCCATTTCGGTTTGTTTATTTTTATTATACCAGATCATAGACCTCTTATATCTATGGACCGGTTCTCTGAGCGAAATGCTGGCATGCCGCATATGAAAGAGAGAGATGGAGCTAGTTGAGTCAACGTCAAAATCATCTGATCAAAACATTGAACACACGTTCGGAAAATAGTGAATATTTCTTTTATTCTGAATTGAAATTCTTATTATTTTAATTAACTCGATTTCTAGAAGTGTTGAACACTTTATTAATTGATAATAGAGGTATGTATTTCATTAAATCCTTCCCGAATTCATATGTTCTTTACCTTGTCAAAAAGGCCAATCCTATATGAAAATTTGAAGGAAAAATCAAGTATTTAATTAATTTCATTTCAGAGTTTAATCATCTGTGATTAGTGATTATCGTTGGGATGTCTTACAATTGGTCAAGCTGATATTGATGAACTATTTCACCATACGACTTCATCATATAAATAAAACTTCTAATGAAGTGGACACAAGAATTCCACAGAGGCTCACTAAAATTATTCACTTTAGTCACCAGTGAAAAAAAAATTAAATAATTGAAGTATTTCACTCTTTGTGACAGTAGGAACTCCACATGGACAGTCCTATAAGGAGAACTGAATCGACTCCTGCATGTGTAAGATTCCAGGTGCTTTCTGACCCAGCAAGCTAGCACCTGTCTAGGGTCCCTGGTCCAGGGTTACAGACAAAGCCCTGTCGAACAAGGAATAAATAAAGAAAATTTTGTTTAACAGAAAAATGTCTAACAAATATTGAAAATTTTCAGGAAATCTCATGGAAGATGAAAGAAACTGACTGCTTGAAGAGAGATATAGAAACTAGGGAATTGATTTAGATGGAAGAATTGTCAATATATTTAAGTCCAAGGTGAGTTTTCACGGAAGTTAGATCTTGTTGATGCAAAACTTATATTTCTTGTAGATTGTCAGGAGGGGGGCCAATGATTTTCTTCAAGGATGAGTACAAAATAAGGGAGTAATAAAAATAATTCTACATGCCACTAATCTACTTCAGAAAAGGATAAGTATTACATCATTCCATCGAATTAAAATTTTCTATAAGATTCTTACAGTTGAATTACTCAGTAGTCTTTTATACGAAATAGCAAATTCTCAATTTTATACTTGGATTTATTACATAAGATCTCTAATAATTCGTTTATCATTCTTCCAAATATTGTATTTTCTGATAATAAATAATGAAATTTTTGTTCATAGGATCGTTATTAGAGATAAAAAGGATGGATACAAAAGACAGAATAAGGGATGAGAGATAACATCAGAGAGCTCAATCTAAATCATGATAGAAAAGGAGATGAATTGGAACCTGTTCTACAATTATAAAATAAGAATAATGAAGAAAGAAAAAAAAAGGTTCGACATATATATTAAATAGTTGATATTGGTGGGTCAGTGTCAGAGCGGCGGCTCCTCAGTGAATTCGGGGTTGACACTACCGACAAATCTAATTTTGACCAGCAATGTAAATTCCCCCATCTGTCATTTACCAAATTTGAATTTCAATGATTGAATTCTTCTTCCTTATCTTCGAATACCTCTCAACTCAATTTAAATAGTAGTAACTGTTTTATTCAGATTTACCAGAAAATTTTTTATCATTAGTTTTCACCTTTTCAGAGACGATTCTGCTGCACAAAAAGGAACGATGCATAAATCTGACTACATTACAAAATGTGAATAATTTGTTAACTTATTGTTAGAATTAATGTTGATTTTATGTAAAGGCTGTTTTTATTTATTCATAGTTATAGTATATTTTTTATTGTTTATCTATAATTTATATTCATATTTTCTAAGTTTTATTTTAAATAATATTTATTTTTTTACTGGCATATAGGGCTGAAATAGTTTTTTCACATTTTTTTTTAAATTTTGAAGAAATATTGAATGAAAAAACAATTTCGGCGAACCCCAGTATAATCAGGTAACGCGCCGATTGCAGTATCTCATGGTGGTGTGGAAACCTGCATATAAAAAATACTAATAAATTACATTATAGATATATTATACCTGCGGAGTGTCAACCCACGATAAATCTCTTTGAGCTGCAACTGATGGGTATTATAATGTGATTGTACTGTCTTGTTCTTTGAATAATAATTACTCATAATTATCATTGTTTATAAATATATATAGATAGGTATAGGTTGATTAGAAATAAAAATGGTTCATTCAAATTCCTAATGAGTTAAGTTTTTATTTATGGTTCAGAAATTAACATAGTAGTAACAATAAAAATGTATTTGTGAAAATGTTTCGAAAAATTATAAGCTTAGATTTATTAAGTAAGAGCTTTCAGTTGGGAGAATTTTATAATTCAAAATGCTTTTAGTTGCACTTGTCCTTATGAATCGAGGTTTTGTTATTGTTTTCATGAACATTATCGAACCTATTGAATTGCATTAAATATTTTTCCTGAAATAAATATCTAATGAAATAAAACAACAAATTTAAGTTCTATATCCTCCACTCTAAAAAATCTTTTCCCATACAAACTAGCAAATGATCAAACGAAATTTTGATGATATAAAGTCACATGAATATAATATTTTCTCAGTTGTCATTGAGGACTATGAGCCCAATGAAAATGGGCACAAAAACTTTGAAGTCTTTGATTCTAGTTTCTATACAATATTTATATATGTCTTTAAACATTTAGAAATTCATATATCTACTTTTCTAATTTCCTAGTTAGGAAATATAACTTACAAAATTGAACAAGAGAATCTAATGAACATACCCGATTTTATTTGAGGTTGTTCATGAGAAATATTTTTTTTATTCTACCATCAATAATACTAACTATATGAAATATGAGTTTAACATAGAATTTTGGCCTTCAGTCTCAAATTAACACAACGTTATTACAATACACTCCGTTCTGAAACTATGAATATTGCTATATTGTATAATCAACAAAACTATTCTAAATTTCAACTAATTCGAAAGATGAACCATATCCACTCAATAATAATATGAAACTAAATGAAAACATATGAAATATTTCTCATTTTATGTTAAAAAATACAAAATAATGTGATTTTTCCATATATTCCCATTGTGAACTTAAACTTTATATCACTTTATATAGACGTGAATGGATTAATCCATGAAGGATTTTATGCAATACTAACCGCGAATCTTTTTTGGCTATAGTATACAACACCACTAGAAATCGAAATAACAATCAGTTCCATTCAGAATTAAAAAAAAATTCACGATTTACCCAACAGTTAAAATACAGCAGTTCAATGTTTGGACAACATGATTTTGACGTTGCCTCAACTAGCTCTATCTCTCTCGCACATATTCAGCCTGCAAGGAATTCTAGGTAAAAGTCACGTGAGGGCGCGTCCATAGATATAAGAGGTCTATGTACCAGATCTGCCCGTAAGTAAAATGAACGAATTCGAATTTGACGTTTGCAAAAAAGTGAGGTTAGGTTCATGCATAGAGAAATAACACTCTTCATTTCTCTATGGGTTCGTGGATCATAGAACCCTCTTGATAGACTCATTCACCTACTATAGGTGCTTTCCAGTCACCAGGGTGTGTACCGTTTCTATTTTGATTGCTCTGCTCTCCCGTAATGCACTTCATGAATTTTCAGGGCTTCAGGTACTGAGTAATTAAGTCAAATCAGCTTTTTCATTCAAAAAATCGCTTTATTATATCACTTTCTACCTTAAAAATATAGACTGAGATGGTTGATACATGATCTTAAGTACTAAGTTCATCTATTGATTGGAGTTGACATCAGTCTGGCACCAGTGGAAGGTAAAATCAAATAAATGTGGTAGTTTCTCGATAAAATTAATCTTCAGATACTTGGTAGCACTTGAACAAATCGTTGTCATGAAAGTTTGCAAGGTGTTAGCTTTTAACTAGAAGTTTTTCGTTCTGATCTGCGTAGCCCTCTGTAACAGTCTTGAGTGTATTCCTTCTGACGATCTCCCCGGACGGCCTCCTGTGAGGATAGCCATTCTTCCTGGTATCTGACGATTTTTTCTTTTGGCACAAGTATATCGTGTTCTCATTGAAGTAATCCTCGATCTCGTTGAGCTCATAGCCGTGAGTTTCGGGTAGGAACAGTAGGGAATAGATGAGACCTGCTATAGAGACTGCAGCGAAAAACCTGCAACGAAGAATACAGATTTAGGGAATCTCTTTGTGCAAGATTGGATATGGCCGCATTCTGCAACATTATTATACTAATTTAAAAAGAAACAGCAACACTCAGTTGCAGCTTTCAGAGATTCACATGTTGGGCACTTATGATGGACTTTCGGCTTAAGTTAACACCTCATAATTTGTGTCACCTTATGTCGTAAGTTTCAAATGTCAAGAACATTGTTTGGAACATTGAGCCCTTGGATATAACGCGATATGTCATTGTCTTTATGGATTTGGGAATAATGTAAACAGAGAATTATACTAAATAGGCCAAGAAAATTAGCTTCAAGAAATGGTGTGCCTGGAAATAATTGATGGAGTTAGGGAAACTCTTTTAATCATTATCTTAGGCCTCTAATAAGAGTAGTTTGAGCTTTGCCTCAATTTCCCAGGGGACCGTATGTCGTGACGTTCGAAGAACCTCGAAATTTTCGGACTATTTTAGGTTTTTCTCGAAAAGTACCAAAACTAAGCACGTAATCGAAAACATTGTTGGTTTCAAAAGTGTTCCGCATTAAATTCTGATTCTGAAAAGTATTACGCTATTATATTTTGAACAAGTAGTTTTGAAGAAATCATAAGTCCAAATATGGCAAATTTTCATACTTTTCAAAAAACCATATTTTTTATCATAAAATTTAAAATACTCATGAAACTACGAACGAAATGTCATGGAATAAGAGTTGTAGAACATCATATTGTGATAAAAACGTATCCCCATTCCTCCAAACCACAATGTTAAATCGCGCAATAGCTCATCCAGCTGAGGATGCTGATCATTTCATTCTAGCTAGTGCTATTGAATTTGCTCAGCAGTCTCATGGATTCGTGGATATTGTTGGGGAGGGCACTGAGCTTCTTATAATTTTGATTGTTCAAGCCTCTATGTGTACCAAATATTTATTTTTTACTAGGGCCTGGCAAAGGCAAGCAAGACGATGTTGTCTTTTCTCCCTTGCACAACCAGTTTTGATCTGTTTCGAAAAACAACATATTATTCCTTCACGCTTTTAATGGCTGCGACACTACGTCATCTCTTTCAGTAAAGGAATAATGAAATTCCTAAAGACGTCTGAAATCAAAACAAAACTGCTGAAAGCTGCAGAATGGTTTAGAAAATCTAATGCTTATGCCGATAAGGTTGACGAGGCAGGGAAGAAATGCATGGCAGCCCTTTATAAAAATTATTTCAAGCAATTGAATGTATTGTGGTACTAGATGTTCGAAAAATTGTTAACCAAAATCTTACCTCTGTGCCTCCAACACTCGCTAAGGACATATGTAATATGTAATATATTGTTCTTAGCAATGAGTTGTATGGTTAATTATTATTGCGATGGCCCTTGCGGGGGTTGACGCAATGAGGATTTTTCCCCTGGCTCTATAGTATCGTATGATACTAGTAATGATAGTATCGTATGATTCTATAGTATCATACGAAGAATGTTATGATACCCCGTCCTTTTTTTTTACCTCAGCTTAGGTACTTTTTTTTTCAACATTTATTGTGTTATTTTAGCTCCATATTTCATAAGAATTGAGACCCACATTTGTTATTATAATTGATTCTGTTCATTTTAAACGTCTTCAGGAATTTCAGCTGTCCTTCACTTAAAACATGAGGGAAAATATGTTGGTTTTCGAAACAGAGAATAACTTGTAGTGCAAGGGAGAAGAGACAATTTAACGTCTTGCTTGCCTTTGCCAGGCTTCAGTAAAAACATTT
Source organism: Hippodamia convergens (assembly GCA_038502775.1). Taxonomy (NCBI): domain Eukaryota; kingdom Metazoa; phylum Arthropoda; class Insecta; order Coleoptera; family Coccinellidae; genus Hippodamia; species Hippodamia convergens. Next base: position 71,035,465 of record CM076609.1, on the reverse strand, counting down.
TGGTGCACATAGGGGCTGGAGCAGTGAAAATTACAAGAAGATCAGTGTACTGCTCAACAATAACCACACACTCATGGGACTGCTGAGCTATTTCAACAGCACCAGCTACGATTAAATGATCAGCATCCCCAATAGGATGATTACTGTGCGATTTTACATTGTAGATGGGAGGGGGCGGGTTACGTATTTATCACAATATGATGGTCTACAACTCTCATTCAAAAACAGTTTGTCCTCACGCTCGTAGTTCCAAAGATTTTATATGTTTCATATGAAAAATGTGTTTTTTCGAAAAGTGTAAAAATTTGCCATATTTCGATGTATTATTTCTATAACACCACTTGTTCAAAATATAATATCGTAATACTTTTTAAAAGTAGAATTCAATGCGGAATACTTTTGAATACAACAATGTTTGTGATTAGGTGTTTAGTTTAGAAGCTATTCGAGAAAAACCTAAAATAGTCCGAAAATTTTGAGGTTTTTCTAACGTCACGACATAGCCTCCACTGGGAAATTGGGGCAAAACTCAAACTACTAAGAGGCCTGAATAATAGATTAAAACAGCTTCAAGAACTCCACTAATTATTTCCAGGCAAAAGTCTAATTTGCTTGATCTAAAATGACAAAGAAACTGCAACAAAAGAAGGAGCTGTTAAAATTTTAGTTTTTTTTTGGAGAACAATATAAAATTTACACAGCTTCTTCTGGGTGTTGTAGGATGTCAGTTAGTACACCTTTATTGCGAAGATAACTCACCATTGTACTCCGGCAACACCATGACATGCTGCCTCCAGTTTGTGGTAGTTCTGGACGGAGAAGAACATGAACAGGTATGCAGCTGAGTACACCCAACTATGAGCGACACCTCTGATTTCGATTGGAAACAGTTCAGCCGTCATGGTCCAAGGGATGCTTAAGAGACCTATCATTGAGGCTACGACGTATAACATCACCGCTATCACTGGGATCCAATTCAAAGAAGTTACACCTGAAAAATTGAATTGTAAAATTGCACAAACCAAGATGCATCTGGAATAAAAGCGAAGAGAAAGTTAAGCAAGATCTGTCTATGTAAACTGCTCCACATGAGTTAGGATATTGACTTAAATTGCCAAAAAATATAGTTTAAATTATATTTTGTCATAAAAATTCATATGAATATGGTTTCAAGTTGAAGGAAATAAAATTAATTTAAGCCTGTGGATCTGAAGCGTTTACAAGGTATTCCCCAGAGACTTCGAGCATATTAAGACTATCAATACAAGGTATGGCCTCCACGGGCATCAATAACAAATTGACGACTTCTTTGCGTACTACACACGAGGTTGTTGAACATTTCTTGAGGAATTTGGTTCCATAAACGGGGTAGAAGCTCTCTCAGATCATTTAAGAATTCTGGGATAGTTTGATGATTATCTAATGTTCTTTGGAGCATATCCCATGCATGTTCTATGCAATTTAAATCTGGTGAGTGCGGAGGTATTGGTAAATGTGGAATACCAAGCTACACGCGAATTCTCAACTGTGGCTGCACGGTGAGGTCTAGCGTTATCGTCTGGAAATTGAAAGGTTTCACCAACAGCAGCGTGAAAATTTGGCAAAACATTGCCAATGACATGCTCCCTATAGTGTAAGGCGGTCATATTCCCAGGACAAATGTGTAGATCTGTGCGCCCGTTGAAACATATCCCGGCCCATACCATAACACTACTCCCTCGGAATGGATGGACTTCTTAGATATAGCGACGATTACGGGGTATGCTTGGGATTGTCCATACCCTTATTCTTCGAGAATCTGAAAATCGTCCATATCTGGATTCATCGGTGAAAAGGACACTACGCCATTGATCGTTCCGAATGATATGTTGCCTTGCCCATTCCAGTCTTTGACGCTTATGGTCACGTGTTAATGGAACTCCTCTTAATGGACATCTAGAACCTAGATGTCGTCTGATGGTTTCGATGGAAACTTGGACCCCATCTGCATTTTGAAGAGTATTCCGTAGCATTCTCCACGAATAGATGTAGGCTTTCTTCTCGCTGAATCGGTGATGAAACGATCCTGAGCAGCTGTTATTTTTCGTGGCCCACCAAGCCTTGGTCTTTCCAACACGTAACCTGTCTCCCTGAACCTATTCCAAAGTCGAGATATCACACTTTGGCTGACTTGGAGCCTTTCCGCTACAACAACCTGAGTTAGGTCACCCTGTAGCATTCCGATAGCCTTATTAGCCTCAGCCTATATTAATATGCGTATTGGCATTTTCAGAAAACTCGTTTCAAATCGAAGCCGTCGATAAACTGACTCCATTTCAAAATAGGAACATTCATGAAGCATATGCAAAGAACCAAACTTCAGAAAAAAGGCGACCAGGTTGACGAAATGTCTCATACTGATATTAATTGAATCGATTCAAGTTGTTATTAAGTTTAAAATGATTTTACAGCGCTTTTCTCGAAGGTTACATACTTTTCATAACGATTGAATACGATATTCCCAACTCTTGTGGAGCAGTATATTTATCCCATTGTTATAAAATTTGGCCAGGAATCTTATCACCATTAAATAGATTCCACTTTTGATGTTGACTGTTTCAAAAGACACTGACAACTGACATGTGGGTTTATTATTGTGATTTTCATAAATTTGATTCTTTTTATAATTATAAGTTATGCTTAAAGTGTTTAACGTATATGTATTTTAGCCAGGTGGTCTTTTGAATTATCTACAAGCTTTCGATGCAGATGTCACTATGAAGTGTTAATGAAAGCCAGGGTCAATCTAAAGGCAATTCGAATTAGCTATTTATCTTCTCGGAAGTAAAAGCAATAATTCGACAAGTATTGATTGTATAATCCTCAGCAGATAAAAAAAGGTCAATAACTCAAGAAGTGTTTCAGTGATTAGAATCCAATTAAACGATGAATTATACAAAAGCGACACGATTTATCATCACATTTGGAGTCACGCCATTTCATTCACCTCACAACTCATTTTTCTCGTTTATTTTGCCCTAACCAAACCGCTGTACAAACATGAAGAACAAAGTTAAAGGGTACATAGAAAATTTTTTTAAAAGTATTGGACATTTGAGCACTCAGCGTATGAATATTTTTTCCCTGGACTCCAAAAACAGATTTCGTGTTTTAGATATCGTCCAATACCTTTCAGTAGCGTTTAGTCTTTCCATTCCAGGACTTTATAACTACAAAGGTCTACCAGGGATGTATTTGGTATATTCCTTCCTTTTGGTCTTGTTTCTGGTTGTGATAATGATTTTTAATGCTCTTGAGATGTTATTATGGAGTAATTTGAATTTACACAAAGCAGTGATGCTACTTAAAATTTTTGTATGTATTTTCCTCACCAGCATTAATATTGCTTCTATCCTGATGGTCGTTATATTTAGAAGAAAAGAGCTTTCATCTCTAACTCAAATTTTGCAAAGAGTTGAGAATGGTTTCACGGAATTATCTAAGGTAAGTTCGTTTGAAATAAGAAGTTTAAATTGATTGGTGGCCAGATTTGATTGATTATTGAATATTTTCAGGTGAAATATACGCTTTTCATCTATATCTTAATGACGTATTTTGGTCTTCTATTTTTCATTATCATCAACAGCTCCGGAACTGCTAGTGCTTGGCAAAAGTTACATAATAATTTTAATTTTACGATGATTACAATATCAATAACACAGTTCTTTATATACACTTCTGCGGTCAATGGGAACGTAGAAATGCTTCAGGTTAAATTGGAGAATGTATACAAAACTCGTAATTGGGAAAATAATGGCAGGTTCACACTGCCAACAGAAATATCTCTGAATATGAAGACGTTGAAAGATATAAATGAGGCTGCAGATATGATTAATGGGGTGTATGGGTGGAAAATAGATGCTTATGTTGGTTTTTTCGTTGTATTTACATTATCTGAGGTAGAAAGTGTCCTGGCATCTTTTGAAAGAGAACATGGTTTCGACAGTCATATCTATAATATAATTTTTGCTCAGGTGAGTAATGTATTAAAGTCTGTCCGAAAAAATCAAAATTAATGACTTCAGAGGATCAACCTGACAAAGTGCTTCTTGCAGCTTCTTCTCGGCATTACCCTGTACCCTTCAAATGAGATACACTTCAATTTGTGTAGGATAACATCAGTGATAACCCAGATTACAAATTCTCTCACATTAGAAGGCATTCTTGATTTTAAATCTCGATTGGTGAGACAGATGCTTCTTGCAAAAGAACTGCTGTCTATTAAAACATTTAACAACATATATTTTGGAAAATGTCTCAATGGTTTCCCCTCACTTTACACCATTTGGTACTACTTTGTGGTATATGTGATGGTCAGAACTTATTTATTGAATAAAATGTCTTGAGCATACTTATTTTTACCTGTTTTTATCCAATGGGTGAATAAACCTGACACCAACATACACACCCCCATTCCTAGGGAGCTCCACACAATCAAAGGTCTCCTATGGAAGGTCTTCAGCATGTAGGTGTTAACCACTGACATCACAGCCCTGACAATACCAATGAAAATGGAAGAAAGGTAAGGATTGATGTTTGTTCCAACTTCCTGGAAAAACATATAGAGTGATCTTCAAGAGGTGAGCTGCATGGATATACTCACTTGGAAAAATTCGACTGAATAAAATAGGGTAATGTAAATCCCTGAGAACTGCTGGAAAATAAACATTCCCATCAGGATGAGCAAAGGTTTGTATCCTGTGGGTTTCAGGAAGGCTCTTAAGACACCAGCAATGCCCTTTTTGTTTTGATTAGCTGCTACCTTTCTGTTGTTGGCTTCCTTCAGCCGTTCGAATTGAATCTCGGCCAGAGTTTTACCCTGAAAAATTAAGATTTTACGTGCTGGAATTCACTAGGGAAAAGTGTGTATTTAATTACCCCTTCCTCAGTGGGATCTGGATCGCTGAGAGTGAGCCACTGCAAAGATTTCATAGCCTTTTCGTTCTTGCCTTTGGAAATCAGCCAAACAGGACTTTCTGGTATGAATGTTATCAGAACAAAGGGAGCTAAGGAGTAGGCTACACACAACCAAGCAGTCATCCTCCATCCAAAAGCCCAGCCCTTTATGTAGGCTAAGACCATTCCTGAAATGAAAGAGAATGATAAACTAACACCATTTTGTAAATGGTGTGGTCAATGTGTTCAAAGCAATTGTAATTGAGCTCTAGGACTCTGTCCTGATTTTTCTCTATCTCAAGAGATGAACTAATGCGCAAAAAATTAACGCACATTATGAAAATCTCAAATTTATTCTACAACTGAAGGTGTTCATAATGATAATTATTTTTATCAGAATTATGCATGCACATATTACCACTTTCAACGTTTTTCTTCAATACAGATGTTTTTTCCCAGCAGGAATAAAAAAAGATGAAATTATTAGATTTTGAATGTATCGGCTCCATTCTAAAATCAGTTGTTCTCGATCAATTGTATAGTGATCAAGATTTTTTCTTTCGTTTGATTTTCTACACTCGATGGCTATGCAACGCGAAACACGCAATTTGACCCAAGAGGAATGTGCCCAAGCGGTAGTTTTGCGAGAAGAAGGGTGGACAAATATAAGAAATGCAGAAGTTTTTGGAGTTTCCCATACAAGTGTGTCCAGAATGTTGCAGCGATTCAGGGAGACAGGTACTGGTACTGTATTCAGGGAGTACTTTTCGTTTATAGTGTCTTTGTCTCAAATTGTGTTATTGAAGGTGAGTTCTATAATTATTCAAGTAGCTGATTTTTCCGTATGGGGCTTTTCGTATGTTATATTCTAGTATATCCATTAGGAAGAGGCCGATTGGAAAAGAGTTCTCTTCACAGATGAGTCTAGATTCTGTCTCTTCCATTGTGATCGACGTTCCCTTGTATACAGACGTCCACATACAAGATATGCTCAGTGCAATTTCCTGAATACTACTGGATACGGGGGAGGATCGATTATGGTATGGGGTGGAATATCTTTGACTGGTCGCACAGACCTAGTGGTCGTTGATAATGGAGCTATGAATGCTGATAAGTATATAAGGAACATTCTTGAAGAGCATGTAATGCCATTTGCCCCATACATTGGTGAAAATTTCATTTTTATGGACGATAATGTCAGACCCCATCATGCGCGCATCGTCCAGGAGTACCTTGAAGAGGTTGAAGTCTCTCGAATAGAAAAGCCATCAAGAAGTCCAGATCTCAATCCGATTGAGCAGGTTTGGAACAACCTCAATAGAAGGCTGAGAAGTTCAGAAAATCATTCAGCTACTTTTAATGACTTAGGAATCCAACTACTTTTGAGTATGAACCGTCGTTGCCAAGCTGTAAGTAACGCAAGGGGTGGAAATACCAAGTATTAAATCACTTATCAGCATTTCAGTATTTTGAAAATTGTTCATTTCTCTTCTTTCATATAAGATTCGGTGAAATACTGAATTTTTTCTTTCATTTAATGTGTCTTGTTTCGCTCAAAACCTTCTCGAGAGAAGATAAAAAATAAGTTATAAAGTCAATGTAGAGTTAACTTCCATCAAAACTGAGATTTTCATAATGTGCGTTAGTTTATTTGCGCAGTGTATAAACTGTTTATTAACCTCGATAGCTACTCAATTTTTTTCTATCACTTAGTTCGAGGTGTATTTGGTATTTCTCATACCGACAGTTAATCAAGAAGATATCCTAATGCATAATAAACTTACCTACAGACGTATATGCTGGGGCGAATGAGATCAAAGATCCTCTAATATCGGATCTAGCTATTTCTGTCATATATACAATGGCCGGACCTGTACCAAGTGCTGAAATGAAGAACATTTCGATGAATTCAAGGGTGTTGCAGGCTTCTCCTGAGCTTATAATCTCACCTGATGCTAATCCTGTACATATCCTCCCTGCTATCAACATCCATAAGTTAGTGGATGTCGCTATCATAACCCAACCTATCACAGCTGGTATACTTGCTATTCTCACTGTATTCAGTCTTCCGAAAGTATCCATAAGAACACCACCTAAGGGTGCTCCTACTGGTACTGCTAGCGTCAGGACACTGGCTGCAAGAATTATTGGTGTGATTATTGATAAGGGTAGGATTTTGATTGTTTCTTGGGATAGCTTAGAAGGTAGTGGAAGTTAATTAATATGCTAAATTGAAGACGTACACAAGCCAAGTGTTCCTCAAAACGAAATAAAAGAAATTGAAAGATGTCTAGACATTAACCTAGAGAGAAGTGCGATATAGGTATTCACTTGGATAGTCAAGTTGCTATTAAAGCATTGAGCACCTATGTCTTCGACTAAAAGTGGACTTGGGAGTGCTGGATCAATTTCAATGATGTAGGCAAAAGTAGTAACCTCTTTTAAACTAACTAACGAACTAACTAAGGGTGTAAGGTTGAAGTAGAGGTATTGTAATAAGGGTCGAAGTCAGGCAATTAAAGAGAGAAAAAAGTGGCAACTGCCAACTGCATTTGTCAGATAGGGTTATTCCTTGAACTTGAAAAAGTCATAAAATGAATTGCTAACTATAACATTTGGGAAAAATTGTCTGTTTTATACTTTAATCCATTGTAAAAACTGCAGAGTGAACTTGGGCCTAACATCAATTTTTTCAAGCAAGATTTTTGAATGGTTTGAGAAGTGGTTTCAACGAGTAGGTATGGGTACCCTTACAAAGTTGAATAAAAAAAAAAGAATATTCTTTGCCTTTACGGAGGCACATCGAGAACATTTTTGAAACATAGATGAATTCAAAATAGTAATCATCGAAACGAATACTATTTTCAATTACCAGGCTCAGAGATCTTTTATCATGAGGTTGGAGAAATGATATTAGATTTTGTCACTGAGATGAGAGATATACCGGTTTCGGCCTTGTTGGGCCTCATCAGTATCCCGCACATCTCAGGACAAAATCTTCATTAAATGAGTAAAATATTACAAGGTACTAAGGTGGTGACATCCAATTGCGTCAAAATGAAGTTTCACATTTTTTTTTGCATTTGATTGGTGATGTGAAACTTCATTTTGACGCAATTGGATGTCACCACCTTAGTACCTTGTAATATTTTACTCATTTAATGAAGATTTTGTCCTGAGATGTGCGGGATACTGATGAGGCCCAACAAGGCCGAAACATCTCCAATCAAATGCAAAAAAAAATGTGAAACTTCATTTTGACGCAATTGGATGTCACCACCTTAGTACCTTGTAATATTTTACTCATTACTTCACAACCAATCGCTTCAAATTTCGAAGTTTTTATGAAGATTTTGTCCTGAGATGTGCGGGATACTGATGAGGCCCAACAAGGCCGAAACCGGTATATCTCTCATCTCAGTGACAAAATCTAATATCATTTCTCCAACCTCATGATAAAAGATCTCTGAGCCTGGGAATTGAAAATAGTATTCGTTTCGATGATTACTATTTTGAATTCATCTATGTTTCAAAAATGTTCTCGATGTGCCTCCGTAAAGGCAAAGAATTTTCTTTTTTCTTAAAAAAACATCTGGCTTCACAATCACAAAATGAATTGGGCGTTTTCCATCACTTTGAGGAAGTAGCAAGCGGGCCCTGAATAGAGCCACTGCTAACATCTCATTCAGTGAAAGAGGAAGTACAGATTTCATCATTTGATTGGAGATGTGAAACTTCATTTTGACGCAATTGGATGTCACCACCTTAGTACCTTGTAATATTTTACTCATTACGTCACAACCAATTGTTTCAAATTTCAAAGTTTTTATGAAGATTTTGTCCTGAGATGTGCGGGATACTGATGAGGTCCAACAAGGCCAAAACCGGTATATCTCTCATCTCAGTGACAAAATCTAATATCATTTCTCCAACCTCATGATAAAAGATCTCCGAGCCTGGGAATTGAAAATAGTATTCATTTCGATGATTACTATTTTGAATTCATCTATGTTTCAAAAAGTTGAATCAAGACATGCATCAGCAAAATTTTCCACGCTTACAGCACACAATTGAAAAGAATCATGTAATTAGCTTCTCGCCTTTAATGAAAGCTATTTTAACGATTAATTAAATGAATTCCTACCGAATAACAGAGTATTATAGCATGTATTGTTTCAATTGTCTCCGCTGTGCCCATGTCAATTAAACTGCCTGCCATAAAATAATCGAACGAAGCTTATTCTAGAATAATCGATGCACAGCGAAGAAAAAAACAACTGCGAAATTAACGAACATGTGTTCGACTTGATATTTTCAGCTTAGATTATCTAGTGGCTGTAAGATTTGAATGAAAACTATCTTCACCACATGAATTACACCTGAAAAATCATACGAAGAAAAACAAGAGTTTAGCAAGCTTTTAAGCCAATTTTAGAGATTTTGGCTTCAGTTTTTAGATATTTTTAGATATAGGCATGCTAAAAACCATGTGAGCGTGGCAAAAATGAGAGAGTAGAAATATATGATTGACTGACTATATCTACAATTGAGATCAACAGTTGAGATTTTCTTGCAATTTGAGACAGAATAAAGAGAAACGATTTACGAAATTTACATCTATTTCTACAACTTACCTACCCATGACCTCTCGTCTCCTGTAGTCTCAATTTCTGTGGTGTTTTTGGACAGTTCCGGATTTAAAATGGCCGAGTACGCCAAGGCAATACCGAACACTATGTGATATGAGGAGGCTAAGGATGCAGCAAAAATCTGTAAGAAAAAAGATACTTTCATATGGAACGGCCTTCTATCTACACAAATATGAACTTAGTAATATCTCTTTTCATCTCAATCTTCATTTCATTTGATTCCATATGTTTTTTCTTTTTATGTGACGATTATTTTTGTCAGAAATTTCAAGAAGGTTGCTTAGTTATAAGTATAAAAATTCACTTACTTGTCTGAGTACTGTGCCCTCGACATTTTTGGAGTGTTTTGTTTGTTTCAAGGATGCAGCAACTAAACTGAAAAATAACGTGAAATAAAAAAAAAGTTTTTTTTACACGTACACTATTAATTACATCGCTGGTTGTTCAAACTGTGGCAGAAGAGATTTCGACATGTCTGAGTGAATAGAGGAAGTGTTGACTAAGTGTTAAGAACCTAGGATTTTATTCTTTGGTCCCTTAATATTGTTATTGTGTCTGTATTAACAGACAATAAAATGAAACCTTTGTTCTTGGATTAAGGTACATATGCGTCTAATTTATCTTCAATTAAAACTCTCTATGTTCAGGAGACTTTTGAAATTTTGTAAAAGTGTTGATTTGTCACTTGGGACTATTGAAGGACTATAAGAATTTTTTTTTCGATAGTTATAAAAGATATTTTATTGGAACACTTAACAATGTAATTTCAACGGAAGCGTATCCAATTGTTTTCGAATTCTCAATTGAGAGGTTTTAACAGCAACAGTGATGAAATTTCATTTAGTATATAACTTTTATAACATTATTGTCTAAATTCAATTTTTTTGTGTTGAAATATTATTATTTGAAACCTTTGAGAATACTTCCATAATTTTCGAATAGATGTCAAGAATATATTTTTCTCTTTAGCATTATCAAGAGAATATTCCAGGAATATCAAATGATATATTTGGATTTTCTATGTGAGAAAATAACTTGTAGAAAATTTTTCATTGAGAAAACTTTTACGTATGACCGAATTTTATTGGTAAAATAAGTTCTCCCTGGGACTGTTGATTAACTTATTGCAACAATGTCTATTTTAATCCGAATCAAAACAATTGAAATTACAATTTCCAGACGAGAGCATAAAACCACATATATCTGGATGCGATTGATAATTCTAAGCTTCAAATGCACACTGAAATTAGTCAAAACAAACAAAATACTCAACACAAATATGGAGAGGTGCATTAAAAATTTAAGATATGTTTGAAGCTATAATCTCACTGATGATAACTTTTCGAAAAATTGATATAAATTTTCAATGACAATTCAAAACGCGTTCACATGGAGTTCAAGAACAATTGTAGAACATTCTTCATCATTTTTTTAGTTATTCTCGTGACAACTGTTTGAATTAGGGCAAGTAAAAATCACCATTTTAAAATCTGCATCATATAGAAGATGAACTAAATGCAAAACTTGTTTTGTTGTGAAGTGTTTTGTACGAATAAAATGTAAAGGACTTCATGACTCTTGTTCAGTTATTTTAACGTCAAAATTTTTTCAAACGTTGTTGCTTGAAATGGTTTTGTTCTGTTTCCACAATAATTTGGTGGCTCTGTGTAGTGATATAATGAAGTGAAACAACGAATTCATTCAGCTTTAACTGTAGTTCAATTTGAAATTTTACTTACTTCAAACTCACACTGCTGGCACTGAAACAAAGAAAAAAACATTAGTTCTTAAGAATGTGATCAGATGTGTGATAGGGCATTCGAAAATATTTTTGTATTCGTGTTTATTCTAGATATTAGCATGAAACTCCATTTTTGTCATACTCGAAAGTAAATTATGCAGATTTCACTCTACATCAGCAACAATCAACAATAAAATTTTCCTTATGGAGAACAATCAAGTCATCAATGTCCATGGGCTCACACCTCCATGCTGAACACATTTAGTAACAAGTGAATTCTGAAAAGTTTCATTGGGTGAGTGACTTCATATCGAACATAAAGGAAAGGTCAACGTATTCCAGTTTTCCTTTCTACAAGTGCAACAACATAAAACGAACCAAATACATGTGTAAATACTCTATAATCAGCTGTGTTACGCCATGATACTAATAGAACACTACGAGGGTTTGAATATGTTTCGATTGAGTCAATTATACTCAGAATCTCTTGATACTCTCTGGATATTTCCATATAGAAGGGGCATTTCGTTGCTTGGATATTTTAACTAGAGCCTAGACGGAAAGCTGAAATTCACAAACAAGTGAAGGAAAGAACACCACAGATTAATATTGTCTGTTCCCATTCCTGAGCGCAAGGAATTAACTATGAAATATCCCCCATAGGAAAAAGTAAAAGTTTTGAAAACACAACATTATTTTTTTTCTCGAAAACTAGGGCCGATACTTTCATTTTTATATTCATAACATAGGTTTTCAAGATCGCTCAATATTATAGAGCGAAAATTATTAAACTTTTCCTGATTTTAAATTTTTTTTTAGTTCAAAATGAATTTTCAAATTTCAAACTTGCATATCTTTACTTCCTTGCGACGGAATGCTGCCAGGTTTCCAGAAAAATTATCCGTAACGACGGCACTTCATTGCCAACACAAAAAAACGTAATAAAAAATTTTGAATTTTCGAGCGAAAAAATCGTAAGGGGTACCCCCCTTAAACGCTATATTTTGCTTTCCAAGGCGCAAACAAGAGAAGCTTTGGGAATTTTTGTTCATGAAGAATCTAGAACCGGTCGTGTAGATTCAGAAAAAATTCCTTGTTCACTACTGTTACTTATATCGTTGACAGTATAGCCTCTTGAGGTCAACTCGAAAATGAAAATGATAAAACAACTTTGCTTTTTTTGGCTAAAACTACGGCTGATATTTTTATTTTTATATTCGAAATATAAGTTTTCGAAGTCGCTCAATCTGATGGAGCAAAAATGAATCAACTTTTCCTTATTTTGAATTTATTTTAGTTCAAAATGAAAATTTTCAAATTTCGAACTTGCATATCTTTATTTCCTTGGGACGGAATGCTGCCAGATTTTTAGAAAAGTTATCAGTGACGACAGCACCTCATTGCAAACACAAAAACCGCAATATAAAATCTTGAAATTTCGTGCAAAAAACTCGTAAGGGGTAGACCCCCCTAAAAGGCTATATTTTGATTTCCAAGGCACAAACAAGGGGAGCTTTGGAAACTTTTGTTCATGGAGGTTCTAGAACCGGTCGTGTAGATTCAGAAAAATCATCTTGTTCATTGCTGTCACTCATATCGTTGACAGTACAGTCTCTTGAAGTCAACTCGAAAATGAAAAATGAAAAAACAACTTTATTTTTTTCGCTAAAACTACGTCCGATACTTCCATTTTTATATTCGAAATACAGGTTTTCGAGGTCGCTCAATCTGAAAAAGCGAAAATAATGAAACTTTTCCTGATTTTGAATTTTTTCTAGTTCAAAATGAAAATTTTCACATTTCAAACTTGCATATTTTGCCTACCTTGCGTCAGATTTCAACAAGGTTTGCAGAAAAGTTATGAAGGACGACAGTACTTCATTTCTAACACAAAATCTCGAGTCAAAAAAATCATAAGTTTCTTCTGGAAAGACATTTGATAATCAAATGAAGAGCTGAAGGTTTCCGCAATTAATTACAAAATTTGGATTGTTCTGACCATTTACAAATCTTCAACATTCTTTTTTAGGAAAACGAAGCAGAATGCGGAAGAAATAAAAAAATCAGTGATTTCCTACAATAAGTATCGGAGGAAAAATAAGGAAATTTGATTCAGAAAATATATCACCGCCTGCTGAGTTTTGAGGGAATAAAAAAAACAAATGTCCTCTTTCTTGAGTTATCTACCTCTAATTTAGAAACATCCTCTGTATGAGCTAACCTATATTCGTCATATACACCACACGTGTAAGTATGTAGATAATAAGAAAGGTTACTTTAAAAAAACGCACTCAAAAATTAGAACTCGAACAATCCCTGATAAGTTTTGACAATATTTCGGTACAAGTATCAATTCTTGTGTCGGTGTTTCAAGTACCTTCAAGATGTCTAAAACGAAAGAATCACCTCAACCTACATTTATATCATACTCTTCCGACACCATTTCTAGAATAACAATTCGACCAAGTCACGATTGTTGATTCAGTTCCTTGTGAATCATACATTGTGTTTTGTCTTATCATTAGATGGCGTTTTAATTACTTTTGTCGATCGAATTTCTACTTAATCAGAGCTGATAAGGACGTTACCAGATCAGATAATTTATTTCGCTGATTCTCCACAATAAAAAGCTATATCAATTAGTATTGTAACATTCAATACGTTGTTTATTTTTGGAGAAATGTGGTCTATTTTTCGGAAGTTTCCTCATTAAATTTGCGAATTCTGTGAAACTATAAAATTTAAAAACAATAGTTTAGTAGGATTTCCCAAATATTGCTGCCTTCTCCGAAATCATGAAACAGCTAAGATATATTTTTTTGTGATGAAATTTCCTTAACGAAATGCTGCACTTTGAATTGAATTATGCAGGGGTACTCCTTCTCAATTTGACATTTGATCAAATTCATTCAAGCTTTCATAACTCTTAACATATTTATTCTGAACTCACATCATTCAGAAAATTGATGATCTTAGTATCACAATTCTCACATAATTATATTTTCTTGAAACTAACCGTCTTTAAAGAACTCAAACTCACAGTTTGATATGTCTCTAAGGTCTACCTGTTTGAACAAATGAAAAACGCACAGCCATTTTTGTCTAAATATAGGACAGTTTGGCTCGAGTAAAAACCTATTGTGTCACGAATTATTTTAAATCTATTGCCATAATATAGAAATTCATAGGCCCATTTCGACTAGATTCAGACAAATGTAGTTGAAAGTACTAAATAATTATGAAATAAAACACAAATATATTCTGCTTTGATTAAAGAGACCATACCCTGATGATTTAAAAATTATAAACTTTATTAGAAATAATTTTTCATCATACAGGGTGGGCCTTTGGGATGAAATAACAGAAAAACGCTCGGACAGATCAAATTTTGTTGAAAGGAGGAAAAATAAGGGTTCTCCCTATTCCAACAAAATTTAACCTGTCCGAGCGTTTTTTCGTTATTCTATCCCAAAGCTCAAAATTCAGGGTGGAAAGTTATTGATGGCTCATCCTGTATAATGAAAAAAATATGAAATGGGATAGATGAAAAAAAAATGCAAACTGCACAACGAAAACTGATAAAATGTCATAATTCATGAATGAAAAAATGTAATATACCTTTCAATGTAATAGAACAATATAAGGGACAAATAACAAAATAAGTAAACAGAAAATCAAATGGTCAAGAAACAGAAAATAAAGGTATTATTTTATGGGAGTCAATGGGAAAAAATTGAACGCATATCTAATTTTTTTGATTGTAAGCTTGATAAAACAATTAAATTTTTTCAAAATTGTGATTTTTTTAAAAGATTTTTCGAGTTTTTGAAAAAGGCTCAGTAAAAATGAGTTTATAAATTGTTAAAATAACCAAATCCTTCTTTGAGCTCTTGCGAAAACGTTTCATTAAAATAACTATTTTTATGCAAGTTGTACAGAGGCTTCCAAGAACTTCAGAATGAGGTATCACTCAACCCCTCTTCCCTATTCAATTTTCAGGGGTTGAAGCTCCCCCTCTTAGGGGGTTGCTCGTTCAAACCTCAAATATACCTCAAAAAATGTCCCTTAAACAAAATAATTTTACTTTTTTCGGGAAATTCTTCCAATATCTGTGTATATTTTTGTATAAAAGATTTTCTAATCCAACTTCAAAGGGTCGTATTTGGGAGATAAAGCGTGTTCAACAAGTATACGATAGAATTTCCTGAAAAATTATCTTGAATGAGCAATATCCACACAATATTTTTCAAACTCATTCATACTGGAAAAAAAACATTCTCAATCTTAATTTGCTGAATTTTTTTTTAAAAGACGATGTGCCATCTGAACTAAAGTCAACAGATTCAAATGAAGCTCATCTAATTTGTCTCGAATATATAGAAAGCTTGCCTGAGAAAGTCCTAGAGAACTTCAATTTTTATTTGGACTGAAACATAGCTATGACTTTATTTTTTCTGATGTATATTTTCGAATATGTTGTATAGGTATTTCATATGTCCCATTGCGTTGTGGATTAATTTTTTCTTTCATTAGTTTAAATTTACAAGGTAACCTCACTCAAATTTCCAATGAGGCTACGTCAAAACAAACACAACAAAGAAATTGTCAACATGACAAAAAATAAGAACAAAGACACCTTTGTGAAGATAAGAAACTCTGTTTAACCGTGCCAAATCATAAACCGATCATTCTAGAAGTCAAATTCGTGTTAGAAACCTGTTATTGCATTCATTTATTCCGTTTCGCGACTACACGATTTTTAAATCGCCGATAAAACGACGAAATATGCGAATGAAGCGTTTTTTCTTACCTAATATCCTCCATTCTCGAAACAGCTCAGATTCCCCCTGGAACAAAACAGAAACACTCAAACTGCGTGTAAATTCAAAAATCGAAACAGTTCATTCATTCAAATTGATCGTGCCTAAGTCATTGAACGTTGTTTGGCTGTTTTCCCGTTAAAACTGAATCAGCTGTGCGCTCCTATATGTTTTATTGCTGTTTCAAGCGCTGAAATTAAACTATGGTCTTGGAGGAACGAGCGGAGGAGACTGAAATGACTTGGAGACATAGGCGGACTAGGGGGGGCGCGTGGGGGCTCACTCGCTGGCAATATTGAGTTCACATATGGGTTTGTTTGTCACCGACGAATTGATATCTGCGAATTTGTTTACGATACAAAATGCGTTGAGGAAGTTGAATCCGATATGTGGGAGTTGAATTTGACTGCTTGATTTTGCGAACGCACTGGAATTAGTGCTTCTACATGATTTTTTGTAAAACTGCCATCAAAAGTGACACTTTAAATTACATGAAAAAATTTGGAATTGATTTTTTACTTGGGAGCGTGTTGAAAATATTTTTAAAATTAGTGTTGAAATTATTTTGAGCACTCCATTTTCTTATGATGAAATCAGATGGAAAAAATTAAGTAATTGCAAATTTTTATTATCAATATTTAACAATCATTACTTATGAACATTAATATTAATCGTAAAACTAGAACAATTACTAACATTAATGCCCTGTGACGTTAGGGAGCTTCGCAATCGTAAAACTAGAACAATTACTAACATTAATGCCCTGTGACGTTAGGGAGCTTCGCAACACATTATTAGAATCCTCAGCACCATCAGTACTTGTAGAAACCGGGAAGTACAATATTGGATGATGATGATCCAAAATCTGTTGAGTTTGGGAGAATTTTTTCAGCAATGACATTTCTATAATAATATGCAATGGAATGATCAACATAGCCCTCGGCTACCGTCGTGGACTTCCATCCACCATGTTTTTTTATCCATATTATTTGCTCCTGATTCTGCTAGCAATGAAGCATATACAGCGTCCTCTATATTGCTTTGGTTTTGGCAGTTTGAGGAATTCGGCAACAATAGATGGAATTTTCCTAAATGTATTAATACCAACTGGATTGGCAATGCATTTATTATTTTCAGGAAAAGACAGAAGGGCGCAGTGCAAAGTACTTATGAAAATAGTCTACATACTTCCCAATAATACTGAGCTGAGAGAACGACTGACTTTCGTTTTTGTATTTGGAAGTTGTATAACCAATGATTTATTTGTTATTTCGATGTCTTCCACTGATAAATTACACAATTCTTCACGCCGATAGGCTCCAAATAATCCAAAAATAGTTGCAACCTTAATCATCAAGTATTTCTCATCTGGTTCCTTCTTTATAAACTTTTCAACTTGTTTTTTTGGGACGATATCCTTCACTTTTCTGTTTTAAATATGCTATTACCTCAAAATATTTACTAATATCCACTCCATTTTTAACAAGGGCGCTTGATTTTATCATTGAAAATTTGCTCCACAAAGTTGATGAACTCCATATTTTTTATTTTTGTCTAAGTATGCCAGGAAAACAGTTTCACTGAAGTTCTATTCTACATTTTTCAATTTACACCAGGTCAGGAAATTGTTATATGCAATATCGTACTGCTGAACAGATTTGTTAGTTAGCAGTTCCAGATTTGCTCTTCTTGCAGACTCTTCAATATCCAGAGGAACAGGCAAATCGTCAATTTTATTAATAATTGGACTTTCGACAAACATATTAAGCAGTTTGAAACCCAAGACGAAAATTGGACAGGAACGAAATTGAAATGACAGCGTCTTTTCTCATTTGTTAGTAATCATAACGTTGGCAACGTTTGTCATTCACAACAACCTTGTGATTATCTGAATATTAAAATTCATTTTGAAGTTCATTGTCATTGCAAATTCTCCCATTTCATTATCAAAATAGGGCAATTATTCAAAAAACATTGTATGGTATTTGTGTTTAAAGTGATTTTATTTTGTTCGTGAAATTGTTCAATTCGCTTCGCTCATTTCACAAACTTTTTCTCTCACAGAATAAAACGTCACTCCTAACACTCGTATCATAAATATCTATTTTTCCACCCTTAGTGCACGAGATGAAAAAAATTGAATATAATGTCTTATTTCCATTGTAAAAGAAAGTTTTTATCGTTTAAAGATATTTTCGTAAATGAAAAAGTTATGGCACATTTAAGAAATCGGGATAATATATCGAAATAAATAAATGAAGATATCATGAAATGGTTTCCAGTTATGGTGTTTTCAGGAAAATCGAACCCAGGACTCCTTTCAATATTTTCACCTATCTAGACAGACGTACCAGAAGTCTTCCAGTTTCTTCGTTAGTATAAAGATAGTGCTTTATTGTTAAAAAAATAGTTTTGGAAATTTCGAAATATCAATATTCGCTCTCAATTTTAATATATGGCTGTTCTACAAGGAATAAGCCAGTATTGTGGCTTTCTAATTGTGGTTGAATCCATTTCTCCCATGCACGATATTCTGCGGTTTAATTGGATTTTTTCTGCAATTAATTTCAAAGAAGAAAATAAAGTTTTGACCAACACTTTGTTCGACACATAAAAGCCTAGCAACCCATATTTTATTTAAACTGAATAAATTTCAAATTAAATTCATTGGAACGAAAGTGATAGAAAATAACTTGCCCCCCTCATAGTGGGGGGTCTCATTACTATAAAAACGTTAGTTCTTTAATTGCACAAGGAATATCCATGACATAAAATTCCGAGTAGTACGGAATTCTAATACTGGCAGATTTCGATGTGATTAACTCTAAGGTCAAGGTTTTCTTGACACACTCTATATTCTATGAAGCTATGGTAATGAGAAGTGAAGATGGATGTATATAAGGAAATGCTCAAGGTTGTCAGGATTCCCTTGGAAATGCTTTCGGGGTAAAATCGTCAATGGTGGAATACCGTCTTATTCTAATAATGAGAATTAATTAATTGATTTTTGAATGCTTGGGACAATTTGATGGAATGGATATTGTATTGAATATTTGAAACATTTTTTTGTCCATGTAACTTGTCTAAACTAACGAAATATTAATACATCTCCTGGTCACCGAAATACTCCAACAACGAAAAACAAAATCTTCTGAATATACTAAGATATAACTTCCATACCCTCCACCTTTTAATTATGGCTAATTCCGGTATTAAATACGACATCGTAAACAAACCGATTATTCTAAAATAACCGGTTGAACTGTGCATGACAAATACTTGTTTGAGAAGAAAATGAAACTCTTACACTGCCAACTTTCACCACGCGAACGCAAAAAAATCTGCCTACGAAAACCGTTAAGAAATTTCACGGATGCCCAATATTCGATTTCCATAAGAAGATACGAGGGTTGTACGCTTTAATGTTAGACCGTTGGAGAACCAAGCTTCGAATGAAGAAGTTGGAGTGGTCAGAAAAAGTTGGAAGAAGATTTTAGAGTAGAAAGATTGGAAAAGAATCGACTAGAGTTATATGAGCGCCATCTAGTCTTTCAAATGTCTATTAGAATTTAGAAATATTGTTGAAATCACGTGCAGCGTTGCGATGGTAAGATCGCATGAAATTGCGAGAATACTATCAAATCCTTGCAATGAAAAATTTACAGAAAGAAAGTGCACCATAGCATCTCTGAAGATAGGCTTCTTATATCCAGCAATAAAGCAGCATTGAAGAGATTGATTAAAGGATCGAAACGTTACCAGTCTAATTCTATTGAATTATGAGCTCTTTATGTCAAAAAGCATAATCGTGAATATGATTGGTTTAAGTTCAGGAACAAAGGAAATGAAGAAAAGAAGTACACCCTTTTCTGTTTGGTCCCTAAATCTAGTTCAGCATAGAGACAAATGTCCATACAAGAAAGAGTTTCAGCAGTATTAGTAAGGGTATTAGTCAACCTAAAATTCTTGATATCAGTCTTTTTAAATACCACCTTCAATCTCGCTTAATTTTCTTGGTTGAACTCACCTCAAGAGTCACTTAAATCACGAATTTTTCGAATGATAACAAACTTAAATTAAATGTTGATAGTCATTTATATTCGATTGGAACACCACTTTTTTCAGAAGCAATAACTGCAATGTTCGCACCAACCTTGGTTACGTATCAATGTACCTAATTATCACTTTATGGTACACCGTCTTGTTTATCAATCTGGAAATATCTACAGATATGTCCTAAAAGATACGTGATAAGTCGAAATCAAGCTGGCAGATCTTTACAAGGTAGATTAGGGAAGATGAGGATATACACAATCAAGGATAAAACTGTATCTGATGTATTGGTCATATTGATAAGGAAGGAAGATTCAAGTGTTATGTAGTAGTGGGATTAGTAAATTTTTTTGAGAGAAACTGTCTTTTCTTATTCGATATTTGAGCAGTGTATGAGTTTAGAGACTTGATACATTCGGCGAAGTATGATTGAGACACTTATATCTCATGGATAACTCATCAGATAGTCTCTTTGGTGCATAATAGCCTAATGATATTTTCTTGCTCCTCGAAGCATTTATATATTTGACATTCTCGCTCTTTGACCAAGCACCATATAATTCTGTTGACTACAATACCAAAAGAAAAAGCTGGGGCAAAACATGAGTGCTAATAGAACTTCTTCAGGCTTCTTCCTTTAAGCCCTCTATCTATAACCTTATTCCCTGGAGTTATTGTGATGTTCATTAGCCTCTAACATTGCATGAAACGACACTGCTAGACTTTTCTCTTCGGGTAAGTATGAGGAGTCAAGTCAATGAAGGCCTTTTTCAATAGATTTCCAAAATGAAGAAGATCAACAATAATATCGATATCAAGAATTTCAACGAAAGATTATATCCTTGAAAGTTTTCTGAAATCTTGATTTTCAGTTTGTAAAATATCTTCCTGTGAGACATACCTATTAGTGGACAAGCTAAAAGAATTAAACATCATTTAATTAATGGGCGACATAAAAATTCGGTTATTGAACTCCTCAATGTCTGTCCAGAAAGTCATTTAAAAATTTATGAGCACTGCTTAAAACGCCACATAGTCAGGCACCTAACAATACACCAGATATCGATTGTCGGTTGCCATAACGCTGGTTGACGAAACAAACCATTTCAAATAAACTGCACCACATGAGTTAGGGATATTGACTTGAATTGCAAAAAAATATATTTTAAATGAGATTTTGTGATGAAAATTCATATTAATATGATTTCAAGTTGCAGGAAATAAACTTAATTTTAACCTGTAGGTCTGTAGCGTATACAGGGTGGTTAAGAAAAATTGAGTGAAAAAACGAAATTTTATTCCGAGAGAATTCAAGCATTTTAGGACTATCAATACAATGTATGGCCTCCACGAGCATGAATAACAGCTTGACATCTTCTTTTCATACTATACACGAGGTTGTTCAACATTTCTTGAGGAATTTGGATCCATAAACGGGGTAGAAGCTCTCTCAGATCATTTAAGGATTCTGGGGTAGGTTGATGATTGTCTGATATTTTTTGGAGCATATCCCATGCATGTTCTATGCAATTTAAATTTGGTGAGTGCGAAGGTATTGGTAAATGTGGAATACTAAGCTCCTAGCGCGCATTCTCAACTATGGCTGCACAATGCGGTCTATCGTTATCGTCTAGAAATTGAAAAGTTTCACCAATAGCAGCGTGAAAATTTGGCAAAACATTGTCAATGACATGCTCCCTATAATGTAAGGCGGTCATATTCCCAAGACAAATCTGTAGATCTGTGTGCCCGTTGAAACATATCCCGGTCCATTCCATAACACTACCTCCTCGGAATGGATGGACTTCTTGGTCATAACGACGATAACGGGGTTTGCGTGGGATTGTCCATACCCTTATTCTTCGAGAATCTGAAAATCGTCCATATCTGGATTCATCGGTGAAAAGGACACTACGCCATTGATCGTTCCAATTGATTTGTTGCCTTGCCCATTCCAGTCTTTGACGCTTATGGTAAGTGTTAATGGAACTCCTCTTAATGGACGCATAGAACCAAGATTCACCTCTCTCAGACGTCGTCTTATGGTTTCGATTGAAACTTGGACCCCATCTGCATGTTGAAGAGTATTCCGTAGCATTCTACACGTAGATGTAGGCTTTCTTCTCGCCGAAACGGTGATGAAACGATCCTGAGCAGGTGTTGTTTTTCGTCGCCCACAAAGCTTTGGTCTTTCCAACAGGAAACCTGTCTTCCTGAACCTATTCCAAAGTCGAGATATCAGACACTTTAGCTGACTTTGAGCCGTTTTGCTTCAACAACCTGAGTAAGGCAACCCTGTAGCATTCCGATAGCCTTATTAGCCTCAGCGTTTGTTAATTCACGTCTTGGCATTTTCAGAAAACTCGTTTCAAATCGAAGCCGTTGATAAACGGACACCATTTCAAAATAGGAACATTCATAAAGCATATGCAAAGAACCAAACTTCAGAAAAAAGACGACCAGATTGACGAAATGTCTCGTACTGATTTTTATTGGATCGATTCGAGTTGTTATTGAGTTTTAAATGATTTTACAGCAATTTTCGTAACTCTTGTGGAACAGAATATTTTTCAATTTCATTTGAAAATGTTTTGAAGAGTCCATTTTTATCAAAATTTCGGGTGACAAATAGCTTTTCCATTAAGTTGGGTGCCTCTATAAGACAACCCTGGATGAAATTTTGAATGGAATTAAAGAGATATAATAGAGAGAGAGATAATAACGGTGGAAAAAAGAGAGGAATAGTAAAACTTTTTTTCCTGAATTTTTTTTTACGATGTTGTTATTCACTTCTCGAGTTTGATTTATGAACGGATATTCGACAAGGTTTGCAGCATAGGGTGCTGTATAATGGTATTCCAAAAATCAACAGTCACAACTTTCGAATTATGCGTAGTTTTCATATTTTTGAAAGGATGGTTGAAAAATTAAATATTGAGTCAACTACTCCTCCATCGCTCGATTCATCGTCAAATTGGTGTACTGTTTCAATTAACAACATACCAATATTATTCCCTCATATAGCCTAGAATGAATTCTAATTACATAATGAAAATGGTAGGTATAATTCAAGAACATGACTACAAAAGAAGCAGAGCAAGTATCTCAATATACCCGATGAATAATAGCTGTAATACGTGATTGGAAAATTAATACTTTCTCCATGACTTATTGCGAAATTTTAATTGCTTCAAGTCTAATCTTCAGTGCTATTATGCAGTGTAGATAATGCCTGGGAGTTATCGCTGAATGCGAATTTTTGTGGATATAACATTAGGTATTTTCCACATTTTCTGCTTTGAATATTTAGATTTCTTCATAATACTTATAGTAGGAGCAAAATTAAAAAAATGTAGAGTGAGAATTTGACTGGAACGAAAATTTCTAAAGAAAAAATTTTTTTATTTACTATGTCTTCAGATTCAGTTTGATCTAGACAGAAACATGCTGTTTGAAGTCCGAAAAATCATGTTTTCGTTCATATCCTCGACGAACACAAAATTCCTACCAATTTCTACATAATAATCATTCAAGGTGTTCCACAGGGTTCGACGTTTGGGCTCATTGTCTTCCTGATTCATAAGGAAGAACCTACAGAGTTGTCTGGTTTGTCATGTTCCTATTCTTTCTAATGATGAATATAGTGGAACAAAGGTCTACAAAAGTTCATCTTGAATTGGCGTTGATCTCTGGTTCATGAGTTTTGACCATCAAATAAAAATTTCATACCATTATGTACATTCTTTTGATTCAGAGAGCTAAAATAATACAACACATATAGGAACAAAAAAGTGCCTAGCTAGGTTGGTGCAACACAGGAAAACCATACAAGTCTGCAGTATGATTAAATGAGGAAAGGGAAATTCCTCAGCTGAAAAAAACCCATACCTCACCCGTGAAGAAAAAATTACTAAAAATATTAAATTTCAGAGAAATCTTGGAAGACATCAGCGTGATCTGAGAGAACATCTTCATGTTATCGGTCTAAGGATTCAGATAAACAGATTCTTCACAAAATGACTCGCAATTCCTAATCTGAAATGAAAAAAGACAAGAGCAAAAAAGAAACCAATTATTTAGAATAAACTGAATTATTTCGAAATTAACCACCCATTTCAGAAATGCATTTGTTACTTTATGTTTAGCCTCGAAACTATCTTGAAATTTGTAAATGGGATAACTATCTATAAGATGTACTATAGTTTCCTCATTTTCCCCACATTCACAACTAGGGCTCTCAATCGAATTCCATCGGAAGAGCTTGCTGTTGCATTGTCCATGGCCTGTTCTAATACGATTTGAACATACCACATTCTCCTGGGAAGTTCAAAACCAGGAACTCTGATGGAAGTATCAGTAATAAGATCGTTATTGAAAAAATTGCAAACATTCCATTCAGATTGCCAAATTTCTTTGTCGCTTCTATTCATATCAATCAGAAAATTCGACCAAAAAGGTTTACGCGACTTCAATCTGGGGACCTTATTATCTGGAATATAGGTGAGTATGGGAAATGAATTTGGAAAGGAATTAAATTTGTTTAAAAAATTCAAAGCTGTTGTCTCTCTGCGAATATGGGGAGGGACAATATTTGAAAGGACAGGTAACCAAAGATTTAATAGTACCAGTAATAAACCTCATAGAAAAATTTAGTTGGGCATCAATTTTTGTTACCATTGAAATTTTTTGGACCTTCAGAACGAACCAAGATAAATTTGACATAACCTGATGGGAGTAGCAGCATGTGACCATACATTGTTGATATTTCTTCAACGATCGTTTATTATTGTTCTGTCAGTTCAAAATGTATTTGTTCTGATGTATTATTTCCATTTATACAAACATTTGACTTGTTAAGGTGTAATGAGCTATCAACATTCTTAGATTCTCTGAAGACCCTTGGGGTATTCAACCGAAAATATTAACTCATAGGAACTAAAGTCTCCATAGATGGACGAACTTGTCGTAAGGCTGTTCGGTGGTCGTACGCCACTGGCTTTCCTCGCCTCGTCCGCGATTCTGAAGAGAAATAAGTCTTGTAGCCCAATTACCACGATATGACCAAATAGATCGAAACAGGAATAGAACACAGCAATAGAGTATTCACCAATTGATTTGTGTGGACATACACACATTGGTAGGGATGGATTTTGTTCCTCGCAGCAGGCAAACGGTCTCGAATCAGCTGATCGAAGTCGGTCGTGGCAGTGGAGCGACTCCTAGAGTTCATTTGTTTTCGTTCCGTCGTCGTATGTCAGTGAGAGAACTGCTGTTTTGGGTGCTTTTGTGTGTTCACGCAAGAACCTAACCTACAGTACTGTGATAAAGTGAGTGAATGGGATGCCTTTGTTTTTGTATTGGTGGCTTGGGTATCTGTAGAATGCTGACTAGATGGATTCACTTTCAATGTTTCAATTATTATGTTATATCCAAACAAGCATTCGATAATCCTTATAGAAATTTCTAACAAACATATTTTGATTGTATATAACAATTTTATTTTAACATGGCGTTTTAGTATTGGGAAAATCTCTTGAAGAAAAATCTCGATCAATTATTTCTGATGATACAGGTCCATTCTATTGTGAAACATTAGGTGAAAATTTCGTAATTCTGCAAATAAAATCTCACAGAAAACTTTGGCATTTTACCACACACGATGTTTTTATTTCGACACTATTTTATTGAACTTCGTCTCCACATAACTAGAATTTTTGGACAGGATTTGAAATGAAGAACCATTATTTTTATTATCATTATTTTTTTTTATTCAACACATTTCAATGAAAAATTTTTTTCTAGAAACTGATCTTGCTGATCTTATTTTTTGTTTTTGTTTTGCATAAAGCTTTTAGTAATCTCTACTTTTTTCGCTAAAAGTATCCAAGCGGAAAATAAGAGAGTGTTGGAAAAAAGGAAGACATTAGTGTATTCAAAGAATATCGATTTGTTAAATGTTAAAGTAATATAAAACGTTTGTTCCGAAAAAATTCAATGGAATCCGATTACTCACGGTGATCGAATTGTAACTTCATTATTGCAGGAAGCTTCAATGGCATTTTTTTTCACTTCGTCTGATGGATTATTTTCGATGTAAATAACAATTTTACCCATGTTTTTCTGGTTCGTTAAGGTGAACTTCCCTGATTTTCCTGAAAGCTTAATATGTGTTTTCTCCCCCAGTCTCTGAAACAAGAAACAATTAGAAGAAAAATTTCTGAAAATATAAAAAAGGCCCCTGCGTAAAATTTGAGCACTGATTTGTCAGGGGCCAAACTTTACGAGAAGAAATTGTTGCCTACCAATGAACAAAAAGAAAATGAAAACACTTTGAAATCTTAAGCGTAACGTTTCGGAGTCTAAATTAGACTCCTTCGTCAGACAATAACTAATTTTCATTCAACTTTGTAGAATCGTGACAATTTTTTTGATTTTTGGATTGACTTTTTAAGCAGGGGCCGTTCTTATATTATTAAAAATTTTTTTCTAATTGTTTCTTGTTTCAGAGACTGGGAAAGAAACCCATATTAAGTTTTCAGGAAAATGTTGAGACCTCCCAGACAATATTTCAATAGATATCTGAACTTTCCTGAGTTGTGTAGTTTTCATTTTCTTTTGGAAGTTGTTTGTGTTGAGGACTGCTCGAGAATTATCTCGTTTGGGTCCGAAATAAAAAAAATGATTGAACGATATAAAAATATATTATAATAAGTATAAATGTAAAAGAATATAATTATGAAAAGAGACAAAATCTTTTAACAAAATGTTGGCCAAAACAACGTTATACTTCAAAACAAATTTTTTTGAACCACTTTTCTGTTTCTCAACAATTTACAGCCTTTCAAATTTCAAGGAATTTTAACATTACTTAACTCTAACGCAAGGAGAGTTTTTAAATCCTTTCGTACCCCCCTTTTTTGTTTTCAAAGTGGTAAGAATTGAGTTGTATGACTGCCCCTATTTTCCCATAATTAATAAGTAGTTGTCGAATAGTTGGCAAATATTAACATTTTAAAATTAACTAACCCCATAGAGAGAGAAATGCAGAAGCTGTTGATTCCTGCTGAATCATATGATGATTTCTCCTGATAAAACAAAATTCTCACGATGGACAATCAAGATATCCAAACGTAACGAGATAAAATATCGAAGTTTATTGAATTGAAACAACTACAAACAGCTTACAACCGCTGAACTCATCAATACCATTAAACGGTCTGTTTGTTCTTCTAATTAGACATCATCGTGTTGAGATAAAGACATCTTCAAGACTAGAAACAATTGACTGTTCGGTAGCAATCGAATCTAGTGATTGCTTCCCTAATTTGAAACTCGTGTTGTTGAATCTTATCGTTCTTTCGTAAGTTGATACCTGGGGCCTGAGTTTAAGATCTTTTAATCGTGATTTCATTGTGGTGAGGGTGGACAAAGGAATATCGGCCTACCTGTTTTCCAGAATCTTCTACAATAGATCAGCTGAGTGAAGTTTGGGTTCCGCTTATAGGTCGTGAATGTGAAAGAAAGTTCTCAAATATATTCAGTGAGTATTTCCCAAGTCTCTATTTGAATTCTTTTATTGTTTATATTTCAATCCATTTTGAATTGTGTTGGAAGTCCGTCTCTTTCATTAAAAAGCAGATACTCGATAGTATGACGTTCCATAAAATGCAAACCCTTTTTTAGCTTACCTCGTATATGTTCAGATAATCATTAAATTCCTCGTGGTGTTCATCCTACTTAATGACTTGGCTTGACTAGACATAACAGTCCGATATATTTAGAGGACGAACATTGTTTTTATCCGGGACAAACACATGAATTGTAGGTGGAAATTGAACTGTAGAATTCCCTGGCACTTTCTCAGGATAAGTTGGAATCCCAATGTATTACAACGTCTTCTGATACTTTGATTCACATGGGTATTTCGTGAATTCCTTGAATAAGTTGAAATAATATTAGTTTTCATAGTGTTTAACTCTTTTTTCTTCATTTTTCCCTCTATAATTTCTTTGAAAATGGTCTCAGGTTTCCCCGTTTCTGCAACATTAGTTGAAGCATTGAGAAAAAACCGAAGGGTTTGGAAAATACTCATAAGTCTTGCAAATTGAACATTTGTGTGTGTTTTTTCTGGTTTTCTCCATCAATGTTATTTCTCCTATGTTTCACCTGTTCAGATAAATGTTCATATGAATGTACCTACACATGTGCACATGTCCACATGTTTAAAATATTAGTCTTGGCACAATTTTGTAGGGATTGCATATTCAATTTCAATGAAGTATTTGATCTGATTTCAAACAAGCACAACACACCATGCTGAAAATCTGCATAAGAGAATAACTCACAACAGTTGCTCGAAAAATAATATTTAAATTCGAAATTACCACCAATTAAGTCAATAATTGGAAAGAGTGCATATTCAACATAGTTCTTTCGCAAGTTAATTCATTCGATAATGAACTGTAGATCCATTGTTCTCAATGTTATGTTTAGTCATGAATTGATCGAATTGGTAAACAAGAAAAACATTTGCCGATGGAAATATACGTACAGTTTCGGCGATCTTTACTAGATGACTTAAAATCTCGTTGAAGCACCAAATTCACCTACAATACCAATTTTTGATAAAGAATTTTTTTATTTCCTTCCATAAATACTTTTCGAAACGATTGAATACGATATCATTACCTCTTGTAGAGCAGTATATTTTGTATCTGGGTTACTTTTCTGCAATGTTGATGTAGGCAATCGAATCATTTCAGTATCCGTATATTCCTTTTATAGATAAGAACTGAGAATTCACAGAAGTTCAAGAATTCTTCGTAGGATAATGGCGAGATAACTTTTCGTTTGTGTAATTTTCAGATACGAATGTTTTTTTATCTGGTTTCTGGGGAATACTTGAAATTTCAGTCACAGGAAACCAAGGAATGTTTGAATATTTGGTCTAGCATTGTGCAATATCAAGGTCGATTATATGCTAGTCAGAGTTCCTGTTCCAGAGAAAATTTCATGACTGTTTAATGATTCCTTATCAATTCACACTGGCACGGTGGGTGAAGCTGTAATCATAGACATAAATCACCGACTCGAATTCAGAAATTTCAATTTGGAAATGTTCCATTTTGGTTATAGTCACGTTCAACTTCTGGGCTTTTAAATCTGAAATTGCAAGCTGAAAATTTTTTAGTTGAAGTCGTAGAAATGAGGTTGAGGCTTTCACGATAGGACATATAATGACAATGAGGGATTTTTGGCTGTAGTCTTTTTGGAATTAGCATATACGAGTATATCGAAAAGGGAGGTTTTCGGAAAAGGTGTTCACGTAAAGTTCTCATCACTTTTTGACGAATAATGAAAGATTTAATTGCTTCAACTCTATTCCGGATTTGTATCGTTATTTTTTCCTTGTGGATTATTCGAAATTTATGAACACTTTCCAGATTATTGGCTTTCTACAAATAAATCGGATTTCACAAACTTGGCAACCTCTTGCCTCATAGCACGAAGATCTGTCGTGATAAGACGTATTTTTTTCGGATTATGTCGCCAAACAGAATTGAAAAGGTCGCTAACCCAATTTTCTCAACGACATAACATCTACTTCTTCACAGAAATATTGTATACTCGAAAGTTGTTGTAGTATATAGGGTGTCTGTAAATAAATGGGAATTAACAATTTCTTAACAAATCTTTCCACTCTTCTAGAACCACTCTAGAGAGGGTTGATAGTTTATATTATTTATCATGATAGTATTCAAAATAAAGGAGTGACACATATTTTTTCAGTCACAGACAAAGGATGAATTCGAAATATCCATTTTATGGTGCACTTATTTCTTGAAATTGAATAAAACACAAGTCAAACTCTACCTTTTACTCTCGAATGAGTCTGATTAAAGATGAAAAAATCATTACTGAAAAAACAAGTTGGGTTGTTATTTTATATTGATGAAGATGATTCATTAAAAATACAAAAACAAATAATCAAGATATTGTTGGCTGGATTGGAAAGATGCTGTGATTGATAGCGACAATCTGTTCAAAAAATACCATTTTTGATAGTAGGCTACTATTGAAAACTATATCCTGCTCGTGTGATGGACACTACATATTATTTTTTCCTTTCCTATTGATTTTAGTTCACTTTTCTGCAAACGTTCATTACAAAATAAAAAAAAATGATGTAGACAAAAGAAAAAAACACAATTTCTACACGTAACTACTACACATTTCCTAGACAACTAACCTAATACGAACGGCTTCAGCAGGAGGAATTCTGACATCATATAATGTTTCCTAGATATTGAACAATTCCAGAATTTCTCAAATTCAGAAACTAGCGTAGAGAAACATGACCTTTCATCTTATCAAATGGGTCTGTGTCAGCTTAATCGCAGTGGAATGAAAACAAGCAGAAAATGAGCAGTGTTCAGATAGGAGCCATATGGTCAATAACATCGCTCACATCGTATTTTTTGTTTCCAGAAACTACAAGTGTGTTCTAGGATGTTTCCAAAGAGTAGCAGTATTATTTTTTGAGCCTGTTTGACAAGAGTGACGTAGACAACAATGGATCCAATCGGGTAAGCTCAAATTTTTGTTTTCGTTTTATTACGTTGTTTTCGTAAGGCGTTTTAAGTTTGGGAAACATGTCAACACCTTAACAACTATGACATCACCTACATTATATTTCATACCTAATTTCGAAACAAACTTCTTTTATCTGTGAATTTCTGATAAGTCTTAGTATCCTTTTGATGTTTTTATTCAAGTCATATTTATTGCGTTTCATTTCTGAATTGTGTACAGGATAATCCATATAAACGAAAACCTTGAATGAAATTTCGAAGATCTGGAAATCTTTGTTGAAAATCAATAATGTTGAAATTCATAGTTTTACCTTAATTTCTTTTGAGAAGAGAATCTTCTCATAGGAAGTATGGTTTTGATCGAATAGATACTTAAATTATAAGGAACGAAAACTTAGAGAAACTTCCAATCATGTTCTACTGAAACTTTAAAGGAAATATTCAACCAGAAACATTTTTATGCAAATATTAAAATGAGGCTAAGCCTAGCAAGCTTTCGCTTGTCCAAATTTGAGAATTTTCGGCAGGAATTGCTGAAATTATTTGATTTAGATTTATATCATTTAATGTCAACATGCCACATAGGAATTATTATCAAGTGATTAGACAGAATATGAATCATAGACAAGATAACTGCAAACTAACTATTTTTTATCGCGCACACGACTCCAATATAGCTTTTAATTTCTCTCTGATGGTGGTAATATACTTATTCGATGTCGTTCAACGTACAAGGTTGTTTTACTTCAAATTTTCGTTCGTTCCACCCTTAAATTGAAAGATATTAGGGTCGCCTTGTGCATTTTCTTCTTTTCATGCTGTTTATAGCTTCAATTATGACTGGAAGAAGTGGAACACTCCTTTACTCTTTTTCCTGAAGCTTAATTTGGGTATTCTCTCCCAGTCTCTGGAACAAGAAACAATTAGAAAATTTTTTTAATAATAGAAGAAAGGCCCCTGCGTAAAAATTTGAGCACTAATTTGTCAGGGGTCTAAACTTCACAAGAAGAAATTGTTGCCTAACAATGAACAAAAAGAAAACACTTTGAACTAGTCTAATTCAGACTCCTTCGTCAGACAATTACTAGTTTTCACTCAACTTCGTAGAATCATGATGCTTCAAAGTTTAAAGTGTTTTCTTTTTGTTCATTGTTAGGTAACAATTTCTTCTTGTAAAGTTTTGGCCCCTGACAAATTAGTGCTCAAATTTTTACGCATTGGCCTTTCTTCTATTATCAAAAAATTTTCCAATTGTTTCTTGTTTCAGAGACTGGGAGAGAAAACCCAAATTAAGTTTCCAGGAAAATACAAAGACTTCCCAGACAATATTTCAATAGATATAAATTTCTCTTGCTCCTGTTTTTGTTTTGTTTCGGATTTATATTGCTGAATACTATAAAATAAGCGAGGATTAATCGAACATTAGAAGAAGCTAAACAAAGGCTTGAATCACAGAATCAGAAACTTTTTGGGACTTTAGGGAACAGCTTCAAAGAAAAACAGATATAATTCTAAGAGGAAAAAACATTCTCATGGAATTAGAAGTTCAGGCATCAACAAATGCTTCGTTAAATTGAATGTTTCAATCTTTCAGACCAGCATTCCGATGCTGGTGGTATTTTGTTCATATTTGCTCCAAATTAAAGGTAACAATTGACATGTTTCCCGAATACTTGACAAAAATTGTGTTTCTGGATCAAGGTTACTAGCTCACGGTCTTTTTTCTATATAGTTAGAACGCATTTCACACAGACAACACTTGAACTAATCATTGTTTGGTCGAGTACTTCGTCAATTGGACGCTCAATTGTTCCAATAAAAAATTGTATCATTTCGAATTTGAAACCGATTATATACTGATAAATTTGTTTTGTTTCAGGACCAGCTGTTTCAGCTTGAAGTAAGTATAAATTAGCATCAATCAGTGGTTTTGTTTTGTCATAATATTTGCTACTGGCAGGCTAGTCAATACGATAGTGGAATCAGTGAGAAAAACCATGTTTTTAGGAGAATTAGCACAAAAAAAGAAATTGTGCGGTTTAGCGTTTGAGGACAATACAGAATTAAAGGTTGAGGAATAGGATTATGATGCACTTTTAGATAGACGACAGATACATTTGGGATATTTTGATAGTTCCATCTGTGAATAATCTCACCGCTTAAGATTCCCAACAGTTTGGGTTTTCTTTCGTGATTTGAAGTGATTATCCAGTGTGGTTTCCAGTCGGGTGGATAAGAGAAAACACGGAATTATGAATTAGTTTGTTCTTCAGTATTCTTCATGTTTTACTTTCATTTCCTGATTGAAATTGACGATTTCATTGTCGGTAATGCATGTAACAATTTTATACTCGCTTACAGTGTTATCAGTTTCTTTGGGGATAGCTTTGAAGTTCGGTATCCTTTCAATGTATCAGGAATTTGAGGAATCTATAAAATGAAAACATTTCCAACTCGATCGTCATAGGAAGAAAATTTTTATGCACATATTCATTAGTTTTATCTAGAGTAGTTATATTGTCTTCAATAATTATTGTCATATCAGCAGGCATAGGAGTCTCAGTCCTAGCTCAATTCATGCTCACAAAAAATTAATAACAAATTCCATGCGTCTATCAAAGAAACAAAGTATGTAATTATACTCGGTTCAAGAATTATTGTCATCTAAGTAGGCCTTGAAAGTCTAGTGGCAGCGCAGTTTGATTATTGGTCACAAGAAGTAACGGAAAAAGTCTATGGGTACATCACAAAAAATATTTAAATGTAATCTGGAAGAATGTTCATTATTTTTCAAGGCAAATCAATTTGAAATGTTGAGCTTGTCAAAAGTTCAATTCTTCAAATGAATGCAACTTTATTTTTTTGATTGGTTGAAAATATGCAACAGCATATAAGAAACAGAGTCTGATGCAATCAGCTGAACAATTTTGAAATTGTTTGATCACACTTTGAATGTGATTAATCTCAATTTGAAGTTGAAAAGGTATAATTTTGATGAATTTTATAACAAATTAATGTCTCTTCTGATCCTCTTGTTTTAATAGACTGAAATTCATAATGGTTTTTATTAGAAATAGTCGAAAGTTGAATAGTCTTTTTATAAAAGATCTGTATTACACATGTTGCAAGCAGTGAGAGGCTATAGTTTGGAAGGATGTCAAATATGATTAGACAATAAACGAAAAACGTCAATACCTAATGTAGATTTCTTAGCCTAAAGTTCAAATATGTGCTCCTAATTTTCTTTATTCCATATCCTTGCCATAAGGAATATTTTTTTTTATTCCTAGAAGTGAGAGAGCAAAAATTTAATGTGGATAGTTGAAGAATTCTTTCTCCACGCGATTGAAGATGTGGACCAAACAATGCTAATAATTCGCTTTAATAAGTCTTCAAAACCGGTTCAGTTTATGTAGCTACACATTTTGGCAACCAACAGTCACCCATGATTAGAATCGAAATTAGTCTACTCTTGGTCGATCAGAGTTGGCTTGCTGAAATCAATGACGTCAGCTGGAGTTTTCTCTATGCCACTTTCATAATAATGAAGCTCTCATCGATAATAGTACCAAGGTAATAGTATTTTCATAGTTCAGTATCAGACGATTGAAGACCATAAAGCTTGCAGATTTAGCCGAAATGAGGAGGAAATAGTGATAGACCCGTTTCGTTCCCATAAGACCTCTTCAGTATACAGTTATCTTTTGAACTGATAAACTAAATATAGTTTAAATGAGATTTTGTGATGAAAATTTATATTAATATGATTTCAAGTTTCAGGAAATAAAACTAATTTTAGCCTGTAGGTCTGCAGCGTATACAGTGTGGTTTAGAAAATCGAGTAAAATAACGAAATTTTATTCCCAGAGAATTCAAGTATTTTAAGACAATCAATGTAATGTATGGTCCCACGGGCATCAATAACAGCTTGACATCTTCATTGCATGCTACACAAGAGGTTGTTGAACATTTCTTGAGGAATTTGGTTCCATAAACGGGGCAGGAGCACTCTCAGATCATTTAAGGACTCTGTGGTAGGAATCCTTGAATGATCTGAGAGAGCTTCTGCCCCGTTTATGGAACCAAATTCCTCAAGAAATGTTCAACAACCTCGTGTGTAGTATGCGAAGAATATGTCAAACTGCTATTGATACTTATGGAGGCCATACATTGTATTGATGGTCTTAAAATGCTTGAATTCTCTGGGAATGAAATTTCGTTATTTTACTCGTTTTTTCTTAACCTTCCTGTTTACGTTGCAGACCTACAGGCTTAAATTAATTGTATTTCCTGCAACTTGAAATCAAATTAATATGAATTTTCATCACAAAATCTCGTTTAAAGTCAATATCCCTAACTCATGTGAAGCAGTCTAGAGGAACATGAATCTTCCTTTTAATAATCCATCCAATACAAACTACTACAGCTCTAGAATTGAAACATATTAGACATCCGCAGCACCACTATCAGGGCAAGTGCGTTTTCTCACGCAATCTTATGAGAAAAACAAGTTCAGCTCGTCGTTGGTTCCTCTTAATAATTTGTATCCTGATCCAACGTTTGACATTGCCGACTTAATTCGAAGTCAAACCAATTATTCATCGGTAGCATGTGCATTTCGTTACTCGGGTTATTATTCCATTTAAGACATCAATTTCATCTTTGTTTGAATTGGACTGTTGACAGCTCTGATGAGGTTTTATTGGTGTTTTATGAGCATATCGTTCACTGGAAGTTTAGACGAAGAATCGTCATGAAGAACTCGGGGAGAAAAAAAAATTAAATTTTCCATGTTTTGAAACATCCAAGAAATAATAAATAAAGTATTGTTCGATTATATTAGGAGGATATATGCGGAAGATGTTCTTTTTCACAAAGCTGTTATGCCCATTAATGTCTTAGTATTTAAGCTCCTGAAGATGTCTACAAAGTTTGACGAAATATATAGAGGTAAATTTTCCATGTTTTGAAACATCCAAGAAATAATAAATAAAGTATTGTTCGATTATATTAGGAGGATATATGCGAAGATGTTCTTTTTCACAAAGCTGTTATGCCCATTAATGTCTTAGTATTTAAGCTCCTGAAGATGTCTACAAAGTTTGACAAAATATATAGAGCTATTAGTACAAATTGACATTATCTACTCAATTAGTCGAAACACCTGTATCCTTTTCGTATTTTTCTCCGACTAGTATTTCTCCAGTGAATTGATACTATAGAATCATACGATACTATCATCACTAGTATCATACGATAATATACAGCCAGGGAAAAAACCTCAGCCGAAAAAACCTGTCTCCCCGTAAAAAAATAACATAAAATATTAAATATCAGGAAAATCTTGAAAGACATCAGTGTGATCATCTTCATGTCATCCGTCGATGGGCTCGGATAGACAGATTCTTCCCAAAACGACTCTCAATTCTTAATCTGAACTGAAAAAAGACAAAAGCAGAAAAGAAACCGATTATTCAGAATAAATCAAATGCATTTGGTACGTTAAAAAACATCAACATTCAGATTTCTTGGCCAAATAATGTTGGGAGGTTTATAAATATTTATGACAGAAATGTCACAAAATTTGAAAGAAATGAAAAAGATCCATCAATTTCCCCTTTCCGAATCTGGTGAAAATTACGAACTGATAATTTTTTAACATAACAAGCTAAACTCATAAAAAATCAATTAATACATAACTTTCAACTGTCCTCTTTCACGAGGATTTTTTCTGTTGCCGTGTGGGTTTCTTGCAGAAGAATCACTTCGATACCATGTTCATCAGCTAATTTGGAGAAATGTTAACTTCTCTTCTAGTTCATGGAAAATTATTTGTAAAGATGAGAAGCGTTCTGCCATGTGGATATTAAAGAGTTTAAATGACAAGTTCTGTTCGCGTTCTTGAACAATGCATCGGAGCATCACTAATGACAGCCGTCTTGAAAATGTTACCATAAACTACGACGTCGAAGGCTATCGATTTTCTGATCTATTGAATCTAACATTTCGACATAACAGTCAATTTATCTTCGTTGATGGAACCTTGAAACCACAGGAACTGATGAAAATGGTTCATAGATTCGACAGATCGATAATCCGTGTGTTTTATGAGCACGTGGGTATAAAAGATGATAATTAATACTAATTCATTGACCGCTAGCTAGATTAAACTCGAATTTACCAGAAATTAACATTCTCACACTTCATAAATTTGGAAAAGATAAATAATATTCATGACTCGTCACTTTGAATCTTATAGCTGTTACAACATATTCATCTGATTTTCTAGAGTATTAAGAGTATCGAGAATACAATTTGTACCTAATAATGATACATCATTACCTAATAATGAACAGTTCAGAAGGAAATGAAAATGGAAAGTGAAGAATACTTGAACATGAAAATATAATTTTTGAGAAACAGCAACAGACAAATAGAAAGGCTACTGACTGTATATCAGAACAAAGGACAGTATACAGGGTGTTTGTTCTCAGACAAGATACCCCGTATATTTCTTATCCCATAGGGATTGGAAAAATTTCCAATTGTTTCGGGGGACAAATTTGACTAAGCAACCCCCTAAGAACAGGCGCTTCAACCCCTTAAAATTGAATGAGTGACACTTCATTCGAAAGGTCTTGGCAGCCTTATCACAACGATGTACGAAAAACTTAATTTTAATCATTTTTGCCAAAAATAATTTATTAGCTCAAATTTTTGTGATTCTGTCTAAATATTTGACGAACTACGATAAAGAATTTTAAATGAGTGTCCTGAAATAACTCCAATTACGCTGAAATGGCTGAAACATGTAGAGTTTTCAGTCAAGATTATTTCATGGAAGTCAATGGGGTAAAATTTTAACATTTGATTTAAATACGCAGATCTAATTATTTTGATTGTAAGCATGATAAAAGAATTGAATTTTTCGAAAATGTGAGTTTTCTAATGGATATTCAAGATGCTAATACGGTTCATTAAAATTACGATATTTATGCCTCGTTGTAAAGAGGCTTCCAAGACCTTTAAAATGAAGTATCACTTAACCCCTCTTTCCTATTCCATTTTCAGGGGTTGAAGTCGTTCAAACCTCATATATACTTTGAAAGATGTCCCCCAAACAAAATCATTCAACGTGTTTCGAGAAATTTTTTCAATCTTTATGGGATAAGAAATATACAAACATCCTGCATATATAAGTCAAAGACTCACCCTGTATGATGTTGGTAAGAGATTTCCAGGGGTGTAATAGCTCTAAATGAAAAATTAAAAGAGGTATGGTGAAACTTTGATACCTCAGTAGTTTCACGTGAATACGAAATTCTGATATCTTGGGAAAATTTGCAATCTATTGAGAACTAGATAAATTCCTCAAATCATATTTTTCATCTCGTTAAAATCTGTAAAAAAATATTGAAACCCCAAATGACCAAATTGCTCTCATCAATCACAACGAAATGAAAAAAATCCAATGTCCAAAAGCATAGTTGAAACTGAAGTCCAAGACATCAAATCCACCATTATTTGTCTATAACAACCGAAGGATTCGATCTTCAGTCGATAATCATCGTCACATTCTACTCTCGAAGGTAAAAAAAAATGAAGTACGTCAATCAGCTGCATTTATTGCCATTGACCTTCTCCGGGTCGAAATTCAAATGCTGGCTATCAATTTGGCTCCGTTTTGTTCCATACAGATGTTTCGAATTTTATCTTGCA
Source organism: Hippodamia convergens (assembly GCA_038502775.1). Lineage (NCBI taxonomy): Eukaryota > Metazoa > Arthropoda > Insecta > Coleoptera > Coccinellidae > Hippodamia > Hippodamia convergens. The sequence continues at coordinate 70,996,956 of CM076609.1, read as the reverse complement.
GGAAACGGATGTTTATGGGGACATATTATGTCAAGAAGAATTTCGAGGTATTTTAAGAATTACAACATTCTGCAGTAGTTTAATCTTGAGATTAAGAATATAATGTCGAACAAATTTTTTTGATAGCTAGAATCTTTACGCCGTTCATCGTGTATCAAATAGGACAAAATCCCAACAGTATACTGCTCCACAAGAGTTAGGGATATCGTATTCAGTCGTTTGTAAAATCATTTAAAGCTCAATAACAACTTGAATCGATCCAATAAAAATCAGTATGAGACATTTCGTCAATCTGGTCGCCTTTTTTCTGAAGTTTGGTTCTTTGCATATGCTTCGTGAATTTTCCTATTTCTTATTTTGAAATGGAATAAGTTTATCAACGGCTTCGATTTGAAACGAGTTTTCCGAAAATACCAAGACGTATATTAACAAACGCTGAGTTTAATATAGCTATCGGAATGCTACAGGGTGGCCTAACTCAGGTTGTTGTAGCGGAAAGACACCAAGTCAGCCAAAGTGTGATATCTCGACTTTGGAATAGGTTCAGGGAGACAGGTTCCGTGTTGGAAAGACCAAGGCTTGGTGGGCGACGAAAAACAACACCTGCTCAACATCGTTTCATCACCGTTTCGGCGAGAAGAATGCTTACATTTACGTGTAGAATGCTACGGAATACTCTTCAAAATGCAGATGGGGACCAAGTTTCCATCGAAACCATCAGACATTTGAGAGAGGTGAATCTAGGTTCTAGACCTCCACGATTTTGTTATCCAAATTTTAATCATTCCCTACTGGCCATACTATCTATGTTCTACCAAAAAAAAAAATTAAAATTTGAACAGCTCCTTTCGATTGTTGCAGGTTTTTTTGTTAAATACTATACCTATTTGTAGAAACTGTGAAAAAACGATTCAATAAGTTCCCTTCTTCGAAAAATATCGAAAACATCAGCAACATTATTAACTTTTTCTCATAATTTTCATTCTTGCATTTCGCGCCAACATTAGTCACAGATTCGTACGTCTGTAAACAGAGCAAATCCGACATCACACATCTATTCAATTTTTTCGCCAAATCACATATGCACGTGATATTTTCCACCGAAAAAATCCAGAAGAATGAATTTTGTTTATTCAAAGATAAAGATTCGACAAAAACAATAACGATCCATTATCACATGAACCTTTGCATTGAAAGTGTGTATCGTCAAAAATGATGTAGGTAAGTTCGTTCAATTTATAAAAGAATATCGTGAAATCGATCTGATTCTAGATTTAGAAAAAAATCGACGCAGTTCCACCTGTTCAAGAATGTATTTTATTCACGATTGTCCTCCAAACAATAGCTTTACGTTTGAAATATGAAGGAATATTACCAGGTTATTATATATAGAAAACCTTCTATCCCATTTTATTAGAATCAATACTCCACAGTCACCGTTCGTAAAATGCTAATACTAGTATAAATGCTTCTTCAAGGATTCAAGGACCAATTTACTGTTAGGATAACTTTACACTTAATTGCTGTAACCTATACAATTTCGTGAATGATTATATAATAATATGTTACATGTGCGGAAGACAATGAAAATTATTCAATGTCTCGTTTATGCAGTGAATGAAATAAAATGAGGAATAAGACTTATACTAATATGAATTTAAAGGTACGTGTTTTTGTGAGTTTGTTCAGCACATAAAAGACTTCATAATGAATAAATATCTTCGACATGAAACCAGATGATGAAAATGGACTCTCCAAAGTTGCCTTAAACTTCCTGCCAGTAGATTATCTTCTCATTGGGAAACCCTCCAATTTGCTCTCACGAAATTCTTCATGCACTTCGTTGAATCCTCTGGTAGATAAGATAACCGATTAAAAACTGGCCCTGTCCACAGTCCACACTGACTCTGGATCCTCGAGTGGTTGAGGTCAGTAACCGGCCCGATTTGATCTTGAAAAATGCTCCAAACTATGAATCTTCAACGGGTGCTCCAAAAGTTTTAATATTCGGCTAGATGTTGTTAATCGATAAGACCTTGAGGGTTGTCACGCCATGCAGATGTGGTGATCGTGATGCTAATGGAGCCATTTCAATTTGTACGAATTCTGTCGTATTTATTGCGGAAAGTTTTGTGTGTTGAATGAAGCACGTGATAGGATGGAGATGGGTCCACAGATTCTATCTGTAACATATTTACTTTCGTTTCTACAACGAAACTCATGTTGAATTGTACACCATCGCAAGTGAACACCTGTTTTTTTTTTTCAATTGAAGTTTGAGGTTCTGATGAAAAAAAAATTTCGGGTCGATATTTCGTTGAAACTGAAGATTTTTGAAAAAATTACATCAGGATCACAGTAGGACGAGCAGGTATTCAGATATCCGGGCAGCGCCTGATAATTTTCGAGATAGACAACCAACAATACACCCTCTACGTGAGACAGGTTGCTTACTTTTCATTTGCTCCGGATATCTGAATACCTCCTCGCTCTCCTGTGATCCTAATGTATTTTTTCTAAAATCCTCGATATTGTTAGACACAGGAGTAGGTCTAAGGTGTTATGCACAGGAGTAGGTCTAAGGTAAAGTGACAAATAGGACTCTATGTTCGGAGTGACAGTGAGCAGAGACGCGCCAGGGAGAGAGGTTAGGTTACGAGAAAGTGTTATGTAGAAATTAATAAATGGGAAAAACCAAAAAGTTTATGTTTTATGCTCCCATCCTGATAAACTAATAGTCTCTACCCAAAAATTTTCGTTTCTATAGAAATTTGGTCGGAACTGTGTTGAAAATTATTCATCTCGGAAATATTGTATTGAGATCACAGGAGAGCGAGGAGGTATTCAGATATCGAAGGCAGCGCCTGAAAATTTTCGAGGTAGGCAACCCATCCTTAGTAGAATCTGTATTGTGGGTTGCCTATATCCTGAATTTCAAGGCGCTGCTCCGGGTATCTGAATACCTCCTCGGCTTCCTGTGATCCTAATACAATATTTCTGAAATCGAAAATTCCGACGGAATTTTCACCCAAAAATTTTCGTTTCGACAGAGATTTGGTCCAAATTCATGAATCTCGGAAAAATTGTATTAGGATCACAGGAAAGCGAGAAGGTATTCAGATTCCCGGAGCAGCGCCTGAAAATTCTCGAGGTAGGCAACCCGTCGTTCGTCGAATGTGTATTGTGGGTTGCCTATCTTATGAATTTCAAGGCGCTACTCCGGGTATCTGAATACCTCCTCGGCTTCCTGTGATCCTTATACAATATTTCTGAAATCGAAAATTCCGACGGAATTTTCACCCAAAAATTTTCTTTTCCACAGATATTTGGTCCAAATTCATGAATCTCGGAAAAATTGTATTAGGATCACAGGAGAGCGAGAAGGTATTCAGATTCCCGGAGCAGCGCCTGAAAATTCTCGAGGTAGGCAACCCATCGTTCGTCGAATGTGTATTGTGGGTTGCCTATCTTATGAATTTCAAGGCGCTACTCCGGGTATCTGAATACCTCCTCGGCTTCCTGTGATCCTTATACAATATTTCTGAAATCGAAAATTCCGACGGAATTTTCACCCAAAAATTTTCGTTTCGACAGAGATTTGGTCCAAATTCATGAATCTCGGAAAAATTGTATTAGGATCACAGGAGAGCGAGGAGGTATTCAGAATCCCGGAGCAGCGCCTGAAAATTTCCGAGGTAGACAACCCGTCGTTCGTCGAATGTGTATTGTGGGTTGCCTATCTCATGAATTTCAAGGCGCTACTCCGGGTATCTGAATACCTCCTCGCCCTCCTGTGATCCTAATACAATATTTCTGAATTCGAAAATTCCGACGGAATTTTCACCCAAAAGTTTTCGTTTCGACAGACATTTGGTCCAAATTCATGAATCTCGGAAAAATTGTATTAGGATCACAGGAGAGCGAGGAGGTATTCAGATTCCCGGAGCAGCGCCTGAAAATTTCCGAGGTAGACAACCCGTCGTTCGTCGAATGTGTATTGTGGGTTGCCTATCTCATGAATTTCAAGGCGCTACTCCGGGTATCTGAATACCTCCTCGGCTTCCTGTGATCCTAATACAATATTTCTGAAATCGAAAATTCCGACGGAATTTTCACCCAAAAATTTCCTTTTCCACAGACATTTGGTCCAAATTCATGAATCTCGGAAAAATTGTATTAGGATCACAGGAGAGCGAGGAGGTATTCAGAATCCCGGAGCAGCGCCTGAAAATTTCCGAGGTAGACAACCCGTCGTTCGTCGAATGTGTATTGTGGGTTGCCTATCTCATGAATTTCAAGGTGCTACTCCGGGTATCTGAAAACCTCCTCGCCCTCCTGTGATCCTAATACAATATTTCTGAAATCGAAAATTCCGACGGAATTTTCACCAAAAAATTTTCTTTTCCACAGACATTTGGTCCAAATTCATGAATCTCGGAAAAATTGTATTAGGATCACAGGAGAGCGAGGAGGTATTCAGAATCCCGGAGCAGCGCCTGAAAATTTCCGAGGTAGACAACCCGTCGTTCGTCGAATGTGTATTGTGGGTTGCCTATCTCATGAATGTCAAGGCGCTACTCCGGGTATCTGAAAACCTCCTCGCCCTCCTGTGATCCTAATACAATATTTCTGAAATCGAAAATTCCGACGGAATTTTCACCCAAAAATTTTCTTTTCCACAGACATTTGGTCCAAATTCATGAATCTCGGAAAAATTGTATTAGGATCACAGGAGAGCGAGGAGGTATTCAGAATCCCGGAGCAGCGCCTGAAAATTTCCGAGGTAGACAACCCGTCGTTCGTCGAATGTGTATTGTGGGTTGCCTATCTCATGAATTTCAAGGCGCTACTCCGGGTATCTGAATACCTCCTCGCCCTCCTGTGATCCTAATACAATATTTCTGAAATCGAAAATTCCGACGGAATTTTCACCCAAAAATTTTCTTTTCCACAGACATTTGGTCCAAATTCATGAATCTCGGAAAAATTGTATTAGGATCACAGGAGAGCGAGGAGGTATTCAGAATCTCGGAGCAGCGCCTGAAAATTTCCGAGGTAGACAACCCGTCGTTCGTCGAATGTGTATTGTGGGTTGCCTATCTTATGAATTTCAAGGCGCTACTCCGGGTATCCGAATACCTCCTCGCCCTCCTGTGATCCTAATACAATATTTCTGAAATCGAAAATTCCGACGGAATTTTCATCCAAATACTTTCGTTTCGACAGAGATTTGGTCCAAATTCATGAATCTCGGAAAAATTGTATTAGGATCACAGGAGAGCGAGGAGGTATTCAGAATCTCGGAGCAGCGCCTGAAAATTTCCGAGGTAGACAACCCGTCGTTCGTCGAATGTGTATTGTGGGTTGCCTATCTTATGAATTTCAAGGCGCTACTCCGGGTATCTGAATACCTCCTCGCCCTCCTGTGATCCTAATACAATATTTCTGAAATCGAAAATTCCGACGGAATTTTCACCCAAAAATTTCCTTTTCCACAGACATTTGGTCCAAATTCATGAATCTCGGAAAAATTGTATTAGGATCACAGGAGAGCGAGGAGGTATTCAGAATCCCGGAGCAGCGCCTGAAAATTTCCGAGGTAGACAACCCGTCGTTCGTCGAATGTGTATTGTATGTTGCCTATCTCATGAATTTCAAGGCGCTACTCCGGGTATCTGAATACCTCCTCGCCCTCCTGTGATCCTAATACAATATTTCTGAAATCGAAAATTCCGACGGAATTTTCACCCAAAAGTTTTCGTTTCGACAGACATTTGGTCCAAATTCATGATTCTCGGAAAAATTGTATTAGGATCACAGGAGAGCGAGGAGGTATTCAGATTCCCGGAGCAGCGCCTGAAAATTTCCGAGGTAGACAACCCGTCGTTCGTCGAATGTGTATTGTGGGTTGCCTATCTCATGAATTTCAAGGCGCTACTCCGGGTATCTGAATACCTCCTCGCCCTCCTGTGATCCTAATACAATATTTCTGAATTCGAAAATTCCGACGGAATTTTCACCCAAAAGTTTTCGTTTCGACAGACATTTGGTCCAAATTCATGATTCTCGGAAAAATTGTATTAGGATCACAGGAGAGCGAGGAGGTATTCAGATTCCCGGAGCAGCGCCTGAAAATTTCCGAGGTAGACAACCCGTCGTTCGTCGAATGTGTATTGTGGGTTGCCTATCTCATGAATTTCAAGGCGCTACTCCGGGTATCTGAATACCTCCTCGGCTTCCTGTGATCCTAATACAATATTTCTGAAATCGAAAATTCCGACGGAATTTTCACCCAAAAATTTCCTTTTCCACAGACATTTGGTCCAAATTCATGAATCTCGGAAAAATTGTATTAGGATCACAGGAGAGCGAGGAGGTATTCAGAATCCCGGAGCAGCGCCTGAAAATTTCCGAGGTAGACAACCCGTCGTTCGTCGAATGTGTATTGTGGGTTGCCTATCTTATGAATTTCAAGGCGCTACTCCGGGTATCTGAAAACCTCCTCGCCCTCCTGTGATCCTAATACAATATTTCTGAAATCGAAAATTCCGACGGAATTTTCACCAAAAAATTTTCTTTTCCACAGACATTTGGTCCAAATTCATGAATCTCGGAAAAATTGTATTAGGATCACAGGAGAGCGAGGAGGTATTCAGAATCCCGGAGCAGCGCCTGAAAATTTCCGAGGTAGACAACCCGTCGTTCGTCGAATGTGTATTGTGGGTTGCCTATCTCATGAATGTCAAGGCGCTACTCCGGGTATCTGAAAACCTCCTCGCCCTCCTGTGATCCTAATACAATATTTCTGAAATCGAAAATTCCGACGGAATTTTCACACAAAAATTTTCTTTTCCACAGACATTTGGTCCAAATTCATGAATCTCGGAAAAATTGTATAAGGATCACAGGAGAGCGAGGAGGTTTTCAGAATCTCGGAGCAGCGCCTGAAAATTTCCGAGGTAGACAACCCGTCGTTCGTCGAATGTGTATTGTGGGTTGCCTATCTCATGAATTTCAAGGCGCTACTCCGGGTATCTGAATACCTCCTCGCCCTCCTGTGATCCTGATACAATATTTCTGAATTCGAAAATTCCGACGGAATTTTCACCCAAAAACTTTCGTTTCGACAGAGATTTGGTCCAAATTCATGAATCTCGGAAAAATTGTATTAGGATCACAGGAGAGCGAGGAGGTATTCAGAATCTCGGAGCAGCGCCTGAAAATTTCCGAGGTAGACAACCCGTCGTTCGTCGAATGTGTATTGTGGGTTGCCTATCTCATGAATTTCAAGGCGCTACTCCGGGTATCTGAATACCTCCTCGCCCTCCTGTGATCCTAATACAATATTTCTGAAATCGAAAATTCCGACGGAATTTTCACCCAAAAACTTTCGTTTCGACAGAGATTTGGTCCAAATTCATGAATCTCGGAAAAATTGTTTTCGCCTGAAAATTTCCGAGGTAGACAACCCGTCGTTCGTCGAATGTGTATTGTATGTTGCCTATCTCATGAATTTCAAGGCGCTACTCCGGGTATCTGAATACCTCCTCGCCCTCCTGTGATCCTAATACAATATTTCTGAATTCGAAAATTCCGACGGAATTTTCACCCAAAAATTTCCTTTTCCACAGACATTTGGTTCAAATTCATGAATCTCGGAAAAATTGTATTAGGATCACAGGAGAGCGAGGAGGTATTCAGAATCCCGGAGCAGCGCCTGAAAATTTCCGAGGTAGACAACCCGTCGTTCGTCGAATGTGTATTGTATGTTGCCTATCTCATGAATTTCAAGGCGCTACTCCGGGTATCTGAATACCTCCTCGCCCTCCTGTGATCCTAATACAATATTTCTGAAATCGAAAATTCCGACGGAATGTTCACCCAAAAGTTTTCGTTTCGACAGACATTTGGTCCAAATTCATGAATCTCGGAAAAATTGTATTAGGATCACAGGAGAGCAAGGAGGTATTCAGAATCCCGGAGCAGCGCCTGAAAATTTCCGAGGTAGACAACCCGTCGTTCGTCGAATGTGTATTGTGGGTTGCCTATCTTATGAATTTCAAGGCGCTACTCCGGGTATCTGAATACCTCCTCGCCCTCCTGTGATCCTAATACAATATTTCTGAAATCGAAAATTCCGACGGAATTTTCACCCAAAAGTTTTCGTTTCGACAGACATTTGGTCCAAATTCATGAATCTCGGAAAAATTGTATTAGGATCACAGGAGAGCGAGGAGGTATTCAGAATCCCGGAGCAGCGCCTGAAAATTTCCGAGGTAGACAACCCGTCGTTCGTCGAATGTGTATTGTGGGTTGCCTATCTTATGAATTTCAAGGCGCTACTCCGGGTATCTGAATACCTCCTCGCCCTCCTGTGATCCTAATACAATATTTCTGAAATCGAAAATTCCGACGGAATTTTCACCCAAAAGTTTTCGTTTCGACAGACATTTGGTCCAAATTCATGAATCTCGGAAAAATTGTATTAGGATCACAGGAGAGCGAGGAGGTATTCAGAATCCCGGAGCAGCGCCTGAAAATTTCCGAGGTAGACAACCCGTCGTTCGTCGAATGTGTATTGTATGTTGCCTATCTCATGAATTTCAAGGCGCTACTCCGGGTATCTGAATACCTCCTCGCCCTCCTGTGATCCTATTACAATATTTCTGAATTCGAAAATTCCGACGGAATTTTCACCCAAAAATTTCCTTTTCCACAGACATTTGGTTCAAATTCATGAATCTCGGAAAAATTGTATTAGGATCACAGGAGAGCGAGGAGGTATTCAGAATCCCGGAGCAGCGCCTGAAAATTTCCGAGGTAGACAACCCGTCGTTCGTCGAATGTGTATTGTATGTTGCCTATCTCATGAATTTCAAGGCGCTACTCCGGGTATCTGAATACCTCCTCGCCCTCCTGTGATCCTAATACAATATTTCTGAAATCGAAAATTCCGACGGAATTTTCACCCAAAAGTTTTCGTTTCGACAGACATTTGGTCCAAATTCATGAATCTCGGAAAAATTGTATTAGGATCACAGGAGAGCGAGGAGGTATTCAGAATCCCGGAGCAGCGCCTGAAAATTTCCGAGGTAGACAACCCGTCGTTCGTCGAATGTGTATTGTGGGTTGCCTATCTTATGAATTTCAAGGCGCTACTCCGGGTATCTGAATACCTCCTCGCCCTCCTGTGATCCTAATACAATATTTCTGAAATCGAAAATTCCGACGGAATTTTCACCCAAAAATTTTCGTTTCGACAGACATTTGGTCCAAATTCATGAATCTCGGAAAAATTGTATTAGGATCACAGGAGAGCGAGGAGGTATTCAGAATCCCGGAGCAGCGCCTGAAAATTTCCGAGGTAGACAACCCGTCGTTCGTCGAATGTGTATTGTGGGTTGCCTATCTCATGAATTTCAAGGCGCTACTCCGGGTATCTGAATACCTCCTCGCCCTCCTGTGATCCTAATACAATATTTCTGAATTCGAAAATTCCGACGGAATTTTCACCCAAAAACTTTCGTTTCGACAGAGATTTGGTCCAAATTCATGAATCTCGGAAAAATTGTATTAGGATCACAGGAGAGCGAGGAGGTATTCAGAATCTCGGAGCAGCGCCTGAAAATTTCCGAGGTAGACAACCCGTCGTTCGTCGAATGTGTATTGTGGGTTGCCTATCTCATGAATTTCAAGGCGCTACTCCGGGTATCTGAATACCTCCTCGCCCTCCTGTGATCCTAATACAATATTTCTGAAATCGAAAATTCCGACGGAATTTTCACCCAAAAACTTTCGTTTCGACAGACATTTGGTCCAAATTCATGAATCTCGGAAAAATTGTATTAGGATCACAGGAGAGCGAGGAGGTATTCAGAATCCCGGAGCAGCGCCTGAAAATTTCCGAGGTAGACAACCCGTCGTTCGTCGAATGTGTATTGTGGGTTGCCTATCTTATGAATTTCAAGGCGCTACTCCGGGTATCTGAATACCTCCTCGCCCTCCTGTGATCCTAATACAATATTTCTGAAATCGAAAATTCCGACGGAATTTTCACCCAAAAGTTTTCGTTTCGACAGACATTTGGTCCAAATTCATGAATCTCGGAAAAATTGTATTAGGATCACAGGAGAGCGAGGAGGTATTCAGAATCCCGGAGCAGCGCCTGAAAATTTCCGAGGTAGACAACCCGTCGTTCGTCGAATGTGTATTGTATGTTGCCTATCTCATGAATTTCAAGGCACTACTCCGGGTATCTGAATACCTCCTCGCCCTCCTGTGATCCTAATACAATATTTCTGAATTCGAAAATTCCGACGGAATTTTCACCCAAAAATTTCCTTTTCCACAGACATTTGGTTCAAATTCATGAATCTCGGAAAAATTGTATTAGGATCACAGGAGAGCGAGGAGGTATTCAGAATCCCGGAGCAGCGCCTGACAATTTCCGAGGTAGACAACCCGTCGTTCGTCGAATGTGTATTGTATGTTGCCTATCTCATGAATTTCAAGGCGCTACTCCGGGTATCTGAATACCTCCTCGCCCTCCTGTGATCCTAATACAATATTTCTGAAATCGAAAATTCCGACGGAATTTTCACCCAAAAGTTTTCGTTTCGACAGACATTTGGTCCAAATTCATGAATCTCGGAAAAATTGTATTAGGATCACAGGAGAGCGAGGAGGTATTCAGAATCCCGGAGCAGCGCCTGAAAATTTCCGAGGTAGAAAACCCGTCGTTCGTCGAATGTGTATTGTGGGTTGCCTATCTTATGAATTTCAAGGCGCTACTCCGGGTATCTGAATACCTCCTCGCCCTCCTGTGATCTTAATACAATATTTCTGAAATCGAAAATTCCGACGGAATTTTCACCCAAAAGTTTTCGTTTCGACAGACATTTGGTCCAAATTCATGAATCTCGGAAAAATTGTATTAGGATCACAGGAGAGCGAGGAGGTATTCAGAATCCCGGAGCAGCGCCTGAAAATTTCCGAGGTAGAAAACCCGTCGTTCGTCGAATGTGTATTGTGGGTTGCCTATCTTATGAATTTCAAGGCGCTACTCCGGGTATCTGAATACCTCCTCGCCCTCCTGTGATCCTAATACAATATTTCTGAAATCGAAAATTCCGACGGAATTTTCACCCAAAAATTTTCTTTTCCACAGACATTTGGTCCAAATTCATGAATCTCGGAAAAATTGTATTAGGATCACAGGAGAGCGAGGAGGTATTCAGAATCCCGGAGCAGCGCCTGAAAATTTCCGAGGTAGACAACCCGTCGTTCGTCGAATGTGTATTGTGGGTTGCCTATCTTATGAATTTCAAGGCGCTACTCCGGGTATCTGAATACCTCCTCGCCCTCCTGTGATCCTAATACAATATTTCTGAAATCGAAAATTCCGACGGAATTTTCACCCAAAAGTTTTCGTTTCGACAGACATTTGGTCCAAATTCATGATTCTCGGAAAAATTGTATTAGGATCACAGGAGTGCGAGGAGGTATTCAGATTCCCGGAGCAGCGCCTGAAAATTTCCGAGGTAGACAACCCGTCGTTCGTCGAATGTGTATTGTGGGTTGCCTATCTCATGAATTTCAAGGCGCTACTCCGGGTATCTGAATACCTCCTCGCCCTCCTGTGATCCTAATACAATATTTCTGAAATCGAAAATTCCGACGGAATTTTCACCCAAAAATTTTCTTTTCCACAGACATTTGGTCCAAATTCATGAATCTCGGAAAAATTGTATTAGGATCACAGGAGAGCGAGGAGGTATTCAGATTCCCGGAGCAGCGCCTGAAAATTTCCGAGGTAGACAACCCGTCGTTCGTCGAATGTGTATTGTGGGTTGCCTATCTTATGAATTTCAAGGTGCTTCTCCGGGTATCTGAATACCTCCTCGGCTTCCTGTGATCCTAATACAATATTTCTGAAATCGAAAATTCCGACGGAATTTTCACACAAAAATTTTCTTTTCCACAGACATTTGGTCCAAATTCATGAATCTCGGAAAAATTGTATTAGGATCACAGGAGAGCGAGGAGGTTTTCAGAATCTCGGAGCAGCGCCTGAAAATTTCCGAGGTAGACAACCCGTCGTTCGTCGAATGTGTATTGTGGGTTGCCTATCTCATGAATTTCAAGGCGCTACTCCGGGTATCTGAATACCTCCTCGCCCTCCTGTGATCCTAATACAATATTTCTGAATTCGAAAATTCCGACGGAATTTTCACCCAAAAACTTTCGTTTCGACAGAGATTTGGTCCAAATTCATGAATCTCGGAAAAATTGTATTAGGATCACAGGAGAGCGAGGAGGTATTCAGATTCCCGGAGCAGCGCCTGAAAATTTCCGAGGTAGACAACCCGTCGTTCGTCGAATGTGTATTGTGGGTTGCCTATCTTATGAATTTCAAGGCGCTACTCCGGGTATCTGAATACCTCCTCGCCCTCCTGTGATCCTAATACAATATTTCTGAAATCGAAAATTCCGACGGAATTTTCACACAAAAATTTTCTTTTCCACAGACATTTGGTCCAAATTCATGAATCTCGGAAAAATTGTATTAGGATCACAGGAGAGCGAGGAGGTATTCAGATTCCCGGAGCAGCGCCTGAAAATTTCCGAGGTAGACAACCTGTCGTTCGTCGAATGTGTATTGTATGTTGCCTATCTCATGAATTTCAAGGCGCTACTCCGGGTATCTGAATACCTCCTCGCCCTCCTGTGATCCTAATACAATATTTCTGAAATCGAAAATTCCGACGGAATTTTCACCCAAAAGTTTTCGTTTCGACAGACATTTGGTCCAAATTCATGAATCTCGGAAAAATTGTATTATGATCACAAATCGAAAAATATAACTGAAAAAAATACTGTAATATCATTACGATACTGAAATAGAGAAATATCTTTTAAATATTGTTCTGATTGCAAGTTTTAGTATTACAAAATAAATATCTAAGGTACAGCCGTTTGAATTTTTTCCCCAAACCACTTTGAATTTCGAAAACGAATCTAGGGAGGTTTATTATATCTTATTGTTTTCCACTAAATTTGAAATCTGCTCATTACAAATAGCTGTTCATTCGGATATCCAGAGAAGAAACCTCAAATCACGGAATTTCTCAATTTCATTATCGCATCGTATCGATACCTCACTTGACCCAATTATCTCATTCAAATCGTTGCATAAGAGGAAATATACTATTAAATGGCATCTCCTGAAGTGTTTGCCCAAGAATAATGGCGTTTTGCTGCCTTATCTCGCCATAAATATCAGCCGACGAAAATCCAGCTATTCACAATCGCAATATCCAATCGCTTATTTACTGAAAATATCATATGATACTTTGGTCAATATGCGAACTGGTTGGAAGTGGTTGAGCAAATCGATCGGATCTGCTCTGAAAGAGTTGTGATTGATCGTTAGAAACGGGAATAAACATCTATTTGAAGCATGTGCGAACTCATTAATCGAAAATAACACTTGCTTTGACAGTATGATGCTATTGGTAGGCGACAATTTGGGAGCTTTGAATGGAAATATAGAAACCAATACAATAGGTGACCTATTCAATTGATTTTTTGATGGAAGAAGCAAAATTGTTTTCAAATTATATACACTGCGCAAAAAATTAACGCACATTCTGAAAATCTCAATTTTAATGAGAGTTAACTGTACATTGACTTTATAACTTATTTTTTATGTTCTCTCGGGAAGGTTTTGAACGAAACAAGACACATTGAATGGAAGAAAAATTCAGGATTTCACCGAATCTTATGTGAAAGAAGAGAAATGAACAATTTTCAAAATACTGAAATGCTGATAAGTGATTTAATACTTGGTATTTCCACCCCTTGCGTTAATTACAGCTCGGCAACGACGGTTCATACTCAAAATGAGTGTTCTTAAAATGTTCTGATATAATCCTTCCCAGATTTCGCCGAGTTGGATTTCTAACTCATTAAGAGTAGCTGGATGATTTTCTGAACTTCTCAGCATTCTATTGAGGTTCTCCCAAACCTGCTCAGTCGGATTGAGATCAGGTCATTCCTTTCGAGAGACTTCAACCTCTTCAAGGTACTCCTGAACGATGCGCGCACGATGGGTCTGGCATTATCGTCTATAAAAATGAAATTTTCACCAATGTATGTGGCAAATGGCACTACATGCTCTTCAAGAATGTTCCTTATATACTTATTAGCATTCATAGCTCCATTATCAACGACCACTAGGTCTGTTCGAGCAGTCAAAGATATTCCACCCCATACCATAATCGATCTTCCCCCGAAACCAGTAGTATTCAGGAAATTGCACTGAGCATATCTTTCATGTGGACATCTGTATACAAGGGAACGTCGATCACAATGGTAGAGGCAGAATCTAGATTCATCTGTGAAGAGAACTCTTTCCCAATCGGCCTATTTCCAATGGATATGCTCTCTCGCAAAATCCAAACGCGCCCTTCGATGGGCTTGGGTAAGAGCTGGGCCTCTTGCCGCGACACGGGGACTCAAATCATATTCTCTAAGGCGATTTCTTATTGTCTGAGTGCTAATTTGCACCCCATGAGTTTGCTCAAGCTGATTTTGAAGGAGGCGAGCGGTTGCAAACCGCTGTCTCAACGAAGAAACTCTCCAAGTAACGTTCTTGAATGGCAGTTGTTACCCGTGGTCTACCCTGTCCTGGTCTTCGGACATTCATACCTGTTTCCCTGAATCGCTGCAACATTCTGGACACACTTGTACGGGAAATTCCAAACCTTTCTGTAATTCTTGTGTATGTCCACCCTTCTTCTCGCAAAACTACCGCTTGGGCACATTCCTCTTGGGTCAAATTGCGTGTTTCGCGTTGCATAGCGATCGAGTGTAGAAAATCAAACGAAAGAAAAACTATTGATCACTAGAATTGATTGAGAACAACTGATTTTAAAATGGAGCCAAAACATTAAAAATCTGATAATATCATTTTTTTTATTCCTGCTGGGAAAAAACATCTGTATTGAAGAATGTATTGATCTGTATTGAAAAATGGATAACATGTGCATGCATAATTCTGATAAAAATAATTATCATTGAGAACACCTCCAGTTGTAGAATAAATTTGAGATTTCCATAATGTGCGTTAATTTTTTTGCAGAGTGTAATATTCGTGATCCTTCCCTCCTAGGAAAATAACTCTAGCAAAAGCAACAGATTGAAACAGTTCTCTCAACGTTTCAAGAGATAGCCAGTTGTAATAGGTGTAATAGTTGTACACTTAATTTATCTTAAAGAGAACTATAAATAACCAATTTCATATTGTGGTCATCCAACATAGCAGGATATTGTCTCATTGTGTGAAACATCAATTTTCTACTTGAAAGCGAAATCATCAGCCTAAACAAATCGAAATGACCGCCTTGGATCCTTTCCAATATCCCAGCGATGTACGAAAAATTCGAGTCATTTGTTGGCGTAAATCTACGTTTATGTCATCGGAAAATTAAAACACCCCCACTTTCCACAGTTGCGTTCAGTTATTCACTCTGACCACACCATGTTTTTTTCCGATATAATTTCACAATTCTCACGTACACCAGTTTGGGGTGATACTTAAAGTTCTTGGAGATCATGAAACTAACAGGTTGTAGAGCTAACCAAACGGCCATATCTTTTGTATACTCTGGAGGTTAGTGAGTTGGTCCTCAAAAATATGGTTTTTACTCATTGATTTCACATTTTCCTGCAGTGATATATATCTTAATGATAAAACATGAGAAAACTCTTCAATAAATTTTTGTCATTTGATCCAAAGTAAGGTGTTTCGGAAGTTTGTTTTAATAGTACTCGTTTTTCAGTATAGAAGAAAATGCAAGGGCCATATTAGAAGAAAAGAAGCAAGATGAGAAGTTCCAAGAAATAATTGTTAGTTGCAGATCTCTAAGTAGGTATGAGGGGAAGAAAACAAAAACGCTGGTGCCACAAGTAAGTTCAGATTCACTCAACATTCAAATAACTCATTTAAAGAATGATATAACACTTTCAAGATGAGAATATTGAATTAACGTAAGTTTATTTCAGTTGGTGGCAGCATCTCTAGCAGCTTTATATCATTTAGTAGTTGGAATTTCTTTGGCATATTCGGCCATCTTGATACCTCAACTGAGGAAGGATAAAGATTTTAATCTGACTCCAGATGAAGAATCATGGATAGGTAAGAATAGTACCTTTTATGTTAGAGTGTGAAGTAATATCCAAAATATGAATTAATTCACGAGTCTGTGTCTGCATTTTATATGAAACAAAACACTAGTAGGTATTGGGGAGATTGGGCATAGTTGAATGAACTGCTCCACATTAGTTAGGAATATTGACTTAAATTGCAAAAATATAGTTTGAATGAGATTATGTGATGAACATTCATTTTAATATGATTTCAAGTTGAAGGAAATAAAATTAATTTTAGCCTGTAAGTCTGAAGCGTATACAATTTATGGCCTCCACTGGCATCAATAACAACTTGTCATCTTCTTCGCATGCTACACACGAGGTTGTTGAACATTTCTTGAGGAATTTGGTTCCATAAACAGGACAGAAGCTCCCTCAGATCCTTTAAGGATTCTGGGGTAGGTTGATGATTATCTAATCTTCTTTGGAGCATATCCCATGCATGTTCTACGCAATTCAAATCTATTGAGTGCGGAGGTATTGGTAAATGTGGAATAACAAGCTCGTCGCTCTCATTCTCAACTATGGCTCAACTATGGTCCAGCAATTGGAATGTTTCACCAAAAGCAGCGTGAAATATTGGCAAAACATTGTCAATGACATGATCCCTATAGTGTAAGGTCATATTCCGAAGGCAAATGTGTAGATCTGTGCATCCGTTGAAACATATCCCGGCCCATACCATAACACTACTCCCTCGGAATGGATGAACTTCTTGGACATAGCCACTATTATGGGGTATGCGTGGGATTGTCCATAGCCTTATTCTTCGAGAATCTGAAAATCCTCCATATCTGGATTCATCAGTGAAAAGGACACAACGTCATTGATCGTTCCAATTGATATGTTGCCTTGCCCATTCCAGTCTTTAACGCTTATGGTCACGTGTTAATGAAACTCCTCTTAATGGACGACTAGAACCTAGATTCAGCTCTCTCAAACGTCGTCTGATGATTTCGACGGAAACTTGGACCCCATCTGCATTTCGAAGAGTATTCTGTAGCATTTTACACGTAGATGTAGGCTTTCTTCTCGCCGAAACGGTGATGAAACTATCCTGAGCAGGTGTCTCCCTTTACCTATTCCAAAGTCGAGATATCACACTTTGGCTGACTTGGAGCCTTTCCGCTACAACAACCTGAGTTAGGCCACTCTGTAGCATTCCTATAGCCCTATAAGCCTCAGAGTTTGTTAATTTAAGTCTTGGCGTTTTCAGAAAACTCAGCGAAGAAATTGACGAAATGTCTCATACTGATTTTTATTGGATCGATTCAAGTTGCTTTTTAAATGATTTTACAGCGATTTTATCGAAGATAACATACTTTTCAAAACGATTGAATACGATATCCCTAACTCTTGTGGAGCAGTATATTTGATAACGAAGAAAACCCGCTATTAGGAAGTGTGATCACTATTAATTGATGCTGTTAAGTACTCATTTTGGACATCTATCTATAGATCAGTTGTAGGAAAAATTGTATTTTTTCAGCAAGTATAATCGTCTTGACAGTACCAATAGGTGCACCCATTGGTGGAATACTCATGGACATGATTGGAAGGCTAAATACCGTTAAACTAGCTGCGATACCTGGAATCATTGGATGGACCTTAATAGCTACGGCTCACAATCTACCAATGATGTTATTAGGAAGAGTATTCAACGGCTTTGCTTCAGGTAAAATCAATCAACATGCCTAGAGTTATCTCCACGATATTGAAAAGAAAGATTATTGATTTTTTTTTTGTGTTAGCTTTGGGCACCGGACCTGCCATAGTCTACCTCACAGAAATTGCAAGAGCTGACATGAGAGGCTCCTTGATATCTCTTGCACCAGCATATACCTCGTTTGGTAAGCAGATCAATCAAGAAGTGGTACAGAAAAGTTTATTTACAATTATTCCTTCGTCTGTTTTCTTTCTTCGTTCTACACTTGTGTCATAACTTATATTATTGTCATTTTCCATCGCTCCCTCCAAATTAATATCGAAATATTCTTCAGGAATGGTGTTGGCATACGCGAAAGGTTGGGCCTTGAACTGGAGAACAGTTGCCTGGATGTCAAACATATACACCATTGTGCCATGCATATTAATAATGTTTATACCTGAAAGCCCAGCTTGGCTGGTTTCCAAAGGAAGGACAGAAGACGCCTTGAAGTCCCTCAACTGGATCAATAAATATCAACCCCAGCCTGAAAACAGGGTAATTGTTTAATGCTACATTCATAGATTGTCTCACGCGGTTCTGGAAATATTTCTTATTCTTCCACGAAGCTTCCAGAAAAGTTTTGAGTGGGAGTAAATACAGGGGTGCTTAAAAAAGGGAAGATTCACTTTAAAAAATTCTTCAATTCCATTGTCTTATCTGGATAACTGGAAGCTTTGATTAAAGATCTTGAATTTGACGACTTAAGCCTTCAGGTTAAAGAAGTAGTGACTGTGATCAGAAGTAAATTTTTGTTGGTAGAGTTCTCACTGCTTCAATCTTGATAGTCTAAGTTGTATGCAATCTTGAAAAGCATCTTCTTTAAGCAAAATCGTCAGAATCATTAATATTTTGTGCAATTTCGCAGGCTGAATCTTTGGCAGAGCTGCAGCTGGCAGCACTTCAGAAAGAACACCAGAAGAAGATGGAATCTGAGGCTCTGACTGGTACAGGAATAATGACTAGGGTCAAGGACTTCATGAAACCGACTGGATACAAACCTCTGATCATCCTTGTCGGTCTCTTCTTCTTTCAACAGTTTGCAGGGATATACATAACGCTCTTTTACTCTGTACAGCTGTTCAACGTAAGGTTTTTGTTCGATTATTTGGTGGAGGATTGCATGAGATTTAATAAAAAAAATTTCATTTGGGATTATCATACTCGAGGGTTCAAATTAGCAATGGATTCAATACTCGTGATTCAAATTTTCAGACAGTTTCATATGGATTTTTTTCCTCTCCAGAAAATAACCATTTTTATATTCCTTATTATATGAAGTGCCTCACATGAGTTAGTGATATTGACTTAAATTGCAAAAAAATATAGTTTGAATGAGATTTTGTGATGAAAATTCATATTAATATGATATCAAGTTAAGGGAAATGAAATTAATTTTAGCCTGTAGGTCTGCAGCGTAAACAGGGTGGTTTAGAAAAATCGAGTAAAATATTCCCAGAGAATTCGAGCATTTCAAGACTGTCAATACAATGTATGGCCTCCACGGGCATCAATTACAGTTTGACATCTTCTGTGCATACTACACACGAGATTGTTGAACATTTCTTGAGGAATTCAGTTCCATAAACGGGGTAGAAGCTCTCTCAGATCATTTAAGGATCTTCATTTCGAAATAAGAACATTCTTGAAGCATATGCAAAGAACCAAACTTCAGAAAAAAGGCGACCAGATTTACAAAATGTCTCATAAGTACTGATTTTTATTGGATCGATTCAAGTTGTTCTCGAGTTTTCAATGATTTTACAGCTATTTTTTCGAAGATTACATGCTTTTCGAAACGATTGAATACGATATCCCTAACTCTTGTGGAGCAGTATATTTCAGAAAATCTGCACAGGTACCTAAAGAGGGAATTCTTTCATCTTGGCAAAACTCTAAAATGCCTTATAGGTACATTAGATTCAATTACTTGTTTTGTTGTGTCTTGAATTCGACTGGACAATTTTGTTACATATACCCAGTCTTTTAATTTATTACCATAAAAAGAAAACTCATACAGAATCTGTCAGTTCTGTTAATTTATCAGTAGGATAGTAAAAAAAAATCCATTTCGGACTTTTTCACCTAGAAAGGAAAGCAAGAAAAGTTTCAATTCCTAAAGAAAGTATATCCCTCCTGAACCATTTATTCATTTCGTGTATTTCTTAACGTGAATATCAGGTTCAAAACATTTACTAGGTATCTATAATACTATGCTATATGAATACAAGAGAACTTTAGTAATAGTGGAGGGCCATGTTTTATTTACTTGTACTCTCTTTATAGGTTGAAAATGAATTGATGCTTAAGGAACAATTCGTTTAGCATTAAAAGTTGCCTATTTTCTCGATTTATTCTCGTTGTTTTCTGAACTTTAAACTAGTAGGTATTCGGGCACTCCAGCAAATTATCTTAACGATCACTTGTGTTTTAGATTAAAGAATGGCCATTTCCAGGAGTTTGTATGATAAAATAAAGGTTCTCAACTGTTTGATATATGGCTCATCTGCTTCAAATCTAGTAGTATAATTCTGAAGGCTGCATTTTTTCACAGGAGGTGGGAAGCACCATGAATCCATACCTAGCGTCGGTTCTGCTCGGCTCCCTCAGATGTTTGATGTCCATGGTGAACACTTACATGTTGAGGACGTTCAGGAGGAGGCCTCTCATCATGACCAGTGGCGTAGGAATGGCGATTTGCATGTGTGTGTCCGCCTTATACACCAAATGGATACAAGAAAGTACGTACTAGATGTATAATGCTATGTTTTTTGCTTCAGTATGTTGTGGAGTTCCTTGCTAACACAACAAACTCACGTTTCGTTAGTTTTCATTTGTGTTTGACGAATGGGAATTATTATGAGCGGACAGGGGCGGAACTATGAAGGGGCAACTGGTCAGAGCATGATTTTTATGGAGGGTGCCATTCCAACTATAGTTCCTTCCCTGTTGAACGGGAACTAATTCCATCATTTTACAATTGGAAAATCTGGCCGAAGATCATTCGATGTAGATACTTTCATCCATACATAAAAAAAGACGAGGACAAAGACTTTCATCGAACATTTATGACGAACCAAAAGCCACTTGTAGGAAAAAGGTTCAAACCTGAAATTATCCTTGTTTGTTAAGATATCATCAATGAATATTATGAAGTGATTTTATGACAACGCAGAACTCTACTTCTTTTCAAATGGATCTGTTTCATTCTTCATCTTCATCTTTTAGGTCCTATTTATGTATTATATTGGCATCGTTTGATTTATTGAACAAAAAAGCGACAGATTTCAAATATTTCATGACTCAAGAAGTCAAGGGATAATGCTTAAAAGGGTGCTATCCTAACGTTTGTTGAGTATGAATGAGAATATTGGGATTATTCACTGAATTTTTTGGATTTTTCAATACATATATAGTGTGCCACCATAAAATTGCGCGTAACTTAGTTGCAATATGAAAATCTGAGAATGTGAATATCAAATGACCATTTTGATGTCTTCTTTTCTCTTATCTCCTTCTTTTCTTTTCTCAAAACATGTGTCTCAAAATGCTATTATCAATGTTTTTTAACGATTTAGAGAATCCAAAAAAAACATTCACATTTTTAGATAGTCTCCATTCACTTGTATGAATTTTTTAGTGACATTCTAGTTACAAAAAATTTAAATTGTGGCCAATCGAGTTATTTTATATAAGTGAATGGAATATGAGATTCGTCTGACAATCATTATCAACACAAGAACCATGATTTTGCTGAAAGCTAATGGGTAATTACTGCATGATTTTTTCGCTTTGGTATCGACATTTTACCAAAAATTAATTGAAAGGAATGCGAACAGCTAAAATTGTTAAAGTTTTCACATTTTTTTTTTGTGCAACCAACATTCGTTAAAATCACATCTTGGTGTTGTTTGAATGAATCTTTTTACTTCTATATGCATCCAGTCTGGCATGAAATACAAATATTCACATTATGTGGGAAAGATGAAGATTCAGCATGAATTGGTTTTATTTTCGTAGATTTTGTTGTATTTAATCTCAGTCCAAATGCAAAATTTTCTAGTGTACTTTTTCAGCAATTTTCTAAATCTGCTCCTTTGTTTGTTTGCTCTTTTTTTGTTTGTTATTTTCGTTGCTCTTATGCTTTCTCAGCACTAACTTGTGGAGTTTTAAATATTCACAACTAACGCAACTGTTCTCAATTGTTCTACATCAGCAAGCACTCTGCTCTTATGTAGCTGAAATTTGACTTCTTCTGGATCCTGATCAAAGTTCCACAAAATTTCTATTCCTCTTTCATAATGCCCGTTGAATTACAGCTGTTACCTTGAAAAAATTTCACAATCCCACAAAGAATTTTCTGAAATATGTTTGTAATCTTTTCTCTCGAAATTTTGTTTAAAAATTCGAATTATGTACCTGGAATATAATTTCTGTTTGATTTCAAGCTGCTGAGGAGTTACCCAGTATATTTCTCATCTCATAGAGGTTGGAAGTTTTTCCAATCATTATGGGTTATAAATATACGGGGTAGCTCGTCTGAGAACAAACATCCTGTATGCACCTACAAATTTCACGAGTTTCGGGTCTAACATTCGCGAAAAAATTAGAACAAAAGGTACTATGTACAAATTCCGATAAACCTACATCTTCACTTACTATGGGAACCATTCCGCACGAAACCAGTGGTGTAGCAAGCGCCATACCAGTGGTGTACATATCATCATCCAACCTTCCAAATGGTTGGATGACGCGTGCTTGAACCAAGGGCTTCAAAACAGCTTCTTTAGAACAGAAAATGTTACGCATGCTCAGTATTACCTTAAACATTAAAAATGAAAGTTGTTCCACAGAGGAGACCGATCAGACTTGGGTACCAGTGGCTGCTTTAGCCATGTACGTTGTGACATCTATGATCGGACTGTTGAACATACCTTGGACAATGACAGCAGAGTTGTTTCCCATCGAGATCCGCGGGATGGCGCACAGTCTGTCAAACGCATTCGCCTACTTGCTCATGTTCGTCGCTATACAGACCTACTATGGGATGAAGGACTTCTTCCATGGCCTCGTTGGGACCCAGCTATTTTACGCAGCTATCTCTGTAAGTGGTAGCTTATACGTGCTCCTCGTCTTACCTGAAACCCACAAGAAGAAACTAAAGGAGATCGAGGAGTACTTCCTCTACAACACCCTCTACCTGTGTCAGAACAAGAAGGTGTCCAAAACCAAGAAGAACAAGACTAAAAACGTACCAAAAATGACGAAACTCACGAGCAAAGACATCGTGAGGAGCGCCAAAGAAGTGAACACATCCCAAAGTGAAA
The DNA here is from genome assembly GCA_038502775.1 of Hippodamia convergens. NCBI lineage: Eukaryota > Metazoa > Arthropoda > Insecta > Coleoptera > Coccinellidae > Hippodamia > Hippodamia convergens. Next base: position 70,973,712 of record CM076609.1, on the reverse strand, counting down.
AACTGTTACCTAGATGAGAGACCGGGTAGGTATATGAACAAAAATATCTCGATGAATCACAAATTCCTATTTATTATTTATTAGATAATTCTCAGTGATCCTAGTGATAACGTTTTTAGTGAAATAAATGTATATTTTAATTGTGTCTCGTTCTTTTCGTTCCTCTGTATTCTTGACAATAAACGATGAGAGTGTTGTTTTTTCATTCACCTCGAAGCATTGTATTTTGATGTAAATAAAGCGTTCTGTGTTTGGTTTTTCATTTACTATGTAAGAGAGAGTTGTCTCCTTTTGTATGTTACTTCACAATGGATTATATATATCGCCTGATGATCAATGTTTTTGATCTTTGAAAAGGTACTGTGTACATGACAATAACTTTAGTTATAAGGTTCTAGAAATGTTTCGATTCTTTTGATTCCAACCCCACATTGTTCAATCTACAAAATATGGGTAAAAATAATGATTTTGCGATTCTTATTCCCGATACAATTACATACAGGGTACATAAGAAGTTTCAGTATCACTAGAGGAAGACAGAATATATCATAATGAACAAGAGAATTGCAAAGAAAGAAAGAAATTAATGAAAAATGACACCTAATCTCATAAGGTCAATAAGGCTATCCGACTAGACATTAGTACATTCCTGAATATATAAAACAGATGTATAACCTATAGGTAATATACTGCCCCACAAGAGTTGAGGATATCGGATTCAATTGTTTTGAAAAATATGTAATCTTCGAGGAAATCGCTGTAAAATCATTTGAAATGCAATAACAACTTGAATCGATCCAATAAAAATCAGTAAGAGACATTTCGTCAATCTGGGAGCCTTTTTTCTGAAATTTGGTTCTTTGCATATGCTTCGTGAATGTTCTTATTTTGAAATGGAGTCAATTTATCAACAGCTTCGATTTGAAACTAGTTTTCTGAAAATGCCAAGACGTAAATTAACAAACGCTGAGGCTAATAGGGCTATCGGAATGCTAAAGGGTGGCCTAACTCAGGTTGTTGTAGCGAAAAAGCTCCAAGGTTCAGGAAGAGAGGTTCTGTGTTGGAAAGACCAAGGCTTGGTGTGCAACGAAAAACAAAACCTGCTCAGGATCGTTTCATCACCTTTTTCGGCGAGAAGAAAGCCTTCATCTACGTGTAGAATGTTACGGAATACTCTTCAAAATGCAGATGGGGTCCAAGTTTCCATCGAAACCATAAGACGACGTTTGAGAGAGGTGAATCTAGGTTCTAGACGTCCATTAAGAGGAGTTCCATTAACACGTGACCATAAGCGTCAAAGACTGGAATGGGCAAGGCAACATATCAATTGGAACGATCAATGGTGTAGTGTCCTTTTCAGTGATGAATCCAGATATGGACGATTTTCAGATTTTCGAAGAATAAGGGTATGGACAATCCCACGCATACCCCGTGATCGTCGCTATGTCCAAGAAGTCCATCCATTCCGAGGGAGTAGTGTTATGATATGGGCTAGGATATGTTTCAACGCGCCCACAGATCTACACATTTGTCCTGGGAATATGACCGCCTTACACTATAGGAAGCATGTCATTGATAATGTTTTGCCAAATTTTCACGCTGCTATTGGTGAAACTTTTCGATTTCTAGACGATAACGCTAGACCGCACCGAGCAGCCATAGTTGAGAATGCTCGCGAGGAGCTTGGTATTCCACATTTACCAATACCTTCGCACACACCAGATTTGAATGGCATAGAACATGCATGGGATATGCTCCAAAGAAAATTAGATGATCATCAACCTACCCCAGAATCCGCAAATGATCTGAGAGAGCTTCTGCCCGTTTATGAAAACAAATTCCTCAAGCAATGTTCAACAACCTCCTGTGTAGTATGCAAAGAAGATGTCAAGCTGTTATTGATGCCCGTGGGGGCTTTACATTGTATCCTAAAATGCTTGAATTCTCTGGGAATAAAATTTCGTTATTTTTTTCCTGCAACTTGAAATCATATTAATATGAATTTTCATCAAAAAATCTCATTTCAACTATATTTTTTTGCAATTAAAGTCAATATCCCTAACTCATGTGGAGCAGTTTTGTTCGAGTAGATGATATCTAAAGAAAGGAAGATGTTTTGTTGATATTTAAAAAACAGGATTTCCTCACTGACTGATGAACTCTTAGGGTACCATCAAATCAGGATGTATAGGTATAGGGATGTATAGGTTTGTATGAGATATTTCGTTTTCATTTCTTCATATGTAAAACAAGTATCTGACTTGTATGTATGTATGTATGTATGTATTTCCATGCATTCTGGGTTCCTGTGAAACCCCTCATAAGCTATTTGAAGCTTATAACCATAAACATAGACAACGAGGTGTAGAATACAAACAGGTAAAAAATCTAATCCAATTTAGAATTATTGACAAATATGTCAATTCCCATTGTGTCTCTTTATAGAGAAGAATCTCTGAAAATACCTTAATGCTTGCATGAAGTCTGTATTTTTATATGATAGAGCAATAGAATACAATCTTAAATTCCACACATAAAACTAATCACTGATCACTGTATGAAGAAGAAGAAAACCACACCACGAAAGAATAAGGAACAGCATTAGAATATTTCGACATAGGAGAAAAGAAACCTAATCTTAATAGGATATTCACAGAAGAAAAACATAAATCTTACACGGTATTTGAGTCCAATAAGCTTCCATTTTTCTGTATTGGATCTTTAGCAAATTATCTCTTCCAAGTATGTATTGAGTATCAGCGTCATTGGATGTATACACGAAGATACTGAATTCTAAGACCAGTATACTCTTTAGCAACATATATCTCGATTTGTTCGGTGTTATTGCTTGAAAATTACCAATAACAGTTATCAATATATATACACATTGTAGGTACTTACAGGGTGTTTTTTAGAACATTTCTATTAACAACGTTTAGTGATTTTCGCTTTGAAAAATATCGATTGGTAGTACTGTTTTCTCTCTCGTAAATTTGACAGATGTCAAAGGAATCCGTTACAGGGCGCCAACATGTAATCAATAAATATTCTAGCAAGAGTGGCAGAATGAATTTAATACAGAATCAAAGAAAGTTGATTTATTCGTCACCTTTTTTTCCAGAGGAAACGGATATGACCTGGGTACCAGTTCTAGCCCTAGCGATGTACGTGGTAACTTCAATGATCGGCCTCCTCAGCATCCCCTGGACCATGACAGCAGAACTCTTCCCAATCGAGATAAGAGGCATAGCTCACAGTTTCACCAATGGCTTCGCCAATCTCCTCATGTTCTTTTCCATCCAGAGCTACTATAGCTTATGCGCCATCCTTGGTGGAGTGTCCGGGATTCAGTACTTCTTCGCTGTTATCTCCATAGGAGGGGCGGTTTATTCTTACGTGTTCCTACCAGAAACCCACATGAAGAAGCTGAGTCAGATACAGGAGTACTTCTTGCATAACACCATGTACTTAGGACAGAAAAAGAAACAGAGTAGGTCATCTTCTGCTGCACGCAGAAGGATATCGAATAAAGACATAGTAAAAACAAGTGATAAATCACAAAACCAAGTATTACTTACTTAATTTTGAAGACTCTCTGCAGGACCTCCTCTATACAGAGTGTCCTGAGTTCAATTTACACAGGGTAAGTCTTCAGATTGATATGCGAATATCAAAAAATCGTATCTTGTTCAATAATTAGAAAAAAAAAATTGAGTGAACCCATTTAAATGAACTCCACATAAAGATTATAAAGAATATGTATCTATTGAATATTTACTGTTACATTTTGTATGCATATTTCGAAGACTGATCCTGTCCAACAGGCCATGATCTTCTAGGATTCTTCCTGAAAGAATAACACCCTACAAAAATATTCTTCAAAACATGCACACGAAAAAAATTGCAACTTTATATTTTACTAAAACTCTCGATGCATGCACAACAAGACAAGATATTATAATATTGCTAGATTTTGACAGATTTGATATACTTAGTCCACGATTACCTGAACTATGTATGATCTAAATGACTAGTGAAAATAAGTTTGAGGAAGTTTTGCCCAGTAATACTTGTATAAGTGAAAAACGTTGTTTTCATTATCTCTCTAACATGAATCAAGATTACATGACTACATTTTTGACAATTTCTGTTTTTATTTCCCAGTATCAGTAACTCAGTATTCTGTAATTTTTGAAATTTCATGAATTATTATATCCCCCAAGAATTTATATCAGGGACCATGTATTTAATTGAAATTTGTAATGATCTCTTATGATTAATAAATGTTATGATGCATACTTTTTTTTCCTTGTCTTATTCAATCTGCAATCTTTGAACAATGGGTGTCAGTTTTTGTTCATTTCGAAAATTTCCAATGGATATTGGAATTTGTCTAATAATGTATTTTGTATATTTCATTACAATCCTTCATATACTCTGGTTTTGAGGATTTAATTCAACAGAGAAAGCGTAAGGGATTTGAAGAAGATTAATTTTACATAATTATTCATTTTTTGAAGATGACAGACGCAAAAACATAAAAAATTGAAGAAATATTTCCTCGATTTCTCCATGAGTTCAAACAGAGGCTCCAAAGTGTTTAAAAACCTTGAGATAGAGCTGAGATTCAGAGGAAAATCATAGATTCTCAATACAGAGTTGGTGTTTGACAGAAGTCAAACCTACCTACATAGGAACAAACAAAGTTTAAATGAAATTTTGTGATGCGAAAATTCATATTAATATGATTTCAAGTTGCAGGAAATGAAATTAATTTTAGCCTGTAGGACTGCAGCGTAAACAGGTTGGTAAGGAAAAATCGAGTAAAATAATAATATTTTATTCCCAGAGGATTCAAGCATTTTAAGACTATCAATACAATGTATGGCCTCCACGGGCATCAATAAGTCCATGACATCTTCTTTGCATACTACACACGAGGTTGTTGAACATTTCTTGAGGAATTTGGTTCCATAAACGGGACAGGAGCTCTATCAGATCATTTAAGGATTCTGGGGTAGGTTGATGAATATCTAATCTTTGGACCATATACCATGCATGTTCTATGCAATTCAAATCTGGTGAGTGAGGAGGTATTGGTAAATGTGGAATACCAAGCTCCTCGTGCGCATTCTCAACTATGGCTGCACAATGCAGTCTAGCGTTATCGTCTAGAAATTGAAAAGTTTTACCAATAGCAACGTGAAAATTTGGCAAAACATTGTCAATGACATGCTCCCTATAGTGTAAGGGGGTCATATTCCCAGGGCAAATGTGTAGATCTACGCGCCCGTTGAAACATATCCCGGCCCATATCATATCATAACACTACACCCTCGGAATGGATGGACTTCTTGGACATAGCGACGATTACGGGGTATGCGTGGGATTGTCCATACCCTCATTCTTCGAGAATCTGAAAATCGTCCATAGCTGGATTCATCAGTGAAAAGGACAGTACGCCATTTATCGTTCCAATTGATATGTTGCCTTGCCGATTCCAGTCCTTGACGCTTATGGTCACGTGGTAATGGAACTACCCTTAATGGACGTCTAGAACCTAGATTCACCTCTCTAAAACGTCGTCGGATAGTTTTGATGGAAACTTGGACCCCATCTGCAATTTGAAGAGTATTCCGTAGCATTCTACACGTAGATGTAGGCTTTCTTCTCGACGAAACGGTGATGAAACGATCCTGAGTAGGTGTTGTTTCTCGTCGCCCACCAGGCCTTGGTCTTTCCAACACGAAACCTGTCACCCTGAACCTATTCCAAAGTCGAGATATCACACTTTGGCTGACTTGGAGCCTTTTCCGCTACAACAACCAGAGTTAGACCACCCTGTAGCATTCCGACAGCCCTATTAGCCCCAGGGTTTGTTAATTTACGTCTTGGCATTTCCAGAAAACTCGTTTCAAATCGAAGCCGTTGATAAATTGACTCCATTTCTAAATAAGAACATTCATGAAGCGTATGCAGAGATCCAAACTGTCTCACACTGATTTTTATTCGATCGATTCGAGTCGATCGATCGATTGAGTTTGAAATGATTTTAAACCGATTTTCTCAAAGATTACATACTTTTCAAAACGATTGAATAAGATATCCCTAACTCTTGTGGAGCAGAATATTTTAACAACATACATTTATGCAGAGAAATTTTAATTTGATCGAATTTGGAAGGACATATCTCCCCTATCATAAATCTAGGTACTCCTTTCGACTCCCCTGTATAGCGTGGTAAAAAAATAGATCGGGAAACAATAAACCCACCAGCAGAACTTGCAGACTCCGAAGAAATCGGTAACTCGACCGCCCATCTCTGAAAATCCATCGACGAAATTAAAATCGACATAACGCAGAACGGATTCCAAAGATCACTCGATTTGAAGCATAATCAAGAAACCCGATCGTCGTCGAGGAAATCAACATCCGTCAGATGAGATGAAACCGAAGATCCGAAGATCGGCAGTGTATCTCGGATGACGCCGGTACCATTTTTCAACGAGAATCGAGAATTATCAGTTTCAGCCGTTGTTGCAGTTGGAATTGCAATTGGAAATTGGAGGAGCTGGCGAAGGATTCAGCACGTGCTCAGGAATGTGCTACGCAAGGTAATCTCCCTTATAATGGAGAAAAAATAGGGAAAAACACTGCAGTTACCAGTCCAAGTACTGGACCTAACACTCATATATATATTCTTATGAAAAAGAGAGCTAAAATAATACAAAAAATGTTGAAACAAACAGTACCTAAGCTGAGGTGAAAAAAGAACGGGGTATCATATCATTCTTCGTATTATACGATACTATCATCACTAGTATCATACGATACTATACAGCCAGGAAAAAAAACCTCAGCCGAAAAAACCTGTCTCCCCGTAAGAAAAATAACATAAAATATTAAATATAGGAAAATCTTGAAAGACATCAGTGTGATCATCTTCATGTTATTCGTCGATGGGCTCGGATGAACAGATTCTTCCCAAAACGACTCGCAATTCTTAATCTGAAATGAAAAAAGACAAAAGCAGAAAAGAAACCGATTATTCAGAATAAATCAAATGCATTTTACAAATGCATTTGCTACTTTGAAAAACATCAACATTCAGATTTCTTGGCCAAATAATGTTCGGAGGTTTATAAATATTTATGACAGAAATGTCACAAAATTTGAAAGAAATGAAAAAAAACTCCATCAATTTCCCCTTTCCGAATCTGTTGAACATTTTTTAACATAACAAGCTAAACTTGTGAAAAATCAATTAATACATAACCTTCAACTGTCCTCCTTCACGAGGATTTTTTTCTGTTCCCGTGTGGGTTTCTTGCAGAAGAATCACTTCGATACCATGTTCATCAGCTAATTTGGAGACGTAATCACACTTGTCCTTCGAAATTCCTTCGATATTCAAATTCAAAATCCACAAATTGTTGCTCTCTGGTCGTGAGGGTTTTTCAAACCGGATACGACCTTCCAGGTGATGATTTTTTCGGCTCTTCAGATGCTTGAAGACCGCTACAGGACCCCAATGAAAGGCAATCATCTCCCATAGATAAACCAAACATGTTATAACACAAGAAAACAGAATATTTTTCAGGACCAAAAACTAAGACATATTCCGAAAATTGTCATGAGCTGACCTTATTAAACACTCTATGCAGCAAAGTCAATTAATATTAATGGTCCATTACAATTTGAAGCTTTCAAAGTGTTGGATTTACCAGCAGGCTGAGTAGGCTGTAGCCTAGGGCGGCAAATTTCAAGGGGCGGCAAATTTAGTTCATGAATTTTTGATTTCGACTAAACATTGAAAAAAAATTATTATGCAATCACAAAATACGAATTCCAGAATTTTGAGATAAATCTTCGTTCTCACTTCGATCGACAGTGCACGAGGAATGCCACGCATTTCTTTTCTTAGTGAATATAGGGAAACATTTCAAGAAAGTATTCATTTCGCTCTTTTTGCTCCTTCAAAACCTCTTATTCTTACCTATTTCAAATTTTTGTCTATCAAAATCGGTTCAGAAACAAAGGATTCTTAAAACTCAAACTGTAAATTTTTAAAAACAACAAATACAGGGAGGCCATTTGAAAACGAAACAGACGAGATAACAGACGAAATAGATTTTTTCGATAGAAATGCTCGGACAGGTCGATTTCTGTTTCGAGGGGGACAACTTAAGATGTAGGTTACGGACGCATAGCGCTTCAACCCTTGCTACTACAACCCTCACCCTCAATTTTCGAATAGGGAAGATGGGGTGAGTGATACCTCATTTTAAAGGTTTTTCACAAAAAAACACTACGTGCCATGAAAACACCACTTCATTTTCAAATGCTTAGTCAAGAATATTTCGAGAACTAATGCATAAAATGAAAAAACAATTACTGTGCTGAAATCAGTATAAAAATACCTTTCAAATGAGGTATCACTCACCCCATCTTCCCTATTCAAAAATGGGGGTGAGGGTTGTAGTAGCAAGGGTTGAAGCGCTATGCGTCCGTAACCTAAATCTCAAGTTGTCCCCCTCGAAACAGAAATCGACTTGTCCGAGCATTTCTATTGAAAAAATTTATTTCGTCTGAAATCTCGTCTGTTTCGTTTTCAAATGGCCACCCTGTATTTCGAGAACTAATGCATAAAATGAAAAAACAATTACTGTGCTGAAATCAGTATAAAAATACCTTTCAAATGAGGTATCACTCACCCCATCTTCCCTATTCAAAAATTGGGGGTGAGGGTTGTAGTAGCAAGGGTTGAAGCGCTATGCGTCCGTAACCTAAATCTCAAGTTGTCCCCCTCGAAACAGAAATCGACCTGTCCGAGCATTTCTATCGAAAAAATTTATTTCGTCTGTAATCTCGTCTGTTTCGTTTTCAAATGGCCACCCTGTACTTGCTACAGAAAGTGACTCTCACACTCTGCGTCACTTTCAAAGTTAAATGACCAAAATTTCAAAACCCCTCCGAAATAAATTCCTGGCAAAAATTAGAAGAGAAGAGCAAGAAAAAATGACCCGAAAGACAGTTAATATTGACAGTTTTTCAAAAGTGGAAATAAAAGCAGTGATTTGAGCTCGGAAGCTTCAAACATATGTCCTGACAACACAATCTGAAGGTGAGACCGATATATACTATGATGTCTCACAACAACCGTTGCCCATTAAATATCCTGATTATGAAAAAACAGATCTTCATATTTTTTATAAAGAGGCGAAAGCTATCTTTCGTCTGAAAGAATTTCAATTAAACCAATTTCTGGATCATTAAAAAGTTTATCGTCATTAAATCGGATATTCCATGGATACTTCGTTTAAAAAAGAGTTGAACTTTTAAAGAACCCTCACATTTTAATTGACGTTTCTGAAACTCAAGATTGAAATTGCAAACGTTCAGTTTCATTGAGTCGACAATCGCACAAACAATAGGCAGTGTTTCCATTGGAAATTCAATGATCATTAAACGAAAACATCTGGAAGCGAAAAAAAATTTTTTCCTTCATTTGAACCAACAAAACTCCATGCTTCTTCAGCACAAAATAAAACGAAATGAGATCTCTCGCGGCATGCAGTTGCCTTGTAATTCTGCATATTACACTTCGTAACTGCCGATGACAATAATGATTTGCCAGGCTGATTGTGATAACCAATCTTCGATTATTGATATAATTGGCTGTCGCTCTGAAGTTATGAGAGCTCTTAGTGGCCATGTAATCGGCGATAATGATAAGATTGGGTTCTTGTGATCTGCGAACACCTAATAAGTTGTTACGATGAGGAGCGCTTTCTTCTCAGTGGCGTCACCCATCGAGAGACTTGAGGGGTTTATTGGACAAGAGATTCATTTATAGTTCAACTATTTTCATTGAAATAAAAGGATTCTGATGAGAAACTTGAAAGTATCGTACTAACTAACTTTGCAGATTGAGACAAAACGTCTTCATTCGACTGGGTGTCCTTCAAGGATCATTTTTAGGGCTAATAAATCGATTCCTTGGATCGAGAAACCTCTAATTTGTAACTTTCATTAAAATCGTTGGAGCCATTTCCGTGATCCTTTTGAAAAGTATGTACTCTCCGAGACAATCGCTGTAAAATCATTTTAAACTCAACAACAACTTGAATCGATCCAATAAAAATCAGTATGAGACATTTCGTCAATCTGGTCTCCTTTTTTCTGAAGTTTGGTTCTTTGCATATGCTTCATGAACGTTCTTATTTTGGAATGGAGTCAGTTTATCAACGGATTCGATTTGAAACGAGTTTTTTGAAAATACCAAGACGTAAATTAACAAAGGCAGAGTCTAATAGGGCTATCGGATTGCTACAGGGTGGCCTAACTCAGGTTGTTGTAGCGGAAAGGCTCAAAGTCAGCCAAAGTGTGATATCTCGACTTTGGAATAGGTTCAGGGAGACATATCAATTAGAACGATCAATAGCGTAGTGTCCTTTTCACTGATGAATCCAGATATGAAAGATTTTCAGATTCTCGAAGAATAAGGGTATAGACAATTCCACGCATACCCCGTAATCGTCGCTATGCCCAAGAAGTCCATCCATTCCGAGGGGGTAGTGTTATGGTATGGACCGGGATATGTTTCAACAGGCGCATAGATCTACACATTTGTCCTGGGAATATGACAGCCTTACACTATAGGAAGCATGTCATCGACAATGTTTTGCCAAATTTTCAAGCTGCTATTTGTGAAACTATTCAATTTTTAGACGATATACCACATCGGCAGCCATAGTTGAGAATGCGCGCCAGGAGCCATATTTGAGTTGCATAGAACATGCATGGAATATGCTCCGAAGAAGATTAGATAATCATCAACTTACCCCAGAATCCTTTAATGATCTGAGAGAGCTTCTGCACCGTTTATGGAACCAAATTCCTCAAGAAATGTTTTACAACCTCGTGTGTAGTATGCAGAGAAGATGTCAAGCTGTTATTGATGCCCGTGGAGGCCATACATTGTATTGATAGTCTTAAAATGCCTGAGTTCTCTTTGACGAAAATGTCGTTATTTTACTCAATTTTTTTAACCACCCTGTATACGCTGCAGACCTACAGGCTGAAATTAAATTTATTTCCTGCAACTTGAAATCATATTTATATGAATTTTCATCACAAAATCTCATTTAAACTATATTTTTTTGAAATTTAAGTCAATATCCCTAACTCATGTGGGGCAGTTTATATCAGATTATCTCTCAAAAAAAAAAAAAAGACAACCCCCGCCACTGCTCTTCGAGTTCTACTCTCAATGTCCTAACTGAGAAGCCTTCTTGGTGAAACATGAAATTATGTTTTAATTAAACTGACCATGCCAATATTCATAAAATTTTATTAGGTTCTTTATGTTAACAAATGCTTCCCATGTAAATACTCGGTGATGAATATGATAATTATTACTTTTGTTTCATGCGATAACGAGATGGTACCATGCCTGTAAATATTTTATGGGTATCGTCATTACCTATACATTCGTCGGATTTTTTTTTCAAACGGTCTTAGTTCAATCTCAGTATTTCGATGACGCTTTCAGTATAAGCTTCATTCTTTCATGAATGATGTTATGACATAATGGTCTTACCTTGTAGTCAGGAAAAGGGCCACTAAAACTGATTAACAAAACTAATACACCTCCATTCTTCCGAATAAGGAACATTTTTGTTGGTGTATTCTTTTCATTTATGTGTTAACATGTTTCATTTGATAGTTGATAGGGAGGCCAAGACTTTTGACAACGTGTGTGTATTTTATGTACACATTAAATACTCATCCTTATACTCATTGGTCATTGTCAATCCACCTGAGACACATTGAGAAGTGAAATGGATTCCTGAATTGGTTTTTTTGTTCACCTGACATTAAAAGTGACACTTTTAATCATAGCAAACAATGTTGAAATCGATCGTGGAAGCCTGTTAAAAATATTTTTGACATTAGTGTTGAAAATATTTTTAGCACTCCATTTTCTTATGATGAAATTGGATGAGAAAAATTCAGCAATTGCAAATTTTTATTATCAAAATTTAACAATCATTACTCATGAACATTAATATTAATCGTAAAACTAGAACAATTACTAACATTAATGCCCTGTGACGTTAGGGAGGTTCGCATCACATTATTTGAATCCTCAGCACCGTCAGTACTTGTATAAACCGGAAGTACACTATTGGATGATGATGATCCGAAACATGTTAAGGTCGGGAGAATTTTTTTAGCAATGACATTTCTATATGAAATGGAATGATCAACATAGCCCTCGGCTACCGTCGTAGACTTCTATCCACCATGTTTTTTTATATCCGTATTATTTGCTCCAGATTCTGCTAGCAATGAAGCGGAGGATCTTCGGAAACAGTGTCTCTATATTGCTTTGGTTCTGGCAACTTGAGGAATTCGGCAGCAATAGATGGAATTTTCCCAAATGTATTAATACCAACTGGAATGGCAGTGCATTTATTATTCATGTATTTCAGGAAAAAACGACGATGTTTGATGACAGAAGGGCGCAGAGCAAAGTACTTATGAAAATAGTCTACATACTTCCCAATAATACTGAAAGAACGACTGATTCCCGTTTTTGTATTTGGAAGTTCTATAATCAATGATTTATTTGGTATTTCGACGTCTTCCACTGATAAATTACTCAATTCTTCACGCCGACAGGCTCCAAATAATCGAAAATAGTTGCAATTTTAACCCTCAAGTATTTCTCATCTGGTGCCTCCTTTATAAACTTTTCAACTTGTTCACGAGTGAGAATTTTCGATTTTTTGGGATGATATCCTTCACTTTTCCGTTTCAAATATGCTATTACCTTAGGATATTTACTATTCACCACACCATTTTTAACTTGGGCGCTTGACTTTATCATTGAAAATTTGCTCCACAAAGTTGATGAACTCCAAATTTTTGATTTTTCTTCTAAGTATGCCAGGAAAACAGTTTCACTGTAGTTCCCTTCTACATTTTTCAATTTACACCAGGCCAGGAAATTGTTATATGCAATATCGTACTGCTGAACCAATTTTTTAGGTAGGAGTTCCAAGACGAAAATTGGACAGGAACGAAATTCAAATGACAGCGTCTTCTCTCATTTGTTTGTAATCATAACGTTTGCAACTTTTGCCATTCACAACAACTTCTTGACGTTTATTGTCATTGCATTTTCGCCCATTTCGTTATCAAAATAGGGCAGTTGTAGTGTATTTTGTTCTTGAAATTGTTCAATTCGCTCCACTCATTTGACAAACTTTTTCACTCACAAAATAAAACGTCACTTTTAACGCTCATATCATAAATAAATGTTTTCTCACTTTTGTGAGACCACATTATTCAACTTTCAGATTTGAAACGTTGGAAACACGTCTTGGACATTCGAAAATATCCAAAGAATTGATTATCATCGTCCAAGAAGTGTTGAGAATTCTCCCTCCAATTTCCTTTTTCTCCTAAAGTTAAAAATTTCGCTATTGTTTGACCAGAAACGGGAACATCTCCCAATATAAAATCAAGTCGATGAAAATTGCCATGTTTCTGATGAAATTCATTCAATCGTCGACTCTAGGAATCTCTCGAATGGAAGTTAGAACCTCCTAGCCCGTTGGGATGCACATAAAACAATGATTTGCAATTAAGTGGCATATCATCCGTATAATCAGTTATGCATTTCTACCTGCATTCGACCGGCGTCAGGTAAAAAAAGTCGAGAACAACACGAAAAATGCAGCAATGGATGGCGTGCATTAAATTTAGAATACGTTCAACCCTTTTTTCAACGGTGGTCTTAGATATCTCGTGTAACAAACGCGGTGGCCGAGATAGCCATCGACTTTTCGATGCCCGAAACAGCTATTGTTTTTTTCCGAGGCAAGTAATGATCGAGACTAGGTCGTTAATCAAGGGAAGGATACCTGCCGAAAAAATGCATGTATAAATGTATACGGATGGGGTCAATATTCTGGAGAAACGTGGGAAACGCGTGACAATAAGAACAAAAGACGGCGTTTGGTCGAGGGATTGAAATTTGGTGTTTTGACAACATTTCAGTACTGTTATGGTTAAATAGTATATTCTAAAACAATTGCAGCTGCTATTCCAACACGAATGCGAAATTCGAAAACGAGCGACGAAGGAGCATAAGTGTTAGAATTGCCTTCCGCAACGAGTATTAGACGATATTTTCTCTATTTCAGTCAAGTGTAGTGAAATACACTCGAAATTCGAATAAAAATTCAGATTAGTGACTTTTGTATTGTACCTTGGAAGTTGGTGTGACTTACGAAATTTGACAGATTACGGAATTTGATTTGAGAATTGAGAGGATATGAGGTCAGTACTGACAACCACGAAACGAAAATGATAACTGAAAACAATGCTGTAATGAGTTTCATTACAGCACTACTTTTAATACTGTAATGAACTCATTACGATACTGAATTAGAGAAAAGTATATAATTTCAATCAAAAATTCAATGAAACAGATGTGAAGAAATAAAATTTAGGTACAGAAAATTATTGTGTCTATGAAAATTGTATAGTATTAGGATAAGATAAATCAAGAAAGTGTATGGATGACAGAATGAGAAACTATGGAAACGGGGGAAGAGTTGAATGGTGGAGGGAATGAGAAATTGAAATTGAATCGAAAGGGGAAATAAAATTAAATTTGAAGAAAAAAGTTGAAATGAAATAAGAATTCTGAGTGGAAATGGTTGTAAAATGAAATAACAGAAGATGGACATTGGAAATCGTGAATGTAAAAGTAAAAAGGAGCAGAAATAAAAAGGAAAATTTCATTGGACATAAGTTTGGAGTAGCTGTAATCTAATATAGAGATTGAAGTACAAGAATTCATTTGAAGTGAGTTGAACTACATCAATTTTAATTTGAACATTGAATTTTCAAGTAAAGAGATAGTAATAGTTGTTATTGATTAAACATAGAGGAGATTTTCATTTAAATTTTTAACATTTATTAATGTTCTAGAGTTTATTTTTGTATAAATTTTTCAAATTAGATTATATTTCAATTGTATACCTGAATCTAATAAATTTATTGACTTCATTTCTTTGAACCCTCAAATGAGATAAGAGTTTTGGCCGTAAATTCCAAAATAAACAATAATTTTTTCATTTCGATTCCAAATTCAATTAATAAATGAAAGAAAAAATAAAATAGAGAATTTTGATACCATAACATTACCTACCTATGTTATATTTATATATATTCTTTCAATTCAGAGAGCTAATATAATACAATACATATTGAAACAAAAAAAAACCTAGATGAGGTTGGTGCAACACAGGAAAACTATACAGGTCAGCAGTATGATTAAATGAGGAAAGGTAAAAAACCTTAGCTGAGAAAAAACTCTAACTCCGCCCGTGGAAAAAAAATTACTTAAAATATCAGGAAAATGTTGAAAGACATCAGTGTGATCTAAGAGAACATCTTCATGTTATCCGTCGATGGGCTCAGATAAACAGATTCTTCACAAAATGATTCGCAATTCTCAATCTGAAATAAAAAAAAAACAAAAGTAGAAAAGAAACCAATTATTTAGAATAAATCAAATCATTTTGAAATTAACCATCCATTTCAGAAATGCATCAGTTACTTCATGTACAGCCTCGAAACCATCTTAAAATTTATAAATGGGACAACTATTTATAGGATGTTCTATAGTATCCTCATTTTCCACACACTCACAACTAGGGCTCTCAACCGAATTCCATCGGAAGAGCATGCTGTTGCATCGTCCATGGCCTGTTCTAATATTATTTAGAACAGACCATATTCTCCTGGGAAGGTCAAAACCAGGAACTCTGATGGAAGGATCAGAAATAAGATCTTTATTGAAAAAATTTGATACTTTCCTTTCAGATTGCCAAATTTCTTTGTCGCTTCTATTCATATCAATCAGTTTGACCAAGAAGGTTTAGGCGACTTCAATCTGGGGACCTTATTATCTGGAATATACCCACCTTTGTTAAAAAATTTAGTAAAATTCCTGGTAATTTTATATCGTCAAATTTGTGACGAAAAATTAATTTTTCTTTACAGAAATCATTAGGAGAGTATTCAGAGAGCTTAACTTGAAAAAAGTGTGTCGCAGGGTACTGAGATCTCGAAAAAACTCAAAAGTTTTTTGGATTACATTTATCTCGGGAATTGTAGGTTAATAAAAATGGTTGTGCGGACAATCATTTTTCAGGAAATGATTTTCTCTATTTCAGTATCGTAATGAATTCATTACAATTCTAAAAAGAGTGCTGTAATGAAACTCATTACATAATTTTTTTCAGTTATATTTTTCGATTTGTGGTTGTCAGTACTGACCTCAGATCCTCTCAATTTTCGAATCAAATCAATTAAAATGCCGTATTCTGTAAAATTTCGAAAGTCACGCCAACTGCCAAGATAGAAAACAAAAGTCACTAATCTGAAATTTGATTTGAATTTCCAGAGTATTTCACAAAACTTGACTGAAATAGGGAAAATATCGTCTAATACTCGGGGCAAAAGGCAATTCCAACACTCATGCTTTCGAAAACTCGCTGCTCGCATTCGTGTTGAAATTGGAGCTCATTCTGCAACTTGTTTTAGAATAAACTATTACATCGTAACAGTGCCAATGAAAGAGTTGTCTCAAAAAAACCTCTAGAACTTCTAGAATTAGTATTGTAACTTGTCATTTATGTGTGCACCAGTTATGTGCATATCCTCAATATTAAACTATCAAATAAAAATGTGAAATTATAAGTGATTTAGGTGAATGAGTTAATTTTACTGTAATGCCAGCCACTTTATAGTAATGAGGGCAACAAGCTGATAAAAACAATTCGTTTCTGAAGAACGTTATTTCAAGTTTTAAGCTCCAAACGCAGATCATCTAGAAGTGCATTGAAATTTAGGAAAGAATCACGTTTGACTGCTGAATATCTACGATTGAAATAATGTTTTGGAGGAGGAGAACCAAAAGTGACACTCAGTTTTCTATATTTTTGATGATTGTACAAATGAAATCATGAAACGCCCGTTTCATTTTCATCAGGGGACAAATGCCTTAAAAAAAAACACTTTTCATGATGCGGATAAATCAATTAAAGCTGTCTCTGTTTTCATTTTATTGAACCCTGATCTAACAAATATGGTGAGACTGAAAACCTGTTTACAACAATTCATTTCCTCCCTAATATCCTGTCAATTGTTTGTATAGTAATTAATTGTCAAAAGTTAGTGCTCTATGCTCGCTACCGATGAAAATGGCGTCCGTTCAAATCTGGAAACATCCGGAGACGAAGTTCAGAAACATAAGGGACCTTACCGCTAGCTCAAAGCAGTTGCAAACCGCAAAAACTCATGCACCTCTTCTCCTTTAAGATCACGTGGATCACCAACGGAATCCAGTTTACCGACGTGGATGCAAATGCCGAAAATAAATCATCTTGTGATTGATTGCGCTGCAACAGATCTGCGTCGAATTGCATCGCAAATTTCGACATTACTGCCATTAGCAATTCCGCTAGATTGACATATGGAAATGGCGTCAACGGATAATGGCCGAATTAAGATGGCGGACGTCGATTTCCGTTACGCATTCATCATGGCCGCGAATTGGATTCCGATTATACGAATATTTATAAGTCGGGCAGTCCGTTTGACAACGGACAAATCTGTATGAGATGCGCATAAATTGGTGCGGATGACACGAGTCGGTTTGAAATATGCATCTTGGGGGGCTTTGCGTTGTACGACTTGTTGCACAACATTTTGACATGGAAGCATCCGTTGATGGTTGATGTAATAGTCTCATACAAAGATTATCCATACTTCCATACTACTGTTTGTTTGTGTGTTTGTTTGTCCTCTATGGACTCAGAAACCAGATGACCGATTTTGATGAAACTTTCACTATATTGTAGAGAATTTTTTTTGGGAAGATTTCATGTAGGGTACAGGGTGATTCATTTATCTTGGTAACCCCAATTTTCTCGAAAACGACCGAATATTTTTTCATTCTGTGAATGGCGTTTTGAACAAGTCAATGTCGACTTGAGATGCGCATAAAAATCTGCGGAATAAATAAAGACGCCAGACGCCAGGCGTCGCGGCGCTATCAGAAATTTTTTCTCCAGGGACATACCATTCGAAAGATAATTTCATTTTGAACTTTTTTTTCCAATACAATTTTTGTCCATTTCTTACCGTCAGCGATCTGCAGCGTGTTTTATGTTGATTCTATTCCATTTATTTTTTTTCTGTATTGTGGTAGTATGCCTTGATTTGGAGACATAGATATGATTTTATGCCTTGAATTCAAGAAGGCTAGTTTCCTAAACAATTTGCCTCTTTAAATAAGATCAAATATGTGGATACAGCAAGATGGGGCTCCATGTCACAACGCTGCCATTGTGAAGAGATATTGAGATTAAGAATTCGAAAATGACTGGACCCTTATATTCTGTCCAAAGTGACTTATGATGAAATAGGGAGATGATATAACTTGTTTATGGATCATAATGGCTAGATGACCTAAATTTGATTATGTTCCGTAAAATGACGGAGGCTCTGTAACTATTTTTCTATTATTTTATTCATTAAATATTAAATCTTATAATAATAAACATTTTTTTTAATAACAAACGAAAAATTTCGAATCATATGTTCTATATACCGGCCATTATGATCCATGCATAAGTTATTTCATTACTTTGGTCAAAATATAAGGGTCCACTTGGGCATCTTCATTTTCAAATAGTCCAAGTTATTAGAATCAGTTTGGTATACCAAATATTCAGAGGGACCCCTCAGAAAGTAATCCATGAGCGTTAGGTCTGGCGATATCTGACGGGTCCATTGGTTTCAAACCATTTTTTTCCGAATTCTTGATCTAGATATCTCTTGAGAATGGCAGCGTGGTGGCATGAAGCCCCATCTTTCTGTAGCCACATATTTCATCTTATTTGAAGTAGCAGATTGACCAAATAACTAGCCTTCTTGAATTCAAATCACAAAATCACACCTTTGTCCCTAAATAAAGGCATACTACCACAATACAGAAAAAAATAAATGAAATAGAATCAATATAAAACAATTTTGTAGTGCTCGAAAAGTTTATAAAAAAGTCAGCGACGGCATATGTCTAACTGCCGAAGACAACCCGCGATAGCCATTTTCAACATTTTCAATTAAATCCAAAATAATGGTCAATTTGAAGAGGGCTTCTGACTGACATGGAATGAATCAATATAAAAATGAATGTGACTGGTATGAAAAGAGTCTTCCGGGCTTATTGGCCGTGGTCTATTAGGAATAATTTCACCTAACGTTTCGCCTACAACTTCGGTAGGCATCTTCAGAGGATTCTCGGTCTAAGGTTGTACCTCGAACGCTGAATTTCTGACACTGGCGCGTTCGAACCGGAAACGTCATCTGCGCGCCAGTTTATGGCGGGAAAAAGTGGCGCGTCTACGTGCGCGATGCTGATTGGCCCATCGCTCCCGCTTCGTGTCGGCTTGATCTTTGTTTTTTCTAAGGTCGGTAACCAGGCGCTATGCAAGAAAGGGGTCTCCTCTTTTCTATTTATGTTATTTTTGTGTTTATAAATTTCAATTGCTTCCATGTTCAGCCTGGGATAGTAACTTCTAATATTGGAAATAATCTCCGCTTTTGAGAAATCTATGTTGTGTCCATCTATTAGCGCATGTTCTGCTAGTGCGGATTTTTCTGTCTGATTCAGTCGACAGCACCGTTCGTGTTCCTTAATTCTTGTGTTAATACTTCGCTTTGTTGTGCCAATATAGACTTTGCCGCAGTCACAAGGTATTCTGTAAATACCAGCTTGTGAAAGTGGGTCAACTTTGTCTTTGGTTGTTTTGATCATTTGCCCAAGTTTTTGTGTCGGCTTATAAATGGTCTCGATGTTGTGCCTTTTCAGTATTTTTCCAATTCTATCTGTGTAGGCGAAACGTTAGGTGAAATTATTCCTAATAGACCACGGCCAATAAGCCCGGAAGACTCTTTTCATACCAGTATATCCGGTCGTGAAAGCCTTAAACTATTCATGAATGTGACTGTTACCTGCGGCATTTATCCCTGATGAAAAATGTTTTTTACAGTAGAGTTTTCTAATGGATACTTTGAAAGTTACGGTAGGTTGAACGAGTGTGAATTTGAGCAAGAAATTATTGAATCTATACGCGACATCGTGTTGTCATGTATGCACGTGCTGTCTTTCCTTCGATACGAGGTTATGAATGTGGGGTTGCGGACCTATCAGTACCGTTTTTAAATTGAAATATAATGCGAGCGGAGCCGTGGGTATGAGCTTGTAGAGTATAAAGATGGGAAACGAAGCGACTACAGTGATGTGAGCGACATCTGTTGTTTCAAAAGTATCGGGTTATGGTTAAAATATTCAATTAAGGTCCATTTGGCAAACATTATATAGAAACTATTAATAGGCTGTTGTCAATTTCGAAAGAAATACTTGAATACATAAATATTTCTGCTGAATGACGATTGTATTTTCGCGTATACGCGTATTTTCCACTGAAATAACTCGAAATCTACAAGAGTAGCACCTAGCCCACTCTATGATCTTTGTTTGTGTGTTTTTCTGTTATAAATTTTGTGTTAAAAACAGGCCGACATTCAAAATGCATGGTGATTAATTGCAGAAATAATGGAAAGAATAATCTTGAATGTGCATTCTTTTCATTACCAAAGAGAATGAAAATGTAAATTTCGAAACTCGTATAATGTAACTGTCTTGTTCATTGCTTTTTATTTTCAGTGCTGTCGAATGGATAGAGTTTTCTGGGCAAAAATATATTGTTCTGGTTAACGTATGAAGAACTCTTGCTGGGCTGACCTACAGGTCTTGTTGTACACTTCTGATATTTTTCCTTTATTGTTTTTCAAACATTCTGTATTTAATATACAGTGGACTCTCGTTAAGTCGAACTTCTAGGGACCAAAAGAACTGTTCGACTTATCTATTGTTCGGCTCACCAAACATTCCAGTTTTTCAAGTGAGAGTGAGACTTCACTTTATTGAGAGAAAAACTCAGGTACATAAACACGAAATCAACATCAATGAGAAACGAGCTTCTGAGCACTGGAAACATGTCCTTAGATGTCGAAAAATCGTATGATATTCATCACGTGTGGTGAATTGTTTGCGAACCGAATTTTTTTTGATCTCATTCATTAGATCAGAAACTTCCACTCATAGAGGCAATGGTGGTCAGAAGAACGACTTATAGAGGTGGAGGTTCTCTTGACGACCCTTTCAGCAGTTTTCTCATCTACTAGGCCCTCTAGACTTATTAAGGTGAAAATACACTGGGTAAGATATGTATGAATCGGGTCCAGAACAACTGTTCGACTTATCGATGTTCGATTTATCGAGAGTTCACTGTATGAATAAGTTCTTGAAATTGTTATAATAATTCTCTGATATGTGAAGAGCTTTTTGAAATGTTCTCAATTTCATAATTATTGTATTGTAGTTGATTTTACACAATCATTTCAAATAAAAATATGAAGAATCCAGAAGCGTATTTCATTTGATTCAAAACAATGTGCAGATGGAAAATATCATCCTGATCAAAAAGCGGAGCCCTGCTTTTGTTTTGTCGATCAGGATGTTTCTATAAAAGCTCGACAAAGAATACTCAATTTAATGAAAATTTATGAGATATGTGTTTCGAATTTCGCGCCTTTTATGATAGTTTTCTGTACTGAATGATGTTTTCAGCGCCCTCTAGGTGTCAAAAGTAAGAAACTAGCCAAAAATCCGTAGTCTGATTTTAGTACCACAGATATAACGGGAAACGCCGTTATCTTTGTAACTTTATAATCTTTGGTTAGGAGCTTAGAAACCATTCATTCCAGATGAAAGCTAGTGACTTTTCGACATTTCAATCCTGAAAAATATTCTGTTTTCTTGTGTTATAACATGTTTGGTTTATCTATGGGGGATGATTGCCTTTCATTGGGGTCCCGTAGCGGTCCCAAACATCTGAAGTGCCGAAAAATCATCACCTGGAAGGTCGTATCCGGTTTGAAAAACCCTCACGACCAGTGAGCGAGAATTTATGGAATTTGAATTTGAATATCGAAGGAATTTCGAAAGACAAGTGTGATTACGTCTCCAAATTAGCTGATGAACATGGTATCGAAGTGATTCTTCTGCAAGAAACCCACACGGCAACAGAAAAAAATCCTCGTGAAAGAGGACAGTTGAAAGTTATGTATTAATTGATTTTTTATAAGTTTTTGTTAATGTGAATTTCAACACTTTCGGAAAGGGGAAATTGATGGAGCTTTTTCAAATTCTTTCAAATTTTCTGACATTTCTGTCTAAAGATTTATAAACCTCCCAACATTATTTGGCCAAGAAATTTGAATGTTGATATTTTTTAAAGTACCAAATGCATTTCTAAAATGCATTTGATTTATTCTGAATAATCGGTTTCTTTTCTGCTTTTGTCTTTTTTCATTTCAGATTAAGATTGCGAGTCGTTTTGGAAAGAATCTGTCTATCCGAGCCCATCGACGGATAACATGAAGATGATCACACTGATGTCTTTCAAGATTTTCCCGATATTTAATATTTTATGTTATTTTTTTACGGGGAGACAGGTTTTTTCGGCTGAGGTTTTTTCCCCTGGCTGTATAGTATCGTATGATACGTATGATACAGTGATGATAGTATCGTATGACTCTATAGTATCATACGAAGAATGTTATGATACCCCGTTCTTTTTTTACCTCAGCTTAGGTACTTTTTGTTTCAACATTTATTGTATTATTTTAGCTCTCTTTTTCATAAGAATATATATATATATATATATATATATATATATATATATATATATATATATATATATATATATATATATATATATATATATATATTTCAATCATGGCTGCCACGACTTTTCAACCCCAGAAGGAAACCCTTCGCGTTGAAACAGAAATATTCGAATGTTGACGCCGAGACACCGTCGTGTCACTCGCAACGATGATCCCCGCTCGAAGGACCAGCACCCGCCAGGGGCTCCACACGCGAAAGAAAGCTGCAACCTCCCACGCGCGCAGAAGGCCATTCCGCGGTGCAATTGTTATTAGCGGCGCCTGAAATGCACCCTGTATATCATCACAATAACAAAGGACAACCGATGCTAAGCCGCTAGAGTTACAGACCACCTAACAGATCGACACACACACATAGACATAAATACAGCCTACTCGATCGGCCTCCTCTCAGTGTTGGTCTTAACATCATAGTTGGCTCTGGCGCACGGGTCACTAGATCCATACTGACTTAAACGCGACTAACCGGCGAATTTCGAAATGTTCGCGATCTAAATTGTGATTTCGAAAATGTGATAAACTGCCGAGATTTCTGTGTAACGGGATTTGACTGATTAACAATAAGACTCAGAAATGATACCCAACATTCCAGTAAGACTTCGCAGACTTTCCTTAGGCGATACAATAAATTGCACCCTCTTCCTTCTGTTCTTGACTCTGCCCCAAATACAAAGTGACAGTCCCCACAGTGCCCAAAGGACTAACTCCAAACCTAGCTATAACCCTTACGAAAGAACACCTCCTCCTAGCTGTGGTAGTTGTAAGAATCTGGAAGACGTTAAGGCCAGGAGTTTAGAGATGATCAAAGAGCAGATACTCAGGAAAATTGGGATGAAGAAGGCTCCCAACATCACTGGGAGGGTCTTGCCTCAAATACCTCTACACGAGCTAGCTATGATAGATCAAGGGCTAGCCGAAATGCAAAGTGATCAGCCAGAATTCAAACCGGGAATTTCTGTGACAGAAGAAGAAGACGATGATCATGCCAGGACAGAGAAAATGTTCATTTTCTCGCAGAAACGTGAGTCAATTTGATTTTTGATACGTTAGTTGACTACCATATTTCAATATCCTGATTTTTATTTAGCCCTGAAGGTTCTTTAATCCGATTCTAAGGCTGCAAGTTCAGAATGCAATTTGATATCTGTTCTGAATCAGCTGGTTTAATCTGAGATTTTCAAACAATAAATTAACAAAAAAATTTTTGTGAGAAAATGATTAAGAGAAAATCTTAGCATAATGAACTGAACATCTTCGATATTTTACTTGCTGAAAAAGGAGCAATAACCACTGATGGTATGAATGGAAGTTTTTCCGTCGATGAGATTATTCCTTGAATGCATCGTTCTTGAATCTCTTTTTTTTTGTGCTCCCCAATTTCAGCAATATTGGGTTCGGATCTGATTCATCCCATTTAATAACTCGTTTGATCGTTTATATTCGAATAATTATCATGTTAATCGGTGTCTTTACAATTTGAAAATGTTGCAACGTCTTTGAAGATTGGCCTTATAATTCTGTCACTTTATCTTTGAAGTTTTGAAATTTTGGGCATTTATTATTTTTAGAGTTTTCTCTGCCAGTCTCTAAAACAAATTAAATCAGAAAAAATTTATGAATGATTTTATTCCACTTTTCATGATTGCTTCTGTCCTAGAGATTCGGAAAGAAAACCCTGATAGAGAATGGGAAAAATTCAAATAATGTTGCAAAACTTTCTGTTTTAAGTGGCAAAGTTCTAAGACCAAACATTGAAGACGTTGCAACATTTTCGAATTGTGAGGAAAGCGAAAAGTTGTAACATAAAACTTTTACTGTTTAACCAAAATTCTTGAACATAAGACATATAATATTTAGATTTTCCTTAAACTATAAAAATTGGAACAAAATCAATCATAAAATTTTATCTAGAGATCGAGAAAAAACTGGCAGAAATTTTCAAAAAAATTTGGAATCCCCTCACAATTTACCTCAATCGATATAATATTAAGACACAAAATGCAAAATAAGAATTGAATAAGAATATGTCCTGATATCTGTGCAGGCCATAATAGAGGTGGATAAAACGCTACACCAGATAAATTACTTAGGTGTTCTGAATTATTTCTTAACATGTTTCGCAAGCGTACATCTTAGTACACATGTGAAGCTGAAAAATGTAAAAACCCTACGGGAAACAGCAATATGACCAATATTTAAAGGCAAAAATCAAAAATTAAAATGAATGTTTTGAAAAAAAAAATTAAAACAACATAATGAAACAATGACAGATGAAACATGAAGTCAAAGTCATCGTTAATGATTGAAACAAAAAAAAATTGTCATTAATATAAAACAATTGAATATCAAAAAACAGGCTGATAAAATAATAAATTGTAAAGGTAGAATGTCAAAAAATTCAAATAAGATCATTATCTGTAAATAATTTTGAAATAGGGGGTTTCTGCAAGCAAAAAAATTAATGAAAACGAACGAAAAATTTCGAGAATTAATCAAAATCACCTGAGTAATTGATCTAGTAGAGTGTTCCAAAGGAATTCACTATATAAAGCAGAATGTAGAATCAGCACTGTAATTAAATTTGATTTCTCAGTTCCAGAACTTTTTTTTAAATCGAATTTTTAAAATATTTCTTCATGTATACTTCGATATAATTAAAATCACAATGCTTCAAATGTTTCGACCCCTACAAACATGATGTCATCAGGTTTATGTTAGAATAAAATAAATTATCAAGAATTTGCATCTCAATAATTGTCAAACCAATTTTTTATTTTAACATATACCTGAAGATGACATATCTAATTGAATTTCTGACCAACTTAGACCTAATAGAAATCGGTACATACTGAGAAAAATAATGCAAAACTTTTCATGACTATTTTTTTTAAACCACCACATGATGTTGACTTGAAGAATTTTCACAAGAAAAAGACCTACAACTCCAAATCACTTGAAATGAGAAGGTTAATATGTTTGACTAATGAATCTTATAAATTTCAATCATCCATATTGTGACACTTCCAATTGCCGATTAAAAAAAATTTCGAATTCTTGCAGCGGTGACTTTCTCAAAGGTATCAACGAGTTTAACGTTTGGCATCTAGAGTGTAGATCGATCCTGAATGTCAGTACCCTTGTACGGTATATCCTACCAAATGTATCTAAAAATAATATCCGAGTTCTCATTCAGAGTACCAAATTTCATCGACTCAAGGTCTTTTTTCGCATCTGTTGTCGGTTTTTATGCGACCTTGGATGCATGTTGCGTGTACATACAACCATACAAATTGAAAAATTCGCTATGTTCATACCGCGATTCTATCTGTTCCTCTTTCGATTGTGTTCGCTCCTATTGGCATGGACTACACATTAGGAAATACACACAGAAATGGTCCAAGTGAGAATTTCAAGTGAATTTTAAACCTCAATAACTTCCTCAAAAATAATCCGATTTATTGAATATTAAAATTTCAGTGCTTTCTTTGGTTGAAAAATCAATAATTTCATTCCAGAACATCGCCAACACATCCTTATTGTGCTTGATAAACGAAATAATGCTGCTACTCTCCCAGAGTATTTTCTATGCATATGTAAATTCCAGGAAAATTCCATGAAAATATCAGGAAAACCAACGAAACAATTCCTCTATCTCTTATCATGGACCTATCTTAATCTTGGAAAAATCGAGACGACACTTTCTCCTTCTATATTTATCTAGCGTTATCTCCCGTTATCTTTCTCTCTTCTTCTCACATTAATTAAAATAAGTTTATTTATATGTTCCTAATTATCAACAACTCGCACTTTGACCTTGATACTCAAATACTCTGTCAAGTTTCTTGCACTTAATTTTTAGCGAATGTGCTAGTTGATATTGCGTTTCAAAGATTTATAGAATGCAGAATTTCATCATTAAAGAGAGGGGAAACATTTGCAATTTGTAGGTTTCATTGATAGATCTAATTTATTCGAGTCTCAAATCAAAACGAAGCAAAGCTATTTCAATGAACTGCTTCAATGTTGGAAAAGAAATTTACCTATTTCCAATATTTTCAATATCATACCTAGCTAGAATCCTAAAACTTTATTGAGTTGTTTTGAAATGTTCCTAGCGAACATTATTATGTACCTACACCAAAAATATAAATTACTTTAGATTAACTGATTTCGGCAGGGACATTTTCTGATTTGAATAGGGCGCCAGTAGTCAGAAAATGGAGGAGAGCGCCTTATTCGAAAGAGAGATCATAAAATTATTCAATCACCTACCAACAAGTATTAAATCTCTTAAACTGAATAAATTAAAAAAAATAATTAGGGAAAAATTGGTACACGAATGTTTTTACACTGTTGCTGATTATTATCGACAATAATTTGTTTCAAGTCGATCAATTTTTTTCAATCTTGTTTTTTTTTTTTGACCTGTCCTATACATGTATATTCATATGTCTTAGAGGACCAATAAAAATATTATTATTATTATTAAAAAAGTTTTTTCGTGGGAACACATATGATTTTATTGCGTGGACGGTTTACACATTAAAATATGAAAAACTTCTTACGAGAATCTTCTACAACCAATATTCATTGCTTTAATGTTCTAGGAATAAATTGACCGAAGATAACCAAATCAATCGTAACGATATAGTGCAATAAACAATCAACGCAGCACCAATGGTGCATCTACCGACCAATAAATAACACTGAAAAGACACAATCGACAATAGGAATTCCATTAAGACAGCTTGTCTGTTATCTAATTGCGAAATTAATAGTTGTAACGAATGAGTATCGTAGTAAAGTCACTATTTCGCTATTGTTTTGATTGTGGCGCGGAATTAATGTAGTAATAGCGCTTTAATGGTTTTACGCGGTTGTATTGTAGTGGAATAGGTTACTAGATTCATTCATGGAAATGCGCTGAGAAAGACAATCTGAACGGTTAATGGAGATCACGATTTGAATTAATCCTTAGGTAGGATTACTTGGTGGGAGTCATTTTAGAACAAGTCGAAATGATTAGAGCCTTCATTCTGAATTGACAATTTTGGACTAGTAGAAAAAAATATTTCGAAAATTTTCTAGATGTGTGAATTAATATTGAAGCGAATACTTATTTAAACGAGCTGCATCTCTGAAAAATAGTGTTTTCTTTAGCTCAAAAGTGCGTCGTTTGCCTGGTTGGGTTATAGTTTATACAAGTTTCAAGAATTTATGATTTTTTTCCATTCTTTCAGTTTTTCGAAATCTTCGGTGGTTGTAATGTTATTGTGTGATGTTCGGATATACCAAGTGTTTTATTCGAAGTTTTAGAATTATTTTTGAGAGATTCCTTAAAAAAAGCATAAAAAACATTGACAAAACTGGAAAAATTAACAAAAAACTAAGAGGAATGTACCCATGTATGGTTTTTGCATTCAGAAACCTTCTGTTTGAATCAATTGAACACTGCCACGAGAGACTTAAGCCTTTTGTCTTAAACAGTTGCCGTTTCAGTATTTCTTCCAATATGTAATTATATATATTTCTCTGATTGAGAGAGCTCAAACAATACAATACATATTGAAACAGAAAAGTACCTACCTAACTGATGTTGTGGGTGTGTGATCTAGGAGAACATCTTCATGTAATTCTTTTATGGACAGAGAAAAAACATCTTGAAGTTATTGAATGGGACAACGATCTCTAAGATGATCTATTGTCTCCTCAATTTAACCACACTCACAACTAGGGCTGTCAACCGAATTCGATCGGAAGAGCATGCTGTTGCATCGTCCATGGCCCCTTCTAATACGATTTAGAACACATCATATTCCCCTGGGAAAGTCAAAACCAGGAACTCTGATGGAAGGATCAGTAAAAAGATCTTTGTTGAAACAATTGTAAGCATTGCATTCACATCGCCAAATTTCTTTGCCGCTTCCATTCATATCGATTAGAAAATTTGACCAAAATGGATTACTCGACTTCAATCTGGGAACCTTAATCTCTGGAATATAGGAGAGTATGGGAAATGACATTGGAAAGGAATTGAATTTGTCTCTCTACAATATTTGAGAGGACTGGTAACCAAGGAGTACCAGTGATAATCTCACATTGAACATATGTAATTACTCTAACAGATATCGAAAACAACACTTTTTTATTAGGTATATCATCTCTTGGTACTTGACCACACTAAAAGGTGACTTTTTTTGGTTGCAATCTCTTTAGCGTTCTAGACAGCTTCTTCTGGAATGACTACTGGTCTTCACAAATTAGAATCTGTGTAGATACACACTTCTTGTGACCTTTTTCACAAGGAATTGGCAAGAAGACTTCAAATGAAATGTTATATTTGGGTCCATATCCTTCTGAATGGCAGCTAAACATTGTTGGAGCCTTGAAAACAGTTATCAAAACTTCTATCATTTCGAGAATGGCTTTCTTTATGTTTCGATACTCTTAAGGCAGAAGTTCTCAACTTCTTTCTTGAGATAGTATCTAATCAAAAGTTGTTACACCTATTGGCTTCAAGGAATCATTTTTACACATCTCTCAAGGTTCCAGAGTCCTTGGGCTTTCACCTAGGAGGAGTTCTTTTGTCCATCCAGTGCTCGGGAGAGTCAGAAATAGGTTTAAACCAACTACTACAAGTTGGCATCAGACAAATGATGATGAATCCGTCCATAGCAATTATCTGTGTCTGGCGTTCGTCTGTGCCAATTATTGCAGCAGCCGTTACGTCATCGACCTTCCAATCAGATCTGACCCCAACTGACCGAATTTTCCCGATTTAATCGACAGTTTCGGTCACGTGTTAGATGCGTACACCTATTGACTCTAGGGGATAAGATATGTTATCTTTCACTTTCAGGATACCGTGCATTGGTTAGTTACATCGCTCCGAGAAGATCGTTTGATGACGACTTAAGTAACGATTGATAATATAATAGATTATGGGAGGTTGGAGTGAAGAGAAGAATCTAGTAATCGGTCTTGATTTTGTCAACGAATAAAGGCCAATATTGTACGTTGGGAAGCTATCTGTTGACTTATTCCTGCTATAGCGAAACATTACAGCTGCTGCCAATGAAACTCGTTAACTATTGCAAGAAATACCTGTTGCATTTTTCCTGCTGTAGTCAAATTCGTCGACTATTGTATTCGCTGCATGTTTTCAGCTATAGTCAAATTCGTCTACTACTTTTTCTGCTGCAGGCTTGAGTCAACTTTTTCTTCTCTGCAATGACACCTGTTGCATTCGATTCGACGACTATTGCAAACAAACCGTTGCTGCAATTTTTGTGTCCCAAATTTTCGGCCAAGTCACTTATTTTGACCAAGGCATAGAGTTTGTGAAATGAGGACTTGTGAAGTTGAAGAGTGTAGAGTTAGCATTTAGCCCCTTGTTAAAAATGGTGTGGATGTTAGTAAATATTTTTAGGTAATAGCATATTTAAAACGGAAAAGTGCAGGATGTCGTCCCAAAAAATCGATAATTCTCACTCGTGAACAAGTTGAAAGTTAATAAAGGAGGCACCAGATGAGAAATACTCGATGGTTGAGGTTGCAATTATTTTCGGATTATTTGGAGCCTGTCGGCGTGAAGAATTGTGTAATTTATCAGTGGAAGACATCGAAATAACAAATAAATCATTGGTTATACAACTTCCAAATACAAAAACGAAAGTCAGTCGTTCTTTCAGTATTATTGGGAAGTATGTAGACTATTTTCATAAGTACTTTGCACTGCGCCCTTCTGTCATCAAACATCGTCTTTTTTTCCTGAAATACATGAATAATAAATGCACTGCCAATCCACTTGGTATTAATACATTCGGGAAAATTCCATCTATTGTTGCCGAATTCCTCAAACTGCCAGAACCAAAGCAATATACAGGACACTGTTTTCGAAGATCCTCCGCTTCATTGCCAGCAGAATCAGGAGCAAATATTACGGATATAAAAAAACATGGTGGATGGAAGTCCACGACGGTAGTCGAGGGCTATGTTGATCGTTCCATTGCATATAGAAATGTCATTGCTGCGAAAATCTTCCCAACCTCAACAGATTTTGGATCATCATCATCCAATATTGTATTTCCGGTTTCTACAAGTACTGATAGTGCTGAGGATTCTAATAATGTGTTGCGAAGCTCCCTAACGTCACAGGCATTAATATTAGTAATTGTTCTAGTTTTACGATTAATATTAATGTTCATAAGTAGTGATTGTTTAATATTGATGATAAAAATTTGCAATTGCTGAATTCTTCTCATCTGATTCCATCATAAGAAAATGGAGTGCTAAAAATATTTTTAACACGCTTCCACGTAAACAATCAATTTTAACATTGTTTGCTGTCATTAAAAGTGTCACTTCAAACTTTGCACGTTCGATGATACTGGCGTTATATTCTGAGAATTTTTTTCTTCTGCTATATTCCAAACTCAAGGTATGAGGGTTTCAGTCAGAATGTTTGATCAAGAAACTTGTAGTGTTTGAGTACGAATCGATGAAAGGTGTGTTTCATCCACCTGTTTCTTTTAGCAGGTAGAACTAGATAGGGACCCATCTGACGTATTTGATCAGGCATCACCTGTTGCAGCGTAGATGTCTCACCCTTTTCACACAGTTTAACTGTACCTTTCTGCCTGTATAAGGGTTTATCTCAGCTGGTGATACAGGGTCGTACTTCGGCTAAATCATTTGAATTTAATTTATTATAAAAAATTCGTATTTCAATCTTTTGCCTTTTTTTATTTAGAAATAAGTTTACCTGGTAGATTTGGGGAGATTCTGTATTTTCTGTCTAGAGAGAATTACATGAAGATGTTATTCAAGATACTGAAATATTTTCAGAGGCAGTGTTGCTCTTGTATCATACGTAGAGTTGAATAGTTTCCCATACAACCTTACTGTATCGACAAGTTAGATAATGGTGTACGAAGTCAACATAATTCTAACAATTGAACATCCAATAGGAGCGTTAGACAAGAAATTTTTTTTCACGAAATTTTGTCCCAAGTGAGGTTGATTACTGCATCATCAAAGTAGTTATATTTTGTAGACTTCAGTCAAAGCTTCTGGGAGCTTAAAACAGAAATAAATGATCAAGAAATGTCAAAACAAGAATGGAACAAAACTAAAACAGTTGCAAAAAGAAAATACATTCTGCGTTTGTTTTTCCCCAACTTTTCTAGTGAAGTAAAATAAATTTTATGCCTTTGTGTGAGCTTATCAAATTAATTTCATGAATGAAATCTTACTGAGATGTGATGTTGGTCTTCACGTCATACAAATTTCTTGGATCCGGTTCTGCTCATGGTCCTTTTTCGACCTCCGAATAAATCTGGGACGATCTTTCCCGCTGATTTAAACAACGGGGGTGAGCCTGTAGCAATTAGCGACCTTTTTCTGAAACAGCTGTTCTTCGGAACACATAAAAAAAGGTGGGATTTGAGTGACTACACAAATTGCTTCAGATTATGCTTATGGTGTGGTATTAATCAATGCAGGTATGACAGTTTATTTTCGTACCACATGTCTTCGTGTTGGTGTTCTTTGTTGGGTAGTTTATAGAATGAGTTTTGGGAGGATATTTTCAGAACTGTCGATCGTGAATGTGAAAAATTATTAGTAACGAAGTGAATCATTTAGAACTGTTGAATTTATTCTGAACGGTTTTTAAACATCAATTAATTATTATTATTATTGATTCGTTGAGGGTTGAATTTTACACGCTATACTGGTGTTAACTCTTTCATTTTGTTATACAGAGTATTATGAAAGATTTCACACCAATATAATGTATTAACTTCTCTGACACCTTATTAACTTTCATTGTAAGCATCATGAAACAATAAAAACTTTTCAAAATCGTTGTTCAGTGTTAGAAGTGTTGTTTCATTTTGTGAGTGAAAAAGTTTGTGAAATGAGCGGAGCGAATTGAATAATTTCACGAACAAAGTAAAATCACTTTTAACACAAATACCATACAATGTTTTTTGTACAACTGCCCTATTTTGATAATGAATTGGGCGAATTTGCAATGACAATGAACTTCAAAATGCATTTTAATATTCAAATAATCAAAAGGTTTTTATGAATAGCAAACGTTGCCAACGTTATGATTACTAACAAATGAGAAAAGACGCTGTCATATGAATTTCGTTCCTGTCCAATTTTCGTCTTGGGTTTTTAACTGCTTGTTTGTCGAGAGTAAAATTATTAATAAAAGTGACGATTTGGTTGTTCCTCAGGACATTGAAGAGTCTGCAAGAAGAGCACATCTGGAACTCCTACCTAAAAAATTAGTTCAGCAGTACGATATTGCATATCACAATTTCCTGGCCTGGTGTAAATTGAAAAATGTAGAAGGGAACTTCGGTGAAACTGTTTTCCAGGCATACTTAAAAGAAGTATTAGGGGGAAGTATGTAGACTATTTTCATAAGTACTTCAGACTGCGCCTTTCTGTCATCAAACATCGTCGTTTTTTCCTGAAATACACGAATAATGTTAAGAATATTTTTAACACGCTTCCACGTAAACAATCAATTTTAACATTGTTCGCTGTCATTAAAAGTGTCACTTTTAATGACAGTTGTACAAAAACATAATTTTAAAAGTTAAAATGACTCATTCAAATTGGGCTTAAATTTTGTGAAAATATCTAAAATATTTAGTGTGGCTCATTTGAGCTTTTGCCAAAACGTTTCATTGAAGTACGTTTCTCAGAAACTGTTGTAAAGAGGTTTTCAAGATCTTTAAAAAAAGGTATCATTCAACCCCTTTTCCCTCTTTAATTTTTAGGGGTTGAAGCACTTTTTCTTAGTGAGTTGCTCGTTCAAGCCTAACGAAATCATACGACGGAGATAAGAAATATACGGGCTGGCTAGTCTGAGAACAAACACTCTGTATATTCTTTCTAATATCAACAACAATTTTCAATAAAATGAAAAACATGGAACCTTATCAAGGAATGTATGAAAATTCAAAATGCAATATAAACAACAAGCACATACTTCTTTGATTCAAATGAACTAAAACGAAATATAACAATCATGTGAACAAACCAAAATCTAATCAAAATAAGCCCTGAATTATCCCATGAAAATGAAATTCCTGTTGTTTGTACATCCATACTTTCACCAATGCTTATAAAAATACAAAACAGCAAAATGTACTCTGGCAAAATTTGTTATTTTTCATCGTGCCGATTCATTTTCTAGAGTTTTTCCTTCAGACTGCTTTTTTTGATGTCATGATTTCGTTGTTTGCTTATTTTGTTATTCATTGTGTATGCTGAGATATATTTTATTATTTTGCTTATATAGTTTATCCAATTTCGTTTTTTTTTCTATTCCACGATGCCTATTCAGGCTTAAAATATTTTCAAATCATGAAATACTATGTTTTACCTCGCATAGAGCACCATTACGAAACTCCCAACATCCCGAATAAGGTCGGTAATGGTGGCAATCAGAGTGCAACGCTTCTTTGCAAAATTGCCCCCACCCGAACAAATTCCCAAATTTAATAGTGACGACTTCCCTTTTTCTTTCTCATGGCGTAAGGTCACTTACATCTCGACCACAATTATATAATAATTTTATTTTTGCCGTGTTGCATTCTTTTCAATTGAATAATTCCCGATGCTGGGTCATACAATCGAAAATGCAACGACCTCATTCAGCCGATTGGAGGATTTGTGGACCTTCTAACCGCGTAACGAGCAATTGGGTCGATGGACTCTACTCCCGAGTACAAAAGAACCACTGGGGGACACTCTCAAGCCTCTGGGGTTGGAGATATTACCTCCAGAAGCATTTTATCGTTGAATCATAGGATAAATAAGCGTTTTTTTTGGGGCAGTAGTCTGGTTTGCTAAAGCAAGTCAGACAAGTACGAGGAAAATGCTCGATAAAGCACAGCGGCTTGCCTGTGTGTGCATCAAGGGGGCCATGAGAACGTGCCCAACCAGAGCACTAGAGATTATAACAGATCTCACTCCCCTACATCTGGTGATTGACAGGATGGCCCATGAGGCCATCCTCAGAATATCTAGAGAAGGCGCAGGTAATGGGAGGATTAGGTGTCAGAGAGTCTGGAGCTCTTTGAGTAACTACATCTCATCTGCGAACCTTCCTAGTGATGTTATGGTCAAGAAAGTAAGTACTGAGAAAAACTTCAGTACCATGCTGTGCAAAAAAAAAAATGGGGGCGGGAATACACCGACCAAAATTTCAAAGAAAATACAGTTAAATGGTATACAGATGGTTCTAAAACCAACACGGGAGCTGGCGCTGGGGTACACGGGGCCAAAGCCAAGTGTGCACTATCGTTAGGCTTCTGTGTGAGTGTTCTTCAAGCAGAAATATTAGCAATCGAGAGATGTCTCGACATTAATCTAGAGAGAAACTATCAGAATTGCGACATAGCTATTCACTCAGATAGTCAAGCTGCTATTAAAGCACTGAACTCCTATGTCATCGACTCAAAGTCGACATGGGAATGCCGGATCAAACTCAATGAGGTTGGCAAGAAAAATAAGGTCTCTTTGATCTGGGTTCCTGGTCATTCGGGAATCACAGGTAACGAAGAGGCCAACAAACTTGCCAGAGAGGGTGGCCCAGAACCTTTCTGTGGTATAGGAAAATGTACCTATAAGAAAGAGTTTCTGGAGTAGGAGAAAACTGAAAGAGAAAAACTCTGGATGAATCTCCCAGGGTTGGATCACTCCAAAAAGTTCCTTCGGAATTTTGAAACTGCAGGATCCAAAAGATATTCGGATCTCAGTAAGAACCAACTACACCTCCTCACTGGCTTTCTTACAGGGCATTGTCGCCTCAAAAAGCACTTGGTGAGAATGGGCGTATCGGACACTGACGAGTGTAGATTCTGTGGGGAGGAGGAAGAAACTCCTATTCACCTAGTCACAGAATGCTTTGGCATTGTAAGCCAAAGGAAACAATGCTTTGGTCAAGAGACCTGTAGGAGTGAGGAACTAGCCTCACTGGAGCCTTCCGAGATATTGGATTTCATAAGATCTCTGGGACTGGAAGGCGAGCTGTCAAGCTTTTTCAGGGGGCAAATAGACCATAAGGTCGAAGTGGACTGTAACTCCTCTTAAACTATCAACTATGAAGCGTTTTTTTCTGTTTTCTTGATGAAGGCCAGTTCTTGAAGGTACCAGAGAGTGTTGGACTTCAACCAACTAAAAACCCTCCTTAGGTGCTTGGCTTGGACCTCAAAGACGCTGAATCCATCCAGGAAACTTGTTTTGGCGCTGGGACACCAAAAACTAGACGCCCTTATCTTGGCAATATTTTACATGAAAATGTTTCTGGTTGGATCTGTTTTTGAGGTTGTTAATCGATTAACCGGAGAGACTTAATATTTCAACCTTCATCCTAATTTTGATTGAGCTGAGAATCCTCTTGGGAAGCTCAGGAATCATCAACAAAAACAACAAGTTCTCTTCCTCACATTTTTCCGGAAGGTCAACGATGTATACCACGAAGAGTAACGGTCCCGAAATTGAACCTTGCGACCACTCCCCTGCGAGGATGCTCCTCACCAAACTGAACGTGTTGGTATCTAAATCAATCAATCGATAAGTACTTCAGTGTGAGATTTTTTATTGTGTTAAAAACCAAGCGCTTTCGGTCTAATTGAAGACCATCATTAGGGTTTTTCTGGAAAGGCAAATGAGAGTATTACATGGGTAACGAATGAAAGAAAATAGAGTAATTACCCATTACATATGCTCGAGAATAAGGGCATCACAGCAAAGAACAAATGAGAGCAAATAAGACAAACATAAATAAGTACATCAAAGCTTTCTTCAAAGACGTGATTGAAGTGAAATAATGTCAAATATTATAATCTCGAGAAACCCCGACAAGAAGGAAAACATCTGAAGTATCAACACATTGTTGGTATCTTTTACCCAGATTCTGATTCAATAGAAGTATAACTTCCCTAGCATACGGTGATGCTCAAAGATTTCGAATGCCTTGCTGAGGTCATCTTGTAGTCCTTTTCTCCATCAATGGGCTCAGTGATTGCTTGAAGTATTTCGACGATCTTTTTTGTAAGGTAGGTTCCATTGCACTCTTTATGAATTCTGATTGATTTATGAATTTAATTACACAGTTTTGTCTTCAGATTGTCAGAAAATCAACCTTCTTGTTGAAGCGTTGCTCTATTAGAAAATATGCCACGAACTTTTCATTGAAAACTGTTCCAGATAGTTCCAGAAAATGAAGATTCTCCCAGAATGAATATCACTCAATATCTCTGCATTTCGGTGGAACTTGTCTCGGAGTAACTGCACAGTTATTGTCGTATTCGTTGGGCTAAAAAAATATTTATTGATCAACCACTCGGACAAATATGCGGGAATGAGCTGGTGATGATTTAAAGCCGGTACACTCCGTACATCTCCGAGCAATAAACTCGACAATGAAGCCACGCGCGTATGAAAATTGGCAATAAATCGATGACCCTTAATCACAACGTCTGCCTTAAAAAAAATCTGACCGTGGAAACTCGTCGACTCTCGATCCAAGGGTCAAAGCCCTCTCACCATCAGCATTTCGGCGTGGGCGTGCGAACCTTCCGGGGAAGTAGACATTTAACCCCGAATATCCAGAAAACGGGGTCTTTAATTTTAACCAGACGCCGCTCAGCTGATATCCGCCACATTTGGATGCGAATTATGGTGCTTGGAGGATGTCAAATTCACGATGAAGACGTCGATAATATTGTTCTTGAAGAGGAAAAAAGGGAATCTCTTATTCCAGCAAAAAAAAATACCAATAAAAATGAATGCAAGATATAAGACAATAAATAGAGTCATAAATATTGGGAGGTTAATGAAAATGAAAGTCTTAATTTCAAATTTGCACATTAATCATTTGAATAAAATAACTGAAAATAGTAGTAAGGTAAGAGGGTTTTTGCTGGCGAATGGAGCCAGTAAAACCCGTTACCTTGCGTGTATTGTTTTATATTTTATTTGTGTCTCATTTGTAAAAAGGTTACATAAATTCCAAAAAAATCTCAATAATTTGTCGCAAATATCGTGAGCTATGGAAGCGTTGCCACGAACATGTCAATTTATTTCTCTTCACATTTGTTTTGGCGAAAGCGAAAATGAATGGACCAAAGGAATTTATTCTGGCAGCCAGCAGTGTAGCATCAAGTTTATTACCTGCGAAATCATCTTCAAGGTACGAGCGAGACTTCAAAAACTGCCAAAACAAAAATAGCGTGATTGGGGTAAATGAAGATGTTTTGTTGGTCTACTTGAATCAACTATCAGCTAGATTCAGCCTTAATACTTTATGGGCAAAATTG
This sequence comes from Hippodamia convergens, assembly GCA_038502775.1. Classification (NCBI taxonomy): domain Eukaryota; kingdom Metazoa; phylum Arthropoda; class Insecta; order Coleoptera; family Coccinellidae; genus Hippodamia; species Hippodamia convergens. The sequence goes on along the minus strand of CM076609.1, from coordinate 70,935,454 downwards.
TCTATGCTGAAAAGCTGCTTGGAAATGAAAGAAAATGCCTCTGTTCGCAGGTTCGTTTTCTTTAAAAAATTTATTGAAAAATATGACGTTTAGTTGTCATTGGCAGATTTCAAAAGGTAACTGCGTTTCTGAAATGAAAAAATTAGCGTTACACGCCAAAAAAGCCCAAGGTTTTAAGTAAAGAAGAGGCTGAACAATTTCTTTTACATGCTCCTGATGACCAGTAGTTACTGGCGAAAATTGTAACAATATTTGGGATTTTTGGATGTTGTCGATGTGACGAAATTCTCTCCCTAAACATGAATGATGTAGAAGATATGGAAAAATACGCTATTGTGACATTGCGGCAAAAAAAAATTCAACAACAGGAAGATTCACCATAACCGATGATGGCTGCAGCTTCAAGCCCTGCATGTTATACAGCAAATATGTAAATCTGCGGCCTCCTGGAACAGAAAGCCTAAGATTCTTTTTGACATACCGACATGGAAAGTGCATTTCCCTTAATGTTGGCCAGCACACTATTGGTGGTGCCCCAAAGCAAATAGCGAAATATTTAGGTTTAAAAGACCCAGAGTTATACACCGGCCACTCTTTCCGCAGAACTGGAGCCACTATGGTTGCGGATTCAGCACTAAAGCGTGGAAAAAATTGAAATGTCTAGCAAATTATTTGGTAGTAAGGAGAGTACAAATGTTCTGCAATCCTCGAGTTCAGCAGTTTCTGAGTCAACAGGTGGTTCATCATCATCAGTATCAAATCTTTCATCATCAAAAATCTGTGTTACTGGAAATAACAATTGTACCATGACTTTCAAGATATATGACAATAAAACAAAATTTTCTCATGTCAATAATAATAATAATTTGTAAAATTTTGCAAGTTAACTGTCAGTTTAACAAGTTAGTGACTTGATAAAATGAACTTTCTTGATTAATATTGTGTTTTTGGACGACATTAGTTGTTAACACAAAATTTATAACAGAAAAATACACAAGAAAAGATTAAAGAGTGAGCTAGGTGCTACTCTTGTAGATTTCGAATTATTTCAGTGGAAAATACGCGAGAAAATACAATCATCATTCAGCAATAATATTTATTCAAGTATTTCTTTCCAAATTGACAACATCTTACTGATAATCTCTATATAATCTTTGCCAAATGAACCCTAATTAAATATTTTACATATAACCCGTTTACTTTCGAAACTACAGATGTCGCTCACATCATTGTAGTCACTTCGTTTCCCATCTTTATACTCTATAATCTTTGCTATAGGCATCATATCATTTTTAATCATTTACTGGTTGCTATACTATTTGTTTGACCAAAAAGTATTTGAAATTTGAATATCCCCTTCTGAAATTGAAGTTTCTTCGTCGGTTAGAATAAAGTTGGCAATTTGGATTCGAATCCAAAGCCTGATGAATCTTTTCCATAAATACGAGAGAAACATCGATATTGTTCAAGTTATTCGAACGCGAAATGAACTCCTCATTGAGGAATACAAAGAAAGCTGTAGGACGTGTTCCTAAGTCGGTTAGGCCAAAAACAAAACAAAATGCCACTTTAATCTGTTTATTTTTGAAGTAAGAGTGTAATTCATATTGAACTGGCAGGTTCACGGACATTGAGTTGCCTTTAAGCAATGCAATTTCGCTTTTAGCACCACACTATTATGATAGCCGCGTCATAGCCTACTCCATAGTTACTTGGCCGTATGCACTGGAGCATTTTGTCGATGTACAGGCTGTCTACAAAGATGCTGATCATTTGAATTCAACCCATTCAAAACTTTTTGTCTGCTTCCCTTTTTCCTTTCAATTTCAATTTTTGGAAGGGTACAACAACACAACCCTCAAGGATATGAATCCTCGTTATTTCATGTATAGCCTTGGAATTTATAAGTGGGACAACTATTTATAAAATATTCTATCGTTTCTGATTAGATTTCAATACTTTTTATAAGTAGCTTATGAAAAAATTCTTTCATTTTTCCCCCAATAATAATTAAATAAAATATAATTATTGCGAGATCTATTTCAAGTAAAAGTAGTTCACAATTCATGTTCAGAATCAACAATGTACGAAGTAAAAAAATATACCTTTACCTACCTAGATTCAAGCTGCGATAGCGATGTATTTGAAAGCTGCCATCACAACCATTGTATGAAGAATCCTATCATTATACAATGATCACAACGAGAAATCGCACAATGAAAACTGTGGATGAGGTTAATACAGGGAAATTGTATTTAGTGTAAATACACATAAGGCATTTTATCAGCCCTTTGTTTTATCTCCTTATTCAAAATGTGAGGGTAATTTTCTCTGAGAATTCTTGAAATTTTTTTTAACATTTATAACAAGAGTTCTCGGTATATATCAATTTTTAGACCACTTGCATCATTATTGGCATTAACAGCTTGATATCTTCTTTTTTACTACACACGAGGTTGTTGAAAGTTTCTTGAGGAATTTGGTTCCATAAACGGGACAGATCATTTGAGGATTCTGGGGTAGGTTGATAATTATCTAATCTTTTTTGGAGCATATGTCATGCATGTTTTATGCAATTCAAATCTGGTGAGTGCGGAGGTATTGGTGAATGTGGAATACTAAGCTCCTCGTTCGCATTCTCAACTATGGCTGATCGGTGCGGTCTAGCGTTATTGTTTAGAAATTGAAAAGTTTCACCAAAAGCAGCTTGAAAATTTGGCAAAACATTGTCAATGACATGCTCCGTATAGAGTAAGGCGGTCATATTCCCAGGACAAATGTGTAGATCTGTGCGCCCGTTGAAACATATCCCGGCCCATACCATAACACTACCACCACGGAATGAGTGGACTTCTTGGACATAGCGACGATTAAAGGGTATTCGTGGGATTGTCCATACCCTTATTCTTCGAGAATCTGAAAATTGTCCATATCTGGATTCATCAGTGAAAAGGACACTACGCCATTGATCGTTCCAATTGATAAGTTGCCTTGTACAGTCTTTGACGCTTTGACGTGTTAATGGAACTCCTCTTAATGGACGTCTAGAACCTAGATTCACCTCTATCAAAAGTCGTCTGATGTTTTCGATGGCAACTTAGACCCCATCTGCATTTTGAAGAGTATTCCGTAGCATTCTACAAGTAGATGTAGGCTTTTTTCTCGCCGAAACGGTGATGAAAAGATCCTGAGCAGGTATTGTTTTTCGTCGCCCACCAAGTTTTGGACTTTCCTACACAGAACCTTTCCCCCTGAACCTATTCCAAAATCGAGATATCACAGTTTGGCTGACTTGAAGCCTTTCCGCTACAACAACCTGAGTTAGGCCACCCTTTAGCATTCCGATAGCCCTATTAGCCTCAGCGTTTGTTAACTTACGTCTTGGCATTATCAGAAAACTCGTTTCAAACAGAAGCCGTTAATAAACTGACTCCATTTCAAAATAAGAACATTCATGAAGCATATGCAAAAAACCAAACTTCAGAAAAAAGGCGACCAGATTGACAAAATGTCTCATACTGATTTTTATTGAACCGATACAAGTTGTTATTGAGTTTCAAATGATTTTACAGCGATTTTCTCGAAGATTACATAATTTTCAAATCGATGGAATATGATATCCCCAACCCTTGTGGAGCAGTATATAGTTGATTGGAGTCTAGGATGGTTATTTCTTGAAATTTGCGATCTTCTTCTATCATCGCTTCAATTGGATTGTCAATATTCATTGGTCTTCGAGTTTTATTGAGCGTAGAGGCTCTTTTTACTGGTTAGGTTAGGTTTTTGTATGGTAAGTGGTTATGTCATAGAGAACTGAACCTTTTCGCATTGGCCCCAATTGCAGAAAGGAAAAGGAAGAACCTTTAGAGGGCAGTTATCTTTGACTTGTTGTAAGTTTGATAACCTAGGATAGAAAAATAACGATATTGTGTTCCGAAAGACGCCAAAAAGTACCGAAATGGCACGGCATTCGTTCGAGATCAATATCCGGCAACGAATCATCTCGCAGCTTCTCACCGGGTCATCATCGGTCCATCCGTGCTCTCATCTCCGCCAGAGGCGACCTTGATGTCGGTCCCTGATGGCCCAAACACTGACCCCTCTATCAGCAATTGCCGCAAATTGAACTGCACTCGCATCAGGACACCCGGCGAGATCCAAGGTCGAATTGAAGAAAGGTGAACGGGAGATTGGGGGTTGCGTCACCGAGAGGAAATGAACAAACTGAAATAATCAATAAAGGAAAAAAAACATAACAGCTTTCACACCAAGTTTCGTACAGAATAAAAAGTTTGTGCTTCTCACAACGAATGTCAACAAACATCATGAAAGGTATGCACAAAACTGGACGGATTAAGAAAGGAAAAATGCAAAATGTAGAAATTCTGAGAAGAAACTTAACAAAAAAAATTTAAACCAAGTCGAATGATTTCATAATGAGAAGAACCCTTGAAAAAAAATCGTAGAATGAGCAAATATTCAACTTGTTATCTGCATACCATGAATAATTGATTCATGAAAAAATGGCAAAATAAGAATAAGAATTATATATAAAACTAGGTCGACCATTTTGTTGGTTACACCATTTATAACTCAAGATTGGATGAATTGTTTTTTATGAAAGATTTTTGTTGGATTCTTCTACGGCGGGGTTAACATAAAATGCATTGAAACTCTGAAAAATTTGATGAAATGGAAAAAAAATAGGAAATCATTTTTCTTCTTGCGAATAACGCCAGTAGGTGTCGCTACGGTTAATAGCGTTTTCGTGAAAGTATTATATTTGATATTAATTTGGTGAACTACATTTTCTAATGATATTAACGCATCTGAGTCCATATACACCTATCTTTCTCCCGAACTCTATGGAAAATTTTATGACGAAATATTTTGAACAAATCTCCATTCTACTTTTATATATGTAAACAATTACTGTGTATTTTGAGTTGCCTAAACGGATGTTTTTGGGGCGCATTAATTCTTTTGTCTGGTGACTTCCGACAACCATAACCGGTAATTCCAAAATCGACGGCTGCCGATGAAATAAATGCTTGCATAAAATCAACAACTTCAAATTTGGCTTGGTAATAAAGCTCTCAATTCAGTTGATTGCGGTTGGAATAGTACCGATAGATATTTGCAGCCCACAAAAATGCAAAAACACCTGCACCACTGAAATTGTTGAAAATGATTTTTTGTAACTGCAAAAAAGGATGCAATGCGTCATGCACCTACAGAAAACTGATTATTTTTTGTAACTCTACATGTGGAGAATGTGCAGGTGTTAACTGTCAAAACAGTTGTCCAATCTTTGGCAAAGATGAAGAAATAATTGACAGTGGCGACAACCACTCTGAATCAGATTAATTTTTTGACACAAAAAGTATTAATTTCACTTGAATAAAGTGATGAATGAATGAAATGTTTGAATGATATTTTAATTTTGTAATTTTGAACAGATACGGGTTGCTTTTAGGGACTGAAAAATAAAAATAACTAAAACTAACATTGATCCAAAATACTGTTATAAAATTGATTGAAATTAATTAATTATATCAATAGAGACCCATTTTTACACTTTTTATGCTGAAAGGGGGTGGTTTATACGGTCTCGAAGTATATGAAGACCTTCATTAAACTTCATAAAACGCTACTGAGGCCGAAAATTACTTTGATTTACGTTAGAGCCAGATTCTTTTAATTTTGGATAAAGGGGTTGTTTCCACCCCTTGAAAATAATAAGCATGAATTGACATAGTGTAGGAGTTGGGAGTATAGCTCATATCCAAAATTTTATCAAAATCGAAGCATCTTGATAGAATTCGGAGGTAATGCCTAATTTTCGCCCTCATTGATTGAACTAATTGTACAAGACAATTTAATCTCCACTTTCAAGGTATTATACCATTATAGTTTATTATAATATTTAAGTTGCTTTCAAGGTATTATACCATAATAGTTTATTATAATATTAAAGTTGCTTTTTTATTTATCGATTGAGGCGGTACGAAGTCTGTCGGGTCAGCTAATATCGAATAAAAAAAAATCTATTAAGGTAAAAACACTTATTGAAGAACAAAATGCTAGTTTGTGTATCAATATAATCAATCACAGATAAAGAATATCCTTATGGAAACATAGGACAATGAATGGTAAATTCGAATGAGCTCCGATTCTAGTAGAACAGTGGGAGAATCGGAACATTTTGAATTATATAAATAATGATAAAAAAGTTTAAATAATTAAAAAAATACAAAGTTAGTTTCGAGAAGAAGGCAGGACAGTGTGCGGGAAGTAACTTAGGGTGAAAAATGACGGGCTTGGAATCTCTCAGCTCTAGATTTAATTTTCGTCGAAGAAGGCCGTGCTCGTTCTTCGCACCGACACCATTTCTTGGCTCTCCTCTTGGTCGGCAGGTCCATTCCGTATGCACCTACGTATCGATTATCGCAAATGCATTTACGAAGGTATTCGACGCGCGAATGAGAACATGCGTACGCAGTTTCCAGGAACAATAAAGATATCAATTATGTAAATTATTACTCACAAATTGCGGTAAATTTGCGAACACAGGGGTCGGGAACACGCAAGCTGCGAACAGGGACGTCACTCGCTTTTGATTTCTCATTGTTCGGCACGCCGGTCAGTCTCCTCCATAGCAACAATGAGGCGCTCTTTGGTTAGCCTCGGATATACAGGGTATATACTCCTTGAGACTCACCTGATATCTATTGGAAAAATGCGTGCATTTTCTTGAACGTCCTTTGAAACTTTCTGGTTAGGTTTTGGTAAAGAAATTCGTTGTATGTTATGGAAGAATTAATGAGGCTCACTCTGGGTAGGCCCAAATATACAGGGTATATATTCCTTAAGACTCACCTGACAGCTATTGAAAAAGTCCCTTGAAACTTTCTGGTTAGGTTTTGGTAAAAAAATTCGTCGTATGTTATCGAAGAATTAATGAGGCGCATTCTGGGTAGCCTCGAATATACAGAGTATATTATCCACAAGATTCACCTGATTCCTCTTGAAAAAATGTGTACAGGGTGAGCATATTTCGATGTTTTAGCACTACAACCTTTGAACCAGAGGAGATAGACAGAATCTGATACCCCATTCTCGATCTCTTTTTCGGAGAAACTAACAAGAGAAGTATTCATTTTTGGCTACCTTCTTTTGTCTTCGTATAAGCGAAAATTGCAAAAATAGTGATATCGGAAAAAAATTATATCTCCGCCAATACTGATGATAGAGCTCTGAAATTAAAACATTATACAGGCACTTTTCTACGTAGAATCCAGTGGCATGCTCGCCTTTTTTGCAGCATTTTTAATTACGAAGCTATGACCCAAAGTTGTTTTTTTTTTAATAGATTTCTGTGCCATTTTCTGAAACCTTATTTTTCCTGTTTTCTAAAATATATAACATCGTATGGATCGTATCAATAAATCAATATGAGTATAGAAATTGGTCAAGAACCTATATTCATCTGAGTCTCAATACTTTCTATGGTTTCAATTGTCGATAATTACAGAAAAATTTAGTATCGTATAATTAATACAATTTCTTTCTAGTAGTCTTTTCATTTCTTTGCTCTTGTTATAGGAAGCTATATTTTTCTGTGCTCATCAACAGTCGAAACCATAGAAAGTATTGAGATTCACATGAAAAAAGGTTTTTGACCAATTTCTATACTCATATTGATACAAACCTTACGATGTTATATATTTTCGAAATCAGAAAAAATTAAGCTTTCAGAAAATGGCTCAGAAACATAGTGTTCCCATTCAAAAAAACATAACTTTGGGTCATAGCTTCGTAATTAAAAATGGTACAAAAAAGACGAGCATACCATTCAACGTAAAAAAGTGCCTGTAGAATGTTTTAATTTCAGAACTCTATCATCAGTATTAGCGGAGATATAAATTTTTTTCTGTATCGCCTTTTTTCCAATTTTTGCTTATAACTCGAAAACAGAAGGTAGCCAAAAATGAATATAACTCTTATTAGTTTATTCGAAAAAGAGATCGAGAATGGGGTATCAGATTTTGTCTATCTCGTCTGGTTCAAAATTTGTAGTGCTAAAACATCGAAATATGCCCGCCCTGTACATTTTCGTGAACGTCCTTTGAAACTTTTTCATTAGGTTTTAAAGAAAAAGTTCGGGTTAGAAAGTTCGGCATATGTTATTGAAGAATTAGTGAAGTGCACTCTACTTAGCATCGCATATACAGGGTATAGTCTTCTATGATTGACCTGATACCTCTTGCAAAAATATGTTCATTCTCCTGAACGTCCTTTGAAACTTTCTAGTAATGTTTTGGTAAAAAAAATTCGTTGTATATTATGGAAGAATTATTGAGGCTCACTCTGGGTAGCCTCAAATATACAGGGTATATTATACACAATATTCACCTGAAACCTATTGAAAAAATGTGTACATTTTCGTGAACGTCCTTTAGGACATTTTCGTTAGGGTTAAAGAAAAAATTCGGGTCCTCTTGAAAATATGTATTTATTTCCGTGGATGTCCTTCGAAACTTTTTTGATAGGTTTTGGAAAGAAATGTGGTCGAAGAATTAAGAATTTGTCGCATTAAAAAAAAAATAGGTGAAAAAATTAAATGAAGTAAAAAATTAATAATCGGATATCTATTTGGTAAAAAGCGCCAGATAGTAATCCATATCATTTCATAATTTTACAAAATTCGCTATAATTTTCTAGCCATACTGAAACATATTGATTAAGAGGACAAAAAGAAGAGTTTTATCAAACTATGAAATGAAATAAGCATGAAAGACATAAATGGCCAATATTTTTTTCTGTTCTCGCAGCAAACGCTAAATCATCTCTTTCATGTAATATTATTATTTTATTTAATTTTTCTCTCATTTAATTTTCTGCCCCTGCATTGTTCGACAAATCTTTCATTGCACTTTTGAACAAAGTTTGGTTCAAAATGTTCTTGACCTCAAGATCTATTGTTCAACCCTGCTCTGTTAACTAGTCAGGTTTTGGACAAACTCTTCAAGTGTGGAAGACATAACTCCTGTTGTATTTACTTTCTATCATAGGTACCAAGAGAATATTAACGCCATTGATTGTCATAGTTATAGGAACCAACAATCGGTAGACTGTTTGGAGTTTTCAAGAACTGAACGCATCAAGATATCTTGACCAAGTGGTTTGATATTGCGTTTGCACTCGGTCAAGATCTTGATTCGTGAAGATCCGAAACCATTATATGGAAAACAGAGCTGAATTCTTGTTAACCTCTTCATCTACAAAAAAAAAATGAAGAAATTTATAAAAAACTGATTACATGAAGTCGAGGCTTTTGCGCGTTTGTTAAAGATTATTACCAGAGTGTTCATTTGTCCAGGTAATTGAGGTAAAGGACTCACACAACGCTGGGATCTCATCAGACTCAAAATGCCAATGAAAGTAAAGTTTGTCTCCACTCCAACCCTGTCCAAAAACAAACTCCAAACCCGGAGAAAGCGGGCTTGGGAGACAAATGCACGTATGCAGTCGCACGTGATGCATAATTCATCGACTGCAAGTTCCCTCATTTCCTGATTGTCCGATAGGGTTGTAATGCCTGAAAAACCTTGACATAACATCTAGTTGATGATCGCAAAGGCTTCCTAAGTGAGTCATGCCGTTGGGGATTCCGGGATATCCCTGAAACTGAAAGTACACCGGTTTGTGTTAGGTTAGGGGGTGTCAGCAGAGTCACGGAAGGTTTCAACTTAACCCTCGAGTGTATTGGATGTCGATTAGTCGGTACAATATTAGAGGGTTGATAGGCCATTCAGCTGTTTGTTCTTTTCAATGAAATGAGACTGAGAGTATAATTATTTAAACTAAAAACATTTTCATGTGAAATATTGCCAAGACGTATTGCCGTATTTCTAACATTGTCAAAAAGTTATCAGATCTCATGTAGAGCCTAGTTGAAAACTCTATACTCTTCATTATCACAAGTCCTCATTTCACAAACTCTATGCCTTGGTCATAACTTTTCTGTTATACAATAGTTCTTATACACCGCGAAAAAATAATTAACGCACATTATGGAAATCTCAAATTTATTGTACAACTGAAGGTGTTCTCAATGATTATTATTTTCATCAGAATTATGCATGCATATGTTATCCACTTTAAGCTTTTTTCTTCAATACAGATGTTTTTACCCAGCAGGAATAAAAAAATTATATTATCAGATTTTGAATGTATTGGCTCCATTTTGAAATCAGTTGTTCTCGATGAATTCTAGTGATCAATAGTTTTTCTTTCGTTGGATTTTCTACACTCGATCGCTATGCAACGCGAAACACGCAACATGACCCAATAGGAATGTGCCCAAGCGGTAGTTCTGCGAGAAGAAGGGTGGACATACACAAGAATTGCAGAAAGGTTTGGAGTTTCCCATACAAGTGTGTCCAGAATGTTGCAGCGATTCAGGGAGACAGGTATGAATGTCCGAAGACCAGGATAGGGTAGACCACGGGTAACAACTGCCATTCAAGAACGTTACTTGGGAGTTTCTTCGTTGAGACAGCGGTTTGCAACCGCTCGCCTCCTTCAAAATCAGCTTGAGCAAACTCATGGGGTGCAAATTAGCACTCAGACAATAAGAAATCGCCTCAGATAATATGATTTAAGGCCTCGTGTCGCGGCAAGAGGCCGAGTTCTTACCCTAGCCCATCGAAGGGCGCGTTTGGATTTTGCAACAGAGCATATCCATTGGGAAGAGGCCGATTGGGAAAGAGTTCTCTTCACAGATGATTCTAGATTCTGCCTCTACCATTGTGATCGACGTTCTCTTGTATACAGATGTCCACATGAAAGATATGCCCGATGCAATTTCCTGAATACTACTGGTTTCGGGGGAGGATCGGTTATGGTATGGGGTGGAATATCTTTGAGTGCTCGTGCAGACCCAGTGGTTGTTGATAATAGAGCTATGAATGCTGATAATTATATAAGGAACATTCTTGAAGAGCATGTGGTCCCATTTTTCCCATACTTTGTTTAAAAATTTCATTTTTATGGACGATAATGCCAGATCCCATCGTTCGCGCATCGTTCAGGGATACCTTGAAGAGGTTGAAGCCTCTCGAATGGAATGGCCAGCAAGAAGTCCAGATCTCAATCCGATTGAGCAGGTTTGGGACAACCTCAATAGAAGGCTGAGGAGTTCAGAAAATCATGCAGCTACTCTTACAGACTTACGAATCCAACTCGGAGAAATCTGGGAAGGATCAGATCAGAACATTTTACGACGAGTATGAACCGTCGTTGCCGAGCTGTAATTAACGCAAAGGGTGGAAATACCAAGTATTAAATCACTTATCAGCATTTCAGTATTTTGAAAATTGTCCATTCCGCTTCTTTCACATAAGATTCGGTGAAATCCTGAATTTTTCTTCCATTTAATGTGACTTGTTTCGTTCAAAACCTTCCCGAGTGAACATAAAAAATAAGTTATAAAGTCAATGTAGAGTTGACTTTCATTAAAATTGAGATTTTCAGAATCTGCGTTAATTTTTTTGCGCAGTTTATAATGATCACAACAAGAAATTGCACAATGATTGTAGATTCATCTATAACGAATCTTAAAATTCATCTCATATCAATTCATTGCTCTACTGAGAGATCCACATAATCAGAATCAACAAAGAATGGAAAGAAAGAAGCAATTCTTTGTATGTCCTCCTTACTTATCATAAGGTTGCGAAGAAAAGACCACCTTTTGCTGAAAGTTCAAAGCCACTATTTCAGACAGATCATGTCATCAATGTTTTAAGATCAGAAATATATTGATTTAATATATACCTAAGGGAGAGACATCAACGGAGCAAGCTATTCTGAGACACTAAAAAAATTGAGGAGCAGCAGGACCGAAAATATTGAGATAGATGTACGTCATGATTGTGGATTCACAATAAAATGAATAATGGAGATTGGGTTACAAAAAATTGGTAATATAGATTTAGGACTCATAGGATTGTTTCTGTATGGTTTAAGTTTAAACAATAATGTTTCACCTATCGTGAACTTTCATGTGTTGCTAAAATTCGAACCGTGACCGTGATTACGGAACCTTACGTTATGCGCCGAACTTGACAGCCCGAGAACACAAATTGACAGGACAGGACTCAGCAACAAATTGGACATTGAGTGTACAACGCTCAAACGTCATTTCCTACGTCAACCGACCGCATGATCCGGTTCTGGAAGGACCAGAACTTAGTTGTCAGTACTGCGATGGACGAGGAGGACAAGACGTTTCAATGATGTATTGCTCCGATGGAATCCATCGAGATTACCATAATCTCGGCCAGAAATTCAGCTGGAGTAACCATCTCTTCTTCAATGGTCGCTTTTTGCGAGGCACGCCCAGTAATGTTGCCATAATCAATTATTGCTAACCGCCAGTCAAGAATTCCTTTTACGAAATGTAGGTTAGTCTTTAACTCTGCCGCCCAACTTTTTCAGATTTCATGATAAACTTATTAATATTTATGACATATTGAATGGATATGCCATAATTTTTTATGGGGGAACATGATACAGAATGCACTGTGGGAGATGAATGATCAACGACAATTTGGAACGATATTTCAAACGAAAATCTCATAGGAATGAGCTGACAACGATGGATTCAGGAATTGGAATGTTTGTCCAACACATGGCAGTTATGACAGTCATTATTCATGTCATTTCGACGATTAAACTAGTGTGTTATAATCCATAACTCACTAGTGAGTTTTGTCATTTCAAGCTGAATTCACATTGATATTGGAATCGCAGGAAAACGCTATAGGCCAAGCAAATTAGCTTCAAAAAATGGTGTGCCTGGAAATAATTGGTGGAGTTCGGGAAACTGTTTTAATCATTCTTTTAGGCCTCTAATAAGAGTAGTTTGAGCTTTGCCGAAATTTCCCAGTGGAGCGTATGTCGTGACGTTCAAAAAACCTCGAAATTTTCGGACTATTTTTGGTTTTTCTCGAATAGCTTCTAAACTGAGCACTTTATCAAAAACATAATAATATTCAAAAGTGTTAAGCATTAAATTCTGCTTCTAGAAAGTATCACGACATTATATTTTGAACAAGTAGTATGAAAAAAATCATACGTCCAAATATGGTAAATTTTCACACTTTTCAAAAAAACACATTTTTTTACTATAAAACGTGAAAAATCTATGAAACTACGAACTTTAGAACGGAATGTCATAGAGTTAGAGTTGTAGACCATCATATTGTGTTTAAAACGTAACCCCATTCCTAGAAACCCTAATGTTAAATCGCGCAATAGCTCATCCTGCTGAGGATGCTGATCATTTCATCCTAGCTAGTGCTATTGAATTTGCTCAGCAGTCTCATCGGTTCGTGAATAATGTTGGGGAAGACACTGAGCTTTTTATAATTTTGATTGTTCTAGCCTCTATGTGTACCAACTATTTTTTACTAGGGCCTAGCAAAGGCATGCAAGACGATTTTGTCTTTTTTCCATTGTACAACAAGTTTAGATCTGTTTCGAAAAACAACATATTATTCCTTCATGCTTTTAATGGCTGCGACACTACGTCATCTCTTTCGGTAAAGGAAGAATGAAATTCCTAAAGACGTCTGAAATCAACACAAACCTGCTGAAAGCAGCAGAATTGTTTAGAAAATCTAATGTTTCTGCCGATAAGGTCGACGAGGCAGGGAAGAAATGCATGGCAGCCCTTTATGAAAATTATTTCAAGCAATTGAATGTACGAGATATATGAAAAATTATCAATCAAAACCTCATTTAATCTTTCCTCTGTGCCTCCAACTGAAGCAGCACCTCGACAACACTCGCTAAGGACGTATGTAATATATAATATTTTGTTCTTAGCAATGAGTTGTATTGTTAGTTATTAGTCTATGAGTCCCAAATTTGTTATTTTAAATGATTTAGTTTATTTTCAACGTCTTCATGAATCTAAGTTGTCCTTCACCAAGACACTAAAAACATGAGGAAAATATATGTTGGATTTCGGAACAGGGAATAACTTATAGTGCAAGGAAGAAGAGACAATTTATCATCTTGCTTGCCTTTGCCAGGCTTAAGTAAAAAAATTTTGGTGCACATAGGGACTGGAGCAGTCAAAATTACAAGAAGATCAGTGTACTTCTCAACACTAACCATACACTCATGGGACTGCTGAGCAACTTCAACAGCACTAGGTACGATTAAATGATCATCATCCTCCATAGGATGATTTACTATGCGATTCTACGTTGTGGATGGGAGGGGGTGGGTTACGTATTTATCACAATTTGATGGTCTACAACTCTCATTAAATAACAGTTTGTTCTAACGCTCCTAGTTCTAAAGATATTATATGTTTTATAATGTAAAAATTTGTTTTTTCTAAAAGTGTAAAAATTTGCCTTATTTCATGTATGATTTCTATAAAACTACTTGTTCAAAATATAATATCGTTATACTTCTTAGGAGCAGAATTTAATGCGGAACTCTTTTGAATAAAACAATTTTTTTGATGCAGTACTTAGTTTGGGTTCTATTCGAGAAAAACTTAAAATAGTCCGAAATTTTTGAGTTTTTTCGAACGTCACGACATACGCTTCACTGGGAAATTGAGGCAAAACTCAAACCACTCTTATTAGAGACCTAAATAATTGATTAAAACAGTTTCCAGAACTCCATCACTTATTTCCAGGCAAAAGTCTAATTTGCTTGGTCTACTAAGGATTTATTCGAATTTGAAGAATTGTTGTAATTACAACCTTGTTATTTTTCTGCAGTCAGTATTTTGTTATGCAAAGATTCTTCTAGGTACTCTTCTGTTATGGTTGAGTCATGTTAGCCCCTGCATTGGCCAAAATCTTCTCGCGTGACTTATTTTTAACATAACACTCTAGCACCATAAATAGAGATTATTGTGCACATACATAGATATTCAGTTTCACATGAATTCATCAACATATAAAAAATGTTTCTCTCTTGTTACAGATCCTCGGTTGCGGCACAGTCGAAAAGACCACGAAATCCTCTACTTCCCCCTCATGGAAAGCACGACGAAGTACAACGTTGCCAATTCCTCCCTCTACATCTACATAGAGGGCCATGACAGGCACCCCCTGCCCGAAATCCACGTCGAAATTTTCAAGGTCCTGAAGCTGCCCAACCATCCCGAAACGTCGAAAATGCAGAGGGTGGTGTCGACGACGATACAGCAGCCCTACGGGAAGGGCAGCTGGATACCTTTCGATCTGACTGAGACCGTTTCTGAGTGGTTCAAGAATCCTAGAGAGAACCACGGTTTTGTGGTCAGGGCTGAACTTGATGGGAAGCAGATCGCGATCACTGATCCGAATGGGCCAGATAAGGGAAAGGTGAGGTTTTTGGTTTCTAATTTTTATTTGAAAAAAATTTAAGAAAAGTACATCCATTCCTTCATATGTTCTTTCTCTCATTTTAGTTGCATTATTGATGAATTTGTATTTGGAATTTCTTATTCTGTTTTTCTTTGTTATGTAATCTATTTACCTTCTTTTTTCTACATCCACATTTCCTGTGTTAGTGAAAAAATCCTTTTTCGCACTGTTTAGATATCTTTCTGTCATCGGGGTTTCTGTTTTTCAATTGTTTATTTGATTTTTCAA
Organism: Hippodamia convergens; assembly: GCA_038502775.1. Taxonomy (NCBI): domain Eukaryota; kingdom Metazoa; phylum Arthropoda; class Insecta; order Coleoptera; family Coccinellidae; genus Hippodamia; species Hippodamia convergens. The sequence goes on along the minus strand of CM076609.1, from coordinate 70,919,783 downwards.
TTTGCCATTTCAGAAACTATATTGTTATCTCTTTACTTGAACAAAGACAAACATTCATCAGTCACCTATTCTTTCCATTATCCATTGAACTTGTACTCTGAATTTATTTTTCTGCTGTACCTTTTTTTGTGATTCATTTACTTTCCCCTATTCTATAACTTGTTAAGAGAAAATTATAACATTGCAGTTTTTTCGTATTTCGTCGTCTTTTATTGTATTAAACCTGCTTCTTCTTTCTTTCTTCTTATCTCTATTTTCCTGATTGAATTGTATTGATGATTTTCCAATTTGCTGATCTACTCTCTTCTAAAGATCAACTTTAAATGAGTTTTTCCCTATCAGTTTCTGAAGCAAAAAACAATGTAAAAATATTTAGTAACAATAGAAGAAAGGCCCCTGCGTAAAACCATTGCACTAATTTGTCAGGAGCCAAATCTTTTCAAAAATGAGAAAAAAACAATACTTCGACCTTTAAAACTCTGTAACGTTTCGGAGATTTTTTTTTTAATGAGTATCTTTTCGAACAAAACTCGGATGAATCTTGAACAAGACTTCAAAGAGAGATACAGATATGATGAAAACTTCTTCCTATTGTCCCAAGATCATTGCCACTATCTTGACACATTGCTTCTAGAATTCGACGAAATATTTGAAATCATTGAAAAATGCTTTTAGCATTTAGTCCATATTCCTCAGAAAAAAATGTAATTTATGACATGAGTGTTGAAAGTGACGTTTAATTTGAAGAGCGAAAAAGTTTTTGGAATGAGAGGAGCGAATTGAAAAATTTCACGAACAAAATAAAATAACTTTTAACACAAATACCATACAATGTTTTTTCACAAATACCATACAATGTTTTTGTACAACTGCCCTATTTTGATAATGAAATAGGCTTATTCACAATAACAATAAACTGCAAAATGCATTTTAATATTCAAATAATCAAAAAGTTGTTGGGAATGGCAAACGTTGCCAACGTTATGATTCCTAACAAACGAGAAAAAACGCTGTCATTTGAATTTCGTTCCTGTCCAATTTTCTTCTCGAGTTTTTAACTGCTTAATATGTTTGTCGAGAGTCCAATTATTAATAAAAGTGACGATTTGGTTGTTCCTCTGGATATTGAAGAGTCCGCAAGAAGAACAAATCTGGAACTCTTACCTAAAGAATCTTTTCAGCAGTAAGATATTGCATATAACAATTTTCTGGCCTGGTGTAAATTGAAAAATGTAGAAGGGAACTTCAGTGAAACTGTTTTCCTGGCATGCTTAGAGGAAAAATAAAAAATATGGAGGTCATCAACTTTGTGGGGAAAATTTTCAATGATAAATTCAAGCGCCCTTGTTAAAAATAGTGTGGGTATTAGTGAATATTTCAGGCTAATAGCATATTTAAAACCAGAAAGTGAAGGATATCGTCCCAAAAAATCGAAAATTCTCACTCGTGAACAAGTTGAAAAGTTTATAAAGGGGGCACCAGATGAGAAATTCTTGATGGTTAAGGTTGCAACTATTTTCGTTATTTGGTGCCTGTCGGCGTGAAGAATTGTGAAATTTATCAATGGAAGACATCGAAAAACAAATAAATCATTGGTTACGCAACTTCCAAATACAAAAACGAAAGTTCGTCGTTTTTTCAGTATTATTGGGAAGTATGTAGACTATTTTCATAAGTACTTTGCACTGCGCCCTTCTGTCATCGAACATCGTCGTTTTTTCCTGAAATACATAAGTAATAAATGCACTGCCAATCCAGTTGGTATTAATACATTTGGGAAAATTGCATATATTGTTGCCGAATTCCTCAAACAGCCAGAACCAAAGCAATATACAGGACACTGTTTTCGAAGATCCTCCGCTTCATTGCCAGCAGAATCAGGAGCAAATATTACGGATATAAAAAAACATGGTAGATGTTTACGACGGTAGCCGAGGGCTATGTTGATCATTCCGTTGCATATATAGAAATGTTATTACTGAAAAAATTCTCCCAACCTCAACAGATTTTGGATCATCATCATCCAATATTTTACTTCCGGTTTCTACAAGTACTGATGGTGCTGAGGATGCTAATAATGCGAAGCTCCCTAACGTCACAGAGCATTAATGTTAGTAATTGTTCTATTTTTACGATTGATATTAATGTTCCTAAGTAATGATTGTTAAATGTTGATAATAAAAATTTGCAATTGCTGAATTTTTCTCATCTAATTTCTTCATAAGAAAATGGAGTGCTAAAAATATTTTCAACACTAATGTTAAAAATATTTTTAACACGCTTCCACGTAAACAAACAACAGCAAGCAACATTGTTTGCTGTCTTTAAAAGTGTCACTTCTGATGGCAGTTACAAAAAACGTTATTTTACGGAAGCAATCTCGAGGTTGATCAGATCAATTGTTGTTATCCTTATCATGGATTTCGGTGAACAGTTTCGATATCTTGAGGGAAGGAGCACCTTCTATTTTAAGATCTACGCATGGTTATCATCTCCTGCTTCTATTACATCACACTAGATGAACAGCTGATTGGTAAACTGGGTTAAGTATAGAGACGGACCAGACTATTGGAATTTTGCATGATTGGTGATGAATCTCCTTAATTTGGCCTTTGTAGATGGTGGCGAAATGTTAATAACCGTCTCCAGAGAGTAAAATGCTCCACACAAAGTTAAAAAGTCTCAATATTATCCCAATTTTCGAATCTTGATGTTTACTCACTTATCTATTTATTCATACTTTTCACTATTTTTCACTACCGTCAAAAATATCGGTGTCCACTGAAAGCATGAACAAATGAACGTTAACTTTCCAGAAATTTTATTCAATTAAATAAATAAATCTTTCAAAAGTTCATAAGTGAAATGGAAATTTGTTTGAATCAAAAAAAGGATAATATTGTCGATAACTTTCATTATGTGAATCTGTAATTAATTTCCTCATTCTCTTATATTTAGAGAGTTTGCAATTTTTCTAGCGATTTAAATTTTCTGAAATTTATATCAATTTCTTTCCTAAGTCTAAGAGACAATTTGACAAAAAGTTATTACGAGGGGCTTTTTAATTGTACTCAGTATATTTAGAAGTGACCTTAGATTGTCTGCTAAGTTCGAGGATGAAATTGAAGTAGATACCGAAGTGTTGAAAAAAAACTCTTTTTTTTACTTCAAGAGATTTCCCCAAAGCCCTGCACTGGCGTTTCGTGGGAGATAACCGGCGAATAAAAACCGCGCTCCAAACCTCCAATCACAAGTAACCTACATATTTATCTGAGTTTCAAAATATTCACGACAGTCCAATGAATCGTCACTTTGATTATGTCAATATAAATAGAAAACTGAGCGTGATGATAATTGGCACCAAGGAGTTGACACACACGTGTAGACCGTTTCATTTCCTTATCCTCTTTTATCTTGAAAATTTCGTAATTAACATCATCATTACGAGCGTACCCTGTATGGCATAAGTCAATGCGAGATAAGAAGGCAAAAAGCTATTTTGCGTTTTTAAGACAGAATTTTTCCAGGAAGTAATATAAAAAAGCTTAGAATTTCATAACTCACAAATTATTCATTTATTTCGATAGAGACTACGTAAAATCCTTAATTTTTCATTCAATTCAGACTTACCATTTTTTTAAATCAAGCGTTATTTTGTGCTATCGACAATTCTTCCAAAATATGAGGAAGAACTTTCGGGAAAACATTATGGAGTAATATTTTGTGAATTCGTATGTAAAATCAGTTTTTTTAATTATAAAAATAATTACGAAAAAAAATAAGCTATTCAAATTGAAAATTCCGAGCGCAGTTTCTGAATGGAGAATTCTAGGGTACCTACTACTAGTATTTCCTTTTCATTCAGCCAAGAAAATTGAAAGTAAAAAAAATTTTCTTTTCCAATGATCGATCGTTCCAATATCGAAGAAGAAATGATTTGTAAAAATAGAATCTTAATCATCGTGTCATGGTGTCAAGATGCGCTTTTACCTTGTTATCTTTACTCATTTAATCAGTAGCATTTTATTATGTATTTATTCTTGTGCAATACATACTGATGTCCTCTGATTTTGTCTTGAGATATGGCACTAATTGTGACCCTACAATATGAACTCACTTATGTTTTCATTCAATGCATGGCATCTATAGTTTTAAGAATAAGATGGTCGAGGAAAGATGAGAGTACCTATAGAAAGGTAGAATTTTTATACTAACTGACAATGAAACTGCAATACCCAGAAGATGCTGTTTAAATTAAAGTTCTTCTTGATGAAACATTGATAGTATAGCTAGAAATAAAAAATTTTGGAGAAGAAAAAACGAATTTTTTACAATTTTTTAAATAATTTGTAAATAATGTTTTTTTTTGTACAACTGCCATTTGAAGTGACAATTTTGATGACAGCGAACAATGTTAAAATTGATTGTTCACGTGGAAGCGTGTTGAAAATATTTTTAGCACTCCACATTCTTATGATAAAATCAGATGAGAAAGATTCAGCAGTTGCAAATTCTTATTATTAATAATTAACAATCATTACTTATGAACATTAATATTAATCCTGAAACTAGAACAATTACTAACATTAATGCCCTGCGTCGATAGAGAACTTCGCAACACATTATTAGAATACTCAGCACCATCAGTACTTGTAGAAACCGGAAGTACAATATTAGATGATGATGATCCAAAATCTGTTGAGGTTGGGAGAATTTTTTTCAGCAATGACATTTCTATATGCAATGGGATATCAACATAGCCGTCGGCTACCGTCGTAGACTTCTATCCACCATATTTTTGATTTTTCTTCTAAATATGCCAGGAAACAGTTTCACTGAAGTTCCCTCCTACATTTTTCATTTTACACCATGCCAGGAAATTGTTATATGCAATATCGTACTGCTGAACAGATTTTTCAGTTAGGAGTTCCAGAGTTGCTCTTCTTCGAGACTCTTCAATAACCAGAAGAACAACGAAATCGTCACTTTCATTATTAATTGGACTCTCGACAAACATATTAAGCAGTTAAAAACCCAAAACGAAAATTGGACAGGAACGAAATTCAAATGGCACCGTCTTTTCTCATTTGTTAGTAATCATAACGTTGGCAACGTTTGCCATTCACAACAACCTTTTGAATATTTGAATATTGAAATGTATTTTGAATTTCATTGTCATTGCAAATTCGCCCACTTCATTATAAAAATAGGGCAGTTGTACAAAAAACTTTGTGTTAAAAGTGATTTTATTTTGTTCCCGAAATTGTTCAATTCGCTCCGCTCAATTCACAACCCTTTTACTCACAAGATAAAACGTCACTTTTTACACTCATATCATGAATAACTATTATCCACACTTCTCAACACAACAACGGGCGGTCATGGTAAAAAATTCACATGGATCGCTTCAAAAACGTTCAAAATAACTCTGGCAACATGAGGTCGAGTATTATCTTGCTGAAATATCGGATTCTCAAGCCGGTTAAGGTAAGGGAGAACATAAGGCTCCACTATTTCTTAATGTAAGGCATCGTTGACATGTTACCTCTAGAACAGACAAAATCCTTTCCTTTGGAGGAAGGATTCTGAGACAATTTGCCGTGTGTAAGACACTCTCTGGCTTCTTCAAGAACAAGCGCCTGACGGACAACTGAGGGTATTCGAAAACCCGATCTGATTGTCGTAGGGGAGCGTGCCGTATTAAAGTTTAAACGGATCCTTCTAGCATTTTCTTTGTCAGTTAGTATGGGTTGGTTGACATCGTAATCATTCTTAAAGTGTGGATAATTTGTTTACAAAACATGAACTGACTTCTTCTGTATGTATGAACGCTGCTAATTTGGAGAATGATCTTACTTAAATCTCCTCCCTGTTCATCAACATGGTGGCCAACATCCTCATGGCTTCTTTCTATTGCAGGTCCCATACCTTGAAGTAGCTCCCCAACAGCCCAAAAGTAGGACGAGGAGGAGTTCTGGCCTCAACTGCGATGAGAGGTCCAACCAGAACCTCTGCTGTCGCTACCCTCTCACAGTAAAGTTCGAGGAGATAGGTTTCGACTTCATCCTCGCACCAAAGAGTTACGAAGCCTTCTATTGCCACGGGGAATGCCCCTATCTCACTCTGCAGAAGAATGCTCACACCCACATCGCTACCATGGCCTCACCAAACAGCGTGCAGCCATGTTGTACGCCTAGGAAGATGCGCAACATCACAATGATCTACTTTGATCTCCATCTGAACGTGGTTGTGTCAAATTTACCAGGAATGGTTGTGGATAGGTGTGGTTGTTCGTAGAGCAAGGCGAACGCAAGTGTTGGAGAAGAAGTTAACAGGAACCGTTGAACGAATTTGGTGTTAAATGTCTTCAGGAAACCAGGTTTGTTGTCCTCTGGTGCTCTTACATGTAGAGTAAAATCATTATGGCCTCTGGAATAGTTGGATCGTCTTGTAGATATATCTTGTCTCTGTTTTTCCCTCAGATTCTGATGAGTTTCAGAACGTAACTCCTTCCTTAGTTATCTGTTAGAACTTGTTGGAATTATGATTCAAAAATGGTTGTCATGAAAAAGAAGAAGAATGAGACCAACACGAAACTAAAACGGAATAAACGAATGAAAATAAGTTGTTTGAGACACTGAGGTAAAAAATATTCAGGAAATTTCTTTCACAGTTTCATGATAAACACGAAGTTAACTACGTAGTGTATTCTCTTGTGTCTTATCGTGTTCAAGGTCTAATCTCATCATATTCATTTTAGTGTTGGTGTCATTGTCAATATTATAATCCTTATAAAAGGAGCGCCTATACAGGGTTATTCACGAATATGGCTTTATAGAAAAGACACAAGATTCAGGATTGAAATTCTTTATGTCAGCTTCAAGTGAGAATACGACTCCTCGTATATTTCTCGAAGGTTCTAGGACTTTTTTCCCGGAAAAGACATGAACTTTCGTTTTTACAAATGAGAAGACCCATTTTTAATTGCATAAATACATTCTCCATTGAATTCTGAGTCTTTTTGATTCGAAAAGTTTGAGTTTTCCCGAGAAAATTCTCTTTAAATGAGGAAATACAAAAAAATCTCAAAATTGAAGTCTGTTGAAATACAGACAACATCGAGGTTTTTTCATGAAAAATTCTCTTTTCTGAGAATCTCTGGGTTGATGTTTCTTTTCCGATAGCGTGATTTTCAGAATATACAGGGGGTCACATATTCTTAGTTAGTCAAATTAAGAAGTGACGAAATATCAGAAAATTGTTTTTTCTTCGAATTGGAACCCCATTTTTTCGAAGCATTTTAAAAACTTTCAGTCAAAAAGTAATAGGAGCCTTTTATCCCAAAATTAATATTTTTCGAGATATTCAGGAAAAACGATTTTGTCTTCAATTTTCAATCTCATTCCGAATGTGTTTTTTTTACTGGAAAATAATTAGCGGTCAAGTGACATTTTTGGAAATCTCTGTTATCGAGAAAATGTTCTCTGTAGTTCAGACAAGTTAAGTTCTTGAATTATCATCTGTAATGCGATAGCAACAATTGGTTTTAAGTTTTCAATGTGAGTATTAGTGAAGTCAACGTTAAAAATTCTGAGGAATGCAGAAAAAACAATTTGTAATAATTTTTAATGCTTTTGAAAGAATAATCAACTGTACATGTAACAATTTCATTACTGAAAATTCAAATTTCCCTAACATGACAAAAAAAAATTCTCCGGAACTAAGAATTTGCGGAAATTATCCTAAGCTTTGAAAAATAACACATTCGGAATGAGATTGAAAATTGAAGACAAACTCGTTTTTCCTGAATACGTACGCTCCTATTATTTTTCGATTAAGATTCCGAAAATGCTTCGAATAAATGTTCCAATTTGAAAAAAACGATTTTTTGATGTTTCGTCACTTCTAACTTTGGCAAAGAATTTGTGACCTCCTGTTTCATATTCTGAAAATCACGCTATCGGTAAAGAAGCATCAACCTTTCTTCTCGGAGATTCTCAAAAATGAGAATTTTTAATGAAAAAACCTCGAAGTTGTCTGTATTTCAACAGAGTTCAATTTTGAGATTTTTTTTCGTATTTCCTCCTTTATAGAGAATTTTCTCAAGAAAATTCAGGATTTTGGAATCAAAAAGACTCAGAATTCAACGGAGAATCTATTTATGCAATGAAAAATGGGTCTTTCCATTTGAAAAACGAAAGTTGATGTCACTTCCGGAAAAACCGGAAGTCCTAAAGCCTCCAAAAAATATACGAGAAGTCGTCTTCTTACTTGAAGCTCACTTTTAGAAATTCGATCCCGAATCCTGTGTCTTTCCTAAAAATATTTTATAGAGCCATATTCGTGAATATCCCTGTATAATTTGATCCATAAGTATTATGAATTTGAAAAAATTCAAATATCCACATAAAAGATACATTTCAAACGAGAAATGAAGTTAAACATGTACAGAACCAAATTTATTTGAAAAATTATGAAAATCGTAAAAGGTAAAGTACTGGAACAATGCATTTGTGGAAGAATTAAATACAATTTGCTAAGAGAACAAAACGAATTCACTCTTGAAATTTCACAAGAACGGGATATTTTAATTTTTTTCATTTCATTCTGGAACGTAGTACTGAATTCGTTATTCTATCATTTTGTAAACATTCAACCTTCGTTACTTGAATATCGTAAACCTGAGTTTCTGATTCAAATATAATCACTGTAAATAATTTTTTAATTCTTCTATCAATTCTTCCTGATAAGATGTTCAGGATGAAATTCGTTCATAGTTCGACACCAAAATCCTCAGATCCCAACTGTTTTCAGCTCGATTTCTGTTCTACATCGCATTTACTTAATAAATTTTCCCCATAAACTGTATAAGTGGAACCGATTCATTTTGCCATACTTGTACATACTATGTAAGTCTTACACAACTTATAAAAATCAGTAGTAGTGAAAGTGGATGAACTTTCTTATTAATTTATCGGGTATCCGATACATTTTGCAACTATCAAGGACGTTGAAAAATATAACTCAGATAAATCGTACCATTTTTTTCAACGCGATATGTGAAAATTGAAGTTTGATCTCATAACGACCCAACGGATAAAAATGTTGACTATTGGAGATAATTTCATGAGTAATTGATTGCATTCTTCAGTTGTAGAAAAATTCGATTCGAATACTACAAGGTCTTTCAAATTTAACACGCTTTATAAAAAATGTAACTAGATCCTAATTTTATTATTATTCTTTGTTGGAATTTCAGTTTCAAGTTCAGTATTCTTGAAATTTATTTTCACCTTATCTCTTCTTTTATATTTTGAATAACAAAGTTCATCCTGCCATGTATATATTGTATAAATGTGATACCTTAGCTGATAAATACCTTTGAATGATATTTATTTTTTTTAAATCTAGGAGATATAATCAAAGTCAGAATTAAATGTGTGTTTCTGAAAGTTGGAGTAGATCAAAATCTCCAAATGAAAAAAAAAGAATTCCAGCACATTGTGAATCTGACCGAACACTTGTTGTGATAAATTGCCTTCATTTGAATATTTTTGGAGAACTTTTGAGGTTTGTGATACTTTGTGGTGATGAGAAGGTAAAAAATTTTAATTTATATTCCGGAATTTTTAGAAAATTATCAACAGCTAAGTTGAGTGTGTAGAATAATATTTTGTATATACGAAGACTGCGATTTTGTCATCTTAGGATCTCTTGAAACAGACATATTCAAAAATCGGTTTTTGTAATTTTTCCCGACTTATACACAGAGAGCATTTTGAATTTTTATGTACTTGAGAATATTCTTTCTCCGTTTTGCTTTGATACGATTTTTTGAATATGTTCGTTGTGTATACTTTTCATTATAAGCATTTAACTGATTGTTTTCAATGAAAATATTGATGAAATTCTTTGAGCTTTCCTATTTTTCGAGCAATATTCATTGATTTCGTAACTAATATTTAGTTCTCTCTTTTATTGAAATGGATATTGCTTAGTTTTAAGTATTGCTTTTTTATTTTGTGAAACAAATTTATATATCTAAGTAGTTTGTTAGATTTCTTAAATAAAGAAAAATCCATATCCACGATTTTTATTTTTCTTTCCTTCTCCGAAACAGCAGCTTTTGTATTTTTCTTACTATTAATATTATTCTTCTGTTATTCGTACAACTTCAACCATGAACTATATAAATGTTATTCACACATCATAGAAAATAGAACTCTTTCTAGTCCTGCAGTAGGCTCACAACATTTATTAAAAAAATTAACATTTCCTAAAAAAAAATATCAATAAGAATGTTTTATCGAGGAAGACATTTGGTCAAAGTATAAAATTGTGGCTTCACAGCACAGGTAAGCTCTGTCTTTGTTAAATCTCTCTATTGCTAACTCCAAAGGTTCAACATTCTCCTGATGCAAAGTCACATTCAAACAGGCAGATTATAACAATTACTAATGCAGTCTTCGGCTCTAGGCCATGATCTATTAGAGCAGGGGCATATATTCGGTCGGTCAAGATCCAAGGCGAAGGTCAAAAGCACCATTATGCATCGTTTTTTTTATTAGAACATAAAAGCGGTCATTTGCAGCACTGACCACTCTTTAGGGACAGTACGTTAGACTCTTCAACCTTTGAGAACACGTCAGTAGTTCAGATGCTTCTAAAGTCATCCGACAATTTTTTTTCTGAAAGTTCATCTCCCTTTATCTTAAATAATAGGAGAAGATCCCTGCGTAAAACTGCACCAATTTGTCAGGGGTCAAATGCTTTCGAAAAATTGTTGCCTCACGATGAAAACAGAATAAACACTTCGAACTTTTGAACTTCGTAACGTTTTGGAGTCTTATCAGACTCCTTCGTCAGTCAAATACTCTTCGATTTAATGAATTTAAGTAGGTTAATTCACATAAATTTTGTTCCTAATTGACTGCCCTTCAAAGATACAACCTTCAGAAGGCTTTGACGAGTTTTTAACTTTTCTGAGAACTACTTAATTATGAAACTTAAATGTCATAAAAATAAAATGGAGGCTCCTCGTAGACCTTATCATGATTTTGGCTGGGAATTGATGTATCCAGAAATTGATGGAGCCAATTTTTACTTCGAGAAAGCACCATGCTACAAGAGAACCATCGATGTTCGTAACTCCTTAGTCCTTGTCCTCAAAGCGGATCCATAGAACTGCACCACGTAGTGAAAACAAAGTAGAATCGACCTTGACTTTCAGCATTGAATCTCGATTGAACCCGACAGGAGCGCAGCTATAGAGGGGGGCCACAACAACTTTTTTTCCCATGAAAACTTTACCAAACCTTCATATTCTTAGTAGTTGAAGATCTACAAAACATTTTGAAATTATTATTTAAAATAGCTGAATGGTTTACATTGTGAGCATTTGACTTGTAGGTACATACATTTTGACAATACATAGATCGTTGATGTTAAGATAAATAGGTACTTTTTCATTTCTCATTTGTTCCAATTGACCCTAGAGAAAATAATTTCTTAGATATTTTGAGCAATCGTAATGAGCTATAGCATTAAAGTTTTTGCAAACATTCGATTTCTACCCTAATCCTTCGAATAAATGTAGCAGAAATTTAATTCTGAAAATCTTCTGAATCGAGCAACAATCAGCCAAACTAACCAATTTCTTTAAATTCGCTAATGAAGATTCTCTTAGTTGATCAATTACTCGAAAAATGTGCATTTTATTTTCAAAAATAGACTAATAATTCATTGAATAGCATTCAATTGTCTTTTGAGAGTTTTGTCCCTTGAAATTCTGGTATTATATTATGAAATACGATGATCATAATGAAAAAAAATTGAAAATTCATTACAACATGAAAAAACTTTCACCTACAATTTTGTTCAAATTTGTCTATTTCAACTATCTCATTGGCTGTGAGACAATTATTTGTACTGTAAATAATGTGGAGAATTTCACTTGCAATCTTTGATCTACGCCCTTTTCTCTTAGTTTTTTCTTAAAGTATCGTAAAATAATGTACCATTTATTACGATATATTTCTCATGATATTTAAAACATTTGTTTTCATAATAATTCTGGTAGCCCCCCTGGAACGACGTTTCTGGGTGCGCCACTGGAGTCCGAAAACGAGTTGGTGGCAGAAAAAAACGCAAATCTGAAATACGATCGGAAATTTCGAATCGCTTTTCATTATGACGGAATTGAATAATTTCATCGTTAATTTAGGATTTTAATATTTATCGTGTGATTAGTTCTTTTGTGGGTACTTAACAAGGTACATTAATATGTGGAGAGATGCGACAGGTACATATAGTTAGGGTCGACAGGTGAATTTATACTATAAATCACTACGAATTAAATGAAAAAGGATTTGCAATGATTTTTCAGTTACAGAGACTACGAATTGTGAACTGGTCATTCGACGTATTTACACTTATTTTTTTTCCCCCATTCTCTATAAAAAAAAATTTATTTCAGAGAATGGAAATACATCCGTAAAAGTGCAGATACCTCTCATAATATATTTCAATCGATACACATATTTTTGAAATGTTAAAATATAGAAATTGGAAATATTTTTTATTCAAATTGAAAAACAAGTTTTCTAATGAAAATGGAGTCATTTAATGAATGCTAATTGTAAATGAGTTTTAGTTGACAACTGGTTTCTATTTGAGATATTTTTTTATACCTCTCATTTTATTCTTTCTTCAATATAAACTTTACATCTTCATATTTATTGTATGTAAGATTTAAAAGACTTTCTATATTTTGATTTTTTTTTATTGTTTTTTTTATATGAACCGACATTTTTGTCTGTAAAAGTTCTCTTTCTCAAAGGTTTTCAACTTCTTCAGTGCTCTCTAAAGAGGTAGAGTCTCTTAATGAACAATGAAGACCTTTTTCATCTCATTATAACATTTGAATCTATTATATATATTCTTTGGATTCAGAGAGGTTGGTGCAACACTGGAAAACTATACAGGTATGTCTGCAGTATGATTAAATGAGGAGAGGGAAAAAACCTCAGCTGAAAAAAAACCCTTACCTCGCCCGTGAAAAAAAAATTACTTAAAATATTAAATATCAGGAAAATTTTGTAAGACATCAGTGTTTTCTGAGAGAACAGCTGCATGTTATCCGTCGATGGGCTCAGATAAACAGATTCTTCACAAAAGCAACTCGCAATTCTTAATCTGAAATGAAAAGAGACAAAAGCAGAAAATAAACCAACTATTTAGAAAAAATTGAATTATTTTGAAATTAACCACCCATTTCAGAAATGCATTTGTTACTTTGTGTATAGCCTCGAAACCATCTTGAAATTTATGAATGGGACAACTATTTATAAGATGTTCTATAGTCTCCTCATTTTCCCCACACTCACAACTAGGACTTTCAACCGAATTCCATCGGAAGAGCATGCTGTTGCATCGTCCATGGCCTGTTCTAATGCGATTTAGAACAGACCATATTCTCCTGTTAAAGTCAAAACCAGGAACTCTGATGGAAGGATCAGAAATAAGATTCTTATTGAAAAATTTGGATACATTCCAATTGAATCTGTTGACTCTTGAAAATGGAAGTACCAGTCAGAGAGGTGCTGAGTTTCATCGAGACTTTAGATGCAGAAAAAATCTTCTGGTTGAGGTGTTTTGGAGGTTGGCTTGACTTATCGCTACCTGACTTGTTCAATTTGTCGTCTCTAGTTTGCTTTCATTTCTGGTACCTCTAACATGTGTATATAGAAAAGTAGAGGATCTAGCACCGATCCTTGAGGTACTCCTGCTTAACCAAATATCAAATATTGATGATGTACCAATCCTATTAATTCTTGTCGAAGTCTACGTAAATTTTGTGTTTCTGTTTTATTGTAAAATACTCTTTTCAAATAAAAATCTGCAATATATAGAAGAGTTTTTGTGTTATTCCACGAAGAACTGATATTTTTCAAGATCTTCTTTATCCTCATCAATTTCGGAGGTTGGAAGCACAAATTTACTTGATTAAAATCAAATGGAAGAATAAAGAGAGAAGACTTTTCGAGATGCAATATGATGTATTCTGGACAAAATTGCAGACAAACGGCAATATGGAGTGATGAATTCAAAGTTGGGAATTGAGGCTTTGATCAAGAAGACCCGATGACGATAGCGTCTGGATACTCGTGAATGTCTGGATATAAAGCATCAGCACCAATAAATTCTGGAAGATTTGTTTAGGACTGACCTTGATCAATGCACCGAGCGTCTAGACAATTATTGATGTACAAAATTAAGTTGTCAATTCGCATCGTTTGTGGGTCGATGCACACGAATAGATATTTACCCACCTGAAATCCCAGTTTATACACTGCGTGTTCAGATCAGCATGACACATTAAGGTTATTCTCTTCAACAACATCCTTGGTTGACTGTCGAAAACTGAATTTTTTTCTGGTTTCTCACGTCGGATTCTAGAGGAAATTTCTGCACTTTTTGTGCTCGTGTGATGTCGTGAACTAAAATGTTTTTTAGTTCTTCGAGATGACTAGAGGAATTACGAGAAACTAAAACACTGCTTCTCTTTTCGAAAAATTGGATTTCAATGACTAACAAAAATTGTGCTGTGAATACTCGTTTTTTCTCTTCACAAATCAATGAAAAAAATTGTGCTCCATTTCTGCTGTCTTGTGCGTTAAATACACTGCGCAAAAAAGTTAACGCACATTATGGAAATCTCAAATTTATTCTACAACTGAAGGTGTTCCCAATGATAATTATTTTTATCAGAATTATGCATACAGATGTTTTTTCCCAGCAGGAATAAAAAAAAGATGATATTATCAGATTTTGAATGTATTGACTCCATTCTAAAATCAGTTGTTCTCGATCAATTTTAGTGATCAATAGTTTTCTTTCGTTTTATTTTCTACACTCGATCGCTATGCAACGCGAAACACGCAATTTGACCCAAGAGGAATGTGCCCAAGCGGTAGTTTTGCGAGAAGAAGGGTGGACATACACAAGAATTGCAGAAAGGTTTGGAGTTTCCCATACAAGAATGTTGTAGCGATTCAGGGAGACAGATATGAATGTCCGAAGACCAGGACAGGGTAGACCACGCGTAACAACTGCTATTCAAGACGTTACTTGAGAGCTTTTTCGTTCAGACAACGGTTTGCAACCACTCGCTTTCTTCAAAATCAGCTTGAGCAAACTCATAGGGTGCAAATTAGCACCTAGACAATAAGAAATCCCCTCAGAGAATATGATTTAAGGCCTCGTATCACGGCAAGAGGCCCAGCTCTAACCCCAGCCCATCGAAGGGCGCGTTTGGATTTTGCGAGAGAGCATATCCATTGGAAAGAGGCCGATTGGGAAAGAGTTCTCTTCACAGATGAGTCTAGAGTCTTGCTCTACCGTTGTGATCGACTTTCCCTTATATACAGACATCCACATGAAAGATATGCTCAGTGCAATTTCCTGAATACTACTGGTTTCGGGGGAGGATCGATTATGGTATGGGGTGGAATATCTTTGACTGCTCGCACAGACCGAGTGGTCGTTGATAATGAAGCTATGAATGCTGATAAGTATATAAGAAACTCTTGAAGAGAATGTAGTGCCATTTGCTCCATACATTGGTGAAAATTTCATTTTTATGTACGATAATGCCAGACCCCATCGTGCGCGCATCGTTCAGGAGTACCTTGAAGAGGTTGAAGTCTCTCGAATGGAATGGCCAGCAAGAAGTCCAGATCTCAATCCGATTGAGCAGGTTTGGGACAACCTTTTCTGAGAAGTTCAGAAAATCATCCAGCTACTCTCAGTGACTTAGGAATCCAACTCGGAGAAATCTGGGAAGGATTAGATCAGAACATTGTGAGATCACTCATTTAGAGTATGAACCGTCGTTGCCGAGCTGTAATTAACGCAAGGGGTTGAAATATCAAGTATTAAATTACTTATAAGCATTTCAGTATTTTTGAATTGTCCATTTCTCTTCTTTCACATAAGATTCGGTGAAATCCTGAATTTTTCTTCCATTCAATGTATCTTGGTTTGTTCAAAACCTTCCCTAGAGAATATGAAAAATAAGTTATGAAGTCAATGTAAAGTTAACTTTCAGTAAAATTCAGATATTCAGAATGTGCGTTAATTTTTCTGCGCAGTGTAGATGAATAGATGCAATTATTCCTGAGAAAGACTTCTGCCTTCCCCATATTGAGAAAAAAAGGAAAGGATCATTTTTCAAGTAGCCCCCTTTCTCTGAAGCAAAAAAATTTTCATTAATCAGTAGGACAAACTTCACAAACACCTTGTATATCGAACATGAACCGTCCATTTCTTATACATTAATATCGCTTTTCTGTAAATATAAATTTGTTGCATCTTTTATTTGTTTCGAGCTAATACTATTATTTGAAATATTGGTCAACAAAATTTGAAGATAAATGTTCTTAGAGAAGAGAATCGTTAGATATTGAAGTCAAAAGTGTCTTGTGACCAGGATGCGTGTTCGGCCAGCATCGGCTGTCCATCATCTGAACGTATCGGCCACAAATATTCTGCAAGTAGAAAAGTAACTGATGAGAAACTCGGCAATTCAGAACTAAGTGGAACAAATACAATGTTGCTACTTTTTCCGTTATGTACCTTTAAAAGGTAGTTCTTGGTGCATCTAATCCTAACAGAACAATGTCCGTCAACTTCGAAAAAACTCATAAACATCACCAAGTACGGGCAAGAACTGTTGCCGATTTCAGAAATATATCATTGGACGAGTTTTTACCCACTCATTCCCATAAAATATATGAGGAATCTCCGACAGTTTTATTTATGAGAGTGCGTTTGTGTTCTGCGTTTGTTCGCCGACCACGGGCGGCGAATATGGGCGGGGATGGGGGAAAAATTAGTAAATTGCAGGAAAAACAGCATACTTGGCAACAGTGTGCGTGAAATGATATCTGATAATATCTTTTTTTTTTTATTTCTGCTGGAAAAAAACATCTGTATTGTAGAAAAACGTTGAAAGTGGATAACATATGCATGCATAATTCTGATAAAAATAATTATCATTGAGAACACCTTCAGTTGTAGAATAAATTTGAGATTTCTATAATGCGCGTTAATTTTTTGCGCAGTGTATTTGGTCGAACAGAAACAAGGATCCATTTTTTGGGACCTTCTTCATAAAATTGTCCCCTTTTTTAAATTTTTTCATGGAAATATTGATTGATGATGCGAAAATTGGCTTTCGAAGTTACCCTTTTAAATTAAGAGAGAAATACAAGATACTCAAGAAGACATATCAGAAAAAGTATCGAAGAATGAAGAAGCAGCCTTATAAATTCGATTACCTGTGAGTATCGTGTGTTTATACAGGAAACAAGAGTAATGGGAACGTGGGAGTGTTAATTAAAAAAGGGTCTATGCCACCTACGCGGAATATTGAGTTTCATTCATCAGCTTCGGATAGATCATGTCATTTACCCACTTTTAGAATCTCGAATGTGATGTTTCATTATATCACGGAAGAACCAATCTTGGAAATATGCTCAAATTAGAAACAGTTGACTGTCAGAATAAGTATTGAAAAACACACATTATGTAGTACAAACAACATATGTTAAAACCGGAGACAGGCATAGAACTCTGATCAATCATGCAGAATTGGAAATTTTCCCTCCTGTATCGGAAATATTTTCTCTAAACGTTTGCTTCTTCACTTAAAAAAAAAAAAATTGGTTTCACGAATATAATTCCGGAGATTCTGAAGTAGTTTTGAAATATTGAATAAAAAAAAATTTTTCAAATTAATCATCAGAAAAAATTTGAAATCAATGATAAAATTGTAATCTGCGAGAATATTTTTTGGACAATTTGAATATTTTCGAAATATTGTCCTTTACTCAGACAAAATCAATTGGGCTTTCAAAAATATTTCTGAGAAAAACATACGTATATCTCCTCATAGCGAAATGATTGTATCTGAACCATAAAAATTAAATCTGTTTATTTCAAAATTGGTTTCGATCTACCTGGCAACCAACAATACATCATAAGAGATGGATAGAGGACTATGTTAGTTTTCCTTGCTTCGAGTTCCTGTCAAGAGATGGAGCAATATGACGGTCGAATTAAATTTTTGTTTTCGATCTCTAAATACAGTGAGATTTCACTATATTCATTAGAAATACACTCATCGATTCAAATACCCAAAGGATGAAGATGTTTAGAAAATATCCAACAGTTCATATATGATCTGACGAACATCGGGAAAAAAAATTTCTATATTGTGAAAAGAATGTTCGCCAAAAATTTACTTCATGAGATTGATTCATTTGTTTCCTCAAAAATAATTTTCGATAGGTGATATTTTATAAGAGTTTGCATTATTTTGAAATTAGTCCCAGTTAAGATGAAGAAAGAGTTTTTTTTTCTGAGAAGACTCATGAAATTCTTATTCCTGAGAATTAATTATAGCCTTCATTCTTCATTCGAAAATATAATTTTTTGTTAAAATTGTGTTTAATATTGCCCTATGTGTTTTTTTAGGGTTAGTGAAAGTTTTTAAACTTATTTAATTTTTTTTTTCATTCACGAAACGACTGAACCACTCGAATATTTTATGATTTGAAAAAAAATTCATCGGCTACTATGATTATTTGAGGTCATTTTGCTGAAACAAAGTTTCGTACGAAACAAAAATTCGAAAATGGTGTACAATAATAAAATTACTCTCTCAACAAACCTTCACAGATAAAAAGACTCCATCCGAATCAAATGACAAAAATAAAAGTATATGGAAAATGATTATGAATGAATAAATTACATTAATGCCTGCGATTTGCTTTCGTATTTTCATTTTGTTATCTGTCGTTTATATTCTAATGCATTTTATGCGTCATTCTCTTCATATATCATTTCATTTCGTCTATTTCCTTGATGTATTTTTCTATTCATCAATGTTTTCCAAAATTACGAGAAAATTATACTTTATTTCGTTCGTTTGAATTAATTATCTATTGAAAAAAACACTTTCATCATTGATTGAAACATATAGTTAGTAAAGTATTCAGTTCTCAAAAAAAAATACACACAATAATTGATACAGACTAGCAAATCCAAATGATCTAATTTAAATTTTCAATGGCATAATTATCGAGTTCAACGTTCTTCATGAATATCGCAAATATCGGACAATCTGTCAACACGCATTATTATTTATTTGTCCGGTTTGACAAATTTTCAATATGATTGATTCTGTTCGTTCTATGCCTTCATTTCGTTCTTTTTTTTATGTTGTTTTTTAAATTTTGCAGTTCAACTTTCTTGCCGATTGTATTGCTCTACTTCATTAAGATTTCCTTCATGGATTTTTCTAATATCATGGATCAAGTATCTTTAAGTGTAAAGTTGTTGTGCCAGAGTGTATAATTAAAGTTTTCTGGTATTGTGAATATCTTTTAATAATATGTATGTCCATTCGCATTAATGAGATTAAATGGAAAGTAATCAAATGAACAAAAAGACGCGCATAAGATTTGATATAACGATTAACTCGCTTCTACAACAAAACGAAACTGTGTCTATCGAATAAAAGTTTGATCATCCCCAAATTCACAGTACCCTTATTCCATCATGAGCTCGTCTGCTACAACATTAAAATATAGGAATCCTTCTAATCTTTGGTTTCATCGTTCGTCTGTCAATCAAATGACTGCGTCTGCTTGGCCTCTTTAGATGTTCCATAGGAACGTCAGACACGATGCGTATTTCCGAAAAATCGCAGAAACTCCACTGTTTTGCATGGAAATTCATGAGAAGAATTGTTCATTTAATATTCGATATATATAAAACGAAACAACAAGAAAACATTCCAACATCATAGACCTAGAAGGATCTAATCAGGTTTAAAAAGGAAAATATTGGCCCCATCATCGACCCCTGCATAACACCTTCCACAATCTGAAATGAAATGTTTTTTTCTTTATTTGTAGTTGTTTGTGTATTAAAGCATCAGGAATATTGATCTGGCAGTTTAGTCGAATATTTATAAATATAGTATATAACATTACTAGCAAGGTAAGAGGGTTTTTACTGGCGAGTCAGTTACCTCCTTGAGCCAGTAAAACCCGTTACCTTACGTGTATTGTTTTATATTTTATATGTTTCTCATTTGTAAAAAGGTTAGTTAAATTCCAAAAAAATCTCAATAATTTGTCGCAAATGTCGTAAGCTATGGAAGCATTGCCATGAACATGTCTGTTTATTTTTCTTTACATTTGTTTTGGCGAAAGCGAAAATGAATGTACCAAAAGAAATTATTGAGGCAGCCAGCACTGTAGCATCAAGTTTATTACCTGCAAAATCAGCTTCAAGGTAAGAGTGAAAATACGACGACTTCGAAAAGTGGCAAAACAAAAATAGTGTGATTGGGGTAACTGAAGATGTTTTGTTGGTCTACTAGATTCAGCCCTAATACTTTATGGGCCAAATGGTCTATGCTGAAAAGCTGCTTGGAAATGAAAGAAAATGCCCTGTTCGCAGGTTTGTTTTCCTTAAAAAATTTATTGAAAAATATGACGTTTAGTTGTCATTTGTAGATTTCAAAAGGTAATAGCGTTTTTGAAATGAAAAAATGAGCGTTATACGCAAAAAAAGGCAAAGGTATTAAGTAAAGAAGATGCTGAACAATTTCTTTCACATGCTCCTGATGACCAGTGGTTGCTGGCGAAAATTGTAACAATATTTGAGATTTTTGGATGTTGTCGATGTGACGAAATTCTGTCCTTGAACATGAATGATGTAGAAGATATGGAAAAATACGTCATTGTGACATTGCGGCAAACAAAAAATTCAACAACAAGAAGATACACCATAACCGATGATGACTAAGCTTCAAGCCCTGCTGTTATACAGAAAATATGTAAATCTTCGGCCTCCTGGAACAGAAAGCCTTAGATTTTTTTTGACATACCGACATGAAAAGTGCATTTCCCTTAATGCTGGCCAGCACACTAATGGTGGTGTCCAAAAGCAAATAGCGAAATATTTAGGTTTAAAAGACCTAGAGTTATACACCGGAAACTCTTTTCCCAGAACTGGAGCCACTATGGTTGCGGATTCGGGTGGAGATATTTTAGCACTAAAGCGTGCAGGAGGGTGGAAGAGCTACGAAATTGCGATGAGTTATGTCGATGATTCGGTCAACAAAAAAATCGAAATGTCTAGCAAATTATTTGGTAGTAAGGGGAGTACAAATGTTTTGCAGTCCTCGACTTCAGCAGTTCCTGAGTTAACAGATGGTTCATCATCATCAGTATCAACTCTTTCATCACCAAAAATCTGTGTTACTGGAAATAACAATTGTACCATGATTTTCAACATATATGACGATAAAACAAAATTTTCTAATGTAAATAATACTACTAACTTGTAAAAATTTTACAAGTTAACTGTCAGTTTTACAAGTTAGTGACTTGATGAAATAAACTTTCTTGTTTAATATTGTGTTTTTGGAAACTAACGTTTACAAATGAGAAACAACCAATAGTATATTCTAAAACAAGTTGCAGAATGAGCTTCTATTCCAATACGAATGTGAAGTTCGAAAACGAGCGACGAAGGAGCGAGTTTTCGATAGCATGAGTGTTGGAATTGCCTTCTGCAACGAGTATTAGACGGTATTTTCTCTATTTCAGTCAATTTTCGTGAAATACTCTAGAAATTAAAATGAAAATTCATATTAGTGACTTTTGTATTGTATCTTGGCAGTTGGTGTGACTTACGAAATTTGACAGATCACGGAATTTGAATTGATTTGATTCGAAACTTGATTCGATCGGAGGTCAGTACTGACAACCATAAAACGAAAAATATAACTGAAAACAATGCTGTAATGAGTTTCATTACATCACTACTTATAGTACTGTAATGAACTCATTACGATACTGAAATAGAGAAAATACTTTTCCTATTCCACCTAAACTGTGACATTCGTCTGGCGCGTCTCTTTTCGAAATACGCTTCCTGGGGGATGAGCCGCTAGCTGGAGGAGGGTGTGGAATCTCTAGAGGGGAGGTATCCAGACTGGCAGACGCCGGCGTCTAGTTACGTCATCGTGGCGTCTGGCAGAGAGAACACTACTCCGGGAGGACTGGAATAGGACAGAATGAGACGATGGTGATTTTCTTCGAGATTTATTACTTTCGAAAAAGTCCGGCTTGTATCAGATGGTGCATCGATGCAGATGTAATGGAACGGAATGGTTCTGGTGTTCATCTGGACTTTTCTGATGCAGGGGTCAACATTTCGTATTGTCCGTGGGTTGTTGATTATTGAACTGGTAAAAAAAAATTTTTGAAGAATTTTTTTTCGTTGTCATCGCATTTTTCCAATCTCTCTGGAATAAGGAATATACTGAGTGGCTCGTCTGAGAACAAACATCCTGTATATCTCGCAACAGTTCGCCATAATCTGTCTACCAAAGTTCGAAACAGAAGAAGCAGACTGCGATGTACAAATCTGAAAGTCCCCAATTGATTTATCGTGTTCATATTGACTTGTTGTAGTGTTCAATGGAGCTGGTACAGCAGAAAATATCCAAGTTGCAAGAGGAAATGATGAATTGGTCTATTCAGAAAACGAGCGAATATTTCCTGTATTTCAACTATGCAAAAAATACAGTCAAATTTGCTGGAGTATCTATTGAAATATTGTCTGGGAGGTCTCTCAATTTTCCTGAAAACTTAATTTGGGTTTTCTTTCCCAGTCTCTGAAACAAGAAACAATTGGAAAAAATTTTTAATGATATAAGAAAGGCCCCTGCGTACAAATTTGAGCACTAATTTGTCAGGAGCCAAAACTTTACGACAAGAAATTGTAGCCTAACAATGAACAAAAAGAAAACACTTTGAAATCTTAAGCGTAACGTTTCGGAGTCTGAATCAGAATCCTTCGTCAGACAATAACTAGTTTTCATTCAACTTTGTAGAACCGTGACAATTTTTTTTTTTGGATTGACATTTGTCAATATATTTATGATAAACATGGATCAATATTGATTACTAGATGTTGATATCGTTATTTCATTTCGAAATTCCCAGAAACCCGTCCTTTTTTCAATAAATCCATCCAAATTCGATCTATTCCTACTGAACAATTTGCGAGATTATTAGCCTCATCCAACAAAAAACTAGCTGACTCCTTGATTTTTCTTTCATAACCATCAGGTTCCGTCATTAAAATTTTTGTGCCATTCCAACCCATCATGTGATTGTCGGTATTGGAACACACATGATCTGCTATCTGCGATCTACCAATATCTCTTTTTTTCTGTTATTCTTATGTTCACGTTTCCTAATTTCTAATGGTCTGATGTTTCTCCTGTATAAGATTTTCCACAAATACAGGGAATATTGTAAATACAATTTCTTGATTTTTGGTTCTCATTCAAAGATTTGGTGTTTGTTAATAAAGATCGTCAATCATTTTTTGTTTTGAAAACAGTTCTTATGTCCATGAACATGAGGAATCAAATTTATTAAAATTAGTTGTTCTTGACGGTTTGTTGTTGGTTCTTGATTTTCATTATTGTTTTGACGCAAAATTGTTATTTGACATTTGCATCGGTCTAGCTAGAAAAAATTTTCCGTGAGCGTAGAGCAAAAAAATAAAAATTTGAAAAATATTCAAAATTTTCGAGCCTTAACAGATGATTGCATGGCCACCGGTCCTCTGAAAAATTGTTAACCAATAATTTCAGAAACTGGAGTCTTCAAGCTTCAGAAGTTGGTTTTTTATTTTCCATACTTACTGTTGAAAAAAAAATTTTGAAAATTTTTCTGTTCCTTTAATTGTTTCGCCAAATGTATTAGCAATGAAAACTCGAGAAACCGGAAGTCTCTAGTTATTCGTTCTCAATGATGATCACGTCATGTTCTGCATACATACAGTTCTCCGAAGAATGTCCATTTTTATTCAAAATTTTTTCCCTTCCTGAATAGAAAAAAAATAAGTAGCTTCTATTAAATGAATAAATTGTTCATGCTGATGTTCAATAACATTACAATCATGCATGTTTTCATGTTCTGTTAGGTCTCAAACTAATTTCATCCTTCTCTTAGTTTTAATCTTAATGTGTTCTATTTTTTACATTTCATTGTTATGGAAAACAAAAACAAAAAAGCAGGAGAGACCAAACTAAACAATGAATTTTACCTTCATAATCAGTAGAATTGTCAGAATATTTTGTAGTACGTAAAACCTTGTAGAGTAGCAGGGCTAAAATATGCTTGTAAATTCCAGACAATCTTGCTTGGTATCTGTATATAATCTTGTCAACCTCCACACCATCATTTTATAAGACATCATTTCCTCAATATGATGAGGTTGTCCTTGTAGAATTCCAATGTTTTGAAATAATTTTTTCCCACATAGAATCAAATTATTGCATTACAACACTTGCTCACCCTCTACACAGCATCTGAGAGCATGTAAATATTAGAAAATTTCCTATAATAACAGGAACCTTTGGTAAACATCTTGCCAGATGATCTGAAAAGCATTCGAAATTGAACAGTGCCCACCTCAATATTTCACATAAAATATAACAAAAAGCACAATATTACCTATACTTGCACTTACAATATAATCCAAAGGATCCACAATTAAGGAAACACCTTCGATTATTGATAGCCAATAAACGTTTAAACTAAAAAATCCCATAAATACAAATAGAAATCTAATGTAAACACGAAACAATACTCGTTTCGGTAAACATCTGATCGGCGAATGCAGCGACACCATCGGTAATTATCTTGTCCAATATCAGCCCTTGCGAATTAATATCTAGAACTTGACGGGTATTGTGTACTCAAATTATCCTAAAATTGTCGAGAGAGATAGTGGAGTGGAGTTAAAGGGGAAACCACGGTACACAAAAATGGTGAAGTGAAAATGTGTGCAAACCATGTATAATGTGACTCTTAGAATCTCGATATCTCAAGAATGCAAACTCTTAGGAAAAAAGTTGTGGGTTTTATTTTTGTGGAGAATTTTAAGATCTACAAATTTCGTCCGAGGTTTTTTTCGATAAAATTCACCGTTTTTGAGAAAAAACTGAAAAACCTAAAATTTTGATCTTTGACGCCGAATAACTTTTGTCGCACAAGTAGAATCTTTGGGGTTTACCATTTCACTGGCAATTTTTTCCATTTTAGATGTCTGTATTGTCCTGACTAATTATAATTCGAGAAAATACAAGCCGAACCATCCAGCGACCAACCATCTGGCAGCAGCGATGAGTCAGCCTGTACAGAAAACGTGTTCGTGGTTCTGTTACGAGCGTCGAGTGCGCGTGGGCGCGGGCGCCAGGCGCCCCGGCTCAAACAACCGTAAAAACAATAATAATAAATAATGTATCAGTGTGCTTTGTTCACCTTTCCAACAGGAACGTGGCGAGATGTGTGTCTACGTCCACCAGAATGGGATTCTTGATTATGTTATTATCTCCGACGATAAATAAACGCCGCGGCGCTGCTTTTGCATGCCTTAAACGCTATGATTAATCGATTTGGTGCTCGGAAAAGTGCCGGTATGTCGAGGAAGGCCG
The DNA here is from genome assembly GCA_038502775.1 of Hippodamia convergens. Classification (NCBI taxonomy): domain Eukaryota; kingdom Metazoa; phylum Arthropoda; class Insecta; order Coleoptera; family Coccinellidae; genus Hippodamia; species Hippodamia convergens. Next base: position 70,894,186 of record CM076609.1, on the reverse strand, counting down.
GTTTCACCTTGCCTTCGGTCTAACTGGTACACGACTCTCGAGTGTCGATCGGAACTGGCCGAGATCCAGTCAGGAAACGATTGTTTCGCACCGTTCTGCTCAGTTTGATCGGGAAAATCGGTCAGGGGTCTCTCATATTCACCCTTCACACGAAAGAACAAAACAAACAACAAAGTGGTCCCGAAAAACAGGAATATCGCCTACTGTCCGGTGTGCATTTAGACATTCCGTACCCCTATTTGGCACCTTGCGCGAATAGCGCTACGCCATTGGTCAACTCGAAACCTTCTCTGTTCTAGCGCGAGTGGAACAAACGTAACTGTATCACCTCGCTAAACCTTCTATGTGTTTATCCCCCCAAATCATAGTTTTTGCCTATATTAACTGAACTCATCATTTGAAAATTCACCTGTTTGATAACACACATTTGAACCTACACATAGGTACAACAAAGAAAGAATAGAAAATAAATTAAATCGAAGTTATGTTTTGGTAGAATAAAAATGATGTCGAAAGCAAAATCAGAGAAATCTCTTGACAAAAATTGAAAGATTTCAATAAAATTATATTGGAAAACGTGAAGGATCAGTGAAAGATTTTGTTTTCATAATTATTATTTATGTTTCTTTTCAAATGTATGTGAAATTCAAAAGACTCTCCTCACATAACTTGGTGCTATTTAAGAGAGAGAGCATATCCATTGGGAAGAGGCCGATTGGGAAAGAGTTCTCTTCACAGATGAGTCTAGATTCTGCCTCTACAATTGTGATCGACGTTCCCTTGTATACATACGTCCACATGAAAGATATGCTCAGTGCAATTTCCTGAATACTACTGGTTTCGGGGGAGGATCGATCATGGTATGAGGTGTTATATCTTTGACTGCTCACACAGACGTTGATAATGGAGCTGTGAATGCTGATAAGTATATAAGGAACATTCTTGAAGAGCATGTAGTGCAATTTTCCCCATGCATTGGTGAAAATTTCATTTTTATGGACGATAATAATGCCAGACCCCATCTTGCGCGCATCGTTCAGGAGTACCTTGAAGAGATTTAAGTAGGAATCCAACTCGGAGAAATATAGGAAGGATCAGATCAGAACATTTTAAGATCACTCATTTTGAGCATGAACCGTCATTGCCGAGCTGTAATTAACGCAAGGTGTGGAAATACCAAGTTTTAAATCACTTATCAGCATTTCGGTATTTTAAAAATTCATTTCGCTTCTTTCACGTAAGATTCGGTGAAATCCTGAATTTTTCTTCCATTTAATGTTTCTTGTTTCGTTCGAAACCTTCCCGATAGAACATAAAAAATGAGTTATGAAGTCAATGTAGAGTTAACTTTCATTAAAATTGAGATTTTCACAATGTGCGTTAATTTTTTTCGCAGTGAATGTTTTCTTTTTTGTTTTTCAAGGTGAAAGGATGATTATTCTTTCTCTCGTTCTCTAACACTCTTCATAGATATGTACCTCAACTCTGCCACTTCCCATACTGATAAAAACTCTCGGTAATTATAAAGTTCCCTGCCCAGTTGTATTTTTCTGTATTTTTTTTGTGACCTTGAGGTAGGGAAAATGAAATCAACCTAACCTAACCTCCGAGGTAAATGGAGTATTTTTATGAGTTTCATTTATTTTTTTTTCGAAAACTACTGCCTCCCTAGAGCTGTTATTGTGACTGTAGTATCAGGAAGTCCTGTGGATTCACTGTGCAAAATATTTTGAAAATCGGTGACGGGGCTATAAAATTTATAATAACCAAACTCTCTCGTCGCGACCAGATCTGGTCAGATGGCTTAATTAAGCCATCCGAGCATGCCTCCGTCCATCTCCGATTGCCCAAAACCAAACGAGCGTACGAAACAAGAGGGCGATCAGATCTCCAGCGTCGTCGTGGGTGTGAGAACTGTCCAGCTACAAGAAATCGGAATTTAATCTGGTATTTATCCTTGAAATCCCGTTCGATATGCCGGACCGAGAGACCTCACACTGCGGCTAGGACGTGAAGGCTTGTCGCCACCGCACAGCGGCGTTCGCGGCTCGAATTGAGCTGTTCTTATGCAGATGGGGGTTTCGTATGAGCCCCACCGGTCGTGGGCGGCCGGGCGAGCATGGGGACCCATTTAGTTCGTTGTTTCGTTTTGGGAAACTTTGGGGACTGTTAGTTTTGTTCTTTTTAATTTTCGAATGAATGTTGTGTATCCCTTGACAGTTTTAATAATAAGTTTTTGGTTTCATTGGCTGGTAGGCTACAAATGATACTTGTCAATTCCTCAACCTGTCATTACATTCTAATTGAAATTTCAAATTTTTTGTTATAGTTTCATAGAAAACAACAAATGTTCAGTCAGTTTGAGAAAATATTTAAGGTTTTAATCCCATCCTTAAATTTGTGGTTAGGTTTAAGGATCGAAACGTCACTTAAATATTTAAGGAGTGTTGGTGCAAACGGGTCTAAATGAATAGCATACTAATGAAATAAGAATAATGATCCGTCCTATAATTTGTTTATTTGAATGAAAATTTCGAGTGAAGTGGAAAGGTTATACGTTTTTGCCATTGAAGTATACTGCTCCACAAGAGTAAGGGATATCGTATTGAATCGTTTCGAAACGAATGTAATCTTCGAGAAAATCGCTGTTAAACCATTTAAAACTCAATAACAACTTGAATCGATCCAATAAAAGTATGAGACATTTCGTCAATCTGGTCTCCTTTTTCTGAAGTTCAGTTCTTTGCATATGCTCCATGAATGTTCTTATTTTAAAATGGAGTCAGTTTATTTACGGCTTCGAGTTGAAACGAGTTTTCTCAGAATGCCAAGACGTAAATGAACAAACGCTGAGGCTAATGGGGCTATCGGAAAGCTACAGGGTGGCCTAACTCAGGTTTTTGTAACGGAAAGGCTCCAAGTCAGCCATAGTGTGATATCTCGAATAGGTTCAGAGAGACAAGTTCCTTGTTGGAAAGACCAAGGCTTGGTGGGCAACGAAAAACAACACCTGTTCAGGATCGTTTCGTCACCGTTTCGGCGAGAAGAAAGCCTACATCTACGTGTAGAATGCTACGGAATACTCTTCAAAATGCAGATGGGGTCCAAGTTTCCATCGAAACCATCAGACGACGTTTGAGAGAGGTGAATCTAGGTTCTTGATGTCCATTGAGAGGAGCTCCATTAACAAGTGACCATAACCGTCAAAGACTGGAATTTGCAAGGCAACATGACAATTGGAACGATCAATGGCGTAGTGTCCTTTTCACTGATGAATCCAGATATGGAAGATTTTCAGATTCTCAAAGAATAAGGGTATGGACAATCCCACGCATACCTGTAAGTAATCGTCGCTATGTCCAAGAAGTCCATCCATTCCGAGGGGGTTATGCGTTGGTATGGACCGGGATATGTTTCAACAGGCGCACAGATCTACACATTTGTCCTGGGAATATGACCTCCTTACACTATAGGGAGCGTGTCAGTGACAATGTTTAGCCAAATTTTCACTCTGCTAATGGTTAATCTTTTCAATTTCTAGACGGTAACGCTAGACCGCACCGAGCAGCCATAGTTGAGAATAAGCGCGAGGAGCTTGGTATTCCACATTTACCAATATCTCCACAGTCACCAGATTTGAATTGCATAGAACATGCATGGAATATGCTCCAAAGAAGATTAGATAATCATCAACCTACCCCAGAATCTTTAAATGATGTGAGAGAGCTTCTGCCTCGTTTATGAAATAAATTCCTCAAGAAATGTTCAACAACCTAGTGTGTCTATTGTTGTAATTTCTGTTGTTTTTACGCAAAACAGAGCAGGTGCCTCTGTCTTCTTCATAATGTAAAATTAATTTCTCTATTTCAGTATCGTAATGAGTTCATTACAGTACTAAAAGAAGTGCTGTAATGAAACTCATTACAGCATTGCTTCAGTTATATTTTTCGTTTTTTAGTTATCAGTATTGATCTCCGATCGAATCAAGTTTCGAATCGAATCAATTCAAATTGCGTAATCTGTCAAATTTCGTGAGTCACACCAACTGCCAAGATGAAATATAAGAATCACTTATCTCAATTTTTATTCGAATTTCGAGAGTATTTCACAAAACTTGACTAAAATAGAGAAAATATCGTCTAATACTCGTTGCAGAAGGTAATTTCAATACTCATGCTATCGAAAACTCGCTCGTTTTCGAACTTCGCATTCGTGTTGGAATAGGAGCTCATTCTGCAACTTGTTTAAGAATATACTATTATTATTTCCTTTTAGAATTGTGTAGAAATATAATGGAAGTGCATTTCCTTATAACTAGACAGTATAACAGGACTCACAAACTTTGACAATCAAATATATCAGAATGAGGGTCTGACCAAGAGTCTCCAGTCTGATGTCACAGACAAGACTGTCTCGCACTCATCAATCCCTCCATTTTTCTGGATCTACGTCCCTAAAAAGCAGCCCGATTTCGGCATTGTTCGAGCTCAATGAGACCAAACTCAGCGTCGGGCATGGAACGAATAAATTCGGGCTAGGGGGTGGTTTTCGGGGGGTGGGCGGATGCAACGATAATTTCAAGAACTACCCGCCCCATCTTAGTCGCTGCAGCCAAGAATCGCCGACTTTATTTGCCGAATCATTGCTTGTCGTGATATTCCATTCATTGAAATTTTATGTTCATATGCATTTTCGAAGGGGGCTCTAACTTCCGACCCGTTTGTCTCATTTTCTCGCGGAAATTTATCGGGGATATATTTTATTTCTGGTCATGAAATCGGCTTCGAGCTGGATCTGACCGTCGCCTATACCGTGTGTCCGTTTCAGAAGATGCCAGTTTTGCAGCGTAAGCAGTCTGTATTTACACTGCGCAAAAAAATTAACGCAAATTCTGAAAACCTCAATTTTAATGAAAGTTAACTCTACATTGACTTTATACCTTATTCTTTATGTTCTCTCGGGAAGGTTTTGAACGAAACAAGACACATTAAATGGAGGAAAAATTCAGGATTTCACCGAATCTTATGTGAAAGAAGAGAAATGAACAATTTTCAAAATACTGAAATGCTGATAAGTGATTTAATACTTGGTATTTCCACCCCTTGCGTTAAATACAGCTCGGCTCCGACGGTTCATACTCAAAATGAGTGAACTTAAAATGTTCTGATCTGATCCTTCTCAGATTTCTCCGAGTTGGATTCCTAAGTCATTAAGAGTAGCTGGATGATTTTCTGAACTTCTCAGCCTTCTATTGAGGTTGTCCCAAACCTGCTCAATCGGTTTGTGATCTGGACTTCTTGCTGGCCATTCCATTCGAGAGACTTAAACCTCTTCAAGGTACTCCTGAACGATGCGCGCACGATGAGGTCTGGCATTATCGTCCATAAAAATGAAATTTTCAACAATGTATGGGGCAAATGGCACTACGTGCTCTTCAAGAATGTTCCTTATATACTTATCAGCATTCATAGCTCCATTATCAACGACCACTAGGTCTGTGCGAGCAGTCAAAGATATTCCACCCCGTACCATAATCGATCCTCCCCCGAAACCAATAGTATTCAGGAAATTGCACTGAGTATATCTTCCATGTGGACGTCTGTATACAAGGGAACGTCGATCACAATGGCAGAGGCAGAATCTAGACTCATCTGTGAAGAGAACTCTTTCCCAATCGGCCTCTTCCCAATGGATATGCTCTCTCGCAAAATCCAAACGCGCCCTTCGATGGGCTGGGGTAAGAGCTGGGCCTCTTGCCGCGACACGAGGCATTAAATCATATTCTCTGAGGCGATTTCTTATTATCTGAGTGCTAATTGGCACCCCATGAGTTTGCTCAAGCTAATTTTGAAGGAGGCGAGCGGTTGTTGAATGTTGTCTCAACGAAGAAATTTTCGAGTAACGTTCTTGAATGGCAGTTGTTACCTGTGGTTTTACCCATGGAGGTAAAGAAAGTGGAGGGGGCATAACGTTTGAAAAGTGTCACCAAAACAAATCCGGATTTGGCAAACCAAGATGGCCGACTTCAAGGTATTTTAAACTGTAGGTTCTGCAATTTTGGCCTTATTTATTATTCGTTCGTTGGTTTTGGCAGTTGTATGTAGTGAAAAAACATATAAGAAATGGTTTCTTGTACAGCATATGCTGATCTTACTCGAAAATTAATGGTGAAAAGCTGAATTTTTTGACGTTTGTAAATACATGGATTAATTATTGTTGCATACAACTTTAATTGATAGGGGTACACGAGATAATTTATCTATTTGTTTCATTGCATATTATCTGAATTTGTATGTACCTTAATTGAAAAAATAGGATGTATAATTAGTTACAGGAACATTCCGTACGTAATTCAACTCACCAATTCATTAAAAGCAATTGTTTATGATATTTTGCCTCCTTGATTTGTTTCGATCATTATTTATTCATCTTTAGGTCATTAAAAGAGAATCGAACAAACTTCGAATTGTAAAAATTCAAATATACAAAATTCCCGCCACAAATTTGGCTCAGCAACATGGCGGATTTTTGGTGACACTTTCATAGCAAGGGAAACATAGGATATGCTACCTCCCCTTCTTCTACCTCCATGGTTTTACCTGTCCTGGTCTTCGGACATTCATACCTGTCTCCCTGAATCGCTGCAACATTCTGGACACACTTGTATGGGAAACTCCAAACCTTTTTGCAATTCTTGTGTATGTCCACCCTTCTTCTCGCGAAACTACCGCTTGGGCACATTCCTCTTGGGTCAAATTGCGTGTTTCGCTTTGCATAGCGATCGAGTGTAGAAAATCAAACGAAAGAAAAACTATTGATCACTAGAATTGATCGAGAACAAGTGATTTTAGAATGGAGCGAATACATTCAAAATCTGATAATATCATCTTTTTTATTCCTGCTGGGAAAAATACATCTGTATTGAAGAAAAACGTTGAAAGTGGATAACATATGCATGCATAATTCTGATAAAAATAATTATCATTGAGAACTCCTTCAGTTGTAGAATAAATTCGAGATTTTCATAATGTGAGTTAATTTTTGTACGCAGTGTGTTTGGTAAAAATGAGTTTTTAGGTGTAAAACCAACTTTTATTTCCTGAAATTCGAGACTTTATTGTAAAAACTGTTATACATTTAAGATTCAGAGTATTGTACATCGCTTTCTACTACTTTCTTTCATCTTTCAGACAGCATACAAATACCCTGTAAATTGCACATCATCTTTCGACATATTGAGAAGTCCATGGGAGCTATGAATAAATTGGCAACAATTTCACCAATACAAAATGCTTCAAAACAACGGAGAAACATACATCCAACATTGCATCATTCGAAAATCTCATTACAGTCTCCCAAACCCATATTTTTATATCGACATTGACGAATTTGCCTACTCGAAAAGCTGCATAAAATTTGGTTTCGAGTTTATGCAAATTTTATACCATGTAATTTGCTCCGTTTCTTCTGGAATATCATTATCTCGATGTTGCAATTTGATTGTCCGCGTGAAAAATGCATTGCTCGCTTCGTATAAATCAAATCTCATTATGCTTGTCTGACAACACTTGTTACACGAAACTGAAACTGTCTTTGTATTCGAGTCACCTTATACAATTTTTATCGAGTATGGTCTATCCTCAATACGTTTAACTCGTTATTTTCACATCTTCTCTCTCTGATCATAACACTTCTCTACGATTGAACCTTCCAGGTAGTGTGGACAAGAGATTCTTCTCTCCCAGAACCTTATTTGTGGGGGAGTTCCTCAGGGATCTGCCTTAGAACCTATTCTTTTTGCTCCTATGTTCCAGATTCGAGAGCGGGTAGTTTAACAATTACATTATTTTTCAATGACAAATCTTGCTCATTCAACAAATCATTATGCTATGATATTATATTTATATGAGAAGCTGAATAAGAATTATGTGTTTTTATTCCAGTTTCAATTAGATCAAAGAAGAATTTGGAAAACACATCTCTCAATCTCTCTCATTACGAATCAGATGAAAACGTATTTTTGTACAACTGCCATTAAAAGTGACACTTTTAATGACAGTAAACAATGTTAAAATTGATTGTTTGCGTGGACGTGTGTTAAAAATATTTTTAACATTAGTTTTAAAAATATTTTTAGCACTCGCATTTTCTTATGATGAAATCAGATGAGAAAAATTCAGCAATTGCAAATTTTTATTATCAATATTTAACGCTCATTACTTATGAACATTAATATTAATCGTAAAACTGGAACAATTACTAACATTAATGCCCTGTGACGTTAGGGAGCTTCGCAACACATTACTAGAATCCTCAGCACCATCAGAACTTGTAGAAACCGGAAGTACCTTATTGGATGATGATGATCCAAAATCTGTTTAAATTGGGAGAATTTTTTCAGCAATGACATTTCTATATGCAATGGAATGCATATAGACTTCCATCCACCAAGTTTTTTTATATCCGTAATATTTTATCCTGATTCTGCTAGCAATGAAGCGGAGGATCTTCGAAAACAGTGTCCTGTATATTGCTTTGGTTCTCGCAGTTTGAGATTTCGGCAAAAATAGATGGAATTTTCCCAAATGTGATACCATTTCAGGAAAAAACGACGATGTTTGATTAGAGAAGGGCGCAGTGCAAAGTACTCATGAAAATAGTCTACGTACTTCCCAATAATACTGAAAGAACGACTGTCTTTCGTTTTTGTATTTCGAAGTTGTATAACCAATGATTTATTTGTTATATCGATGTCTTCCACTGATAAATTACACAATTCTTCACGCCGATAGGCTCCAAATAATCCGAAAATAGTTGCAACCTTAACCATCAAGTATTTCTCATCTGGTGCCTCCTTGATGAACTTTTCAACTTGTTCACGAGTGAGAATTTTCGTTTTTTTGGGATAATATCCTTCAGATTTCCGTTTTGAATATGCTATTAGGTATCTTAAAATATTTACTAACATCTACACCATTTTTAACGAGGGCGCTTGACTTTATCATTGAAAATTTGCTCCACAAAGTTGATGAACTCCATATTTTCGATGTTTCTTCTAATTAAGCCAGGAAAACAGTTTTACTCAAGTCCCCTCCTACATTTTTCAATTTAAACCAGGCCAGGAAATTGTCATATGCAATATCGTACTGCTGAACAAATTTTTTTGGTAGGAGTTCCAGATTTGCTCTTCTTGTAGACTCTTCAATATCCAGAGGAACAACCAAATCGTCATTTTAATTAATAATTGCACTCTCGACAAACATATTAAGCAGTTAAAAACCCAAGACGAAATTGGACAGGAAAGAAATTCAAATGACAGCGTCTTTTCTCATTTGTAAGTAATCATAACGTTGGCAACGTTTGCCATTCATAACAACCTTTTGATTATTTGAATATTAAAATGCATTTTGAAGTTTATTGTCATTGCAAATTCGCCCATTTCATCATCAAAATAGGGCAGTTGTACAAAAAACATTGTATGGTGTTTGTGTCAAAAGTGATTTTATTTTGTTCGTGAAATTGTGAAATGAGCGTAGTGAACTTTTTCACTCACCAAATAAAACGTCTTTCTTAACACTCATATCATAAATAACTACCTATATGACATTGTATGGACTCAAATCCAGACAAATCAATGAGGATTTTCTTTGTCGCATTATTCAATGTTTTTTCCATGACAGATACATTGTAGAGAAGCTCTATTTCACCCCGAATGACAACACAAGCGGTTTTGAAACGGAATAGGATGCATTTTTCATGCTCGATGTATTTAACGATTATCCCATTAAAATTTTATTACGCCTGCAACGTCTTTAGCTAGCACTCATGAGGGAGCAGGGTTTTCTTGCGATGATATCGATTTTCATCCATGTCGAATTCGAAAACAAGCTGGATTATCGAGTTTTCTTGAATATGAGGACTAGGAGTGACCTAGAACCAGATTGCGCGTATCTCAGAATAGATTTGGACTTCTTCGATTTGGTTCAATCTACACTGCGGAAAAAAATTAACGCACATTATGAAAATCTCAAATTCATTCCACAACTGGAGATGTTCTCAATGATAATTATTTTTATCAGAATAATGCATGTATATGTTAGCAGGAATGAAAAAAAATGATATTATCAGATCTTGAATGTATTGGCTACATTCTAAAATCAGTTGTCCTCGATCAATTCTAGTGATCAATAGTTTTTCTTTCGTTTGATTTTCTACACTCGATCGCTATGCAACGCGAAACACGCAATTTGACCCAAGAGGAATGTGCCCAAGCGGTAGTTTTGCGAGAAGAAGGGTGGACATACACAAGAATTGCAGAAAGGTTTGGAGTTTCCCATACAAGTGTGTCCAGAATGTTGCAGCGATTCAGGGAGACAGGTATGAATGTCCGAAGACCAGGACAGGGTAGACCACGGGTAACAACTGCCATTCAAGAACGTTACTTGTGAGTTTCTTCGTTGAGACAACGGTTTGCAACCGCTCGCCTCCTTTAAAATCAGCTTGAGCAAACTCATGGGGTGCAAATTAGCACTCAGACAATAAGAAATCGCCTCAGAGAATATGATTTAAGGCCTCGTGTCGCGGCAAGAGGCCCAGCTATTACCCCAGCCCATCGAAGGGCGCGTTTGGATTTTGCGAGAGATCATATCAACTGGGAATAGGCCCATCTTCACAGAAGAGTCTAGATTCTGCATCTACCATTGTGATTGACGTTCCCTTGTATACAGACGTCCACATGAAAAATATGCTCGGTGCAATTTCCTGAATACTACTGGTTTCGGGGTAGGATCGATTATGGTATGGCGTGGAATATCTCTGACTGCTCGCACAGACCTAGTGGTCGTTGATAATGGAGCTATGAATGCTGATTAGTATATAAGGAACATTCTTGAAGAGCATGCAGTGGTGAAAATTTCATTTTTATGGACTATAATGCCAGACCCCATCGTGCGCGCATCGTTCAGGAGTACCTTGAAGAGGTTGAAGTCTCTCGAATGGAATGGTTAGCTAGAAGTCCAGAACTCAATCCGATTGAGCAGGTTTGGGACAACCTCAATAGAAGGCTGAGAAGTTCAGAAAATCTTCCAGCTACTCTTAATGACTTAGGAATCCAACTCGGAGAAATCTGGGAAGGATTAGATCAGATTGTAAGATCACTCATTTTGAGTGTGAACCGTCGTTGCCGAGCTGTTATTAACGCAAGGGGTGGAAATATCAAGTATTGAATCACTCATCAGCATTTCAGTATTTTGAAAATTGTTCATTTCTCTTCTTTCACATAAGATTCGGTGAAATCCTGAATTTTTCTTCCATATAATGTGTCTTGTTCCGTTCAAAACCTTCCCGAGAGAACATAAAAAATAAGTTATGAAGTCAATGTAGAGTTAACTTTCAATAAAATTGAGATTTTCAGAATGTGCGTTAATTTTTTTACACAGTATGGTTCGAGATGACTAAGTGATGATGATGATTCAATTGTTGAAAGTTCTTTTAATTGGCAATGAAATATGCATACTACAGTTTGAAAGAGTTAAATATCTAGGATTGATCTACCGATTCAAAAATAAGATTACATGCAATCTTATCTTGACATTCAGGCATTTTCAGGGTTCTAAAAAGATCTGCACTGCGTGCAAGGTTCATTAGATTTTAAAGTTGTGGTATTCACTTCTTGAGCCAAGCCGGTACATCGGAAAAGTTTCGAATAACACGAATAATGAATCATCAGCTTTCTACAAAGTATTCGTAGGGACACAGGCTCAGAGGTATCTGGTTCCTTCTACGTGTTCACGGGGCGTAAATAAGCAATTCAACCTGGCAACACAGTTATCGTGTAAAACAATCGAAAGCGCGATCGATATGATTTAGGGGACATAGGAGAGTGGCCACCAGCATCGTGGGTGCGAGAATCGGCTTTTATCTTTGATCTTCTGTGACCTTTTAATGCGGCTAGCAACAGTACGTCGAAGAACGCTCTATATGGCCAAAATCATGGGGATCTTGTTCTTGTTTATCTCTGGAAGATCTCAGACAATCAGAAAGAATCAAATTCAGTGTTTACAATAATTTTCAGTCCATACACAATTAATCTGACAAAAATTTTTTTTCGTCTAATCGAGCAAGAGATTATTTACAAGAAAACTAAGAATTGCTCGTTTCTTATTTTTTTCTTATTTTTTTTTCAATGAAGAGTTCAATATGAAAGTTATGTTTATAACTGGATTTTAATGAAAAATTTTATTTTATTTTTCCGATTATTTTTTTTGTGATTAATAATAATAATAATAATAATAATAATACAGCTTTATTTCCGTTGAATAATTACATTATGGAAAAAGTCGAGGAAATCATAGTATAACAGATATTTGAACAAAAACATCAAAACTGCAGAAACATTACTGACATATGAAAGATTTTCATCATGACAAAAACTCATTGACAATATAATAACATTTTTCAATGGGAAATTTTTTTAAATTATATCTAAAGATTTTTCAAAGATTCAGAATGTCTGATTGAACTATCCAGTCTGTTAAATAGTTCCAGACCCAAAAATATTGGTGATCTTCGGCCTATTCACTACGAAAGTAGTGATATTCTTACTTCTAACGGAGATAAAATGACTGTTTATGATAATTATTATTTCCTCTTCACACTCTTTTGCGACTATCGATGAATTTTCAATTAACTGTAACTTAGTTTTCAGAAAAAAAAATCGATTTCGAATTTAGGAGCTTTTTTGAAATTTTCGATTTTGTATTTGTATTTCCATGCATTCTGGGATTCTGTGAAATCCCTCATAAGCTATACTTAAAGCTTGTGCGAGTTAGAACGATGGGTGTGTTCTGTGTAGGATCTCAGACAATTAGAATGAATCTAATTCATTATTTACAAAAATTAAAAAAAAAATAGAATATTCAGTCCATACTCAATTAATTTAAAAAAAATCCTTTTTTCATCAAATTGAGCGTGAGATTTTTTTGTGTAGATATAAGATTCACCAGAAAACTAAGAATTACCCGCTTCTTATTATTATGAAAATAATGTTTATAACAGGATTTTAATGAAAAATCTCGTGATTTTATTTTATTCTTCCAATTATCTTTTTTTGTGATTACAAAAGTAGTGATATCTCTACTTTTAACGGATATAAAATAATTGTTTCTGATAATTATAATTTCCTCTTAACACTCTTTTGCGACTATAAATAAATTTTCAATTAACTGTAACTCAGTTTTCAGAAAAAAAATCGATCTCGAATTCAAGAGCTTTTTTAAAATTTTCGAATTTGTATTTGTATTTGTATTTCCCATGTATTTTGTGTTTCTATGAAACCCCTATACTTAAAGCTTGTGAGAGTTCTGTGTAGGCTTTCTTACTGTGTCTTGATATTTCTGGTATTTTTGAGAATACAAGTTTCAGCATTTGTGGTATCTGGAAAATAGACTATTTGAATATCAGGAATTCTTCCTTTTCCAGAATATCTTTTCCATAACGAAGGAGTTTGAACAGAATAATCAAACTTCCTCTTCACATGTTTCGAAAAAAAAATTTCACATAATTTCGAAAAAGCGCATTTTCATAAAATTTGAATGCTAATCATCAAGTATTGACAGGAGAATTGAAGGTAATGTAAAGCTGTATTTTGGCGTGCAAATTTTTCAAAAATATTCCGTAGGTTTCGATAAGTACCGAAATTTTCGAAACTATTTCGTGGTGATCGGAAGCAATTTTTTTCATTTTCATTACAAAGACGTCAAGCGTTCGAAAATATGCATTTTGGCGATCTTTGAAATAGTGACGTCACACAGAAAATATTTCAAAATATTTTTGAACCTAGTTTCATCGCCAAAATAAAGCTTTAGTATTTGATGAAATAAGATTATTTTCTGTCCTGTGTTCTATTGAAAGTTATTGAAAAAAAACTGAAATAAGGAACTCAAAGTCTCTGATTCCAGAAAGCAACAATTCTGAGGATTTAGTTTGTCGGGAAAATTTGAAATTTTTCCAGAAACTGGGAGAGAAAACTCTTAGAAAACTTTCAAATGATGCCAATACATTGCACGAAATATTTCAATAGATAACTTAATTCATTCATACATTATTTTGATGTATATTTGAGGCTTAAACGAGCAACCCCCCCTTAGGAAGGGGAGCTTCAACCCTCAAAACTGAATAGGGGAGGGAGGTTGAAATGTTCAATTGAAATGTATTGGAAACTTCTTCATAACGGTTTATGAAAAACGTAATTCCGACAAAAATCAATTTATTAACTCAAATTTTGAAGAACTACTCCAACGAATTGAAACTTAGAGTCGTCGTTGATTGTGAGCATAATAAAACCCCAAAATTTCTTCAAAAATGTGATTTTTTTCAAATTTTCGAATCAAATCAATTCAAATTCCGCAATCTGTCAAATTTCGTGAGTGACACCAACTGCCAAGATACAGTACAAAACTCACTAATCTGAATTTTTATTTGAATGCCGAGAGTCTTACACAAAACTTTACTGAAATAGAGAAAATATCGTCTAATACTCGTTGCAGAAGGCAATTCCAACACTCATGCTTTCGAAAACTCGCTCCTTCGTCGCTCGTTTTCGAATTTCGCATTCGTGTTGGAATAGGAGCTCATATAGGATATACATCTCTATATCTCTATTTCTATATTTCTATATCTCTATATTTCTATTTCTGTATTGTAATAAGTTCATTACAGTACTTACAGCATTGTTTTTAGTAATATTTTTCGTTTTTTGGTTGTCAGTACTGACCTTCGATCCTATCAATTTTCAAATCAAATCAATTCAAATTCCGTAATCTGTCAAATTTCGTAAGTCACACCAACTGCCAAGATACAATATAAAAGTCACTAATCTGAATTTTTATTCGAAAAGCGAGAGTATTTCAGAAAACTTGACTGAAATAGAGAAAATATCGTCTAAAACTCGTGGCAGAAGACAATTCCAACACTCATGCTATCGAAAACTCGCTCCTTCGTCGCTCGTTTTCGAACTTCGCATTCGTGTTGGAATAGGAGCCATTCTGCAACTTGTTTTAGAATATACTATTTTTATGCTCAGTTCTGAAGAGGCTTCCAAGATCTCTAAAATGAAGTATCACTCAACCTCCCTTCCCTATTCAATTTTAAGGGGTTGAAGAGCCTCAAAAATTCCTCAAAAAATGTCACCTAATCAAAATCATTTGATATGTTTCAGGAAATCTTTCCAATCTCTATGGGATAAGAAATATACTGGATGGCTCGTATGAGAACAATCACCCTATATATTGGCTCCATCAGTTTGAGTTCACTTTTTAATGAATTTCAATATCCTGAAATTGGCGAAAAATATCACTAGATACTTGCAAAATTTTCTAAAAGATCTGTCAAGCATCTTTTATGGTAAAAAATCTTAATTTTCTCATTGAAAATATCAACTTCATCCCTCAATAGGGTGTTCTTCACCCCTCCAACCCTTCAAACGAAGTTGTTCTCCATTTCTTGGTGAATAACTCACTCCGCATCCATCGATTCCCATAAAAACCCTAATCAACCTCCGTCCATCCCCCCAAACGACAAAACCACCCCCCAAACTAACCGAAACCCCCAAAACCCACCAAAATCGAAAAAAAGAACATCGCCTCTCAGTCCATTCATCCTCATCTGCCGAAACTCCGTGAAACGCGCCACACCAACCCCCTGTCCACACTCCCCACCCTGCGATGCACCAACCCCCAACGCTAATTGCAATGGCCTACTCACAGCCAGATCTCCCGCTGCATTTTCTGCAACCTAGAACCCGAAGCACATCGAATCTAGTAGACTACGTCGGTTCTAGCGTGGCCAGTCGCGTTTTGACAGAAGAGCGCTAAACATACGCGCAGCGGCCGACTAGATCGGTCTGCCCCGAACTTTTGAGCGTCTTTCGCAAAAAAAAAACCCAGTGAGTTCGACCGCAGTGATTGAAAGTGAGGTTCGCACGAAAAAAAACACGATGGATTAGGTGTAGCGCAGTCGACGGATTATGGAACGGTGTACGATGTCCCGGCACTTAGGAAAACCGCTGGAGAGCCTCTCGGACCTCGAGGAAACCCTGACAAGGCGGTAAAAACCTGGAAAAATGATAGGGAAACCGAGAAATCCCCATTTACAAATTCTTAGGATAACTCTTAGGTTATACTCTAGATAATATGAAATAAAAACGTAGATAGTGACTAGTATAGAAAAGTAGATAAAAGCAATTCTTCGAGATGGCTGTTCACAAATCGTACAACTTGAGGAAGTCCTTCGCGATAACCAAGAATTGGGTGATTCAGTTCTCCTGCTTCTATCTGCTCTTCAGCACCATCAGCAAGAACCTGGTGGGCTGCGAGCGACTCAGGCATCATTCTCACGCGGAAGACATTTATGTGTCGCAGCTTGAGGAGAACCTGAACACGAAGAAAACCTCCAGTTGTCCGAATTGTCTCAACCGCAACAAGGAGCAAAAGGTGGAGGGAGACAATCTTAGGTTGGAGGTGATTAAGAAGCAGATATTATCGAAATTAGGGTTAAGGGATAAACCAAACGTGACGTACAGTCTTCCAAGAGAGGTGGTTCTCGAAACTTTGTACAGGGCTGAGAACAGTGAGTTTTACAACAATTACAGGGACGAGGATTTTGTTTCTACCACCAGTGCCAGGGTTGAGACGCAAGAGCAGATGGATGTGGATGATTTTTATGGTAGGACCTCCGAGATCATCTCTTTTGCTGAAGAAGGTAGGACAATTGCTCTTGTTTCATTTTGGAATTCTACGCGAGTTTCAAATGAATTTTCATATAGTGGGTGAGCCATTGACTCGTACATACAGGGTGAGTCGTTCAACTATAGATTGTTGAGGTATAGTCAGAAGAAACGAAGAAACACTTTTTTCATATTCCATTTGTCTCTGTTCAGCCTAGAGAAGAAGATTTAGACATTTTGAACTCTCATAATGATCCTTGCCACCCCTGAAACAACCCACTAAAGTTTTTCCGAGTCTACAGCCTGAATCTTCAGAAAAAGATTGAATTCTGTGAATCTTTCGAATGAAGGTGCATTCAGCCAAAGCAACCAATTCTTTCAATATCGATGGTATAGATTTTTTTGAATGACTAGTTACTCGAAAAATGAGAGTTTCACGAGATTTCACGAAGAATACTTTTATTTTTCAAAATAGTCAAATTTTCATTAAATTGTACCTATTAATTTCATTTTTGAGAGTTGGGTCTCTTGAATTTCTTATATAAGTAATTATGAAATATATAGCTACACAATGGTAATAAGAAAAAAATTGCCATTTGAGATTCACCAGATCAATGAAAGCTATATTCATTTCATTCGACGAAATCATTCACGAGATATATTGGAGAATTTGGATTTTCAACAGCCTGTATATTTTCAACAGAGATGAATCGAAATAAAATGGTTGGAACAAAAAGTGATTCTTTCCACCTCAGGAATGTCCCGTTAAAATATATGTACAAGTCAAAGACTCACCCTGTATATTTCATGAGTCGGAAAAAAAATTTTTCTCTGATTCGGCCAAAATAAAAGGATACGGTGATTTTAAATTTTTTTTAATGGAAACTTTCCCTATGAAGTTTCTCCAAGCATACGATACACCATTCAGATCATGGGAATAATGTATCAAAAATTTAATTCTTTGAATATTTGTAAACGTGTTGAATTCACCCAAAAAACCCACCTAATTTTATGGTTGGCTTTTTTTTTAATATCGAATTACTCGAAAATGGTGTATTTCACCAGGATATATGAATTATAATTACATTTTCCAAATTTGTGAACTGTTCATCGAATAGCATTCAACTTAATTTTAAGAGTTGGTCTCTTTGCATTTCTGGGATAATTATTATGGAATGTAAATGATATGTTGTGGTCATAATGAATAAAGTGAATTGAATGAATTTTATTCGGAGAAGTTGTTATGATTCATTTTATTTCTCTGAGGATTGAATTTGAAATCAATTAAAGGAAATATCATTTGAAATTCCCTTTTTTGATCTTGAATCTGATTGTCTTTATCGAGGATACAACATAGTGAAAAATTCAGATATAACAAATTCAAAAATTTTGAAAATGGAAAATTTTTAGATAAAAACAAACTCTTAATATTCAATTTATTGCTAAAGTAAATAATTTGATTAACTTATCCTTCCTAATGAAGAATTAACTAAAAATTTACTACCAATATTACTAAATCTATGCGTTCATAGTTCGATGTTCTCGAACTTAAATTTTTTAATATTACCTGTATTATGTTCAATTTTCAACGTTCAATTTTGTCTTATAAGCACTACTGAATTCTTTTTCCTTTTTAACTTCCACTGTCATTCATTTCTTCAAACTTGTATCGATTTTTTTTCTGGGAATGCTTACAAATATCCAATCATTTCAAATATAGCGAATCAAATTCCAAAAAACCTGTATTATGTTCAATTTTCAACGTTCAACTTTCTCTTCACTACTGAATTATTTTTCTTTTTTAACTTCCACTGTCATTCATTCCTTCAAACTTGTATCGATTTTGTTTTTGGGATTTGCATACAAATATCCAATCATTTCAAATATAGCGAATCAAATTCCAAAATACATCCTCGTCAATATTTTTTCATTACAATCAAACTCAACCTCCAACAATATTTTTTTACTTTCATATCTATTTTCTCTCAAAAACTTCCCTTCCGATTTTATTTTCCAATCAACAAAAAACTATACATATTCCAAAAATCATACCATTCTAAAACTTCGCTTACGAGATATATCTCGCAAATACATTTTTTCATGGACTTTAAACAGCCTGTATCTTCTCAACCAAGCCGAATAAAAAGAAAAAAAAAATTTTAATATTCGTACAGTTCAAAGAGTCTCTATGTATAGTTATTTCTACCCAAAAGTCGGGCCAAAAACCTAAATGGATAATTTGATTTTCAGCGTTATCAAAAAACCAAAAAAATCAAATTCGAAGATTATCCTTGACATGGTCTAGTTCAGACTGTATTCATCTGAAGTGCAGTTTCCAATCATGGTTTTGAAAGGTTTTTATCTTCACCCAAAACCGAAGAACAATTTGGTTGACCCAGAGTCTTTTCCTCTGACAACTCAAACGATCACCAAATCTTTCGCAACCTATTTAACACATGACAAAAATTTTCTAATCATACTTAGAAGGAGTATATAGTCTATAACGAAAAAAAAATTCAACCAATATGATTCTCTTCGTGATCAAAAACCGATATCGTATTATTGAGGTGAAATAAAAAACGATAATAGTATATTTTAAAAGAAGAAATTCTCAATATAAACTTTTATTTTATATAAATCTATGCTGTCGCATTTTCTAACTTTCGACTATGAAGCAGTGGGAGGTGGGGTTGCTCTATATCATTCAGTACCTGACGCTCCCCCAATCAAAATCAAATTCAACCTCAATCTACCAAAATTGCCGCAACATAATACATTCAGCGAAGAAAACCCTGAATTTTAATCGGACCAAATGTTGCCCAATTTCGTTCAGCACCCTAAACAACCCCTTACCAAGATAACATCGGAATAATCGAAGCAGATATCAATCTAACCCCTTAATGAAATTCCGACCCTTAACAGTTTTCGAGTAACGGTACACACCTGTCGGACATGTGACTAACTTTGAATCGTTTTGATAGGATCTCCATGTGGGAATTCTACCTGATTTTGATTGTTACCGCAACGGGAGAGATTAATAACTGCTACGAAACGTTTATCGATGTTGTCGACAAAGGTTAATCTGCTTTAGGGTTGCTTTATGGGCCTCCTAATGTTGCGAGTCTTGTCACTTATGTCGGCGTCATCTAACTCTTCTGCGGCCTTCATGGTTATGAACTTGGGGTAGTCCTTAGTAAGCCCACAATGTCAACACCCCATATGTTGAATTTCGATTGACGAACGATATACCATCTATTCATTTCTGACCTATCAAATGGTATGATATACAAAACAAATCCATCAGAACAGGAAAACATTTTACAATGGATAACAGAAGATATGAGAAACTAAATTCATCAACAAAAACTGATGCTGTCTTCTTAGATATAGATTTGGTCTTCGATATGTGGCATCAAGAATTGATCTATAAAATGGAAGAACTGAAATTCTCATTAAAATTGATAAGATTCATACAGTCTTATTTAAAGAGAAGAAAGGTCCAAGTTAACATTGATGACATAAGATCAACAACATGAAGTATCGAAGCAGGCGTCCGTCAAGGATCCGTCTGTGGTTCGTTACTATTCAATTTAAATATATATAAATAAATATATTCAATATTATTCGGAGAGCTAAAATAATACAATACATATTGAAACAAAAAGGTACCTAGCTGAGGTTGGTGCAACACAGGATATCCATACAGATCTGCAGTAGGATTAAATGAGGAAAGGGATAATCCTCAGCTGAAAAAAAAACCCTTACCTCGCCCGTGAAAAAAATTTACTATTAAATATTATATATTAAATATCAGGAAAATCTTGAAAGACATCAGTGTGATATAAGAGTACATCTTCATGTTAACCGTCATTGGACACAGGTAAACAGGTTCTTCACAAAACGATTCGCAATTCTGAATCTGAAATGAAAAAAAGGAGGAAAGAAACTAATCATTTAAAAAAATTAAATTATTTTGAAATTAACCACCCATTTCAGAAATGCATTTGTTACTTTATGTATAGCCTCGAAACCATCTTGAAATTTATAAATGAGACAACTATTTATAAGATCGGAAGAGTATGCTGCCCATGGCTGTTCTTATACGATTTAGAACAGATCATATTCTCCTGGGAAGGTCAAAACCAGTAACTCTGAAGGAAGGATCAGTAATAAGATCTTTATTGAAAAAATTGCGTACATTCCATTCAGATTGCCAAATTTCTTTGTCGCTTCTATTCATATCAATTAGAAAATTTGACCAAAAAGGTTTACGTGACTTCAATCTTTCACTATTCTATATCAGCACCTCAAAAGTAAAGTGTGTTAAGTCACATTTTTCTAAGGCACGATTTATCTATAATATTCTTTGAAACAATTATTTCACTGAAAAATCTCTCTTTTGGCTGATTTTGATTTCATGACTTAACACACTTTACCTCTGAGGTGCTGATATAAATATGATTTACGAGAAGTAAATCAACAAAAAATAGGACTTGAAAAATAAAAACAATACTCATGTGTGCTGCACCTATTTGACCTAGTGTAGACAGCCATAAAAAAAAATAACTTCGAAGTATTTTAACGAAGTAATGAGATATCATCATCACTAGGTGTCTCATGGACATCAGCAATAAACAGGTCAGAAAAGAATGAGTCAAAACTATAAACGAAATAGTACTCTAACAGAAAGAAAGAATGTTCGGCAGATTGGAGAATCATAGCTACGATCAAATAAAAATAATACTAGGATACGCAAAAGATATCGCAATTCTTGTGGGAGAGACCGATAAAAGAACGTATATAGCTCTAATTACACACTTGAACTGAAAGGAAAAACAAATAAAAGAAAGTAGTTTTCTGGAAACAAATATAAAAGAAAGAGAATGAGAAAGATGGGTTATAGAAAAGAAATTTCCAATCCCAATAAAAGATCACTTAACTAGTCTGAAATCAAGTTAATATTTCTGAAACAATAGCTCATAGTCAAAACGCAATTTTTCGTGATGAAATATAACATTATATTCGGCTGTAATTCTAATAAAGAAGTCTCTTGAGGAAACACCATCAAAAATTCACAAAACAGACCAAATTTCTGAGTTCGTTTACTAAATACGTAGACTCAATAATTAGTCTTAATTAGAGTAACTAGGTATCAGATAGTCCAACTCATTAGAAGTACCTGCATTTTGAAACAAACGTAGGTCGGTATCAATTCCATCTGGTTTATTTATAGATCGAAATGTCTATTTATATCCAACTTATTAATCATCATCATACTTTGAAATTTATAGGTGGTACATTGAAATTTACAAGAAATATCTTTTGAAATGTTAATCGATTCATAAAATTTCAAAAAAATGTCATACTTTCGATAATACAAACTGAAGTGGAGATGGTACATTGTCAGCCAACATAAATTGATTCATTTGTAAAATTTCTATTCAGACGAAAACTATTAACGTCGAAGAAAATGAATTTTTTTTTGTTATCTCAAGAACTGTAACATCAATGTTTTTTACTAGGAGAACGATTTTTATGAGCAAAGAGGAACAGAGGTATATCTACCAACTGACAAAGAAGATATACAGGGTGCACAAGCACCCTGTATATTAATAGAAAATATCTATTTCCTTTCTGCATTTTTTCATTCATCAATGCTTCCCATTATGAAGAAAAAACTATGTTTCTGTTTGTATGTTTTTCCAATTATGATTGAGTATAGCTCGACATCTGATGGCGATATAAGGCCAAAGTTCGCACGAGATCAACAGTTGCCGCAGCCACAAATTCATGTTTCCTCACTCGTGCATGCAATCCAGCACTTACTACAACCGTAACCCAACTAATCCTTTTCCTTTCGCGTCTTCCTTGAAAGACACGTGACTCCAGAATCAGGTGATTGCGTTTGTTTACCTCCCCTCACTCCCAGACGGGATAGTCAGTTCATTTAGGGGCGATGAACACCCCGACATGGTAAACAAGTTCAGAATCAAACGGCGAATAGTTTGCTTTTTTTTTGCCCAACTTTTCGTTTAAAGCTAAGATAAACATTCTGGGAGGGAGTTTTGAGTGTTTTGATATGGTTTTTAAATGAGACGGTGCCCGTATGCAAAGCGATAAAGCTGCCATTCGATGAAGTTGGCTTATTTTGCGAGATATTGCAGATATTTTAAACACAATTTGCAACATCCTGTAGAATGCAACAGGGGTATCCTATTCAAATTTTGTTTGAATGACGTTAGAAAAGCATACGTTTTAAAAGTAATCATTCAATGCAAGGCAAGTTTCAACGCCCAATATTTTCTCAAAAGATTTTCAGCTGTTAATGTATACCAAACAAATAAATTGAATAGGTAATCCAACCAAAAACATCTTCAGGTGAAATATTGCCAAGACGTATTGCTGCTTTCTAACTTTGTCAAAAAGTTATGAGATCTCATGTACAATCTTCATTTTCACAAGTCCTTATTTCACAAACTCTATGCCTTTTTCAAAATATTTTTGTTTGGATTTCAATTCTTTTTGTACGTTGCTTATGACAAAATCCCTTCATTTTGTTCATTTGTTCCCCAATAATGATTTATTGAAATATTGCGAGATCTATTTCAAATCAAAATAATTCACAATTCATGTTCAAAATCAACAATGTTCGATGTATAGAAATATACCCTTACCTATCCGGGTTCAAGCTGCGATAGCGATGTATTTGGAAGCCATCACAACCATATTGTTTAAAGAATACTACCATTATACAATGATCACAACGGGAAATTGCACAACGAAACTGTGGTTACAGGAAAATTGTATTTAGTGTAAATACACATGAGACGTTTTATGAGCGATTCAATTCATCCCCTTATTCAAAATGTGGGTGTTATTGCTTGAATATTTTTATAACAAGCAGTCCTCCGTTTATATCAATTTTCAGACCACCAGCATCAAAATTGGCGTATCATACATACTTATACCCAACTATATTTTTATGATGCAAAAGTCTGCCACTATATTTTATTTGTTTCTCCTTTGTAAAAAGGTTGGATAAATTCCAAAAAAATCTCAATAATTTGTCGTAAATGGCGTAAGCTATGGAAGCGTTGCCATGAACATGTCTATTTATTTTTCTTTACATTTGTTTTGGCAAAAGCGACAATGAATGTACCAAAAGAAATTATTGAGGCAGCCAGCAGTGTAGCATCAAGTTTATTACCTGCAAAATCAGCTTCAAAGTACGAGCGAGAATACGACGACTTCAAAAAGTGGCAAAACAAAAATAGTGTGATTGGGGTAACTGAAGATGTTTTGTTGGCCTACTTAATCAACTATCAGATAGATTCAGCCCTAATACTTTGTGGGCAAAATGGTCTATGCTGAAAAGCTGCTTTTAAATGAAAGAAAATTCCCCTGTTCCCAGGTTTGTTTTCCTTAGAAAATTTATTGAAAAATATGACGTTTAGTTGTCATTTGCAGATTTCAAAAGGCGTTATACAGAAAATATCTCGGAAAATAAGTAAATCTTCGGCCTCCTGGAACAGAAAGCCTAAGATTTTTTTTGACATACCGACATGGAAAGTGCATTTCCCTTAATGCTGGCCAGTACACTATTGGTGGTGTCCCAAAGCAAATAGCGAAATATTTAGGTTTAAAAGACCCAGAGTTATACACTGGCCACTCTTTTCGCAGAACTGGAGCCACTATGGTTGCGGATTCGGGTGGAGATATTTTAGCACTAAAGCGTGCAGGAGGGTGGAAGAGCACCGAAATTGCGATGAGTTATGTCGAGGATTCGGTCAACAAAAAAATCGAAATGTCTAGCAAACTATTTGGTAGTAAGGAAAAATCTGTGTTACTGGAAATAACAATTGTACCATGATTTTAAACATATTTGACGATGAAACAAAATTTTCTAATGTAAATAATACTACTAACTTGTGAAAATTTTGCAAGTTTACTGTCAGTTTTATAAGTTAGTGACTTGATAAAATAATCTTTCTTGATTGATATTGTGTTTTTGGAAACTGACGTTTACAAATGAGAAACAAATAAATGACATATTTCAATATCAATTTGATTTTGAAGACATTCGATAATGTTTCTTCGAAATTGAATACTTTTCTTCTTCAATTTCGAGGGAATGATTACCTTTGTCTATACCATCCAATGCTCATTATCGATTTGAACATAGCACCTATAACTTTCCCGATACAATAAACATCAATTTATTTCCAACTCTCCCATGCAGATTCGCTCAGGTTCAGGGTCTACCTCACCTATCTCCCCTCCCCCTTTCACCGATAATGCGTAATTACATGCAGTAATGCGTGTGATCCACCCTTAATGCCGCACGGTGATATTGTCATCCCCGATAACTGTAGAATCGATGTTATAGATGCGAATTCCGCATCTATAACACGATATGTGACAATGTGCTAATGGATTTGGCCGATGTTCGCATCGGGAGATGTGTTAATACTGCCGGAGGGATTGGTGGGACTACAAATCACGATATACAGGGTGATTCACGGTCGATGCTCTATCGATCTAAAATCTTTTCAGTGCTGCGGTGCTGCAACTTATGTCAAAAAATAGTAACTACTTTGTTATTTCATACGGCACACCCTGGTAAATTATTGGATTTTCCTATTCATCGTAGTAACACGATTATTTCGGTATCACTTTCTCATACTTATTTTCAGCAGTTCCTGAGTAATTAAATTATTTCCTCTTTTTTGTGCAAAACATAGCTTTGGTTGAACATCCATAACTTCAATACTATTAATTTTAGGAAGCTGAAATTTCGTATGCAGAATGCTGAGAGTCTATGCATCATGCGGGTGTTACGAAATTTCCTTTTTTTCATACAGGTTCATGAAAAATTCCATGGTTTATCGAGACATACAAAAACGGTTGGAAGTGCATTTTTTCAAATGTTATGTCCCATATATTTTAAGGTATACTGAAAGAAAATTGAACTTTCTTTTGAATGATTTATCACACTCCTACACCTATATATGACTCAATGCCTTGGCCAAACTAAGTGACTTGTCAGTTTCATAACTATAAGAACTTTTTTTTGTACAACTGCCATTGAAAGTGACACTTTTAATGACAGCAAACAATGTTAAAATTCATTGTTTA
Organism: Hippodamia convergens; assembly: GCA_038502775.1. Lineage (NCBI taxonomy): Eukaryota > Metazoa > Arthropoda > Insecta > Coleoptera > Coccinellidae > Hippodamia > Hippodamia convergens. The sequence continues at coordinate 70,868,328 of CM076609.1, read as the reverse complement.
TGTGGAAGCGTGTTAAAAATATTTTTAACATTAGTGTTGAAATATATTTTTAGCACTTCATTTTCTTATGATGAAATCAGATGAGCAAAATTCAGCATTTGCAAATTTTTATTATTAATATTTAACAATCATTACTTATGAACATTAATATTAATCGTAAACATTATTAACACATTATTAGAATCCTCAGCACCATCAGTACTTGTAGAAACCGGAAGTACAATATTGGTAATGACAATCCAAAATCTGTTGAGGTTGGGAAAACTCAATAATTCAAATTTCACATACAAACTATATTTTTCATGATATCTGAGGGCGATATATGATGTATGATATATTTTTGAAACGGGAAAAAAGGCGATTCTTTCTAGGCCATTTCGAACTATTTGTTCCATGAGAAAAAATACCACTTTATGTTATAGCTCAGCAAGGAAACCTCTTGCGCAGAAACAAAGCACGCTACCAGATTGTTTTGGAAAAAGTGCCTGTATAATGTTTTCATTTCAACATCCTAGCACAAACAGAAACGGAGATAATGGCCAAAGTTGAAATCGCCCAAATCTCAATTGTGGCCTATAACTCGAAAACGAAAGAAGATAGAGGAATGCAGTTGATGGCATTATTAGTTTCTCAAAAAAGACCACCGTAACGTGTCATTCATTTTCCTCTATCTCTCACGGTTAAAAAATTGTAGTTCAAGTATCACCAATTTTGCCCACCCTGTACAGGGTATCCCAAATTGCTTGATTTTGACTGCTTACTTCTGGACTAGATAGGTAAAAACTTCTTAAGGTGTCCTGGGCTCGATTTTTGTGAAAACTCCATTAGTGAAAACCGTTTCACCATTTTTTTTTAATTTCGATTTCGAAAATGTGCCATAACTTTTTCATTTACGAAATTATCTGAAAACGATTAAAACTTTCTAGAAGCGCTTTTTCTCCCGGAAATAAGAAACTAAAGAAACTATATTAAATTTTTCTTCTCATGGAGGAAAAACACTTTTTTATATTAAATACGAACGCATTTTTTTTTCATTTTATTTCATAAAAAAATTTTAAATAATGTCTTATTCCCAGTGAAAAAGTGCTTGTTGAAAGTTTTTATTATTTTCGAAAATGAAGAAGTTATGGCAGATCTTCTGAATCGAAAAAATTTCAAAATGTTGTTATATCTTCAAAACAAATGAAGATATCGTGAAACGGTTTTCACTATTGCAGTTTTCACGAAAATCGAGCTCAGGACTCCTTTCAACGTTTTTACCTATCTAGTCTAGAAGTACCAGAAACAGCAAAAATGAAACAATTTCGGATACCCTGTACATCTTTGGATGTATGTCATTCCGAGTTCCTCAAATATTGGCTAAAATAAGAGAGATATCATTCTGATTAGAGCCCTCAGCACTGCCAGGACCATTCCCTATCGCCAAAAACCGTCCAAAAGCATCCCCCGCATCTCCTAGCTCGTTTCCCCCAAAAAACCCAAAATGGTCCTTCGGGCCGGATCCCGCCGCTTCGCGGCCTCTTGGCGCGCTCGCGCCCGTGCCCGCGGCTTCGCGGAGCGGGCCGACGGCCGCTTGCGACGGGCCCCGTCGAAAAAACGGCCGTTGGATCGTCTGTAGCCCGTGGCCGGATCGATGCCGGTGGCACCGGCTAGTCGCGTCCCCCGATCGCGAAGCCGCCGGGTCTGTGGCGGACGTCGGCGGAGGACGCGACGCCAGGGAGGACGCAAGACGTAACCCGAGACCCCGATGCGCGGCACTGAGTTATGGGGGGCCGATAGGATGGGATTGTGTCGTTTTGGAAAGTATCCGAATGGGCCCGGTCGTCTAGGTTATAGGGGAGGACGTGGTACAGGGTGAGCCAGAAAGAAATGCACTTTTGTTAAGGGAATAAAGAGATCTGGAAGTTATTCCTTGGAAATATACTTATATCATTGTATAAAGAAAGATAGTTATCCTATCTTACGGGTTTATCATTTGACGGCGTGGATCCCACCAATAGACGGCGCTACTTAGAAATAGAAATAGAATTCATTAGTTTCAACAATTACACCACAGTTAACCATGATTAATAGTGAAACAAGTCGAAAGAAAAATGAAACTCGAGTATTACAAAATTGAAGAAATTCAGTAATGCAGTATGGTTCACATTGAACAATGAAATTAAAAATGGACTTCTTAAAGGCATTTCAGCCTTATATCTCATTTCGAAATTTTCTGGGCAGGGCATTGTATAATCTAATTGCACTATATAATGCCGTCATCTCCATTGCAGTTGTTCGGTGGATTGGATATTCTTCTTGTTTTCTGATGAATAGCAGCAACCTGTATATAAATAGTCCATAGACCGTCATTATGCAATTTCTTCTGAATACTCCACGGCAGGATTGCCTGTAGATCAGTCTGTATATTGACCTCAAAGCCCACTTTTGGGTACCAAATATCTGGTTGATAAAGGGAGAATTTCCCCAGAGACTGAAAGTTTGAGAAGTATGTCCTGATCAACTTGATTCCTTAGTCTCAGTAAGGTATAAATGTTCGAGTTGAGCTATTTTCTTATATATTCGATATGATCTAGCCAATTCATATTTCTGTCCAGTGTCACTCCTAAAAATTTCACGTTACTATTAATCATGACCTCAGTGTCTTGAAAATTTTATTTCTTCGGGCAATCTCTGGTTATTCTATCAATGTCGAAAATCATGCTAGATGGGCTCCATAGGCTTCAAGGGAATGTCCTAGCTCACAACAGATAGCTGGTAATTGGCATAATTCCCCGTACACGTGCTCTATGCATTTTATGTATCTCCTTGGACAGTTGGTGTGTTGTGAAATTTAAAAAATCGCAAAATACGTCTACAATATTTAAGTAACAAAAAATATTTCATTTGTTTCCCATTTGTAAACGTCAGTTTCCAAAAACAAAATATTAATCACGAAAGTTTATTTTATCAAGTCACTAACTTGTAAAACTGACAGTTAACTTGCAAAATTATCACAAGTTAGTAGTATTATTTACATTAGAAAATTTTGTTTTATCGTCATATATGTTGAAAATCATGGTACAATTGTTATTTTCAGTAACACAGATTTTTGATGATGAAAGAGTTGATACTGATGATGATGAACTCAGAAACTTCTGAACTCGAGGACTGCAGAACATTTGTACTCTCCTTACTACCAAATAATTTGCTAGACATTTCGATTTTTTTGTTGACCGAATCATCGACATAACTCATCGCAATTTCGGTGCTCTTCCACCCTCCTGCACGCTTTAGTGCCAAAATATCTCCACCCGAGTCCGAAACCATAGTGGCTCCAGTTCTGCGAAAAGAGTGGCTGGTGTATAACTCTGGGTCTTTTAAACCTAAATATTTCGCTATTAGCTTTGGGACACCACCAATAGTGTGCTGGCCAGCATTAAGGGAAATGCATTTTCCATGTCGGTATGTCAAGAAAAATCTTAGGGTTTCTGTTCCAGGAGGCCGAAGATTTACATATTTTCTGTATAACATGCAGGGCTTGAAGCTGCAGCCATCATAGGTTATGGTGAATCTTCTTGTTGTTAAATTTTTTGATTGCCGCAATGTCACAATAACGTATTTTTCCATATCTTCTACATCATTCATGTTTAAGGAGAGAATTTCGTCACATCGACAACATACAAAAATCCCAAATATTGTTACAATTATCGCCAGCAACCACTGGTCATCAGGAGCATGTAAAAGAAATTGTTCAGCCTCTTCTTTACTTAATACCCTGGCATTTTTTGGAGTATAACGCTCATTTTTTCGCTATCACCTTTTGAAATCTGCAAATGACAACTAAACGTCATATTTTTCAATTAATTATTTAAGGAAAACAAACCTGCGAACAGGGGCATTTTCTTTCATTTCCAAGCAGCGTTTCAGCATAACCATTTTGCCCATAAAGTATTAGGGCTGAATCTAGCTGATAGTTGATTAAAGTAGACTAACAAAACATCTTCAGTTACCCCAATCACACTATTTTTATTTGCCACTTTTTGAAGTCATCGTATTCTCCTTCGTACCTTGAAGCTGATTTTGCAGGTAATAAACTTGATGCTAAACTGCTGGCTGCCTCAATAATTTCTTCTGGTACATTCATTTTTGCTTTCGCCAAAACAAATGTAAAGAAAAGTAAACAGACATGTTCATGAAAACGCTTCCATAGCTTACGACATTTGCGACAAATTATTGAGATTTTTTCGGAATTTATCTAATCTTTTAACAAATGAGAAACAAATGAAATATAAAACAATACACGGAAGGTAACGGGTTGTTCTGGCTCAAGGAGATAACTGACTCGCCTGCGGCTCGTCAGTTATATCCCTCATTCGCCAGTAAAAACACTCTTATCTTGCTAGTAATGTTATATACTATTTCTCCAAATTTTTATCAGGGCAGAGTAAAAATTTTCGAAAAATGAGGAGGCTCAGGTGACATCAATGCTTCGTTTCTTTCTATTTCTTTTTTTATATTTATGCAGAGGCGCCAGCAGAATTTGTTCTTATGTGGGAGGAGTCGAAGTAAAATTGATAAATTTTCCTACTTCAACATTTTTCAACGTAAACAACATAGGGTTATGTGTATTGTGTATAATGAAGATCACCTTCAATAACACAAAGACACTTAAGACGAAAAGTACTCCTTGAATACAGTCTCAACGGGTTTCGTATTCAAATACTCTTTCTCTAGAATGGGAATATAAATGAAGAGATTATATATTTTCAGCCTTCTCAGAAAAAATATCTTGATTGCAGAATGGATAATAATTATTGAAATATTGAGTAGCTGCACTTGCCCCTTGAAGAACTCCGCATCAAATATACCGCCTAATAAAAACAACCGTCCATAAAACGATCATCTGGTAACAATGGGTACTTTTATGAATTTGTAACTTCTCAGAAGCGCGTTGAGCGCACTTGGGGTAAACAAAAATCATGGAATTCATCGTCAACGAAAACTTTCCATGATTTCTGTTCATCCAAAAGGTGCTCTACGCGCCCCAGGAAGTTATCAATTCATTAAATACATCTGCCGATTTAAAAAGTTTTTTCTGGGTGTTGCAGAACTTTTCATTACTTCACAATATTTGCGATCAATGTATTGTTTCGTACATTTATTTTTCTCTTCTTTGAAGTTATGATTCATAAATGGAATTCATGTGGTTGTAAGAACACTAATAAATTTTCCCTCCTGCCTCCTTACAAACCAGTTCGAAAAATACCCATACTCAGAGATGTCTCGATTTTCTCAGCATCCCCAGCAATTCTTCGCATAACATCCCGCTATTATACGGTTTAGGTCAAGAACCGCGAAACCGAACGCAACAAATCATCCCAATCCAAATCGATAATCCTCATCGGGTACAATCCGAGGAATTAAAAATAACAATCGCCACGAGAGAGACGAGTCCCCGGATTTTACCCCGATTGTACCCGTTCGGTATGCGCTTCTCGCATTCCGGAATATAATTTCGTAGTATGCAACCGAGTCGAACCCATAAAAAACGGCCGTTACCGAGTCGCAGCCATCAAATATTCAGATCCGCGACTGCATCGGTTTTTACGCGATAGTCGGAACGTCCGACAAGATGCGATGCACGGGCGCTTATTGTCTACCGCCCGCCGTGACCGCCCACGATCCGGTGCACCCTTCGATGGAATGGGAAAATATACGGGAGGGAGATTGGAATAATTCACGCCCGAAAGAAGAATGGGCGCTTATGATCTAAATCCTGGTGTTAACTCCCTCGTTTTTCATAAGCAGGGCAAAGTTTGTCCATGAAAGAATATACGGTTTGGAGGAGATGTAATAAATCAAACTTTCTGGGCGCTTATTATCGGAAATCATGTTTTCGGTATAGTTTTTGATGCACGAAATCAAATCATTCAGTGTGGAATCGTTGAATGTACTTTCAATGTACTCCTCAGTACTCATAGATGTTCAGCAACGGACGCTTATTGAAAATGCCCCCTCTTTCTTCATAACCTACTCAAACTCAACCCCGATTCAGTAACCAAAAATGAGGTTCATTGGTGGGCGCTTATGATATATATCTTGGCTAGCTCCCTCCTTTTTTATACATAGAGCAAAGTTAGTCCATAATATGTTCGTATGAGGTTTGAACCAAACGTAAATCAACTTTATTGGGCGCTCATTATCGGTATTCATGCGTTCAGTATAGTTTTTGATGCACGAAATCAAATCATTCAATGTGGGATGGTTGAATGTACTTTTCAATAAACCTCAACCTTAGTCGGTACTCAAAAATTAATGTTCAGAAAGTGATACTTATTTGAAATGAGGCAATCAGTGCCCCCCCCCTTTCTTCATAACCTACTCAAGCCCTATTCAGTGACCAAAAAGGAAATTCATTGGTGGGCGCTTATGATATATACCTTGGTTAGCTCCCCTTTTTTATACATAGAGCAAGGTTTGTCCATAATGTAATCGTATTAGGTTTGAACTAGATGCAAATCAACCTTTTTGGGCGCTTATCATCGGAATTTGTGGGTTTTGTATAGATTTTGTTGCACAAAATCAAATGATTCAGTCTGGAAAGATTGAAAGTTCTTTTTTGTCAACCTGAAACCTAGACAGTGCCCAGAAAAAGGTGTCAAGCAACGGGCGATTATTGAAAATAAGGCGATAAATGCTATATACACTCCGCAAAAAAATTAACGCACATTCTGAATTTCAATGGAAGTTAACTCTACATTGACTTTATAACTTATTTTTTATGTTCCCTCGGGAAGGTTTTGAACGAAACAAGACACATTAAATGGAAAAAAAAATCTGGATTTCACCGAATCTTATGTGAAAGAAGAGAAATGAACAATTTTCAAAATACTGAAATGCTGATAAGTGATTTAATACTTGGTATTTCCACCCCTTGCGTTAATTACAGCTCGGCAACGACGGTTCATACTCAAAATGAGTGATCTTAAAATGTTCTGATCTAATCCTTCCCAGATTTCTCCGAGTTGGAGTCCTAAGTCATTAAGAGTAGCTGGATGATTTTCTGAACTTCTCAGCCTCTTATTGAGGTCGTCCCAAACCTGCTCAATCGGATTGAGATCTGGACTTCTTGCTGGCCATTCCATTCGAGAGACTTCAACATCTTCAAGGTACTCCTGAACGATGCGATGGGGTCTGGCATTATCGTCCATAAAAATGAAATTTTCACCAATGTATGGGGCAAATAGCACTACATGCTCTTCAAGAATGTTCCTTATATACTTATCAGCATTCATAGCTCCATTATCAACGACCACTAGGTCTGTGCGAGCAGTCAAAGATATTCCACCCCATACTATAATCGATCCTCCCCCGAAACCAGTAGTATTCAGGAAATTGCACTGAGCATATCTTTCATGTGGACGTCTGTATGCAAGGGAACGTCGATCACAATGATAGAGGCAGAATCTAGACTCATCTGTGAAGAGAACTCTTTCCCAATCGGCCTCTTTCCAATGGATATGCTCTCTCGCAAAATCCAAATGCACCCTTCGATGGGCTGGGGTAAGAGCTGGGCCTACAACCTTAGACCGAGAATCCTCTGAAGATGCCTACCGAAGTTGTAGGCGAAACGTCAGGTGAAATTATTTCTAATAGACCACGGCCAATAAGCCCGGAAGACTCTTTTCATACCACGATTTCTTATTGTCTGAGTGTAAATTTTCACCCCATGAGTTTGCTCAGGCTGATTTTGAAGGAGGCGAGCGGTTGCAAATCGTTGTCTCAACGAAGAAACTCTCAAGTAACGTTCTTGAATGGCAGTTGTTACCCGTGGTCCACCCTGTCCTGGTCTTCGGACGTTCATACCTGTCTCCCTGAATCGCTGCAACATTCTGGACACACTTGTGTGGGAAACTCCAAACCTTTCTGCAATTCTTGTGTATGTCCACCCTTCTTCTCGCAAAACTACCGCTTGGGCACATTCCCCTTGGGTCAAATTGCGTGTTTCGCGTTGCATAGCGATCGAGTATAGAAAATCAATCGAAAGAAAAACTATTGATCACTAGAATTGATCGAGAACAACTGATTTTAGAATGGAGCCAATACATTCAAAATCTGATAATATCATCTTTTTTTATTCCTGCTGGGAAAAAACATCTGTACTGAAGAAAAACTTTGAGAGTGGATAACATATGCATGCATGATTCTGATATGAATAATTATCATTGAGAACACCTTCAGTTGTAGAATAAATTTGAGATTTCCATAATGTGCGTTAATTTTTTTGGGCAGTGTATGTCTTCATATCACAGTTTTTGCCATGAATTTCTTCGATCGATTCGTTTCGATATTCATTTCAGTTATTTTTTCGACCATTGCCTCTGCTCTCAGGGAACAATAGGAAGTGATCGGAAATATCTTCATCGAAGACGCCATTAAATCACCCTGAACAAAAATGAGTTACGACTCTATCCATAAAAATGCGAAAAAGGAATTCCGCAAAAGTTAGGCAGGCGTGGTATGTGGAAGAGGGAATCGAAGACGATTTTACTGCCACATCGAGGAAGTTGGCGTTGAAGTTTCAGGGTCATCACTTTAACTAGGACGAACGCTGGATCAAAGAGCTCTGGCTAATAGAGTCTGCGAAATAATTCTGGATTTAACAATTAAAGGGTTATGTCGGGTGTTCTAATATTACCGTTATTTTTTATTATTCTTTTATACATGAGAACTAGAAATAATCTTTTTCTGCTCGTTTCAAAAGAAAAAACCCACAAAATGTGTTCAATTTTTTTAATTTTTGTTTAGATCTCCCCATTACATTGAAGTTTCTTAGTGGAATTGAGTTTATTATGAATCCATTATTGTTATTGTCATATATAAATATGAATATGTCAAAAATAGGAATTTTTCATCATTATTACAATATTTGGCACCCAACGTGGGGCTATATTATACTAATGACAATTAATTGAGCTGTTGCAAGAGGTTCCACATTTCAAAGAAGATACTGGGTACTCTTTCAAGTTGAAGTAGTCAAATTGTTTTTCTTACATACCGATTTTTTTTTCAAATTTCACTATCGAAAAATTATTTTTGTACAACTGCAATTAAAAGTGACACTTTTAATGACAGGAAACAATGTTGAAATGATTGTTTACGTGGAAGCCTTTTGAAAATATTTTCAACATGAGTGTTGAAAATATTTTTAGCACTTCATTTTCTTATGATGAAATAAGATGGGAAAACTTCAGCAATTGCAAATTTTTATTATCAATATTTAACAATCATTACTCATAAACATTAATATTAATCGTAAAACTAGAACGATTACTAACATTAATGCCCTGTGACGTTAGGGAGCTTCGCAACACATTATTAGAATCCTCAGCACCATCAGTACTTGTAGAAAATCTGTTGAGGTTGGGAGAATTTTTTCAGCAATGACATTTCTATATGCAATGAAATGATCAACATAGCCCTCGACTACCGTCGTAGACTTCCATCCACCATGTTTTTTTATATCCGTAATATTTGCTCCTGATTCTGCTAGCAATGAAGCGGAGGATCTTTGAAAACAGTGTTCTGTATATTGCTTTGGTTCTGGCAGTTTTAGGAATTCGGCAACAATAGATGGAATTTTCTCAAATGTATTAGTATCAACTGGATTGGCAGTGCATTTATTATTCTTGTATTTCAGGAAAAAACGACGATGTTTGATGACAGAAGGGCGCAAAGAAAAGTAGTTATGAAAATAGTCTACATACTTCCCAATAATACTGAAAAAACGACTGACTTTCGTTTTTGTATCAGGAAGTTGTATAACCAATGATTTATTTGTTATTTCGATGTCTTCCAGTGATGAATTACACAATTTTTCATGCCGACAGGCTCCAAATAATCAAAAAGTTGTTGCAACCTTAACCATCAAGTATTTTTCATCTGGTGCCTCCTTCATGAACTTTTCAACTGGTTCACGAGTGAGAATTCTTGATTTTTTGATACGATATCCTTCACTTTTCTGTTTTAAATATGCTATTACCTTAAAATATTCACTAACATCCACACCATTTTTAACGCTTGACTTTATCATTGAAAATTTGCTCCACAAAGTTGATGAACTCCATATTTTTGATTTTTCCACTTGGTATGCCAGGAAAACAGTTTCACTGAAGTTCCTTTTACATTTTTCAATTAACACCAGGCCAGGAAATTGTTAAATGCAATATCGTACTGCTGAACAGATTTTTTCGGTAGGAGTTCCAGATTTGCTCTTCTTGCAGACCAGATCCAGAGGAACAACCAAATCGTCACTTTTATTAATAATTGGACTCTCGAAAAACATATCAAGCTGTTAAAAACCCAAGACGAAAATTGGACAGGAACGAAATTCAAATGACAGCGTCTTTTTCCATTTGTTAGTAATCATAAAGTTGGCAACGATTGCCATTCACAACAACCTTTTGATTATTTGAATATTAAAATGCATTTTGAAGTCTATTGTCATTGCAAATTCGCCCATTTCATTATCAGAATAGGGCAGTTGTACAAAAAACATTGTATGGTATTTGTGTTAAAAGTGATTTTATTTTGTTCGTGAAATTGTTCAATTCGCTCCGCTCATTTCACAAACTTTTTCACTCACATAATAAAACGTCACTTTCAACACTTTAACATAAATAACTATTTCGAATGCATTTGGTGGTGACTTGTAATTCATTATGCCACCATTATATTGAAAGTTTTCCCAGAATTCTATCTAAAATCGCTCTGTTTTACGGTGTTTTGACAATGTTTGAAATTCCATGTTCAGTTTTTTGTTTTTTGTGCAACGAATGGTCAGCTCATCAATTTCAATGATATCTTTCCCATATATGAACCGATTAAAATTTTATAGTTTGTTGATTTAGGTATTCATGGTACTATGTTTGGAATTCTCGACATTTTCATACATAATTGAAAATGAGAGGGTTACTTCCCAACATACCTATATTATTTGAAAAAATTCCGAATCGCATTCCATTCCAAACACTTTGGAAAATTATAACGAAAAATAAATTATGCCCGTCCAATTTTTGCTGCTTCTGGTGGATGCCATGTCATTGTTTCTATTTATTTTTCATCGCATCCACCATATCTGACAAGTTATGTTACGGAATAAATATTTGATACAATTCCTTGAACGTCTTGTTCCAATTTAATAAAATCAGCTTCTTCCGAACTATCTAAATTTCGATTATTGTTGGAAATGAAGATAAACAAGAGGAATTCATAGTACCAGTTCTGTTTATCCTAGAGGTTTTTTTAAAACGACTGAAATGAGTATAAATTATTGGAAACATAGACTCTATTAAGAAGAATCATTAAGGAAAATGGTGGAAAGAAGGTAAAAAATCCCTGAAAAGAGAGAATAACGAATACAGAAACTGATCCTGAAGACGTATAAAAGGCTAAAGAAGCACTTGGCTAAAATTACATCAGTCAGCTCATTTTATAGAAATCTGCACGTAGAGGGGTAAAACTTTGGCTTCTCCACACATCATAAATTAGCGCACGATGGCATCCGACTGAAGTCACCCTGGAATTCTCTACAGGGATGTTGTAATTCGTTTAGTGTTTCGTTCGTTGTTTTGGAAGATATCAGTTTCCCTTGTTTACGATAATATACAAGTTTGTTTGTATTTCGAGCTTTGAGTAGTAGAGGGGTGAAAGCACTTTCGCAAGTTCCAATCAAATGCTGCTTAGCAGGAATGTTTCTTTAGGAAAACATCTCACATAAATTGTGCCAGGGTAAGGGGGACTCTTGAAATCATTCTGAATGCCTAAAGTATTTCGTATTAAAGAAAGTTATGCATGAAAATTTAATATTTTTCTTTGTATAAAATTATTGTCATTGATTATCTCCAAGGAAATTCCGAATGAAATTTGCTCCCATTTCTCAAATTAAATTTTGGATTGATTCAATTTTTTTTAATTACATATTTGAGGAAGAATATTATTCCTTTTTCATACCATTGTGAAGTTAATTATAAGTTTCATGTTATAAATATTTCAATTCTCGATTCCGCTTCCCCTGATTCGAAATTTTTGTATTTTAATATTTGAGGAAGAATATTATTTTGTTTTTAGACTGTTGTGAATTTCATTGTAGGTTTTATGTTATAATTATTTCAATCCTCGATTTCCATTATATCTTTGAATCTGATAAGGAACTCAGTTGTTTCATCAAAAACGTATATCAAGCCGAGAAAGACCAAAACCGTTATCAATTTGTAACAATAAACATTTATTGTTGCAAATTGGCGAATGCACAACATAAAGCAATCCAAAAAAAAAAATCAATATTTATTCTTGTGACGAAATTCAAATATAATTTTCAAAATTCTCCAGGATACAGAATGATTGGAAACCCTCACTTGCATTAAGTTTATTTTTCCTAGAATACCTTCATAATGTATCTATGTTTGGTGTTCTTTCCTTTATAACTTTTTTGTACCAGTCTGCTGAAGCTTTCTTGATCCTCTTACGGTTAGGTTCATTGAAATCCACTTGGAAGAGACCAAATTTCTTGCTGAAATAAAATTTTTTCCTTTATTCACACGTGCCTAATTTTAAGGAGTTTGTAGGACTTTCTTCATATTTTATGGTTATACGAGTATGAACTCAATACCCAACATTCTTCAATTAATCTAATTTTCACCTGTATCCTTGCATCCACTCGAATGAATCAAGTAAACTACGAACAGAGTATCCTTTAACAAGGACTTTGTCTTCTGTCATCGATAGCAGAACTTGTTCCAGATGTTCCTAAAAAAGTTTCATAGTTATTATTATTCATATACAGGATTATTCACGAATATGGCTCTATAGAATATTTTTAAGAAAGACAAAAGATTCAGGATTGAAATTCTGAAGGTGAGCTTCAGGTAAGAAGACGATTTCTCGTATATTTTTTGAAGGTTCTAGGTTTTCTTTCGTTTTTCGAATGGGAAGACCCATTTTTTTAATGCATTAATAGATTCTCCATTGAATTCTGAGTCTTTTTGATTCCAAAAGTTTGAATTTTCCCTAGAAAATTCTCCTCAAATGAGGAAATACGAAAAAAAATCTCAAAATTGAACTCTGTTGAAATACAGACAACTCCGAGGTTTTTTCATTGAAAATTCTCTTTTGAGAGTCTCCGATAAGAAAGGCTGATGCTTTTTTTCCGATAACGTGATTTACAGAATATGATACAGAAGGTCACAAATTCTTTGTCAAAGTTAGAAGTGACGAAACATGAAAAAATCGATTTTTCAAATTGTACCCCATTTTTTCTAAGCATTTTCGAAATCTTCGTCAAAAAATAATAGAAGTATACGTTCAAGACCTTTATCCCAAGATGAATATTTTTCGAAATATTCAGGAAAACCTATTTTTTCTTCAATTTTCAATCTCATTCCGAATGTGTTTTTCTACTAGAAAATAATTGATAAAGCATTAAAAATTATTACAAATTATTTCTTTCTGCATTTTTTACGTTGACTTCACTAATACTCACATTGAGAGCTTTAAACCAATCCAAATATTTTACTTGACAACCAATTATTTTCCAGTAAAAAACCACATTCGGAATAAGATTGAAAATTGAAGACAAAATCATTTTTCCTGAATATCTCGAAAAAAATTAATTTTGGGTTAAAAGTCTTGGACTTATGCTCCTTTTATTTTTTGATAAAGATTTCGAAAATGCTTCGAAAAAATGGGGCTCCAATTAAAAAAAACAATTTTTTTATGTTTCCTCACTTTTAACTTTGACAAAGAATTTGTGACCTCCTGTATCAATTCTGAAAATCACGCTATCGGAAAAGAAGCATCAACCATTCTTCTGTTAGATTCTCAAAAATGAGGATTTTTTAATGAAAAAACCTCGAAGTTGTCTGTATTTCAACAGAGTTCAATTTTGAGATTTTTTTTTCGTATTTCCTCATTTAAAGAGAATTTTCTCGGGAAAATTCAAACTTTTGGGATCAAAAAGACTCAGAATTCAATGGAGAATCTATTTATGCAATGAAAAATGGGTCTTCCCATTTGAAAAACGAAAGTTGATTACACTTCCGGAAAAACCTAGAACCTTCAAAAAATATACAAGAAGTCGTTTTCTTACTTGAAGCTCACCTTCAGAATTTCAATCCTGAATCTTGTGTCTTTCCTAAAAATATTCTATAGAGCCATATTTGTGAATAACCCTGTATAAAAACAAATCCTAGGATGTGAAATATGATTTTTGCACTTACTTTGATGTAAAGTATTCTTTCAGTGTCATTCAGTTGCCCTTGATCTGAATATCCGTTTTCAGTGATGAAAATATCAGGACCGTCATAAGAGTCCCTGACCCATTTCAACATATTTCTCAGGCCTTCTGGATATCCCTAATATGAAGAATTAAAAATATTATTACGTCTTATCCACAACTTTTCAGAGTGAATGAGAGATCCAGTTCTTTTACAGAAGTTATTATTATTTTCTCATCTCCACTGCAACTCAAACATTTTAACATTTCTCCATTCTTTTTTTTTCATACCGGTAATAACTAATATTAAATTATAGTTATTTTCGTTTGCAAGCATTTTCTTTTGATTATTCATATCAATCTCTTTCACCTATTCATGGTAACGTTAACCCAAACAACACAAAAAACTACAATTCCTTCATTATGATATTTATACGTTCTTACAATACCTTCAACTGCAATGAAGATGACCTCTGCCAACTGAATCCTTGCGAAACCTTCGCACCAATATCACCAACACTTCCATTCTCGTTTCTCACAAAAACTGTCGTGTAATAATTGAGCCCCAAAAAATCATAAGTACCCCTTATAAACTCGACTTCTTCTTTAGATAACTCTGGTAGTCTCGACCTCACGTACCCTTCTACCCTGCTCTTCTCGCCGACCCTGGCCTTCACAACTTCCGGATAGTCACCGTCTGGATGAAAAATCGGATTGGCGGCGATGCCAAACTGTGGAGAAAACGACAATTGATGGACAATTTTCGGAGGCAATAATTTTTTTTTGTGCCGTCACGTTAAATAACTTACCGTGAACTGTCTGGTTCTTTCTGCAGCCTCTATATCCTCTGATTTGTTCGTTGCGGGTTCTATCCATGTTTTTCCGACGGTTATCCCTATTTGTCCTGAAAAAAAAGGTATAACTTTAGATCGCTGAGCTCCCTTGTGCCCTTGTCAGCTTGAGATGAGGTGAATGTTGTCTAGAGCTACGTTTTCAAGTTTCTTGTCGATATAAAGCAAAAGTGACCACCTTTAAAACTTTTTATCTCAAAACCTGTCAACAATTTTTCTTAATGAAGGCATCAGGACATAATAAAAAAATTTTCAAGTGATGTCTTTCCTCAAAATTTTGCCTTTTATATTTCTCTGTAATATGGCATTATTCCGAAAATCATTAGGAACTTATACTAGAGATTTATAAATATACTGCTCCACAAGAGTTAGGGATATCGTATTCAATCGTTTTGAATATGTAATCTTCGAATAAATCGCTGTAAAATCATTTAAAACTCAAAACAACTTGAATCGATCCATTAGAAATCAGTATGAGATATTTCGTCAATCTGGTCGCCTTCTTTCTGAAAATTGGTTTTTTGCATATGCTTCATGAATGTTCTCATTTTGAAATGGAGTCAGTTTTTCAACGGCTTCGATTTGAAACCAGTTTTCTGAAAATGCCGAGACGTAAATCAACAAACGCTGGGGCTAAAAGGGCTATCGGAATGCTACAGGGTGGCCTAACTCAGGTTGTTGTAGCGGAAAGGCTCCAAGTCAGCCAAAGTCTGATATCTCGACTTTGGAATATGTTCAGGGAGACAGGTTCCGTGTTGGGAAGACCAAGGCTTGGTGGGCGACGAAAAAACAACACCTGCTCAGGATCGTTTTATCACCGTTACGTCGAAAAGGAAACCTACATCTTCGTGTAGAATGCTACGGAATACTCTTCAAAATGCAGATGGGGTCCAAGTTTCCATCGAAACCATCAGACGACGTTTGAGAGAGAATCCTTAAATGATCTGAGAAAGCTTCTGTCCCGTTTATGGAACCAAATTCCTCAAGAAATGTTCAACAACCTCGTGTGTAGTATGCAAACAAGATGTCAAGCTGTATTGTATTGATAGTCTTAAAATGATTGAATTCTCTGGGAATAAAATTTCGTTATTTTAAACGATTTTTCTTAACCACCCTGAATACGCTGCAGACCTACAGGCTAAAATTGATTTTATTTCCTGCAACTTGAAATCATATAAATATGAATTTTAATCACGAAATCTCATTAAAACTATATTTTTATGCAATTTAAGTCAATATTCTTAACTCATGTGGAGCAGTTCATTTGATATGAAAAAAAAATCAAAAAAGGAATAAATGTTCAATGACTATTAGACGAAGATCCAACTAATTGAAACTGAAACAATATTGTTGAGACGTACCAAAAAAACATAAATACCGTTTTGATTCAATAAAATAATTTCTGTTTCTAAATTGAAATCAAATCGAATTTTCGCACCTACCCAATTGCTTTTTCCTGAAAACCTGGTCATAAAGGTGGTACACTTTAGCGTGGGCAAGTAGCATAACATTCTGGCAGAGGTAATTGGCTATGCCTGGTTGGTTCAGGAATGGTGGTTCGTCATTGTCACCATAACCATCACACCAAGAATTAAAAGTGATCCAGTACTTCACCCTGTCGCCAAAACGCGTGAAGAGAATTCTGGCATAATCCTCAAAGTAATACGCTAAGTATGGGTTGGTCCATCCACCTAGGTCTTGTAATCTGCGATATGAATCTTGGATTACTTCTTGTCTTCATTTTACATCATTTGGGTTGATTTTAGAGTACCCAAATAGTGGAAAATGAGTTTTTCATTTATTATTCAAGCGCTCAGATACTGCATACGGCAATAACCTATTTGGAGTATTCGAAAATTTTCATCTGAAGTTGAAAGAAGTATTAATGATGTACAGGGTGGGCATATTTCGATGCTTTAGCACTACAACTTTTGAACCAGAGAAGATAGACAAAATCTGATACCCCATTCTCGATCTCTTTTTCGGAGAAACTAACAAGAGTTTTATTTATTTTTGGCTACCTTCTTTTGTTTTCGAGTTATAAGCGAAAATTGTAAAAATGGCGATATCGAAAAAAATTCATATCTCCGCTAATACTGATGATAGAGCTCTGAAATTAAAACCTTCTGGAGGCACTTTTTTACGTAGAATCCAGTGGCATGCTCGTCTTTTCTGCACTATTTTCAATTACGAAGCTATGATCCAAAGTTATGTTTTTTTAAATGGAAACACTATATTTCTGTGATATTTTCTGAAAGCTTGATTTTTTCTGATTTCAAAAATATATAACATCGTGAAATTTGTATCAGTATGAGTATAGAAATTGGTCAAAAACCTATTTTCATGTGAGTCTCAATACTTTCTATGGTTTCAACTGTTGATGAACACAGAAAAATGTAGCTTTCTATAACAAGAGCATATAAATGAAAAGACTATTAGACAGAAATTGTGGCAATTATACGATACTAAATTTTCCGTGCTTATCGACAATTGAAACCATAAAAAGTATTGAGACTCAGATGAATATAGGTTTTTGATATACTCATATTGTTTTATTGATATGAACCATACGATGTTATATATTTTTGAAATCAGAAAAAATTAAGCTTTCAGAAAATGGCAAAGAAATCTAGTGTTCCTCTTCAAAAAACCATAACTTTGGGTCATAGCTTCGTAATTAAAAATGCTGCAAAAAAGGCGAGCATGCCACTTGATTCTACGTAGAAAAGAGCCTGTATAATGTTTTAATTTCAGAGCTCTATCATCAGTATTGGCGGAGATATAAATGTTTTCCGATATCACCATTTTTCCAATTTTTGCTTATAACTCGGTAACAAAAGAAGGTAGCCAAAAATGAATACAACTCTTGTTAGTTTCTCCGAAACAGAGATCGAGAATGGAGTATCAGATTTTGTCTATCTCCTCAGGTTCAAAAGTTGTAGTGCTAAAACATCGAAATATGCCCACCCTGTACATGAACGTGGTTCAACAGTAATGAAATTACATATCGCCTGAACCAACAAAGAAATCTAATACCCAATATTCTAGAGGCAACAGTCATTCATAACATAAACTATTAAGGCATAAGGAAAGAATTCCGAAGGATTAAAATTACCGAATCAATTTTATTGAAATCAATTCGTCCAGAATGGAATCAAATGATGAACGCGAACATTTTGGCGAAAGTGTCTTCGCAAATAACTCACTTTTGCGGCAAATCCTTGTGATATATGGTCACCATAGGCTCTATACCATTCCTCAGCAACAAATTTATGATATCGTTGTAGTAATTGATGGCGTGTATATTAATTTTATTGCTGTGTCCCTCTGGAAGTATGCGGCTCCAAGAGATGGAAAAGCGATAAAAATCTACCCCCAAATGTTTGAGGAGTTCTATATCCCCCCTATACTTGTGGTAGGAGTCGCAAGAGATGTCAGCATTGGATTTGTTCTCTATTATGTAAGGGTTTTTCTTGATGTGGAAATCCCAAATGTTTTCTCCCTTGCCTGGAAAATAAACACAACTAGTCTCGTTTTGTTAGGGTCCAGAATATCAAAAAGATGAGTAAATGGACATTATATCACTGAAATAACATTTCGAATATCAGATAGAAAGGATTATTATTCTAAGGAATGGTCTAACCTCAGATTGAAAGCAACTGAAGGAAAGAAATGTTAACAGAGTACACTGCTCCAAAATATTTTTACTTCAATTTCACTGAGAAAAAAGTTATTCAAGGATAATATCTAAACATCTCTAGCTTTTTACTCTCAAATTTTGGCAAAAGTTTGATATAATATAACTAAGTTTTTTGTGGATGAGTTGACACAGTCCCCTCTACATATATTAACTCATGATTCAAACTATCTATCACATTCACAGTGTGATATTTTGTCAGCTTAGACAGAATTATCAATAAAAAATCTGACATAATTCTTGTGTATTCACACTGTAAAATATCATAATATGAATCAAAATGTCATCAATAAGACGTCACAATTTCGGAAAATGGAATTACATAAAATAACTACATAAGTTGTGTTATCATTAGGTAGCACGATAATGTCGGTGTTCATCTAACTTTTTCTAATTTCATTCATCCACTTACCATAAATATTTGCATTTCCTCCTTCTACTTGGTAGGCTGATGAGGATGCACCAAATAAAAAAGACTCAGGAAATTTTTCTGCATAGCACCTTGAAACCAAAAAATATTTAATGGAATAACCCTCTGAATTCTTCAGAAAATTTATTACTACGAAAACATTCAAACTTCAATAGCCTGGCATATTCTTTTTCTTTCATATATCAGAATCGTTCAAATTAAATTCATTTGAAAATCCATATTTTTATTTTGACATTTCACAAATACAAGAGGTTATTTCGGGTAATTGGTTGAAAAACTACTTACTTCAAGTGTGAATGACAAAGAAGAATCAATAAAACTAAGTTGAACATTATAGATTCAATCAGTCTCAAAAGTGTTGAATGTAATTGGAAAATATATTATACCATCTTCTTAAAGAGTTCCATACTTCTGGATACTCCAATCGGTTATAAAAATTTTAGTAATGGACACTTTCAGTTTATTGACATAAGAATATCTCAACATGAGATGAAAAACCCATTTATTTCTTAAGTAACTTTCTCATTATGTAAAGAAAACAGTTCAATATACATGCTGAAAGATCCTTTGGATTTTTTTTAATACTGGAAAAGGTGTGGTGTAAGGTTTTGATTTCTTCTTAATATTTGAATTCCTACCAAGGTTTCTACTGAGTGACAAGCAATTTCGAAAGCTGGCTCACAAACATGCTTCAATCTGCTAATAGAAAGCTCATATATAAGTCTATCTGTGTATGGACGCCTAATATTATTGATAGATGAACATGAAGGTCGGAGGTCAAATCAAACTAATGTACAGGCAACGATCGATCTGAATTTTGTTTTCAAACGACAATATTTCCATGATAAAGTTATGGGGTGACATATATTAAATTCATTTATGTGATTGATAGTCATTAACTGATTATGATTTCAGTTGTTGTTAATAAATATGAAACTCGAATACTGGAATTATGAGAGAGTGTCTGGATTGTGTGTGATACTTGAATTGAAAATACAAATTTTTTTTCTTCGAAATTTTACCACCTCTGAGTTCAAGAGTAGTAAAATAATGAATTTTTGTACAACTGATATCAAAAGTGACACTTTCAATGACAGCAAACAATGTTAAAAATGATTGTTTACGTGGAAGCGTGTTGAAAATATTTTTAGTACTCCATTTTCTTATAATGAAATCAGATGAGAAAAATTCAGCAATTGCAAATTTGTATTATCAATATTCAACAATCATTACTTATGAACATTGATATTAATCGTAAAACTAGAACAATTACTAACATTAGTGACGTTATCATTCATTAGAATCCACAGCACCATCAGTATGCAACATAATGATCAACATAGACCTCGGATACCTTCGTAGACTTCCATCCACTATGTTTTTTTATATCCGTAATATTTGCTCCTAATTCTGCTAAGCAATGAAGTGGAGGATCTTCGAAAACAGTGTCCTGTATATTGCTTTGGTTCTGGCAGTTTGAGGAATTCGGCAACAATAGATAAAATTTTCCCAAATGTATTAATACCAACTGGATTGGCAGTACATTTATTATTCATGTATTTCAGGAAAAAACGACGATGTTTGATGACAGAAGGGCGCAGTGCAAAGTACTAATGAAAATAGTCTACACACTTCCCAATAATACTGAAAGAACGACTGACTTTCGTTTTTGTATTTGGAAGTTGTATAACCAATGATTTCTTTGGTATTTCGATGTCTTCCACTGATAAATTACACAATTCTTCACGCCGACAGGCTCCAAATAATCCGAAAATAGTTACAACCTTAACCATCAAGTATTTCTCATCTGGTGCCTCCTTTATAAACATTTCAACTTGTTCACGAGTGAGAATTTTCGATTTTTTGGAACGATATCCTCCACTTTTCTATTTTAAATATGCTTTTACCTTAAAATATTTACTAACATCCACACCATTTCTAACAAGGGCGCTTGACTTTATCATGGAAAATTTGCTCCACAAAGTTGATGAACACCATATTTTTGATTTTTTTTTTAATATGCCAGGAAAACAGTTTCACTGTAGTTCCCTTCTACATTTTTTAATTTACACCAGGCTAGGAAATTTTTATATGCAATATCGTACTGCTGAACAGTTTTGAAGTTTATTTTCATTCCAAATTCGCCCATTTCATTATCAAAATAGGGCAGTTGTACAAAAAACATTGTATGGTATTCATGTTAAAAGTGATTTCATTTTGTTCGTGAAATTGTTCAATTCGTTTCGCCCATTTTACAAACTTTTTCAGTCACAAAATAAAATGTCACTTTTAACACTCATATCATAAATCACTATTTCAGATGAATTTTGACAAATTGAATGAATAGGGCACACAGTTCAAAGGTTCGTTGACTGAAATTTTCCAATAATATACAACTTTTTGGTTCCTAGATACAATTGCGTCAAATTTCAATTGTCATAAGAATATTTATGTCATTTTGAATTTGATAAGAATTGAATTCGATTTTGATCAATTCTAACATGACACAATATTTAAAATAAATAAAGCACATATGTATTTTACTTATTGCAATCCTCTAGAGCACTTTTGTAGCAGAAAATGAATAATTTTTGCCAACATGCTTCAAACGAATCCATGAATAATATGCATCTTGTCGAGTTCGAGTTTTCGAGGGATGTGAAGGGGTAGTTTCTCCAATATTACTCCAAGCCACGAATAACCGAACTAAAAATGAAGCGCCGAAACTGAGGAAGACAGTGGCGTCGACGTATATCACTTCTGCGAAGTTTCCTCTGTTCAGAAAGAAACACCATTTATTTTGAAGCTATAACCGTTTCGTTTCGCAAATTCCACGGTGGAATTGCGCAGAGTTTCAATCACATCCCTCAGCTTCTTCGGAAAATGGACCCGGAGAAGTTATACTACTGTTGAGAAAATAAATAGATAACTCTGTTTTCGAAGAAACCCATCGCTCATAGGGGTATTTCTTTCATGAATTGATCAAGTTAAAGTTTCTATTCCTACTTGAATTATTTTCTAAATTGAATATATCAATCGGAAAACTCTAGGAGACGATGCCAAAAATATATTAAAAAAAAAATTCAAGAACGTTTTTCATTCTGAATTGAAAAAAATTACTTCTTTTATTTCTTGAATATACTAACGCCATCACATCACTGGTGGTTGGAGAATGAAAAATAACACTGAGAAACATTCATGATATCAGGGAAAATCATTCTTAAAAAAATTTGAAGCAACCCATGCGAATATTTGCCATGGCCGTCCAGATCCCCGATCTTTCGCCTATAGAGCATGATTGGTACATCATGGGTAGAAGGCTTGGAAATTTACCCCAGCCCCACGAAATTTAGCGGCTCTGAGACATGAAGTAGGTACAGATAGCTTGGGATAGTATAACTCAAGAAGAAATAGACCTCTCCTTGCATCAATGCCAAGACGTGTTGGAAATTGTATAGATACACATTTCACATTATTAACAAATTCATAAAAAAATGTGAACCCTTCATTTTTTCTCTTCCAATTTCAATCAGTTACTCCTTGCTATAGTATCTATGTTTCAGATATCTATTGAAATATTGTCTGGGAGGTCTTTGCATTTTCCTGAAAACGCAATTTAGGTTTTCTCTCCCAGTCTCTGAGACCAGAAAAAATTAGAAAAAATCTTTAAATAATAGAAGAAAGGCCCCTGCGTGAAAATCTGAGTACTAATTTGTCAGGGGCCAAAACTTCACAAGAAGAAATTGTTGCCTAACAATGAACAGAAAGAAATTACTTTGAACTCTGAAGCGTAACGTTTCGGAGTCTAAATCAGACTCCTTCGTCAGACAATTATTAGTAGTTTTCATTCAACTTCGTAGAATCGTGACAATATTTTGATTTTTTTATTGACATTCGTCAATATAGGATGAACATAGATTAATATTGATTACTAGATGTTGATATCGTTATTTTATTTCAAAATTCCATGAAACCAGTTCTTCTTTCAATAAATCCATCCAAATTCGATCTATTCCTACTGAACAATTGGCGAGATTATTAGCCTCATTCGACAAAATACAAACTGACTCCTTGATTTTTCTTTTACAACCATCAGGTTCCATCATTAGAATTTTTGTGCCATTCTAATCCATCATGTGATTGCCGGTATTGGAACACACATGATCTGCTATCTGCTATCTACCAATGTCTCCATTTTTTATGTTATTCTTATGTTCACGTTTCCTGATATCTAATGGAAATCTTCTCCTGAATAAAATTTTCCACAAATATAGGTAATATTGTAAATACAATTTCTTGATTTTTGGTTCTCATTCAAAGGATTAGTTTCTTTTAATAAAGATCCTAAATCATTTTTTGTTTTGAAAACAGTTCTTATGTTGAATTTTGAATCCATTCTTTTAATATTTTCTGAAAGTCCATGAACTTAGGGAATCAAATTTATTAAAATTGGTTGTTCTTGACGGTTTGTTGTTGGAACCTGATTGTTATTATCGTTTTGACGCAAAATTGTTCTCTCTTAATTTGAAATAGTTTTTTCTATGAAATTAGTTGGATATTGATTATCCTCAAGAATATCTTTAATGAAATTAATTTTGTCATTTCGTAATTCAGTTGTCGATGAAATTAATTGCGCTCTATCATAAAGTGTTTTTATAATACCTCTTTCAACACACATTTGATGATTAGAATAAAAATTTAGATATCGATTTGTGTGTGACTTTTTTCTGAACACACTTGTTTCGAAATGATTTGGAAATTTTCTTATCGAAACATCTAAGAGTTGAATGAAAATTGTCTGACAAGGAGTCTGATTCAGACTCCGAAACGTTACGCTTCAGAGTTCAAAGTGTTTTTTTTTGTTCATTGTTAGGATACAATTTCTTCTTGTAAAGTTTTGGCTCCTGACAAATTAGTGCTCAAATTTTTACGCAGGGGCCTTTTTTCTATTATTTAAAAATTTTTTTCTAATTGTTTCTTATTTCAGAAAGTAGGAGAGGAAACCCAAATTAAGTTTTCAGGAAAATATCTATGTTTTACCAGAAAAAATTCAAATTTAAAGAGCTCTTTCCGGGTGTTTCAATTTCTTCGTCAGTTACTTTATTTTTTCCATCTTCTTTTCACTTTTCCCTCTTCCATGTGACGGCACTGGAATCGTACGAGCCAACAACATATATGAGGCTGTGTCTCTTTCACACTTGACTCTTCTAATTGTTCGGGCTCAGCGCTGGGTCTAAGTGTGCCAACATCCTTCTATGTATTCATTCAAGCAGGCTCAGGCCGTCGTTTGCACTTGATAATGATGAACTCCTGTTGTCTTTCGACACCTACGCCTCTTTTGATTCCACAAAAAAGGACTACACGACGAAATTTATTCCTTGTTGGAACGTAGTTGAAGGTTTTAGTTGGGAGGGGCCAGATTTGATCAGGAGACTGAATTCTGATGATGATTGTGAAGAGAAGAAAGATATACGAAGGAATTATATCAATAACAATTTTTCAATTTACTAATTAAGTTGTGTCGGAACTTATTTTTGAAAAAAAAATTATCTACCTTTACGTTTTCCATAAAGGGTTTGTGTAGTTGACATAAAAATGTCAATAAAATAAAGTTTAATCAATAAATGACTAGAAGCTATATAAACTGCTCCACATGAGTTAGGGTTATTGACTCAAATTGCAAAATAATATAGTTTAAATGAGATTTTGTGATGAAAATTCATATAAATATTATTTCAAGTTGCAGGAAATAAAATGAATTTTCGCCTGTAAAATAACGAAATTTAATTCCCAGAGAATTCAAGCATTTCAAGACTATCAATACAATGTATGGCCCCCAAGGGCATCAATAACATTTTCTTTGTATACTACACATGAGGTTGTTGAACATTTCTTGAGTATTTTGGTTTCATAAACGGGGCAGAAGCTCTCTCAGATCATTTAAGGATTCTGGGGTAGGTTGATGATTATCTAATCTTCTTTGGAGCATATCCGATGCTTGTTCTATTCAATTCAAATCTGGTGAGTGCGGAGCTATTGGTAAATGTGGAATACCAAGCTCCTCGCTCGCATTCTCAACTAGGGCTGCACGGTGCGGTCTAGCGATATCGTCTAGAAATTGAAAAGTTTCACCAATAGCAGCGTGAGAATTTGGCAAAACATTATCAATGACATACTGCCTATAGAGTAAGGCGATCATATTCCCAGGACAAATGTGTAGATCTGTGCGCCCGTTGAAACATATCCCGGCCCATACCATAACACTACCCCCTCGGAATGGATAGACTTCTTGGACATAGCGACGATTACGTGGTATTCGTGGGATTGTCCATACACTTACTCTTCGAGAATCTGAAAATCGTCCATATCCGGAACCATTAGTGAAGAGGACACTACGCCATTGATCGTTCCAATTGATATGTTGCTCTGACCATTCCAATCTTTGACGCTTATATGATCACGTGTTGATGGAATTCCTTTTAATGGACGTCTAGAACCTAGATTCTCCTCTCTCAGACGTCGTCTGATGGTTTCGATGGAAACTTGGACCCCATCTGCATTTTGAAGAGTATTCCGTAGCATTCCACACGTAGATGTGGGCTTGCTTCTCCTCGAAACTGTGATAAAACGATCCTTGGTCTTTCCAACACGGAACATGTCGCCCTGAACCTATTCCAAAGTCGAGATATCACACTTAGGCTGACTTGGAGCCATTCTGCTACAACAACCTGAGTTAAGCCACCCTGTAGCATTCCGATAGCCCTATTAGCCTCAGCGTTTGTTAATTTACGTCTTATCATTTTCAGAAAACTCGTTTCAAATCGAAGGCGTTGATAAACTGACTCCATTTCAAAATAAGAAAATTCCTGGAGCATATGCAAAGAACCAAACTTCAGAAAAAAGGGAACCAGATTGACGAAATGTCTCATACTGATTTTTATTGGGTCGATTCAAGTTGTTTTTGAGTTTTAAATGATTTTACAGCGATTTTCTCGTAGATTACATACTTTTCAAAACGGTTGAATACGATATCCCCAACTCTTGAGGAGCAGTTTATTTACTTTATAATTTGAATTATTCTTTTAATAGGATGAAAATTTAATGTTGTTGACACTTGGGTTTATTTTTTGAGGATATATCTGTCTAAAGTCCAGTAAAGCTGCGCTTGATATACTGGCACAAATAATGTTTCTTATTTTGCACCGAACATTGAGAAAAAAAATTTGAAAATGAAACAATGCATTGTACAAATTTTTCAGTGTTGAGAGAATGATTCAACTTAGTCGATTTTGATATGACATAATTGTTCCTGAAAGAAATATAGAAGTAGACTTTTTCAATACAAAAATTGTTTCATCTGTTCTACAGGTTGATTCTTGTAGGAAGTTGTTCTTTTATATTCGTCACAAAGGGGAAAACATATAAAACATTGAATTATAAAGAACAGAAACTATTAATCTGGGAGATCTCTCTTTCTTCATTGAAAAAATCAGATTTGAAATGGAAATCCATGAAAACTATCTCATAGTTATCATCATTTTGGAAGAATCTCGACAATTTTTTTTTAATTCATAAAAATTTTCATGAAGATATGTGCCGAAATTTAACAATTGAAACAATAGTCTGTAACTTCAGAACGGAAAATGCTAGAAGGTTGTTACCTTCGATCTAAAATAGTCGAATACAGAATGAAAATTGCAGTCTATGAAATTCCCAGCATGGGAACGATGATCCGAAGCTAATAAACATCTATGTTCAAGTCATAACGCGGGCAATACCAGAGTTTTCCATAGTTTTTCCCATCTCCTTCGCTCCCATTTCCTTCGGGAGAGTGGTGAAACAACCACACATCGCTATTAAATAGGAATAAGGAAGCTGTCAACTCAGAAATTCTAGGAGTAACAAAAGAAACACCGACACTTTCAGAGAGATCATGAAACCTGAAAAGTCTCAAAGTGGGATTTATTTCCGTATTCTATTACTGTCTTTCGATATTTCCACTTTTATGTGGATAATGCAGAAATAGGTAGGTCGTATACGTTGTCAACATGACATAAACCAAAGAACTACCCAGAAAGGGATAAAAGGAGTTGATTGTGGATCGATCATTTTTTATAGTTTCAATTCTGCGAAGTTGGTGTCTGAAAACATTACAGTCCATCACATATTTCTGCAATTTCAGATAACTCTTCATATCCCATTATTTATTGTTTTCAGGACATACCAAAAATCATAGATATTTTTTTGTTGAAACTACATAGAATTTAGCAAAATGATTTTTCTACATTTGATTGTATAGACTATGTAGGCTCCAAATGGTAACCGTATTTTTTTCACTCCCATTTCAATTTGTGAGGAAGAAATAAGTAAAGTCTTTTAAGGGTTCCCTATATCTAAAATGTACCATTTTCGAGATATTCAGAAATAACTGTTAGCAACGAGCATATTAATATTTGTGAGGTATCAATTATGATCTATGTTGACCCTTTCATAAGAATCTTTATGACTTTATTCAAAATAACCCAGGTTTGTTCCAACTGAAGAATTTATCGTGCAATGTATTATGTATTGGCAGAATTCTGTTCCAGAATGAATAAGGAAATCCACCAACCAAGAAATGTTGAGAAGGTGCGAAAAATATTTGGAAATAGGTGGACGAAATTTTCAAAATGTGGTATGATTCAATTTTCTATTCTGATATATCTGAATTAAAGTTCGGGAGGTTTCATGACTTGTTTTTATAAGTTTTGCAATACAATTCAAGCTTTCGATTTGTATTTCATATTTTCCGAAAAATAACTCGTTATTTTCATCATGAGCAGTGAAAAAACTAGTGGCCGTTTTCTTTGAACAATGAAGTTTTGAAGAATATCAACAACAGAAGCATGCAAAAATATTCTGAATAAAGTCAAAGATTTCTATGAAAGGGCGAACATAGATCATATTATAATAATATTAAGCTCGTAGCAGTTATTTCTGATTATCTCGAAAATGGTACATTTTAGACATAGGGAACCCCGAATAGACGCCACTTATTTTTACCCCACAAATTCATATGTGAGTGAAAAAAATACGGTTTCCAATCGAAAAAATCTAGTTTTTGGCTTTTTTTGAATTCCAACTTTGACACTCTCATTTTACCTTCCAGTATATCAAAACGTTATTTTCTCTACAGAGTGACGTCGAAAATCTTTTCGGTAACCCATTTAAAAAAACAGATCTGAGATTATGCGTTGCGCTTTCATTGAATTTTCAGTGTTCTACAAGCCTCAATTTGTACTTTTTTTCACAAACCAGTGAATAAATCGAAAACGGCTTCAGATGACTATAGGAAATGATATATAAAATGAATGTGGCATTCGAAGATCTGTCCAAAAAACTCATAATATATAGGGTGTTCCATTTAAAATAAGAAAGTTGATACCATTTCCGGTGAAAGCGGAAGTCACTGATATTTGAAAATATATAATAAATGAAGGTCTACTTGGCTTATATATCCACACAATATTTGAAATGGATCGAACAAAAATTTCTCCACAAACTTCTAATGGGCACTCCCGGTGGGACACCCTATATCATCAACCTAGTCCAAACAAAAACGAAAAATATAACTAAATATTTGTGGAATATTTGTAAAAGTTTTTATTATATCCTTTTTTTTAAACTGCATAACATTTATTTTCTCATCTCATTCTTTTTTTTTTAGGGTCCAGGGTGAACCAGAACCGTCTTCTGGAATTCAGGGTGAGTTCAGAGGTGGGACACGCGGGGCAGGAGTTCAACGTACGCAGCGCCACCTTGTGGGTGAAGGCGGACCTCGTGCACACCAGGGAACACAAATGTAGGACACAAATATTTGTTTTCAAAATCATATCGCAGTTACCAGAATCTATCACACTAAGTTCACAAGTAAGTTGTTTCTAATTCTTAGTTTTTTTCTGCCCAACTGAATCACAGAAAAATATGTCTCCCCACGCATGGTGTTATTATCATTTTGCCATTGAATACTTGATTCAATTCTTCGTGGTTGGATCTCTGTTCAGAACAACTGTCAATTATTAGAATTCGAAGTCATTTTTGCCGGCAATAAGGAAACGTTTGAAAACTACGAGAAATATGATTTGTTAAAATTTTTGACAGTTGTTCTGAACAGAGATCAAACCACGGAGAATTGAATCAAGTTTTCAATGGCAAAATAATAATGACACCATGCGTAGAGACATATCATTCTGTGATTCAGCCTACTTAATACTCAATAATTCAAATTGCACATACAATCTATATTTTTCATGATATCTGAATGAATCTGAGGTCGATGTATTATGTATGATATATTTCTGAAACGGGAAAAAAAGGAATTCTTTTTAAGCCATTTCAAACTATTGTTTCCATAAGAAAAAACACAAATTTATGTTATATCTCAGCAAGGAAACCTCTTGTGAAAAAACAAAGTACGCTACTGAATGTAGCCTGTATAATGTTTTCAGTTCAACAACCTAGTACAAACAGAAACGGAGATAATGACCAAAGTTGAAATCGCCCAAATTTCAATTTTGGCATATAACTCGAAAACAGAAAGAGATGAAGGAATGCAGTTGATGGCATTATCAGTTTCTGTAGAAAAGACCACCATAACGTGTCATTCATTTTCCTCCATCTCTGACGGTTAAAAAGTTTTAGTTCATGTATCACCAATTTGGCCCACCCTGTACAGTTGGAAAATATCGATGGCCTCTCCCCGTATTAGAATGAATATATCTTGATAAATTAAAGCAAGTCTTTATTTTGTTGGTTACACCATTTATAACTCAAGATCGGCTGGAGTAATTGTTATAAAATTTTATTCAAGAGTGCGTTAACTTTCGAAAATTGGATAAAAAAAATAAAAACTAGGTATCGCTCAAATTGGGTTAGGTTAGGTTAGGTTCTTCGAGAATAGATCTATGAGAGTTCTATATCAGCAGAGTACCAATATTACTCATTGGGTCATCCCATCCGAAGATTCAAGGTTTACAATAAAGCACTCTGAATGGAGTTCTAACTTACAGCTAGGGTCCAGTCCCTGCAACCTTTTTTCGTTCTAGCAGTACTAGCTTGAATGTGGTGCTAACAGTATTCTTCAAGTCTGCTCCGTGTCCGAGGATTCGAGAGCTCAATAGAGCTATAGAGCTCATCACTCGAAGCCTTCACTAGCTTACTAAATCTCGGATGATCCCTAGACCCTCCTGGCTTAGGGTCTCCTAAACAAGAGCTCTTCAATTGCAAAGATTCGTGTAGTCAACTTGATGCCTCAGGATTCTTCTGAAACATCTGCTTCATCTGCGGTGCCTTATTTGGCAAAACCGAGGCCTGATGGCCCATTGTTCATCCGCCTGTAGAACAAGAGACATATGTTCAACGGTTTCATCTGTGCTCTTACACCAGCGGCACCTTGAGCAGTCAGTTAGTCCCATCTTATTAAGATGTTTGTTAAACAGGTGACCAGTTAGTGCGCCAATTACCAGACTAAGTTGTTTCCTCTCAAGGGCAAGGAATTTTTGACCTCAGCTGCAGAGGAAGGCCTTCTGAAACATACTTAACCTATTGTTAGAGGGACAAAGGGAAAGGGGTCTGGTCATTCTTGGTTTCGTTGCTCGTCCTAAGAACATGGTTCTCAGGATTCATCACAACTACTTAAGCTCGCACACCACGACAAGGTGATGACCAATCGTGCGAGGCCTTATTTATATCTTCTCCACCAAAAAACTAACAGATATAACATTAGATATCTTCCATGCAGTATAACCATAACATACTACATGAATTTTGACTGAATATTTTCATGGAATCGATAATATAGTTCTTCTTGCATTTTCTTTCCAGGACTTCAACAGAGCCATGTCGGAACCCATCACCCTAGCGCTAGACGAAACTAGAAGCGGGTGGCAGAAGCTCAACGTAACCAGCATAGTGTCAAAGTGGCTGTCGGAATCACGAACGGAAAGGCTGCAGCTCCTGGTAGATTGCAGCTGTTGTGGTCATTGGCACGTCCACATATTCAATAAGGAAATCGACAAGATAAGCAATAAAAACCGTCCATTCCTGGTCATCCACACGGATCCCAATTCCGCGAAAAGGGTGAGAAGGAGAGCGATAGATTGTTCGGCTGAAAGCGGCAATCAGTGCTGCAAACAGAGGTTAGTATAGAGAATGACCTTCTTTTTTTGATTTCAAGGTAGCATCCCCATAGTTGAGCCAGTATTTTCAAATCCTGAAAGCGAAGTATCATTATGTGACTTCGACACTTGTACAAATGGTTCATGCATTCATTCTTTAAGTAAATAAACTGCTCCACATGAGTTAGGGATACTTAAATTGCAAGAAATATAGGTGACATGAGATTTTTTAATGAAAATTCATATTGTT
Source organism: Hippodamia convergens (assembly GCA_038502775.1). Classification (NCBI taxonomy): domain Eukaryota; kingdom Metazoa; phylum Arthropoda; class Insecta; order Coleoptera; family Coccinellidae; genus Hippodamia; species Hippodamia convergens. The sequence goes on along the minus strand of CM076609.1, from coordinate 70,836,691 downwards.
ATGATTTCAAGTTGCAGGAAGAAAATTAAGTTATGCCTGTAGGACTGCAGCGTTGAGAAAAATCGAGTAAGAGAATTCAAGCATTTTAAAACTATCAATACAATGTGTGGCCTCTACGGGCATCAATAACAGCTTGACATCTTCTTCGCGTACTACAAACGAGATCGTTGAACATTTCTTGAGGAATTTGGTTCCATAAACGGGGCAGAAGCTCTCTCAGATCATTTAAGGATTCTGGGGTGGGTTGATGATCATCTTATCTTCTTTGGAGCATATCCCATGCATATTCTATGCAATTCAAATCTGGTGAGTGCAGAGGTATTGGTGAATGTGGAATACCAAGGTCTAGCGTTATCGTCTAGAAATTGAAAATTTTCACCAATAGCAGCGTGAAAATTTGCCGAAACATTGTCAAAGACATGCTCCTCATAGTGTAAGGCGGTCATATTCCCAGGACAAATGAGTAGATCTGTGCGTTCGTTGAAACATATCCTGGCGCACACCATAACACTACCCCCTCTTCGACATAGCGACGATTACGGGGTATGCGTGGGATTTTCCATACCCTCATCCTTCGAGAATCTGAAAATCGTCCATATCTGGATTCATCAGTGAAAAGGACACTACGCCTTTGATCGTTTCAATTGATATATGTTGCCTTGCCCATTCCAGTCATTGACGCTTATGGTCACGTGTTAATGGAACTCCTTCTAATGGACATCTAGAATCTAGATTCACCTCTCTCAAACGTCGTCTGATGGTTTCGATGGAAACTTGGACCCCATCTGCATTTTGAAGAGTATTCCATAGCATTCTACACGTAGATGTAGACTTTCTTCTAGCCGAAACGGTAATGAAACGATCCTGAGCAGGTGTTGTTTTTCGTCGCCCAACAAACCTTGGTCTTCCCAACATAGAACTTGTCTCCCTGTACCTATTCCGAAGTCGATATATCACACTTTGGCTGACTTGGAGCCTTTCCGCTACAACAACCTGAGTTAGGCCACCCTGTATCATTCCGATAGCCCTAATAGCCTCAGCGTTTGTTGATTTACGTCTTGGCATTTTCAGAAAACTGTTTCAAATCGAAGCCGTTGGTAAACTGACTCCATTTCGAAATGAAAACATTCATGAAGCATATACAAAGAACCAAACTTCAGAAAAAAGGCGACCAGATTGACGAAATACCTCATACTGATTTTTATTGGATCGCTTCAAGTTGTTATTGAGTTTTAAATGATTTTATAGAGATTTTCTCGAAGATTGCATACTTTTCAAAACGATGCAATTTAACATCTACTTGTAGAACCACCTTTGTTAATTGTCTAGATCGATATAATGCTCTGCCAATTTGTGTAAGATCTTGTGCTAACGAGAAAGTTTTTAAAAAGTGGGTAGAACGTTTATTAGCTGGATAAGTCTCAGAGGTCTTCATTTTTGTGTTATGTAAGGAGATAATTTCAAGGGAAAATATTGTATTTGTTTTCAGTACAAAAACTGATCTGTTGTGTTTGTACTAGCTGCAGGGCTAATGAAGAGATTTATTGTTATTATTATCACTAACTCTCGTGGAGCAGTATAGTCAAAACTTTCGACTATTTCTGTAGTTGATGGGCATTTCTATCCTCAGGTTCTACGTGAGCTTCAAGCAGCTTGGCTGGGAAGACTGGGTGATAGCGCCACCTGGGTACTACGCGAACTACTGCAGAGGTGACTGCGGGCATCCGAGAACCCCAGATACCTACAATAACTTCCACACGCATGTGATAGAGGAGGTCAGGAAGACACACCATCTGAGCGGGATGCAGCCTTGTTGTGCTCCTCTCAAGTTCTCCAGCATGAGCTTGATTTATTACGGACCAAATTTGGACGTTATCAAGAGGGACATGCCAAAAATGGTAGTGGACGAGTGCGGTTGTCCATAGACGTTCACGCGTTGTTGTCGAAGAATTGGTTGAGTGAACAGAGTTGACTCACGTTATTGAAGAATTTATAGTGGCGAAATAGGTCAAATCAAGAAAAGGATTTCAGTAATATGATCGTTCTAGACAAAAAAATTCCTTAGTCTTGTCTTCTTCTTTCATTTTTTACTCATCCTCTCATATGTTTCTTAGTTCTCTTCATCCTTTTTAAATTTTTTCGTTTCGTGATTGATCTTATTTCCCTTTTTTATTTCTCTACCTTCTAATACTCTTCCTTTTTCATTCTTTCCCTGTGTTTCTTCTTCAATTCATTTTCATATTCTACTCCTGTTCCTCCTCTTTTTTCACTGATTTACTCCTTCGTTTCAAATCCTTCTTGAGCTTCTTTTTATTTGTTCATTTCTCAGTCTTTTTCACACGTTGATTTTTATCCTTCCTTTTCCTCATAATTTTTTTGCTATTCAACTTCTTCTCATGCTAACACAAGTTGATTATTTGCAAGAATGCTGAGTGGGGAAAAATTGGTCCAGCACTGTCCTAAGATCATCATTTACAGGGTGGGCCATCTTATTTCCCTTTTTTGGTTCTTCGCCTTCAAATACTCTTCCCCTTTCATTCTTGCACTGTGTTTCTTCTTCAATTTATTTTTGTGTTCCGCTCCTGTCCCTCCTCTCCTTTCACTGGTTCACTCCTTCCTGTCAAAACCTTCTTGAACTTCTTTTTCTTTGTTCACTTCTCAGTCTTTTTCACACGTTTGATTTTTATCCTCTTTTGCCCCAAATTCTTTTGCTATTCAACTTCTTCTCATACTAATACAAGTTTAATCATATGCAAGAATGGTGGGTGGGGAAAAATTGGTCCAGCACTGTCCTTAAATCATCATCTACAGGGTGAGCCATCTTATTTCCCTTTTTTGGTTCTCCACCTTCTGATACTCTTCCCCTTTCATTCTTTCACTGTGTTTCTTCTTCAATTTATTTTCGTATTCCACTCTTGTTCCTCCTCTTCTTTCACTGATTTACTCCTTCCTGTCAAAACCTTCTTGAACTTCTTTTTCTTTGTTCACTTCTTAGTCTTTATCACACGTTGATTTTTATCCTTAATTTTCCCCCAAATTCTTGTGCTAATACAAGTTTAATTATATGCAAGAATACTGGGTTGGGAAAAATTGGTCCAGCACTGTCCTTAGATCATTATCTACAGGGTGAGAAATCCATAACTTTCCACCCCGAATTTTCAGCTTTGAGATGAAATAACGAAACAGGTCAAATTTTGTTCAAAGAGGGAGAAATAAGGGTGTTCGATTGAGTTTGATATAACTACCTCTCTTTCTGCAACCCCTAACAGCACTCATTTTTGAATAGAAAAAAGGGATCGACCAGTACCTTGTTGGAAAGGCAATTCAATTTCTTGCACAAGTGTATTTTTTATCGCTTTATTATTATAAAGAGTGACGCGTTTTTTCCAACTCGAAGATCCAAATTCGGCGTGTCAAAGTTATTGATGGAATACTGAGTCACTCTGTACAATAATAAAGCGATGAAAAAAAATACACTCATGCAGGAAATTGACTTGCCTTTCCAACAAGGTGCTACTCGACCCCTTTTCCCTATTTAAGAATGAGAGCTGTTAGGGGTTGCAGCTAGAGGGATAGTGATATCAAACTCATCTGAACACCCTTATTTGTCCCCTTTTCAACAAAATTTGACCTGTCTGAGCGTTTTTCCGTTAGTCCATAGTTCCGTATGAAATAGAAATTCAAAGCATTCTTTATTATTTGTCGAGATTTTTCAGTACTTGATAAAAAACCAATAGTTTCCTTATTCACTTTTCGTTTGTGGTTAATTATTTCACTAAGTTTAATTTTTCACAAGGCGTTTTCAAAACTTTTAGGTCGAAGCACCACTAAATAATTTGGCGAGAGTCAACTCTGATGAACGATACCAGTACCTTACGAATATTATTCGATAGTTGAAAAAATTAACTTTAAATAATTAAACGAGAATATTGTGCATTTTGTTACCATTCTATTTCTGTTCTCAAAATATGTGGCGCCAGTGAAATGACTCTATAAGTGAAGCATTATTTTTGAAAAGAAAAATCGACGTTTTTATCTGTAGAAATACTATATTACATCAGAAAATACACGATGGTACAATTTTACATGAATAAGAAGTAAGAACACTAAATTTTGTAAGCAATAGCGTGAGGTACTGAATCAGCATAGCACATTAATTTGTTTGAAAGCAACAACCTCATTATCTTTTTTCATACTAATTTAAAAATGAGAAACCTCAATAAATTTTCTAAACTTTATTGCAAAGATCAATGAAATTTTTTATGAAGGTGGATATTAGATGAGATCGATGTTCTCATATGTCGAATACAGTATTGAAAAATAGAAATTCACAATATCAATTCACAAACTACACCTTTATGCAAAATCTGAATATTGTGAAATTAATAGTTCAAAATTTGAAAAAACAAAATAAAAAAAGGAACTCATAAGTACAACCAAACCAATCTCTAATTTTTCCCTGATTGGAATCAATCAAATTAAATTCTGATTCAGTATCTCAGAAAATATTCTCTGAAATATGAAAAGATCTTAATATCTGCAATAATATTGGATTATTTTTTAACCTCGTTTTTTCTTGGGATTGAAGTGTATTTTTTGTATTCCATTATTGCCGTATTATATGCGTGTGTATCACTGAGATAATGAAATAGGATTAATCTGAAATTGCATAGAAAAATAAAGCAATAATATGAGATATGAATTTTCAGAAAAAGTTATAGACTTCACTTCAATCCCATGGACATTTCACAACTTTTTCTTAGCGAATATCGCACAATATGTATTTTCAGAGAGCATTTCCCTATTTCCGAATACATTCCTACTATAAATGTGATGTCTCTTATGTTTGTGATATTTTATTTACCAAGTTATTCTGTGATTTTTAATGTTTAATTATTGGAAATTGTAAAAAGCACACAAGTATGTACTTGTAAGAATACGCTGTATATTCGCTGTTTTTTATCGCTTTCTTTTACTATTTTTCCTTTGTGAAAGCTGTCATTGCTATTTTCAGACTTTCGGTCAGTTGAAAATTGTGGTTCAAGAAAAACAGCTTTCACCAATTTTTCGTTTAGGAAAATTTAGATAAATTCGAGATTACGGTTACAAATTGGTAGAGATAAAAGTGAGATTGGTCGAGGAGGAGAAAGAATTGAATTAAATGAACTCTAGGAGTGTACCGCGTTTACATTCAGTATTGAGAAAAGCAAAGTTATTTTTCTATTTTGAATTGGTGTATATGGAAATTTTTATATATAGCTCACTGCCTTGAAAATGTTACTTAGAATAAAATTGATAATTGACAATAAGCTTACGGAGATCAAAATAACCAAACCTACCCTTGTCCATTTGTCTTGCTCTTACAAATATAACGAGAATAAAGTTAAATGTATACTATAAATACGTTACGCCTGAAGCTAGTCGCTACTATATTCTTAGAACAATAGCTTCAACATATGAAATAACTTTGTGAGGAGGTTTGGCTGATATTTCCTGGTATATTTTTATAGAAATCTTCGAATCGATATTACTGAAACGTTCATAATAATTTTTCTGAGAATATTCATCTTCCTCGAAGACTTAATTCTTATTTTAAAGTTTCAATTAAATTTTATAGAAAATACTACGAAACTGGTTTTTAATTTTTCCTATGAAAATTTATGATTGAGAAAGTAACTATCGGCCAGAACTCTATAATAGCACATGAAATTATACACGAAGTCGAATTAAAGATATTATATTATGTCTTATTTAACGAAATAATCAATTAAATATTGTTGATAAGTCATTTCGAATATTGTCAATATGCCTATGCTCAGTTAGGATAATTATTCTTCTGTTGAATGAATGAACAATTGGGTCGTTGTAGATGTCCTTAGACATTGAAACGGAATCTAACATAAGTTACAAATTGATTTTTTCAACATTCCAATTATATATTTTCAATTAATCAAGATTCCTCATTCGGACCTGGAATTTTTATCGAAAAAAAGAATAATTTAGCTAAAATTCTCTTTCTAGAATATGAAAGCAATAATATTAATTCTCGAAATTTAATGCCTTATCTGATTCCTTGTTATTGGATGTTTATACAAGAAATTTCAATTGAAAATATCCATAGATTTTTGATATTTTAGTTATTACTCATTTTATTTGAAATTATTGACTAGAAATGAATGGTTTATTCACCATTTTTGTATATTCGAGTATAACCTGAGCAATAAAAAGGTCAATAAAAGCAAGTTTGATACAGCTATAGGCTCTGACATAAGTGAATAATTTTTTTCCCTTTCAGCGACTGTAAGATTTTTTTCGAAAAACCTAAAAAATGTTCCTCACCTTATGTAAAATATTCGAATAAAATAAAATAAAAAAATTTACCGTCTCTCAATTTTTTTGTTTCTTACTCGAGGGTGAAAGTAACAAAAAAATTTTCCTGTCCAATGGTAGGTGAAAAGCATGTCGAAATTGAGATAAGACTATCAGGATGAAATTAAATATTTTGAAGAAAGACATATGTACCAAATTGTGTAGAGGGTCCGATATGATATCAAGAAAAATTTTTTTGGAAAAGTTTATAGAAGAACATGAAAGAGGGTTTCAAAATGATCTTTTTTTTATATCAGAAGTCTGAAGGCTTAGACGGAACTGGCGCCTGGGGAGTCCCTTAACTAGCAGCTCTTAATTTTTTTGTATGGGGATACCTAAAAAAAAACATTTGGACAACAAAATCATTGCCACTCAATTTTCCAAAACCTTGTCTAAATTTTAGTAAACACAAACTTTTCTTGGGATTCGTTGTTTTGTTTTTATTAAATATACAAATATCCCACACCTATTTGGGTACCCTGTAGAAGAAATATTAATTATGAGCTTAATAATGGTAGAAAATCTTCAAATCGAGCATATTCTGTCTAAATTTCTCAACTGAGCATCCGAGTTCATTCTGATAATAATTTGTTTATTAACTAGTGTAAATACAAATTCAAGAGATGAATTGATTGAAAATTTTTCGTTGACAAACATTTAAGACCACAAAAGTGCCAAGCACTTGTCTGTGGTAAAAAAAAAATAGATATATCGTCAAGCGCAACAATTTCAAATTAAAAAAAAATCTGTGAAGGTCTCATAGACATTTTCAGTTACTTTTTGTAACTCTAAATTAAGCTGCGACAATAATTGATGAACTGAATATGAGTAAAATCTATATAATAAGTTTGTGCAAGAATAGAATCACCCCCTGTATACGGCCTCGCAATGATATAAAGCAGAAAATCGATCACTCTCATTTAACCGACCTCGTAAAATTAAAACCCCCAATTCCAGGCCTCCCATTATCGGAGATCACATAGGAACGCGTCTAAAAAGCGTCCCGAGAACTATAAAAAAAAGGCAGAATAGAAAGCGAGACCGATAAAGAACTGAGGAGTCATTCCGGGCAGACCAATCATTTCTGAAGGAGAATAAATAAAAATGAAATACCGGATTTATTCATAACCCCAAAATTCCACCCTTTTGGCAAGTTGTCAACGGCGAAAATGGATATTGAAATTACTCTGGGAGGAATTCGTGAATGATATATGCATTTCAGGATGGATGAATCTGGTAATGGGGGGAATCAGCGAGGATTTTGGGAGGCATCATTGTTTTGGGAGATCGTCCCAAGATGTCAAAGTTGATAACCCTCCCACATCTCTATGTGAAATTGGCATACACACTCGATCAATATCAAGAAAAATTTTGAAAAATTATAATAATTACTATATTAATTTTGAACAAATTGGGGTGAGAAAGTATATTCTCGAAAAGCCGAAATAAAGATATAGGTACTAGCTGAAAGAAGACACTGCAACACAAAGTATGCAACATGAAAAGTATAGCAAGGATGAATGTTTAAAATTTGGAGAAAAAAACGAAGGGTTCAAATTTTTTTTATATTTGTTGACATTGTGATTGTCTTGGCATTGATACAAGAGTATGGTCTACACTGCGCAAAAAAATTAACGCACATTCTGAAAATCTCAATTTCAATGAAAGTTAACGTTGACACTATAACTTATTTTCTATGTTCTCTAGGGAAGGTTTTAAACGAAACAAGACACATTAAATGGAAGAAAAATTCAGGATTTCACCGATTCTTATGTGAAAGAAGAGAAATGAACAATATTCAAAATACTGAAATGCTGATAAGTGATTTAATACTTTTTATTTCCACCCCTTGCGTTAATTACAGCTCGACAACGACGGTTCATACTCAAAATGAGTGATCTTAAAATGTTCTGATCTAATCCTTCCCAGATTTCTCCGAGTTGGATTCCTAAGTCATTAAGAGTAGCTGGATGATTTTCTGAACTTCTCAGTCTTCTATTGAGGTTGTCCCAAACCTGCCCAATTGGATTGAGATCTGGACTTCTTGCTAGCCATTCCATTCGAGAGACTTCAACATCTTCAAGGTACTCCTGACCGATGCGCGCACGATGGGTTCTGGCATTATCGTCCATAAAAATGAAATTTTCACCAATGTCTGGGGCAAATGGCACTACATGCTCTTCAAGAATGTTCCTTATATACTTAACCGCATTCATAGCTCCATTATCAACGACCCCTACGTCTGTGCGAGCAGTCAAAGATATTCCACCCCATACCATTATCGATCCTCTCCCGAAACCAGTAGTATTCAGGAAATTGCACTGAGCATATCTTTCATGTGGACGTCTGTATACAAGGGAACGTCGATCACAATGGTAGAGGCAGAATCTAGACTCATCTGTGAAGAAAACTCTTTCCCAATCGGCCTCTTCCCAATGGATATGCTCTCTCGCAAAATAGAAACGCGCCCTTCGATGGGCTGGGGTAAGAGCTGTGCCTCTTGCCGCGACGCGAGGCCTTCCATCATATTCTTTGAGGCGATTTCTTATTGTCTTAGTGCTAATTTGCACCCCATGAGTTTCGCTCAAGCTGATTTTGAAGGGGGCGAGCGGTTGCAAACTGTTGTCTCAACGAAGAAACTCTCAAGTAACGTTCTTCAATGTCAGTTGTTATCCGTGGTCTACCCTGTTCTGGTCTTCGGACATTCATACCTGTCTCCTTGAATCGCTGCAACATTCTGGACACACTTGTATGAGAAACTCCAAACCTTTCTACAATTCTTGTGTATGTCCACCCTTCTTCTCGCAAAACTACCGCTTGGGCACATTCCTCTTGGGTAAAATTGCGTGTTTCGCGTTGCATAGCGATCGAGTGAAGAAAATCAAACGAAAGAAAAACTATTGACCACTAGAATTGATCGAGAACAACTGATTTCATCAAACCACGCTTGACAACATCTCATAACAGTAGTTTGATGTATGTTCGTACGGTTAGCTATTTCTCGAAAGTTAAAACTCCGCCATACTCAGCTGCAGATTTATTTTCGTTTTGTTTAATTATTTTTCGAGTTGAAATCTTGTTTCAACCCTTAATGATAATATCAATATTACGCCTAATGAATACTTTATTTGGATGAATCATTTTGAATGTACAATGAGACTCTGAATCCTCTAGACTTCCATGAAATTATCCACCATTACAATGATATATAGATGATACAAATAAGTTAACAGTAAAGGAATTGTTTCAATATTCAAACTCGTCAACATCAAGACCAAAATCATTTTTGTTTTTGGGCTGAGTCTACTTTTCTTGCAATCCTCCTCAGTTCAGCAGTTTCTGGATCGTAAGTGTAAATGGGGCCTTTGATGGGTTCAACATCCTCGTACTTGATTTTGGCATAGTAGGCCATGTTCGCCGAGTCATCCTTAGTGGCAAATGTCACTTTCTGTAAGAGTCCTGAGGGATGAAATACGTAGTAATTTCCCTCTTGGCCATCCTTCAACTGTTCCCTCAAGTTCTCAGCTTCATTTTCTTCGGTGCTTACTTCGGTGGTTGTTGGAACATCTGTGGTGGTTGCTTCTGCAGCTTCCGTAGTTGTTGCTGGTTCTGGTGGTCCGTACTCTGGCTGAGGAGGCCCGTAGATGGTTTGGGGGACTTGCTGACGCTCTGGAAGGTTGAAAGCAGCCCCTGAAGGTCTCCATCCAGAGGGTTGGTATGGGGGGTTCTGGTAGTAGCCAAAGTAGAAGTTCTGCGGGACGCTGTAGGCCAAACTGGCAACAGCGCAGAAGAAAATTGCGGATTTGAACATTTTTGTAGGGCTTTGGTATCGATGAAAGGATGATACTGAAGATTGGTCGAAATGTTTTGATATATATAGTTAATAGGTTGTCCAAGACCTTAAAAATGACCCCATCTAGTTGGGACTTGACAATATGATTCGCAAACGTCCTCGTTTATGCGTACTCTAACGAACTTTCGATTAATCAGCAACTACCAGTAACTGTAGTGAAACTGAATTATTGTTAATCAAATTCATAGCGAAATTGAATTCTTTAAAATACGACTTCATATAATTTCAAAACTTGACAAAGCTTCAAGTGGAATGAGATATTCCTTTAATATAATGAATTTCATGATTGAATGGAAAAAAGAAAACAGAAAAAAGAACAAGAATGGACGAAATGTATAATCTCATGGAGTGAAAATGCATCGAATGAAATTCAACATAAACGACAAATAACAAAATTTAAAACAACAAATAATGATAATAATAATAAAATTCATTCACTCTATTGAGACACTTCTTAGTGTATAGGACATGTTGGTCGGAAATCAAAGCAATTAAGTTATCGCAAAAAATTTCTTGTACCCATAGAGCGAAAACGTATAGGTATACCTAATGCGTATAAATGTCTATAACTTTTGTGCATAGACAGACGCTTGAGTACTACTGTAGATTGATGAAAAATTTGTTATTTACTGAATTTTCAGAAAACAAATATTGGCATAAGCAATTATGTAAAAAAACATTTGTTTCTTTTTCACAAAAAATCTGAAATTATAACAAATTTTTAATGATGAAAATTTGTATGTATTTGGGGATTGTGAACGAGATATTCTTGATAATGGAATATTTTTTGGTACATTATTTAGGCTATTTCCATTATCTATACTGTTGGAATTTACCGACGGAACAAGTTTGACAAAGACCGGTCCTTCTCAGAACCAACAACACCCTGATGACGGCAGGCGAATGCTTGCCGAAACGTCGGTAAATTCCAAAAGTATAGATAATGGAAATAGCCCAAATAATGTATTTGGGGATTCATAAACGAAGTGACTGTTCTAACAATCATTGGCGTAGGGAATGTTCATGCATACAAATTTCGATTATTAGTTATAGTGAACGAAGGTAAACTCATACCATTTAGTATTCTACATGTGAATTGAGGAATCTGAGTAATCAGCATTGACATGATAAGACTTCATGACTCTTTTTATCAATATTTCTTGGATATTATCATAACTCCCTGAATTTCAATTCGAAGGGAAAAATTATGGTGGAAAATTAATACCCCCTCAAATACATTCATTGAGCTATTTTCCTTGAAAATTTCACAAACATAAATTTTTTTTCATTTTTCATAGTTTATTATAATTTTATCAATTCATGTCTATCAAATGCAATCTGAAAAAGATGATCTCATATTTAAATCTTATCCACACACCGCATATCGAGGCATGTCATTCGATTATTTCAATTAGAATTTTGTTTATTGAGAATAATAACAATGATGAGGGTAAGAATATCCTGAAACATCTGAATTGCACTTTAAGTTGAGGAGGAGTTCTTTTGAAATCTTTTTCAAATTTTTGTGGAATAGTCTTCGAATGTCACAAATGAGCTGAACACTCTTTGAAGGATTACATTATCAAAAAAAAAATTGTGGCAACTTGTCACTTCTAGATTTTTATACAGGGTCTTTCACGAGGAACCTCACCCATATTTATACGGGAAACTACTGAACGTATTTTCATGAAATTCAGCACCTATAAGTATTTCACGATGCTGATGAAATCTAAAATATTTTCAAGGCATGAGCACCTCCGGTTTTTCCGGAAATGACGTCAACTTCCGTTTTCAAATTAGAACACCATTTTTTTATTGCAGAAATAGATTCCTTAGAAAATTTCAAGTTATTTTGATGTAACATTTTTCAATTTTGGTTGGAAAATTCTCTCTGAGCGGGAAAATTCGAAAAAAAAATCGAAAATAGAGCTCCGCTGAAACAAGAATAACTTCGAGGTTTTTGGATGGAAAATTTTCATTTTTGGGATTTTTCAAGATGTAAGATTGATGTATCCACTTTAAAAATCGAAATCGCGATTTATGATACAGGGGGTGAAAAAATCGCTTTCAAAGTTAGGGATGACAAAATCGTGAAAAATCAATTTTTTCAAATTAGAACCCCATTTTTTTATGGCAGATATTGAATCTACGTTAAAAAATAATGTGAGTGTATGCATCACACCCTTGCCCTAAAATGGATATTTTCTGAGTTATTCACAAAAAACTGTTTTTCGTCTTGAATTTTCAGCTATTTCTTTTCCCTTCACTCCAAAAAGATGAAATTTTCAGGAACTGTTATTTGAACCATGCTGTAGATTTTTCACCCCTTCTTGAAACCGACTTCAAGTTACCATTAGGAGAACCATGGCAAACTCTCGCAGTTATAACTAGAGAAGATGCTCAAAGTTTTGACCGTTAATTTCTAGACATTTATTTATACGTCTCAGGAATGCTTCGTGCGTTGCTCTTCTTATTTCATCGGGAGGAAGAGATCTGCAAAAGTGTTTAAAAACCAAATTGAGTTTCAAAACTATGAATCTAAAAATCTAAACAAACCTGAACGCATTTCTGACTCGTTCTATGCAGTCCTCTTTATCAGTCAGGGGAGTTGAGTAGACAATATTTTTTATCCTACCCCAAACATAATAATCTAAAGGAGTTAAATCGGGAGAACGTGGTGGCCAAAGATGTGGACCATTGTTCGCCAACCATCGATCTTCAAATAGCCTGTAGAGGATATTTGACACATTGAGTGAATTGTGTGGAGGCGCGCCATCTTGTTGATACCATAAGTCATTATGGTTCTGTACTAGCGGCTCAATTATTTGAGTCAATATGTCAGAATATCTATCTCCTAAGGGAGAACATTCTTTAAATTATGCAAACATGTGTAGTGTTCTATCTTACCAGTTAAAGTCCCATCATAAATGTGAACATCGAGAATTGCATTATTTTTGATGGCGCAAAAAACATTGAAACTCCAGGTCTCTTGAAAGTTCCATTGTCTGAAGTGGTGGTTGTTCTCTTCATCCCAATAATGACTGTTATGCCTATTGAAAGAACCATTCTTTGTGAATTTAGATTCATCTGTCCAAATTATGCAGTCCAAAAAGTTTTCATTCTCTTGAAATCGAATCATCATAGCTTCGCAAAACTCTGTTCTCCTGACGAAATCAGTTTCCTTCAAATGCTGTACCCTATTGAATTTATATGGGTGCATCTTATGTTTTTTTAATATTCTCCAAACACTCGATTGAGATAATCCCAGATCAATCTCGGCATCTTTGATAGAATTTTGAGGATTCACACGAAAATATGCAAGAACTGTAATTTCGTTGTTCTCATCTTCTACTACACTTTTTTCTCTGTGTATAGTTTTCTTAACGAAAGATCCGACATTTCTCAAGTTTGTCATGGTTCTGTTAATGGTATCTCTCGTTGGTCTGGGTCGGTCAGGAAACCTCTCAATGAACAGTCGAATCGATCTATCTACAACTTTATTACATTCTCCATGAAGTAGAATGAGATTTCAATAATCTTCATTGGTAAAATTAGGCATAGTGATCGATTTTATAACTTAATACGAATTATCACCAAATTAATAGTAAACACAAAATGCTACTGAATAAAGAGAAATTTGGCAGATGTATTTAATGATATCTATCATTAAAAAAAAAGAATGTAAAACATGGTAAGTTTTTGCATATTGTTCATAAGGAATTATTTATTTATCACTGGAGAGAAAACCGATGGCCGATTAGTTGAAATGAAGAGGTTTCGGATACAAATTCGAATCAAAATTCGCCATCTATTTAGGAACAACCGGTAACTTTTTTCTCTTGCATATTAGGGTAGTAAAATCTAAAACATGGTTTAAGTAACAGTTCCTAAAAATTTCATCTTTTTGGCGTGAAGGGAAAAGAAATAGCTGAAAATTCAAGACGAAAAACAGTTTTTTGTGAATAACTCAGAAAATATCCACTTTAGGGCAAGGGTGTGATGCATACACTCACATTATTTTTCAACGTAGATTCAATATCTGCCATAAAAAAATGGGGTTCTAATTTGAAAAAATTGATTTTTCACGATTTTGTCATCCCTAACTTTGAAAGCGATTTTTTCACCCCCTGTATCATGAATTGCGATTTCGATTTTTGAAGTGGATACATCAATCTTACATCTTGAAAAATCCCAAAAATGAAAATTTTCCATCCAAAAACCTCGAAGTTATTCTTGTTTCAGCGGAGCTCTATTTTCGATTTTTTTTTCGAATTTTCCCGCTCAGAGAGAATTTTCCAACCAAAACTGAAAAATGTTACATCAAAATAACTTGAAATTTTCTAAGGAATCTATTTCTGCAATAAAAAAATGGTGTTCTAATTTGAAAAACGGAAGTTGACGTCATTTCCGGAAAAACCGGAGGTGCTCATGCCTTGAAAATATTTTAGATTTCATCAGCATCGTGAAATACTTATAAGTGCTGAATTTCATGAAAATACGTTCAGTAGTTTCCCGTATAAATATGGGTGAGGTTCCTCGTGAAAGACCCTGTATAGGTTAAAATCTATGGTTTTCACAAAAATTTTGAACGAAAAACTGAAAGTCAATGCAAAAAAATACTGAATCGTTATCCTCAACTTGAATGTCATACATTGTTTGCAATGAAGTTTGAAAACTCAAAATCTGAATTTTCTATAGGTACCTCTTTAACGAAATGGAAAAACTTGAAGATTATTGTGAAGAAAATTGTAAGTGCCGGAGGTGTCAAAAATTATCTTCTTTTGATGAGAAAAAAATGGGCTACAAGCCGTTTTTCAGAGTGTTGGAATAGTTTCTTGAAATATAACTCATTGCTTTTCGTTTTGCCACGTGATATATCTTCAACTATAGCAATCCTAAGCTTCCAATAAATTTTATGAAACTAAAAATTTGGCGAAAATGACTTAGAGAGAGTATTCCGTGAAAAATCATGGTAAATTATGTTATCCTGTTATGTTGCTGTCCTTTTTTGAGGCTTCCGCTTCAATCTGAAATTGATTTCTGTCTGCTGGTTTTAATATGTTTCGGAATATCTGTAGTTTAGGTTGAGATCTATTTTGTGTTTTTTCTTATGATTTTGCTTTAAATTCGCTTAATTTATTTCGTATGTTCCTTTCTTCTTTGTTTTTTTGTTCTTATTCTGTAAGTAATTCAAACCGATTTTATTTTTATGTCTCGAGCCTTTTTGTCAGAGTTCGCTTTTGCGAGATTAAAATCTTTGCTATATGAAATTCTGACCAGAACAGAAATATGCAGTCAAGCTGCATAATTTATTTTTGATTTATTCAATGGTTTTTGGTTTGAAATCTTTTTTCAAGCCATAATGATAATATCAATATTATGCATAATAAGTACTTTATTTGGATGAATCCTTTTAAATGTACAATGAGACTGTGAATCCTCTAGACTTTCACGAAATTCTCCACCATTACAATGATATATAGATGATACAAATAAGTTAACCGTGAAGAAATTGTTTCTATATTCAAACTCGTCAACATCAGGACCAAAATCATTTTTGTTTTTGGGCTGAGTCTACTTTTCTTGCAATCCTTCTCAGTTCAGCAGTTTCTGGATCGTAAGTGTAAATGGGGCCTTTGATGGGTTCAACATCCTCGTACTTGATTTTGGCATAGTAGGCCATGTTCGCCGAGTCATCTTTGGTGGCAAATGTCACTTTCTGCAAGAGTCCTGAGGGATGAAATACGTAGTAATTTCCCTCTTGGCCATCCTTTAACTGTTCCCTCAAGTTCTCAGCTTCATTTTCCTCGGTGCTTACTTCAGTCGTTGTTGGAACATCTGTGGTGGTTGCTTCTGCAGCTTCCGTAGTTGTTGCTGGTTCTGGTGGTCCGTACTCTGGCTGAGGAGGCCCGTAGATGGTTTGGGGGGCTTGCTGACGCTCTGGATGGTTGAAAGCAGCCCCTGAGGGTCTCCATCCAGAGGGTTGGTATGGGGGGTTCTGGTAGTAGCCAAAGTAGAAGTTCTGCGGGACGCTGTAGGCCAAACTGGCAACAGCGCAGAAGAAAATTGCGGATTTGAACATTTTTGTAGGGCTTTGGTATCGATGAAAGGATGATACTGAAGATTGATCGAAAAGTTTTGATATATATATAGTTAATAGGTTGTCCAAGACCTTAACAGTGACCCCTTCTCGGTGGACATGGACGATATGATTCTATTTCATAGACGTGTTCGTTTATGCGGACTCATTCGAGATTTCTCTATAATGAAGAATGATAAATGTTAAATACAAAGGATATTTGGCTTTTCACCTGAAACACACTTACCCTATTTCGTAAAAGGAACAAAGGGAAAGGGGTCTGGTCATTCTTGGTTTCGTCGCTCGTCCTAAGAATATGGTTCTTAGGATTCATCACAACTACTTAAGCTCGCACACCACGACAAGGTGATGACCAATCGTGCGAGAAAATTGAAAAACCTATGGGGACGTCATTCAAGTAGAAGAAAATACATACAACTTCAAAATGGTAATACTATATAAACCCACTTAAAATTTTGTTGGAGGCACCATAAACGAAGTCAGCTATCCCTCAGGTTTATGCAGTTTGAATTTAAATTAAATCACGAAGATGCAGAGTACAAGCGATGGTCAATGAATTGACTTAATATTCAGCAAGAGAACAATTAGATCTTGTGCTAGAAGTAAAACATAAAAGTCTTGACCAAGAAATCACTCAGAATTATAAAAATTTGGCATATTTCAAAGGTCAAAGTTGCAAAGGACAATGAATAGGTTCAGAAAATGATCACGCTGGACTCAAGACCTCAAAATTATTTTTGATGATAGAATTATATGATGGAATATAAATGAATAATAACTATGTTTTCTTACACAGTAGTGTGCAATAAGTCGAAAGTTTTCTTGAATCAACGATACGATTTTTGAACAAATCTATATAATATATCTAGAGCTACTATGATGTCCTTAAAGTTCATCCTACCCTTAAAAAAGATTGCACCAAACAACGTTGTAAATCTTGAAAACTGATTGTTTCTGAATTAAAGACAAAAAATAGGAAGACACTATAACTTAAATTGAGGGGAGATTTTAAAAATCAAAAAGGCTAAGAAGATTAAGAATTTTTCAAATTAGAAAACTGATTAAAAAAGAAAAATTAGAAGCAACTCTTTCATATCATGTCCTCCCCTCTTGCATTTGAGATTATGATGATATTATCATGTTCGTTATTTGTATCTAGAATAGTTTTTCATTCAAATTTTCCCAATGTTTTTTTCGAAATATGATTTTTTTTATCTTCAGAAAATACAAAATTAACTAATAACTGAAAAAATTAAATCGATAATTTTCAAGAAGATCAACTCAAGTTCAAGGAACAAAAACCTTGTTGCCTTAATTCTTTCAAAGTTTCAATCGACTGGTCCAGGAAAACCGCTTCACCGATCGATCTACCGATTTAGGGGGGCCTTTGGGGTACATTAGGCTGTAAATTTTTTTTTTAACTTCAACTTTCCCTTCAGTATTGATGTCGATACAGTCCGTTAATCAACAAATGGCAAAATGGCATTTTCTTGCCGTTATCGTTACAGGTGAAAAACAAATTAGACCTGAATAAACAGGCTATGCGGGCTTTGGTTCAGCTGAAAAATTTTTTTTCATCCGCTTAGAGCAAATATAAAAATTTTAAAAATTCAAAAAATTTTTTCAAATTTATGCTTTATCCGAGGATTGCATTGCTGCCGGTACTCCGAAAAATGGTTAACCAATATATTCAGGAACTAGAGTCTTCAAGCTTCAAAAGTTGATTTTTCTAGTTCTTATACGACCATTTTTCACTGAGATACAGACTTTTGAAAAATACCAAAAAATTTGGAAAATTTTTCTGTTCCTTCAATTGTTGCGAGAAATATTAATTCATATATATTCAATTGACTGAAAGTCTGTGAAGTTTTCTTTGTACCTAGATACATAGGTAACTCTTTGTAGAGGTCTCTGTCTGTTTCTGCTTTGTAGAAAGCTAGAATTAAGCAATATTTCAACGGACGAACGGAGAAAACTGTAGAGATACTAGAGAACTGTAATGCCTACGACTCCATCGAAGGCAAGCTACTCTGGGTATAGAGTAGAGCAGGAAATAAATAACTAAAGAAGAGTTCTCTTCTACATGCGTATGTTGTCTTAGTTATCCAATCAAAATCAAGGTACTTCACTATTCAACTATGCTTGAGAACACCAAAGTCAACATCATTAGATACCTATATCAAGATTTTTCAAA
This sequence comes from Hippodamia convergens, assembly GCA_038502775.1. Classification (NCBI taxonomy): domain Eukaryota; kingdom Metazoa; phylum Arthropoda; class Insecta; order Coleoptera; family Coccinellidae; genus Hippodamia; species Hippodamia convergens. The sequence goes on along the minus strand of CM076609.1, from coordinate 70,818,175 downwards.
TAACTCTCAGAATACTCAGTAAGGAAAAACATGGGTATTTATCCTTTCCTTCAGATAAACTGGGAATCAATAATGAGAATTATAAAATAATGAATTTTTGCAAAAAGCAATATCTCCGTTTGATTAGTTGCGTCAAGGTACAGATAGAATAGTCAACAATTGAATTTTCTTTGAATAGAAATACAAAATATCATATTTACGAGAACCGAACAAAAGTCAAAAAGCCATACTTTTCAAGAAAAATCTTATGTAAGCAATTTTTCTAATCTTGGATGCTGATCCAATATTTTTGAATTGAGTGGCCCAGAATTATGAACAAAATAATTAGATCAGATATAATCAATAAGTAAAAGATTTTGCGATGAAATTTTTTTTGAGAACCTTGCTAAAGGCTATTCTCTAAATAATTTACTTCAGTCTGTGAATAATATATTTAATGTTATATTGATCCTAGCAGGTATTTGAATTTACTTATTATCCCTTGAAGGTTGCTTCAAATAATATCATAGAAATTATTCAGAGGCCGAAGGACTTCGGTCGATAGCCTTTGACTGCGGTCAATCAAAAAAACTGTTATTATTATAATCATTTAGACACATCCATATTCAATCGCTTAGATTTCGTTGGAATAAAGAAAATATAAATATTGATATTCGATTCTTTTATTTTTACATTATTTTACAATTGTCGTTCTGTGAATAGCCTTCAATTAAGGCCAAATTGTTATATCAAGTCCATCAGTAAATCAAAATTCTCAAGAGTGTTTCACTAAGCACTGTTTATCATACTCCTCTTCATTCATAGCGAAAGGCTTCATGATAGCCTTGAACTTGTCGTAATCACAGTTGGTTTCACAGCCTTTGATAGTCAACAATTGAGCATCTCCTTTCCCTTTGAAAAGGAAATTTACATAATAATTGCCTTCTTTGCTTTTTCTTAACTCAAATATTACCATACCAGCATAAGGAACTAAATCTAAGTTGGGTATTCTCAAGGTGTTGAGTATGCCGAAGACGTTAGTGTCATGAGCTGACAACATAAGGAACTTTTGATAATCTGACCCTTTAACCTTAGCCTCGAATTGAGTTAAAATGCGATCGAAGACTTGGCCAACAACAAACTTAGCAGCCTCTGGTGTATGGGTGTCATACTCGAATCTTATGACAGATTGTTGTCGCAACTTCTCAGGATACACGGATTTGGTCCACTCTGGAAGGGTGTAGTTGGATTGGTCTTCAACCAGGAGAGTGTCGTAAAGGTCGTTGGCACCAATGAAGTCTTTAATCTTCTTCCCAGTCTTCTCAGATAGATAAACGTAGAGTTTGTTGCTTCCAGCTATTATTTTCTGGTAGTAGGGACTTTTCATCTCTTCGTCCAGCAGCCTGTTGTACTCAGGACAGGGTTTCTCCAAGGCCAACATCCCGTCAATTTTGTTAGGCCGAGTGTGGATTGGTATGGGTTGCCAGTTGAGTGCGTGGTTCCATATTTGGTCTCCAACAGGGGGATAAAGACCAGCTAGGTTTGAGGCTGCGGACATCAGACATCTGTCGTAGTTTGAGGATATGGCGCGGAACTCTCTGGCCATGTAGTCTGGGCTTAAGAAGGAGTCGTACCTTTTGCGCAGCCATTTTCCAAGAGCGTAGTGTTCTTGTTTTCCGATCTGAAATTGAAAATGAGTCATATTGATTTCAAGGATGTACAACAAAATGAAAAAATGATTGCTTGTCAAAACATTGGGTCAGAAAAGCCATTGTTTAAAAACAATCGTCTTAAGATTGCAGAAAATGTCTGACTCAAGAGGTTTGGATATCGCTTGAAATTCAAATGAAAAAAAAAATAGTGGAAATAAAATGTTCGATACATATTACTTTTAAATCAATTTTCTTGTTCGTTTATTCTTAATATTCAACTCCCAATGCCAATTGAGCTTTTAGGCAAGATTTTCGTGAAGGATTAAATAGTGAACCCCCCCCCCATTTAATAGAGATTAAGTTCTTGAAAATTTCCAGTTGTCCATTGTGTACTCTGCTGAAATTTTTCTATAATTCACGTAAAATGCACTTTTTTTCAACTTACATTGGTCAATTCTCCATATGGTACTGGCCAAAAGGACTGATCCTTATAAGGATCGGTTGGAAACGAACTCAGAATTGTACGATGTCCATGCCTGAATAACTGAAAAAAAAATATCATAAAATGAAACAATCTCATTCAATATAACTCAATAGTTCAAGCTGCATAATTTAGAATCATAACTTATTAATTTAGTTTGAATTAATTTCACTGTAATAGTATCCATGTAACAGTGATAAGGGAAACAAACTGTCAAAACAAGTGTTAATTAGTACAGTACGAAAATATTAAATGACAATTTTCATGATTTTTAACAGAGTATATTTTTCGAAAAGTATGAAAAGTTTTATATGACTCTACTTAATTTTTTTAAACATATGTTTCCTTCGACGGATAAAACAGGTAATGCCAGAATATTTCCTCGAAAATTCTCTTTTTCATTTTTACTACTAAGCTTTTCGAATGCCCTTCTAACGATTTCTACGAAAAAAGGTTGATTATGATCTTTTGATCAAAACCGCTTTTTTTCAGAAAAATTGCATAGATAAATCAACGTCATTGTGAAGCTATCAAAGGCAATAAATCGCAACTTGTTGAATCAAACATTGAGTCGAAACAAATGGAATATAATGAAGAAAAAATTTATGATTATATGTGTCACCTACACATTTATTTTAAAAACCAATTTTTTTCCAAATGAACAATTGGAGTTGAAGAACGTCTTGAAATTACCAGAGGGTAGAATGACAAAAATTTATGAATAAAACGTGTAGACTTCTATTATCTTTCGTTACTTCAAGTTATAATCCAAGGACAGTTATACGATAACCTCGCATTTAATTCATACTTAACATTTTGCATGATAATTCACAAGCAAGTCTGAGTTTTTACTCCCGTAATTTCAATATCAAAGTGTCGAAAAGATTGAACGGAAGCAATAATTACTACTAGCTGAGGAACTAGTAATTATGATCTCTCATAAGGTCATAAGAATCGTTATTATGTATTATTCGAACATTTTAAGAACCTATATTCTTCTTGAAACTTAATACTTGATGAAAAATCATTTATCATCCATTTGGGATGCAGCTATTTGTATGTTATTTAAAGGTTAAAAATCACTGCATAAATTGTTGAAATCTTCTCCTTAAGAGGTGAGGATTGTGAAAGATATCTGTTAAATCAAACCTTTGAACATCTGTTCCATTCTTAAGCTATGATGACTTCCAGTGATCAAATCGGTTTTTGAAGAAGTTCATAGTTTCGTCATTTAAAAAATTCTATTCATCAGGAAGTTTTTTCCTTGATTGTTCTTTTAAGACATAACAAAATTTTCTGGCAATTCTTTTATTGATTTTTTACTTCGAAATATCCATGTTTTCTGCAGTTATTACGGTAGATAACCAATGAAACGAAAATTGCTCATCATTATCAAAATTCGATTAAAGTTTCATGGTACCATGGACTAGGCTGAACATAAAATTTGTTAAATTCATAATAATCAGGATAATTCACCAAATAAGTAGAAATTCTACCTGAAATTCACAAATTTTATTGTCTGATAAGCTATCGTGTCACCTTTATAACATATTTATCCCTGTATACCTTGTGGTATATTAGCTGTATTATAGCATTTGATTAATTGAGTTGAAAGCAATGAAGTTGATAAGGATTGTATCATACTTCCTAAGTATCATCATTTTTTGCAAAATATTTCCTCGAACATTGGAAAAATTTCATTTGAACCTCTAGGATTCAAAAATCAAATTCTCCATATAGTCAGGAAATAGTATCAAACTAAAAGAGTTTTTTGAACGAAAAAATTTCTGGTGAATCGAAAATTTTCTGAAATATTCATTGGCATCATGAAAAAAATTTCAAGAATCACACGACTCTCTTATTGAATTTGATTATTCCACTCATTCTATTGATTAACTTGATACAGAGAAATTGATATATCTCAAGAAAAATTTTGCAAATTTACAAACAATGAGCAAAATAGTTCCACATTCAGTTCGAAATGAGTTGTTTGAAAACAGAATATGAACTATCATGAAACTTGTCCCAAGAACAAATAGACATTTTTTTGGTCTTGAAGACTGAATCTATAAGGTCAGAAATATAGAATTCGATATGACCTATCAGTGAATCCAAAATTATGAGAAACATAATCCAAAATTCCAGAAAACTAATATATTAATGCAGAAAACATGGTTTTTAGTTAGTGAAGCGAAATCAGCTGGAATCTAAAAATAGAAAAAAAACACGTGCATAGGGTTAACAAATAAATTCAGGTGGAAAGGTGAGATGGACACAAGGAGAATTACAGGTTGATAAATGCAAGGAAAAGTATGACGAATGATTCAGAAAATTTGAGCGCTCTTTGAAATTTAAACAAATCAAATGAAGTAAACATTCTCACCCTCTTTGAAATGAAGAATTATGATTTGAATGGTCAAACATAAATAACAACACAATCAAAATGAAGTTCATTTGCTCGTTAATATTTGAAGAGAAAGATAGTAGAATAACGAAAATAAACAAACAAACATATAACAGAGGAAATAAGTCACTCATTAAATGGATTGTCTTAATATTTGAAGATGATAAATCAGAGTTGAGGATTTATAAACTAAAAATTGGTATGAAACGACTTACCACAGTGACTGCTACCAAGTCCTGAGCCTCCACCAGTTGGCTCACTAGGACGCAGCTCAAAATCCAAGCCCCTACTGATGGTGACATTGTCACCAGATTCACTAAACTACAATGTACGATGTCGAAACCTCCAAGTCGTCTGCTTTATAAGCTCAAGTCAACTCGGAGTCACTTTTCTTCATGACTGACTCGAAAATATCTCATCGGTCAATGGCAACGTTGCTCTTATCAGCTGATTGAGGTACTAATGTTTTCCTGGGACAAATTGGGGACAATACCATCAACCATTCACTAATTGATTTTTCGCATTTTGAATGAACGTGGATACGTGTTAATGGCTCTCTTTGAATTCGTTCATTGGCTCGTTGGTTTCAACATTGTATCTCAGGTAGATCACAAAGTTACCTGCTATGAAGGGTCAATACCACAGTAGAATACGATCGATTATTTTTGAAAAAAAAATAATGAAAGAACGATTAAACCATTTGGAAAAGGAAGGGAAAATTATAAAAAATGAAAGGAAAAATAAATTAGGGTAGTCTGACGTCGGGAAGTTTAAGGGAGTGAGCTTTTGAGGGTAGAAAACAATTTATCTAGAAATCTGGTAAAAATACGAGTCTTATGGAAAAATTTTCAGAACTTAAGTTGTAGGTAATAATATCATACTTTCTGCACATAATCCCGGAATTCATGTGAAAATTCATTTTTTATTTTTTACGAAAGAAATTTTCTTTCACAAAATTTAGTGAGAACTTACCTTTTCATTTTTTTACTGAAAAAAATTGCAGCAGTCACATATTTTATATTATATCCCTTTTGAATCCTATCTTCAATATTTAAAACAATTATTTTTGAATGTAAATAGCAAATGGATTTGTAATTTTTCTGTTCCACAATGTAACATGGAATCTTACTTTTTTAAAGTAATTAAAGTGTGAATTTTGTTCATTAAAACCTTGTGTAGGGTACAGTGATTTTAAACTGATATACTTTACAGCTGCAGCAAGTTCATTTTTTCAGAAAAATTAACATATTCATGCACAGGGTGATTGTTTATATTTCACTCAATATCTATCTCAGTTAATATTAGTAGTACACAAAAGTTCAAATGGGCAAATTTGAAGTATTTTTATTGGCAATGAGAATTCAGTACTAAGAATTGCATAAAGGCATTTTTAACCTAAGAATTCTATGTGGAGTGTTGTTTTTCAAATGGGACACCCTGTGTTTTATTTTCCTAATCGGTAGAACTCTTTCTTCTGATTTCAAATATATATACTTCATTGAGGTTATCTCTGAAAAATTTCTAAAAATACGATGCGATTTTTTTATATCAAAGGAACCGTGGAAAATAAAACACATGATATTTATATTATTTATTCAATCGACCGCCATTTACTTCTCGACAGAATCGATATTTTTTTTGAAGTTTTTGAGGATTTTCCTTACCATTTATGGAATATATTGAGGTTGTCAATTCTTTCCTCTATTCTGAATGTAATGTCTTCAATATTTTGCGGAAGGGTCATATACACTTTATGTTTCAAATATATCCTTAAAAAAGTGCCTAGTAAGGACTATCAGGAGGCCATAGAATGGAACTTCGATAAAAAGAAATCACAGCATTCTCGAGTGGCGTTCTACAGCTGCCTCAGATTTAGTCGAAAGAACCTATAATTTTCGGAAACAGAAAAAAAAACCTCAATAAAGTATATATATTTGAAATCAGAAGAAAGAGCTCTACTTGTTAGGAAAATAAAATACAGGGTGTGCCATTTGAAAAACAACACTTCACATAGAATTTTCAGCTTATCCATTTCTTAGTACTGAAATCTGAATGCCCATAAAAAATACTACAAATTTGCCCATTTAAACGTTTTTCTACTCCCAATAATAACTGAGATAGCTAGTGAGTAGAATATAAACAACCACCCAGTACATTTTTCATATCATCAGAAAAAAGATATCTCAATGAACAAAAAGCTGAACTCTTCTAAAAAAAAGGAGATATTTTGACGCTAGAATTTTTGATTCAAAATTCGGCTGTTTTTTCGATATAAAATCAAAATAAGAAGAAATTGATGTTTTGAATAAAAAGTTACAGTGTATTTCGGACATTCAAGGTATATTTTCGCCAAATTTTATGAAAAATTATTGTTGAAAATAAAAAAATTTAAAACACGAAACCTAGGATATTTGAACTTTTCACAGTTTTTTTGGTTCGAAAATTATCGTTCCTTGTCTAATATCCATTTCCTATTGAAAATAAGGTGGAATATTCATTTTTCTAGAAACATATTAAAAACCAATTTCGAAAGTGCGCAAATTAACAAGGGCTTAAGCAAGAAACACTTCAAGAAACGAACAAAACCCATTCAAAATAGCATGACTATTCAAATGCCATGTTCTTTTTGGTTTAATCACATCCTTCTCTGAATCCATTTGTCCAGGGACAATTTAGATAATAGTTATTGCACAATTGTGCATATTCGAAAGCCCTTTGTGAAGAGCGATTGAAATGACTTATAGTTACAGAGTAAGAGAATTCAGATGAAGGAGTCTGATATAGAATCCGAAACGTTACAAAGTTCGGAGTGTTATTTTTAATTGTTAGGCAACACTTTTTTGAAAAAAAGTGGCCCCTGACAAATTAATGTCCAAGTTTCACGCATTGATTTTCGTTTCAGAGACTGGGAGAGGAAAACCTAAAAAAAATTCAGAAAACAATGTCCAAAAAATGGTAAAATCAATCAAAGACTCACTCTTTATGGGTATAAATGCGTCCACATGATCAAATAGGTTGGAAATTATGTCTCATTCTACTATTTATTTCGTTCGATCAAACAAGAACATCATAATAAAATTATGAGACTCTGTAACTACTTATCAGCTTAAGTTTGGACGAAAATTATATTATTTTGATATGTTTTCCTCTCTGTAAGAAAATCTGAACTGATTATTTCGAAATAAGTCTCCCATCAATTATATAAATGACAAGAGCAATTTGCGACAGGTATATATTATCTGGGAAAATTGCGTGTGCCTAGGTAATTCTGATTGTAGGTGCTGCATAATTAAAATAGACACTGAAATTTCTATTCATAATGAAGAACAATAATATATGATATTTCTGGTCAGCTCTTCCTTCCATTCGATTTTGTGAGTATGAATTAGAAAATAAGCATTTCAAGAAAAAAATTACCGACCTAAAAAAATTATGAAACAAATCAAAACGCACCAAAAAGTTAAAAAAAAGTTGAGTTTTCACAACTTAAAAAGGTGGGTTCTCACCCACTTCAAATTTAAATCAACACAAACCTATGAATAAGAAACAACGACCAAAATATCGTCCTAATTAAAATGAAATGACAAGTATTACAAATAATTCAATCGAATTAATTAGAGATAAAAGATTCGACCTAGTCTCGCTTACTTGCTCTTTAAAATTTCTTTGTCGTGGATTCTATAATCAGAACCCAATCAAATTACCAAACTACCCTTGAACTACACCCTTTCAAAAAAAATTTATCGAGATAGGTTGGCTTGGTAATTAGTTATTCGTTCTTTTGTTGAGCACATAGGTAATGTAAATTTGAGACATATGATTTTCTTATGGATGTTCTTGTCAAAAGTGGACCACAGTTCAAATAAAAAAAATAATCAAAATTGGGACACGCAGTTAAAAGTTCTGAGGTAACAAACATAAAAGAAAAGGTAGACATCATTTTTATTAACTCAAAAATAAATATAATACGTCACAACTGCGAGAGTAGTATGGGATATATTCATTCCTTATGTTCGTGACATAAAAAATGTCAATAAATATAAAAAGAATGATATAATTTCAACAAATTTAATATCTATAATATAAACTGAAGTAAAAAATAAGTACATTATTAGATATATAGAAAAACATTCCGATGAATAAAATTGTTGGATTTCTTCTTAACTGGATCCTCTACATCCTCATATTTTCGGAAGTTAATTTACAAATTTCTTCATTGAAATTTCAACAAACCATAACATCAAAATATATCTGGAAAAAACAGTTGAACGACGTTCCAAGACGTCGAAAAATATATATACTGTGGCTAAATGAAAGGAAGCTTTTTCTCGGGATATATTGAGTAGGGAATCATCTAACAATATTTGAATGGCATTATTGGTCGAGTAATATATTTTTTTCAAGGTTTCTCCCTTTTCAAAGCCATTAATAGTTCAGAGTCCTTTCTTCTTAGTGGTTAATCATCTCGAGATTAATTCTCATTTTGCTCTGGGAATTCTGTAATTCGTAAAAGTTTTTCGACTATCGGATTTAGTCTCTATAGAATTAAGCCAACAATGAAAGGGATTATACTATCATTCTACATGTACTTTTTTGTGGTTTTGTTTAATTCCTTCACCTATTTGCTGCATGAACCGTATCCAACAACACTCAGTCAACCATCGTTTACCTTTTGCTTCGATCACGTCAATGTAGATATTTTTTTTTTATAACCTTGAACCAACTTTCAGAGTGGATTAAGAAGTTTATAGAATCGTGGTATCCTTCACAATGCTACTAGATATTGCTAGTCTGCACGAAAAGTACTTCTGCTTGACCTGACTTCGGTTTTGATCATCAAGGTCGAGAGATTTGAACTTCAAAAAGAGGAAATTTGAATAGCAAAATAAATAAGAGGTCAGTATGTAGTTCATCTTGGGTAGGACGAGAAAACCTACAAAGAAAGTACAATTTGAACAGTTGTAACTTAAATCAAGAAGCACCAGTTTGTTCTCTGAAAAATCAGACAACTTTCGAGTTCTGGTACAAGACAGCATCGAAGGAAATAATTCCAGAATGACCATGAGAAATGAATCATAAAAGCATTCAATAAGTGAGCTGCCCAAAAATGGTTGTTAAATTCATTTATTTGAACCTCAATCAAAAATCAACTTTTCTTGAAACTATATTTTGTAGTGAAGAAACCTTTTGAGAATCATTTTTTCAAAAATGTGGCTGCTCATCTAACACCCAGTAAAATTCTGTAAATTCGGTATCTAATCAATAAAATATGATATATCAAATCAATGGAATATGGACATTTCATAAAACTTTTTGGATATTCGGGAATTTAATAAAGAATATAATATATTTGAGGAATAAATACTTATCGTTCATATAATGCAACGCAATATCATTCAATGCCAAACCGTTGGAAAATTTTTTCAGAAATTCTTGGGATCTCTCTAAAAAAAAATTCCGTTTTGAATATTAGTATGAACTATTTGTGGGATGGAATGTTTCTTCTGAAGATAATAGAAATTTTTCGATAAAGAATTCATACCTTTGCAGTAGGCAACAATGTTCATCATGATGTCCAATCGTGTTCTTTCAAGAATAATATTTTCCCATTAACAAATTTTACTTTGTATTTACATTTCTCGTTTTTCGATTCTGCTCTCATATCTGCCTGCTTTGCAATAAAATTAAGATGTGCAATTTTGTTTTCATCTCTAAAATGCTAGAACTTATGAATAATCAATCCACGCATCATTACACTTTATTGGATCGTCCAAATCCATTTATGACTCATTAATTCTGATAAAACACATAAAAGGAATAAATCATAAGATAAAAAATCGGTTATTTAATTTCATTTGACACATCGCCTTCAACAAAAATTCACTTCCCAATAAAGGGAAGAGAATAATTTATCATTTTTTGATTCCCACCTCTGGTTGGTAAGTGATGAATTTTTTTTGTCCAACATATACACTATTATAGTCATGTATGAAGTCTATTTCGAGGATCCCATTTGGGGGTGATTTTACCTTCTAATATCCCGGAAAAATTAGCTCCCCTATGTATCAGATAACTTTCGTTATTTTTCATGCCAGAATATTTATTCTCGAGTTTCTAGGAATATAATGAAAATATTGAAGAAGGTGAACAAACCTGACCTTACCTAAGATAGTTCATGTGATGAATCCATTCAAAATTTTTGTTCAAATCGTACTTGACTGGAACATTTCTCTACTTTCTCCTCATAAAAAGCAATCAAATGTTCTGCAATCTGAGACATTCACGAAAAATAATACGAAATAATATTCAGAATGTTATTGAATCAACGAACAAATGTCTTAAGAAGCTCTATAATTATTTGAGAAAGTCACAAGTTTACATACATATCTCACAAGGGTAAGATCTAATAGAGCTCAGTTATGATCCAATATCCTTTCAACAATTTTGTTCGATTTTTACAATTTTATTATTATTATTATTATTAAATAAAGATACGAGTACAGGTCTTAAGGGGGTTCAAAGAATTCCACCATATACTCAAACCAAATATATAGCAGAAGCCTTCAATTTATACATCAACATTATCATGATTTTTTCCAGGACTAAATAAAAATGTTGCTGAGTTGTTTTATGCTGACCTTCTTTCTTTTTGCGAAATCAGTCCATTCGTTTAATGACGATGATCTCCTCTGCTCTATGGTGGTAAGTACATTGTTAAGTGTTAAATAATGACGAATTCAAAATTCAACAAATAATACTGGAATATTGAATATTTGTTTTTTTAATTATTGATTTCAAAATGTCTGCAAAACAAACCATTTCTTCAAAAGAGTATTTGGATTATTTTCGAAATTATAATAATTGAGCACCTCATTTCGTTTAAAAAGTTAAGGGATGGCCTTAATTTTGAAGAGTGCTGTTATATCGAATATTTATTTCCAAGAAAAACAGACAATTTTATTAATAATTCATAGCAAGTGAGTGTAACGCTTCACCCAATAGAAACAAGAAAGAGCTTAAATAAAAACATTCAACGGAAGAAAAGCCGGTTCTTAATTTTCGTGCATATCAAAGAAAAATGCTAATAAACAACATTCCTTCAAGAACCAAGAACACCTTCCAAGAGATGAGCAGTTCAATTTTTTATGTTTGAATTAGTAGAGAAAAAAGGACCCAGAGAACAACATAATTTATCTTCTTGCCAAATTTGAATTCTGGTTGGGAGAAGCATAAATTCTCTGAAGAACATGAAATATAAAAAAAATTGTTGTTTGCTAACTTACGAGGTGTACTCGAAATATTTGTTGGAAGTTTTAATATGAATGAAAACGTATAGGAGTCTCGAAATCGGCAAAAAAATATGGTGATGAGGATTTCATTGTAAGAAATAAAAGTTTTCAAGCTGATGCATGTAAACACGATTTTCTCAGAAAGAAAATATCCGAAATGAATACAAGGAAAAAAAAGATAAATTTCAGTAAAATACCAAGGAAATTTTCATGACCTGCTCCCAAAAAAATGTTTGAAAAAAATTAAGAATAATTATATTCTTCTGAAGAATTGCAAATATTCAATGGATCGATATATTGATTTATACCTTTGAAAAACTGACTGCATTATCAGTGTTGTTCAAACAATGAATGAACTAATCGTGAAATTATTGAAGAATAAATCTCTTTTCCACGTGCTGCAATCAATCAGTCAGCCAGATAGGTACTCGTATTTGAGAATGATTAATACAATACATAAAACGTGGCTTCATGAATAAGGACAGACATTATGGTTCTAACATTTTTTATAGTATTACATATTTGGAGAACCCTCTCATTTTCTATAATAATTATAGTTTGAAATTCGATAAGATCGTTAGAATTCTTAAAACGTCGAAGTGACGTAAATATGATAGAATAGTAGACGCAGGTAATGATTGATTGTAATTTGACTAGGAATTTATGGATTCATTAGTGCGATGGTGTATTCATTATGTTATCAGAAGCTCAAGAAAACACAACTTAGAAAATAATAGGAATGAGAAGGATGAATATCAGGTTATTGTACTCAAATTCAATGAGAGAGTAACATAATAATATTGACACATAAAAAAACCAAAGTACCTAAACAATAAATATATGGTATGTCATTTATACCACTTTATTATTTTAATTTAACGGGTGAGATAGCAATATAACTATTTAATACTTTATGACCAAAAGGAAAATCCAAATATTTTATAACCTAAGGCATATTGTAAACAAAGACATAATTTTTTAACTACATATCAAGATTTTTTAAGAGATGATAAAAAAATATGAGCAGTTCGGATATTTTTATTGGAATCAATATGAAATTGAAAAATTCTGGAAGATCACGAGATCATTTTTGACATAACTTTTTAGAGATAAAGACGCAGCATTTAAAGTCAATCTTTGGGAAAATTTTCACATCGTTTGTATTAGAATGTTTTTCAATTTTTTTTTTCATGGACTTTAAGTTGAGATGCATAATATGTTTTTTGTTATTTCAGATCTTCAGAGAAGGCGATAGAACACCGTTAGCTATTCAGGAGAGCGATCCATTCAAGGAAAAGTGGAGGGCTGAGGGTTTGGGTGTATTGACAAAGGTTTTTATTTCTGTTTCTTTTATCACTTTTCATGGTAATGTTCATTGATTACATGTTAGCCTCCTGGTACGGATTTATTCATTGTCGGTCTAATTTATGAGAGGGAAAACAGTTCTGAAATCAACATTTTCAATGTAAAAGTCGCTAAACAATATTCAAACAAAATTTAAAAAATAGAGAAAATGACGTAAAATTCTAGTGAAGAAAGCTTCCTTTGACACTCGTTGATTGAAAAAGTTTAAATTTTGAACTATGAATTGTTTGATCTGAAACAATAGTAGTATTATGGAAAGGCGTTGTCAAGATATCAATTCAAATTTTTGAGAGATCAGATTTTGTACCTACTACAAAAACATGGAGAACTGATCACTAGAATGATTTATATGATCATTGATTATATTGAAATTTGAGAATTTTGTTTTGAAACAACCTCAAAATTTATTCCTTTACTTTTGTGGAGCAGTTTATATAGTTCTCAGGCATTGTACAGGATTATTCACGAATATGGTTCTATAGAATATTTTAAGATTAAGGATTGAAATTCTAAAAGTGAGCTTGGAGTAAGGGGACGGTTCTAGGACTTTCGATTTTTCCGAAAGTGACATCAAACTACGTTTTCCTAATGAAAAGACCCATTTTTTATTACATAAATAGATTCTTTTTTCAATTCCAAAAGTTTGAATTTTCCCGAAAAAATTCTCTTCAAATGGGGAAATACGAAATAATATACTCAGAATTGAAGGTTTTTTCATTAAAAATTCTCATTTTTGAGAATGTCCAAGAAAAAAGGCTGATGCTTCTTTTCCGATAGCGTGATTTTCAGAATATGATACGGGAGGTCAAAAATTCTTTGTCAAAGTTAGAAGTGACAAAACATCAAAAAATCGTTTTTTTCCAATTGGAACCCCATTTTTTCGAAGCATTTTCGAAATCTTCGTCAAAAAATGCATATTTTTCGAGATATTGAGAAAAAACTAATTTGTCTTCAATTTTCAACTTATTCCGAATGTGTTTTCTCACTGGAAAATAATAAGCGGTCAAGTGAAATTTTTGGAAATCTCTGTTTTCGAGTAGATATTTTCCTATAGTTCAGACGAGTTCAGTTTTTCTTCATTTTTCAAAGCTTAGGATAATTTCCGCAAATTCTTAATTCTGGAGAATTACTTTCTTGTCATGGTAGGGAAATTTGAATTTCCAGTAATGAAATTGTTACATGTTCTGTTAATTATTCTTTCAAAAGCATTAAAAATTATTACGAATTATTTTTTTCTACATTCCTGAGAATTTTTCACGTTGACTTCACTAATACTCACACTGATTTAAACCGATTGTTGATCTCTCATTACAGATGATAATTCAAGAACTTAACTCGTCTGAACTGTAGAAAATATTTTCTCGATAACAGAGATTTCTAAAAATTCCACTCGACCGCTGATTATTTTCCAGTAAAAAAACACATTCGGAACGAGATTGTAAATTAAAGACAAAATCGTTTTTCCTGAATATCTCGAAAAATATTCATTTTGGAATAAAAGTCTTAGAAGTATGCTCCTATTATTTTTTGACGAAGATTTCGAAAATGCTTCGACAAAATGGGGTTCCACTTAGAAAAAAAAAGATTTTTCGATGTTTCGTCACTTCTAATTTTGACAAGGAATTTGTGACCTCCTGTATAGTATTCTGAATCGGAAAAGCAGCATCAGCCTATAGTTTTCTGTATTTCAGAAGAGTTCAATTTTGAGATTTTTTTCGTATCGCCTCATTTAAAGAGGATTGTCTCCAGAAAATTCAAAGTTTTGTAATAAAAAAGACTCAGAATTCAATGGAGAATCTATTTATGCAATAAAAAATGGGTCTTCCCATTCGAAAAACGAAAGTTGATGTCACTTCCGGAAAAACCTTCTAGAACCTTAAAAAAATATACGAGAAGTCGTCTTCTTACTTAAAGCTCCACCTTTAGAATTTCAATCCTGAATCTTGTGTCTTTCCTAACAATATTCTATAGAGCCATATTCGTGAATAACCCTGTATAGTGAAATAATTGGGTATTATTGTTCTTCATATTTTTCACTACTCTAAGAAAAGATCCAAAAGCATACCATTTTTATTGTTTCAACATCTACTACTGCTTCAATGTCATTACCTTCATTTGAAATTAGTATGATATAACGACAGTCTAGTAGAGACAGGTGATTGAACAATAAACAACATGTTTGTAGAGCCCCTAGGAAGACTGAGATCACGGTTGTAGTATGAATAGGTGTCCAACCTTGCTGTATTCATATTGGAGCAGAAAATTACACCTAATAGTTAAGGATGAAGAACGTTCTTGTAATTTACCATGTTCCCTGAATACTTCATTTCATTCACATGAAACCCTGAAAAGAACCACAACGAATAAAAGAGTTTTCTTAATTTCAACAGATCGGCGAGAAGAAAATGTACAAATTCGGCCAATTCATCCAAACCCGCTACAAGAGGCAACTTACGAGGAGGACTGTAACAAGAAGATCCCTCTCGGTGAGATCCGTGAAATACGAACGCCACATCAGCTCGGCAAAGATGGTTCTCAGAGGATTGTTCGCCTCCCTCCCATCCTCAATCAGCCTGAACCAAATCTCCATACTCACCAAACCCCTGGACACCGACAGCCTCATGATGGTAGACACATGCCCTGCCTACGAAAGAGAGATCGAGAAGAGCATGCACGAAGACATAAACTTCAGGAGTATCGATGAAGAAGAGAAGAGCTTCTACAACCTCATCCAAGAGAAGACCAAGTGCTCTTGCGGCTCCTTCACTGACCTCAAGATGTGCATCGATCCAATCTTCTGCGAAGCTTCAGAAGGTCTGGGTCTCCCCTCTTGGTGCAACCAAACCGTCTACAACCACATGATGAGGCTGTGGGACTTGGACTGGAAGCTTGACGTCTCCAACCCCAAAATCTTGAACCTCAGGCTCCAACCCTTCGTCAGTGAGATGTTGACGAAAATCGAGAGCTACGTTTATGGCGTTGAGAAACAATTCACCCTCAACTTGTTCTCTTCGGTTGGATACACCTTACCTTGTCTCCTCACCAGTATTGGGGTTGATAACTGGACCCCCATATTCCCATGTTTGGGGACTCAATCTTCGTAGAGCTGAGAAGGGTCGGTGTCAGGAGAGTCTTGAATTTCTTCTATACGTCGGCTTCAACTTTAAGCATTAAAAAATTGTCCATCAGAGGTTGTGGAATGGATTGTGAATACACCAGATTTCTAGAGTTACTCCCACCTCTCCTGAAAAGGAGACGTTTATCTTGTGGAATTTAAGCATTTGGGTTGATATTCTCTGTATTTATTTAATAAATGTTTATTGGTAAACTTTTCTGTCAATACAAGAAATCATTGAATCAACCAATTAATTCCTCGCTATGGTCAGTTCGCAGAATAAATTGAATAATTGGTTTATGAACAGGATGATTTACTTTTCCCAATTTTTTTCACCACCCTGAAGAATTTTATGAATGACTCCCTGCAGGTCCATATAGGGATATACAGATCTGGAATGAAATCATGGAAACATAGGATTTTCAATGTTGAATTCGAATGAGCTCCGAGTCTGATAAAATAGTGTTATAATCGAAACCTCATTGAGATAGCAAATAAGAGATTGGACTGTTGGAATGGCAAACCAAATCCATGAAGTGAATATTGAAATCAGTACACCTTGTTCTAGCAGACAAATTGCTGAACAAGTCGATTTGGGCGATAGAACTGTTCGGAATATTTCGAAAAGAAATGGTTACAGATGTTCAAGGTGCGAAACTCTCAAGAAACTTTTCCAGAAGATCAATTCAAAAGAATGGAATTTTCAAACAGTCTAGCTATCGGATGCTATGTTTCCATGATTTTATTCCAGATCTGTAGATGAACATATTTTAGGATGTGGTCATTGTCGTCGGTCCCTTCGTATAAGGACTAAACATACATATATAAAAAAAAAACTAGAGGAAGTTAAACAAACTATCGATTCAGTTTCGTAATAAAAATGAAATTTCTTCATGTTAGTTGAGTTTGTATAAATATTTATTTTTTTCATCATTAATTTCAAGTTCTGGTTAAATTGTCCATATCAAAAGAGCTACGTTCAAATTCATTGACATCAATTATGTTTCAATTCATAGAATAGAAATCAACCTACGAGGAAACAGAAATTAGAAAAAAAAAATTTAAAAAGTTAACAACATCAAATTTGTCAACAAATTGGTGATTGAATTTAGAAGTTTTCACGAATTGCTGGAAATTTCATACAAAATTTTTTCACAAGGAATAATTGGATATTTTGTTTCACTCAGTAGAACATAACTTGTTGTTTTGTTTTTCATGAATCAGTTGTTGTTATTTCAACCGACAATATGTTCACTATATGGCTGGTGTTCCATTCTGATTACTGATCGTTATTGAAAGGTTATATCGTTAAAATTGAAAGTTTCAATTTATACAGGGAAATAAAATTGGAGGTGAGTAAAAATTTTGATTTTGAATATTTAATATAATTTTCTAGATGTTTCATTTATATCCACTGGCAAACTTTTATGATATTAGTTCTATGATATATTTTTCATTTAACTTATTCCTGAAAATTTTATTTGGGTTTTCTTTCCTAGTCTTTGAAACAAGGAACAATTAGAAAAAAAATTTCAAATAATAAGATTTTTTAAAAAGAAAATTCTAATTGTTTCTTATTTCAGAGACTGGGAGAGAAAACCTAAATAAGATTTTCAGGAATATGCAAAAACCTCCCAGAAAATATTTCAATTGATATTCAATTCAACTTGTTTGCTATACTTTGATATGCGGAGGAAATGATATCTTTTTATTTTTTTACGTTCTCACATCTATCGGTATCATTTTCTATTTATTGCCTGCAATTTGTTAGAAACTTGCAGCCAAACTTTTGAACACTCATTCTATACTCGATTCGAGCCTTGTTGGAACAGCTATTTTCCTGTAACTATTAGGGAAATCAATTATTTCGTGGTGATAATTTATAGGCCAATATAGATAAAATTCTTGAGTTACTAGTCAAAGACTTTTTCCGTTTCAGATAACAAATTCGCCGAAAGAGGAAAAATAACCCCTGTTGAATACCGACTATCTTGTAATCAGTGCCGATTTTGTCTGAAAACTGACTGCAGCATTCTTGAATCGAAATGAGATATCTTGTGGTAGTTTTTGGAGTTTTATTTGATTTATTCATTTCAATAAATGCTGATAAATTGAAGGCTGTAACTGCAGTAAGTATTGTTTTAATTAGTTATTAGAATAATGTCATCGTGAAAATATATTGGGATGGATTATTCTAACATGCAACGTTTTTATATTTTGCGTTTAACTCATTGCACAGATATGAAAAAACTAGGAAATTTATCTCATACACACAAGAGATCAAGCTACAAAAAATATTCGTTTCTCACAATTATCGGGAATAATTAACTCCATCAGCAGTCATGATATAATATAACAATTTCCCAAACAAATACAAGATCCCAAGTGCAATTAAAGGGTTTTGTTTATGAAGCTAATACTAGAATATATCTATTCATTTAAACGCACTAGAATTTCAAATGCAATTTGGGAAAATATTATACCCAATTCTGCATGAGGAAAATCATGGTTTCATAGCTTTTTTTTAGATTTACTATTCTAACTCAATCTTATCCAATTTCGCCTAGAATTTCTCCAAGAAGATCTGAGAGGATTAGCAAAATGTCACAATTTTTCCGGATTTTTGATAGTTCTCATGAATTCATTCTTTTTCAGATAGTCAATCATGGAGATACAATACCATCAAAATTCTACCCTACAGATCCTTACCAAGATCCAGCAATATGGCAAAAACCTCTGGGACAACTGAGTAACGTGAGCATCTATCAAATTCAAATAAAAATTATCCTAAAACAGAACAAAACAATATAATACCATACATTATTCAAACAATTCAGCATGTATTTGATTTAACAGGGGTTAGAGGTTGATGACAATGTACCATACAATTCTATGACATAAGAGGCCAGAGAAATATAACCTCAGAAAAAAAAATCATCACCTAGAAGGGTCAAAATTTTTTTCTGTTTTAGTTACGCACTGAATAAATCAAAACATTAATGGTATATATTTTTAGAGGAACCATAAATCGAGATAATATAGATAAACAACTCTTAACAGACAAAACAGAGAGGGTTACTCGAAAAAAGCACCTCTGACATTGATCATAACACGATTCTGACGAACTTAATCTTTCAGCTTGGAGAGCAAAAGTCTTTCGCAGTCGGCCAATGGTTCCTCAAACGCTACATCCTCAAGAACCCCTTCGTAAGTCTCCACTACAACGCCTCCCAAATCTACGCATACTCAGAAGATCGCGATGAATCTCTGATGTCCGCAGAATGCATAATGGCTGGGTTCCTCCCACCAGTTGGCGACGAAATCTGGAACAAGAAACTGCTCTGGAGACCCACTCCAGTCCACAACGCCCCTCTGTACTTGGACTACGCCATAGGACGTGGGATAGACTGTCCAAAGTTCGAGCACGAAGCGCTGAAGGTAGTCAGAGGAAGGTTCTACAGGACGCTGAACAAAGACGAGAAGAACTTGCTTGAATACTTAACAGCTGAAACTGGAGAGAAGTTCTCCAACATCGGACAGATTCCTGGTTTGTTCGAGATCCTCCAGGTGGAGCAGAATCACAATTTGAGCCTTCCTCAGTGGACAGAGGCTGTGTTTCCAGAGCTTCTTGGTAAAATAGTCCTGGATGACTCTCGGTTGCGAACCAAGAACCCAGAGATGGCCAAACTCTCAATAGGACCCTTGTTCTACCAAATCAGGAAGCAGTTCCAAGACATCCTCTCCAACAACCCTGTGGTAGGTGCTGAACTTGGAGACATCAGGAAATTCAGATTGTACGTGGCAAACGACAGTTTGATTTACGACACGTTGAACGCTCTTAAAGTGCCCTCAGTAGGAATTGTGCCTTCCAGTGCTAGCCTCATCTTTGAGCTCTGGGAAGCTCCAGATGAATCCAATTACGTTAAATTGATTTACAGAAACTCTCCTGATCTTCACACCCGCATCCAAGCTTTGAAAATTGGCGGATGTAAGACTGTTAAATGTCCGTATGAACAATTCAACAGCACCATAAACAATTTCGCTGTCAGCTTCAAGCAATGGAGCAAGCTGTGCAACCGTACTAAGGCATTACCGTCAGCAAATGACGTTTACTCTGCTCAACCCATCAAACTCAACATTTGAGCATTGAATCAAAAGATCAAATAGGTACTGGTACCTACTGCTAATTGCAATATATTTGTTGTTAAATGTGAATATATTCTTAGAGAATTCATAATGTTGTTATTTTTCTTACCATCAAGTTATCTACTGCTGCTCTAAGGTCTTTTTGTGTTTTCTTCAGACTCGCAAGTGGCTTGAAGAGTTCTTCATACTGATTTAATACCTGAATATTAATAATCTCTCCTGATTAAAGCCTGGTTTATTGAGAAAAATGTATAAGAGGACAACAAAGCTCTTAATTTAATAATTGATTCAGATAAAATACAGATTGACTAGAATAGGTTGTTTCGAGGATGATACTCTTCCAATTAGATACTGCAAATGACTGTTTAAAACCAACTTTTTATCAGAAACAATGAAATATTACCTACCGTTGAATAAATTCGACCGAATAAATTGATTCTAATCCAATAGAAAAAAGTATTATCTTGATCTTTGTATCTTTAATTAGCTGTTAATCTTCGAAATATATTCTTCGTCCTATATTGCATCGTCCAAACCATATCACAGAGTATTATGGATGGTTTTAACATCCCATTTGGGATGGACTTGGGATTGACTGTCCAAAGTTTGAGCTAGAAGCGCTGAAGGTAGCAGAGGAAGGTTCTACAGAACGCTGAACAAAGACGAGAAGAACTTGCTGGAGTACTTAACAGCTGAGACTGGAGAGAAGTTCTCCAACATCGGACAGATTCCTGGTTTGTTCGAGATCCTCCAAGTGGAGCAGAACCACAATTTGAGCCTTCCTCAGTGGACAGAGGCTGTGTTTCCAGAGCTTCTTGGTAAAATAGTCCTGGATGACTCTCGGTTGCGAACCAAGAACCCAGAGATGGCCAAACTCTCAATAGGACCCTTGTTCTACCAAATCAGGAAGCAGTTCCAAGACATCCTCTCCAACAACCCGGTGGTCGGTGCTGAACTTGGAGACATGAGGAAATTCAGATTGTACGTGGCAAATGACAGTTTGATTTACGACACGTTGAACGCTCTGAAAGTACCCTCAGTAGGAATTGTTCCTTCTAGTGCTAGCCTCATCTTTGAGCTCTGGGAAGCTCCAGATGAATCCAATTACGTCAAATTGATTTACAGAAACTCTCCTGATCTTCACACCCGCATCCAAGCTTTGAAAATTGGCGGATGTAAGACTGTCGAATGTCCGTATGAACAATTCAACAGCACCATAAACAATTTCGCTGTCAGCTTCAAGCAATGGAGTAAACTTTGCAACCGTACTAAGGCATTACCGTCAGCAAATGACGTTTACTCTGCTCAACCCATCAAACTCAACATTTGAGTATTTAGTTAAAAGATCAAATATCAATATTAGGTACTGGTACCTACTGCTAATTGCAATAATTGTTGTTGAATGTGAATATATTCTTAGAAAATTGATGATGTTGTAATTTTTCTTACCATCAAGTTGTCTACTGCTGCTCTTAGGTCTTTTGTGTTTTCTTCAGCCTCACAAGATGCTTGAAGAGTTCCTCATACTGATTTAATACCTGAATATTAATAATCTCTTTTGATTAAAACCTGGTTTATTGAGAAGAATGTATGAGAGGACAATGAACCTGATAATTCAATAATTGAGACAGATTAAATACATGTATATGCATTTAATAGAAAAGGTTGTTTCGAGGATGATACTCTTCCAATTAGATACTGCAAATGACTGTTTAAAATCAACTTTTTATCAGAAACAATGAAATATTGCCTATCGTTATATTAATTCGACAGTAGAAAAAAGTATTTTCTCTATTTCAGTATCGTAATGAGTTCATTACAGTACTAAAAGTAGTGCTGTAATGAAACTCATTACAGCATTGTTTTCAGTTATATTTTTCGTTTTGCGGTTGTCAGTACTGACCTCCGATCCACTATACTTTCGAATCGAATCAATTCGAATTCCGCAATCTGTCAAATTTCGTTAGTGGCACCAACTGCCAAAATACAATACAAAAGTCACTCATCTGAATTTTTATTTGAATTTCGAGAGTTTTCCACAAAACTTTACTGAAATAGAGAAAATATCGTCTAATACTCGTTGCAGAAGGCAATTATTCCAACACTCATGCTTTAGAAAACTCGCTCCTTCGTCGCTCGTTTTCGAATTTCGCATTCGTGTTGGAATAGGAGCTCATTCTGCAACTTGTTTTAGAATATACTATTCTTGATCTCTGAATCTTTAATCAACTGCTAATCTTCAAAATATATTCTTCTAAGGGTATATGATGAAAGGTTCTGTTTTTGCATTGTCCGAACCACATCACAGGGTATTATTAATGATTTTAACATCCCATTCGGCTTTAGACTCTTGTTCATCTCTATTTAGACTCTTTGTTTTCCATATTTAGAGGTTTCCTTCAATGATATTTATTGTTCGAAAACGAGTTGCAGAATGAGCTATTATTCCAACACGAATGCGATTAGAGTTGGAATTGCTTTCTGCAATGAGTATTAGAAGATATTTTGTCTATTTCAGTCAAGTTTTGTGAAATACTGTCGTAATTCAAATAAAAGTTCAGATAAGTGGCTTTTGTAATGTACCTTGGCAGTTGGTGCGACTTACGAAACTTGACAGATTACGGAATTTGAATTCATTTGATTTCAAAATTGAGAGGATCTGAGGTCAGTACTGACAACCACAAAACGAAAAATATAACTGAAAACTATAGTGTAATGAGTTTCATTTCAGTACTAATTTTAGTACTGTAATGAAATACTGAAATAGAGAAAAAATATCTACATATATTGAATCGCAAATGAGAAAAGTCTGCATAAGAAATGGCAAACTGAAAAAAATCAAAGCTCAAAATCATTCATAGAAACAATGTCTCCATGATCAATGTCTCCAGAAGCTGAGCCTTGTAGCACCTTGAACTCCTAAAAACTAAATGTAGAAATTAGAGTATTGTTGAACTGTTTCTTAACAATAATTTTTCATTCACTTTATTCAATATACAGATATATTATAACAAAATATTATCACACAAAAATGGAACTATTCAGCTCTATACAGATATCAATTTATCTAGAATTGAACATAAGTAAACATAGCAGCTATAAGTATATTGGTACAATACCTAAATATTTACAATTTTCCTGAATATTTTCAACTTTGTGATACTCACAAAAACGGGCATCACTCTTATTATTTCACAAATTATTTATATCATCTTAGTAATATCGACTATTAGGTTGATCAGTCCTTCAAACTTGTTCAATTGGTTGAGTAGTTTTCATATTGTAAAGTGAATGTCCTCGACTTATATCACTCTGAGAAGAATGATTTAAATTTGCGTATCCATACAAGACTCCCTTACGCTTCTTGGCATTTACCTGCTCCAGTACTGCACCTAATGTACTGAACATTGGGGGTCTAAAATCTAGGGCAAAAGCTTGTGAAATTAATTTAAGAATTGAAAGTAAGGGTTTGTACGAACGAAAACAAAATTGCTGATACAAGAAACTCTAGTTGAAGGCTGCTTCAAGCGCATGTGCAAAAAAAAACAAGGAATACAGATAAAAAAATTTTTATGGAAACATAGGAGTATGAATGCTAAATTCGAATGGGCTCCGAGTCTAGTAGAACAGTGGAAAAATCGAAATCTCATTGCGATTCGATAACAAATAAGGGACTGGACTGTTGGAATGGCAAGTCTCGGCAGATGTGATAGCTAGACGGTTTGAAATAAATTAGATTCGCGTAAATCAAAATGTTTACGGTTAAAAAGAAATTTCAAATCATAAAATGGTACTTCGGTTGTCAATCTATTGCGGAGACAATAAATTCTTTTATTGTTGCCTTTGGAGATCGGCCGATACCTTCGCGTTCGTCTCCAAAATAATCGAAAAATTGATTGATTCTGCCACTACTCCACTAGAATTTACTATAGAAACTGTGATGTTTCGAATTAGGTTTTTCTGATCTGTATATTCTTGGAAGGATTCTTGGAGCTCTTTCTGAATATCATTCAACTCCATTCAGATGAGACTGAAAGATCAGTCAACTTGAATCAGTGATCGACGAAATTGTTTCCTAGATTACTATTTCGACATTCTTAGGTTATGTCTGCTAAACCACCACGTGGATCATTGAGGCTGAATGAGGTTAGGACTGGAATTTCTTGATGTAGCCCTATTGATTTTCATATGTTTCAATTCCCTAGTACCATTGAAAGTGAAAGCAACGCCACAGTTGCTCAATGGATGGTTATCTGTAGTCTTATTATCAGATGTTGTAACTTCTAAAGTTTCTGTAGGTACAATAAGAGATGGTGTATTGTTATTAGGACTACTAGGTGTGTTCGATATCAACCTATTGTCCAAATCGTTTATATTGTTGTTCTTCTCGTTCTCCTCAGTTTCTTGTATCGTTATATCTATCATGCTTAAATTCGGTGAGACGTTGTGGAACAATTTTTGTTTAAGTATATTATTGTGTTGGTTCGAGAAGAAGTTAGACGTCCTTTGTACATTCCTTTGCAAATCGTCTCTAGTTTGCGAGTTCAAACTGTTAAACCGTATTTCTTCGTGGTAGGCGTTTGAGTTCAACTGGAGCCTTCCAGTACTTTGAGACTTGATCAAAGGCTTTGGTGTTGGATTGTTCTTAAGTTTTTGAGGGTTCCCATGCTTAGTCTTCTCGACGAAGATTATCTCCGAGACCATACGACGTACATCGCCTGGTATCTCCGAAATCTTCTTATCTTCGATAAGGTCATTTATGAAGTGTCCAAGGGTAGAGACACTGACTTCAAGGCCACGTTTTTCAACGTCATGTCTGTTGAGTTCAGACTGTTGTATCCTTCTTATCGTCTCAAGTCCCTGATAATTCGCCATTACTTGATCAAGCTGAGCTTGCAGCTTCTTGTTTTGTTCCTTGAGACGTTTGTTTTCAAGTTCCAGTTTATGGACTTGGTCTACTTGAGGTTGAACCGCCATCATCTCTTCTTGGAGCACGTGGTATTCTACTTTGTACTCGAAGAGTTGCTTGGATATGTCCGTGATGTAAACCTGAAACAAACTCATGGTTATTCCTGTTACTGCATGAAGGGAAATACTTACCATTTTCATGATTTTCTCCAGCATAGGTTTGTCCACTTGGGTGAGGGTTATCTTGAGATAATCCATGATTTCCTCGAAATTGGAGCAATTCATCAGATTCTCCTTGTGCAATGTAAGGAGGGCTAGAGCGACATTGAAAACTACATCTAAACCCTCCATAAAAAGAAGATCTAGAAGAAAACAGCATGAGTACTGACTTTTATGAAAAAAACTCAAATGTATTGACGGAATTACTCTTACCAAATACTCTAGTAACGAAACCCAAGGGGAATTGTGACGCAAATATTGTTAGAATCCAAGGAGCAGCGTAAAGCGTTGGTGCAATGTCATAATTGTTGAAGTGATCATACAAATCCGGCAATTTGTCATGGAGAAGTCTGGATAGCTGAAAGAGCCTTATCTGAAGCCCTGTCATGTCAGGAAGGTACTGTTTCCTTAACTCTCTCCGGAACATCAGATGTCTCAACAAGAAGAATGCTTGAGCTTCCTCCATCTGAAAAAAATCAAGTTGAAATATTGCTAAATTCAATAGTTTTTAATGATATTAGTGTTAAAAATGACGTTTTATTTTGTGGGTGAGAAAGTTTGTGAAATGAGCGGAGCGAATTGAACAATCTCACGAACAAAATAAAATCACTTTTAACACAAATACCATAGAATGTTTTTTGTTGAAATGGGCGAATTTGCAATGATAATAAACTTCAAAATGCATTTCAATATTCAAATAATCGAAAGGTTGTTGTGAATGGCAAACGTTGCCAACGTTATGATTACTAACAAATGAGCAAAGACGCTGTCATTTGAATTTCGGTCTTGTCCAATTTCTGGAACTCCTACCTAAAAAATCTGTTCAGCAGTACGATATTGCATATAACTATTTTCTGGCCCGGTGTAAATTTAAAAATGTAGAAGGGAAATTCAGTGAAACTGTTTTCCTGGCATACTTAGAAAAGAAATAAAAAATATTGAGTTCATCAAATTTTCGATTATAAAGTCAAGCGCCCTTGTTAAAAATGGTGTGAATGTTAGTAAATATTTTGAGCAAATAGCATATTTAAAGTGAAGGATATCGTCCCAAAAAATCGAAAATTCTCAGTTTATAAAGGAGGCACCAGATGAGAAATACTTGATGGTTAAGGATGCAACTATTTTCGGATATTTGGAGCCTGTCGGCGTGAAGAATTGTGAAATTTATCAGTGGAAGACATGGAAATAACAAATAAATCGTTATACAACTTCCAAATACAAAAACGAAAGTTAGTCGTTCTTTCAGTATTATTTGGAAGTATGTAGACTATTTTCATGAGTACTTTGCACTGCGCCATTCTGTCATCAAACATCGTCGTTTTTTCCTAAAATACATGAATAATAAATGCACTGCCAATCCAGTTGGTATTGATACATTTGGGAAAATTCCATCTATTGTTGCCGAATTCCTCAAACTGCCAGAACCAAAGCAATATACAGGACACAGTTTTCGAAGATCTTCCGCTTTATTGCTAGCATAATCAGGAGCCAAATACTACGGATATAAAAAAACATGGTGGATGGAAGTCTACGACGGCAGCCGAGGGCTATGTTGATCATTCCATTGCATATAGAAATGTAATTACTGAAAAAATTCTTCAAACCTCAACAGATGTTGGATCATCATCATCCAATATTGTACTTCCGGTTTCTACAAGTACTGATGGTGCTGAGGATTCTAATAATGTGTTGCGAAGCTCCCTTACGTCACAGGGCATTTATGTTAGTTATTGTTCTAGTTTTACGATTGATACTAATGTTCATAAGTAATGATTGTTTAATATTGATAATAAAAATTTGCAATTGCTGAATTTTTCTCATCTGACTTCATCATAAGAAAATGGAGTGATATAAATATTTTTAACACTAATGTTAAAAATATTTTTAACACACTTCCACGTAAACAATCAATTTTAACATTTTTTGCTGTCATTAAAAGTGTCACTTTTAATGGCAGTTGTGCAAAAAAACTTTTAGACTCACATGAAGAAGTAGCACCCCAACTACGAAACTCAGACCTTGGCAGTACCCAACTTCTGGGTCCAATAAGGAATAAGCCTTCAGCAAGTTGAAAAGGGCCAGTTGACCAGGTCCCAGAGGGCTACTGAAGTATGAGTGATTCGGGAAGGTTCTTCCTGTTCAATTCAAGTGGGTGTCAATCAGAGGTTCATTCTCAAATCGTGAAATACTCTTACCTAGATCTATAAGTATGGCATGTTGGTGTGACGTCAGTTCTTTTAGAAGAGTATCGTATGGTGTGTCATAGTGGGGAAATGATGAAGTATCTATTGGGGGGTTCGTCATACAAAATTGGTAGGCTAGGAATTGCCAAGCTTCACCACGTTTCCCTCTTGGTATACCTGAAAGAATAATGAGAAGAGTCACTTCAGAGTTTGATCGACATTATTCTTATTTTCTCAAGGCTTATGTGAGTTGGGAGGATGTGTTCTTTTTCTAAGGCTACATCAGGTGACTCTAACACCAACAAGCCTCACTGGAGCTAGGCCCATAACCTCTGAGCCGCTCACACAATATTTATTCCATATTATATTCTCATTCTTTCGCTTGGATTAACATATCGTGAAGAAATTCATGACAATTCTTTCATATTTTAAATAGTTGAGGAGGGGGACATTGAATGAATTGCTGTTGAAAAATTTAAAAGTAATAATAAAAACAGATGTGATTCACCTTGTCGAATAGCATTGTTGAGAATGGCTTTGTCTACTTTCTTCCCGCTTTCCTTGTTTATTATGAGATCCCAGACTTGTGATACTTCCCTCTCACTCGGTTTCATTTCATCGTACTCTAGTTTTATCCTTTTCACAGCAGATTCCTCCTGTTTCGCTGAAATTTAAAATAACACTTGTATGAAACATTCGTGAAATAAAAACATATTGGGAAACATCGGTCAATTGATTCAATGAAACTTTCAATCATAGTATTATTATTCAATGAACATAAAGTAGCAATTGAGTGCTAGTTGAATACTATACTTTGTTTACGACTTCATTCACAAAATTGGAATATTTCATTCATTTTATTTTTCAATAATTTCTCAGTGTTTCAGAATATACCTTTGAACACTCGGGATAATATTAAAATTTTAAAGACAAGAATAATTCAATATAATCTACATGTTGTTTAATATTTATGAATATCTCTAATCAAATGTGCATACCTAGATATATGAATAATTCTTTAATGTAATGAAACGATTAGGAAAGCCAAAGATTGATGACAACCAATCATTCATAATTTAATTCTTGCCAAAACAAATAATTTCGGCAATATTATAGGCTTCTTTTGAAACTACTCTGTAATTATTCCAATGGCTTCTAATCATTACCTGAAATGAAATGATTTATTGTTTGTATTTTGACGTTGACGCTGATCAAAGTTGAAGGTAATTTTTTACAGTCTACGCATTCACATCGATAATATTTATCAATTATGTCATCACTTCATCATTTCATTGCAAAAATACCACAAATCATTACTATTGCAATGAAAAGTTATGAAATTTTTGTTAATAGCTACACACGTTTCTCAAGATCACTGAATGAATTTGGAGAAACCACTGAAATCAACAATGAATTTGGAGCTGTTCGTCTGCACAAAAGATCGAAATTTTTTATGCTTTTTTGCGTCATATATTTTAAATACCTTACTATGAAACTCCAACCTTTTTTCTTATGAAAAGCTCACCTCTCAGTCTTGCATTTTCTTTCTCCATCCTCACCAGTAGAATGGCCTGATGTATGGCTTTCTTCCACAGCTCTCTGAATTCTTCCTTGGTTTTTTTCACTTGCTGCTCTTCTTCTTTCTTATTTGGTGTGACGACTTTCTTGAAGATTGCTTGGCGCCATGAACCGTCCAAATTCTTTGGAGAAGGTTCATCTTTATTGGATTTTGGAGAGCCAACTTTGAAGAAGCTGTAAATCAATGAAAATGCATTCAATGTTTCATAACAATCCACGACTTCGGTTTTAAATGGTTGAAAAAAATTTTTTTTCATATGTAACATTTCAATATACAGGTTTTAGTAGGTACAGAATCTGAATGTGACTTACATATCCATCATTGGTGATTTTATAGGTTTCTCAGTCTGTTTCTCTGGCGAATTAGAATTCTTGTTAGCAGACAGATAGTATTCTGAATCTTGCTGAGATCCTATAGTTGACGATCTGGACCTCATGCCTTCAGATTCCCTGTCTGACTGATCGTTATTAGAGGTTTTAGAAGGTGAGTAAGGGGAAGATTCCTGAAAAAATGGCCATTTGTCAGAGCATACTCGTATATCATTAATATCAATAACATCCAAAAAATTTCAACAATGAGGACTATGACTATCTTGATTGATTCGACTTACTCTGTTCAAAGGAAGTTTCATTTCGCGTAGCGTAGAGCTGAAATCGTCTCTACTAGCCCTCCTCTTCAGCATTTCGAAAGAGTTGCTCAAAGACCTCTTGGCTTTGGTAAATATGGCACTGCCACCCAGATACTGATTCAAGAATTCTGATCTGAAACAAAGTTTGTATTCTATTAACTTAGACTTTAATAAACCTTTTCAAGCATCGATAAATTTCCCAGAACTAAACCATCTTTCTTGGATTATTGACCAAATGGTGAATGAAAGCGAGAAAAGATAGTACATCAACAATAACATTTTGCAACACATACTCTCGTGGCCTAGTTTAATTTTTGTTCATAATTTTTCAATTTATTTTTTTATTTCACTTGAAATATTGTTTTTGTAACGAAATAAAAAGTGAGTCAATGATTCGATCTGGAATAGGTCTTCTTTTGCATCGTGTAGATGATATTGAACAATTAAAAATACACTGCTCAAAAAAATTTACGCACATTCTGAAAATCTCAATTTAAATGAAAGTTAACTCTACATTGACTTTATAACTTATTTTTTATGTTCTCTCGGGAAAGTTTTGAACGAAACAAGACACATTAAATGGAAGAAAAATTCAGGATTTCACCGAATCTTATATGAAAGAAGAGGAATGAACAGTTTTAAAAATACTGAAATGCTGATAAGTGATTTAATACTTGGTATTTCCACCCCTTGCGTTAATAACAGCTCGGCAACGACGGTTCATACTCAAAATGAGTATGGATTCCTAAATCCTTAAGAGTAGCTGGATTATTTTCTGAACTTCTCAGCCTCTATTGAGGTTGTCCCAAACCTGCTCAATAGGATTGAGATCTGGACTTCTTGCTGGCCATTCCATTCGAGAGACTTCAACCTATTCAAGGTACTCCTGAACGATGCTCGCACGATGGGTTCTGGCATTATGTCCATAAAAATGAAGTTTTTACCAACGTATGGGGCAAATGGCACTACATCCTCTTCAAGAATGTTCCTTATATATCCATCATCAACGACTACTAGGTCTATGTGAACAGTCAAAGATATTCCACCCCATACCATAATCGATTCTCCCCGAAACCAGTAGTATTCAGGAAATTGCACTGAGCATATCTTCATCTGTGAAGAGAACTCTTTCCCAATCGGCCTCTTCCTAATGGGCTGGGGTAAGAGCTGGGCCTCTTTTCGCGACACGAGGCCTTAAATCATATTCTCTGAGGCGATTTTTTATTGTCTGAGTGCTAATTTGCACCCCATGAGTTTGCTCAAGCTGATTTTGAAGGAGGCGAGCGGTTGCAAACCGTTGTCTCAACGAAGAAATTCTCAAGTAACGTTCTTGAATGGCAGTTGTTACCCGTGGTCTACCCTGTTCTGGTCTTCGGACATTCATACCTGTCTCCCTGAATCGCTGCAACATTCTGGACACACTTGTATGGGAATTCTCAAACCTTCCTGCAATTCTTGTGTATGTCCACCTTTTTCTCGCAAAACTACCGCTTAGGCACATTCTTCTTGGGTCGAATTGCGTGTTTCGCGATGCATAGCGATCGAGTGTAGAAAATAAAACGAAAGAAAAACTATTGATCACTAGAATTGATCGAGAACAACTGATTTTAGAATGGAGCCAATACATTCAAAATCTGAGAATATCATCTTTTTTAATTCCTGCTGGGAAAAAAACATCGGTGTTGAAGAAAAACGTTGCATATGCATGCATAATTCTGATAAAAATAATTATCATTGAGAACACCTTCAGTTGTAGAATAAATTTGAGATTTCCATAATGTGCGTTAATTTTTTTTGCGCAGGGTAGTTTCAAACTGTTCATCATTTTTACTCACCTATTTTCAGCAGAATCATGCACGTGTCTAGACTGCTTCATCTCACAATGAGTCCTCAACAGCATCATCAAGAACTCGTTTTGTTCGACTATGGAGCTTGTCTCAGCTCCATTAAATTTCGTCAAAATTGTCTTTTGTTCCTCTTCATCTAGCTGTTCTATCCTGGAAAATCGAGAATTATACAGTCCACTTCTTCCACAGCGCCATCTACTTACTTTCTAAGAATGGCAGCTTGCGTTTTTTTATCCGATAAGTTCTCTATTTCTGTGCAAAGTTTGTGGAACCAGACCATCGGGCAGTGATCACAGGATACTATAACTGCTTTTGGTCTGGATTCAGCGGTGGTGAATGCTTGGTTTATCGCTGGAGAAAAGATATGAAAAAGAAACTGTAAATCCAAGTGCATAATGTCTCTCTCTACCGAAATTTAAAATTTTTGGCAGTCTCCATTTTATAAAAGAAGGAGTCCAAATGATGAATGAAATTTTGTTTCTTAATGATATGTACTGTACATTGCAATCATATTGTTAAGCCCAGAATACATACACACAAACATACATACATACATACATACATACATACATACATACATACATAACATACATACATACATACATACATACATACATACATACATATGGATGATATAATCTTCTCTATTTCACCATAATTATTAATGTCTTACCTGCTACGGTATCGCCAGTGATAGAAAAGGATTTACATCTGAAGAAATATCCAATATATCCCTGATTCTTCCTGGTTTCTCTGCATATGAAGCAAAAATGGTCTTTGTTCACAACACCCTGAAACAACATTAGTTCAGCATCAACTGTTAAGATGTTATTAATCCATCTCTAAATTTTTTAGAATTCTGGAATCTACCGTGCATACCTGAAGGCAGGCAACACTGTCCTTATGACTCTTATGCATCAAAATTTTCTTCCTATCGGGACTTATAAGTCTCAAATCCGTCTTGTCCACCTGCAACAGCATGGTTCTATTTTGGTCATCCTCCTCTTTGTTTTCTACTCTTCGACTAGCTTCCTCGATTCTTGATTTTTCAAACTCGAAGTTGTCATCTGAAGATTGAGGCTCTGGAGTCCTACCTCCCAAATTGCAGGCGGAGGACACAGATCGTTGGAGAGGTTGAAGAACCACACTGTCCGAAGAGCTTGTTTCACTTGTTGCTGAATCCTAGGAAGGAAAATGTTCATTTATAGTTTTATTGTTTGTTTTTAAACATCATTTTTTTCATAGGAAACGTTATTATGGAAGAAACTCACAGCAGAACCTCTCCTTATCAGCAAATCCTCACTTTTGAGACGTCCAATATTTGCTAGCAATTTTTTTTTACTCTTCTCCTTATCATGATCCCTGAACTTTTCTATCGAGTCGTCTATGAAGGTTTCAGGTACATTTTTATCTTCTATCCTTCTGGTGCCAACATAAAGAACCTGAAATTATTTTCAATCAGGAGGAATCACTAGCTTGGGGTTGTTAACAATTTTTCATCGCTAAGTAGAAAAATTTGTATCAGGTGGGCAATAAAAAATAAAATATTATGAATGAAAAATTAAGCATTATGAATCTCATTTTTTTGACCTGAGTATCTCATATTCTAGGGGTGCCATAAAAATTCCACTTCGTCACTGACACCACCCACTCTACATTAATAAAAGGACCTGAAATAGCAATGTTCTTCTTCTGAACGATAAGATATCATTTTTTTTTATGAAATCATTAGGTTTATTAAACTCACCTCGAAAAAATTACTAAGATTGGGAGAAATATCCGTACATAATGAGGTAAGATTGGTACTGCTCGATGACCTTGATGTATGGACATTCGTTTGGTCGTTCATTTGTTTGTAGAGTTCAGCCACCTGAAAATTGATTGAATCAATATTTGGAATTCTATAATTTGTTTTTTATTATTTGAGGTGTGGAAAACATGTTGTTTTCTTTGCAGAAAATGATTGATTGTGAATTGAGGTTTGAAGTACTCAACAAACAGACCTATTTTCAGTTCAAGGTAACAAAACGATACCTAAGTTATTATTAAAAAACAGCAAAAAAAATTTTAGACAGAGAAGAAAGTGCTCGATCACTTTTTTGAATTCCTAGAAATGAAAAGGCTCACGTAAGGGCAGTAAAAACGAATATTTTGATTATTGTGCTACTGTCTACTCAATTCATAAAAAAAGACGTCTTACTAAAATTTTTTAAATCATTAAAAAGTTATGAAACTCCCAACAGAATCAGCCAAAGTAAGTGCAGAAAAAGTCCATATTTTGATATGATCTCAAGTATATACCTTCACAAATCATGTGACGATATTTCTCTTCTATACCTATCTTAAAAAACTTAAAGAACTGAACCTTCAACATTATGGTGTCCTCATTTTCCCCACACTCACAAGTAGGGCTCTCAACCGAATTCCATTTGAAGAGCATCGTCCATGGCCTATTCTAATACTATTTAGAACAGACTATATTCTCCTGGGGAGGTCAAAACCAGGAAATCTGATGGAAGGATTAGTAATAATATCTTGGTTGGAAAAATTGCATACATTCCATTCAGATTGCCAAATTTCTTTGTCGCTTCTATTCATATCAATTGGAAAATTTGACCAGAAAGGTTTACGCGACTTCAATCTGGGAACCTTATTATCTGGAATATAGGTTAGTTTGGGAAATTAATTTGGAAAGGAATTAAATTTGTTCCAAAAATTCAAAGCTGTTGTCTTTCTGCGAATATGGGGAGGGAAAATATTTGAGAAGACTGGTAACCGAGGAGTAGGTGTAGATTTGATAGTACCAGTAATAACCCTCATACAAAAATTCAGTTGGGCATAATTTTAGCAGCAGAAAAAACCAAAGCTGAAGAATATTGTTTCGAGTTTCAAGCTTCAAACGCAGATCATCTAAACTGGCGATGAAATTTAGAATTTAGAGAAGAATGAAGTTTGATTCCCAGGTATCTAGGATTGATTTTATGTTTAAAGGGAGAAAAACCAAAAGTGACACTCAATTTTCTATATTTCTGATGATTATTCAAATGAAAACACGAAACCTCGGTTTTATTTTCATTCGGGCACAAACGCCATTTGGAAAAATAATTTTTTCATGATATCCAAATCTGCGGAAAGGGTACTTTCTATTGTTTGAAAATTAGAATGATGTAAAACCAGAGCAATATCATCACCATAAATAAATTTTTCCGAAGAAGTAGTTGGAATGTCACACAAATATAAATTGGATAAAGGAGGTGCTAAAACTGAACCTTGTGGAAAACCATTATTCAAATTTTCGAAAATACTACCATTATTATCGACAAAGACAAGGAACCTTTTGTCGGATAGCATATTTTCTAATAGTCTAACATTTTTTCCTCATTTTAAATGATAATAGATTTTATAAATTGATCCATCTTTCCATACTGCGGCTTATGAATCCACAAATGCTGTCCCTGTTTAAAAAAAATAAATAGAGGTCTCCTATGAGTTGTTTGCTACACAAACTATAGAAATCTCCTGATTTATCACCAATAATTAGGATTCTGTGCTTTCAAAACCTGTCACAAAAACCAAACTGTCATCTCGGCAAATATCGAAATTCCAAATTCCAGTGAAAAATGGTCAGATTCGTCATAAACTACCTCTTCACCCGCCATAACTTCACATGGGCCTTCTACAGGAAAAACTACGAGTGCATAATACCTTCTGCGCTGATGGTAGCTGACTGCATCTGGATGGCCGCCTCTACATACCACGGTCTGAAGCATTACGACATCATCGTCACCAATTCCGCAAGAGACAGGCATGAGGAGTACGATCAATTCCTCAAGTTCCACCACCACCAGTGGTGGATAGCTCCAGGTCTTAGGGAGGACTTTTCAAAGCCTAGGAGGGATATGTATGACCTTTACACAGAGATGGAGAAGAGATGGAAGGCTATAGAGTCCAAGGACGAGGCTTGTATACCTTCTGAGAGTTAGCAACACGTTATGAATTTTACTTTGCCTGTAGTGTACCTACCCAAGATATATTGCCATTAAAATATTTAAACAAACGTGACAATAACTACTACTTCAGAAAAATTTATTTATGCAGATGTTATTGCTCTGGCTTTCCATCATTCTAACTTTCAGACGATTTGAAAATCATTCTTTATGGTGGCGTTTATGCCCTAATGATAATAAAACCGAGGTTTCATGTTTTCATTGAAAGAATCATCAGAATTAAATGAAAATTAAGTGTCACTTTCGGTTCTTCCCCCTTAAAACATAATTTCAATCCTAATTTCCTTGAAATCAAGCTTGATTCCTCTCTAAATTTTAAGGTCCATTTAGATGATCTGCGTTTGAAGCTTGAAACTCTAAACAATATTCTGCAGAAACTAGCTGGTTCCTCATGGGGCGCTGATGCAACAATACTTCGTACGGCAACGCTAGCTTTGGATTTTTCTGCTGCTGAATATTATTGCCCTGTTTGGTTGAACAGTGTTCATGTTAAAAACATTGATGCCCAACTAAATTTTTGTATGAGGATTATTACTGGTACTATCAAATCTACACCTACTCCTTGGTTACCAGTCCTCTCAAATATTTTCCCTCCCCATATTCGCAGGGAGACAACAGATTTGAATTTTTGGAATAAATTTATTTCCTTTCCAACTTGATTTCCCATACTCTCCTATATTCCAGATTATAAAGTCCCCAGATTGAAATCGCGTAAACCATTCCGGTCAAATTTTCTATTCGAAATGAATAGAAGCGAAAAGGAAATTTGGCAACCTGAATGGAATGCATGCAAAGATATTATTACTGATCCTTCCAACGGAGTTCCTGGTTTTGACCTTCCCAGGAGAATTTGGTCTGTTCCAAATCGTATTAGAATAGGCCATGAACGATGCAATAGCATACTCTTCCGATGGAATTAGGTTGAGAGCCTTAGTTGTGGATACAATAGAATAGCTTATAAATGTTTCTCCCATTCACAAATTTCAAGATAGTTTCGAGGCTACACATAAAGTAACGAATGCATTTCTGAAATGGAAGTTAATTTTAAATCAATTTAGTTAATTAGAAATTTTTTTGCTTTTGTCTTTCGAATTGAGTATTTTGGGTACATTGGAGTAGACTATGTTGTTCTCTGTTTATAAAAGAATTACAAGAAGATGTCCTTCAAGATCCTCTCAGGTAATTTTTTTTCAAACACGAGGAGACAGATTTTTCCGCGATTTGTCATAAAATACGCAGAATTGTATCGTTCGTTCCACTAACCTCAACTGGGTACTTTTCTTTTGCCAAATAAAGACTAGGTACTACTGCAGTTTCAGAAACCGATGTATTGCCATTCTCTAATTAAAAATCTATTGTATTAAAGTCTTTATCGAGCTTATGTTGTGAATATCCCATACTGTAGTCCCTTTCTATTAAGGAAAACAGATATTTCCACCTATCTCACACTTCAAGCATTTGAAAAAAGAATAAATGACGTATAAATAATGTTCCTAATTTCCAGGGAATTGAAAAAAACCAATATATCAATATACTGAATTCAATTCTTCGTAATTTTCTGTTATTGTGAGCAGACAACATTTAGCAGGTATGTACTTGAGAAAGAAGAGAAGAATATACTGAGCTAACAAATAAAAAATTAAAAATGTACTCTCTACTCCCTCAAATGTTATTTTGGCCAATGTTTTGCTTATTTAAAAGCAGGTGATACACATTTTCGAATAGCTAGAAAGACATAGAAGCTTTAAATTATCTGCAGAATAAGTATAAACCAACAACGAAACCGTCAGAGTGAAACATTTCTCCACAGGATCTGGTAAAATATTTCTCCATTTCTCCATTGTAATGAGTTTATTACTGTACTGAAAGTAGTGCTGTAATGAAACTCATTGCAGCATTGTTTTTAGTTATATTTTTCGTTTTGTGGTTGTCAGTACTGACCTCAGATCCTCTCAATTTTCAAATCAGATCAATTCAAATCCCGTAATCTGTCAAATTTCGTAAGTCACACCAACTGCCAAGATACAATACAAAAGTCACTAATCTGAATTTGTATTTGAATTTCGAGAGTATTTCATAAATCTTGACTGAAATAGAGAAAATATCGTCTAATACTCGTTGCAGAAGGCAAATCCAACCCTCATGCTTTCGAAAATTTCGCATTCGTGTTGAAATAGGAGCTCCTTCTGCAACTTGTTTCAGAATATACTATCAACTACGCTATCTCTTAAGGTGTACATCCCCTGTTGACACTTTTTGTTAGTTCCATTCCAATGAAGTCATTGTCGAATTGATCATGGATAATGTGAATTAAAACGATCACTTTATATCTTCGCAAAAGAAAGGAACTATTATCTGTTTTGAATTCCTAGCGTTTATTCGTTCAATTATATAATTTCGATGCGAACACTGACAAATGATAATCAATGAGTAAGTTTCGAAATCTTTCTTGTCTTCTACCCTCTCACCTTCTTTCTGCTCAACAACGAAGCATCGCTACTGGAACTGTATGGACTAAATCCAACAGGCACACCGATCATGTTCACAAAAAGTCACACAAAACCTATCACAGAAAAAAAAAACAGCTCAAGCACTTCTTTCACTTCGATTTCCTCCAACCTGAAGGTTCATTTCCGGTATAGCGTTCAATAAAACCATCGTTACACTGCGGTGCGTTCAGATGATAGGTGCCACAGCGAAATGGGACATCTTGCGAGGATTTGCAGCTTCCGAACGTTATGTACAAAGTGACGTCCGCAACTCTAAAAATAAGCAGATATCACCCATTCAATTGGTGGCTAGTAAGTGAGAGATGATGTGAAACGCTAATCAATTTTCAATGTTTTCCATGAGGCCCCCAAGAGTGGAATTGATTCGTCGTGCTGATTGGGTTTCATCGCTGAAAACGGAGGCTGAGGGTAGGTTCTTGTCGGTTAACTTAATTTTTACTTCTGATTGAGAGAGGTCAACTAAAACAATACATATTGAAGCAAAAAAGTACCTAGCTGAGGTAAGTGCAACATGAGAGAACCATACAGTGTTGCGTATGATGAAATGAGAAAAGGAAAAAACCTCAGTAATAAAAAAAACCCTGACCTCGCCCTTGAAAAAAAAAAAATTACTGAAAATATTAAATATCAGAAGATCCGGAAGAACATCGACGTAATCTGGGAGAACATCTTCATGTGATCCTTTTATGGATAGAGAAAAACAGATTTGTCACCAATCTTCCCGTATTTCTTCATCTGAAATGAAAAAGGACAAAAGCAGAAAAAACAATTATTTAGAATAAATTGAAATATCTTCAAATCAACCACTCATTTCAGGAATGCATTATTTGCTTCATGTATAGCCTCGAAACCATCTTAAGATTTATAAAAGGAACAATTTCATTTTTTTTGTCTCCTCAACTTCCCCACACTCACAACTAGGGCTCTCCACCGGATTCCATCAGAAGAGCATGACCTGTCCTAATACGACTCGAACCATATT
Organism: Hippodamia convergens; assembly: GCA_038502775.1. Lineage (NCBI taxonomy): Eukaryota > Metazoa > Arthropoda > Insecta > Coleoptera > Coccinellidae > Hippodamia > Hippodamia convergens. The sequence goes on along the minus strand of CM076609.1, from coordinate 70,778,881 downwards.
CTCCTGGGAAGGTCAAAACCAGGAACTCTGATGGAAGGATCAGTAACAAGATTGTTGAGAAAATTGTATGCATTAGATTCACATTCCCAAATTTCCTTGCCGCTTCTATTCATATCGATTAGAAAATTTTATCAAAATGGTTTAAGCGACTTCAATCTGGGGACCTTATTATCTGGAATATAGGAGAGTATGTTAAATGAATTTGGAAACGAATTACATTTTTTCCAACAATTACCCCCCCAATTCTCTTGGAATATGGGGAGGTACAATATTTGAGAGGACTGGTAACCAAGGAGTAGGTGAAGATCTGATAGTATCAGTGATAATTCTCACAGAAAAATTTTGTTGGACATCCATAATTTTTTCATGAACACCGTTCAACCTTGTGGAAATTTTTGAAATACATTCTAAATTAATTAATCCATACGGTATCGTAATTTTTATAAAATCACAAAATGAAATAGGTATTTATGATATGAGTGTTAAAAGCGACGTTTCATTTTGTGAGTGAAAAACTTGGCGAATTTTCAATGACAATGAACTTCAAAATACATTATAATATTCAAATGATCAAAAGGTTATTGTGAATGGCAAAAGTTGCCAACGTTATGATCACTAACGAATGAGAAAAGACGCTGTCATTTGAATTTCGTTCCTGTCCAATTTTCGACATGGATTTTTAACTGCTTAATATGTGTGTCGAGAGTCCAATTATTAATAAAAGTGACGATTTGGATGTTCCTCTGAATATTGAAGAGTCTGCAAGAAGAGCAAATCTGGAACTCCTACCTAAAAAATCGGTTCAGCAGTACGATATTGCATATAACAATTTCCTGGCCTGGTGTAAATTGAAAAATGCAGAAGGGAACTTCAGTGAAACTGGCATACTTAGAAGAAAAATCAAAAATATGGAATTCATCAACTTTGTGGAGCAAATTTTCAATGATGAAGTCAAGCGCCCTTGCTGAAAATGGTGTGGATGTTAGTAAATATTTTAAGGTAATAGCATATTTAAAGCGGAAAAGTGAAAGATATCGTCCCTGTGAACAAGTTGAAAAGTTTATAAAGGAGGCACCAGATGAGAAATACTTGATGGTTAAGGTTGCAACTATTTTCGGATTATTTGGAGCCTGTCGGCGTGAAGAATTGTGTAATTTATCAGTGGAAGACATCGAAATATCAAATAAATCATTGGTTATACAACTTCCAAATAGAAAAACGAAAGTCAATCGTTCTTTCAGTATTATTGGGAAGTATGTCGACTATTTTCATAAGTACTTTGCACTGCGCCCTTCTGTCATCAAACATCATCGTTTTTTCCTGAAATACATGAATAATAAGTGCACTGCTAATCCAGTTGGTATTAATACATTTGGGAAAATTCCATCTATTGTTGCCGAATTCCTCAAACTGCCAGAACCGAAGCAATACACAGGACACTGTTTTCGAAGATCATCTGCTTCATTGCTAGCAGAATCAGGAACAAATACTACGGATATAAAAAAACATGGTGGATGGGAGTCCACGACGGTAGCCGAGAGCTATGTTGATCATTCCATTGCATATAGAAATGTCATTGCTGAAAAAATTCTCCCAACCTCAACAGATTTTGGATCATCATCATCCAATATTGTACTTCCGGTTTCTACAAGTACGTCACAGGGCATTAATGTTAGTAATTGTTCTAGTTTTACTATTAATAATAATGTTCATAAGTGATGATTGTTAAATATTGATAATAAAAATTCGCAATTGCTGAACTTTTCTCATCTGATTTCATCATAAAAAAATGGAGTGCATCCCATAAATAGTCACTTTTAACATTGTTTGCTGTCATTAAAAGTGTCACTTTTGATGGCAGTTGTACAAAAATAGATTTTTGTGCATCTTGTGAGGTAGGAACCCATGTATGGTAGAAAATGTGATAAATGAGGAAACACTTGCTTAAGTGGAGTCTTCACCGTTTCATGGTCAATTTAAATCACGAATCGGAATATCTTGAGACAGATACCACCGATTTCTATAGACTTTTCACAAATACTCAAATCACAATTTGACTCGGTAAATCCAATTTTTTTTCTTCCACGTGTTTCAGGATATTTCATGATTTATTGACAGTCTTTCGCAGACTGTTTTTTTCTCAAATATAAAAAAACATTTCAACATTTTCAAGGATGCGAGACAAGCCGCCGAACAACATTATAACGAATAGACGAAATTTCGATAAATTGTAACTTTCATCGTGAATTATGTAGACGCCAAAAATTCAACAGGATTCATAGGAATAACAAGAGTTTGTAGGTAGGCGTAGAAATAAACCCGTGCGACCTGTTTAGTAACAACCTTTGGACTTTGTAATATTGCCAGGAGATTCTGGGAGAATCTTGACCACAAGAATAACACACTAGCGCTCAGGTAGTTTGTCAGCCTGTTTAATTTTTTCTTGTTTATCAATATTTCATGAATAGTGATCACATTCAAGGTGAAAGATAAAGTGGTCGAAACTTCATTCAATCTAAATCAAAGATGAATTGATTAACTTGTTTGAATGTCCGTGTTTTTAGATTTCACTGCCTTTTAACAAAGATGTTCAAAAAAATTATATCTATTTCCATGAATTAATTAAAGCCACTTTTTTGATGTTGTTTCAATTTTTCTTCCAATATTTGGCGTACGATATTTATATTGTGTTTGCATGTGGAATGAAGAAGGAAGTATTTAAATAGACATGACATACATAGTATTCAGTGTAGAATTATCATTAAAATAGAGGAATATTACCTGCACAAATTTTGTCTAGATTGGTTTTCGACATGACCTATGATAATGTCTGAGAAATCCAAAGAAAATTCTGAGGATATATAACCTATGAGCAAGAAAGTTAGGATATAATTAATTTTCAAAGTTAAAATCAAAATTTTTCAGATAATCAATGGGAGATTATTTATGTTTATTACAGATAATGGAATCCGAACCAATCTGATCCTATTTTCTTTGTGGGAATCTTGATTGGTCGCAGAGATATAATTGTTTTTTTTATGATCTTGAAAAAGGCCTCAAATCTTGAACCAATTGTAGATATGGTTGTCAGTAGTGTGCACTAGAATGCTCCTTTTTCATTTCTAGAGGTGTTTGTCACAAATTTATATTTGTCTCTCCATTGAAGGTCTAAGTGAAATTCTTCAGCAGATCAATCTACCCTTCCTGGGAGTAACAAAGAAAAGAGTGAAATAGTTGTAATAGAACACCTCATATCACAGTTCTATGTTTTGATCTCCGAAAAAAAACTTGGCATCAGTCCTCCTACATGCCTTCCTGAATTAAATTCATTGACTTTCTCAATGCCACCTATTCAGATTTAGTTTTATGGATTTGTTTTTAATCTTAACACTTCGGAAGAGTTTCTTGGGTAGTAAACAAATCATTTAACATTGCTCGTAGTGAAATATCGTGATTCTATTTGAGATTGAGAAGTCTCAATGTCATCACCGTATATTTGAGCAGTCTATTTCGCAGAAGGGTCATTTAATTATTTCGTTTAGCGAATTTATTGTTCGATTCAATGTTTTGATCGTCTCAAATACCAATTCAATTGATTTTTTCGATCTGTGTTCGATTAGAGAGTTTTGTACTGCAGGAAATGGCGTGGAAGACAAATTTAGAATTCGGAACATCTAAGGGGGGAGAAAATTAGGCAAAAAATCAAAGGAAATCCACTATTAACTAATCAACACACACAGCGAACTGAAACTCATACACAACCAACGAAACGATAATAATGAATGAATAAGAAATGCAGGGAAAAGAAATTAAAAACAAAATGAAGGAAAAATAATGGTATATAAATATTTTGAAAAACATAAAGTAAAATAAGCAGATCAATTATATGAAAGAAAAACATGAACTCGTTCATTATTTTCTAAGGAATGAAATGAATGTTCAACGTGGTAAACGAAATAGTCGCAGTAGAAATAAAAGAGATGTAGTTGACCTCTTCGGGTAATTTTAACTGAAACCCAATAGTGAAATCATTCCAGCAGCTATTTTCATAATTTATATCTTTACGACCTGTCCTTACAATGTCAGTTTGTCCACTGTTATCAAACTACATTTCCATTATGTTGATTGTCGTGAAAATGATACTATTTTCACTAAGTACTTTGCTGTATAACACTATCTGCATGCGCCTCTGTAAATCGATACCTTCAATAAATATGATTAAGACCATGTTCGCTTCAATCCATTAATCCATACAGGGTCTTCATAAATTATTGTAACATTAAGCTTTGATGTTTTTCTGGTTAGCTCTTTCATATGCACACTTATTAATATTTGCAGTTTTTATACGTAAAAATAAACTGCTTGAGTTAGAGATATTGACTTTAACTGCAAAATAATATAGTTTATATGAGATTTTGTGATGAAAATTCATATCAATATGATTTCAAGTTGCAGGAAAAAAAAATTAATTTTAGCCTGTAGACCTGCAGCTATTAGCCTCAATGTTTGTTAATTTACGTCTTGGCATTTTCAGAAAACTCGTTTCAAATCGAAGCCGTTGTTAAACTGACTCCATTCCAAAAAAAGAACATTCATGAAGCATATATGCAAACTTCAGAAAAAAAGCGACCAGATGATGAAATGTCTATACTGTTTTTTATTGGATTGATTCAAGTTGTTATTGAGTTTTAAATGATTTTACAGCGATTTTCTCGAAGATACATACTTTTCAAAACGATTGAATACGATATCCCTAACTCTTGAGTAGCATTATATTTCATTAAACAACCTGAAGAGATAAGTATTGAATTGCTTCATTCTTCTAATCTGCCTTTTCTGATCCCTGCCATTGATGAATTTTTGTCGAAATGCGTAAAATTAGCAGAGAGTACATCTAATTCGACATTGAAAAATAGTGGAATAAACTGTTTTAGAAACGTTTTCGTAGCCAGTATGATATAAGTAAGTAGAGCAATATGATACGATGAATTCATAACTTCTTATCGGCATTGAGTTGAAATTTTAAAATTTTTCGTAGTACGAGGTAAACAATAACATGGCCAATCTTGACCTCTCAAAGATTAATCAGTCTTGAATAAGAACCATTCATAAATAGTGTTCGCTGTAACATGCTACTACGTTGCACAGCATCGTTTCTCTTAATCTTAGTGATTTCTTGTTTTTTACCATTCGGAAGATGCTATCGCCCAAAAACAGTTTTCCAGAAGATCACCTCCGAAGAAGAGTTCTCCACCTTCAATTCCTTGTTGATGAACAATTCCCTTGCCAAAAGGGCTATCTTATACTGGAATACAACTGTGTTTGTGCCGACAAACGACGCTTTCGCGAAGTATAAAAGTGCTTTTTACGATGACATCGTCTATTACCATATTTCCAGCGAGCTGAAGAGTTTGAGGATGATTTTCGAGGCGAATAGTGTTCAAACCTTGGCCGATGGTTATCCACCTTTGTGGGTGTCAAGAATTGACGGGAATATTTTCATCAACAACGCAAAAATCGATGCTGAGCATTCAGATTATTTTTCTAGGGCTTCTGGTGGATTTTATAACCATAATCAGGTAAATGATAAGTTCAAAAATTAATTAATAGGCAAGAGTTTTTGGTGTTTCATCATTGAAATCTTCTCATTTCATTTATACATAACACATTTATACACTACGTCATACACTATCTAACGACTGAAATGTAGTCGAAATCATAATAATATTCAAGCAGAATTGAATACAATACAGAAATGAAGAAAACAATACCATTTCTGTCTATATACCAACGTATGATGCTAATGAAATAAAGTTTAAGTAAAGTCATTGAGATTCTTATTATTTTTTGTACGAAATTAAACTAATAAACAAGAAAACCAATGATTGTAAAGAAAATATGTATTTTCATCAGGATATATTATAATTATATTGCCTACAAAGTAGTTCATACTACACTAAAGAACAATTCCATCATTGGTCGAATTAATAGAAGCTTCACGAAATATACTACTCAACAAGAGTTGGGGATATCGTGTTCAATCTTTTTGAAAGGTATGTAATCTTCGAGAAAATTGCTATAAAAGCATTTCAAACTCAATTTCAATCGATCCAATAACAATTAATATGAGACATTTCTTCAATCTGGTCGCCTTTTTTCTTAAGGTTGGATTCTTTGCATATGCTTCATGAATGTTCTTATTTTGAAATGTAGTCAGTTTATCAACGGCTCCGATTAGAAACGAGTTTTCTCAAAATACCAAGACGTGAATTAACGAACGCTGAGGCTAATAGGGCTTTCGGAATGCTACAGGGTGGCCTAACTCAGGTTGTTGTAGCGGAAAGGCTTCAAGTCAGTCAAAGTGTGATATCTCGACTTTTTAATAAGTCCAGGTGTTTGAAAGACCAAGGCTTGGTGGGCAACGAGAAACAACACCTGCTCAGGATTGTTTCATCACCGTTTCGGCGAGAAACAAGCCTACATCTACGTGTAGAATTCTACGGAATAGTCTTCAAAATGTAGATGGGGTCTAAGTTACCATCGAAACCATCAGACGACGTTTGAGAGAGTTGGATCTAGGTTTTAGACGTCCATTAAGAGGAGTTCCGTTAACACGTGACCATGCGTCAAAGATTGGAATGGGCAAGGCAACATATCAATTGGAACGATCAATGGTGTAGTGTCCTTTTCACTGATGAATCCAGATATGAACGACTTTCAGTTTCTCGAAAAATAAGGGTATGGACAATCCCACGCATACCCCGTAATCGTCGTTATGTCCAAGAAGTCCATCGATTCGGTAGTGTTGACCGCCTCACACTATTGGGAGCATGTAATTTTTCCAAATTTTCACGCTGCTATTGGTGAAACTTTTCAATTTCTAGACGATAACGCTAGACCGCACCGTGCAGCCATAGTTAAGAATGCGAGCGAGGAGTTTGGTGTTCCTTATTTACGAATACCTCCGCTTGAGTTCTCTGGGAATAATTATTTTACTCGATGTTTCTTAACCACCTTGTATACGCTGCGGAACTACAGGATAAAATTAATTTTATTTCCTGCAACTTGGAATAATATTAATATGAATTTTCATCACAAAATCTCATTTAAACTTCATTTTTCTGCATTTTAAGTCAATATCCCTAACTCATGTGGAGCAGTACATGTTTCTGCTAGGAATTGTCGAAAGGGTTGAAGGTTATTAGAACTTTTCCAACTCCCATTTCATATTTACTTCAACTCGTGGACCTTTTCCGATCATTACTTTAAGTTATTACAAAAAAAAAACTAAAATACTTCCAACTCATTTTCTTCTTTCAGGCCCTACATGTCATCGATGAGGTACTGGAACCACCAAACAAAGACTTGGACAACCCCAACGCTCTGGATATCATCACAAACTACAGCACCAACAAGTACCTACCAACCAAGAAATACTTGGACAGGATCACCCGCTTAAAATTGACGAAATTGTTCCAAAACTCCTCTGCAAGCACATTCTTCGTACCTGTGAACTCTGGCATAGACGACTACAGGTCCAGAATGATCGACAGGTATGTTGTAGAGGGCCACATCATACCAAACCAGATACTGTTCACCAGACCAACAATCAAGAACTTCTACTTCCAGACCAAAGCCAACGGTGATTACATCTACATACTCGCCTCCTTCGTATACAAAAACAAAGAGCTGTACGTAAGAAGCAATACGATATTCGGTGACAGCAATCATCAAAAAGGGGAGCTTTGGTCCAAAGTTTTAAAGGGAAACGTGCCTGTCCAAAACGGGGTTGTTCACTTCATAGAAAAACCTCTGGCAATCTTCGACCTTCAACTGAATCCTTTCCCCTTCCTACCAGTAATAACGAAGTTATCTGGGGACCCTGAGCTCAACATAACCTACAACCTGGGCGAGAAGACAGAATTCAACGAATACCTAAAGATAAAAACCAATAACCTCCTTACGTACTTCGTACCACGTGACCGTGCTTGGAGTGGTGTGCTCACCAACATCACGGATTTGGAGAAGCTATCAAAATTGCTTGGAAGGCATTTGGTGATCTCTGACGTCAGGTATACAATGGAGAAGCTCTGGTACAGAACTTTCAACAAAGTGGTAACAATGAATACAGTTAGCGGAGCTGTTGATATAGAAGTGTTGAGAGACAATGACGGTAATTATAGTATATTGCATAACAATAAACGTATAAAAGTGCATAGACCAGATTATATCTGTACGAATGGTATAATACACATAATTGATGAACCTTTCATTGAGATGAAGGAAGGGAATACTGGAGAACTTAAAATGGATTTTTGGAAGTCTATTGAAGATTTTGTATTTTGAATTGTGAGAGTAAACGAAGTTTCGTTACAAGCTGTTGTTCATATCTTATATCATTCACCTGAACATATGAAATCTTATGATATACCAACACGATGAAAACAAAAAAACCTAGATATGTTACGATATTGTATACCAATTCTTTTAGTAGTTAATTAGGCTCATAGAGTTAACGGCAACGGCCAAATCACTCATTTCGACCAAGGCATAGAGTTTGTGAAATGGGGATTTGTGAAGATAGAGAGTATAGAATTAGCAGCTTGGCTCTACATGCGATCTGAAAACTTTTTGACCATGTTAGAAATACTGCCTCGTTTTGGGAATCTTTATAAGAAAGTGTTTTTGGTTGGATTGACATTTCTAGGACTAAAACTGCCCATTTAAATCAGAAACCAATTTCATTGCTAAAGAATATAATTCTAGACCTTGAACTTCATTATATCATGAGCGCTGGGCAGAAATCACATTACGTCAATACTCGTAAGAGCCATCGCAATAAAGCCTCCTTGAAAGGAATATAATATACCCGCTCCTTTGATATTCCTTTGAAGGAAACCTCATTGCGATGGCCCTTGCGAGTGTTGACGCAATGTGATTTCTGCCCAGTTTTTTCATAGCAGGATTCGTAGGCTGCTCAAAAGATGGGAGAAAGTAGTGGGCAGCGATATAAAATACTTTTAATCATAAATATATAACCAGCCTTACGTTGACATTCAGAGCACTGCGCAGAAATCACATTGCGTCAACACCTATGAAGGCCTTCGCAATGAAGCCTTCTTCAAAGGACTATCAAAGGAGCGGGTATATTATATTCCTTTGAAGAAGGCTTTATTGCGATGGCCCTTGCGGGTGTTGACGCAATTTGAAGAATATAATATACCCGCTCCTTTAATATTCCTTTGAAGGAGACTTTATTGCGATGGCCCTTGCGGGTGTTGACGCAATATGATTTCTGCCCAGTGCTCTGAATGTCAACGTTAGGCTGGTTATACATTTATGATTAAAAGTATTGTCTATAGCTGCCCACTACTTCCTTCCATCTTCTGAGGAGCATACGATTCGCTACGTGAGCGTAAGGTGAAAAATTCATTCGCTGTTCATAACTTTCTGTTACACAATTGTTCTTATAGTTACACAACGGTCAAGTCACTTATTTTGACTAAGGCATAGAGTTAGTGAAATAAGGACTTGTGAAGATGAATAGTGTAGCATTGGCTCTACATGAGATCTGATAAATTTTTGACAATGTTAGAAATACGGCCTCGCTTTGGCTATATTTTACTTGAAAATGTTTTTGGTTGGATTTAGACTCACATAAAGTTAGCAAATCAAGAACCCTCAGACCAAATGGAGCAATGCAAATTCAATTTTATCTTCATATAGCTAGATTCAATTGTCTTCGTGATCTCATCAACCATAATATACAATATATCCCTCACCGATATAATGTTATGCGAAATATTTGCAAAAGGAAAATGTAACTTACGTCTTTGGGACTTTGGGCTTGGTACATGTAGCAGTAGAGGAGTTTCTCACTGTCGTCCTTCAAGATATAGAGGAAGGTAGCTGCATCAACATCTGCCTGTGAAAACCTGATGATCTGATTGACCTTGTGCGAGAATTGTAGTTCAAAGTCTTGATTATAAGCTTGAAGAGTGCCATTTTCAATACCAAGGCTGAGCTGTAAAAATACTTATCATTAGTTCATAGATTGGGGAGAAACAAAAAACATTCTTCCTCATTCAAGACGTTTCATATCTATGTATAAAGTTGACACGAGTCTCCTTGACAGATAAACTAGCAAATTGATGTAAAACCACAACAATATCCACTCAAAGATTCTGAAAAAAATCTATTCGAAATGGATGATAGTAACACGGATTCAAGAGCCAAGTTGAGCAATGCTTATGCGAGCAGATTGAGCAGTTTCGCTTGCGCATATGTAGATAAAAAAATTCCGATTTTATCCAAGAAAGATGTTATCGTTTTAACTCCAAAACACGTGCCTGAACTCCAAGAACTAATTTCCGAAGAATCGATCCAAGTTTTTGGTTGCGTTGATGTTTACGAAGTTTTGTAAGTAAATATACCACCTCATTCTCTCTTTGAAGACTTTAAAATTACAGATACAACGCCTACCTCTCCCTAGGCGTGCTAAATCCAGATGGAGAAATCATTGGGGCTGTGTCCTTCTTCAACTACCCAAACATCAGCTCTGTACCACCTTGGTGTTGGCTGCAATGGATGAGAAACTTGTTTGGTTGCGAGAGCGTCACCCAAAGGAACAGCATTTGGATCCAGCTGTTGCTTTGGAAACCCAAGTTTGCGAATGTGTTCTTGAAGCCCATTCTTCAATATTTTTTCAGTAAACAGAAGTATAAAACGTACGTTATGGTTGCTATACCACCTGGTGTTAAATCCATCAATTTTCTTGGAGATTATGCATCGAGGATTCTACCAAGAGGTATTGTGACATCATTGGTCTCTTCTGTTTTGATTTTTGAATGCAGAAACATCCAATTTCTTTCAAATATATGTTTTCAGACTGACTAAACATGACAGCTAAGCCAATAACAATCTTAATATATCATGTTTCAATTGGGATACAGCCTAGATTCTGTTATTTTAACCATATAACTCATTAAAACCTTTTTCTCCAGGTTATGTAAATCCCTCGACATCCACAACTCTGGGTCTCATGGCCAGGCAGTACTACATGACCAATTACAAGATAAGAAAGGCTGTAGAAGAGGACAACGATGATCTCATACCCTTGATAGCAAAGTTCTCTCCGAGGCTTCACGAGATGTACGGCAACTACTACATAGCGGAGCTCTTAACCAGGTTTCCGGATTCAAGCCGCAGCATTATCGTAGCCGAGTACGAAGGCTACGCCGTAGCTGTGATCATCATGAACGAGGTGGTGAACTACGAGATTCTGAACGAGAACTTCGAAATGGTTTGTTTTCACGGACTAAGGAAGCCTCACGACAAGGACTCAATCGGTTGCCCGATATCTGAAGAGATTGAGGTTAAGGACGCGATGTAAGTTTTGAATTTTTCGAGAATGAAGCTACTTGATATTTGGTTACAATGATAAACTAGGTTTCCTTTGCTATTGAAAATGTGTCATTCATGTTCTTGTTCGTTGAAGCCAAAACGAGTATTAACATTTTGAAGTGTTTATCCCCTTTTTTTAGCGATCAGAAACTCACAGCTCTGCCTCGGTTCCGCGTGAGCAAATCCTTCATAGCACCAACTCAAGACGACGACGAAGAAAAGGCAATCGACGAGAACTGGAGGCTATCGGACTCCGCATACGATCTTCTTCCAGTCATCCTGAGCGAAGAGAACGACTTCACTGGCGATCCAAGTTTCGACAAGGCTGCCGTGCCCACAACTCCAGAAGAGCCTGAGGAAGAGATGGCCACTTCCCTATCGTCGGCTTTGGTCTTCGACGAGTACGAGAGTCACTTGTTCATGGAGTCCTTGAAGGACAACAGGAGGAGCTTCAGCACTAGCTTGAGCACGCAGATCTTCAGACCACGTGAGGAACTGTAACATCTTTCTTATTCAACCATTTCCAGACATCAAAGTCTCTGGAGATAAGTATGTAAACTATGTGCTCTTGTTTTAACTACGACTGGATTCTGAAGAACACTTCTTCGTTGTGTACTGACCTCAAACTCAACAATTAACGCTCCAAATCTTTTCCAGTGGAGCGTCCAATGTCCGAACCCATCCCCAAATTCTACGGGCGCAAGAACGCTTTCGTTCTGGAAGTCGTAGCCGCTAAAGAAGGCCACGAAGAAGCCCTCGAGCTGCTCATAGAGGCGTCCTTCGAAAGCTTCCCTGAGAGGAACTACTGCTGCATCTGCATACCCACCACTCATCCCCCTGTGGGATTCCTTGAGAGGTTCGTCAGGGTTCCGCCCAGAGGCGACGGGAAATTCCCTCACGAGCTCTTCGTGCTGCACAGGAACGCCGTTCAGCCGGAGATCTACGTCAGGATGGCCATACCGGAGGACAAGCCGTTTATAGTGGAGTTCTTGAGGCAGATGCACAATCTGGGGAACGTCATGGACCTGGTGAAGTTCGCCATGAGCACAGATCCTAAGTACGAGAACAGCAGCAACCTCTGCTTCTTGATGATAGCGTATAGGCAGATTGTTGGACTCGCAGGTAATTTTGTATTTCAACATTCTGATCCCCAACAAGTTTCGAGAGCATAAACAAAGTTCACTCTCTACCTCTACCTTTAACAAAGATAGTGTTCTTTTGAACTCATATTTACTGGGTTTTATCCCCTTTCAGTTCTCAGTGAGAGCGTCGAAATTGACTACATCATGTCCCACTACACCATGTACAAGTGGGTTGACGAGAGATCCCAAGAAAAGGGAAGTTACGCCGTGGTTGAGAATCTTCTGATCTACCCGGTGTTCCAGAACTTCTCCACTTTTTTCCTGACACAGTTACATACCTTGGCCGACTACTCTGTCATTTTCTACGTCATCACCCCTGAGGACATGTCGAAGGATAGGCAGAGACCCATTTGCAACGTTATACAGGAGTTTATACCGATCACGCCTAGGATGGTACAGGATTATTCCCCTAAGTACTTGAAAGGTGAGACTCAAGCATAATATGAGAATATCTACTTCCCATAAGAAAACTTTCATCTTATACCTGCAATAAGTGCTTGATATTTCACGTTCTTGTAGACTGCTTTAACTGTTAATTCTAACCCTGTGGAGTTTGTGGAACGCAGAAAAGATACTGCTCCACAAGAGTTGGGGTAATCGTAATCAATCGTTTTGAAAAGTATGAAATCTTCGAGAAAATCGCTGTAAAATCATTTAAAACTCAATAACAATCGATCCAATAAAAATCAGTATGAGACATTTCGTCAATTTGGAAGGCCTTTTTTCTTAAGTTTGGTTCTTTGCATATGCTTCATGAATGTTTTTATTTTGAAATGGAGTCAGTTCATCAACGGCTTCGATTTGAAAAGAGTTTTCTGAAAATTGACAAACGCTGAGGCTAATAGGGCTATCGGAATGCTACAGGGTGCCTAGCTCAGGTTGGTTCCATGTAAGAAAGACCAAGGCTTGGTGGGCGACGAAAAACAACACCTGCTCAGGATCGTTTCATCACCGTTTTGGCGAGAAGAAAAGGCTACGTGTAGAATGCTACGGAATACTCTTCAAAATGCAGATGAGGTCGAAGTTTCCATCGAAACCATCAGACCACGTTTGAGAGACGTAAATCTAGGTTCTGGACGTCCATTAAGAGGAGTTCCATTAACACGTGACCATTAGCCCCAAAGACTGGAATGGGCAAGGCAACATATCAATTGGAACGATCAATAGTGTAGTTCCTCTTCACTGATGAATCCAGATATGGACGATTTTCAGATTCTCGAAGAATAAGGGAATGGACAATCCCACGCATACCCCTTAATTGTCGCTATGTCCAAGAAGTCCATCCATTACGAAGGGGTAGTGTTATGGTATATGGGCCGGGATATGTTTCAAAGGGCGCACAGATCTACCCATTTGTCCTGGGAATATGACCGCCTTACACTATAGGGAGCATGTCATTGACAATGTTTTGCCGAATTTTCACGCTGCTGCTGATGAAACTTCAATTTCTAGACGACAACGCTAGACCGTACCGTGCAGCCATAGTTGAGAATGCGAGCGAGGAGCTTGGTATTCCACATTTACCAAAACCTCCTCACTCACTAGATTTGAATTGCATAGAACATGCATGGGATATGCATCAAAGAAGATAAGATAATCATCAACCCCTAGAATCATTAAATGAAAGAGCTCCTGTCCCTTTAATGGAACCAAATTCCTCAAGACATGTTCAACAACCGCGTGTGTAGTATGCAAAGAAGATTTCAAGTTGTTATTGATGCCCGTGGAGTACATACATTGTATTGATTGTCTTAAAATGCTTGAATTTTATGGGAATAAAATTTCGTTATTTTACTCGATTTTTCTAAACGCTGAAGACCTACAGGCTTAATTAATTCCATTTCCTGCAACTTGTAATCATATTAATATGAAATTTCATCACAAAATCTCATTTGAAGAATATTTTTCTGCAATTTGAGTCAATATCCTTAACTTATGTGGAGCAGTTTGATGTCAAGGGATTTTTCTACAGGTGACCTCATGCCAGCAGATCACATCACAAAACTCGACACCCCATTCTCCCTTTTCCTGTCGATGACAAGACTTTCGAGCGTCACGAGAATCGAGATAAACGCGAGAATAGTGGTTGTTGGATCAGGAGACACAGCTTCCTCGTTTCTCGAAACGTTGATCTGTACGTCTTCACCAGACCTCTTGGTAAGTTCGAAGAAATAGGATAAGTGTCGTATCTCAGATGAATTATGGGATGAACACCCTCTCGAAAGTCCACTTCAATCCTTGTTACTTCTTATTCTTCTTCTTTCAGTCAACGAGAGATCTTTTGGGATCTTTGGATTCAGCTCTTCTCTGAGTTATTCGTCTTATTCCTTGTCTTCCAAAGCTTGAATTCACTATGATTTCTTGGTTTTGCTTCCGAAAAGAACGACCAAAGACCTTCTTTTCAGATATGGTCACCACCAACTTATATCATCTCCATTCTCCTTATTCCCATGTTTCTAGGTGACCTTCACGAGCGTAGTCGTTGTATCACCGCATGGTTTAGCCCATCAGAAAGAGCCAAACAGAGCAAGAGACACCTTCTTCATACACCGAGGCCACTTCAATCACCGATACATGCATCTGACCTCTTTGAGGGCCCACCTGAACTTCACCCCAAGTGTTATAACCGAGATTAAGAGGCAAGATAAGCAGGTCATCATGAACGATGGCACCTTCCTACCCTACGACATATTGGTTCTTCTGGTTGGGGAACAATACCAAGCCCCCACGTTGACCAAGGGAGGTTACAGCGACATACCGTCCAATGTTTTCATCGTGAACACCGACACCGATGCAACATACGCTCTTAAGAAGCTTGCGGAGATCATGATCAAGGATATCAATCCTGAAGGTGAAATGATTTCTTTTATGGCTTCAATTATTCCTCAAAAGTTACAATTGAAACTTTAAAGTACGTGTAGAATAGACATAATGACCTGGGGTTCCACAAGGTGATGTCCTTGGTCCATCCCAATTCGATGATGACCCAAATCATACGAATTTTTGAGTGCTCAAACTCCAGGAGTCAGAATGAATAGAAAGAGAAAAACGCACGAGTAATTCTTAAGTTCTGTTCTTCATATTTTCTGTCGTAGGGAAGGTTATAGTTTACGGTCACGACTTGAGGAGTCACTGTGCTCTAGCAGCTCTTATCGAATACGGAATACCGAGAGATCTCCTAGTTTTTGTCAATCCCATCAGCAGGACTTTTGACGTCGAGAATCTAATCTCGTATGACAATTTGATTTACGACGACCCTGATATAGAGATTGCAATCGTGAGGATACTGCAGAAAGAAGGTATAACTCTCTACCAGGTAAGTCTGACACTTTGTTAGGAATTTGACAGCAATGGTATTGCTGTAGAGTCATTATAGGCACACAAAATAATTTCATTCTGAAACTGTACATTTAATTCCTTCAGTTTCGGATAAAAATAGCACTTTTTATGCTGAATTGATTAAAACAGAATATGCTGATCACATATCCATCCAAATCATAATAAGTAATTTACTATTTTCGAGGGTTTCTTCAACGATTGGGACCTCAATGTCCAAACGAACTATGTGAAACTGGTCAAATTCGAGTGTGCAACAAGAATGCTGACACTGCAATGTAAATGCATATTTCTCTTCACTCAAAAGTACATCAGTAGAAAAACCTTCAACGCAATAGTCAACTCTGGACTTGTTTTCGATGGTAAGCCTGCTTCTTATCAATGAAGTTGTCTATTATTCTTCTTCTCTTTCCCTTTTTTTCTCAAGTGTCATTTTCGAGGGGAAAGTTGCTTTAGAGGCTGAATTTTCCTGACCAAAGTCATGTTTTCCTTGAATTCATTACTTTGTTTTCGAAGGTAGATTGGTCATTGATTCTAATTTCCGCACCAATGATCCCAACATCTACGCCGCTGGTCCGGTGACGAAGTACTCAAGGAAGTACCACGCGGATCATCTGTCCCATCTCTACTACAATTCAGAGGAGGTCGGAGAAAAGATTGGTTTGCACATAAGGAACATGCTGATACCTGAAGAATACAAACCCAGGAGGTACATGTCAAGTCGATCCAAAAAAAACAATTTCCTGTAAAATATTGCCAGGACGAGGCCATATTTCTAACATTGTCACAAAGTTTTTAGATCTCATGTAAAGCCAAGCTGCTAACTCTACACTCCTAATCTTAGCAAGTTCTTATTTCACAAATTCTTGGTCAGAATGAGTGACTTGGACATTTCTCTTTCGCCACGTGAGCGTAAGGTGAATAATTCATTCGCTGTTCATAACTTTTCTGTTATACAATAGTTCTTATACTTGCGAAACGACCAAGCCACTTATTTTGACCAAGGCATAGAGTTTGTGAAATAAGGACTTGTGAAGATGAAGAGTATAGAGTTAGCAGCTTGACTCTACATGAGTTCTAATAACTTTTGACAATTTTAGAAATATAGCCTCGTCTTGGCAATATTTTACCTGAAAATATTTTTGGTTGGATTTCAATTCTTTTCGTACGTTGCTTATAACAAATTCCTTTCATTTTGTTAATTTTTTCCCTAATAATAATCAAATAAAATATAATTATTGCGAGTTCTATTTCAAGTCAATCTAATTCACAATTCATGTTCAAAATCAACAATGTACGAAAAATAAAAATATACCTTTACCTACGTAGGGTAAAGCTGCGATGGCGATATATTTGAGAGCTGCCATCAAAACCATTGTATAAAGAATCCTATCATTATGCAATGATTACAACGGAAAATTGCTCAATGAAAACTGTGGTTGAGGTTATTACAGGGAAATTGTATTTGGTGTAAATACAGTTGAGGCGTTTTACAAGCGTTTCATTTTATCCCTTATTCAAAAGGTGGCGGTGATTTTCCCTGAGAATTCTTGAATATTTTTCTCAATATTCATAACAAGAAGAGTTCCGTATATATCAATTCTCAAAACACTAGAATCAAAATTGTCGGGAGTCTCATACAAACTTATACATCCCCTGGTTCAAAGGGTTAGGGGGTTGAATATTCAAGTTAAAGAATTTTTCCGTTGTTCGTGTACTGAAACTAGCTCACATACCAAATTTCAATTTAATAGGACATCGGGAAGTACCCTAACAGTTCTTTTGATCATCAGTGAGTGGTTGATGAAATCAGGGGTTTTTAAAAATCTATAAAATCTAAAGTATACCGGGTAAGCACTTGTAACTTTGCACGTAATTTCCCTACTGGCAGTATACCCTGAAAAACTACCACCTTCAGAATGAGAATAGAAATTAGTACTTTCATATGAGGAAGCTAACGTAGCATTGAAGACTGATTTCGAATTCTAGTCTTCGAGGTTGAATTATATCGAAATTTCCAAAACTATCCCCACTAGGAAGGTTTGGACTACTATACCACTATATAAAAATCTTCAGCTATTGAAATAGACGCACTTTTTACACTACAGCAGAGATTATTTCTATTTGTGACATCATTGATGTAGTAGAATCCGTTACATATGTCCATAAATCAATCGAAGGCTTCAGAAACAATCCAAGAGACGCTCTGATACTGGCCACAAAATTATTCAGCTTGATTGAGCTTTGGAACAATATTTTTAATTTTGTATTTGTGCAGGTTGGAAAAACCGGATAAATACCCGATCAAAACGAGAAGGGAGAAGGATTCTTTACCAATATTCACCAAACCCATAGTCAAAGTGTGTACTGTTGTTGGAAGGTTGAATTACTGCCACATAACTAAACCAGGAAAGCAGATACCAGCAGAATTGGAAGTTACAAGGGCCGATTTCGTAAGTATGAACAAACTTTTTCTCATTTTGAAATCTTCTTCATGCTCCTACTAGTACTTCAAAGTCTAATTCGACTCTGTCTGTTTTTTTCAATTCTCGTGCATAGTTTACAGCTTATTATTGACTTCAACGATGTTAAAGTTATCTTCCTCGATTTTCAATTGCAATCTAACACCGTCTCTCACAGGGTCAGCTCTATGTCACCGGCGATCTTGACAACCTCAACCGACAAGGTTACTTCAGGATACACATAAACGAGTTCAAGGTGGTGGAGACCATCACCTGTCTGACGAAAGACGTAAGTGTCAATCTCGGTTTCAATTGAACCCATTCTCGAGATGCTGAAGATCTCGTCTTCCAGGAGATATACGTCAACAGCCTACTGCAGATCTGGGGCAAGCACGTGAGGATGCTAAACAATCTGCAGCTAAGGTTCGAGCTCATGATGGTGCCCGACCTCTTGGAGTTCTTCAAGGAGCCGTGGACGTGCGCCATTTACTACGACAGGTTCAAGGAGGTCAGGGAGAAGATTTACGAGACCATACTGGAGACTGAGGTAGAAGAAACCATTGAACAACATAAAATTTTTTTTTTTAAACTGTATCACACAAAGAGTTATTGGGTTTCTCTGGTTTTAAAGATACTGAGAAAGCAGAAAATAAGCAAAACCTCACAATCCCTTCATTATATTTGTGTGGAGCGTTAGAAACTTTTAACAATGATGGTGTTGAAAGAGGGCTACATAAAGAAATTTAAAATAGTTGATATGATATAAAACAATACTACATTCTATAACACATACAGTTTACTCGATCTGAACTCTCTTGGTAAGCTGAATTGTTTGTTAGGAAAAATCGAGAAAAATAACGAAATTTTATTCACAGAGAATTAAAGCATTTTAATACTATCAGTACTATGTATGGCCTCCAAAGGCATCAATAACAGCTCGACATCTTCTTTGCATACTACACACGAGGTTGTTGAACATTTCTCATTTGTCATAAACGGGACAAAAGCTCTCTCAGAGCACTGATTTGTCAGGGGCCAAAACTTTACAAGAAAAAATTGTTGCCTAACGATGAACAAAAAGAAAACACTTCGAACGCTTAAGAGTTCAAAATGTTTTCATTTTGTTCATTGTTAGGCAACAATTTTTTCTTGTAAGGTTTTGGCCCCTCACAAATTACTGCTCAAGTTTTACGCAGGGGCCTTTCTTGTATTATTTAAATTTTTTTTTCTAATTGTTCGTTGTTTCAAAGACTGGAAGAGAAAACCCAAATAAAATTTTCAGGAATTAAGATTTATTCATTTACATTATATTGATATTGATGAATCCCTAGCATAAACATAAAATACTTTCTGGGAAAATAATGTTGATTGAAATCTCCAATTTCAGATGGATAATGGAAAATCTCTTGCTGAAACTGCTTATGGCCACCTAATACAGAACAACTGGAAGCATGTAAGTAATGTAGGGAAGCAAAATCAATTATGTGTCCAATGGAATAACTCCTAATTCCTCTATTTCAGTATCGTAATGAGTTCATTACAGTACTAAAAGTAGTGCTGTAATGTAACTCATTCCAGCATTGTTTCCAGGTGAATTTTTTGTTTTGTAGTTGTCAGTACTGTCCTCCGATCCTCTCAATTTTCAAATCAAATCAATTAAAATTCCGTGATCTGTCCAATTTGGTAAGTCACACTGCCAAGATACAATACAAATGTCACTAATCTGAATTTTTATTTGAATTTCGAGAATATTTCACGAAACTTGACTGAAATAAAGAAAATATCGTCTAATACTTGTTGCAGAAGGCAATTCCAACAATCATGCTTTCGGAAATTAGCTCCTTCGTCGCTCTTTTTCGAATATCGCATTCGTGTTGGAATAGGAGCTCATTATGAAACTTATTTTCTCTATTTCAGTATCGTAATGGATTCATTACAGTTCTAAAAGTAGTGCTGTAATGAAACTCATTACAGCATTGTTTTCAGTTATATGTTTCGTTTTATGGTTGTCAGTACTGACCTCCGATCGAATTAAGTTTCGAATCAAAACAATTCAAATTCCGTGATCTGTCAAATTTCGTATGTCACACCAACTGCCAAGATACAAAACAAAAGTCACTAATCGGAATTTTCATTCGAATTTCGAGAATATTTTACAAAAATTGACTGAAGTAGAGAAAATACCGTCTAAAACTCGTTGCAGAAGGCAATTCCAACACTCATGCTATCGAAAACTCGCTCCTTCGTCGCTCGTTTTCGAACTTCGCATTCGTGTTGGAATAGGAGCTCATTCTGCAACTTGTTTTAGAATATACTATCAGAGTATACTATTATTTCGCTGGAAACCTAACCTAACATCTTTGGCAGAGCACAGAAGGAGATTTATTTCTTTTTCATGGCGGGAGCATGCACCAATTTCGACACACTTAATTCCATTCACTAAAAAGTATCATCTGATAACTTGAGCGTGTTTCCAGCTGACCAAAAAGCAAAAAGACGAGCTGTTGAAATTGTTCAACGAGTCCACCCTTCGAGATAAGATAGAGGACCAGATTGTGGAGTACATAGAGGCCAATACCATGGAGCTCCCTATGTACGCCCACCCTAATCTCATCAGGAACATTCTACATGATTATGAGAAAAGTCCAATGTTTTCAGAGTGATTTTAGCAAATATAAGAACTGCAATTTACGTATCTTTACATTGTGATTTTATCATTTAACCATTGTGTGCAATTAAAACTTCAAATTTGGAAAACGATCATTTAATTTTTTTAATATATGCTCTTATTTATTCTACAAGCTTCTTTTATTCTGTACAATATGGTATAAAAGCCTGAAGAACTGTAGTACCAGAAATTGCTTCATTGCTTTTAAAACCCCTTAAAATTTAAGAAGTTAAATTTCAACTCAGATTAAAGCATCTAGGACCCACCAAAATTGCCTTGATTGCCTTATAAGCTCATAATCGAGCTCAAAATAGAAAGAAAAATACTAGCAATTTCACCTATTTGTTGCGAAACAGAGAGTCCATATCCATCCAATCTTGAAAATTTACAAAAATAAAAATCTCTTGCTAACATTTTTTATTCTTACATTTCTCGAGGAACATAGATATTTTTTACCTTTTAATTTACTCCACGTTCTGAATGATTGTACGCTTCAATGAGTGAGCTTCACTGCTGTTGTACCAAAGGTCAATGAGATGGACTCTTTCACAATTGCACCATTAATTAAGCAAGCATCATTAGTATACCGTTTGATAGTTTCAATTTCGTCACAACTATGGAAATTCAGTGAGGAGGCGGTTTTTTCTCAATGATCAATGAGCTCTATTCATTGATTAATTATTCGCAATGATTAGAATTTGCATATTTCTTCGTTTAAAATATCGAAACTTAACCTTTGGGAAAATAAAGGGCTCAAAAAGAAAATATCAAGTTTAAAATGTGCTTTCTGACCCGAAATATGACAAATGTCATCTAACATGCAATTTTTTCGCACAACAGCAGGATTTATTCCTCTCTTGAACTTCTCTATATTAGGTCAATCGATATCGACACTATCAGGGTAAAAAAAATATAAAAAAAGATCTAATCTACCCAACTGTCTTCAGATTTCAACACCCTGCATCTCGAAAACGAAGCTTGGATAGAAACATATTTATACGAAGTTTTTTCATGAACAAAGGTATTCACAAGAAACCAAAGTTATAGAGCAAAAATCTGGAACATCCTGTATAGCACTGAATGAAGTATGAAAATCATACTCTCAAGAGCTGACTTGTTGAAATTCATAGAAGGATACTAATCTCCCATAAATACTGAAAGCCACTTTTGTTTAAAAGGTTCTCTGTAGATTAGAAAGAGTAGAAAATAAAGTATTACACAATTTTGCCAAATATTCCTCAGATAAAGCTTTTGCATTCATCGATTAACCTAATCAAATTTGTTCCAACATTTTTATATTCATCGGTCCAAGAACTAAGTCATTTTGTTTGAAACAAACACCAGACGCGTATCAATCTTTGTAAATAGTTCATAGACTAAACCAACAAACTACCCAATTATCGAAAATGGTCTCACCCCTGCTAAAGATTCCAGTAATTTTTTGATGACTCATATTAATAATAGTTGGTGATATCTTATCTTAGACCACGAGAATGATACCTGTTGTGTTCTTGAGAATCATTTTCTGGTTTCGATGAGAAAAATCTGTGATATTAAATTATGTAGATTTAAGATCAAACTGGTCTTTACAACTTTGAGAGATTCTTCAAGGAACTGATGTTTTTTGAAAAACCTAGTTTTGCGAGAATTCTGAATGGGTTTATAAATATTTAAAGGATAAGGTAAAAAGTTTAGGTGATAAGCATTCAAAATTAGGGAAATCACTTCTCAATCAGTTTGTTTTCGATCTTACAATGCTCAATGTGAATATACAGGGTTATTCACGAATATGGCTCTGAAGAATATTTTTAGGAAAGATACAGGATTCAGGATTGAAATTCTAAAGGTGAGCTTCAAGTAAGAAAACGACTTCTCGTATATTTTTTAAGGTTCTAGGTGACATCAACTTTTGTTTTTCAACTGGGAAGATCCATTTTTTATTGAATAAATAGATTCTCCATTGATTCCTGTGTTTTTTTGTTCGAAAAGTTTGAATTATCCCGTGAAAATTCTCCTTAAATGATTAAATGAGAAAAAAAATTTCACAATTGAACTCTATTGAAATACAGACAACTTCGAGGTTTTTTCATTAAAAATTCTCATTTTTGAGAATCTGCGAGAAGAAAGGCTGATGCTTCTTTTTCGTAGCGTGATTTTCAGAATATGATACAGGAGGTCACAAATTTTTCGTCAAAGTTGGAAGTGACGAAACAATTTTATCTTCAATTTTCAATCTCATTCCGAAAGTGTTTTTCTACTGAAAAATAATTAGAGGTCAAGTGAAATTTTTGGAAATCACTGTTATCGAGAAAATATTTTCTATAGTTCATGTAACAATTTCATTACTGAAAATTTCCCTACCATGACAAAAAAGAAATTCTCCAGAGTTGAGAATTTGAGGAAATTATCCTAAGCTTCGAATTAAAAAAAAAAACTGAACTCGTCTGAACTATAAGAAAATATTTCCTCGATAACAGAGATTTCCTTAAATTTCACTAGCCGCTAATTATTTTCCAGTAGAAAAACACATTCGGTATGAGATTGAAAATTGAAGACAAAATCGTTTTTCCTAATTATCTCGAAAAATATTCATTTTGCGATAAAAGTCTTGGACGTATGCTTTTATCATTTCTCGAAGAAGATTCAGAAAATGCTTCGAAAAAATGGGGTACCAATTTGAAAAAAACCATTTCTTGATGTTTCGTTACTTCTAACTTTGAAAAAGAATTTGTCAGCTCCTGTATCATATTGTGAAAATAACGCTATCGGAAAGGAAGCATCAGCCTTTTGCTTCTCGGATATTCTCAAAAATGAGAATTTTTCATGAAAAAACCTCGAAGTTGTCTATATTTCCACAGAGTTCAATTTTGAGATTTTTTTTTGTATTTCCTCATTTAAAAAGAATTTTCTTGGAAAAATTCAAACTCTTGGAATCGAAAAGACTCAGAATTCAATGGAGAATCTATTTATGCAATGAAAAATGGGTCACTTACGGAAAAACCGGAAGTCCCAGAACCTTCAGAAAATATACGAGAAGTCGTCTTCTTACTTGAAGCTCACCTTTAGAATTTCAATCCTGAATCTTGTGTCTTCCCTAAAAATATTCGTGAATAACCCTGTATATATTTCAGAGTACTGATAGTCTTCTCAATTTAATTTTAATTCGTTATAATAATTTTTATGGCACTTTAACCAAGTTAAAAATGGTGGAATTGATCCTACTGTTGTAGCATTTTGTACTTAACATAGAAGATATTCATTTGTGTATTTATGGACGATTATTCATCTAACAATACTTACTTGCTCACTGAGAAATAACTACTATATTAAATCAGTTGTTATGCCTTATAAATGCAAGTTTGACTTCGCTTTTATAATTCCTTGTATTGCGTTTTAATCGCACATTGATATTCACTCAATTTTTTTAATGGCTTTGAATTTTCTTGTTTCGTAAACAAAAACGCCGATGGTAGTATCATTAAAAGGATCATCGAACAAGCATAACAAACAATAAAACCATTAGATCAAATAACAAATCGTTATCAAATTCCATACAATACATTCTTCGTCGTTCACCAATTCATCAACTTTAAAATAAGCATTCAACGATCCAACACGTCAATTCTGCGGTATTGGAGAAAAAACCTGATGGAGAAATGGTTGCGTATATGTTTTTTCATTCCATCAACTCGAATCGTCTGTCGAACAAATCGAATACAAATTTATTCGGAATTTTAAGGCGGTTGACCATGATGGGACTCTGTTCAATCATGAAGATAATTGTTGGAATGTTCAGATCGTGTGTTTGAATTTGTGCCGATAATTATTTCTGATATTAGGCACGTAGTCGGGTGGGAAATGAAGAAAACGTGTCGGGAAATACAAAGAAGTCGATAAGGAACGAGACAATGCACGAGGTGACTCAAAGTATTTGGGCGCCTGATTTTATGAACTAGAGATTTATAAGTTGCTTCGAATGTGACTCGATAAGGACATTAAATACCTATTATACAGAGCATTTCGATGGAAACTATCCACCCCTAATAATTCTGGAGGCATCGCTTTGAAAAAAAAACCAAAATTAAAATGCAGGGACGTCTTTTTGCTCATGTGTAGACTTATTCATTAAAAAGCATTCAACTTACTTTTGAGCATTGGATTCCTCAAATTAAAACCTTATTTTTTTATTACGTTGGATTCTAGGATAATTCACCCATATATGAAAAATGATCTTTGTTATAGAACAAACTCAAAAAATCCTAGATAACTCAGAAAGTAATTCACTCAGGAGCATTAGCAAGTTAAATTGTTAAAACACTCATTTTTTATTGCATAAATAAATTCTCTATTTGAATTTTCCCGAGAAAATTCTCTTTAAATGAGGAAATTCGAAATACAGACAACATCGAGGTTTTTCCATTAAAAATTCTCATTTTTGAGAATCTCCGAGAAGAAAGACTGATGCTTCTTTTCCGATAGCGTTATTTTCAGAATATGATATAGGAGGTCACAAATTCTTTGTCAAAGTAAGAAGTGACGAAACATCGAAAAATCGTTTTAATTAAATTGGAACCCCATTTTTTTTAAACATTTTCGAAATCTTCGTCAGAAAATAATAGGAGCATACGTCCAAGACTTCTATCCAAAAATTAATATTTTTCGAGATATTCAGGGAAAACGATTATGTCTTCAATTTTCAATCTCATTCCGAATGTGTTTTTTTATTGGAAAATAATTAGGGGTCAAGCGAAATCTTCGGAATTCTCTGTTATCTAGAAAATATTTTCTTAAAGTTCAGACGAGTTAAGTTCTTGAATTATTATCTGTAAGGCGAGAGCAACCATTGGTTTAAAGTTCTCAATGTGAGTATTAGTGAAGTCAACGTAAAAAATTCTCAGGAATGCAGGAAAAAATGATTTGTAATAATTTTTAATTCTATTTGAAAGAATAATCAACAAAATATGTAAAAATTTCATTACTGAAAATTCAAATTTCCCTACCATGACAAAAAAAGAGATTTTCCAGAGTTAAAAATTTGCGGAAAGTATCCTAAGCTTTGAAAAATTAAGAAGAACTGAACTCGTCTGAACTATGTGAAAATATTTTCTCGTTAACTGAGATTTCCAAAAATTTCACTTGACCGCTAATTATTTTCCATTGAAAAAACACATTCGGAATGATATTGAAAATTGAAGACAAATTCGTTTTTCCTGAATATCTCGAAAAATATTCATTTTGGGATGAAAGTCTCCTAATATTTTTTAACGAAGATTCTGAAATTGCTCCGAAAAAATGAAGTCTCAATCTGAAAAAACCATTTTTTGATGGTTCGTCACTTCTAACTTTGACAAAGAATTTGTGAACTCCTGTTTAATATTCTGAAGAAGACGCTATCGGAAAAGAAGCATCAGCCTTTCTTCTCGGAGATTCTCAAAAAGGAGAATTTTCATTGAAGAAACTTCGAAGTTGTCTGACTTCAACAGAGTTCAATTTTGAGATTTTTTTTTAGTATTACCTCATTTAAGGAGAATTTTCTTGGGAAAATTCAAACTCCTGAATCTTGTCTTTTCTAAAAATATTCTATAGAGTCATATTCGTGAATAACCCTTTATATTGAGAGGTATTAAGATATTAGAAAAATGAGTAACAAACGTCATTCAGACTCAGCATATCTTTCTTCTCTTAGAAGTTTTCGAATAGAAAGATATTCAGAATTGAATGCTGGATGCTGGATTATATCAGAAAGTAACAAAATTTCTCATAAATTTACAATGTTTTCGAGCCTCAAGAAATCGAATTCCTCATTTTATCCACTCAGGAAAAAAGGAGTAGTATCAGATCAAACGTTATTGAAGCGTTACGTATCGAATTCATGAAGGACATTAGTTGCTTGTTCTTCTAATCATGACGTGAAGAAATACTTTCCAGTCTCCACTGAAGGTCGAAACAGAATGTAAACAGTAAATAGAGTTGAGAAATTTCGGTAAGTGATGTTGAAAAAGGTAACGATATGGCTTTATTATAGAAACACCACTGTATCAATCATCAATTATTGGACAAAAAAGTTTGTTTTTCGTATCTGAAATCGTGTTTTGGTTTTAATCGATTGTTTTCCAGGAAAGCAAGTTTTATAACTCTTGGGTTCCAGCTCATGTTTGCTTGTTTCTGAATTCGAAAGGAAAACATCTTTGAATACGGAAATAATCAACTTATTTTGCACTATTCGTGTAGGCTTTGGAAAATATCTCAAGCTTCATATACAGGATGGAGGTTAGACTCATATATGATTATTCCAACAAAACAGATTCTTGAGTTGAGAAAAATGCTGTTTTTCATTCTCAACATTCGTGAATTTTCAAAAATAATTCGACCAAATGCATTTCTGTATAGATAATGAAAATATCTGAGAACTTCTGTTGAGTGATATACTCATTTCTGAGATTTATGTGATACCTACATTTGAAATCAAAATTTTTTGTGATATCTCTTTATTTCTTAACGAAAAAATCGAGAATTTCAATTAATTTTTATAATAACTCAAAAGATTGTTTCATTAAATTATCAGGTTTCTTGTTGATCTTTTGGAACCTTTTTATTTTTCAAGTTTAGTACAGTTTCTGTGCAAATTCATCAATTCATAACGTGACTGAAGAATAAATTGATGCAATTAATAAATTAAAAATGGAAAAAAAATTATGGCCTGTGTTTGAGATGAAGTATTTTCGTTTGGAAGACCAACTTTGAAAAATGGAAAATGACTAATATGAATGAATCAAAGATTCTCTTTGTATTACAGGTTATACTACATACTACATACGTAATCTGAAACATTTTTTCAGAATCCATGAATTATTTTATTTCTCAAGCATTTATGCATACTTAAAATGATTTCGGGGGTTTCAAAAGCCAAGGAAAGAAGGCTTTTTCTTGGAGTCTCGAGAAAATACAACAAAAACTTTCCATGTTAAGAATGATGAAAAAATAGATCTTGCCCACAGCCACTGGAGCAATTATGGCTTTTTCTCTGATCCCTTTCAATTTTATTTCAACATACATAAATTGAAAATGTCTGTCTATCTAGCTTCAAGTTATAGACTCTTATATAGCTCTTATAGGCTATAGAACTCTTTGAATTTGCCGAACATTCAGATCGCAAAGAAAAAAATTTAATGTGACTGTAATAACTGAAAAAGTTAATGGTTACCTCTCGGGTTACCTTGACATAGATGGAGAAATAGAAGTAAAATTATGGTGGTACGATCAATTGGTAACAATTTCAATCCCAATTTCCCACAATTTTCATGTGGACCATTGAATTAAATTCAAACATCCAATCACAATAATTTTGTCGTGCCAGTAAATTAGCTGTGTTGCCAATTTTTTCGGGGTTTTAATTCTTCTTAGATGATGTGCAACATTCAGAATCGACTGAATTGTTCTCATTCAGTCAGAATATAGGGAATAAAAGGTTTTGTCAGCAACAAATAGGTTTTATCGATTTTCACAGCGAATGACTTGTGAAACATAGATGAATTCAAAATAGTAATCATCGAAATGAATACCATTTTCAATTCCCAGGCTCAGAGATCTTTTATCATGAGCCTGGGAATTGAAAATGGTATTCATTTCGATGATTACTATTTTGAATTCATCTATGTTTCAAAAATGTTCTCGATGTGCCTTCGTAAAGGCAAAGAATTTTCTTTTTCTTAGAATGACTTGTGGTCCAATAACTTTAGAGGATGTTGATTTGTGGGGAGCTTTTAAACAAGGCACAACTAAACCATAAACGCTTTGAAATGAAGCATATAGTACTCTACTCCGAAGAAAATAAGTATCTTTAATACAGAATTTTTCCCTTGTATTCGACAAATTCGAAACTACTGAACTACCTACCTTTTCGCAGAAATCCCTTTTCCTGATCTCGGAGACGATCCAAGGCAGCATCGGCGAAGAGAACCTGCAGTCCATTCCGGTAAAACCGAAATAAATGACTGGGATCAGCTTCATCTTGAAGCCTTTCGGGCAAAAACGCACAAACACTACGATACACGCGAAACGCAAGCAACCATGCTCTAATCGACCGCTAAAACCGCGACAAACAAAAGACGATTGCGAAAAACGGCGATCTAGCGTGCCATGGACGTCGACAAACTATTCCCACGGAATCTTATGTTCAACTGTCAACGCGAATATTAGCCACACCGGCGACTTGATAACATATGCAAGAAATTACAGGATTCCGGTTTGGCGATTTTATTGTTCTGGTTTGTTTCCCAGCAACGGTGAGGTAAGATCGCAAATTAAAACGATACCACTGTTAGGGTCTTTTCGTGCAATTTTTCCTCGGCTAAGCTCGACGTTTTCACGTTTTCGTGGAAATTGGAAAAGCGCTTCAGGAGCGTGCGCAATTGAAAGATCGCGAATGCTTTTGGATTATTGATTTGACGGTTTAACAAGTGGTGGAAGGTCTTTTCATTCATGCGAAGGTATGCTACATGTCGATGACCACCTCAACATCGTGACTCACGTGATTCGAGTTCTTAAAACTAGAAACCACCAAAGAGTTGAGGAAGTTACCCAATTTTCTTTCCTTTATTCTCAGTACAACCAAACCAATGATGACAAGGATAAAATTATGTCGTAGAATATTGGAAACAACGCTGTTCCGCTCTAAAATAAGGAAATTACAAAATATGTAAAAAAAAGTAGGGTATACCGGTATACCCTTGACAAAATCGATTTATTTCTGTTTTCATATAGTTCTGACGTTAAGAATAAGCGTCATCATACAACCAATAGCAACAAAGTCATGATGGCCTTTATCTTCCAGAAAATCGCTGTAAAATCATTTAAAACTCAATAACAACTTGAATTGATCCATTAAAAATCAGTAAAAGAGACATTTCGTCAATCTGGTCGCCTTTTTTCTGAAGTTTGGTTCCTTCGCGAATGTTCTTATTTTGGAATGGAGTCAGTTTATCAACGGCTTCATTTTGAAACGATTTTCCTGAAAATGCCAAGACGTAAATTAACAAACGCTGAGGCTAATGAGGCTATCGGAATGCTACAGGATGGCCTAACTCAGGTTGTTGTAGCGGAAAGGCTCCAAGTCAGCCAAAGTGTGATATCTTGACTTTGGAATAGCTTCGGGGAGACATGTTCCGTATTGTGTAGAATGCTACGGAATACTCTTCAAAATGCAGATGGGGTCCAAGTTTCCATCGAAACCATCAGACGACGTTTGAGAGAGGTGAATCTAGGTTCTAGACGTCCATTAAGAGTTCCATTAACACGTGACCATAAGCGTCAAAGACTGGAATGGGCAAAGCAACATCTCAATTGGAACAATCAATGGCGTAATGTCTTTATCACTAATGAATCCAGATATGGACAATTTTCAGATTCTCGAAGAATAAGGATATGTTTCAACGGGCGCACAGATCTACACATTTGTCCTGGGAATATGACCGCCTTACACTATAGGGAGCATGTCATTGACAATGTTTTGCCAAATTTTCAAGCTGCTATTGGTGAAACTCTTCAATTTCTAGCCGATAACGCTAGACCGCACCGTGCCGCCATAGTTGCGAATGCGCGCGAGGAGCTTGGTATTCCACAATAACCAATACCTCCGCACTCACCAGATTTGAATTGCATAGAACATGCATGCGGGAAATGCTCCAAAGAAGATTATATAATCATCAACCTACCCCAGAATCCTTAAATGATCTGTGAGAGCTTCTGCTAAAAATTCTGACCCGCTTATGGAACCATATTCCTCAAGAAATGTTCAACAACCTCGTTGTAGTATGCAAAGAAGATGTCAAGCTGTTATTGATGCCCGTGGGAGGCCATACATTGTATTGATAGTCTTGAAATGCTTGAATTCTCTGGGAATAAAATTTCGTTATTTTACTCGATTTTTCTCAACCACCCTGTATACGCTACAGACTTACAGGCTAAAATTAATTTTATGATTATATTATTGTTTCATCAAAATCGGAATGGAGCAACTGCGGCAATCTTATTAATCTACCATTTAAGAACAGTAAAAACTATTTTTTCATTTTTGACTATGATTTTATCATTTAAATCCTCATTTGCCTGAGTTAAAATAGTGTATATAAAATCACGTGAGTTATAAATGTTAGTTCAATCGAATAAAAGTCCACAAACACACAACTGAAGCAAAAAAAATTGTTTTAAATAGGTACAGAAATTATGGTTTGTTTTGTATTCGCTAATTTTCGGCCAATCCAGTATTCCTGGAAATAGGACAGGAAATTGCAACAAACAAATATTATTCGACAAAATACTGAAACTCAAAACTGTCTGACTCATTAATGCCTTCATATTTTTTCATAGGCTAGATGATTCGTTTAAAATGTCTTTCGTTCATTCAATTCGCAGAAGACAAAATAATCAGTCTTTAATAATGAGTCACTAATTAGGCGATTCTGAAGAACAAATTCAGTTGTGCTAAATTGTTAACAGATCATTAGATAATACTTCAAGAGTTCTTCTCAACTTCACATTATCATTTCAAATAGTTACTCATTGTTTGTTTCCTATTTACTAATGGAAGTATGTGATAACAAGAGAATGTAGGTAGGCATTGCCGCATTGGTAGATTAGGGCTGTTGATTTGGGCATTAGTTTAATGAATGATCGATATTTATATGTATATGGTCTTCCAAGCAATTTAATGGAAATAGGTTCGAAATGCAACAAAATGATATCAAAATAACCGACAACAAAAAAATTGGTGTTGTATAAAAATTGGATGTGAGATGAAAATAAAAAAATGCTCGGAATCATTTAAAAATCAACACACTAATGAGGCTTAAAAACTTTAAATTTGAGTTATAACTCTAACTATAAATCGTCAACCCCAGAAAAATTTTCAGTTTTATCTATCCTACGTAAAAATATCTATCAGAGACAGTTTTCATCTTGAAAATACCATAAGAGATTATTGAAGCACAGAGTATATCCCTTAAAATGCAATATATGTAATTTCAATATCACCCAAAGATTAACATATGTATATCAAAAAAGTGAAAGCACCTTTGATTGTCATGAAAATTTGGTCCATAAATTTCAAACTCGAAATTTTATTTCTGTAACGGTTGCAGAATTTTGGATGAAC
This sequence comes from Hippodamia convergens, assembly GCA_038502775.1. Lineage (NCBI taxonomy): Eukaryota > Metazoa > Arthropoda > Insecta > Coleoptera > Coccinellidae > Hippodamia > Hippodamia convergens. Next base: position 70,746,718 of record CM076609.1, on the reverse strand, counting down.
TACACAACAATTTTACATGTTTTAACTTTTTCGTAGCTATGAATTCATCTGAACCATTTCCTTCCAGGGACCTGTTGAATCTTTTTGATGAAATATAACTTTTCTGAGTTATGAAAAACATTAATTGCAGTCATATCCTAATTTAGAAATAAACCGGGCACCAGGCACCATTTAACTATAGTGTCCTCAGTGCCATTAGTGTAATTACATTCTATTGTTATATTTTGTTTGTCCGGTGTCAGGTTTCTGTGAAATTTTAATCATTTTATGAGCGTGAAGGGGTAGGGAAAGAAAAGATAAATAATCAGAGGGTACACACTATTAATCATTCGGTAAGCCCAGGGCCTTCGAATGAAGAACTAGAACATAAAACAAAGTTCGTCTTTGTTTGACCTTGTAAATTGTCATTCTGACATCGAATCAAAGTTAGGTTAACGTTCTATACAAACAAATACAAAGTGACGTTCAATAAAAGGCACTTCAAGTTACGTCACTATCCACATCGGTGTCAACCTTCAGAGAAGTGTGCTGCTCTGCAGCATATTACATATTATATTTGAATTAATTGACAATTTTTATTAACAAATGGATATAATTTAAGCAGTAATTTTGGAGCTGCATTTCCAAACGACCAAATACACAAGGTAAGTAAAAAACTTCAAATTCATATTCATTTGATTCATTGTTCTTTGTTCCAGTGGAAAACTGATAATCTTCTGACTCTGAATCATCAAACATGACTGGACGAGTACGTAGGAGAGACGTCCCTTTGGGGGTCCGATATTTGCAAAAATTTTCTGATAAACACTCCATAAACGTAGACAGGGAAAAATGGTAAGTAATGAACTGTTTCCCAAGAACTACCAAGGTGTGTTACTGATATCATTCCCATTTTCCAGGTACCAAATATTGGTGTACGGCCTGACCTTCTTTGCGTACATATGCTATCATATGTGTCGAAAACCCATGTCGGTCGTTAAAACTGTCTTACATCGAAACTGTAGTGCGTTAACACCTCCAGACGATATACCAATCTACGATAATGCTACATGGTGTGATTGGGCCCCCTTCAGTGAGTAATTGGTAACAAAAGTTATATTTTAGGTTATTTTATGTTGTAAATTATTCTAGATGGTACAGACGCAAGCTCTTCCCAAATGCTAGGGGAGTTGGATTCGGCTTTCCTCTTTTCATATGCTTTTTCTATGTTTGTATCCGGCTTCATTGCGGAAAGAGTAAATTTGAGGTATTTTCTCAGTTTGGGAATGCTGCTCTCAGGACTTTTTAGTTACATGTTTGGAATGGGTAAAATACTCGACATGCATGTGTTGAGCTATTACTTAATATTCCAGGTAAGATCTTGCGTGCCAATGCACCTTACATAACCTATATCTCTCAAAATTTTTGCAGATACTGGCAGGTATAGTACAGACATCTGGCTGGCCAGGTGTTGTTACAGTTATGGGAAATTGGTTCGGAAAGAAAAAGAAAGGGCTTGTTTTCGGAGTATGGAACTCTCACACAAGCTTTGGCAACATTCTAGGTAAAATGAAGAATCTCTGTAAGACCTAACCTTACCCCTTTGTTCAAAAAATCATCTTTTTCTCAATCAACTATGTATGATATTGAAAACGGTTTTACCCCATTCTTAAAATCAATGACAATAAATTCAACTGTATCGATGGTTTGTTTCAGGTACTTTGATAGCTGCTCGCTTCGTTGAATCAAATTGGGCGTACTCATTCATAGTTCCAGGGGCAATAATGGGATTTGTTGGCTTTGTCCTTTTCCTATTCTTAGTCACAACACCTGCAGATGTTGGCATTGTCAGTAACGACAACGACATAGAAAGTCAGGTGAGAAAAAAAAGTGCATTCATGAAATTGTGTATTTTAAGGTATTTTTAGTAATTTTAAAGTTAATTGAATGATTTAAATCCTGACATAACTTGCAGGGAACTCATTGAGCTTGATTGTTTGTGTTGTATTTTCTGGAATACTTTTCAATCGAACTAATTTAACGCAATTGCTTAAACTAAGAATATGAGCGAAATCAAATTTAAATCCGAGTGAGCTTGTTTCTCATGAATTCTATGTTTTCTCAAATAGAGACCTCAAAAGAGAATGGTTAGTCAAGTAGCTAATGAAGGCAGTTCATCTGGTTTTGACTCGGAAACTGATGACACTGAAATCTTGATTGGAGAACAGGTATGTTTCGTTTTCTCGACTGCTCAGTGATTTCTGTATAATAATACCCTTGTCTTCTTAAAATAAGTTGATCATCTGTCGAATAATTATTACGAAATCTAACCAATAAGGATTTTAATTACGCAAAATTCTAATTTCTTAAACTTTGGAATCAAGTTGAAGCTGTGAATGTGATTCTGAAGAATCATGTACTTTCTACAATTTCCTTTGAATCGCCAATAATTAACCTCAAACGCAGACTTGTATGACATATTGTGGATGACAACTGACAATGACAATGAAGGAAGCCCAAACAGAATTTATATTTACAAACGGGAAACAAAATTAATTGCTACAAACAGTATGACCACATAAAAACATTCACAAAGCATGAAATGGATTAAACATTAAACCCTCCATATACAGGGCTATTCACGAATATGGCTCTATAGAATATTTTTAGGAAAGACACAAGATTCAGGTTTGAAATACTAAAGGTGACCTTCAAGTAAGAAGACGACTTCTCGTATATTTTTTGAAGGTTCTAGGACTTCCGGTTTTTCCGGAAGTGACATCAACTTTCGTTTTTTAAATGAGAAGACCCATTTTTTATTGCATAACTATAAAAAAATATTTTCTTGATAACAGAGATTTCCAAAAATTTTACCTGATTGCTAATTATTTTCTAGTAAAAAAACACATTCGGAAAAGAAGCATCAGCCTTTCTTCTCAGAGATTCTCGAAAAGGAGAATATTTAATGAAAAAACCTCGAAGTTGTCTTTATTACAACAGAGTTCAATTTTGAGATTTTATTTTCGTATTTCTTCATTTAAAGAGAATTTTCCCTGGAAAATTCAAACTTTTGGAATCAAAAAGACTCAGAATTCAATGGAGAATCTATTTATGCAATAAAAAATGGGTCTTCCCATTTGAAAAACGAAAGTTGATGTCACTTCAGAAAAACCGGCAGTCCTAGAACCTTCAAAAAATATACGAGAAGTTGTCTTCTTACTTGAAGCTCACCGTTAGAATTTCAATCCTGACTTGTGTCTTTCCTTAAAATATTCTATAGAGCCATATTCTTGAATAACCCTGTATAAACTGACCCCATAAGTCTGATTTATGATCTCTCCATTTAATTTTAGAAAATATGTTCCAACTAAGCTTTTTACTATTAGATATAATCTCCAATACGCTTGGAGAACTGTTCATCCACTTATATATAATGTCATTAACATAATACATTCTTTTAGGCTGTTCTGAGTAGAAATGCTCATTATTTGACCCAATATGATGTAGTAAGTGCATGTTTTAATATTTTCATGCTAATAGCTATAATTTTACTGCATTGGTGCATGTACTGTGGGTGTTCATGTCGTTAATATTTCTTGAATTATGTATTATCAATAATAAAACGAAAAGAGTGGGATTTTGAAGGTGTCAAAAACAATTAATAAATGAAAACAAAAAACTTATAATATTGAGGACAAATGGAAACTAATAATTGTTAAGGTGCATGGAAGAATGAAAGTGAGAACATGTCACAGTCTTACCTATCTGTTGCCAATTTATGTTAGAGAGCAATTCTACCATTCATATTGTTCTACATTGTCATGAATTCATGTTCGTTTGTGCTGTATAAAGCTTATTGATGCAGTTGGCCTGAATAAATTCCCGACGTTCAAACTAATATCAATTTTCAGGAGGTACAGCGTAGATTGACTGAGAGGAGTCTGTTAATTCCAACCGAAACAGAACAAGAGAAAGAAGTAGCGATAGGATTTTTCGGGGCAATGGCAATCCCAGGAGTGATAGAGTTTTCTCTATGTCTATTTTTCGCTAAACTCGTCAGTTACACCTTCTTGTATTGGCTGCCGCTATACATAAAATCATCGAGTGAGTCCCTTTGTTGTTTTAAAAGTAATTTCAACATTTTTAACACATAATTATTTACTTATTCGCTAATTTCATGTGTGTATGTTTCTTACTTTGATGAGTTCATGAAGTTGAAATATTTTTGTGTTTGATGTGAGCAGCGACTCTGGGGGCAGAAGCAAGTGCCGATCTTTCCACTTTGTTCGATGTTGGCGGAATAATGGGAGGCATAGCTGCTGGAGCATTGAGTGACCAATCTGAAATGTCTGCAACCATATGTTCTGGGATGTTGACAGTTGCTGCTTTTTGTGTAAGAAACTTTGTTTTTAATTGGTTGTACAAGTGTTTTATTTGAATTTTTTTTCAGATGCTCTTGTATCAGAAATTCGGCGCTTTAAGCATGGGAACAAACGTTATTCTTCTTTCGATTGTAGGAGCTCTAGTGAACGGTCCATACGCTCTTATTACAACTGTTGTTTCAACTGAACTGGGTACTCACTCTAGTCTAGAGGGCAACTCTAAGGCTTTAGCGACAGTGACAGCTATCATAGATGGCACTGGATCTATAGGTACATTTTTTTTTCTGTGTTCAAGTCTTTTTTTGACAATTAACCTCATTCAATTATGTTTGTTATTGAATGTTCCAGAATTTTTTTGGTAATGATTATTTTCCATTCTTATTTAAGGTGCTGCTGTTGGGCCTCTTCTCGCAGGGTTTGTATCCAGCTACGGATGGCAGAACGTGTTCTACATGCTGATCGCCTCGAATCTGATAGCTGTTCTCCTCCTTTCGAGACTTACGAAAAACGAGATATTGAAATCTAGATTAGTACGAAGAAGATTTTCCGACTAAGAACTGTGATAATATATGACGTTTTTAATATTAATGTACGAAGAACAATTTTTATGTATAATATTTAAGAGCGCGTTGGTTAATTTCACGAGTGTCATTTTGTTTGTACGATTTTTTTTATGATTTGGACTTTAATTTAGGGACAACTGTGGAATGAATCAATTTTATATTTTTATTTTTCTACGAGACATATTCTGGAAGCGTATGAAGACCATATCTGTAATGTAACTTTGAATATCATGTAAATTTTAAAATAGTAAATACAACTACAATATCAAGGAAAATATCTTTCTAGCAATGGCATAAGATCTGAGTTTATTATGCACTAAGATGTGTTCATTGTTAACCTGACAGTACCAAATAAATATTTACAACAAATTTAATTTGTTTATTGATGCTGCACTGAATAATAATAGTATATTCTAAAACAAGTTGCAGAATGAGCTCCTATTCCAACACGAATGCGAAGTTCGAAAACGAGCGACGAAGGAGCGAGTTTTCGAAAGCATGAGTGTTGGAATTGCCTTCTGCAACGAGTATTAGACGGTATTTTCTCTATTTCAGGCCATTTTTGTGAAAACCTCTCGAAATTCAAATGAAAATTCAGATTAGTGACTTTTGTTTTGTATCTTGACAGTTGGTGTGACATACGAAATTTGACAGATCACGGAATTTGAATTGATTTGATTCGAAAATTGATTCGATCGGAGGTCAGTACTGACAATCATAAAACGAAAAATATAACTGAAAACAATGCTGTAATGAATTTCATTACAGCACTACTTTTAGTACTGTATTGAACTCATTACGATACTGAAATAGAGAAACGATTCTTATCTGAAGACATAGCTTTCTGCTCTTAGAACTCCATGTTCCACAATATAATCAGGAAACCCGCCTCTGATTAGAAAATTGCTCATAATTAAATGAAATATGAATATAAGAAAAATTCTAATTAATACAATAAATATATAAGGTTCACAGTCAACATACAAATAATTCAGCAGAATTTGAACTGGCCAAATCAGAAAACATCATTTAGAACAATCACTATCTTCCCAGGGGTATAATGAACGATATTCTATCAGCAAATTCTCCCCAAGCATCTCTATTTACTTGGAAAGTTATTATCCATGCTGTTAAAATGACCATCCATGCTGTAGCCCCAGCAGCCGAATAAATCACATCTGCAGAGGAAACAATTAAATTATTCACATATAAGAAATATGATTCTATACGATACATTTTTTTATTTGCTTCTGCTCCTCAAACTCTGGTTTCTTGAATGCTTCATTGAAAAACCAGATAGCATTTACAGCCCATACGAATGGCAATAGCGCAAATCCAGCTGAGAAGAAAGTAGTATGAAAACATTAAAAAAACATTTTAAGAACAAAAGTACCCTTGAAATAGGTCCTGCACAGCGAAAGTTTTCCTTCATTTGTCATCTTGCTGAGGTCCATTCTGCAAGAGATAGTTGATGGAACTTTTTCGATTTCAAGGAGAAATTATTAAAAATTCCCAAAAACTTTCTTGTTTTTATTATTTGAAGTGTAGTATAACCTACAATAAACTTGACATTCAATATCGAACATAGAATATCATATATTTTTGTAAATATAGTCCATAGCACAGAACACTAATCAATAGCCCACAACCCATAGAGAAGGGATATAGTCGGTAGGCACTATAGACAATAGACATTCCCGAGTTTTATGTTAATATAGTCCAAAATTCTTGAAATAGATATTTGTATTTCTCCGACTTAGTTCGATTAAATGGATAGCTTGAGTCTTGGTGCCTTGGGATTTTTCTGATACACACTTAACCTAGGTATATTTTTAGGGGGACCTAGGGAATAGGATGCTGGTCATTCTTGGTTTCGTTGCTCGTCCTTAGAACATGGTTCTGAGGATTCATTAACTACTTAAGCTCGCACACCACGACAAGGTGATGACCAATCGTGCGAGATGACCTTTCAGCATGGCACTCACAAAACGTTTCGCTCATTATACAGTACACATCCTCAGAGAAGTTTTAATATTATTTTTATTTTGCCCCGTAATCATTGCAATGCACTACATTTATCAGTTCAAAAATAAACCTAAATATGGAAAACGTACAGGTGTCAATAGCCCATGTCCATTTGGCTTGATAAGAAGAAACATTTGCATAACTGTTGAAAATCTTTTGAAGTCCAAGCGATATCACCTCCTACCATAAAATTTAATTACCATGATAAGAGTATTAAGCGACAAAACATATCAAAATTATATGCATTTAGGTTGAAATGAATCTATATAATCCAAATTTTCATTTGGTTATGGGTGTTTGTGATTCTTATTCGTGAAATGTACTCGAAAGCATTGCTGCTGATATGTGGAAGTCAGTATGATTTTCGCAATTTTTCAACAGATTAAACGTTTTCATTTGCAGTGATATTGCATGTGACATGTAAGCCATTGAGTGACACTGATAAACTTGCACCAAACGAGCAGAATGAACTGGAGATCCAAGAGAATATCCAACAGATACCACGTTCAAGCAGTAAGTACATTTACAGGGGTTGCACTGAACCAATGAAGACAGAAGAGGTCAGCCCCCCTGATTGTATTAGATTCCAGATGAAATTCCACATCAGAAAAATTATACGTTCTATCAAGTTGATTCTTTACAATATTTTTTTTCAATTAATTTATCTTTTAGTTCATTAAATTTTAGTTTCAACCTCGAATTTTTCCTATTACAATCATGTTGATGTTACGTTAAATTCTTAACCTTCTTCAGGTGATGAAACAAACAAGAAACAGACTCCCAGGTACAATCCTCTTGCAGCACTGGGAAGTTTCATGGGAGGGGGAAAGGATAACAGCACAGACCAAGTTTCAACGTCGGGAGGTGGATTTCCTCCAGTAATGGTGCTGGGGATGCATCAAACGATATTGGTACCCCTAACTTCTCTTCCTGACATATTCCAGAACATGTTGTCTGGGCTGGTCACCATTAATCCACAGCAGATCGGCGGTATGCTAGGAAACCTTCCTAATGTTTTTGGCTGAAGAATTTTCGATGTCATGCAGGGTCCTTATGAAGCAAAAATTATATACAAGGTTTTGAATATAGTGAAAAAGGAATATTTAAACTTTATATGAACTGATTTTAGGAGGTATCTTCCTTAAAAAAACAAATAAATAAAACTTTCAAATGCTTTGAGGATTATCGTCATGGCATGAAACAAAAAAAGCCAACAAATTAACCCAGTTCTCACCATCCAACTCTAGATGGCGCCAGAATCGAGGTGAATCTATCAAAATCAAACTGAGCTAGAATTTGCATTGCTATACTACTATCCTACTGGCGAAGTTTGAGATGAACTTCTGTCCTTTTCACTACAATTTTCCCCGTTCTGAAAAACATTAAGAATGATCGGACGAATACTTATTTTTACAAAATTCGACGTAAATTAAAAAATATCATAATTATATACCACACGAAATCATGTATGAACGTTGCATACTAAATATTTTCAAACCTGTTAAAGTTTCAAGGTTTGAACGAATTATGGCTGGAATGAAATTTGGATCAGTATTTCCTAAACTTTATCAATAATTCTTCGCAAGACACGTTCTACCTATTGACATTAACCTCATATATTCTTAAGATGACTAATCTTCATATTCATAAGCTGACATTCGATATGAATAGGAAAGTCACAAACTACCAAATTTAAATTGCTTCATTTTTACCAACAGTATGTTAAAAAACCATTTGAAGAAAAAATCAATGCTGAAAGAGAGAAAAACGAATCGAACATAAATATGAAAAAATAAGTTTTATTTTTTATTTCGATAAATATAGAAATAACTAAACAATTTAAACTTCATATAGATAAAGCAAATCAAATACTCTTATAATAAAGGTGAACTTCTCTTGAGCATAACTATGATACCTAGTTCAACTGACAAAGAAGGGCAACACTTCGCTTGATCCAATGGGATACCGGGTGTTCTGTTTCCAGGAGAATTGGTAGGACGTAATTCGTTGAATGTCCTGTTGTCGACAACACTCCTCTTCTGTTCGAAGTCTTGTACACTGGACTTGTGTATCGTGAACCTTGAAGAAAGTTCTAATATGATGAAAATTGTCGTGAGCAAAGATTATAGAGTATAAAGATGGGAAACGAAGCGACTACAGTGATGTGAGCAACATCAGTAGTTTCAAAAGTAAACGGGTTGTGGTTAAAATATTTAATTAGAGTCCATTTGGCAAGATTATATAGAGATTATTAGTAGGGTATTGTCAATTTTGAAAGAAATACTTTCATAAATATTTTCTGAATGATTGTATTTTCTCGTATAAGCATATTTTTCACTGAAATAACTCGAAATCTACAAGAGGAGCACCTAGCTAACTCTATAATCTTTGCTTGTGTGTTTTTCTGTTATAAATTTTGTGTGTTAAAAACTGGTCGACATTTGAAATGCATAATAGAAAAAATAATGCTATTTATTTTTCGGCTCGCCAAACATTCGAGTAATTGAAATGAGACTTTACTTCATTGAGAGAAAAACTCCGTTAAACAAGAAATCATCATCTATGTGAAACGAGCGTCTGAGCACTGGAAACATGTTCTTAGAGTTCGAAAAATCGTATGATATTCATCACGTGTGGTGATTTGTTTGCGAACCGAATCTTCTTCGGTCTCATTCATTAGATCAAAAAGTTCCACTCATAGAGGCAATGGTGGTCAGAAAAACGACTTATAGAGGTGGAGGTTCTCTTGACGACCCTTCCAGCAGTTCGACTCATCTACTAGACCCTCTAGACTCATTGAGGTGAAAATGCACTGGGTAAGCTATGTATGAATCGGGTCCAGAACAACTGTTCGATTTATCGAGAGTTCACTGTATGAATAATTTCTTGAAATTGTTATAATAATTCTCTAATATGTGAACAAATTTTTGAAATGTTCTCAATTGTATTTAAGTTGATTTTACACAATCACTTCAAATAAAAATATAAAGAATCCAGAAGCGTATTTAATTTGATTCAAAACAATGTGTAGATGGAAAATATCATCCTGATCAAAAAGCGGAGCCCTGCTTTTGTTTTGTCGATCAGGATGTTTCTTTAAGAGCTCAACAAAGAATACTCAATTTAATGGAAATTTATGAGAAGTATAATTCGAATTTCGCGCCTATTAAAATAGTTTTCTGTACTGAATAATATTTTCAGCGCCATCTAGGTGTCAAGAGTAAGAAACTAGCCAAGAATCGTAGTCGGATTTTAGTACCACAAATACAAGGGCGTTTCCTATCTCTCTAACTCTATAATCTTTGGTCGAGACTTTTCTTCCTGAAAAAAAAGTTTGCTTTCTCACCTGTCACCAGATCCTCCATCTTGATGGGTTTCACCCATATGGCCGGCATGACGTCGTTGAGTACTTTGGGGAGGAGCTCAGCCAGCTTACCTTTGGTTGAATCCCATCTAGCTCCGTCTGTATACAAGCCGAATATGTATGATCCGTCTTCTGGTGCCGAGTTGGGCTGCTCTTTCTGCACTTGAAAGTCGAAGGTGAGCTTGTCGATGGGAATCGTATACTTCCTCGCCACGTTCTGCTTGACACCAGTGAGGAAAGCTTGGGTGAAGAAGAACCCTGAGATCCAGAACAAATCCGGTTTGCCTTTGATGAACCTGAGGAATGTTTACTTCAGAAAATTCTTTCTCAGTAGAGCAAAACACAACTCTATGTGACACTGCCGGCGTTAGCTGGAACTAAGCCCGAAACGAGTATCGTTTTGACAGTTAGTACGTGAAAGCTGGGTTTATTTTTACGTTTTTATTGCGATAAAAAGATATGCCTAAGGAAAAAACCGTGAAAAACACTAATTGTTGTGTTTATGGATGTAATTCTAAAAAATCTAGGAATCCTGGAGCCCATTTTCGTGGTGAAAATCAAAATGTTTACTTTACCAATAAACTAGAAATCGTAGAGAAAATTAAAAGACGTAAATCCTGGGAGCATGTTTTGATAATGGAAAAATCTGTATCTAAACATATAAGAGTATGCTAACAGCATTTCCGACCAGAAGATTGTAGAATGAAAACAGGTAAGAGTGGAAACTGATGTCAATTGAAAACAATGCTTCATCTGTTTTGAATTATTTCAGAAACTCTCACTATGAAAACATTTCTGTTACTGGAGAAGAAAGCTGTACCTTCACTAAACCTACCAAAAAAAGCAGTTAAAGTCAAGTCATTTTAAATTTTTGTTCAGATCGTATCAATTTAATATTAATATTAAAAATAGCTTGATAATAATGACGTTCATTTAGCAACGAAAAAAAGGTGCAATCAATCGATAGATAAGTTGAATAATTTTATTTTTTTATAACTGCAGCCGAAGACACAAGTGAGATGTAATAAATGAATAATACATGATTAATCGATGGTCACATCATGTTCTGCATACATACAGTTCTCTGAAGAATGTCCATTTTCATTCAAAATTTATCACCCATTTTCTTTTCATAGATTTTTTCCCTTCCTAAACAGAAAAAAAAAATTGTAGCTTCAATTAAATGAATATATTGTTTATGCTGATGTTCAATTACATTACAATCATGCATGTTTTCATGTTCTGTTACAATGAATTTTACCTTCACAATCAGTAAAATTGTCAAAATATTTTGTAGTACGTACAATCTTGTAGAGTAGCAGGGCTGAAATATGCTTGCAAATTCCAGACAATCTTGCTTGGTATCTGCATATAATCTTGTCAACTTCACACCATCATTTCCTCAATATGATGGGGTTGTCCTTGTAGAATTCCAATGTTTTGAAATAATTTTTTCCCGCATAGAATCAAATGATTGCATTGCAACACTTGCTCACCCTCTACACAGCATCTGTGTGCATGAAAATATTGAAAAATTTCCTATAATTAGAGGAAACTTTGGTAAACATCTTGCCAGATGATCTGAAAATCATTCAAAATTGAATAGTGCTCACCTCAATATTTTACATGAAATATAACAAAAAGCACAATATTACCTATACTTGCACTTATAATATAATCCACAGGATCCACGATTAAGGAAATACCTTCGATTACTGACAGCCAATAAACGTTTAAACTAAAAATTCCATAAATACAAAAAGAAATCTAATGTAAACACGAAAGAATACTCGTTTCGGTAAACAGCTGATCGGCGAATGCAGCGCCACCATCGGTAATTATTTTGTCCAATACTGCCCCAACAGAATTAAAAGAAGAAAAGAATAAGTACTACTTCAAAACCCTCCAAAACACTGACAACTTCAAATCGTACCACATCTGCAAGAAGTTCAGCCTCCTGAGAAAATCGTCCATATAATCCGGGAGGTTCTTCAGGCTTGGATACGAGACGCTCTGCCAACTGGAGGGTATTTTGGCGAGAATGAGGGAGTTGGAGAAGCTCTCCAATTCAGGGGACATCGCTACCAAACCCTCTATCGCCCTGTCCATGTCCTTGAGGGTGTTCCTTATCTTGTTCAGGAGCTTGTTGAATCTCTCCATCTCCTGCACGAGGACTGTGTTCATCGATTCGGTGTACTCCACTGGAAATTTCTGGTTCGCGGCTTCCAGGTCGAACGCTGGAGGGAGTTTCTGCAGGATATCTAGAGGCGTTATGACAGGGAGTTATTCAATTCAAGCATAAACAAACTAGTAATAGTATATAACATTACTAGCAAGGTAAGAGGGTTTTTACTGGCGAATGGAGGATATACTGACGAGCCACAGGCGAGTCAGTTACCTCCTTGAGCCAGTAAAACCCGTTACCTTGCGTGCATTGTTTTATATTTTATTTGTTTCTCATTTGTAAAAAGGTTAGATAAATTCCAAAAAAATTATTTGTCGCAAATGTCGTAAGCTATGGAAGCATTGCCATGAACATGTCTGTTAATTTTTCTTTACATTTGTTTTGGCGAAAGTGAAAATTAATGTACCAAAAGAAATTATTGAGGCAGCCAGCAGTATGCATCAAGTTTATTACCTGCAAAATCAGCTTCAAGGTACGAGCGAGAATACGACGACTTCAAAAAGTGGCAAAACAAAAAAAGTGTGATTGGGGTAACTGAAGATGTTTTGTTGGTCAACTTGAATCAAATATCAGCCAGATTCAGCCCTAATACTTTATGGGCAAAATGGTCTATGGTGAAAAGCTGCTTGGAAATGAAAGAAAATGCCCCTGTTCGCAGGTTTGTTTTCCTTAAAAAATTTATTGAAAAATATGACGTTTAGTTGTCATTTGCAGATTTCGAAAGGTAATAGCGTTTCTGAAACGAAAAAATGAGCGTTATGCGCCAAAAAAGGCCAAGGTATTAAGTGAAGAAGAGGCTGAACAATTTCTTTTACATGCTCCTGATGACCAGTGGTTTTTGGCGAAAATTGTAACAATATTTGGGATTTTTGGATGATGTCGATGTGACGAAATTCTCTCCTTAAACATGAATGATATAGAAGATATGGAAAAATACGTTATTGTGACATTGCGGCAAACAAAAAATTTAACAACAAGAAGATTCACCATAACCGATGATGTCTGCAGCCCTGCATGTTATACAGGAAATATATAAATCTTCGGAATCCTGGAACAGAAAGCCTGAGATTTTTTTTGACATACCTACATGAAAAGTGCATTTTCCTTAATGCTGGCCAGCACACTATTGGTGGTGTTCCAAAGCAAATAGCGAAATATTTAGGTTCAAAAGACCCAGAGTTATACACTCTTTACGCAGAACTGGAGCCACTATAGTTGCGGATTTTAGCACTAAAGCGTGCAGGAGGGTGGAAGAGCACCGAAATTGCGATGAGTTATGTCGATGATTCGGTCAACAAAAAAATCGAAATGTCTAGCAAATTATTTGGTAGTAAAGAGAGTACAAATGTTCTGCAGTCCTCGAGTTCAGCAGTTTCTGAGTCAACAGATAGATCATCATCATCAGTATAAACTCTTTCATCATCAAAAATCTGTGTTAGTGGAAATAACAATTGTACCATGATTTTCAACATATATGACGATTAAACAAATTTTTCAATGTAGATAATACTACTAACTTGTAAAAATTTTGCAAGTTAACTGTCAGTTTTACAAGTTAGTGACTTGCTTGAATAAACTTTCTTGTTTAATATTGTGTTTTTGGAAACTGACGTTGACAAATGAGAAACAAATAAAAAAATTATGACATCATTTGCTTGTGAGTCCATGTATTGGAGTTTCCATTACCTTCCTTTTTACATCCAGGGCAACCCTGGAAAGTTAAGAAATCCAATTCCCCAAGTCTCACCTGATATCAAAGACCTCAAATATTTGTCTGTATCTTCAATCCCTCCAGAAGAAGTACCACCGAACGCTTTGAACACGGAACTTAACATAATGTTCGAATTCTCCAGATCCCTGGTTATCCCTGCGTTCTTGTGGAGTCCAAAAACTTCCGGAAGATGAATTTGAGGCAGCTGAAGAATGTGGTTCAAGTATGCTTCGTAGCTGTTCTCTTCGGGAAGGCCGTAGTATTGGGATTCGGCTAAAGAACGAATCGAATAATGAATATACTGCTCCACAAGAGTTAGGGATATCGTATTCAATCGTGTAGAAAGGTATGTAATCTTCGAGAAAATCGTTGTAAAATCATTTAAAACTCAATAACAACTTGAATCGATCCAATAAAAATCAGTATGAGACATTTCGTCAATGTGGTCGCCTTTTTCTGAAGTTTGGTTTTTTGTATATGCTTCATGAATGTTCTTATTTTGAAATGGAGTCAGTTTATCAACGGCTTCGATTTGAAACGAGTTTTCTGAAATAGCCAAGACCTAAATTAACAAACGCTGAGGCTAATAGGGCTAATATGTTTCAGGTTGGGCTAACTCAGGTTGTTGTAGCGAAAAAGCTCCAAGTCAGCCAAAGTGTGATATCTCGACTTTGGAATAGGTTCAGGGAGACAAGTTTCCTGTTGGAAAGACCAAGGCTTGATGGGCGACGCAAAACAACACCTGCTTAGGATCGTTTCATCACCGTTTCGGCGAGAAGAAAGCCTACATCTACGTGTAGAATGCTACGGAATACTCTTCAAAATGCAGATGGGTCCAAGTTTCCTTGGACATTGTATTGATAGTCTTAAAATTCTCGAATTCTCTGGAAATTTCATTTCGTTATGTCACTCGATTTTTCTTAACCACCCTGTATACGCAGCAGACCTATCCCTAACTCATGTGGAGCAGTTCAGGATGAAACTCCAGGATCAAATGAAAGTGATTGCTACAATGAAGGAATAACTTACAAAAAAATGAGTATTGATTGCTTGCAGCCAGTTTTTTATTGAGGAAGTCAGCCAGTATCGTAACTATAAGTCTTCTATCCCAGTCATCAGTTACTCTTCCTCCGTAGTTACATTCACCTATCAGGTACGACAAAGCTTCGAAAGGATCTTCACTTTCGTTTATAAACATTTTCAGTTGTTGAACGGAGATGTCGAAATCAGAGTCGTTAAAACCTAGAAATTGAAAGATTTCCTTTGTTAATATTTGAAGTAATAATACACGAAAGAGCTGAAATCTTCTTGTATACATACCGTAAGGAATGTTCCAACCTAGAGCTCCAAAACTCCTCCTTTCTTGTACCACAGCATGGAAAAATGCAGTCCCGTACAGTAGTCTTGCAAACATTTCAGGACTATCTGGACAACCGTAGAAAAAATCGGGGTTTTTGACCGGATCGGTCGTATACGACTTCAGGAGGTTCTGCTGAAGCCCAGTTGGGGGTTCATTGGTCATTTTAACACCTGGAAAACCATGTCAATTGGGTGCCACCATATTTTGAAGGAATGAAGAGATACAAGAAAATATGCTTATGCTAAATTGAGATTCAAAGGGTGATATTCCTTCTTAAACAACCTTTTTGGAGCAAGGTAACTGGAAATTTCTCTGAAGGATAGCTTGTCAGCCACAGCCTGAAGTAATCGTGGGTGTTGGTGTAATCCAAGCCCTCGAAGATCTTCTCCAAGGTCGGCATCCAAGAGGTCGCCAGATGACAGTTCTGCAAGCAAACCCAACAGCCTTCCTGCATCCCATTCTCGATGAGCGATTGAGCCCTTGGACCTTGACCTTGACCTAGAGATATGGACGTAAAACGCTCTTTGAACTTCTGCTCTTCGGCGAACTTGATGAGAGGTCCCATCGGGTCAACACCTGCAAGAAGAAGGGTTGGATCGTTGCATTCTTGTGTTATAAAATGTTTGGTTTATCTATGGGAGATGATTTCCTTTCATTGGGGTCCCGTGGCGGTCTTCAAACATCTGAAATGCCGAAAAATCTGGAAGGTCGTATCTGGTTTGAAAAACCCTCACGACCAGAGAGCTAGAATTTGTGGATTTTGAATTTGAATATCGAAGGAACTTCGAGAGACAAGTGTGATTACGTCTCCAGATTAGTCGATGAACATGGTATCGAAGTGATTTTTCTGCAAGAAACCCACACGGCAACGGAAAAAAATCCAGGACAGTTGAAAGGTTATGTATTAATTGATTTTTTACAAGTTAAGCTTGTTATGTTAAAAAATTATCAGTTCGTAATTTCAAACAGATTCGGAAAGGGGAAATTGATGGAGTTTTTTCTTCATTCCTTTCAAATTTTGTGACATTTCTGTCATAAATATTTATAAACCTCTGAACATTATTTGTCCAAGAAATCTGAATGTTGATGTTTTTTAAAGTAGCAAACGCATTTTTAAAATGCATTTGATTTATTCTGAATAATCGGTTTCTTTTCTGATTTTGTCTTTTTTCATTTCAGATTAAGAATTGCGAGTCGTTTTGGGAAGAATCTGTTTATCCGAGCCCATCGACAGAAAACATGAAGATGATCACACTGATGTCTTTCAAGATTTTCCTGATATTTAATATTTTATGTTATTTTTTTACGGGGAGAAACGTTTTTTCGGCTGATGTTTTTTCCCCTGGCTGTATAGTATCGTATGATACTAGTGATGATAGTATCGTATGATTCTATAGTATCATACGAAGAATGTTATGATACCCCGTTCTTTTTTTACCTCAGCTTAGGTACTTTTTGTTTCAACATTCATTATTTTATTTTAGCTTTCTTTTTCATAAGAATAGATGTATAGGGGTGACTCACCTGGCGATAGGATGAAGATCAAAGGGCATAGGTTGTAAGAGTCCGCGAAAGACAAGCCGATGTTGAACTGTGGTGGAGTGATGAACTTAACACCCATTTCGTTCTTCAAGAAGTTCGTGATGGCTTCCAGGAGTTTATCTGGACGAAGAATTCTTGTAATGATAAGGATATCGAAGGCGTTCGCTTGGGATTCCCAAGGTTCGGGAAGGACGTTGCTGTAAGGCCTGTCGTCGTCGTAGATTTTTTTCCATGCCTTATCGTCCTTTTCGAAGGATTCTCTAAGACCTGGAAAAAAAAATGAACTTAAATCCAAGATCAGCAGTAAAGGAATATAGTGGTCTGTAACAAAACGATCTGAAAGGAGCATAAAGTGAAGAAAAAACTACACCATTTTCAATTGTAACTCAGAAATTGTCGATTCGCATTCGGAAAAAATCACTTGTATTTCAGAGAACATCCAATGTAATTCAGAAAAGTCATTTGAATCTCAGAATATGTCATATGATATTCAGAATAGTCAATTCAAAAACTTATTGCGTCAACCCACGGTGGTCCTAGCGCAATGTTGGAGTTTTGCGGTATGTTACAACCCCCATCCAGTCTGTGGTCGGGGATGCAGGGCCGTCTTTAACCTCTTGGAGGCCCTGGGCACATTAGGATAATGGGGCCCCTACCCACAATACCACATACAAAATATAAATACAGGGGAATTCCCTACCGCCGAGTAGGTTTATTCACGATACACATAGACACAGTATGCTAATGCCGTGATGGGACCAGTGTTCCCAACTCGAGGGAATTTTGCCGATTCAGGGAATTTTGGTACTCGAAAGGGAGAAGGGATTTTTTGCCTGAAATCGCCTGAAATTTCTTGAAGTGGCGTAGCGCAAAATTCGGCCTGTTAGGGGCCCCCTCTATAAATCTATGTTATTCATGATAAGTTCACCCTGAAGTTTTTTAAAGAATAATAATTTTGAAAATGTTATAAAAATGATTTTTATATTGAGTAACAACAATTTCTGAACAAAATAATGTATATTCTGATGTAAAAATAACTAAAAACACATCAATGTGGTAAAAATTTGGAATGTTATTCAACAAAAATTCATTAATCTTTTAAAATTTTTTTGTGCAAACATTATCTATCAACTTGTCGATGTCCAAGCTTCTGGCCATTTCATGTCCAAAGCTTGTCAAAAGTCTGATAGACGTGCTGGGATGAGAATATGTTGTTGGAGGATGAATCCCAATTCTTCCGTAAAAAAACATTGAAAATTCAGTAAAGCAAAGTTTGCCTGTTTCCCCGCCCCCAATAATCTTTCCAACACCTCTCCCCTACGCAATTTCAAAATCCATAAGTATATTCCATCCTTAATATTCACACTTTCATGTCTTTCTCGTCATATCCCCCCCCCGTGCTGGTTCTTCAATTCAAGAACTTATTGCGTCAACCCCTGGAGGTATAGCGCAATGTTGGGGGTTTGCGGTGTGCTCCAACCCCCATCCAGTCTGTGGTCGTGGATGAAATTTTGTTTTTGGGGGATGTGAGTCCCAATTCTTTCGTAAAAAACCATTGAAAATTCAGTAAAGCAAAGTTTGCCTGTTCCCTCACATCCAATAATCCGTCCAACACCTCTCCCCTTCACAATTTCAGAATCCATCGGTGTATTCCATCCTTAATATTCACACCTCCATGTTTTTCTCGTCATATCCAGCCCCCCTTGCTGGTTCTTCAATTCAAGAACTTATTGCGTCAACCCCGGAAGTCCCAGCGCAATGATGGGATTTTGCGGTATGTTCCAACCTTTATCCAGTCTATGGTCGGGGATTAGAATGTGTTGTTGTAGGATGTGAGTCCCAAATTCTTTCGTACAAAAACATTGAAAATTCAGTAAAGCAAAGATTGCCTGTTCCCCATTTTTATTCGGATTGTAATCTTGTGGAACTAAATGCTGTTTTGTTTTTCTCCCTACAGTTCTTTATTTCATTGTGAATTGAAATAAATTCGAAATTATATCGAAAACAGTACGAATTGCACATGAACACCGTATACTTTCTTTATCTACGCGTGCCACTAGACACGTTACTGGTAACAACGGCAACGTCTAACCTTAGATTGTAGGACGTGCATTTGGAAATGGTGTAGTATGGATCCAAGATTTATTCTGATTGACTGATGGAAGGCTTTTGTTCAGATTGTCAATTAAAGGAATGCACCCACCTTGGAACTGTTTCATGTACTCAGCCCTGCACAGCTCATCCCAAGACTTCTGCGGCAACCATTTCAATTCGTTGGGGTACTGGTTCTCCACAACCACGCCACCTGTGAGGAGAAACAGGAAATCCTGAGTCGGCAGCTTGCCATGATGGATCATGATCTTGCAACATAGGAGAAAGGAGAACAGGAGCTTGTCTTTCTCAAATAACGACCTGGTAATGTTCGAGTAAAGGTCGTAGGTAAAGGCGTTGATAAGGGACTGCACCCTTTTCTCTATAAGCCTGAAATTCTCCGCCTTCTGGATGGAGGAGATGTAGAGGTTGATGAACCACTCCAAGGAGTACTGGTACATGGGGTCAACGTTGGCCATGTCGGAGATGCAGTAGTAGAGGACCGAGGAATGTTCTGACACCGACTGGTATTTGAGTCTGAACTCTTCGATCGACTTCTCTATCACCAAGGATTTGTCCTGCTTGATGTTGATTTCGGTAGAGAGGGTTTTCGATTCATCCAGCACCTGGATGGCTTTCTCGTCCTCTAGGATGTCTCCCTTGGTTTCCGCCAGGGTGCGCAGGATGTCTCCTTCTACCTAAGAACATATTTGTATTTTCTCGAATGATGACGGTAAACAGATCAAGAGTTACCTTCAAGAGGGCTGCTCTATTATCTGCCTTCTGCACGATCAGTTCTTCTTTAAGCTGCTGCAAGTCGGGTTTTTCTACCGCCACTACTATTCCCAGCAGTTGATCTTGAAGACCGTTTAAGGTTAGGGCGAAATTGATGATGGTGACCTTGTTGAAGACTTCTGGCAGATAGTGCGGATTCCTCAGCTTCGAACACATGTAGAGGCGGAATTTGCTGTTGAAAGCTATGACGTTATCTCCTAGAGCTATGACGTCCATGCCTGCAACAGAACTTGTTTATTAATGGGTTTGAGCTCCTCAATAGGAAAAGAAGTAGAGAAGTAGAAAGAATGTAGACTGTGTAGAGGATAAGACAAAGGCATTCAGAACTAGATGAGTTCTCAGAGCTATTCATGAAAGAATCCTCTGATGGATTTTAGTTTTCACGATATTCAAAACGAAAACCTACCCGCTTGTTTGAACACTTTCTTGTAAAGCAGAGGATCGAGTGGAGCTTCAAGGGTTTCTTCAACACTTTCTATCAGGACTGGATATCCATTCTGAACACATGATTCAATTTTTTTCATGTAGTCGGAGTACGAGAATTTTACAACTTCGATGTAATTCTTTTTTTCCATTTTCTTGATCCATGTACTAGCCTATGGAATGAAATGAAAGATTGATTCGTAGCCAAGTAGCCACAATGATTTGATGATGGTTAAAAAAATGTTTTTTTATGGAAGACGAAAAGAACAAAGATATAGAATCACTGCTGTAAGATTATAAGAAGCTGTGAATGGGGAGGTTACTTGCTGCCAAGTGCAATGATGAGTTGGAAGAGTTTCTAAGGCATAGAATAGATGGTGATAAGACTTTGCATGGTAGTTGAATCATGGGCAAGATATATAGATAGTCGACAAGAGGGTTGGGATATAGAGAACTACATAATAAAGATTTTGTAGAACAAGAATGAGCTAATATATTATTTTATATACAGGGTTATTCACGAATATGGCGAATATTTTTAGGAAATACAGTAGATTCAGGATTGAAATTCCAAAAGTGAGCTTCAAGTAAGGAGACGACTTCTAGTATATCTTTTGAAGGTTCTAGGACTTCCGGTTTTTCTGGAAGTGACCCATTTTTTATTGCATAAAAAAATTCCCCATTGAATTCTGAGTCTTTTTGATTCCAGAAAGTTGAATTTTCCCATGAAAATTCTCTTTAAATGAGGAAATACAAAAAAAATCTCAAAATTGAATTTTGTTGCAATACAGACACCTTTTTTCATTGAAAATTCTCATTTTTAAGAATCTCAAAGAAGAAAGGATGATGCTTCTTTTCAGACAGCGTGATCAAAAAATCGTTTTTTTTTTAATGGAACCACATTTTTCTAAATATTCGTCAAAAAATAATGGGAACATACGTCCAAGACATTTATCCCAAAATGAATATTCTTCGAGATATTCAGGAAAAACGATTTTGTCTTCAATTTTCAATCTCATTCCGAATGTGTTTTTTTACTGGAAAATAATTAGCGGTCAAGTGAAATATTTGGAAATCTTTGTTATTGAGAAAATATATTCTATAGTTCAGATGAGTTGAGTTCTTGAATTATCATCTGTAATGCGAGAGCAACAATTGGCTTAAAGTTCCTAATGTGAGTATAGGTGAAGTCAACGTACAAAATTCTCAGGAATGCAGGAAAAGATAATTCGTAATAATTTTTAATGCTTTTGAAAGAATAATTACCAGAACATGTAACAATTTCATTATTGAAAATTCAAATTTCCCTACCATGACATGAAAGAAATTCCTCAGAATTGAGAATTTGCGGAAATCATCCTAAGCTTTAAAAAATAAAGAAAAACTGAACTCGTCTGAACTATAAAAAAATATTTTCTCGATTACAGAGATATCCAAAAATTTTACTTGACCGCTAATTATTTTCCAGTTGAAAAATAGATTCGGAATGAGATTGAAAATTGAAGACAAATCGTTTTTCCTGAATATCTAGAGAAATGTTCATCTAGGGATGAAAGTCTTGAACGTATGATCCTATTATTTTTTGACGAAGAATTCGAAAATGCTTCGAAAAAATGGGGTTCCAATTTGAAAAAAACGATTTTTTTATGTTTCGTCACTTCTAACTTTGACAAAGAATTTGTCATATCCTGTATCATATTCTGAAAATCACGCTATCGGAAAAAAAGCATCAGCTTTTCTCCTCAGAGATTCACAAAAATGAGAATTTTTAATGAAAAACCTCCAAGTTTTCTGTATTTCAACAGAGTTCAATTTTGAGTTTTTTTCTTTCGTATTTCCTCATTTGAAATGAATTTTTTCTGGAAAATTCAAACTTTTGGAATCAAAAAGACTCAGACTTCAATGGAGAATCTATTCATGCAATAAAAATGGGTCCTTCCATTTACTTCTTTCCTAAAAATATTCTATAGAGCCATATTCTTGAATAACCCTGTATAGTTGAAAGACTTGGTGATCTTGAATATTCTTTGTTGAAAACTCATATCATTCTTAAATAGGTTCATCACAAAAAACACTCACTTGACTCTGGGGATCGATGAACAGAGAATACCTCTTGGAAACATCCTGAATGATACCATTCTCAACGGAAAAAGCATCTCTAGGCAAACCGAAGATGTTCCATTTCTGAATTGTGACTTCAGACCCCAAAACAGTAGACAAGTCGTAATTTTCAGCGCATGGAATCTGTAGCCTTCTGACGAAGCTGTGCCAGCTGCTTATAGCCCTTTGTCTGAATTGGGCATCAAAAGGAGATAAGTAGGCCACTATCCCACAGGATAGGAGGATGTCTCCAGCCAAACCATCATATTTTTGCTGCAAGGAATTTGCTGCTTCTGTCCATCTTGATTTTTCCCCTCCTAACCCACCAATGAGCTTCTTGGCTCGGAGCAATTTATCGTTGCAGAGATTAACGTTGTCCTGATGGTGACAGAAAAGGTGGTGATGGTATCAAACGATTAATATACACTGCGCAAAAAAATTAACGCACATTCTGAAAATCTCAATTTAAATGAAAGTTAACTCTACATTGACTTTATAACATATTTTTTATGTTCTCTCGGGAAGGTTTTGAACGAAACAAGACACATTAATCGAAGAAAAATTCAGGATTTCACAGAATCTTATGTGGAAGAAGAGAAAAGAACAATTTTCAAAATACTGAAATGCTGATAAGTGATTTAATACTTGGTATTTCCACCCCTTGCGTTAATTACAGCTCGGCAATGACGGTTCATACTCAAAATGAGTGACCTTAAAATGTTCTGATCTAATCCTTCCCAGATTTCTCCGACTTGGATTCCTAAGTCATTGAGAGTAGCTGGATGATTTTCTGAACTTCTCAGCTTTCTGTTTAGGTTGTCCCAAACCTGCTCAATCGGATTGAGATCTGGACTTCTTGCTGCCCATTCCATTCGAGAGACTTCAACCTATTCAAGGTACTCCTGAACGATGCGCGCACGATGGGGTCTGGCATTATCGTCCATAAAAATGAAATTTTCACCAATGTATGGGGCAAATGGCCCTACATGCTCTTCAAGAATGTTCCTTATATACTTACCAGCATTCATAGCTCCAATATCAACGACCTCTAGGTCTGTGCCAGCAGTCAATACTTCATACCATAATCGATCCTCTCCCGAAACCAGTGGTATTCAGGAAATTGCACTGAGCATATCTTTCATGTGGACGTCTGTATACAAGAGAACGTCGATCACAATGGTAGAGGCAGAATCTAGACTCATCTGTGAAGAGAACTCTTTCCCAATCGGCCTCTTCCCAATGGATATGCTCTCTCGCAAAATCCAAACGCGACCTTAGATGGGCTGGGGTAAGAGCTGGGCCTCTTGCCGCGACGACGAGTCCTCAAATCATATTCTCTGAAGCGATTTCTTATTGTCTGAGTACTAATTTGAACCCCACGAGTTTGCTCAAGCTGATTTTGAAGGAGGCGAGCGGTTGCAAACCGTTGTCTCAACGAAGAAACTCTCAAGTAACGTTCTTGAATGGCACTTGTTACCCGTGGTCTACCCTGTCTTGGTCTTCGTGAATCGCAGCAACATTCTGGACACACTTGTATGGGAAACTCCAAACCATTCTGCAATTCTTGTGTATGTCCACCCTTATTCTCGCAAAACTACCGCTTGGGCACATTCTTCTTTGGTCAAATTGAATGTTTCTCGTTGCATACCGATCGAGTGTAGAAAATCAAACGAAAGAAAAACTATTGATCACTAGAATTGATCGAGAACAACTGATTTTAGAATGGAGCCAATACATTCAAAATCTGATAATATCATCTTTTTTATTCCTGCTGGGAAAAAGCATCTGTATTGATGAAAAACGTTGAAAGTGGTTAACATATGCATGCATAATTCTGATAAAAATAATTATCATTGAGAACACCTTCAGTTGTAGAATGAATTTCAGATTTCCATAATGTGCGTTAAATTTTTTGCGCAGTGTAGTACCTTACCTGTAGTTCCGTTTGCTGTTTCACTGCTTCGTCTAGTTTCTCATTCAATTCAGCCAGGGCATCTTCCAATTTCTTCAATTGTCCTCTTTTCTCCTCCAGTACAGCCATTGTCTGGGCGAATTCAGCTTCAGCCTTCGCCAATTTTTCCTTTTTCGGGGCCACTATTTTGATAACGTCATCGTACAGATCCATGGCTGAGAAATGTAAAAATTATTCAAAAAGGATTCAGGAGAAAATTCCAGCAGATCTTACCAATGATCCATTTGCAAAGACCTTCTGCAGCACTAGAGGCTTTAGCCACAATTTGGGGTTTAAAATCTTTATGCGGCAGAAACTCCTTGCGGATTTTAGCCATGATTTCAGGTTTTATGTGATCCTTGTCGAAATCCTTGAGGCCTTGGAGGAAGTTGATATCCCCTAGTACCTTTTTACTGGGCCCCCAATAATCGAGCACCATTCTGAAACACCGTTCATAGGTTCATATCAACAACCTTAACCAGAGGGTGAGATTTGATCAAAACGTAACAGGCACTAGAATGAAAATTTGCTGTTTTTCCAGAAATTATGGTTACCTTCCAGTTGCAGGATCAGGTTTCCTGTCTGGTTTTACATCCTTGATGATGCACACAGCCGCCATCACCAACTTTATGGCAGCAGGAGGGTTCTTCATGGATTTGACTAGGGTTATATCAGCGGGTTTGAGGGTATCTAGAGCTGACAACGCATCGTTGAGGATTGGCATTGCAAGGGCGAGGTCTGCTTCGCATTCCTAAAGCAAACAACAAAAGAATAGATGTATTGATCAAACAGAAAATTTTTCCAAATTTTTCGGTGTTTTTCAACAGGCTGTATCTCAGTGAAAAATGGTCGTATGAGTAATAGAAAAATCAACTTTTGAAGCTTGAAGACTCTTGTTTATGAATTTATGGGTTAACAATTTTCCAGAGTACCGGCAGCCGTGCGATCCTCGGATAAAGCACGAAGAAAATTTTTTTTAAATTTTTCAAATTTTTCAAATTTTTAATTTTTCTCTACGCGCATGGAATTTTTTTTAAATAAACCGATGCAAAGCCCGCATGGCCTGTTTATTCAGGTCTAATTTAGTTTTCACCACGCTCGGAAATGACCATTTGTCTTCGAGATATTCAATTTTGAATGCAGAAGAACCCTTTTTCACTCAACTGCCGATATCTCCGGAACTACTGGAGGCCTGTCAAATCGACAGCCGGTTTCTTTTTCTGCGAAAAATTTCCTACAAAAACCATTCATGTTTAATTTAGAAAAAAAATTTTTTCACCTGTAATAGTAATGTAAGAAAATGCCATTTTGCCATTTGTTGGTTTACGAACTGTGTCTCCATCAATATTGGAGGGGAAAGCTGAGGTTATAAGAAAATTTTACACCTTAATGTACCCCAAAGGCCACCCTAAATCGGTAGATCGATCGGTGAAGAGGTTTTTCTGGACAAATCGATTGAAATTGTGAAAGAATTGAGGAAACAAGGTTTTTTTTTTAATTGAGCTAATCTTTTTGAAAATTATTAATTTCAGTTTTTCAGTAATTAGTTAATTTTGTATTTTTTGAAGATCGAGAAAAAAATTTGAAAAAAAAAATTATTTTATTCCGAAAAAAAAATTCGGAAAGTTTGAATGAAAAACTATTTTCTCGTTTTCTGACGACTAAAATTTTATTGATTGATTTACCGCCGGCATCAGCGTTACCCAAAGCATACCACGAGAAGGTTGCACGTACGGATTTGCGCTTCTTTTGTGCTCAAGCACATGTGTTCAAGATTCTTCAGAAATGAGAACCTGTGGTTCGTCAGCTTCACAGTATTCGAAGACCCAAAACCTATTGTTTGAAGAGGGTGTTCATCAGTGTTGTGTGAATAATTTTTAGAAGAAACGAAAGCCTGTGGTTCGACAGGTCCACAGTATTTTATGAGAACGGAAAAATTCTATAGCTCATCTTTGTTTGAAGGAATTTTTTTTTTTTTAATTTCTAAAATTTGTGAAGGCCGTTTTTTACGATACGATAGATTGAATAGAAACAGTTAAATTTTGTCCTAAAAATCGGAAAAAAAATCTTCTTTCAGTGAGAATTTTTATTTTTTTCTCGATATTTCCAGAACATAATTCACCAAATTCTCTTTTAATTTTTTGCTATTCTCCAAAACATTCAAAATTGAGTAAAAAGTGAAAAAATATCAATAATTGATTCTTGAAAAGAAGAGGTCAACTTTAAGGAACGAAAACCTTGTCCCCTTAATTTTTTCACAATTTCAATCAATCGGTTCAGGAAAACCGCTGAACCGATCTACCGATTTGTGAGGGTCTTTGGGGTACATTAGGCTGTAAAATTGTCTTATAACCATAGCTTTTTCCCCACTATTGACGAAGATAGAGTCCGTTAACCAACAAATGGCAAAATGGCATTTTCTTGCCCTTTTTTTACATTACCGTTACAGATGAAAAAAATTTCATTTTGATCCAACATGATAGATTTTTGTGGGAAATATTCTGCAGAAAAAAAAAACCGGCTCTCCGTTTGCTATGCCTTCAGTAATTACGGAGATATCGATAGTCGAGTGAAAAAGGGTCCTTCTGCATTCAAAATTGGATATCTCGAAGACAAAAGTTCATTTCCGAGAGTAGTGGAAAACAAATTACACCCGAATAAACAGGCTATGCAGGCTTTGCATCGGTCCAGCTCAAGAAAATTTTTCAATGCGTGTGGAGCAAAAATAAAAATTTGAAAAATTAAAAAAGATATTTCTTCGTGCTTCATCCGAGGATTGCATGGCTGCCGGTACTCTGCAAAATTTTTAACCAATTAATTTAGAAACTAGAGTCTTCAAGCTTCAAAAGTTGATTTTTATTCCTCATACGAACATTTTTCACTGAGATACAGCCTGTTGAAAAACACCAAAAAATTTTTGAAAATTTTCTGTTCCTTTAATTGTTACGACAAGGGATTATCAAACCTTCTTCAGAGCCTGAGCTGCAGCAGCCTGTCTATTGGCCACTCGTTCATCTTTTCTAACCATAGATGCAGCCTTCTCGACGGTTACAGTCTCTTTTTCAATCTTCAACGTCATCTGTGTAGCCTTTTCACTCATAGCAGCCAATTGTGGTTGCAAGTCTCCTAAGGCCTTTTGCATCTCTGCGATCGATTCTGAAGCGTGCTTCAACTTTTCCAAACCACCCAGATATCTGCGAATCGATGATTCATTTCAAACATGAAAAGAATCACACACCTCATGATAGCTTCTCCTACCTGTTCTTGGCCTTCATCAGTTCCTCTTGCTTAGAGTTAGTCAAAGACGTGAACGATTTGATCAGTTCCAAATAGGACGCTGTTGTGATGTAAGTCTTTCTTTGGAACTGAGCGAAGAAGTCGTTCGATAATTTTCTACTTTCCACGTGGAAGTACTTGCAAGCTATTATGGAAGTTCCTCGGATGTCAGGTGCTAAGTTGACTTCGTCTATCCAGTTTTTTGCCACTTCTTCCAGAGCAGTAGCAGGCCAGTCGTCGAACCTTCAACAACAATTACCATTTCAACATTTAGGGTTAACGAAATTTCAAACCAACCTACCAGTCGATCGTGCAGCAATTGGTCAAAGCTGGGAACAACCGAAGTCTATTCCTGAACTTGTTTCCAACAGGACTGAAACACAGGATGATGTGCAACTTCTCCTTGCACCTCCTCGTGAAGAAGAAGAACACTGTTAGCGCACTGACGTCCAAGTTTCTGTTGCCTCCCTGAGCAGCCAGTCTCACCATATCCAATATCTCTTGTTTTTCGTCTATCTGGTAGATATTCGGTACCTCTCCTGAGTTCAGCAAGCTGTCGATGTCGAGAAGGAAGATCTCTTCTTTGATCTGCCCCTCGGAGATTAGGAACGTGCAGTTTCTTCCCATGCCTCCTGACTCTTTCAGGACCTTTTTTATGTCATCCCTCCACTCGTTTAACGAGTAGTTCTTCGATATTTCCGGTTGGAAAATCTTTAAAACATATAAGGTGAAGTGGGTTTTAATCTTTACTTCATATCGTGAAGAACAGTGTACTTACCTTCATGAGATAAATCTCGCTGGCTAGCCTAGTCAAAGACTGCCTACCCGAACCGCTGATTCCAACAAGTAAACCACTTCCAGAAGGCATAGCTAGGATCCTGCAGATTTTGGACAGATGTTCGAGGGCGTAGTCGAAGAGAACTATGTCCATCTTTGTTTTGTGGGTGCTGTTGTACTCATCTAGAAAGTTGCTTGCCAGGTCATGGAAAGTTTCTACGTTGGCGCATTCTTCGTACTTTCTTTCTTCCTCAGAAGCATCCAAGTCGAAATACGATCCGAACATGAGCTGCTTGAAGGATTCCTTGAAAGTAAGAAAAAGATCATCATCCTGTATTTTGTAATGAAACACGTAGATATTTTGGTCACCTTTGTGAAAAATGACTTGTATGTATGAGTTTATTTATATGTTGAGCGGTTTTCCGTTGACTTAACAAACAAAATTAGACTCTCCAATTCGGGGAGAATGTGGGAAAGGCCTACTGCACAAGTGAGTAGGGCTCGAGGATATTTTTCTTTTAGAGAGTTTAGTTTATGGGGAAAATAGAAAACATCGAAGAAACTTACATAAGAATCTATTTTCCAAATCCACAAAAACAAAAAATGATAAAACTAGTTGTTCCCCCGACTTCATATCAGACTAACTGGGAAAATTCATTCACATAAATCTATTTACTTGTTTAACTTACTGCTTAAAAGCTAAAATGAAGTAAAATAAATACTAAGCTGTGAGATGATGAAATGAGAATAAAGTACAGTGTTATTATTATTAAGTTCTCTGAATAGACCAAGCAAATTAGACTTTTGCCTGGAAATGGTTGGTGGAGTTCTGGAAACTGTTTTAATCAATTATTTAGGCCTCTAGTAGGAGAAGTTTTCCACTGTAGCGTATGTCATGACGTTCAAAAAACCTCGAAATTTTCGGACTTTTCCTCATGTTTCTAGTGTCTTGGTGAAGGACAACTGAAATTCCTGAGGACGTTGAAAATCAACTAAATCAATTATAATAACAAATGTGGGACTCATTAACTGATGAGAAACAATACAACTCATTGCTAAGAACAATATATTACATATAACATACGTCCTTAGCTAGTGTTGTCGAGGAGCTGTTTCAGTTGGAGGCACAGAGGCAAGATTAAATGAGGTTTTGGTTAACAATTTTTCAAACATCTCATACCACAATGCATTAAATTGCTTGAAATAATTTTTATAAAGGGCTGCCATGCATTTCTTTCTTGCCTCGTCGACCTTATCGGCAGAAGCATTATATTTTTTAAACAATTCTGCTGCTTTCAGCAGGTTCATGTTGATTTCAGACGTCTTCAGGAATTTCATTTTTCCTTTACCGAAAGAGATGACGTAGTGTCGTAGCCATTGAAAGCATGAAGGAATAATATGTTGTTTTTCGGAGCAGATCAAAACTTGTTGTGTAAGGGAGAAAAACCAACATCGTCTTCCTTGTCTTTGCCAAGCCCTAGTACAAGAAGTTGTTACACATAGAGGCTAGAACAATCAAAATTATAAGAAGCTCAGTATCCTCCCCAACATTATCCACGAACCCATGAGACTGCTGAGCAAATTCAATAGCACTAGCTAGGATGAAATGATCAGCATCCTCAGCAGGATGAGCTGTTGCGCGATTGAACATTGTGGTTTGGAGGCATGATGTTTCGTTTTTATCACAATATGATAGTCTACAACTCTTATTCTATGACATTTCGTTCTAAAGTTCGTAGTTTCATAGGTATTCTACGTTTCATAGTGAAAAAATGTTTTTTTTTGAAAAGTGTTTAAATTTGCCATTATTTTGACGTATGATTTCTTTAAAACTACTCGTCCAAAATATAATATCGTAATATTTTCTAGAAGCAGAATTTAATGCATAACACTTTTGAATATAATAAGGTTTTTGATAAAGTGCTCAGTTTAGGAGCTATTCGGGAAAAACATAAGATCCGAAAATTTCGAGATTTTTTGAACGCCAAGATATACGCTCCACTGGGAGATTGAGGCAAAACTCAAACAACTCTTTTTAGAAGCCTCAACTAATGATTAAAACTTCACGAATTATTTCCAGACACACCATTTTTTGATACTCATATCCTTGGCCTAATTCGCAACATTGTATTTACTTTTCTTTCTGAACTTCATGAAATGAGAAATTAAGTTACTACAGGCTGAAGGACTTCGGTCGATGGCCTTTTGTGAGAATAAAGTACAGTGTTATTTATTTATTTAATTCTCTTAGTTTTACACAATTTTATGTGCTCTTTAGGATCGCAGTTCTCACAGTATTCCTGGTTTCAACTTACCTGCGAAATTTCTCCATCTCTCTCTTTAGGCAAGTTATCGAACACACTCTCAAAACTTTCTCTGAAGACATCTTTGATCACCTGCTTAGCTTTTTCCAACAACCAGCTCTTGTCTGATGTATCCACAAGCCTGTCGTAGATGACCCTCATGACCTCGTGCATCCAAATCTTCGGGAACATCTTCCTCCCAATCTCTTCCGTTATCGATTCCTTCCTCAACATCGCGCAACCGAATATCAGTCTAGAAAAATCTCGGAGGTTGAAGACGTAGTGGCTCTTAGAGGGCGTAGGTCGGAGATTCTCTATAGCGCTCTTGTAGATCTCCAGACTTGCAGCCACAGTCGTGTTAACCTAGGAGTTTTCTCCTGTGTCTTTACTGAACTCGATCTGTAAACCTTAACAGTCTTTACCTGGGTGATGACATCGCTTGGGAACCCATTATTCTTCCAACCAAGCAGCAAGACGTTCTGGTAGATCTTCGCCATGGTTTCGTGGGAGAACTCGTTGATCGAGAAAATTATGAAATGTCGTAGGAACCTTGCGTATACCTCCTGTCTGCTTCCTCCAACCAAACCCATAGCAGCTGTGAAGAGAATGTTGAGAAGTGTAATGGACTCTGTGGTCTTCAAGTCAAACCACGTCTTGTGGTCGAAGAACTGTCTCAACAGTTCGATCGGTGGTTGGGCCCCATAGATCTCTTTTTCCGGCATATTTACGTCGTCGATGAAGATGACAGATGTTTTACCAGCTGGAGGGCCATAAACACCTGCGAAGAGTACCATGGTTGAAGCATTTACACTGCGCAAAAAAATTAACGTACATTCTGAAAATCTCAATTTTAATGAAAGTTAACTCCACATCGACTTCATAACTTATTTTTTATGTTCTCTCGGAAAGGTTTTGAACGGAACAAGACACATTAAATGGAGGAAAAATTCAGGATTTCGCCTTATCTTATGTGAAAGAAGAGAAATGAACAATTTTCAAAATACTGAAATGCTGATAAGTGATTTAATACTTGGTATTTCCACCCCTTGCGTTAATTACAGCTCGGCAACGACGGTTCATACTCAAAATGAGTGATCTTAAAATGTTCTGATCAAATCCTTCGCAGATTTCTCCGAGTTGGATTCCTAAGTCATTAAGAGTAGGTGGATGATTTTCTGAACTTCTCAGCCTTCTATTGAAGTTATCCCAAACCTGCTCAATCGGATTGAGATCTGGAATTCTTGCTGGCCATTCCATTCGAGAGACTTCAACCTCTTCAAGGTACTCCTGAACGATGCGCGCACGATGGGGTCTGGCATTATCGTCCATAAAAATGAAATTTTCACCAATGTATGGGGCAAATGGCACTACATGCTCTTCAAGAATGTTCCTTATATAATTATCAGCATTCATAGCTCCATTATCAACGACCACTTGGTCTTTGCGAGCAGTCAAAGATATTGCACCCTATACCATAATCGATCCTCCCCCGAAACGAAACCAGTAGTATTCAGGAAATTGCATTGAGCATATCTTTCATGTGGTCGTCTGTATACAAGGGAACGTCGATCACAATGGTAGAGGCAGAATCTAGACTCATCTGTAAAGAGAACTCTTTCCCAATTGGCCTCTTCCCAATGGATATGCTCTCTCGCAAAATCCAAACGCGCCCTTCGATGGGCTGGGGTAAGAGCTGGGCCTCTTGCCGCGACACGAGGCCTTGAATCATATTCTCTGAGGCGATTTCTTATTGTCTGAGTGCAAATTTGCACCCATATGAGTTTGCTCAAGCTGATTTTGAAGGAGGCGAGCGGCTGCAAACCGTTGACTCAACGAAGAAACTCTCAAGTAACGTTCTTGAATAGCAGCTGTTACCCGTGGTCTACCCTGTCCTGGTCTTCGAACATTCATACCTGTCTCTCTGAATCGCTGCAACATTCTGGACACACTTGTATGGGAAACTCCAAACCTTTCTGCAATTCTTGTGTATGTCCACCCTTCTTCTCGCAAAACAACCGCTCGGGCACATTCCTCTCGGGTCAAATTGCGTGTTTCGCTTTGCATAGCCATCGAGTGTAGAAAATCAAACTAGATCACTAGAATTGATCGAGAACAACTGATTTTAGAATGGAGCCAATACATTCAAAATCTGATAATATCATTTTTTTTATTCCTGCTGGAAAAAAACATCTGTATTGAAAAAAAACGTTGAAAGTGGATAACACGTGCATGCATAATTCTGATAAAAATAATTATCATTGAGAACATCTTCATTTGTAGAATAAATTTGAGATTTCCATAATATGCGTTGATTTTTTTGCGCAGTCTATATGGTGAGACTGATAAGAAAGTATTGGTCATGCTTTATTTCATTCTTATTCACCTCTCTTCTTCTTATTTATTTTAGAGATGACTAAGTCTTGGGTTTGGTTTGCAGTTATTTTGACTGTGAATGTGATTAACCCTGGTTCGTATTTATCGGTGTTCAGTTTATTCAGTAGATGGTCTTGGATGTAGAAACTTTTTCCAGTTCCTTGAACAGAAGAAGACATTATTTGCACGATAATAGAAGAGGAGATGCAATAACCTTACCAGTTGGACCTACAAGAAGAAACTGCTGCTTGTAATTGATCAACTTATCCACGAGTCTCATGTACTTTATGGTGTCGACCGTAGGTACCAGAACCTGCTGGAGATTGGTCGCCTCATCTATCCTCTCACCTCTGACCAAATCCGGACAATGCTTCCAAAAACCCTTCTGCCTGTAATGGTAGTAATAGTTCACCAACAAGTCCTCACCTGGTACAACCACTTCAATTTTTTCCAGAGTTTCAGGAATGGGGTAGGTTTCGTCATTCAACTGTACTATGTTCTTGAGGAACACGTCGAATTTGGTTCTGGAGTTGAAATCTAGGATGCCGCCAATACCCCAAATCAGAGCTTGGAGGAATGATGCTTCTATCCAGATGTTCATGGATTTCCATTCTTCATCCTAAAAAGACAAAGACCCTTAGAAAAGTCGTAGATATGCATAGGAGCCAAGGGTGTGACGAAAATCAGAGCCTTCAATTTTCAAGGAGAAAATAAAAGATATTGACAAATTTCTTTGGGTTTCTAGTGATGTACTTCTTTCTATCATCTCATAGAGGCTGCGCAAAAAAATTCATGTGGATGCACACTAGAAACCACAAGACTAATTGGTATTCGAATGTACCAATGCTCACCTTCTTGATACCTTTCTGTGCATCGTTCATGAATATTTCGAAAAGTACCACGGCATTCTTGACCAAGGCAATGTCTCCTGGATTGCAGTACTGAACGCAGTGTTTCTTAATGAATGTTAGAGATGGAGGTACCAACCAATTGAAGAGGTCGTCGACCATGGCTGTTCTGTCTTTGAGCCATTCTGCTTTGCAGGAACCACGCCAAGAGTCAAACAGAGGTCGCCAGCCTAGAGCTACAGGCTCCATATAAATCATGCCGCATCTAGAAACCTAGACAATGGGAGAAATTGAGGTATTGGAGTGCTAGGAAGATGTTTTCGGTGATCTATAATGTTGACTTGGCAATTTTGATATGATATCAGGATGTTTTTAGTGAAAGAAAGAGACATTCTACAGATAATTCAATTTTTTTTCACTCACTGTTGCTGGGGAAGCTTGCTCCAAATCCATAACCTCGAAAATGAGGGACATGGATGCCGTCATTGACATAACCTCGCCGGACATCAAACACAGTTTCTTGTTGTCATCCAGAGCACTGTTCATGTTCTCGATCCAAACTGCATCTACAGGGCCATCGAAAATTATCCACTTCCTGTCAGGTGAAAAATCTTGGGTGAAAGACCTAAAAAAAGAGTTTCGGATTCAAAAGGCCGAGCAAATTAGCTTCAAAAAATGGTGTGCCTGGAAATGATTGGTGGAGTTCGGGGAAACTGTTTTGATCATTCTTTCAGGCCTCTAATAAGAGTAATTTGAGCTTTGCCCCAATTTCCCAGTAGAGTGTCTAACGTGACGTTCAAAAAACCTCGAAATTTTCGGATTATTTTAGGTTTTTCTCGAATAGCTCCTGAACTGAGCACTTTATCAAAAACATTATGATATTCAAAAGTGTCAAGCATTGAATTCTGCATCTAGAAATCATATTTTGAACAAGAAGTTTCAAAGAAATGATATGTCCAAACATGGCAAATTTTCACACTTTTCAAAAAAACACATTTTTTCACTATAAAACGTAGAATATTGGGATAAAAACGTAACCTCATTCCTCCAAACTACAATGTTAAATCGCGCAAAAGCTCATCCCCCTGAGGATGCTGATCATTTCATCCTAGCTAGTGTTATTGAATTTGCTCAGCAGTCTCATGAGTTCCTGGATAATGTTGAGAAGGACACTGAGCTTCTTATAATTTTGATTACTCTAGCCTCTATGTATACCAAATATTTTTTACTAGGGCCTGACAAAGGCATGCAAGACAATGTTGTCTTTTCTCCCTTGCTCAACAAGTTTTGATCTGTTTCGAAAAACAACATATTATTCCTTCATTCTTTTGTCAGTTGCGACACTACGTCATCTCTTTCGGTAAAGGAAAAATGAAATTCCTAAAGACGTGTATTGTGTTACGAGATGTTTGAAATATTGTTAACCAAAATCTCATTTAATCTTGTTTCTGTGCTTCCAACTGAAGCAGCACCTCGACAACACTCGCTAAGGACGTATGTAATATA
The DNA here is from genome assembly GCA_038502775.1 of Hippodamia convergens. Classification (NCBI taxonomy): domain Eukaryota; kingdom Metazoa; phylum Arthropoda; class Insecta; order Coleoptera; family Coccinellidae; genus Hippodamia; species Hippodamia convergens. The sequence goes on along the minus strand of CM076609.1, from coordinate 70,711,164 downwards.
TTGTTCTTGGCAATGGGTTGTATTGTTAGTTATTAGTTTATGAGTCCCACATTTGATATTATAATTGATTTAGTTGATTTTCAACGTCCTCAGGAATTTCAGTTGTCCTTCACCAAGACACTTAAAACATGAGGGAAAAATATTTTGGTTTTCGAAACAGAGAATAACTTGTGGTGCAAGGAAGAAGAGACAATTTATCGTCTTGCTAGGCTTTGCCAGGCTTCAGTAAAAAAATTTTCGTGCACATAGGGTCTGGAGCAGTCAAAATTACAAGAAGGTCAGCGTACTCCTCAACACTAACCACACACTCATGGGACTGCTGAGCAACTTCAACAGCAGTAGGTACGATTAAATGATCAGCATCCTCAATAGGATGATCTACTGTGCGATTTTACATTGTGGATAGGAGAGGGCGGGTTACGTATTTATCACAACTTGATGGTATACAAATCTCATTCAATATAAGTTTGTTCTAACGCTCGTAGTTCCAAAGATATTATATGTTTTATAATGTGTTTTTTCGAAAAGTGTAAAAATTTGCCATATTTCGATGTATCATTTCTTTAAAACTACTTGTTCAAAAATATCGGAATACTTTTTAGAAGAAGAATTCAATGCCGAACACTTTTGAATACAACAATGTTTCTGATTAAGTGCTTAGTTCAGAAGCTATTCGAGAAAAGGCTAAAATAGTCCGAAAATTTCGAGGTCTTTCGAACGTCACGACATACGCTCGACTGGGAAATTGCGGGAAATCTTAAACTACTCTCATTAGAGGCCTGAATAATTGATTAAAACAGTTTCCAGAACTCCACCAATTATTTCCATGCAAAAGTCTAATTTGCTCGGTCTACTAGTGTTTGTAAATATCGACAAATTGTATTTATCCTGAACTGGAAGAGGCTAGATGCCTAGTTGCTTTCTGATTCAGAAAAGTCTAAATTCATACCATGTTGAGATATATAACCATACAGTAATATCAAGTGTAAAAAGCTAGTTGTCTGCTCAACAAAAATTATTATTTAATTCCTTCCCATCTTCGTGTAGTTTTAAGATGCTAACTTTGAAAGCCATTTAGATCCTCGAATAGTAAGAAAAATGTCATTTCGAATTATTCAAACAATGCACTACAAAAATGCACTTCTTTTTACCTAGTTCGTTCAACAATACTGTTGTTTTTCTTGAGGACCTTAGAATTCAATCAAATTAATATAGAAACCTTGAAATGAAAGGCAGAAGTCTGTGAGGTTTTTTCCAGTCTATATTTACCTATAGGTATTTGATACCACGCCATCGAACCATTCGTAAGAGACAGGATCAAACTGCCCATACAACTGTCCCATCGTGATGGCCTTAGGGTTGAGGAACTGATACTTGACAGCCTCTTCAGGCTGACCTTTGCTCTTCATGAGGGTCAAGGAGCTGGCAAGCACCTTCAACGTGGAAGTCTTGCCTGCGAAAGTACCACCAACGACCATGAACCCGTGCCTAACAATCATCATCTCGTAGGTCTGGATGATCTTCTCCAGGAAGCTGCCCACAGGCTGGAGGTTAACGGATTTTGCGCACTTGGTCATCGCTTTCGTGAGCTCCGTGTAGTCCGCCTTAGGCAACTTGATGCCGGGAAAGAGATCCGATATGATGCCAGAGAAGAGTGGTAAGTCGTGGGTCAGGAACTTGGGTAAGTTGACGTCGATGATTGCTCTGAGGAGGAGTATTGGTTCTTTTTGGTTAGGGAAGTTTCTCTTGTTGTTTCCTGCAGCTGATAGAACTGATTTGACTGCTCTCATGCCGTAATCGTAGTGGTTTTGGGAACTGAGCTGTTCTGAGCATAACCTACAGAAGAAATATCCATTATTAATATTTTACAGAGAACTACACGTTCATAGTTTCTAGCCTTCTATACGTTATTTGGGTTTAAGTTATACATTTCTTAATCTTTAAAACTAAGTCGGCCTTTTTATTGGTTACATCATTACTCATACCATAACTCAAGATTGGATGAACTTTTTGTTATGAAAGATTTTTTTCTGGATTCTCCTACGACAGGGTTAACATAAAATTCATTAAAACTCTGACATATTTGATTAAATGGAAAAAAAATAGGAAATCATTTTTCTTCTTGCGAATAACGCCTGTAGGTGTCTCTACAGTTAATAACGTTTTCGTGAAAATATTATATTTTATATTAATTCGGTGAACTATATTTTGTAATAATATTAACGCATCTGAGACCATGTGTTATTACACCTATCTTTCTTCCGAACACTACGGAAAATTTTATGACGAAATGTTTTGAAGAAATCTCCATTCTACTATTATATATGCAAACAATTACTGTGTATTTTGAGTTGCCTAAAAGGATGTTTTGGGGGCGCTTTGATTCTTTTGTCTGGTGACTTCCGACAACCGTTACTGGTAATCCCAAAATCGACGGCTGCCGAAGAAATGAATGCTTGCCTAAAATCATCAACTTCAAATTTGGCTAGGTAATAAAGCTCTCAATTCAGTTGATTGCGGTTGGAATAGTACCAATGGATATTTGCAGCCCACAAAAATGCGAAAAACACCTGCACCACAAAAATTGTTGAAGACGATTTTTGTAACTGCAAAAAAGGATGCAATGCGTCATGCACCTGCAGAAAACTGGGCCTTTTTTGTAACGCTATATGTGGGGAATGTGCAGATGTTAACTGCCAAAACAATTGTCCAATCTTTGGCGAAGCTGAAGAAACAATTGACAGTGGCGACAGCCACTCAGAATCAGATTAAATTTTTGACACAAAAAGTATTAATTTAACGTGAATAAAGTGATGAATAAATGTTGAAATGATATTTTCATTTTGTTATTTTGGACAGATAGGGGTTGTTTTTATGGGTTGAAAAATAAAAATAACTAAAACTAACATTGATCCAAAATACTGTCATAAAATTGATTGAAATTAATTAATTATATTAATAAAGACCCTTTTTTACATATTTTATGCTGAAAGGGAGTGGTTTATACGGTCTTGAAGTATATGAAGACCTCCATTAAACTTCATAAAACGCTACTGAGGCCCAAAAATTACTTTGAGTTACTTTAGAACAAGTTTTTTTAAATTTTTGATAAAGGGGTTGTTTTCACCCTTTAAAAATAATAAGCATAAATCGGCATAGGGTAGGAGTAGGAGACAAGTATAGCTTATATCCAAAATCTCATTAAAATCGAAGCATCTTGATAGAATTCGCCCTCATTTACTGGACTAATTGTTCAGGATTTTATCTTTAAGTACAATTTTATCTCCACTTTCAAGGTATCATACCATAATAGTTCATTATAATATTAAAGTTGCTTTTTTATTTATCGATTGAGGCAGTACGAAGTCTGCCGAGTCAGCTAGTAAAAGATATAAATAGCTCTAATAACTTCATTAGTTAAAACTATCCAATTCACTTTGGACTGTGTACAGTTCTCGATCTCGTTAAGATTATTGTATCATTTACTGGCATAATTCTAGTGACCCATTTTCTTCACTGACCTGTAAGTGGTCACAATCTTCACCGACAACGACCTCGCATCTATAAATCCGAAGGAATAGAGCGATATCTCTCCAATCATCGCATAGTCCGGAACCATCATAGCGACAGTACGAAACAAAACTTTCAGATTGTCCGGTAACTCAGATCTACCAGCATAACCAGGGTTCATTGTGATGCAGACATAGCAGTTCGGGTTTAACTTCAATTCGGTCCCTTCGAAATTGAAGGTCTTCACGTTTGCCCTCACCTAAAAGAAACATATAAGATACTTAACAACTTAACAATTTGATTCTCCAGCTTACCGCCATGATGATGGACAAAATCTGCTGAGCCACCACCGACAACACCTCTATGTCTATCCTGTTGAACTCGTCGAAGCAAGCCCAAGCACCACAAGAGGCCAGTCCTTTGAAAAACTTCCCCATAGCTCTGTAGTCCAGACCGTCCGAACAGTTGAACACCACGCACTGGACTGCCAGAGCTTTTGCGAGGTCTTTGGTGGTTTCTGTCTTACCAGTACCAGCTGGGCCTTCCGGAGCACCATTCAAATGCAGGTGGTAGGCACCAATCAGCGTTCTGTAGCATCTATCAGTCAGAGGAGTTATCACAAGTCTGTCAGTGTTGCCCAGATACTCGTAAGCGTAGTTGACGGAAGCATTGATGAGTTTCACCACGCATTCGTCGTCTTGGATGTAGTACCTGCGGAGATCAACAAAAACAAGGAATGATTAAGACCTGAAAAAGCCTCCGTTATGTTTAGGGATAATAGTTAATAGTTTAAAAGGGGTTACAGTCCACTGCGACCTGATGGTCTATTGTGCCCCCTGACAAAGCTTTACAGCTCGCCTTCCAGTCCCAGAGATCTTATGAAATCCAATACCTCGGAAGGCTTCAGTGGGTTAATTCCTCACTCCTACAGGTCTCTCGAACAAGCATTGTTTCCTTTAGCTTACAATGCCGGAGCATTCTGCTACTAGGTGAAAGGGAGTTTCTTCCTCCTTCCCACAGAATCTACACTCGTCAGTGTCCGATACGCCCATTCTCAGCAAGTGCTTTCTAAGGCGACAATGCCCTGTGAGAAAGCCAGTGAGGAGGTGTAGTTGGTTCTTACTAAGATCCAAATATTTTTTGGATCTAACCCTGGGAGATTCTGCCAGAGTGTTTCTCTTTCATTTTTCTCCTTCTCCAGAACCCCTTTTTATATGTACATTTTGTTATACCACAGAAAGATACTGGGCAAGTGAGTGATTTCCGAGCGCCTTTTCTGTCAAGTTTTATTGGCCTCTTCGTTACCTGTGATTCCCGAATGACCAGGCACCCAGATTAAAGAGACCTTATTTTTCTTGCCTACCTCATTGAGTTTGATCCGGCATCGACTTTGAGGCGATGACATAGGAGTTCAGTGCTTTAATAGCAGCTTGACTATCTGAGTGAATAGCTATGTCGCAATTCTGATAGTTTCTCTCTAGATTAATGTCTAGACATCTTTCGATTGCTAATATTTCTGCTTGCAGAACACTCACACAGGAGCCTAACGAAAGTGCACACTTGGCTTTGGCCCCGTGAACCCCAGCGCCAGCTCCTGTGTTGGTTCTAGAACCATCTGTATACCATTTAACAGTATTTTCTTTGAAATTTTGGTCGGTGTATTAACGCTCCCATTACTCTTTTTTGCATAGCATCGTACTGAAGTTTTTCTCAGTTTTTACTTTCTTGACCATTACATCACTAAGAAGATTCGCAGATGAGATGTAGTTACTCAGAGAGCTCCAGACTCTCTGACACCTAATTCTCTCATTACCTGCGCCTTCTCTAGATATTCTGAGGATGGCCTCATGGGCCATCCTGTCAATCACCAGATGTTTAGGGATAAAATCATATACCTCAACTGGGACAACCATTTGAACTCCTTGTCGTTATTGACGTCATGTTTGACCATCTCTTCCACCACGTCTTTGGCGTGGACATCGATGACGATCAGAGCCTTTATCGTAATCCTGGACAACATGGAAAGGCTGGGGTCCCTGATCAAGGCCACGATCTGTTGCAACTGCTCCTTTAGGTCCTCGAAGAAAGAAGCAATGTCCATGTCTTCGAACTTGTTCAGAGCGTTGTGGACGTTGCTGGTCCAGTGGATTTGAGAAACGGCGAGCACTATTTGACCCTGCCACTTCTGCACCCATTGATTTCTTGGCATCATCGTGTAGTTTTTGTTGCTCTTGAGTATTTGGTCTCGTACTGATAAGACCATTTGTTCCTCCACCCAAAGCAACCATTTTTCGACGCTCCCACCAGCTTCTTTAGGGTTAATGACGTTCTTTAATCTAACTCTTTCACCTGGAAAAATCCAACTCGTAATCAAGAAACGATCTTACTACTACAGTGCGCAAAAAATTAACGCACATTCTGAAAATCTCAACTTTAATGAAAGTTGACTCTGCATTGACTTTATAACTTATTCTTTATGTTCTCTCGGAAAGGTTTTGAACGAAACAAGACACATTCTTCTTCTTTCAATGCATATCCATTAATGGACTTTCGCGACCACATTTTTCATGGTTTCTCTATCTCTAGCTGTATGGATCAATGTCTGAATATCTTGTATACCCGTCCACTGCCTCACGTTCCGCAACCATGATATCCTCTTCCGTCCTAATCCTCTTTTACCTTCAATCTTGCCCTCGACTATCAGCTGAAGGAATTGATATTTATGGCCTCGCATTAAATGGAAGAAAAATTCAGGATTTCACCGAATCTCATGTGAAAGGAGAGAAATGAACAATTTTCAAAATACTGGAATGCTGATAAGTGATTTAATACTTGGTATTTCCACCCCTTGCGTTAATTACAGCTCGGTAACGACGGTTCATACTCAAACTGAGTGATCTTGAAATGTTCTGATCTAATCCTTCCCAGATTTCTCCGAGTTGGATTCCTAAGTCATTAAGAGTAGTTGGATGATTTTCTGAACTTCTCAGCCTTCTATTGAGGTTATCCCAAACCTGCTCAATCGGATGGAGATCTGGACTTCTTGCTGGCCATTCCATTCGAGAGACTTCAACCTCTTTAAGGTACTCCTGAACGATGCGCGCACGATGGGGTCTGGCATTATCGTCCATAAAAATGAAATTTTCACCAATGAATGGGGCAAATGGCACTACATGCTCTTCAAGAATGTTCTTTATATACATATCAGCATTCATAGCTCCATTATCAACGACCACTAGTTCTGTGTGAGCAGTCAAAGATATTCCACCCCATACCATAATCGATCCTCCTCCGAAACCAGTAGTATAGAGGAAATAGCACTGAGCATATCTTTCATGTAGATGTCTGTATACAAGACAGTGTCGATAACAATGGTAGAGGCAGAATCTAGACACATCTGTGAAGAGAACTCTTTCCCAATCGGCCTCTTCCCAATGGATATGCTCTCTCGCAAAATTCAAACGCTCCCTTCGATGGGCTCAGGTAAGAGATGGGCCTTTTGCCGCGACACGAGACCTCAAATCATATTCTCTGAGGCGATTTCTTATTGTCTGAGTGCTAATTTGCACCTCATGAGTTTGCTCAAGCTGTTTTTGAAGGAGGCAAGCGGTTGCAATCCATTGTCTCAACGTTCTTGAATGGCAGTTGTTACCCGTGGTCTACCCTGTCCTGGTCTTCGGACAGTCATACCTGTCTCCCTGAATCACTGCAACTTTCTGGACACACTTGTATGGGAAACTCCAAATCTTTCTGCAATTCTTGTGTATGTCCACCCATCTTCTCGCAAAACTACCGCTTGGGCACATTCCTCTTGGGTCAAATTGCGTGTTTCGCATTGCATAGCGATCGAGTGTAGAAAATCAAACGAAAGAAAAACTATTGATCATTAGAATTGATCAAGAACCACTAATTTCCGAATGGAGCCAATACATTCAAAATCTGATAATATCATCTCTTTTTATTCCTGCTGGGAAAAACATCTGTATTGAAGAAAAAACATATGCATGCATAATTCTGATAAAAATAATTTTCATTGAGAAAGAACACCTTCAGTTGAGATTTCCATAATGTGCGTTAATTTTTTTTCGCAGTGCATATACCTTCTCCACTTATCATTTCGTGGATGAGAAGACTTTCATCGAACTCCAATTTATCGATGGCTTCGAAGCATTTCTTCAGATGTGGTTGCACCCTCAAAGGATCCTTCGTTTCCGAGAGTATCTCCAACATCTCGTCATTCGATAAGAAGAAAAAACGTGGAAAGTACAACCTCTTTCTTTCCAAATAAGCAGTTACTCCTTCGTTGATCTCCTCTAACAGTTCCAAACAATGCTCCATCATCTCGTACACTCCTACAGCCCCTGCAGTCTCAAAAACCATCGGTTCCTTCACCACCTGATCCATGAACCTCTTGTAGGTGTCGTTGACTTCCCTGAACAACAATCCTTCTTCTGGCATCTGACTCACAATATCCTTCGAAGAGAAAATGGGAAGGAGGTAAAGCCACTGCGATTGAACCTTCCCCAACACGTCTATGGTCCTGTTTATCCTCAGAATCTTCTCGTAGAAGGTCTTCACTTCAGTCTCGTATGGCTTGACGAAAACCGAGCCTCTCATGGTTAGAGCCTTCACGATATGATCGTCAAGAACTACTTGAATGTCGTCCAATGCCGAAAGGATTGGAAGGTTGGTGTCTTTGTAGCTGCTTACTTTGAACCTGATCTCCTTCCATTCGTTCTGCATTTTGGTTAGGTTGTTCAGGAGTTCGCGTTCCTTGGTAGCGCCGATGCTGATGACTTCGTACTGGTCTATATTCGGCTCCAGACCTTAAAAACGAGATTCAATCTTGTACAATGACTCCATTACTAACTATTTTAAAGATTCCTTACCCATTTTCATCATTTTTCGCAGACTGGTTCCAGCATTTGGGGTCAGATTAAAGCCAGCAATGTCGGACATATCCTTCCAATGACGATCCATCAAGGCTGGGTTGCACATTATCCTCATCATTGTCATGGCTGGTCTGAATTTCTTAATCTCTTGTAAACCTTGGGTTATCAGCTTGATTGGTGCTGGCTGCTTCAACTCATCGACATCGTCCACCAGACCTGAAAAGGTTGTGTGCATTTCCAGAACGGAGATATTAACCTATACCCACCTTCAAACTGAAAAGGTGACTTATCTATCTGCCTTTGCCTGACCTCATTCCTGTAGAATTTCTGCTGCTTCAGGTATTCCTTCGAGAAATCATCTAAAAGTTGTTCAGCTTCCTCAAAAATCAAGAATTCGAACTGTCCATCTAACCACACGAGAAGCTTTCGCTTCAAGTCCTTGCACACTTTGATCAGATGGTAAAAGGGATAGACGAACTTGACCATCTCTGTGTATTCCGGGTAGAAGGATGGCTTGAAGCCTAGGTAGGCTTCCTCATTGCTGATCCAGGATATTTTAACATCAATATCTCGAAGTTCGACTTAAATTCAACAATTTCAACATTCAATTTACCGAATATGTTTAATAATTACCCATAATAGAAGCCATAGCATTCAAATAATCCCTGGCTTGTTGAAAATCATCCATGGCGTCGAAAATGACAACTTTCGGAGTTAAAGCCTTAACCCTCTCCTTCACCTGGTCCATGGTCTTATGCAAGAACTCCTCTGCTTCGAACTTCAGCTGCTCGAAAACTTCCGAGTTCTTATCTAGCACTTTGCCGATTTTTTTCAACCAGTTGACAGCGTCTGAGTTCAACTCCATGTGTTCTTTCGTCAACGTTCCATACTCTATCAGGACGTTAAGGCTCTTCAAACTGGCCTTTATCCTTTCTGTGAGTTGTTCCAATAAGGTAGCTTTCACGAAAACGACATATTTGCCTAGAACATGGAAACAGGTTACTTTGAAAGCAATAACATTGGATAAGGAAACGATGGGTGTTACAAAAGATTCATGAAATGCCAAACCTGCCTTGCTCTATGAGTTCTTCAGTTGTGGTAGGCACCTGCAATGCTTTCGTTTCTATCATCCGAAAGGCTTCGATGATATCTTCGTTCTCCCACTGGTGAAGGGAGCAGAGTCTCAGAAAAAGATCCTCCTCCACCAAAAGAATAGAATCTCGAAGAGTTGTCAGATATTCGTAGATTGCCAGCTGACCAATGGAGAAATATTCGTCGCACTTTATCTGCTGAGCTTTCTCGAAGTATTCTGAGGGAGAATTTGATGGTAAGGATGACCAGATAAATTCTAAATGAAGAGATGATACCTTTGTAATGTTCTATCAACGTACATCCGGTTTCGAATGACATATCTTCTTCACCCTTAACAGCACCAGCACTGAAATCTTGGTAGATGTCACAAAATTGTTTGTCCAACTCGGAGGTATACTTCAGGACCGGCTCGTACATTTGTTTAATGTTTTTTGTCATACGATCGATGCAAGATTGGAAGAATTCCGTTGTGATGAAAATGGATATCTGTTCTTCTTGGAAAAATCCAAAAGAGTCTTTCTTGACGGTCTCGTACAGTCTCCCTACCTGCAACCAATCGTTCTTTTAAGTTAAATGATGAAGGGGCAACATTTCATACGATCAAGATAAGATATACCAAGTTTGGTCGAAACTAACAACTAGTGAACGATGTAGAATGGAAACCTAAGGAGGAAATGGGTGGTTAATTGTTAACCAAATTAGAAGAAGCTAGTGCTGGCTTTGTATCATATGGTGATGGGTTGGGAGAAGCCAAAACGTAACCAAGCATACCTCTTTGTACACGCGTAATTAACAACTAGTATTCCTTTATCAAGAGGGTCCGAAAGTACCTTCTTCTTTTCTTTCAACCCACCTGTACCACCTTCCTCATGAATTCCTTGTAAATGTTTATGGTTTCTTCAGCTGAAGGCTTCAACACCAATCGTCCCTCGAATCTTAGTGTGAGCAGAAGAAAAGGAACACGTCTCGGGTCTCCAGTGATTTGAATGATATGCTCTAGAGTTTTCGCAACTGTCTTGGACACGTAAACGCTCAATAAGCGTGAGCAGATGTCATAATATCTGGAAGAATCAGAAGAAACAAAGATTCACAGTGGCAGAAAGTTGAGATATCTCAACGTGCGTTCGTACCTTGTTTCTGATATCCTCAACTTCGTCTTGTCTGTCTCCATTATATCGATCATTCTAACTTGGAATATTCTGAGTGCTTTGTGGGCTTGCTCGATGAGATCAGAGAAGATGTTGGTCAATTCCGTGAGATCTAGGAGTTCGCTGTGGTATGTCCCGAGCTGGAAGAGGATCTCTGGGAGATTTGTCTTGCATTCGGCTAGAATTTTTCTGATCAGCGGAAGGTGCAGTAACCACCTGAAAAAAGTATAGTACATATAGTACTATGGTTGACTTTACCTTCCCCCCCTGAAACTGAAACAGTCCATATCAACACTGAGCTTAACTAGGCTGTAGAATATCATAGTAATTGGTGTCCCAGCGTTCCAAACAAGTTTTCTTGATGAAATCGGGGTCCTTGGGGTTCCAGCCAAGGAGATTTTTTTAGTTGGTTAAAGTCCAACACTCGCTGACATTTTCGAGATTGGCCTATGCCTAGGCTATTGAGCCTGAGGTAAGGTAAGGTGACGGTTGTGAATTTGAGGTAAGAGGAGGGTAAGTTGATATAAGATTAGGTATTCTGAATTCTGAAAAGGAATTAGCTCCACCTGAAAACGTCAATTATTAATATAGACCAAGCAAATTAGACTTTTGCCTGGAAATAACTGGTGGAGTTCTGAACTACTGTTTTAATCAATTATTTAGGACTCTGATAAGAGTAGTTGAAGTTTTGCCCTAATTTCTCAGTGGAGCGTATGCCGTGACGTTCGAAAAACCTCGAAATTTTCGGACTTTTTTAGGTTTTTCTCGAATAGCTTCTAAACTGAGCAATTAATCGAAAACATTATTGTATTCAAAAGTGTTCAGCATTAAATACTGCTTCTAAAAAGTATGACTTGAACAAGTAGTTTCACAGAAATCATACATCGAAGTATGGCAAATTTTAACAATTTTCGAAAAAACACATTTTTTCATTATAATACATATAATATCTATGGAACTACAAGCGTTAGAAAACTGATATTGAATGAGAGTTGTTGACCATCAAATAGTGATAAATACGTAACCCGCCCCTTCCCATCCACAATGTAAAACTGCACAGTAGATCATCCTATTGAGGATGCTGATCATTTAATCGTAGCTAGTGCTGTTGAAGTTGCTCAGCAGTCCCATGAGTGTGTGGTTATTTGTGGAGGAGTACACTGACCTTCTTGTGATTTTGACTTCTCCAGCTCCTATGTGCACCAAAATGTTTTACTAAAGCCTGGCCAAGGCAAGCAAGACGATAAATTGTCTCTTCTTCCTTGCACTACAAATTATTCTCTGTTTCGAAAACCAACATATTTTTCCCTCATGTTTTTAGTGTCTTGGTGAAGGACAACTGAAATTCTTGAGGACGTTGAAAATCAACCTAATCAATTATAATAACAAATGTGGGAGAACAATATATTACATATTACATACGTCCTTAGCGAGTGTTGTCGAGGTGCTGCTTCAGTTGGAGGCACAGAGGCAAGATAAAATGACTTTTTGGTTACCAATTCTTCAAAAATCTCGTACCACAATACATTTAATTGCATGAAATAATTTTTATAAAGGGCTGGCGTGCATTTCTTCCCTGCCTCGTTGACCTTATCGGCAGAAGCATTAGATTTTCTAAACAATTCTACTGCTTTCAGCAGGTTCATCTTCTTGCATGCCTTTGTCAGGCCCTAGTAAAAATAGTTGGTTCACATAGAAGCTAGAACAATCAAAATTATAAGAAGCTCAGTGTCCTCCCCAACATTATCCACGAACCGATGAGACTGCTGAGCAAATTCAATAGCACTAGCTAGGATGAAATGATCAGCATCCTCAGCAGAATGAGCTATTGCGCGATTTAACATTGTGGTTTGGAGGATTGGGGTTACGTTTTTATCACAATATGATGGTCTACAACTCTCATTCTATGACATTTCGTTCTAAAGTTCGTAGTTTCATAGGTATTTTACGTTTTATAGTGAAAAAATGTGTTTTTTTGAAAAGTGTGAAAATTTGCCACATTTGGACGTGTGATTTCTTCAAAACTACTTCTTCAAAATATAATGCCGTAATACTTTCTGGAAGCAGAATTTAATGCTCAACACTTTTGAATATCATAATGTTTTTGATAAAGTGCTCAATTCAGGAGATATTCGAGAAAAACCTAAAATAGTCCGATAATTTCGAGATTTTTTGAACGTCACGACATACGCTCCACTGGGAAATTGGGGCAAAGCTCATACTTCTCTTATTAAAGGCCTAAAAGAATGATTAAAACTGCTGATTTGCTTGGCCTATTAGGGAATGTTTCGAATTGTACACGGTATTTGTTCATTATTGATGCTGTTGAGATATAATAGCTTGAGAAATAAAGATTGTAACTTAACAAAAAAGACAGCTACTATGGAAGCACATTCAATTCTTGCTATTTCTCCGATAGCCATTTGATTTTGAAAAAACACGTCCTTCATTATCTCTGGACGTTTCTAAGATTTGATCTTCGATGTAAAATGTGAAACAGAAAAGTACCTTTGCTTCAATCTCCTCCTGTTCCTCAGGAATTTCTGGTACTTGTCAGTTTTTCCCATGAACTTGTACGGTTCTTGTTTACACCGGGTGATCGAATTGTCCGTTGGTTTGGTTTTCATGTTGACCCCGCTCATATGTGTTACACACAAGTAGTTCTGTCTAGTTTCCTCCAACATTTTATCCACTATTTGGGGGTACAAAACAGCCTCTCTCCCCACCATTCTCTTGATGTCAGCCACCATGTGGCGATCCATCTCGTAGGTTGGGATCTTATCGGCAAAGTTCACCATCAATTGGTGGGATATGTTTTTTTCTGGTACCATAATGCTGTAGCCTAGCACCTCTCTCTTGCTGAAGTGGTCTCCCTCGTGCTTCGCTTGTACGCTCAATATTTCCCTGATGTAGTCTTTCTTCTTGTTGCGAACGTTGCATTTTTCCATTAGGTCGTCGGTGAGGTACGTCTTCATCATCGACTCCAGTATGGGAAAGTTGGCATCGCCTCCAGCTTGACATCGTACGAGGAGAGAATGTCTTCTCCTTCTTCTTAGAAGTTCACTCTTGACCTCAACTACATTGTCTCCCATATTTTGACTTTCCCGTTTCGTTTTACGATCTTGTCTAGTTGCATCCATGACGTTTCTAGACATCTGACGCAGTGTTTCATAGTTGAAAGGTGACGTAGTGGATCACTAGGATCACTGTAGTTCAGCAGATAATATTTCGTTCGAGTTTCGAACACTTTTTTCTTTTATAACTCTCAATATTTTTTATATATTTATACATCTTTATGATATTCATGTTATGGTCCTTAAGATCATATTTATGTTGAAATATTGGAATACTAATTGATTTTTAACTAAGTTTTATTTTGTGAGTGAAAAAGTGAAATGAGCGGAGCGAATTGAACAATTTCACACAAAATAAAAATCACTTTTAACACAAATACCATACAATGTTTTTTGTACAACTGCCCTATTTTGATAATGAAATGGGTGAATTTGCAATGACAATAAACTTCAAAATGCATTTTAATATTCAAATAATCAAAAGGTTGTTGTGAATGGCAAACGTTGCCAACGTTATGATTACTAACAAATGAGAAAAGACGCTGTCATTTGAATTTCGATCCAGTCCAATTATCGTCTTGGGTTTTTAACTGCTTAATATGTTTGTCGAGAGTCCACTTATTAATAAAAGTGACGATTTGGTTGTTCCTCTGAATATTGAAGAGTCTGCAAGAAGAGCAAATCTGGAACTCCTACCTAAATAATCTGTTCAGCAGAACGATATTGCATGTAACAATTTCCTGGCCTGGTGTAAATTGAAAAATGTAGAAGGTAACTTTAGTGAAACTGTTTTCTTGGCATACTTAGAAGAAAAATAAAAAATATGGAGTTCATCAACTTTGTGGAGCAAATTTTCAATGATAAAGTCTAGCGCCCTTGTTAAAAATGGTGTGGATGTTAGTAAATATTTCAAGGTAATAGTATATTTAAAACAGAAAAGTAAACGATATCGTCCAAAAAAATCGAAAATTCTCACTCGTGAAAAAGTTGAAAAGTTTATAAAAGAGGCAACAGATGGGAAATACTTTATGGTTAAGGTGGCAACTATTTTCGGATTATTTGGATCCTGTCGGCGTGAAGAATTGTGTAATTCATCAGTGAAAGACATCGGAATAACAAATAAATCATTGGTTATACAACTTCCATATACAAAAACGTAAGTCAGTCGTTCTTTCAGTATCACTGGGAAGTATGTAGACTATTTTCATAAGTACTTTGCACTGCGCCCTTCTGTCATCAAACATCGTCGTTTTTTCTTGAAATACATGAATAATACATTTGGGAAAATTCCATCTATTGTTGCCGAATTCCTCAAACAGCCAGAACCAAAGCAATATACAGGACAGTGTTTTCGAAGATCCTCCGCTTCATTGCTAGCAGAATCAGGAGCAAATATTACGGATATAAAAAAACATGGTAGATGGAAGTCTACGACGGTAGTCGAGGGCTATGTTGATCAGTCCATTGCATATAGAAATTTCATTGCTGAAAAAATTCTCAAAACCTCAACAGATTATGGATCATCATCATCCAATATTGTACTTCTGGTTTCTACAAGTACTGATGGTGCTGATCATTCTAATAATGTGTTGCGAAGCTCCCTAACGTCACAGGGCATTAAGGTTAGTAATTGATCTAGTTTTAGGATAAATATTAATGTTCATAAGTAATGATTGTTAAATATTGCAAATAAAAATTTAAATCGATGTGTGTAGAACTTTTTTTTACTGACCTGACCCCTAACCTTTCAAATCAGTTTCCCTGTCGCTTTCTATGATAGGTGCTTGAGTTTTTAACATTCTCAATCCAAGCCTAGTTTGGTCCGATATTCCTAACATAGATGGAGCTGCAATATACGCTTTCCACGCCATCTAATTATTAGTTGAGAAACCATTTCAAAATTTCTTACATAATTCCATCCAAAGTTAGTTCCTGTAGAGATGACAATCAACTGAGATCAAAGAAATTTTCGAGAATTTGCATCTTAAACAAAAATCTGAATGGGTCGAGGTTTTTTTAGTATAAGAAGCTGCTCATAGATGGCGCAATTTTGATGCCAAGCTCACGTCGTTATTCAAAATACAATAATGTGGATCGAATTGATCATATTGAACAATTAGTACTGTTACGTTTTTTGTTACTCTGAAATTTCTTAAATATATATTTTTTAGTTAGTATTTTATTGGAGGGATTATGTTTTTCGAGGTTTATGAGGATTGAGAGAGAAAGTCATCGTATAATTTTTGCAATTTGCTATTTTCAGATATTAGATACATTTGTCACACATACATCATACACCAAAATTTCGATTTTTGTATCTTTCAAAAACATTAACATAATTTTTTCATCTAATTCACAATTTTTTGATGATCTAGTGCCATAAAAATCAATTCTCAAATCGAATTTGTAATGCCTCAATTTTCACAGATAAGGTAATTCCACTAGTACTAAATCTTCGAAACCTTTTGTGGAAAGTTCAATTACACACCGTGTATATTGCCTTAGTCCCTATAATGTACAATTTTCAAGTTTCAATTCGTCTAAATCTTTACAAATTTTGTACAATTTCGAGTGTATGTAATTGAGTGATTTCCAAATTTACAAAACAATGGTTCAACAGGTCTCTCATTTATACAACATTCATACAGAAATTCTGCAATGTACCTACAGTTTCTTCAAAAAAATATATATAGGAACTTAAACATTAATTAAAAAAAGCATAAGTTACTATCGAAATGGCAGTCAAATGGGAAATAAAATGGCAAATATTGTAGAAAATTGAAAATAGTATATAACCTCACTTAAATCTACTCCAACATTACACTCTTGATATACAACAACTCTTGGAGAATTGTTCAAAATATTCATTTTTGTTAGCACAATTCAAATAATATCAAACTTCAAATTGAATATTTTCAACACCTAATTAACTTAAACTATATAACAATTCAATAAATACATTAAAGCAAAAGAAAATTCAACTGTAGTCTCAACATTTACAGTTAGAGAAACTAGAATATTTTTGAGCCTCAAAGATCTTGAACATTTTGGACAAATTTCACTGGAGATCCTATCAAAACTGAGGTAATTCGAACCTCACTCATTATTTCTTATTTTTGCCTTCAATAAATTTATTCCTCAATCGAATTTATTGTCTTATTAAATGTTTTTATATCTTTGAATTACTATAAATGGGACTAGATTTAGTGATGCTTTTTGTGTTGGATGAATAATGTTTTCGCTATCTCCATAAATTTTGTCCGTTAGTGTTCTAGACACTCGCTTCGAAAAGTAACTATGAATTAACGATTCCTCAAGACAATGCTATAAAAAATCCAATATGATATCGGATATATCATTGGAAACTGAATATATGATTTTCGCACAACATTGTGATTTCGATTTCGTTTGGATATGTTTAGTTTTGTATTTGTACAACTCAAAGTTTAATTTTTGGGTCGAGATGAAGTTTGTACTCTTGAACCTTGAATAAGTTGATATTACTTCGGATACAATTAACAAAAAACTTGTATTCTTCTATTGTAGCTACACCGATTTCAACAAGAAACATTTAACTGCGCTATATTTGTGATAAGGAGTGAGCAATATCAACTTTATAATGTCGCATCATCTATAGTTTTTGGAAAATTGAATATTTTCATGAGACCATACAACTACAGAGCTGTAGTACGGTTGAGATAAAGTTCCTAGAAATTGTGTAGGTTCAAGGTGACAACGGCAATGTTGTACGAGGCAGTAACTTACAGTATGACGTATACGAAAAAACACAACTTAACATTAAAAAATTGCAATATAACACAACTAACATTTATATTATTAACTATTTGGGTTTACTATGAAATTACAAGTGGTTTGCAAATGTAATCGGTTTAATTTTGAACGATTTTGAATATCTGGAATTGCCAAAATGTTTTGTGTTTCCCAAAAGTGACTTTTAAATTCCCTAGTTTTTAAATTCAAGTGTTGATCTGTTTGAATTAAGATAAACGGACCAAAAATGTTCTGAACTGTCTCACTATCGAAAGTTAAACTGAAAAATCAACAGAAAACGAAATCAAAAGTGTCTTTGTATAACGGCTATTAAAATTTCGGCCTTTTTTTGTTTTAATCTGTATTCGTTAATTTTGTATATGAATTCTGAATATATTATTGTAATGAAACGAGGAAAACTCTGCAATGAAAATTGCATGGAGTATTTTCCATGCAGAGTCGGTAAAAACTTGAACATAAGTGTGGTATACCGAATTTTTTTGTATAGCATAAGAACACTCATGCGTTTTGACTATTGCAAAGAAAATTTTTTAAGGTCGACAACTGATGGGATGTTGTTCTCAAAAAGGGGTTTTCTTCTTTTTATATGCTCTAATAAGCTGTTTGTGGCGAAGCTAGGGGTTGCACAATACACTATTAACATGGAAAATTATGAAACACCAAAGAGAAAAAACAGGTTCAGGATTGGATGAAAATCGAAGACATACAGGGGTTGAAATTAAAGTGTTCCATCAAGCCATTGATAATGTATTGAAAATTATATGATTAAAGCTGCGGAAGCGTTAATAGGGGTTCTGAGCCTACAGCATATTTTTTTGAGTCCCTTCCTGATAATCGAATCAACACGCGCCTTCAGTTGCATGAAACAAGGAAAAACGGTAGAGAAAAAAATCTGGTTTGAACATTTAAAACGGCGTGCAGAACTGCACATGTATTGTGGGCTATTGCAAAAAAAATTTCGTTTTGTTGTAATTTTACAATAAATATTTGTCCGTTCGGGCAAAAGACTGGAATATTTATGTAAAATACACTTTGTTGTGGGGGGCCTGGGCAGGCCCCCCAAGGGCTGGCTAAAAATTTGAATTCAACGCCCGTCTCCTAAGAGCACTTGCACCTTTGCATGAACTCCTAGAACTCGAACATTGATTGGGCTATTGTATAATTTTAGAAGGATAATAACTGTCGTTATTATTGTGGGCAAAATGTTTGAAGCACTCGGTGCAACTGGGCTATTTCTTGTATTTTTACTATGTATTTTAATTGCGTCATAATCGGTTATTTGTTGCGTGGTTCTTCTCTAACCACTCTTCGTCGTATTTTGTGTTGAAGTTCTTAATGGAGATTTTTCCTTAATTTCCCCACTCTAGGAAAATTCTGGAAAATCTCCTGAACCAGAAAACTCGGGAAATAGCTCTGAAATTTCACGGAAAGCCGAAAGAAGTACTGATGTTGATTTTGTTCGCCAAATATTAAGAGCTACGAGTCCACCATTTCTCGTATTCGTCCAAAAACAATCTCTCACGAATCAAAACTGTGTATGTTATTTACCTCTGGTAAATGTCTTCGTTTGGGTCACTTTTGAGGGAATCATAGCAGAGACTGCTATCCTGTATCTATTGTATTTTTTAAACTATTGCCTATAAATGACTATTGCAAATATTGTGGAGTACACTGAAAATTGATGTTTTTAGAATATATACAGAAAGAAATGTTGATGCCAAAATTTGGATTTTTGGTTCAAAAATATTTTTCAATGTTGTTGTGCTTTATATACAATATATTCATATAATATATACACTCAATAAAATTCCGAGACAATCGAAACAACTAATTTCGTATAAAGGTAGTTTTCGGATTGATAAATTCGAAATTCAAAAAATTTCCTATAAATTTGTTAAATTTCCAAAGGAAAAATATTTTTTACATATTCACATTCTCTGTATATATAAATTCTGTTGTAAGTACTCTGTTTTCAAAGTTTTATATATATGAAAAAATAAAATATACAACATTCTCACAATCACTCTCACGGATGTTAGAAAAAAACATTAAAGGAACACAGTTTTTCCCTTTGTACTCAAAGCAAAAAGCAATTCGGGAAATTGCCTTGCCATTGAATCGAACAAAAATAAGGATCAAGTTAATATATTATTTTCTAATCACAGTGTTTCAATTGCATTTTACAGTGGGTTCCTCTATGATCCAAGCCTACTCTCGATTTTATTTTTATTATCGACTATTTAGTGATATCGGAACTAGAAGGCAAGAATAGGTTAGAATTCAGTGGGAACCCTACCAAAATTAGTTTTATTGCTCTACATTCTCGAAACTTTCGAAAATCAAATCACAGAAAAATTTTGATGTTGCAAAAAAAACCTACCTAAATGATATAATAATATCGCACGCGCTCTGTCATTCTCAATTTTTGTATATATTTACAGTCTAACCTATCTCTTAAGTATTCCATTATACCATCGGTGAGGTATAAATTTTCAACACTTATACTATACAAATCATATCGTTTTTCTTTAATGATTTCTGCACTTTCAAAGCGCAAATTAGTAAGGATAATGACTTAGTCATCAATTTGAACTGAACGAGTCGAACGTTTATTCCAGTAAGGTTCATTTGGCACATTCTGTTTTGTTAATTTTTTCAAGGGGGTATACAAGCTATGATGAGGTCTGGATTTGAAAGGGTGTTCCCTTTGTCGGTTACTTGTTCAATAAAAAATGATGTTCCCATGAAAAGTTGATGCAACTCACAACATAGCAGGTACTATGCACTTTTAAATTGTCCAAGTTCTTCTGTTTGAATTTTGATCGGGAAGTCATTGAGTCCCCGATGAAGAATATAAAATATTTGAAAAAAAAATGATTCTGGACTCGTGAAGAAAAGTTCTGTTTCGCAGTTTTCCAATCAACCTACAGCTTTCAGCACATGTCAAAACTGAATTGCAACCTAAGATTGTACCTAAAATTTCGGTGAATTTTTCACTTCGAAAAGAGATTTGTTTAAGCATTATATACAATTGATCATTTTTATGAGTAATGAATGAGTGGTCCTTGAAACTTGATGGGCCTTATTGATTTTTTTATCTTTGTTTTCAATATGTTATTAGAATGGAATTATTCAATTTACTGAAATTTCAGTGCATTCGAAAATGGCTCATTAAAATTAATTAATGAATTATTTTTCAATGAGAATAGTAATATTAGCCATCACCACACAAGTATCAAAGCCAAGTAAAATGACTTAAAGAGGACATTTTGATCACATATTATGTTTTTAAAACTTGTTTCGACCAAATAAAGTTGAGTATTCATCCTCAAAATTAATCTTTCGATTAAATTTCTTGGAAGTTACTAACTTTGAAAGAAGGGATGCTCTTTTCCAGAAAAATCCTTGAAATATTCATTGTTGTTCAAAGTAAAATATTTTTTTAGATATAACCAAAATTACTGATTTAGTGTTTTTAAAATCAGCATTAAGGAAGTTCGAATGAAGCCTTTATGTTGTGAACATTCTATGTTGATCATCCCTTTCGGATCCTCTCACAAAATAGCTTGTATACCGAAAACCTAATCGCAAATTTAAAAAAAAATGATTTCAGGAACTGGGCAAGAAATTTCTAGGATGAGTAAAACACAACAATCGATAGGAAGAATGGAAGAAACGTCGTACTTGATGATAAAATGCAGAAAACAATAACCACTGATAAAACCTATGTGAGTTTATATACATACTTGTACAGGTGTACATATATATTTCTATGTTCAACGTAAGACACCTTCAGTAATAGCTGAAATTTCATGGCTGGTTTTGATTCTGCTGCTGGCCGCTCAGTGAGAATCCGAGCGACCTTGGATCGCTCCCGTGGAGCCTCAAGGCCTGCTCTAACCGCTGCTCCTGCAGCCTTAAGGCTTCCGTGAGGTCGGGCTGAGCTGTTGCGAAGGCTGGCCTTGATGGCTCTGATAGTTACCGTTGTGTCGCAACGGGTTGTTGTTGTCTTGCTGGTTGAGCTGAGGCAAGGCCTGGCTCATGGCCAGCCTTAAGGCCGCCTCCGCTTGGGACCTCAGCAAGGCTTCAGCGTGCTGTTGCATCCTCAGCGCCTCTTGCTGTTGCGACTGTTGGGAGTCCATCACCGAAGACCGCATGGGGTCCATGTTTCTTATGCTCTCCATTGAGGCACGCATTGCGTTCATTGCGTTGACGGACGCGTTGACAGCTGACAGCGCGTCGTTGTTGATTGGAGGGGTGGAGGGGTTGCTGTTGTTCACCTGATTGGCCTGGAAGACGAGAAGAAGTTATAAGATGCCTGGGGTTAACCAGGATTTGTATTACCACATTCATTCAGGCATGCTGATGTTTGCAAACGATCTCGTGCTCTAATTGTAGAAATTTAAAGGAAACTGAAACGACGAAACCAAGGAAATAAATAGAAGGGAACTTGGATCGGCTACAGATGGTTGCTGAGCAAGACCAACTTTGAGTTAGGGTAAATATAATCCAGAAACACTAACAGTACTACCGACGGTTTTAAACATACTTCAACTTGAGGAAGAAGTGTTCAAATCAACCAAGAGAATCTTTTGGAACCGAAAATCATAAATTGAAAGAGGTCAATTTCAAATTTAAGCATCCAAAACGTACAAGAAGATATCAATTTTAAAAAGCGTAAGCTTTAATAAAGCTAGCGCCTCTGCAAAAGATTGTGGACAACAACCTCCTCTTATAGCAAAAGCACGTCACAATGATTATCTTGATGTCAATCTAGCCTCCGGAGATTTCCAAATCACCAGTGATTCTGTTTGCTTCCGTCTTTCAAAGAACTCGAAATATGAGATAGAAAGTGTCAATTGAATAGTTAAATTACAAGTTTCTAGAATGTAAACTGCTCCACATGAGTTAGGGATATTGACTTGAATTGCAAGAAATTATAGTTTAAATAAGATTCTGTGATGAAAATTCATATTAATATGATTCCAAGTTGAAGGAAATGAAATTAATTTCAGATTGTAGGTCTGCAGCGTATACAGGGTGGTTAAGAGAAATCGAGTAAAATAACGAAATGTTATTTCCAGAGAATTCAACCATTTTAAGACTATCAATACAAAGTATGGCCTCCACGGGCATCAATAACAGCTTAACATCTTCTTTGAATACTACACACGAGGATTTTGAACATTTATTGAGGAATCTGGTTCCATTAAAGGGGCAGAAGCTCTCTCAGATCATTTAAAGAATCTGGGGTTTCCAATCTTTTTGGGGCATATCCCATGCTAGAAATTCATCTAGAAATTGGCAGGCTTCACCCATAGCAGCATGAATTTGACAAAACATTGATGGTTTCGATGGAAACTTGGACCCAATCTGCATTTTGAAGAGTATTTCGGAGCATTATACACGTAGATGTAGGCTTTCTTCTCTCCGAAACGGTGATGAAACGATTCTGAGCAGGTGTTGTTTTTCGTCGCCCACCAAGCCTTGGTCTTTCTAACATGAGACCTGTTTCCCATTCCAAAGTCGAGAAATCACACTTTAGCTGACTTGGAGCCTTTCCGCTACAACAACCTGAGTTAGGCCACCCTGTAGCATTTCGACAGCCCTATTAGCCCCAGCGTTTGTCAATTCACGTCTTGGCATTTTCAGAATACTCGTTTCAAATCGAATCCGTTGATAAACTGACTCCATTTCAAATTAGGAACATCTATGAAACATATGCAAAGAACCAAACTTCAGAAAAAAAGGCGACCAGATTGACGAAATGTCTCATACTGATTTTTATTGGATCGAGTCAAGTTGTTATTGAGTTTTGAATGATTTGACAGCGATTTTCCCGAAGATTACATACATACTTCTGAACTCTTGTGGAGCAGTATATTTACAATTCTCAGTAGGTCTTGCTGAGCACCAACGATAAAATAAAGACCAAATGATATGAAAAAGAAGAATCACAATCAGAGACCCAGATACTTACTTGTGTAACCCCTAATCTCATGAGATTCGCTATGTTGGCAATGTTGGAAGCCGGATCCGATCCAAGACCAGGTGGTACTCCTCCCTGACTGACCATATTCGCAAGAGCTGCCATCCTGTTGGCGTTGTGAAGCTGTTCTTCCACGTTGTACTGTTGATGCATTCCATTGTTACCTGAGGAAAAAAGAGTTCGTTATAAAGCTTCCTCTATCAAGAGTTTTAGCCGAATTCAACTCACTTCTAAGAATGTCTCCCAATTTGGTGTTGCAGTTGTTGTTATTGTTGTTCAAGCCTCCAGCATCTGAGCCTGTGGAAGAGAGCCTTCCGTTTCCTGAAGAACTATCACTGTGGGCACTTGGGGAGGCACACATCGGGCTACCTCCTGCTGGAAGAAATCGACAAAAATAATACCAGCAGGGACTCCAAGATCAAATAACTTTGAAGAAGAGGAACAGAAGTCAATGAAGGATTAATGTTGAGGTATACTTACTTTGTCCGGGTATTGGAGGTAGAGCAAGAAGACCGCTTCCAGAAGCCGATGCAGAAACAGCAGCTAATAACGTCTCTCTTTCCCTTCTTTCAGCTGCTGCTCTCGACAGGACATACTGAGCAGCAAACTGGTGCTTGGGATCCATCCTCATATGCTCCATATGACTCAGGAGACCTTCAAATTTGAATAAAATCAGTTTGAGCCCTGAGAAAGCGACAGGATAAACCTAAATCCTCCCAAGTTTGAAAGGGTCCTAGTGCGATGAAATCGTACCAAAAGGGACTTGATTGCCAGCTTTCAAACTAAGTGGTAGGTGCCAAAGTGAAAATGTCAACAAATGAGTGAAGACTACGTCTTGGAGAAGAGATACAGGATGAAACAAACATACACGACACTCTGGGAGGAGCCTGCTTGATTTTATTTCTTTTTTCTTGGCAACTGTCCAAACATCGATTTTGTGGCCGTGGTCCTCAGGTATTCCAAAACTGAAATTTAGATTGCCGAAAACTAGAAGAGAGTGAATTTAGCGAATGAACAGGTGGTGTGCCCAAAGGATCTGTCCCGGGGCCGCTCGGATTCAAACAGTGTTTCATCCTGTACTCGTAGGTAGTTAAAGAACGTGGTTTGAATACCTGATTCGTGCGTAAATACCGCTTGACACACTGAGCATGGCCACATTCTCAAAGAAGTCGACAATTGCGACGTTTCTGGATGGCAAGCCAAATGCTTCCTCAGAGATCCTTCGTTAACGTAATGTTTGCCGCACACCGGGCAAGGATGATTTGCTGTCCTTCTCTTCGCTAAATAAGGATCGATGACGTCAACAGAGAGAGAAAAACAAGATCAAGCAAAGCACCCCAGGATTTTTGTATAATAAAAGCGGTCCATGAACAACTGGAGGCATCCAATCACGAAACTCTCCAATTGAGGCTCAATCGATTGATTTGAGAGCGTGGTAGATGTCTCGAATGGTTCATATCATTTTCAAGAATACTTCTCCAGTTTCAAAAAATCACCAGTAAACTCGTCAGTGTTTAAGAGTTTACCGCAAATTAAAAACAGTGTTAGTAAGCATGTGCATGCATCACTTGGACAAGGGTTCCGCAAAAGCAACCAAAATTATCGTTTCATTCTGTTAATCTATATCTATTTTCTCGAAGGTATATCAAGCGTTAGATGGGAGGTTAGAAGCTGTGAGGAGCTCAACTAAAGAAACATGAGGGAAAATAGGTTTTGGGGACATTAATTTTCGTTCTAGTCGATGAAAAGCTGAGTCATTTGTAGCTACAAACAAAGTCTTGAATACAAACAGTAGACAGTCGGAGCTGTCTCGTTACCAGATGAAGTGTCACTAAAGACATTTCGCTATATTTGTCACTTCAAACGACTTGTCGACGACAATCAAAAGTCCCGTAACATAACAAAAATTGATTATCATTCAGTCATAACTGCTTGGAAACCCTCAACGCTTTCATATTTACATAGGAACCAACGAAAAACAACTCGAAATGCCTCCCTATACACGAAATCGACAAGTTTCGTAATAAATCAGTGTCGGCTCCCACTTAAAAATTCAAAGCGAACCCTTTTATGTTTCAGCGAATGTATTACATGAACGTCGATTGAGGTTGTTCTGAAAAAACCACTGCCTGGATCCATTTTTAAACGGCTTTTTCATTAATTTTCATCCCCCTTGTCCCTATTCATTCTGAGCAATTGTTTGTATAGCGGAGCTAGCCTCTTCTACTTTGTATTATTGGAACAGGAAATTTTTTAAAGAAACTAATACTGAATTTTACATCGACTCATTAGACGTCATGAGTTACAAGAACTAGGGTAATTGAGATCATTATAAATCTCACACCTCTACATCTAGTGATTGATAGAGAGGCCCATGAGAACATCCTTAGAATTTGTAAAGAAGACAAAGGTAATGAGAGAATCAAGTGTCAGAGAGTGTCTTCTCTGAATAACTATATCTCATCTGCGAACCTTTCTGTTGATGTATTGAAAAAGAAAGTAAGAACTGAGAAAAACCTCAGTACAATGCCATACAAAAAAGAAGAATAGGAGCGATAATATACAGGGTTATTCACGAATATGGCTCTATAGAATATTTTTAGGAAAGACACAAGATTCAGGATTGAAATTCTAAAGTAAGAAGACGACTTCTTGCATATTTTTTGAAGGTTCTAGGACTTCCGGTTTTTCTGAAAGTGACATCAACTTTCATTTTTCAAATGGAAGACCCATTTTTCATTGATTAAATAGAATCTCCATTGAATTCTGAGTATTATTGAGTCCAAAATGGGGAAATACGAAAAAAAAATCTAAAAATTGAACTCTGTTGAAATACAGAAAACTTCGAGGTTTTTTCGTTAAAAATTCTCATTTTTGAGAATCTCCGAGAAGAAAGGCTGATGCTTCTTTTCCGATAGCGTGATTTCCAGAATATGAAACAGGAGGTCACAAACTCTTTGTCAAAGTTAGAAGTGACGAAACATAAAAAAATCATTTTTTTCAAATCCCCATTTTTTAGAAGCTATTCAGGAAAAACGATTTTGTCTTCAATTTTCAATCTCATTCTGAATGTCTTTTTCCACTAGAAAATAATTAGCGGTCAAGTAAAATTTTTCGAAATCTCTGTTATCGAGAAAATATTTTCTTATAATTCAGACAAGTTCAGTTTTTCTTTATTTTTTAAAGCTTAGGATAGATTCCGCAAATTTTTAATTCTGGAGAATTTCTTTTTTGTCATGGTGGGGAAGTTTGAATTTTCAGTAATTAAATTGTTGTTCTGTTAATTATTCATTCAAGAGCATTAAAAATGATTACAAATTATTTTTTTCTGCATTCCTGGGAATTTTTTACGTTGACTTCACTAATACTCACATTGAGACCTTTAAACCAATTGTTGCTCTAGCATTACAGATGATAATTCAGGAACTTAACTCGTCTGAACTATAGAAAATATTTTCTCGATAACAGAGATTGCCAAAATTTCACTTGACAGCTAATTATTTTCCAGTAAAAAACACATTCGGAATGAGATTGAAAATTGAAGACAAATTTTTTCCTGAATATCTCAAAAAATATGCATTTCGTGATAAAAGTCTTAGACGTATGCTCCTATTACTTTTTGACGAAGATTTCGAAAAAATGGGGTTCCAATTTGAAAAAAAAACTATTTTTTGGTGTTTCGTCACTTCTAACTTTGCCAACAATTTGTGACCTCCTGTAACATATTCTGAAAATCAAGCTATCGGAAAAGAAGCATCAGCCTTTCTTCTCGGAGTTTCTCAAAAATGAGAATTTTTAATGAAAACACCTCGAAGTTGTCTGTATTTCAACAGAGTTCAATTTTGAGATTTTTTTTTCGTATTTCCTTCTTTAAAGAGAATTTCTCGAGAAAATTAAAATTTTTGGAATCAAAGAGACTCAGAATTCAATGGAGAATTCATTTATGCAATAAAAAATGGGTGTTCCCATTCGAAAAACGAAAGTTTATGTCACTTCGGGAAAAACCGGAGGTACTAGAACCTTCAAAAAATATACGAGAAGTCGTCTTCTTACTTGAAGTTCACCTTTAGAATTTCAATCCTGAATCTTGTGTCTTTCCTAAAAATATTCTATAGAGCCATATTCGTGATTAACCCTGTATACACCGACAACAATTCCAAAGAAAATACCGTAAAATGTTATACAGATGGTTCTTAAACCAATGCAGGAGCTTGCTATGAGATTTACGGGGCTAAAGCCAAGTGTCCACTATCGTAAGGCTCCTTCCTGTATGAGTGTTCTTCAAGCAGAAATATTACCGATCCAAAGATGTTTAGATGGTTTAGAAACTATCAGAAGCATTGACTCAAAGATGACTTGAGAGTGCCAGTGCAAACTTAATAAGGTAGAGAGGGAAAATAAGGTCTCTTTAATCTGGGTTTCTTGTCATTCGGGAGTCAAAGAATACGAAGAGACCGATACACTTGTTTTTCTGTGGTACAGGAAAATGTACCTATTAGAAGGAGCTTCAAGAGAAGAAGAAAGCTGAAAGGGAAATGTCCCAGGGATGGATGACTCCAAAAAGTTTCTCGAAACTTTGAAACAAGATCCAAAAGGTATCTGGTGGACTGTAACCCATTTCGAAACAAACTACTAGAACCGATGATTAAGTACCTGAGCCCATTTTTTATTTCTTTACACTCGTAAACGGTTTTCATTCTTAGTCAGTCTGCCTATGCGTTTAAAGTATTTCATATTAGGTTATTGGGATATTCTTAAGGGTAAACTACATGCTACATGATAGAACAACGTGGACGCCGGAAGATTGCATCATGGACCAACAACAGTGACGATATCCTCAGTATTGGAACTATTTGAATCTCCAGGGGTTCCCCATGGGTCGGTGTATGGGCCCCGATGCAATCCCCCGGTTTCCGACGTGAAAAACCAGCGGAAATCGTGCTCTACTTCAACTTAGGTACTTACTGGCTACACCTGAAGCATTCGGGTCTTTGTGGGTATGCTTCATGTGCTCCATCAGGCTCTCTCCCCCAATGAACATCTTGTGGCACAATGGACAGGTCGTTGCGTTCGGACCACCGATGAGAGCGGCATGTTGCTGCAAACGACCAATGCACTGTTGACAAATTTGCCGGTTAATAATTTCGCTCAACCAAACCAAACCGTGGTCAATTCTAAATCGCAAAATTCAACTTTGTTTGGTTTGATTCGAACATTTTTTTCGCGTGTACCGCTTCGTCCCAACGTTTGAGGTGAGACGATATGAAAACGTTACACTTCAAGGAAGATTTCAATTGTACACATTTTTCAATAACGATTAAAGTGCATTTCCTGTTTCGAAAGTTCGACCTCAGTGGCGACTTGCAAGGATTTATGTCGATTTTTTGAAGTCAAGGTTCTTCATTGATAAAAGTCATAAATTATCTGTCGCTTCAATTTCCTGCTAGTCTGGGTGACGGTCAACTATATAAATCCATAATTAATGTTTTTAGGGGGTTCTGAATGCATCCACATACACTGCGCAAAAAAATTAACGCACATTTTGAAAATCTCAAATACGTTGACTTCATATCTTATTTTTTATATTCTCTCGGGAAGGTTTTGAACGAAACAAGAAACATTAAATGGAAGAAAAATTCAGGATTTCACCGAATCTTGTGTGAAAGAAGAAAAATGAACAATTTTCAAAATACTGAAATGCTAATAAGTGATTTGATACTTGGTATTCCCCACCGTGCGTTAATTACAGCTCTGCAACGACGGTTCATACTCAAAATGAGTGATCTTAAAATGTTCTGATCTAATCCTTCCCAGATTTCTCCGAGTTGGATTTTTAAGTCATTAAGAGTAGCTGGATGATTTTCTGAACTTCTCAGCCTCCTATTGAGGTTATCCCAAGCCTGCTCAATCGGATTGAGATCTGAGCTTCTTGCTAGCCTTTCCAATCGAGAGACTTCAACCTCTTCAAGGTACTCCTGAACGATGCGCACACGATGGGGTCTGGCATTATCGCCCATAAAAATAAAATTTTCACCAATGTATTGGCCAAATGATTCTACATGCTCTTCAAGAATGTTCCTTACATACTTATCAGCATTCATAGCTCCATTATCAACGACAACTAGGTCTGTGCGAGCAGTCAAAGATATTCCACCCCATACCATAATCGATTCTTCCCCGAAACCAGTAGTATTCAGGAAATTGCACTGAGCATATCTTTCATGTGGACGTCTGTATACAAGGGAACGTCGATCACAATGGTAGAAGCAGAATCTAGACTCATCTGTGAAGAGAACTCTTTCCCAATCGGCCTCTTCCCAATGGATATGCTCTCTGGCAAAATCCAGACGCGCCCTTCGATGGGCTGGGGTAAGAGCTGGGCCTCTTGCCGCGACATGAGGCCTTAAATCATATTCTCAAAGGCGATTTCTTATTGTCTGAGTGCTAATTTGCACCCCATGAGTTTGCTCAAGCTGATTTTGAAGGAGGCGAGCGGTTGCAAACCGTTGTCTCAACGAAGAAACTCTCAATTAACGTTCTTGAATGGCAGTTGTTACCCATGGTCTACCCTGTCCTGATCTTCGGACACTCATACCTGCCTCCCTGAATCGCTGCAACATTCTGGACCCACTTGTATGGGAAACTCCAAACCTTTCTGCAATTCTTGTGTATGTCCACCCTTCTTCTCGCAAAACTACCGCTTGGGCACATTCCCCTTGGGTCAAATTGCGTGTTTCGCGTTGCATAGGGATCGAGTGTAGAAAATCAAACGAAAGAAAAACTATTGATCACTAGAATTGATCGAGAACAACTGATTTTAGAATGGAGCCAATACATTCAAAATCTGATAATATCTGCTTTTTTATTCCTGCTGGGAAAAAATATCTGTTTTGAAGAAAAACGTTGAAAGTGGATAACAAATGCATGTATAATTCTGATTAAAATAATTATCATTGAGAACACCTTCAGTTGTAGAATAAATTTGAGATTTCCATAAAGTGCGTTAATTTTTTTGCGCAGTGTACTTCAGAAAATTTAAAATGATGAATCCGAAATGAGTCGATGAAAAAAAATGGAGACTGCCGTATTTTTCACGTGGAATTTCAACCAACGCGCTCCAGATGGGATAAAGAATACGTGATAATTAGTTGCTCCGGCTGGGAAATTAAATGAGGAAAAATAAGGGAGTTTTCAGTAGCCCTGGAGAAAATCATCGCGTAATTTTTCCCTGCTTATCTCGCAGCGAAAACAACCCTGAAAAAGGGTCCTAATTTTTATAAACTCGTTTCTGTATGTTGGAATCGAGTTAGCGAGTTTTAAATACGGATTTTTAGAGCTCTGGAAAAAGGTGAGAGAAATTCGAGAGTTCATACATACAGCACTCGTCCTAATTTGAAATTATTGCAAGATGAAATGAAAAAAGAATAGGGATTGGAGAGTTCAAAAAATTGTTCCGATGGAAATTTTGTTAAATCACTGGAAGGCAACTTTGTTTCGATTGAAAAAAAATATCTGGGAAATAGGTTTCTGTTTCAAAGTTCTTGGGAGAAGATAATATGCAAACATCTGTCTGCATGCTTCGTCCATATTAGAAAATGAAATTGCACTACATGAATGCGATTTTGAACTTCTTGTACCTTGTATAAAATGTGAATGATTTGATGATGATGACCAATTTTTTTATTGGTTGACAGTGAAATGGTTATTTATACTAAGGATGATGTAAGATGTGAGTAACTTAAACAGTGGAGAGAGAATTTGTGACTCACCCATAGCGAGTTCTGGCAACACCGTTCGAAACTAGTAAATGATGAAAATTCATATTAATATGATTGCAGGGAATAAAATTAATTTTAGCCTGTAGGTCTGCAGCGTATACAGGGTGGTTAGGAAAAATCGAGTAAAATAACGAAATTTTATTCTCAGAGAATTCAAGCATTTTGAGACTACCAATACAATGTATGGTCTCTACGGGCATCAATAACAGCTTGTCATCTTCTTGCATACTACACACGAGGTTGGTGAACATTTCTTGAGTTAGTTGGTTCCATAAATGGGACAGAAGCTCGATTTTCTTGAAGATTACATACTCTTCAAAACGATTGAGTACGATATCCCTATCTCTTGTGGAGCAAAATGTATCTGTATTATATTTATTTCCTTCTTATCCTTACGTTTTCATCGAAAAATAATGAAATTTAATTAGTACTTCAAGTCATAATGCTTAATCTGAGTGTTTTTCTTAAATGTAAAATACGTTTAGTAGGTGTAAAACTAAATAAAGTCAATATATGCGGTTTATAGAATCTTAAAAAAAAAATTCATACACATGACATATTGTAACATTAAATACGGCTCTATAAACCTCAATAAGACCTTACCCCATCATCAGAGGAACCCCGATCGATCCTCCCATATTAAGAATGATGACAGAAAAATGAAAGGGTTAAATTTGACCTATATTTGATGAGTCATAATATCGAATGGAAAAAAGGGGAACGAAGAAAGAATTAAAAAAAGCAGCTAACGAACTAAGGGCAGCGATCTCCCTTGCTCTCTCCAATTCTTCCATCCTTGTCTACACCGTCCGTCACGTGCTCTATGATGCTTGAAAGAGGGAAATAATCATTCGACACGGGACAGCAAATTAGAAATGATTGTTCTTTCGACCCCTCTTGCCCAACCGATGAATCGATCCACAAAAAGGAGCCTCATACTCAGTGACCATATTCAAAAATGATCTACCACTTTCTAACATGCCCTCGTACATGAACCATGAGCACGCGGTCGACCAACAGATAAAGATAGATAAGTGCATTCAAAGTTTATTCACCATGGCATTTTAAATAACCTTCCTAACCTATCTCAAATCGGTCCGCCGTTTTATATACGTCTTGGAATCTGTTCGTAGTTATTAAATCTTTTATTGATAATAACGTAAGAATCGAGAATGGGAGTCTCATTAAGTGAGACTTCCGAGAATTTGTCGTAGGAAATGCGGTTGACTGAGGTTGAGTACCTATTGATGTTTCATTATTATCAGGGACAAGTCACGAAAATATAATTATGAATTATGATTGGTTATGTTCATTATTGGAAAACGGAATAGGTAATATTTTTTAAATCACTTTCAATATTTGCTGGAACGATAACAACATTCAGAACATCTCGAAGGTAATCCCAGAAAAGGCTTGAAAAATCTCCGAATGAAACACGGAAACAAACAAAAATGACACCGCAACCTTTTAAGAAAAAAAAAATTTTTCGCTTTAACGGAGTCCATGAAAAAATCGACGCACACGTTTCGAGAAACTAAAAGACGGATGGAGCCTCATGTTGGGTGAGCCAGCTTTCATTCAAGACAGATGATGGAAACTGTCTCGAAAATTTTAATTCACACAATTTAATGAAAAGATAAAATGAAAGAAGGTTGAAAAAATCTCGTCTCAGTTGGGAAATACCGATCTAAGGAACAAAAACACAAGGGGTATTCCTTCACCAGGCTCAAAATAAATGAGAATGAGTGACATTCGAAAAAGGAAAGAACAAGATGAAGCGTCACAATCGTTGAATAAACTATGAAACACCTCAAACTATACTCCCCGTCAATAAATTCCGGACAGCCTAAATTTTTGTCGAATTCAACACCATGTATCTTTTTTCGTGGTTCTCCGATTTTGTTGAAATTTTCACCAGGTATAGTATTGGGTCTTGTTATATTAACAGGAAATTTACTTTTCGAGAATAGCTGTAGTTCATCCATCATACAGGGTGAAACAAAACCTTGTTTTGTACCCTTCATTTCTAAACACCCTGTGGTGAATTTGAGGCGGAAAATTTGATATAATTCAGTTTTAATTTGAAGTGTGATCCTTTCTTAACAAAATGGTTTTTGATTTACGTCAGTATCTGCTTTGAAAAAAAGATACACATTTTCAAAGAAAGTGTTGCATTTTTTCAATTTTTATAACAATTTAAAACATTACAATACCTCATCGACTAGTAAACATAAACAAACATCTGAAAATTAATAGCGTGTATTTTCACCTCGCTTTCTCTTCACTTCTACCATACGACATGGCATACTTTCAATTCATTTACGAATTGCTTCTAGGGCAATATTTCCCCAACTATTTCTGCTAGGCCTCACGTTGCACGGGTTGTAACAGAATACTTAGAAGAGGCGAATATTCAACGATTCGTGTGGCCAGCCAGAAGGCCGGATTTGAATCCAATTGAACATGTATGGGATATCAGCAGCCCAACACCTTGCCCGATTTACGAACAGCCCTTCTTGAAGTACGGGAAAATATTCCCCCAGAAGCACTTCGGAAATGCATTGAAAGTATGCCACGTCGTATGGTAGAAGTGATGAGAAATCGAGGTGGAAATACACGCTATTAATTTTCAGATGTTTGTTTATGTTCACTAGTTCATAAGGTATTGTAATGTTTTAAATTGTTATAAAAATTGAAAAAATGCAACACTTTTTTTGAAAATGTATATCTTTTTTTTAAAAGCAGATACTGACGTAAATCAATAAACATTTTGTTGAAGAGAGGTCACACTTCAAATTAAAATTGAATGATATCAAATTTTCCGCCTCAAATTCATCACAGGGTGTTTAGAAATGAAGGGTTTAAAACAAGGTTTTGTTTCACCCTGTATAACGGATGAACTACAGGTATTTTCGCAAAATAAATTTCAGGTAAATATAACAAGACCCAATACTATACCTGGTGAAAATTTCAACAAAATCAGAGAACACCTAAAAAAGATACAGGGTGTTGAATTTCACAAAAATTTTGCCTGTCCGGAATTTATCGACGGGGAGTGTATATAAAGGTATATGACAATTAAATACTTATAACACAGAAGTGAGATATTGATGTTGTACAATATTGTACAGTTTTGTCGATTTCTCCTTTTGTTTTATGTTTGTTGTATTGTAGTATGATGTTTCTGATAGCTTATTAAACGATCTTTTCTCAAAGAGAAAAACTAAAATCTGCGATCTAGGAGTGTGATATTTCATCTTAACCTATTTGACCTTGTCGTGGTTTGCGAGCTTAAGTAGTTGTGATCAATCCGCAGAACCATGTTCTTGGGACAAGCAGCGAAACCAAGAATGACCAGACCCCTCTTTATGTCCTACTAACAACCAGAGCACCCTACCATGGCAGGAGTGAGCTTAACTAAGCATGTTATGATGACGAATCCCATAGAAATTGATGTAATAGGAATGAAGCCACATCTGGACTTTCAAATTTGACAGTTCGTGTCAATCTGACGTTTCGTACTTCTTTAACCTCAAAACTCGTCTGTGAACCGGCGCTGTTGCCGCTCTTCCCAACTTTTCCGAGAAAAAGAGTCGACAGCTCTGACCATGAAAAGGAGCCGAAGATCGACGTACGCAAAAGGGAAAGAATCGCGGATAATAGCCCCGTTTCCTGCGTCCGGGGTGTTTCCGGCCAGTCGGCTCTCCCCTATAGCGATTTTTTTCCAGCGGAAGTGGGCGTGGGCTGGTTCGCGTGCGTGAAAAAATCACAAATAAAAATTCACGGTTTCGGCCGGGACCATTTGTCAAGAAAAATGCCCTGGGTGGAGCCTTCGGCGCGACGGACAAATGAAGGCTGCCGCAGATCGACGTCGAAGATAGGAACAATTATTCGGAAATATGCGTTTTTTCCACGCTGTTCGAGTACCGTGCAAATTAGGTGTTGCCAACAATGGCGCGATTGCGGGTAATTGCAGGATGGACGCCATTTTGTGATTTTTCGCGGGATGTTGGGAGCTATCATAGATTAGCGGCTATTACTCGATGAAGAGCATGAACGATGTACAGTCAGCAATGAAGAGAGTGCTCTCATAATTTGATACAGAAACTGCAAAACTCCTGTATAACATATATTTGTCGAATAAAACGTAGGGAGCACTGTACTGGGTATATCAACGCTGTTGGCTTGTTGAAAATGAGGAATAGACGTGTTGTTCACTACGCTTGTTTAATAATAAAGAGTGTCATAATGTGAATATAAGAAGAATTGCGGGTCAGATCACAATTCCTAAGCATAAAACCACATTTTACAAGCGCTCCTTCTCATACAATCGTGCTAGGATATATGATGATGTTCCTCAGAATATGAAAGATAAATATAGAACTTTCAAGAAATATTATGAAGATTATATTTTCCAAAATCAGATGTCAAATGAATGAAAGTTGAGAATCCTTACAGTTTGTTGATTCCGTTTTTTTTATTTGTTTTTTTTTGAGTAGATTGTTGCTGTTATTGATATTGTCTATATATTTTTTTTTGTTAATATGCTGATTGTAATATTTAGAATACATTATGGTCCTCAGTTAAGTAGAAAAGCTCCTAGCTTGACTTCGCTGAGGTTAAAATAAAGACCTTTTATTATTATTTTTATTATTATTATTCTTTTCTGACAAATATACTGCTCCACAAGAGTTAGGGATATCGTATTCAATCGTTTTGTAAAGAATGTAATCTTCGAGAAAATCGCTGTAAATTCATTTAAGACACAATAACAACTTGAATCGATCCAATAAAATCAGTATGAGAGACTTTTTTCTGAAGTTTGGTTCTTTGCATATGCTTCGTGAATGTTCTTATTTTGAAATGAAGTCAGTTCATCAACGGCTCCGATTCAGATTCTAGAAGAATAAGGGAATGGACAATCCCACGCATGCCACGTAATCGTCGCTATGTCCAAGAAGTCCATCCATTCCGAGGGGGTAGTGTTATGGTATGGGCAAGGATATGTTTCAACAAGCGCACAGATCTACACATATGTCCTGGGAATATGACCGCCTTGCACTATAGGGAGCATGTCATTGACAATGTTTTGCCAAATTTTCACGCTGCTATTGCTGAAACTTTTCAAATTCTAGACGATAATGCTAGACCACACCGTGCAGCCATAGTTGAGTTGTATTGATAGTCTCAAATTGCTTGAATTTTCTGGAAATAAAATTTCTTTATTTTACTCAATTTTTTTTAACCACCCTTAATACGTTGCAGACCTATAGGCTGAAATTAATTTCATTTCCTGCAACTTTGAATCATATTAGTATGAATTTTCAACGCAAAATCTCATTTAAACTTAATTTTTTGCAATTCGAGTCAATTTCTCTAACTCGAGCAGTTTATTTTTAATCGCGAATATCTGTATCACTCTACAAATATCAACATTTTCTTGAACGCAGTTGAAGAGCATGCATCTTCGAAAAAAGCACTTAATTATTCATCTTTTACTCTCTCAACTTTTCACGTAAAATCTCCATTTTTTTTTATAATTGACCCTGAATTTTCCGTGAAACGTTACAAAGTTTACTTTGTTTACTCTTTGTTTCAATCTTGGATATCAATTTTCTTTGGACGATTTTACCCTGACGAATTAATGCAAGAGTTAACGCAGTTCCAATTATTTATGAGAAAATTATTGGTTTTATTATTTCAGAGAGAAAACCTTGAGAAACTGGTACTTTTTCAGCCCACAGAAAGGTTCAGGGCTAGCAGGCATAAGCTCTGATTCTTTCCTCGTAGTTTTTCGTTTCCTTCAATAGCACAATGTCCTGGTATACACAGTTGAGAAACTATTAACCAGAAACTACCGAGCACATACTATTTACTTTATGAAAAAACACTGGAGATAACTGATAGCAGTATGCCTCAGGTAAAAGAGACCAAAATAGTCCAGAATTCGCCAAAAATGATACGATACTTCTTTTCCTGCCTCCACTCAGGGCACATTTGACCAAACAACGCGATGCCAACGTGTAAAGCAAGCTTTATTCGAGTTCCCGATTACAAAACCCGAAGAAAAAGTTTCAATTTCCTCAGAGGGGAATAAATAGCAATACAGCAGGCCGGATAACCCGGCCACCGTATACAATTAAGGAAAAAGGTATATGCGTGCATAAAATACATTAAAAAACGTTGCATGCCAACCAGGCATTCCCTATTTCTTTGTGAATTGTGGGGGTCGTTTCTGCCCCCTCCCACCCCCACGTCGAACGCATCCCTTTCGAAAAATCACCCTCTAAGCATACAAGGAGGTGGAAAGATAAAAAAACAGGGTTACTGTAAATATTCTCAAAAAAGAGAAAAATGAAATTTTTTAATACAGATGAATGATCTATGTCGTTATCTGAATATCTGCGAATCCGCAGAAACCTGTGCTGCCCCCTCAAGGCGTGAATCAGCCGCATCAGGTGCGGCTAATCTAAAAATCTGCGAAAGTTTAATCCTCAATTATTTCTTGAAATATTCGAACTGGAGGGTTCAACCCTTCTTTAGGTCATAAAGGGGATTATCGGGGTATCTTACGGAACCCCTACTCGTCGAAGAATGCCGAGATGAGATGCTAGGATTAGATTCTCTGGTTTCTTCAACGTTTTTATGACCCCGACGACTGATGCCAAATTTTCGGCCCAGCTGTATGCAGATGTGATATCATCGATAAAATTGATCTATATCCAATTCATGAGGAGGTATCTTAGGTTATCATGCTTCTTCTGTTGGCAACACTTATCCAAATGACATTGACAACGTCACTTGTCAGATTTTTCACAGAGGGGCCAACTAAAAACGATAAATACCCTGCTACTTCGACGATATTAACGAAAAATATGTTATTTCCCAGCATCTTCATTAATGTTAGGTAAACTTTTCAAATGAGAGTCAATTTGATAGATCACCCCCAATTGCGTACGTAAAGATAATAAATACTGCGAAACAACCAAAAGTTACGATCGAATTCGTTCAGCAAGTAAAAAGATTGCATGGAAAGGGACAGTACATTAGGGGAAATTGATTAGTTAGGAAACTTTTTGAAAAGGTAGATGTCGAAAGAGAACATCGATTTCGAAGTTGTTATACGTTCTGTACACGAAAGTGCCCGATGCAAATGTACCCTGAACGCCACTTCCAAGCCCATTGTAGTAATGGTTGTATACGGGGTGTCTCTAATGCATCTCCACATTTCTCATTGAGTGTCTTAACATATTTAATGGGGCAATTTGTTTTTATCTACATTCCGACAAAAGACAACTTCATCCTTGAAAGACGCTTTGGATCTTTCTATATTAAGTTGTCACTTTTGAAACCACTATAATCTCTTCTAAAATCACCATAGGACACTTTTGAGATCCTGTCTTGAAACATTTAATAATAATAATAACATGACTTTATTGAATTCAAACCTGAAATTCATTGCAACAACAATAGAGAACGAATAAAAGCTTCAATTCACGAACCTTTAAACTGCAATTGAATAAAATAATCCTAAGTTCAGATATGGTATTCGATGATGTCACTGTTCTGCCCCTTAAATCCTGATTGAAAACTTCAAACATTAGATTGAAACACCCAAGAAAATATCCAGAAAGTTTTATAATGTGAAAGCCAAAAAAGGCAAGTTTGAGCAAATAATGAACAATTCAACAAAGACACAAGTGATGATATTATAATTGTGATGATACAACAATGAAAATATAAACAAAAATTAGTTTTAGCCCTAACAGAGTTAAGAAGAATTCCAAAAGGCACTCAAATTTTTCTTTTGAATCCAAAAGGTTTTAATATTTGGTAAGATAATGGAAATCAGAAGGAGCCTACACAATTGCTAGAAAAAGAGTTTACAGGAACAGGAAAATCAATTTATAGGCAAAGAAAATATGAATGAGGAACACGATAACCTTTCAATTCCTCCATTCTTTCAAAAATACTTAATCTCATTGAGAAATATGATCCAAAATCGTTGAATTCTCAATAAATTCAAGGAAATATTCAGTCGATATGGAGTGAAAAAAAAATTGGAAAATCCTGGCAATATCTGAAATTTTGGACCAACACGGCAACAGTGTCGAAATTTGCACCCCGTAAATCCGACAACCTCGCGGCTCTGCCTTGCGGTCTCCAAAACCATAAGGTTCATTTCTAGACGAAGAATTTTTAATCCGCATCTTTTTATCGTCGGGAAATGAAAAAGCCAGGTGGGTTTTCTCACACAAAGTCTTGAAAATTCGCAGTTTTCCCGGGATTTATCGCCGGAAAAGTTCCGAGGAGAAAAGAGTTGCTATTTCGTTTTCATTTATTCAAATCGAAATTGAAACGTTTCGTTCTGGTTACTTTTTAGACTCCGATGGTACGGTTAGATACGGGGGAGATTCAAATATTATTCCAACTGCTGTAGAAATAAGGAACACCTTGATTATTTGGTCACTCAAAATGTATATCGTATATTTAAATATCACTGCACGAGTTTAATATTGAAAACTTCGCCGTTCGAAATGTTTCTTTTCCAATTGAAATCTTCCGTTCGAAAAACGTGTAATGCATGTGTAAAAACAAACTGAGAAAAACTTCAAATCAAACTTGAAAACAATAACGAACTGAAGATAAAAAACTGCAAAAAATAATGTGTAAATCAAACTAACTAACCAATATCAAATGAACGATTGCTGGAACGCACCTCGAAAGGTATACGTTCCAGCTCAAACCAAACCAGAACAAACAAAGGGTTAGTAAGGAAATAATAAAAAACCAAGTGTACATACATGGCTTACTTTCGAAGTATGCGTTCTGAGACTGGATTCTGTCGCGAAACCCTTGCCGCAGATGTTGCAGTGGAAAGGCCTGTTTTTCGCCCTCTCGACTTGGGCATCATGGTTTCTGAGGTGTTGCTGAAGGTTGCTGAGCTGGATGAAGGCTCTGCCGCAATCGGGCAAGTGGCATTTGTAGGGGCGTTCACCTGTGAAAAAAATTACGTTAGTACTTTCTCGAATTCGAATCTTATAACATGAGTTATTTTAATTTGACAAAAAAATTTATTCTTCCATGAATATTTTTTTTTGAAGAAGTAAAAAATGGAGCAATCAAATACAGACGAGCCAACCAGTGTATTTCTTATTCCATAGCGATTTCAGAAATTTCTCGAAATACGTCGAATGATTTTGTTCGGGCAATATCTTTCGACGTGTATTTGTGGCTTTAACGAGCAACCCCCTAAGGAGGGGCACTCCAACCCCTAAAAATTGAATAGAGGAGAGGGGTTAAGTGATGGTTCATTTGAAAAGTCTTGGAAACCTTTACAACGTATGGAAAACGTAATTTTGATCAACTATTTTCGCCAGAAATAAGTGTATTAGTTCAAATTTTTGTGATTCAGCCTGAAAATTTTGACGAACTACGCCAACTAATTGTAAATGAGTGTCGAAAAATAACTTCAATTATGCTGAACCATGTTAGAGACGGTTTTCATCCAAGATTATTTCATGGAAGTCAATGAAAAAAAAAATTTGAACCTTTGTCTCATTTGAGCTTTTGCCAATACGGTTCATTGTGTTTTATGCACTGTTTTGAGAGGCTTCAAAGATCTTTAAAATGAAGTATCACTGAACACTTCTTCCCTATTCAATTTTCAGGAGGCTGAAGCTTTATTATTATTATCATGAATTAACTCATCAGGACCAAGTATGAATAATTCATATAATTAAAATGAATTGCACAAAATGAACTTTCTTTATAACCTAATAGTTTTTTGTTCCACTAAGAAGAGATATAAAACACTTGAGTAAGGAATATTCACAAACAATGAAATCAGTATCGATTAGCAATAACAGATCAAATTCTGGAAATAATTCATTTCATTTCATTATACTGATGAAAAAAGAGACATTCAATAGTAAATTCAAAAACAGAAAAAAAAGTTAATTTCAGAGTGACCCCCCAATGAAATACGATATTTAAATTTGAATAATTTTAGTTTGAATTTTCCGAATAACTGTGGCAAAATTAAACTCAATTTCATACTTCAAATGTCTTGTTTTCAAGTCCAATTATTAAAATTCAATATAGATATCCACATATCACATTTTCCGTTTGTTCCTTCATGGAAAATAGAGTTTTTTCATATGTTTATTAACACTAGGCTAAATATGAAATATTTCCTGGAAAAAAGGTTCATTCTTCACTGAAAACTACTATTCATTTAGATCTAGAGATTTAAGGTTTTGTGAATTGAGGGGTCACAATATCATATGATATAGCCCAATGTTATCTGATTCTTTTGTAGAAGTATGTGTGTTATTACATTGAGGATTGTTTTATTCGATTCTCAACCCTTAAGTTATGTGAATTTAGGTGTGACAACAGTAAGTTTTCTCTAATAGTTTTCGAGATTGAGTGAAAGGTTTCTTACATTTTTCGATTTTTTTTTATCTCATTTTTATCGATTTGCAAGAAAGGAATTAATTTCTGTTCTTTTTCATTTTAATAACACTTTTTCGTATATTTTAATGGGAGACAGTCGTCGGCTAGATTCCCGAATAAATCTACGATCCTCATTAAGTCCCTTTCAGACCCGCGAATTATTCACAATACATTAAGAATCGCGCTTTTCCTTTGAATCCAGCACTAAAACCCGCCATAAAAGAAAGATAACAATGTGGCTTTTCTATACTAGACCGTCTCTAGTCGAAAACGAAACGAATAATTCATCGAAGTTGGCCGTTTCAACCCTATCGAAGGAAATGAGTCTCTCGGCCCTTCTGATCCTTTCGCTGCAAATTAAAAACCTGTAAAAACTTCTTCGACGATTCGAGATAATAACCAAGTTTTCTTTTTTAATTTGACTCCGACCCCTAATTCGACAGCAACTTCGACAAAGGGTTGGAATTGGTCACATTCTTTAGCGATTAGGGGTTTTGAAAAGTTTGATCTGGTTTTTATTCGATACCCTCATTGTTCGAAGGGTTGTTTGTTTCATTCTTAAAGTCTTACTCTTTTGTGTCCGGAATTATTCCATTCTGGCCCTTGTTGAGGTCGATTTTATTGCAGGAAAGAGGAAAAAGTTGGACGAAAGCATTGATTTTATTTCCAACCCTTATGTATGGAAGAATTATTCACATGATTTTATTGAATGAATTAATGTTGCTCAATGAAATATTTTTTTGCGACTTGAAATCGGAAGTGAAAACAGAAAATCTAAAGATGGTTATCGATTGAAAAGCATTCTGGGTGAATACTGCATTTAGGGGTTGAAATATTCGACTGACAGGATGTTTATTTTTTATCCCATAGTGATTTGGATTGATTTTGCTTGGGGGACACTTTTTTTAGGTATATTTGTGGCTTGATAGAGCTACCCCCTAAAAGGGGGAGCTTCAACCCCTAAAATTGAATAGGGGAGAAGGGTTGAGTGATACTTCATTTCGAAGGTCTTGAAAGTTTCTTTACAATGGTGTATGAAAAACGTAATTTTGATGAACCATTCTCGCCAAAAATCAATTCATCACAATTTTTTGTAACTCAGCCTGAAAATTTAGACGAACTAAGCCAACAAATTGTAAATTAATATCGTCAAATGATTCCAATTATGCTGAATCATGTTAGAGGCGGTTTTCATTGAAGATATAAAATAAGAAGATATAAAAATTTTAAATTTTGTTGTGCTATGCCAAACCCCTGGAAAATTTTTACTGAAGTTTGCTTTACACTAATGAGAAGAATAACTATTCAAAATGAATTTGTTTCAATTTGATTGCTGATAATTTGAATTTTTCCACCTCAACGCTCGAAATTGACAAATTTAGGATTTCGAGCACGAAAATTTCATCCCCTATTAGCTACATCGAATTCAACAACGGTATAAAATTCGGGCACCGCTCACTGAACCGTGGAACAGCCCGTCAACCATAGAATTTCCCGAATATAATTTAATTCGATAATTATTAAAATCATCCCCTACGCTTTTTAAACGCGGGGGCTAATCAGCAGTGCAAACTCCATCCCCCCAAACGATATCGGAGAAATTATTTACTATCGTTTCAATAAATCCTAATGCCCGCTTCACACTCGTCGCAGCCGGTATGCCGTGCCGTCAAAACCATGTGGAATTCCTGGTGCATCTACACATTCTCTACCCCTGAAATGCACAATGCATGGCCCGTAGTCCGGTACATAGGCCTAAGCTCCACCCTTGCGAATACATAACGCCCTCCCCATGCATTTCAACCCCCCTGAATGCAATAATCGCTAGCGCGTGTACGCCATGTTTGTAAAATTTTATTTAAAAGTAGGCATTGGAATGCTATCGATTTTATCCCCCTGCGTAGGGGCGGGGGTGGCTCGCTGATATTTGCATGTGCATCCAGGGGTTCCGCATGTTATATTTCGAATGGAATCGTTGTCGGCCGCAGGCTAGCAATTTTTTTTTCCGCGATTTGAATTTCGCAGTTTTAGGTTGAAGAAATTTAATTTTTAATAATTTATTGATTTTTCATTTCATTTTCTCTACAGTTTTGTTTCCGTATTCCATGAAATCATACAATTCCTATAATCAAACAACTCATAATTAATTGATTTCTGGGGTTGAAATAAACATTTTTCCCTTCAGCTCATTTTGATGTTGAAATTTTGAGGGTAATTCAGAATCTGTGTGAACGAGGCAGAATAAAATACAGGGTATTAGTTCTCCAACGAGTCACCCCATATATTTCTTATCACATAGAGATTGGAAAAATTCCCCGAAACACGCCGAATGTTTTTTTTTTGGGGGCATATTTTGAGGCATACCCCTCAAAATGGAAAAGAGATTGAGTGATACTTCATTTGAAAGGTCCTAGAAGCTTATCTATTGCAATATTGTCTGGGAGGTCTCTGCATTTTCCTGAAAACTTAATTTGGGTTTTCTTTCCCAGTCTCTGAAACAAGAAACAATTAAAAAAAAATTTAATAATATAAGGAAGGCCCCTGCGTA
This sequence comes from Hippodamia convergens, assembly GCA_038502775.1. Lineage (NCBI taxonomy): Eukaryota > Metazoa > Arthropoda > Insecta > Coleoptera > Coccinellidae > Hippodamia > Hippodamia convergens. The sequence continues at coordinate 70,666,883 of CM076609.1, read as the reverse complement.
AAAATTTGAGCACCAATTAGAAAAAAATTGTCACAATTCTATGAAGTTGAATGAAAACTAGTAATTGTCTGACGATGGAGTCTGATTTAGACTCCGAAACGTTACGCTTAAGAGCGTAGGCAACAATTTCTTCTCGTAAAGTTTTGGCCCTTGACAAATTAGTGCTCAAATTTTTACTCAGGGGCCTTTCTTATATTATTAAAAAATTTTTTCTAATTGTTTCTTGTTGCAGAGACTGGGAGAGAAAACCCAAATTAAGTTTTCAGGAAAAGTCCTAGAAGCCTCTTTACAATAGTGTATGAAAAAAGTTTGATGAACCATTTTCGCCAAAAATCAATTTATTAACCCAATTTTGGTGACTCAGGCTGAAAATTTGCACAAACTACCCCAACGAATTGTGAATGAGTGTCGTCAAATAACTCCAATTATGCTGAACCATGTAAGAGACGGTTTTCATTCGAGATTGTTCTATAGAAGTCAATGCAGGAAAATTTGATCATTGGATACAAAAACGCAGATCTATTTTTCTTATTGTAAGCATTATAAACCAATTGAATTCTTTCAAAAATATGATTTCTTTTAGAGTTTCCAATTTTGTAAATAGGGGGCCAAGAAAAATTATAAATTCGAAATAAATATTCAATATGGCCCATTTGAGCTACTGAAAACTTATCACCAATTCTAGACATGAAATGAAAAATTAGAAACGCGAAAATTGTTCACGCATTGGCATTTTAAGAGGACTCTGTAAGAAATTATGGCCCAGGTTGTTTTCATTTAAGGGTTATAAGTTACACAAGCTCTTAACTGGCCATAACTATTATTTTAATGACAATTTTCACCTAGAAACCGAATAAAGTACGAGCTGAAAATGGTACTAATTTTATCTTTTGCTCGAAACGTCTGGGCCATAATAAAATCGGTATGAAAATTTTTGAGATTTGAAGCACGTTAAAACGCTGAAACACTGGGTTATTCATTGGAATTGAATAAATGGGCAATTTCCATACCACTGAATTGATATTCAGACTACAAAAAAACAGTTTAGTTTCTCCCATGAAGCTTTTGGTCCTTCCCCAACGGATCCAGCACCCCATTTACTGATTTTCGATCCCGGGTAGCGTCAAACGTTTCGCGGGGTGCCTAACCTATCCCAACCGGGATTTTCCACACGTGCTACACACAAGGCTAAAATTCGAACCCACCCCCACCCCTTTAGAGCCTCCCCTCTCCCCCCCCTGTGTGTTCGGTGAGCAACACACTCCTGCAATCGTCCAGCTATTTCAGATGATACAGATTTTATTGACAGCATCCGCTGGACCAATAACGTGGCCGTTTATAATTGTGGTATGGTATCGGACGATCGTTGCCGAATTTTTTTAATTAGATAGTGACGCGCGACGTGTGCGTGCGAATATAACGAAATCCAATATGGGTGTTTGTTTGTCATTGGGATGGATTTTTATGTCGCAACAGTATTATTTCGGTTTTACTGCAGTTATCGGTGTCATTATTGGAGACAGTACGCCTTTGGGCATATTTCGAACATTTTATGGCCCATGGGCTTGAAGTGAACATAGGAATTTTGTTATATATTCGAGCAAGTTGAAGATAACTTTTTTTCAGTGTCCAAATGCGGATAAAAGTTTCCTATTTCTATTCGAATATTCATCGAGAGCATATTAAATTCAGAGTTCGAAATTTAAATGCTGCACGTCTTCAATCGTTTCGAAAAGTATGTAATCTTCGAGAAAATCGCTGAAAAATCATTCAAAACTCAATAACAACTTGAATCGATCCAATTAAAATGAGTATCAGATATTTCGTCAATCTGGTCGCCTTTTTTCTCAAGGTTGGTTCTTTGAATATGCTTCATGAATGTTCTTATTTGAAATGGAGTCAGTTCATCAACGGCTTCGATTTGAAACGAGTTTTCTGAAAATTCCAAGACGTAAATTAACAAACGCTGAAGCTCATAGGGCTATCGGAATGCTACAGGGTGGAATAACTGAGGATGTCAAGCTGTTATTGATGCTCGTGGAGGCCATACATCGCATTGATAGTCTTAGAATGCTTGAATTCTCTGGGAATGAAATTTCGATATTTAATCGATTTTTCTTAATCATCCTGCAACTTGAAAACATATTAATATGAATTTTCATCACGAAATCTAATTTAAACTATATTTTTTTGCAATTAAAGTCAATACCCCTAACTCATGTGGAGCAGTTTATTTATCATATCCTTAAGTTATTTTCTGATATGGAATAACAAAAAAATTCACCTAGCTTTTGTATATATCGAAGAAGAACTGACAGCTAGATAACATTTTATTTAATCCCAATAAACAATATAACCTGCTGAGGAACTGAGACACAGTAAATTGCACATTTCGTCGAAATATAAAGAACTACTGTCTTATAGAAACAACCAAAAACAACAAGAGGTTGAAACTCCTTTATGAAATTTCTTCCTCCCCATAACTCTCTACTTGTATTCCTCAAGAAACCCTTCTAACCCACAAACCTACTGAATCGAAACAAAGATGCAAAACGTTCATCATAAACCCCCTAATCTGATTCTGATAACCCTAAGCGGAATTTTTATGCACTCCCTGATGAAAAAAGGGTTGCGAAACCCAAGCAGCCCCTCTCGCCAAAAATACAACCCCTCCTCATCACCAAGAACGCCGAATATAAAAATCTGATACGGTAAAAGGGGACGACAATTTTTTCAGCGATTACAACGGAGGTGTTGAATACATTACGGAGGCAATTTCTTCGAGAGTCTTTATTAATATTCTGTAGTGTGACTTGGTCATTATGGACAAGGAAGAATAATGAAAAAGGGTGTAAAAATTGAGGTAATATGCGCCAGATGTGCCTCTCTATATTTTAGTATTAAAACGGAAGCTTCTCGTTAACATCGATGGGAATTTTTATCACTGATTAGGTGTGCGGAGGGCTTAACGATGTCAAGGCGATAATTGAGGCGCTAATAACCCTTTATCGCCGTTGATTTGACACGTGGAAGGCGGTGAAGGTTTTGTCCAGGTAAATTAATTGGTATTTTTATTGGGGCCTATCTCGAGAACACCATCTTGAGGTTTCAGAATAGATTTTTATCTTTAATGAAGATCGATAATTTTATTTTTAGTGGAAAGATTTTCAGTAGTAATATTTGTTGAGTTTCAGATGATTACAATATCATGATAATGGACATTCATCAGGAAACTATCAATTTTTTTAACAGGTCACTCTTATATGAACTGCTCCACATGAGTTGGGGATATTGACTTGAATAGCAAAAAACTCTAGTTTACATGAGATTTTGTGATGAAACTTCATATAAATATGATTTCAAGTTGCGAGAAATAAAATTAATTTTAATCTGTAAAGAATTCAAGAATTTTAAGACTAATTATAAAATCAGGGGCATCAATAACAGCTTGACATCTTCTATGCATACTACACACGAGGTTGTTGAACATTTCTTGAGGAATTTGGTTCCATAAAGGGGACAGAATATCACCCAGCTCAGATCATTTAAGGACTCTGGGGTAGGTTGATGATTATCTAATCTTCTTTGGAGCATATCCCATGCGTGTTCTATACAATTCAAATCTTAAATTGCATAGAACATGCATAGGATATGCTCCAAAGAATACTAGACAATCATCAACCTACCCCAGAATCCTAAAATGATCTAAGTGAGCTTCTGCCCCGATTATGAAACCAAATTCCTCCAGAAATGTTCAACAACCTCTTGTGTAGGATGCAAAGAAGATGTTATTGATGCCAATGGAGGCCATACATTGTATTGATAGTCTTACCCCGAGTTGCAGGAACCCTTAATTCTCCATTAAACGAAGTATCCATGGCTACCCCTATGGGTACTCCGTTCAATTGAGAATTAAGGGAGCATTAAATTTTAAAAGACGTGAAAAATGCTTGAATGTTCTGGGAATAAATTTCGTTATTTTACCCAATTTTTCTTAACTACCCTGCATACGCTGCAGACCTACAGGCTAAAATTAATTTTATTTCGTGCAACTTGAAACATATTAATATGAATTTTCATCACAAAATCTCATTTGAACTATATTTTTTGCGATTTAAGTCAATATCCCAAACTCATAAGGAGCAGTTTATATATCAGCACCCCAGAGGTAAAGTGTGTTAAGTCACAATATCAAAATTAGACAAAACAGAGATTTTTCAGTTCGATTATAGTTTCAAAGAATGTTCACTGCCATTATTTGGTGACCTAATATACCCAGGGAGTTAAAAATGTGTTACACTAGATAGAATTTACTAATGTGAATCCAATATTGTAGATTATTATTATCGTTCAGCATTCCGGGAACTTCGACCGCAAGGATCTTTTGTTCTTTACCCAACTCGTTCATTTAAATCCCAAGGAGGCCATCAATGGTGTTGATGAACCAATATTGTAGATAGTTCGTGTCTGAAAAAATGTGACTTAACACACTTTACCTCTGAGGTGCTGATATGTTCAAGACTCACCCTGTATTTACCAGAGTTCACCAAAGCTTCAAAAGCTCCTCCAAATCGATAAGATAAGCCATATACACGGTGAATTACAAGCTCGAACGATTCAGGGGGGGCCGGGCAGGTGTGTAACGAAATTTTCGAAACAATGTCCGTGTGTAAGGGTTGAGAGCCTGGCCGTATATAGTGGGTGGGATCCAGCACGAATAATAATCGTTACAGTCCATTATAAAGGTGTACTTCAAGTAGAAAAAGTAATTGTTCTCTTTCTCGTATACGCCATATGCCCATCCGGCGGAATGACTAAACGCTGTGCATTTGTTCTCCGGCCCTTTCTTTTGTTTTTTTTTCGGATCTGGTCGATGGCATACTTGATTTAGGTAATGAATGTGTTCGGGGAAGATAAGAAAGGGTGGATGTGTGTTTGGAGCGCGGACAGTGACGTGGGGAGCGGTCGGGAGCTTCGCATCAGTGTGCGCGACCTGTATACAGGGTGGTACAGGTTTTTGTGGAAATGAATTTTTTCGATTTATCTAGCTTTCAGAAAAAATTTAGTGTTTTAAAGCTACATGAGATCTAAACGAGTCAACTTAAGTATAATTTACTGCTCCACAAGAGTTGTCGTATTCAATCGTTTTGAAAAATATGTAATCTACGAAAAAATCGCTGTAAAATAATTTAAAACTCAATAACAACTTGATATTTCGTCAATCTGGTCGACTTTTTTCTGGAGTTTGGTTCTTTGCATATGCTTCGTGAATGTTCTTATTTTGAAATGGAGTCAGTTTACCAACGGCTTCAATTTGAAACAAGTTTTCTGAAAATGTCAAGACGTAAAATAACAAACGCTGAGGCTAATAGGGCTATCAGAATGATACAGGGTGGCCTAACTCTGGTTGTTGTAGCGGAAAGGCTTCAAGTCAGCCAAAGTGTGATATCTCGACTTTGAAATAGTTTCAGGGTTGGAAAGACCAAGGGTGTGAGTAGAATGCTACAAAATTCAGATGGGGTTCAAGTTTCCATCGAAACCATCAGACGACGTTTGAGAGAGGTGAATCTAGGGTCTAGACGTTCATTAAGAGGAGTTCCATTAACACGTGACCTTAAGCGTCAAAGACTGGAATGGACAAGGCAACATATCAATTGGAACGATCAATGACGTAGTGTCCTTTTCACTGATGAATCAAGATATGGACGATTTTCAGATTCTCGAAGAATAAGGGTATGGACAATCCCACGCATACTCCGTAATCGTCGCTAGAAGTCCCATTCTGAGGGGGTAGTGTTAAGGTATGGGCCGGGATATATTCCAACGAGCGCACAGATCTACACATTTTTCCCGGAAATATGACCGCCTTACACTATAGGGAGTATGTCATTGACAATGTTTTGCTAAAGTTTCACGCTGCTATTTGTGAAACTTTTCTTCTAGACGATAACGCTAGACCGCACCGTGCAGCTATAGTTGAGAATGCGTGCGAGGAGCTTGGTATGCCATATTTACGAATACCTCCGCACTCACCAGAATTGAATTGCATAGAACATGTATGGGATATGCTGCAAAGAAGATTAGATAATCATCAATCTACCCTAGAATCCTTAAATGTTCTGAAAGAGCTTCTGCCCCGTTTATGGAACCAAATTCCCCCAGAAATGTTCAACAACCTCGTATATGTAGTATGCTTAGAAGATGTCATTGAAGCCAGTGGAGGCCATACATTGTATTGATTTGATTGACGAAATGACTCATACTGATTTTTATTGGATCAATTAAAGTTGTTTTTTAGTTTTAAATGATTTTACAGCGATTTTCTCGAAGATTACATACTTTTCAAAACGATTGAATACGATATCTCTAACTCTTGAGGAGCAATTTATTTTCAGCGTGTACAGCACCGTTGATTCTGAACAAACAAAATGACAGTTAAGGCTCAAACTCCGCTTGAGCAAAGAGGACAGTTGTGCCAACTTGGCGACGAAAAAGATTTCGACAAATTCAGCTACGTTCTAGCCTCAACGTTCCCAATTCGAAGGCACTGTAAAAAGTGGTTGATTCCATGTCTCGAAGCCCGATATAAAAACGACCCGAAGAACCGTTCCGCCTGGTCGTTTTCTTTATCTCCGCATTAAAACACCTCATTAACAAACTGATATATCCTTTCAACCCCTCAAAACAAATGACCGCATCACAAAAACAAATAAAAACAATTTATGTCTTGTAAGGACGGGCCCCGAGCAGATATCCTCAACCCTTTTGAACTTCCTGAAGGAAGCGTATAAATTTCTTCCCCATTGATTGTCGTGTCATATGCAAAACAGCACGAGTGCGTTCTAGGCCGTGGGTTCAGACGATGCCCGACAGGCTTTCGAAACGTTGCCGAGAGAAGAAATAAGGGAAGGACACGTGTCGAAAGGTGGATTTTGGATGGGCCTGTTTACGCATATGCCGCACCGTAGGTGAAAGTTTAACGGATAAAAAGGTAGCTGAGTTAATCAATTTTGTCAGCTCACTCTTCATTGTCTTTAACAAAAAGCAATCTGTTAGTCATGGATTAATTTCCTTAAGTTTTTTTAACTATAACGGAGTCAGGTTGGCATACATGAAATGTCATCAATGTCAAACTGACGTTTCCACAACTATCTATCAACTGCCACTCTGCAGAAATACCAGAAACTCAAGACAAAGTACCAGAAAGTGCTATTTTATATTAGACTCTGCTCATTTTAACAATAACCCTTGAATTTTGTAATACAGCGTGCCAAAAAAGTAATGTGACTCGTCAATAATAATGAGAAGAATCTTCGATGCTTTCTTGAAAGCCTACGCCCCCTCCACTTTATTTTTTCAAATGGGATTATATATATGGATTGTGATACATCAAATGGAAGGTTATTTGATTATCTATTCAGCGATGTGGCTAAAAGTAGAATTTGTTGGGCCGTTTTTTCCTTAAAAATTAAAATAAACTTAAAAATAAGTTACAATTCGTGATTGGAAAGAACTGCAATAAGACTATCATTCTTGAACTAAGTATTATGAAAGGAATTCCATGAATTCGTAATTTCGAAAGCAAGTCTTTTTATGCTTGTTCGAATTTGAAATATCTCGCTCTTTAAGCTGCACACCCCCCTACTGCTTTTTTCTCAAATAAAAATATATGGATTGTGTTGATCTGGTTTTTTATTTGCGATCTTCTACATTAATTCACAGCTGTTTTCACCTTGATTATAATTTTTTTTTCATCTCAACATTTTTATTTCAAGCATTATAAGGTAAAATTTTATTTCCGTTCACATAACTAAATCTGTAATGACTTTTGATGCAACATATAGAAAAAAAATTGTTGAGGGGTGTGGGTATAAACCCTTAATTTCAAAGCTGCAATCAGTTCTCAAACATCGAAAATGGTAATCGATGGGTAGGAGGATATTTCTCAATGTTTATTATTTCAAGAATAAGAACATGACACCAATCACGAATTAGTAATTTTCTAATGAAAAAATACCCTAACAATAGTATATTCTAAAACAAGTTGCAGTATGAGCTCCTATTCCAACAGGACTTCGAAATTGTTGGAATTGCCTTTTGCAACGAGTTTTAGACGATATTTTCTCTATTCCAGTCAAGTTTTGTAAAATACTCTCGAAATTCAAATGGAAATTCAGATTAGTGACTTTTGTATTGTATCTTGGCAGTTGGTGTCACTAACGAAATTTGATAGAATACGGAATTTGAATTGATTTTATTTGAAAATTGGGAGGATCTGAGGTCAATACTGACAACCACAAAACGAAAAATATAGCTGAAAACAATGCTACAATGAGTTTCATTACAGCACTACTTTTAGTACTGTAATAAACTCATTACGATACTGAAATAGAAAAATATTTTGAGTCACAAAGCCCAATGGGCAATCGAATGTGCTTCTATTTGATATATCAGAATCCATATATTCCTATTTCAAAAAAGACAGTAGAGGGATCTGGAGGGTAAAAGGTTAGATATTTCAAATTCAGAAGAGGATGACTTGCTTTCGAAATTACCAATCCATTGATTTTCGAGGATTTCCCTTGATAGGTAATACTTATTAAAAGAATATTGGTCTGATTGCAGTACTCTCCAATCACAAATTTTAAATTAATTTCTCTATTTCTGTATCGTAATGAGTTCATTACAGTACTAAAAGTAGTGCTGTTATGAAATTCATTACAGCATTATTTTCAGTTATATTTTTCATTTTGTGGTTGTCAGTACTGACCTCAGATCCTCTCAATTTTCAAATCAAATCATTTCAAATTCCGTAATCTGTCAAATTTCGTGAGTCACACCAACTGCCAAGGTACAATACAAAAGTCACTAATCTGAGTTTTGATTTGAATTTCGAGAGTTTTTCACAAAACTTGACTGAAATAGAGAAAATATAATCTAATGCTCGTTGCAGAAGGAAATTCCAACAGTTATGCTCCTTCATCGCTCGTTTTCGAATTTCGCAATCGTGTTGGAATAGCAGCTCATTCTGCAACTTGTTTTAGAATATACTATTCTAATATTTTAATAGGAAAACTGCACAACCAATTCTATTTTAAGTCACATCACTGAGAAGGTAACCAAATCGATATATTCCCATTTTCAGATGAAATTAGGGGGTACGGGGCATAGGGGGTGCGAAATATCAAGTTAAAAAAGCATACAATAAATTGCCTTTTAAATAAAAAAAATTTAAAAATTTTCTTACAAGAGTTATTGACGAGTTACGTTATTTTTTTGGCACGCTGTATACGATTCATCAGAAGATATCGAATTGATTTTCAGAAAATTGTAGAAGGGAAGTAATGCATCTCAGGTTTGTGATTATTATCACGCAAAATGACTTGTAGTATAGTAGTTTTCAAATATATCGTTTCGTTCTCATTCACCAGCTCTTCATATATGTAAGATAAAAAAATTGCTGCGCACTATAGGTTCCACAGGATTCTTCGATTTGCTCTGAGGTTACTCGGAGGTTCATTCGATCACTTTAAGAGCGTATGGGAACATTCGTCGTGTTCAAATAATATTAAACACGAACCTACAAACCAGGTGCAACAATCTAATAGGTCTCGTACTCCGACCATCAAACTTTTTGCTCCATTTTTTGTTAGCATGGTGTTCAGACCCTTCCAACCATTCATTTCAATCAATGAGTAATTTCATAGAGTAATACGAAGCAAGGAACGGTCATTCTCCTTGCCTCGGACATATGGGGGCCGAATTAGAACGATTTATGTGGCCTGTATCATTTTTTCCTCATATGCATATGGCCAGTGGATGATTCTGACTCCTCAACCCCCGATAATCAAACCAGAAGGGCACATCTGCCGGGAGTAGAGGTCAAATAGAAAATAGACCGAGCGCACATCGAATTTTTAAATTGGTTTTCATTGTGTTGGTATCGGAAAGGGGCAATTAAAAACGCACGTGTGATATGGTAAACACCTTTACCAATTTTAAGGTATGGGAAATTGATACAGTCCATGGATTTCCGATTGGAATTACACGGTCTTGGTCAGGCGATGAAATGTGGGCACCGTGAAGACAAATGGGGTCTATCAGCTGTCTTGTGAGTGTGGCAAGGGCATGTCCACACCTCGTGAAATGATGAATGTAAAAATAATTATGTCTGCTCTTTCACATCTCTTTTTATATGAACCGAGATTCTGAAATTAAAAACTAGGAATCTCCTTCAGTTTGTGTATATTTCAAGTTTGGAGTTTTCACTTTTTAAATTCTGTTGAAAATTCTTCATTTTCATCTTCGAGGTTTATGTCCATTAGATCTTTTTCATGTATTGTACAAATCCCTCATTATATATAAATATATTTTGTTCTCTTCTAAATTCATTGTTCAAAATATAAATCTGACGTTTCTTCAAGTTAAGTCGATCAGCATCTCTGCTAGACTTCGCCTTCTTGTGGGGCAAAGGAAAATTACTTTTATCTATCTTTTTGAGATTGTATGATATGGTGTACCGAAGAAAATCAATTATTATTATTATTATCATAACTGAAAAAAGTAATTTTTCGCTTTTTGAACTAGAATTTTTTTTATTGGAACAGTGACAACTAGAAAGTTATATCCTACAATAAAACTTTTTTTTTGACCGATAAATCGTTCATTACTCAGAATGTGTACAGGGTGGGCAAAATTGGTGATACTTGAACCACAACTTTTTAACCAAAAGAGATAGAGGAAAATGAATGACACGTTACGGTGTTCTTTTTTAAAGGAACTGATGATACCATCAACTGCATTCCTCTATCTTCTTTTGTTTTCGAGTTATAGGCCAAAATTAAAATTTGGGCGATTTCAACTTTGGCCATTATCTCTGTTTCTGTTAGTGCTAGGATAATGAAATGAAAACATTATACGGGCACTTTTTTCATAGCAATCCAGTAGCGTACTTTGTTTTTTCCCAAGAGGTTTTCTTGCTGAGCTATAACATGAAGTTTTTTTTTTCATATGGAAACAATGGTTTGAAATGGCTTAGAGAGAATTGCCATTTTTTCCCGCTTCAGAAATATAACATACATCATACATCGCCCTCAGATTCATTCAGATATCATGAAAAATATAGTTTGTATGTGAAATTTGTATTATCGAGTATAAAGTAGGCTGAATCACAGAATAATATGTCTTTAAGAGTGGTGTCACTGTTATTTTGAGATTGAATACTTGATTCAATTCTCCGTGGTTGGATCTCTGTTCAGAACAACTGTCAAGTCATTATTGCTGCTGAAATAAAACATTTTAACATATCGTATTTCTCTTAGTTTTCGAACATTTCTATATTGCCGGCAATAAGGACTCCGACACTTGTTCTGAACAGAGATCAAATCACGGAGAATTGAATTAAGTTTCAATGGCAAAATAATGATGACACCATGCGTAAAGACATATTATTCTGTGACTCAGTCTACTTAATACTCAATAATTCAAATTTCAAATACAAACTATATTTTTCATGATATCTGAATGAATCTGACGGCGATGTATGATATGATATATTTCTGAAACAGGAAAAAAATGGCGATTCTTTCTGAATTTCAAACTATTGTTTCTTCAAGAAAAAACACAACTTTATTTTATAGCTCAGTAAGGAAACCTCTTGGAAAAAACCTAATTATGCTACTGGATTGCTATGAAAAAAGTGCATGTATAATGTTTTCATTTCAACAACCTAGCACAAACAGACACGGAGATAATGGCCAAAGTTAAAATTTTGGCCTATAACTCGAAAACGAAAGAAGATAGAGGAATGCAGTTAATGACATTATCAGTTTCCCTAAAATGTGGAAAATGGATGTTATTACAGTGAACAACTTGATAATTCAGAGTAAGTTAAAAAAATATAATTTTGCTTTGAAATTTTCAGTTTCGAACGAGTTTCGAATTATGCAGCTTGTATTTACAATTTGATTAGATTAAATAAGGTTTTTTCATTTCAGATTGAAATAAAAATTGAGACACTTCAACTAAAGAACGGTTCCTCGGCAAAGAAAAGTTTTCGAATGAAGTTTGTAGGTTTTCGCGATCCAAACTTTTTTTTTATCGACACTGTTACGAAAAAAAAATTCTAGGCCAAAAAGCGAAAAAACACTTTTTTTTACTTCTAATTGCAGCACATTGACTCAACGAGGACGTTGTAGGAAAAGATGTCTTCAACAATTAAGCTTTTTAAATATTCTTCTTCTCCTGGCACCTGTAGGAGGGGCAGGGGGGGCTACGCCCCCCCTGAGATTTTTATTCTCTTATCGTTTTTGAGCCAAATTGAATATTGATGTCACCTGCTCCTCATCGTTTCTCGAATATTTTTAATTTTGCCCCCCCCCCCTGAGAAAAAATTTATGCTTCCATCGATTATTTTTCGTCAAAAATTCGACAGATTTACGGTACATCCTCTCGAGTTAGCAAACACAGCCGAATAATTCCAGATCAATCTCTTGAAACGGACAATCCCAGCATCGGAAGTAAACGCAAACATCCCTCGAATCGATGGCCACCAGCAGGACTACGTAGTTTACGTTGTCCGGGAGGGTGGCGCGGTCCAAAACCACCCTTATCCGAGTCGATAGTGGACACAGGGACCGGACCAACAACCCCTATCGCCGTGATTTCTCATTTACGACGTGTAACGGCAAACGCGAGCGTGTACGTGTGTGCGCTTCTGTACGTGTGTGTGTGCAGCGAAAATGCACCCCAACAGCGATGGGGTGCTGTTGCATCCGAGTCCGATGAAGTGCAGGGTTGTGGAACATCCCATTAGTGATACTGATCCCCTAACTGAAGAGGTCGAAAATTGTCTGACCGATATAGCGATGCGGGGAATGCCCTTTGGTGGACCAAGGGGTGGTTAACACCCCCTGTGTCATCCGTGGTCCAGGAAGAATCCTGGACCTTCGCAAAGTTTCGCAATTTAAAAATAAACTCACTGAGAATGGTTTAGGGGTTGTTTCTGTGAAAGAGTATGTAGCGAGTCAGTTCTTTTCGCTTATTGCTACGACAACTCTCGAGGTTGAACGGAGAAAGTTTATAAAAATGAAAACAGAGTTATTTAAACTCTGAAAATTTCGAAAATGGTCATGAGATCTCTGCCTCTTCAATGTCTGAATGGGCGAATGTCCAGGAATTTATATAATTTTGACAGTTTATCTTTCTGAGAGAAAATAGTTTTGCTAATGAATATTTTCCAATGCTAACGGACATTTAACGAAATATTCCATTATTTCCAATAAAATCTCAATGAATACAATAATACTTATTCTAACACTCGTTCATTTGCCAGGGGGCACAATAGACCATAAGGTCGCAGTGTACTGTGAACTGTTTCAAACTAACTAACTACGTTGATTTCGAGTTATTTCAAATTGTGTTTGCCACATCCCGCATCTGAAAAAAACTCGATACAATCCTTTCCTGTGCCGTTATCACCCCAAACTGTAAACAGAATATTTGAGGCATCGGATAACGATTGGAATGAAGCTTATTCATACAGCGAGAATTTGTTCAGTTCGAACTGATATAACGTATGGATAATTCATTTCGCGTTTCCTGGGACCAAATTCAGCGAAAATCAATTAAATCTGGTCATAAAATCGACATATAAATTAGTATATATAGGATGCATGCAACAGAGACAATAATTGAATTTCAAATTATTTATCGCTTGATAAGCTGATTGCCGGGTTGGAATTGAGGGCTGCAACGTATAATTTCATCTTTTGTCTGCGAATTCTCGATCTGACCAATAGGAACTCTTCCATTTTCCGAATTACAGAAAACAGAAATGTGACAATAAATTTTTTCAATATCAAAAGAGCTCGATGTTTATGAAAGAGCAGTCAAATTGCGTTTAAGTGTTCACCCTAAATTTGCATTTCTTCATTTTCAAGAACCATTGGTGGAAGAAAAGTTATTAATAATAATAATAAGTGCACAAGGCATTGACATTCTTCCACGAGTTCAAAATTTGGAAACGAGCTACAGAGTGGCGAGTTTTTGAATGAACGAATGTTAGAATAAAGCTTCTGTACGAGTATTATACATTATTTTCTCTATTCCAGTATCGTAATGAGTTCATTGCAGTACTAAGAGTAGTGCTGTTATGAAACTTATTACAGCATTGTTTCAGTTATATTTTTCGTTTTGTAGTTGTCAGTACTGACCTCCGATCGAATCAAATCAATTCAAATTCCGTAATCTGTCAAATTTCGTAAGTCACACCAATTGCCAAGATACAATACAAAAGTCACTAATCTGAATTTTTATTTGAATTTCGAGAGTATTTCACAAAATTGACTGAAATAGAGAAAATATCGTCTAATACTCGTTGCAAATGGCAATTCCAACACTCATGCTTTCGAAAAAAATTCGCATTCGTGTTGGAATAGGAGCTCATTCTGCAACTTGTTTTAGAGTATACTATTCTCTAATTCATTGAAGTTTTATTGAAATTATTGGAATGTTTCCATAAATCTCGTTTAGTGACTTTTTCATTGACAATTATCGATTGGCAGAACTGTTTTTTTTTGTCATAAATTCGACAGATAACAAATAAATCCGGGGCAGGAGGCCAACATTACACAAGATGTGGCAGAATGAACAGATATGACACAGAATGGGATTGAAAAAATCCATTTGCGCAAATGATGTACACCCTAACATAACTAATTTCAAGTTAGGACTCGTATTGAACCTTTTCACCACTTATACCTCATAAAAACTTGTAATATTCTAAAATATTCTTCGTTTGTGTTCACACAAAAGTTTCGCAAAAAAACAATTTCTGAAGAATTTGTTGAAATTACTGTTCACGATAATGTTTTGTAATAAGAGTGGCAGAGCACGCTTATAACTGTATTATGAACAAGAGCACCCCATGGATATGTCAGGCATAAACGCTATTTTATCTGCAGATTGCAGAAAATCCAATGAAACAGTAGTGAAAAAAACTTCGACCAAATATTATTTTCTTTTCACGAATGAAAAATGTGAATGAATTAAACTCGCGGATTTTAATGAGTTTCTACTGCTAAATATTCACATGCCTACATCGGGGGGACCAACCCTAAATTCGACCCTGCATCGCAGTCTTAGAAGCTTCATAAAAGCTCTTAGCCCAGTGTTTCCGATATCGCACCGATGAAATTAAAAAGCAACTCAAATCAGGCTCCGATAATTCGGAATGACCGGCAATCGGCCAGATTGGCTTTGATCTTCGCCGTTTAGGCCTTAGGCCGACTAATCCGCTGGCCGGTTCTGCAACGGTCAAACCAGGGGGTCTATCCGAGAAAGAAATATTCCATTATGCCTCCCGCGTTTTTTCATTAGAGCGATTAGGGTGTTTATTTGGAATCAATTTATTACTAGGGCGCTTTTTAAGTCGCATTTTTTCGGCTGGACGTTCTTTTGATGATATTGGGCAGGAGGAACACATTTTTTCACGATGAAATCCGAAGTGGAGGAATCTTAATCTCTTTAAAATTCTTCTGCCTTAAATCTAATTCTATTTTTCCTTCGAGGATCTTGTTGTTTTTCTTACTGTCATTTATTTTTTCCATTCAACTCCGAAAGAAATATACTCCTCATTCGACTTAACGAAATGATCATAATAATAAGATTCCACCCTTCACCCCTGTTTAAAAAAATCGATTTCCGCGCTGAATCATCGCGACCTCTTCAACCGCCACTTGACACAATTTCGAAACCCAGAATTAAAGCAGCCAACTGTCGTTATCGGGCAAAAAATCCGGACCTAACGTATAATTGTCCATTTAAATCTGGGGCTCGAATGCACCATGTGCTACCTATACCCGGTCCCACTCAATCATGCCGTCTGTAGCTTGTAGATGTATCAGTTACGGCCGAATCTAAACACCTGTTTCCAAGAGATACGCGCTGGTAGAAAAAGGACCACCGTTGCTGGAAGGCGGAAGACAGACTGCAGTGGTACCTCGAGCGAAAAAAAAAGGGTTTCGGCATAAAGAGGCGTGCACTCCCAATATCTTCATTTACTGTCTGGGGTTTGCCACGAGGATAACCACAAAATACCAGATTCAATTAATCGGTCGTTTCTCATATCATAATGTTCATTTATTCATAATAATAATTAAAATATAAAAATAATACATCAGAAGCTGCCAAAACAACTATTCAAATCTACTAAAGGCCCCAATTATGACTTCACTCCAGATTCTGTTTTAGCAAATGAGCACTGCAGACTATATTGGGATCCCACTGTCCTTACAGATAGAAAAATACTCCAGCCTCATTCTTATAAAGATGAAGAAAGAGCACCACTCATCGAGATGACCATCACGAATAACAACAATTTACCACAAAAGACGCAGGAAGATCTAAATATAGAGATCTTGAAGTTTGAAGGACAACTCAGGAGAAGAAAATTGCAAATAATCTAGGGAGACAGTTCATGTCCCATTTTTTTCATCTTGAAGATTCGATAAACTCCTGTATAAAATAGTATAAGTTTCTCTATTTCAGTATCGTAATGGGTTCATTACAGTACTGAAAGTAGTGCTGTAATGAAACTCATTACAGCATTGTTTTCAGTTCTATTTTTCGTTTCATGGTTGTCAGTACTGACCTCCGATCCTATCAGTTATCAAATCAAATCAATTCAAATTCCGTAATCTGTCAAATTTCGTAAGTCACACCAACTGCCAAGATACAATACAAAAGTTACTAATCTGAATTTTCATTTGAATTTCGAGAGTATTTCACGAAACTTAATTGAAATGGAGAAAATATCGTCTAAAACTCGTTGCAGAAGGCAATTGCAACACTCATGCTTTCGAAAACTCGCTCGTTTTCGAACTTCGCATTCGTGTTGGAATAGGAGCTCATTCTGCAACTTGTTTTAGAATATACTATTTGAAACGACTTCTTTTCAATAAAATCTCTCATTTTCATTTGTACCTCTGATTCTGAAACAGCCTCTAGCTCGGGCTGAATTTTGCAAATCCCAATCCCGTTTGGAAATTGCTCAAAATCAGTTATGGAACGTTTCAAGTGGCTTAAACGAAGTTATAGAAAAATATGTTCAGTCACTCACCTGTGTGCAGTCTTGTATGTTGCTGTACATGACTAAGTTGCTTAAACCTCCTGTCACAGTAGGAACATTTGTATGGTTTCTCTCCCGTATGCACCCTGATATGTTGGACTAACTGGTGATTGCTGCTGAAGCTCTTCAGGCATTGCTGACATTGGTGAGGTTTCACTTCTGATCTGCCTGTCAACTCTCTGGCGTGCATATGCATCGACTTCGTCATGAAGATCTGGAAGAACGCAACGTTTCGTCAGGTAAACGCCGATGCATCATCAGGGAATGTTCAGTGTGTGTTAGTGAGTGTGTATTTTTGTGAGATTTTTTGGAAACGAGCTCATGGCCTTTACTGCTTTGATTTTCAGCCATTTGTAACAGGGACTTTTAAGTCTTCAGTATTCCAGCGAAGAAATTTCGATTAATGATGATGATTATGCAAAAATATTCGCAGTATTTTGTCGAGAACAAAATTTAGCTTACAATAAAAGAGCAAAAAATCGTCGAACTATTTTAAAACGTGAAAAAACATTAAAGGAGTACTTTATGATCAGGAAAACTCAAACGTGCAGATAAGGTAGTGTTCGTGCTTCGAACTTTCTATTACGCAACTTTATACACCTATTTTATTCATAATATTGACCTGTTATAAGCTATTTTAACCAGTCTATTAGCAGATACCGGTGCAGGTATATCTTACAAATCTAGGATATAATTATACATTGCGTTGTTATCTGAAATGCATATATTATTTAACGTAGACATCTCTTTCCTTCACAATTATTACGTTCTACGTAATCGAGATCGACCAATGGGACTTGGGGTCATAGAATCGTATTTGCGAACGTTCTATTCTGTTCTCCGATCATTGATGCTATCTCTTTGGGAATTGGGTTTTGCAATATGAAGGAATGATTTTTGTTCAAATGGCTTATATTCTGGATATCAGTATCTCTTACTCGTGAAGCTGTTTCATGATGATCGCAAATTATAGTTCGAGAAAATAACAAAACATGAAAAGAAAAAATATACTACAAATAAGTTCCAATGAAAAATTGAGTGGTTGTTAGATTTACTGAAGATGAATCAACTCATTTATTATTTAAAAAAAAAAAATCATGGTTTCCTCATTTGAACCTATTTTTTTTGGGTAGACGAGAACTTTACCATTTGAAATAACAGACAGTTAGGTCGATCTCGAAAGGTCTTCGAACGGCAGAATCCGTTAAGAGGGTACCGATCTAATTGTCCAAAAGGAGCAAGACGGGACCCTTGCCGATTTTCAAACGTTATTAAATCCCGAAGACTCGGCAGTCCGAAAAACCTGGAATAACCGGGATGAAATATTAAAACTCGAGTATTATTTTAATAATGACGAATCAAGAACGGCCAGGTGAGTTGGCGTTGAGATCAGACTTCCAGAATTCGTGATTAAAAACCGAGTTAATAGCCCGAGAAGGGGCTGGCGGACGGGTTAAAAAGTTGAGAAAGAAATTAAGGGGTATTTCAGCGACTGTCGGTTTAATCCTGCGATATTTTATTTCGGAGGACCCCGGGGACAAATCCGGGAAGACGCGGTTGTCGAAGGACCCTCATCGATTCAGATTTTTCGTGCAAAAAAACGCCATAAAATTTTTTTTTCATGATCCTCTAATTTTCATAACCCTCATCGAACTACTGTAATGAAAAATGGCAATGTCCCTCATCTAATGATTTTTCCTCTATTTCGATTTGTAGTCCTTTAATTTTCTAAACAAAATAGCAAACACGAAGTTCTCAATTGATCATTTACAGTTGTGAAAAACTGAAATTAGAAAGAATGCAGAAAGAAAAAATTCTTCATTTCAAATTGGCCGGGATTCATATTACTATTGTATTTTTCATTTGCAGGCACTTAAACTGAAAGGAATTTCAAAACACTCAACCTTTGTATATACAGGGTGTCCCATAATTAGACCGACAAACTTCTAGTGGATGTTCCAGACATTATTTGAAACATATTCGACGAAAATCATATAGTACAAAAATGCTTCGTTAGGGTGATAGTGCCCTCTGAAGATGGCAACACTTTTTGTCCACATATCTCTAAAGCGGCGTCACCTAAAGTTTTGAAAACAGTGACAACTTTTGTACATTTTATTATTTTACAAGTTTTAAATCAGATTCATAAACTAAAATTTTTTCTTTGAGAAAAAGTGCTTATGTGTGCCATCACCCAGTTGCACCAGTTAAGAGGAAAATGGATTTGAAATTTTCTTTCTTCAGCATTCGTTTAAGTACAAAGAACTCTGAACAGCTCTTCAAAAATAAACTTCAAGAAAATTTAATGATTTCGTATTATGATTGGTTTATGAGGCAAAGCTCCTACAAAGTAATTGAAATCATGTAGAATAAATTGACATATCACTCACTCCATAATGAACATTGTGGAGTGAACGAAATGAAAATTCCAAATCAATTTTTCTCAAAACCGGTGCAACTGGGCGATGTCAAACAGTAGCACCTTTCTTGAAGAAAAAATATCAAAGTTTATGAATTTGATGTAAAACTGAAATAATGAAAGGTAAAAAAGTTGTCAGTAAAAATACCCTTCCCCCCTCAGAATTATACGCTTATGACTGAGATGAAAAAAATTCACTCAAACCATTCGATACGTATTCTTGATAGTAGCCAATGTGTGAAATTTCAACATTTTAGGTTAAGCAGTTTTGGAGATATGTGACAAAAACGGTTGCATGGAAGTCCTCTTCATAGTGCTCTAGATCCTCAACGAAGCATTTTTGAATTATATGATTTGGTTCGAAAGTGTCTGAAATAATGTCTAGAACATCTACTAGAAGTTTGTTGATCTAATTATGAGACACCCTGTATATCAATGAAGAAACATCTTTTTAGGACAGCAAATGATTAATAAGTTAGTGCAGTTTCCAAGCGATGTTTAGTGTAGCAATTCACTTCAATTCCTTTCCTTTGACGTGCCCAAGACGCCGACAACTATTCATAAAATTGTAGCACTTGCTCTTCTTCAGCATCGACTGCGACCACTCAAAATCAGATATTCTTAATGGATTTTTTTGCGTCCCTCGCCTCATACCGGCATCAATCAGCGAAAACAAACCTCCATCAGTGGTATGTCAGAATTTTATGGTCAATACAACGCCAAATTATCGAAGACGTAAAAAAAGGGGCAATAAATTCAAAGTAAACATTTACGAACCCCTACAAAGTTAACCATCATTTCAATTCAAATTGCTGCGCAAGAAGTTGATGGCCGATTGGGTAAAAACGCCACGGTATTCTGGATATCACCGACAAGGGCCGGAGCAAGGGATGGGCAGCAAACCTTACTGAATACGGTCCAGGCACTGGACAGTAAAAAAATTCAAGATTTTTCAAGATAGCGATGATTTATGGAATGTTAGATTGATGTTCTTATGTAATCTGTGTAGAACGCCGCTAACACAAGAACTAAAAAAAAAGAAAAGATAAGGAAATAGGAAATCGAAAAACAGCAGATAAAGAATGATTATTATGACTTTAACGAGCAAAGAATTGCATCATTTTTCATGATAAAAATTTATTAACAATCTACTTGTTATGGAATCTTGACCCTTCAGATTCTTTTCTTTATTTTTAAATTTTATTATTTTCAGAATTTCCAAAAAGAAATGAAATTTTTATCACATGAAGTGAAGGATGAATTTTTACAGGTGAACTATGAATTTAATTATCACACACTACAACAATAACTTCTCAATCGTTGTGAATCTTTTTATACTCGTTGAATTTTTTGATTCTCTTCAGAAGTTTCCATAAGCAGAATCAATTTTATATTTTGTTCATTCTTCAAATTGATAAATAACATTTGCTTTCTCAAAGAAAAACATTGACCTTGTTCTTAATAAGTAGATTTTTTGTCCATTAATGAATGCGTATAAATGCTTGAATATTATGTCGTTCACTCAATCTATTTTATTTTATTCAGTTTCTTCAATATCTCAGAAGGAATCAATCAAACAACACAATTGTAAAAAAAGTATTTTCATGACTTTTTCTAGTACCCACTTGAAATATACTTTTTAGAATTAATTCTCAATCGTTGTGGATATATTTATATTTTGTGATTCTCTTCAGAAGTTTCCATAAGCAGAATCAATTTTATATTTTGTTCATTCTTCAAATTGATATATAACATTTGCTTTCCCAAAGAAAAACTTTGACCTTATTCTTAATGAGTAGATTTTTTCTCCATTAATGAATTCGTATAAATGCTTGAATATTATTTCATTCACTCAATCTATTTTATTTTATTCAGTTTCTTCAATATCTCAGACGGAATCAATCAAACAACACTATTGTAAAAAAAGTATTTTCATGACTTTTTCTAGTACCCACTTGAAATATACTTTTTAGAATTAATGATACAAAGTTTCATTTGATTTCAATAGAAGATTTTCTTGAAAACTTAATATGGGTTTTCTCTCTCATCCTCTGAAACAAGAAACAATTAGAAAAATGTCAATCCGAAAATCAAAAAAATTGCCATGATTCTACAAAGTTGAATGAAAATCAGTTATTGTCTGACGAAGGAGTCTGATTTAGACTCCGAAACGTTACGCTTAAGATTTCAGATTGTTTTCATTTTTTTTTCTGTTCATTGTTAGACAACAATTTTTTCTCGTAAAGTTCTGGCTCCTGACAAATTAAGGCTCAAATTTTTCTTATAATATTAAAATAATTTTCTAATTGTTTCTTGTTTTCAGGAAATGCAGAGACCTCTCAGAAAATATTTCAATAGATATCAATAGAAGATCTCTGCATTTTATCAAGTGGCGAGTCCGACCCTGGGACATCTACACAATACCGTACAACATCTGCTGTAAAACTTTTTTATACGGAGCTAGCAAGCGAACAATTAAAGAGAAAACGCATATTGATCAGCGTGTACACCTACACACGGTCTCAGATACAGCCAATTACTTTACTTCCTGTAAAAGTTGAGAGAGTACGTTCGCTTAAAAGTTAATCGAAAAGCATAATCGAAGACTGGAATGGAAAAAACGTTAGAACGTTAACCCCGATGTGGCGTTTTGATTCATGTCACGGTTTTTTTTTCGTGGAGAATTGTCGTTCGAGATTGTACACGATCTTAAATCTGCATCTTCTTCTTTTCATACAAGTGAGTTTAAGGAGGCATATAGATACAGTTTGTAGGAAAAGTAATGAGAAAAATATCTATCGATACCAACACATATTTCAGGAATCAATTTCGAAAAAAACGATGAAAAAATTGTTATTAGCTCCTTCATAAGATGTATGTAACTTTTAAACCCTATCCTCATTGATTTATAAGACAATACGCTGAATAGTGTTGATCTTAATTATAGGTTTCTTCATTTCAGTATCGTAATGAGTTCATTTCTGTACTAAAAGTAGTGTTGTAATGAACTCATTACAGTATTGTTTTCAGTTATATTTTTCGTTTTGTTGTTGTCAGTACTGACCTCAGATCCTGTCAATTTTCAAATCGAATCAACGCAATTTCCGTAATCTGTCAAATTTCGTGAGTCATACCAACTGCAGTTTGGGAAGATGTTCCCCATCAGAGAACATCTAATTCCCCCAGTTCTTTATACAACCAAGACCACGTTCTTGGATCCTAACGTGTCTGGCTGCAATTTTTCAGGATCACCAAGTCTCCCGCCTACCGCGATGAGTTATGCCCGTTATCCAATACTCCAAACTGTCCAAACTTCCTCGAACGTTTATTCGATGCTCCGACGGCAAAAACGCGGGAAAGTAGCGAACCACAGAGCGAGAAATACGGCCATTATCATTAATGGCAAAAAACGAAAATTAAAGTAGCTTAAAATTGCGGTCGGACATCTGAATTTCCCGCTATGATATATCGCCGAGCGCAGTTTTGAAATTGCTTTTTTCATTTGGCGCAAGAAGGCCAGCGGCGTAGGCGTAGCGGGGTAACAGCAGAATGGGTTTTCTCTATTTCAGTATCGTAATGAGTTCATTAACGTACTAAAAGTAGTGCTGTAATGAAACTCATTACAGCATTGTTTTCAGTTATATTTTTCGTTTTGTGGTTGTCAGTACTGACCTCAGATCTTCCCAATTCTCGAATCAAATCAATTCAAATTCCGTAATCTGTCAAATTTCGTAAGTCATACCAACTGCCAAGATACAATGCGAAAGTCACTAATCTGAATTTTCATATGAATTTCGAGAGTATTTCACAAAACTCAACTGAAATAGAGAAAATATCGTCTAATACTCGTTGCAGAAGGCAATTCCAACACTCCTGCTTTCGAAATTTTGCATTCGTGTTGAAATGGGAGCTCATTCTGCAACTTGTTTTAGAATATACTATTGCATGATTCTATCAGAATGGAATACGAAAAAGCAGTTTGAAACTGCAAGGACAGGAAATGCATGCTACATTGCAGAATTCATGAACGAGAATATTGAAAACTAACAGAGATTTTAAAATACAGGCAGTTCAATTGTATGCGGTGCAGCAAAACAAAAGCTCAACCAACATATCATCGTCTTTCAGTATTTTCATTAATTTATATTCATTTAATTAAGAATATTAATGAGTTATCCAAAAACAGCCTTTCACATCTTCATTTTCACGGTGCAATAAAGTGCATTTAATGCTCGCGCTGCCATAAAGTACATTATTATGTTGTAGACGAATCTGCAATAAAAAACAATAACGAAATAGTGTAACATAAATTAAATATTTCCAAGCTTGCTCGGTAGCAATAAGGAAGACTTAATATTCGTATGACTTATTAGTCCCGTTGTCTAATAATGTGTTACAACAATAAGTCTTGTATCGTATTCACCGTGAAAACGACTTTTGAACTAGATTAACGTTCTTATGGCACTTAAATCATGGTTCAACATACCGTGGAGTTCAGGTATGAAACTTTGGCAAAGAAACGAGGCTTAGCGATTGTAGGATACATCGCAAAAAAATTTGTGCAATAGGTTAAGTAAATATCATAATAGAAGAGAGAGAATGAAAAAATGTGGAGTTATTTTGGTAGAAGCAATCCCTAGCGTTGCGCCACTGCAATCAGAAGTATAATGTCTTTTTTATCTCGGGGGAAAAGGGGAAACCTCACGGTACACAGAAGTAAGGAAGGGTTGTCCCATAACTCATACTTTTAATTCTCTTTCTGTGCGCTATCGAAAGAAAACGTAAGCACGAAAAAAGACCCAGTGAATTACGACGATGAAACTGATAAATCACCCGCGAAATTTCATTAATAATTTATTGCGGCTCCGTTTCGAGATTATCACGATCCGAAATACCTGTTTTTCCGAAAATCCATAGCCGAGTCCTCGTCACGAAAAAGAAGATTAAATTCTATGACGCGACGTTTCCGTTATACCGTGCTCGGATGATTCTGTCAAAACAAGGAGAACCATAGAATCTTTTGTTAATTCTATGACACGTCGTTTCCGTTACACCGTGCTCGGATGATTCTGTCAAAAGAAGGAGGACCATAGAGTCAGTTTACCTGTTGGTAGTCGAAGGGAACGTGATACGGTGGAAACTGAAACATACTCTGATGGTGGTACACACCAGAAGAAGTGCTGGGACCTGGGTCGAAGCTTGGAAACGTCATAGTCATGGCACTGCTGGTGTACATCGACATGGACGTCGTGTTGTGAGATGGTTCACTCCATGTTAGGTTAGAATGCACCAAGGTGTTTTGCAGCGGGTGCAATATGGCGTTTTGAGATGCGTTCAGTCTTGTTCCTTGAGAGGGCGCTGTACCTGGTAGATTCGCGTCGTTGCTGAACATTTTGGTACTCCATTAAACCAAGTTCAAACGCTTGTTTAACCGGAGATATTTTAAGAGTGAACAATTTGGATTTCACCTCGTACACTGATTGAACCGCGTTGTATCCTTAATTAGTTGAAGCTAGAGGCCAAACACTTCGAGGTAAGAAAAGCACAATCACGCGTTCGCCCTCGCATAGTTTTCTATGTCCACATCGAAACACAAAATTGAACTGATCGGCGAAAATAGTATCGTGGTCGAGATTAGAAAGGAATCATAGAGAAAAGGGGTCTAAAGTTGACAAACTACTAGCAAATAATTTAAATTTGTTCTATATTTATAATTATTATTACAAATCTGAACGAATATAAATCAACTTTTGTTTCATTCGAGATATTTGCGCCAATTTAGAGCTTATTTTCAATAACTTCTCGATTCCGATATGAAAATTGGTCTTAGCTGCATTGCAGTCGGCCAGCTGGAGTACTGCTTGTGAAACTGCCCACTCGTTTAGATGGCGCGTCGGTCGAGTAGACGAACGGACTGGGCGATTGTAATTAGGTCAGATAACAAGTGTTGTAGACAAAAATCACAAATGCAATTATTATAATTTAAGCGAGCACGCCGCAGTCATGACTTATGACGTGCAAGATCGCAGACGGCTAGATCTGTTGTGTTTACGATATCTGCGTGACGTAACCTCTTGTCGGAGGACCCTTGGTAAACATCCGGGTGGTTAGAGCACAGATCTGAACCGTTCCTAACGGTCCACAGAAAATTCGGTTGTCGAAGTCCTGTTAAACGTCACTGTCGCTATCTACTCCATGACGAACCTGCATGATCTAATGTTTGTTGATGAAGGATTTTCCCAGATTTCGGTTGCTGAGGACGTAATTTCAAGTTATATTGATGTTCTATCGTAATTTGGCAGACGAACGCGTTCCGCAATTGCAATCACAGAAGAGGATGAATAATGGCGTGAGGCAGAGTTCATACTGCTCTGTGGCATCATTTATACCGTGGTGATATTGACGTACGTTGGGGGATGACATATCAATGAAAATACGTATAATGAAAGTGTTCTTTAGTACTCATTCAATTGATGAAACTATATGATTCAAACGCAAGTAATTTTGCAATCAGAACACATTCATTCACTGAATATTCGAAAAAATATGCTCAATTTCATTTTCCCCAGAGACGTTTTCACATTATTAACAAATTTAATTAAAAAAATTGTAAACCTTTCTATTTTTTTCTCCAAATTTTGATCATTTACTGCTTGTTATACTTTTTATGTTTCACAAAAAAAATTTATTAAACAGCTCCTTCTGAGTCAGGGTTCGACCGATATATATCGCCGATATTTATCCTGATATATATCATGATATATATCGATATTTATAAGGATTGATATATATCAAGGATATTTATAAATTTACCAAAATTTGCGACTGTGCGTAAAAATTTCATAATCAATCGCAATTTAAGAGCACACCAATGTCACCAATGTATACCGACATACCGACCGTTTGTACGATCGAAGAAGCAACGTATTTTCGGGGAATCCAGATAGTGATGTTATAACTTCGCCGTAAAATCGTCATTGCACATTGCACTATTCATTGTGCTCTTGTTTTTTTTTTAATTTTTGAACAGAAAGCACGTTCACGTATACAGCTGAAGTTTGCAGTATGTAATAGCAATTTGAGATTGAAATGGGATGAGGCCACTGCATATGCACAAAAAATTTTTAATAATCCGGATAACGAACTTTTTTATAAATTTATCAACTAACTTTTTTTTGTTTTTTTATGTTTTTTAGAATCTTGATTAGTTTTTTTGATAAATTTGGTAAATTAACTTCTAATGACGTTTGATTAATTGACTTATTAAAAGAAAAAATTTGAAAAATTGTTCGTAAAAATAAATATCAGAAAGTTGATATATATCGGATATATATCGATATATATCCGATATTTTGATATTTATATAAATATCATGATATTTTCGAACCCTGTTCTGAGTTTACACTTTCTCTATCAGTGGAGAATTTTTTGTATTCTTAATATTCTGTCATTTAGTCGAATGAACTTCTGATACTAATACTAATCCCACTAACTTCGTATTGTATTATGTTTTCCCAACATTTCAGCGGTCACAATCACTTCACAGCTTTAATAGTATATTCTAAAACAAGTTGCAAAAAGATTCCTACTCCAACACGAATGCTCGTTTTCGATAGCATGAGTGTTGAAATTGCCTTCTGCAACGAGTATCTATTAGACGATATTTTCTCTATTTCCGTCAAGTTTTGTGAAAAACTCGAAATTCAAATAAAAATTCAGGTTAGTGACTTTTATATTTCATCTTGGCAGTTGGTGTGACTGACGAAATTTGACAGATTACGGAATTTTAATTGATTTGATTCTAAACTTGATTCGATCGGAGTTCAGTACTGACAACTACAAAACGAGAAATATAACTGAAACGATGCTAAAATGAGTTTTATTACAGCACTACTTTTAGTACTGTAATGAACTCATTACGATACTGAAATAGAGAAAGAATATTATTTCCGTATGTCTATAACTGGTTCTAATTGAATACCATGCTAATAAAATGGACATCGACTTGTCAGTTGATGAACTTTATGAACCACCGAATATAAAAAGGCGGAACACCAGAATGAGGAAGAAAAAGAAACCCAATAACGTGCTCTATAGTCGCAAACGACAAAAACCAACCTATTACAAAACAATTGGCATCTCGTTCGCTCAGATCGATCGTAATAATCACCTAATACTCGTTAAAATACTTCCAACCTTTTTTTCCGCCATTTCACGAAATTTATGCCGCAGCCCAAGACGGTCACAGCGGACATCGAAGCGCGACGTCAATCAGCGCCCTCTCTCTCCCACCTCGTCAACTACAGCCGGTGGGACGGAGACAGAGATACCGGCTGTGATACATCATGGACAAGTTTTAATACGTCCATTTCTATTCTACGCGAGAAATTAAAGCCATTCAATTTGTTCGGTTCTAATTTCTTGCGGTCTTTAGTTTATTTACGGCTTTTATGTCTCCATTTTTGACGTTTTTCGATCCGCGTTCGACCAGCGACAATACCATCGCTGCAATTAGAGACGTCCGTACAAATTATGAGGTGTTCCATTGAAAATGAGCAATTTTCGCTCGAATCGATGTAGTTTTACCTTGTTTCATGGTTAATTTCTGACATATGTCATTTATGACAACTGACAGGTGAAGCGTCATCGATCATTCTTGACAGATGTCAATATGGTCGAAAGTTCTTTGCAGAAGCTTCTTTTTTAAAGGACAGGCGCACCCAAAAAGTTTTAAATCGAAATACCATCGAATACTTCGTATATTCGAGCATTAATGAATTCAATGTTGTCTTCATGATTAAATATCCATAATTCTTCCCATTGCCAGCAACTTCTCAACATCCTGCTCAGCTCCCAATGAAATCAACTGTCGAGGAATAAGGAAATTGTCTTAATAAAAAAAAATACCATCAATGGCACGTTGCTTGGGATTGAGTCATCGAATTGTCGTTCATATTTGTAGTTTTTAATATTTTTTATGGATTTGTCCTTCGTGAATTCTTATTTATAACACATATTTTCGATCTTGTCTGATTCATCGGTGCTTCAAGAAATTGTGGGGTACTATTAGAATCAACAGAAATTTTTCCAGCTTCAACAAATAAGATATTTCTGCTTTTATAAAAGTAAAGTAAGTAGACTGAAAAAGGTGTTTAAATCGATGTGTAGACATCAAGAATCACTGCACCTCAAACTCAGGCCCTAACTTGAGCTTAATCCAAACTCTGGTCTGCATTCAGCTCAGCCTATCGGAACTGAAATGTACTGAAGAAACTCCGATTGCAGTTCCGGAATATTAACAACATTTTCCTTGAGATGTCGTCAATCGAGCAGGCGTAAAAGTGCACGAATGAGGCAAGGCCACCTTGGGTTTATTGCCACTGGTCAACCGACCCATAGGTTTATTTTTAAGCGTCTGGTTTTTTCAAGTACTCAGACACCTACAGACATATCATGACGAGGTAAAAGTACCACAATGTCTACAGTTCCACACTACGTCGATGGATATCATTATCATCTTGTACTGCAACTCTGTTTCATCGCAGGTTGCTTAGCCTAGATTGGACCTTTTTTTACGATATTGGTCGTTTATGTAGATCATTAGTAAATGTCCTAATATCTTGAAAATCCATATCGTGAGGTGACTTCATAAGACAAATTACTCTTCGTATGATCTATTCAATAAACATGTTTAAAATCACTAAGTGATTTGAATTTTTCAGCTTCACTTGTATGAATCTAGCTCCTGAAGATGAGCTCGTAAAGCTCGAAACATGTAGAGTTTATTGAATAGATCATACGAAGAGTAATTTGTCTTGTGAAGTCACTTACCTCACGATATGTTTATGTAGATCTTTTGTTGGTCATTGGCTCACTGACTGCGATCTTTAAAGAACGAAATAAGAATTTATAGATTTTTAATACAATATAGTGCTCCACAAGAGTTAGGGATATCGTATTCAATCGTTTTGAAAAGTATGTAATTTTCGAGAAAATGAATATCAATAAAAATCAGTATGAGGCATTTCGTCAATCTGGTCGCCTTTTTACTGAAGTTTGGTTCTTTGGATATATGCTTCATGAATATTCTAATTTCGAAATGGAGTCAGTTTATCAACGGATTCGATTTGAAACGAGTTTTCTGAAAATGCCAAGACGTAAATTAACAAACGCTGAGGCTAATAGGGCTATCGGAATGCTACAGGGTGAAACAACTCAGGTTGTTGTAACGGAAAGGCTCCAAGTCAGCCAAAGTGTGATATCTCGACTTTGGAATAGGTTCAGGGAGACCAAAGCTTGGTGGGCGACGAAAAACAACACCTTTTCAGGATCGTTTCATCACCGTTTCGGCGAGAAGAAAGCCTACATCTACGTGCAGAATGCTATGCAATACTTTTCAGAATGCAGATGGGGTCCAAGTTTCCATCGAAACCATCAAACGACGTTTGAGAGAGGTGAATCTAAATTCTAGACGTCCATTATGAGGAGTTCCATTGACACGTGACCATAAGCGTCGAAGACTGAAATGGGCAAGGCAACATATAAATTGGAACGATCAATGTCGTAGTGTCCTTTTCACTGATGAATCCAGATATGGACGATTTCCAGATTCTCGAAGAATAAGGGTATGGACAATCCCAAGCATGTAATCGTCTCTAGGTCCAAGAAATCCATCTAATCCGAGGGGGTAGTGTTATGGTATGGTCCGGGATATGTTTCATAGGGCGCACAGATCTACACATTTGTCCTGGGAATTTAACCGCCTTACACTTTAGGGAGAATTTCATTGACAATGTTTTGCCAGATTTTCACGCTGCTATTGGTGAAACTTTTCAATTTCTAGACGATAACGCTAAACCTCTCCGTGCAGCCATAGTTGAGAATGCTTGCGATGAGCTTGCTATTCCACATTTTACAATACCTCCGCATTCACCAGATTTGAATTGCATAGAACATGCATGGGATATGCTCCAAAGAAGATCAGGTAATCATGAACCTACCCCAGAATCCTTAAATGATCTGAGATAGCCTCTGCCCCGTTTATGGAACCAAATTCCTCAAGAAATGTTCAACAACCTCGTGTGCAGTATGCAAAGAAGATGTCAAGCTGTTATTGATGCCTGTGGAGGCCATAGGTAAATTGAAGGCATTGATAGTCTTAAAATGCTTGAATTCTTTGGGAATAAAATTTCGTTATTTAACTAGATTTTTCCTAACTATCCTGTATACGCTGAAGACCTACAGGCTAAAATTAATTTTATTTTCTTCAACTTGAAATATTAATATGAATTTTCATCAGAAAACTACTATTTTCTGCAATTAAATATTTCTAACTCATGTAGAGCAGTTTACTTCAGTAAACAGAAGGTTGATGATTACATTTATCATCAGTATGGTTAGATTAACCGCCCAAATAAGTTGCTTAAGTTACTAGAGAAGATAAAACTTATAGTTGAGAATCTTTCCAAGCCTGGATCACTCCAAGAAGCATGTTAGCGTTAATATGGTCTACTTTCTTTATGGATTCCTTACAGGGAACTGTCTCAAGAAAAGTAGGAACGTGTCTACTAGAATATGATCAGTAGGTATAGTTTCTGTAGAGATGAAGGAGAAAAGACGAGATTTTTACAACGTTGTGATGAAAACAACTCTTTGGGAACAAAATTAAAGAGAGGAATAAGACAATAGCAAAAAATTTGAGGTAATAGAAGTTATTCTGATTCGAATGAATCCTTCGTGAGGGTTGTGCTAAGAGTTCAGGAACCATCCTATGATCTTAGCATGGACTGCAACTTGAAGCTTATTCTAAAATTTATACATCTTTAACCCCATTTTTATGATGAACCTTCGCGAATAATTCTTGAATATTTTCTTCAACTATCAAATTTATCTAAAGTTATCTGCATGCTTTCTCACATTTTATGATTTCGATAATGCGATCGTTAAATTTCAAGAGCTTGTAATAAACGTGATTGCACTAATGAGAAAATTCAACAGTTATATCGCAAGAAGACTTATTCGAGGAGTATCGAGGTGACGTCGTCCCAATTGAAACTCACTTTCGCACAGTTATTTCTAATTTTACAATACGATAAAGCTCGAAAATTTGCCGTCCGAGGATTTTACGCTGAAACAACGACATTTTAAGTACCTCCTGAACGGCGAATGTTTTTACTGCCTCCACAGTCCACATATAAGAGATTAAAGGCTATTTTTAAATCTGCAAACAACATTTTCGCAGTTGAGATAGGTTATGTTATCGCGGTGGACCTGCTGAATGATCGTCGTCTTTCTCTCGTTACTTTTGCCCACCCAACGGCTGGCCCACCTCAGGTGAATACACTTTGAAAAAGGCAGCTCGCTTCTCAAAAGAAATAAAAATGAGAACAAGTTAAAAATGCGTAGTTGTTTTGTTGGCATGTAGAGGGCGTATAGCCATTATAAGATTCATGGCTAACTTGATATATTATAAGTAAGGATCAGGGTCGGACCATTCAGGAAGACCGCGGATGCTGGGCGAAGGTTCCGCTCGGAGAACATACAGGGTGATCGTATCTCTCGATCAGAAATCGTCTGTTTCATTTTTTTTTAATGGCCTGGTTTTGGTGTGAATAAAATTCTATTATCACATGTGGAAATTGTGTAAGCTATTATGAATGTTTAACATTTTTGAAAGAAAGAAAAACCTTTTTTTCCTGAAATTTCTTGTTAAAAAAAATTTCAATAGGTATTGAAAATGCTGCTACCTGAATTCTCACTCTAATGTGTCTTGAGAAAATCGGATAGAAAAATTGAAGCTCAACAAATTCATGCGAAATTCGTCTAGAAATATTGCGATTATTCAAGAATGAAAACAAAAAAAAATTCAAAAAATGGAGAATTTTGCCCAGATTGAACTACCTAGTTTTTTCCCTAAAAATGTCATTATTTCAATTTTTTTAATTAAGTTTCACGAATAGGTCATGACTTTATCTTAAGATCAAGATTCAACAATCAAAAGTATTATTAATTAATAACTTATGTTAATTAATAGTATATTCTGAAACAAGTTGCAGAATGGCTCCTATTCCAACACGAATGGAAATTCGAAAACGAGCGACGAAGGAGCGAGTTTTCGAAAGCTTGAGTGTTGGAATTGTCTTCTGCCACGAGTTTTAGACGATATTTCTCTATTTCAGTCAAGTTTTCTGAAATACTCTCGATTTTCGAATAAAAATTCAGATTAGTGACTTTTATATTGTATCTTGGCAGTTGGTGTGACTCACGAAATTTGACAGATTGCGGAATTTGCATTGATTTCATTTGAAAATTGATAGGATCGAAGGTCAGTACTGACAACCAAAAAACGAAAAATATTACTAAAAACAATGCTGTATTGAATTCATTACAGCACTACTTTTAGTACTGTAATGAACTCATTACGATACAGAAATAGTGAAATGTTCATTTCCAGTGACCAATTTTCTTGAAAATGATTGATGGTATAAACCTTCAATTGAAAAGTATATTTCTATAAATTGATAGATGATTCCCACATCAGATAAAAATTACCATAACCTATTGATCTTCAGAAGGTTGCTTTAACTTGATTTATCTACTCTTTATCCTTCTGCTTCTTTATCTTGTGATTTCCATCGTTCCTATTCGTCCTTGAAATGGGCTCAGGTAAGGTTAAATTCTTATTTAAATTGATTCTCATATCGAAAAGACCAATATAACTCTTTGTGAGTTCATAAAGCATTCAACTTAGCCTTTGCCTCGCTTTATTATGGAATATTTTTCAAAGAAATCCATTTTCGTTATTGCAAATCAGATCAGAAGGACAAAAATCCGAGAAAATCCATGAATAACTCTCAATTTTCGGTGTACTGAGAATAGTTTGGGCCCAAGCATAGATCCATGCGGGACGCCAAAAGCAGAAAATCTGAGAGACGTTACAGGTACGGTCCTGGGTTCCTTCCATTCTGGTTTCTAGGCTTTCCCTGCATAATTCTTCTCCGATACTTCTTCAAATTTATTCCCTTGTACGTGGACATTCAATTTACATGATAATGGACTTGACGTTATGTCCATCGCATATTTCACACTGATGGAGGCATACGGCTCTGCCAAGATTGATAGATAAGACTAAGACTACGACGATTTCGGTGAGAATAGCGATCGTCTTAGATGTTTCTGGCTCAAACTGAGAGATTGATCTTGCGTGGGAAATCATCACGATCTGAAACCGCCATGTTGTAAGTCACAGACATGACAAACGTCAATTAGCTGCTCATTCAAGCACAGAAACATCGAACGTCGTTCTGTGCTCATTAGGCGCACAGAACTGGTCTAGCGTCATCCAGTGTTACCAACCTAAATCGAAAGGAGCTTATTTTCATGTTAATTCCGATAAGGAAAAATAAATTTATCTAGCGCATATTATTACCAGCTCTATAAAGCCAGTTTACAATTTTTACGGTTATTAAGTGTGGGAACCTAAGAAAGAGGTCGAGAAAGAATCATTATCGATGAATTTGTCCACAATTTATTTGTAGTTAGTCTGTTTGACCGGAAGCTATTAGTTTTAGTCCGTAAAGGTAAGATGTATGTACGCGGTTTTTGAAAAAAGCAAGTGAGTTCGTTCGCGCCTAACGGTTAATCTCGGATGAGGCTCTAGGATTTCAGTTAATTACTATGTTGGTACGCGTTTTAAAATCTGGCTCATAATAACTTGAACTTGTGCGCACTGTATACATCGAAGCCAGGATGTAATGAATGCTTCAACACCGGAAATAATAACTAACTTATTTTTCTCAATTGAAAGATGACATCGATTTGATACAGTTGGCAACACTGATACCATAGAACTTCACTGACAGAAGTAAACAATATCTGTACTCAGGGAAATAGAATCGAGAAACGGTTCACTGATTTGATATGTCCACATCTATGATCGAGTGGTGCCACGTCTGTGATTCATGGCGATGCGGAAATTTAAAAATCCTTACGCGGAACACCTACCGAGACTTTACGACCCTCTTATGCCACTAATTGACCGTCACTACTCACAAATAACTATAATATCGTGTTCAGAACAATCTCCACCGAGAAATGGACGATAGAAAACAATATGCTGCGAGTAATGATTTCTCTTAGTGTTGGGTTAGATTTAGTGCCACGTCAACTATAAGTGGAACACCCAGTAGAAGGTGCACGAAGCAGTTTCATCTGTAATGTAAAAATTGTGCAGTTATCTATGTTCCTACTTTGATTCAAACATCTAAGTTATGAAAGATTCGTTTCAATTTATACATTAATGGTAAAAGAAGAATATTGATATGTTGGGTGTTCTGAATAAAAAAAATTAATTACGTTCAAAGAGTAAGAATGTAAGAAGTGTGTATATTGATTCTGTTTTTCCACAAATATATAAATTGACGCCTGATGCGTTTTTCATGTAAAATAGCTGTTTTTTTATCGGAGGTCGAACAAAAATATATCCGAAGGTTGCGTTGCATTTAAAACTCAATATTGTATCAGAAGCTACACAAAAATCCACTCCGTTAAACAAATACGATTTCTCGCCCAAAAATGGATCATTAGTGTGATCGTTTATCAATTGCCGATGTTTATGAATTTTTTACACCGAAAACAGAGTGCGTTCCAATTATTTCGACGTTTCGACCTTTTTACTGCATTAATAACAAGATCGATCACCTGAAACCGCTGAAAAATACGTGGGAAGAATGTCCATTTCGACAAAATAATACCGGCTGCCAATAAATAATGAATATTGGAGCACTGTATCAAAGCCTGTGTCCGCGAGCTGTACAAGTCCCATTTCATGCTGAAAAATTCATTTCTGATTTATTATTTCTACAATAATGGGTATTTCGAAATATTCCAACATTATTCGGCCAGACTGACAGAAAATGGAATGAAAACGTGCTGGAAAACAACATTTTGCAAGCATGAAAAATCTTCTTCGTTATTATCACATTGGCCACACTGCTTTTGACGTCACTTGTCAATTTTACTTTGTGTTGGCAACTCCTTTTATACCTCGAAATTTGTCATGAACATATTCATGTTTCTGAAGTAAATTCGAGTTTTTTCGTGACACCTTTTCGGCGAAACCCTCTGTATAAAGTGAAGGTCCATAAACTTCCTCAATGATGCGGTCAGGCCTTGAACGTATTCGCATTTTTACAACCACACATAATGTTATTGAAATGCTTATGACCGATAAAAATGCAACAGTGATACCAGTTCCTTGACCTATCCAACTTGGAACATACACTCAAGCGCAAAAACGTTGTCTTTTTCGCGCTATAGAGAGAAGCAAGGTCAATTGAATAAAAATCACGAGAAGTTCTTAATCAAACATCCGCTTAATCAGATAAAAAATAATGAAAATATTTTCTCTATTTCAGTATCGTAACGAATTCATTACAGAACTGAAAGTAGTGCTGTAATGAAACTCATTACAGCACTGTTTCAGTTTTATTTTTCGTTTTGTAGTTGTCACTACTGACCTCCGATCGAATCAAGTTTCGAATCAAATCAATTCAAATTCCGTAAGTCACACCAACTGCCAATATGAAATATAAAAGTCACTAACCTTAATTTTTATTTAAATTTCGAGAGTATTTCACGAAACTTGACTGAAATAGAGAAAATATCGTCTAATACTCGTTGCAGAAGGCAATTCCAACACTCATGCTATCGAAAACTCGCTCCTTCGTCGCTCGTTTCGAACTCGTTTTAGAATATACTATATTGTTAATTAGTAGATTTTACGTAAGCTAGAATCTGCTTCAACCGTAAAATGACTTGAAAAATTTAATGAAATATAGAATCTAATATTCATTGAAGATAAAAACAGGAATTTTGAATAATAACAAAAACAAATTTGGAAAGATAGATATATCAAGAAGGTAGAGAATGAGGTAGAGAAATTGAAGAGGTTCTATCTATCTATCTATCTAGTGAACAGGACACATCTATAGCTGTTGGTACTATAAGCATGAATTTCACTGACTCAAATCGAAATGATCTAAGCAATTCATGCTGCAAGAGAAAAATCAAATAAAAAAGTCTTATCTCTATTCAGTATTGTAATGAGTTCATTAATGTTCTAAAAGCAGTGCTGTAATGAACATATCACAGAATTGTTTTCTGTAATAATTTGTGTTTTGTGGTTGTCAATACTGAACTCGGATCCTATCAATTTTCAAATCAAATCAATGCAAATTCCGTAATCTGTCAAATTTCGTAAGTCACACCAACTGCCGAGATACAATACAAAAGTCACTAATCTGAATTTTTATTTGAATTTCGAAAGTATTTCACAAAATTTGACTGAAATAGAGACAATATCGTCCAAAACTCGTTACAGGAGGCAATTCCAACTCATGCATACACTCATGAACATCAGATATTTGTCCTTTTGAGGTTGCAATTTTGTATATTGCTACTGCAATTTATAAAAGAGATAAAACATTGTTCCAAAGTCAACATTAATGAATATTCATAATAGCAGCATTAATTCTGTAGTAAATTTTC
Organism: Hippodamia convergens; assembly: GCA_038502775.1. Taxonomy (NCBI): domain Eukaryota; kingdom Metazoa; phylum Arthropoda; class Insecta; order Coleoptera; family Coccinellidae; genus Hippodamia; species Hippodamia convergens. The sequence continues at coordinate 70,629,789 of CM076609.1, read as the reverse complement.
TTTTTGAAATCGGCTAGTTTTCTAAAATTATGTAACTTATGACATACTGAACAAAAAATGTAATAAGCAGATAGGTACTTAATAAACAGTTTTTGAGTCACAGCCATCAAAAAATGAAAAATTCGTGATTGCGAATTAACAATTTATTACTTCAAACAACTATGAGAAATTAGATTTTTCCTGTTCGACTGTCTATATAGCTCAAGAACTGTCCATTATTGAGCTTTTTGCTAAAAACATTTTTTTGTTTACCAGGTCATGAGCTCCAACATATTAAAAAGTTTGCCGATTTCACCGAGATTCAAATTCGCGGACGTCAAGTCTTCCTGAAATGACACCAACATATTTTGATGAAGTTGAAGAATGCTCAATTTCATTTTAATTCTCCAAATAAAATTTTTCCTGTTGAAGCTATCGGCTGCAGCCTTCATATGAAAAAACGAGGCGGAAAAACTGTCATCCGCATTTCCCAGAATGATCTAATGACAGAGAGCGCCTAATAAAAATACCACGGACCCGAGTGACACAGCGAAAGGATGCCGTTCTCGAATTCTCCAATAATGAAGATAATTGCAAAGCCATCTAGACGCCGCTGACCAAACAAATGAAACACGTTCTCGAACCTAACCTATATGGAACGTTGTCATAAAAAGGTGTCGTACAAGTTATAGAAATAACGATCTTGTACACTGACGAGCAGGTCGTAGATTTCGTACTCCTTCTATTCTTGACATGTTTGTGACGTAAAGGACATCATTTGTGACATTAAGAGGCCAGAATGCGTACGCGGACATGTTTTTGCCGACGGTTTTTCAGCGTCTTCTGGAAGATTGATTCGAAATTTTAATCAAGGGCAGTTCCTCAATCGACAAGGACTTAATGCCCATGAATATTGCGGGTTAAATGAGGATTCTTCTGTGACCATGAAATTGGAGGTTAGGATTGATTTCTGTCAAAATTTATGGTTCAACTTCATGAACGTCATGTAATTTTTATGATTTCCGGTGGTGACTGTCAAAGATTTCCATATTTCTCGATAGATCATGGAACCAGAGAGCGACGAACCAACGAAGCTCGATCAATTTCTGTGTCGGCCGCTAAACCCTGTTAATCACACGGGATCGTCTATGATCACCATAATGTATCTAGTTTTTCATCGATATCTCCATCCATCTTGTAAAGTACCGTCAGAGAGATATCTAATCAAATATAATTACCACTTTTAATCAAGAAGAAGAAAAATCTTGCTCGTACCAAGGCATAGAGGCACATTCCACAAGAGACCTCCACTCATTAAACTCTATCAAATATAGTCCTAAACGCAGTACGCCATAAAGTTTATTTCTGAGGCCGTTATAAGATGTGAGATCAAGTAGGCGAGTTATTACTTCGTTCTTTTTCTTCCTTTTTAATATGCTCGACGCAAAAATAACTAGCCGGGACTCGGTACGTACTAGACTTGACCTGACCACCATAAACTACCATATTCTTGTCTTTTACCGTGTTCTTCAGTAAGAGCAAATTGGTTATGAACGTACAGATACAATCATCTTAATGCAAAACTTCTATCGGTAATGAAAGGAAGTATGTAGCTTTGTTAAGATGATCATTATGAAAATACCATTGTCAACTTCAATTCCATGAATCTGTGTCTCTCTCAATCATCAATCAGATGAGATTATCTTTCAGAATTAAGGTTAATTAACGAAGTGAAGAATTTCCCAGAACCAAAAATGATGTCAATAAAATGTTTGTTGTGGAATTTTAAAACTAATCAAGTATGCAAACGCTGAAATCAATGACGTCACTATAGTACCATTCGTAAAGAAAGTGCGTAGAAGTTACTGACGTTGTTTAAAGTAGACGTCTATTGTTGAAAAAAAAAGTTAACAAAATGTCTGAGAGAGTTTTTGGGAAGAAAAAACGACATACTTATGATTCAATTTCATCGAAATACAGAAATGATTAATAGGTATGAGGGGGCTGAGTCAATGTATAGATCAATTATTGAGTTGTTTATCTATTAATTGTAGAAGAATTATAATTAAGACACAAACAGTTAGAGCACGTTGTTGCATCTCTCTTGAAATATCTATTTTATGAGGACTATTAAAGAGACGAGTCACGATAGTGAGGAATAAAAAATTAGGTTATGACCTCGACAACTGCAGCTATGGGGTTGCGCCAAAAAGAAAATACATACTGTAGGGTCATTTTCCATCATTTCGGAACTTGAATCAACGAAGCACCATAGAAAATCCTCCAGCAAACGTCACATTCGCGAAAAAACGACGAAAAACTGGTTTTGGCGAAAACTCGAAATCTATGCTCTGGATCTTTTTCGATGGTAGCAAGTCATGGCACACTGGACCGTCACCCGCGACAGACGAAAAAAACGGCACCGTTTTCGATCTCAATCTGCGAGAAATGCGCGAAATGCTCGGTAAACAACACAGAATATCATGTTAGGTAAATTGAATGCACTTGTTAGTTGCAACTTGCTTTTTCTGTGGTACAGCGCAATGTTCGAGTGAGTAAGTCGAAGGCGGCCTTGCAAACAAATGAAACCCTGGATTTCAGATGTTTTTTTGAAGAGGGGGAACAGTCAAGGGTAAAACGCTGAACAAGATTTGCTTTTATGATTTTATCGAATGTAAGGCGCGTATTTGCTCGCACTTTCGGGTGGATTTAACCAGGAAATGGTCGTGATAATTGATCAGTTTGCCGGAAAATTGGTCGTGTGTTGCGGGAAATTAATGGAGCTGTCATTTTTGTTTGTTTTTTGGTTGTCTCGTGACGTTTGTCAGATCTTGAGTAACGTTAATGGTCAAATATGTACCGTGTTGATTTGTAAAATGAGTGTATCACTGCGTACTAAGGGTCTTGTAACGGTGTATTAAACATTTTCTATAAAAATTATCTTTGGGGAATCATGAATGAAAAAAGGGAAATTTGGTCTTGGATTGATTACAACGTACAACATCCTCTCAGAAAGAAGGGATCAAAATTTTAATACCTCGAAATTTGGGGAACTAGCAGAAAAATGTCATTATAAAATAAAGTAAAAGATTCTATTAATTTACAACTCATAAAAAGAATTGTCCCAAGATATTCAGCAGATAGTTCCTTCGGCAATTATTGGGTTTGAAATACATAATTCGAGGTGTTTAATTGGACGCACACAGGAAAAGATTGTTGGTGTAATTCAAGGATCAGTGCTTGGATACAAGAATTTCTGAAATATATAGACGTTTCTGGACCTATTTGGAAGCTGTAAATTGGGATTATGATATTATTCGAAATTATCTACTGAGCTGAAATATTCTTGACGCCCGACCACTTTCACTTAAACAGGGAATAAAAAAAATTTAAAAATTTTTGTTTTTGTTTTTCGTCTCCAATTTTGATGAAATATTCAATTCTCGTTGCAATCGTCGAAATACTTTTCAAAATTTAGAAAGAAAGTGAAGAAAAAAGGGAGATAAGAGTATTCGTTATTTTTTTTTGTTATTCCTTTTCAAAATATCTTAAGCACGAACCGTTTTAACATTTTTGAAGTTGAAGACTCTGAAAATATTGTAAATTTATAGAATTTTGAAAAACTCGTCACAGGATGTTCCAAATATTGGGTCAAAATTGGGAATCGCCGATAACTTTGGTTTTTCGAATTAGAACCCTAACTTTTATGATTGCGTTCTAGAGCAAAAATAATGCTGGTGTTTTAACATCTTAATGCTCCTAAAATGAATGATTCTTGAGTTATTTAGGATTTTATGATGTTATGTCTTGCGTAGAGTCGAATCCATAAAATCTGTCCCATATCAACAATGATCTATGGTCATAAATTATTTCAATGATTCACTGACCTATTTTGTGAATTTATTCATCATTGTTGATATGAAACAAATTTTATGAATTTGACTACGTACGACATAAAATCAAAAAATTCTAAATAACTATAGAATTATTCATTTTAGGTGCATTAACATGTTAAATCACTATCATTATTTTTCTTCACAGAATGAAATATAGGATTCTAATTCAAGAACCAAAAGTTTTTCAAATTTCAAATACAAACTATATTTTTCATGATATCTCAATGAATCTGAGGATGATGTATGATGTATTTCTGAAACGGGACAAAAAAACGATTCTTTCTAAGCCATTTCAAACTATTGATTCCATATGAAAAAACACAATTTTATATTATAGCTCAGCAAGGAAACCTCTTGGGAAAAAACAAAGTTCGCTACTAGATTGCTATGAGAAAAGTGCCTATATAATGTTTTCATTTCAACATTCTAGTGCGGACAGAAACGGATATAATGACCAAAGTTAGAATCGCCCAAATTTCAATTTTTTCCTATAACTCGAAAACAAAACAAGATAAAGGAATGCAGTTGATGGCATTATCAGTTTCTCCAAAAAAGACCATTGTTACGTGTCATTAATTTTCCTCTATCTCTCACGGCTAAAAAGTTGTAGTTCAGGTATCACCAATTTTGCCCACCCTGTACAACAATTTCACAGTCGTTGACTTCAAAAATGTGAAAACGGTTTGTGCTTAAGACATTTAGAATAGGAATAACAAACACAATACCGAATACGACGAATGGAAGGACTTTAATACGAATATATTCAGAATTGATTACTTTATCAAAATTGGAAACGAAAAAAAGGCAAAAAAATAAAAATTGTTTGGCTTCAAGAGTATTTCAGCTTGGTAGATAATAATTCCAATTTTCAGATTTCCAATAGGTGTAGTTTTCCAGAAACGTCTAATAGGCCGTCGAACTCGGTACATCCTGTATATTCATTTTATATTTGTTCAATGGGTGGGAGCTAATTGTTGTATATATTGCGAACAATAGATGGGCCTTATTGATGCTCTTATTGATGGAGAAAAAGTAATGATTGAATGAGGTAGAAGACCCTAAAAAGTAAAATAAAAAATGTTTCAAGGTCCTAGCCAAGAAGAACTCCTGACATGCCGAACTAATTTAAAGCACTGGGTCAATCTCAATAAGGAATCCGAGGAATGTCCATCCCCTAATCACAAATCCACCCCTCAAATCTCGGGTAAAGAAAGTCGATACTTTCGAAAAACCCATTAGGAATTCAAAAACACTTCCTCGGACTCTTTGGGCCTTCTTTGAGGGAGGTGGGCCTGATTATGAATTTTTGAATGCGGACAAATTGGGACAAATTCAATAGGAAGAATGGCGGATGTGCAGAAGTTGAATAAACCGGTCGCAAAAGGACGGAGGGAATAAAAGAAAAGAGCACTTAGGGGATAACTCGATTATCGGGAGCATTTCTGCGGTACTTAAGAGTTTCGGGAGTTTTTCCCGGAAAAATCGAGGAAAATGTACCTGAAAAACTTCGAGGATTAATCAGCCGAATGGATTGTGGCGTCAGATGGAAGAACAAGCTTTTCATTTCTATCAGAACCGATTAAAGCCTCAATAAGACTTATTTTTGCTATTTTTTTTTTTTTTTTGAGAATCTATATCGTTTATATCTTGGATCTGAACAGAGGGGGCACAATTTTATATGATGAAAAAATATAACCTGAGTGATTACTGCAAGTTATCTGTAATAAATGCGAAAAACTTGACATGATTCCGCTAAAGACATTAGTACGGGTACATCATATAATTTTTTTTGAATCGCCCCTTATCTTAGATACATCCTTCGAAAGGCATTGAAGAGTCGACTCTTTTAATTTTCTTGCTTGCTTCTTCTTAAAAGCAGTGATGGCTGATGAAACTCTACATAAAAGAGAGTTATCTTTTCCAATACTTCCCTACGTTCCAGAAAATAGAATTCCAAGACTGAATTCCCGTAAACCTATTTGGTCGAATAACTTTCCGAATTCGAACTTCAGCTACAAGGAAATCTGTAAGGCCGAATGGGATGCATGTTCTTCATCTAATAAAGATCTTATATCTGATCCATCGAATAAAGTTCCTGGTTTTAACCTTCCCAGGAGAATATGGTCCCTTCTTAATCGAATAAGAATAGGTCATGGTCGTACCAATAGCATGCTTTTCAAGTGGAATTCAGTTGATAGTCCTAATTGTGAATGTGGTGAATCAGAGGAAACAGTTGAACACCTAATTAATAATTGTTCGATTTATAAATTTCAAGATGGCATTAGAGCCATACACAATGTATCAAATTCATTTTTGCAATGGGTTGAAAATTTTTGATCAATTTGATGAAGTATTTTATTTTCAGGTTGGAGTTTGTGTTTGGAAATCCTTCCTCCGAAGAGCCGTTCCGGTAATCGTGATGTCCTTCTATATAAAATATTCAGATACAACAATTTATTTTCACGGGGAGACAGTTTTTTTCGGCTGAGGTTTTTTCCCCTGGCTCTATAGTATCGTATAATACTAGTGATGATAGTATCGTATGATACTATAGTATCATACGAAGAATGTTATGGTACCCTGTTCCTTTTTTTACCTCAGCTTAGGTACTTTTTGCTTCAACATTTATTTTATTATTTAAGCACAAATACAGGCCTAACTTTATAAAAGAATCCTGTAATAAAAGATCCCTTAACTTCGGTCGGATATTTGAGCTATCGAAACGATTTATTTCTGGTCGACTTCATTATGAAATTTCCTTCATTTTGACAGTTGTGAGAAGGTGTTTAACCAAGCACTACAACTAGCTATTGCAAAACGGCAGAACCTAAATTGTACACCCAATATTTATGTTTTTTTTTTTTTTTGAGGCAATACTCTCTGAACAAAAAAAACATAGATTCTTAAGAAACAGAAGATAATATGCATGCAAACGTTGGGAATTGAGACTCTCGGAAAAATATCAATTTGATTAAGATTCTGACATATCGGTGGCCATGGAAAAAAGTGTTAAAAAACCGAAACCTCCAAAATTCATCGCGAATTTAACAAGCAGTAAAACTCAAAGGAAAACTCTGCTTTCTTAATCCCAATTTTGATGCCGGCCCGTCGACATGCTAAATAATAAAATTATAACGTTACCAAACTAATAATACGAAAATTTTTGTCGCAAACGGCCTGCAAACACGCCAACCTCCCGTTTTTATCTCCAACGTCGATCGGGGTCCGATATTGAAATTTTCCGGATCGGGAAAATTGTTTTCCCGGATCCGAATTTTCGCGAGTTTTCCCATACGAAAATTCCGCCCCATGGTTGTCGCGCTGTTTGGGTACACGACAGCTTCGTTTTCGAAATGAATCGGGCTGTTTGCTGTATACGGAAAATGGGAATTTCATTGAATTTTTCGGATTCATGGCAGTTTTCCAATCGACATTTTCATCAGGGTGGAGTCCATATAAGAGTGGTAACTCATACCACTCTTCTGTTATCTTCTTAGAGTAAATTAAAAGCGAGGAGCAAAGGTGTACTTCAAGGATAAGTTCTTGGTCCTCAACATAATCACATCGACGCTTTGAGCCCTCAAAAATGCAGTTGTTTGAGGTAATTCTTGATATATTAATTTTTTACAGTCCATTCTTGAAACTTATCGTGCTTTTTTATGTGATTTTGACAATTCCCGGAATATGTCGTCATTTTTGTTCCTGAAAAAAATTCGGTTTTCTTGTGTTATGAGATGTTTGGTTTATCTATGGGAGATGATTTCCTTTCATTACGGTCCCGTAGCGGTCTTCAAACATCTGAAGTTCCGAAAAATCATCACAAGGATGGTCGTACCTTGTTCGATAGAACCCTCACGATCAGACTGCAAGGCTGAGAATTTAAATTTGAATATTGGAGGAATTCGATGGACATGAGTGATTACTTCCCGAAATTAGCCACTGAGCATGGTGTTGAGATCTTCTAAGAAACCCACAAGGCAACAGAGGAACTTCTTCGTGAAGGAGGACAATTGAAAGTTATGTACTCATTGATTTGTCACTTAGTCCAAATTACGGTCCAGCTTGTTGTGTTATAAGTTTTCTTATGTTTAGAAATTCAAAAAGGGGAAATTGATTGGGTTTTTTCATTTCTTTCGAACATTGTGACATTTCGGTCATAACTAATTTATGAAGAAAGAATTTCTGCAATGAGTGGTTAATTCAAAAACCATTTAATTGATTATAATAACTAGTTTTTTCTGCTTTTGTCTGTTTTTGTTTCAGATCTAGAATTTCTGGTAGATTGGTGAAGAGTCTGTTTTTCTCTGCTGCCCAAAGAAGAACTACATGAAGATGTTCTTTTGATCACGTAGATGTCCTCCAAGATCCTCTGATATGATATTTTCAGTAAATTTTTTTCTCTGGGGTATTTTCCCTTTCCTCATTTTACTAAAGACCTGTTTGGTTTTCCTGTGTTGCACTAACCCCAGCTAGGTACTTTTTTGTTTCGATATTATGTATTGTATTATTTTAGCTTTCTCTATCAAAAGAATATGTATATCTATTAGGTGTACATAATATATCTACGTATAATAATTTTGATATAATTCGAGCGTATACAAAAAAAAATTCTGGTGTACTTCAAGGTTCAGTGTTTGGACACAAAATCTTCTAAAATATTCGGAATCTTGTCTCATATGTGTGAGAAATTATTGGAAGGTTCGCCATTGTTCACCTCAACTTTCGTTGAATACAACAAATTTTTTGTCATCTTGGGAAAATTTTTTTTTCTAGTTAGGGTTCCGTAAAGACCGACAAATATCTCAAAGTGACGACATAGCGATCCTGCTTTGGCGAGACATCGACAAAGCCCTCTCCGTCCAACGACCTCACTATCTCTATTATTCTTTGATAAATCTCAATATCACGGTTTGAAATTGGTATCTGCATTTTTTTCGAGCAGGCTATGCGGACAGCCGAGCCGCTTGTCGCCTCGAAAAGTCAAGGAACCCGCGCTCTGCTCAGATCGCAGCGACTTTTTTGCCCACGCTAGTACATTCCGCGATAAAAAAAATAATAAATAAAAACGTGGAACTGACCCGCACAACTTAAAATCTCGTGTCTGCAGCGAGCCCGGCCTACTATGCGACGATCTACGTTCGCGGATCTCGAAAGTCAACGCCACCTTGGTAAAAAACCGGTTCGGCTCTTATCCGTGGGCTAAAAATCTAGAGGCCCGAGGCGACGACTCTGAAAAAAAAGGACGGACGAAATCTCGAGCCAAAGCCAACGTCGTTTTCGCGACAATGGTCAGTTACGGGGGATTCTATGATCCGGGTCACAGACGATTCGGCTACATTCCGACCGGAAGTGACGTTTGATTGACAACGACTTCTGGAAGATTTGACACTTTTAAATCCTATAAAATATAAATTGTCCAGTTTGGTTCACAACTGTTCTCAAAAAATTTTCTGGAAATTGATGCTGACAGTCCCGGTATCATAGAATCAGATAGACGGGAGTCTTCTTCCTTGAACGGACCCAGCAAAATATCAATTCCGCCAATAAAAACAACGTTTCTTTCGCTTGAACGTTCTTGACTCCTCGTTGCGTCCTATAAATAGAGTGCAGATGCAAATGCATCCAATATTCGAACAATAAAAGTCTCAATGACAACTGACTCATATGGATGTATGTGGGGCAAACGGCTGATTATATTGTGGACGCTCTGAGAAAGGTACAGGCTGAACAGTATTATTCGAGGCTTCATTGTGAGAAACTGGTTATACACTTCTGCCAACAATTAAAGGAACAGAAAAATTTTCCAAATTTTTTGGTGTTTTTCAACAGGCTGTATCTCAGTGCAAAATGGTCGTATGGAAAATAGAAAAATCAACTTTTGAAGCTCGAGAACTCTAGTTTTTGAATTTATTGGTTAACAATTTCTTAGAGTACCGGCAGCCATGCAATCCTCGGATAAAGCACGAAGAAATTTTTTTTTAATTTTTCAAATTTTTATTTTTCCCTACGCGCATGGAAAAATTTGTTTGAGCTAGACCGATGCAAAGCCCGCATAGCCTGTTTATTCAGGTCTAATTTGTTTTTCACCACCCTCCAAAATGACCATTTGTCTTCGAGATATCCCATTTTGAATGCAAAAGGAAACTTTTTCACTCAACTGCCGATATCTCTGGAACTACTGAAGGACTAGCAAACCGTCAGCCGGTTTTTTTTTCTGCAGAAAATTTCCTACAAAAATCGTTTATGTTTAATTAAGAAAAAAAATTTTTTGTCACCTGTAACGGTAATGTGAAAAAAGAGCAAGAAAATGCCATTTTGCCATTTATAGGTTAACGGACTGTATCTTCGTCAATATTGGAGGGAAAGCTGAGGTTGTAAGAAAATTTTACGGAATAATGTACCCCAAAGGACCCCCTAAATCGGACGATCGATCGGTGAAGCGGTTTTCCTGGACCAATCGATTGAAATGTTTAGAGAATAAAAAAATTTTTATTCCGAATTTCTTCATATTAAAGCAGAAAATTAAGCGAAGGCAAAGTTATATACCTAATATCTTAAAGCTTATCGAATCAGAAACCCTTTTCTTGTTCTGCTATTCCTAATATAAAATATTGCTTGTCAATTTTTCTTTGCACTCCCTTATGTCATTGTTAGCCTAGTAATTTGATTTGGTTTTTCTTATTCTTCAATGAAAGATGAATGCAGAGACCCCCTATAATATAATTCAATGAACAATTCCTAGTGGATCAAAGAAAAATATTGCAAAATTGGAGTAAACGAAGATACGAATATACCGAAAACAATAAATCGTTATCGACAAAGAGAAACGAGAGAAAAAATATAGCTAAATTAACTCCAGACGAGAAAAATGTCGAAATGATAAAAAAATTGAGGAAATAAGAAGAAGAATTCAAAAATGAAATTGAGAATAAAACAGACAAAAATGGAAAATTTAAACGATATAAACTCGAAGAGAATCACGAACGTTGAAAGAATTGAATGAAGAAGGTACTCCCAGATGAACGTTCCCTTGTTCTTCAGCAACAAAGTATCAACGAGAGTTATTAATTTCCATAACTCGTTACGGTATCAAAACGTACGGCAATTTTCCCACGTTGATAGCAGAGCATCCCCGAACGGGGCAGTCTCATCCGACGCTATAATTAAACCTCTCCCAAGACAAAAACTGTGTACATTGCCCATTTTTTCACTCGTGAGAAGATTCTCTTCCTGTTCCTTCTCGTCTTCCCATTCAAAGAAATCCGCATTCTTCCTGACAAGCTCCTATTCTTATACCTGCCTGCGCCTGATTTGCATGCGGATATAATTTGGGGTTAATTTTTTGCCTGAAACAATGCCGCATCGGTTGGGGTCCCTCGCCCCTTCGCGCTCTCAAGGGTGGCCCAGAAGTGATATGCATACGTGATTAATTTTTTAGCAGACGGCTTCTGTTTGGGCACTTTTTTTCGATCGCCAGTAAATGAAAAGATATTTGTGCTCAGTTTATTGAGTCCGGGCTGTGAAAGAGTCGGACTGGGAAATTCTCGCTTGTCATCTAGGGGGTTGGTTGAAACAGGTTTTGACAATGTCATTTTCACACACTTTGTTCTTGGTTGGAAATTAAAAAGTGAATGGGAAAGCGATTGTCATCATGGGGATGTTATCTAGGATGAATAAACGATCGTCATGAGCTTTGTGATGTTCCTCGGTAATTTTTTAACGGACTACATCGGTGTGAATATTATCGTTTCCGTTTTTCTTAATTTACTGGTGTCCCGTTTCATCTATGTTGTTTTCAATACATTTCGAAATGAGTCAATTCGAAAAAAAATAATGAAATCAACTGAAATTTTATGGTGGATCTATGAAAAATTTTTCCTTGATCAATTGTTTTAGTCAACCCTGTTTAACTCAAAAAAAAAATCCAATAACTTTCAAAAAATAAAATTTAGATTCAACAATGCAAGGAGGTAACATGTTTCGAATTTCAGCTTTATATCTCAAACGGTAGTCGAGATATAGAATTTTGAATGTTTCACCCCCTAAATTTTTCTCTGGAATTTATTGATGCAATTACTCTCATTGAATTCTTTTTGTCAGTTTTGAAGCACTAGATCGTATTGTCTTCAAATCGAGTTTCTCGTAACATTCATTGAACGTGTTTTTGGGGTTGTATGGCCGAAAATAAAATAAACTATAAATTTTAAGCAAGGATTTCGATGGTTTTTGTTGGAAAAGTTGTTATGTTTAAAATTCTCCACTCATTGCAATAAAAATCTTCGAAATTATTCTGTAGGTCAAAATAACGCTCCAATCCACTCCGCAACATCTGAGGGATGTCCAAAATCGCGAAAACGGAGCGAGATAACGATTCGAGATGAACGTTTAGCTAATTTCCGCCCAGCTAGTCGGGAAATCGCGACCGATTTCATGTCTAGGCCTCACTAGCATCGCGGATGCAACAATTTCACCCGGATTTAGGTGGAAATTATTTGGAAAATTGGCAGTAAAGGATAATTCCACCTTCTGTTGTTTCTGAATGATTCGATGGCCAAATGAACCTCTCGAAAATTGCCCCAAAACACGAATATTATTAAAACTCGCGAGAGGCAGCTATCGGGGCGCCATCTTGGCACGAACAAGAAGAAAACGACGATTTTTTATGGCTTTTTCTCATAACACAGTGAAAAATCATTTTTGATGCAATATAAACCCAATGATTTTTCTCCGACGTTTCAATAAATCTACCCCCGAGACACTAGATGTTCCACGGTGCCGAATACGAATATATGGGGAGGAATTCAGCCATCAATTTACTGAGGCAAAAAAACTTTAGAGAAATAATAATACTGAAACGAACTACATTAAGGTGTAGGATTTTAATTTAATTGTTGACCTATGAGAAATTTTCACCCAGTCAAATAGTTTTGATCAACCCTGTATAACTCGAGAACGGTAATCGAATAACTTTCACAAAGAATAATTTAGATTCGGCAAAGCAAGGAGGTAACATGTTTTGAGTTTCAGCTTAATATCTGAAGGGGTAGTCAAGATATAGGGTTTTGAATGTTTCATCCCCTAAATGCTTTCTCTGGAATTGATTGCGTTATAACGTGGGATTAAGTGTATTTCACTTTTTTAATCAAATATTATCAGAATTTTTTCTTCGTATTATCCCCAACTTTTTTGTCAATGAAACGAACCCCTGCTTTTTGAAGAATTGTACCTACATTGTTTTCGTACGATACAGTATTGAACGAGTCGTATGAACTATGTTTTTTCGACATAAGAATAAAGACCTTCAAGAATGTTTTTCTAACTATTTTGTATTTATATTCATGTTATGCTAAAAGAAATCTCATAATTTTCCAACCCCTAAGCCTGAGTATCGAAATAAACGGCAAACTTCAACTAGAAAATCTGATATTGCGCAATTTTACTTCGAGAAAACAACTAGTGAATCAAGGGTTGAATTTTTCGACTTTCAACCCTTGCAAGCTTCTGTTTCCCTTCCGATCTCGATCGGGAGTTTCGGAATTACGACGTAATTTTCGAGATCTCCCAGCCGTGAGATACGTGAATCAGTTCACACAGAATTACGCCCAATCGTCGAACGGAACGGGGTGCGAATTTTAGCCCCGGGCCACCCCGTCTAAAACCAATACTTATTGACACCCTCGTCCGATGAAAAAGTCCCCCATTCGTTCACCGCGTCGTTATTAAATATTGAATTGTGTCAATTTGTTTTCTGAGGGGTGGACGAAAAAAATGGAAGCGGATAATAGGGGTGGATGGTGGAAGAAGACGGGGTTATCTTTCGTAGTAACTGCGAGAGTTTAGATCTTGAATATTATGATTTTTTCAGGCCAGAAACTAGACTTTCATAAGGGTTTCTCTCACGAATATGTTCGAAGGGTTGAAAATAAAAATAAGTACTTTTTTATTAATGAAATTCTGAGCAATTATCAGCCAATTGAAAGAATTCAAGTCAAAATTGCTATTAAAAAGAAGTTTCATCCAACATGAACAAATTTTTATAATAAGGGGTAAGGGTGAAAAACTTAATGAGTGATTAATTTCATATTTAGGGGTTGGAATTATAACGGTGGTTTGTGATTTCAAAGTGATACTGTTTCAGGTATTTCATCTTTATTTTTTGTAGTTTGACATAATTTGAATACATCCCATTAGACCCCCGAAATTCACTCAATCAAATTAAGATATTAAATAACACTCCAAATATTGATATGAATTCTAAATGGTGCATATCGCTCGCTTGTTAGTTTCTTCGTAATTCAAGAAATAAATATTTTTCATCGTTCGATGGACAGTCCATTAATGGAACAACTCGTTTAGTTATTTCAACATCTACATAAAATACCCAATATCAACAATAGTAATCATATATATATTAACCTGAATACTCAGGGGATGAAATGTTTCAAATATATTAATAGAAGCCACTCTTGAAGCAATTTAACCTTCTTTCTTTGTTTACCTTTTGGATTTCCGAATATATTTTTTCAAGAGAGATGATAATATGAATTACCTTGAATTGATTCATCTTACAAAAACTTATTGCATATTTTGGAAAAAAAGTTGATTGAATGAGAGATATTCATGTATATTTCTATTCGAGAAATCATCAACGAAAACCGAAATAATTCTGAAGTGAAAAAAATATACGCTATCAGAACCTATATTAAACAAAAAAAAATATACAGTGTGACACAGACTCATGGTACACCCCCATTTCTGTAGCTATTTTTTTGAAATTTCGAACATTGCATATACTCACTATAGGGCACTTTTTGACATATTCAGAAAAAAATCCAACTTCAAATTGTTGTTTGTGTTCGATAGCTACCTTGATAAATTATTGTGATTGAACCGACAAGATACTTAAACTTGTCTAAACTAGATTATCGTGTTCGTATTGGTTATACAGAAAAAAAGTTCATATGGATGGATACCCCACCGATGGTACTTTCGAAAGACGTCAGAGTACCATTATGCTACCATTGGACAAAACGGAGTTTCGAGTGAAAAAAGGTTTTGGTTTACTTTTTTGGAACGTATTTCGAACCACGATACTTTTTAAATCGAAATTACTATAGTGTAGCATTATTTTGATTTTTGAAATAATTTTTAGGGAGTTCATGGCTCTCTAAATCGAAAAATAAAATGGGCGTTTTGACGAATGAAATATCAACAATGAGGTATCATTAGATAAAGAAAATTATGGAGATTTCAAAAATGTAAAAATATACCGGGTGTCCCATTTGAAAATCCAAAGTTGATGTCATTTCAGGAAAAACCGGAAATGGGATTTTTTTTAAATATGTCAAAAAGTGCCCTATAGTAAGTATATTCAATGTTCTAGATTTCAGAAATATAGCTACAAAAAAAAGGAAGAAAATGGGGGTGTACCATGAGTCTGTGTCACCCTGTATATTTTTCAACTTGTAGTTGACTTGATATTCAATAATATTCCCCAAATTGTTTAAAAAATTGCTGTATAGTTAAGCGAGTATGTTTTCATATTTCAAGTCCTTAATAAAAGTCTAGAATATCTTGCATATAAAAATTAATATTGACAGGAGAAATTACTATCGTTTTTAATTTTTCGGAGTAATGGACACTGGTTATTTGAAAATTAGAATGAAAAAAAAAATGAAATTTTGTATAATTTGGAAACCTTTGATTTTCTAAGATTTAGCTTACAAGATTTTTTCATTAAAGTGCAGAATTAAAGAGTAGTGAAAGTAACAAAAGTTTCGACAAATTTCTGGAAGGAAAAATGTCAGCTGTCAAATTCAGAAGGAATATGAGAAAATTTACAACACAGCGTTGCAGGCACACGTTTATGGAAATATTCTTCTCGATATATTTTGTTATGAAATTTCTTCGTTCGTACTTCACATTCGAGATCACCCTGTATATTTTCGCGTGAAGATCTCCCCTGAAATTCATTGCTTCCTTTCTCCACACACGATATCATAGCGCGCTAGCACCGGCGATGAAAAATGGGTGAAAACCCAACGAATAACTTTCCTATGTAACATTTTTCAACATATCGAACGCTTTTCCATTATACTGGTACGTCCCGGTACAAATATGCGTATCAAACATAGAAAATTGCATTCCGTGACGTTACTCCTTCCTCCTTCAACACAGGAGGTCCCCCCCCCTCTCGTTCCGATCGCGGTGTGCGTTAAAGGCCCTCTAGATCCTTATCGTTTTTGCAGGTCGTTTTATTTTTGAATCGAATTGTCCGTAGTTGTAACCAAGTTATATTTCACGTCGCTATAAGCCCATCTTTTATATCTTTCGAAACAGGATTCTTCGAAACAGTAAAACGATACTAAATTGGTATTTTATTGCCGTGCTTAAATTCTGTTTTTTTCGACATTTTCTATGGGCCTCAGGCGAGCGCCATCTACTCGGAGAAATAGGATACCATAAATATATACCTTCACATAAATATAAAATTCAAAACATAAGTAACTTCATGAAAGGAATAATTTTAGTATGAATTTTTATATTGTAATATGTTTCATCTATGTTGTTTTTAAGCATTCGAAATGAGTCAATATAAAGAAAGAATCAATGAAATCAACAGAAAGTTTATGGTGGATCTATGAGAAATTTTTCAAATCAACCCTGTATAACTCAAAAAAAATAATCCAATAACTTTCACAAAATAAGATTTAGATTCGACAATGCAAGGAGGTAACATGTTTCGAATTTCAGCTTTATATCTCAAATGGTAGTTGAGATATGGAATTATGAATATTTCATCCCCTAAATTCCTTTTCCGAAATTGATTGATGAAATTACACTCATTGAATTCTTTCTATCAATTTTGAAGCACTAGATCGTATTGTCTTTAATTCATGAAAAGAATTATTTTAGTATGAATTTTTATATTGTAACATGTTACTGAATTCGTTTATTTATTCAGCGAAAGATAATCTCACTTCTAAAATGAATATTGTCTCATTTCGAGGATTACATATCTTCATAGTTCTGTTGGCAATTCAACGAAAAAAATATAAATTATCGCAATGTTCAATAATAAATTGTTTTTTTCAGGCACACTCGAAAAACATTAATCATATTTCAATTTTTCATTTGGATTGATTGAGAGACCAGATATGTAGAAAAGTCAATGAAAATAATATTACACAATTATAGAATGTTACTAAAGAATTGCTTAAATTTGTACTCTTTTATTTTCATTCTTATGAAAGCTATAATTATTGTCCCGAACATACCAATGTCTACCCACAATTAAAATATTTATGACTGAATACGTATTCAATTATCGACATACTGGGTCAAATTTTCAGCATGGAATTAAAATTTTATTTCATTGGAAAGTTTTTATGGTGACATTAATTTATTTAATATCCTCATTTCTTTATGGAATTCTTTAAATCTTAGTCATATCAGATGAACACTATGACAAACTCATACTTTATGAACGTTAACTTTGCAAATATGCCAGAAATTTACCTCGAAAATTAAGTATATGTATAGTTCGAATATCTTCAGGAGAAAATGTTCTAAATATTTGTTTGAACTCTGAATGATCGGTCATAGAATACGAAATAATAATATGATCAAAGCCATAGCCAACTCTGTATTGACAAGTTCATTCCTGTATGGAATACTTTGCATTTTCGAATGAAATATTTTCTTTTCTGCAAATGAATGCATTTGTCTTTACCATTGATTTCATTCAGATGTTTATCTCCGACCAGGTCGGTAAGTTAAAAACAAACATACAGCTTTTATCGTATCTGCAGTAGGTTTGAAAACCTATCAATCAATCCAGTTATGCAAGAATTCGAATTAATTTTCAAATTGTTTCCTCGGAAATAATCATGATTCGCAACATTTCAGATATCACCAAGGTTATCACATGTAACAAAAAGTAACATGAACATTTTTATCACAAAAATTACATTATATCTAGTTGGATCGACCGACATTGGAAGAAAACTGCCTTGTTGTGTGACGGAACATCAATTTTAATCGAATAAACGAATAGCTTGTAAAACACGCAGAAAATATTTATTATTATTGAATAATAATAGCCAATAAAACGTTTGTGTAAATAATTGCAACACGAACCTACATTCATAATGCAAAATTTAAATTGACGATTTCGAAGCCTAAAATCTCTATCTATTTTTTGCGTTTTGCAATTTGTCCATAATATTTTAATGAGTTATTAACTGTATGGAGATGCCAGCTCATTTTATGAACAATTTAAATAGACGACTAGACGAGCCTTCAATGAAAGTGTGATGCAATTTTATTAAAAGATGGTACGCCTATTTTAGTTCGTGATGAAATTTTGGGTGGTGTTGTTTTTTCTTGTATTGCAGTGTGTTTGTGTTTGTTTGATACTCACCTTTTTTTTTGACATGTTAAATTCCAATACCCCAATACATGTCTATTAAATAGTTTCAAATAGGATCGCATCAAATTTGAATGGGACAAGGAATGGGGATACATGCATATCTACACGATTTCGAATAACTTGATAATGAGGTTTTCCATGATTTATGATGTCATTTTCAGTTTTGAAAATCAAAGTGAGTTGTATTTCAAAGAGAAGAATTTTATGCAGTATTCTCGATGGATCAGAGATCCTGATAAAATGGAATTTAAACTTAACTGAATTGTCATTTTCAATTGGCACGTCTTATTTGACAGCATTCTCATAATTATATCGCCTTCAGATATTTTAACGTTAATATACTGTTATTATCACAATAATACTATCTGAAACTTTTTTCATGTCATCTCGAAAAATACTGTTTGAACATTCATTCCAATAATTTTTTCCCTTCCTTATGGTCGGAAAATCAAATGTTATGTGTCAAATTTGACAGCTTAACGTATTTCTAACAGTATTTTTCGTCATGTGAGTTTGGGAAAAGGATAAAGCAGTGATTATGGAAGAGTACTCTACACGATTGAACAAGATCCAACTCACTCGCTGAAGAGTAGTCCAACATTCCTCTAGAGTCCTCTCGCTGATAGAAGAAGAGGAAGTATTCCTTTGAAGACTCATATCCGGCATTGTTAGTTGGGAAAGCAACTGTTCCAAATGAATTAGTACAAGGAATTTAAATAAGCCACAGAAACAACACCTATGCATGCTTCGAAAGGAAACAATAAAATGAACAAAAAAATAAAATCATACAAAATAACAAAAACAAAAAGAGACGAAAAGAAATCATAATCGATTGACGCAAACAGAAGTCAATTACGAGTTTTACTAAACATCGTGTTTTCTTATTCATCAAAGTTACTCGACTATATTTGTGAAAAGTGAAATCATTTTTTTTTTCATCGGACATATGATAATTTATGTAAGACGCCGACAATCCACGTGGTTTCTCGCAGTCAGTCAGCCGACGGATAAGCGTCCAAAGCTTCGCGACGTCCTAGTATAGAGGGCGTCGTTGTACGGACTTAATAAGAAACTATCTCCTTTAAACCGTTCACATTTTTTTTTATTCTTGCCGTTTCGGTCGGACGAACACCGAGAAGGATGTGGAATATATCGTGCTGTACAGTGGCGTCCGGTTCCTTAATAACCACCTTAAATTTTCACGTTTGTAAAAAATAATTGATAGTTTAGAAGGTAGCAATCATCGTGAAAAAAATCAAGAGATCGTTTTATTATGTACCATTCTTTCTGGATTGTTAATTTCAACATATGGTAACAGCATATGTTAGTGGTGGATTGGTCAGCGTGGTTATTATAGTTACAAGTGAAGATAAGAGTTAATTGAGGTTGTTGGGAATTATTTGCAGATTCTGGTGATGGACCGTATCCAGCTTTCATCTTAGAATGTCCCATCCACAATAAATTTTTAATATGTTGATTTCTATTGGTTTTAAGATAATTTGTTCAAGAGATAATGTGTTTAGAATCTCAAAACAAAAATCCTCCATCTCTCTTGAGTTTTTGGTCTCTGCTATGCCAAAATGGCTTCAAAATAAAGAACTATCTTTGGTTTTTCGGATATTGATGACCTGAGTATAATGAAATATTATTTGCAGATAGTGTTCACCAAGAAATATTTTTTCTTTATTTATTTGCAGGAAACTTGTACTGCCGAAATTATATTTCGAAGTAATACTGCATCTGATTCTTAAAAAATCCCTCAATTTGACAATCTCATAATTATTTATACAGGATGAGTCTTTGACATGTTTATATACTTAATAATTTTTTCCGATTCAGGCTAGAAGAAAAGATATTGATACATATTATATCCATTATAAGGTCTAGATCTACCACCTTAACCCTAAAAATATGTCTCAGAAATTTAATTCTGTGAATCTTTCAAATATAGTTGCGTTCAACCAAAGTGACCAATTTTTCTGGATTTCGTTTTTGTAGATATTTTTAAGTATTGTGGAATTTTGTGCTCGTAGAAGATTGACCATATCAATAAAAAATATATTCCGAAAATTCTTCCATTCGATGAGATACATTCCAAAATTATTTTTTAAGGATTTTCAACAGACTATATCTTTACAACCAAATTGAATCGAAAAAAAAAGGAAAGACAAAAAGTGTCTTTTGACCCCAAGAATCCCTCGATAAATATAATTTTTTTTTGAAAATTTAGAGACAAGAAGTATTTTCTCGAATGAAAATTATCCGCGTGAGTGTAGCTGATTCTGTTTGCGCTAAGGTACTCAACAAAACATTGAAATAAATATATAAATGAAAAAGTGCAAAATGAACAAAAAAAATGTACAAAAATTCAAGTGAATTGAAAAAAAATCTCTGAATCTTACCTGTATGTCGTTGACCAACTTTTCGTGCAATTTCTCAGGAGAATTTTGCCCGCTTCCGAGGTGGTGC
This sequence comes from Hippodamia convergens, assembly GCA_038502775.1. Lineage (NCBI taxonomy): Eukaryota > Metazoa > Arthropoda > Insecta > Coleoptera > Coccinellidae > Hippodamia > Hippodamia convergens. Next base: position 70,609,014 of record CM076609.1, on the reverse strand, counting down.
TGAGTCATCTGAGCCAAATGCTGCTGAGCCAAAGCATGCGCATGCGCAGCCTGCAAGTTGTGGTGCTGAGTGTTAGGACTGCCCATCTGAGGCGTGTGCTGTTGCTGTTGTTGCTGCTGCTGATTCTGCCCGTTGTTCTGAGGCTGCTGCTGATGATTGTTCGACTGCTGAGACATCTGACTGTTCGGCGTCATCTGCTGAGCGTTCTGAGGCGTCTGAGGGTGCGAGTTAGGCGTGTTCGACTGCTGAGGCTGCTGCAGCTGGTTCTGTTGATTCTGGCTGGGCGCTTGTTGCATCGTCATCTGGTTCTGAGTCATCACGTGGTTCTGGTTCTGAGACGAGGTGCTGTGCTGAGACGGAGAGTGGGCCGGTATCGAGTTCGCGCTGCCCGGCACAGGCGAGTTCTGGTTCGAGTTGCTCAGGTTCTGAGCCATCATCTGAGGCGGACCTCTGGCCTGGTTCCAGAAGTCGTTGTTCATCTTGAATACCGGTCTGTTGTTTACCTCTGTCATTGGCGGTATCTGTAGTGACAGAGGCGTCGCCCTAAGGTCTAACGCGGTATTTTCTTGAATTTTGAAGGAATTCTGTAACCACTTCGCTACAAGATTCTCATGTTCGACTTTGATATTGTTGATGAGCGCCTGTTCCTCCGTGTTGAAGATTTTCGAGAAATTGTCCAAAATTTCGGAATTTTGGCCTATTTTTAGGCCGTCGCTGCGACTATCTTCACGACGTTGAAATTACGCACCTTGTATTGCACTTTCTCCGCGTGATCAGCCGCGTTCTTCGTTTGTTACTGGCAAGGCCGCTTGATCTAGAATGCGCCTTTTTTAGGGGTGAAGCTATCACCTCTTCCTATGTCTGTCTTTGTCTGTTGTTTTTTTCACCAACAGCTGTGTTTCTTTCGACTGTTGGTATATATAATGGTCCCTCTCAAATACCAATGTACTTAGGGTCCTATTGGGGTTGTTGTTAATCTGAAAAGTGAAGACCACCATATAGTATTCCATATCAATTAAATTAAAGCTTTAATTCTCAGTATTTCAAGTTACATGACTGAATTAATTACGACGTATTGAAGTACCTAAAAATGCGAAGTATCCGGGAGAACTTTCAAAGTTCTTCTTATTTCTCAAGGGAAATGGAAAGAAGTATTTGTACAGGTTACAACCCCTCTCTCTTACTCAATCAAACATCATCGAAAAACATCACAACGTACACAAGTTGGATATCCTGAATTTAATGTTGTAAAATTATGATTGCTCGAAAAATATTGAATTTGTCGAGGACTAATTTGTCGATTCACAGATATTTTAGAGGGTACATGCATTAAAGAAGAAAATTGCTATTTGATTGTTTTTTCGATGTCACTCATAAAGGTTGACTAGATCGTGTACAATCAATTAAAGTGAGTGAATACAGTCGACTTATGGTGTTTTAGTGGGTATCTGCGACAAACAACATCGATTACTTCTTGTTCAAGGAGAATTATATCACTGAATACATGATAGAAATTAGCGTCCTTATTCTCAGTCCTTGTTATGAGTCATTGAACCTTCATTTTTCAATATTTGAAATTTATAAAATATACAAATATATTTTTCTCTCAGTGCTTTTTTTTCCTGATACCGTCAAACATTGAAAATATGTAATAGATGCTGGTGAAGAATAAAAATTAAAATGGGTTCATGTACATGCACACATTTTTTTCAAATTCTGTTTAACTTTTATATGAATGCTACTGTCAGGAACAAACCGTAGGTTTAATTGACAGTATATCTGGAAAATATTTATTTCACTGAATTTGGTAAAATGAAATATAATTGAATTGAAAAATTCAATACAAGAGTAATTATTTTTTATCATTTGTTTGGTTTTGTTACACTCATTTCTTGATATATTCTTCACAATAAATTATTTTTCACCTTTACATGAAGTTAAAACTATTTTGAAGGTGAATCGGCAAGTTTAAAATGTTCAAAATGACTAAGAATGTTTCATTCAGTATTTAATTTTCTTTCGTTATTCATAAAGACTGCGATTATAATAAGGTACTGTGGTTTCTCAAATTCTGCTCTTGAATTTTTGAAAAATTTTGCAACATCGTTTTTGAGAAAAATTATTCCATATCGATGAACGATTTTGGTTTATTCAAAACAATGTACAAGTACGTTTCCAATTCATTAATTCATTTTGTAAGGCATCGTTTTTTTCAATTAACAATTTTCCCACAACTTTAGTTCATACTCAAATCAAGGATTTGACTTCACATTCAGAATTTGAAATGCTCAGAACTGTTAACAATTTCAAATTTCAGTTAGATATGAAACATTACCCAATTTCGTAAAAATGAGTTTTTTTATAGCAGGGAAATTATAATTCAAAATTTTGCTTTGAAAATTTGCGATTTCAAGTTAACTTGAAGGTCTGAAAATTTCGGAAAGCTCTGCGGGAAATATTTTCGATAGGTTAATCAAATAAATACTTGTGCTTTGATTGAATGAGTTGATATTTTCGAGTTTGTTGTAAGAATATTTGTGTAATAGCCCAATGAATCGAAGATAATTTTCATAACTTATTTTGTCATGAGGAAAAGGTTCTTAAATTTCCCAAGATTTCCACGGTTAAAATGGAATTAAAAGCGTACAACCCGTCGGAACAATAAAAAAAAATTCAAGAATCCATCGACTAAGTCTACAAACTCACAGTCGGAAAATATTGCACAAAATCCGGAAAAATCACAAACACAATCGGAAAAACCACTGAATTTCCACCGGTATCACAACGTAATCGCGCAAATACGGAATAACGAACGTTCTCACTTTCTCCAACGAAAAACTCGAACTTGGTAAAATACCTCGGAACTTTGAACTTGAGTATCGCAAGTACGTTTGACGAGGACCGTCGCGACGCTGCTAGACGCCAAGAAAGTTAGGATATAACTAAGAAACCGACGGATTCTAGAAGACGCCTCACGTCGCAGGAGAGCGCCTTCGAACTAAGAATTTAAGGGAGCAATTCACATTGACGGAGACGAAAATACCCAAGTCTTACGCGAGGGAGTGAAACAAAACAAAAATACTGATAAGGAACGACGGAGACGACGCTATGCAAGTGCGACGCGTCGGAAAAGGACGCCCGAACACCGTAAGGGTTGCGACCGAGACCGCCATACCCAAGTAAACTGAGTCAGAGCGAGAAAGAGCAACGTTAGACTTCGTTCTTGAAGTAACCACTACAGCGCAGGCGTTCCTACAGAGATTCCAGGGGAAATAAGGAGTGATTCCTTTCCCCCTCCTACTTCCATCTCCAAGAAAAAAGCTTCTTCGCTTTTTTTCTCATCCCCGCCACTTCTAGCAGAGGGGAGGCACGGCCGGCGAGCCCGGTGCTTTAAGGGATGATTTCAGAAGGAGAACAGTGACCAGTTGTACATGAGGGTGGGATGGGGAGGAAATAGGGAAGAAGAAACTGGTCCGGTGGCTTTGGGGAAGTTTGTTTACCTGCCTTTCGACAGGTGGATATCTTCGAGAGCGTTAGGGGTGGTTTTTCGTTGTATGAATTCTTTTAAGATGAGGGATGAGATGTTTGTTTTTTGGATTTGAATCTCGAGGAAATCAGTGGTTTTATGTTAATTTCACCAAGGACTGCACTGTGAGTCTTACAAGAAATTTTCAACCCTTATTTGAACCAGAAAATTATAAGACTCCTCGTTCGTTGAAAAAATTTAATTTTGAATTTAATATTCAGTTTCATTCTTTTTTATCTGGGATCTATCAGAATATTCATGCAATCTTGGGCGATATGCTGATATGAAATTAATATTTTATTAATTAAGTTTCAATTTTCCGAATTAATGAATTATTTCCTATCAACCCTTCAACTGAATATTTATTCAAAAATGTATACAAAATTGCAGTGAGCATACTAATGGGTTATGTATCAATTTTTTCAATTAATTTATCGAAAAATGTGAAGTATTAGTTTAATCTTCATTCATTTTTCGTAAGTTTAGGGGTTGAAAAAGACAATATTTAATTTCATCGTCAGAAAATTAAAAAAATTAACAATTAATTTACAGATCTTGGTGTTTTTATTTCGAGGCATTCAGTGAATTGAATGATTTTGCTACAGACTATTGTTTAACCTGAATAATCAATCATTTATTCGAAATATGATAACAATTAGGACATATACTTAAATTAGTTATTGAATAATCTAGTTTCTTGTTGAATATGCATTCATTTTATGCTCGTAAAGGTAGGTATTTTTTGAATTAGAAGGATTGAGACTTGTCCTGAAGAAACCATAGGAAAATTATTAGAAGATCATGCAAAGCTTAAATTCCGTAAAAATTTTGGTGAAATGCTGCATTCCAATTATTTCCTTATATCTCTAATTTAATATGAAAACCTAAATAATTTCATGAAAGAATAAATTTCCAACGGAATTTCTCTTGAATATGAACCGGGAGTTTTCTCCGACGAAACAGAAAAACGTTTTCCACGAGTGGGAAAGATGGTATTGAACGAAGTAGCCGATAGATGGCGCAACAAGACAGATTAGACGTTCGTTCGTTTCGCCTTATCCTCGCCAACTTTTCGTCGGAAATGCTTTGATAATGATAAGTTGGATTCCGCGCGATGTATACACGGTGGAATTATTGATTCAGGACATTTCATCATAATTTTTTTTTCAAAGAATTTTTTTATGATTGATGCGAAAAAAAAGGTTCATTAAAAGATAACTGTTATCGGAGAGAAATTCATCTGAACAATTTAATGGCAGCAGAAAAAAAAATTCCTTACAAAAATTTTTTATCAATGTCAAAATTAATCGAAATTTAACTGCAGTAAAATATTCCTGTGTAGGTATCTCCGAAGAAAGTTAACCCTCAAATGACGAGTACAACTGATTTCGAGCCTATTCCGGCAGTTGGTTAAAATATTAATTTGTTATTTACATGACTTTATTTAACGAGTTACTATTTATGCAGAGAGAATTACAGTTTCAACTATGTTTCCCTGTAATTTATCGAAGCAATATAACAAATTAATCAAATAAATCATATCAAATAAATAATATCCAAATTATTCAATTTTCTTCCTAATAATTATAAGAAAAATATCAGAATTAAAACAACATAAGAGAGATGAGTTATCATATTTCCTAGTTGAAGGAAAACGCCGGTTTCAACAACATGTAATTTATAAATATATACAATCATACTGAAAAAAAATTATATCCCTGATAAGACAAATACTCTTATAATTTTTTAATGAAGATAAGTTTTTCCCCCTGAATCTGATACCCAAGATCTTATTCACCCCACTCCTCATTTCTGTCAACCATCCCCACCTGCCCAGTCCCCCCTACGAAATAAAAAGGTTCAACCACCCCTCCATTTTTTTCAAACCCCTCCTTCATTAAATTATATGACCATCCCCTTTTTTCTTGAACTAATGGGGTGACATAATTCTTATCCACCCTCTTTTCCAACCCACCCTTCATTCAGACAGCTTCGACCCCCCACTTTTTGTCAAAACGTGCGTTTCGACTGTTTCAAGGTCAAGTCCCTGACGGTACAATGTCAATGGCTTGACCTTGTCTTCGATACCCGAGCAGATACGCGCACGGTTTGTGGTGCAAATAAAAACGGAGATACTGCGTTTTTATTGGCTCTTATACGGGTGACTTATGTATTTGTTTAGACTGTTCCGTAAGTAGTTCCACGTTTAATGGACGAGTACTCTGGCCGTGTTCAATGGAATTTGCGGTTTCGATGGGACGTTCTGCTGCAAGTGGTTTTTTCAAGTAACTTCTGCCTGAGCAGCAGTTTCATGAATTATCTTGCCTCTACATGAATGAGTCAGCTTTAGCAGTAATTATACAGAACATTCCAAGGAATCAAAGGCAATCTGACATCACAATGGCCCATCATCAAAGAGAAATATTGATTTCTACAAACTATTGACATAATAACTCTTCAATTTCATGAAAACGCCCCAAAATCACGTCCTCTATGACCCTATTGACAATAGACACATCAGATGTCAGACAGATGTCAAAAATGACATGAATCTAACAGTATCGTTAAGATCTTGATGGCTAAACGGCTGAGAATTCATAGGTAAAGGAACTTTTCTTAAAAAAGCAAAAACATCAGCCGAATTCTGTGTCATTCATAATGGATACCTCTCAAAATCTTTCTTAATGTTGACGTATGCAGCTTTTAGATACACTGTATCTTACTGTCGATAAAATTTTGTGCAAATTGTATCGGGTAACGCTTTTCGAAACTACCCCATCAGGAAACATTCTCAACAGCGGAAGTAGAACATTTGCGCCCACTATACAGTTGGTTGCATTTCACCAGAGTGTGGGTGCATAAATACCTAATCTTGACGTATATCTTAAGCAGAACCTGCCGAAAATGAAGTGTATGGGGTCACCTGGGAATGAATACACAGGGCGATAAGATCGCACCCGATAAATATTCAAGATACACCCACTAATTGTCGAGTCGGATTTTCAGAGATAAGTGGTATTTTGTTTGATCTTCGGTGTTGAGCTATCAGTAGGTGTGGAAGGTATTCGAAGACCCTCCTGTTTGGTTGAATGAATTGATTATCGAGAGAAACGAAAAATGGCAAAGAAAATCATAAACTATAACTTTCACTGTCAACTTCAATTAGGAATTTTAAATTTTTTGCTCATCTGATACTCAAGCAATAACTCTTCCTGTGAACTCTTGTAGTTTTCATTTCTACTTCCTGCCACAATAAATTCTCAGTCCAGTTCCAAGCAAATTATAAATGATGCAGTATGACTATACAAATATAAGAGGGTCTTATTATTCGACTGTTAATGAAAGTGAAGGTAGGTCAGTATCGATAAAAAGAAGCCATATGAGGCACTTGCTTTCGTGTAATTGCCATTAGCATGAAGTTTAATGAGAATACAAGACCGATTTCATTAATTGGTGCACACAAACGAGTTTTGGTATTCAGCTTCTATATGCGTTTTTTTTTGTTGCCTGCTGGTAGAGTAATTTCTGGTCCATTGTATATGATCTTGGTTCTTGAGTTATGAGATATGAATAGGGAAGTATGGGCAATTCAATTTCATTCAAGAAATCTAAATTCAATGTTCTTGATTTCAAAAATTTTATCTACTATCAACATTCAGGTAAATGGGGTCTGGCATTATCGTCCATAAGAATTAAATTTTCACCAATGTATGGGGCAAATGGCTCTACATGCTCTTCAAGAATGTTCCCTATATACTTATCAGCATTCATAGCTCCATTATCAACGACCACTAGGTCTGTGCGAGCAGTCAAAGATATTTCACCTCATACCATAATCGATCTTCTCCCGAAACCAGTATTATTCAGGAAATTGCACTGAGCATATCTTTCATGTGGACGTCTGTATACAAGGGAACGTCGATCACAATGGTAAAGGCAGAATCTACATAGACTCATCGGTGAAGAAAACTCTTTCCCAATCGGCCTCTTTCCAAGTGATATGCTCTCCCGCAAAATCCAAACGCGCCCTTCGATGGGCTGGGGTAAGAGCTGGGCCTCTTTCCGCGACACGAGACCTTAAATCATATTCTCTGAGGCGATTTCTTATTGTCTCGTTGCTAATTTGCACCCCATGAGTTTGCTCAAGCTGATTTTGAAGGAGTCGAGCGGTTGCAACTCGTTGTCTCAACGAAGAAACTCTCAAGTAACGTTCTTGAATGGCAGTTGTTATACGTGGTCTACCCTGTCCTGGTCTTCGGACATTCATACCTGTCTCCCTGAATCGATGCAACATTCTGGACACACTTGAATGTGAAACTCCAAAACTTTCTGCAATTCTTGTGTATGTCCACCCTTCTTCTCGCAAAACTACCGCTTGGGCACATTCCTCTTGGGTCGCATTGCGTGTTTCGCGTTGCATAGCGATCGAGTGTAGAAAATCAAACGAAAGAAAAACTATTGATCACTAGAATTTATCGAGAACAACTGATTTTAGACTGGAGCCATCTGTATTGAAGAAAAACGTAGAAAGTGGATAACATATGCATGCTTAATTCTGATAAAAATAATTATCACTGAGAACACCTTCAGTTGAAGAATAAATTTGAGATTTCCATAATGTGCGTTAATTTTTTTGCGCAGTGTATTTGCCTTCCTCCTGAGACTGAAACACTCTAAGGGTTGGACCCAAGATTCAAGTTAGGATTCCATCAAGAGTACTAGGACTTTATTGGAAACCTTGAACTCTCATAGTTCTATTCTCGAAGAAGTCAGGAGCATTGGCTCTCTATCTCAGTTTGTACGAAGGCGGTTAGAGTCTTCTAAGACCATTCTGAGGATCTATCTATGACCCTAGTTCCGAACCAGTCTCTCCTCTAACAAAAACTGTGCATTCGATTACTTCGGAGTAGTTTGTAAGCTCCGAATCAACATGATAACATGCAAGGGCAGGAGTGAGCTTAACTAGGCATGTTATGCTGAAGAATAGCATAGTAATAGATGATACAGCTGTCGAAACAAGTAGCCTGGATAGTATAGTTGTCGTAGGAGTTCCAGCCAAGCAGCTGAGGAGGTTTTCCAGTTGATCAAAGCCAACACTCGCTGCCACCGTCAAGAAATTTGAATTCTCGAAGACTTATAATCATACAATACGAATCGCGAAGCATTGTACTGGTCCTTCTACTCCGGATCGTCGCGAAATGACCCATAGCGTTGCAAGTTGCAACTTCAATTTGCCAAGGGAAAAAAGCCAGGCACAAAGCGACCTCTTATCTGCCACATCTTGGCCGCGTCTCGCAAACCCATGGTGAGATCCGAACGAAATTATCGGACGCAAAGTCGCGTCGCGATTCTTCAAGCCGACCAGTTCGAGAGCTGACCGAGCCCGTTCTTAATTATATATCAAAAGAGTTTATAATAATCGAAGTGTGCAATTTATCAAGGCTCTAATCTCTTCCGCGTCAGATGAGGCCAGTTTCAGACGCGGAGAGCGGTGTTGACCCGGCTTAAAAAGCATAACGGTGATCAATTTGAAATAACTGCGCAAAATGTGATGGAGAACGACCATTATTTTTTTTAAGCGGTGAAGTCGGGGGAATATGAATTGGTTCGTTAAGAAATGGACGTAAGGTATTGAATGGAGTGGCACAAAGTGAATACAGATGATATAATGTCTGTAGACAGATGCAAGTAACTAACTTTCTTGTTGATTGTGCTTTAACCTCAGACGTTCAGAATCGACATTCAAGAAGATTAATAAATAATAGAGAAGGGTAAAGTTGCACTGCGACATCAAGGACCCAATACCGGAAAAACAGTAAAATTTTGAATCAACAATTCACGTCAAAAATATCCACTTTTCCAAAAAAAGTCGGTAGGCTAATTATTGATAGAAATTTCTTCTTTTTGAAAATTAAAAATAATGAACATTGCTATGGTAGTTTCGTTCAGTTTGAAATGGATTGCAGTCCAAAGCTCTACAAAAAATGAATGAACTATTTTCGTATGCCTGATTTTTTAATATACTGCTCCACAAAAGTTGAGGATATCGTATTCAATCGATTTAAATAGTATGTTATATTCAAGAAACTCGCTTTAGAATCATTTAAAACTCAATGAGAACTTGAATCGATCCAATTGAAATCAGAATGAGAGAATCCGTCAATTTAGTCGCCTTTTTCCTGAAGTTTCGTTCTTTGCATATATATGTTTCTTATTTCGAAATGAAGAAAGTTTATCAACGGCTTCGATTTGAAACGAGTTTTCTGGAAATGGCAAGACGTAAATTAACAAACGCTGAGGCAAATAGGGCTATCAGAATGCTACAGGGTGGCCTAACTCAGGTTGTTGTAGCGGAAAGGCTCCAAATCAGCCAAAGTGTAGAATGCTACGGAATACTCTTCAAAATGCAGATGGGGTCCAAGTTTCCATCGAAACCATCAGACGACGTTTGAGTGAGGTGAATCTAGGTTCGAGACGTCCATTAAGAGGAGTTCCATTAACACGTTAACATAATTGTCAAAGATTGAAACGGGCAAGGCAACATATCAATTGGAACGATCAATGGCGTAGTGTCCTTTTCACTGATGAATCTAGATATGGACGATTTTCAGATTCTCGAAGAATAAGGGTATGGACAATCCCACGCATACCCCGTAATCGTCGCTATGTCCAAGAAGTCCATCCATTCCGTGTGATGGTATGGGCCGGGATATGTTTCAACGGGCGCACAGATCTACACAGATTTGTCCTGGGAATATGACCGCCTTACACTATGAGGAGCATGTCATTGATAAGGTTTTGCCAAATTTTCACGCTGATATTGGTGAAACTTTTCAATTTCTAGACGATAACGCTAGACTGAATCGTGCAGCCATAGTTTAAAATGCGCGCGAGGAGCTTGGTATTCCACATTTACCAATACCTCCGCACTCACCAGATTCGAATTCCATAGAACATGCATGGGATACACTCCAAAGAAGATTAGATAATCATCAACCTACCCCAGAATCCTCAAATGATCTGAGAGATCTTCTGTCCCGCTTATGGAACCAAATTCCTCAAGAAATGTCCAACAACCTCGTGTGTATAGTAGCAAAGAAGATGTCAAGCTGTTATTGACGCCCGTGGGGGCCATAGTAGTAGGATAGTCCCAAAATGCTTGAATTCTTTGGGAGTAATATTTCGATATTTTACTCGATTTTTCTGAACCTTCTAAAATTAACTTGAAATCATATCGATATGAATTTTCATCATAAAATCTCATTTATACTATATTTTTTTTGCAATTTTAGTCAATATCCCTAACTCATGTGGAGCACTTCATGTTATTGAGGTAACTATCAAATTATATTTCATTAGTAAGACAAATTGTAGTGACTTAACATTTCTAAATATAAAAATACAGTATTTGAGGCAGATTCATAATTTTATTACAATGACCTATTTAATATCAATGGAAAATTTGAGTAACTTGGAAAAATCGAACCCAAAGGTATCAATCAATCAAGATAAGCCACAAATCTACGTCGATATTTCGGAACAACACTCCCAAATTCCAAGATGGCGTTTGTTATCGTCTATCACGAAAGTTTCGGCGAAAATTTTCCCCAGAAAAGAAATATGTGATTTGTGGGATATTTATAGCGCAGATAGGAAATGGGTACTTACTCTCAGACAATATTCGAGTCAGATATTTATTCAAGGGTTACGGTTATCATTTCGACACTGTGACGCCATTTTATTTGAGTAATAAGCGCACTCCAGACGAGTAAACAAAGGTGAAGATAAGGCATTTCTCAAGAAAATTCGACAAAATGGAGTGATGTGGGTCACAGCAGAATTTACTTCACTAAATGAGGATTCTTAATAAAACAATTGTTAGGTGTAAATATAGCTACTGCTCCACAGTAGGAATATCGTTTTAAATCATTTTGAAAAGTACCTATGTAATCTTAGAGAAAATCGCTGTAAAATCATTCAAAACTCAATAACAACTTGAATCGATCTAATGAAAATCAGTATGAGACATTTCGTCAATCTGGTCGCCTTTTTTCTGAAGTTTGGTTCTTTGCATATATGCTTAATGAATTTTCTTATTTTGAAATGTCAGTTTATCAATAGATTAAATTTAAAAGGAGTTTTCTGAAAATGTCAAAACGTAAATTAACAAACGCTGGGTCTAATAGAGCTATCGGAATGCTACAGGGTGGCCTGACTCAGGTTGTTGTAGCGGAAAGGCTCCAAGTCAGCCAAAGTGCGATATTGGAAAGACCAGGGCTTGTAGACGAAAAAAAACTGCAACTGCTTAGGATCGTTTCATTGCCGTTTCGGCGAGAAGAAAGCCTACATCTACCTGAAGAATGCTACGGAATACTCTTCAAAATGCAGATTGGGTCCAAGTTTCCATCGAAACCATCATACGACGTTTGAGAGAGATCTAGGTTCTAGACGTCTAGTATGAGGAGTTCCATTAACACGTGATCATAAACGTTCAGATTAACAAATTGTAAAGTAAGTAATAAACGAGTACGATCTAGCAGTAACTGGTATCCAAGTTTGAAATTCGAATTTACAGAAATTCAATTTTGAAATGAAGAATGCTTCATTTAAGTGAAAGAGATGGTATTGTAATATCGTCCTTTTAGTTCACAAGATTTTAATTTAGTTCCATACTTCATCCCAACCCTGTATATGAGCAAGAAGACGTCCTTCTTCATCAAATTTTCGACGTGTTTTTTTATGAATTAGCTGCCGCATTTCAAGCTAGACGAAGAATAGAACCCTGAGGCACACCTTTCGTAAACGTCCGGCGCCTAACATCCATTCTTTCATGGTCAATCGATCCTCGGAGTAACCACCTGAACTAATGGCTGCTCTTCCTTGACCAAATATAGACAGGTCCATCTAATTATCACTCGAGCAGCTCATTAAGGCTTGCCACCAACAAGTTTTTATACGACATCGATGTTTTTAATTTCACTTTCATCCACGCTCCGCTTCCTGTCATGCGAGAAGAAGATACAACATTTCAACATTAATAAGCTTATATATCTTCATTCGACAGAATTAAAATACATAAGGCATAAAGGTGTGATCGTAAGCGACCTTAATAATGGCGTTCTTTTCGAATTTGAAAGGTTACGCAATATCGTAATGAGGTTTTGTCTTGGTGTTGAGCAGGTGTGTGGAATTTTTACTGATTGCTGGTGATCGTTTGCCATCGATCAGAGTTAATTGGGTAATATGGATTTGTAATTCAATGAGGGTTTTTCGACTGCGGATTGTAAAGAACGAAAATGGATGTGTCATCTGAGACATCATACTTATTTCTTATTTTACACAAAGGCAACTCATCATCATTCAGAAAATTTCCGAAATCCATTGATCACTGATCTGAAGGGACTTTTAATTGACTCTAGTCAAAGAGTCAGTAGCGCTGTCTAGAAAACATTCATGAAAAGGAATTAACATTTGTCTCGATATATTCTAGTGAATCTGAAGTTAGATAAATTTTAGAAAAAATATGAAACAAAATACGCTCTTTTCATCTTGTCTTTTTTTTACTTTTCAGACCTTAATTTCATAGAGGTCAGTTGTGAGCTATGGCAGTTAAAGAACTAAACTGCTCCACATGAGTTAGGGATATTGACTTAAATTGCAAAAATATAGTTTGAATGAGATTTTGTGATGAAAATTCATATTAATATGATTTCAATTTGCAAAAAATAAAATTAATTTTAGAAGGTTAAGAAAAATCGAGTAAAATAACGAAATTTTATTTCCAGAGAATTCAAGCATTTCAAGACTATCAATACAGTGTATGGTCTATACGAGCATCAATAACAGCTTGACATCTTCTTTGCATACTACACACGAGGTTGTTGAACATTTCATTCAAGGATTCAGGGGTAGGTTGATGATTAACTAATCTTCTTTGGAAGATGCATGCATGTTCTTTGCAATTGAAATCTGGTGAGTGCGGAGGTATTGGTAAATGTGGAATATCAAGCTCCTCGCGCGCATTCTCAACTATGGCTGCACGGTGCGGTCTAGAATTATCGTCTAGAAATTGAAAAGTGTCACCAATAGCAGCGTGGAAATTTGGCAAAACATTGTCAACGACATGCTCCCTTTAGTGTGAGGCGGTCATATTCCCAAGACAAATGTGTGGATTTGTGCGCCCGTTGAAACATATCCCAGCCCATACCATAACACTACTCCCTAGGAATGGATGGACTTCTTGTACATAGCGACGATTACGGGGTATGCGTGGGATACACCTATTCTTCGAGAATCTGAAAATCGTCCATATCTGGATTCATCAGTGTAAAGGACACTACGCCATTGATTGTTCGAAGTGATATGTTGCCTTGACCCTTCCAGTCTTTGACGCTTATGGTCACGTGTTAATGGAACTGAGCAGGTGATGTTTTTCGTCACCCACCAAACCTTGGTCTTTCCAATACAGAACCTTTCTCCCTGAATCTATTCCAAAGTCGAGATATCACAATTTGGCGGACTAAGAGCCTTTCCGCTACAACAACCTGATTTAGGCCACCCTGTTGCATTCCGATAACCCTATTAGCCTCAGCGTTTGTTAATTTACGTATTTGCATTTTCAGAGAACTCGTTTCAAATCGAAGCCGTTGATGAACTGACTCCATTTCCAAATAAGAACATTCATGAATCTTATGCAAAAAACCAAACTTCAGAAAAAGGGCGACCAGATTGATAAATGTCTTGATTTTTATTGGATCGATTCGGGTTGTTATTAAATTTTAAATGATTTCACAGTGATTTTTTAGAAGATTACTTACTTTTCGAAACGATTGAATACGATATACCTAACTCTTTTGTAGCAGTATATTCATATGTTTACAAAATTGTTAATTTGGAAAGTCTGCTTTCTGCATAAAACGGCAAACTGAAAAACATCAAAACTCACTATAATGTTTTAATTATTCATAAATAATTCGAGGACATTACATTTTTGTAATCCTGATTACAAGCGATTAGTTGCGAAAGGGGGGTTAAAATTATGACGCCTGCATAAGACAAAAAAACGTCACCCTTCACGTGATTTTGGACGAGTATATCCATTTTTTGTGAAAGCGGAGCCTTCAGAATTATGTGAGGTTGGATAGTTTCCATTGAAATTCTCTGTATATCTTTCCCAGTGATTTTCCGTCCTCGAAATCATACCTCTTGATGAAAATACAATCAGAATCATTCCAATACTCATTTTCTCATGCACAAATGATAAATGTAATATTTCCTCCAATAAATTACGCAGGATCGAAGCCTATGAAGTGCGTTTATCTCCCAACGATAAAAAAAAGGTCCTAGAATCATGATTGCGGTACGACCATATCCCTTCATCATCAAAAACAATAATAATACCCTGACCTAGCCACCTCATCTAACATTAGCTCATAGAACGCAGATAACTGAAGAAAAAACTACAGATAACAACAATGTTGAAAGAGAAAACTGGGCTAAACACAAATATTTACCTTGGGCGAGTAAAACAACGCAACCACCATCAAGAAAAACATAAAACTGCTCTATTTAACGACGGCAAACATAAATTGCCTTCTTTTCCCGCGAAAAGTTAACACAAAACTGAAATTTTTTGCGACAGATTTTTCATTCGGCGCGGTATTATTTGTTGAACTTGGTACTTTTGCCGTTATCTGTTGATAACGGGAACGAAAAAAATCTGATTCCCATTTTTCGCAGATTAGGGAAGTTAGTTTTGATAAGAGAGAGTGCAATTTTGACCTCTAAAAGATCGTTTTTACTTTATGCTCATGCTTGTTTTTCTATCCTGCTCTAGTCGTTCCAGAATCGATACTGCGATCCTAAATACACAGGGAACGCGAAATCAGTTGGATGCTACTATACGGGGCGTTCCTCTACAGTGACAAAGATTTAGTCTTTTTCAAATTTTTTGGTGTTTTCCAACAGGCTATATCTCAGTGAAAAATAGTCATATGAGAAAAAGAAAAATCAACTTTTGAAGCTTGAAGACTCTAGTTTCTGAATTTTTTGGTTAAAAATTTTTAAGAGTACTGGCAGCCATGCAATACTCGGATGAAGCACGAAGAAATTTTTTTTTTTTTTTAATTTTTATTTTTGCTCTAGGCGCATGGAAAATTTTTTTTGAGCTAGATCGATGCAAAGCCCGCATAGCCTCTTTGTTCAGGTCTAACTTGTTTTTCACCACCCCCGGATATGACCATTTGTCTTCGAGATATCCGATTTTGAATGCAAAAGGACCCTTTTTCACTCAAATGCCGATATCTCCGGAACTACTAGAGGCCTAGCAAACCGAAGGCCGGTTTCTTTTTCTGCAGAAAATTTCCTACAAAAATCGTTCATGTTTGATTAAGAAATATTTTTTTTCACCTGTAACGGTAAGGTGAAAAAAGAGCAAGAAAATGCCATTTCGCCATTTGTTGGATAACGGACTGTATCTTCGTCAATATTGGAGGGAAAGCTAAGGTTATAAGAAAATTTTACAGCCTTATGTACCCCGAAGGCTTCCCTAAATCGGTAGATCTATCGCTTAAGCGGTTTTCCTGGACCAATCGATTGAAATTTTGAAATAATTAAGGGAACAAGGGATTTTCGTCAACTTGAGCTAATCTTTTTGAAAATTATTAATTTAATTTTTTTAGTTATAACTTATTCTTGTATTTTTTTAAGATCAAAAAAAAAATAAAAAAAAAAATTTTTTTCATTCGGAAAAAAAAACGGGAAAGTTTGAATGAAAAACTATTTTCGCGAAAAATTTTTCGAAAATTTCTAAAATTCGTAGCAGCCTTTTCTTACGATTGGAAAAAACCGTTAAATTTTGTTCTGAAAATGTCGGGAGAAGAAATTTTTCTTTCAGTAAGAATGTCATTTTTTTTCTCGATATTTTCAGAACATAATTAATTTGTTTTTTTTGCAATCGTGAAAAAAAGCATTTTCAAATGTTCGAGATTTTTGAAAAAATTTTCCTGAATCTTTTTATAGTCTCCAAAATATTCAAAATTGAGTTAAAAGCGAAAAAAAATCAATAATTGATTCTTGAAAAAAAAGAGGTCAATTTTAAGGAACGAAAACCTTGTAACCTTAATTTTTTCAGAATTTCAATCAATCGGTCCAGGAAAACCGCTGAATCGATCGATCTACCAATTTGTCAGGGTCTTTGGGGTACATTAGGCTGTGAAATTGTCTCATAACCTCAGCTTTCACTCCAATATTAACGAAGATACAGTCCCTTAAGAAACAAATGGCAAAATGCCATTTTCTTGCCCTTTTTTCACATTACCGTTGCAGGTTGGATATCTCGACGACAAAAGGCCATTTCTGAGGGTATTGAAAAACAAATTAGAGCTGAATAAGCAGGCCGAAAAAAAATTGTTCATGCCCGTAGAGCAAAAAAAAAATTGTGAAATTTAAAAAAATTTTTCTTCTTGCTTTATCCGAGGATTGCATGGCTACCCGTACTCTGAAACACTGTTTACCAATAAATTCAGAAACTAGAGTCTTCAAGCTTCAACAGTTGATTTTTCTATCTCTCATACGACCATTTTTCACTGAGATACAGCTTGTTGAAAAAGAACAAAAACTTTGGAAAATTTTTTTGGTCCTTCAATTGTTGCGAGAAGTATATTATAGCTCTTCATATCTTCATTTTGATCCTGAAAATTGAAAATGGTATTTCGATTATTACTATTTCGAATTCATCTATGTTTCAAGAATAGGATTAATTTGTTAATATTATTCATCAGATAATTCCGTATGTATTCATTGTATCATAAATAAATGAATGAATAAATGAATTAATTAACATTATGAAAAACCGTCGTAAAAAAATCATGAAATCAATATTAAGTGGTTACCAATTATTGGTCAAAATTATTTAAAAAAGGATTGACTCTTTATGTGAAAAATTGCATGGAAAAAATCAGTTTCGAATGGTGAACGACAAAGTATCACTCAAAACGTCTTCGAATCCATTCAATTAACTCTCAATTGAGTCCGAGCTGAGGCTAGATCCTTGACAAATACACCAAGATGCGTTTTCATCGCTCAATATAAAAATATGAATGGGTTCCAAGTCTCCAGAGAGAGAGATTTTTCTGCATTGCATCTCCCTCGCATCTGTTTTTACATTCGGGATATTTTTAAATGTGCATATCTTCAATGCCAGCAGATTTTTCCTGGTGTGTGTGTGTGCATTTTTGCATAGGAACTGGCTTTCGTGAGTGCGATAATGCATTTTCTGGCCACATGCTCACCTCGTTTATATTTTTGGAATTACGGGTTTTTATATCGGGCGGTAGACTGTGCTCTGTTTAATATTCATCTATGGCGAGATTCCCCTGGAGATTTTAGGAAAAAACGTCAACAAATTTAACTGCAAAGACAAAATCTATGTAGGTGCTCGTTTTCAAATACAATAAACATGTTTGGATGTGTTTTATCTCCAGCGCCGCGCATAAGCGAGAATATTGACGCCCCAAGAAGAGATCCTTGCGGGGTACCGTTAAAAATCCAGCCTCCATTTTTCTATAGTCCATCCTGGCTTGCCACATCCTTTCATTCGTCAAAAAGTAGCGCGTGAGAAGTACATAACCTGGTGGAGTCTCGGAACATTTCAATTATAATACTTTTCCTATCCGGATGGTAATTAAAATGCTGAATTCGAATAGAAAAAGGAACTAGACACACTCGCTTTTTCTACACGTTCTACGGAGCTAGCCGGCAAGATTTCATATCCTTCTTTATTATTTCAACCTAGATTTGAGAGAATTAGAAAGTATGATCCTTACGAGTGATGGCAATTACTGAGCTGTAAAGGTCTGCCGATAATCTTAAATTCGAGATATGAGGGTACGATTTGGTTTGTGCGAGAGTCTATTTGAAGGACACGTTCATTAAAACATGCTATGTTGGAGAAGATAAAAGATAACAACCAGCAATTTCCTATAATATACGTTGAAAAATGCAGATGGAATTTAAATTGAAGAAATTCTTACGAATTTATTGTCTATTATTTTATTCAAAGACGGATATTTTTGAACTGGAAATATTTGATTTCATCAGCGATAAATTTGGTTGAGCTGATCGTTGGAATTTTCTAAAAATATGAGATTAAAAAATAAATCAAAAGCAATTGAACAATTCCTCGGATTTTAATGGAAATAGTAACAGGAATTAGAATTTCTTTGTGTATTGGTACGCAAAGTTTAATTTTTTTATGATATTTGTATTCTATTTGTGAAAATTGCATTTATATATTTTTTTGTGTTCATATACACATAGTAAGACCTATAGTTGCTGATATGAATATTTTTATTTAGAAGTCATATCTGGAAAAAATTGAGAACTTTAGGTACCTAGTTATTAGTTCATTGATTTGCCAGTTATTTATAAAAACAATTAGCCTTAGTCAAAAATCTAGAACTAAAAATTGTATATTTTGTCACAGTTAACTCTTGAGATGAGGAGAGAAAGGTAACACCAAAGGTAAATAATGTACATACATGGTTCCCAGACATACAGAAGTAGGGTTTATATATGTTATTAAATGAAAAATCAGATCACTCTTTGAGTATTATCTTGATTTAAAATTTTTATAGTTAATTTTTCGATTTTGTATCTCCCTACAGATTTTTAAATTTTATTAGAAATGAATATGAATTAGTTCTACTGCAGACTTCCTCACACCTGATAATAATATTAACTTATTCATTCTTTAAGGCAAATGTAAAACAACGAGTGAAAAAAAATCACTTGATTAAAAAAATTTCGAAAAATAATCCCAAACAAGATCTTGACCTGAAGTTTGGTTGTTTTCTGAATTTGCTTCTGAAAACCATACATTTGTATTCTCAAAGTATCTGATCTGTATCTGATAAATTGATTCAACTATATAATTATTATGAAATTCTTCAGGCTCAAAATAACAGAGTGTTTACACGAACATTTCTAACTACATATTTTTTTACTATTTCCTTTCCTGGAAGAAAGTTCTTTTCTTCATTTGTTTTTCATTTTTGAAAATAAAATAAATTTTTCTTAGGATTGGTTTATTGCTGTTGTAGTGATCTGGTTTCAAATTTGAGATCTTTAAACATAAAAAAACATTATCTTCCGAAGATGATTAATTACTGTAAGGATTTGTTAAAACTTTCATATTTTTGTACTCATGAAAAACGCTATTAAACTTTCTTTCAAAAAGTAGTAATGATTCCATGAGAAAATCATTTCAATTTTGTCTTTTCATAGTTGCCTAAAATTAATTTGCCATTCTTCAATCTAACACTTTTTCAGCGTATTTATCAATCATAATGAGTTATATTTCAGGTATATGGGTTTGAACCAACATATCTAGAAGATCCTTTCATTACATCATAGATAGTTTTTTCAATTAAAGCAAGGAGTAAACCAACTATCAAAAACAAGGTTTTTTTTTAGAAATAATATCAGTTCTTTCAACAAAAGATTCTCGGTTGAATGTAAAAAAATATTGACTTCGAGAAATGAATTATTAGAACTGTTGAAAATGGTTTTTTTTCTGTGGAATCGAGAGAATAAACAAAACAATTATCAGAAATTACAGAAATAAGATACTTTCGATCGAAATAAATCGATTGCTACTTACATTTCTATTCCTAAGATCGTAGATGGCAAGATCAAGATCACAGAAAAATGTCAATCGCAATCACAAAAATCAGTCTTCTCTTCTATTTTGATATCCGCCAATCCAACATGAGATCATGACCAACTGCAGAAAACAATACGAAATTGAAAACAAAAAAACGGCCAATGAACAAAACAAAAACGCAACCAGCCACCTATAACGAATCAGAAAAAGTCTAGATGTTCGTGGCAAAAAAAAATAAATTTCCACGGCAATTCCAAGAATCGATGACACAATATTTGCTCTGCATAGATAACTAGATTTGCTTTCAGACCCGCTGAATTTGGGCGGGGAATTTTTAAAAGACGAGAATTGGTTGGTCGATTTTTTACCGCAAGATATAAAAATCAAGATGGCTGTGCAAATAGTCTATTTTTATCTAGACGCGTTTAGAAATTCTCACCGGTTTTTATTGGATGGGGTATCCCTGGAAACATTGGAAACCGCATACTAGATAGAAGCAGACTTCGAATGGACAGAAATAGAAAAAAACAACTACAAAACGATAATTAAATATACGTATTTTTTTCCTCTCAAAACAATTCATATTGAAGGACGTGGTGAGACAGAGTTGTTTAGATCGTCTTAATTGTTTCAAATGCAGGTATAAACAACGAAATTCGCAATATTCCCAATTATTTTTTCTACGAATGATTAAAGGTACGAGCAAATAGAGAGGTCAGATATGACTGAAAAAAATACTTCTCTAAATTATAATGCTTTTTAGAATTAACGAGAGTTAATTTATGCTTCTATCCAGCGTAGAAAACTAATAGATTGGATAAATTGAGGATAAAATACATTTTATCAGACGAGTATAAAAAAGAACATTGAAAGTTACTCAAATGATTTCGGAGTTTTTTAATTGCAATCAAATGTAATTATTGCATGAATATAAACAAAATTGAAATCGAATCATATATATCTGATTTTGTTTGAAATTAACTGAAAAAAATCAGAAACAACACTTACAAAATTCGTTTTCTAGATTCATTTACATAATTTTGTATTAAGTTGTTAATATTGATCTCTTCAAAAATGTTTTTGAAGAAGATTATGGAAAGTGTATTATTCGTGTGTATTTATTCATATATTTGATTTGTGCAAAAGGATCTTTCTCATTTCTAATTAAATAAAAATTAATTCGATTCTGTTTGGATAGATCTTGCATCATCTGTGTTGAAAACAAGTAAGATAAAATTATTTTTCAGAAGCAATCGAATGAGGGTATCAAATCATTTTGATTGAAACAAGAAATTTTGAAAAAAAAATTAAAAATTCGTTATAATAATATGATCATTGATAATGAAGGGATACCTAAAAAAAATTTGAAAAAAGTTGTGCCGATTTATTTTCAAACTTTTTGCCACTAGTTTGGGCTCTCTGTATTATAAACAATTCGTATTTTCTTATCGAAAATTCTTAATCATAAGAAAATAAAGTACCGATTAGAGGAGAGTTTTTCCGTGACTGAAAAAGGAAAAATCAGATTGTAGGAATTTGATTTTGCACATAAATCATGCAGGCCCCAAACGCCAACATTTCCGTCTTGCATTTTATCGGTTTTCTAATTTTCTTTCCTGCAATTTATCACCTTATTTGAATACGAAAACACGAACTTTTCCAGTGCATTCGATACACTCCAAGATTTCCTCAATTTTTTATCCTCCAACGTAATAAATTTCGAAATAGCGTGCCCCATGGGAAAATTCTGACTCTTTTATCGAAATTAATAAATAGAACCAGAGGTCATTTCAATTTGAATAATACGAAGATTTGTTTTTGTTATTCGAGTACTCGATAAAAACAGCCGTTATTTTGTTTCCATCTCGTTATCTCGCGAAAAAAGGGTCTTTATTGGCGGGATATGGTAACTTAACACTTATCCAACATTTTTATCACTGACCAATCAGATTCACGGGTTTCCTGTCCTCTGTCACTGAAAATCCAATCACGTCGCACAGAATCCCGACGAAATTCGGCAGTTCACCGGTTGCACTCTATCAACTGTCAAAAATATCGACGATAGCACACGAACTAAGGTGTCAAAATGTAGTAGTTTTGGAACTTGGCGTCTTCTATGCGATATTCTATAGTCCGAAGCGTGTCGATGGTCATTTTAAGCATAGATATCTATGATTTAGTTGAAACTTGCATTGCATCGGAGACTTGCCGTAAGAAAAGCTCGCAAATGCATAGGAGGCGTAGAATCGGGTGGGGGTATTTGAAATTGCATAAGTGAGTCTAGAGCATTGAATATTGCATTGGTTACTTAGGAATGCAATTCGATGGAACAGCGGGAAGAAGAGGAAGAAAGACGCGGTCTGGGGTCACAGAAATAGTATAATGGTTCGGTGTATTTTTGCGAGGACGTTGCCGTCTTACACACGAGGAAGAGGGCGTTCGCGAGGTTTCCTATACACGGTCGGGCGTTTAGAAGATGGATGCCCGTGAAGTTTGATACATCGCTGATTGTACGCAGATAAGTTTGAGGCTGCATTTATCGTTGCCAGGGGACGTCAGGTGGAAAAAAAGGGGTGGAATAAATTCAAACTGTTTTCTAAAATCACATCGAAACTTTCACGAAAGATGATAAAAAATCCTCCCTGTATACTCAGGTTCCCAATCAAACCTGAGTATCGTTGATAAGAATCAAATTCCGAGAAAACTACTGAAGATTTTGTAAGATGTTTTACATTCATAGATTCCGATATCGAGAAATCTATCTTTGATCTCCTTTCCACCAGAAAAATAGGAGACCATGGACTGATCTTCTTCGTGTTCGAGAAAAAAAAGGAAGTGTTGAAAAAGACAAGACAGATCTCTTTTTCTCTTGATGAAAGGAGAGACGTTATTGAGGGTTAAACTAGAGAGATCTCCTTTTTTCCGTAACGCTTTCATATTTAAAAAAAAGGAGATCGGGCTATAATCGAATAATCACATTATTTATTTTTCCCCAACATTGAGGAGGTAGGACTAGCCTGAGTTGAAATAAACTAAACAAAAATGGTGTTGAGTTCTTTTCCACACATATACCTACATTGGGGATCTCCTTTTTTATTTCAATGAATGGAGTCTCTAATGGATTAATATAACCTGATCTCCTTTTTCTAACTACAACGGCGATAATTTCACATATTTTGGATTTATCTTCCCCATGAAAAAGTCTAAATGTGTCGAAAAAGACAGATCTCTTTTTGATGATAAAAGAAGCTGACACCATTAAGGGTTGAAATAAAGAGATCTTCTTTTCTCCTTATCCCTTTCGTATTTAGAAGAAAGGAGATCAGTCTATGATCGAATAATCAAATTATTTATTTTTCCCCAACATTGAGGAGATAGGACTAGACTGAGTTGAATAAAACTAAACAAAAATGGAGTTGAGTTCTTTTCCACACATACCTGCACTGGGGGATTTCCTTTTTCCCTATAATAAGAGGAGTCTCTAATGGGTTAATATAACCTGATTTCCTTTTTCCAATCACAACTGCGATAATTTCACATATTTTGGATTAATCCGTCCTATGAAAAAGTCTAAATATGTTAAAAAAAAAAGATCTCTTTCTTTTGATAAAAGGAGACGACACTATTAAAGGTTGTAATAGAGAGATCTCCTTTTCTCCTTATCCCTCTCATATTTAGAAGAAAGGAGATTTGATTATAACCGAATAATCATATTATACATTTTTCCCCAACATTGAGGAGGTAGGACTAGCCTGAGTTGAAATAAACTAACCAAAGATGGAGTTGAGTTCTTTTCCATACATAACTAAACATTGGGAGATATCCTTTTTCCTTATAATAAGAGGAGTCTCTAATGGGTTAATATAACCTGATGCCTTTTTTCTAACCACAACGACGATAATTTCACATATTTTAGATTAATCTTTCCTTTGAAAAAGTCTAAATGTGTTGAAAAAGACAGATCTCTTTTTTATGATAAAAGGAGACGACACCATTAAGGGCTGAAATAGAGAGATCTCCTTTTCTCCCGATTTAGAAGGAGATAAATTCATCCACATGAAATGGACTGATCTCCTTCATATTCAGGAGATAGGATATCAGGCTATGATAATAATCACATACTTTATTTTTCCCCGACATTGAGTCGATTGAGTTAAAATAAACTGTTCCTTTTTTTCCGACTGATACCTCCTATGCAAAAGTCTAATTTTGTTGAAAAAGAGAGATCTCTTTTTTCCTTTATAAGAGGAGACACTTTCAATGCTTGAAATAAAGAGATCTTCTTTTTATCCCGGCTGCATCAGAGATCAGTCCATCCCACATAAAGTGGACTGATCTTTCTCACATTCTAGAGAAAAAAAGACTGTGTAAGAATAAACTGATCTCATTTTTTCCAAAAAAAAAAATTGGTATACACTTCTTTTCACACATACAATGGATTAATCTATTTTTGTTCTCGACAAAAGGGGGAGTACCCAATGAAGTAAAACAACTGATCTCCTTATTCCCTATAATATGATGAAAATTGATCTCCCTTTTTCCAGACAATAGTGAAGATCATTTATTTTTCACACTTGATGGACTGATCATCCATGTGTTAGGGAAATAATGGAAGAGTCTGAAGAATCGAAATTGAGAGAGATCTCTGTTATCCACAATAATAAGGAAAATCTATGATGGGTAGAAGGAGATGAAATAATACGATACTTCCTACAAAATTGAATGAAAAAGATGTGATGTGTTGCAATCGACTGATCTCTTTTCCTTCAGATGAGTTAAAATAGGCTGATCTCCTTTTTTTCGACAAAAACGAAGGAGAGTTTATTTTTTAATTTCACTCTTTATAATTGACTTTGATATTCGAGAGTAACATTACCCTCATAGGTAAAAATCTTCACGCTTGGTTTAACCATCCTTAACTCTGTCAATCTAACAATAAAAATGGCGGACTTCTCTCTCCAACATCCTCACGACAAGATGAAGGCACCAAAACATTCCCGTACCAATTCCATCATCCGCCCACGCCTCTGCAGCACCTGAAATATCGGCCCATTTCGCAAGACCAGGTGCGACGCGGCGTCAGTTCTGGACGCCCCAGGCCATAAGCAAAGAGACGCCGAGTACCTGCGGTTCGACAAAAGAGATTTCATTCGGTCTCCGATTAATAAGGCGAATATTGTTCGAATCTGGGTCGTTCCGCGACCGTTCCTCAGCCGACTTCGATCTTTCGATTTGTTGGCTTGTGGACGCGAATCTAACACGCAAGAACCGGACCTCTGCGATGATGAATTATGGTCCTTTGTTGCCGGATCACGGAGCTATTTTAGCTAGTCGAGATGTTGGGTGGTTGTTGTCCTTTTGATCTCTTCGTAAAAACGATTTTTTCACGATATTTTATTTATAATTTGTGCTTCCTCTTTTTTAACCTCTTATTAATCTTACCCATCTTTCCCGAACAGGAATATGGACGAAATTCACACCATTTTAAGATTCTTGTTCAACATTGGTTCATTTTTTAATATTTTGCAGATTAATGATCTCCTTTTTTTCCGAAAAACGGAGATCACTATATCATAATTATCATACCTATTTTAGGAAAAAAGAGATAAAATTTCAAATATTTCGAGAAATTTCTCGGGAAAATTCAAACTTTTGAAAGCAAAAAGACACGGAATTCAATGGGGAATCTATTTATGCAATAAAAAATGGGTCTTCTGATTTGGAAAACGAAAGTTGATGTCACTTCCGGAAAAACCGGAAGTCCTAGAACCTTCAAAAAATATACGAGAAGCCGTCTTCTAACTTGAAGCTCACCTTCAGAATTTCAATCCTGAATCTTGTGTCTTTCCCAAAAATATTCAATAGAGCCATATTCCTGAATGACCCTGTATACAGAAATAGAATGATCTCCTTTTTCCCAAAGAACAAGGAGATTAGTTCAAGTAGGTTCATTGATCTCCTTTGCAACTGAAAACGGAGGAGATCAGTTAATTTTCACACAAGAAGGACTGATTTCAACCTTGGTCGGGAGAAACGAAAATAAATCCATTCCATTGAATCATTTCCATTCATCGAAATCAACTGATTTATTTGATCCTTAAACAATAAAGAGATAGCTCCCTTATGTTGAAATTTAATGATCTCCCTTTTTCCAGTCAACAATCAAGATAATTTCTTCTGACGACATAATGAACTGAACACCTTTGCTGTCTTGAAAAAGAGAAATAAATCTATACCTAAAATAACGAGATGAAATAAGATCATCTGTTCTCGGAGATCCAAGAAATTGATCTCTAATTCTCAAAGACTGATCATCCTCTTATGCTAGGTAAAAACGGAGATCTACGACAATGAGGAGATCCATCATGTGCTGGCATATATGATCTCCTTTTTTTCCTGTTAACGAACGATATAAGCCCAATTTTCTACTTAACACCTTATTTTCTCTTTCAAGGAAAAAGTCTATACTTTCTAAAATAACTGATCCATTCTTTCTCAGATAATAGAAAGATTACTTTATAATGTGCCGAATCAGATTGGTCTCCTTTTTCTACTCTTCTTCTGATTGAAAGAGCTAAAATAATATAATACATATTGAAACAAAAAAGTAGCTAGCTGGGGTTATTGCAACACAGGAAAACCATACAGGTCTGCAGTATGATGAAATAAAGAAAAGAAAAAACCCCAGAGAGAAAAAATCTGACCTCACCCGTATTAGAAAAAAATTTACTAAAAATATTATGTCAGAGGATCTTGGAGCACATCTACGTGATCAGACGAACATCTTCATGTAGTTCTTCTATGGGCAGCAGAGAGAAACGGACTCTTCACCAATTGATTTATAATCAATTGAATGGTTTTTGAATTAACCACCCATTGCAGAAATTCTTTCTTCCTGAATAAGTTATGACAGAAATGTCACAATGTTTGAAAAAATGAAAAAACCCAATCAATTTCCCCTTTTTGAATTGCTAAACATGAGAAAACTTATAACACAACAAGCTAAACCGTAATTTGGACTAAGTGAAAAATCAATGAGTACATAACTTTCAATTGTCCTCCTTCACGAAGAAGTTCCATTGCCATGTGGGTTTCTTAGAAGATCTCAACAACATTTTCAGTGGCTAATTTCAGAACGAAATCACTCTTGTCCTTCGAATTCCTCCAATATTCAAATTCAAATTCTCAGCCTCGCTCTCTGATCGTGAGGGTTCTTTCGAACCAGGTACGACCATCCTATTGATGATTTTTCGGAACTTCAGGTGTTTGAAAGCCGCTACAGGAGCCTTATGAAAGGAAATCATCTCCCATAGATAAATCAAACATCTTATAACACAAGAAAACAGAATATTTTTCAGGACCAAAAATTACGACATATTCCGAGAATTTTCAAAATGACAATCCCATAACGATAACGAGGGAGATCAGTCTCTTATACCCATGAAAAACGGAGATTGACCTGAATTTATTCATGAAAATCCTTGATAATAATCAGATCCAGAACCTAATGAGGTGCTGAAATAAAATAAGACTACAATAATGCACCAAAAGAAATCATCTTTTTCTCAAAGGCACCCGTCCAACACACCAATCTTCTAGTGTCCTCATCCTTCAACGCAGCCTCAACGAAAGCTGCCTGCCTCTGGTAGTTAGCATATCGTACTTCGGGCAGTACTTCATGTGGGAGAGCACGACGTCCTAGAAAAACCAGTTACGACTTAGAAACCCGCACTCCGGGCGCGTATAGTATTAATTCCACCTATAATAATCTCTTCTTTCGTTCCTCTCCCGATGCAACGGTAAATTCGAGAGCTTCGGACTCGTCTGGTCTAAACTCTCTTACCTGATTAGTTGCGGAATTTCTTCTCTTTCAGCTCTATTCTTCCCTCCACCTCCGAGCAGCGCGTCGTGGTGGGCGATGGACGGGTTCACGAACGATCTAGAAGGCGCCATTTTAAAAAATGCCGTCCGTAGGATTCGGGTGAAAAGAGAGCGGTCGAAGGGGAGGATGTGACGCGATTTTGTGTCGGTCCGCTTTGATGTCGCTTTGATCTTTTGGATTCGCCGACAAGAGGCCGAAAATCACGTTCTGTCTTCTCTAGGATGTACCCCCATGAAGATAGCAGTTATTGGACTAGTGCTTCACAAGTATTCCTTAAAAACTCATGAAATAACAGCCTAAAACACGAACATCACAATGTGATGCTCTTGAGTTTCTATCAATGCGTATCTAAAAGAAATCCTTCATCAAAAATATACCAAGGCTGTGTTTCTCCATTGTGTTTCACATAAATTGAATCTGGTCTCAATGCTCCCTATAACATCCGAAACAGCATGGGTACCACCAAAGATATCATAAACTTTTCTGGCGAATCAGTTTTACGAATGAAATTCATAGACTTGACGACAACGGAGTTGTTTCAGAATCTTAGAAGGTTGTTTTTTCGTTAGTTTGAAATTTTTATTCTATTTGGATATGAATTATATTGTATGCTGACAAAAAATAAAATTCATTTTATATCATCCTATACTATGGGCTGAGGTAAGAGCTGGGCCTCTTGCCGCGACACGAGGCCTTAAATCATATTCTCTGAGGCGATTTCTTATTGTCTGCGTGCTAATTTGCACCCCCATGAGTTTGCTCAAGCTGATTTTGAAGGAGGCGAGCGGTTGCAAACCGTTCTTGAATGGCAGGTGTTACCCGTGGTCTACCCTGTCCTGGTCTTCGGACATTCATACCTGTCTCCCTGAATCTCTGCAACATTCTGGACACACTTGTATGGAAAACTCCAAACCCTTTCTGCAATTATTGTGTACGTCCACCCTTCTTCTCGCAAAACTACCGCTTGGGCACATTCCTCTTGGGTCAAATTGCGTGTTTCGCGTTGCATAGCGATCGAGTGTAGGAAATTAAACGAAAGAAAAACTATTGATCACTAGAATTGATCGAGAACAACTGATTTTAGAATGGAGCCAATACATTCAAAATATGATAATATCATCTTTTTTATTCCTTCTGGGGAAAAACATATTGAAGAAAAACGTTGAAAGTGGATAACATAGGCATGCATAATTCTGATAAAAATAATTATCATTGAGAACACCTTCAGTTGTAGAATAAATTTGAGATTTCCATAATGTGCGTAAATTTTTTTGGCAGTGTTTTTTCGGGTGCACAAAAATTTGCTCGTTGCTCATCAACACTTTTAATCCAAGGATTGAAACCACTTCTTTTAATCCTAGGACAAAAAGTAATTGCATTTGAGCTCTCCAATTGAAATTCGAAGAAAAAAACATTGTCTTTCACAAACTAAGTAAAACAAACTAATTCGGCAACTATTTATAGGTATAAATTTGTTATTTATAGTGATATTGAATGTGCAATTGGAACAATTATTGCCAAAATTCAGAGCACCATTCAAATGATCACTAACAATTTTCGAACAATTCAAAAGATTTTCATTAATGTCAGAACAATTCAAAATATTCTCCTTGACTGTTGATGAAACATTCGAGGAAATATCTGAACAAGTAAGTACTTGTACTTTTTTGTCAGGTTGCAATATTTTTCGGCAGTATACTCTTTGTTGAAACGTGATTCTTCAATATATACTTCTGCTACCGTACTCGATTTCCAACCTCCATGTCTTTTAAGACAAGTGAGATCACTGCCACCATCAATAAAAAGTGTAGCAGATGTTTTTTTTAGCGAATGTCCAGTATACTCCTTCCAATTTTCTAACATCAAAAATTTTGCAATTTCTTGCGGCACGGCACTAATTTTGTGAATACCAACAACCATTCATTGACACTTCCCATACATTCTTCAAAAATAAACGACGTTCCTGTATATCTGATGGCTGTAGTGCAACATATTTTCGAAATAAACGCAAATAGTTACCGCTCATAATGGTAAACAAACTAGGTTTCTTGTTTTTTGTCTGCAAAATCTGTACGACCAGGTCCGAGTCTATATCTTCAATGTAATCAATTTTCAAATGTACTAGTTCGTCACAACGCATAGCACCTCCAATTCCTAATACTAGAACAACCTTTACCATCAAATATACATTATCAACTGCCATATTCAGGAACCGATCCACTTCCTCCTTTGTAAAAACCCTAGACTTTTCAGGTATTTCTCCATCACTTTGCCTTTTTAACAATGCTCGTTATTTTGAATATTTACTAATATCCACACAATTTTTGATATCCAATGTGGATTGCAACATTGACCAAAGAGTGGATGGCTTGAAGGTCTTCGTTAAATTTGAGAAATACACCATAAGAACACTCTCTGCATAGTTTTGCACATTTTTTTCTTTACACCAATCCATGAATCGCTGATATGCAAGTTCATAAACTTGGAGAGATTTGGGTGGCAAAAGATTTAAAAATACTGCTTCGGCACTTTCCAATATATCCGCAGGTATTTTTTCATCGTGTTCGGGATTCATTTTGAAAACAACGTAAAAATTACTACAAAAATTATAAGATTAGTGAGTCTACTTGACAATCAATATTTATCAACAATACCAGATATCCATGACTACCGACTTGCTATCGCTGTTATAATTAATAGGTGTTCAAATTAATTACCAAATTATTGACGATTTTTGAATAAAACTAATTAACTAGGATGGAGAAGAAATAGTATATATCATACGGACATAAAGTGCCTATTTTTACTCGCAACTGCAAATGTTGCTCTCAAGAAAAATATGCACTTTAAATCCTTATAACATAATATAACATTAGTACCTACAATTGAAACTACAGGTGATGAAACTGAATCAAATTAATCATTAAGTTTCCACAGATAAAAATTTTCACTTAATAAAACGTTTGAATGCTGCAACATTTCGTCAAGTTATCACATGTCAGGATGGCCGAGCGGTCTAAGGCGCCAGACTCAAGTAGCACTTGCCTGTTTCACAGGTTCTGGGCGTTCTGGTCCTCTCTGAGGGCGTGGGTTCGAATCCCACTTCTGACAGAAATTTTTATACGAAAATTGTGCACGCTTCAACTCAATTTGAATGTTATTGAGTTCGAATCGACACTTGAAGTTGGAGAATTAATAGGGCCTAACTGATCTACAGTAGGGAATTTTTTTTTCTTCTTCTTCAGCCCTTTTTCATCCAGTGTCGGATATAGGTAGGCCTCTTCTAGTTTCTTCAAGAACATATCGTCATGTTTTATCTCAATTGACATAAAAGGGTACTGCAATACTCCATGAGGTTAGAATAGCCAACTTTAATAACTCTGGTGGGTACTCTATTCCACCTTCAGAAATCCACACGTCATCGACCTCAGATATCCCATACCTCGATACGTTCCTGCCCATATTGTTCGCACCAACCAGTACCATCCATCATTTTGACTCCGTTCTTCTCGTACTTTATTAACCATTTTCAATTATCTTCATCACGTCGTGAAATCAACGAGCTCGGAGCAAGACACACATTATTTATTTTTCCATTTCGTATCGAATATGACTTATTATTATTTATTTATCGACTTGCTGGGAATAGTTGGATGAAGATACCGTCATTGTTCGATGCAACGATATGGTTAACTGCGATTTTGTTAGTGTACCGCGTTTTTCCGATATTCCAGGAATTATCGACAGACTCGACAACGTTGTACGGAGGTATTTCGGTAGATTTCATAAAAAGATATGATACTTGAAACCTGAGGAGTTAAATTCATTTTTATTGACAGGAAATTTCGTTAGAATGTAGGTTCTGCGCTTTAATAACATTATAAAGGTCCCGATTTAAAGTTATCTTAGTTGAAAAAATACAATAATTTTTCTAACATTCGTACTTTTTTTTTCTTAATAGGACATTCTTGATTTTCTTGTTTGACTTAGTATTGGGAAATTTTGTGTTGTATTTTATTCAAATTCGTTATTCCAATCACATGATGGATTGGAATGGAACAAAAATTCTAATGACGGAACCTGATGGTTATAAAAGAAAAATCAAGGAGACAGCTTGTATTTTGTTGGATGGGGCTAATAATCTCGCCAAGTGTTCAGTAGGAATAGATCGAATTTGGATGGATTTATGGAATAAAAAACAGATTTCAGGGAATTTCGAAATAAAATAACGATATCAACATCTAGTAATCAATATTGATCTATGTTAATCATATATTGACAAATGTCAATCCAAAAATCAAAAAAATTGTCACGATTCTACAAAGTTGTATGGAAATCAGTTATTGTCTGACGAAGGAGTTTGATTCAGACTCCGAAACGTAACGCTTAAGATTTCAAAGTGTTTTCATTCTCTTTCTGTTCATTGTTAGGCAACAATTTCTTCTCGTAAAGTTTTGGCCCCTGACAAATAAGTGCTCAAATTTTTACGCAGGGGCCTTTCTTATATTATTAAAAAAATTTTTCTAATTGTTTCTTGTTTCAGAGACTGGGAGAGAAAACCCATATTAAGTTTTCAGAAAAAAAGGAAAAACAATTATAAAAGTAAATAAAGCAGATATTGGGATTTTTTGACTGTTTTTATTTAATGCTGTTAAATCAACGCCTGCTTTAAGAGCATCAAATGACAACACTCAAAAAATCCTGAAATCTGTTTTATTTAGCCTTCATTACCTTCTTTTACAAATTCCTTCAATTCATTAAAAAACAACTAACATAGCACCCATTCCAACCTCTATTTTCTCGATTATCTGCTATAAATACTGGGGACAGAGTGATATAAACCAACTAATCAAGGAAAAAAGACGATAAACTAACGCGATTGTGTTTTCGAAAACGTTATGATTCGATTTTTTTACAGCTATCTAGAACAACCCAAACATCTTCAAACGCTCAGAGTTATCATCATTTCGTAATCGGCATTTTAATGATTACTTTCAACCTTCTGAATCATCTATTGATCCTTTTAAATTGCGGAAAAATATCGATCCACGATCAGAAAAGATGATTCAAGAATTAGCAGGACTTCAAGGACTTTTTGTTACATGGCGATTTAAGATGTGGAAAATGTACCAAGAATTGTAAATTCAGAGATTTGTTTTAAGATATTTCCACTATGTGGTGTATCTGATTATTCTGTTTATTAATTTTTATACCTATTATTTTTCATTTCCTACATTTTTATGTTTTGACGCGCTAATAAAATATCAAGCTGAATGTAGTGGTTTTCTGAAATTCTATTTAACGAGCGTTCGCTTTATAGATTAACGAGATAAAGGCTAGCTTTAGTCCCATCTGAACATAGGAATTTTTCATTTTCCGATTGAAACTTTTATGAGCTGTGAATTCTTCCACGATACCAATAAAACGTCGAAAGCATCTGAAAACGATATAACCGGCGTACCTTAAATTATACCCGGGATAATCCTCAAGCGATCTCTCTACATACGATAGCCAACTTAATAACGCCGAATAAAAGCAAAACAAGTCAGCACCGAGATCATTTATATTATATAAAACCATCTATTAATCTAAGTCATATACTCAGGCCGGCGTAAAAAGAAAAAGAGGAGTGCGATTCTATGCGCAACATACGGTATTTGAACTTGAGACCTTTAACTTCGATGTCAAACTACTTCCATCTGTGACCGTTACACCCCTCGGTGTTCTTTTGGTATTTTTCTGTGGTAGGAGCGGCGTGGTTGAATCGACACAGAGTGGCCTCAGGTAATTTCTGTTCGACCAGTTTGCGTACGAGTTACATCCATCGGTAGATACGATGCGGATAGCGCAGGTTTTTCTGTGGATTTCTTTACGTGTGAAACATCACGTACCTGATTAGAATTTGATACTTCCATGTTTCCCCCCTTTAAGTAAACATCAAGGTTGATATTTTCTGAAATATTCGAACTGACAAAGAAACACCTAGATGGAGCTGTTTAAGTTAAGATTTTTATTTGTTTCTCATTTGTAAACGACAGTTTCCAAAAACACAATATTAATCAAGAAAGTTTATTTAATCAAGTCACTAACTTGTAAAACTGACAGTTAACTTGCAAAATTTTTACAAGTTAGTAGTATTATTTACAATAGAAAATTTTATTTTATCGTCATATATGTTGAAAATCATGGTACAATTGTTATTTCAAGTAGCACAGATTTTTGATGATGAAAGAGTTGATACTGATGATGATGAACCATCTGTTGACTCAGAAACTGCTGAACTCGAGGACTGCAGAACATTTGTACTCTCCTTACTAACAAATAATTTGCTAGACATTTCGATTTTTTTGTTGACCGAATCATCGACATAACTCATCGCAATTTCGGTGCTCTTCCACCCTCCTGCACGGTTTAGTGCTAAAATATCTCCACCCGAATCCGCAACCATAGTGGCTCCAGTTCTTCGAAAAGAGTGGCCAGTGTATACCTCTGGGACACCACCAATAGTGTAAATTAAGGGAAATGCACTTTCCATGTCGGTATGTCAAAAAAAATCTTAGGCTTTCTGTTCCAGGAAGATTTACATATTTTCTGTATAACATGCAGGACTTGAAGCTGCAGCCATTATCAGTTATGGCGAATCTTCTTGTTGTTAAATTTTGCAGCAATGTCACAATAACGTATTTTTCCATATCTTCTACATCATTCATATTTAAGGAGAGAATTTCGTCACATCGACAACATCCAAAAATCCCAAATATTGTTACAATTTTCGCCAGCAATCACTGGTCATTAGAAGCATGTAAAAGAAATTGTTCAGCCTCTTCTTCACTTAATACCTTAGCTTTTTTACAACGCTCATTTTTTCGTTTCAGAAACGCTATCACCTTTTGAAATCTGCAAATGACAACTAAACGTCCTATTTTTCAATAATTTTTTTAAGGAAAACAAACCTGCGAACATGGGCATTTTCTTTCATTTCCAAACAGCTTTTCAGCATAGACCATTTTGGACATAAAGTATTGGGGCTGAATCTATCTCATAGTTGATTCAAGTAGAACAACAAAACATCTTCAGTTACCCTAATCACACTATTTTTGTTTTGCCACTTTTTGAAGTCGTCGTATTCTCGCTCGTACCTTGAAGCTGATTTTGCAGGTAATAAGCTTGATGCTATACTGCTGGCAGCCTCAATAATTTCTTTTGGTACATTCATTTTCGCTTTCGCCAAAACAAATGTAAAGAAAAATAAAGAGACATGTTCATGGCAACGCTTCCATAGCTTACGACATTTGCGACAAATTATTGAGATTTTTTTGGAATTTATGTAACGTTTTTACAAATGAGAAACAAATAAAAAAAACCCGCAAGGTAATGGGTTTTCACTGGCTCAATTCGCCAATAGAAACCTGGCTAGTAATGTTATATACTATTGTTTTTGTAGATATATAGTATAGCAAAAAGTAAATGATTAAAATTTGGAGACAAAAATCGTGGAGATAATTTAATTAAAAAAAAATGTGAACCCTTCGTTTTTTTCTCCTTGCTATATTGTCTATATTTTACCAAAAAAATTGTTGTCAGTTAGTATATCAGCCCGCAGAAATAAGGTGCGTTAAGTCACAAAATAACAATTAGTCAGAAGACAGATTTTTCAGTTCGATTATTGTTCGAAAGAATATTTACTGCTATTATTTGGCTAGAATTTACTAATGTGAGTCCAATATTGTAGATAACTCGTATCTGAAAAAATGTGACTTAACAAATTTCACCTCTGAGGTGCTGATATATAAACAACCACAATTTCAGAAGTCAATCAGTGATGTTTCTTTCGATAATTTTTCAGCACTGAGAAGAGTTCATTCATCATCGTTAAATCTACAAAGATTGCCTTTTTCTTTTCCATAACCGATCAGAAAAGACCGTTTAACTCCGGAAAGACTACACTGGCCTCAGTCATCATCAAACGCAACATATGCTAGCTCAAGAATAATTAATCCCTACGCAAAAATAACCCAAGTTAACAAACTCTCATAGAGAAAAAGGACGCAAAAATAAATCGGTGTAAGTGAGCTAGAGAGAGACGCGTAGAGTCGCGAAAAAATAAACGAAAGTAAAAAATGTATACACTTGGAAGAGACCATAACCTATCCCAGCGCAGGCTGAGTTATTTCAGTTAAAGTAGGCTGTAAAAGAACGCAACAAGATAAAAAAAACACATGCAAATAAAGTACTGTAGAAAGAAACCTTTGGGTCAACGTACTTCGTTTGTGAGGCTGTCTCTGTCCCCCGCACTGTACTGAGAGAGTTCAGCCATGGGCGCAGGTGAGGCGAGGGCAAATCGATCGGAAAAAATTGTACGAAAAATTTTTTTTTACTCGATACCATCCAATTGATTTGAATTTTTCGAAAACCATGCAAGAATTGAGGAGAAAATAATGATTTGATGAGAAACTTCGACCTAGATATAAACCGAAATAGGTGTGATATTGATTCTCTCATTAGGCAAACCATTTCTGCATTTTTGGCGAAAAAAATTTGTAAAAATTATGGAGTAATTACAGAAAGACAAATTTATTGGTTCCAAATATCCTTTTGATATTTTCAGATATCAAAATAGCTAGTTATTTATGATATGAGTGTTAAAAGTGACGTTTTATTTTGTGAGTGAAAAAGTTTGTGAAATGAGCGGAGGGAATTGAACAATTTCACGAACAGAATAAAATCACTTTTAACACAAATACCATACAAAGTTTTTTGTACAACTGCCCTATTTTGATAATGAAATGGGCGAATTTGCAATGACACTAAACTTCAAAATACATTTTAATATTCGAATCATCGAAAGGTTGTTTTGAATGGAAAACGTTGCCAACGTTATGATTACTAACAAATGAGAAAAGGCGCTGTCATTTGAATTTCGTTCCTGTCCAATTTTCGTCTTGGGTTTTTAACTGCTTAATATGTTCGTCGAGAGTCCAATTATTAATAAAAGTGATGATTTGGTTGTTCCTCTGGATATTGAAGAGTCTGCAAGAAGAGCAAATCTGGAACTGCTACCTAAAAAAATCTGTTCAGCAGTACGTTATTGCATATAACAATTTCCTGGCCTGGTGTAAATTGAAAAATGTAGAAGGGAACTTCAGTGAAACTATCATACTTAGAAGAAAAATCAAAATATGGAGTTCATTAACTTTGTGGAGCAAATTTTCAATAACAAAGTCAAGCGGTGGTGTGGATGTTAGTAGATATTTTAAGGTAACAGCATATTTAAAACGGAAAAGTGAAGGATATCCTCCCAAAAAATCTAAAATTCTCACTCGTGAACAAATTGAAAAGTTTATAAAGGAGGCACCAGATAAGAAATACTTGATGGTTAAGGTTGCAACTATTTTCGGATTATTCGGAGCCTGTCGGCGTGAAGAATTGTGTAAATTATATGTGGAAGACATCGAAATAACAAAAAAATCATTGGTTAGACAACTTCCAAATACAAAAACGAAAATCAGTCGTTCTTTCAGTATTATTGGGAAGTATGTAGACTATTTTCATAAGTACTTTACACTGAGCCCTTCTGTCATCAAAAATCGTCATTTTTTCCTGAAATACATGAATAATAAATGCACTGCCAATCCAGTTGGTATTAATACATATGGGAAAATTCCATCTACTGTTGCCGAATTCCTCAAACAGCCAGAACCAAAGCAATATACAGGACAGTGTTTTCGAAGATCCTCCGCTTCATTGCTAGCAGAATCAGGAGCAAATAATACGAATATAAAAAAACATAGTGGATGGAAGTCTACGACGGTAGCCGAGGGCTATGTTGATCATTTCATTGCATATAGAAATGTTATTGATAAAAAAATACTCCCAACCTCAACAGATTTTGGATCATCTTTTTCGAAATAGTTAGTGATCAATCTTTTCAAGAATCAGTAAAGGAATTTCAACCTTAAAAAAATACCCAAATGTTTATTTTGAAGTTGTGTTCATTTTGTTTATCATCAAACTCGAGAACTCTGTATCGATCAATCATACTTCATCTGTTGGTGAGGAGAATTATCGATCTAAAGACTGGAGGAGTGCTCCTTCCGTAAGAATTATTGCCCCATTCTTACGTTACATGGTTCGCGATGTAAGCGCTTGTTAGTCACAACGCCGCACGCCACTGGCTTATATGTATACATGCACAGCCTCCTTATAGTTAACAGATTCTGTGTAGGGTAGGTCAATGTATTTCGTAGTCGTTTTATTTTACTTATGCTCCGTACACTCCATCGAGTTCTTTCGAGTTTTTCCTTACGTACGCGGCATGTTGGTTCTTCGGATCTATCTTTATAAGACCCACGGGCAACGGCCAAACTGTGAAGGTTCGTTCGCCGGGTCTATCCCATTAGATTTTCCCGGAAAAATTCAATTGTCGGCGTAATTGGTTTATTGGATGAGTCGATCTGCGGATCCCGGTTGCTTGCGGTTGTTTGGACCACACACGACAAGAGATGCTGGGATGATTAGAAAATTTGCTTCACTCGGAAACGTCGAAAATTTAGGAAAAAATTTTTTAAGATGATTCTGCATTCAAAGTTTTCACCACTTCTCTGTGAAAAAAAACCCATTGAAAAATGTTGTTCTGAAAGTTATTATTCAATCATTGTTAGGCAAGAATGAATGCTGGGGCATTTCCATTAGTTGAAAAAAATTTTATTGAT
This sequence comes from Hippodamia convergens, assembly GCA_038502775.1. Lineage (NCBI taxonomy): Eukaryota > Metazoa > Arthropoda > Insecta > Coleoptera > Coccinellidae > Hippodamia > Hippodamia convergens. Next base: position 70,570,231 of record CM076609.1, on the reverse strand, counting down.
TATTTTCACAGATTTGGAGTTAAACTCTGAAGAATTTCCAGAAAATTCATCAAATATTCAAGCCACCGGTTCAAGATAAGATCCTTTGCGGTCGCCGAACATTTTTGGAATTCAAAAGGTATTTCAACAGACAAAAGTTTAGTTTGAAAATCTTCGTGAATGCGATATTAAAAAGAATGAATCAAATAGATCTTAACATAAACGAGAAATAACAAAATGAAAACGACAGAAGATTAAGAAGTCAAAAATTATCCAATATCACTTTACTCTAGAGTGAAAACTTCTGAAGAAAAATCAACATTACAGGAAGATGTAAAATTTGCAATCTTTATGGGGGCTGAAAACAAACACCTTGTATGTAGAGTTAAGTTTAGGTATTACTTTCATTGATGAAGTCGATCGTTTGCTTCATGTAGGTAGTGAATTGATGTAAACTGCTCCACATGAGTTAGGGATATTGACTTAAATTCAAAAAAATATAGTTTAAATGAAATTTTGTGATGGAAATTTATATTAATATGATTTCAAGTTGCAATAAATAAAATTAATTTTAGTCTGTGGGACTGCAGCGCATACAAGGTGGTTAAGAAAAATCGAGAAATTTTATTCCCAGCGAATTCGAGCATTTTAAGACTATCAATGTAATGTATGGCCTCCACGGGCATCAATAACGACTTGACATCTTCTTTGCATACTACACACGAGGTTATTGAACATTTCTTGAGGAATTTGGTTTCATAAAAGGGACAGAAGCTTTCTCAGATCATTTAAGGATTCTGGGGTAGGTTGATGATTATCTAATCTTCTTTGAAGCATATCCAATGCATTTTCTATGCAATTCAGATCTGGTGAGTGCTGAGGTATTGGTAAATGTGGAATACCAAGCTCCTCGCGCAAATTCATAACTATGGCTGTGCGGTCTAGCGTTATCGTTTAGAAATTGAAAAGTTTCACCAACAGCAGCGTGAAAATTTGTCAAAACATTGTCAATGACATGCTCCTTATAGTGTAAGGCGGTCATATTCCCAGGACAAATGTGTAGATCTGTGCGCCCGTTGAAACATATCCTGGCCCATACCATAACACTACCCCTCGGAATGGATGGACTTCTTGGACGTATCGACGATTACGAATATGCGTGGGATTGTCTATACCCTTATTCTTTGAGAATCTGAAAATCATCCATATCTGGATTCATCAGTGAACAATTCATATGTTGCCTTGCCCATTCCAGTCTTTGACGCTTTTGGTCACGTGTTAATGGAACTCCTCTTAATGAACGTCTAGAACCTAGATTTACCTCTCATAAACGTCGTCTGATTGTTTCGATGGAAACTTGGCCCCCATCTGCATTTAGAAGAGTATCTCGTAGCATTCTACTAGTAGATGTAGGCTTTCTTCTCGCCGAAACGTTGATGAAACGATACTGAGCAGGTTTTTGTTTTTCGTCGCTCACCAAGCCGTGGTCTTTTCAACACGGAACCTGTCTCCCTGAACCTATTCCAAAGTCGTGATATCACACTTTGGCTGACTTGAGCCTTTCTGCTACAACAACCTGAGTTAGGCCACCCTGATCATTCCCATAGCCCTATTAGCCTCAGCGTTTGTTTATTTACGTCTTGGCATTTTCAGAATACTCGTTTCAAATCGAAGACGTTGATAAACTGACTCCATTCCAAAATAAGAACATTCATGAAGCAAAGAACCAAACTTCAGGAAAAAGGCGACCAGATTGACGAAATGTCTCATACTGATTTTTATTGGATCGATTCAAGTTGTTATTGAGTTTCAAATGATTTTACAGCGATTTTCATACTTTTCAAATCGATTGAATACGTTTTCCCTTACTCTTGTGGAGCAGTATATTCTTTCAGCTTGAAGAATGAAGAAGAATCCAAAAAACGTAGCCATTGAATGAATTTCAGAAACAGAAGTAATGCTTGTGAGTGTGAAAACCCTACAGCTATTCACATTAGGAACGATAGCTTTTTAATTTATGCATTTTCCGCCCTGAAAATTTATTTATTTAATTTTTTTCTCACAGTTATTTCAACATATCATCTGGAAGCTTCAGATAATGAGCAGCACACCCAACCAACACCTCTCCATTCCGATCTTGACCTAGACAAAGCGTTGTTTTGTTGACAAGGCAATGTAAAGTTTTCTGAACTTGCATCCACAATGTGCTCTGGCATGATTCGTATAGATAAACATCGTATAATAATAAAAAGGGACTTTGCTTATGAGTGGAGAGATCAATGAACCACTGCAATCGCTCCCAGTCCGTATGAGTAAAAACGCCGATACAGGGTGGTCTTGCTTCAGTATTCGATATCATCTTACGATAATTTCAAGATGAAAACTATCTTTGATAGATATTCTCACGTAGAGTTAATGAGAGTGCACTCAAAAATTCTTCTGTGTCATCGTTTTCAAATTAGTTCTCTCAATGAAACACCCTATATTTCATAAATAATAAATAAATAAATAAACAGCTTTATTTTTCTACAGGTTGAAACCTAATTACAGAAAAATTAACAAGAATATCTCAAAACAAATAATAAGAAAAAAATCAAATTAAATGAAAATTATCTCGCACAACTGAGATATCTTTGCTTCACAGTGGTCAGACTGTCAAAGAAAATATCACAAGTCTCACACAAGTTGTTCATGTCACTATTGAATTGTATATTTTTTCTGATTGAAATATTATGGAACACTTGGTATCCAAAAATTAATTTCCATAGTTAGAGTTCTCATTTTATACTCCAATTAATTTTATTTCAACTACAAGAAATAAACAACACTAACAAAAATAAGAATTCTTACAGATATTGTGACGAAAACATTCAAAGATACTTTGTGCATTATATTCTGAACATTTTAATTATCAAAATTATTTTCAGAAGCCAAGTGTTATGTATTATTTCATTCAGAAGAAATATGCAATTTAACTATGTAATTGGAAAAACTATAATTTTGAGCTGCAACTAGAAAATGATAACCCAAACCGAGTAGAGAAAAGCCTATGAATGCTGTTCATACTGTTAGCAATCAACAAACGTATAGGTATTCTTTCCAACAATATCTTATGTTATTTTCAATAATGAGTGAATGATAATAATTCAGGTGATGATTTTTCATTTTAAATTCTGAAATTACCCTTTGAATTAGTATCATAGGAAAAAAGTTAGTGTTCTGAAGTTACTGATTGTACCTTTAACTTTTTACTTTTCTGAGATATATACAGAAGATTTAAGGAGTATGTCATTTCACTAATAAATGAAAGAATATAAGTATTTATCGTTTTAAATCCTGAGTTTAAAATCATTCAGCGAGATCTATTGAAATATACGTGTTGGAAAAAAATGTCCCCCCGAGGTAGAATTACCCCCCTCAATGGGGGTTAAGTTCATGCTGTTGGGGCTTTAACTCTCTATACAGATATAGATTGAAGCATCTGAAGGAAAACAAATATATCCCATATCCTTTCTTTCAGAAATTTAATTAAGAAAATGAGTTGATAAAAATTTTTAGAATAAACAAATTGAAAAACCCGTAACTCCGAGTTTAACTCAGATTTAGTTTCTACAAAATATACAATTTATTCACTTTATTTTCTTTTATCTAACACGTAGTAAAGTCATGTTCTACTCCCCATCATTCCTCCTACTGAATAACGAGTGACATGAAAAAAAAAAAATTCCTTCAACTTCCGACACGAAGCAATCAGTGCGAACAAAATCGAGACCTGCGGGTGTGCTTTCTCAATCGACAACTTCGCTATTCAAATTTAGTAGTCGTTTATTTCAATCAGCTCTCAACCAGGTAACTGTACTTCCTCATGATCTACGAAAGTCATGTCTAGGAAATAAGGCTCAACATCTGCTCATTAAGGCACCCAGAGATGAGTGATGATCTTCATGTTGAACAAAAATCCATCGTGAAGACCATTCTTCACGATGAACTCTCAAAAACTAGACATAGTCATAATCAAATATAATTTTTTTGTTATAAGAAACGATATTTGCCACTTTTCAATTGAAAGCATCAAGAAGTTCCTTCAGAAATTGTTTTTCCTTTTTTTGTTTTTCTATTATTTCAATCAAAAATCATTTTGTTATTCGAAATAAAGAACTACTTGATTACTCTTTAGAAAAACTTGCAATCTTGAAATTTCCCTAGTTTAATTTTAAGTTATTGTGAATTGAAAAACCAAACGCTATAAATTAATATTCGAGGTTGGTTTCTCTATCTTTCTCGAATTCTGATTGAGCTAAGCTTCAAACAACGTTTCCAATTCAACTTCAATATGCATATTCATTATAGCAATATTTCATTTTGACAATTCTCGGAATATGTCGTAATTTCTTGTCCTGAAAAATATTCTGTTTTCTTGTGTTATAAGATGTTTGGTTTATCTATGGGAGATGATTTGCTCTCATTAGGGTCCCGTAGCGGTCCTCAAACATCTGAAGTTCTGAAAAATCATCACTGGGATGGTCGTACCTGGTTCAAAAGATCCCTCACGATCAGAGAGCAAGGCTGAGAATTTAAATTTGAGTATTGGAGGAATTCGAAGGAGAAGAGTGATTACGTTCCGAAATAAGCCACTGTTGAGATCTTCTAAGAAACCCACATGCCAACAGAGGAACTTCTTCGTGAAAGAGAACAATTGAAAGTTATGTACTCATTGATTTTTAACTTAGTCCAAATTATGGTTTAGCTTGTTGTGTTATAAGTTTTCTTATGTTTAGCAATCCGAAAAAAGGAAATTTATTGAGTTTTTTCATTTCTTTCGAACATTGTGACATTTCTGTCATAACTTATTTATGAAGAACGAATTTCTGAAATGGGTCGTTAATTCAAAAACCATTCATTTGATAATAATAACTAGGTTTTTCTGCTTTTGTCTTTTTTTATTTCAGATCTAGAATTTCGGGAAGATTGGTGAAGAGTCTGTTTTTCTCTGCTGCCCATGGAAAAACTACATGAAGCTGTTCTTCTGGTCACGTAGATGTCCTCCAAGATCCTCTGATATGATATTTTTAGTAAATTTTTTTCTAACACGGGTTAGGTCAGGTTTTTTTTTCTCTGGGGTTTTTTCCCTTTCCTCATTTCATCATACTACAGACCTGTATGGTTTTCCTGTGTTGCAGTAACCCCAGATAGGTCCTTTTTTGTTTCAATATGTATTGTATTATTTTAGCTCTCTCAATCAAAAGAATATATATAGCAACACCCTTTGAAATTTCCCAAAATTTAACCTATTAAGATTAATGATCTAAAAATGCCTTTAAAAAAGTGCGCATCAAATTGAATCTCAATTTCAATTCCAATCAATTTAAAATAATTGCTATTCAATCACCGTGATGTTCAAACGTTGAAAGAATGTTTTCAAAATGGCGCCCGCCTAATACCCGATATTTTTCTATGATCGAAATTGAATATAACAATTCCCACCCGAAAAACATAAATAATGCAGGGTGTGGCGTAGCAATAAATATATCAGCTTGGTAAAAACAAAATTGCAGCAAACCCGAGCTCGCCATTGGCCAGCGAGGGTTGCGTTACGTCACGGCGGCCATCTTGGACAAACGCACTGAAATAGATGAAACCCAGGCAACATCGACATTTCGAATTTATAACCTAGAAGCAGCTTTTTGGAAAATTTCGAAGAATCGAGGCATGCGCAGATGAATTATATGTGTATATATTTCGGATGAAAAAGTTATTTACTGTATTATAATGAGTTCGAGAGTAGGGGAGGGGGGAATTCTATTCGTTCGGAATTGATTATAGGAAATTGCACATCAGCATGCAATCTAAAATGGCTGAAAACTCGAAACCAAATTATGTTCTATAGGGAATGTTTTTCAGCCATTTTGTTGATTTTCACGACATCAAACTCACCCTGTCTTGTGGAAGTCAAGAATCCTGGGATAATGCCTTCTTCGGTTGGGTTGTCGTAGTTGGTTGGTGTTTAGTCACAATTAGGAAATTTCAACAATTTTCGCTAACAATTTTATACTTTCCAAAATAAGCCACGAATTTCCTTTTCGTTTTTTTATTATCTTTTTTATTTATTTTTTTAATAATATACAAACTTTTCTAATAGGAGGTTTTTAAGGCCGACAATAAGGCACAAGAGTCGTATATTTGGAAAAATATGTTTTTCGTTTTAACTGAAGTAGTTTTTCGAAAAAGTTACACCTAAACTGCGAAATAATCGAATCTTTTTTCATATATAAAGATCACAGACGTTTCAGTTAGTTCGAAATATCGGAAATCAAGCTGTTTTAAGATTAACTCAGGTGTTTAAATTATTATATTAATCGTTTTCAAATCAGTATAGAATCGTCAATTGTTGTTATTCTATTGTTAATTAACTTAGCCCGTTTAGTTAGTTGCCCTGTTTAAAATATCTAAGTGTGTTCAAATAAAAACTGGAGGGAAGATTGCCCTTATTATTATTATCAAAGTTTGAGGTTACTCGAAAAAATATCCAACCGGCACTTTTAAAATATTGAGTCTGTTTTGATGTTTTTTGCCCGATACAGTGTCTCAATATTTTAAAAATCCGTTAAGGGTGTGGTGAATTTTATCAGGATATGCCCTTTTTCAATGAGCCACGTGCGAAAGAAATTATTGTACTTGAACTTAGCTTTATTTATCGGTAAAAAAATTTTTGTTTTGGTCTATAGCTGCTGCGTTTATATGTGCGTTTTATCTGATTTAGTTGCCGAATTTTTTTATCACGAATGCTTGATTTGTACTATGAGTTCCAATGGTTAATTTCTGAAATGAAAAATTGAGAATTAGAGCTTAATCGTGAAGTTTCAGACATTTATTGGAGGAGTGCAGAAAGGGGGGTGCAAACACATGCAAATTAAGATGAAAATAAAATGAAATGAAGAACGATAAGTTGTTTCATTCCTAAGCATGCGCTCCTAGCTTTAAGAAATCTGAAATGAATGAAACTTAAGATGCCAGACGAAACCAGAAGTTGAACAAACAAGCACACACTATTGCAGAGCATCACAGCACATAACACACACGTTCAAACATGATGATTTTTCGACTTACAGTTGATTTTGTTTGGTTTTTTTCGTAATTTAACTGTAGGTTTAGACTGGGTAAAAAGGGTATGTGAAGGGATTTCAAACGCAGTTAGCTATGCACTGAACCTTTTCCCTGATTTTGCAAAGGCAGGGTCGGTAAATGGCCGAACGAGTACATGGAGTTGTACATAGGCTGAAGTACATAGATAGGGCTTGCCTATCACTCGATAGGGATGCATTTTGAAATCGTCGTATGCATGTTGTCTCTCTTCACTGTTTGGGAACCGGGATACGGGGTTGGGCGCTACATCAGCAATCAATGGGCGTGGGTGCGATAAAATGATTTTTTTTTAATTCTGGGGGTGCAATACCGGAAATTACATGAAGAGTCTTTCTAAGTTCAAGAGGAATAATAGAAGTTGAAAATAAAGCAGAAAATGAGGTAATTCACCCAAAAAGGAGGTAGTTAACAATTGTTTTTTTTATGTTTCAGATTGGATGGAACCAATTTTGACGTAATTTTTTTTTGTGCTACTTGCAGTTTGAAACCATTTGATTCAGTTCTATCAATGTTCTCTCGAGAAAAAAAACATAGTCAAATCTACATCAACAAAACCTATGAATAATAATCAATGATCAGAATATTTTCAGAGTTCTCCTGAGTTAAATGAAATGAAAAATATTAGACCACTTGAAAGTCGATCGATTTATCACTATAATATCCTCCATTAGGGAGTTATGATGGTTGGCTTTTTGAATTTGTTTGTTTGTTATCACTGTGAAATTTTATGCCGCGTTTTCTTTTGAAATTACTGTACATTTTAACTTCGCCAAATATATGCATTAAGGCTAATCAGTTGAGCATCCATTGTCCTATTGCGACAAATTTATTTTTAATATAAATCTTGGTGGACGCTACTTGAAATTATATCCTCTATTATCGTTTTTGTTCTTGAGTCTGTGTCAACAGGGATATTCAGGAATATGGTTTTATAGAATACATCAAAAAATCGTTTTTTTCCAATTAGAACCCCATTTTTTCGAAGAATTCCCGAAATCTTCGGCAAAAAATAATAGGAGCATACGTCTAAGACTTTCATCCCAAAATGAATATTTTTCGAGATATTCAGGAAAAACGATTTTGTCTTCAATTTTCAATCTCATTCTGAATGTGTTTTTCTACTGGAAAATAATTAGAGGTCAGGTGAAATTTTTGGAAATCTCTGTTATCGAAAAAATGTTTTCTTATAGTTCAGACAAGTTAAGTTTTTCTTAATTTTTTAGAGCTCAGGATAATTCACGCAAATTCTTAATTCTGGAGAATTTCTTTCTTGTCATGGTAGGGAAATTTGAATTTTCAGTATTGAAATTGTTACATGTTCTGTTAATTATTCTTTCAATTATTATTACAAATAATTTTTTTCTGCATTCCTGAGAATTTTTTACGTTGACTTCACTAATACTTACATTGAGAACGAAAAAAATCATCAATTTTCTAACAGATCGAATGAGTTGAACAAATAAAAAGGAGGTAATTAGATGATAGCTCCCTATTGCACCATAATGAAAGCAAAGAGGAATGAATAGTCTGTAATATCTAATCTTAACCACAAAATAACTTTTTATATAGGTAACATAAAAAATATTGAAAAATTGTTGCATTTTCCTCAATGTTTTCTCTCTAAGTCTCTGAAACAAGAAATCAATTAGAAAAATTATTATTCTATTAATATAACTATTATTTGAAAACTTCTTTCACATTTATTTTTGCTTCAGAGATTGAGAGAGAAAACCCTAAAAAAAATTTTGAAACTGAAGTGTTATTTTGTTATTTTCAGCTGATGATCCAGTTATAAATGTTTTACAAACACAAAAATTTTGAATCAACGTTTCAACGGTAAATACACTATAGACGCACATGTATTTCTGAAATTTAAAATGCCAGATTATTGTTGTTATAATCTAAAAGCACAAAATAAAGCCTTTTCAGTCTCGTTCACTCCAATTGCATCAGCTTATCTAGCGAGCAAGATCTTCGAAGCACCACGATTTTTTCAAGTACCATGCCATTGTTATGATTATTTGCAAACAAAGAAAACAAGCCACATTGTTTTCATTCGAACATCCTGATAACAGAGTGGAGAAAAGTTCAACCCATAAAATTAGAAATAATGTTGATAAATGCACTCGCATGGTGGAAATTATTTATGCTATGTTTATGCAAGGCTGTATCGCTCTGATTTTTTTTATTTCCTGTTTTTATCTGAGGATATGCAAAATATTGAATGATAGGTAGCCAGAAACATGGTAACATGAGAATATTAGTTTTTACCATTATAAAAATGATTGTATTGTTCATATTTCTGGATATAATTTGTCTAAAGTCATTCTCTGAATACGTATTCGATCTTATTCTTGAAAAAAATATTTCATAGGAACACATTTGAGTGCTGAATAGGTCACATGATTGACTGTTTAGGTTGTCTCTTGTGAACTGATGAAAAAAGTTCAAACAATCATCAAGTTTTTATTATATTAATAAATGTTTAACACGAAATATATATAGTCCCTATATTCTATAAATGAATATATGATTTTCGGGAAATGTTACATACACTTTTTAATTAAAAATTGAGATTGTGAATGAATTGTTTCATAACTTTCATTTTTTGTGAAATCAGATTGAAAAATAGATTTGGCGAATACAATTTGATCAAATGAATATTCGAAAATTCAATGAAATCATTGTATTCATTATTTATTATTCAACCACTTCATTTCATTGTTCACTATTTTTCCTTGAATCTTTATAGGTCGTTATTATTTTAGCTTGAAAATAATGATTCTGATATAACAGATTACGCAAGTTCTTTTTTGAATAGTCGCGGCAGAATGCAATACAAATTTTTTAAGATCAAAATTTTTCAGCGTTTTTAAATTTTTTTTTACTTTCTCTAAACTAGTTTTAGAAAAGCCACAACCTACTGAATTTGAGGAAAAATGTTTTTCATTCAATTTTTCAACCATTTTGAATTCCAGAAGAAAGTTTTGGTCATAAATTATTGATTCTAAATGAAATTTTGAAGGGTGAAACTGAAATAGTATACAGAAAACATACTGTATCAACACAATTTCACCAGAAACATTTAAATCCATTTCAATTATTTTTATTTCGAGTACACATCAGTGAAAAAATTTTTGAATCATCAATTCTATTTTTTTAGAGCCCCTTTGATGTTTTTTCGGAAATTCGTACAGTATTTGACACAATGTTAAACTTTAACCGTATTCTTTATTTTACTCCACTCACAAAGTGGCATTTTGACAGTTGATCCCAAATGAATTTTTGGAAGGTATTAAAAATTGAACGTAGACTCAAAATTTGGAATGGAAATGAGTAATTTCATGCCCTTTTTTCAGAAAAATGTCCAAAGACTTCTCGGCAAGTAGGACAAAGTTAATTTCAACAATGCTCATTTTTTATTGGATTCTTCGAATGTCGAGGAATAATGGATAATTGTTCGATAAGCTGTTATTCTTATGAGAGAGTAGAACCCATAAATCCAACAACAAAAAATTATTTAAACTCAACATTCTTTATAGTTATATATTGTAGGTAAAAGAAATCCCACAGCTTAAACTTTCATACTTTCATTAACACTTGAAATGTGTATGCTTGGTTGCTGAACTCTGTACGATCTACATGTCGATATTGATCAATTTCAAGAGTGAGTAACAATCTAGTTCGATAATATCTACTTTTGTCATTTTCAGAACATATCAGCTTTCTGCGGAAATTTCGAGATATGAAATCTTTTTTTTCGAAATGAAATAATTATAATATTAATGATAATTTATTTTCCCAATAAAGCATACATTGCATGACATGGAAACTATTTCAAACCAGACAAAATACACCTTTCCATCTTTACCGGAGAAATAATAAAAAAACTCACAAAGGAAAAACCTGTGATGAATAATTATTAATTCAATCTTCATACGTTTTTTTAAATCGGTACTGTGTTGGTTTTTCGATCAGAATGAGGAATTGAAGGTAATATGAATTTTTGCATCATTATTAAGAGATGTTTCGATATCGCTGACTGTATAGGAATTGGTTCTGTTTCCATCAATTTTTTTTCGTCGATACATATCTCTTGATCATGAAGATCATTTATTCTTCCACTCAGAAACTCCACCAATTCCATAGGTTTGTCGAATTTTTATTTCAATCGTGTTTCTGAATTTTTTTCAACTCTCAAACATTTTCAAGGACTTCTTTATTATTTGTATGTGAATTCAGAGTTATTGAGATGAAAGAGATTGGAAGGGAACCTCCTAGACTCTATATAGTTCTGCCCCCAAGCCCCCAAAACCACCCCCTCGCACCCACTTCAGAATATATTTCAACAAACATGGCATATCAATTCAAAACAAACAAGAGGATCCATTTTAAATTAAAATACATAAATTGTATGCTGCAATACATTATTTCACTCTGAAAATCATTAAATCCTCCCCCTCGCCTCCCTCGCTTGCTGTCCCAACTACCACCCTCCAACAAAATTGCATTTTTGTTCGAAAAAACCAATCATATAGTGGCACAGCGAGTTTGGATATTGTAAATCAATATGGGGACCGACAATGCAGCAGGCCGAGCATTGTGAAAATGCAATGCAACGCATTGGAGGCACGGGAGGGGACGAAAATGTGGTGGAATCGCCCAACGCACTCCCAGTTGCTGGCATGGGTAATTTGATTTTTGAATGGTGAGTCGACGAGACCCTGAAATTTCGAAGAGTTGTGGATGGGAAATAGGGAGGATGTATACAGGGTGTGAGGGTGTCCTAGGAAAGGGTCAGGTAATCTTGACCATATATACAGGGTGTACCAAGTTCGATGGCCTATTAGGCGTTTCTGGAGAACTGGACCTATTTGAAATCTGAAAATTGGGATTATATTATTGTTCGACATTATCTACCGATCTAAAATATTTTTGAAGCCTGACCAGGGTTTTTTTGTTTTCGATTTTGATAGAGTATGTAGTTCTGAATACATTGGTACTCAAATCCTTGCATTTGTCATAATACTTTCAGAACACAGGGAGATAAGTGTATTCGGCATTATGTTCGTTATTCCTAACCTAGATATCGTAAGCACAAACCGTTTTCATATTTCTGAAGGCGAAGAATGTGGAAATATTGTACAATTTTAGAATTTTGAAAAACCCGTCACAGAGAGTTCCAAATGTTGGTTCAAAAACTGGGATCAAGATTGACACATAACTTTCGTTTTTCAAATTAGAACCCTATTGATTAGGAAATCCATTATCCCAGATGAGATTGTGATAACTTTCGCAACTAGGAGATCAAAAAAATAAACCAGAGTTAAGACAAGCAACCTCTATCAATAATTTTTTCGATTTTTCAGAACTGGGATGGAAGAATATAAAACGCAACGCCTAGTATAGGACCTAAAAATACACTGCACAAAAAAATTAACGCACATTCTGAAAATCTCAATTTTGATGAAAGATAACTCTACATTGACATTATAACTTATTTTTTAAGTTCTCTCGGGAAGGTTTTGAACGAAACAAGACACATTAAATGGAAGAAGAATTCAGGATTTCACCGAATCTTATGTGAAAGAAGAGAAATGAACAATTTTCAAAATACTGAAATGCTGATGAGTGATTTAATACTTGGTATTTCCACCCCTTGCGTTAATTACAGCTCGGCAACGACGGTTCATACTCAAAATGAGTGATCTTAAAATGTTCTGATCTAATCCTTGCCAGATTTCTCCGAGTTGGTTTCCTAAGTCATTAAGAGTAGCTGGATGATTTTCTGAACTTCTCAGCCTTCTATTGAGGTTGTCCCAAACCTGCTTAATCGGTTTGAGATCTGGACTTCTTTCTAGCCATTCCATTCGAGAGACTTCAACCTTTTCTCTGCTTGTTTCGCGTTGCATAGCGATCGAGTGTAGAGAATCAAACGAAAGAAAAACTATTGATCACTAGAATTGATCGAGAACAACTGATTTTAGAATAGAGCCAATACATTCAAAATCTTATAATATAATCTTTTTCATTCCTGCTGATAAAAAACATCTGTATCGAAGAAAAAAGTTGAAAGTGGATAAGATATGCATGCATAATTCTGATAAAAATAATTATCATTGAGAACACCTTCAGTTGTAGAATAAATTTCGCAGTGTATTAACGAAAATCGAAGACCTAGCCTTCTTGATTTCATACCCTGAAAGAATGCCCCATCAAGGCAATTGTTGAAAAATGCTTCGGCCATAAAGTTCACTGTCTGTTATTAATTGTCGCACATAAAAGATCGCAGAGACAAAAGAGAGAATCGACTATCGATTTAAAATTAAGCTTTTGTTCCAAAGCCAACGGCGATATAAAAATAACAATGGGCAGAGGAAACCTATCTTCAACTTGCGATGACGGATTTTCTTTGAAATCGATTGACCTTTTATGGGCGAACTCATTTCGTTTAAAAGCTTCTTTTATGAAGAGGAATTGTGAGAGTTCAAACTCTCGCCAATGGAACTTTAGTAATTCAAATTTTTTCTACTTGTCCTTTATGGTTTCGGTTCAGGAAATATGGAAGTTTGATTGTTTCTTTTATTCCTGGAATCGTTTTCAAATTGAAAATTGATGGGAACGACCATGAATTGTAGTCAATTTGAAAAATTGATGAATTTTCCTTCACTTAAATTGGCATGCTTCTTCTTCAATAATTATTTTTTTCATCACGTCACCCTATTTTTTTAATAAAGACGAAACATTACAAAAATTGATGTATTCGATGGTTTTAACTTAACCATGCATGAATTGATATACAGGATGAGTCGGGAACCTGAAAAATAAAATTAAAAAAATTCTAATAGTGGAAACAACCAGGGCTAATTATATATTACTGATCGTGAGTGAAATTGTTAAAATTGGGTTCATCTGATGGTATATCAAAAGTGGAAGTTCTTCCAAGCAGAAGTTAAACAGTGGAAAACCCGTCTGAAAATTGAAAAAGAATGATCTAATTATTTTTTCTCGCCCTCTGATGAAGTGTCTGTCAAGAACGTCTCCCCAAGTTAGCGTAGTCTGGTACCCTATTTCTGCGAGCGGATAACGTCGATCTTTTCCTCTACTTCGAATGGAAAATTGGAGTTGAAGCTATGTAAAGAAAATTTTCTGTAAGTTCGTATGAAGCTAATGTCAATGATTTTTTACTCAAGTGTTGGAAAAATCGAGTTCTAAATTCTACATAAGACTCGAACACATTTTAGAAGATTTAAAAAAATTATGAAGTTTCTTCGAAATTACAGAAAAAAGTATTACTAAACTATTGCAGCTTGAAAGTACTTATATAGGGCGATTTAATATCCCTTTTACATAACATACAAATGGCATTGATTTGAGTTGGCCATTTTAATTCTTATTCGCATTTTGTACAGTTGTTTCAAAATGGTGATTATATCAATTTAGTTAACAATTATGCGCTTTCATAATAGTTACCGTATTTCAACAGAAATCATATAATTTTTCTTGTCCCAAGTTCCAACAAGGTAATTCATGTCATTGAGGATGGAATTTTTCCATTGGATTGTGCAAAGAAAAATGATGATAATGTTCAAACATGTTGATGCTCCTAAAATTAATAATTTTTGAGTTATTGAGGATTTTCTGATTTAATGTCGTACGTAGCGTCAAATTAATTAAATCTGTTCCATATAAACAATGGTAAATGACTTCAGAAAAGAAGTGTGTCACAAGTGAGTTATTGGAATAATTTATACCTTTGACCAAGGTTGATATAGAACAGATTCTATGAATTTGTCGCTAGGTAAGACATGAAATCAGGAAATCCTGAATAACTCAAGAATAATTAATTTTAGGAGCATTAACATGTTGGAACATTATCACCATTTTTCTTTGCACAATCCAACGCAATCATAAAAAAGGGTTCTAATTTGAATTACGAAAGTTAAGGGTCAATCTTGATCCCAATTTTTGACTCAACATTTGGAAAACCCTGTGAAGAGTTTTTCAAAATTCTAATAATGTACAATATTTCCACAGTCTTTGTCTTCAAAAATGTGAAAACGGTTTGTCCTTAAGATATTAAAAATAGGAATAACAAACATAATACCGAATACTCTTATCTCCCTTTCTTCTTCAGTTTTTTCTGGATATTTTGGAAAGTATTTCGACGAATGCAACGATTTGAATACAAATGTATTCACAAATGAATACTCTATAGAAGTCGAGAACAAAAAAATAGAAACTACATTTTTTAAATTTTTTTTTCATTTCCTGTATAACTGAAACTGGTCAGGATGCAAGAATAATTTAAGCTCGATAGATAATGTCAAACAATATCATTATCCCAATTTTCAGATTTCAAATAAGTCCAGTTCTCCAGAAACGCCTGATATGCCGTCGAACTTGTATATAAAATTTAGGGTGTTTTGAAAGAATGTTCCATGGTACAAGAATAGCCTACTAAGTTTTATCTGGTATGCTTGTATTTTTTTAATCTGGAAATTCAAATATGCTGCAGAGTATGAATTTTGATACATTTGATAAAGAATTGAATTATCAGCTTTAAGTAGCTTGAAGATATCGTAAATATTAAACAATATATGGACACATGAGTATTATTAAATTGAAGTAAAAACTTACATTATCTCAATCAAATGATATTTCCTAGTTTATTTTTCAATCTAGATTTTTTGAAATGCTGCCATATATCAGTGTTGCTCAAGAAACTTGACGAAAAAGTTAAATAGAATATTTCGAACTTACAGTAAAAATTAAATTATTTCTGTGGAATATAAGGGTAATTTTAGGACACCGTGTATAACTGAACGACACACACCGATTATCCTGGGGCCATATTTCGCATCGCTTCTTTCGAGAGAACGCTCAAATCTCAGAATCGAAATGCCGCTTCCTTGCGATGGTGGAAAATTCTCAAGTGGTTTAAACGGAAGGGTATTTCTTTAAAAGGCTTTTTTCCCCCGTTCAATTTTTCTTCCACCCCTGAATGCTCTGTCGCGCGCTTCCCGGCAACCGCCGTTTTTCATTTCGATGAATTAATTCTGTATTTTGAAATTTGCATTTTCTTGATTAGTTATCGATTCGTTTCTGATAATGTCCGCCGTGGAAATGATGGAAATTGGGGCTATATCGGAAAATTCGAGACGTCCTCCTCTTCGGATATCTTCTTCGGATGCTCGGTTCCGTCCAACTTGAAGAAGTTCGAATTTAAGAAAATTTTTCAGTCTAAAGAATTAATTTTTTCATGATTTCAATTTTCAGACAAAAATTCATATACAGAATTGTACAGTCATTATTAAGTAGTTTACAAATAATTACGAGGAAATAGAATATTTACACATGTATATATATAGAAAAAAAATTAAGAAATTATGAGAGCATATAAATTTAGAAAAATAAATTATTAGAAAGGTTGTAAAAATATGTAAATAATATGAATACATATGAGCATTAAATAAATGAATAACAATTTAACAAATATTTAAGAGCGGTATAGTATAATTTAGTATAAAATCAGATTTTGAGGCCTATCTTAGGGCTAATTTTGAGTTTATCTGTTAAGATTATGTGAAAATTCTTGATTTCGTCAGAGTCGAATATTGTCAAATGAGTCTACAAAATAAATGATCAATTTTCAAATTATTTTTTTTTTCTGTTTCCTGAATTCTGCTCATTATTTACGAACTCATATTGCCTTAAAAATATAATCATTCTTTGAGCAACAGAAAACAATACAATGCAACAATGTTAACGCTCGTTAATGTGAAAAAATGTATACTCAGCTAAACTTTTATATGAGGATTATCTTCATCTACTCGTTGGTGAACAGTTCTCTCAAACATTGTATTGGATTTTTCTTCTTTTATCCTTTTTTTCAAAATTAAAAATTTCGTTTAGATCGGTGAAGACCCTATTTTTTCTGTCTATAGAAGAATTACATGAAGATGTCCTTCAAGATGACGTAGATGCCCTTCAAGATTTTTTGTTATAAAATATTTTCAGTAATTTTTTTTTTCAAATACGGAGAGGCAGAGTTATGTCTGCTGAAGTTTTTCCTTGAAATCTTGTATCATTCTATGGTATTCATCTCAGCTAGGTACTTTTTGTTTCAATATGTATTGTATCATTTTAGCTCCCTCAAGAATATATATACATATATATCCTCACCTTATTATTTCAATAAACCTGTAGAATAATTTTTAATTTAGTGCTATTCACAATTTAAATGTTGAACATATATTATATTATCTTTTTTTGGATTTTTCTTTCCCAGTTTCTGAAATAAAAATCAATTAAAATAATTTTCAAATAATAAAAGAAAGGCCCCTACTACATAACTGCGCAAGTTTTAGCCAAGGGCCTTTCTTCTATTACTCAAAAATGTTTCCTATTTTAATATTTTTTTTTTTTTGAGAAACTGGGATAGAAAACCCTTCAAAAAATCCAGAAAGATGCAGAGTCCTCCCATAATATATAGTCCAAGATCCCAGAGTTGTCTGGCGTAACTTATTTTCACATGGCTGATTTTCATATATGTTTTGTAAAATACTATTTCTAAAATAGTATCATAAGTGTCAGACACTTTCTATGGGCCAAAACTTTTGTCAGACGCTTTAAAGCTCCAAAAAAAAATGAATGAACTTATTTTCACATTTCTGGTTTTTAAAAATGTTATTGACGTAAATATCAAATTATATTGTAGTTACTAAACATCCCCTAAACACAAATATTATTCAGCTGAATAGTTTTTGTGTTTAAGGGATGTTTACTCACTACAATTTGCCCAACTAATGAAATATAATTTGTTAGTTACCTCAATAACATATTTAAAAATCAGAAATGTGAAAATGAGTTCATTGATTTTTTTTGGAGCTTTAAAGCGTCTGACAAAAGTTTTGGTCCATAGAAAGTGTCTGACACTTATGATACTATCTTAGAAATGATATTCCACAAAACATATATGAAAATCTGCCATGTGAGAATAGGTTACGTCAGACAGCTCTGGGAATTTGGACTAACATATATTTCAATAGATATATATTATCTTGCTCCAGTCAATAAATATTCTTAATATTAAATTATATTGATTTTGAGGAAGAGCTATTAAATATTATTAGTCGATTTAAAAACATACTCAAATATTTAACATTAACTTGAGAATTTTTTTTTTAGGGGTGGTATGACAAACCTTCCTTAATGAAAAATCTTGTTTGTTCTTTTAGTTATTTTGTTTATGATTATTTTACTCATTCTGGACCAGTATAAATGTCCAAATACTTCAAATCCTCTACCTCAAAAAAAAATAATCCCAAAAAATAAATGAAATTATTCAAAAAACGCATCTTACAAATCAATTAGCGACTATATTCACCATCGTCTGAAACCCCCCTAGCCCCCCCGAATCCAATTTAACCCCCGAACGCCCCCGCTTTCCCTACCCCCATTAAATTCGAGAATTTTAATATTTTTCCGAGACTTATACAATCGAGAATTAATTGGAGTCATTCCTTAATTTGTCGTTTTCAGGGCCACGCTGCCTCCCTCAGGATCATCCCTCCTTCCTCCTTCTCGCCTCCCGATCTTTTTCTAGCACTCCATTCGGCCATTTCGACGTCCGTGATTAAAAGGCTGCGAAATTAATTCAATTTCATAATTGAATTTTTAGATTTGCTTTTTCATCGAGGTCTTGTTCGGATCCTGGAGGATTCTGGAGGATTGGCCCGGTTGTCGGCGAGATTCTGGGGTCATCGGATATCGCGGTATACGGGGGGAGCCAAAGAAGTACTCAGGTTTTTCATATTTTAATATTTTGTTATTCCCATAATTTTTTTTATACTATCATTCTTTAACAGTCAGCAATTGGACTTTTTCGTCGGACCAATGCAAACAAAAGCAAATGAGGGTGTTTCGCGTAGGTGTCGCAAATGATGGCTTCCCCAGAAAGACTTAATTTTTTTTTAATTGAAGTTGAAGAATATCTTGAGAACAATGAACGTATTTTTCTTAAACAATTTTTGTGTATAACTTGCATTAAAAGTGACACTTTCAATGACAGCAAACAATGTTAGTTTACGTGGAAGCGTGTTGAAAATATTTTTAACATTAGTGTTAAAAATATTTTCAGGACACCATTTTCCTATGATGCAATCAGATGAGAAAAATTCAGCAATTGCAAATTTTTATTTTCAATATTTAACAATCATTACTTATGAACACTAATATTAATCTCAAAACTAGAACAATTACTAAAATTAATGCCCTGAGACGTTAAGGAGCTTCGCAACACATTATAAGAATCCTTAGCACCATCAGTACTTGTAGAAACCGAAAGTAAAATATTGGATGATCATGATCCAAAATCTGTAGAGGTTGGCAGAATTTTTTCAGCAATGACATTTCATATGCAATGAAATGATCAACATAGCTCTCGGCTACCGTCGTATACTTCCATCCACCATGTTTTTTTATATCCGTAAGATTTGCTCCTGATTCTGCTAGCAATGAATCGGAGGATCTTCGAAAACAGTGTCCTGTATGTTGTTTTGGTTCTGGCAGTTTGAGGAATTCGGCAACAATAGATAGAATTTCCCAAATGTATTAATACCAACTGGATTGGTGGTGCATTCATTATTCATGTATTTCAGGAAAAAACGGCGATGTTTGATGACAGGAGGGTGCAGTGCAAAGTACTCATGAAAATAGTCTACATACTTCCCAATAATACTGAAAGAACGACTGACTTTCTTTTTTGAATTTGGAAGTTGTATAACCAATGATTTATTTGTTATTTCGATGTCTTCCACTGATAAATTACATAATTCTTCACGCCGACAGGCTCCAAATAATCCGAAAATAGTTGCAACCTTAACCATCAAGTATTTCTCATCTGGTGCCTCCTTTATAAATTTTTCAACTGGTTCACGAGTGAGAATTTCCGATTTTCCGTTTTAAATAATCTATAACCTTCAAATTTTTATTAACATCCACCCCATTTTCAACAAGGGCGCTCGACTTTATCATTGAAGTTTTGCTCCACAAAGTTGATGAATTCCATATTATTGATTTTTGTTCTAAGTATCAATTTCACTGAAGTTCCCTTCTACATTTTTCAATTTACATCAGGCCTGTAAATAGTTATATGCAATATGGTAATGCTGAACAGATTTTTTAGGTAGATTTTCACGTTCAATATCCAGAGGAAAAACCAAATCGTCACTTTTATTAATAATTGGACTCACGACAAACATATTAAGCAGTTACAAACCCAAGACGAAAATTGGACAGGAACAAAATTCAAATGATAGCGGCTTTTCTCATTTGTTAGTAATCATAACGTTGACAACGTTTGCCATTCACAACAACCTTTTGATTATATGAATATTAAAATGCATTTTGAAGTTTATTGTCATTGCAAATTCGCTCATTTCGTTTTCAAAATTGTACAGTTGTACAAAAAACATTGTATGGTATTTATGTTAAAAGTGATTTTATTTTGTTCGTGAAATTGTTCAATTCGCTCCGCTCATTTAACATACTTTTTCACTCACAAAATAAAAAGTCACTTTTAACACTCATATCATTAATAACTATTTTACATGAAACTATAATTTAACTCAGAAGTAAAATCGTTTTCCGAATATTGTTAATCATATTTGGAAAAATTAACACTAGATGGACTTTGGTAATTGAATTTCCAAATTTTCATCTGGATATGATTCAAAACAACGTGAAATTAAAAAAAAATTTAAAGAAATTAAGAATTCCTGAAGCCAGAAAGAACTATTTGAAATTTCAGGAGAAAGCTGTCGCAGTTCTAATATAAAAAAATAAATGATGAATTAGTATGTGCAATTTTCCAGAAGATTTTGTCTCTTATAATGAATACCCTCCGATATGTCCATCCAATCCATAGAACGTCAAAAACGGTCTAACAATTAACAAGAAACCAAGGCCCAATCAGAACAACCCCTTTCGTCTAACCTCAATTTTTTCACGCGTCCCTCTCCCTTATAACTCGACAACTGACGGGCAACGGGTCAACAGTATTTCCGTTAGGATAAAATATTTGTAGACCATCGGCTTATCCATTAATCTAGAGCACAAAAGGGTCAGCCGGGTCGGTCTAAGTGATGCCCGACAAAAAAACGCCCAGAAAGAGGAACATCTGCTCGGCCACTGTCCCCTGCAGAATTTGACCCTATTGTTTTGTCGCGATGACCTTTTGTCAACATTTTTGGCCGCGTTCCGCTTCCGCATTGAAATCTGCCTACCTGGACGTGGCAATTTGAATTTCTTTTGTTTCGACTTGAGGCCCGGAAAAAGGGTGAAATGGATTCTGTAAGAATTAGGGGTTGGGGCATTGTCCAAGCTGTTGTAAGTGTGCATTATGTTACGGGTCCAATATGATGTAATTTTAGGTTCTAGAAGGTTTTTGCGGAAATAAAATAACAAGAATACGAATAAGAGAAATTACAGAAAAGATATCTGAAAAAGAAAATCTTATGGAAGGACAAAAGTAATGTGAAGAAACATACCAAAAAAAGTACTATTTTTTATGGCTTCATGAAAAATTTTAAATTGCGAACATTCAAAGTATAACTTCATATCCGAATTAACACTGTGCAAAAAAATTATGGCACATTATGGAGATCTCAAATTAATTCTACAACTGAAGGTGTTCTCACTGATAATAATTTTTATCAGAATTATGCATGCGGCAGCTATTTTGTATCAAACTGATCACTTACCAAATGCAGAAAAAACAGCAATCATTCAAAGAACATGATTATGACACTAGAACCTCTCATCTATCACTGAAGGTGCCAAAAATGGAAAAAACAGTAGGTCAACGATCATTTATTTTTTTGGCACCGAGATGTTTCAATAGTATTCCGGTAAACTTCAGAGAATTTGTAAATATAGTGGGTTTTAAAAACAAAGTTAAAGGATGGATACTTGCTCTTCCACGGGGATTTTGTCATGAATTGATCGATTTGAAAAACAACACGAAGTTATTTTGAATTGATATGATAGTTGCTTATTTGATTATTTGATGCTTATGAATGGGAATTTTTTTGGTATTTAGAAATCATGTACAAGGCATAGCCTTCAATGATTTCTTTTTTTCTTTGTTCTATATTGTTGTTGAAGCATTTGAATTGTTTTATTTTCAATTTGTTATTGTTGTAGTGGAAGCATGACAATAAAGAACCCTATTATTATTATTATTATTATGTTATCCACTTTCAACGTTTTTCTTCAATACAGATGTTTTTTCCTAGCAGGAATAAAAAAAGATGATATTATCAGATTTCGAATGTATCGCCTGCATTCTAAAATCAGTCGTTCTCGATCAATTCTAGTCATCAATAGTTTTTCTCTAGTTCGGTTTTCTACACTCGATCGGTACGCAACGCGAAACACGCAATTTGACCCAAGAGAAATGTGTCCAAGCGGTAGTTTTGCGAGAAGAAGGGTAGACAAACACAAGAATTGCAGGAAGGTTTGGAGTTTCCCATACAAGTGTGTTCAGAATGTTGCAGCGATTCAGGGAGACAGGTATGAATGTCCAAAAAATGCCATTCAAGAACGTTACTTGAGAGTTTCTTCGTTGAGACAACGGTTTGCAACCGCTCGCCTCCTTCAAAATCAACCTGCGCAAACTCATGGGGTGCAAATTAGCACTCAGACAATAGGAAATCGCCTCAGAGAATATGATTTAATGCCTCGTGTCGCGGCAAGAGGCCCAGCTCTTACCCCAGCGCATCGAAGGGCGGGTTTGGATTTTGCGAGAGAGCATATCCATTGGGAAGAGGCCGATTGGGAAAGAGTTCTCTTCACAGATGAGTCTAGATTCTGCCTCTACCATTGTGACGTCCACATGAAAGATATGCTCAGTGAAATTTCCTGAATACTACTGGTTTCGGGGGTGGATCGATTATGGTATGGGGTGGAATATCTTTGAGTGCTCGCACAGACCTAGTGGTCGTTGATAATGGAGCTATGAATGCTGATAAGTATATAAGGAACATTCTTGAAGAGCATGTAATGTCATTTGCCCCATACATTGGTGAAAATCACTTCTCAGCATTTCAGTATTTTGAAAATTCTTCATTTCTCTTCTTTCACATAAGATTCGGTAAAATCCTGAATTTTTCTTCCATTTAATGTGTCCTGTTTCGTTCAAAACCTTCCCGAGAGAACATAAAAAATAAGTTAAAGAGTCAATGTAGGGTTAACTTTCATTAAAATTGAGATTTTCAGAATGTGCGTAAAATTTTTTGCGCAGTGTATTTATTTTGAGGAAAAACTGCACCCCATTCAATATTCTCAATCCGTAATTCTTTCACTACCTTCAAAACGAAATTTTTCCAATACATTTCAGTTAACAACATGGAGAGTGAAGCAACCGATTCCATCATACAAAAAAAAATTGGTAAACTGGAACTTGAAACATTTCAGTTCACACGCAATGATGCTTCCTTTCCCATCATGTGTAGCTTCTATTGTCGTAAATATAAAAATTTCCTTTTAATTTTCTGCACCACTCACCGCTGTTTCCCAACTGCAACAAAAGATTGTTAATAAGTTTCATTTCATTCTCCGACAGCTACCGAATCCTCATTTCCTGTGCTACAAGAAGGGTAACCCTTCCTTCTTGCGTGCAACACCTTCGATGAAGTTTTTTACAGTTTCCGTCTCTTTACCTGCAAGTTTTTTCGTTGGAACTGCTCTGTTCAAGTAGGGTTGGGATTAATTGAAAAATCGTAAAAATTGTACCCCATCTAAGTGTTTATTGTCAGCGGTTAGTTGATGATTCGGGGGTTGAGACGAGGGGTGTGAATTGATATTTGATATGCAGAGTGTTCCGTGGTGAATTGGAAGAAACTACTGTGTGTTCAAGATTCGCCAAAACGAAACAATTCAGAATTCACCGAAAATTAAGGACTAGATCGATATACACTCCTCGTCAATAAATTCCGGACAGGCAAAATTTTGGTCAAATTCATCACCCTGTATCTTTTTTCGTGGTACTTCGATTTTGTTGAAATATTTGTTTATGTTTACTAGTCGAAAAGATATTGTAATGTTTTGAATTGTTTCAAGAATTGAAAAAATGCAACACTGTCTTTGAAAATGTGTATCCTTTTTCTTAAAGCAGATACTGATGTGAATCAAAGAACATTTTGTTAAGAAATGGTCACACTACAAACTAAAACTGAATGATATCAAATTTTCCGCCTCAAATTCACCACAGGGTGTTTAGAAATGAAGGGTATAAAACAAGGTTTTGTTTCACCCTGTATAACAGATGAACTACAGGTATTTCCGCAAAGTAAATTTCAGGATAATATAACAAGACCCAATACTATACCTGGTGAAAATTTCAACAAAATCGGAGAACCACAAAAAAAGATACAGGGTGTTGAATTCGACAAAAATTATGCCTGTCCGGGATTTATTGACGGGGAGTATAGATCCGAACTCGAAAATGAAAATCACTTCTCTCATGGAGGTTTTAAAACCTGTCGTAAACTTCGAGAAAAAACATTGAATTGATTACTTTTAGTCATATCGTTGTCACTAGAGCGTTTCAAAGTCAACTCGAAAATGAAAAACATTCATTATTGTTTTTCTCGAAAACTACGGCAGATATTTTCAAATTTGATATTAAAATGTGGGTTTTAGAAGTGAATTGACTCGATAAGAAGAAAAAAACTGCAGTTTTTGCGATTTTAAAATTTTTCACCTGCAAAATGACAATTTTTGAAATTTTCGAAATTTCAAAGCTGCATATCTCGACCAATTGGCTGCGGATCGAGGTGGGGTTTGCAGATTGGGGATCAGCGATGGAGACACTTTCCCCCCAGCGCAAAAAATCGCAATCGAAAATTTCGAAATTTTGGCCGAAAAAATCCAAAGGGGTAGACCCCCCCGAAAACGCTATATTTTGCTTTCTCTAAGACAATCGCCTGACTCTATGGACTTTATTGGTTATGGAGGTTTTATAACCGGTCGGGATCTTCCAGAAAAAACACTGAGTTCATTACTCTCAATCATATTGTTGTCACTAGAGCGTTTAAAAAAAAACTCGAAACTGAAAAATGCGAAAATTTCATAATCGTATCTCTCGAAAACTACGGCAGATATTTTCAAATTTGATATGAAAATGTGGGTTTTAGAAGTGGATTGACTCGATAAGAAGAAAAAAACTGCAGTTTTCGCGATTTTAAAATTTTTCACCTGCAAAATGACAATTTTTGAAATTTTCGAAATTTCAAAGCTGCATATCTCGACCAATTGGCTGCGGATCGAGGTGGGGTTTGCAGATTGGGGATCAGCGATGGGGACACTTTCCCCCCAGCACAAAAAATCGCAATCGAAAATTTTGAAATTTTGGCCGAAAAAATCCAAAGGGGTAGACCCCCCCGAAAACGCTATATTTTGCTTTCTCTAAGACAATCGCCTGACTCTATGGACTTTATTGGTTATGGAGATTTTATAACCGGTCGGGATCTTCCAGAAAAAAACACTGAGTTCATTACTCTCAATCATATTGTTGTCACTAGAGCGTTTCAAAAAAAACTCGAAACTGAAAAATGCGAAAATTTCATAATCGTATCTCTCGAAAACTACGTCAGATATTTTCAAATTTGATATGAAAATGTGGGTTTTAGAAGTGAATTGACTCGATAAGAAGAAAAAAAACTGCAGTTTTCGCGATTTTAAAATTTTTCACCTGCAAAATGACAATTTTTGAAATTTTCGAAATTTCAAAGCTGCATATCTCGACCAATTGGCTGCGGATCGAGGTGGGGTTTGCAGATTGGGGATCAGCGATGGAGACACTTTCCCCCCAGCGCAAAAAATCGCAATCGAAAATTTCGAAATTTTGGCCGAAAAAATCCAAAGGGGTAGACCCCCCCGAAAACGCTATATTTTGCTTTCTCTAAGACAATCGCCTGACTCTATGGACTTTATTGGTTATGGAGGTTTTATAACCGGTCGGGATCTTCCAGAAAAAACACTGAGTTCATTACTCTCAATCATATTGTTGTCACTAGAGCGTTTCAAAAAAAACTCGAAACTGAAAAATGCGAAAATTTCATAATCGTATCTCTCGAAAACTACGGCAGATATTTTCAAATTTGATATGAAAATGTGGGTTTTAGAAGTGAATTGACTCGATAAGAAGAAAAAAACTGCAGTTTTCGCGATTTTAAAATTTTTCACCTGCAAAATGACAATTTTTGAAAATTTCGAAATTTCAAAGCTGCATATCTCGACCAATTGGCTGCGGATCGAGGTGGGGTTTGCAGATTGGGGATCAGCGATGGGGACACTTTCCCCCAGCACAAAAAATCGCAATCGAAAATTTTGAAATTTTGGCCGAAAAAATCCAAAGGGGTAGACCCCCCCGAAAACGCTATATTTTGCTTTCTCTAAGACAATCGCCTGTCTCTATGGACTTTATTGGTTATGGAGGTTTTATAACCGGTCGGGATCTTCCAGAAAAAACACTGAGTTCATTACTCTCAATCATATTGTTGTCACTAGAGCGTTTCAAAAAAAACTCGAAACTGAAAAATGCGAAAATTTCATAATCGTATCTCTCGAAAACTACGTCAGATATTTTCAAATTTGATATGAAAATGTGGGTTTTAGAAGTGAATTGACTCGATAAGAAGAAAAAAACTGCAGTTTTCGCGATTTTAAAATTTTTCACCTGCAAAATGACAATTTTTGAAATTTTCGAAATTTCAAAGCTGCATATCTCGACCAATTGGCTGCGGATCGAGGTGGGGTTTGCAGATTGGGGATCAATGATGGGGACACTTTCCCCCAGCACAAAAAATCGCAATCGAAAATTTTGAAATTTTGGCCGAAAAAATCCAAAGGGGTAGACCCCCCCGAAAATGCTATATTTTGCTTTCTCTAAGACAATCGCCTGACTCTATGGACTTTATTGGTTATGGAGGTTTTATAACCGGTCGGGATCTTCCAGAAAAAACACTGAGTTCATTACTCTCAATCATATTGTTGTCGGTAGAGCGTTTCAAAGAAAACTCGAAACTGAAAAATGCGAAAATTTCATAACCGTATCTCTCGAAAACTACGGCAGATATTTTCAAATTTGATATGAAAATGTGAGTTTTAGAAGTGAATTGACTCGATAAGAAGAAAAAAACTGCAGTTTTCGCGATTTAAAAATTTTTCACCTGCAAAATGACAATTTTTGAAATTTTCGAAATTTCAAAGCTGCATATCTCGACCAATTGGCTGCGGCTCGAGGTGGGGTTTGCAGATTGGGGATCAGTGATGGGGACACTTTCCCCTCAGCACAAAAAATCGCAATCGAAAATTTTGAAATTTTGGCCGAAAAAATCCAAAGGGGTAGACCCCCCCGAAAACGCTATATTTTGCTTTCTCTAAGACAATCGCCTGACTCTATGGACTTTATTGGTTATGGAGGTTTTATAACCGGTCGGGATCTTCCAGAAAAAACACTGAGTTCATTACTTCAATCATATTGTTGTCACTAGAGCGTTTCAAAAAAAACTCGAAACTGAAAAATGCGAAAATTTCATAATCGTATCTCTCGAAAACTACGTCAGATATTTTCAAATTTGATATGAAAATGTGGGTTTTAGAAGTGAATTGACTCGATAAGAAGAAAAAAACTGCAGTTTTCGCGATTTTAAAATTTTTCACCTGCAAAATGACAATTTTTGAAATTTTCGAAATTTCAAAGCTGCATATCTCGACCAATTGGCTGCGGATCGAGGTGGGGTTTGCAGATTGGGGATCAGCGATGGAGACACTTTCCCCCCAGCACAAAAAATCGCAATCGAAAATTTTGAAATTTTGGCCGAAAAAATCCAAAGGGGTAGACCCCCCCGAAAACGCTATATTTTGCTTTCTCTAAGACAATCGCCTGTCTCTATGGACTTTATTGGTTATGGAGGTTTTATAACCGGTCGGGATCTTCCAGAAAAAACACTGAGTTCATTACTCTCAATCATATTGTTGTCACTAGAGCGTTTCAAAAAAAACTCGAAACTGAAAAATGCGAAAATTTCATAATCGTATCTCTCGAAAACTACGTCAGATATTTTCAAATTTGATATGAAAATGTGGGTTTTAGAAGTGAATTGACTCGATAAGAAGAAAAAAACTGCAGTTTTCGCGATTTTAAAATTTTTCACCTGCAAAATGACAATTTTTGAAATTTTCGAAATTTCAAAGCTGCATATCTCGACCAATTGGCTGCGGATCGAGGTGGGGTTTGCAGATTGGGGATCAGCGATGGGGACACTTTCCCCTCAGCACAAGAAATCGCAATAGAAAATTTTGAAATTTTGGCCGAAAAAATCCAAAGGGGTAGACCCCCCCGAAAACGCTATATTTTGCTTTCTCTAAGACAATCGCCTGACTCTATGGACTTTATTGGTTATGGAGGTTTTATAACCGGTCGGGATCTTCCAGAAAAAACACTGAGTTCATTACTCTCAATCATATTGTTGTCACTAGAGCGTTTAAAAAAAAACTCGAAACTGAAAAATGCGAAAATTTCATAATCGTATCTCTCGAAAACTACGGCAGATATTTTCAAATTTGATATGAAAATGTGGGTTTTAGAAGTGGATTGACTCGATAAGAAGGAAAAAACTGCAGTTTTCGCGATTTTAAAATTTTTCACCTGCAAAATGACAATTTTTGAAATTTTCGAAATTTCAAAGCTGCATATCTCGACCAATTGGCTGCGGATCGAGGTGGGGTTTGCAGATTGGGGATCAGCGATGGGGACACTTTCCCCCCAGCACAAAAAATCGCAATCGAAAATTTTGAAATTTTGGCCGAAAAAATCCAAAGGGGTAGACCCCCCCGAAAACGCTATATTTTGCTTTCTCTGAGACAATCGCCTGACTCTATGGACTTTATTGGTTATGGAGATTTTATAACCGGTCGGGATCTTCCAGAAAAAAACACTGAGTTCATTACTCTCAATCATATTGTTGTCACTAGAGCGTTTCAAAAAAAACTCGAAACTGAAAAATGCGAAAATTTCATAATCGTATCTCTCGAAAACTACGTCAGATATTTTCAAATTTGATATGAAAATGTGGGTTTTAGAAGTGAATTGACTCGATAAGAAGAAAAAAACTGCAGTTTTCGCGATTTTAAAATTTTTCACCTGCAAAATGACAATTTTTGAAATTTTCGAAATTTCAAAGCTGCATATCTCGACCAATTGGCTGCGGATCGAGGTGGGGTTTGCTGATTGGGGATCAGCGATGGAGACACTTTCCCCCCAGCACAAAAAATCACAATCGAAAATTTCGAAATTTCGGCCGAAAAAATCCAAAGGGGTAGACCCCCCCGAAAACGCTATATTTTGTTTTCTCTAAGACAATCGCCTGACTCTATGGACTTTATTGGTTATGGAGGTTTTATAACCGGTCGGGATCTTCCAGAAAAAACACTGAGTTCATTACTCTCAATCATATTGTTGTCACTAGAGCGTTTCAAAAAAAACTCGAAACTGAAAAATGCGAAAATTTCATAATCGTATCTCTCGAAAACTACGTCAGATATTTTCAAATTTGATATGAAAATGTGGGTTTTAGAAGTGAATTGACTCGATAAGAAGAAAAAAACTGCAGTTTTCGCGATTTTAAAATTTTTCACCTGCAAAATGACAATTTTTGAAATTTTCGAAATTTCAAAGCTGCATATCTCGACCAATTGGCTGCGGATCGAGGTGGGGTTTGCAGATTGGGGATCAGTGATGGGAACACTTTCCCCCCAGCACAAAAAATCGCAATCGAAAATTTTGAAATTTTGGCCGAAAAAATCCAAAGGGGTAGACCGTCCCGAAAACGCTATATTTTGCTTTCTCTAAGACAATCGCCTGACTCTATGGACTTTATTGGTTATGGAGGTTTTATAACCGGTCGGGATCTTCCAGAAAAAACACTGAGTTCATTAGTCTCAATCATATTGTTGTCGGTAGAGCGTTCCAAAGAAAACTCGAAATTGAAACCTGCAAAATGACAATTTTTGAAATTTTCGAAATTTCAAAGCTGCATATCTCGACCAATTGGCTGCGGATCGAGGTGAGGTTTGCAGATTGGGGATCAGCGATGGAGACACTTTCCCCCCAGCACAAAAAATCGCAATCGAAAATTTTGAAATTTTGGCCGAAAAAATCCAAAGGGGTAGACCCCCCCGAAAACGCTATATTTTGCTTTCTCTAAGACAATCGCCTGACTCTATGAACTTTATTGGTTATGGAGGTTTTATAACCGGTCGGGATCTTCCAGAAAAAACACTGAGTTCATTACTCTCAATCATATTGTTGTCACTAGAGCGTTTCAAAAAAAACTCGAAACTGAAAAATGCGGAAATTTCATAATCGTATCTCTCGAAAACTACGGCAGATATTTTCAAATTTGATATGAAAATGTGGGTTTTAGAAGTGAATTGACTCGATAAGAAGAAAAAAACTGCAGTTTTCGCGATTTTAAAATTTTTCACCTGCAAAATGACAATTTTTGAAATTTTCGAAATTTCAAAGCTGCATATCTCGACCAATTGGCTGCGGATCGAGGTGGGGTTTGCAGATTGGGGATCACCGATGGGGACACTTTCCCCCCAGCACAAAAAATCGCAATCGAAAATTTTGAAATTTTGGCCGAAAAAATCCAAAGGGGTAGACCCCCCCGAAAACGCTATATTTTGCTTTCTCTAAGACAATCGCCTGACTCTATGGACTTTTTTGGTTATGGAGGTTTCATAACTGGTCAGGATATTCCAGAAAAAACACTGAGTTCATTACTCTCAATCATATTGTTGTCAGTAGAGCGTTCCAAAGAAAACTGGAAACTGAAAAATGCGAAAATTTCATAATCGTATCTCTCGAAAACTACGGCAGATATTTCCAAATTTGATATGAAAATGTGGGTTTTAGAAGTGAATTGACTCGATAAGAAGAAAAAAACAGCAGTTTTCGCGATTTTAAAATTTTTCACCTGCAAAATGAAAATTTTTGAAATTTTCGGAATTTCATAGCTGCATATCTCGACCAATTGGCTGCGGATCGAGGTGGGGTTTGCAGATTGGGGATCAGCGATGGGGACACTTTCCCCCCAGCACAAAAAATCGCAATCGAAAATTTTGAAATTTTGGCCGAAAAAATCCAAAGGGGTAGACCCCCCCTGAAAACGCTATATTTTGCTTTCTCTAAGACAATCGCCTGACTCTATGGACTTTTTTGGTTATGGAGGTCTCATAACCGGTCAGGATATTCCAGAAAAAACACTGAGTTCATTACTCTCAATCATATTGTTGTCAGTAGAGCGTTCCAAAGAAAACTCGAAACTGAAAAATGCGAAAATTTCATAATCGTTTCTCTCGAAAACTACGGCAGATATTTTCAAATTTGATATGAAAATGTGAGTTTTAGAAGTGAATTGACTCGATAAGAAGAAAAAAACTGCAGTTTTCGCGATTTTAAAATTTTTCACCTGCAAAATGACAATTTTTGAAATTTTCGAAATTTCAAAGCTGTATATCTCGACGAATTGGCTGCGGATCGAGGTGGGGTTTGCAGATTGGGGATCAGCGATGGGGACACTTTCCCCCCAGTACAAAAAATCGCAATCGAAAATTTTGAAATTTTGGCCGAAAAAATCCAAAGGGGTAGACCCCCCCGAAAACGCTATATTTTACATTCCCTGTGGCAATCCCTTGTGTCAATGGTCATTGTTAGCTATGGAGGTCTCATAACCGGTCAGGATATTCCAGAAAAAACACTGAGTTCATTACTCTCAATCATATTGTTGTCAGTAGAGCGTTCCAAAGAAAACTCGAAACTGAAAAATGCGAAAATTTCATAATCGTTTCTCTCGAAAACTACGGCAGATATTTTCAAATTTGATATGAAAATGTGAGTTTTAGAAGTGAATTGACTCGATAAGAAGAAAAAAACTGCAGTTTTCGCGATTTTAAAATTTTTCACCTGCAAAATGACAATTTTTGAAATTTTCGAAATTTCAAAGCTGTATATCTCGACGAATTGGCTGCGGATCGAGGTGGGGTTTGCAGATTGGGGATCAGCGATGGGGACACTTTCCCCCCAGTACAAAAAATCGCAATCGAAAATTTTGAAATTTTGGCCGAAAAAATCCAAAGGGGTAGACCCCCCCGAAAACGCTATATTTTACATTCCCTGTGGCAATCCCTTGTGTCAATGGTCATTGTTAGCTATGGAGGTCTCATAACCGGTCAGGATATTCCAGAAAAAACACTGAGTTCATTACTCTCAATCATATTGTTGTCAGTAGAGCGTTCCAAAGAAAACTCGAAACTGAAAAATGCGAAAATTTCATAATCGTTTCTCTCGAAAACTACGGCAGATATTTTCAAATTTGATATGAAAATGTGAGTTTTAGAAGTGAATTGACTCGATAAGAAGAAAAAAACTGCAGTTTTCGCGATTTTAAAATTTTTCACCTGCAAAATGAAAATTTTTGAAATTTTCGGAATTTCATAGCTGCATATCTCGACCAATTGGCTGCGGATCGAGGTGGGGTTTGCAGATTGGGGATCAGCGATGGGGACACTTTCCCCCCAGCACAAAAAATCGCAATCGAAAATTTTGAAATTTTGGCCGAAAAAATCCAAAGGGGTAGACCCCCCCTGAAAACGCTATATTTTGCTTTCTCTAAGACAATCGCCTGACTCTATGGACTTTTTTGGTTATGGAGGTCTCATAACCGGTCAGGATATTCCAGAAAAAACACTGAGTTCATTACTCTCAATCATATTGTTGTCAGTAGAGCGTTCCAAATAAAACTCGAAACTGAAAAATGCGAAAATTTCATAATCGTTTCTCTCGAAAACTACGGCAGATATTTTCAAATTTGATATGAAAATGTGAGTTTTA
Organism: Hippodamia convergens; assembly: GCA_038502775.1. NCBI lineage: Eukaryota > Metazoa > Arthropoda > Insecta > Coleoptera > Coccinellidae > Hippodamia > Hippodamia convergens. The sequence continues at coordinate 70,537,143 of CM076609.1, read as the reverse complement.
GGAGTGAATTGACTCGATAAGAAGAAAAAAACTGCAGTTTTCGTGATTTTAAAATTTTTCACCTGCAAAATGACAATTTTTGAAATTTTCGAAATTTCAAAGCTGCATATCTCGACCAATTGGCTGCGGATCGAGGTGGGGTTTGCAGATTGGGGATCAGCGATGGAGACACTTTCCCCCCTAGCAAAAAAAATCGCAATCGAAAATTTTGAAATTTTGGCCGAAAAAATTCAAATGGGTTGACCCCCTGAAAACGCTATATTTTACATTCCTTGTGTCAATGGTCATTGTTAGCTATGGAGGTTTCAGAACATGTCGTAAACTTCAAGAAAAAACATTGAATTGATTACTTTTATTCATATCGTTGTCACTAAAGCGTTTCAAAATAAACTCGAAAATGAAAAATGAAAAACATTCATTATTATTTTTCTCGAAAACTACCGCAGATATTATCAAATTTGATATGAAAATGTAGGTTTTTGAAGTAGCTTGATTCTATGAGAAGAAAAAACTTCAGTCTTGCAGATTTTCAAAATTTTCTCATGCAAAAGGAAAATCATTCATTATCGTTTTTTTCGAAGTTCATATTCTTTGTTATTTACATTCTGATTTAAGTTATTTTGTAATTGTTCAATAACTTTCAGATGTTATCAATATTGAACAGTTCAAATTATAAATTATCACTTCAACTAGCCGTATTTATTTTCTCTCGAAATTATACATATTATGACAAACCCTCAATTCGAACAACTATGTACCTTACTTCACTCCTTTTTCCTTTAGCCAAGCCGACAACCCCAGTCCCAGTTTTTCCGACGCGAAACGCGAAACAAATCGAGCGGGAAAATCGGGAAAACTCCCTCGGAAAACTCGCCGAGAAGGCCTGAACCCTCTAGACCGGCCCGCTTCACTTAAAAAGCTCCACGGTAATTAAAAATGATCTAAAAATAACAAACTGATGCCAAACTTAATTGGCGAAGAAAAACAGTCCATTTTAAATGCTTCATTCGAGACCGGAGAAACGATCTCAGGGGCGTGGGGGTGGGGGGGTGGCTTGTAGGGACAGGGCGACAATTCTCGGGCAGTGCAGTTCGGATTTCCATAGAATTTTATGTGGGAAGTTTAATGCATCTTCAGTGTTCTGAGGTGAGAGAGAGAGAGAGAGAGAAGATGGGATTGACGACAGTTTTCATAGGTGCCTGGATTTTATGGTTTCAAAATATTGAATGAAAATGTTTGCTATCAGAAAAACAGGGTGTTCCTGAATTCATGCGACAAAAAAAAATTAAAAAAAATTATTACGATTCTACAAAGTTTAATGAAAATTAGTTATTGTGTGACGAAGGAGTCTTATTTAGACTTCAAAGTGTTTTCTTTTTCTTTTTGTTCATTGTTAGGCAACAATTTCTTTTCGTAAAGTTCTGGCCCCTGACAAATTAGTGCTCAAATTTTTACGCAGGGGCCTTATTATTAAAAAATTTTTTTGATAATTTTTTGTTTCAGACTGGGAGAGAAAACCCAAATTAAGTATTCAGGAAAATGCAGAGACCTCTCAAACAATATTTCAATAGATATATATCTAAAATTCAGGTGGTTGATGCTCCCATGAAATTAAGATTTATGTAGGAATTATCGGCCCGAAAACTAATGATGAACACAGTCGTAAGGAACAGTTATTATGAACTTTATTCAACAGCAACGTTTCGAGAAACAATGATTCTCTTCTTCAGGCTGAAAATTACAAAAAATGATATAAACAATAAATAGGTCAAAAATACAAGGGAAAACAAAGCAATTACAATAACCAGCAGAGTAAAAAGCAATGAAAAATTACAAATCACGAAAGAACAGTGAAAACACAGAAACAACATCAATGAAAATTAAAATGTCAGAAAGGAAAAAGATAAACAAAAAATTCACCAGCTCACCTTATGAATAATGATCTAAAAAACATCTGAATGATTCAAACTCGTTAAATAATGATATTAAATATCAAATATGAAGCGTCATTTCGAATTATCAAATCAACTTGACGTATAGGTAGATATGAGTCCATAAATGCAAATGAAAGAACAATGAACCTATCCCATATGCGGTCGCAATTAAGATTGGTCTTTGCTAATTTACTCAGTCTATTCCTTTTTGAGATGTCTCCCTTAAAAAGTGGTGTCTAAAATCAAGCTGATGAACTCCATATTTTTGATTTTTCTTCTAAGTATGCCAGGATGTGCTCTTCTTGCGGACTCTTCAATATCCAGAGGAACAACCAAATCGTCACTTTTATCAATAATTGGACTCTCGACAAAAAGATTAAGGAGTTAAAAACCCAAGAAGAAAATTTGGACAGGAACGAAATTCAAATGACACCGTCTTTTTTTCATTTATTAGTAATTATAACGTTGGCAACGTTTGCCATTTAGAACAACCTTTTGATTATTCGAATATTAAAAAGCATTTTGAAGTTTATTGTCATTGCAAATTCGCCCATTTCATTATCAAAATAGGGCAGTTGTACAAAAAACATTGTATGGTATTTGTGTAGAAAGTGATTTTATTTTGTTCGTGAAAATGTTCAATTCGCTCCGCTCATTTCACAAACTTTTTCACTCACAAAATAAAACATCACTTTTAATTCTCATATCATAAATAACTATTATAGTTTGCGACAAGATTCTAGTATTTAATGCTAGCATGAAATTAATATTGGTCCTGTTTTCCTCAGTCTATCCCTTCGCGAGATGTCACCTTTAAAGGGTGGTGACTAAAATTAAATTGATCAACTCCATATTTTTTATTTTTCTCCCAAGTATGCCAGGAAAACAGTTTCACTGAAGTTCCCTCCTACATTTTTCAATTTACACCAGGCCAGAAAATTGTTATATGCAATATCGTACTGCTGAACAGATTTTTCAGCTAGGAGTTCCAGATTTGTTCTTTTTGCAGACTTATCAACATACAGAGAAACAACCAAATCGTCACTTTTATTAATAATTGGACTCTAGACGAATATACTAAGCAGTTGAAAACCCAAGACGAAAATTTGACAGGAACGAAATTCAAATGACAGCGTTTTTTTTCATTTGTTAGCAATCATAACGTTGGAAACGTTTGCCATTCACCTCAACCTTTTGATTATTCGAATATTAAAAAGCATTATGAAGTTTATTGTCATTGCAAATTCGCCCATTTCATTATTATAATAGGGCAGTTGTACAAAAAACATTGTATGGTATTTGTGTTAAAAATGATTTCATTTTGTTCGTGAAATTGCTCAATTTGCTCCGCTCACTTCACAAACTTTTTCACTCACAAAATGAAACGTCACTTTTAACACTCATATCATCAATAACTTTTTTAGTTTCATTAAATGTTCCAACATTGTGTTCGATATAATGAAATATTACCATATATAACATGTTTGTTAGAATTTTTCTAGTTTCGTTTCTTCATATTTTACTGTCTTGTCTTTTACTTTTTGAAGAACTCATACCGAAGCGTTATTCGAGCAAAAATTCATTATTTTCGAAGTTGTTTTTTCTCCAAGATATAAATAAGTATTTTGTCGCAGTTTCTGAAAAATTTATCATTCAGTCATTCTATATGTTTGAATTACAATAAATTCATTTCCACTGTGTAGTTTGATTATCGAAGATAAATTCTTGATGAATAAAAAACAAAATTTTTCTGAACTCTATAGAAAAAATATCAAATTGACCCTACCATACAATGAAAGTTAATTTAAAGCTGGTGCTTCAAATTTACTTTTTAACCCTTAATTGGTATGGTTACCAGTTAAAGGTTGAAAAAGTAATATTCATAATATTATTCCTACCCAAAGACAAAGAAATAGATCTGGGTGTTATCTGAATCGAAGAAAAATTGATAAAACCCGCACGATTGAACAAAAAAAATTAATTTCTTCATAACCACGCATTCCTTTCCCTCCGAGTCCTTAAAAACCCTCTTCAGCGGGCCCCATCCCCTGGGCTGCCTCGTAATCTGCACAAAAGTTCCCCGCAGATGTCCAAATCTTCATTTCATCTCCGAAATCCGAAGCTACTCCGGTCTGATTTAATGTTAAAAATGGCCGCTCTTTCTAATCTGCTACTTCGGCTGTCCCTCCGGGGGAGGGTGGAAAGAATTGAAAAGGGTACGGAAAAAGGGGTTGAAAAAGTGCAATTATTTCGATAGAAGGACTGCGAGCCCTCGTGGATGCGTGTGCGATGGGATATCAAATATGGAAACTTTCTTTATGCTGGAAAATCGATAGGGGATGAAAGTGGGGTGGATTTGAGCTGTTTTGTACAGTTAATAGGTGTACAATTTTGCTTCTGCCGTTTTTACAAGAAATTCGTGGTTATACATTCAGGATTCAAAGTATTGACCATCGCTGACTCCGATCTTTCGTGCTTTCAGAATACCGTAACCCAAAAAACTACATTCGCCACAAATCACTTTCAAAGATTCCGTGCTTTATTTCAACCATAACTTATTTTTTGTGAAACGAAACTGCCATTAAAAGTGACACTTTTAATGACAGCAAACAATGTTAAAATTGATTGTCTACGTGGTAGCGTGTTAAAAATATTTTTAACATTAGTGTTAAAAATATTTTTAGCACTCCATTTTCTTATGATGAAATCAGATGAGAAAAATTCAGGAATTGCAAATTTTTATTATCGATATTTAACAATCATTACTTATGAATATTAATATTAATCGTAAAACTAGAAAAATTACTAACATCGATGCCCTGTGACGTTAGGGAGCTTCGCAACACATTATTAGAATCATCAGCTCCATCAGTACTTGTAGAAACCGGAAGTACAATATTGGATGATGATGATCCAAAATCTGTTGAGGTTGGGAGAATTTTTTCAGTAATGAGATTTCGATATGCAATGGAAGGATCAACATAGCCCTCGGCTACCGTCGTAGACTTCCATCCACCATGTTTTTGTATATCCGTAATATTTGCACCTGATTCTGCTAGCAATGAAGCGGAGGATCTTCGAAAACAGTGTCCTGTATATTGCTTTGGTTCTGGCAGTTTGATGAATTCGGAAACAATAGATGGAATTTTTCTTAATTGGTTGGTATTAATACCAGCTGGATTGGCAGTGCATTTATTATTCATGTTTTTCAGGAAAAAACGACGATGTTTGATGACAGAAAGGCGCAGTGCAAAGTACTTATGAAAATAGTCTACATTCTTCCCAATAATACTGAAAGAACGACTCACTTCCGTTTTTGTATTTGGAAGTCGTGTAACTAATGATTTATTTGTTATTTCGATGTCTTCCACTGATAAAGTACACAATTCTTCACGCCGACAGGCTCCAAATAATCCGATAATAGTTGCAACCTTAACCATCAAGTATTTCTCGTCTGGTGCCCCCTTTATAAACATTTCAACTTGTTCACTTTCCGTTTTAAATATGGTATTACCTTAAAATATTTACTAACATCCCCACCATTTTTAACAAGGGTGCTTGACTTTATCATTGAAAATTTGCTCCACAAGGTTGATGAACTCCATATTTTTTATTTTTCTTCTAAGTATGCCAGGAAAACAGTTTCACTGAAGTTCCTTCTAAATTTTTCCATTCACACCAGGCCAGGAAATTGTTATATGCAATATCGTTCCGCTGAACAGATTTTTTAGGTAGGAGTTCCGGATTTGTTCTTCTTGCAGACTCTTCAATATCCAGAGGAACAATCAGATCGTCACTTTTATAAATAAGTGGACTCTCGACAAACAAATTAAGGAGTCAAAAACCCAAGACGAAAATTGGACAGGAACGAAAATCAAATGACAGCGTGTTTTCTCTTTTGTTAGTAATCATAACGTTGGCACCGTTTGCCATTTACAACAACCTGTAGATTATTTGAATATTAAAATTCATTTCGAAGTTTATTTTCATTGCAAATTCGCCCATTTCATTATCAAAATAGGGCAGTTGTACAAAAAACATTGTATGGTATTTGCGTTAAAAGTGATTTTAATTTGTTCGTGAAATTTTTACTTTTACTTACTTCTTCTCACAAAATTAAACGTCACTCTTAACACGCATATCATAAATAAATATATTATAATAAATATGTGGCTTTTTTCTCTACCTCATAATTTATAGTAGAACCATATTCTTTATGCATTGAAATCTTGCACTTCTACTTTTTCGGTAATACAGGTAATTTCGAAAGATGCAACTGTGTATTCTTCCGATACGTTAGGTGAAATTATACGATTTTTAGCGAACTTTTCATAGTAATACGACAATTTCACTATGAAATATCCTACCAACAACCCGTAGAAACGAAAAACCGAAATTCAAAAAAATTCAGATTTGGCATTCTCACTTAGCACGACAGAATACGAATCACGAGTTGAAAAAACTGGTCATCTCTTGAATAGATCCACGAATCGATCCAATTTTTTACTTCTTCATAAGATTTCGTCATATTCAAGCAAAAAATTCAAACCTCCTGCAAATGAAGAGAATTCGGCTCGTAAACTGACATGATTAATCGAGAAAAACTCTATGATGCAGACACAAATCGACTAATATTTCGATAGCGTTAGGTAAACAAATACCTAAGCTTACTGTGTGACATTTAAGATCTATATGTTTCAAAAAAAATTGTACACCTGATATGTAAAAGTCAAAAGACCCACCCTGCATATTTCAAACAACCCTACGCAAACCCCCCGCCTAAAATCCCAAAAACAACGCCTCCAATCACGTCGATATACAGCCGTCACAAAATTAGGCGAACGACTCGCCTCATCCGTCAAAATCAAAAATCGCAGACCGGAAGCCGCCAACGGAAGTGACACAAATCATCATTCCCGGTTCAGTTTTCCGCCATATTTTCGGATCCGCATAAAGATTAATGATACTTAATTATCTGGTCTGCTAGCGGGACGCGAAATGATGTCCTTTTTAATATATGTCCTCTCGTTGCAAATATAGATGGCGCTACGATTTGCGAGCGAGTTCATTCGTCGCGAATTAACATGTTTCGGTTTTTGTTGGCCGCGTCAACTGCCGCCTGAAGGGGATATGGAATATACAGGTTAAATGACTGAAAAGACTTAAATAGAACCTATAGGTGCTGTAATAATAATAATAATCTTTATCAGCATCAGCTATTTTTACATAGATTTATGTACATTTTATTCTTTCATGTATTTGATTATTTATTATTAAGAGTTTTTTAAAAGTATTTAAGTTCTCTGCATCTCTGCATTAATTGTCTAGATAGTTCATTGAATTTTCTCAAACCCCTATTGAAAATAGAAAGTTTTGAAATATTCAAATCATTCCGAATTATTTGTGCGGTTTTTTTATTGAAAGTTAGGAAATAATTTGCAATTTTTGATTGGAGAGTACTACAATCAGACCATTATTCTCTTACTAATTATTATTAAAGAAAATCCACGAGTCCATTGATTTGTGATTTCAAAAGCAGTCTCCCCATGCTTTTTTGAATTTGAAATTTCATAATCATATTTGTGAAAAAAAAACAGTATAGAGGGGTGAAGCGTAAAGGGTGAGAACTTTTAAATTCAAAAAAGCGAAGACAGACCTTCTTTCAAAATTACAAAACCATGGATTCTTGGATTTTCCTGAAAACTTAATTTCGGTTTTCCCTCCCAGTCTCTGAAACAAGGAATAATAAGAAAATTTTTTTAAATAATAGAAGAGAATCCCCTGCGTAAAAATTTGGGCATTAATTTGTCAGGGGCCAAATTTTTACAAGAAGAAATTGTTGCCAAACAATGAACAAAAAGATAACACTTTGAACTCTGGAGCGTAACGTTTCGGAGTCTAAATCAGACTCCTTCGTCTAGTTTTTATACAACTCCGTAGAATCGTGACAATATTTTGATTTTTTCGATTAAGATTTGGCAATATATTATGAACATAGATTAATATTGATTACTAGATGTTGATATCGTTATTTCATTTCAAAATTCCCTGAAACCAGTTGTTCTTTTTCAATAAAACCATCCAAATTCGATCTATTCCTACTGAACAATGGGCTAGATTCTTAGCCTCATCCAACAAAATACAAGCTGACTCCTTGATTTTTTTTTAATAATCATCAGGTTCCGTCATTAGAATTTTTGTATCATTAAAATCCTATATGTGATTGCCGGTATTGGAAATTGGAACACATATGATCTGCTATCTGCAATATACCAATATCTCTCTTTTTTATTATTTATTGAAAAAAGAATTGATTTCAGCGAATTTTGAAATAAAATAACGATATCAACGTCTAGTAATCAATATTAATCTATGTCCTTCATATATTGACAAATGTCAATCAAAAAATCAATATATTGTCACTATTCTACGAAGTTGTGTGAAAACTAGAAATTGTCTGACGAAGGAGTCTGATTTAGACTCCGAAATTTTCTGTTCTGAATGTTAATTTTCGTAATAATTTGAAAACACTTAATATTTCCGAAACAGTTGAAGATAGGTATGGGACATTCTACATGAACTTTGTCTAGAATTTTCTGAAGAATCCAAAAAACTAATAATAGACAGGGGGTCGCATCTAAAAATACAAATCGACGTGTAGAAGCGTTTTTTCCAACACGCTCTCATTTATTCCTTATCAAATTTATTTCATTTGGCTGTTCCACACTGTATATTACCTAACTGCAGATTTTATGATGAACTTTCCAGATATTACTGATACTGAGCACTCATTTATTTCAAAACTGCGAGTCAAGCACGACAATGACAAACTTATTTGTTTTGAGAGAAGAAATGAAAGATTTTTCACGTTGTCTTTATATTTTGTTTCTGGAGAAGTGAATTTACATTTTGTAACTAGAAATATAGCCTTGAATGGATTTTCATGACTTATATTGGAAATGACAATAATCTGTCTTGTTTTGTAATATTGAAACATGAAACTGATGATTTATAAATGTGACTTATACTTCATCTCTGGCTTCGCAAATTTTTTTCCATTCTATGCCATCTGAAGGAGTTTCATCCTTCTCATCAGTCCCGGAAACTTCTGAAATGTTATATTCTCCAGCCTTCACTTGACAATTTGTAGGATCTGTTTTTACTTCTCAAGTAATTACAGCCAAAAACTTGCCAAGTTTCCACGCAAACTGATATTTATTTCCTTAAAACAACTTCAGCGCGACAAAAACTTATATTTATGAAGCAATTTTACAAATTGTTGCCGAGTGCGCTGTGTTGCTACATGAAGTTTATTAATCGTTGTTGGTATCTTTGACGTTGTCCAGAGAAGGCGATGCTGTCGGACCTTCTCTGAGAGCCCTTCTGGCTTTTTCAGGATTTAATTAGGGGTGATTTATACTTCACGACCATTTCGAATGTTGAAAATATTGAATCTCCTTTTAGTTTTACGATTTCATTAATTGTTGAAGAAGAGGATCAAAAATGCTCGTATTAATAATATTATTGTTTTTTTTTTCAAATGAACCTCTTATTTTTCTTTATGTTTTAAATTCGTTCGCGCTCTCAACTTAGTTTTAATTTGATTTTTTTCTTATTTTATTTCGTAATGCTTTATTATTCTGTTTTTCATTGGGTTGCACACTGTTCCTTGTATTTATTTGTTATGATTGTATGAAAGGGTATTAAATATATTAACCATTCATTTAGTTTAATAAATAAATGAAGAAACGAATACCTAATTCGAGGAAAATTTTATGAGGGATTTTTAATATACTCTCTCAATTTTTTCCCATCTCATCAAAGCATTTAATGAACTTCTATATTTATGTTTTTGATTTTTAAAGTACAATCACGATTTTGCATGTTGAAATCTGAAATCGAAATATGTACTTTCTTCTAAATGTATTAAGAGTTGAAACTCGAAACAACTACTTGGCATTTACAATATAATCATTAAAGAAGTAAATTTCGTACAAAGTAGGCAAAATTGGTTATACTTGAACTACAAGAGATCGAGGAAAATGAATGACATGTTACGTTGGTCTTTTTCGGAGAAACTGATAATGCCATCAACTGCATTCCTCTATCTTTTTCGGTTTTCGAGTTATAGGCCAAAATTGAAATTTGGGCGATTTCAACTTTGGTCATTATCTCCGTTTCTGTTTGTGCTAGGATGTTGAAATGAAAACATTATACAGGCACTTTTTTCATGGCAATCCAGTACTTTGTTTTTCCCAAAAGGTTTCCTTGCTGAGCTATAACATAAAGTTGTGTTTTTTCTTATGGAAACAATGGTTTGAATTAGCTTAGAAAGAATCGCCTTTTTTCCGTTTCAGAAATAAATCATACATAACACATGGCCCTCAGATTTCATGAAAGATATAGTTTGTATGTGAAATTAGAATTATTGAGTATTTAGTAGGCTCAATCATAGAAGAATAAGTCTCTACGCATGGTATCATTACTATTTTGCCATTGAATACTTGATTCAACTCTCTGTTCAGAACTACTGTTAATTCTAAGTCATTATTGCCGCTGCAATAAAACATTTTAACATATCATATTTTGCGTAGTTTTCGAACATTTCCATATTGCTGGCAAAAATGACTTCGAATTCTAATAATTGACAGTTGCTCTGAACAGAGATCAAATCACGGAGAATTGAATCGAATATTTAATGGCAAAATAATAATGACACCATGCGTCCAGACATATTATTCCGTGACTCGGCCTACTTAATACTCAATAATTCAAATTTCAAATAAAAACTATATTTTTCATGATATCTGAATGAATCTGAAGGCGATGTATGATGTTTGATATATTTCTGAAACGGGAAAAAATTGCTATTCTTTCTAAGCGAATTCAAACCATTGTTTCCATTAAAAAAAACACAATTTTATGTTATAGCTTAGCAAAGAAACCTTTTGGGAAAAAATAAAGTACGCTACTGGATTGCTATGAAAAAACGGCCTGTATAATAATTTCAGTTCAACATCCTAGCACAAACAGAAACAGAGATAATAGCAAAAGTTGAAATCGCCCAAATTTCAATTTTGGCCAATAACTTGAAAACAAAAAAAGATAGAGGAATGCAGTTGATGGCATTATCAATTTCTCTTAAAAAGACCAAAGTAACATGTCATTCATTTTCCTCAATCTCTCACTGTCAAAAAGTTGTAGTGCAAGTATCACCAATTTTGCCCACATTTTTCTATCTTTCCAAGAGAAAGTTTTCATGAAATTTTTTTATTCTTTTTTATACAGGGTTTCTTTTAATTATTGTAACATCATTAAGACCTTTGATCATTTATTTAGTTTGCCGTTTCATTTGTAGAATGAAGTTATACAAACAGCTGAAACACACGTAAGTTTCTGTGAATCGTTTTTGGTGAAAAAAATTCTATAACATTTTCGTGATCCAACAATTTCTTCGGGACAAAATTAGAACTATTAAGGGACCTCCTTTGGGTCTTTCAAAGCCGCCTGGATGCCGCCTTTTCGGAGAAGTGGAGTTTTAAAGTTGAACACTTTCGGCTCAGTCTGCTTGAACGCAAGATTTATCTATTTCAACCTTATTACTCTTATTCTTCTTCTTTCCTGACATTCATTTGTTTTCTACAAGCCAGCGGCCTGTTTTTAATCTAGAGACAAAGTTTTAAAAAGTTGGGGAAATTTATTACCTCAACGCTGTTCAAAAGAGCGGTTTGGGGGTGGGGTATTCTTGGTACACAAAAAGTTGACAGGCGAATAAGTTTCAACTTTGCCGGATACGCGGGCAGTCCGAAAATTTCACGAAGATCGATGTATAATAGCACTGAACTAAATATTAAACTGTGTAACATTTCGGAATCTATATACAAAAAAACAAATCCAGTGGACTTACCTTTACCTAAATATATCGACTGTACAAACTAAACAAAATCAAAGTTCATAAACAAAAACATCAACTTAACAAACAATTTAACAGAAATAGCCCTTGTTGCACTTGAAGCCCTGAGTTGGTTCCGAACAGAAAGAATTGCCCTTTCATTCTGCTCTTAACTTAAAACTAAATAGTATTGCCCGTTTTTAGATGAATTCTCGATCAAAATTTCACGTAACAGCCCTAATCAACACACCCGAATTAATTTGGACGGTCAAAAATCGATTTATATACGGTAATTTTGCAATAAACATTTCCGAAATATTTGGTGTGACCGTTTTTGGTATGGACAGAGTGTGTACTGAGATTCCAGCAAGCAGCGGTGGTTGGAGAGGGTCAACACGTCTGTAAAAATACCATTTCGAAAAAAATGCGATTGTGGAATTGAATGGGAACAGGTATATGGGATGTGGGGATGCAGGACTCACCCCTGTTGAGCACGGAAAGGGTTGCGTCAGTAAAAAATAGGCTCAAGGATCTGCATCGAGGATCTCACGTGTTTGTTGGTCGGAGAAATCGTTTTGAACGCGTTGGTAATCCTGGAAAATTTCGGAAAAAAAATTAAGTGGATACATTCATTTCAAACTTGGAAAAACCTATGAAATACCTCCAAACTTTCTATGGAAAACGTTATTAGAATCACCTTACATCAGGACATGTCAAAATGAAATAAATCAAAGTCACCATGTAGTGATGACAAATGTCAATTAAATAAAAAAAATTTTGTTTTTTGGTACCTACTTCAGAACTTTGCAACACATAAAAAGTTTGTTTTTAATCACATCAGGGGAAAACTAAGATTTCAATTTAAGTAAAAAATATCATTGTTTCATAACAAGCAAAAAATTTGCATGATCCAAGATATATAAATTTTTCTTAATTCGCATGAAAGATTAAATTTGTGCACAATCTCAACATAAGGGAAGAAATCTTTTAACAATACCATTACACAGTGAAGAATTTTCAAAGGTCGTCCTTTTACTCAATTCTACAGGGTGATTGTTTATATTTTACTCAATAGCTATCTCAGTTAATATTGGTCGTACAAAAACGTTTGAATGGGAAATTTGAAGTATTTTTTAGGGGCATTCAAAATTCAGTACTAAGAACTTCATAAGGGCATCGAAAACCTGAAAATTTGTAATGAACTATTGTTTTTTAAATGGTACACCCCGTATTTTATTTTTCTAATCGGTAGGGCTCTTTCTTCTGATTTCAAATATATATATATGTACTACATTGAGGTTAATTTCGGCAGTTTTTGAAAAATATAGATAGTTTCTTCTAAATCTAAGGCAGCTGTGGAATGCCACACGATAACGATGCGATTTCTTTATATCAAAGGAATGATATTTATTTTATTTATATACATACTAACTAAAAGTTGAATTGAGTTTTCAAATGACCCCCTTATATGTCTACACACAGTCGATATCTTTCAATTTATTTTTTAAGGGTTTTCACTTATTTCTACCTCTATTATGAAATTAATCTCTTGAATATTTTGCGGAGGGGCCATATGTACACTTTATATTTCGAATATCCTCATAAAAAAGTGTCTAAGGAGGATAAGTAGGGACTATCAGGAGGCCATAGAATATAAAGAAATAACAGCATTCTCGAGTGGCCTTACAATGCTGCCTTAGATTAAGACGAAAAAACCTATATTTTTCAAACACTGTCGAAATTAACCTCAATAAAATATATATATTTTAAATCAGAAGAAAAAGCTCTACCGATTAGAAAAATAAAATACAGGGTGCACCATTAAAAAAACAATAGTTCACGAAAAATTTTCAGGTTTTCGATGCCTTTATGAATTTCTTAGTACTGAATTCTGAATGCCCATGAAACATACTTCAAATTTGCCCATTCAAATGTTTTTGTACGACCAATATTAACTGAGATAGCTATTGGGTAAAATATGAACAATCACCCTGTACATCTGATCAACAAATTTTGAGAAAATGTTTGAAAAAACAAAAACTGCTTCTGCTAAAAAAAATCTAATACCTCTTCCCATCATTATCATTAGACCTATTTCCTTTCTTTCCATTTTATTGTGTGATGCTCTTTTTTCTATTCATTTGATTTTAATTATAGATGTTCAAGGAAATACTTAGTTTCTTGATTTTTTTTTTGGCTCAAACTCTCAAACAGAATCCAAAATCTCTGGAAATCTGAGTTGAAGCCCTATCAGCTACCCAAATTATCTGTGTGTTCTCTAAAGTCCATGTATTCCTTTGATGGTGACTAATACACTTCTTTTTATTTTTATAATATATAGTGAATATCGTAGAAATTTCTTGAGCATAATAGAATGGTTATGACTGACAATATTGGGTGATATTAAGAAAATTAATTTGTTGATGGTAGGGTTCCAATGATACGGGAACCAATTTATAAATTATTGAGGAGTGTTATTTGTATTTCACTTCTGGGTGAAACAGGAAATGTATCCTTCAGAAAAATTCATTGTGTGAAAACTCATGAAATTTTTCTTCTACAAATCATCTCGCCTTATAATCTCGAAAAAATATTCATAACTCCCCATTTTGATTAAAAGAAATGTAATAAATATTGTAAATAATTAAACAGTTTGAAAACAATACAAACATTGAAAGATTTTCTTGAATGGTGGGGTTTAACCCCCCATGACACAACTCTAATTACGCCAATGACGATGAGAATCTAAATGGTCACAACTTCCCTCTGTATTTCCAATATCGAGACGAATTTCCAATATCATCCCCTATTTCTCCCAGCGAAAATCCTAATTGGGCAGGAATCTCCACTATTTTAAATTCCCGCCATCTATTAGCTTCCACTCGAAGCTCTCGCTGCAACCCTCTAGCGACCGATGCCCGAACTAACACTCAATCATCCCCGCTCTGCCTTATCCACCCCTGGCCAATATATCCCCATTACCAGGTAAAAAATTCTGTAGGGTCAATTTAAAAAACCGCCGAACCTACCCCTCTAATTGTTTTTTAATAGACCTGGGGTGGAGTGTGTTTTTAGGCCTTTTTTATGTCCCGTCCGCATCCCTTGGGCCATAACATGTTATTAAGCTGTCGACGGTTGTTTTTCGATCCTGATTTTTTTGGGAGGGTTTCTTTCACGGGCTCTTTTTTGCCCCGTTTGCGGATAGGGGTTGGTTTTTGGTCGCGTGACGCCATTGTGCTTTTTACGGATGTTTTGGTGGCATCATAATGATGTTTTTATGGTTCGTTTTATTAGTCTACACGATTTTTTTTTGTGGTATCATTTCTTTTGACAGGTTTTTTATTTCTTTCAGATAGAAGGGAAACTTTCAATTCTTTATGTTGATATACAGCATTATACATGATATTAAAGATTATATCTAGTAATGTATGATTTACCAATAAAATTTTGTAAAATTTCTGCAATTTATTTTCTTTTTGTTTCAATTATGAAGAAATTAAACATTTTCAAAATCAAATGAATTTTCCATTGATAAAGAATTGTAGCTATTATTATTTTGGATTCTCTATGCTTTTTCAAACGTTAACGTGATCCAACGATCAGTAGTAAATTTTTGAAAATCTGAAAAAAAATTACTCAATTAACTTCGACATTCTTTTTGATTATATGAATTCGGTATTTTCTCTACTATTGTATGAAATAATCATATTTTGTGAAATTTCTACAATCCTTCTTCTTTTTGTTTCAATTATGAAGAAACTAAACAGTTTTTAAAATCAAATGAATTCCCCATTGATGAAGAATTGTATTCATTATTATTTTGAATTCTCTTGAAAATTTATTCAATTTGATTTGAAATTTTTTTGATCCTCCAATACTGATATTTCATCAAAACAAAGAATCGGGATCGAAGAAAATGAATCAAAAAAGTCTGAATTTAATACTATTAGGGTTATAGGATACTCATGAACAATTCCAGTTAGAAATTTTTTTTGAGTTGCACAGATTCCTCATATCGAAATAGGACAATTTCCCTAAACAAAATTTAGATCCTTGATTTTTTTTAGTTACTTTTCACAAATTTGACGTTTTCTCATAGAAAAAAAACGAGATAAAGCGAATTTCACGATAGATTTGATGATTATATTCAGGATCTAATTCAAAACATCTTATTTTTAGAAAAGGTATGAGAGTACTTTAATTTTTTTCTCTGAGTTTTTCTTGAGACACCCTGTAGGCAGGTATGATTTGACACTTGACACTACCCCATTAACTCATAAATATTGAAAAGAATACTACAAATTTTTCTCCCAAAAATGTGCCTTACAATTTTTTTTCTTTCGTCTCCTTCGATTGTTGGACGTTGCCCCGCTTCTTCATTTTGATTGCATCCCCTCTGGAGGGGCGGTCGGGAGGAGGGGGCTAAACTCCAAACGTTCAATCCAGAAGCGAACCGTTATGTTTTTCTTTGCAATTATGTAATTTTCCCAATTTTCTCGACTGAATTATTCAGGAATTTCCGTTCTACCGTCTGCTCGTTATATGATTCATAAGATGGGATTGGACCGAGGGGTAGGAACATATAAATGGTTCTAATGGGGGGATGTTCCCGATACAGAGGGTTTTTAGGCAGTTTTAACGAAAATTTTAAGCTTTGATTTGAAAAGTTTGGTCTCGGTTCGTATCTAAGGGTGGTTTCGCTTCATGATTGGTCGTAAGAGAAGTTCTTTCTTGAGGGATGAGGGTTTCAAACATTTTTTACGAATTCTTCGAATGAAAATTGCAAACACAACTTTTTTCAGTACTCATAACTTCCTTATTATGCAGTCAAAACTTTTGTCATATATATATATATATTCTTATGAAAAAGAGAGCTAAAATAATACAATAAATGCTGAGGTAAAAAAAAACGGGCTATCATAACATTCTCCGTATGATACTATAGAATCATACGATACTATCATCACTAGTATCATACGATACTATACAGCCAGGGAAAAAAATCTCAGCCGAAAAAACCTGTCTCCCCGTAAAAAAATAACATAAAATATTAAATATCAGGAAAATCTTGAAAGACATCAGTGTGATCATCTTCATGTTATCCGTCGATGGGCTCGGATAAACAGATTCTTCCCAAAACGACTCGCAATTCTTAATCTGAAATGAAAAAAGACAAAAGCAGACTGATTATTCAGAATAAATCAAATGCATTTCAGAAATGCATTTGCTACTTCCAAAAACTTCAACATTCAGATTTCTTGGCCAAATAATGTTCGGAGGTTTATAAATATTTATGACAGAAATGTCACAAAATTTGAAAGAAATGAAAAAAACTATATCAATTTCCCTTTTCCGAATCTGTTGAGAATTACGAACTGATAATTTTTTAACATCACAAGCTTCTTGCAGAAGAATCACTTCGATACCATGTTCATCAGCTAATTTGGAGACGTAATCACACTTGTCTTTCGAAATTCCTTCGATATTCAAATTCAAAATCCACAAATTCTTGCTTTCTGGTCGTGAGGGTTTTTTCAAACCGTATACGACCTTCCAGATGATGATTTCTCGGCACTTCAGATGTTTGAAGACCGCTACGGGACCCCAATGAAAGGAAATCATCTCCCATAGATAAACCAAACATTTTATAACACAAGAAAACAGAATATTTTTCAGGACCAAAAACTACGACATATTCCGAGAATTATCATTTTTCATGATAAATCATAACTCAAAAGGGGGTATGTTATTTTTCGTAAATCTTTTCCATCAAAACAATTATTGAAGAAGAATCAGATATAGTTATTATTTTCAACCCTTCATAATAAAATTATGGAATAAATGTGAACATCTACCCACTGAGTGCTTCAAATTATAACAAGGAGATTTTTGAAACCCCTAAAAATAATTAACAACCGTCAACTGCCCAACGCCTTCTCAAGGCTGTATTTAGGAAGACAAGCCGATTAAATTTTTTTTTGTCAATTATCCTTTCTAATTTTTTTCGAGGAATTATCTTCTCAAGTCCTTCGAATTCATTCAAAGACACCCTGTACATCCCCCTCGCTCACGTAAAATTTAATCTCCGCGTTACACCCGTCCGAATTTTCTTCGCAACGAAACATCCAACCTCGCAATCCATTCGATTTCTTCGCTCCTCCAACCGACCCCCCACCCCCATTTTCCACGGTGTTCGCTTTCCTTCCGCCCCCCTTCCCCCGCTCAACCCCTAGCCCACCCCGGCACCGTCGGAGTCTAATATAAAACGCGGCAACAAAAGAAAGCTTTCTGACGGACATTTCCGCGAAAGAAGGAGGGGGTAAAAACTCCTTGGCCGACCAATGGAAGCGGCGCTACGTTCAGATGTTCCTATCGATCGGGGGGTGAGACGTTCGCAGACTTCAGACGGCCAAGGGATGCGGACCGGCTCTCACCTCGGCGGTAGAAAAGAAAGAGAAATATGCTGGAGGGGTGGTTCGGCGCTCTTTCGTTTTTAAGGGGGAGGGGGTGAAAAATTTTCGGGGAGAAAATCGAACGAAGAAGGGTTTTATTTTATGATTTTAAGCGCGACTGCGGGTCCGTGGATTGAATTAGCAAGGGGTTGCTTTACGGTATCCGACTTTGGGAATTATTGTTTTTGCCTGTGTAAGGGTTGTTGGGGGGTCATCTGTATAGGATTGGGGTTTATCGAATTTTTATCATGGACGAAGGATAGGTTTTTCTTCAGCACTTCGATACTGCTAATGTTTAACTTGGGAAATATAAATAATTCTTCGAAACACGTCAGGTATACAAAGTATCTAAAAAAAATAGGGGTGTGCGTATGACTTCAAATGGAAATTTCTGTGATAAAAAAAAACACTCTTCGTTTTTACCATTATGTACGATTATGATTTCATCGAATGAAATGATTTTGGGAATATAAATTTTGATTGATGTGGCGAATCTTCTACAAACACAAAATTTCTCCCTCATATCCTATTTTTCATTAGTACTATTATATTCCATGAAAATACAAGAAATTCAAGATAATTACCTAAATCTTGGGAGAATGTTGAATGATATTTTAGAAAATAAAAGTATTATTGGATGAGTGATTTTTTAGCAGAAATTACGGGGGGTCTTTCATATAACTTTTTGTTCAACCCCCTCTTCCTAGAAGTTACAGCGCTTTAAAACTAGGTAAAGAAAATAGTTTTTATTTAAGATATCCGCTTTGGATGAATTTAGAAGAATGAAATTTGACAGATAACGGATGCTTATATAAAATGGCATTTACTGGTGTTTTTGTTACCCTGAAAAAACTACCCCTTTAATATTTAGCATCAGAACTTTTTAAAATGTCCCTCTTTTTTCTAATTTGAAAAAATAATTTAAGAAGACAAAATCTGGAATTTGTTTATATTCTGACTTTGCATCATAAAGTTTTTAGTTGGATCACAAAAAAATTTAAAACTGCTCAGACTCCTTTACCAAAAATTCACAGAGAGGATATCATTTTATTGAGAAAATCAAGTAAGCTACTGTCAAATGAATCATATGACTAATTGTTTTATTGTCCTGATTTTCTCTAATTTCTAAACAGTTTCATAATGACAACATTTTTCACAACTGAATAAAGCTCGAATTTAAAGATATGTAACTTTCCAGGAAAAAGGATGTTGATCAACAAATTATATGAAAGGCCACTTTTAATTTTTGCTAAAGAATCACCCATCGGAATCTTTCGTGTTAATTCAGACGTATATCAGCGAAATTGAAAAAAATTTTACTCTGGCTAAATGCAACTATGTTCAAAAGATTAACGGTATTAATTATATGCTTCAAAGAAACTGTAACACCCAGGAGGAGCTGCTTAAAATTTTTTTTTTTTTGGCCATGGCAAAAGATTCACATGAGTCGCTTAAAAAAAGCATAATCTTTCTGAAATATTGGATTCTCGAGCCTATAAGGAAAGGGACAACATTTGGCTCCACTATTTTGGGGGCAATGGCTTCATTAGGACCTATTTAGCTCAGGTACCTTGCCATTATCAGTCGAATATAAAATATCTGAAGAGAAATATCAAATTTCCAGCTGAAAGCATGTTTGTTTTAAAATATTCTCAATTAATAGGAAAACAACCTATAACAAATATACACCCATATACAAATATGATATACTGTTGATTCAGGTAGGTATATCTCTGTATTTCCCAGAATTGCAGATAGCAAAATCTTCAAGATGAAACAAAAAATAGAACAAATCAGAAAAGAATCTGACAGAAAATTAGAAATTTCCAAAATGGAACTTTTTCTTCAAAAGTATATATAGGTCTCTCAAAAAAAACTGCCTTAGGTTATATTATTATGGATTGAAAAAAAGAGGAAATGAAAGAATCTTGTAGACACGAGAGTAATTCAATATTTTTGTCTGCGCTTCGAGAACATGAGTCAAACCGCATTGGCGAAGACGAAAGCTCTCAACCCAACCGAAAAAATCCAACCATTCATCATTTACGTCATCTCAAGAGCCCACAATAATATCTTGAGCAATTTATAATACGGATACAAGTAAAAACAAAATCGCAATCCATCATACCGCATATATAAATTGCGAATAAGTCGGTATACAAACGAAACTAATTAATCAAATAGCAAAATAGGAAAAGAGAACAATAACAGTAGTCGAGATGAATGGTGAGTTTAACAGGGAGGGACTGTAGCCATCTTGAGGTGTAGGAACACTTCAGAGAAGAGATCATTTCATTTTAGTAGATACCAGGAAGATGCGACTCATTTCTTGTATGAATATTTCAGGGTGTGAGAACCTTTAGATTTCTAAACACTGGGATAGTTATTTTTGTACAACTGCCATTAAAAGTGACACTTTTAACAGCAAACAATGTTAAAATTGATTGTTTACGTAGAAGCGTGTTAAAAATATTTTTAAAATTAGTGTTGAAAATACTTTTAACACTCCATTTTCTTATGATGAAATCAGATGAGAAAAATTCAGCAATTGCAAATTGTTATTATCTATATTTAACAATTATTACTTATGATCATTAATATGAATCGTAAAACTAAAACAATTACTAACATTAATGTACTGTGAAGTTAGGGAGCTTCGCAACACATTATTAGAATTCTCAGCACCATCAGTACTTGTACACACCGGAAGTACAATATTGGATGATGATGATCCAAAATCTGTCGAGGTTGGGAGAATTTTTTCAGCAATGACATTTCTATATGCAATGGAATGATCCACATAGCCCTCGGCTACCGTCGTAGACTTCCATCCACCATTTTTTTTTATATCCGTAATATTTGCTCCTGATTCTGCTAGCCATGAAGCGGAGGCTCTTGGAAAACAGTGTCCTGTATATTGTTTTGGTTCTGGCAGTTTGAGGAATTCGCCAACAATAGATGGAATTTTTCCAAATGTATTAATACCAACTGGATTGTCAGTGCATTCATTATTCATGTATTTCAGGAAAAAACAACGATGTTTGATGACAGAAGGGCGCAGTGCAAAGTATTTATGAAAATAGTCCACATATATAATACTGAAAGAACGACTGACGTTCGTTTTTGTATTTGGTAGTTGTATAACCAATGATTTGATTGTTATTTCGAAGTCTTCCACTGATAAATTACACAATTTTTCTTGCGGACAGGCTCCAAATAATCCGAAAATAGATGCAACCTTAACCATCTCCCTCTCATCTGGTGCCTCCTTTATAAACTTTTCAACTTGTTCACGAGTGAGAATTTTGGGTTTTTTGGGACGATATCCTTCAGTTTTCCGTTTTAAATATTTCTTAAAATATTTACTAACATCCACACCATTTTCAACAAGTGCGCTTGATTTTATCTTTGAAAATTTGCTCCACAAAGTTGATGAACTCCATATTTTTTAATTTTCTTCTAAGTATGCCAGGAAAACAGTTTCACTCAAGTTCCCTTTTACAGTTTTCAATTTACACTAGGCCAGGAAATTGTTATATGCAATGTCGTACTACTGAACAGATTTTTTAGGTAGGAGTTCCAGATTTGCTCTTCTTGCAGACTCTTCAATATCCAGAGGAATAATCAAATCATCACTTTTATTAATAATTGGACTCTCGACAAACAAGTTGAGCAGTTAAAAACCCAAGACGAAAATTGGAGAGTAACGAAATTCAAATGACAGCGTCTTTTCTCATTTGTTAGTAATCATAACGTTGGCAACGTTTGCCATTCACAATAACCTTTTGATTATTTGAATATTAAAATGCAGTTTGAAGTTTATTGTCATTGCAAATACGCCCATTTCATTATCAAAGTAGGGCAGTTGCACAAAAAATATTGTATGGTATTTGTGTTGAACGTGATTTAATTTTGTTCGTGAAATTGTTCAACCCGCTCCGCTCATTTCACAAACTTTTTCACTCACAAAATGAAACGTCACTTTTAACACTCATATCATAAATAACTATTATGATACAAGAACAAGTGCAGAAAACACTGATACTGTACGTGTTTTATACGATATTTTCTGAAATTCTTTGAAAATTCATTGGAATTTTCTCTCCCACAAATTCAACAGATAATGAAAAAAAATCAATGCCAGAATGCCAACATAGAATGAATGGATACAACCATGGAAAAAGCGGAAATAAGAAAGAAAAATGACCTAATTTAAATCAAAAACATTTTGAAAAATAGAACCAATATGTTATTCGAGAGAACATTGAATCTGATCGGTATATTCTTCGAAATTGAAACTAAACCAAGAAAAAAAAAACTAATATTGAAAATAGTACCATATAGCACACAAGAAATAGCTCGAGTTCATTTATATTGTATTTCTTTTGAATGTGGTGATGGATATTAAATGAATTTATAGTTTTTTTTATGTTCGGAAAATTTAAGTTAAAATTGGTGCAATTGAATGGAAACCATTATATATCGAATTTTTAACAATTTACCGAAGATCCTCTTCCTCGATCGAGGCTAAAGTCGTCCCTGCTGCTTCAGAATCAGACGAATCTCTATCTTTAAAATAACAATAAACACGAGGGCAACAAAGATGGCGGCCCTTGAGCCAACCTTAATTTATCAATGTCTTCAAGATAAGGAAACAATGGAGTGTGTAAAACATGCCATTGTTTCTGTCTGTATACACGACAAAACAACTGAATGTCGGAGGAACAAAACGGGGCGCACTATGACCAAAACCTTCTATTAGATTTACTTCGGCGGTTTCGGCTAACTTACGTCGTATATCCTGGAGGAATTTTATTGGATGACCCCCACATGAGCGGGATGCGAAATGAGTCCTCTGTTTCGTGAAAGGATGGACTGGTTGCGCCAATTTATGTTTCTGAGAAAGAAAATGTTGGGAAAACGATTTTCAAGATGCTTTTTTAAATTTTAGTAAGGTGATTATGATGATATTTTTAAAGATATTATGATAAAATTTGAAGTTTCAGGGTCACCATCGTCCAATAGGCCTACTTATTGCAAGATAGGAAGTTTTTTCATGTGACAATACTGTCAATTACTTTTTTCAATCCACCAATATCTTCTTGCGAGGTCTCATATTCACTTATTTGAATTTACTGTCTTGAAAACCTGTTTCAATTTCCTATTCATCCGAATTATTGCTTGGAAGCTCTACTTATCTATTTTATTCTTCATTTCAAGCTACACTGCGCAAACAAATTAACGCACATTATGGAAATCTCAAATTTATTCTACAACTGAAGGTGTTCTCAATGATAATTATTTTTATCAGAATTATGCATGCATATGTTATCCACTTTCAACGTTTTTCTTCAATACAGATGTTTTTTCCCAGCAGAAATAAAAAAAAATGATATTATCAGATTTTGAATTTATTGGCTCCATTCTAAAATCAGTTGTTCTCGATCAATTCTAGTGATCAATTGTTTTTCTTTCGTTTGATTTTCTACACTCGATCGCTATGCAACGCGAAACACGCAATTTGACCCAAGAGGAATGTGCCCAAGCGGTAGTTTTGCGAGAAGAAGGGTGGACATACACAAGAATTGCAGAAAGGTTTGGAGTGTCCCATACAAGTGTGTCCAGAATGCGATTCAGGGAGACAGGTATGAATGTCCGAAGACCAGGACAGGGTAGACCACGGGTAACAACTGCCATTCAAGAACGTTACTTCGTTGAGACAATGGTTTGCAACCGCTCGCCTCCTTCAAAATCAGCTTGAGCAAACTCATGGGGCGCAAATTAGCACTCAGACAATAAGAAATCGCCTCAGAGAATATGATTTAAGGCCTCGTGTCCCGGCAAGAGGCCCAGCTCTTACCCCAGCCCATCGAAGGGCGCGTTTGGATTTTGCGAGACAGCATTTCCATTGGGAAGAGGCTGATTGGGAAAGAGTTCTCTTCACAGATGAGTCTAGATTCTGCCTCTATCATTGTGTTCGACGTTCCCTTGTATACAGACGTCCACATGAAAGATATGCTCAG
This sequence comes from Hippodamia convergens, assembly GCA_038502775.1. NCBI lineage: Eukaryota > Metazoa > Arthropoda > Insecta > Coleoptera > Coccinellidae > Hippodamia > Hippodamia convergens. Next base: position 70,512,842 of record CM076609.1, on the reverse strand, counting down.
TGCAATTTCCTGAAAAGTACTGGTTTCAGGGGAGGATCGATTATGGTATGGGATGGAATATCTTTGACTGCTCGCATAGACCTAGTGGTCTTTGATAATGGAGCTATGACTGCTGATGAGTATATAAAGAACATTCTTGAAGAGCATGTAGTGCTTGCCTCATACATTGGTGAAAATTTAATTTTTAGGGACGATAGTGCCAGACCCCATCGTGCGCGTATCGTTCAGGAGTACCTTGAAGAGGTTGAAGTCTCTCGAATGGAATGGCCAGCAAGAAGTCTAGATCTCAGGTTTGGGACAACCTCAATAGAAGGCTGAGAAGTTCAGAAAATCATCCAGTTACTCTTAATGACTTAGGAATAGAACTCGAAGAAATCTGGGAAGGATTAGATCAGAACATTTTAAGATCACTCATTTTGAGTATGAACCGTCGTTGCCGACCTGTAATTAACGCAAGGGGTGGAAATGCCAAGTATTAAATCACTTATCAGCATTTCAGTACTTTGAAAATTGTTCATTTCTCTTCTTTTACATAAGATTCGGAGAATCTTTCTTCCATTTGATGTGTCTTGTTTCGTTCAAAACCTTCCCGAGAGTTAACTTTAATTAAAATTGAGATTTTTAGGATGTGCGTTAATTTTTTTGCGCAGTGTATATTCTTGTGAGGTCTTATATTGATTAATTTGAATTACCTGTCTTCAAAATCTGTTTTAATTTTCCTGTTCATTTGAATTATTGCTAGAAAGCTCTACTGATCTATTTTATCTCTCATTTGAAGCTATTATTATCATTTCTCAATCATTTTTTACTTTGTTTAAGTCTTGTTTCCTCTATATGTATGAATGTCTATTATAAATACGTTATGTTGAATATGAGGGCTGCCTTGAAGATCTTTTATTTGTTTTTCACCCAGCAAATAGCGTCCTGATTCCTGATACTCAACCAGAGGGGATGAAGAACCTAAGCCAGACCAGCAGCGGTTGGAGAATCAAGAAGACAAAGAGTCCTAGCTCCACACAGGACACGTGACAAGACTAAAGTCCCGGAGGCGTAGGTTTCGCAAGGTGATAGATAACCGACGTTAGCAAAAAGAACAACTTCACCTAACTAAATGTTCCCTCTTAAATATCCCCTTCGTGCCTCTAACTGCGCTTTTAGTGCCGGATCCCCCCGCTTTTCCTTGGTTTTCCCGAGTTTTCCTTCCCGGATCTTATCTGTCAAGTCGTTTCGTAGCTCCCATAGGTTTTCCCGAACCAGCTATGCGATTCGGGAGATTGATGCTCAGTCAATCTGCGTGCCACAGGATTGGAAAGTTCGAGTTTTTATGTACAGGGTTGGTGTTTGTCTGTTAAAAATATTTTTCACCAAGTATACTGCTCCACAATAGTTTGGGATATCGTATTCAATAGAAAAATATGTAATCTTCGATAAAATCACTGTAAAATCATTTAAAACGCAATAACAACTTGAATCGATCCAATAAAAATCAGTATGAGACATTTCGTCAATATGGTCGCCTTTTTTCTGAAGGTTGGTACTATTCATATGCTTTCCCACAGTTTTTCAGAAAGATTCACATCAAATATTAAACATTCTCTCATTATAAATAAAAAGAAGATAACGATAACATCGGAAGATAAACAAGAATCTCGGAATTAATTTTTTTTTGTGAACCAGATTAGTGTATTGAACCACAATATCCGAATAAATTAAAAGCAATCCTCTATTTGTGGAAACTTCAGCTACCTAATGAATATAATTAAAAATCAGAGGAAACGAAGACAACTCACCACTTTTTTTCAACATCTTCACCAATAGTGTGACCATCCACGATAAAACTGCCAAATCCCAGATCGCAAAACCTCAAGTCTTCCGTTTGATGTCCAATTAAAATGTTGATACTTTTTTATCGGCATGAATTTAACTAGAACTACATAAAAAATAAGTGCTCATTGTTCAATAAAAATTATTTGAAGAAAATTGTGGCATAATTTTTTAATTGGCGGGTGACATTTGTCGTAAATTGTAGAAATGCCCCATAAAATGCTGGATGTTCATTAAATTCTCTCGGAGGAGTGAGCAGGAGGACAAATTTCAGTTTTTATGTCGCTAAATGTTTGTTATTGAACAACGTTGATCTATAATTTGCGACACTTCTCAGAGTGTTCACTCCAAATACCTGAAACAGAAAAAATTGAATTATTTCAAATACGCATTTATTCGTCAGGAGTAAATCAGTTAAAAAAATTATTGCGTAACAATTGAGGAAAAATAAAACCTATATAAAATATAGGTAACATTTCGAAGTTCATATTAAACTCTTTCATCCGACGAAATGTTTACAAACTTTGTGAAGTCCATGATCTACTATTTCATGTTTTCTCTGAAATTAACATTAAGGTTCATTCAGCTAACTGTACTTCAAGTGTATTTCTCCTCTTTATCGATTTCAGTAACCTAAAAAAATTCGCATTATATCAAAATATTAAACTAGTAATTTCCAATTTTTCTCAATAAATCTTCTTAATTATTCATTTCAATTATTTTCGTGATTCGATAAACTGAAATATGAATTCTATATGATATCTTCATGAAAGTATTTCTTTTCATTTTATCTAGTATCAAAATTTTTATTTTCTGTTCATTGAATTTCAATAAAATATTTCCAGAATTATTTCGATGGAGTACTTCATAAAATTGTGAAACCAACATGATATACTAAGTAAGTAAACATAACATATATTGTCGTCTGAAGGTTTATCATTTCATCATTATCTCTTATAAATAGGTCTAGAAAACACAAGATTTTTTTGTCTGAATTGATTGATGGTGGTTGAAATTGAAAGAGTCAAATTATATTTTGATTGATATTTTTCTATTCTGCGAAATTGTACCTGCCCTTCTTTGTTCAAAATTTTTTTGTTCTTTGAAAATACCTTTTGAGATTTTTTTCATTCAAGCATAATTTATTAATGAAAGAATTTGAATGTTTTTTGTTCATAAACCTCTTGACCCTTCATACGTTTGTTTTGAATGGAATGAAAATTAGATTCTAAATCATCATCCCTGTCTTAAGAACATTTTATTTTTTTCATGAAATTGTAAACCAAATTGAAACTTTCTTTCAAATAAAACTTTCTGTAATTCAAAGTGCAATTTTCCCAATTTCTTCACCTCTCATGATATTGTTTTCATTTAATTACCGATTTGAAATCATGTCTTTTAGATGTTTTCCATGTAAAATTATGCGATATCAAATAATAATGACAACTGCTCTTTATTGGACACGCAAATATGGAATATTATTTGATCTGAAATAACATTAATTCCATTTACCTCATAACATGAAATTCATTATTCATGGATATTCAATTATACCTTCAGAATAGACGGATATATTTCTTCTGAATTGGCCAATTTAAATGAAATGTAGTTATATTTCTTGAAAAACTGACACCTCCAAAATTTCAATTTCTATAGAGGAATTTCATGAAAAAATTCGTACTTTTTTGAGTGATGCATTCTCAAAGATTTAACCCAAATCCATTCATATATCCGGAAGTATTGCGTGGAAATTTTTTCATGCATTAAAATCAAAAATATTAAAGTGAATTTCCATTGTGAAAGAAGAGGAAAATTCCTTGATCCGCCCCTGCTCTCAGGCCTCCAATTTCATCCCCTAACGACCCTCCCCTCCCGCAAAGTATTTTTCCCAAGTGCCACATTTGGCGAAGTCTTAAATTCGCCATATCTAACGTAAAATAAGATAATGTAAAAATAAATCTTTATTAATTCCGAGACTTTCCTCCAACCCTTCACGTCTCAACCCTTCGGGGAGGGGGGAGGGGGTTCGGAAAAACGGGTCGGAGAGCCGCACAAAACGGGCCTCGAAGTTCATCTAAGTGTGCCCTGTATACGTCATTATCGTTAACGACCAGAACAAAACACTCGCGCTTTCTTTGTAGACGGCCATCTTGTTTTTACTCCGCTTAACTGATTTCGTTAAGTTTCCGACGTTCTTTGTACCTATTGACAAAGGAAGATGGATTTTGGCTCGCGATCGTTAGGGGCCTTGACTTGCTGAGCGAATATCGTTAGGAAGAAGAGTGAATTTTATGCCTAAACGCATCAGCTAAATACCTTATGTCATTGTGTCCACGTGTGAATCACCTCAATTGCTAGAGTTTCCTCTTTTCCTGGAATTTCAGATGGTTTTTTGATGTTGCACAGACTCTTAATTATTTCCAATATTTCTTCAATTTAAAATATTTTTTTTATATCTCTTCTAACATAATTCTTCTGAAATATGCTTATCAACCATCAAAAAATTATGAAATGAATGTTCATAGCGATTTTTTTATGCGAAAAAACAACTTTATCAGGAGAAACTCATGTAGCTCTGGAAACATTTTCCAACCTACAAACTGGGGGTCCCCTTATACCTTGTTTCTTGAGGATTTAACATGTTTTTAATGGGGAAGAATAGAAAAGGACATTCATAAAGATCTAATATTGTTCAATGTTAGACCTTGTGGATATCATTCTGAATGAAAAATTCATCCAAATGCCTGACAACGTAAACATTATTATATTAAAACTAAAAATATGATTAGTTTTCAAAACGGTTCCTAAAGTTTTCAATTGAGTGCATGCCAATTTGGTTCATGATGATAGCAATTGAATAAACTGCTCCAATGATTTAGGGATGTTGACTTAAATTGCAAAAAAAATATAGTTTAAATGAGATTTTGTGATGAAAATTCATGTTGATATGATTTCAAGTTGCAGGAAATGAAATTAATTTTAGCATGTGGGTCTGCAGCGTATACAGGGTGGTTTGGAAAAATCGAGTGAAATAACGAAATTTTACTCCCAGAAGTCAAGCATTTTGAGACTATCAATACAATATAGGGCCTCCATTGGCATCAATAACAGCTTGACATCTTATTTGCATACTACACTCGAGGTTGTTGAACATTTCTTTAGGAATTTGGTTCCATAAACGGGACAGAAGCTCTCTCAGATCATTAAAGGATTCTGGGGTAGGTTGATGATTATCTAATCTTCTTTGGAGCATCGAACAGGCATTTTCTATGCAATTGAAATCTGATGAGTGTGGATGTATTGGTAAATGTGGAATACCAAGCTCCTCTACGCATTTTCAACTATGGCTGCATGGTGCGGTCTAGCGTTATAGTCTAGAAATTGAAAAGTGTCACCAATAGCAGCGTGAAAATTTGGCAAAACATTGTCAATGACATGTTCCCTATAGTGTAAGACGGTCATATTCCCAGGACAAATGTGTAGATCTGTGCGCCCGTTGAAACATATCCCGGCGCATACCATAACACTACCCCCTCGGAACGGATGGACTTCTTGGACATAGCGACGATCACTGGGTATGTGTGGGATTGTCCATACCCTTATTCTTCGAGAATCTGAAAATTGTCCATATCTGGTTTCATCAGTGAAAAGGACACTACGCCATTGATCGTTCCAATTGATATGTTGTCTTGCCCACTCCAATCTTTGACGCCTATGGTCACCTGTTACTGGAACTCCTCTTAATGGACGTCTTGAATCTAGATTCACCTCTCAAACGTTGTCTGGTGGTTTCGATGAAAACTTGGACCCCATCTGCATTCTGAAGAGTATTCCGTAGCATTCTACACGTAGATATAGGCTTTCTTCTCGCAGAAACGGTGATGAAACGATCCTGAGCAGGTGTTTTTCGTCGTCCACCAAGCCTTGGTCTTTTCAACACGAAACCTGTCACCCTGACCCTATTTCAAAGTCGAGATATCACACTTTGGCTGACTTGGTGCCTTTCCGCTACAACAACCTGAGTTAGGCCACCCGATAGCCCTATTAGCCTCAGCGTTTGTTAATTTACGTCTTGGCATTTCCAGAAAACTCGTTTCAAGTCGAAGCCATTGATAAACTGACTCCATTTCGAAATAAGAACATTCATGAAGCATGTGCAAAGAACCAAACTTCAGAAAAAAAGGCGACCAGATTGACGAAATGTCTCATACTGTTTTTTATCTGATCGATTCAAGTCGTTATCGAGTTTTACAGCGATTTTCTCGAAGATTACATACTCTTCAAAACGATTGAATACGATATCCCTAACTCTTGTGGAGCAGTTTATTTCTGGTAAAGGGAAGTCCTATTACTTCGGGACATTTTTTAAACACTTATATTTCAAGGGATATTGATAAATTATGTGGGACTCATGATTTGAAACAATCAATACTTAATATACTTACATTCCAAAAGAGTCCTCTAGTACTCTGTATGGAGTCAAAACTCGCAGCTTGGGCCCGACACTTGGAATGTTAGAGTCTCAGGAGCAAGGCAAAGTCATTAATATTCACTCCTTCTGAAACTCACTTAACCTAAGTTGTTAGGGGGACAAAGGGAAAGGGGGCTGGTCATTCTTGGTTTCGTTGCTCGTCCCAAGAACATAATTCTTAGAATTCATCACAACTACTTAAGCTCGCACACCACGACAAGGTGATGACCAATCGTGCGAGACAAGGATCTTCCCTTCTTAATTTTTTTTTCCTTTTTTTAAAAATACAGGGATGCCACTGATTTCTCTACCTATAGGACATTCAGTGGTTAACCCATATTAGCTCATCTTCACGCCAAGTTCAGCACATCGACAAAAACATCAAAGTTTTTGATTAAACTCACCATAAAGTTGTTATCAACGAAGCAATCTTCTTTTAATGTCTCCACCATGAACAATGAGCCACCTGGAACTTTACGCCAGTTTTACCGACATGGAGGCCTCGTAAAACCCCGAATTAACATATAAACGAAAGGAATTTCTTGAGATTTTACTAGAAGCTCGATGTCTCCACTTGAACTCGTCATATTCATACTTGGAGAAATCCACTTAAGATAAACAATTTTTGGGGGAAAGACTTGTAATATTGATATTTTAATTTTATATTCGTGCTATCCCAATTCTTTTCTTCCACATCAATCTGAAATCATCCTGTACAATCAATAGATAGATAGATAGATGAGATTTATTTAAAAAATTATTACCAGTAACAAAATATCGCTAACAATAAAAGGGAAACAAGTCGAAAAACAATATGAAACTATAAAGTATCCTGTGCTTTACAGAAATCGTAATATTCTGCCACCCAAAATGGCTCAAATTTTATCAAAAAATTTGAAATCTCTTGTTTGAATGACCTCTTCTCATGAATTGTCTGGAGTCTTATAGGCAGAGCATTAAACAATCTCATGGTTACACCATGAACACTGTTTTGGTCTAGAGATGACCTGTGGAGAGAATAAAGATGTGTAGTTTTTTCCTGAACATTGTTCACATAAAAAATTCTATAAGCTTGTGAGCTGTTACCCCAAAAGATTATACAATAAGCCATTAAGGAGTAAAAATTTGCATAGTATACAGTCTTTAGTATATCTGGTCCATCGTGATTCCTCAGTGAATTCAATGAATAAACAGCAGATATCAATTTTTTATTCAATGAAGTGATATGTGCGCCCCACTTCAAATTAGAGTTGATATAAACACCTAAAAATTTTGATAGTATTCTCGACAGTAATAGCACAATTATCGAGTTGAATATCATGTGGGAAATCGACAACTGACAGATCAGTATGAAAGCTCATACATTCTGTTTTCTCAATATTCAAAATCAAATTATAATCAGAACACCATCTATTAATGAGAACGAAAATATTGATCATAAAGTGAACTGCTCCACATGAGGTAGGTATATCGACTTTAATTGCAAAAAACATATAGTTTAAAAGAGATTTTTTTAATGAAAATTCGTATTACTATGATATCAAGTTGCAGAAAATAAAATTAATTTTAGCTTGTAGGTCTGCAGCATATACAGGGTGGTTGAGACTATCAATATAATGTATGGCCTTTACGGGCATCAATAACAGCTTGACATCTTTTTTTCATACTACACACGAGGTTGTTGAACATTTCTTGAGGAATTTGGTTCCATAAACAGGGCAGAAGCTCTCTCAGATCATTTAAGGATTTTAGGGTAGGTTCATGATTATCTAATCTTCTTTGGAGCATATCCCATGCCTGTTCTATGCAATTCAAATCTGGTGAGTGCGGAGATATTGGTAAATGTGGAATTCCACAGTTGAGAAACTTCAGAAAAAAGGCAACCAGATTGACGAAATGTCTTATACTGATTTCATTTGGATCGATCCAAGTTGTTATTGCTTTTTAAATGATTTTACAGTGATTTTCTCGAAGATTACATACTTTTCAAAACGATTGAATACGATATTCCTAACTCTGTTGGAGTAGTTTATTTGATCTTTTCGTTCAACCCCATCCGGTCAACCCACATAATATAAGTGCCATTCGTGCGAGTCCAAACATTTTTTCACCAGGCTATTAACTCGGGGTTAACGGCAAATATTTGTGTGACGATCCTAATCGGTTTAAGTTTGTTTTTTACTGCACGCTATGGACAACTGTGGGTCCATCTGGTAGACGTTTAATGGACAAGTCGATATCGAATTCGATTCGTGAGTTTTTTTTATGATCCCTTAAGTACATGCTGATTCATTCTGATTTCGATCGAACACCATCTATCGAAGAAATTTATGCATTTATTCTGATTGTGAATGATGATCGAAATTGGAACCACAGTTTTTGATGTGGTGGAATTCGATATTCTGCATTCTCGATGCTTCTGGAACATGAAGAAACAGATGTTGATCGATTCAAAGGACCCACTTCAATCTTCTTGAATTAGGTCGCGGATACCTCAAGTTATTGGATATTTTTGCTCTGTACCTGTTTCATGAACAGCTGGGGATTCTTTCTGCAGTATCTTTGTGATTATTTATGATTTCGCCGGATGAAGACAGTATTATCAAGATTGGGGTGAAGATGAATTTGCCTTGTTCTCGATTTCTTTGCCCCCAATTCCAAGCGATATCCGTTATAGCGTTGGAAATTTCTCAGGATATTCATTAATTCATATACAACTAGTTGTATTAATTTTGTTGTTTTGTTGTTTCTGGAAATAGTTACTTATGATATGAGTGTTAAAAGTGACGTTTTATTTTGTGAGTGACAAGAGTTGTGGAATGAGCGGAACGAATTGAACAATTTCACGAACAAAATTAATCACTTTTATCACAAATACCATACAATGTTTTTTGTACAACTGCCCTATTTTGATAATGAAATGGGCGAATTTGCAATGACAATAAACTGCAAAATACATTTTGATATTCAAATAATCAAGAGGTTGTTGTGAATGGCAAACGCTGCCAACGTTATGATTACTAACAAATGAGATAAGACGCTGTCATTTGAATTCGTGTTTAACTGCTTAATATGTTTGTTGAGAGTCCAATTACTAATAAAAGTGACGATTTGGCTGTTCCACTGGATATTGAAGAGTCTGCTAAAAGAGCAAATCTAGAACTCCTACCTGAAAAATCTGTTCAGCAGTAGATATTGCATACCTATAACAATTTCCTGGCCTGGTGTAAATTGAAAAATGTAGAAGGGAACTTCGGTGAAACTGTTTTCCTGGCATGCTTAGAAGAAAAAATTAAAATATGGAGTTCATCAACTTTGTGAAACAAATGTTCAATGATAAAGTCAAGCGACTTGTTAAAAATGGGGGGGATGTTAGTGAAAATTTAAGGGTAATAGCATATTTAAAACGGGAAAGTGAAGGATATCGCCCCAAAAAATCGAAAATTCTCACTCGTGAACAAGTTGAAAAGTTTAAAAAGGAGGCACCAGATGAGAAATACTTGATGATTAAGGTTGCAACTATTTTTGGAATATTTGGAGCTTGTCGGCGTGAAGAATTGTGTAATTTATCAGAGGAAGACATCGAAATGACAAATAAGTCATAGGTTATACAAAAACAAAAGTCAGTCGTGATTTCAGTATTATCGGAAAGTATGTAGACTATTTTTATAAGTAGGTACTTTGCACTGCGCCCTTCTGTCATCAAAGATCGTCATTTCTTCCTGAAATACATGAAAAATGAATGTACTCCCAATCCAGTTGGTATTAATACATTTGAGAAAATTCCATCTATTGTTTCCGAATTCCTCAAACTGCCAGAACCAAAGCAACATACAGGACACTGTTTTCGAAGATCCTACGCTTCATTGCTAGCAGAATCAGGAGCAAATATTACGGATATGAAAAAACATGTTGATCATTCCATTGCATATAGAAATTTCATTGCTGAAAACATTCTCCCAACCTCCACAGATTCTGGATCATCATCATCCAATATTGTACTTCCGGTTTCTACAAGTACTGATGGTGCTGAGGATTCTAATAATGTGTTGCGAAGCTCCCTAACGTCACAGGGTATTAATGTTAGTAATTGTTCCAGTTTTACGATTAATATTAATGTTCATAAGTAATGATTGTTAAATATGGATAATAAAAATTATTTTCAATTGCTGAATTTTTCTCATCTGATTTCTTCATAAGAAAATGGAGTTCTAAAAATATTTTACCCAAAAACTGAACTCTCTACAATAAGAATATCACTAAGCTCTACTTACTCGTGCAGTAGGCTTACCCCACACTCCCTTCGAGTTGAAGAGAGCCTAATTTTGTTTGTTAGGACGACGGAATGCCGCTCTCTCGTTAACCGCTCAGTATCTAAGTAAACTCATATGTAGATACAAGTCATTTTTTCACAAAGATAACAAGAATTTCTATGTGTTGTATTACTTGGTTCCAGTAAAGCAGCTGAGGAGGGTTTTTTAGTTGTGGTGAAGTCCAACACTGGATGGCTTCTTCAAGAACTGTCTTCTTCCCCACCTCAAGGCCACGAAAAATGAAAAAGGGCATGGAACAGCATCAACCCCATATTTCCAAATACTCATCCCCTTTAAATGACCATGCAGAACGCCGCGACTCCAAACTCGAGACAACCCTCTCCACAGAAACTCCTCAAACTCGAATCCGTCACAGAAAACGACCCTCCATCCCCCCCACGGCCTCCTACCCGTTTCGCGAGTTTTATTATTCAAAATCCCGACTCGGCTCGCTGCCTGAGAAAACAAAAGACGGGGGACAGGCCACGAACAAATGAAGAGGAAGACGAAGAAGAGGTAAATGAGTCGGAACAAAAGCGAAGCGGACGGTGGGAGCGAGCACGCTTGATAAACGTCGCCATCGCATTTGCATCTGAATCACGTGGTACATGTGTTTTTAAAACGGAGAATCTAGATTTTCGTGCGTTTTATGCCTCCCGGTTGGAGTAGAATGGATGCCGTTATGCTGGGACAAAAGCAAGTCTTGTTAGGAGGAACTCGTACCTTGTGATTCCCCATTATAGTCTAAGATCCAACCATCACCGAGTTGATAATGGAATAAAACCTATTTCAAAATAAATTTCATATATCAGAAAATATATGGAAAATGGGTTGTCTAAAAAAATCCTGGAAAGAATATTCTCATTATTTTTTTAATTTATTGTACCACTGCCATTAAAAGTGACAGTTTTAATGACAGCCAACAATGTTAAAATGGATTGTTTACGTAGAGGCGTCTTAAAAATATTTTTAACACTCATGTTAAAAATATGTGGGGTTGATGCTGTTCCATACCCTTTTTTATTTTTCTCGGTATTGAGGTAGTGAAGAAGACAGTTCTTGAAGGTGTCATCCAGTGTTGGATTTCACCACAACTAAGAAACCCTCCTCAGCTGCTTTACTGGAACCCTGCAATGCAACACATAGAAATTTTGGTCATCTTAGTGGAAAAATGACTTGTATCGATGAGTCTATTTAGATTTTGATCGGTTTCAGAAGAGCGGCTTTCCGTCGACCTAACAAACAAAATCAGGCTCTCTTCGACTCGATGAGAGTGTGGGTAAGACCTTTTGAACGAGTGAGTAGGGCTAAGTGATATTCTTCTTGTAGAGAGTCCAGTTTTTAGAAAAAATACAAAACATCGAAGAACCTTACATAAAAAACTATTTTTGTACAACTGCCATTGAGAGTGACACTTTTAATGACAGCAAACAATGTTAAAATTGATTGTTCACGTGAAAGCGTGTTAAAAATATTTTCAACATTAGTGTTAAAATTATTTTTAGCACTCCATTTTCTTATGATGAATTCAGATGAGAAAAACTCAGCAATAGCAAATTTTTATTATCAATATTTAACAATCATCACTTATGAACATTAATATTAATCGTAAAACTAGAACAATTACTAACATCAATGCCATGTGACTTCAGGGAGCTTCGCAACACATTATTAGAATCCTCAGCACCATCAGTACTTGTAGAAACCAGAAGTACAAAATTGGATGATGATGATCCAAAATCTGTTGAGATTGTGAGAATTTTTTAACAATGACATTTCTATATGCAATGGAATGATCAACATAGCCCTCGGCTACCGTCGTAGACTTCCATCCACCATGTTTTTTTATATCCGTAATATTTACTCCTGTTTCTGCTAGCAATGAAGCGGAGGATCTTCGAAAACAATGTCCTGTATATTGCTTTGGTTCTGGCAGTTTCAGGAATTCGGCAACAATAGATGGAATTTTCCCAGATGTATTAATACCAACTGGATTGGCAGTGCATTTATTATTCATGTATTTTAGGAAAAAACGACGATGTTTGCTGACAGAATGGAGCAGTGCAAAGTACTTATAAAAATAGTCGTCATACTTCCCAATAATACTGAAAGAACGACTGACTTTAGTTTTTGTATTTGGAAGTGGTATAACCAATGATTTATTTGTTTTTTCGATGTCTTCCACTGATAAATTACACAATTCTTCACGCCGACAGGCTCCAAATGATCCGAAAATAGTTGCAACCTTAACCATCAAGTATTTTTCATCTGATGCTTCCTTCATAAAGTTTTCAACCTGTTCACCAGTGAAAATTTTCGATTTTTTGGGACGATATCCTTCACTTTTTCGTTTGAAATATGCTATTACTTTAAAATATTTACTAACATTCGCACCATTTTTAACAAGGAAGCTTGACTTTATCATTGAAAATTTGCTCCACAAAGTTGATGAACTCCCTATTTTTGATTTTTCTTCTAAGTATGCCAGGAAAACAGTTTCACTGAAGTTCCCTTCTACATTTTTCAATTTACACCAGGCCAGGAAATTGTTATATATGCAATATCGTACTGCTGAACAGATTTTTTAGGTAGGAGTTCCAGATTTGCTCTTCTTTCAGACTCTTCAATATCCAGAGGAACAACCAAGTCGTCACTTCTATTAATAATTGGACTCTCAACAAACATATCAAGCAGTTAAAAATCCACGACGAAAATTTGGAGGGGAATGAAATTCAAATGTCAGCGTCTTTTCTCATTTGTTTGAAATCATAACGTTGGCAACGTTTGCCATTCACAACAACCTTTTGATTATTTGAATATTAAAATGCATTTCGAAGTTTATTTTCATTGCAAATTCGCCCATTTCATTATCAAAATAGGGCCGTTGTACAAAAAACATTGTATGATATTTGTGTTAGAAGCGATCTTATTTTGTTCGTGAAATTGTTCAATTTGCAAATTGCACAAACTTTTTCACTCACAAAATATAACGTCACTTTTAACACTCATACCATAATCTTTCAATCTTTCTGACAGATGCGGTATTGACAATTGAAAGTTGAAAATTATAACAAACTTTTTTTATTTGAATATAACCCATTAACCTATAATTTGCCAACAACCAAACCAACCGACATAATAACTCACCAAAACTTCTATGTATCCTTATTCTCCGTAACAATCACCCTTTCAATTTTTTCTCCATCTTCCTACTCACCTCTCCCATCCAGATGAAAAGACCACTTGCCGATGCAATAATCCCCTAATTTTTTCAATAGATCTGCCTCTACCTGCTCCTTTCAGATGCTGATCGCTTTCACACCTCTTTATTCTCTCCAGAATAGAAGCAAGGGTTGGTCTCGTGTCTAAAGAGAGTCTGAATCTTTTTTAGTTGCTCCTGGTCTTGTAACAGAACAACAGGTGGAGAGCAGGTCAATGTTTTCATCACCATATGAATAATATTTTTTTCGACGTACACTGGATTTATATGGAGCATAAACAGATTTGTATCGAAATTGGAAGATATAAGCCGATGGAAAATGTGATTCAAAAGAAATCTAATCATGAAAATCTTCACAGCAAACTGAATTAATAAAATTTTTGATTGGGAAGTTATGGATTGAGGTATGTTGGGTCCTTGACAAAAATCAATCTCTCTGATTACATTGCACATGATGGTAATGAGAGTCCAGTTCAGTTATTTCAAACATCCCCTGTCATTTAAGGAAGTTTCTTCATAGTTTGATTACAACGGTTTTGCGTGTTTAAATGAATCAATGCGTAGATTTTTTCTATTAACTGAATTCATTGTATGTGGGAATTTTTGTCCGTTATTAGATCTTAAGCGATAATGTAACCCTCATTTCAAATTCCCACTGATTACCATAACGTACAGGTTTGATGAAGTTCCTTACATACATCTACCCTACGGTCCACTACAAGGAACTAAGTAAGGGCAAAAAACTGAATGAATGATTAGTTCCCCAAGGATATTTGAATACTTTGCCTGCAGGTAGGTAACTAAATCTTACATACCTTTGTGCCTCAAACATTCTTCAAGTTATATTTTAATACATATTCCCAGTTTTACCGACTATTATACTATGCATTATTTGAAATTTGAGAAAAAAAGTAAACCAACAAAAAAATTTTAAAGAAAGAGAAAATTAAGATGGTATCAATTTCGATGATTACTATTTTCTATTTAATACTTCAAAACCAAATAGCATTCTTCACCTAGAACTGTAAAATATGTAGATTTGACCAAGCAGTTTCTCTGTTTCAATTTAGACACTATTATTCTTATCTATTAATATTGATTAACATTCCCGCTATTGATTTAACCTACTCTCGCATAATTTCATGTTTATTTCCTCTGAAAGAACACCACAATCAACCGCCTTTCCGAGAACGCAAAATTGAAGGTTTACCCACCTCTTTAATATCAACAAAACGCATGCAATAATTGAAAACGAATACATAATCGTATGATAATTCCGAAATTACATATTTTCAGCTTTTTCCATGTGAACGGAACATGTGAACCATCAGTCGATACTAAACACAGAAACATAATAACCGAGTGAGAGATAGATGGCGGTAACTGTATTTGCAAATAGTTGTTTATTTCGTAATTAATTAGAGTCGGAACGCACAGTTTCCAACGTTATAGAATTATTTCATGAGAGATTTTAATTAATTTTGAACGATCAGTAGAAATCAATTATGTATTTATGCGGGAAAAAATTAGGCTTTGAATTTGGAAATTCAGCGAAATGTCCGCTGTATATTTTATGCTGATATTTTGCAATTGCTTGTTTTTCGTTTGATGCATTTCAAACAGATTTAAAAAAATAGTATATAACATTACTAGGTAAGAGGGTTTTTAATGGAGAATGGAGGATATAACTAACGAGCTTCAGGCAAGTCAGTCACATCCTTGAGCCGGTAAAACTCGTTACCTTGCGTGTATTGTTTCATATTTTTTGTTTCTCATTTGTAAAAAGGTTATATAAATTTAAAAAAAAATCTCAATAATATGTCGAAAATGTCGTAAGCTATGGAAGCGTTGCCATGAACATGTCTGTTTATTTTTCTTTACATTTGTTTTGGCGAATGCGAAAATGAATGTACCAAAAAAAATTATTGAGGCAACCAGCAGTCATCAAGTTTGTCACCTGCAAAATCAGGTACGAGCGAGAATACGACGACTTCAAAAATTGGCAAAACAAAAATAGTGTGATTGGGGTGACTGAAGATTCAGCCCTAATACTTCATGGGCAAAATGATCTATGCTGAAAAGCTGCTTGGAAATGAAAGAAAATGCCCCTGTTCGCAGGTTTGTTTTCCTAAAAATTTATTGAAAAATATGACGTTCAGTTGTCATTTGCAGATTTCAAAAGTTAATAGCGTTTCTGAAACGAAAAAATGAGCGTTATACGCCAAAATAAGCCAAGGTATTAAGTAAAGAAGAGGCTTAACAATTTACTTTACATGCTCCTGATGTCCAGTGACTGGCGAAAATTGTAACAATATTTGGGATTTTTGGATGTTGTCGACGTGACGAAATTCTCTCCTTAAACATGAATGATGTAGAACATATGGAAAAATACGTTATTGTTACATTGCGGAGAACAAAAAATTTAAAAACAAGAAGATTCACCATAACCGATGATGGCTACAGCTTCAAGCCCTGCATGTTATACAGAAAATATGTAAATCTTCAGGCTCCTGGAACAGAAAGCATAAGATTTTTTTTGACATACCGACATGGAAAGTGCATTTCCTCTAATGCTGGCCAGCACACTATTTCTGGTGTCCCAAAGCAACTATGGTTGCGGATTCGGGTGGAGATATTTTAGCACTAAAGCGTGCAGGAGGGTGGAAGAGCACCGAAATTGCGATGAGTTATGTCGATGATTCGGTCAACAAAAAAATCGAAATGTCTAGCAAATTATTTGGTAGTAAGGAGAGTACAAATGTTCTGCAGTCCTCGAGCTCAGCAGTTTCTGAGTCAACAGATGGTTCATCATCATCAGTATCAACTCTTTCATCATCAAAAATCTGTGTTACTGGAAATAACAATTTTACCATGATTCTCAACATATATGACGATAAAACAAAATTTTCTAATGTAAATAATACTACTAACTCGTGAAAATTTTGCAAGTTAACTGTCAGTTTTACAAGTTAGTGGCATGATAAAATAAACTTTCATGATTAATATTGTGTTTCTGGAAACTGAGGTTCACAAATGACAAACAAATAAAGAAATTTAGAGGGACCAAAAAATTTCGAGCATCCATTTATGATGATATTTACGAAATGTTTTATCATGTTTACAATAAAAAAGTAGATCTGCGTTTTTAAATCAAATTTTCCTCCATTCACTTCCATAAATAATCTTGACTGGAAACCGTTTCTAACATGTAATATCTGAAGACAATCATTTACAGTTCGTTGGAGAAATTCGTCCAAATTTTCAGGCAGAGTCACAAAAATTTGAGTTAATAAACTGATTTTTGGCGAAAATGGTTCCTCAAAATTACGTTTTTCATATACCATTGTAGAGAGGTTTCAAAGACCTTTCAAATGAAGTATCACTTGACCACTCTCCTTCATTCAATTTCGAAGGGTTGAAGCATCCCCTCTTAGGGGGTTGCTCGTTGAAGCTTCAAATATACGTCAAAAGATTCAACCCGATCAAAATCATTCATCGTGTTTCGGGAAATTTTTCCAATCACTATGGTATAAGAAATATACGGGATGGCTCATCTGAGGACAAACACCCCGTATAACCCGAATATTAGCACGTAAACCAACCACCTGAAGGTACCAGCAGTCCCAATTATAAACTCTCGACCGATTAGATCCCCGAATAAAATGTTTCACCCCGATTCAGACCAAACGGGGCACATTCTCCAATTTTTCAATAAGATAGAACTGGTCAAACCAGTTCTTACCCCTCTAGGAGATGGACATTCGGACAGCGCGTTTCGGGGTGTGAGTTCTGAGGGTTCTATTCAATGGTCATCAAGCTGGGGTGCTTCCCGGATTTGTCATTGACCATTGACCAGTTTGGAAGCAGCTGGCCCGAAGAAAAAAAAATAGACGGACGTATGCCGGAGTCCATAACTGGTTTTTTAAAAAAAGCACGTGCCGTGTGTATCTCCACTTACGATGGATTATTGAAGGGGTCATTTTGGAAGTATTATCGTTTTGGTGAGGTAATGATGATACAGATTGGATGGGCAAACATTTCTCTTACTTCCATTCACTAGGAAACAAATAAAGGTTTAGTTTTACTTTCTGTATAATCGAAATGATGGTTATAATGACCTCTTTTGACCTTGATTTATTCATTTTTGAAATTCTGAGCGACAAGAAACTTCAGCAGGGATCTTTTGACGCTACCAAAGTTAATCAACAACAGTAGATATTATTCGATCTTCAGATGACCTTTGTGAATTTGAAGGATCTTAGTTAACTTTGAATCATGTTTTCAATGACTGAGCGACTTTTTGCTCTGAATTTATTCCTCCACAGTTGAAGTGGTTCATAGTTATTTGAAGTGCAAGGTTCTTTGAATTTCTTCTCAAAATGTCGATAATTTCCAATTGATCTTGGTCGACTTTAAATTAACCACGATAAACTAAGTTTCTCATTAGGAGAATATTTACTACTGAATCTTGAACTGTCTGTAGTTATCCTTGAATGACCTTGAAACTTGGGTTCACCTTGAATTTTCTGAAGTTACCTTAGAAGACCTAGAATTTGATTTCTTTATATTTCAGATTGACCTTAATGAAATCGATTTGCAGTTTCGATATATGTATTACTGAACATTGTCAACAGTGAGAAATACAACAGGATTTATCAAGAAAAAGCAAGAAAAATTATAACTGGGATGTACGATCACATTATTGCCATTGAAAGTGGCACTTTTAATAACAGCAAACAATGTTAAAATTGATTGTTTACGTGAAAGCGTGTTGAAAATTTTTTTTAACATTAGTGTTAAAAATATTTTTAGCACTCCATTTTCTTATGGTAAAATCAGATGTTAAAAATTCAGCAACTGCAAATTTTAATTATCAATATTTAATAATCATTACTTTTGAACATAAATATTAACAGTAAAAAAATAACAATTATAAACATTAATGGCCTGTGACTTACAATATTATAATTTTCAGCACCATCAGTACTTGCAGAAACTGGAAATACAATATTGGATGATGATGATCCAAAATCTGTTGAGGTTGGGAGAATTTTTTCATTTCATTTTCATGACATTTCTTAACGCAATGGAATGATCAACATAGCCCTCGGCTACCGTTGTAGACTTCCATCCAACATGTTTTTTTATATCCGTAATATTTGCTCCTGATTTTGCTAGCAATGAAGCGGAGGATCTTCGAAAACAGTGTCCTGTATATTGCTTTGGTTCTGGCAGTTTGAGGAATTCGGCAACAGATAGGTGGAATTTTCCCAAATGTATTAATACCAACTGGATTGGCAGTGCATTTATTATTCATGTATTTCAGGAAAAACGACGATGTTTGATGACGGAAGGGCACAGTGCAAAGTACTTATGAAAATAGTTTACATACTTCTCAATAATACTGAAAGAACGACCGACTTTCGTTTTTGTATTTAAAAGTTGTATAAGCAATGATTTATTCGTTATTTCGATGTCTTCCACTGATAAAGTAAACAATTCTTCACGGCGACAGGCTCCAAATAATCCGAAAATAGTTGCAACCTTAACCATCAAGTATTTCTCATCTGGTGCCTCCTTTATAAACTTCTCAACTTGTTCACGAGTGAGAATTTTCGATTTCTTGAGACGATATCCTTCACTTTTGCGTTTTAAATATGCTATTACCTTAAAATATTTACTAACATCCACACCATTTTTAACAAGGGCCTTGACTTTATCATAGAAAATTTGCTCCACAAAGTTGATGAACTGCATATTTTTGAGTTTTTTTCTAAGTATGCCAGGAAAACAGGTTCACTGAAGTTCCCTTCTACATTTTTCAATTTACACCAGGCCAGGAAATTGTTATGTGCAATATCGTACTTCTGAACAGATTTTCTAGGTAGGAGTTCCAGATTTGCTCTTCTTGCAGACTCTTCAATATCCAGAGGAACAACCAAATCGTCACTTTTATTAATAATTAGACTCTCGACAAACATATTAAGCAGTTTAAAACCCAAGACGAAAATTGGACAGGAACGAAATTCAAGTTTGTTAGTAATCGTAACGTCGGCAACGTTTGCCATTCACAACAACCTCAGCTTAGGTACTTTTTGTTTCAACATTTAATGTATTATTTTAGCTCTCATTTTCATAAGAATATATATATATATATTTGAATATTAAAATGCATTTTGAAGTTCATTGTCATTGCAAATTCTCCTTTTTCATTATCAAAATAGGGCAGTTGTCAAAAAACATTTGATGGAAGGTATTTGTGTTAAAAGTGATTTTATTTTGTTCGTGAAATTGTTCAATTCGCTCATTCCACAAACTTGACTTTGATTTTCAAATATTAAAAAGATCAAGTACCTAACTACGCAGAGAATTACGAAAGAGATGGACGAATCAATGAGTATAGGTTTAGAGGACATTCGAAAGATGATACTTCCGCTCAAGGAACTTTTTTTGGAGAAATGAGAATAAAAAAAAAGATTGGAAACAAAGTTTGAAGCTCAACCGAAACTCCGTACAAAATTCGTAACATTGAAGCTAAACTGAAGCCAAAAAGACATAGAAGATCGTTTCACCACCAATAAATCACGTTTTTCTTCCACTTTCAATCAACCCGCTTGAGCATATCATTAACAGCAGGTAGCCACCAACGGAACCTTTGTCGCGCTTCTCAATACCTGGACACTGTTCCCACGATACAATCCATATGTGATTGCGCCCTCCCTTGGGTTCCATTCAGAATAAATCCCGCTCGACCCTGGGGTTGGCATGAATGACCATTTCTTACCCCGTCCTTAAAAAATCTGAAAAATCCGAAACAGGTTTGTCCAGTTTTGGATGACCGGTAAAACCCTTCCTGCATTTATTTTCTGTCATTTTAAAACCTCGGGCTACTCGATTTTTATTTCTGACCCTTCGGAAGGTAAAGGGGTCGAAGGTAGAGTTGACCCCTTCTTGTAAGGAAAGGAGGTAGGAAGACTCGGCTATTTTTGCTTTAGTTATTTCGGAATTTTTGACGCGATAACATGAATTGTGTGGTGGTGAAAGATGTGTTAGATGAGAGAAGTGTTGTTCAGGATCAAGGGGGTCATTTCTTGTGATAATCTTTCACGTACAAACATTAGATTTGAAGTTTCATAAAAAAATCAAATTTAAAAAAAAAAATGAAATAATTTTCATTTTGAATTTGACCTTGTAATTCATCAACTTTTCGATTTGAAAAAGTCCAACTGTCATACCCTCGAACTGTTTTTGATTATGAATATCGAGAAAGAAACTATGGAATCCTATGTGGTGTTCTGGCAATGAGTGCTTTGGAAGTTTCAATCTTGGATATGGTGCGAAAAAATTCATCTTCGAGGTCTGGTTTTACTGATGCACATAGTGCGAAAATCGAGAGTGATAACATCAGGAGAATCGGTTTTCCAGAAGATAGTGGTATTGTCCAAAATGAGAATCCTTGAAGAACTCGATGACTCTCCCAAGTAAGAACTTTTCTGAGAGTAATAGGTTAGATATTTTGAAGAAACCAAAAAATAAAAAGTACTTGTTACAAAAATTGAACAAAATCTAACGTTCTTTTCTCTGAAAGTTTTTTTCAGGGTTTTCTTTCCCAGTCTATGAAAGAAAAATTAATTCTTACAAATATTTTTTAATGTAATAGAACTATTATTATTCAAAAATATTTTCTAATTGATTTTTGCTCCAGAGATTGGGGGAGAAAGCTCTGAAAAATACTTTCAGAAAAATGCAAAGATCTGCCATAAAATGTTTAAATAGATATCGTTCTTTTTGACTAAAAATATTAATCAATACCTCCTGTCGCTCAGAATCAGAGTATGATGTGATTGCTTCTCATGCAGTAGAATCTTGAGAAAAGTTTTCAACTGGCCTTCGCAGAAAGTGGGCTCATCGTCACCCTGAATTCGCCCAAAATATTTCATTAATTTCGATAAAAATTAAATAAATAATGTATGATACTCATACAGAAGACTCATTCCAATACTCTTTCATTCAAAAACTAGCCACTTCGTGGATTATTTTTGAATTTTCAACTAGTGTAAAGAATACTTTACTTGTATCATAATAGTTAATGATAAGAATGTTGAAAGTGACGTTTTATTTTGTGAGTGAAAAGTTTGTGAAATGAGCGGAGCGAATTGAATAATTTCACAAACGAAATAAAATCACTTTTAACACAAATAGCATAAAATGTTTTTTGTACAATGGCCCTATTTTGATAATGAAATGGTCGAATTTGCAATGACAATAAACTTAAAAATGCATTTTGATATTCAAAGAATCAAAAGGTTGTTGTGAATGGCAAACGTTGCCAACGTTATGATTACTAACAAATAAGAAAAGACGCTTTCATTGGAATTTCGTTCCTGTCCAATTTTCGTCTTGGGTTTTTAACTTTTTGTTTCAACATTTAATGTATTATTTTAGCTCTCTTTTTTATAAGAATATATATATATATATATAACTGCTTAATATGTTTGTCGAGAGTCCAATTATTAATAAAAGTGACGATTTGGTTGTTCCTCTGGATATTGAAGAGCCTGCAAGAAGAGCAAATCTGGAACTCCTACTTAGAAAATCTGTTCACCAGTACGATATTGCATATAACAATTTCCTGGCCTGGTGTAAATTGAAAAATGTAGAAGGAAACTTCAGTGAAATTGTTTTCCTGGCATACTTAGAAGCAAAATCAAAAAGAAAGCAAATTTTCAATGATAAAGTCAAGCGCCCTTGTTGAAAATGGTGTGGATGTTAGTGAATATTTCAAGGTAATAGCATATTTAGAACAAAAAATGAAGGACATCGTCCCAAGAAATCGAAAATTCCCATTCGTGAACAACTTGAAAAGTTTATAAAGGAGGCACCAGATGAGAAATATTTGATGGTTAAGGTTGCAACTATTTTCGAATTATTTGGAGCCTGTCTGCTTGAAGAATTGTATGATTTATAAGTGGAAGATATCGAAATAAGAAATAAATCATTTGTTATAAAACTTCCAGATACAAAAACGAAAGTCAGTCGTTTTTTCAGTATTATTGGGAAGTAAGTAGACTATTTTCATAAGTATTTCGCACTGCGCCCTTCTGTCATCAAACATCGTCGTTTTTTCCTGAAATACATGAATAATAAATGCACTGCCAATCCAGTTGGTATTAATACATTTGAGAAAATTCTATCTATAGTTGCCGAAATACTCAAACTGCCAGAACCAAAGCAATATACAGGACACTGTTTTCGAAGATCCTCCGCTTCATTGCTAGCCGAATCAGGAGCAAATATTACAGATATAAAAAAACATGTTGGATGGAACTCTACGACGGTAGTCAACGGCTATGTTGATCATTCCATTGCATATAGAAATGTCATTGCTGAAAAAATTCTCCCAACTTCAACAGATTTTGGATCATCATCTTGAGCGAGTGTAATTACTCACTCCTACAAGTTTCTTCACCAACGCATTGTTTCCTTTGGCTTACAATGGCAAAGCATACTGTGACTAGGTGAATAGGAGGTGTAGTTGGTTCTTACTAAGATACCTTTTGGATCTTGTAGATTCAAAGTTCCGAAGGAATTTTTTGGAGTGATCCACCCCTGGGAGATTCAATAAGAATGTTTCCCTCTTGTCTTTTTCTTTTTTCAGAAGCTCTGTCTTATAGGTACAATTTTTTATACCATAGAGTAGTATTTCATTAGGAAAATATCAGCAGATATCATTATACCAGTTCTCCAAAATCTGAGGAGGTTTCGATCAAACTCTATATACCTTATACAAATGCGAAAAATCAAGCAACCTTCCTCATTTAATCAAGTCGACTTTGGAGCATTGCTGACCTGAATGAGCGAAGGAGGGAGACTCCAAGGTGACTCCACGGAGACACAGCGTTCCAAATCATCCACCATTTTAATTAGGCATCTTTCTTCATTACGGAACACGAAACAAAATAGCGAGGCCCTGCGCCCGGCCCTCTAGATCCAGAATTTCCGTCGCCTACTCGATCTCCAAGTTTCTAATTCTGTTAGCAGTTTTTATCCGGTCGAAAATATTGTTGCAACTCCCAGGTTCTGTGGAGACGTAGGGAGGGGGTGGTTGCCGGTTGAGAAGTCTGATATTTGGGGATATTTAAAAGCTTTTCCATATTCTGTCTTCGAGTTGTCAGATTAGAATTTGAAATGGGAGATGGAGATTCATGTGCCCTGGTTTGGGAGGGGTTTTCTCGAGTTTAAAGCGTGATTTTGATAAATATTCATTTTGTTGTCTGAGAGGAGGGAAGATGTATTGATTAGGGCAGGGTTGGGGTATGTTTGGGTACTTATACTTAAGTGCTCTTTTCCTCTAAATTAAAACAGAACCTCTGAATTAAGCATGATCAAGTTCAACTGAATGAATATTCTCCTTCTACGTGGAATTATTGAAGATTGAACATGACCAGAAAACTTGAAAATAATTCAAAAGCTTTCTGATATTCATGCTGAAATGTGACAATTCCAATGGAAAAAAAATTACCACGTATATAGTTTCATCCTACAAATGGTCTTTTTTGTTATCACTGAAAAACGAAACTCTCAACTATTTGTGCATGCAGAAAAAATTTTTTAACAAGCAAACCACTCCAAAGAGCGAAATTTCAAATTACAGATGCACAAAACCGATGAAATAATACAGGGTGTTTGTTCCCAGACAGGCCATGAAGTATACTTCTTGTCCTATAGTGATTGGAAACATTTTTCGAAACATGATGAATGATTTTGTTTGGGGGACATCTTTTGATGTATATTCGAGGACCCCCCTTTAGGAGGGGGGTGCTACAACCCCTCAAAATTGAATAGGAGAGAGGTGATACTCCAGTTGAAAGGTATTGGAACCTCTTTACAACGTTGTTGAAAAAACTTAATTTTGATGAACCATTTTCGCAAAAAATCAATTCGTTTGAACAAATTTTTGTGACTCAGCCTGAAAATTTGGAGGAATTGCGCCAACGAATTGTAAATGAGTGTCTTCAGATATTTACGGAAATCAAATGGGAAAAATCTGAAGATTTGATTTAAAAACGCAGATCTAATTTTTTTATTACATGCATGATATAATAATTGAAAAATGCGATTTTCTGAAGATTCGTCAAGTTCGTGAAATGGGCTTAGTAAAAATAACTAAAATATTCAAGAAAGCTGATTTGAGCTTCCGATAAAACGGTTCATTAATATAACGTTTTTCATGAACCATTGTGAAGAGGCTTTCAAGAAAAAGAGAGCAAAAATAATACAATAAATGTTGAAACAAAAAGTTCCTAAGCTGAGGTAAAAAAAAAGAACGGGGTATCATAACATTCTTGGTATGATACTATAGAATCATACGATACTATCATCACTAGTATCATACGATACTATACAGCCAGGGGAAAAAACCTCAGCCGAAAAAACCTGTCTCCCCGTAAAAAAAATAACATAAAATATTAAATATCAGGGAAATCTTGAAAGACAACAGTGTGATCATCTTCATGTTATCCGTTGATGGGCTCGGATAAACAGATTCTTCCCAAAACGACCCGCAACTCTTGATCTGAAATGAAAAAAGACAAAGGCAGAAGAGAAACCGATTATTCAGAATAAATCAAATGCATTTTAGAAATGCATTTGCTACTTCAAAAAACATCAACATTCAGATTTCTTGGTGGTTCGGAGGTTTATAAATATTTTTGACAGAAATGACACAAAATTTGTAAGAAACGAAAAAAACTCCATCAATTTCCCCTTTCCGAATCTGTTGAAAATTACGAACTGATAATTTTTTAACATAACAAGCTAAAGTTGTAAAAAAAATCAATTAATACATAACCTTTCAACTGCCCTATTTCACGAGGATTTTTTTCTGTTGCCGTGTGGGTTTCTTGCAGAAGAATCACTTCGATACCATGTTCATCAGCTAATTTGGAGACGTAATCACACTTGTCTTTCGAAATTCCTTCGATATTCACATTCAAAATCCACAAATTCTTGCTCTCTGGTCGTGAGTGTTTTTCAAAGCGGATACGACCTTCCAGGTGATTATTTTTCGGCACTTCAGATGTTTGAAGACCGCTACGCGACCCCAATGAAAGGAAATCATCTCCCATAGATAAACCAAACATTTTATAACACAAGAAAACAAAATATTTTTCAGGACCAAAAACTACGACATATTCCGAGAATTGTCAAAATGACAATTGTGATGAACAACATTTTTAGTTTTTTCCCGGGTGCGAGATAAATAGGGCAGATTGTCCATTGTTAATCGGCACCTACTTCTCCGTAAAGACCTTAGAATTTCGAAGATAAGACGTTTAGGCAACTCTAAATACACAGAAGTTGTTTACATTGCCATCTAAGGGCGATAATAGTAGAATGGAGATTTGTTCAAAACATTTCGTTATAAAATTTTCCGTAGTCTTCGGAAGAAAGATAGCTGTAATAACACATGGACTCAGATGCGTTTATATTATTAGAAAATGTAGTTCACCGAATTAATGTCAAATATAATACTTTCACGAAAACAATATTAACCGTAGCGACACCTATTGGTGACATTCCCTAGAAAGAAAATTATTTCCTATTTCTTTTTCCATTTCATCAAATTTTTCAGAGTTTTAATGTGTTCCATGTTAACCCTGCTGTTGAAGAATCTAAGAAAAATCTTTCATAACAAACAGTTGATCCAATCTTGAGTATAAATGGTGTAACCAACAAAATAGTCGACTTAGTGTTATATATTAAGATAACCAAACCGTTCAAGGTGGCTCATTTTAGCTCTCGCGAAAACGGTTTATTAAAATTACGTCCCTTATGCTAGATCTTTCAAATGAACAATCCCTCAACCATTCTCCCCCTATTCAATCTTGAAGGCTTGAAGGGCCCCCTCTTAGGAAATTACTCGTTAGAGCCCCCAAATATACCTCGAAATTTTTCCAATCTCTATAAGAAGTGCCTAAGATATCCTTAACATTCTTGAGATGAATCTTGTTATGAGCAACATACGTTGAAATGCTCCATTTTGATAAGTTCTACCTTCTACCACCTGTTGAAAAAGAAGCCGCACCATTCACAAACACCATGTATATAACTCATACCGCTCTGGACCTCCATTTCATTCGAACACATGATATTTCCTCATAACCTCCAAAAAATACCATCCAATCACCCTTAAACCAAAACTCTATCCCACCACACACCCCAAAACAGCACCGTCCCGCAACAAACAAACACCGCATCCCTCCAACCGCGGGATGCACCCACCCCCAACCCCTAGATATCAGCCAACTTCATCCGTGATCCTCCAAAATTCGCCCCGATTCCCGCCAAGCCACCCCCCGACTACCCCAACATGTGAATGTGTG
This sequence comes from Hippodamia convergens, assembly GCA_038502775.1. Taxonomy (NCBI): domain Eukaryota; kingdom Metazoa; phylum Arthropoda; class Insecta; order Coleoptera; family Coccinellidae; genus Hippodamia; species Hippodamia convergens. The sequence goes on along the minus strand of CM076609.1, from coordinate 70,485,629 downwards.
CTGGTTCATTCATGAAACTGGATGCAGACGACAGAGGGGGATGCGTAAGGGGTGAGGGGGTGGGAAATACGTTCATGTGTAGGTTACGTTGGCGGCACCGGGATATCCGGGTCGTGTCGCTTTTGTTGACGTATTAGACGGGATTTTTGACGTTTCCGCGGTTTGTACAGGGTGGAGCATGGTTAGGTCGCTGTTAGGTGAGGTGGGGCAGGTGAGGATACAGGGGGGGTGGTTTTAGAGGGTTGCATATGAGGTTGATGTGGTTTGGAATGAAATTAATACGCTGAACACCGACCAATTGATTTTTAATTTTCACGAGATGAAATAGTAGTAATAGTCTTTATTTCTCAATTTGGAAACATCGAAATCACAAGGGGAAGTTCACCAAGAAGGTGCTCTACCACTTAACCCTTGTTATGCATAGGAAAGAAGAAGAAAAAGCAATGTAATACAATTGAATGAAATAGAGCAGTACCAACATGAGAAAATAGACAAAAAGTAACAGTAGAAATAATAGGAATGAGGGGATGAAGAATAATATTCGATTGTAAGGGGCAAAAAAAAGGAAAATTAATAATTGAATCAGTGCAATTGTATTATTCGAGAAATGGTACACTAGAATTTTTCCTCATCACGAAAACGGCGTCCATGATTTTAACATAAACGGCATATTTCACCCCTTACTGTCAGATAGACAGTTCAACAACGTCTGAATATATTTACTTTTCTTTATAATATGCTCTATTCCTAAAAGTATGGTATGGATCTCAAAATACACAAAAGTATAAAATTCAATAGATTCAAACATTTGAAGCTTACAATAAGAATGTCTAAACTGACCTAACCTAAACTCACCATTTCATCCTTATAATGAAAAAGGGTTGATGAAAACTCAATTTATAACCAAATCATCCTCAGCAAAAAAAAAGACTGTTGAAAATATTAAGATATTAAATTTCATTAGATCTCTGGAATTGGAAAGTGAGCTGTAAAGAGTTTGGTGAGAACAGGTTTGCCAAGAGTTACAATAGAGCATAAGGTCGCACTTGACTGGAACCTTTTTTAATGTAACCAAGTAACTTACCCAAATAGTTATTTATGATATGAGTGTTAAAAGTGAAGTTTTATTTTGTGAAAGAAAAAATTTTTGAAATGAGCTGAGCGAATTGAACAATTTCACGAACAAAATAAAATCACTTTTAACGCAGATACCATACAATGTCTTTTGTACAACTGCCCTATTTTGATGATGAAATAGGCGAATTTGCAATGACAATAAGCTTGAAAATGCATTTTAATATTCAAATAATCAAAAGGTTGTTGTGAATGGCAAACGTTGCCAACGTTATGATTACTAACAAATGAGAAAAGACGCTGTCATTTGAATTTCGTTCCTGTCTAATTTTCGTCTCGGGTTTTTATTGATTAATATGTTTTTCGGGAGTCTAATTATTAATAAAAGTGACGATTTGGTTGTTCCTCTGGATATTGAAGAGTCTGCAAGAAGAGCAAATCTGGAACTCCTACAAATCTATGCAGCAGTAGATTGCATATAACAATTTCCTGGCCTTGTGTAAATTGAAAAATGTAGAAGGGAACTTCAATGAAACTGTTTTTCTGGCATACAAAAATATGGAGTTCCCCAACTTTGTGGAGCAAATTTTCAATGATGAAGTCAAGCTCCCTTGTTAAAAATGGTGTGAATGTTAGTAAATATTTCGAAGTAATAGCATATTTAAAACGAAAGAGTGAAGGATATCGTCATAAAAAATCGAAAATTCTCACTCCTGAACAAGTTGAAAAGTTTATAAAGGAGGCACCAGATGAGAAATACTTGATGGTTAAGGTTGCAACTAATTTCGGATTATTTGGAGCCTGTCGGCGTGAAGAATTGTGTAATTTATCAGTGGAAGATATCGAAATAACAAATGAATCATTGGTTATACAACTTCCAAATACAGAAACGAAAGTCAGTCGTTCTTTCAGTATTATTGGGAAGTATGTAGACTATTTTCATAAGTACTTTGCACTGCGCCCTTCTGTCATCATACATCTTCGTTTTTTCCTGAATACATGAATTATAAATGCACTGCCAATCCAGTTGGTATTAATTCATTTGGGAAAATTCCATCTATTGTTTCCGAATTCCCCAAACTGCCAGGACCAAAGCAATATACAGGACACTGTTTTCGAAGATCCTCCTTTATAATTCTATTAATTCGGGAGACCGGTAATACCACACATTTCAATCTCGACACATCAATTGAAAGTTGATGCACAGCATTTTTCTATATAATATAGACACACAATAATTTCAGCTTTGCCCTGAAAAATGGAAATATGTTCACGAAAGTGTGATTTCGACGTGGTGGACTTCGTATCATCTCTGTGTTTTTGGGAGTACATTAATAGAAAATGAATTATTTTTGCGGCGGATTACAAGAAGAATGTTTTAATACTGTGCACAGTTAATCTCAATATTTAGTGTATTAATTCTACAGTACATATCATAGAGTTTATTTAATGTAGATTTTCCTTGAATAAACTCTTATTCTATTCTATTCTCAAACGTGGACATTAGTTGAGTTCAGTTTATTGACCATCCGAGTTTCATAACTCACAGTGAAAAGATCCAGAAGATTCCAAGCAACGAAAAATCGCAGTATTCTTGAAGCAACCCTTCCAGACGCCCGTCAACCCCAAACCCAATCGATACCACCCTTTTTTCGCCCCGCGAAATCAAGGGTGGTGGGACCGAACCCCTAAATCACTCTGCGCGACTGCGTCTTTCCATCTTCTTTTCTCCGGACCTTCTGGCGGCCTCCTTTTCCCCTTATTCTTTGTTAATTGCATCCCCCGCTCGTTCCTTCTGCCATTAATTTCAGTCTCCCGCCCCCCCTACCCCACCTCGCCCCCCCGGGGCGCACGCGAAAAAGTTTCTCTCTCAGACTTAAAGTCTTCGTTGCGTGGATTCCATTTATTAAGCCGAGTTTTCGGCGAAATGCGAAGGGAAAACCTGCCAGTTTTGTAATTAGTTATTTATGATGGGAATCGTTATGAGTTAGGAACGTATTTGTGTCGCGGAGGAGGAAAAGGAAACACATGACGGTTTCCCGGGGCCGAGACAGGGGGGGGGGAGTCATAAATAACTCTTTATTTTCTTCGAGAGCGATAGATTCCTTTGGGGTGAATACTATAGAAACCTAATACGGGGAACAACCTAAATTTAATTCAATTTATTCATCGAGAAGTACCATTATACGAAAGTTAAATAATCTTTCTTCCAGAAATATGGAGCCAAGGCAACCTGGTATACTTTCATAATCATTAAATACAACTGATAAAGATTCCCCCTAAGTATAACCTTTTTGAATAATATAAGAAAGGCCGCTGTATATTGCTTTGGTTCTGGCAGTTTGAGGAATTCGGCAACAATAAATGGAAATTTTCCAAATTTATTAATACCAACTGGATTGGCAGTGCATTTATTTTTTATGTATATATGTAAACACTTGTGTAATAGCATGAATAAATTATTCTTATTCTTGAGTATTCTGGGGTAGGTTGATGATTATCTAATATTCTTTGGAGCATATCCCATTTATTATCTATGCAATTCAAATCTGGTGAGTGCGGAGGTATTGATAAATGTGGAATACCAAGCTCCTCACGCTCATTCTCAACTATGGCTGCGCGGTGTGGTCTAGCGTTATCGTCTAGAAATTGAAAAGTTTCACCAATAGCAGCTTGAATATTTTGCAAAACATTGTCAATGACATGCTCCCTATAGTATAAGTTGGTCATATTCTCAGGACGAATATGTAGATCATAACACTACCGCCTCGGAATGGTTGGACTTCCTGGACATAGCGACGATTACAGGGTATGCGTGGGATTGTCCATACCCTTATTCTTCGAGAATCTGAAAATCGTCAATATCTGGATTCATCAGTGAAAAGGACACTACGCCATTGATCGGTTCCAATTGATATGTTGCCTTGCCCATTCCAGTCTTTGACGCTTATAGTCACGTGTTAATTGAACTCCTCTTGATGGACGTCTAAAACCTAGATTAACCTTTTCGAACGTCGTCTGATGGTTTCGATGGAAACTTCGACTTCATCTGCATTTTGAAGAGCATTCTACACGTAGATGTAGGCTTTCTTCTCGCCGAAACGATCCTGAGCAGGTGTTTTTTCATCGCCCACTAAGCATTGGCCTTTCCAACACGAAAGCTGTCTCCCTGAATATATTCCAAAGTCAAGACATCACATTTTGCATGACTTGGAGCCTTTCCGCTACAACAACGTGAGTTAGGACACCCTCTAGTATTCCGATAGCCCTATTAGCATTAGCCTCAGCGTTTATTAATTTACGTCTTGGCATTTTCAGAAAACTCGTTTGAAATCGAACTGACTGCATTTCAAAATAAGAACATTCATGAAGCATATGCAAAGAACCAAACTTCAGAAAAAAGGCGACCAGATTGACGAAATGTCTCATAGTGATTTTCATTGGATCGATTCAAGTTATTATTGAGTTTTAAATGATTTTATAGCGATTTTGTCGAAGATTACATACTTTTCAAAACTATTGAATAAAGGAGTGGAGCAGTATACTGGTATGCCTCTGGGATTCTTCTGAAACACACTTAAGGGGTCTGGCCATTATTGGTTTCTTTGTTCGTCCTAAGATCATGATGCAATATTATGCTGGTTGTGTCATTTGAAAATGTGAAATTAACAAGCTGTTCGTTTAAGTGATAACCTGAGAATATTCTAGGGAAAAGGTTCATTGTTGAAAAACAGTCTTCCATAAAAGTAAGTTTTTTTCAGAATGGAAGAAAAGTACTAGTAAGTGAACGAATAGACGATTGAATAATAGTATATTCCAAAACAAGTTGCAGAATGAGCTCCTATTCCGAATGCGAAGTTCGAAAACGAGCGACGAAGGAGCGAGTTTTCGATAGCATGAGTGTTGGAATTGCCTTCTGCAAGGAGTAGTAGACGATATTTTCTCTATTTCAGTCAATTTTTGTGAAATACTGTCGAAATTCAAATAAAAACTCCGATTCGTGACTTTTGTATTGTATCTTGGCAGTTGGTGTGACTTACGAAATTTGACAGATTACGGAATTTGAATTGATTTGATTCGAAACTTGATTCGATCGGAGGTCAATCCTGACAACTACAAAACGAAATATACAACTGTAATGCTGTAAGTTTCATTAGAGCACTACTTTTAGTACTGTAATGAACTCATTACGATACTGAAATAGAGAAAAATTTTTACAGGACCCGAGGAACATTCTACTCGGATCACCAACCCCTGAAGGCGGTCTGGTACGTGTAGGCTCGCCCTAACCGACCTTATCTCCTGCCGGAAAGCGACTTCAGAGAAATATAAGCCTTCCAGTGCCTCCCGCGAAATTGGAAATAATTTCGACTGCGCTCGTGTTTTATCTCAGATAGGACCAATTGGAGATTCGCCCTGAGCGAATTTTAAATTGGCGCGGAGAACTTTACGTAGCCCGGGACTTATCTAAATCGAACCAATAACCGTCTACTTCGAGGATGTTTTATAGGACCCGCGGTGGAGTTAATTCTGCGTCGCGGAGTTGAAAATTCGCCGAATAAAATATGGATGCTGTTCGGTATCTGACTTCGGGCTGGGTTGTCCTAGATGTTTCTCTCATTCTGGGGTGCGATTCGATAAGGTAGGAGGCGAAACGAAACGAAACGTCAGAAACGTTCGCTTCCACCGTTAATTTGAACAGTTTGATGCCAAATGTACGTCAAATATACGAAAGAGAAAAAAGAAAAATTTAATTTAAACAATATCCATAATATCTTCTGAAAGAAAGTCACTCAGAGAATAGTAACATTAAATTATTAAATGATCTGAGAGAGCTTTTGCCCCGTTTATGAAACCAAATTCCTCAAGAAATGTTCAACAACCTCGTGTGTAGTATGCAAAGAACATATCAAGCTGTTATTGAGGCCCGTGCAGGCCATACATTGCATTAATAGTCTTAAAATGCTTGAATTCTCTGGGAATAAAATTCCGTTATTTTACTCGATTTTTCTTAACCACTGTATACGCTGCAGACCCACAGGCTTAAATTAATTTTATTTCCTGCAACTTGAAATCATATTAATATGAATTTTCATCGCAAAATCTCATTTAAACTAAATTTTTTTTTCAATTTAAGTCAATATCCCTAACTCCTGTGGAGCAATTTATTAACATACCGGTTATTTTATTCATATAGGTATATATTCTTTTGATTGAAAGAGCTAAAATAATACAATACATATTGAAACAAAAAGTACCTAGCTGCAACACAGGAAAACCATACAGGTCTGTAGTATGATAAAATGAGGAAAGGGAAAAAACCCCATAGAAAAAAAACCCTGACCTAACCCGTGTTAGAAAAAAATTTACTGAAAACATCATATCAGGGGATCTTGGAGGACATCTACGTGATAAGATGAACATCTTCATGTTGTTGTTCTATGGGCAGCAGAGAAAAACAGACTCTTCACCAATCTACCCGAAATTCTAGATCTGAAATAATAAAAAGACAAAAGCAGGAGAACCTAGCTATTCATAATCAATTAAATGGTTTTTGAATTAACCTCCCATTCCAGAAATTCTTTCTTCATAAATTAGTTATGACAGAAATGTCACAATGTTTGGAAGGAATGCAAAAACCCAATCAATTTCCGCTTTCTGTATGAATAACACAATAAGCTAAACCGTAATTTGGACTAAGTGAAAAATCATTGAGTACATAACTTTCAATTTTCCTCCTTCACGAAGAAGTTCCTTTGTTGCCATGTGGGTTTCTTAGATGATCTCAACATCATGTTCAGTGGCTAAATTCGGAAAGTAATCACTCTTGTCCTTCGATTTCCTCCAATATTCAAATTTAAATTCTCAGCCTTGCTCTCTGATCGTGAGGGTTCTTTCGAACCAGATACGACCATCTAAGCGATGATTTTCCGGAACTTCAGATGTTTGAAGACCGCTACAGGACCCTAATGAAGGTAAATCATCTCCCATAGATACACCAAACATCTTATACTACAAGAAAACAGAATATTGTTCAGGACCAAAACTTAGGACATATTCCGAGAATTGTCAGAATGACAATTGATTAAAGCGATTGAAATTGTTCTGAGGGAGTTCCACGGCCTGCTGATCATAAAGAGTCACCTTTCAAACGCCCTATATACCCTGAAAGACACTCATCAAGACCAAGCAAACACTTCGAATATTTAAAAACCACCCCAACCCGTCGGGCGCTAAATCCAATACAATCCAATTAACTGTCGTCGATCCCACCCGGCCACATATCAATTTTTCAATCAAATTACCCCCCGCACCCCCGAAAGCAAACAGTAATATATCTCAAAAGTCTCAGAAAGTTCATCGACAACCCTCTAAAATTACACCGTCATTCGATTAAGCCTTGAGCCGCAGTGTCTTGGATAGTGTATCGCATTTCAATCGATAACTCACCCCCGAACCACCCTTGACGGATAATGAAATTGAAAAATGGCAGCGTGGCCTTCTGGAGAACGAGAAGTTGCCAAGGGGGTGAGCTGAGAGAGGGGGTGGGTAGGAAGAATGGGTCGAAAGGAGACGGCTGAGTTTTCGAGGGGTGATTCGGAAGGGGGTGGTTGGATGGGTGCCATTCTATATCGCCGATAATTGCGTCATTGGGAACCATGATACGAAAAGAAATGTTAGATATGATCCTGCACATATTGCTGCACTTTTTTCATGGATAATTTTGTATTTTATATTTTTTTTTTATTTCATCCCCAGTTACTGAAACAGACCCATTAAAAAAATGAAAAGTGGAAATGCTCTTACGTGAATTCTCACACCACTTTTTCAGAAGTAAATCAGTAACTTTTCGAAGTCTTCATCTGACTTCTTCATAAGACCAATCGTACAATTTTGAAAATGTTGTTTTTTCAATTTGTCATTTGACATTTGTCCACTCAGAGACGTTGGTTTATATAATGTCGAAATTTCCTGGATTCAGTGAATTCTCCAATAATTCAATCGAAATATAATCTTCTTCTACTGAATAATTAGGTATTTTATTATTTTCACAAAAAAATGTTTTTTTTATAATAATGATCAAAAACAGATATCAGAATCTTTGTGATATTGAAATCCATCACCCTTTTTTATTTCTTATAGTATACGTTTTTCAAAAATACAGGTGATGTTGTGAACACAATTATTCTATTTTTGTTTCTGATTCGAAGGTTTAGTTTTGATTAGTATAGATCTCTAATTATTTCGTGTGATGTTACTTGGAGACAACAAAAATAGTGACAATTCCGAATATTTGTCATCTGCAAGACTCTTATGGGTTTTTTCAAATATGTCATCATAGCGAACAATAGTTATTTCTGTACAACTGCCATTTAAAGTGACTCTTTTAATGACAGCAAACAATGTTAGAATTGATTGTTTACGTGGAAGCGCGTTAAAAATATTTTTGACATTAGTATTTTTAGCACTCCATTTCCTTATGATGAAATCAGATGAGAGAAATTCAGCAATTGCAAATTTTTATTATCAATGTTTAATAATCATTACTTATGAACATTAATATTGATCGTAAAACTAGTACAAATACTAATATTGATGCCCTGTGACGTAAGGGAGCTTCGCAACACATTATCAGAATCCTCAGCACCATCAGTACTTGTACAATATTGGATGATGATCCAAGATCTGTTGAGGTTGGGAGAATTTTTTCAGCAATGACATTTCTATATGCAATGGAATTATCAAAATAGCCCTCAGCTACCGTCGTAGACTTCCATCCACCATGTTTTTTTATGTCCGTAATATTTGCTCCTGATTCTGCTAGCAATGAAGAGAAGGATCTTCGAAAATAGTGTCCTGTATATTGTTCTGGTTCTGGCAGTTTCAGGAATTCGGCAACAATAGATGGAATTTTCCCAAATGTTTTAATACCAACTGGATTAGCAGTGCATTTATTATTCATGTATTTCAGGGAAAAAACGACAATGTTTGATGAGAGAAGGGCGCAGTGCAAAGTACTTATGAAAATAGTCTACATACTTCCCAATAATACTGAAAGAACGACTGACTTTCGTTTTTGTATTTGGAAGTTGTATAACCAATGATTTATTTGTTATTTCGATTTCTTCCACTGATAAATCGCACAATTCTTCACGCCGACAGGCTCCAAATAATCCGAAAATAGTTGCAACCTTAACCGTCAAGTATTTCTCATCTGGTGCCTCCTTTATAAACTTCTCAACTTGTTCACGAGTGATAATTTTCGATTTTTTGGGACGATATCCTTCACTTTTCCTTTCTCATTTTGGTACTCTCCAATCAAAAATTGTGAATTATTTCCTATTTTTAATAAGAAAACGGCAATCAATTTTAATTTTCATTTGAGGTACCACAATCCATATATTTTCATTATAAACAATAATGTAGAGGGTTGCGAGGCGTAGGGGGTGAACAAAATCAAATTCAAAAAGGCATACGATAAATTGCTTTGGAAATCAAAAATCGACAGGTGCGAGGATTTTATTTAATAATTTTGCGAACAAGAATTACTGACGAGTTTCGTTACTTTTCTGGCACGCTGTACAATACATAATATACAAAAATGAATCATAAATATATTAGAAAGAGCATACACAGGATGTTATCAATGAATATTATTTAAAAAATGAATAATTAAAGTTGTAGAGTTTCAAAACTAAACTCAAAACCATCGATTCAAAAGTCGGAATTGAATTTCCTTATCTATTTTAAAATTTTACTATGGAATTTTATTTTTTTTGTGATTTTCATTTTTTCTGTCATTTTGTTGTATGAATTTCATTCGGTAATTTATTGGGAGTCTCTAATGATCAATAATTTGGTTCTTCTGTTGTTGAGTTCTTGAATACCTTTCACTGCAGAAAAAATCAAATTTTCTGCTTATAAAAGTCATACACGGCAAACAATGCAAATTAATGTCTGTTCTAGTTGATTTAATATACATATATATGAACACTAGATTGCGATATTTTGCAGTGTCTTGAAGGAAAATAAGAAACAATTATTTGCATTAGCTATATAGATAAAGAGTAGAAAGAAATAAATATTTCTAGAAAATTTAAAGTAGAAAATTTTTCAGTGTGAAAGGAAAACCAATCAATGCAACTATTTTGCCTCTGATTAATTCTATACACAAAGTGGATGGTGGACTGTCATTCGAAGGTTACATTGTTTAGGACTTAATGAATGATATTTGTACTACATATTCAACGAGTGTAACCGTCTAAACTTCTTGACTGAAATTTTCAAATCAAAGCGAATTTCAGTAAGTGAAAAGTGGTGAAGTAGAAATGGTAGATTAAAATGGATTGAAACATGCATGAAAAATATTTGCGGTATTGAAATTCACGATCTAATGTCATAACCAGAAAAAAATAAATGAAAGAATGTGAACTTGTGTTCGAAATCCGATCTTTTAACCAGAAATCTCAAACCACCCTCTTCGGAATCCAAAACAACCGACATCGAAAAACCCGCCCCCATTTCAGGAAATCCTGCGAACGGCAGCTTTTCCGCAACTGGCGGCCTTAATTTTCGCCTCGGAAATTCTGACGAAGGAATAATAAGAAAACTGCGAAGTATTTCCATAAAACTCCCCCGAGAAATCTAAACAAATAGAACTCCGCTCTTTGTTCGAGTCCTTAAAGGTCAGAATTTCGGGACGTTGCGCCCCAGAGTGAACCTTAAGGCTATCCATAAAGAAATTTATATAGAATATTAAGATTCCTTGTTGGCTTTAATGAGCAAGGCCCACCCCGTGCCTTTCTCGTCCCCTTGAGGTCCCTCCAACGCCGAGGAGAATTTTATTTAACTTTGCCTTCAATTACATTGGAAATTCTGTTCTTAATTTACTTTGGACGGGGCGTTTTCGGGGTAGGGCGTCCTTAAGGGTGGTTTCACCTTTTGAAATGATATTTTATTGATGCTGGAGGTCTGACAGATGATTGTTCGATCAGGGAGAAGCATTAGGTGAAATATATAATATATATTCTTATGAAAAAGAGAGCTAAAATAATACAATAAATGTTGAAACAAAAAGTACCTAAGCTGAGTTAAAAAACGAACGGGGTATCATAACATTTTTTGTATGATACTATAGAATCATACGATACTATCAACACTAGTATCATACGATACTATACAGCCAGGGGAAAAAAACCTCAGCCGAAAAAACCTGCCTCCCCGTAAACAAAATAACATAAAATATCAAATAGCAGGAAAATCTTGAAAGACATCAGTGTGATCATCTTCATGTTATCCGTCGATGGGCTAGGATACACAGATTCTTCCCAAAACGACTCGTAATTCTTAATCTGCAATGAAAAAAGACAAAAGCAGAAAAGAAACCGATTATTCAGAATAAATCGAATGCATTTTGGAAATGCATTTGCTACTTTAAAAAACATCAACATTAAGATTTCTTGGCCAAATAATGTTCGGAGGTTTATAAATATTCATGACTGAAATGTCACAAAATTTGAAAGAAATGAAAAAAAAAAACTCCATCAATTTCCCCTTTCCGAATCTGTTGAAAGTTACGAAACTGATAATTTTTCAACATAACAAGCTAAACTTGTAAAAAATCAATTAATACATAACCTTTCAACTGTCCTCTTTCACGAGAAAATCTTCATACCTACAATATAGGTGTGAGCCAATTTTTACTGAGCCCTTTTCATAACCTTGAAAAATCTTCAAAAAATCACATAATCCTGAAAACTGTTTCTCATACATGGTTCAGCATAATTGGAGCTATTTGACGACACTTATTCACTCAGTCCCAGTTTTCCTTTTTTTATTTCTTGTAGAGAATTCTCTTTCGTATCGTTACATTTTCAATTCACAGATTCATCTCTTCATTGGACAGCTTTCCAATTCAGAGCACAAGGCAAAAATCACTTTGCGTCAACCCCGTCAGGGCCATCGCAATGCTTTGTTTTAATTAGACAGTCGAATTTTCTCAGTCCCAGTTTTCTTCTCTTTGTTTCTTATATGGAATTCTCTTTCGTATTGTTACATTTGCAATTCACAGATTCACTTCTTCATTGAACAGCTTTCCAATTCAGAGCACTGGGTAAAAATCACATTGCGTCAACCCCGCCGGGGCCATCGCAATGCCTTGTTTTAATTAAACAGTCAGATTCTCTCAGTCCCAGTTTCCTTTTTTCTTTCTTATATAGAATTCCTTTTCGTATTGTTACATTTGCAATTCACAGATTCGTTTCTTCCTTGAACAGCTTTCCAATTCGGAGCACTAGGCAAAAATCTCATTGCGTGAACACCCGCTAGGGCCATCGCAATGCCTTATTCACGAATATGGGGCTCTATAGAATACACAAGATTCAGGATTGAAATTCCAAAGGTGGGCTTCAAGTAAGAAGACGACTTCTCGTATATTTTTTGAAGGTTCTAGGACTTCCGGTTTTTCCGGAAGTGACAGCAAGTTTCGTTTTTCAAATGGGAAGACCCATTTTTTATTGCATAAATAGATTCTCTATTGAATTCTGAGTTTTTGATTCAAAAGTTTGAATTTTCCAAAGAAAATTCTCTTTTTATGAGGAAATACAAAAAATATCTCAGAATTGAACTCTGTTGAAATAAAGACAACTTCAAGGTTTCTCATTGAAAATTCTCATTTTTGAGAATCTTCGAGAAGAAAAGCTGATGCTTCTTTTCCGATAGCGTGATTTTCAGAATATGATACAGGAGGTCACAAAGTCTTGGTCAAAGTTAGAAGTGACGAAACATCAAAAAATCGTTTTTTTTTCCGAATTGGTACCCCCTTTTTTCGAAGAATTCTCGAAATCTTCGTCAAGATAATAATAGGAGCATACGTGCAAGATTTTATCCAAAACTGAATATTTTTCGAGATATTCAGGAAAAACGGTTTTGTCTTCAAGTTTCAATCTCATTCCGAATGTGTTTTTTTCACTGGAAAATCATTAGCGGTCAAGTGAAATTTTTGGAAATCTTTGTTATCGAGGAAATATTTTCTATAGATCAGACGAGTAAAGTTCTTGAATTATCATCTGTAATGCGAGAGCAACAATTAGTTTAAAGTTCTCAATGTGAGTATTAGTGAAGTCAACGTAAAAAATTCTCATTAATGAAGAAAACAATTATTTGTAATAATTTTAAATGCATTTGAAAGAATAATAAACAGGACATGTTACAATTTAATTACTGAAAATTCAAATTTCCCTACCATGACAAAAAAGAAATTCTCCAGAATTAAGAATTTGCGGAAATTATCCTAAGCTTTAAAAATTAAAGAAAAACTGAACTCGTCTGAACTATAAGAAAAAATTTTCTCGATAACAGAGATTTCCAAAAATTTCACTTGACCGCTAATTATTTTCCAGTAAAAAAACTCATTTTGAATGAGATTGAAAATTGAAGACAAAATCGTTTTTCCTGAATATCTCGAAATATTCATTTTGGGATAAAAGTCTTGGACGTATGCTCCTATTATTTTTTGACGAAAATTTCGAAAATGTCTCGAAAAAATGGGGTTCCAATTTGAAAAAAAGGATTTTTTGATGTTTCGGCACTTCTAACTTTGACAAAGAATTTGTGACCTGCATCATATTTTGAAAATCACGCTATCGGAAAAGAAGCTTCAGCCTTTCTTCTCGGAGATTCTCAAACTGAGAATCTTCAATGAAAAAACCCCGAAGTTGTCTGTATTTCAACAGAGTTCAGTTTTGAGATTTTTTGTCGTATATCCTCATTTGAAGAGAATTTTCCCGGGAAAATTCAAACTTTTGGAATCGAAAAGACTCAGAATTCAATGGAGAATCTATTTATGCAATAAGAAATGGATTTTCCCATTTGAAAGCCATATTCGTGAATAATCCTGTACTATAATATGGGATGTAAGTAAATTAACCAGTCTCTAACTCTTTTGCCCTCGTTATCGTTCTGGCGATAAACTCGTCCTCAACTGGTAAATGTTACTTACATCCCTTACGGTATAAATAAGTATTAATTTCAAAAATAAAGATCTTCTTCGTATTAAGAAAATCTTGCCGACCTGTGCATACCGATATACCTCGCATCAACAAACAAATCACAAAACGAACAACCCCCAACACAAACCACCCCAACCCCTAAGCCCCCCGCAGTAAAAACATTCGCATTTAAAATCGATAAAACCCAAATGGCGTTCTTAGCTCGCGCCCTCTTCCACCGCCCACCCGACACAATTTATAAAATGTATTCACCCCTCGGGGGAACGGCGGAAGAACGGGGGAAAATGTCCACGCCCGGGCGTCCTCGGCTAGGATCCATCAGCGCCCGGCAATTAACTCGACTTCGCGTTTATTCATTATAAATTGCCCCGCCAGAAAAGCGTCTTCTTTGAGCCGCTGGAAGAAACGCCAATTTAAAGTTTCGCAGCGCCCGGGCGGCAGAGCCGGGCGGGCGGGGAGATGTCGGACGTCGACGGGCGGGAAAAAAGATGGTGGAGGCAGGGAATTATCATTCCGATGGCAGATGTCGGGCCTGGAAGTTTTCAAGTCATTAAAACTGGGATTTTGGGGTGCTTGGGGGTTTTGGGGGGGTCGTTGGGGGAAGATCGTGGGTCTTGAGGAAGCCTGCTGACGTTGCCGATAAAACGAGATGATGAAAATTCCCAAAAACTACCTCATATAATTTTTTTCATAGAGGAAAGTCTCATAATGTTAAAAATTCCAAAATCCCAGAGCTGTATGACGTAACTTATTTCCACATGGCTGATTTTCATATATGTTTTGCAGAATTTTATTTCTCAAATAGTACCATAAGTGCCAGACAATTTCCATGGGCCAAAACTTTTGTCAGACGCTTTAAAGCCCCAAAAAAAAATGAATGAACTTATTTTCACGTTTCTGATTTTTAAATAAGTTACTGAGGTAACTATCGAATTTTATTTCATACGTTGGACAACTTGTAGTGACTAAACATCCCCTGAACACAAGTATCATTCAGCTGAATAGTTTTTGTGTTTAGGGAATGTTTAGTCACTACAATTTGTCCAACTTATGAAATATAATTTGATAATTACCTCAATAACATATTTGAAAATCAGAAATGTGAAAATAAGTTCATTATTTTTCATTTTGACGGTATCACTTCACATAATGTATAGTGTTCATGAGAATGAATAAATCTATCTATCTATCTATCTTTCTATCTATCTATTTTATTTTGGAGCTTTAAAGCGTCTGAAAAAAGTTTTGGCCCATAGAAAGTGTCTGATACCTGTGATACTATTCTAGAAATAATATTCCACAAAACATAATATACAAAAATCAGCCATGTGAAAATAAGTTACGTAATACCGCTCTAGGATCATGGACTAAAAGAAAACGTCAATGGATATAGGTTTCCAGGGTTGTCACAACGCATTATTATAATTCAAAACAACAACGTGTTCCTATTAAGGCTGATTCAGAAAATATGGTATGAGAAAAAAATTTTCTCACCACAAGAGGTTAAAATATGTATAACAGTCTAAGTAGGAATTTACCCTGTGTGAACCTAGCTGAGGTTAATGCAACACAGGAGAACCATACAAGTCTGGAGAATGATCAAATGTGGAAACGTTAAAACCTCAGCTGAAAAAAACCCTTACCTCGCCCGTAAAAAAAACATTGCTAAAATGTTAAATATCAGGAAAACCCGAAAGACATCAGCGTTATCTAAGAGAACATCTTCATGTTATCAGTCTATAGACTCAGATGAACAGATTCTCCACAAAACGACTAGCAATTTTTAATCTGCATTAAAAAAAGACAAGAGCAGAAAAGAAACCAATTATTTAGAATAAATTAAATTATTTTGAAATTAACCACCTATTTCAGAGATGGATTTGTTACTTCATGTATAGCCTCGAAACCATCCTGAAAATTATAAATGGGACCACTATTTACAAGATGTTTTATAGTCTCCTCATTTTCCCCACACTCACAACTAGGGCTCTCAACAGAATTTCATCGGAAGAGCATGCTGTTGCATCGTCCATGGCCTGTTCCAATACGATTTGGAACAAACCATATTCTCTTGGGAAGGTCAAAACCGGAAACTCTGATGGAATGATCAGAAATAAGATCTTCATTGAAAAAATTGTTTACATTCCATTCAGATTGCCAACATTCCCTGTCGCTTCTATTCACATCAATTTGACAATTTGACCAAAAAGGTTTACGAGTATAAATAAAAAAAGGGTGATCCCATTTCTTCGATTCAAGAATTTATTCAGAATCTTTTTTTTTTTCACTCTTCCTGCATGAACATTTTCACAAGTTAGGAAGAATCCAAAACCTTTTCGAAAAGGTTTTTCACCTAACCAGAATTTTAATTAAGAGACGAAGGGGACTTCCAATGTTTCATAAAGTAAAAGAAATGTTTAAGCTATCTTTACCTCCTATGATTCAACGAATACATCCTATTCGATGCGAAAGTTTTTAGAGGGTATTTCCTGTCAGAAATTCTAGGGAGTTTCATGGGAACAAAACCTCTTAAAGTCCCGTTTGAGTTATAGATTCTAGATTGTAGATTTTGAGGGGTTCCAATGCTCTGCCATCTTCAGTTCCAGCTCTAATGAGTTCCATCACATGGGACAGCATCAAAGAAATAAATTCCCCAAATCTTGGTCTCTTGTTCATTCTTCTCGTTGGTAAGCAATGACGAGGCATTAAGTCACCAGGTGATTCGAGAATTGAAGAAAGAAATAAAACAATGAATGGAATCTAAAAGATCTTGAATGGATTGTAACTATAAGTGACGAAGATAGAAGAGAAAGTTTGAACATGAAATGACACACAACCTCTTAAGTATTGTCCAGAGCATTGACAATAGTGGCTGACAAGGTTCATAATCTGAATCTGTAACAATGAAAGACATATATATTGTTGGAAGAAAAAATGCTGAAAGATTCTTCTTTACTAAACTGAGGTTAGGTTCGTTGGGTCTTTCCATCCGAAGATTCAAGGTTTCCAATAAAGTCTTGGTGCTCTGGATGTAGTCCTAACTTGCAGCTTGGCTTCGGCAAAGTAAACCACATTCTCTACTCTTTGTTCTAGGGGTGCAAGCTTGCATATGGTGTTAATAGTAATCTTTGAGTTTGCACAGTGTGCCAGTAGTTGCTTGTTGGCGCCTTGAGTTTTTTCTGAAACACACCTAACCTACGTTATTAGGGGGGCATAGGGAAAAGGGTTCTGGTCATTCTTGGTTTCGTTGCTCTTCCTAAGAACGTGGTTCTCAGGGTCCATCACAACTACTTAAGCTCGCACACCACGACAAGGTGACGACCAATCGTGCGAGGGATCAAATTTAACTAAAAAGCATCCCACACACAAGGACCTTTGTACTCTTCTAAACTCGTCGAAAAACATCTAATAATCCGTCCAATGCTTGGATACCTCCCTCCCGAATTGAAAAACACCAATAGAAGCGGAAATTTTCCAGGAATCTGATTCGGACAACGGTTTTCCCTGCAGATAATTCTTCTGACCGCACCAACGAAAGCCCTCAGCATACCTTCTTAATCATCAATTCTGCTCCTCCCATTTTTCAACGTTGGATTTATTCCATGACAAAAACTGAAAGTTAATTCCGTATTATTTCAAGAGTTTAATTGCATCCACCGCGGATGGGATTTGATTAAAACTTAATCAAAATGAATGAGTTATTTGTTGAAAATTAGAAATTTCCTGGCGAACTTCGCTTTTGTATACGAGCCTTTCCAAGATAACGAAGAGCTTACCCTTGCTGCGCCCTGTCTATCCAGAGGCAAGTTCTGGATTGGTATAATAAAATCTGGAAGATTATTCGTCCGATATACAGGGTGAGCCTTCCAATGTCCCCTCGTCGATTGGAGACTCGTTTGTTTAAGTGTGACTTTTGTCCCGTGAAGTATAAGTGTTGTGTGTCTTTCAGAAAAATGAGCTGTTACATTGGAACAATAGAGGACAAAAAAAAATTCCATAAATAACGTTTTATCCTATAACTCAAAATATGTTAACAAAAAACAAATAAAACAAGAGAATACGAAGGCCACTGAAAATCATTACATTTAGAATATAAATTCGACCAAGCACACATTGATACGAATCGATTTGAAATTGACTACCAATTTCGTAAATGAAAACAAAACTTCGAACTATAATGATAATTGATAATAATATACTCACAAAGATACTGCAACATTCAGAAGAAGCTAATTCAACTTCGAAGAAAATAATTTTTAAAAATTATAGAAAACTAGCTGACCCGGTAGACTTCGTACTGAATCAATCGATGAATAAAAAAGCAACTTTAATATTATAATGAACTATTATGGTATAATACCTAGAAAGTGGAGATAAAATTGTCCTGTACAATTAGTCCAGTCAATGAGGGCGAAAATTAGGCATTACCTCCGAATTCTACCAAGATGCTTCGATTTTGATGAAATTTTGAATATAAGCTATACTTGTCTCCTACTCCTACCCTATGCCGATTTATGCTTATTTTTTTAAGGGGTGAAAAGAACCCCTTTATCCAAAATTCAAAGAAATTTGTTCTAACGTGAATCAAAGTAATTTTCTTGCCTCAGTAGTGTTTTATGAAGTTTAATGAAGGTCTTTGTATACTTCAAGACCGTATAAACCATCCCCTTTCAGCATAAAATGTGAAAAAATGGGTCTCTATTAATATAATCAATTAATTTCAATCAATTTTATAACAATATTTTGGATCAATGTAAGTTTTAGTTATTTTTATTTTTCAACCCCTTAAAGCAACCCATATCTGTTCAAAATGACAAAATGAAAATATCATTTGAACATTTCATTTATTCATCACTTTATTCACATGAAATTAATACTTTTTGTGTCAAAAAATTAATCTGATTCTGAGTGGCTGTGGCCACTGTCAATTATTTCTTCATCTTTGCCAAAGATTGGACAACTATTTTGGCAGTTAACACCTGCACATTCCCCACATGTAGGGTAACAAAATAGACTCAGTTTTCTGCAGGTGCATGAGGCATTGCATCTTTTTTTGCAGTTACAAAAAATCATTTCCAAAATTTTTGTGGTGCATGTGTTTTTTGCATTTTTGTGGACTACAAATATCTATTGGTACTAGTCTAACACCAATAAACTGAATTGAGAGCTAAATTTGAAGTTGATGATTTTAGGCAAGCATTTATTTCATCGGCAGTCGTCGATTTTGGAATTACCGGTAATGGTTGTCGGAAGTCACCAGACAAAAGAATCAATGCGCCCCCGAAACATTCGTTTAGGCAACTCAAAATACACAGTAATTGTTTACATATATAATAGTAGAATGGAGATTTGTTCAAAACATTTCGTCATAAAATTTTCCGTAGTGTTCGGAAGAAAGATAGGTGTAATGTGTTATAACACATGAACTCAGATGCGTTAATATTATTAGAAAATGTAGTTCGCCGAATTAATATCAAGTATAATACTTTCACGAAAACGCTATTAACCGTAGCGACACCTACTGGAGTTATTCGCAAGAAGATAAATTATTTCCGATTTTTTTTTATTCCATCAAATTTTTCAGAGTTTCAATGTATTTTATGTTAACCCTGTCGTAGAAGAATCCAAAAAAAAATCTTTCATAACAAACAGTTCATCCAATCTTGAGTTATAAATGGTGTAACCAACAAAATGGCCGACTTAGTTTTATGTATTAAGATAACGAAGGGTTTACAATTTTTTTCATAAATTTTGTTAATAATGTGTTCGTCCACCACCAGGTCTTGGCATTGATGCAAGAAGATGGTTTTTTTCTTCTAGGATACTATCTTAAGCTACCTGTACTTCATGTCTCAGAGCCGCCAAATATACTCTATATGGGCAATAGATTGGAGGATTTGGGCAGGCATGGCAAAATATTCACATGGATTGATTGCTTAAGAAAAGTTAAAGATAGTTCAGGCAACATGAGATCGAGAATTATCTTACTGAATTCAGTACATTAACCGACTTGAGAAGCCAATAAGTTATTTGTTGTAAGCAAAGCAGCAAAATTAGCAAAATTTCAATTTAAACATATCCTTCTGAGTATTGAAGTTTCTTTGTGTTTGTAAGTATGATAATGTCTTTCATAGCCTAATAACCCAAGAGGTCGATGCCGAAAACATTTTAAAATATGAAAAAAAATTACTTTCATCATATAACCATAAACGAAGAATCTGAAAAAAATTTTTGAAATTAAAAAAGAACACTAAATTGATTTTCGAACATTCCAACAACATATCAAAACAAAGCACGAATTCCCCATAACCCTATTTTTCCAAGCGTCTCTTCCCTATTATTCCAAAGACGAACAGGGGTAGTTATCGAAACATCCCTCGCATCATCTCCAAGGGCTTCACAAGCGATATCTGACGCAGGTATTTCAAACAAATGTAAGTCCCGAAATTATTCCAAACACTCATCCACCCTCCCCTGCCTCGGAGCGAGGGATGAAAAAGAAGGAATAAGAGAGGGTGGATGGAAGAAGTGACGGCAGGCCATCTTGGAAACCCTTTTTCGACATTAATTTTGTTCCCTTTGTCTTTAATTTCTGTTTTAATTCCACGAAGGAAGCACGCAGTTTTTACCCTCTCATTTCACCCCTTCAAGTTCTTAGAGATTCGATTCCGCTCCTTTGTACGCAGCGCGCCGGATGGGGGTAGTTTGAGAAGGAATTAATTATCAATGTGGGGTGTACGCTAAAAATGTCATGTCTAAGGTTTATGGTCTCTCGAGGGATTTAATTGAAAAATTCGTTTTAGAATGGGGAATATGGCGTCTCAATTCGAACTCTTGAAGAAAATAGGGAGATTATTTGGAATTTAGTGAAAAACACGCATAGGGCAAAACCCGGATAGATGCCCCATTTTCAAAATACCTAACTTCCCAAACTCTCCACTAATAATTAATAGTGTGAGAATGATCCACTGTCACCCTTAACTTCAGTCGGTAACGAAATATGGTACAGTGAGGACGCGTTTTGCAAGTGTATGTGATTATCTCCGCAACGAACTTCGGAAACATGTAAAAGTTTCAAAGGCTAGTATTTGCTGTTATAGAACTTTTAAAGTAGTTATGAATTCGATCAAATTTTTTATTATATCAATAAACTGGTCCTTCAAATGTGCATCTAATTATGACCAGCTGCTTTTTTGTTTTTAATTTGCGAAAAAAGTGCATGGGCATCTATCCGTACCGAAAAGGATAGTTGCCCCGATTATTCGAGGTATAGATGCCCTTAGGAGACATATATATCTCTATACAACCCATACACCTGTATAGTCTGAGTATTAATTCTTTTAAATATTTTTAGTGTTTTGTTATAGTTTGTGTACCGATCTGAACTCTTTATTGATTGTAGCAAAACCATGTCGCCGAAGTATGAGAGAAAAGAAGGAGTACAAGGTCAAGTTTGCTCTTGGACCACAGAACAACTCGAAGCAGCTTCCGATGAGACAGAACATTACGAAGGCGTTATGACCCTGAAATATGAAATTATGAATGAAAATACAAAGTCTCAATCCGACTGGATTCAGTGTATAAGGTATCACTCAACTGGCTTCATGAAACCTGTACACTTTTTCGGAACTACTGCTCAAGATGTGGAAAACTTAAAGCACTATCTGACTGATTTCCTCTTCGTTGTGTTGTTTTGTTTCAAAGAGAGTACATATTTCTATTTCTGTTGAAACCTATTAGGTATTTAATATTTTATAAACAATGAAAAATTCGTATACCTATTTGTTGATACCAACCTGATATTCTAAGATATAAAGAATTTATATTTTCGTTTAATAAATGCTTTCGAAATTTCATTAAGTAGGCTGATTTAAGTTATATTACGATTATAACAGACATAACGATAAGAGATTTCACTGAATTTGGCTTTGAAATTGGATCACAATATGAAGGGCATCTATCCCGGACTGAAGGCATCTATCCTTCTCAGTATTTTCATAGTGTGGCAACTATTCACACCTGTAGGCATCTATCCCCAGAAATAATGTTCCACAAAAATCAAAATCCTGTGAAATCTGCTAATGCTAGGTCAGAAAAGACCCACAGTATTTTAACTCAAATGACAAGTCTAGCTACTTTCATAAAAATTATTCAGATAAAATCGATATTTTCGAAAATATGAGGCAATTTCAAAAAGTGGGGCATCTACCAGGGTTTTACCCTATTTTGTACTGAAGCTTATCTTTCATATCATTTTGTAATTAAAAAAAAGCCAGAAATGATTATGAACCCAAACTACCCACTGTAACATTTTTACATCCCTCCCACCCCTGCATCCTTATCCATTCTTTGCCAAATAGCCACTTAAGCTGAATGACTGCCTCCAAACTTTAAGACGTAGCGAACTCCTTATCTTATCAGACTGTTATGCTGTCATCAAATATGGATACGACCCTGTCCTCGAGGGTGACATTCACTTTTGCAACGTTGCTATGTTCGTTATGTCCAAAAATTCATTTCACTTTATTCCTCTCGAGTGGGAATATTTTAATGCTTGTTTAGACTATGGTTATTCCGAGGTTGTTTGGGTAATTGCAGCTCGAAATTTCAGTGTTGATGTGATGAAGATCTAGTTCATGATGGTTGTTAATAAATGAATAACTTATATAATATATGAATTATGAAGCAGATGTATGACTCAATAAATTTTGTCATGGTGTACAATATTATTGCGATTCCACTATGAAGTCAACTCTTCTTCGATTTACAAGATAAATGGTAACAAATGTCCAAAATTAGCTGACCTAAGAACCATTGATATGAGAAAATCTTGTCTGCTAAAGAGATAACAGCTAAAGCTCTTTAGGATCTTGTGATTTAATCGAAATCATTGACAGCCTCTTGGGTTTGTTTGAATGAGAAGAGAACAAAACGAAAAAAGTTCAACTAATAATATCCAATAATAAGAAAATTTCGAGATGACAAAGAAAGCTGTTAGAATTTCAAATTCTTACTTATCTCATTTGACAAAAAATCACATCTTTAGATGAATTTAATTGTTTTATCATGCTTGTATCCAAGAAAATTAGATCTGCGTTTTTAAATCAATTGTTCAAATTTTCCTCCATCGACTTTCATGAAATGATCTTGAATGAAAACCGTCTCTTACACGATTTAGCAAAATTGAAATCATTTGACGACATTCATTTACAATTCGTTGTCGTAGTTCGTCCAATTTCTCACGATGAGTCACAAAAATTTGAGTGAATGAATTGATTTTTGCCGAATATGGTTCATCGAAAATATATTCTAAAACAAGTTGATGGGGTGAATGGGCTCCTTTTCTAAGACGAATGAGAAATTCAAAAACGAGCGATGAAGGAGCGAGTGTTGGAATTGCATTCTGCCACGAGTATTAGATGATATTTTCTCTAATTCAATCGAGTTTTGTTAAATACTCTCGAAACTCGAATAAGAATTCAGATTAGTGACTTTTGTATTGTGTCTTGGCAGTTTTTGTGACTCACTAAATTTGAATTTAATTTGAAAATTGAGAGGACTTGAGGTCAGTACTGACAACCACAAAACGACAAATATAACTGAAAACAATGCTGCAATGAATTTCATTACAGCACTACTTTTAGTACTGTAATGAACACATTACGATTCTAAAATAGAGAATAGTATTTTCTGAAACAGGTTGCAGAATGAGCTCATATTCCAACATGAATGCAAAGTTAAAAAACGAACGACGAAGAGCGAGTTTTCGCTAGCATGAGTGTTGGAATTTCCTTCTGTAACGAGTATTAGACGATATTTTCTCTATTTCAGTCAAGTTTTGTGAAATACTCTCGAAATTCAAATAAAAATTCAGGTTAGTGATTTTTATATTTCATCTTGGCAGTTACGAAATTTGACAGATTACCTAATTTGAATTGATTTGATTCGAAACTTGATTCGATCAGAGGTCAGTACTGGCAATTAAAAAACGAAAAACATAACTGAAACAATGCTGTAATAAGTTTCATTACAGCACTACTTTTAGTACTGTAATGAACTCAATAAGATACTGAAGTAGAGAATCTGTCTGGAATCGAATCAATTTAAAATTTTTTTGAATAATACGAGAAGATTTGTCAGGGCTCTCAAAAAATTGATGGCTAATAGTGAAAAAAAAAATAAAACTTCGACCTATGAAATTTTATCAATTGTTCAATTTCCACGATTTTCGAAGAATTTTATGAATTTAGAGGTTGTATAACCCTTCCCTTTCTGAAAAAAACCTTCTTCTGAAACCTTATTGCTCATATCTGAATGATAAATACATGTTAAAATGATTTATTTTCATTATTAATAACTCATTGATTATCCAGTTTTTTTCTCAAGTCGAAAACTTGGTATACCATCAAATGAATTTTGATTTCATGTTTCCTTCTTCTTTTATCATCTCTCTCCATCACTTATTTCCTCATTTTATACTCCTCAGAGGGTTTGAAGTGCCCCCTCTCAAGAGTTCGCTCGGTTAAGCCTCAAATATACATCAAAAAATATCCCTTGAATAAAATCGTTCGACGTGGACGTGGAAATTTTTTCAATCTCTATGGAATAAGTAATATACGGAGTGATTCGTCTGAGAACAAACACCTTGTATTGTGACATTGGGGAGGTCTTAGAACGTTTTCGCCTACATCTGCGGTAGGCATCTTCAGAGTTTCTGAAAAAAAAAAGGAATTTCGAAAAACTTCTCTCGACCTATAAACATTCCCCAACGACTGCTTTTCCTCCATACCTCCAATCAAAACGTCCCAGTAAAACTCCCAGATACCTCCAGATACGCCAACTTATCCCGATTTCTCGAAAACTCCGCGGGATTTCTGAAAGTTCTGATTGTGCGAAACTTCCTCGGAATCGGGACGCCATTAATTTCCCACCGGAAAACTCCAATGTTTTAATTTCTTTGGGGGTGGGAGGGGGGAAGGACAGGAGGGTTTCTGCGTTTCCGTATAAAGGCGGTTAAACTTGACAGAATAAGAAATATCTGCTCGTTGGAAAACTTTCGGAAAGTATGGACCAAGTTAAATAAGGAAGCAACTCGGCGAACAGTCTCGAAATATAATTTGGAAACTGCGGGAGACGGGAAAAACAGCCCTGATTAATTCGAATTTCGGATGGGAGAAGGGAACAGGTTGATTTATGTCTTTTTGGTAAATTATAATCGGTAAACTTAAAGTTGAATGGTTAGAATCAATGTTAACGCAATTGGAATGATCAAAAAATATTTTTCAAATCACAAGGCGTCTTAAATTGAGCGGGTAATCCTAAGACACCCTTTAGACGAGATCTTGGATGCCTGGCAAAAAATACAACAGAAAAATCCACCCTGTATGAGTTTTTTCACAAAATTATGATTTCTTCTACGTCATGATGCGTTTGGTCTAAGACAGCTACTAATAATTTGAAACCCTTAATATTTCTGTGCTAAAATAAACTGACAGAGAAACTGCGTTACCCTAAAATAGCTGTTTAAATTTTATTTCAGTTGAACAAAGATAAAACCAGTTCTCTTCTGGGAATTTTAAAATAAAATAGCAATATCACCATCATAGTAATTAATATTAATCTATGGTAATTATGTGTTGACAAAAACTGTCATTTGAAAGATATACTCCGAAGAGAAGATTTCGAAGTGTTTTTTCTTTTTTTTGTCGGGCAACAATTTTTGAAACTATTTGGCCCCTGACAAATTAGTGCTCATGTTTTACGCCAGGGCTTTTTTTATATTATTTAATAGTATACTCTAAAATAAGTTAAGAATGAACTTCTAATCCAAGACGAATGCGAAATTCGAATTTCAGGATTGAAATTCTAAAGATGAGCTTAAAGTAAGAAAACGAAATGAACTGAACAATAGGAAATATTTTCTCGATAACAGACAATTCCAAAAATTTCTCTTGAATCCTAATTATTTTCCAGTAAAAAAACACATTCGGATGAGATTGAAAATTGAAGACAAAATTGTTTTTCCCGAATATCTCGGCAAATATTCATTTTGGGATAAAAGTCTTGGACGTATATTCCTATTCCTTTATGAGGAAGATTTCAAAAATGCTTCGATAATGGGGTTCCGATTTGAAAAAAACGTTTTTCTGATGTTTCGTCACTTCTAACTGTGACAAAGAATTTGTTAACTCCTGTATCATATCCTGAAAAGAAGCATCAGCTTTTCTTCTCGTAAGTTCCTCAAGAATGGGAATTTTTAATGAAAAATCCTCGAAGTTGTCTGGTTTTTAACAAAGTTCAATTTTGAATTTTTTTTTTTCGTAGTTCCTCCTTTTAAGAAAATTTTCTCATGAAAATTCAATCTTTTGGAATCAGAATGACTCAGAATTAAATGGAGGAATCTATTTATGCAATAAACAATGGGTCTTCCCTAGAACCTTCAAAAAATATACGAGAAGTCGTCTTCTTACTTGAAGCTCAGCTTTAGAATTTCAATCCTGAATCTTGTGTCTTTCCTAAAAATATTCTATAGAGCCATATTCGTGAATAACCCTGTACACAATGATCATCTCTTGGTAGTAGTAGTTGACATATTCCTAAAACAATGATTGTCACACAGGTGAGCAAGAAAATTTAGGGTACATGTCTCAATGTTTCTTCAGTGATTTCTCGGTCACACAAATCAGTAAGAAAAAAAATCAATGCTAAATGCTTGTGAAGAACTTGTTTTCCTTGTTTTGGAACCGTATAAAAATGAACGGTATGGGTTTCAACTTTATTTTCGGAATAGAGTCTTAATGCTTGTTTATTATTACTCAAATGCTTTTTCCTTATTCACTTCCTTGATCAATGACTCCTGAAAAGGTTTTCTGATACTTCAACGCTTCTTCAATCTGAAATAAAACATATTGCAGATAATCGAATGGTCTTTGTCTCCCAACAAACTTCCATATTTTGAATCTAGCTCTGAATTCTTCTTCTTCTTCTTCCTTTCGATAGGACTGTGTCCTGTTTTTCCAACTTATTTGGTGTCCTGTGATGATGAAGTCCAGGAATCAGCCCATCTCTTTGGTGGTCTTCCTAAGGGTCTGGTTGTGTTCGGTCTCCCTTTGTATACGGCCTTGGCAAGTCTATCATCCTCCATCCTGTCAACATGCTCCCTCAATTCTCTTCTTCTTCCTCGTGACCATCTGAATTATTCAGTATTTATTGATGTAACGGAAAATTCAAGGCTTCATTACTAGGAAATAATATTTAAAAATTTGGTATGGAATTGTGAAATCTTCATTAATTTTATGCAATAGGCTTGAGACTCTAACTGTTCGATTAATATTACTCGAATGCATTTTTCTGATTCACTCGGAAAACTCTTGAAGAAATTTTCTGTCCCTTCAACGCTTATTTAATCCTAATTATAGCATATTGCAGATAATCCGATGCTCCTCGTCACAAATATCGATATTCTGAATCTGCCTTTGAACTTTTCAGCCTTGAATAAAAAACGAAAATGTCAAGAATGCTGCAACATCTTTCATAGCCAAAAAATATAATTCAAAATTTTCGAGGCGACTAGTGAAAATGCAAAGAAAGCTCGGTTCAATAAAGTCAAAAACCCGACCAACCCCAAAACACGCCGGCCGTGAGGGCGTAAAGGTAGAAAACCGCATTTTCCGCTCGGGCTGGCCTCACCTTCCAAAGTCCACTTTCCAAGGGAGTCATCGGTTCGGCGGCCGATCCCGAGGCAGAAACATCGATACAACAACCCCAATTGGCCGAAAAGAAAAGTTGTCGGCGGCCGACCATAGAAAGAGACGCGAAACTACGCCAAAGCTCAAGTCGCCGACCGAGGGAAGGCCGACAACCGCCCCTCCTCTCCTTATTCGCCGTTGCCGATGTAAAATTCGGTTCTTTTATGGTTCTACCCCCACTGAGAGCGTTCGAGGGCTGGTTCGTTCCGCTTTCTTTCCTTTCTTTCGTCGATAACGGGGTGGGAATGGTGCTTAACCTGCCCTTCTGCTCTGTGCGCTCGTGAGTGACAGGACGTGTCGCTGACGTCTTTGGTCGTTGAAGAATTCGATGACCGTATTCGAGGTTCTATGTACGGAATTAACACGGTGGAAAATTTAGGTTTCGGGTATTTTCAACCCATGATTGGTGGGCCGCTTTCAAGAATAGTAACGATAGATTCGTTGCCCAACGGTTTAACCCATTTGGAGAGCAAAACAAATTATGATAAAGAAAATGCATACCGGATATTTGCTCCCAGAGAGATACCCCTTTAATTTTTATCCCATAGAAAATTATTTCTTTTGGGGGACATCTTTTTAAGAATATTTGGGCCTTGAACGAGTAACCCTCTAAGAGGAGGATTTTGGTATTCTTAACAACGGTGCATAAAAAACGTAAAATTTTCTTCTCTATTTCAGTATCGTAATGAGTTAATTACAGTACTAAGAGTGGTACTGTAATAAAACTCATTACAACATTGTTTTCAGTGATATTTTTTGTTTTGTGGTTATCAGCACTGACCCCAGATCCTCTCAATTTTCAGTTCAAATTCCTTAATCTGTCAAATTTCGTAAGTCACACCAACTGACAAGATGAAATATAAAAGTCACTAACCTGAATTTTTAGTTGAATTTCGAGAGTATTTCATGAAACTTGACTGAAATAGAGAAAATATACTCTAATACTCGTTGCAGAAGGCAATTCCAACACTCATGCTATCGAAAACTCGCTCCTTCGTCCTTGTTTTAGGTTATACTATTCTTTATTTCAGTATCGTAATGAGTTCATCACAGTACTAAAAGTGGTACTGTTCTGAACTCATAACAGCATTGTTTTCAGTTATATTTTGCGTTGTTTGGTTCTCAGTTCTGACCTCCGATCCCATCAATTATCAAATCAAATCAATTCAAATTCCGTAATCTGTCAAATTTCGTGAGTCATACCAACTACCAAGATTCAACACAAAAGTCACAAATCTGAATTTTTATTTGAATTTCGCAATCCTGCATCCGGAGAATATTTGCATGCACTGATCCCCGCAATAGTTTGAGTTGTTTGAATTTTATATCCATTTTTCTGTTGAAATACTGTTTTTAAAATTGTCATGCGATGTTGCATGCAAAAATCAACAAAGTGATGAAAAACAGATATTTACAAACGAAATACCGTAGAATTAAGAAACTACAATGACAGTTCGGAAGTAGAGACAAAATTAGGCCACATATTAAGTGAACATTTCAGAAATTGTTAACGTTGTTAAAAAAGTTTCACCCTCCAAAAGAAACCGTTCTACAAATTCAGAAGAATTCCCTAGAAGGATACAAAAATTATAAATGTTTAATGAGTGGCTCAACTGCTCTCAGTCTATTTAAAGAAGGTTGGGGGTTAGTCGAAAAAACATAACATAATTCTGCTTGCTTTTTTTTATCGATTATTTTCTGTTCCGCTAATATACTCCCCGTCAATAAATTCCGGACAGGGAAAATTTTTGTCAAATTCAACACCCTGTATCTTTTTTCGTGGTGCTGCGATTTTGTTGAAATTTTCACCAGGTGTAGTATGGGGTCCTTTTATATTAACCTGAAATCTACTTCGCAAAAATATCTGTAGTTTATCCCTTATACAGGGAGAAGCAAAACCTTGTTTTATACCCCCCATTTCTTAACACCTGTGGTGAATTTTAAGCGGAAAATTTCATTTCATTAAGTTTTAATTTGAAGTGGAACCCTTTCTTAACAAAATGTTTTTTGATTTACGTCAGTATCTGCTTTTAAAAAGAAGATACACATTTTCATAGAAAGTGTTGCATTTTTGCAATTCTTATAACGATTTAGAACATTACAATTTTACAATAATACCTTATCGACTAGCATACATACACAAACATTTCAAAATTAATAGCGTTTATTTCCACCTCGCTTTCTCATCGCTTCTTCCATACGACGTGGCCTATTTTCAATGCATTTCCGAATTGCTTCTGGGGGAATATTTTTCCGTTCTTCAAGAAGGGCTGTTCGTGTGTCGGGTAAGGTCTTGGGCTGCTATTTTCGAACATGTCTACCTAGCATATCCCATACATGTTCAATTGGATTCAAATCCGGACTTCTGGCTAGCCACACCAATCGTTGAATATTCGCCTCTTCTATGTATTCTGTTACAACCCGTACAACGTGAGGCCTAGCATTGTTGTGCATTCACAGAAATTGTTGGGGAAATATTCCCCCAGAAGCAATTCGTAAATGCATTGAAAGTATGCCACGTCGTATGGTAGAAATACACGCTATTAATTTTCAGATGTTTGTTCATAATTGCTAGTCGATAAGGTATTGTAATGTTTCAAATTGTTACGAAAATTGAAAAAATGCAACACTTTCTTTGAAAATGTGTATCTTTTTTTGAAAAGCAGATACTGATGTAAATTAAGAAACATTTTGTTAAGAAAGGGTCACACTTCAAATTAAAACTGAATGATAACAAATTTTCCGGCTCAAATTCACCACAGGGTGTTTAGAAATGGTGGGTATAAAACGAGGTTTTGTTTTTCCCTATATAACGGATAAACTACAGGTATTTTTGCAAAGTTAATTTCAGATTGATATTACAAGTCACAATACTTCACATGGTGAAATTTCAACATAATCGGAGAACCACGAAAAAAGATACAGAGTGTTGAATTTGACAACAATTTTGCCTGTCTGGAATTTATTGACGGAGAGTGTAGCTACATGACCAGGAAAAAGACCAAGAGAGTATGATACCCATACATTTCCACTTAGCTTTCCAACGAGGCCGAGCATGGCATATATTTATGTTTGAAAGAAAATTTTATTTTATTGGCAAAGAATAATAAGCATATCGAATGACAAAAATGAGGAAATAAATATCAAATGTTCGCCAAACTATCGTCCAATCCTTCAAAGACATCGGTTCTTTCAAAAATGAACTGAATAATTCGAATCTTTCTTAGCTAAAATCGAAAAACGAGTCTTTTCGCTCCTTCCCTCCAGGAATTTCCCTTTCAGCCACCCCGAACCTCGGGGAAACAACCCCCTTCTTTATTTCCGCCCCGCGTAAAATTGGAAACTTCACTCTCGCGCACCTCACAAACTGAAGTAATTCAATTCAGGCAACGTTTCATTTTAATCGTTTTCCTCCGGAGCCTCCTGCCCCCCGCAAAAACTGCCATAAAAGAGGCAGAATTTAATTTCGCAGAGCGCCTGCAGAGAGCGCCTTATTACTTATTATTTCATGCAAATGCAAAGGAGGGGGGCCGAGGGGGCCGGTCGGGGGGCGGAAAAGTAAAAAGCTATCCTCCAGGAACTTATTTACATAATGAGAGAATATCAAGCCGTCGCTTTTTATGGTGCTTTTTATGGCTGGAGGCTTAAATCACCTCGTAAACTGCTGGGAATGGCCTTCGTAGCTTGGAGAGGTTCTTATCTGGTGGTTTATACCTCCTCCGGTTTGTACAGGCTGCTGCAGGGGAGGTTTGTCGGCTTGGAACGGGGATTTTTCGACTGTTCTGAGCTTCGGATGAAGAAGGAAGGAGCGTTAGTGAAATACGAAGGTGGCTTGAAGGTTTACCAATATGGCTGCCAATTGTTTCCGGTTTGCAGTGGAGTTACATTTTTAGTATGGGGTAGAGGTAATAGATATTATGACAAACGTCTGAAGGAACATCAGGATGAAATTATTTTACAGAATCCTTCTTAATTGAATGAAATGTGATTCAATTTGCATTCTTAAATAAATTCAATGAAAGCGTCTGATGTCAAAGAAGGTTTCTACTGTTTGATTTGTTTACTTTCCCATGGTCAAGATGTGGTAGGCGATCCTTCTTTTGGATTTTTTTTTTCATTCAACTCATTCTTTTACTTTTGAATTTCAACATAATTGCGGAAGTCGGCCCATTTTTTACTCATACACCTTTCTACCCTTATTGGTGACGGAAACACCTTACAGGAAGAAATCAAAACTAGTGGATGACAGTTATGTCGTATCATCAAAACTACAGAATAAATTGGTGCAGATTTGAATGATATTATGACGAAATAGTATATTCTCAAACAAGTTGGCTGAATGAGCTCATATTCCAATACGAATGCGAAATTCGAAAATTTTGAAAGCATGAGTTTTGGAATTGCCTTCTGCAACGAGTATTAGACGATATTTTGTCTATTTCAGTCAAGTTTTGTGAAACACTCTCGAAATTCGAATATAAATTCAGATTAGTGACTTTTGTATTGTATCTTGGCAGTTGGTGTGACTTACGAAAATTGACAGATTACGTAATTTGAATTGATTTGATTTGAAACTTAAGTGGATCTGAGGTCAGTACTGACAACCACAAAACGAAGAATATAACTGGAAACAATGCTGTAATGAGTTTCATTACTTCACTACTTTTAGTACAGTAATGAAATGATCACGATTCTGAAATAGAGTGATTGGAAAAATTTCCTATCTTTTGACGTAAATTTGAGGTTGAACAACACTCCAAGAGCTAAAACCAAAATTGAATAGAATAGAGGGGTTAAGATATTCTTCATTTGAAAGGTCTTGGAGCTTTTTTACAATTAGAAAACTTGATTTTGATTTCCACCAAAAATCAATTTAATTTACTGAAATTTTTGTGACTCAACCTGAAAATTTGGAGGATTTACGCCAACGAATTGTGAATGACGGTCGTCAAATAACTGCGATTTTCAGTCAAGATATGGAAGGTAATGAAGGAAAATTTGAACTTTTGATTTAGAAACGCAGATTTAATCTTCTGGATGGTACCTAAGCATAATAAAACAAAACCAGGAACTCTGATGGAAGGATC
The DNA here is from genome assembly GCA_038502775.1 of Hippodamia convergens. Taxonomy (NCBI): domain Eukaryota; kingdom Metazoa; phylum Arthropoda; class Insecta; order Coleoptera; family Coccinellidae; genus Hippodamia; species Hippodamia convergens. Next base: position 70,452,710 of record CM076609.1, on the reverse strand, counting down.
AGTAATAAAATGTTTTCTTTTTCATGCAATTTTTTTCAATAAACATCCTATTACTGTTACTTCCATCAGAGTTCCTGGTTTTGACCTTCCCAGGAGAATATGGTCTGTTCTAAATCGTATTAGAACAGGCCATGAACGATGCAACAGCATGCTCTTCCGATGGAATTCGGTTGAGAGCCCTAGTTGTGAGTGTGGGTAAAGTGAGGAGACTATAGAACATCTTATAAAAAGTTGTCCCATTTATAAATTTCAAGATGGTTTCGACGCTTTACATAAAGTAACAAATTTCTGAAAAGGTGGTTAGTTTCAAAATTTATTTTAAATAATTGGTTTCTTTTCTGCTCTTGTCTTTTTTCGTTCCAGATAGAGAATTGCGAATCTTTCTGTGAAGAATCTGATTATTTTAGTCCATAGATGGATAACATGACGATGTTCGCTTTGATCAAGATGTCTTTCAAGATATCTCTGATATTTAATAGTTTTAGTGAATTTTTTTCACGGGCGAGGTAAGGGTTTGTTTTCAGCTGAGTTTTTTTTCCCTTTCCTCATTTAATCATACTGCAAACCTGAATGGTTTTTCTGTGTTGCACCAACCTCAGCTAGGTACCTTTTTGTTTCAATATGTATTGTATTATTTTATTATTATTATGTATATATGTATTATTAAATTTGTTCTATAATTTTTCCAAACTATTTAATGAGAAATATACGAGGTTGTATATCAAACAGCCCTATTTTTTTCAATATAAAACTCCCTCCCGTTTTTTCACCCCGTGTCATAATCCTCAAGTTCAAATCCCCCCAACCTTCATCTCTTCCCCATCTCCCCCCTTCCCCCTCATTCGGTCGAAATTCGTTCAAATTCTCAACCTTTTCAATCCCGACGCCAACTCCGATAGATTTTATCGTCCCGTTTGAACTCTTCGGAAACGTAATATGAAGTAGAGGGCTGGTTCGTTTAAATTTCCTCTTATTCCCCTTAAGGATAACACTGCGAACCTATCGATTTTGTTTGGATAGACCTGATGGGACCTGATTAGAACCGAAGAGGATATTTTCGAAGTCGTCGGAGGTGGAATAAGGACATGGTGGTGTTGGAAAGAAAGGAAATTACGAGAAGTAAGCTGGGGAGAGTCTTCTGTGTTCGTTTCGTCCTTTTTGAGCACTCTTCCGTGCGAAGTTTGGGTTTCGAAACTGGCGCCCTCTTCAGGAGAGACTGAATGGTATATTTTGAAACAAGTTGCTGAATGGGCTCCTATTCCAACGCGAATATGAAAGCATGAATGTTGAAATTGCCTTCTGCAACGAGTATTAGACGATATTTTCTCTATTTCAGTAATGTTTTGTATCATAACATTCTTCGTATGATACTATAGAATCATACGATACTATCAACACTAGTATCATACGATACTATACAGCCAGGGGAAAAAAACCTCAGCCGAAAAAACCTGCCTCCCCGTAAACAAAATAACATAAAATATCAAATATCAGGAAAATATTGAAAGACATCAGTGTGATCATCTTCATGTTATCCGTCGATGGGCTCGGATACACAGATTCTTCCCAAAACGACTCGTAATTCTTAATCTGAAATGAAAAAAGACAAAAGCAGAAAAGAAACCGATTATTCAGAATAAATCGAATGCATTTTGGAAATACATTTGCTACTTCAAAAAACATCAACATTAAGATTTCTTGGCCAAATAATGTTCGGAGGTTTATAAATATTTATGACAGAAATGTCACAAAATTTGAAAGAAATGAAAAAAAACTCCATCAATTTCCCCTTTCCGAATCTGTTGAATGTTATGAAACTGATAATTTTTCAACATAACAAGCTAAACTTGTAAAAAATCAATTAATACATAACCTTTCAACTGTCCTCTTTCACGAGGATTTTTTTTCTGTTTCCGTGTGGGTTTCTTGCAGAAGAATCTCTTTGATACCATGTTCATCAGCTAATTTGGAGACGTAATCACACTTTCCTTTCGAAATTCCTTCGATATTCAAATTCAAAATCCACAAATTGTTGCTCTCTGGTCGTGAGGGTTTTTTCAAACCAGATACGACCTTCCAGGTGATGATTTTTCGGCACTTCAAATGTTTGAAGACCGCTACGGGACCCCAATGAAAGGCAATCATCTCCCATAGATAAAACCAAACATGTTATAACACAAGAAAACAGAATATTTTTCAGGAGCAAAAATTCAGACATATTACGAGAATTGTCATTCTGACATTTAATGTATTATTTTAGCTCTCTTTTTCATAAGAATATATATATATATATATATATATATATATATATATATATATATATATATATATATATATATATATATATATATATATATATAGTAATGTTTTGTGAAATACTCTCGAAAATCAATGAAAAATTCAGATTAGTGACTTTTGTATTTTATCTTGGCAGTTGGTGTCACTTACGAAATTTGACAGATTACGGAATTTGAATTGATTTGATTTGAAAATTGATAGGATCGGAAGCCAGTACTGACAAACACAAATCGAAAACTATAACTGAAGACAATGCTGTAATGAGTTCATTACAGCAGTTTTTCAGGTACTGTAATGAACTGAAATACCTAGAGAAAATTTATTTATATGAATTAGAAATTTACTGTTTCAAATGGACGTTTGTAATTTTCAAATTCTCAGTTGAAATTGTACCCAGATTCCGAAGAAATTAGCTCTTATGTAAAAAAGGCTCAGTGAAAATGTGGCTCTACATTGTAGAAATAACCGAGATATTCAATGTTACTTTGAGCTTTTGCGAAAACGGTTCATCAAAATTACATTTTTGTACAAATGCCATTACAAGTGACACACACGTGAAAGCGTGTTGAAAATATTTTTAACGTTTACGTTGAAAATATTTTTAGCACCACATTTTCTCATGATGAAATCAGATGAGAAAAATTCAGCAATTGCAAATTTTAATAATCAATATTTAACAATCATTACCAATGAACATTAATATAAATCGTAAAACTAGAACAATTACTAACATTTATGCCCTGTGACGTAAGGGAGCTTCGCAACACATTATTAGAATCCTCAGCACCATCAGTTCTTGTAGAAACCGGAAGTACAATATTGGATGATGATGATCCAAAATCTGTTGAGGTTGGGAGAATTTTTTCAGCAATGACATTTCTATATAATGCAATGGAATGACTAACATAGCCCTCGACTGCAGTCGTAGACTTCCATCCACCATGTTTTTCTATTTCCGTAATTATTGTTTTGGTTCTGGTAGTTTGAGGAATTTGGCAACAATAGATGTAATTTTTTCAAATGTATTAATACCAACTGGATTGGCAGTGCATTTATTCACGTATTTCAGGAAAAAACGACGATGTTTGATGACAGAAGGGCGCAGTGCAAAGTTCTTATGAAAATAGTCTACATACTTCCCAATAATACTAAAAGAACGACTGACTTTCGTTTTTGTATTTGGAAGTTGTATAACCAATGATTTATTTGTTACTTCGATGTCTTCCACTGATAAATTAAATAATTCATCACGCCGACAGGCTCCAAATAATCCGAAAATAGTTGCAACCTCAACCATCAAGTATTTCTCATCTGGTGCCTCCTTTATAAACTTTTCAACTTGTTCACGAGTGAGAATTTTCGATTTTTTGAGACGATATCCTTCACTCTTTCATTTTAAATAATACGTTATTATTTAACAAGAGCGATTGACTTTATCATTGAAAATTTTCTCCACAAAGTTGATGAACACCATATTTTTTATTTTTTTTCTAAGTATACCAAGAAAACAGTTTGACTGAAGTTCCCTTCCACATTTTTCAATTTGCACCAAGCCAGGAAATTGTTATGTGCAATATCGTACTGCTGAACAGATTTTCTTGGTAGGAGTTCCAGATTTGCTCCTCTTGCAGACAGAGGAACAACCAAACCGTCACTTTTATTAATAATTGGACTCTCGAGAAACATATTAAGCAGTTGAAAACCCAAGACGAAAATTGGATAGGACCGAAATTCAAATGACACCGTCTTTTCTCATTTGTTAGTAATCATAACGTTGGCAACGTTTCCCATTCACAACAACCTTTTGATTATTTGAATATCAACATTCATTTTGAAGTTGATCGTCATTGTAAATTCGCTCATTTCATTATCATAATAGGGCAGTTGTACGAAAAACATTGTATGGTATTTGTGTTAAAAGTAGTTTTATTTTGTTCGTGAAATTTTTCACTCACAAAATAAAACGTCACTTTTAACACTCGTATCATAAATAACTATTTTTATTCACCGTTGTAAAGGGTCTTCCTAAGATCTTCAAAATGAAGAATCACTCAACCCCACTTCCCTATTCAATTTTGAGGGGTTGAAGCACCTCCTCTTAGGGGGGGTACTTCAAAAGATTTGCTCCAAACAATATGATTCGACGTGTTCCGGAAAATTTTTCCAATCACTTTGAAAAGGAACACCCTGTATATTTGTTCCTCCAGAAGCCCTGCTGAAGAATCGAACAAACCTTCGTCCTCCTAGACGGTAAATGTTTGCCAATCGCTTTCTAGACGTCTGAAGCGCACGATACAGACGTTGATATAGCGACGTGTACTTCCCAGCTCCCTGTAGAGGTCATTAGGAAGGATGCTGCGACGTCCAGGACTCCGGAAGAATCCGAGACCGATCATCTCGGGCCATCTCTTACCTCCGCAGGACGGCCGAGTCAGACAGAGACGGCGCTAGCTCGCGAAAACTCGGAAAAATCAATAAGTCCAGGCTAAAATCCATTTACAATTTAAATTCGCCGGTCGGGGATAAGAAAACAACCAAAAGGAAGGTCCCCGAAAGAAGCAGTGAGCCGGGGGGTGGAGGGGGGTCCACCCTCCCGCCTCCGGAGGGTGACAAATTAAGACTTAGACGTTTTGAGACGTCTTAATCTTAATTCTAAGATAAATTGGACCCAGAAAATACTTTCATTAATCTAGATCAACTCGTCCTGGTTGAATGCGATGGAAAGATAGATTTGGGGGTTGCAAAGTATGTGGGTCGTTGGAGGGGAGGCTCTGGGGGTGTCATTGATGGGTTGTGGTAATCTGGCCGATCAATGGCCGCATCGTTTTCGGTGTCATTTTGAATTTCGGCGGAAAATATGCATACCTTTCTTGTCTGGCATTCGATGAAAAGTAGGATAATAAAATTCACGAGAAAAACAGCATAAAATCCTTGAATACTCAGTAACTTTCTGTAAATCTACTGGGAGAGATTCTGAGGAAGGTAAAAACTGATATAAAACCATACTGGAGGGGTCATAAGACGTATTTAGTTCTCAACAAGATTGAAGAGACCTTATCACGCCTGCCTACCTCATTGAATTTGCTCTGGCATTCCAAAGTCAACTTTGAGTCAGTGACAGGAGCTCAATGACTTAATAGGAGCTGGACTATCTGAGTGAAGAGCTATATCGCACTTCTGATAGTTTCTTTCTAGTTTAATGACTAGATATCTTTCGATTGCTGATATTTGCGCTTAAAAGATGTTCACACAGGAGCGTAAGGACACTCTTGAATTCTCAGCTCTAGCTCTCGTATTGGTTTTAAAATCATATGTATAACTTTTTATGGAATTTTTTTAGATTGTGGTCAGTATATTCCCGTTTGCATATTTTTTTTTTTGCATATATATATTCTTATGAAAAAGAGCTAAAATAATACAATAAATGTTGAAACAAAAAGTACCTAAACTGAGGTGAGAAAGGAATACGGTATCATAACATTCTTCGTATGATACTATAGAATCATACGATACTATCATCACTAGTATCAAATGATACTATAGAGCCAGAGGAAAAAACCTCAGCCGAAAAAATCTGTCTCCCCGTAAAAAAATAACATAAAATATTAAATATCAGGAAAATTTTGAGAGACATCAGTGTGATCATCTTCATGTTATCCGTCGATGGGCTCAGATAAACAGATTCTTCCCAAAACGGCTCGCATTTCTTAATCTGAAATGAAAAAAGACAAAAGCAGAAAAGAAACTGATTATTCAGAATAAATCAAATTATCTTGAAATTAACCACCCATTTTAGAAATGCATTTTTTGTTACTTCATGTATAGCCTCGAAGCCATCATGAAATTTATAAATGGGACAGCTATTTATAAGATGTTCTAGTCTCCTCATTTTCCAAACACTCACCACTAGGACTCTCAACCGAATTCCATCGGAAGAGCATGCTATTGCATAGTCCATGGCCTGTTCTAATGCGATTTAGAACAGATCATATTCTCCTGGGGAAGGAACTCTGATGGAAGGATCAGAAATAAGATCTTCATTGAAAAAATTTGATACATTCCATTCAGATTGCCACATTTCTTTGTCGCTTCTATTTATATCAATCAGAAAATTTGACTTCAATCTTTACTACAGTTTTTCTCAGTGCTTTCCTGTATAAAAACACACTGCTTATTTATGTTGGTTCGAACATATACACTTATATAAAATGCTAATAATATTTTTTTTGTTTCAGCTTCTGGGAAACATCTTCAAGAAAAGAACGTCAAAAGGAAAAATAATGGATCGCAGTCTACCATTTGCTAAAAGAAGTAGTCTTTCAGTCTACGACCAGCAACACCATTTCAGAAAAAAATATTTTTTTCATCGAACTCAATTATGAAATAGTTGAGCATCTGATTGAAATTATGGCTCTAATAAACATTGATATTTGTTGTTTTTTATTTCTGCGTAACACCAAAATTGAGTTGGTTATGATACTAGGAGAAAATCATTGGAGTAGTTTCTGTCTTTCTATATTTTCAAGGGTTAAGCTCTTATCTTAGAAAAAATCATATCAGCAAAAAAAGTAGAAATAAATTTTCCTGTCAAAATTAATATACACAAGTCACATGTGAAGAGTTTTCCTTCGATTTAAATTCCCGAGAAAAATATTCAAACATGAAATTAATTTGGTTTTCGGTAGTAATATAGGAAGGACATTAATTGAATTTTAATGGTTGTTGTTTAAATGTTGTTGTTACATATAACAAGTTCTCAAAGAAGTAATCGAAAAATTAATACTAAATATTGAAGATAGTTTCTATTATTGCGTGTTGAATTTATTCATTCTGCCACATCTTGTAGAAAAAAATCTTGTTAAAATATTTCATTCTAACACAGTTTGCATGGTGATATTTATTTTTTACATGTATTCTTGCCACGGATTTATTTATTATCTGTCAAATTCATGAAGGAGAAAACAGTTCTTTTCAATACAAAAATCACTAAATGACATTTATGGAAATATGTCATTAATTTCGATAGAATTTTTACTAATTAGAGAAAATAATGTATGATACTCTTACAGAAGGCTTTCGAACACTCGTTAATTAAAAAAAATTTTTAGAATTTTAAACTAGTGTACGAATATCAATTCTTTCTGCCCTCATCATGAAAAACTATTCCTTGGAACCGGTGACATTTGATGACAGCGGAAAAAACAAAGAACAGAAATAATTTTTCACTTTCAAACCATTTGCAAGACTAAGTTATATCCAAAATGCAACAAATCCACCAACTCTCCAAAACTTCCAACCTACCAAACTTTTTCTCCACCCTACTGTATATTTCCGACGTCTCCGCCCTTATTCTTGGGGGAAAGAGCTCTAGATCTCCTTGGCACTGAATTTAAGTATTCAGAAAGACATTTCCGTACTCAGGACGACTGGCTTAGGGGTTTCAAAACCTGGAGTTTGCGGTATTAGACAACTTTCTTTGTTAATCCTTTCTGCTTGTTACGTGGAACGAGATTAGCGGGAACATTAGGAAAATTCGGATGAAAACTGTTTTCCCGGAGAGGTTTTTCAGCGGAAAAGATGGCAGTCAGGTCCAAGTAGGTGTGAACGAGATATAAAACCTCAAAACATACGAGGTAAATGTATTAAAAGTAGGAAACAGCATCATAATCTGTAATAAAAGAATATTTTGACAGTAAATTTTCCAAATATTTTGATGAAAGGAATCTAAATGTAGATTTTAATCAAATGATGTGAAAATTCACAGTTTTCCTTCTCTCAAAATGAGCATTTCTTATACAAGTTGAGTGATTGATTCTACATCTACTGAAAGTAGGTTCTAGAGGTCCTTCGTATAACATACTTTGGCGCCTTTGGTTACCTAACCAATGAATTTTTCGATTTCATATACTATTTAATTCTTTGAATTACTGTTGAAAAAATTTGATTTTATTTATCATTTGAACAAAGTTGCATTCAAAAGTAACAAATGTTTCGATTGATTGATTTTGAGCCATATCGATTTAAATTCTGAGAAATAATTGTTCTTTGGCCCCAGGAATCTTCTGTTTGAATATATGTACAAGTAAAAGCTCTACTATTCGAATTCTATATCGAAACAATGATCATACTCGATGTGCAACGGCACTCAACTGATTTTTTTCCTCACAACCATCTGCTACACCGTGTTCTGTGAACCTAACCCTTAGTCCAGGAAATCTCTGGTAAAAAAGACGTGCATACGGTACCCCGTAACCCAACATATGGTACAAAATTGATGGTCCTCCGGATCAAGATCGCGAGCCTATTGACAAAAGATCCCTGTGACCAATTATTGATTTCTGGGTTCACGCATACGTGTTATTAGTGAAAAAAGAGTATTGAAAGTCCGTTTCGGCAACTACCGAAGTTAATTTTAAGGGTCGGACCTGATAATTGCTGGTATTATGTACAGGGAGGACGTTGTGTCGATTGGAGAAAAAACTTTGGAGCTGTTGTTACGATGATTCGGTTTTCTTTGTATAAAGGAATAAAATAGGTGATGGCTTTTTGGAAATATGTTCTGAAATGCTTGCACTAATTTGTCAGGAATGAAAAAATTGTTCAAACTATCAAAACATATAATTTTCAGAATTATACAGGGTTATTACAGAATATGCCTCTATAGAATATTTTTAGGAAAGACACAAGATTCAGGATTGAAATTCTAAAGGTGAGCTTCAAGTAAGAAGTTCTAGGTCTTCTGGTTTTTCCGGAAGTGACCTCAACTTTCGTTTTTCAAATAGGAAGACCCATTTTTGCATAAATAGATTCTTCATTGAATTCTGAGTCTTTTTGATTCCAAAAAATTGGATTTTCCGAGAAAATTCTCTTTAAATGAGGAAATACGAAAAAAAATCTCAAAATTGAACTCTGTTGAAATACAGACAACTTCGAGGTTTTTTCATTGAAAATTCTCATTTTTTAGAATCTTCGAGAAGAAAGGCTGATGCTTCTTTTCGGATAGCGTGATTTTCAGAATATGATACAGGAGGTCACAAATTCTTTGTCAAAGTTTGAAGTGACGAAACATCGAAAAATCGTTTTTTTCAAATTGGAACCACATTTCTTCGAAGCATTTTCGAAATCTTCGTCAAAAAATAATAGGAGCATACGTCCAAGACTTTTATCCCAAAACGAATATTTTTCGAGATATTCAGGAAAAACGATTTCGTCTTCAAATTTCAATTTTATTCCGAATGTGTTTTTTAACTGGAAAATAATTAGAGGTCGAGTGAAATTTTTGAAAATCTCTGTTATAGAGAAAATATTTCCTTATAGTTCATTTCTAATTGTTTCAGTTAGTACAGCAATTCAAAGAGTAAAAAATTGATATCTAGATGAAAAAACGATTCATGAAAATTTTTAATTAACTCTTGATCATATAATAGTGATCTTAACTGCCTGCCTTGATTCAACAAATTTTTACTCATGTTCTTTTCTTTACCAACAAAACTTCGGTTTAGCTATGGGTTCTTCATTATCACTAGTTATAAGTTTGAGAATATATTCATGAAATATTTCGGAATAAAATACATAATATATATATACAGGGTGGTACATATATTTTATTGGGAGATTCCTGAGTTCAAAAGAGACACATTTTTCCATTCAGCTAAGTTGAAAAGATACTTTCTGTTGAAAATTCATAGTCCAATATTCCACATGTAATATGTAATATTTTTTTCTTTGAGACCATTACATAACATTAGTTTCCATAATTGTGACAGTAACCCAACTCTCAAAAATAAGTTGTTTAATGAATTTTGGCCGTTTTGAAATGCGCTTATTTTGGGTAAGTAATTTTTCAAAATCACAGAATTAAAATGCTACATTTTTCTAAGGTTAAGGTGGTAGATCGAAAGCTCGAAAAAACAATAGTTGTATGTTCCAAGGGGTGACATACCTCATTATGAAAGTTGGAAATGTCTAAGTATCATTTTCTAGGCTGAATTGGAAAAAATTGCATACAAAAAAAACTTTTTCTTCAGATAAGTGAAAGTCGTATAATAATTGAAACTGAAGAAATGGTAGCGATATGTCGAAGATATTTTTATGATCTGTCAGTATTGAAGAAGCTAACTAAACAATTCTATGAGAACAGAGAACATTCAATACAATTCACGATGAAATTAGAACAGTAAAAACAACTTTCATTCTTGATAGATTCAATAAAATCATTCTGAAAGAAGCTTTATTTCAAGGGAAATTTTTTTGACAGTTATAAAAACCTTTCAAATTATGTCATTTTGTGTCATATGACAAAATTTCAACAAGCCCTCTCCAACATATAGGTAAGCAACTTAGCTGAGCATCAACCATGGACCATGCAACTCTATACCAAAATTCCTGAATGTCTCGAACTGATAAAGAAAGAAAAACTGAAAAAAGAATTGAAAAAGATATTTAAGAAAAATCATACTATAATATGGATGAATTCTGGTATAGCCAATTTGAATAGTTTCTTATTGAATGTTCAATGCGGTCATTCACTTGAATCTTAATTCATTGGACTCTATTTTAATGTTTATAATTTTTTCCATTGATCTTTCGAGATTTTTTATATATTTCTCTCGTTTGGTTTGTCACCTCATGCGAAATGTTCATGGGTTAAAATTATTAACTCTGTTCCATTATTACTCTAAGCACAGATAATATAATAATAAAATATTACCCATTTGCATTCAGGACAAAAATCTATCTATCACTATGACAACACGATTGAGCTTCACACCCTCATTCCAAGTAAACTTGAAATAAAAGAACAAAGGAGCTTAGAAGAATTGGCATTAACACTGAAATATTGGGCTGGTCAATATGAGAAAAAACGACAGGAAAAATAAGGATAGAGATCTAAGGAAAATCATAACAATGAAGGATGAAGGCATTATCTCATCAGCATTTCTAGTATCGCCAACATCTCTATGACGAATATACCTATACAATCCTTGCGAAACCCGAAATATTCTGGGTTAAAATTCATCTCGCGCCCAATCATTCTTCGCCTCTTGTTATGACACCGTGGCATCATCCATAAATATATTTCTACCGTATTCACATCTCACAAAGAACTCTGCTAAAACGGCTCCGAGCAATAAGACTGCCGTAATTTATCAAACAAATGGTTCGCCATTGTAGCTCCAGACTCTGCCCTATCTGGAGAAGATAGAGAAACGCATTTAAAATATAGACGCGAATTCATCATCTTCGTTTTCTGAGGGTTGAGAGCCATATAGCGAGCTCGGGAACTTGAGGTGGTTGGAAGTATGTCGAATAAGGGTGTTCTTCTTTTTGGAAATTCAAGAATACACCTCATTTCATTTATACCACTCCTCTCTTCGATTATCTTGACAAATTGTTCAGGAATATATTGAAAGAGTCTCCCAGGTTTAGTGGCCGTAGTGCCTCATGAATAATTTCACCTAACGTTTCGCCTACAACTTCGGTAGGCATCTTCAGAGACACTGCGTTCGAGGTACAACCTTAGATCAAGAATCTCCAGAAGATGCCTACCGCAGTTGTAGGCAAATCGTAAGGTGAAATTATTCCTAATGGACTCTTTTAATGTCTGCCTGACACTATACTGCTCCACAAGAGTCAGGGATATCGTAATCAATCGTTTTGAAAAGTATGTAATCTTCGAGAAAATCACTGTAAAATCATTTAAAACTCAATAACAACTTGAATCGGTCCAATAAAAATCAGTATGAGACATTTCGTCAATCTGGTCGCCTTTTTTCTGAAGTTTGGTTCTTTGCATATGCTTCATGAATGTTCTAATTTTGAAATGGAGTCAGTTTATCAACAGCTTCGATTTGGAACAAGTTAGCTGAGGCTAATAGGGCTATCGTAATGCTACAGGATGGCCTAACTCAGGTTGTTGTAGCCGAAAGGCTCCGAGTCAGCCGAAGTGTGATATCACGACTTTGGAATAGTTTCAGGGAGACAGATAGGTTCCCTGTTGGAAAGACCAAGGCTTGGTCGGCGACGAAAAACAACACCTGCTCAGGATCGTTTCGGCGAGAAGAAAGCCTACATCTACGTGTTGAATGCTATGGAATACTCTACAAAATGCAGATGGGGTTCAAGTTCCCACCGAAACCATCAGACGAAATTTGAGAGAGGTGAATCTAGGTTCTAGACGTCCATTAAGAAGAGTTTTATTAACACATGACCATAAGCGACAAAGACTGGAATGAGCAAGGCAACATATAAATTGGAACGATCAATGGCGTAGTGTCCTTTTCACTGATGAATCCAGATATAGACGATTTTCAGATTCTCGAAGAATAAGGGAATGGACAATCCCACGCATACCCCGTAATCGTCGCTATCTCCAAGAAGTCCATCCATTCCGAGGGGGTAGTGTTGTGGTATGGGCCGGGATATGTTTCAATGAGTACACAGATCTACACATTTGTCCTGGGAATGTGACCGCCTCACACTATAGGGAGCATATCATTGACAATGTTTTGCCAAATTTTCACGGTGCTATTGGTGAAACTTTCCAATTTCTAGACGATTACGCTAGACCGCACCGTGCAGCCATAGTTGAGAATGCGCGCGAGGAGCTTGGTATTCCACATTTACCAATACCTCCACACTCACCAGATTTGAATCGCATAGAACATGCTCCAAAAAAGATTAGATAATCATCAACCTACTCCAGATTCTGTAAATGATCTGAGAGAGCTTCAGCCCCGTTTATGGAACCAAATTCCTCAAGAAATGTTCAACAACCTCGTGTGTAGTATGCAAAAAAGATGTCAAGCTGTTATTGATGCCCGTGGAGGCCATACATTGTATTGAGAGTCTTGAAATGCTTGAATTCTCCGGGAATAAAATTTAGTTATTTTACTCGATTTTCTTAAACACCCTGTATACGCTGCAGACCTACAGGCTAAAATTAATTTCATTTCCTGCAACTTGAAATCATATTGATATGAATTTTCATCACAAAATCGCATTTAAACTATATTTCTTTGCAATTTAAAGTAAATATCCCTAACTCATGTGGAGCAGTTTATTTATATTGGGTTTCATCATAAAAAAACGAATTTATGCAAGTAAATTCTATCTTACTCAATTTTGTTTGTTCTTAGACGAAACACCCCGTATATTTCTTATCCCTAGATATTGGAGAATTTTACCGAAACACGTCGATAAATTTTGTTTGGGGGACATTTTTTGATGTTTATTTGAAGCTTGAAGGGCAACCCCCTATAAAAAAGTGCTTCAACCCCTCAAAATTGAAAAGGATAGAGGAGTTGAGTGATATTCTATTCCATTCAAAAGATCTTCGAATCCTCTTTAGAATGGTGAATGAAAAACGTAATTCTAATAAACCGTTTTCGTAAAAGCTCGAATGAGCAAACTTGAAATTTTGGTTATTTTCAAAATGTATAAGCCCATTTTGGCTAAGCCCTTTTCACAAACTTTAAAAATCTTTGAAATAATCACAACTTTGAAAATATTTGATTGTTTCATCATGTTCAAAATCAATGAATTCAGATCTGCGTTTTTGGATTAAATGAAAAAATTTTCCTCCATTGACTCCCATAAAACAATCTTGACTGAAATCCGTTTCTCACATGGTTCAGCATAATTGGAGTCATTTGACGACACCTATTTACAATTCGTTGACGTAGTTCGTCGAAATTTTCAGATTGAGTCACAAAATTTTAATTCAATAAATTGATTTTCAGCGAAACTGGTTCATCAACTTGATGTAATTTTTCTCACCACGTCTTTGAGTTACCCTTCTCGCGAACGCCACTGTTTAAACCCAACCACCCGCCCCCCTACAACCCCACCGTAAACATCATCCAGGGCCGCCGCCAGGACCGGCAAACCGGGCAACCTGTCGGGGCGGCATATTCTAGGGGCGGCAAATCAGCTTTTTTAAACTGAAATTTTTCTTCTTCAAAATCAAAGGGTCGCCTGTTATTGGGTATGGATCCCAAAAGACGCCAAGACTTTGGGGCGGCTTTTTGATCGACCAATCCATTTATATTAGTACACCAACAACCGGCAGAAGAAAAACGTATACTTTTTGGAAGGGTTTTCAGGATAATTCAGACGTGATTTTCATCTTCAGTTTGCCCATCAGGATTAAAAATTTTTATTTCTAGGAGGGGTTTCAAACATTTCAACCGTCGGTTTTCACATTCAAACGATGCCTGACTGAAATTTTATTTATTTACTTGATAATACTTATAGCAGAAAGATATGATGGTTCAAAAGGCTGGAAACGGTGAATTTATTACGCGCACAGGTGGAAAATCGAAATTGCGATACTAAGGTTTTCAGTAATTTTGCCCGTGGAATCGGATGGGCTGATCAAATTTTAGGACCAAAAAGTCCTTATATGAGATATGAGGCCGAATTTTTCATCCGAATTCGGTAAAACCAAACATTTTTCCGTCCATATTTGAGCCCTATATGCAGCGTTATTTTTTCAAGAATCCGGGAACGTTCATTCAGATCAGGATGCAAAAATACAGTTTCCGATACTGAGTTTCTTAGTTTTATTTGAACCCATCAGATTTTGGGTCCAGAATGGCTTATACGAGTGGAGAGGTCTAACTTTTGCGATTACCAATGCAAACCTTCTTTTTTAATTTCAAATTTGAATTCAGCGGAAAATTTTACATCCGAATTGGTTCAACAAAAAATTTTTTCGTTTATTTTTGGGCTCCATGCAGCGTTTTTTCTTGGAAATTCAAAGTTTGTCCTCATATCACGCCCCATAGGGACCAGAATATGAATGGCCGAATCGATTCTTTGAGAAAAATTACTGAGGACCTCACTATTAGAATATGAATTTTCGCATGCTGGTATGAATAATCCCGCGGATTTTTGAACAAAAATAGCTATATAGGGCCCAGATATGGTCGAGAAAATTTTTGGTTTCAACCAATTCTGTTGCAAATTTTTCCCGCTGAATCCAAATCTGCAATAAAAAAGACGAGTTTGCATTCGAAATGTCAACATTTATTAGGCCTCATATCTCTTATAAGGAGGCCGCTTTGGTCCAAAAATTTGATGGGCTTATTCGATTCAATATTTACATTGATTGTTGATTGATAGCTGAATCAAATTTTTGAGTCGAGAACATGGCCACCGTACCGTGAAAAATAGTTATGAGGTCAAATATCAAATCTAAAAACGAAAACAGTAAAAAAATCCACATGTAATCCGTATAACATTGTCTTGAACTTTTCTTACAAGCGAGAGCTTTGTTTTGCCTTGGAAGCAGAAATTAGTAATAATGAAAATCCAGGACGCGCTAATTGTTTTTGAAACGAAATGAATTCATTTAACATCTACTCAGAGCCGGGGCGGCGAAATTTTATTTTGCCGGGGCGGCACAATGTCTGGCGGCGGCCCTGACATCATCCCGACACTTTCCGAAACAATCAGAAACAAAACCTGCCTCGCTTGCAAAAAAACTGAATGCGGAATTCGTAAACTGAGTTTTAATTCAAAAACTTTCGTTCTATGAAATATAGCAGGTTCTGAGATAATGTAACGAGGGGAGTTTTCGCATAGGAAAACACGGTACAAATTTTCGTTAGTTTAAATGAAAGGGTAGCTTTGGAAAAGATTATACTAGAGTACACTTTCTTTTCATCATGTATACCTATCACTTCGAGGATTCAATCTTAATTTTTCTCATAAACGAAAAGAACTGCTTATATTATTTAGGTGTTTACAATTTATTCATTCTTCCTCTGCGTTGCAAGGAGTGGACCCAATTAAAAAAAAATTACATTAACATAATCGACTTTCCACAAATTTCTCGATCGTAGTTCACTAAATTTTGATGGTGGATTTTTATAGTACCTATTTAAATTCCACCCCTAATTTTCACCCCAAAAATGGCTTGATCCTAGAATGTATAATACCGAACAGTTAATGAGATGCTCACGAGGTGGTTAATTTTCCAATTCCACTTTCTTGCAGGTGTTCATCAGAGTGATGCGAGGAACATATCACGTTAAGAGTTTCGAGAGAATTCGCCCGCTGCGCCATCTATTAGGGGGTGCTCCAACTAAATTCTTCAGGAGAGCATAATTGCCGTTCAAGCCTAGCGTTCGGTAGAAGAACTAACAATAAAAGGGCGTATGTAGAAATCTGTGACAAGGAATGGAATCTGCATCGGAAATCATTCAATGGAAGTAATAGGGAGGAGTATGGCGGATGCACAAGAAATTTTTTAAATCTTATAATATTTGTTCAATGTATAAGTTTTTTTCATTCAATCTGTATAGTATTTCTTAGGAAATACATTTTTTCGATAGATGTTAGAATATATTAATTATATTATATACACAGACGAGCCACCCTGTATATTTGTTATCCCATAGAGATTGGAAAAATTTCCGGAAACACGTCGAATGATTTTTTTATGGGACATCTTTTGATGTATATTTGAGGCTTGAACGAGCAACCCCATAAGAGGAGAGCTTCAACCCCTTAAAATTGAATAGGGAAGAGGGGTTGAATGATACTTCATTTTGAAGATATTGGGAGTCCCTTTACAAAGTTGCATAAAAAATTCAAATCTTAATGAACCGTTTTCGCTGAAGCTCAAATGGGCCACCTTAACTATTTTGGTTATTTCTACATTGTATGAGCGCATTTCTACTGACCCCTTCTTACAAACTTGAAAAATCTTAAAAAAAATAGAATTTGAAAATTTTTCATCGTTTTATCATGCTAACAATAAAAAATTAGATCTACGTTTTTAATTCGAATGTTCAAATTGTCCTTCATTGACTTTCATAAAAAAAATTTCGACTTAGTTCGTCGAAATTTTTAGACCAAGTCACAAAAATTTGAGTAAATGAATTAATTTTTGGCGAAAATGGTTCATCATACATCGTTGTAAAGAGGCTTTCAAGACCTTTGGAATGAATTATCTCGCAACCCGTCTCCCCTTTTTCATTTTGTGGGGTTGAAGCGCCCCCTTTAGGGGGTTGCTCGTTCAACTCTCGAATATACGTCAATTTATGAGCCCCCTACAAAATCATTCGTAATGTTTTGGGAAATTTTTCCAATCTCTATGGGATAAGAAATATACGGGGTGGCACATCTGAGAACAAACACCCCTTATATGTTCCTGTTATATGGTCCTTCCTGACTGTAAAAAATAATTCTCAAGTTTGTTGTAATGGTATTCCAGTGATTCCAAATGTCGAATAGTCAGGGGAAGGTTCTGAATAATTTTATTCTCATTAACTTTTTTTGATATTCCTATTTTTATTTATTCTTTTAGAGGTTTGAACAGTTCGAAAAAGCTTCACATCAAGCAATAATACCAAGAGATAGATCAGGAACTAAATCGTAGACTCCCCATCTTCTACAGAACTGATTAAAAATTAGTTTTTGCGTCATTCTTCGGTGTCAAATTTTCAATTTCTTGATATAAAAGTATAATAGTTAGTTATTCGTTATATGAGTGTGGAGCAAATTTTCAATGATAAAGTCAAGCGCCCTTGTTAAAAGTAGTGTCGATGTTAGTAAATATCTTGAGGTAATAGCATTGAGTATTAATATATATTTATACTCAATGGTAATAGCCTATTTAAAACGGAAAAGTGAAGGATATCGTCCCAAAAAATTGAAAATTCTCACTCGTGAACAAGTTGAAAAGTTTATAAAGGAGGACCAGATGAGGAATACTTGATGGTTAAAGTTGCAACTATTTTCGGATTATTTGGAGCCTGTCGGCCTGAAGAATTCTGTAATTTGTCATTGGAAGTCATCGAAATAACAAATAAATCATTGGTTATTCAACTTCCAAATACAAAAACGAAAGTCAGTCGTTATTTCAGTATTATTGGGATGTATGTAGACTATTTTCATAAGTACTTTACACTGCGCCCTTCTTTCATCAAACATCGTCGTTTTTTCCTGAAATACATGAATAATAAATGCACTGCCAATCCAGTTGGTATTAATACATTTGGGAAAATTCCATCTATTGTTGCCGAATTCCTCAAACTCCCAGAACCAAAGCAATATACATGACACTGTTTTCGAAGATCCTTGTACAAAAAAAAAAGGTGAATTTGATTTTTTTCGATGCAATCCAAAGAAATTAAAATTTTAGTAGGGGGTAAACACAAAAAATGTTGTAAAAAACCCTTCACTTCTATATTCAATTGTCTGTGCCTATGTGAATTTAATTGGTTCATCAAAATATGAATTATTCAATCAGAATAATTTGACCTATTTTTCTATTATCATTATAGGATCATAGGGAACCATTTAACGATTGTCCCACTATCTTCAGCTTGAAATGAAATGTTATATTAACTAAAAAAACTATGAATTCTTTCCAAACATCCCCTAATCCCACCAAAAATCCAACCCCAACCCTTCCCAAACAATTCTTTTTTTTTTCTCGTCAAATCCTCCCCCTCACCTTTACTCATATACCGACCTCACCTTTCAGTCTCTTCTCCATTCTCCACACCGAACAAAATAAGAGGGCACCCCCGTCTTCCACCCCTGCGGGCCACCCTCGATCGATGGCATTCTTTGAGTTATAATGGAAGACTCTTTGACGTCTGAGTGCGCAGGTCAAAAATAAATGATTTTCCTTGGTTATTTCCTCGCGTTTTCAAGGCGTTTCTTATATTCGGGGGTTGCGGGGGGTTGAGGAAGAGATCGAGAATGGCGAAGGTGAGCTGCCCCTCTCTCTTTCCCTCTCGTGGTGACGGCGGGGGTGGGAACTTGACAGCGAAAAAGGAATATCGAAAGAAGGGTTGGTTTTTATGATTCGTGGTGTGGAGGTTGGATATTAAATTTTCGTTGGTCTACGATGTTGGTATTTTTAAGGGTTCATTAATATTTGAAGATTTGAAGTGGTTGAAGGACACACAGAATGGTATCAGGGTGATTTTCTGTGAAAGACTCAGAACATAACACTTTTTGAAACTTGAATGAGTTCCGATTCAAGTTTTGAATCTCTATAGTAACTAATTGCAATCACTTTATTGAGAATTTAATCGAAGTCAACGATGTTAAAATTTTTACTAATATACAGGGTGATCCACGGTCGATGGTACGTTAGACGTTTTCGAAGAACGGAAAGCAAGAATTCATTGAAAATTTGTTTTCTTGGACCAGAACAGCTGCTCAATCGATCTAAAATATTTTCAGTGCTGAGGTGATGTCGTTTATGTCAAAAAGAAGTAACTACCTACTTTGTTATTTCAAATATAATATGGCACTTTTTAATTAATCGTAGTAACACGATTGCAGTATGATTGAATGAGGAAAGGGAAAAAACCTCCACTGAAAAAAAACCCTTACCCCGCCAGTGAAAAAAAAAAATTACTTAAAATATTAAATATCAGGAAAATCTTGAAAGACATCAGTGAGATCTAAGAGAACATCTTCATGTTATCCGTCGATGGGATCAGATAAACAGATTCTTCACAGAACGACTCGCAATTCTCAATCTGAAAATGAAAAAAGACAAAAGTAGAAAATAAACCAACTATTTAGAATGAATTAAATTATTTTGAAATTAACCTCCCATTTCAGAAATGCATTTGTTACTTTATGTATAGCCCCGGAAACATCTTGAAATTTATAAATGAGACAACTTTTTATAAGATGATTTATAGTCTTCTCATTTTCTCCACACTCACAACTAGGGCTCTCAACCGAATTCCTTCGGAAGAGCATGCTGTTGCATCGTCCATGGCCTGTTCTAATTCGATTTAGAACAGACCATATTCTCCTGGGAAGGTCGAAACCAGGAACTCTGATGGAAGGATCAGAAATAAGATCTTTATTGAAAAAATTGGATAAATTCCATTCAGATTGCGAAATTTCTTTGTCGCTTCTATTTATATCAATCAGAAAATTCGACTTAAAAGGTTTACGCGACTTCAATCTGGGGACCTTATTATCTGGTTATAATAGGTGAGTATGGGAAATGAATTTGGAAAGGAATTGAATTTGTTCCAAAAATTCAAAGCTGTTGCCTCTTTGCGAATATGGGGAGGAACAATATTGAGAGGACTGGTAACCAAGGAGTAGATGAAGACTTGATATTACCAATAATAATCCTCATAGAAAAATTTAGTTGGGCATCCATTTCTTTTTTACATGAACACTGTTCAACCCAACAAAGCAACAATATTCAGCAGCAGAAAAAACCAAAGCTAGCGCTGACGTACGAAGTATTGTTGCATCAGCGCCCCATGAAGAACCAGCTAGTTTTTGAAGAATATCGTTTCGAGTTTTAAGCTTCACACGCAGATCATCCAAATGGGCGTTGAAATTTAGAGAGGAATCAAGTTTGATTCCCAGATATCTAGGATTGAAAGTTATGTATAATTTTCGAGTGAAACATTCGTCACCAAAATTTGGGCTACCACTATACTCTGTTCAAATCTAAGCGAGAGCAATAAAGACAAACAGGATCGTCTGGTTTGCGCACAATGAAGCTCGTATTGGTCATACGGTCATAACAACGCTCCCTTCGACCGCCCTAAAAGATTGCCAGGGTCGTACTCGGAACTATGCTCGAGATTGCGGCTAGGTAATTCCAGGAAACACCAGAGTTTTAGAGAATCTGGGAAACACCAGATTTGGGTCCTTTCCATTCAGTTAAAACTGAACGATTGGATGAAATCTCCCTGATTCGACTCTGGACGGAAAGTAACTATCCGAAGGCTGTCCTACCGCTACGCGACCCCCGTTTTATTGCTCTCGTTTGGGTTTGAACAGAGTATGGTGTACTTAATCATAAATCAATAAAATTAGAGGAAAAAATGACGGAAATTAAATTCCGCCCTCCAGGGTTCGAACCTCTGACGTCCGGATGGCTGGTCCGACGTAATTATACTTCCAACTTTTTGGATGATGCCTATCAAATTCTCCGTGTTCTATCAAGGAAGACGTCTCAGCTTGGCTTGCTCCAGGGCCCCTCACCCCCTCTGGAACGTCCCACAAAGGGGGAGCAACAACGAAATTCGCCCTCTCCAATCATCTTTGTGACGTAGACGCTTCTTACAATGTCTTCTTCATACAATTATACCCGGAATGGAGTGAACTTATCAAAGAGACGTGCCTAGCCTGGCAAAGTAAGTATAAACGACATTAAGAAGTTGCCAATTAGCGGAGTGTGCTGTCGCCAGAGGCGCTGCGGCTCTGCTTCATTTGCATATCTAATATCGCACTGGCATATAATATAAATGAAACAGTTCGCCCCCCGCCCCCGGCCCACCCCCCAACTCCCGCTTTCATCAAAAGCGAGCTGCGAAAATTTAAACAATTTCCTGCGGTAACTTTCTTGAATTTATTAAACTATGCCAAGTTTTCGAACGGCGATGAAATTGGTTCGCGAGGCGCGCTTCGCGAGGTTGGGGGGAGAAGGAGGGGTGGGAGGTATTGGGGGGTGTTGGAGGTTGAGTCGTTTTTGTTCATATTCTGGTCGTTTGGTCGGTAGAGGGTTGATTCACATTGGACGGAGTCTGAAGAGAGTGTATGTGATTTTATTATTATCACGGGAAAAATTCACAATTAATATATAAAACTAAGTCGGCCATATTGTTGGTTACACCATTAATAACTCAAGATTGGATGAACTGTTTGTTATGAAGGTTTTTTTGTTGGATTCTTTTACGGTGGAGTTAACAAAAAATACATTAAAACAATGAAAAATTTTATGAAATGGAAAAAAAGTAGAAAATTATTTTCCTTCTTGCGAACAACGCCAGTAGATGTCGCTGAGGTTGATAGCGTTTCCGTGTAAGTATTATATTTGATATAAATTCGGTGAACTACATTTAATGATAATATTTACGCATCCGAGTCCATGAGTTATCACACCTGTCTTTCTTCCGAACACTACGGAAAATTTTATGACGAAATGTCAAATCTCTATTCTACTATTATACAGGGTGTACCAAATTCGATGGCCTATTAGGCGTTTCTGGAGAACTGGACCTATCTGAAATCTGAAAATTGGGATTATATTATTGTTTGACATTATCTACCGATCCGAAATATTCTTGGAGCCTGACTACTTTCAGTTATACAGGGAGTGAAAAAAAATTTCAAAATTTTTTTTTCTGTTTTTTTGTTTTCGAATTTGATAGAGTATGAAAATCTGAATACATTCGTACTCAGATCGTTGCATTCGTCGAAATACTTTCCGAAATATCGAGAAAAAACTGAAGTGAAATGGGAGATAAGGGTATTCGGTATTATGTTTGTTATTCCTTACCTAGATATCGTAAGCACAAACTGTTTTCACATTTTTTAAGGCGAAGACTGAGGAAATATTGTACAATTTCAGAATTTCGAATAACCCGTCACAGGTTGTTCCAAATGTGGATTCAAAAATAAGGATCAAAATTGGCTCATAACTTTCGTTTTTCAAATTAGAACCCTATTGTTTTATGATTGCGTTGAATTCTGCGAAAAAAAATGATGATAATGTTCCAACATGTTGATGCTCCTAAAATTACTAATTCTTGAGTTATTTAGGATTTCCTGTTCCTATTCATGAAATCTGTTTTAAATCAACAATGATAAATTAATTCAGAAAAGAGGAAGTCACTAGTGAGGTATTTGAGTAAATTATCTTCTATGACCAAGATCATTGTTGATATGAAACAGATTCTATGAATTTGACGGTACGTACGACATAACTTGAGAATTATTAATTTTAGGGGCATTAACATGTTGGAACATTATCTTCATTTTTCTTCGCACAATCCAACGGAATCATAAAAAATAGAGTTCTAATTTGAAAAACGAAAGTTATGGGTCAATCTTGATCCCAATTTTTGACCGGACATTTGGAACACCCTATGACGGGTTTTTCAAAATTCTGAAAATGTACAATATTTCCACATTCTTCGCCTTCAGAAACGTGAAAAAGTTTGTGCTTACGATATCTAGGTTAGGAATAAGAAACATAATACCGAATACACTTATCTCCCATTTTTCTTCAGTTTTTACTCGATATTCTGGAAAGTATTTCGACGAATGCAACAATTTGAGTACGAATATATTCAGAATTGCATACTCTATCAAATTCGAAAACAAAAAAACAGAAGAGTATATTCTAAAACAAGTTGCAGAATGAGCTCCTATTCCAACACTAATGCGGAATTCGAAAACGAGCGAAGAAGGAGTCTAATATATGTATATTTATTTTAACCTTCCTCTTAGCTGGTAAATTCCAGTAACGTTACCAACAGGAAACCGAAATGTTACATATATTCAAAGTCCGAATTCAATACGATCTCGAAAAAGAATCTAAACCAGTTTTGGTATTATAAACTGGACTAGACACAAAAGGCCCACTGGACATGGGACTGAAGGGAAGATGTCACGAGGTCATGGGAAACCATACCAGTTTCGGCGGTCAGTTTGATACACGGGAAATGGGATAGTCCTGGACGCTACTCGAGACGTAAGGGAGCTCCCAAATGAATTGATTATTCAAGGTAGCTGGTACAAGGCATTTGGGATATTTGACATTTGTGTGATGAATCAGTTTTAAAAATAGAAGAAAATTCAGGTTTGTGTGGAAATATGTCACTAAAAAAAAATTGTTTGGAAAATATTGATCAAATAACACAAGTTCCACACGAAATTTAATGGAAATATTTATATAAACTCCGATGATTTCCCGTTTATTGTAGGATAATTCTGTGAAGAATGGAAAAAAACACTGCGCAAAAAAATTAACGCACATTCTGAAAATCTCAATTTTAATGAAAGTTAATTCTAAATTGACCTTATAACTTTTTTTTATGTTCTCTCGGGAAAGTTTTGAACGAAACAAGACACATTAAATGGAAGAAAATTCAGGATTTCACCGAATCTTATGTGAAAGAAGAGAAATGAACAATTTTCAAAATACTGAAATGCTGATAAGTGATTTAACACTTGGTATTTCCACCCCTTGCGTTAATTACAGCTCGCCAACGACGGTTCATACTCAAAATGAGTGATCTAATCCTTCCCAGATTTCTCCGAGTTGGATTCCTGAGTCATTGAGAGTAGCTGGATGATTTTCTGAACTTCTCAGCCTTCTATTGAGGTTGTCCCAAACCTGCTCAATCGGATTGAGATCTGGACTTCTTGTTGGCCATTTCATTCGAGACTTCAATCTCTGCAAGGTACTCCTGAACGATGCGCGCACGATGGGGTCTGGCATTATCGACCATCAAAATGAAATTTTCACCAATGTATAGGGCAAATGGCACTACATGTTCTTCGAGAATATTCTTTATATACTTATCAGCATTCATAACTCCATTATCAACGACCACTAGGTATGTGCGAGCAGTCAAAGATATTCCACCTCATACCATAATCGATCCTCCCTCGAAACCAGTAGTATTCAGGAAATTGCACTGAGCATATCTTTCATGTGGACGTCTGTATACAAGCTACCGTCGATCACAATGGTAGAGACAGCATTTAGATTCATCTGTGAAGAGAAGTCTTTCCCAATCGGTCTCTTCCCAATGGATATGCTCTCTCGCAAAATCTAAACGCGCTCTTCGATGGGCTGGGGTAAGAGCTCTTGCTGCGACACGAGGCCCTGCATCATATTCTATGAGGCGATTTCTTATTGTCTGAGTGCTAATTTGCACCCCATGAGTTTGCTCAAGCTGATTCTACCCTGATCTAGTCTTCGGACATTCATACCTGTCTCCCTGAATCGCTGCAACATTCTGTATGGGAAACTCCAAACCTTTCTGCAATTCTTGTGTATGTTCACCCTTCTTCTCTCGAGTCAAATTGCGTATTTCGCGTTGCATAGCGATCGAGTGTAGAAACTCAACGAAAGAAAAACTATTGATCACTAGAATTGATCCAGAACAACTGATTTTAGAATGGAGCCAATACATTCAAAATCTGATAATATCATCTTTTTTATTCCTGCTGGGAAAAAACATCTGTATTGAAGAAAAACGTTGAAAGTCTATAACATATGCAGCATAATTCTGATAAAAATAATTATCATTGAGAACACCTTCAGTTGTAGAATAAATTTGAGATTTCCATAATGTGCGATAATTTTTTTGCGCAGTGTATGTATTCGATAGAAAAGAAAATTATATTCAACACCACAGATGAGGAAAACTTCGTTGAAACCCTTACACAGATCTGGAATAAAATCATGGACGCCTTGGAATTACAAAGTTAAATTCGAATGAGCTTCGAGTATAGTAGAACAGTGGAATAATCGAAACCTCATTGCGATTCGATATGAAATAAGGGACTGGACTGTTGGAATGGCAGATCTCATTTTTATGTCGTCTGAGAACTCCTCATTTTTGAGCGTCTGTCCTATCTGTTTCTTCGATTATGCCATCAGTTTCGAGTCGATTTTATTACGATATTATCATTGTTCAGGCCTCCTTCGACTAACGCCCCTGTACATTCCCGAAACTGCCACTTCAACGATCGCGAAACTTTTCGCGGTATAATTAGTCGCGTTCTATCGCAGGCGGCGGCGCATCACACGCTTCCCGATCAAGAAGAAACGAAACCCAGCCATTAATCAGGCGACAAATTGGAGCCCGCGTCTCAAAACGTCGCCTCAAGGAGAAATATTTCTGATTAATAACCGGTAGCGAGAGCGGCAGCCGGCGCTACGCGCTCTCGGGGCGCGGGCCAAGCGGGAAGAAGAAGAAGAAAAGTTCAAGATGGCGCCCGAGCGGGGCCCTTAATTAGCGAGCGCCGCTTTTAATTCGTTCCCGGGCCTTTGTCGCAGGGAGCGGAGCTTCCATTCCGCGATTGTGTATTCTAATGACGAAACTTCTCCTAGGCAAAATGTAAACGTTCAAAGTTTGATTCATTCCGCGGAACTCTGTGATTTGGGGTAGGAGGTGGAGGGGGTGGTATGAAGGGACGGCTTGGGGGATTCCGGGAGGAATCTTTCGATAATTCATCGTCGGATAGGCTGTGTTATGGATGCTTTCGAAACACCACTTCCCTTTCTACATACAGGGTGGCCGGACGATTGACGTAAAAAAAAAAACAGGTCCCTCATGTCATGGGGTATTCGAATCACCCCCATGTATGTTATCCGATTTTTCACGGTTTCCGAGTTATGAATTTTTTTATGAAATTTGAGAAATTTCAACTTGAACATCTTAAAATTTTTTTTTTCTAAAAGTACAAGACTTTTCTGATATTTTTTTGTTGTAGATAGATCGCCAGGAATTGTACTTTTATACATAAAATAACCACCATCGTAACTCTGATTAAAATTATGAAAATGTTGGTCGCAAGTGAGAAAGTTACGTATTTTGGATGATGATCTAAATTTTCAAATTTAAATTAAAAATGTAAACAGGTTACTTCATGGTTTCTTAGTAGGCTTAAAAACTGCGCTCAACACTCAGCTTTCAGAATCTTTAATAAAAAATGGTACTCAACGGTCTACTTTTGCTAGAATTAGCCTTCAAAGTCAACGAGGTGGAAAAAATCAAAGAACTAGACGTTTACTCAAAAATTATTTTTTGCCGTTTTAAGATTTTTCTGATCAAGCTATGATAGAAAATGCTGAAAATCAATGAAAATTAGCTTTATAAGAAAAGTTTTAGATAAGAAAAAGAAAAAGGTATGGCAATAAATCACACATCATGTAGATAAAAAGAAATTTATTTATGAAATTTACAATAGGTTTTCAAAGTGGCCACCTCGAGCCTCAATAGACATTCTAAACCTTCGCAAAAAATTTTCTTTCAGTCGCATAAAACCTATTGTAAATTTTATAAATAAATTTCGTTTCATCTACATGATGTGTGATTTATTGCCATACCTTTTTATTTTTCTTATTTTATACTTTTCTTATAAAGCTAATTTTCATTGATTTTCAGCATTTTCTATCATAGCTTGATCAGAAAAATCTTAAAACGGCAAAGAAAAATTTTTGAGTAAACGTCTAGTTCTTTGATTTTTTCCACCTCGTTGACTTTGAAGGCTAATTCTAGCAAAAGTAGACCGTTGAGTACCATTTTTTATTAAAGATTCTGAAAGCTGAGTGTTGAGCGCAGTTTTTAAGCCTACTAAGAAACCATGAAGTAACCTGTTTACATTTTTAATTTAAATTTGAAAATTTAGATCATCATCCAAAATACGTAACTTTCTCACTTGCGACCAACATTTTCATAATTTTAATCAGAGTTACGATGCTGGTTATTTTATGTATAAAAGTACAATTCCTGGAGATCTATCTACAACAAAAAAATATCAGAAAAGTCTTGTACTTTTAGAAAAAAAAAATTTTAAGATGTTCAAGTTGGAATTTCTCAAATTTCATAAAAAAATTCATAACTCTGAAACCGTGAAAAATCGGATAACATACATGGGGGTGATTCGAATACCTCTGAGGGACCTGTATTTTTTTTGACGTCAATCGTCCGGCCACCCTGTATATTTATGTATTAGACTGATTCAAAAAATCGACTTCTTTTGTTTTTACAAAACCCTATCCTAATTATCTTTAGGGTATCGAAAAAAGACCTCTGTGAAAATATCAGCTCAAAATAATAACATTCAGAGGTCGCTCATCAATTATTTCTGTTTTGCCTACTAATAGCAGGGGAAAAATTTCTTTTTTCAATAAAAAATTCCTAGAACAAAAACCAATAGACGGATTTCTTTGTGTGATACATTTTCGTGTAGGCAATCATATACACTACAAATATGTCCCTTTCGATATTGCGATAAAACGGCCTCTTCAAAAGTTATTCGATTCGATGCTAATATTGAGGTATTTTTGAAGAAAAAAATTATTAAAAAAAAACGACTTTACTTGTTTTCACGCAACTCGCCTTCTAATCATCTTCAGGGTGGCGACAAAAAGCGTCTGTGAAAATATTAGCTTTGAATATCAATATTCTGATGCTGATGACAGGAAAAAAATTCTTTTTTCAATAAAAAATTTTTTGTTCTCGAACTAATGGCCGGATTCTCTTGTATGATACATTTTGGTGTAGGGAACTAGATACTCTACGAGAATGTTTCATACGATATTTCGATAAAACCACTCGTTCAAAAATTATTTGAACTTTTTTTCCAAAACACCTCAATATAAGGTATTAATATAGAGATAGTTTTGAGAAGAAGTTCGAATAACTTCTGAACGAGCGGTTTTATCGAAATATCGTATGAGACATTTTCGTTGAGCATCTAGTTCCTACACGAAAATGTATCACACAGTGAAATCCCTCAGTTGGTTCGCGAATAAAACATTTTTTATTGAAAAAAGAAATTTTTTCCTGCTATCGCTGAGCGACCTCTTAATATTAATATTCAAAGCTAATATCTTCACAGACAATTTTTTTCGGTACCCTGAAGATAATCAGAAATGGAGTTTCGTGAGAACAAACAGAATCGATTTTTTTGAATAATTTTTTTCTTAAAAAATACCTCAATATTAGCATTGAATCGAATAATTTTTGAAGGGGCCGTTTCATCAAAATATCGGAAGAAACATTTTTGTAGAGTATCTGATTGTCTACACGAAAATGTATCACACAATGAAATCCGTCTTTTGGTTTCTGCTCTAGGAATTTTTTATTGAAAAAAAAATTTTTTCCCTGCTATTAGTAGGGAAAATAGAAATAATTGATGAGTGACCTCTAAATATTATTATTTGAAGCTGATATTTTCATAGAGTTCTTTTTTCGATTCTATCTAAATATTATTATTTGAAGCTGATATTTTCATAGAGTTCTTTTTTCGATACCCTGAAGATAATTAAAGGGGGGAGGTTTCGTGAAAACAAAAAATGTCTAATATGTATATATCATAGAAAAGAGGCATTTGTGCCCGAATGAAAATAAAACCGAGGTTCCGTGTTTTCATTTGAATAATCATCAGAAATATAGAAAATTGAGTGTGACTTTCGGTTCTTCTCCCTTAAAACATAATTTCATCTGTTTATCTGAGCAAATCGAAGCTGTTCTCTCAGATCACACTGATGTTTTTCAAGATTTTCCTGACATTTAATACATATTTCAAGTAATTTTTTTTTTCAGGGGTGGGGTAAGGGTTTTTTATCAGCTGAGATTTTTTCCCTTTCTTCATTTAATTATACTGCAGACCTGTATGGTTTTCCTGTGTTTCACCGACCTCAGCTATATAGGTACCTTTTTGTTTCAATATGTATTGTATTATTTCAGCTCTCTGAATCAAGAGAATATGTATATATACTTCATCTCCATTCACTAGGCAATCCTTTCCTGCGTTTCTGAATTTATCTGTCGGTTTTTAATGACTGCCTAATTATTAAACTTCCAGAAACACTAATGATAAACCTTTTGGTATAAGTAAATTTTTTAATATATCATCGGAAGAGGTATAAAATTCTCCAAATTTTTCATTTTGAAGAAGATGCATCTTTTCTTCTAGGTGGAGTTGCTTTTATATTTCTGATTATTTTTCATTATTAAGATTTTTACGTTTTATATTCTCTATATCAATTTTAAGAAATGAGAATTGTAATATTATTCATCCAAGTGAAACACTCCCATACTCTTTTTCATACAGAGTTTTCGATTTCACGTGTACAATAGCCCTAACAAACCACTGTCATGACATGGAATATTATAGAAATCAAACCCCGGAAAAGACTATGAATGCAAAATTTCATTCATTTCTGAAACAACTCGATAAAGGGGTCGTTAGACCGTCTTTGTGAAGTGTCAATGTTATAAATTGAAAAGATGTCCGAGGCTACTGTCCCAGGCTAGGCCTTCTTGACCCACGACGTGGTATCTGATGGTCCTATGCGTGCTTGTCCCAATGTAAGGGAGCCACCTCATAAATCACTTAACTCAACGTTGAAAGAGTTTTATTTCATTCTTGAAATATCTGAATAATTTTTTTATATGTATTAAAATTTATTCACCTGCTTTGTTATCATCTGAAATATTTTGTTTTGAATTCCAATTATTTGAATATACTTCTGATATTTGTAAGTCAAATTCGATGTGAGCTCGTTTATTTTCGAAATATTCCAAGTCTTAGTATTTTTATGTCTTTCAGGAGAGTTATTTTGTTCATCGCAGCTTCGCCAAAACATTCACCTGCAGATACATCCAGAATTTATCAAATTACATAATTTGATGAACCAAAATTCGAAAAGTTGACAACAGGATAACGAATTGATGAATCCATGGATCACAGGATAGTATATGAAAGCAAAATGGAATAAATCTTCATCAGTTACTGAAAATATTCATAAAATATCCTGAAACACTTGTGTGTCATTCTTCTACGTAAAAATGCGAACTTAACCCTCAACCCCTTTCTAAATACAAGGCGAACCCTTTTTTTCAAAATAGGGGTCATCATCTATTCAGAAATGTTATCAATTTCATATTCATTGCAAAAGTCAAAATAAAAAAAATTTATTTTATTATAATGCTCCTTCTAATAAAGAGATTTCTAAAGGAGTCAGACCTATAAATATCTTTCTCTATTTCAGTATCGTAATGAGTTCATTACAGTACTAACTCATTACATCACTGTTTCTTTTATATATTTCGATCTGTAGTTGTCAGTAATGACCTTTGATCCAATCAATTTTCGAATCAAATCAATTCTAATTCCGTAATCTGTCAAATTTCATAAGTCACACCAACTGCCAAGATATTACACAAAAGTCACTAATCTGAATTTTTATTTTCATTTCGAGAGTATTTCACAAAACTTGACTGAAATAGGGAAAATATCGTCTAATACTCGTTGCAGAAGGTAATTCCAACACTCAAACTATCGAAAACTCTCTCGTTTTCGAATTTCGCATTAGTGTTGGAATAGAAGTTCATTCTGCAACTTGTTTTAGAATAGAGTATTGTATTTTCTATAATGGACAAGTACACATCTTCAGGATGTGATAGAAAGTAGAAAGAAAATGAAGAAATATTGAATCATTGTGTTTTCTAGGAGAAACCTTGAAAACTACGTAAAACGCATTCTGTGGCAATATTAGTTTGTTTGCTAATTGTATTGTGCTGATGCTGATTGATGGTTCGATTCATGATGAATTGCAGAATTTGCCGCCTATATCCAAATATTTCACAACAAAGTGTTCAAATACACATACCTAAACAAAGAGGCGAAAAGAAAAAAATTGAGATATTCTGAATTTTTGAAAAAATTCGCCTTTGTAAAAATTCAATATCCACATTCAACCTCTAATTCTTGTCAAACCAAGCAAAATTCTTATAACATTGGCATTCCTGTAAGAGACCTTTCAAATTGTGCCTTTAATACCCCCTGCTAAGTTCGAAAAATACGTATAGGTTGGTCATAATGGTCATCTCCTTCAGATGCACGTGTATCGGTACTTGTATATCTCAGCATGAAAATAACAAGCTTTTCTGCCGTGTCCATTATATGGTCACTTTCCTTTCCGACGCCCCTCGCGATTGCCAACCTGAAAAAAATATATTCATGAAGTGACCACTGCGCGCACTTAATAATATATATGCCCTCCATTCAATCACATCTGCTTAATTATCGGGGATACAACATGTCCTTACATGCCATTAGATCGTTACAAAAGAATTTAAATATGAATTTATATCTTATGACGACGTTTTTCAATGGTATGAAATGGTCATTATCAGAGGTTCATAAATTTTTTAGCTCATCCTGTTCTTTGAAGGGAAGTGGATCAAACGTAGAGTGTGTTCCTGAGTTGATTATGTACAGCCTCTGAATTCTGGAATATTCTTGTTGAAATCAGGCGAAATAGGGTTTATAAAATTATAGACATTTTCGATATGTGAAGAATACCAAGAATTTATAGGTCACCTTCTTCTGAAGTACATAAGTACTGCATCTTCAGAGGATTCTTGGTCTAAGATCGTTCGAGGTACAACCTAAAACCAAGAATCTTCTGAAAATGTCAATGGAATCGTTCAAAAAAAAAAGCAAACTTGGAATTGTTGAAATTTTAATTTGAATTTTTTGAGAATGCTCGGAAGGATTTCTTCTGATAGCGTATATTTTTTCTGTTAACGTATCATTATGACGAATAACACAAAAAAAATCGAGAATGGCCTAAACACGAAAAAAATAATGGAAAATATTCTACTAATAGCATAATTTTTAATATTGTTGACAACTTTTGTTGTTGTTGCTACATTGTACAGGATGTTGCTAATACAATTCGAATATATCTACACTTTTTCTCACCTCGTATATTAACGAATCTAACTGATCGGCTAGAGAGAATTTTTCAAATGTAATTTGATTATAATTTTTTATTTAATTCTTTCTTATACTTTTTTTTACTTAACTATATGTTTTTGTACAACTGCCATTAAAAGTGACACTTTCAATGACAGCGAAACAATGTTAAAATTGATTGTTTACTTGAAAGCGTGTTACAAATATTTTTAACATTATAGTGTTGAAAATATTTTTAGCACTTCATTTTCTTATGATGACATCAGATGAGAAAAATTCAGTAATTGCAAATTTTTATTATCAATATTTAACAATCATTACTTATGAACATTATTATTAATCGTAAAACTAGAACAATTACTGAAATTAATGCCCTATGACGTTAGGGAGCTTTTAAACACTTTATTAGAATCAGCACACAGCATAAGATCAGCACCATCAGTTCTTGTAGAAACCGGAAGTACAATATTGGATGATGATGATCCAAAATCCGTTGAGATTGGGAGAATTTTTTCAGCAATGACATTTCTATATGCAATGGAATGATCACCATAGCCCTCGGCTACCGTCGTAGACTTCCATCCATCATGTTTTTTTATATCTGTAATATTTGCTCCTGATTCTGCTAGCAATCAAGCGGAGGATCTTCGAAAACAGGGTCCTGTATATTGCTTAGGTTCTGGCAGTTTGAGGAATTCGGCAACAATAGATGGAATTTTCCAAAATATATTAATATCAACTGGATTGGCAGTGCATTGATCATTCATGTATTTCAGGAAAAAACGACGATGTTTGATGACAGAATGGCTCACTGCAATGACTTATGAAAATAGTCTACATACTTTCCAATAATTCTGAGAGGACGACTGACTTTCGTTTTTGTATTTGGAAATTTCATAACCAATGATTTATTTGTTATTTCGATGTTTTCCGCACTGATAAATTACACAATTCTTCACGCCGACAGGCTCCAAATAATCCGAAAATAGTTGCAACCTCAACCATCAAGTATGTCTCCTTTATAAACTTTTCTTCTAAGTACAGTTTCACTGAAGTTCCCTTCCACAATTTTCATTTTACAGCAGGCCAGAAAATTGTTATATGCAATCGTACTGCTGAACAGATTTTTTAAGTGAGAGTTCCAGATTTGCTCTTCTTCAATATCCAGAGGAACAACCAAATCCTCACGTTCATTAGTAATTGGACTCTCGACAAAATATTAAGCAGTTAAAAACCCAAGACGAAAATTGGACAGAAACGAAATTCATATGACAGCGTCTTTTCTCATTTGTTAGTGACCATAATGTTGGCAACATTTGCCATTCACAACAACCTTTCGATTATTAGAATATTAAAATGCGTTTTGAATTTTATCGTCATTGCAAATTCGCCCATTTCATTATCAAAATAGAGCAGTTGCACAAAAAAAATTGTATGGTATTTGTGTTATTTTGTTCGTGAAACTTTTTCACTCATAAAATGAAACGTCACTTTTAACACTCATGTGATAAATAACTATTTTTATACAATTCACACAAATTATACAAGAAATAACCTTTCGGCTTCGGAAAAAAAATTGATGTACATATCTCTGCTTTTCCTAGAAA
Organism: Hippodamia convergens; assembly: GCA_038502775.1. Lineage (NCBI taxonomy): Eukaryota > Metazoa > Arthropoda > Insecta > Coleoptera > Coccinellidae > Hippodamia > Hippodamia convergens. The sequence continues at coordinate 70,418,559 of CM076609.1, read as the reverse complement.
CCTGAACTGTTTCTGAATTATCGTCTGAACCCCTGAGTTACGCTCATAAAAAAAAGATAGAAATAATCCATCCAAAACGGTAACACAGACCTTTCCCAAACCGGACAATTATCTCCGAGCTCATATCACTCCTAGTCCACGACTGACCATTCTTCAAGAACAGGTTTTCCGAACCCCCGAAAACACGAATTTTCTCATCGCCCCGAACAACCCCTGTCTCCAAACGTAAAAATACACCACTATGAGGATCGAAGGGTCGAAAAAAACAGTGGTCATTGCAGAACAGGTTTCGAGCACCTTGGACACTGTGAGAAAGTACAGTTCAAGAAAGGGTCAGTTACTACCCTCCGCGCGACTCTCGCCCCTATCGACCCTACGGTTAAGGGCGCAGTCGATCCCTCGCACCCTTTTCTCGCTATGTCCATTTTTCCGAACCTGATTTTCGAGTTTTGTCTGTCGTATTGAATTTTTCGGTTACTTTTGCGATCGACGGACTTGGTATGGTCAGTCCGGTCTTTGGTTTCGTGGTTGTAACATCGCGGTTTTGGCTGGAGTCCAAATTGGCACCGTCATGAGTTTTTGAAAATTCAAATAAGTCGCGGAAATTTTGCAGTTACAAGTTTTCCTCTTGATTGGACACCGAAATAGTTCTGGATCAACAAAGTAAGTCGAAGAGTGTTGTTTTTACGAATTACTTGTGTACCTATCGATCAGTTATACGGGGTGTCCCATTTTAATATTCTACGAAAGATGAAAACAAACATACCCTCCCCGTCAATAAATTCCAGACAGGCGAAATTTTTGTAAAATTCAACACCCTGTATCTTTTTTCGTGGTTCTCCGATTTTGTTGAAATTTTCACCAGGTATAGTATTGGGTCTTGTTATATTAACCTGAAATTTACTTTGCGAAAATACCTGTAGTTTATCCGTTATACAGGGAGAAACAGAACCTTGTTTTAAACCCTTCATTTCTAAACATCCTGTGGTGAATTTGAGGCGGAAAATTTTATATCATTGAGTTTTTGTTTGACCAAATGTTTTCTGATTTACGTCAGTATCTGCTTTTAAAAAAAGATACACATTTTCAAAGAAAGGGTTGCATTTTTCCAATTTTTATAACAATTTAAAACAATACCTCATCGACTAGCAAATATGAACAAACATCTGAAAATGAATAGCGTGTATTTCCTCCTCGCTTTCTCATCACTTTTACCATACGACGTGGCATACTTTCAAAGCATTTACGAATTGCTTCTGGGGGAAGCAACAATTTCTGTTAATGCAGAACAATGCTAGGCCTCACGTTGCGCGAGTTGTAACAGAATACTTTGAAGAGGCGAATTTTCAACGATTTGTGTGGCCAGCCAGAAGTCCGGATTTAAATCCAATTGAACATGTATGGGATATGCTAGGTAGACATGTTCGAAATCGGCAGTCCAACACCTTGCCCGATTTACGAACAGCCCTTCTTGAAGAACAGGAAAATATTCCCCCAGAAGCAATTCGGAAATGCATTGAAAGTATGCCACGTCGTATGGTAGAAGTGATGAGAAAGCGAGGAGGAAATACACGCTATTAATTTTCAGATGTTTGTGTATGTTTGCTAGTCGATAAGGTATTGTGATGTTTCAAATTGTTTTAAAAATTGGAAAAATGCAACACTTTCTTTGAAAATGCTTATCTTTTTTTTAAAAACAGATACTGACGTCAATCAAGAAACATTTTGTTAAGAAAGGATCACACTTCAAATTAAAACTTAATGATATCAAATTTTTCGCCTCAAATTCACCACAGGTGTTCAGAAATGGAGAATATAGGGTATTAAACAAGGTTTTGTTTCACCCTGTATAACAGATAAACTACAGGTATTTTCGCAAAGTAAATTTCAGGTTAATTTTACAAGAACCAATACTATAAATAGTGAAAATTTCAACAAAATTGGAGAACCACGAAAAAAGATATAGGGTGTTGAATTTGACAAAAGTTTTGCCTGTCCGGAATTTATTGACGGGGAGTGTATATGGATATATTGAAATTAATTATTGAAAATTTAAATTCTTAAGTTTTCGTGTAAGGAAAGAGACCCTCAAGCTGGATTTTCGCAATATTTAACCCCTTATTTCGAGGAAGGGCCGATTCATCAAATCACATGGGTGTGGATTACGAGAAAATTGACGATTTCCTATAAGCCCTAATACAAATTGATTAAATTTTCACCGCTCTTACATTTAATCTTATTAGTCATTAATTTTATATTAATACCCCTTAGACCCGGCCTGTTCCCAACCACCATCGTGTAATTTTCGACGTCTTGAAAGCTCGCACCAGCCCCAAAATAGTCACGAGGGTGGAAGGGGGCCGAGATATTGGTGAAAACGATAGTTTCTTGACTGGGTGGGGTAAGAAATAATCGAGCAGGAGGTTTTGCGATGATTTGAGATGATTTCGAGAAAAATTTCAAAGATTCAAATAATCAAACTTTCGTGGAATTGTTTTTTTTTATATAAGATTCTTGGATAAGAGTTTCTGGTTTTTTCTTTTACAAGATAACTGGAAGCCCTGAGAGTAGGACAAATTCCCCCCCATTTGTCTTGCTCTCAGGGCTTCCAGTTATCTTGTAAAAAAAACCAGAGACTCTTCTCCAAGAATCTTATATTAAAAAAACAATTTCAAAGTAAGGGAACCCCTGTCCCTAACTTTGCTAAACACAATATTATGAATATGAGCAGTGAACAAAAAATTATTAATTGAAATTTATATTGTGAAGATTTGCAATAATAAACCCTAATCAACGAAAGAATAGTGAACGAAAACTATTACTCAGTGAAATGAAAGAAAATTTCATAAAAAATCATAACAGAATAAATACTAAAATCTTTAGAAAAATACCAACTTCTTAAACAGGGTTATTCACGAATATGGCTCTATAGAATATTTTTAGGAAAGACACAAGATTCAGGATTGAAATTCTAAAGGTGAGCTTCAAGTAAGAAGACGTCCTCTCGTATATTTTTTGAAGGACTTCCAGTTTTTCCGGCATCAACTTTCGTTTTTCGAATGGAAAGATCCTTTTTTTATTACATAAATAGGTTTTCCATTGAATTCTGAGTCTTTTTTATTCCAAAAGTTTGAATTTTCCCGAAAAAATTCTCCTTAGAAGAGGAAAAACGGAAATGAAATCTCAAAATTGAACTCTGTTGAAATACAGACAACTTCAAGGTTTTTTCTTAAGAAATTCTAATTTTTGGGAATCTCCGAGGGGAAAGGATGATCTTTTTTTTCCGATAGCATGATTTTCAGAATATTATACAGGAGGTCACAAATTCTTTGTCAAAGTAAGAAGTGACGAAACATCAAAAAAACGTTTTTTTCCGAATGGAACTCCATTTTTTCGAAGCATTTTCGAAATATTCATAAGAAATAATAGGAGTATACGTCTAAGACTTTCATCCCGAAATTAATATTTTTCGAGATATTCAGGAAAAACGATTTTGTCTTCAATTTTCAATCTCATTCCGTGTTTTTTCACTGGAAAATAATCAACGTCAAGTGAAATTTTTGGAAATCTCTATTAAAGAGAAAATATTTTCTATAGTTCAAACGAGTTAAATTCTTGAATTATCATCTGTAATGCGAGGGCAACAAATGGTTTGAAGTTCTCAATGTGAATACTAGTGAATTCAACGTAAAAAATTTTCAGGAATGCAGAAAAAAATAATTTGTAATGACTTTTAATGCTTTTGAAAGAATAATCGTTAACAGAATATGTAACAATTTCATATTACTGAAAATTCAAATTTACCTACCATAACAAAAAAGGAATACTCCAGAATTGAGAATTTGCGGAAATCATCCTAAGCTTTAAAAAATAAAGAAAAACTGAAGTCGTCTGAACTATAAGAAAATATTTTCTCGATAACAGAGATTTTCAAAAATTTCACTTGACCGCTAACTATTTTGAGTTAAAAGTCTTGGACGTATGCTCCTAATATTTTTTGCCGAAAATTTCAAAAATTTGAACCTTGGTTTCAAAATCGAAAATCAAATTTTTCGATTGTGAGCATGATGAAACAATCAAATTTTTTCAAAGATGTGATTTTTAAAGATTCCTCAAGTTTGTAAAAACTGCTCAGTAAAAATGGACTTAGACATTGTAAAAACATATTCAGGGTGGTTCATTAAAGCTTTTGTGAAAACGGTTCATTGAAAGTACGACTTTTATGCACCGTTATAAAGAGGCCTCCTAGTTCTTCAGAATGAAGTTTCACTCAACCACTCTTTTCCATTCAATTTTAAGGTGTGGAAGCGCCCCCACTCAGGGGGTTGCCCAAATATACCCCAAAAGGTGTCCCCCAAATAAAATCATTCGTTTCCGGAAATTTTTACAATCTTTATGAGATGAGAAATATAAGCGTAATATGAACAATACCATAATTCGAAAAAAAGCAACCCCTACACACCATATTGAATTTTATGATTTATTTTATACGTTCAGGTTTGAAGATAATTTTCAACCCCTATTTCCACCTCGGTCGAACAATGATCATAGCAAATTCAACAAAGAAGTCAGAACTGCCGACTAATTACCAGAAAGAAGACATAAATTTCCAACCATTTCCACCCCCACGTGCCGGGGCTGCACAAGTGCTCTATTTCGCCGTCCTCCGAGCGACATAAGAAAGGGCGAAAGACACAGGGGGTGTCTACACCCTCCCGGCAGAAAGCAAAGTAATTTCGGAACGTTGGATGCTATATAATTTAAGGGTAGGAAACAAAAGCAACCTAAGATGCAATTAAAATCCCGAGATTTCTATTGGCCAAGTCGGGATCCGAGTAAAAGCACCCCTAGAGATGTGGGAATAGGACCCAGTTTCGTATGGCGTCCGTTTATAATGCCGTCCTAGCGTTTTGCTTAATGTTTCTCATTTATAAAGCTTGCTGCTACGATTTTAATTCCTTACATAACCGGAGAGGGGGTCAGTGGCGGGTTCCAAGTTATTTATTGGCTCGAATATGGCTGGATATTAATTTATAGTTCGAGGGAATTCGTATGTTCCATTTTAAAAGTGATAAGCCACATTTTCACAATGTTAATTTATTTTTTTTATAAAAAGAAAAGCTGACAAAGCATGCCATAATAGTAATGTAGGTACGTAAAATGAAAATGTATGTTCAAACATACAGGGCAATTGTTCTCAGACGAGTCACTCCGTATATTTCTTATCCCATATTGATTGAAAAAAATTCCCAGAACAATCCGACTTATTTTGTTCGGGGGACATATTTTGACGTATATTTGAGGTTTGAACGAACAACCCCCCAAGAGAGGGCGCTTCAACCACTCAAAATTGAATAGGAAAGAGGGGTTGAAGAAACTTCATTTGAAAAGTCTCAGAAGTCACTTTACATTGTATGAAAAACGTAATTCTGTAGAATTATTCTCATCAAAAAATCAATATAATAATCAAAAAATTTGTGACTCAGCTTGAAAATTTGCACAAACTACGCCAACAAATTGTAAATAAGTGTCGTCAAAAACTTCAATTATGCAGAACCATGTTAGAGACGGTTTCCAGTCAAGATTATCTTGTGGAAATCAATAGAGGAAACTTTGAACATTAGATTTAAAAAAGCAGATCAATTTTTTTCGATCCAAGCATGTTAAAACAAACAAATGTTTTCAAAAATGTTTTTTTTCAAGTTTATGAAAATGCTTGACAAAAATCGGCTTGTACATTGTAAAAATATCGAAAATATTCAAGGTGGCTCAGTTGAATTTAAGCGAAAACGGTTCATTGAAACTATTTTCTTTTGAGGGGTTGAAGCGCCTCTTTTTGGATAGTTGATCGTTCAAGCCTCAAATTTATTTCAAAAGAAGCCCGCCAAAACAAAATCATTCGACCAGCCTCTATGAGATGAGAAATATACGGTGTGTATTCAAATTTCCCTATCATGACAAAAAAGAAATTCTCCAGAATTAAGAGTTTGGGGAAATTATCCTAAGCTTTGAAAAATAAAGAAAAACTGAACGTCTGCACTATAGAAAATATTTTCTTGATAATAGAGATTTCTAAAAATAATTATTTTCTGGTAAAAAAACACATTCGGAAAGAGATTGAAAATTGAAGACAAAATCGTTTTTCCTGAATATCTCGAAAAATATTCATTTTGGGATAAAAGTCTCGGACGTATGCTCCTTTTATTTGTTGACGAAGATTTCGAAAATGCTTCGAAAAACTGGGGTACCAATTTGAAAACGATTTTTTGATGTTTCGTCACTTCTAACTTCGACAAAAAATCATCATCATATTCTGAAAAGCATCAGCCTTTCTTCCCGGAGATTCTCAAAAATGAGAATTTTTAATGAAAAAACCTCGAAGTTGTCTGTATTTCAATAGAGTTCAATTTTGAGATTTTTTTTTCGTATTTCCTCACTTAAAGAAAATTTTCTCTGGAAAATTTGAACTTTTAGATTCAAAAAGACTCAGAATTCAATGGAGAATCTATTTATGAAATCAAAAATGGGTCATCCCATTTGAAAAACGAAAGTTGATATCAATGCATAAAAAAATTAGGACATCAATTTCAAAAGCGAATAGAATATGAAATTCAAGACATATTTTCAACTTCATATACATATTGTCATCCTATATCAATTTCATAACATAGTTCTTCTAGTCTCAAGACCATTCAAGAACAAATTTTCAGGCTCTGCAAACCTGGCCTCCAATTTTTCTTTCGTTGAAAAAAAAATTTTTTTCATCTTTGCATCAGAATTTGTCTTGTTGTCCCTATTTCAAATGAATCGTGCGCCGCTGACTACGACAAGGAGAGAATCCTCCTACGACGAGCTAGATAAGGAGGAAAACAAGCAGGAAAATTCGTTTATTTCTGGAGAATTATACATACAGGAAGTTTAAGGCAAGGAAAATACATTTTATGTATGCCGTAGCAGGCAAAACGTCTGAGAAGCTTCTACAAATAAGTCTTGCAATTTGTCGAGGAAATTGGTGTTTATTCTAGGAAAGTTGGCGAGGAAATGAGGGAAAACCCACTGGCTGGGATTTCGAAAGAGTTAACTGAAATCTCCGTGCACTAGACAGATTGGATTCGAGCTGATTTCCTAGCTAGAGTTAACTATGAAGAAGAAGATTTAATGCGACACTTCTAGCAACAATTAAAGGAACAGAAAAATTTTCCAAATCTTTTGGTGTTTTTCAACAGGCTGTATCTCAGTGAAAAATGGTCGTATGAGAAATAGAAAAATTAACTTTCGAAGCTTGAAGAATCTTATTTCTGAATTTGTTGGTAAACAATTTTTCATAAGTAAGGGTAGCCATGCATTTTTTTTAATTTTTCAAATTTCTATTTTTGATCTACGCGCATGGAAAAAAATTTTTGAGCTAGACCGATGCAAAGGCCGCATAGCCTGTTTATTCAGCTCTAATTTGTTTTTCACTACCTTCGGATATGTCCATTTGTCTTCGAGATATCCAATTTTGAATGCAAAAGGACCCTTTTTCACTCAACTGCCGATATCTCAGAAACTAAGTCTAGCAAACCGACAGCCGGTTTTTTTTCTGCAGAAAATTTCCTACAAAAATCGTTCATGTTTAATTAAAAATTTTTTTTTTCATCTGTAACGGGAAAGCTAAGGTTATAAAAAATTTTTACAGCCTAATGAACCCCAAAGGCCCCCCTAAATCGGTAGATCGATCGGTATAGCGGTTTTCCTGGACCAATTGATTGAAATTTTGAAAGAATTAAGGAAAGAAGGTTTTTGTTCCTTTAACTTGAGCTAATCTTGTGGAAAACAAAATTCTTTTTTCAGTGAGAATATAGTTCAAAAATTTTTTTTTCAATCGACAAAAAAGGCATTTTCAAATATTCGAGACTTTGGAAAAAATATTCCTACATTTTTTCATAATCTCCAAAACATTAAAAATTGAGTAAAAAGTGAAAAAAAACTGATACTTGATTCCTGAAAAAAAAAGGTCAACTTTGAGGAACGAAAAACTTGTTCCTTCAATTTGTTCAGAATTTCAATCAATCGGTCCAGGAAAACCACTGAATCGATCGATCTACCGATTTGTAAGGGCCTTTGGGATACATAAGGCTATAAAATTGTATTATAACCTCAGCTTTCTCCTCAATATTAACGAATATACAGTCCGTTAACCAACAAATGGCAAAATGGCATTTTCTTGCTCTTTTTTCACATCACTGTTACAGGTGAAAACATTTTTTTTTTAATTAAACATGAACGATTTTCGTAGGAAATTTTCTGCAGGAAAAAAAACTGGCTGTCGGTTTGCTAGGCCTTCAGTAGTTCCGGAGATATCGGCAGTTGAGTGAAAAAGGGTCCTTTTGCATTCAAAATTGGATATCTCGAAGACAAATGGTCATTTCCGAAGTAAGTGAAGAACAAATTAGAGCTAAATAAACAGGCTATGCGGGCTTTGCATCGGTCTAGTTCAGAGAAATTTTTCCATGTGCGTAAAGCAAAACAAAAATTTAAAAAAAAATCTCTTCGTGCTTTATCCAAGGATTGCATGGCTACCGCTACTATGAAAAATTATTAACCTAAAAATTCAGAAACTAGAGTCTTCAAGCTTCAAAAGTTGATAATTCTATTTTTCATACGACCATTTTTCACTGAGATACAACCTGTTGAAAAACACCAAAATATTTGTACAATTTTTCTGTTCCTTTAATTGTTGCGAGAAGTATATTTCAATTCCTTGGTACCTTTATCATCATTATTATTAATAATCAAATGACAAGACCTGAGGCTGCACCTTTCAAGCTCAAAAACAAATACAAAAAAGATAAAGTGAAGTAGGCATGAACTGACGACTTCTATTTTAAAATTTTTATGGGAAATTTAAAAAAAAGGTGAATTGAGATTAAACCCTGATTGATACTAAATTTATGAACACTCCGTATAAATCAACATGAATTCGCGGAAATTTTCCTGTCTATACCTATCCAGATAATCGATGTCTCAAAAAAAAAAAAAAAATTGAAGAATTCTTATACATCAACTATCAAACATCCTCCTAACCCCCATGGGGAATTCAGGCCCCCCAAAGCAACCCCCGAGAACGCGACGGGTGGGAGGAATTCCCGTAAAAGTTAATAACTCGAAGAACGGGTAAAATAAGATAGATGGGACGCCATTTTGGTTCCAAATTTTGCCTTCGTGCATTTCATTGTGAACGAAGCGGCCCAGCGAGGCTCTGAACGTTAGCTCAAAGGAAAACTCGCAGCCGCACGTTTGGGCCGCACTAATGAATGTCGCTCAAAGTAAAATTAAACTCCTTGAAGTTTCCTACATTCGCAAAATTGGTAAAATTATCTGCGAGAAGTTTCCTCGCCGCGTGCGAATTTTGGCTTTATTCAGGAGAAGACGGCAGCGACAGAGCCACTGACGAAGTTCCAGGGTTGGTACACCTGGAGAAGCACGAAAAGACGTATACAGGTGCTTTTGTTCAGCATTCGCGAATACTTCACATTTTATTTTTCCTGAAAACTTGATATGCGTTTTCTCTCCCAGTCTAATGAACAGAAAGAAAATGAAAACACTTTGAAATCTTAAGCGTTACGTTTCGGAGTCTAAATCAGACACCTCCGTCAGACAATAACTGATTTTCATGCAACTTCGCAGAATCGTGACATTTTTATGGTTCAACTTTGCTTCCGGTTTTTTTCCCCGAAATTCGAGGCTTTATTGTAAAAAACCTGGTTTCACAACAACATAGCATAACTAATGAACAAACATCACTTAAAGGAGAACTCATAGGAACATACACTGCGCAAAAAAAAATAACGCACATTATGGAAATCTTAAATTTATTCTACAACTGAAGGTGTTCTCAATGATAATTATTTTTATCAGAATTATGCATGCATATGTTTTCCACTTTCAACGTTTTTCTTCAATACAGATGTTTTTTCCCAGCAGGAATAAAAAAAGATGATATTATCAGATTTTGAATGTATTGGCTCCATTCTAAAATCAGTTGTTCTCGATCAATTCTAGTGATCAATAGTGCTTTCGTTTGATTTTCTACACTCGATCGCTACGCAACGCGAAACACGCAATTTGACACAAGAGAAATGTGCCCAAGCGGTAGTTTTGCGAGAAGAAGGGTGGACATACACAAGAATTGCAGAAAGGTTTGGAGTTTCCCATACAAGTGTGTCCAGAATTTTGCAGCGATTCAGGGAGACAGGTATGAATGTCCGAAGACCAGGACAGGGTAGACCACGGGTAACAACTGCCATTCAAGAACGTTACTTGTGAGTTTCTTCGTTGAGACAATGGTTTGCAACCGCTCGTCTCCTTCAAAATCAGCTTGAGCAATGGGGTGCAAATTAGCACTCAGACAATAAGAAATCGCCTCAGAGAATATGATTTAAGGCCTCGTGGCAAGAGACCCAGCTCTTACCCCAGCCCATCGAAGGGCGCGTTTGAATTTTGCGAGAGAGCATATCCATTGGGAAGATTCTACCCTCCACCATTGTGATCGACGTTCCCTTATATACAGACGTCCACATGAAAGATATGCTCAGTGCGATTTCCTGAATACTACTGGTTTCGGGGAAGGATCGATTATGGTATGGGGTGGAATATCTTTGACTGCTCGCACAGACCTAGTGGTCGTTGATAATGGAGCAATGAATGCTGATAAGTATATGAGGAACATTCTTGAAGAGCATGTAGTGCCATTTGATCCATACATTGGTGAAAATTTCATTTTTATGGACGATAATGCCAGACCCCATCGTGCGCGCATCGTTCAGGAGTACCTTGAAGAGGTTGAAGTATCTCGAATGGATTGGCCAGCAAGAAGTCCAGATCTCAATCCGATTGAGCAAGTTTTGGACAACCTCAATAGAAGACTGAGAAGTTCAGAAAATCATCCAGCCATCTTAATGACTTAGGAATCCAACTCGAAGAAATCTGTAAAGGATTAGATCAGAACATTTCAAGATCACTCGTTTTGAGTATGAACCGTCGTAGCCGAGCTGTAATTAACGCAAGGGGTGGAAATACCAAGTATTAAATCACTTATCAGCATTTCAGTATGTTGGGATTGTTCATTTCTCTTCTTTCACATAAGATTCGGTGAAATCCTGAATTTTTCTTCCATTTAATGTGTCTTGTTTCGTTCAGAACCTTCTCGAGAGAACATAAAAAATAAGTTATAAAGTCAATGTAGAGTTAACTTTCATTAAAATTGAGATTTTCAGAATGTGCGTTGATTTTTTTTGCAGTCTATATATCACCAAATATCTCGTAATTTTATTTCTCATTCAACACGATATTTCAAGAACAGCAAGAGTAAAACGTCTGCATGCATCTATCTCAGGCACATGGCACTGCGTTCACCGAAATCGTTAAATTATCTGATTGCCTTGCTGCCTGTTTCACCCTATAAAATTTTCGTTCTTAGTTTGAAAATCATTGTCATCTCGAGGTTTAATTTCTAGTTACAAAAATTCTTAATTATTTCAGAGGGATCACTTCTGTCATAAAAATTTGTTTCGGAAGTTATAGGACAAACAGTTCATGAGATACGGACACTCTCAACGAATCACCCTATACAACGTCGTCAATATCTAAGCCTGCAAATAAAAAAACACTAGAGAAAAATCATTGCAACCCCATTCTGCCAAAAAACAATTTGAATAAAAGTAATAAAATTAATGAAAAAAAAATCAAACCAATGAAGGCGAAAAGAGAAAAATCACTGCAATTCGGTTCACCAGCGACCCAATCTTGAATAAAAAAATAAAAAATCTACCCCCTCTCCCCCCGATGTTACCTCCACTCGCACCCAGAATCTTGAGCACCTAAAGGCATTCACATCGACTTCGATTGTCAATTTATTCGAGGCACGCTCTCACAAATTGCTTAATTCAATCAAAGAGGGCCCCGTTGTGGGCCCGGCCAACTTGGATCGGGCGTGCAACCAGCTTCAGCTGTCTTCTGTCCTCAGCCGGTTCCTTAGGAGAGTCTTCGAATCTAATTTGGGATTGTCTTTCTCCGGAATACCAGTCGACTGATTCCTACATACGTTTCGTATACTTTGACGGTTTTCGGGACGCGCTGGGGAGGAGCTAGTCGTCATTGTTTCGGGTTTGTACGAGGGGGAAAAGAAAAGTAAAGAATCGAATACAGTGGGAATTAAAAAAGAAAGTTTTATGAAAAAAAATTTTTTTAAGATGAAAATAATAAACTGAACTCACGGTTATTTGAATTTTCCATTATACACTGCGCAAAAAGTTAACGCTCATTCTGAAAATCTCAATTTTAATGAAAGTTAACTCTACATTGACCTTATAACTTTTTTTTATGTTCTCTTGGGAAGGTTTTGAACGAAACAAAACACATTATATGGAAGAAAAATTCAAGATTTCACCGAATCTCATGTAAAAGAAGAGAAATGAACAATTTTCAAAATACTGATAAGTGATTTAATACTTGGTATTTCCACCCCTTGCGTTAATTACAGCTCGGCAACGACGGTTCATACTCAAAATGAGTGATCTTAAAATGTTCTGATCTAATCCTTCCCAGATTTCTCCGAGTTGGATTCGTAAGTCATTAAGAGTACCTGGATGATTTTCTGAATTTCTCAGCCTTCTATTGAGGTTGTCCCAAACCTGCTCAATCGGATTGAGATCTGGACTTCTTGTTGGCCCTTCCATTCGAGAGACTTCAACCTCTTCAAGGTACTCCTGAACGATGCGCGATTCATGGGGCAGATGGCACTGCATGCTTTTCAAGAATGTTCCTCATATACTTATCAGCATTCATAGCTCCATTATCAACGACCACTAGGTCTGTGCGAGCAGTCAAAGATATTCCACCCCATACCATAATCGATCCTCCCCCGAAACCAGTAGTATTTAGGATATTGCACTGAGCATATCTTTCATGTGGACGTCTGTATACAAGGAAACGTCGATCAAAATGGTAGAGGCAGAATCTAGACTCATCTGTGAAGAGAACTCTTTCCCAATCGGCCTCTTCCCAATGGATATGCTCTCTCGCAAAATCCAAACGCGCCCTTCGATGGGCTGAGGTAAGAGCTGGGCCTCTTGCCGCGACACGAGGCCTTAAATCATATTCTCTGAGGCGATTTCTTATTGTCTGAGTGCTAATTTGCATCCCACGAGTTTGCTCAAGCTGATTTTGAAGGAGGCGAGCGGTTGCAAACCGTTGTCTCAACGAAGAAACTCTCAAGAAACGTTCTTGAATGACAGTTGTTACCCGTGGTCTACCCTGCCCTGCTCTTCGGACTTTCATACCTGTCACCCTGAATCGCTGCAACATTCTGGACACACTTTTATGGGAAACTCCAAACCTTTCTGCAATTCTTTTGTATATCCACCCTTCTTCTGGCAAAACTACCGCTTGGGCACATTCCTCTTGGGTCAAATTGCGTGTTTCGCTTTGGATAGCGATCGAGTGTGGAAAATCAAAAGAAAGAAAAACTATTGATCACTAGAATTGATCGCGAACAACTGATTTTAGGATGGAGCCAATACATTCAAAATCTGATAATATCATCTTTCTTTATTCCTGCTGGGAAAAACATCTGCATTGAAGAAAAACGTTGAAAGTGGATAACATATGCATGAATTATTCTGATTAAAATAATTATCATTGAGAACACTTTCAGTTGTAGAATAAATTTGAGATTGCCATAATGTGCGTTAATTTTTTTGCGCAGTGTAAATTCTGATTTTATGTTTTCCATATGACCATAAATCGAAAAAGTTGACAAACAACAGGAAAGCACTGCCCATGTGCTAACTTGGAAAAGAATTCTCCGAAAATTGAAAAAAAATGGGAAAATCTGGACGGTTCAACTCTGGCGTCCCAACAAGCGAAAAAAAAAAGCGGAAACAAACATCAGAACTTTCTACAACAAAAGCTGTTCATCTCGTGCTGAATTTATAACATGCACTGGATGGATACAAGGGAAAATAAACCTGAAAACAAGCTTTTCCCGGGCATATTTTCATTTCCTCTCCTCGGGGGAGGATACAGGAAAATTTGATAAAAGTGGACCTAAGTGCTAATTTTCTAGCGGTTGGCCGCAACGTATGAAAAATTATGTGTCGAGGAAGATGGGAAAGAACAGGGACGGAATCAGAGTTCGAGAAGTTGACTCAAAAGATGTCTGGTATAATTCGATAAAAACTGATGAATCGTATTATGATCAATGATGAATTGAACGTTGTCGTCTATCATGGATTCAATAGAAATATCTGAAAAATATGTTATACAAAATCGAAACGAAGAAAACATTCAACAGAACGAATGGTAGGTATAGGATCAATATATGTGGTATAGAATGATAAATCTTAATAACGAAGGAACAGGCTGAATGAAAGCATTAACCTCATCGCAAAATGACTCAAAAGAAGCTGTATTGATTTCAAATACATTCTCATACCCTGGTACGATGGTTAAGGATGCATTTAGCAATGCCCGTCTTGATTGGACTCATTAATTTACAAGTTCGAATATCAGCACCTCAGAGGTGAAGTGTATTAAGTCACATTTTTTCAGACACGAACTGTCTACAATCTTGGATTCACATTAGTATATTCTAGCTAGTGGAACACATTTTTGACTCCCTAGGTATATGAAGTCACCAACTAATGGCAGTACACATTCTTCGAAACAATAATCGAACTGAAAAATCTCTCTTTTGTCTAATTTTGATATTGTAACTTAACACGTGCTGATATACTATAGGGTATAAAGTAAGTTCCATTGCCTGAAAAATTGCCGTTGAAAATTGTTGAATTGAGATCAGAAATAATATTGTTCAATTTGCATGATCGAACAAATCTTTTGATGCATACATTTCAATCTTTCATGTTTTCTTCACGTCTCATACGTTTTGTGTAACATCATAAATTTCAAACAAAATCTGATATTCTGAACACTTATATATTCAAAATAATAGGTCAAGTAATTTAATAACTTTCTGGTGCTCTATGAAAATAAACTGATAAAGATAAGTGATGTTTTATGAATTTGAAAAGATGAACAACAACTAAAATTTCGTTTCTGAAAAAAACATACAAATAAGTAAAAGAAGAAAGAGCAGTCGAATTGAATGAATGAAAATAATTTGAATTAATGATTAGAGGTCACTCACGCTGAGTTAAAGGAAGGTCCAAATATAATTTATTTATTCATGATGATTTTAATCTTTTATTTAACAGGAAATTTATGTGACGGTGGCTTGTTTCATAGAAGATTGAAATTTTAATGAACCAACAAACTATAAAGATCGTTCTTGAAACTGAACGTTACCGTTACCCGATGAGATAAATTGATTCAATAATTAGAATATTCTGAAGAATTGAAGGAGAATCAAGCCACAGTGCCACCTATAAAAAATATATCAATTTGCATTTTTATGAGTTAATACCAAGAGTTAATATCTTTAACTGTCATTTTATTTCACTGCGCCCTCATTTCCAGAATAGGAAAATAATTATATATCAAAATTTGTCTGATAAGAATCCAATAGGTACACATCATATTTTTGATATTCTGAACAGTCATACCTATATTCAAAATAACAGGTCAAGTAATTTAATAAATTTCTGGTGCGCTATGAAAATAAAATTCCAAAGATGAGTGAAGAAATGATGAACAACCAATTAAATTTCATCTCTATCAAATCTAGATTATGTTACCTATGAACATTAACAGAACAAAAATAATTTTGAAGAAGAAACATACAAATAAGAAAAAAGAAGAAAAAGCAGTCGTATTGAATGAATAATAATGATTTAAATTAATGATTAGAGGTTACTCACGCTCAGTTGAAAGGAAGATCCAATTACAATTTGATTATTCATCCTGATTTTAATCCTTTATTTAACAGAAAATTTATGTGACGGTAGCTTGTTTCATAAATGATTGGAATTTTAATGAACCAATAAAATTTAAGAACCTTCTTGAAACTGAAGGTGTTAACGAATGCAGTAAATTGAATCAATAATTAAAATATTCAGAAGAATTGGAGGAAGATCGCTCCACATTTATGAAGAGGGTTTAAAAAAAAAGATATGAATATCTCCATTCGTATGAATATCTTGCATTTTCATGAAATAATACCCAAAGTTAATATCATTAACTGTCATTTCATTTCACTGTTCCCCCATTAACAAAGTAGGAAAATGATTAAATCAAAATTTGTCTGATAAGAATTGAATACACATAATGAGTTTTATCTTGGAATGAAACAAAAATTTTTATAGCAATTATAATCTCACATTCTTTATCAATAAATAATTGATAATTGAGCTTAATCGAATTTGAGCTGCAAAAATTGAGTGTACCCGAAAATTGTGCTTCATGAATTAACGTTTGAGGGACAACACAAGGAGAATTGCTAATTAATCAATGTTTAAATTTCTAATTCAACGTTTAAATTTTCTAATCAACGTTTAAGTAACCAGACCTTAGTGTTTACATTAATTTAAAAGTTGAACAACTCAATTAATCGGTATTTTTGTCATTTAGAAGGGAAGCCATATCGAATTATTGTGACAAAAAATCGCCAGTACGTCCCTGATCAAAAAAGACCGAGGCTGACCGCGTAAAAAGCGGAAGAGAACAAAACGCCATGTCCCCCCCGTACCCATCAGCTCATTCCGGATGAAAAATAGCCGAATACTTTCAACTTAAGTGAATTTTAAGCAGCGCCAAATTGCTCTGCGCTCGCCCGGTTTTTCCGTCACTTTATTATGTTGTAACGCTTGAAAGTTTGCGGCTTAATCACCCTGAAAATGTGATATATGGTCGCAGATTCGGCCTGTTCATCTCGCGACATATTTTCCGACTTTTCCGGCGTCGCGACGCCCTCGAAAAACGCCGACGTGCGGACGCTCGGACGTATGGAGATGTATCGCCGACGGTTTCGGGGTCAAGTGGACTTTTGATGGAGGTTTGGGGTGGAATGATTGTTTGGTCGTTTTAGGGGGAGAATTTAGGGTTGGTTTCGGGATTTTTCTAAAAATATAATTTCTTGATTATCTTGATTATTACAAGAATACCTTTTTTTTAATGTTCTCTGGACTTGACAAGAAATAATTGTCCTGTGCCTTCTTCAACCCCCTCAATGAATACTCTTGCATTTTCAACAAATTCACAAATATACATTGCGCAAAAAAATTAACGCACATTCTGAAAATCTCAATTTTAATGAAAGTTAACTCTACATTGACTTTATAACTTATTTTTATTGTTCTCTCGGGAAGGTTTTGAACGAAACAAGACACATTAAGTGGAAGAAAAATTCAGGATTTCACCGAATCTCATGTGAAAGTAGAGAAATGAACAATTTTCAAAATACTGATATGCTTATATTGCGTAAATTACAGCTCGGCAACGACGGTTCATACTCAAAATGAGTGATCTTAAAATGTTCTGATCTAATCCTTCTCAGATTTCTCCGAGTTGGATTCCTAAGTCATTAAGAGTAGCTGGATGATTTTCTGAACTTCTCAGCCTTCTATTGAGGTTGTCCCAAACCTGCTCAATCGGATTGAGATCTCGACTTCTTGCGGGCCCTTCCATTCGAGAGACTTCAACCTCTTCAAGGTACTCCTGAACGATGCGCGTACGATGAGGTCTGGCATTATCGTCCATAAAAATGAAATTTTCACCAAAGTATGGGGCAAATGGCACTACATGCTTTTCCATAGTTCCATTATCAATGACCACTGGGTCTGTGCGAGCAGTCAAAGATATTCCACCCCATACCATAATCGTTCCTAACCCGAAACCAGTAGTATTCAGGAAATTGCACTGAGCATCTCTTTCATGTGGACGTCTGTATACAAGGAAACGTCGATCACAATGGTAGAGGCAGAATCTAGACTCATCTGTGAAGAGAACTCTTTCCAAATCAGCCTCTTCCCAATGGATATGCTCTCTCGCAAAATCCAAACGCGCCCTTCGATGGGCTAGGGTAATAACTGGGCCTCTTGCCTCGACAAAATTCCTTAAATCATATTCTCTGAGGCGATTTCTTATTGTCTGAGTGTTAATTTGCACCCATGAGTTTGCTCAAGCTGATTTTGAAGGAGGCGAGCGGTTGCAAACCGTTGTCTCAACGAAGAAACTCTCAAGTAACGTTCTTCAATGGCAGTTGTCACCCGTGGTCTACCTTGTCCTGATCTTCGGACATTCATACCTATATCCCTAAATCGCTTCAACATTCTGGACACACTTGTATGGGAAACTTCAAACCTTTCTGCAATTCTTGTGTATGTCCACCCTTCTTCTCGCAAAACTACCGCTTGGGCACATTCCTCTTGGGTCAAATTGCGTGTTTCGCGTTGCATAGTGATCGAGTGTAGAAAATCAAACGAAAGAAAAACTATTGATCACTAGAATTGATCGAGAACAACTGATTTTAATATGGAGCCAATACATTAAAAAATCTGATAATATCTTCTTTTTTTATTCCTGCTGGAAAAACATCTGTATTAAAGAAAAACGTTCAAAGTGGATAACATATGCATGCATAATTCTGATAAAAATAATTATCAATGAGAACACCTTCAGGTGTAGAATAAATTCGAGATTTCCATAATGTGCGTTAATTTTTTTGCGCAGTGTAGTCATTATTGCCAATGTCACAGAATTTTTTTTCATAAATTTATGAGATTCTGATAATAAAAATGTTGAATAGTCTGTAAAATAAAGCATTACTGCCAACTCAAAGTTGTATCACTCTAAAAAAAAAAACACCATATATTAATTCTGATCTTTAAAACTTCTGGGATGGTGAAGAAATCGTTGAAATATTCCTTCCATCCTTCTCGAAGTTAAACTAGCCAAGCGGAACGATACAGATCAGGTCTAGAGCGAAAATTCCATTAGAATATTACTCCTTTTCCCTGACGCAGATTGACAAATAGATTTCGAAACGTCGAAGAGTCCTAGCCTCGAAAACAAAGACGAATGGTTACATTACGAAATTAATCTTTGCAACAAAGCCCAGGCCCCCTTTCTCCTTGGGAGTTATTCATCAAAGCCAACTCATTTATTTAGTTACTTCCTCCATCGGGTCGTTGCCTAACTCGTTAGTACAGTCTCTTCTTCCTACGAGCATAATTTATAAAGGAATAACTCAGCACAATGGAGACGGTTATAGACGAATTGCAAATTTCGCTGAATAATTATTTTCCGTTTTCAAACGAGTTCTGTGCGCGTCGAATTTCCTCTGTGCTCTCCTCGTTATTCCGAAGACTAATATTCGTCTGTGAAGATGTATTGGCAATCAGCCACGCCAAGATGCCACGTGACGCCTTAATGGAGCGATGGAGTGGGGTACGATAGAAACTGTCTACGGAATTACTGAAATGAAAAAATTTATTGTAATTCTACAATAATAATTTATGCAGTTTCCATTTATTCCATTTCTTGAATTTACTCCACCGAATAACTTTTGAAGTTGTTAGTTGCGTTCATTTTCTATTATAACTTTATAATAAGTATGCTGCAGTTCCCATTTCTTGAATATACTTTATCATTTTTTAAATGAATGCTTTCATAGTATGTTTTGTTAAATGTTTGTAGAATAATGAAACACACTTTCTCGTTTAATAACTGTTGATTTTCCCTATTTTTCATGATCTCGTACTCTTCCAAAAATGTCATCCTGTCAAGGTGCGTACAGATATGCTCCGACATTATGGAAATCTCAAATTTATTCTACAACTGAAGGTGTTCTCAGTGATAATTATTTTTATTAGAATTATGCATTCATATGTTTTCCACTTTCAACGTTTTCCTTCAATACAGATGTTTTTTCCCAGCAGGAATAAAAAAAGAAGATATTATAAGATTTTGAATGTATTGGCTCCATTCTAAAATCAGTTTTCTCGATCAATTCTTGTGATCAATAGTTTTACTTTCGTTTGATTTTCTACACTGGATCGCTATGCAATGCGATACACAAAATTTGATCCAAGAGGAATGTGCCATAGCGGTAGTTTTGCGAGAAGAAAGGTGGACATACACAAGAATTGCAGAAAGGTTTGGAGTTCCCCATACAAGTGTGTCCAGAATGTTGCAGCGATTCAGGGAGACAGGTATGAATGTCCGAAGACCAGGACAGGGTAGACCACGGGTAACAACTGCCATTCAAGAACGTTACTTGAGAGTTTATTCGTTGAGACAACGGTTTGCAACCGCTCGCCTCCTTCAAAATCAGCTTGAGCAAACTCTTGGAGTGCAAATTAGCACTCAAACAATAAGAAATCGCCTCAGAGAATATGATTTAAGGCCTCGTGTCACGGCAAGAGGTCCAGCTCTTACCCCAGCTCATCGAAGGGCTCGTTTTGATTTTGCGAGAGAGCATATCCATTTGGAAGAGGCTGATTGGGAAAGAGTTCTCTTCACAGATGGATCTAGATTCTGCCTCTACCATTGTGATCGACGTTCCCTTGTATACATGAAAGATATACTCAGTACAATTTCCTGAATACTACTGGTTTCGGGAGAGGATCGATTATGCTATGGGGTGGAATAACTTTGACTGCTCGCACAGACCTAGTGGTCGTTGATAATGGTCTATGAATGCTGATAAGTATATAAGGAACATTCTTGAAGAGCATGTAGAGCCATTTGCCCCATACATTGGTTATAATTTCATTTTTATGGACGATAATGCCAGACCAAATCGTGCGCGCATCGTTCAGGAGTACCTTGAAGAGGTCTCAATCCGATTGAGAAGGTTTGGGACAACCTCAATAGAATGCTGAAAAGTTCAGAAAATCATCCAGCTACTTTTAATGACTTAGGAATCCAACTCGGAGAAATCTGGGAAGGATTAGATCAGAACATCTTGAGATCACTCATTTTGAGTATGAACTGTGGTTGCCGAGCTGTAACTAACACAAGGGGTGGAATTACTAAGTATTGAATCACTATCAGCATTTCAGTATTTTGAAAATTGTTCATTCCTCTTCTTTCACATAAGATTCGGTGAAATCCTGAAATTTTCTCCCATTTAATGTGTCTTGTTTCGTTTGGAACCTTCTCGAGAGAACATAAAAAATAAGTTATAAAGTCAATGTAGAGTTAACTTTCATTAAAATTGAGATTTTCAGAATGTGCGTCAATTTTTTTGCGCAGTGTATATGCGTTTCTTGTCTGAAAACAAACAACCTGGTAATTTTCATATTAATTTCTGCAGGATATCATTTGAAAACTGCAGGAATTGGCATTTGTTTGAGAAAATCTCCTCTGAATCTGGGATTCTCTTCTCGCCATTCGATTTTTTTTTCAATATTTAATTCCTCGTTCCTTCTAGCTATCAGTAAATCAAAAACTACCGAAGACAGTCCACAAAACGCCCTATCTTAGGGGAACGTCCCGATCCCGCGGAGAGCAATAGGAACGTTTGACGTTATCTGGTTGGCAGAACTGGGAACTCACGTCTACCAATTTAAATACCCCACGGGAGCACAGAGCGTTGCGATAAGGAACGCCGCCGCCGAACGCCGAATATGAGGAAATAAAATATATTATTATTATCGTTTACCTGGGCAATAACAGGGCGCCAGTAGACGGGCTTGGAGCTACGTTTTAGAACTTAATTGGCGAATCGGAGCACTTATATCAAGATCGGGAAACTTGTAAGAGGAATTGAAATATAAGCGAGGTTCGCTGTGCCCGGAAACTGTGGTGCTGCATCTTCGAGTTCCGGAGGAGTTGCAGTTGTATATCTGCCTACGTCCGGCTTTTGTCGTATGAAATACCTATTCGATAAAGTGGAAAAAGTTCTTCAAATTGTAGTAATTTCATGAGCGTATAACTTACATCTTTCGGCCAGAGATTATAGAATTAGAAAGATTGGAAACGAAGATACTACAGCCATCAGCGCCATCTACTCTTTCAAATGCCAACTTGAATTTGGAATACTGTTGATATCAGCACGTGCAGTTATAGAAAAATGGAATGGCATTCACGGTTTCGAACTTTGTTCATTTCTTGATAATTTTCATTTTATCGAAATTATGGATCCTTCCAAACCCCTATAACGATAGTTTTTGATTCATGATTTTGAATTTATTTGGTCTTATTCTGATTCAAGAAGGTGAAGGAGTTTATTCCATGGAATCTTAATATATGAAACTAAGTCAGCCATTTTGTTGGTTTCACCATTTATAACTCAAGATTGGATGAACTGTTTGCTATGAAAGATTTTTTTTGGATTCTTCTACGACAGGGTTAACATAAAATCTATGAAAACCCAGTAGGTCGCTAAGGTTACTAGCGTTTCCGTGAAACTATTTTATATTTGATATTAATTCGGTGAACTTCATTTTCTAATAATATTATCGCATCTGAGTCCATGTGTTAATACACCTATCTTTCTTCCGAACACTACGGAAAATTTTATGACGAAATAATTTGACGAAATCTCCATTCTACTATTATATATGTAAACAATAACTGTGTCTCTTGAGTTGCCTAAAAGAATGATTCTTTTGTCTGGTGACTTCCGACAACCATCACCGGTAATTCCAAAATCGACGGCAGCCGATAAAATAAATGCCTAAAATCATGAATTTCAAATTTGGCTAGGTAATAAACTCTCAATTCAGTTGAATACGGTTGGAATAGTGCCAATAGATATTTACAGCCCACAAAAATGCGAAAAACACCTGCACCACAAAAATTGTTGAAAATGATTTTTTGTAACTGCAAAAAAGGATGCAATGCGTCATGCACCTGCAGAAAATTGAGTCTTTTTTGTAACACTACATGTGGGGAATGTGCAGGTGTTAACTGCCAAAACAGTCCAATCTTTGGCAAAGATGAAGAAATAATTGACAGTGGCGACAGCCATTCATAATCAGATTAATTTTTTGACACGAAGAGTATTAAATTTACGTGAATAAAGTGATGAATAAATGGAATTTTTATATGATATTTACATTTTGTTATTTTGGGGGTTGCTTTTAGGGGTTGAAAAATAAAAATAACTAAAAGTGACATTGATCCAGAAAACTGTTATCAAATTTATTGAAATTTATTAATTATATTAATAAAGACCCATTTTTACACATTTTACGCTGAAAGGGGATGGTTTATACGGACTAGAAATCTATGAAGACCTTCATTAAATATTAAACGATACTGAAGCCCAAAAATGACTTCGATTTACGTTAGAACAAGTTTCTTTTAATTTTGGATAAAGGGGTTGTTTTCACCCTCTGAAAATAATAAGCAGAAATTAGCATAGGGTAGGAGTAGGAGACAAGTATAGCTTGTATCTAAAATTTTATCAAAATCGAAGCATCTGGATAAAATTTGGAGGGGTAATGCCTAATTTTCGCCCTCATTGACTGGACTAATTGTACAGGACAATTTTATGTCCACTTTCAAGGTATAATACCATTATAGTTCATTATTATATTAAAGCTGCTCTTCTATTTATGGATTGAGGCATTAAGAAGTCTGTTGGGTCAGCTAGTTAAAAATATAATGTATAACTTTGCTTTCGGCGTTTTGCCATTGCTGGTTGTGAGTTAAAATAAATTAATCTTAAATGTCATACAATAAACAATAAGCTTAGGTATTTGTAAACATAACGCCATCGAAATATAAGTTGATTTGTGTCTGCATCATGACGTTTTTTCCAATTAAACATGTCAGTTTAGGGCCAAATTTACGTCACTTGAAGGAGGTTTTAATTTTCTTCCATCAATATGAAGAAATGTGCACCTAAGGCCTATCTGATTCTCTCAAATGCCTATGGGGAAATCGCTTTTAATGGTTGAAGAACGGCGATCACCAATGGACCATATCGAAGAATCAATTTTGGTTCATCTGATAATAATTGTCAAATTCAAATTGGTGATTTAGTACTTTCTGGAGCTTTAATCGTTATTAGTCTTTGGAATCGAGGATTCATTAAGTGTTTTGAACGATTTTTATTGTGTTGTATTGCCCAGTCTTCTCAGCCATCCAATTCTTTTTCATTTAAAAACTGAAAAGCTGCCCACCTCACCTCATTCTTCTCACACAGGGCGCTTTCTTACCCCCTCCTTACCGCCCGCAACCTAGGAACCCCGAATCCATGGGCGTTAATTTGTTTTAAGTTGGCGGCGGATAATTTATATCAGCGAACACCTCTCAGCTCCGGAGAAGTTCATAACGTCAAAGGGAAGTTTCATTCTGTCTGGCAGAAGACGAGGGAAATATATAAGGATCTTAAAAGCGCCCGCTTTCCGTACTCGTTCGAGCGGAAAAGCATTCAGCGCCCAGGAGAACTTTCCTCCACGCCCATCCAGTCTCTTATTCGACGCTGGGGAGCTTTGCGAGCGACAAGACAGGCGCCGGATTTTTTTGTTGTTGCCCGACGTGCCGGAAGAGATATGGAAGTTTTGACAGAGGCTGTCGGGGAGATTTTTGAGAGAAATGTTTCTGCTGATAAAGGATCCGCTAAGCGATGAATGTTGCAATGAAAAGAGTCGAAACTTCTGAACTTTTAAAAAAATAAGGAATTCCGAACTTTATAAAAAGTCTCTGATACACTGCGCAAATAAATTAACGCACATTCTGAAAATCTCAATTTTAATGAAAGTTAACTCTACATTTTTCATGTTCTCTCGGGAAGGTTTTGGATTTCACCTCATCTTATGTGAAAGAAGAGAAATGAACAATTTTTAAAATACTGAAATGCTGATAAGTGCTTTAATACTTGGTATTTCCACCCCTTGCGTTAATTACAGCTCGGCAACGACGGTTCATACTCAAAACGAGTGATCTTAAAATGTTCTGATCTAATCCTTCCCAGATTTCTCTGAGTTGGATTCCTAAGTGATTAAGAGTAGCTGGATTATTTTCTGAATTTCTTAGCCTTCTATTGAGGTTGTCCCAAACCTGCTCAATCGGATTGAGATCTGGACTTTTTGCTAGCCATTCCATTCGCGGGACTTCAACCTCTTCAAGGTACTCCTGAACGATGCGCGCACGATGGGGTCTGGCATTATCGTCCATAAAAATGAAATTTTCACCAAATTATGGGGCAAATGGCACTACATGCTCTTTAAGAATGTTCCTTAAATACTTATCAGCATTCATAGCTCCATTATCAACGACCACTAGATCTATGCGAGCAGTCAGAGATATTCCACCCCATACCAAAATCGATCCTCCCCCGAAACCAGTGGTATTGAGGAAATTGCACTGAGCATATCCTTCATGTGGACTTCTGTATACAAAGGAACGTCCATCACAATGGTAGAGGTAGAATCTAGACTCATCTGTGAAGAGAACTCTTTCCCAATCGGCCTCTTCCAAATCTCTCGCAAAATCCAAACGCTCTCTTCGATGGGTTGCTAGCTGCGACACGAGGCCTTAAATCATATTCTCTGAGCGATTTCTTATTGTCTGAGTGCTAATTTGCTCCCCATGAGTTTGCTCAAGCTGATTTTGAAGGAGGCGAGCGGTTGCAAACCGTTGTCTCAACGAAGAAACTCTCACGTAACGTTCCTGAATGGCAGTTGTTACCCGTGGTGTACCCTGTCCTGGTCTTCGGAAATTCATACCCGTCTCCCTGAATCGCTGCAACATTCTGGTCACACTAGTATGGGAAACTCCAAACCTTTCTGCAATTCTTGTGTATGTCCACCCTTCTTCTCGCAAAACTACCTCTTGGGCACATTCCTCTTGGGTCAAATTGCGTCTTTCGCATTGCATAGCGATCGAGTGTAGAAGATCAAACGAAAGAAAAACTATTGATCACTGGAATTGATCGAGAACAACTGATTTTAGAATGGAGCCAATACATTCAAAATCTGATAATATCATCTTTTTTTATTCCTGCCCTAAAAAAGCATTTGTATTGAAGAAAAACGTTGAAAGTGGATAACATATGCATGCATATTTTTCATTGAGAACACCTTCAGTTGTAGAATAAATTTGAGATTTCCATAATGTGCGTTAATTTTTTTGCGCAGTGTATATTTGAAACGGAAATAAGAAATAATTAATAAAAACAAACAAATATTTATAAGAAACATCAGTAGAATGAAGAAAGTCAGGAATTTATATTCGTAAGATATAAATTCTTTTGATATAGTGCATAACATAGTACAGGGTATTTTTTCTCAGACGAGCTACCCCGTATATTTCTTATCACATAGAGATTTTAAAAATTTTCCGAAACGCGTCGAATGATTTTATTTGGGGGACATCTTCTGAGGTATATTTGAGGTTTGAACGAGCAACACCCTAAGAGGGGGCGCTTCAACCCTCAAAATAGAATAGGGGAAAGGGGTGGAGTGATACTTCATTTTGAAGATCTTGGTGCCTCTTTACAACAGTAAATAAAAGACGTAATTTGAATGAATCGTTTTCGCAAGAGCCCAACTGAGGCACTTTGAATATTTTGGTTATTTTTGCAATGTAAAAGCCCATTGCAAAAATGAATCTGATACATTGTGTATGGCTCTAATGCCATCTTGAAATTTATAAATCGAACAATTATTCATTAGGTGTTCAACTTTTTCCTCTGATTCACCACATTCACAATAAGGACTTTCAACTTGAAAAGCATGCTATTGGTACGACCATGACCTGTTCTTTTTCGATTGAAAAGGGACCATATAATAAACCCTTTGTGAAGTAATGTTTGAATTTCCTCATATGACAATGAAAAACGTACAATAAATTCCAGAGTAAAATATGAGAGGGATTAATATCATCACCTCCTAAAGCAACACATAACATCAGTAACTATCATTTCGATAGTTACAAAATTTTATTCTTCAATCATGAAGAATCTGTAACTTGGGGGTAGCGGTTTCGATTAGAGACAAATAATCATTTAAAAAAATGATTATATGAGTTTGGAACGCCTTCAAGGAACCATTTTCCCAATAGACGAAAATTAATATAATGCGCCGCTCCTAAAACGTAAAACATTAAATCAAATTCAACCAATCCAAAGTTCAGAACCAATTACAACTTATAATCCCCCAAAATGCAACATCATCTAAATTCATTGAACATAAATAATTCCCAACGTTGCGAAAAACATCGTTATTTAACTTGGCAACTTCATTCCCTCATTTCTAACTTCTCCCAACCCCCTTGAGCTCCGTATAAAACCACCCTATTTAACGAGAAACTCGGCACCAGGCGAAAACCACCCTTCTGTAGACGTCGCGTACGACTCACAATCCCCTACCCTCCCCAAAGCCTTGCACAAATAAACCCCGCAGAAAACTCACCCCTTCAGTCCTAAGTGTGCCTTAGATTTTATTTAAGAAAGGCGCCCTTATGCCGGGTCGCATAAGGGCGGGATTTGTATCATTTTTAGGCCAAAATGGCGCGGTTCATTTAATATAAGGGTTTGTTGGATCTCATTAGCATTCGTAGAGTTTGGATTTCAGATTTCGTGCCTGTTTGGAAGTTCAAGAAAGTATTAGGGGAGGGTATTAGGGGTGCTTTCTTACAAGGCCTGGAGGGATTTGGAATTAGACGTGCAGATGTTGCGGAACCCACAGCGGCTCATTAGGAATGGAAAGCTCAGGTGTTTCGATTGCGTCCTTCCCTTCCAAACATTTTTTTTAATGCTCGCCCATTTCTCAGGGTTGTATTCCGATATTTAGTAGTTAATTGACAAGAGTTTCAGAACTTAACAGGCAGTGTTCCCAACTATATACAAACCCCGTTCTTTAAGTTGTTTATAACAAAATTAAAATGAATTTTAATGAATCATCTCAATAGAAAAATTTTGAAAATAATGTAAGTTTTCGGTTCCAGGCAGTATTTTAATGATTTCATTTTTTTTTAAGTTTCTTTAGGGTTTTCTCTTCCAGTCTCTGAAATAAGAATCAATTATAATATTTTCTAAATAATAGAAAAAATACAACAACGTTCCATACAATATTTCAATAAATACTTTAATGTTTACACGCCAACGAAAATGATGTTTTGTAAAATATCTCCATAATATCTTCGGAAAACAAATAGGTTCGTACGTTTTCTCATAACTTGGAGCATCGTTTCATTTCTTCTTATAATGTAATTTATATATTTTCTTTAAAAATAAAATATTGTCGCGACACGAATATTGAATCTTTGAAATTCATATCATTCGTATCGGAAATAGAATTGAAAAAAGTGAATGGAATATTAATATACATATATATTCTTTCGATTCATAGAGCTGAAATAATACAATACATATTGAAACAAAAAGGTACCTAGCTGAGGTTGGTGCAACACAGGAAAACCCTAGAGGTCTGCAGTATAATTAAATGAGGAAAGGGAAAAAACCTCAGCTAAAAAAAACCCGTACCCCGCCCGTGAAAAAAAATTTACTTAAAATTTTAAATATCAGGAAAATCTTGAAAGACATCAGCGTGATTTAAGAGAACATCTTCATGTTATTCGTCTATGGACTCAGATAAACAGATTCTTCACAAAACGACTCGCAATTCTTAATCTGAAATGAAAAAAGACAAAAGCAGAAAAGAAACCAATTTTTCAGAATAAAATCAATTATTTTGAAATTAACCACCCATTTCATAAATGCATTTGTTACTTTATGCATAGCCTCGAAACCATCTTCAAATTCATTAATGGGACAACCATTAATAAGATGGTCTATAGTCTCCTCATTTTCCCCACACTCACAACTAGGGCTCTCAACCGAATTCCATCGGAAGAGCATGCTGTTGCATCGTCCATGGCCTGTTTTAATACAAATTAGAACAGACCATATTCTCCTGGGAAGGTCAAAACCAGGAACTCTGATGGAAGGATCAGTAATAATATCTTTATTGAAAAAATTGCATACATTCCTTTCAGATGCCAAATTTCTTTGTCGCTTCTATTCATATCAATTTGACCAGAAAGGTTTACGCGACTTCAATCAGGGGACCTTAATATCTGGAATATAGGTGAGTATGGGAAGTGAATTTGTCGAGACAGATGTACGAAAGACATTTGGAAAACCAGAAAAATTTTAAAGTTTTAACTTCAGGCTGAAGTATGTTTATGTCTGTAATTTTATTGAGATTCTGTCGTTTTTCCAATTTTTATTTTGGTTGTTCAAGTTGAGATATATTTCATGTTTTTCATTCTGTGGAGTGTTAAATGACGTCTCTATATTTACCATTATGAGTAAAATTTTCACTAGCATAGCTCATTATGGAAGTTTAAAATGCCTCTATCTTTTTCTCTGGGCTGAATCTGAAAAACTGATATATGAAAAAAGAACTTCTTTTGTTGAAATACAGTTTAAAATTCACCCTGTACATTTGAAAATATAGTAATCGCCCCATTGATGTCTCTTGGACCAACACGGGAGTATATATAATCGGATATCTTATACTCGCGACTACATTCATTATCCCGAACATTTCTCAATCTCCATACGAATTGTCTTCAGATCAACGTCTTTCATGGCTTCCCTTAGACGTGAATCCAATTTTCTATTTCCATTTCAATCTGGAAAAGCAGTCGCCTCGGTCTGGAGCTGAATTAATCAAACTAAACAATCGCATTCTACTTCGTATTTCCTGCAGCCCTAAGGTGGTCCTGAAAAACAAAAGGCAATCTGCGACATGTTAGGAGCATGGCGTGCTCGGATGCCTAGAGTTCCTTTCGGTTGTTAACCACGGGGGGCTATGGGAGACGTCAAAAACTTCACTCACGTGGGATCAGAGACGTAGTTGAGGGCTTCAGAAGAAGACTCAAAGTAACGTAACTCGTCAATAATTCTTGTAGGAAGAATTATCAAGGAAAATCCTCGCATCTGACGATTTTTGATTTCAAAAGCAATTTTTGTACAATTGCCATTGAAAGTGATACTTTTAATGACAGCAAACAATGTTGAAATTGATTGTTTACGTGGAAGCGTAATGAAAATATTTTTAACATTAGTGTTAAAAAAATTTTTAGCACTCCATTTTCTTATGATGAAATCAGATGAGAAAAATTCGGCAATTGCAAATTTTTATTATCAATATTTAACAATCATTACTTATGAACATTAATATTAATCGTAAAACTAGAATAATTACTAATATTAATGCCCTGTGACGTTAGGGAGCTTCGCAACTTTTTATAAGAATCTTAAGCACCATCAGTACTTGTAGAAACCGGAAGTACAATATCGGATGATGATCATCAAAAATCTGTTGGGGTTGGGAGAATTTTTTCAGCAATGACATTTCTATATGCAATGGAATGATCGACATAGCCCTCGGCTACCATCGTAGACTTCCATCTACCATGTTTTTTTATATCCGTAATATTTGCTCCTGATTCTGCTAGCAATGAAGCGGAGGATCTTCAGAAACAGTGTCCTGTATATTGCTTTGGTTCTGACAGTTTGAGGAATTCGGCGACAATAGATGGAATTTTCCCAAATATATTAATACCAACTGGATTGGTAGTGCATTTATTATTCATGTATTTCAGGAAAAAACGGCGATGTTTTATGACAGAAGGGCGCAGTGCAAAATATTTATGAAAGTAGTCTACATACTTCCCAATAATACTGAAAGAACCACTGACTTTCGTTTTTGTATTTGGAAGTTATAAAACCAATGATTTATTTGTTATTTCGATGCCTTTCACTGATAAATTACAAAATTCATCACGCCGACAGGCTCCAAATAATCCGAAAATAGTTGCAACCTTAACCATCAATTATGCCTCCTTTATAAACTATTCAACTTGTTCACGAGTGAGAATTTTTGGATTTTTTGGGACGATATCCTTCAATTTCCCGTTTTAAATATTCTATTTTCCTAAAATATTTACTAACATCCACGCCATTTTTAACAAGGGATTTTATCATTGAAAATTTGCTCCACAAAGTTGATGAACTCCATATTTTTGATTTTTCCTCTAAGTATGCCAGGAAAACAGTTTCACTGAAGTTCCCTTCTACATTTTTCAATTTACACCAGGCCAGGAAATAGTTATATGTAATATAGTACTGCTGAACAGATTTTTTAGGTAGGAGTTCCAAATTTACTCTTCTTGCAGACTCTTCAATAACCAGAAAAACCAAATTGTTCCTTTTACTAATGATTATACTCTCGACAAACATATTAAGCAGTTAAAAACCAAAGACGAAAATTGGACAGGAACGAAATTCAAATGACAGCGTCTTTTCTCATTCGTTAGTAATCATAACGTTGGCAACTTTTGCTATTCACAAAAACCTCTTGATTATTTGAATATTAAAATGCATTTTGAAGTTTATTGTCATTGCAAATTCGCCCATTTCATTATCAAAATAGGGCAGTTGTACAAAAAACATTGTTTGGTATTTGTGTTAAAAGTGATTTTATTTTGTTCGTGAAATTTTTCAATTCGCTCAGCTAATCTCACAAACTTTTTCACTCACAAAATAAAACGTCACTTCAATCACTCATCTCATAAATAACAATTATCGTAGGGATTTTTGAATTTTATATTTCTCACCCCCTACGCTACGTAATCCACCACTCAATACAATACTGTTAACAATTAATTTAAAATCTTCATCACTATCATTACACTTCAGAATTGCTTTTCATCGCAATAATTCTAAATTATTTAAGAGTCTTTAAAGACAATATCAGCCCCCCATATTTCTCGATGGTAGAGTTTTTATAATTGTTACCACCCCTTATCATGTTCAGCCCTTAAAAGAAATGTTTATAAAAGTCGAATCGAGAGAATCCATGAAATAATATGTTTGCAATGGAGCCAAATACGCCCCTGCCGATATCGATAAAGAAACATCAAAAGCTCCACCGTGGGCACCTCCTTGAGTGAAGCCCACCCCCTGTCGAGCCCCCCCTCAAAGTTGGCGTCGAGACGAAGCGCGCGTAGTTGCACAGCTAGCGTCGTTATTTTCTTATCTTTTAATTTCCGTTTTAATATTGCCAAAGTTTCCAGCACATCAACTTAAACTTAGTCGAA
This sequence comes from Hippodamia convergens, assembly GCA_038502775.1. Taxonomy (NCBI): domain Eukaryota; kingdom Metazoa; phylum Arthropoda; class Insecta; order Coleoptera; family Coccinellidae; genus Hippodamia; species Hippodamia convergens. The sequence continues at coordinate 70,386,552 of CM076609.1, read as the reverse complement.
AACTAATTAAAATTTGAGCTTCAAGACTGCCAGCGAGAGCTCGGCGGGAAGTTTTACGTCAGTTTTACTTATTCATATCTGTTGTATGATGGATGTTGAGTTTCTAGCCCTTCAACTAATCCACCCCGGCTTTTATTACGGCATAAACCTAGATGTGTTCCGTCGAAATTATGCTGGAAATGTGGATGGGAGTTTGGAGGCAAAAAGTGGGGTTATTTTTGGGAGGGGGGTTGGGATAGTTGAATATTTCTGGTAATAACAATAATGCAAAAATATCATGCAGGAAATTGCATTTAAGAAGAGTCTATGAGGTTTTATTTGATGATCAATCTAATTTTTTTCAAAGATAATCAAAGATACTTCTTGTTTTTCATTCGAAATACGTACAATATATTCATTCCTGAATTGTTTTTAGGATTCCGACTGGGAGACTATGAAATAAAATCGATTAAATAATTTTTAAATAATGCAAAAATCAGTTTGTAACCTGACAAAATCGTGAACCTACAAAATCGTTCATAAACATGCAAATAGATATACAAAATGTTTCTGAATTGATGCGAAAGATTACAATGGGTGATTCTTCAGCAAAACTTAAGGGGAGTGTTTAATAAAACATTCTATTCAACACCCTCTTCTCTCCAAGTTGCTTTCCTTTGGAATTGTTTTATTTAATCGTGAAAAATATATTATAAAACTGTTTAGAAATTAAAGAAAATATGACTTTTTGTCATATGACTTCATTTGACAGCAGCTTCCTTTTTTTAATGATAACCTCTGTGCATTTCAGGGGAAAAGAATCAAAGCAGTATTTTGTTTTTATGTGATCAAACTAACAACTTCACGATTAAAAAGTTTATTAAGTCTGTCTTTTCAAATCAATATTTTCAACAGGAAAATATTGTCATTTCATTAGCATCAGTTATCTGCCCAATTATCATTCTTCTAAATTTTTCAAGGTGGATATATTGAACTGAAACATCTTTTTCAACTTATTTCGAACAGCTGTAACTTGAAGGAAAAAGGGTGTTGACAAAAAGTTATATGAAAGACCCCCTTAATTTTCTCTAAAGAATCACCCATTGAAATGTTTCACATCGATTCAGAAACACCCTGTAGATATACCTATTCAATTTTGAAACTTCCTTATATCAGTTGTCTTCCAATTAATTAATACAATTACGGTATGATACAACTGAATATTAGTATCTTTGCGATATTCCAAATATCCAATTCATAGCTATTGGAACTCTCATGATCTGCAATCTATGATCTACTAATTTCTTTATTTTTAATATTGCGTTTTTGTTAGCCCTTTCTCATCTCCAAAGTTCTTGATAGATTGAATAACAGAGAAACTTTAATTAAATATTCAATGGTATTAGAAGCGAATATTTAAAAGAAACATACCTGAAACATGAGGAATCTACTGGTATTTCGTTCTAAATTAACTGTGTATGAATATTTTTTCATACAGAACAGACCCAATTTCGACTAAAAGAACAATTTTTCTTAATATTTTTTTTCTTTCATTTCTCTCCCTGTATTCTGTAGAGAGTATTTATAGAATAGGCTCCTCAATATTGGAGTTTTTCACTGATTTCATGATATGAGGAAAAATGTTATATGGTTACAGTTTGAAAAAATCGACTAATGACAATTTCAACAAAGAAATTTCGGTTTGAATTGCTGATCACATTGTATAATGTATCGTTCTACGGAACCATAATTCAAGAAGCAACTCATGAGATCCTCCTAACAAAAAGTACCTAAGCTGAGGTAAAAAAAAGAACGGGGTATCATAACATTCTTCGTATGATACTATAGAATCATACGATACTATCATCACTAGTATCAAACGATACTATAGAGCCAGGGGAAAAAAACCTCAGCCGAAAAAACCTGTCTCCCCGTAAAAAAAATAACATGAAATATTAAATATCAGGAAAATCTTGAAAGACATCAGTGTGATCATTTTATAAAAGGAATGTTCAACTGAATTATGAGTTACATAGGAATTCTTTAAATGTAGATGACATTCTCTAAAAATTTTCGAAACACCTGGTTGATTGGAGAACCTACTATCAAAAATTCGAAAAAAACTGAGAACAGAATAGTCGAAAAATGATTCAGGACACTATTGAAAAAATTCAAGGTTCGATAAAACAAATTTATGTTGCGCAAAATTGTAAATTTTTCAGCAGGAAAGAGCATCATTTATTTTCTACAAATTTCTGATGATTAAACTTGCGTGAATGACCCTGTAAAAAAATCCAAAAAACCACGAAATATATGATGACTAATAATACTTTTTTTTTCAGGTAACCAAGTCTAGCCAAGCAACGGTGTTACAGGATCGGACTCACTCTAAAATCGATCTTTGGACGTAATCTTTCGATCATTTGAGCACTTTAATGTACAAACTCCAATGTAACCAATCGAAACTAATACAATTTGGATAACCACCGATGAAGACCGAAAATTCTCCACGAAATTGAACAGCAAGGAGTTGACGAAATTTCAGAAAAATTCAAAAGGATATTTTCACCGACCAAGACAACACTGGATGGGATAAACTATCATCTCAACAAGGACAATAGTTGTAACTACGATTAAAGCAATACTGGAAGGAAGCAGGAATAAACCATATAAGTTATAAACTGAAAACCAGCAAATTCTGAATGAAAATAAACTGAATAAGCTTCATAATACCGAGCCCTTACAGAAAACTGGTAATGTAGCGTTTTATTTCTAATGAATACTTGATAAATTGTGACCTACATGATTTTAAAGAGAAGTTTCCTTTGGTAGAGATGATAAAATCATTATTTGTTCGAATTCAGCCATTGAAGACAGATGCTTCGTGATCAGATATCAAATGGTATTTTTTTTTGTTTCCGTCATAAATAACCGATTGATGCGAACATAAATTTTCAACACCTGATGGTCGAACACCCATTGTGTAAGGACGACCAATTTTTTTTCACTTCCAACGCGAGATTTACAAAGGTCCAAAAATTTGCAAACAATGTAGAGGAAGAATTATGGCTCATTTCAGGGATCCTTTATGTTACCACTGAAATTGATCGAATACTGTCGAAAATCAACAGAGTGGTATTATTATCATATGCACTATCTTTGTCTTCGACTAGTCATTATTTTAACAATTGAGTATTTAATTTTTTGATCACATTTCTGAACTGACTAACTTGTGTTGAAGGTTCAAACTAAAAACAAAGACTAGTTGAGAAGTTTATTTATTCAGGAAGAAATCTCATAGTCCAAGATCCCAGAGCTGTATGACGTAACTTATTTTCACATGGCTGATTTTAATATATGTTTTGAAGAAAATTATTTCTAAAATAGTATCATAAGTGTCAGACACTTTCTATGGGCCATCATTTTTGGCAGACGCTTTAAAGCTTCAAAAAAAGAAATGAATGAATTTATTTTTACATTTCTGATTTTTAAATATGTTATTGAGGTAACTATCAAATTATTTTTATGAGTTGGAGAAATTGTAGTGACTAAACATTCCCTGAACAAAAAACTATTCAGCTGAATAATATTTGTGCTTGGGGGATGTTTAGTCACTACAACTTGTCCAACTTATGAAATATAATTTTATAGTTAACTCAATAACATATTTAAAAATCAGAAATGTGAAAATAATTTCATTAATTTTTTTGCAGCTTTAAAGCGTCTAACGAAAGTTTTTGCCCGTGGAAAGTGTCTGACACTTATGATACGATTTTAGAAATTATATTCTACAAAACGTATATAAAAATCAGCCATGTGAAAATAAGTTACGTCATACATCTCTGGGATCTTGGACTATTGACAAAACTAAGTCAACTTTTAAAAGGATCCATTATATCTATTATATAAAAAAATTCTAGTCATGTAGAAATCGATGTCAACTTTCAATTTGTTTTCTATATTTTTTTACATAATTCGAGACAGTTCACCCTTTTTTTAGGGCCAAAAATGTAAGTTTATTTTGTTGGGATCCTTTATAACTTGACTTAGTTTTATCAAGGTTTCTTCCTGAATACATAAACTTCTCAACTAGTTTTTGTGATTTTGATTATTCTCTATACAGGGTGTCACACCGGGAGTGCTCATTAGAAGTTTATATGGAGAAATGATAATTCGATCACTTCCAAATTTTGTACGAAGATATAAGAAAAAAAGACCTTCATTTATGTTATATTTTTGAATATCTATGACTTCTGCTTTCACCGGAGATGGTATCAACCTTCTTATTTCAAATGTACCTATATTATGACTTTTTCAGATAGATCTTCGAATGCCGCATTAATTTTTTCGTATCATTGCCTATAGCCATCTAGAGCCGTTTTCGAATTATTCCCTTATTTTTTTAAATACAAATTGAGGCTTGTAGAAAACTTAGGATTCAATAAAAGTGCCACGCACAATCTCAGATCTGTTCTTTGAAATGGGTTACCTAAAAGATATTCTACGTTACTCTGTAGAAAAAATAACGTTTTGATATTCTGGGAGGCAAAAGTGTCAAAGTTGGAATTCAAAAAAAGTTTTCAAATGAAAACCGTATTTTTCTCACTCACATCTTAATTTGTGAGGTGTAAATAGGTGGAGTCTATCAAGGGTTCCCTATATCTAAAATGAACCATTTCCGAGATATTCAGAAATAACTGCTACGAGCATGATATAATATGATCCATGTTCGCTTTTTCATAAAAATCACTGACTTTATTCAAAATATTTTTCCCTAGATAGATAGAGGTATTGTTATCGAAAGCTAATAATGAAGAGACAGAAGAGAATGCCCCTTTGGTCAAATGTGTGAAGACTTCTGAATATATTCCATCCAAATTTGCAGCTTATTGCATTTAATTGATAATTTACCTTCTTCCATTTCTCGTAAATGCAGCCAATGACAGTTAGAAATAACGGAATGATCATTGGCGTAACTAGAATTGAGTTATGGGGGTTAAACACTACCAGACAAGAAAATCTTTCTATTTTAATATTTTTTTTTCGAATTCTAACTTACAATTTTTTTCAATTCTTCTCATCAATGGGGGCGTGGGGGGAATTACGTCCCCAATAACCTTCCCTTACTCCCTTTTAATATAATAAAATAATGATAAAAAACTTGCCCAACAAAAAACCGAGTAACAAATAAAAATAAACCACCCCCGAAAAAGTCAACATCTCGGCTCCTCAAGACTGCTCCGATCTCGCTTGGAGGGGATGCTACCCGAACGCGTCCCAGGAAAGGGGAAGAGCGTCGGACCTTCCTTAGAGCTCGCAAGGGGCGAGCGGGGGGGTGGTAGCGTCGAGAAAGTGAAGAGGGGTAAATCCTAGCAGTCGGTGGGTGTGGCCTCATGTAAGAAATCAATGATGCTGGCTGTGCACCCCTTAAAGAATGTACGTGAGTTAGTTTTCTAATGTGGCGAGCGTTCCCCCCCGTTAACCCCGCACCCCCTGCGTCCTGCGAGGGAGGAAGGGGGATTTTTGCGCCTTGAGCGTGCTCCTGGACTCTGGATTGATTTTTTCGAGGATGTAGTAAGGGTTGGAGATGCTGATCGGGTTTTTTTCGGAATTATGACGCCAGAAAATCATCCCTTACATGATGTTGGGCAATAAAATTGGAAATATGATATAACCAACATAAGAGTATGAAGCTGAGATGTCTCAATATCATCAGCATCACTTACTTCAGGGAATTGGAGAGGCTGACAAGGTTTTTTTCGAAATTATGTCCCAAGAAAATCATCCCTTACATAATGTAACCAACATGAAAATATGAAGTTGAGTCTCGATATCATCAGCATCACTTATTTCAGGGAATTCATATTATTGTGGTAATTTAGTTGAGCAAAATTTCATCCTGAAGTTTTGCACCCCCAATCTTTGAAACAAAGTCAATTAAAAGATATCAAATAAGGTCATTCCTCCTACATAATCTCTTGCACTAATTTCTCAAGAGAAAATCAATCAGGAAAAATTGTTTGTCAATGACGAACACTATGAGTTAGAACTATGAAAAGAAAAAGTTCAATTTATTATATTGAATGAAATGCTCCACATGAGTTAGGAATATGGATTTAAATTGCAAAAAATATAGTTCAATGAGATTTCAAGTTGAATGAAATTAATTTAGCCCTGTTGGTCTGCAGCGTATACCTACAGGGTGGTTAAGAAAAATTGAGTCAAATAACCATAAATAAATTTCATTCCCAGAGAACTCAAGCATTTTAAGACTATCAATACAATGTATGGCCTCCACGGGCATCAATAACAGCTTGACATCTTCTTTGCATACTACAGACGAGGTTGTTGAATATTTCTTGAGGAATTTGGTTCCATAAACGGGGCAGAATGATCATTTAAAGATTCTTGGGTAGGTTGATGATTATCTAATCTTCTTTGGAACATGCATGTTCTATGCGGTTCAAATCTGGTGAGTGCGGAGGTATTGGTAATTGTGGAATACCAAGCTCCTAGAGCGCATTATCGTCAAGAAATTGAATACCAGGGTGAAAAATTGGCAAAACATTGTCAAGGATATGCTTCCTATAGTGTAAAGCGGTCATATTCCCAAGACAAATGTGTAGATCTGTGCGCCCGTAGAAACATATCTCGGCCCATACCATAACACTACCCCCTCGGGATGGATGGACTTCTTGGACATAGCGACGATTACCCTTATTCTTAGAAAATCTGAAAATCGTCCATATCTGGATTCATCAGTGAAAAGGACACTACGCTATTGATCGTTCCAATTGATATGTTGCCTTGCCCATTCCAGTCTTCGACGCTTATGGTCACGTGGTAATGGAACTCCTGTTAATGGACGTTTCGAACCTAGATTCACCTCTCTCAAACGTCGTCTGATGGTTTCGGTCGAAACTTGGAGCCCATCTGCATTTTTAAGAATATTCCGTAGCATTCTACACGCAGATGTAGGATTTCTTATTGCCGAAATGACGATAAAACGATCCTGAGCAGGTGTTGTTTTCGTCGCCCAACAAGCCTTGGTCTTTCCAAAACCAAACCTGTCTCCTTGAACCTATTCCAAAGTCGAGATATCTCACTTTTGCTGACTTGGAGCCTTTCCGCTACAACAACCTGAGTTAGGCCACCCTGTAGCACTCTGATAGCCCTATTAACCTCAGAGTTTGTTAATTTACGCCTTGGCATTTTCAGAACGTTCGGTTAAAATTGGAGCCGTTTATTAACTGACTCCATTTCAAAATAAGAACATTCATGAAGCATACACAAAATTAAATACTTTTCAAAACGATTGAATACGATATCCCTAACTCTTGTAGATCAGTATATCTTCCAACTAAGCTTAAATGATTTTTACTATATTCTTCTGGCCAGGAAATCTAAAGCATCTATTGATTCTGCAGATGCGATGAAAATTCCCAAGAAAAAAATTATAATATTTATTCGCTGAGTCATATACTTGTTTAAAAGAGGAGAATCCATCAATAATCCTTAAACAACCTGTGAGTGAACAAAACGAATCAACAAAAAAAAAAGAACGAAAGATATCAATCACACAACTAAACCAAAACTTTTGTCTCTCCTACTTTATTGCTTCCTTGCTTTATTGACCCTTCATTTCTTGTTAACAAATCTATGTAGTTGCTTTTTTCTGTAAGAGATAATCAATTTCTTTGCTCAAAAAATTTTGGTTCTTAATATTTTTCATGTTGTTCTGTTAAATACGAAGACTTTTACGTAAACATTCAAGGACGATTTCATAAAGACGTTAATAACGCACAGGGCTATATTCCCGTCATAAATACGAGATCTCACCCCCGACCCTCCACCCCCAAACTTCATCCTTAGGTGGCGAATATTTCTTAACGCACATTCAACATTCAGCCCCCTCCGAAGCGCCAGAAATCACTGCAGGAATTAATGGGGCATTTTCGCAATTTCAGTTATGAATTATACGGGGTTGGGGGGTGAATTTCTTAGTTTGCCTATATTGTGTACGTGAAATATTAAATTGTTGTTCTGAAAGGGTTCGTGGCACGACTGCTCGGGGTGGAATTTCTAAAATTTGCCCAAGTTTTAGAGTAGGGCGGTGAAGAATTGCCGGTTTGCGTGGTTCAAGATAAACAGAGATATATCGCGGCCTGCTGTCTTGGAACGTGCCCGAGTTTAGGGGGTGGAATGGAGGGTTGCACGTCCAATTTATTCTCTCAGCGGGGTTATTGAAATATTATATATGAGGTGCTTGCATTTTTCTCAATTTTTTTTAGGATTTTCCCTCTCCCAGTCTCTGAAACAAAAATCAAATAGAATTTTTTTTTTAATAATAAAAGAAAGGGGGCGAAGTCTTTTCACGCAGGGGCCATTCTTTTATCATTCAGAAAAATTTTCCAATTGATTTTTGCTTCGGGGACTGAGAAAAACCCTAAAAAACCTTCAGAAAAGTCCAGAAATTGCTTCGCGAAAATCTTGTGTCGATCTAATCAAAATTATATTTCCTCTAATTGAGTTCTATTTATTAATTTTCAATTCAATACCATATAGGTTAAGCAAATTAGTTTCGAAAAATGGTGTGCCTAGAAATAATTGGTGGAGTTCGGGAAACTGTTTTATTCATTATTTTAGGCCTCTAATAAGAGTAGTTTGAGCTTTGCCCCACTTTGCGAGTGGAGCGTATGTCGTGACGTTCAAAAAACGAAATTTTTGGACTATTTTAGGTTTTTCTCGATTAGCTCCTGACCTGAGCACTTGATCAAAAACATTATGATATTCAAAAATGTTAAGCATTAAATTCTGCTTCTAGAAAGTATAACGACATTTCATTTTGAACGAGTGGTTTTAGTAATCATACGTCGAAATATGGAAAATTCACACTTTTCAAAAAAAAAAATTTTTTTTACTTTTAAACGTTATATACCTATGAAACTACTAACTTCAGGACGAAATGTCATAGAATGAGAGTAGTTGACCATTATATTGTGATAAAATCTCCATTCCTCCAAATCACAATGTAAAATCGCGCAATAGCTCATCCTGCTGAGGATGCTGATCATTTCATCCTAGCTAGTGCTATTGAATTTGCTCAGCAGTCTCATGGGTTCGTGGATAATGTTGGGGAGGATACTGAGCTTCTTATAATTTTGATTGTTTTAGCCTTTATGTGTACCAACCATTTTTTTCTAGGGCCTGTCAAAGGCAAGCAAGACGATGTTGTCTTTTCTCCCTTGCACAATAAGTTTTGATCTCTTTCGAAAAACATTATTCCTTCATGCTTCTAATGGCTGCGACACTACGTCATCTCTGTCGGTAAAGAAAAAATTAAATTCCTAAAGAGGTCTGAAATCAATCAGAATTGTTAAGAAAATCTAATGCTTCTGCCGATAAGGTCGACAAGTCAAGGAAGAAATGCATGGCAGCCCTTTATAAAAATTATTTCAAGCAATCAAGTGTATTGTGGTACGGGATGTTTGAAAAATTGTTAACCAAAACCACATTTAATCTTGCCCCTGTGCCTCCAACTGAAGCAGCACCTCGACAACACTCGCTAAGGACGTATGTAATATGTAATATATTGTTCTTAGCAATGAGTTGTATTGTTAGTTATTAGTTTATGAGTCTCACATTTGTTATTATAATTGATTTAGTTGATTTTCAACGTCCTCAACAATGGCAATTGTCTTTCACCAAGACACTAAAAACATGAGGGAAAAATATATTGGTTTTCGAAACAGAGAATAACTTGCAGTGCAAGGAAGAAGATACAATTTATCGTCTTGCTTGCCTTTGCCAGGCTTTAGTAAAAAAATTTTAGTGCACATAGGGGCTGCAGCAGTCAAAATCACAAGGTCAGTGTACTCCTCAACAATAACCACACACTCATGGGACAGCTGAGCAACTTCAACTGCACTAGCTATGATTAAATGATCAGAATCCTCAATAGGATGTTCTATTGTGCGATTTTACATCGTGGATGGGAGGAGGCAGGTCACGTATTTATCATAATTTGATGGCCTACAACTCTCAATCAATAACAGTTTGTTCTAACGCTCGTAGTTCCAAAGATATTATATGTTTTATAATGAAAAATGTGTTTTTTCGAAAAGTGTAAAAATTTGCCATATTTCGATGTATTATTTCTATAAAACTACTTGTTCAAAAAATAAAATCGTAATACTTTTTAGGAGCAGAATTGAATGCGGAATACTTTTGAATACAAAAATGTTTTTGATGAAGTGCTTTGTTCAAGAGCTTTGTTCAAGAGCTAAAATAGTCCGAAAATTTCGAGGTTTATCGAACGTCACGACATACGCTCCTCAAGGAAATTGGGGTAAAACTCAAACTACTCTTATTAGAGGCCTAAATAATTGATTGAAACAGTTTCCAGAACTCCACCAATTATTTCCAGGCAAAAGTCTGATTTGCTTGGTCTAATATTAATTCCATTTATATTTATTGAAAAATTTCGAAATTTTACACGGTTCTTTCTTCAAGAATAAGATTAAACTCTTTCGCCTTCATTTTCCTGAAAGCAACTTCAGCTTGAGAGATAATTGGGGCGATTTCGTTCAAACTCGACACCCAACCCACAAACTTCACGGCAGGGCTTCAAAATTCGGCATTCTCAGAATTAAAGATGAGGGTATGCATTATTCAACATTTGCGCTTAGGAAAAGCTAAGATAAATGAACGTCGGTTCGCAGAATTGAGGGTAAATATCTGCGAGTTCCGAACTGTAGCTTCGAGATAACTCCTTAGGAAGGGGTTTTTTGCCCGCGTGCCCTCGGGGATCAACGAGCGAAAATGGGGATGGCTGAAAGAGGAAAACGGGGCCTTAGCAACCCCTATTATTATTGCATTTCTTCGGAAAACGAGGGAGAAAAATTAATGGAGTTTGGTTTCAGAAATGTATGATCGTGCAGGGGCTACTTATATAGGACGTTATATAGGGTGTTTTCGAAGATCAGACTTCGAGTTAGAACTTACGTATTGAAGATAATCTCTAATCAATTTTGTCCAATAATAAACGAACAATAAAGCTACTCTATCAACTATTTGGAGTCTTAATTGGACTTCAATTCGACATTTTCGTCAATATAAAGACGTATGCATTTCCTTTTATTGTGTATTATTTAAGTTTAAAAATAAATTTCAGGGTAAAAATTCATAATGAATCAAAATATTTAAAATTGTTGTAAGTTTCATCGTCATTTCTAGTACACAATAAAAGTATTATTATTATTATTTAATTCTGAAATTTTTCCACATTGTTAGTTGTGAATGTTTGGATTATTTTTTATTGGAATTATAACTTATAACTCCAAAATTAAATTTTCAGGTACACTTGAATGGACAAAACATCCCTAAGATAGAGGAACAGGATGGAGCTATCCACACAAACATCAACAGACGAAGCAACCCTCCATACCCTGAAAAAGGACACATAAGAACTATTTGACCGTCTCACCAAGCATTTTCAAGTTTTCTCCTGTGCAACTAAAAATACGAATTCACTAAGGTCACAATCTTTTTTTGTTTTCGATGCATTAGGTGTATTTTTTATCTGTCTTTTATAATTTGTATAGTTGACAGTTGTGTTGGGAAGCACATAATTTTCACGTGATTTTTTAATTTCACTTCATTATTCGTCTTTGCAAAACGAGTACATTGAAATATGATTAAGGAACCACTCGCCTCGTTCTGATATATTATATTATAATCTAGCCAACAGCGAAAATGATAGATTCGAATAACTCATTATTCATAAACATATTATGAGAACAAGTCTGAACATTGATATCAAGCTCATCACTGGATTTATCCAATTCGAAATTAGAATTTTTCAAAACCATGAACTTGAGAAGTTAGATAATCATCCAAACATGAAACATAAGATATTACAATTCTCCAATTTTTCCTATAACACCAAAATTTTGTTATTTTTCTTGGGAACACTCGGTGTTCAATCTCCAGTAGAATCAGACTAAAAATCAATCGGAAATGAATAGATTATAGAAAAAATGAATGAAGAAATGAAAAATAAATAAATCTTGTTCAGTTTAATAAATGATAACGAACTATCACTAGAATGAAATTCAATTCGTATTATGGAAAAGACATAAACTGCTTATTGAAAAATGATTTGAAGAATAAACTAAATTTTCAGAAAAATTATTTCGAAAACCCTCAAATGAGCTCTTGAATAATCCATATTTCTTAAACTGAGTTAAATAACAGACAATTAAGGGGGTCAAAACACAAAATGAACTAACTCCATTCAACCTGATATACAAAAACAAATTCAAATTCAACCCATTGGAATTTCAAAGTTGAAGTATGCTTTTTTCTGACATAATAAGTTGGCTCATTTAAACTAAGAAATATTTCCTGAAGAACTCAGTCACAAATTTTAAAATTTGTAGTTGATCTACATTGCCTTTGGAACCCTTATTCATGGTCACGTTTAGTATGAAATTCATATTCATTCTTGGAACTGCATCATAAAGACATTATTTGATTTAATCAAGAAATATTTGGCATTCTTCCTGATGATCTCTAGGTATTAAATTGTTTAAAAATTTATGTTCAGCATTTAACAAGATTAAATCAGAATAAATTATCGTTCATAATAAATAAATAATAAAAACAAATCGCAGAGACAGAACTTATAGATAAATTCGTAACTTTTAAAACGCAGAATATAATTCTGTAATTCTGATCAATTTCGTTCGTGAATTAGAAAAATTATTGTTCAAATATAATACAAAATAGTCATCTAAATTGAAGCAACTGAAATTGTCATCACTAATCCTCGAAATAATTAATTTTGGTCCGAAGAGAAACCTTCTCGTTAACATGACAATATGTTAAACTTTTCATATAAAATTAAATCAAATTTAGGTTTCAAAATTAAATGAAATAAAGTATTTGTTAGATATATCTCGAAACTCGAAACTTACTAAATTTTTTTTTGTCTGTAGAAAAATACACTCGTTAACATTTCATGACAATGATTTAACAACTTTAATATACAATTAAACCAAATTAAGGGTTGATAATGAAATAAAAAATCGTTTAAACGATCAAAAACTCGTTCATTCAAAACTCGCGTTGAGTAAACCAATGAAATAATCATTCGCCAGCTCGTCACCATCCCTTATTTGCCCTCACGAGTGAAAAATCAGCCAGTTTTCACCCCCCCCGCAACCGCAAGAACTTTCCTGTCGATTTAACGTCGGAACCAGCCCGCAGGAATCCGTGAATCCCTAATTGAGCTTCAAGCGGTCCTCAGTTTCAATTTAAAAAGGTCCGGGAACGTTCAGGATAAACTCACCGGTCAGAGAAAAAATAGCGCGGTTTCGTTGAGTATTTACAGCGATTTAAGCTCCCATTAGGATGTTCCCAGCAGGGGCACGTCGGATATATAGACGCTAATTGAGTTTTCTGCCTCTGATCTGAAGTGATAGAATGATAAATCACTCATGAAAAATACACACTGAAACATACTTTGAAAATCATTGGAAATATTTAAATTTGTCTACCGGCGCATTCGCCATTTTGTAACCTTGTATTTTTACAACTTTTTCGCTGTTATCTTTGCTATAACAATAATTATATTAAATTCATTCATGAATCTCGAAGCTCTAGAATGTTTTTCCTTGAATTGGATCCCCCCTCGACAATACAGGGATAGCTACGTGAATATTATCTGATTGTGACTTTCTTGAAATAATCTACATACTATCTCGAAGAATTCAAATCAAACCTAACCTATTAACAAGCTAATTTTAAACTTAATCAACCCAGGCAACAATTTCGAATCATTCAAATATGAATTTCAAAATTCCTAGAGATTTTGTTAAATTTTTTACATCCTAATCTATCTGAATAATTGTGAAATCAAAAAATGTTTTTGCAGATCCTGCCAATCTCTCAATGATCCGTATTATGGACTTTTCAGAATAACTCGAATTCTCCGTGAAAAACCATGTAGATTACAAGAAGTTCTCGAAATTTTGATTGAAGTAAAAGCTACTGCAATTCAAATCATTCAAACAAGAATTTCAAAATTCCAAGAGATTTTGTTTAATTTTTTACATCCAAATCTATCTAAATAATTGTGAAATCAAAAAATGTTTTGCAGATCTTGCCAATTTCTCAATGAACCGTATTACAGACTCAGAATATCGCGAATTATCTGTGTAAAACCATGTGGATTACAGGAAGTCATTGAAATTTTGATTGAAGTGAAAGCTACTGCAATTCAAATCATTCAAACAAGAATTTCAAAATTCCAAGAAATTTTGTTCAATTTTTTACATCCTAATCTATCTGAATAATTGTGAAATCAAAAATTTTTTTGCAGATCTTGCCAATCTCTCAATGAACCGTATTATGGACTTTTCAGAATAACGCGAATTATCTGTGCAAAACCATGTAGATTACAAGAAGTCCTTGAAATTTTGATTGAAGTGGAAGCTACTGCAATTCAAATCACTCAAACAAGAATTTAAAAATTCCAAGAGATTTTGTTTAATTTTTTACATCCAAATCTATCTAAATAATTGTGAAATCAAAAAATGTTTTTGCAGATCTTGCCAATCTCTCAAAGAACCGTATTATGGACTTTTCCTAATAACGCGAATTGTCTTTGAAAACCTATGTAGATTACAAGAAGTCTCTGATCCCCCTCTTTGTATCTTGAAATTTGGTATTCGAGTAGTTGAAATTTTCTCTTGCTTGCAAATGAAAAAACAGAAGTCAGCTTTTCTGCTATTTTCAATCAGAATACGAGTCTCTCTAGGACATATTCTTAACATCGAATCATAAAAAAATCATGATTTTCAGAATTTCCAAAAATATTATCCATTCACATCCACCATGGTGAAACTTTTCTATGTTAAAAAAACAAGAAATAATCATTATTTTATATTCAAAAACCCATCAGCAAATGACAAATTTGCTTATAATTTAGAAATATAAGTTCATATCAAATGAGAGAGAAATATGTATGAACTGAGCTCGAAAAGGTAAATTTTCTCTCTAAATAATTGTGAAATCGAAAAATGTTTTAGCAGATCTTGCCAATCTCTCAGTGAACCGTATTATGGACTTTCCAGAATAACGAGAATTATCTGTGCAAAACCATGTAGATTACAAGAAGTCGTTGAAATTTTAATTGAAGTGGAAGCTACTGCAATTCAAACAGCACCAAACATCAAAAGTATTCGAAGTCTCTGGTCTCCCTCTTTGTATCTAGAAATTTGGTATTAGAGTTGTTGAAATTTTCTCTAGCTGGCGAATGAAAAAACAGAAGTCAGCTTTCCTGCTATTTTCAATCAGAATATAAGCCTCTCAAAAACAAATTCTTCATAAAAAATCATAATTTTCAGAATTTCCGAAAATTTCATCCATTCACATTCACCATGGTTATAGTTTTCTATGTTGAAAAAAAAAAGAAATCTTCATCTTTGCATATCCAAAATCCCATCAGCAAATGACAAATTTGTTTATAATTCAGAAATATACGTTCATATCAAGAAAAAAACTACAAATGAGAGAGTTATATGTATGAACTGAGCTCGAAAATGTATATTTTCAATTACAAAATCCATTTTCGTCTGGTTAAAAATTTATATGAGGTCACAAGAGCTATCAGAATCTGAAATAAAGTCATTTTATCGTTTTTAAAAGTTCAAATACTGCACATAACTCAAGTTCTTCTCATAATTGAGAAGATTATCTGAGTTGTGATTATTACCAAGGAGTCCTATTCATATTTTTCAACGATACAATTTCTCGAAATGAATAAGAAACCTTTGAACGCTCAAAACAATTTAATTTGAAATATTTCCAGAAGAAATAAGAAATAAAATTCATATTCATGTTGGTCCACTCAAGAGACATTTTTAAGATGGAAATATTTAATTTTTGCTCGATAAGAAAAATTTCGAAAGAATAGAATCAGAAACAAATTTTTTTTAGACTGAAGAATCAATTCAATACATCATTTATGAATCAAACAAATTTATATTCAGGAAAACACGACATAAATAACGTTCAAACAAACAGAAAAAAAACACGTGTAAGTTAATCAATGAACAGTTACGACCATTAACTTGACACCCCCTAAAAACCCATTAAAAGACCCAATTCCAACGGAAAAACTGCGAAACAATCAGTCGCCACCGGATCACTTCCACCCCTCGACAAAAACCGACACAAATTGATTACAAAATCCGTTTTATCCAGTTAAACAGAAAAAGGGTGCTAACAATCCTATCCCTCTTCAGATTTCATCGGATTTTTGCGGAGAGCGGTCTAAAAATCAACGTGAAAACCAATTTATCTTCTGTAAAAAACCCTGCGAGAGGGGTGAAAAACCAGAACGCTACTTGTTGCGCGTAAAAAGGCGAATAATGGAGCCGGAAACTTTTTTAGTATCCTTTTAAGCTGGCCCTCACGATGTGAAAAAGGCATGATAACAGATTGTAGGGACCCCTCTTAATTTTGCTTTTATTCTTTCTGATACAGATCTGGATTAATATTGACGCTTTTTATATTTGCGTTTCGTTAAGTCCCAGCTTCGCTTTTTTACATCCTAACACTTCTGTTTTTATCGGGAATTTTCCAGAGTTACGTCATTTTATCCCAACACGATATTTCTGCCCCTGCTCATGAAGAATACTTTTCATTTTCTATCCAATAATGCCACTTAACTTTCATAAATCAAACAACTGAAAAATTAATTGAAAAAGGTCATAATAAATTCAAAATCACTCAGAAGTTGACGATGAAATACTTATTATAAATAGCAGTATTTTCGTTAGAAAAAATTATCCAAATTGTACTCATGTTATCCGATATTTCAGATAATCCAATAACCAGATTTTAATGTTCCAGAATTTTTGAACTAAAATAGGCTTATGTGTATTCTTCAAACCTTCACATATATCCTGAAAAAAATAATCAAAAACATCTTTATAACAAATATCACTAGCCCCAGTTTTAAGTTCTCAGAAAAACTTCTCTGATGATAATGTGTCAATTCCTTTGTCAATGTCTAAAAACTGAAATTCAGATTTTGTCCTTTATTCTCTAATATTCTTAAACATGAGTTCAACCAGTGAAAATATATTTTGTTTTTCCGAGAAATTAAATAATTAAAGAGA
The DNA here is from genome assembly GCA_038502775.1 of Hippodamia convergens. Lineage (NCBI taxonomy): Eukaryota > Metazoa > Arthropoda > Insecta > Coleoptera > Coccinellidae > Hippodamia > Hippodamia convergens. The sequence goes on along the minus strand of CM076609.1, from coordinate 70,369,384 downwards.
AGACTTCTAAATTCAACAACAAAAATCTGGAATCGACATGAAACTACAATATTAAATTCTCTATGTTCACATCGTAGATTGAAAAATTAAGTCTAAATGAAACTAAGAAATCTAATCGTTGGTGAAGACTTGAAAATGTGCCAGTGAAAACGAATCGAATTAACTTTGATAACATGAAATATTTTAATTTCCTCACAAAACAAAATCCAATTTGAATTTTGAGCAGCTTTTGCCGAATTTTCATGCTAAATCCGATTCTTCTGAAAACCTGAATAAAATTTATTCAAATTCTCAAATAACAATATATCTTCAAAATGGCATATTAGAAACAAGTTCACGTTCATTTCGACAGCAAAACAATATTCAGAATCTTACTCAAACAGAATCAGTTTTCATCTTGAAAATAATTTTTTTTAATTAAATTTCATCACATCGAATTTGCCCTCCTTGTGTATCTTTTGTCACACTTAGCCTGCTTGAAGATAGCAAATGTTGCCCAATTCAGACAATTTACTATTTAAACAACAAACTTTCTATAGATTCAAAACTCCCTCACTGAACTAACAGAGAAATTAATTCTTTCTGATGAAAATATTCGAATTATATTGTTGTAGGTATCGAAATTTGTTCCACAATAAACACAAGAGTGTAACACTCGAACCAAATCTTATCAGTTCATGGAGAGAATTTGGTAATCAAGCTGTTCAAAGAACCAAGATATCGTAACATTTCCAACATCCCAATAAAGAAAAATTATCGCATTCAGAATAGCCAAAACACAAAAACCATCTGTGTTCATTTACTCCCCAAAAATTAAGAAATTCATTGTTCGAAATTTGAATTATCACCTAATCAGACAAAATATTTATGTTTTTATGTCGTTCTCTAAGACCTCTACAATCAGTATTGGACTAACTGAACAATTTATTGAAAATTCTTTGTTCAAAATCCTCCCCAAATATGACAAAATTAATATAAAACAGAGTTTACACCATCATTGTGAGAACTTTGAATCCTATTTGTTGAATTTTTGCGGCGTATAGCAGGAATGATCTTTGTAATTTTAAGCAAAAATCTGGTACACATTAAGTTAGTCCATAAGTTATCATTTTTATTTTTCACTTTTTCCAGAAAAATGTCTCCTCCCCAACAAATTTTTGTAACTGGAAATTGTAAAAAATGCTTTATTCCTTAAGTTGATATTGTTAATTGAAAATTCCACAATTTTAATTTTAATGATTTTATATGTTCGTTTATTATTAAGTTTTCCAACTAGTTTTTAATGATTCTGATTATTTTCTTTAAAATTTCGGGAAATGTAAGACACATACAACTGTTTATGATAAGGGACATGTATTTAGGTGATAAGTTACTGATTATGTACTGAGTTTATTATTATTGATGTAATTTTAAGATGTTTTGTTTCACGGTTGTTTGGATTATTTGTATTTTTTGTAATCGTTTGGGTTTTCAATAAAGTTCAAAAATATTTATTTTCTTCTAAAGGATTACCGTTGTGTTTTGGGTCTTTAGTAGAAATATTCCAGTAGTACAAAGGGTATATCGTATCCAGAAACACAGTTTTGTAATAAAATAAAGGACATCGTACAAAACAACACATCCAATTAATACAAAATTGCAGATATAATAAGAACATCCTAAAGTTCCTAAATTTCAAACATTTTGACACGTAATATAAACAACTAGTTCACAAAACATTATCGAAAAAATGACCAGACGACAATGTGATAGAGTTGGTGAAATAGACATGAAACTCATTGAAAATGATCCACAATTTAGAATGCGAGGTCCTGATTGCTAAACTTGAAGAAAATGTAAGCGACAACTGAAAAGCTGATTCTGAAAGGAGGAAAAGATTTGAAATTCTGATAGAACACAAAAAAAGCAATACTGTGAAATTGTGTTTCCTGACAGTGAGACAATGAACAGATCGATGTAATACATATCTTTAATCTCGAGATTGGCCTGTTCTAATTCGATTTAGAACAGACCATATTCTCCTGGGAAGGTCAAAACCAGGAACTTTCATGGAAGGATCAGAAATAATATTTTTATTGAAAAGATTGGATACATTCCATTCAGATTGCCTTATTTCTTTGTCGTTTTTATTCATATAAATCAGAAAATTTGACCAAAAAGGTTTACGCGACTTCAATCTGGGGACCTTATTATCTGGAATATAGGTGAGTATGAGAAATGAATTTGGAAAGGAATTTAATTTGTTCCAAAAATTCATAGCTGTTGTCTCTCTGCGAATATGGGGAGGGACAATATTTGAGAGAACTTGTAAGCAAGGAGTAGGAGTAGACTTTATAGTACCAGTAATAATCCTCATAGAAAAATTTAGTTAGGCATCATTTTTTTTTTACATGAAAACTGTTCAACCAAACAGGGCAACAATATTCAGCAGCAGAAAAAACCAAAGCTAGCTCTGCCGTACGAAGTATTGTTGCATCAGCGCCCTATGAGGAACCAGCTAGTTTCTGAAGAATATTGTTTCGAGTTTTAAGCTTCAAACGCAGATCATCTTAATGGGCGTTGAAATTTAGAGAGGAATCAAGTTTGATTCCCAGGTATCTAGGATTGAAATTATGTTTTAAGAGAGAAGCACCGAAAGTTACACTCAATTTTCTTTATTTCTGATGATTATTCAAATGAAAACACGAAACCTCGGTTTTATTTCCATTCGGGGACAAATCTTCGGAAAGGGTACTTTCTATTGTTAGAAAATTAGAATGATGGAAAGCCAGAGCAATATCATCAGCATAAATAAATTTTTCCGAAGAAGTAGTAGGAATGTCACACAAAGATAAATTGAATAGAAGAGGTTCTAAAACTGAACCTTGTGGAAGACCATTATTCAAAGTTTCGAAATACTTACTATTATTATCGACAAAAACTCGGAACCTTCTGTCGGATAACTATCATTTTAAATGATTATAGAGTTTATAAATTAATCCATCTTTCCATACTGTATCATATGCAGCTGATAAATCCACAAATGCTGTCCCTGTTTTTGAGTTTTTATTGAACCCTGAATCAATAAATGTGGTGAGGCTAAGAACCTGATCAGAACAATTCCTATTTTCCTGAAACCTCCCAAAATGATGGGATGAAAAAGCATCATTTTTCAACATCTGCCTTATTCAGCTCTTCTGTCGATGAATACCCACCGAAAGATCTCACAATTCACCACCTCCCAACCGAAACTTGATCGACGCACCTTTCCCCCCAATCTCCCTCCAATCCACCCCCTCTCGTCCTCCTTCCTCCCGTTTTCTTGCCGCGACAAAAACATTTCTTGATTAGATGCAAATTCCAGTCCCTAATGCGAATTAACGATTCATTAGGGCGAAGCCTGGGAAACTTTAACTGAAGATTAAATATAATAGTTGAGCGAAACGTCGTCGAACTCTAATGTCACTCATCGCTTAAATGTCACTTCCTTAATTATCACATTAAGGGAGGCGGTAAGGGGTGGATGTCGCTATCCGGCACTCCATAATGATACTGAAGACGGTGGAAGCGATTCTGGAACGCACCCCTTTGTTTTTGCTGAGACAATCGGCGTTTTCAGAGAAAAAATGTTCTATTTCATGATCAACTCATCAGTAATCTAGTTATCTATTCCTGAATCACTTTATCAATTCTTTTGTTGGAAACTCTTCTGAATAGACCCTTAACAAAATAAAGTCATGCTCAACAATTCATTTGAGTAGGCTTGAAAAATTGTTAACATTGTCGTCCATTTTGTTGGTTATACCATTTATAACTCAAGATTGGATGAACTGTTTGTTATGAAAGATTTTTATTTGGATTCTTCTACGAAGGGGTTAACATAAAATACATTAAAACTCTGTGTCGCTACGGTTAATAGCTTTTTCGTGAAAGTTTTATATTTGATATTAATTCGGTGAACTACATTTTCTAATAATATTAACGCATCTGAGTCCATGTGTTATTACACCTATCTTTCTTCCGAACACTACGGAAAATTGTATGAAGAAATGTTTTGAACAAATCTCCATTCTACTATTATATAATATGTCAACAATTACTGTGTATTTTGAGTTGCCTAAACAGATGTTTTGGGGGCGCATTGATTCTTTTGTCTGGGGACTTCCGACAACCATTACCGGTAATTCCAAAATCGACGGCTGCCGATGAAATAAATGCTTGCCTAAAATCATCAACTTCAAATTTGGCTAGGTAATAAAGCTCTCAATTCAGTTGATTGCGGTTGAAATAGTTCCAATAGATATTTGCAGCCCACAAAAATGCAAAAAACACCACAAAAATTGTTGAAAATTATATTTTCTAACTAAAAAAAAGGATGCAATGCGTCATGCACCTGCAGAAAACTTAGTCTTTTTTGTAACGCTACATGTGGGGAATCTGCAGGTGTTAACTGCCTAAACAGTTGTCAAATCTTTAGCAAAGATGAAAAAATAATTGACAGTTGCGACAGCCACTCAGAATCAGATAAATTTTTTGACACAAAAAGAATTAATTTCACGAGAATAAAGTGATGAATAAATGAAATGTTTAAATGATATTTTTATTTTGTTATTTTGAATAGATAGGGGTTGCTTTCAGGGGTTGAAAAACAAAAATAACTAAAACTAACATCGATCCAAAATACTGTTATAAAATTGATTGAAATTAATTAATTATATTATTAAAGACCCATTTTTACACATTTTATGCTGAAAGGGGGTGGTTTATATGGTCTTAAAGTATATGAAGACCTTCATTGAACTTCGTAAAACGCTACTGAGGCCCAAAAATTACTTTGTTTCACGTTAGAAAATGTTTCTTTTAATTTTGGATAAAGGGGTTGTTTTCACCCCTTGAAAATTATAAGCATAAATCGACATAAGGTAGGAGTAGGAAACAAGTATAGCTTATATCGAAAATTTTATCGAAATTGAAGCATTTTGATAGAATTCGGAGGTAAAAGTTGTTTTTTTATTTATCGATTGAGGCAGTACGAATTCTGCCGAGTCAGCTAGTATGTCAATAGTTATTACGAAACACTTGAACCAATTCAGAGCATAAGTTAAAGGAGAAATTTTCAAGTTCATAACTTGAAACTTGTCGATCTATATTCTACATACATCAAACTTAGAAAATTTGTTATCCTTCAGATGAAAGCCACCCTGATAAATCGATTAGAAGCTAAAAGAAGACCTGGTTGTATGGGCAGAAGGGTGAGCCTTGGGCCGTCAAATTCCAGTGATATTTCAACAGGGGCGGGATATTGATATCGCACTATAAATTCCCGATTTCAAGCGCCATCTAACACTTCTAACCTGCGAAAGATAAAACGAGAAGGAAATCAGTTAATGTCTTGAAGATATATGAATCACAATTGGGTTCACGTTCACCTTCATACGAACAATTTGAGCCTTAATCACCGATCTGAATTCACTACAGGAATTCGATCATTTTGCTGGTAAGGTAACGAAGAAAACATAAGGAAGTAATTGATGGAAGGGAACTGATACCTTTGAACTGTTCACCCCAGTGCCTGGAACAAACTCAGCTAAAACATTTTCTTTTATACCTAGAGCGCTACTCTTAACAAAAAAGAAATTGAAAGCAATTCATACAAGGTCTTGATAAGTGTCTGTAACATCATAGTGAACATGCTTTTTTATAATTTTCTCTTTCATAGTTGCAATTTTGTATACCTAGGAATATTCTACAAAACAACCTGAGTAAATGACAACCAATGAATAAGTAATATAAAGATCAATCGTAATCCAAAGCCAACTAGAATGTTACAATCATTTATGAAGACCCTGTATTTTCAAGTCATAGGCAAATTTTTCTTCTAGATTGTTAGGAGTTCTCAAATAATTTTTTCTTTCAAACGAGGAAAAAATAGTGATGTCCTTCAGTGCCTGGGTAAAAATTGCATTGCGTCAAACCCCATAGGGGCTATTGCAATAGATTTGCTTTTTATTCTTGTCATTCAGATTAATTTTGGTTAATAAGGATCTCAAATCATTTCTTCTTTGAAAAGAGTCACTACATCGGTAATAATAATGATATATTTAATAGTTATAATGGAAGTTTTTTGATTCCTCTCATTCAGAGGTTTTTTTTTTCAAACGAGGTAAAATAGTGATGTCACAGTTTTGTTGCATTCAGTGGCTGGGCAAAAATTGCATTGCGTCAGACCCCACGAGGGCTATTGCAATAGATTTGCCAATAGATATAATGAAGGTTTTTTCATTCTTGTCATTCAGAGATTAAATTTTAGTTAATGAGGTTCTCAAATCATTTGTTTTTCGAAAAGGGTCAATACATCGGTAATAATAATGATATAATTAATAGTTATAATGGGAATTTTTTGATTCCTGTCATTCAGAGGTTTAGTTTTGGTTAATATAGTTCTCAAATCATTTTTTCTTTCAAAAGAGTCCCTACATCAACAGAATTTTCTTGGGCATTTTTTTCTTTTGCTATTTTAACATAGGACAGGTCCCCATACACAACGAATATTCTTTCCATTGGGCAAATTGGTGCTATTATCATAGGATTTCTGTTCGTTTGTAAAATCGTCATATTGTTGTGCTCATTGTTTATGAGTTTATTTGAATCATTGAATTATGTGAAATTTTTTTGATTGCTCGACAACATACAGAATCTTCATATGTTATTTACTATAAGTTTTTATGTTTTTCGCATATTATTGAGAATTTTATAATTTTGATTTTAGATTGTTGTTGGAAATGAACTCTCATTATTAAGATAATTAAGTTCTGCTGAAACTTGCTTGCAAATTCCTTATTATTCATTTCTTTCTTATTTTTTATATGAAAAACATAGTATAATTCATATATCTATTCATATATGTTTGAGAAAAGAATCAAAGATGAATCAAATCCAATTCCCAAAGTATTTTGAATTGATTTTGAAAAACTTTCTTATCGATTCCATTAAAATGAAATGAAATTAATTCTTTGGAATTCTATATGAATGACTAGCTAGCGCCATCTATCGATGGAGCTTCAAAGTCGAGCCACCCTTCTCTGGCTTCATTCAACCCTCTCGAAGATTCCTTCAGTATGGCCAACCCCATCTAGATTTCTGTAAACTTTAATGGTTCCCTCACCAACATTACCAATGAAATTGGACCCATAAGAATTTTCTAATTCACAAGAAGCATACGAACGGAAAAACATATTTCTTTTTTTTCTAAATGAAATCATATGAAAAGCTGAGGTGAACAAAGAATCATTTGATGCAACTACAAAAATGATCCTGTATGCAATTTTCTTCCACCTACTGAAGTTATCTTTATTATATACAAACCATTGTTCAAATTACCTTTCATATGCACCTATTCTTTTGTTGACATTTTCCACACATAAAAAACTGATAAAATGCAGTTGAAAAACTGATATAGATTATATTCGGCATGAAGATACGGTAATATAAGAATAAGAATGAACAAAACAACCTTTGTTCGGAACAATTCTCCAGAAAGAGTGCAATTCATATGATAAACTTCTTCGAAACTTGCCAGAAGTTATTTTCAGTAGATTCCTCATAGTTCACGGAAATACATTACTAGTTTAAGATTCCACTACAATCCAAAGGTGAGTTACCAAATTTGCTCTTATCCTTCCGAATATTATATGAAAAATTCAAAGAAGACGTTCCAAAAACTAATGATATCAAAAAACTCTGGAAATAAACATTTTCAAAAGTGAGACAAAATTATGATATTATGCAAAATCTTTAATCGTATACGTTTACTTGCGTGATCATTCGAACAACAACAATATGTGAATACATCAGAAAATGTTTGTTTAATTTATTTCTGACCACATTTTATCGAATGAAAGTATTTTGGACAGATACTCAGTTACCATCTTAGTTGTTTGTCTTTTTTTTATTATATTATCATGTTAATATTATATTATTCGGTATCAATTTGATTATGCACTTCAAGTGTCCGAGTAATTCCCATCGATATTTCAGAAACGTCGTTAAAAAAGTAGTATTCTGAGGTTTTGTTCCTCAATTTCATGTTCTATAAAAAAAAATTTTTTCCAGATGATGTACCGACTTGTTGCGCTTCTACTACTACCCATGGTCTACGCCACCTTCACCTCTCCAACAATTTACGTTAAGAGATCACACGAGACAGAATTCACAGACATTTCCGACCTAGAGTTCGAGACCTGCCCAACAGTCCTCGAAATCCACAATTTGAAGGAAAACTCCGACATTTTCGACATGGCATTCATGGAAGGTCTCTGCAAGAACGTGATCAACGTGCTGCGCATCAAAATCTCCGGAAACTTCCAAGGCATAGGAGAGAACCTCTTCGACAACCTCTTGAAACTGGAGAACTTCCAAGCCAACGACATGGATGGTTTGAACGAGCTGAGCATCAGCAGTTCCAACTTGAAACATCTGGACTTCTCCAGGAACCACCTGGAAAAGATAGACATCGAGTTCAAGGACGACTTGGTCCATCTGAACCTCTCCAGGAACTTCTTGGAGGTCCAGAACGTCTACATGAACACCATGAGTCACCCTTTGAGCCTCCAGTTAAGAACTTTGGACTTGTCCTACAACAGGTTGACCAAAATCGACTTCTTCCTCTCTTTCTGGAACTTACGAAACCTGTACTTGAACAACAACAAAATTGAGCACATCAAACCAGGCATCCTCCAGAAGTATCCCAACTTGGTGGTGTTGAAGCTGGCCAAGAACAAAATACACGAATTGGAGAATGGTGTCTTCATTGGGCTGACTCAGCTGGTGAACCTGGATATCTCCCACAACAACCTTAACGATATAAACGTTCAGATCATCAACTCGTTGAAGTCTTTGGAAGAGTTGAATTTGGAAGGGAATATCATTGATAACTTCAAGTATAACGAGCTTGAACACGACATGGAAATACTTAAGATAAACGAAAATGATACTTATCTGCATGGGAAGAAGATCGAAAGCGATAAATTGGCTAGTTTCATGTGATATCCGGCTTCACGTTTCGAATTGTTGAAACCTGGATCTGTTCCAGAAGATTCGAGATAATATTAAAATGTTTACTTAATACTGTTTATTTCTGTTGAATAAATTTTGATATTTTACGGTAATAGTTGTTTTTCATTCTTCATCGTTTTTTCGTACATTTTACTATTTGTATCTGTTGATTTTCATCATCATGCCCTTTGTTGATTGATTTCAAAATCCGAATTTTTCTTAATTGAAATATCAGATTTCCTCCACTGAAATTTCCTCCCAGAATTGATATTGAAAAAATTTGAACAATAACTTTCTGGTGCTTCAATTTGAATTCTCTTCATAATCCAGTATACAAGGTAAGTACAGGGTGATTGTTTATATTTTACCCAATAGCTATCTCAGTTATTATTGGTCGTACAAAAACGTTTAAATAGGAAAATCTGTAGTATTTTTATTTGCATTCAGAATTCAGTACTAAGAAATAGATGAAGGCATCATTAACCTAAGAATTCTATGTGAAGTGTTGTTTTTCAAATGGCACATCCTGTATTTTATTTTCCTAATCAGTAGAGCTCTGTCTTCTGATTTCAAATATACTCTTTATTGAAGTTTTTCTCGGCATTTTCTGAAAATTAGAGGTTTTGTTTTTGAATTTAAGTAACTCGAGAAAACTGTGATTTCTTTATATAGAACATCCACTCTATGGCCTCTTGGTAGTCCCTACTTAACATCATTGGACACTTTTTTATGAGGGTTTTTGAAATATAAAGTTTATATATCGCCCGTTCGCATAATATTGAAGACATTGAATTCAGAATAGGGGAAGAAATTGACAACCTCAATATATTCCATAAATGGTAAGGAAAATCCAAGAAAACATAAAAAAAAAGATATCGACTCTTGTCTAGAAGTAAATGAGGGTCATTTGAATACACAATTTAACTTTCAGTTAATAAATATATAATATAAATATCAGGTATTTCATGATCCTTTGATATAAAAAAAATCGTTCTCGTGTGGCATTACACACGAAAACAGCCAGAGATGACCTCGATAAAGTATTTGAATTAAGAGGAAAAAGCTCTACTGATTAGGAAAATATTTGCCATTTGAAAAACAACAGTTCACATAGAATTTTCAGGTGAACGATACCTTTATGCAATTCTCAGTACTGAATTCTGAATGCCCATGAAATATAGGTACTACAAATTTGCCCAATTGAACCTTTGTGTACGACCCGTAGTACGACCTGTAGTAACTGAGGTAGCTATTGAGTAAAATATAAACAATCACCCTGTTTATATATTTCAAAAGTAAAGATGCTTGAGGTCGAAAGAAATAATTCTTCGATAAAGCCTTTGTAAGTTTTCAATATGAGCCCGTCAAACATGGAAAATTCTCTACTGAAATTTCTGCAAGCATAAGTATACCACATGAACTTTAAAAATATCTAAGCAAATATTGGAATATGTGAACCATCTGCATTTAACCAAAGTATCAATTTTTTCCATTTTACAGGAAATAATCTCCTTTGATTTTGAATAACACAAATCGGTTTATTTTCTGAAATGTCCAAATATCCATTTAATATCATTCAATTCACTTCTTTTTATATTTATGGAATATAATGTTCATAATGAAGAAAGTCATTTCATTCAATGAAATATATATTCGGGTTTTCTACGAAATATCTAAATTAAAAAAAAAATTCTTCCAAGTTAGTCCATGAACCTATTCGTTGTACGAAAAAATTATCACTTTGAACCAACAAGAAAACTTAAAATTATTAAAAAAGATAAAATCTCTACATGTTTCTTAAGAGAAAAATGTTCCTCTTGCTTTCATAAATCTGTTTTTTTGAAACATGTATAAAATTTGAGACTCACCCTGTATTAATTGCCATGAACTAGTGACCTCAACATCCGAATATTCGAAGAATAAAATAACTTTCTTGGGAAAACTCCATTGAATCCATTGTATTATAATATTTGACACAGATATTTCGATTTTCTCAACATCTCATTAAACGCACTTCTTAATCGAGATTTCATGCTGTGGTTTGTTTGTTACATCAGAGAATTTGTATTGTTTCATGCAACAGATCAAAAACCGAGAAACTTTCTTTATGTTGGCAATGTTTCGGTTGGAGCACACCAACAAATTTTTTTTTCAGATTATTTTACAAAAATGAAACGGATGTCTCTGAAGTGCATTGAGTTCCATTTAGAACTGAGTTTCGTGTTTTAATCCAATAAAAATTAGGCACAAATTAAATTTCAGGTGGTATGAGTGCAAATATTCTTGTTTCCTCGAAACTAAGCAAGAAAAGCTGTTTATCATGTGAAAAAAATATGAAATATAGCTAAAATACAGTCTCTGGTTTCTCATTTTTCTAACGAATCATGATAAAAAGTATCTGGGATAGGATATGCTGTAATCAAACTTGAATTTCTCAGATATCTTTCAGCTGTTATTTCAGTTTGTTAAAGGTAAAGGGTATTGCATTTGGAAAAATTCAGGCTTGATAGTGAGAATTCAGATTAATAAAGATTAGGAAACTTATTTTTTCTCCGAAAACATAACAATCAACATATCGAAGAGGTCGGATTAATCATGTGGACCAAAGAATTTGCGTATAATAAAAACTCGAAGAACAATCTATAGTTTTTTGCATGTTAGTCTTATCATTCGACGTTCCAAATAAAGTTTTTCATAATGATAATTTTTTATATTCATATTCCTTTGATAATCAGTATCTTCTTCAACTTAAAAATTGGATGAAATGTGATACTAGGGTATGTTTTTTCATTTTATATTGTTGGCACTGAATACAGTCCTGGATAGAAAAAATGGATCAACTCTTAATAGCCAAGGAAGTTGAGGATTCCTCTTAACCACCATAATGCTGCTTATATCCTCGAAGAAATCAATATTATACAGTTTCAATATTTTATGTCCAACATTGACTACCCCTATCACTACCCCTATCATGTATAACTTTTTGAAGGGCCCTTCAAAATTCGGCAATCTTCTTCATGGAAATTACGTCACAATCAAATCCAATTAATTCCTCAACAAATTCGATGTTCAACTCATTCACAATTCATTCATACAATTCGAATAATGAAAGCAAAGTTATGACTAATGACTCACGAACATTTTTCTGAGCTCTAACAAAAGCTCTGAAATATAATAACCAATTCATTAATACCTATTGTTGGTAGACTAAACAAAACGTGAAAATAATGTAATTATCACCTCTTGTTTCGTTATCTAAACAACGTCATTGATTGAAGTCGGTATATTCTGGTGAAGTTATAACTAGAAGCCTTGTTTTTATTGGATCAATAGATCTTTAAGTGTTCAGACTTCTTGTTCATACACTCAAATTTCATAAATTTAATTTGCATTGTGAGTATTGGTAATGCAATTTTTCTTGGCCAATATCTTTCCTTGAAATAGGTTGCAAAGTATATGAGTTTCTCTTCAATTTACCCTAATTTAAATAGGTTTTTTTTCCAGATGGAACCTCATTTAACACTCTTCACAATAATTGTCGTATGCACAACTATCACAACTGCTTTTGGGAGAGCCGGTAGGTTTGAATTCACAGCCATTGGAGACAGAGACTACCACCACTGTCCTACTGCTCTGGAGATAGAGAACACCAAAACAGATGAATTCTTGGACATAGAATACCTAGACGGTCTATGCAAGAACGTTGCTAGTGTGTTAAGAATGAAGGTATCCGGAAATTTTTATGGCATAGCTGAAGCCCTCTTCAACAAGCTACCAAGACTTGAGGATTTCCAAGGTAACGACATGGAAAACATCACAGAGTTGACCATAGGTACGTGGAACTTGAAGAGCCTAGATTTATCCAGGAACCACCTGGAGAAGTTCTCCATCGAGTTCATGGACGAACTCATGCTTCTGAACCTCTCAAGCAATTTTCTTACCGATGATAACATCATGATGACTAGCATGCGACCCCCATTGTCCTTGAAAATGAAAATTTTGGATCTTTCCCACAACAAACTTACAAAATTAGACACCTTATATCCATTCTGGAATCTGAGAAAATTCATTCTGAACGACAACCAGATATCCAGCATCAAACCAGGCATTCTCCAGAGGTACCCAAACTTAGTTACATTGAACCTAGCCAGGAACAAACTCATCAATTTGCCCAACGGTATGTTCACTGGTTTGATACATTTGGTGAACTTGGATTTGAGTTATAACCAGTTGACTGATGCCAGAGTGGGTATCATAAATTCTTTGAGAAGTTTAGAATTCTTGGACATGATTGGTAACGATATAACAGATTTTTCTTACGATGAGTTGGACCACCATTTGGAGGTGTTGAGGATAAATGAGAACCACACCTATATTCATGGTAAAAGGGTGAATATAAGGAAGAAGGAGGACAAGGAAAAGACCACTTCAACAACCACAGAAATAAGCAGCTCAATGTTTACATACGTTGAATAATTTTTTGTTGATGGTTCGACTAAGTGTGTGTATGAATTCCATTGTTGCTAGGTCTTTTTCTTACGTAGGTACTGCTGTCATGTCAGTTTTGTATTTTGTTCACTTTTAAATATTGTACATATTATTGATTTCAAGCAAAAGTCGAAAGATTGTAGGAAATCTTAGTGTTCATTCTAGGAAAAAAATTTAAATCTATCCATTAAGTTATGTGCGGAATAAGAATAAAATTCAAAATGATGAGAGGATTTGTTCGATAATATATGAATATTTCAGTGAAGATTTTTGCTTTTGATTATTTTACCTGCCTTTCGAAAACTTTTCTTTGTCGGAGTTTCATTAAATAACATTTGATTGATAAAATCCAATTGTTTATAATGAATTAAATTGTTCTCAAATTAACCATGCATTTCATGAATGTATTCGATACTTCATGTATAGCCTTGAGTGCACATTATTCAAAATATTTTACGCTACTTCAATCTTATATTATGGATTTGGTAAGGAATTAACTCTTTTGAGCGATGCTATTTCAAGTTTCCGGTTTCGAAGAAGAAGAATCGAATGTGACACTAAATTTTCGATATTTCTAATGATTGTTTGATAGTTTGATTAAAAACAGGTAACCTCGATTTTATTATTATTAGGGAACGAACGCAACTGGAAAAAATCAAGGTTAAGTTCATTCAGATATGGTTGTTTATGTTCTGAATGAAGATAACACAAATTACAGCATGAACAAATAGGAAAGCATTAGTATTTGCTAAATACACTCCCCGTCAATAAATTCCGAACAGGCAAAATTTTTGTCGAATTCAACACCCTGTATCTTTTTTCGTGGTGCTGCGATTTTGTTGGAATTTTCACCAGGTATAGTATTGGGTCATGTAATATAAACCTGAAATTTACTCCGCTAAATTATCTGTAGTTTATCCGTAATAAAGGGAGAAAAAACCTTGTTTTATACCCTCCATTTCTTAACACCCTGTGCTGAATTTGAGGCGGAAAATTTGATATTATTAAGTTTTAATTTGAAGTGTGACCCTTTCTTGACAAAATGTTGTTCTTTTTCCGTCAGTATCTGCTTTGGAAAAAAAATACACATTTTCAAAGAAAGTGTTGCATTTTTTCAATTTTTATAACATTTTAAACATTACAATACCTTATCGACTAGCAAACATAAACAAGCATATGAAAACTAATAGTGTGTATTCGAGGTTAATATAGGAAGTCCTGATACTAAACCTGGTGAAAATTTCAACAAAATCGGAGAACCACGAAAAAAGATACAGGGTGTTGAATTTGACAAAAATTTTGTCTGTCCGGAATTTATTGACGGGGAGTGTATTTTGATATCCTTCATGATCTTTCAACACTTTCTAGAATGCAGGATTAAAGTGAGCTATTCTACATTTTTTATGATAATTAGCGAGGTTGTTATTTTTATTACCTAGAATAATAAGACTTCGAAACTATCAAGTGTACGGAGGTACTGTGAAAGCAAAAACATTTAAATCTTGTAAAGATCTGATAGGTAACTCAACTGTTAAACTATTTTATGATGCTTCATTACCTCTATTTATAAAGTTTGCCAAAACTAAAAAAATCAGGAATAACAAATTATAAACAATTTTATTCAATTCAACATCGATTACACGGAAAATAACATCTAATTACCTTCTTAAACGTGAAGCTGGCAGCAGTCAATATAATTATACAATTACACAACAAATTTCCTACACAGCGTTCAATTATTATCAGCTACATATTCAAAATCTCATTATAATCTCCCAATTCGAACGGAAATCATAGTCATCATGCTGTCCAATACGTGGAATCGTCCTCATATTATCAAAAATAACTCAAGGTAAGTCTTCAGAGGTCAACGGTGCTCAATGGTTTCCATGTTGAGCAGGTTCATTTTGTACTTCTTCAAAGCTCTAGATCTCCTGCACCTCATTACTATCCTGAAGATCATCAGCGTAATAGCCACGAGGAGAAGAAAAATGCAAAGTTTGAGGAGGTAAAGAATGTCGTCGTAATCATCCTCTATGTAAGAGGTCCTTGGGATGATCTCATTCAGGGTCACGTTCAACATGTCTCCATTTTCAGAGTCCATGTTGGATAGTTCCAAAACCATATCACTCAAAGTAGAGTTGAGTTCGGTTAATTTTTTATTGACGACAGACGAATCGTTGTCGATTTTTTTCAGGATACTCGCGTATTTCTGCTCCAATCGGGACTCAGTGGAATCAATCCTGTCAAGTGTCAATTTCAGGAAAGTCTTGAGATTTTCCACGTTGAGTTCATGGAGCTTCCTGAAAAAGTCCTTCAGGGATATTTCTCCATTAGTTTCGGTAGTTTTATTCGAAGGTACGATGGATGACACGTTATGGAACATTTTTTTTGCGTTGACAGTAGCGTGAAAATGAGAATTTGATGATGCAGATCGTTTCCTTCTATTCTTATTGCTGGGTGAACAACAAAATGTGGTATTTTGGGAAATATAACACACAGACTCATCATTTTGCATTTCTTCTCCTGGATTTTTCGCACACTTCCACACGCCATCATTTTTTCTTATTTCCCTCAACTCTTGATGAGTCAGCATTATTCCTACGTACTCGTGAAATGAAATATCAGGCATGCCTATCGTATCCAAAATCCTCAAGTTTCTCAACGGTAACAACGCATCGTCTATAGTTTTCAGATTATTGTAAGAGAGGTCAAGAAATTTCAAGTCTTCCGTGAAACAAAATGGACAACCTCTGAAGTGTGATATATGATTGAAGGCCAGATTCAAAACAATCAATTTCTCGGTTTTTGTAAAGGTGAAATCTGGGACATCCTCGATTTGGTTCCAACTCAAATCGACGTATTCCAAATTTTGAAATTTAGAAATTGCGTCAATTTTCCGGAGATTGTTGTGTGACAAGTCTAGAATTTTCAGTTTGGAAGTTCCTTTTTCCACAGGGGACAGATCGATGGTAATCAATTCGTTATAAGATACATCTAGACTCTTGAGATTTTCGCGTACTGATAACTTGAATTTTTTTAGTTTATTCCTCGAAAAATCAATGGTTCTTAAGTTTGAAGTACTCAAGGATATCTCCGTAAGATTCGAATAACTTGCTGTCAGGCTCTCTAAATGTGAAAGTTTCTCGAATAAATCAAATTTTATACCATCGAAGTTCAGTTTGATCTTCATCATTTGTCTGGTATGGATGTTGCTGCATTTTTTCTTTAACAGTGCATAATCTAGGAGTTTTCTGTCGGATGTTGTGAAAAACTCACAGTTACTTCCAGGAATTGTTAAAATTAGACTTTCTACATCTGCGTTCTTGTTGTTTGAAGAAACGGAATATATGAGGAGCAGAAGTGAGACTGCCAGTAGCAATATGTGTTTCTTCATCTGGAACAAAGAAATAAATAATAACATTCAGTTCAAATGTTCATAATCTGAAAAATTATTGACAAATGTCTGGGATATAATGTTTGATCGTCTGAAGACCTCATCTTATTCCAAAGAAAACTCGCTGAATTTGAAATTTTCAAATGATATCCTTACCTTTCTCAAGATAAAACAACACTCTCAAAAACAATATGAATGGTTCAATGTACAACCTTGAGAATTTATTTTAATTTTCCACGCAACTTTTTTGGAAGTGTTCTCAAGTTTTTTCGTGATACGAAAAAGTATAAGATGAAGATAATGATGCTAATTTGACTGTCCATTTCTGTAATAATGATGAATATCGTGACTTGCATTATTTCAAATCGAAGTCGAGCCTGGATATAATGAATTTCTCATCACTGCTTTTATGCTTGGCAAAGAAGGTGAAATCTGAATTAATTGTCTTGAATACATTGGAACACTCCATGAATTGCAAACAAAAATATAGTACCTAATGAAAATTTTCAAATTTCGCGAATTTTTCATCGCAATTTTCACTCAAAGAATTTTTATCCGAAATGAGAGATGTTAATAAGGATTAAATAGTTCGTGAACTCACTTTTCTGACACTTGATGTTCAAACAGAAAGAGTTATGGCACTTCGGTTTAAATTGGTAGCACTGAATGAGGAGCTCTTATGAAAAGACAATACAGATCTCTGCCGATTCTCCCACCTCAACACGTGATGTAATAATCCCATAGAGATACTCCAATTCAAGTTTACTACCTTCAATATACCATTCACACCATTACCATTATGAAGTGTTGAAAAGTGATGGGTTATTGTTCGATAAAGATACATATTTTCAATCACTATTCCACCGGATTCATATCCATATATATTTACATGTTGAGTATCGATTAAATATATCAACCTTTTCGATCTGAATTGCAAGGATTAAAATTTTTTTTGAGTGATTTTTGACATGGAACAAATTAAGGAGTATTTTCATAGCATCATAGTTTGTCCATAGTTAGAAAACAATTTTTCCCAACTCAGTTCCTGATATATTAGAGCAAGAATTTGAGTAGGAGCATTTGAATCATTTAGAATTTTTTTAGTTTTAGAGACTGTGAATAGAAAATCTGAAGTATTCCAGAAAAATTTGATATGAAAATATTAAAAGTTTTTGGGGTTGATGAATGAGATTGAAACATCTTTTGACGTATATTTTAGCATGAACGAATAACCCCCTAAGAGGGGGCTCCTCAACCCCTCATAATTGAATAGGGCAGAGGGGTGGAGTGTAAATGGATGTTAAAAACGTAATTTCAATGAACAGTTTTTGCAAAAGCTCAAATAAGCAACCTTGAATATTTTGATTATTTTTACAATGTATAAGCCCATTCTTACTGCGCCCTTTTTACAAACTTGAAAAATCTTGATGAAATCATGTTTTTGAGAAAAATTAATTGTTTTACATGCTTATATTAAAAAAAATTAGATGCGTTTTTGAATCAAATGTTCGAATTTTGATCCATTGCCTTCCGTTTTTTTATTCTCGGAGGAAATATAAACTGAATGATTTTGTTTGGAGTATTTGAAATTAAAGCATTGAATTTAGAAATATCCCTTATTTCATTGCACTGCGCAAAAAAATTAACGCACATTATGGAAATCCCAAATTTATTCTATCACTGAAGGTGTTCTCAATGATAATTATTTTTATCAGAATTATGCATGCATATGTTATCCACTTTCAACGTTTTTCTTCAATACAGATGTTTTTCCCAGCAGGAATAAAAAAGAAGATATTATCAGATTTTGAATGTATTGGCTCCATTCTAAAATCAGTTATTCTAGATCAATTCTAGTGATCAATAGTTTTTCTTTCGTTTGATTTTCTGCACACTATCGCTATGCAATGCAAAACACGCAATTTGACCCAAGAATTTTGACAATTTGACCCAGCTCTTACCCCAGCCCATCGAAGGGCGCGTTTGGATTTTACGAGAGAGCATATCCATTGGGAAGAGGCCGATTGGGAAAGAGTTCTCTTCACAGATGGGTCTAGATTCTGCCTCTACCATTGTGATCGACGTTCCCTTGTATACTTAGTCCACATGAAAGATATGCTCAGTGCAATTTCCTGAATACTACTGGTATCGGGGGAGGATCAATTATGGTATGGGGTGGAATATCTTTGAACGCTCGCACAGACCAAGTGGTCGTTGATAATGGAGCTATGAATGCGGATAAGTATATAAGGAACATTCTTGAAGAGCATGTAGTGCCACATTTGCCCCATACATTGGTGAAAATTTCATTTTTATGCGCGCATCGTTCAGGAGTACCTTGAAGAGGTTGCAGCCTTTCGAATGGAATGGTCAGCAAGAAGTCCAGATCTCAATCCGATTGAGCAGGTTTGGGACAACCGCAATAGAAGGCTGAGAAGTTCAGAAAATCATCCAGCTACTCTTAATGACTTAGGAATCCAACTCGGAGAAATCTGGGAAGGATTAGACCAGAACATTTTAAGATCAATCATTTTGAGTATAACCGTCGTTGCCGAGCTGTAATTAACGAACGGGGTGGAAATACCAAGTATTATCAGCATTTCACTATTTCGAAAATAGTTCATTTCTCCTCTTTCACATAAGATTCGGTGAAATCCTGAATTTTTCTTCTATTTAATGTGTCCTGTTTCGTTCAAAACCTTCCCGAGAGAACATGGAAAATAAGTTATAAAGTCAATGTAGAGTTAACTTTCATTAAAATTGAGATTTTCAGAATGTGCGTTAATTTTTTTGCGCAGTGTATTTAATATATCGACTAAACAATAAATAGTTTCAAAAATAACTCGAATTTGAATTATGAAAATATTCATCGTGCATTTCGAACCTGAATCAAAAAATATATGAAAGTGGAAGAGAGTCGGAAAATGCTACACATCTTTCGCGATTTCGATCAAAGATGGAACGGATGTTCATAGACGCGACAAAGTCCCAAATCTCAAATTTCCACACACACCCAAACCGAGTTGATCCGACATTTCAGAACTTGAGATTCATGCATCATGGAGCATCTTATTCCACCCCTTAAGCCGCCTCACCCCCTCACACATCAATCCACATCAAACCTGACATGTGGTGGAAATAGGCACAAACGCATACTCAAACTTTGAATTCATTAATATTACATAGGCTCGGCTAACTTGATGTCAGGTTCCAAAATGGAGAGAGTGTCTATGGGGTGGAGGGAAAGTTGAAGTTCATAATGAAAGGTCGGAACGAATAGAGTTGAAAAAAACATTATGGTAGTTGGCAGTATTAGAATTATTTTACCTAATTATTTGTGTGTTATCGACTACGCTCAGGGGGGTTTACCCCACCTGCCCCCCTCTCCAGATTCAACAGAAAAAATCAAGAACAACAAAATATATCGAATGGGAATTCTTCAGTTCATACTTTGAACAAAATAGAAGATCGGTTCAAAATTCAAGATAATAAATGTTTTCAAAGCATGAAATAATATGAAATTCAAATCAACAACTGGAAACGAAAAATTCTAAAGTTCACTGGAGATAGGCTAACGAAAGTCAATATCATTAAAAAAAAACAGGGACAGCAATTGTGAGTTCATCTTGAGAGAATCCGACTGTCTAATTAAAACGAAGCATTGCGATGTCCCTGGTGGGATTGACGCAATGTGATTTTTGCCCAGTGCTCTGAATTGGAAATTGTTCAATGAAGAAATGAATCCATGAATTGCAAATGTAACAATACAAAAGAGAATTCTATATAAAAAATAAAGAAAGTTAAACTGGGACTGAGAGAAACCGACTGTCTAATTTAAACAAAACATTGCGATGGCCCTGGTAGGTGTTGACGCAATGTGATTTTTGCCCAGTGCTCTGAATTATACGGCTGTTCAATAAAGAAATGAATCCGTGAATTGCAAATGTAACAATACGAAAGAAAATTCTATATAAGAAATAAAAAAAGGAAAACTGGGACTGAGAAAATCTAACTGTCTAATTGAAACAAAGCATTGCGATGGCCCTGACGGGTGTTGACGCAATGTGATTTTTGCCCAGTTCTCTGAATTGGAGAGCTGTTCAATGAAGAAATTAATCCGTGAATTGCAAATGTAAAAATACGAAAGAAAATTCTATATAAGAAATAAAAAAGGAAAACTAGGACTGAGAGAATCCGACTGTCTAATTAAAACAAAGCATTGCGATGGCCTTGACGGGTGTTGACGCAATGTGATTTTTGCCCAGTGCTCTGAATTGGAGAGCTGTTCAATGAAGAAATGAATCCGTGAATTGCAAATGTAACAATACGAAAGAAAATTCTATATAAGAAATAAAAAAAGGAAAAATGTAACTGAGAGAATCCGACTGTCTAATTAAAACAAAGCATTGCGATGGCCTTGACAAGTGTTGACGCAATGTGATTTTTGCCCAGTTCTCTGAATTGGAGAGCTGTTCAATGAAAAAGTGAATCCGTGAATTGCACATGTAACAATACAAACAAGAATTCTATATAAAAAATAAAGAAAGTTAAACTGGGACTGAGAGAAACCGACTGTCTAATTTAAACAAAACATTGCGATGGCCCTGGTGGGTGTTGACGCAATGTGATTTTTGTCCAGTGCTCTGAATTGGAGGGCTGTTCAATAAAGAAATGAATCCGTTAATTGCAAATGTAACAATACGAAAGAAAATTCTATATAAGAAATAAAAAAAGGAAAACTGGGTCTGAGAATATCCGACTGTCTAATTAAAACAAAGCATTGCGATGGCCATGACGGGTGTTGACGCAATGTGATTTTTGCCCATTTCTCTGAATTGGAAAGCTGTTCAATGGAGAAATTAATCCGTGAATTGCAAATGTAAAAATACGAAAGAGAATTCTATATAAGAACTAAAAAGAAGGGGACTGAGGATTCATCAGCTGCATATGATACAGTAAGAAAAGATTGATTAATTTATATAGACTCTATAATCATTTTAAATGTAGAAAAATAGTTAGACTATTAGAAAACATGTTATCCGACAGAAGCTCCCGAGTTTTTGTCGACAATATTGATAATTGAATAATGGTCTTCCACCAGGGTCAGTTTTAGCACCTCTTCTATACAATTTATATTTGTGTGACATTCCAACTACTTTTTCAGAAAGATTTATTTAGGCTGATGAAATTGTTCTGCTTTCCTTCATTCTAATTTTCAAACAATAGAAAGTACCCTTCCCGCAGTTTTGGATATCATGAAAAATTATTTTTTGAAGTAACCTTTGTGCCCGAATGAAAATAAAACTGGGGTTTCGACTTCTATCGGTTCTTCTCACTCAAAACATAATTTCAATCCTAGATATCTGGAAATCAAACTTGATTCCTCTCTAAATTTCAACGCTCATTTAGATGATCTGCGTTTGAAGCTTAAAACTCGAAACAATATTCTTCAGAAACTAGCTGGTTCCTCATTGGTTTTTCTGCTGCTGAATATTGTTGCCCTGTTTGGTTGAACAGTGGTCATGTAAAAAAATTTGTTGCCCAACTAAATTTTTCTATGAGGATTATAATTGATACTATCAAGTCTACACCTACTTCTTGGTTACCAGTCCTCTCAAACATGGTCCCTCCCCATATTCGCAGAGAGACAACAGCTTTGAATTTTTGGAACCAATTCAATTCCTCTCCAAATTCATTTCCCATACTCACCTATATTCCAGATAATAAGGTCCTCAGATTGAAGTCGCGTAAACTGTTTTGTTCGTATTTTCTGATTGATATGAATAAAAGTGACAAAGAAATTGGGTAATCTGAATGGAATGTATCCAATTTTTTCAATGAAGATCTTAATTCTGATCCTTCCATCAGAGTTCCTGGTTTTGACCTTCCCAGGACAATATGGTCTGTTCTAAATCGTATTAGAACAGGCCAAGGACGATGCAACAGCATGCTCTTCCGATGGAATTCGGTTGAGAGCCCTAGTTGTGAGTGTGAGGAAAATGAGGAGACTATAAAATATATAACATCTTATGATTAGTTGTCCCATTTCTAAATTTCAAGGTGGTTTCGAGGCTATACATAATGTAACAAATGCGTTTCTGAATTGGGTGGTTAATTTCAAAATAATTTGATTTATTCTAAATTATTGGTTTCTTTTCTGCTGTTGTCTTTTTTCGTTTTCAGATTAATAATTGTGAGTACTTTTGTGAAAAATCTGTTTACCTGAGCCCATCGACGAATTACATGAAGATGTCTTTCAAGATTTTCCTGATATTTAATATTTTGAGTAATTTTTTTCACTGGAGGGGTAAGGGTTTTTTTTTCAGCTGAGGTTTTTCCCTTTTCCTCATTTAATCATACTGAAGACCTGTATGATTTTCCTTCGTTGCACCAACCTCAGCGAGGTACCTTTTCGTTTTAATATGTATTGCATTATTTTGGCTCTCTGAATCAAATGAATATATTATGGGCAGACCGGTTTCTGACTCATTAGTCTTCATCAGTGCCACTCTACACAAAACATGCAGTAACTGTACAGTTACACTGTATATTGCGTTTTTGAGGATGAAATATAGTTCATAATTCCTTTACTGTTGATCTTAACTCTTTACCTTGGAGATTGCGTCTCTCCAAGCATGTCGGTGGGAAAATTTCGGAACACCCTCTACATCCACCCGGTATTGATCATCCGAAACTCGCTAATTCATCTCTCTAATGGCAGTTGCCAACCCGAGCCACCCAAACCGCCCCCCTCAAGGTACAAAGTAAGACGGCGTCTCGTTTGAGAAACGAAAATTGAATATCTTGCGAAAACGGATGCGGAAACAATGCCCCCATTGTAAATAGACGAGCGGCTTCCTCATTGGCTGACGTTAATAACTCTAAGACTCTGAGAAAGGGGTGAATTAATGAACACACCCTTCGTTCAGTTTCTCTGTGAACCGCGCCTCGGCTCTATGCTCGGGAGCTGTCATACTCACAGCCTGCTACTCGGCTTTGCGAGTTGTTATTTCTGGAGCGGTGTCTTATGTCAAGGGGTTGATTCTTAATTGTTTCCATGGTTGATGGGATGCTGCATCATCTTCTTTGGTGAACAATGGGGAGGATAATGAATTTCAGGCTTTGATCAAGCATGGAATCATCTCTTATTCATTCCTGATTATCTTGAAATTCTTTTACCTCTTCTTCTTGGAAAATATCAGTAATAGCATACTTCCTGTTTCATCATGAACGTTTCACTTCATGTGAAGACCATGTTTGTATATTTATCTAAAGCGGCAAAATGCCGTCATCGAAGCAGAGCAGCGACAGACCGATTTTGGCCTTATTAGGGCTCATCAGTCCCCATCCACAAAGACGAACACCAAATATTAACTTGGTTTCATACTTTATACAACCCTTTTATGGGTTTCTCCATATCTAAAAATTCGTCCATAAAAACTAATTATAAAATGATTGAGCTGCACAATAGACAGGGATTCACTATATTGACCTGCACTGAGGGATCAATCTTCAGCGCTCTCTATGTCAAAAACGATTTCAAGTAGGTATTGCAATTCTTAGACAGAGAGAATTTTATCCTCTACAACTTTCATAGTGAAAGTAGATTCGATGAAATGCACAGGAAGCAAGATATCAAAAACTGATTTTTGTTACCTCCGACTTCGAATTGTACTTCGGGGTTAGTTGTTTCGCGAAAAGAAGAAAAAGAGAAGAGAAAAATTATATTTATCTCTTTTTGTCTGTTTGTATCAAACGACAAATAAAAAAGGGCAATTATTCTGATGAAATGGCATTTCGTTTGATGATATATTTCTATATTGATTAATATTGACATTTTGCCAATGTGAATGTGACTGGCTATACAGGGTTATTTCCGAATATGGCACACTAGAATATTTTAAGGAAAGACCTAAGATTAAGAATTTAAATTCTGAAGGTGAGCTTCAAGTAAGAAGACTACTTCTCGTATATTTTTGAAGTTTTTCCGGAAGTGACATCAACTTTTGTTTTTCAAATGGGAAGACCCATTTTTTATTGCATAAATAGATTCTCCATTGAATTCCGTGTCTTTTTGATTCCAGAAGTTTGAACTTTCCCGAGAAAATTCTCTTTAAATGAGAAAATACGATAAAAAAAATCTCAAAATTGAACTCTGTTGAAATACCGACAACTTCGAGGTCTTTTCATTAAAAATTCCCCTTTTTGCGAATCCCCGGGAAGAAAGGCTGATGCTTCTTTTCCGATAACGTGATTTGAGAATATGATACAGGAGGTCACAAATTCTCTGTCAAAGTTAGAAGTGACGAAACATCAAAAAATTGTTTTTTTTTCAAATTGGAACCCCATTGACAAAGAATTTGTGACCTCCTGTATCATATTCCGAAATCACGCTATCGGAAAAGAAGCATCAGCCTTTCTTCTCCGAAATTATCAAAAATGAGAATTTTCAATGAAAAAACCTCGAAGTTGTCTGTATTTCAACGATTCTGATATTGTTTTTCGTATTTCCTCATTGTAAGAGAATCTTCTCGGGAAAATTCAAACTTTTGGAATTAAAAAGACTCAGAATTCAATGGAGAATCTATTTCTTCCGAAAAAACCTAGAACCTTCAAAAAATATACGAAAGGTCGTCTTCTTACTTGAAGTTCACCTTTACAATTTCAATTCTGAATCTCGTGTCTTTCTTAAAAATATTCTATAGAACCATATTCGTGAATAATCCTGTATTCCTCCAATGGTTTTTTTAGAAAACCTCTTCGGAGAATCGGAAAGCAAACATGTCCCACATATTTAAACAAAAAATCGACCAAAGCTAACGGAATTACAGGAAACTGTTCCGTCATATCTACACATAGGACCCATTTCTCAACTACAAACTCTTTCTCGATGAATACAAACACAAAGTTAACCAGCAGGCGTAGATATGACCGAGATAATTAGTTCAGTAATGGCTAGATTGGAATAATGGCCAGAATTCCAAAGTTGTTGAGTTTCGTTTAATTGCCGCTAGGGGGCTAGAGGTTCCACACGCTCCTCTTTTACGGTGTTATGTCGAATTTGACAATAATAAATAAATTGCTGGATTGAAGAGAAAATGGACTTCTGGGAAAATCACTAAATGGAATAAATTAAGCGACCAAGAAAAAATTTAAGTTTTTTGGGCAATTTTCAACAGGCCGTAACTTCGAGAGAAATACACTGCGCAAAAAAATTAACGCACATTCTGAAAATCTCAATTTTAATGAAAGTTAACTCTACATTGACTTTTTGACTTATTTTTTATGTTCTCTCGGAAAGGTTTTGAACGAAACAAGACACATTAAATGGAAGAAAAATTCAGGATTTCACCGAATCTTATGTGAAAGAAGAGAAATGAACAATTTTCAAAATACTGAAATGCTGGTAAGTGATTTAATACTTGGTATTTCCAACCCTTGTGTTAATTACAGCTCGGCAACGACGGTTCATACTCAAAATGAGTGATCTTAAAATGTTCTAATCCTTCCCAGATTTCTCCGAGTTGGATTCCTAAGTCATTAAGAGTAGCTGGGTTATTTGCTGAACTTCTCAGCCTTCTATTGAGGTTGTCCCAAACCTGCTCAATCGGATTGAGATCTGGACTTCTTGCTAGCTATTCCATTCGAGAGACTTCAACCTCTTCAAGGTACTCCTGAACGATGCGCGCACGATGGGGTCTGGCATTATCGTCCATAAAAATGAAATTTCCATCAATGTATATGGCAAATGGCACTACATGCTCTTCAAGAATGTTCCTTATATACTTATCAGCATTCATAGCTCCATTATCAAAGACCACTAGGTCTGTGCGAGCAGTCAAAGATATTCCACACCATGCCATAATCGATCCTACCCCGAAACCAGTAGTATTCAGGAAATTGCACAGAGTATATCTTTCATGTGGACGTTTGTATACAAGGGAACGTCGATCGCAATGGTAGAGGCAGAATCTAGAGTCATCTGTGAAGAGAGCTCTTTCCCAATCGGCCTCTTCCCAATGGATATGCTCTCTCGCAAAATCCAAACGCGCCCTTCGATGGGCTGGGGTAAGAGCTGGGCCTCTTGCCGCTACACGAGGCCGTAAATCATATTCTCTGAGGAGATTTCTTATTGTCTGAGTGCTAATTTGCACCACATGAGTTTGTTCAAGCTGATTCTGAAGGAGGCGAGCGGTTGCAAACCGTTGTCTCAACGAAGAAACTCTCAAGTAACGTTCTTGAATGGCAGTTGTTACCCGTGGTCTACCCTGTCCTGGTCTTAGGACATTCATACCTGTCTCCCTGAATCGCTGCAACATTCTGGACACACTTGTATGGTAAACTCCAAACCTTTCTGCAATTCTTGTGTATGTCCACCCTTCTTCTCGTAAAACTTACCGCTTGGGGACATACCTCTTGGGTCAATTTGCGTGTTTCGCGTTGCATAGCGATCGAGTGTAGAAAATCATACGAAAGAAAAACTATTGATCACTAGAATTGATCGAGAACAACTGATTTTAGAATGGAGGAAATACATTCAAAATCTGATTATATCATCTTTCTTCATTCCTGCTGGGAAAAAACATCTGTATTGAAGAAAAACGTTGAAAGTGGATAACATATGCATGCATAATTCTGATAAAAATAGGTCTAGAATGAATTTGAGATTTCCATTATGTGCGTTAATTTTTTGCGCAGTGTAGTTTTGATATGAAAAATATTGACACCACGAATTTTCCACTATCTAGCCAAGCGCAACCGAAATAAAATACTAGAAAATCAAATTGACGGAAGGAAATAGTTATATAGAACGATGCAGAGGGTTGTGAGTTCGGTATCTGGACGGGTGCCCGCCCAATATCGACGTTTCGTCCCGAATCCGTCTCTCTCTTCATCTTCTCGACATAATAATCCCTCCTTATAATCATTTTCCGATGAAAATCCCGCAGCATGCCGACATCTTAACATATCGTGCCTTATTATCGAGGAATGCGAGGAGGGTTGCTAACCGCTAAACTGAAATCGATGTTTAATTACTCGAAATTGTGGCAAATATGTTGAGGCATGATCGAGGGTTGCCTAGACGTGTTGTTTGTTCGAAGAACTATGCGATAGGGTGCTGGGTTTTATCGATAAGTTCTGGTCTGCGATAGTTCTAGGCCCTTGTTGAAGTTTTGGTCTCATTTTTTTATTTTTCATATTTTGTATTTGTTCCACCTATTTGGGGCTTCCATATTTGTCTCATCGATTCCCACTCAAATGTATTCAATCATTTTTTAAAACGGTTTACTCAATCTTCTACTCCTTTTCTGCTATAGAAGTATGTATTTTTTTATTTTAACTTTGGTTTTATAGCTTCTCCTTCCTAATACTATGAAGCGTCCCAGAAAGAAAGTGTACTGAGGCTTTCCTGACCGTATTTTTTCTCTTTATTGGCTACAGTCCCATAGCTTCACTACTAACTTTCAAAACAAGACCACACCGAAAAAATTATTAAATTAAAATCGGAATGAATTTATCTATTTTTCAAAAATGTTTTCAGGGTGGTCTTGTTTCGAAGGTTGTTAGTGAAATAATGGGACAATTTAGCCAACATAGTGAACAAAGAAAAAAATCTGATATCATTTTTCCATCCTCATGTAAAGAAATCTGTGAGCCTAGCAATAAAAATGGTTTTCGTTTCGATTAATACTACACTGACTCAAATTTATTCTACAACTGAGGGTGTTCTCAATGATAATTATTTTTATCAGAATTATGCATGCATATGTTATCAACTTTCAACGTTTTTCTTCAATACAGATGTTTTTTCCCAGCAGGAATGAAAAAAGATGTTATTATCAGATTTTGAATGTATTGGCTACATTCTAAAAGCAGTTGTTCTCGATCAATTCTAGTGATCAATAGTTTTTCTTTCGATTGATTTTCTACACTCGATCGCTATGCAACGAGAAACACGCGTGAAAACCTCAATAGAAGGCTGAGGAGTTCCGAAAATCATGCAGCTACTCTTAATGACTTAGGAATCCATCTCGAAGATATCTTGAAAGGATTAGATTAGAACATTTTAAGATCACTCATTTTGAGTATAAACCGTCGTTGCCGAGCTGTAATTAACGCAAGGGGTGGAAATACCAAGTATTAAATCACTTATCAGTATTTCAGTATTTTGAAAATTGTTCATTTCTCTTCTTTCACATAAGATTGGGTGAAATCCTGAATTTTTCTTCCATTTAATGTGTCTTGTTTCGTTCAAAACCTTCCCGAGAGAACATGAAAAATAAGTTATAAAGTCAATGTAGAGTTAACTTTCATTAAAATTGAGATTTTCAGAATGTGCGTAAATTTTTTCGTGCAGTGTATTTTGAATTTATCTTTATGTTTCAAAAACCATTAATCAGTTTCATAGTATTTTCAATACCCCAATCACTTTTTCTATTGATACAAAACTAAATAATTCCGGTTGTTACAGAGTTGCATCATTTTCCGATCTGTTCTAAATATTTTGCTATCATGAATTGTTTAATCGATAATCGTGTCTGAAAACGTCAACAAAATTCGAGTAAAGAAGGATAAGAACTCTGCGCTACTAGATGTTTTACTTTCATAATGATTGGACATACGGACTTGAATTTTGTATTACATAATGCTTGTTTCATATTATAAACAGAAAATATGCAATGACTAGCAGATTTATATGTGAGTTATCTATACCTTTTCAACTTCAAATTGAGAATAATCTCATCCAAATTGGGATTAAACAATTTTAAAATGAGAAAAAGCAACTTCAAATTGGTAAACAGAATCGAATTGGGAATAAACACATTCAAAACGGGACTAAACAGTTTCAAAATGGTTATCACCATCAAATTGGAATTAAAGACATTCATATTGTCACTAAACAAAGTAAGTGAAAATCGAAAAATGCGGAGATATATATAAAAATGTATGAACAATTTCGTTGAAAAATATGAGAATCAATACTCTGCAATCTTCTGAATTTTTTTAAAGGTTTTCTCTTCCAGTCTCTGGATCAAAAATCAGAAAAATTTTTGAATACATAATAGAAGAGAGACTACTGTGTGCACAAATTAGTCAGAGGCCAAATCCATTTAAAAACTTGATGCCTTACAATAGAAAAAGAAATAACATTTCAAACTTTCAAAGATTGTAGCAAATTTTATTCATGAAAGTGTTGAGAATCGTGAAAATTCTCAAAAAAAAGACATATCATTTTCCATTATGAGTTTGTTTCTCGGATTGTTCAGTCTCATTTTGAATGTGTTTATTCCCAATTCGATTGGGTTTAACAATTTGAAGTTACTTATTCTCATTCTGAAATTGTTCAATCCCAATTTGAATGTGATTAGTCTCAGAAAAGGTATCGTTCCAAGATTAAATAAGTCCAATTTCGAAGTAACTACGTCTCCCAAAAAGTTCCGAGTATAACTGAAGGCTCTTCGTACATTCACTTGAACCTTATTCTAACTTGTTTGAATCAGAACTGGTCTCAATTCGTTGAATTCAAGTTTGACCACTGGTCAAAGAGTACCCTATTCTTGAACGTACGACCTCCTCAAGTGTGTGTGGGAACTTCGAAAAATCAAAACCAGTTTCGCAATGTTGTGAAACGATCTTTCTTTATCAAATTTTTTCAGAGGTTTTAGTGAACGTCAGGTAAATATAGCTACATCTTTCAAAATAACGGATTGACTTCGAATGTTGGAGTATTTGATTTTATGAGGACATTTACATAATTCAAAAACTTTTTATTTACATTGGGAGTGTTTCTTTAACACAGGGTAACATTTTTTAATAGACAGTCCAGCTTTTTCGTGAACACTTCCATCAGTTTTGGGTGTTTTGGAACAAATATATAAAGAATAAACAAGGATATCAATTCGTGAACTTTTCCTGTGCATAATTAGGCAAGCACTTATCAACTCTCATTTCTGAATCTGCTGTTTGATTGTTATTTTGTTCGTTTTTACTGTGCTTCTCGTACGGAATAGATATATTTCTGAATCACATAGAGAAAACGTGAATCAGAACAGACTCCCGACATTTTGTTCACCCCTGGCCCATCGAAATGCTGCTGTAGTCTTAGGTGTGTTGTCCCAGTGAAAATTCGAAACCTCCAACTTAATATAAGATATTTGCATTTAAATCGAGTTATAACGGGATATGTTCTATGTTCCCTAGTAATAAGGTTAATGTTAGTTTATCCATGGCCACAGTTTACTCAAGATATGTATATGTTGGAAGTTTCCCGTGGCCATACTGTTTGTTTATACTCTAAAGTTGGCTGCGTTGAAGTAGAGTTGATGTTCGGTTGGGTGTTGAACTTATAAACTGATAAGACGTCGAGGCTTATGAATTTCCTCGGTATAAACTCCGAGTTCGATTTTGGAGCCTTCTCAAGTTGTCTTCAGGGGTGGAACACCTTCAACAACCTAGCTTATATCTAGTTAAAAGGGACAACTCAGAGGAGTGATATATTTGATATGAAATATAATTAAAAAGAAGAAAATGTAGATTCAAAACTCATTATAAGTTCCAACAACAGCAATTTTTTCAGGAACAAATTTCATTTGTTTCTCATTTGTAAACGTCAGTTTGCAAAAACACAATATTAATCAAGAAAGTTTATTTTATCAAGTCACTGACTTGTAAAACTGACAGTTAACCTGTAAAATTTTTACAAGTTAGTAGTATTATTTACATTAGAAAATTTTGTTTTATCGTCATATATGTTGAAAATCATGGTACAATTGTTATTTCCAATAACACAAATTTTTGATGATGAAAGAGTTGATACTGATGATGATGAACCATCTGTTGACTCAGAAACTGCTGAACTCGAAGACTGCAGAACATTTGTACTCTCCTTACTACCAAATAATTTGCTAGACATTTCGATTTTTTTGTTGACCGAATCATCGACATAACTCATCGCAATTTCGGTGCTCTTCCACCCTCCTGCACGCATTAGTGCTAAAATATCTCCACCCGAATCCGCAACCATAGTGGCTCCAGTTCTGCGAAAAGAATGGCCGGTGTTTGATAACTCTGGGTCTTTAAAACCTAAATATTTCGCTGTTTGCTTTGAGACACCACCAATAGTGTGCTGGCCAGCATTAAGGGAAATGCACTTTCCATGTCGGTAGGTCAAAAAAATCTTAGGCTTTCTGTTCCAGGAGGCCGAAGATTTACATATTTTCTGTATAACATGCAGGGCTTGAAGCTGCAGCCATCATCGGTTATGGTGAATCTTCTTGTTGTTAAATTTTTTGTATGCCGCAATGTCACAATAACGTATTTTTCCATATCTTCTACATCATTCATGTTTAAGGAGAGAATTTCGTCACATCGACAACATCCAAAAATCATATATATTATTACAATTTTTGCCAGAAACCACTGGTCATCAGGAGCATGTAAAAGAAATTGTTCAGCCTCTTCTTTATTTAATACCTTGGCCTTTTTCCACGTATAACGCTCATTTTTTCATTTCAGAAACGCTATTCCTTTTTGAAATCTGCAAATGACTACTAAACGTTATATTTTTCAATAAATTTTTTAAGAAAAACAAACCTGCGAACAGGGGCATTTTCTTTCATTTCCAAGCAGCTTTTCAGCATAGACTATTTTGTTCATAAAGTATTAGGGCTGAATCTAGTTAATAGTTGATTCAAGTAGACCAACAAAACATCTTCAGTTACCCCCAATCACAATATTTTTGTTTTGCCACTTTTTGAAGTCATCGTATTCTCGCTCGTACCTTGAAGCTGATTTTGCAGGTAATAAACTTGATGCTACACTGCTGGCTGCCTCAATAATTTCTTTTGGGACATTCGTTTTCGCTTTCGCCAAAACAAATGTAAAGAAAAATGAACAAACATGTTCATGGCAACGCTTCCACAGCTTACGACACTTGGGACAAATTATTGAGATTTTTTTGGAATTTATCTAACCTTTTTACAAATGAGAAACAAATAAAATATAAAACAATA
Source organism: Hippodamia convergens (assembly GCA_038502775.1). Classification (NCBI taxonomy): domain Eukaryota; kingdom Metazoa; phylum Arthropoda; class Insecta; order Coleoptera; family Coccinellidae; genus Hippodamia; species Hippodamia convergens. Next base: position 70,336,453 of record CM076609.1, on the reverse strand, counting down.
CACGCAAGGTAACGGGTTTTACTGGCTCAAGGAGGTAAAAACCCTCTTACCTTGCTAGTAATGTTATATACTATTGTTTTCTTGTGTAACTGTTCTCTTCATTAGGGATTCATATGAGGATTTTTTAGGTGATACCAATACCAAATTCTACATGAAGCTTGTACGTGAAATAAAAAAGAAACTAGAAAATGTGAAAAAGAATAAACAGGAAACTTTGAAAAAAATTTTCAGATTCCGACAATTATATATCTCAGGTCATCTCCCCACTCAGCAGTTGGAGCCAGAATCCTGAATATCCTCCTGAAGGGCCTAAGGGATGTCCTGTCCTCCCGCATGTTCGAAATCCAAGAGGAATTATCAACGCATGGTTATCCTTAAGACGGACGTAATTTTATTTGTCGAGATAAAGGCCCATCTTCTCTAAAGACGAAGAGATGGAGCACTGGATTGAAAGGCAGGTCTTCAGATGTGGATTCTTGTTGCTGGAATTGTCCCTTTGAGGGTCCTTCAGTCGTTTTCCCTTTCCTGTCATCGTTTTGAGATTAAACAACAGAATGGACTGGTTGTCCGGATGTTAATGACTTGATTTTGTCCAGATGAAGACAGCTCCATCTATCGGATAATATTTGAGAGTTCAAAATGAAAATTTTCAAATTTCAAACTTGCAAATCTTGACTTTCTTGCGACGGAATGGTGCCAGGTTTTCTGAAAAGTTATCATCGAGGACAGCACTTATTTTTAAATACAAAAAAGGGCAATAAAAAATCTTGAAATTTCGACAAGGGCAGCTTTGGGGATTTTTATTCATTGAGGTTCTAGAACTGGTCGGGGCAATTCAGAAAAAATTAATTGTTCATAACTGTCACTTATATCGTTGCCAGTACAACCGCTTGAAGTCAACTTGAAAATGAAAAATGAAAAAACAACATTATTTTTTTTTTCGCAAAAACTACAACTGAAACATTCATTTTTATATTTGAAATACCAGTTTTTGAGGTGACTCAATGTGATAGGGAGAAAATAAATCACCTCTTCCTGATTTTGAAATGTTTTTAGCTCAGAATGAAAAATTTTCAAATTTCAAACTTGCATATCTTAACTTCCTCGCGACCGAATGATGCCAGGTTTTCAGAAAAGTAATCATTGACGACAGCACTTCATTCCTAACACAAAAATGCTCGATAAAAAATTTTTAAATTTCTATCGAAAAAATCGTAAGTGACCCACACTAAAACGCTATATTCTGCTTTCCAATGAGCAAACAAGGCAGCTTTGGGAATTTTTTTCCATGAAGGTGCTAGAACCTATCGTGGCGATTCATAATAGTATATAACATTACTTGCAAGGTAAGAGGGTTTTTACTGGCGAATGGAGGATATAACTGACAAGCCGCAGGCGAGTCAGTTACCTCCTTGAGCCAGTAAAACCCTTTACCTTGCGTGTATTGTTTTATATTTTATTTGTTTCTCATTTGTAAAAAAGATAAAGATAAATTCCAAAAAAATCTCAATAATTTGTCGCAAATGTCGTAAGCTATGGAAGCGTTGCCATGAACATGTCTGTTTATTTTTCTTTACATTTGTTTTGGCAAAAGCGAAAATGAATGTACCAAAAGAAATTATTGAGGCAGCCAGCAGTGTAGCATCAAGTTTATTACCTGCAAAATCAGCTTCAAGGTACGAGCGAGAATACGACGACTTCAAAAAGTGGCAAAACCAAAATAGTGTGATTGGGGTAACTGAAGATGTTTTGTTGGTCTACTGGAATCAACTATCACCTAGATTCAGCCCTAATACTTTATGGGCAAAATGGTCTATGCTGAAAAGCTGCTTGGAAATGAAAGAAAATGCCCCTGTTCACAGGTTTGTTTTCCTTGAAAAATTTATTGAAAAATATGACCTTTAGTTGTCATTTGCAGATTTCAAGAGATAGTAGCTTTTCTGAAACGAAAAAAATGAGCGTTAAACGCCAAAAAAGGCGAAGGTATTAAGTAAAGAAGAGGCTGAACAATTTCTTTTACATGCTCCTGATGACCAGTGGTTGTTGGCGAAAATTGTAACAATATTTGGGATTTTTGGATGTTGTCGATGTGACGAAATTCTCTCCTTGAACATGAATGATATAGAAGATATGGAAAAATACGTTATTGTGACATTGCGGCAAACAAAAAATTTAACAACAAGAAGATTCACCATAACCGATGATGGCTGCAGCTTCAAGCCCTGCATGTTATACAGAAAATATGTAAATCTTCGGTCTCCTGGAACAGAAAGCCTAAGATTTTTTTTTTTGACATACATACATGGAAAGTGCATTTCCCTTAATGCTGACCAGCACACTATTGGTGGTGTCCCAAAGCAAATAGCGAAATATTTAGGTTCAAAAGACCCAGAGTTATACACCGGCCACTCTTTTCGCAGAACTGGAGCCACTATGGTTGCGGATTCGGGTAGAGATATTTTAGCACCAAAGCCTGCAGGAGGGTTGAAGAGTACCGAAATTGCGATGAGTTATGTCGATGATTCGGTCAACAAAAAAATCGAAATGTCTAGCAAATTATTTAGTAGTAATGAGAGTACAAATGTTCTGAGGTCCTCGAGTTCAGCAGTTTCTGAGTCAACAGATGGTTCATCATCATCAGTATCAACACTTTCATCATCAAAAATCTGTGTTACTGGAAATAACAATTGTACCATGATTTTCAACATATATGACGATAAAACAAAATTTTTTAACGTAAATAATACTACTAAGTTGTAAAAATTTCGCAAGTTAACTGTCAGTTTCACAAGTTAGTGACTTGATAAAATAAACTTTCTTGATTAATATTGAATTCTTGGAAACTGACGTCTACAATTGAGAAACAAATAAAATATATTTCTTTCATAACTGTCACTCATATCGTTGCCATTGCAGTCGCTTGAAGTCAACTCGAAAATGAAAATGGAATAACAACATTATTACATTCATTCTTATATTCGAATTATCGGTTTTTAAGGTTGCTCAAACAAACGTTCGAATGCTGCATTCTCGGGTTATAAAACATAATCAGTTAAGAATCTCAGATATAATCCAATTTAAGTGATTTTTCAAGTTTTTAAAGCTACCTCCAAAAAAAAAATAGAAACGAGGGTTTGTCACTTAAAAAGCTATTCAAAAGACCTCTTCTTTCTCTTGTCTCTGGAACGGTATGATCGTATGATCATCCAAAATTGGAAAGTAATCAAATCAAACATGTTCGCTTCTTCCAATTCAATTCAAATACAACTGCAAAGTTGGCCGAACTCGAGATATTATAGGTTCTATCCACCTCCAACGCGGCCAACTAGATTCTCCACGTGCGGGGAGATATGCACGCCCCAATGGCAACAACTAATTTATATTTGAAATGTTAATCCTCCAGAAACTAGGAAAGGGCCTAAATTACACACGTCTCAAGACTCTGTCGAGCATTAATAATGACTAGTCCACGAAATTCTCCTAGGTATTAATCTAACTTAACGTAGGGAAATTCAACTCCGGGTGACTTCAGATTACCACTTTAATATATTCTAAAACTTCCCCGCGTTCGAATAATCCACCCTGTATACCGCGGCATCATCCTGCACGTACCCATCCTCTTTCTCGATCGAGCGGGCCTTGAAATAGAGTCAGAGAGAGACGCGACGGTCTAGTAGGCCGCGGGAACACAGAGAAACACGTCCGCACCGCCATCTTAAATCAATATTATATAAAATGGGAGGAATCTCAGTTTTAGACGAAGAAAATAGCTCACCTCCGAGCGGGAAAGAGATATAAATATCTAATGTACGACTGGGGAAGGAGAGGGAGACTTCTCCAAGGAGGAGGACGGAGGATCAGCTCGCGAGGAGGATGCGGAAAATGTCTAGGGCGCATCTTAAGAAAGAAGAAGACGGAACATAGAGTTCCACGCGAGAGGGAGGAGCACAGACGGCGATACCTGTTAAATATGCATGAGACTCCGAAATATAGGATATAAGGAGGAAGTTCCGCCATTTTCTAGTACCGCCCACCGGATTTTTAGGAGAGGAACTCCTTGGGAGGCTGCAAGGAGCAGAGGATGCTCGATATTCGAGGTTGGGAGGTTCGCTAGAAGGAGCGTTCGGATTAATTATTCGTTTGGTTGGGAGAGGTTCTGAAACCCTCGGATTCGCTCTGGAGGGTCGCTTTCTATTGTCCTCCATTAATTGCTGGCTCCTTAAAAAGGATTATGGTCGGATCGGATCTTCGAGATAAGATTGGATGAGCTTCTGTGCAGAAGGAATGGTAAAACATGAAGAATATCTGTGGCAGATGTTCTTATCATCAATACTCCTAAGGAACGAAGAAATCCAATATGATTCTCCTGAAATATGCGAATGAATGGTACAAGGAGGTCAGATTTCTATGATTTAGTTGTACAGGGTGGGCAAAATTGATGACACCTGAACTACAACTTCCGTTTGTGCTGGGATGTTGAAATGGAAACATTATAGAGACACTATTCCCATAGCAATCAAGGGGCACACTATGTTTTTTCCCAAGAGGTTTTCCTGCTGAGCTAAAACATAAAGTTGTCAGGGGAAACAAAAAACACAACTGTATGTTATAGCTCAGCGAGGAAACCTCTTAGAAAGAAGCATAGTACGCTACTGGATTGCTATGAAAAAAGTGCCTGTATAATGTTTTCATTTCAACATCCTAGCACAAACAGAAACAGAGATAATGATATAAGTTGAAATCGCCTAAATTTCAATGTTGGCCTATAACTCGAAAACAAACGAAGATAGAGAAATGCAGTTGATGGCATTATCAGTTTCTCTAAAAAAGACCATATAAAACAACACCATTTTCTTCTATCTCTCACAGTTCAAGTATCACCAATTTTGCCCACCCTGTACGACTCCTAAATTTAAAAAAAAAACACAGTAATATACATGTCATGTTCTGTTTTTTCGGGAAATATAAATTGCTGAACACCGCAAGTCGTTGCGGTGTCTAGTTTCTAAACTACAGGTGATTTCGGAATTTGGCTATTTATCTTGAATTTTTTTACAAGTGCTATCAAAATTTCCGTGCAGGTTCTTATTTCAGAGCAATTTAAAAAACAAATTCAAAATGAAAATGATATTTTCTAGGTATATGTTCTTTCGCCTCCTCTCAAAATTCTCTCAACATTATAAGACATTAGCAATAGAAATATTCCCAAGATAGATCCTTGAAAGAATCGAATAATTAAAGAAATATTCTCAGAATCAATTCTAAAAATAGGCCAGTGAAACCAGAATGATGAAAAGTGTCATCAATAAGATTGGATATAATGAAAGCAAACGAATACTAGTACGTATAATATCATAAGTGTTAGACACTTTTCATGAGCCAAAACTTTTATCAGACAAATTGAAAAAACAACAAGAAGGACCTGCTTTCGAAATTACAAATTCATGGATTCGTGGATTTCCCTTTATTATTAAGTAAAATAATAAGGATCTGATTGCAGTACTCCAGAATCACAAATTGTGAATTATTTCTTAATTTTTTAATGAAAAAACGGCTTAACAAATTGTACTCTTAGCCACACCGCCGAATAGGTAATCAAATTACATTTCATTTGATGTATCACAATCCATATATTCCTATTTGAAAAAATAAAGTAGAGGAGGTGAAAAATATAACATTCGAAGACTCCTACGATAAATTGCTTTTGAAGTTAAAAATCGACGGGAATATTTCTTTAATTATTCCATTGAATATTGTTGTTTTCCGAGGATCTATTTTGATAATATTTCTATTGCTGATGTCCAATAATGTTGAGAGGAGTCGAAAGAACATGTACAGGGTGGTCAGATTTCGATGATTTAGTACTGCATCTCCTAAATTAAAAGGGATAGAAAAAAAGTAATATACAAGTCATGTTCTCTTTTTTCGAGAAAGGTTAATTGCTAAATAGGTACTGCAACTTGCTACATTGTCTAGTTTACGTTCTACATGATGATTTTGGAATTTCGCCAATTTTTATAATTCCTATAATTGGAAACTATAAAACCCATGCTATGTATGATATTCTTCAATATACTTTTCTTAGACAATTTCAGAAATATATATCAATCTACTCTTAGCCACACCGTCGAATAGTTACTCAAATTACCTTTCATTTGATGTATCACAATCCATAAATATATTCCCATTTGAGAAAATAAAGTAGAGGGGTGAGGGGCCAAATTGAAAAAAAATTGCTCTTGAAATTAAAAATCGACGGGTGTGAAGATGTTCCTTAATAATTCTTCGTACAAGAAATATTGACGAGTTTTGTTACTTTTTCGGCACGCTGTAGCCATGCAGTCAAATTGGATCTACCCAACCTGAAACCATGTTGCTGATCCGATAGAAAATTGTTCAGAAACTTTCTCATGAGATGGTATAAAGTCTTACAACTTCAGATGATTGACTCCAATACAAATAGTTGTCAATGTTATCATCACCCTGACCATCGAACATCCGTCAAGCAACCGTCAGAAAGAAATACACGACATCCGTCTCCCTTCAACCCCGCCATTGGCAGCGATTCACAGCCACCTTTCATTTTTATCGTCTCTCTCTTCGTCGGCCCTTTTTTCCCTCTCTTTCCTCTCGGGAAGCCGCGATAAGGTCCCAAAAATGAAAGAAATACGGCGTGCGAGCCATTCGCGCATGTGTACGGGGTAAAAACCGACCTTTTTCTTTTTTGGGGGAGGTTTTAATACCGCTCTTTCAATGCAGCCAGTTGATGAATAGATTTAAAAAGATTTGTTTGTGTTTTTCGCGTTTGCGGCCGCGAATACGTAACGTTGTGCGTATTTTCGCGTTTTTGGACCTTTTTTTTTAGTGGGGGTGGATTGGAAAAGTCGCTGGTGGTGTTTCCTAGAGCGGTTTTGAGATGGTGAAGGTGATAGGATGTTAAGAATATGGCTGACGCCGTAATTTCTAAGTTTTGCATTTCTTCGGCAGTTTCGTGAGAGAAGACATCTCAATTCTTTCCAATTCTCCAGCCTTATTGTGAATTTATAGCCCGTATTCAAAAAGAAAATTCAATAACAATGGATATAAACTGCGACAAAAAAAACTTAACCAAATAATCGAACATCAAAGGAATTTGTTCATTGAATCATTCCTCAAAAGTTGTGCAATCTTAGTTATAACTCAGAAGAATATTAGAATTTAATTCTACTACCACAAGTGGTCTGATTTCGATGATTTAGAGTACTACATTCCCTAATTTAAGAGAGATAAAAAAAAGTAATATATATGTCATGTTGTGTTTTTGCGAGAAACATAAATTGCTGAATACCGCCAGTCGATAGTTTGTCTTGTTTCAATGCTATATAGGGTTATTCCGGATATTGGGCCAATTACTCGGCTATAAATGACCCCCCCCCCAGTATTGCAATTACGCTTTAGAAATAAAAATATTTTCAGGGCAGTTTTTTCTTCTTACCGGTGCTATCGAAACCATAATGTGCTATGATATTTTCCAATAGACTTTTTTTTAGGTCATTTCGAAAATATATATTATAATATACTTACGACTTTATTATATAACAAAAATTTCGAAAGAACACTTTTCATAATAGTTCAAGATCCCAGAGCTGTATGACATAACTTATTTTCACATGGCTGATTTTTATATGTGTCTTGTAGAATATTATTTTTAAAATAGTATCATAAGTGTCGGACACTCTCTATCGGCCAAAACTTTTGTCAGACGCTTTAAGGCTCCAAAAAAAATGAATGAACTTATTTTGACATTTCTGATTTTTAAATATGTTATTCAGGTAACTATCAAATTATATTTCATAAGTTGGACAAATTGTAGTGACTAAACATCCCCTAAAAACTAAAACTATTCAGCTGAATAAGAGTTGTGTTTAGGGTTTGTTTAGTCACTACAATCTGTCCAACTAATGAAATATAATTTGATAGTTACCTAAATAACATATTTAAAAATCAGAAATGTGGAAATAAGTTCCTTCTTTTTTTTTTGGAGCTTTAAAGCGTTTGAAAAAACCCATGGAAAGTGTCTGACTACAATATGTGTCTGACTAATATTCTACAAAACATAGATGAAAATCAGCCATGTGAAAATAAGTTACGTCATACCAACAGCTCTGGGATATGGAACTATAATAATTCAAGCAGCCTCTCATTAATTTCCGTGGCAACTGTGATCAAAGATAAAAAATCTCTGTTTTCAAATACTGTTCATAGTAGAAAATACAAATTTTCGAGAAACACTCCTAGAGTCTGTATAATGATATAACTAAAACTAATGTTTTCTAAATCAATTTAACAGCTTTGAATCGTGGAATATCAAGTTCTATGTTCCCTCAGTTAATACGATGTGAATCAGAATCAGAGCTTTCTTTGATTTTGTTTATGGAAATTTGTTTTTCGAAATAAACTCGGAAGTATATCATGATATATTTTTGAAACTCTCTAAGAGAAGTCTTTCGAAAAATATGAAAGCACACTATGGTTTCAATTTGGAATTTTGTTTTTTTATTAATTTCCATATAATTCGAAGCAGCACTGAAATTTCTATAAAAATTTCGGTAAAAGGTACTGGAAAAACTGCCCTAAAGATGTTTTCATTTCCAGAATCACCCTGTAGCACGCAAACAAAATTGAGCGCTTCATGTGTATTTACATATAACACAATTTGGTTCATTTTCAATTACATTGTTGTTATATTCACATCTAAGGTTATATGGTATTCCCCTAGTGATTCTAAATAGGAATAGGTAGATAAAGGTATATTTCTCCACTTGGTACGTTGTTCATTATGAACATGGATTATGAATTAGTTTCACTTGAAGTAGGTCATGGAACAATGATATTTTCTTCAATTATTATTTAAGAAAAAATAAATAACGTACAAAAAAAGTGAAGGCCAACCAAAAATATTCAATGTAAAATGTTGCTAAGACGAGACCGCATTTTTAAATTGTAAAAAAGTTATCAGATCTCACGTAGAGCCAAACTGCTAACTTACACTCTTCAACTTGACAAAGTCCCCATCTCACAAACATATTTTGACGAAGGTTTAGAACTTGTGAAGTAAGGACTTAGAAGGTTAAATAGTGTTCAGTAAGCAGCCTGCCTCTACTTGAGATTTGATAACTTTTTTAGTCCACAGCAATTAGACTTTCTTCTGGGACAAATGCATACAAGAAGCAAATGAATGTTTTTCAAGTTGGTCCCAGTGTCACAAATGATGGCTCAAAATTCTCCTAGACGAGAGTGAGTGCAGTACATTTGTCAAAGCTGTAAAGGGCTAAAATCTGAATGTGAATTTGGGTGAATTTTTCGTCCCTATCTAACTTACGACGAAAATACATCAGGGTAAAAAGAAAGCTATTAAAATTCCCTAAAAGTAAGGTCATTTTTTCGTATAACCAATGGCTTCATCAATTCCTTGCGTTCCTTGGACAATTGAGGTACTCTATTCCACACCACCCATGAGGTTGAGTACTAGGCGCGCTTTTTTTAAAGTGGTTTCCCCTCCTGGGCCTATTCCACGACCTCCATGTTCGTTGAGATGTTGTTGGATCCTTAATTACCTTTTCTCTTGTCTTCTCCTCCGTTATTTTCTTCTATGAATGCATGTGGATGTCGTATTTGGTTGTAATGCATTGTCTTTTAACATCCAGCCCACTCCTCGGAATACAAGTCGTTGCAGATGTTGATTTTGCGACCGACCTTCCCTCTTGGTTCGAAAAGGAAAATTTTTTCTTCGATAGATGTCCGATGTCCGAGCAATGAGAATGGCCAGTTGATCCACATCCTTTCCGTGGTATTCCTATGGTATTGTTCAAGTGCTGTTTCAATAATAAATACGTCAGAATCATTTTCAGCGTGTTCCACAGTGAAGCTATTCGACCAAACTTTTCTGCCAATATCGAGATTCATCTGCTTTAATTTTTTGTTGTTTGGACGAAGCTTTTCTTGGCTCCCAGTTGCAACCATATGCTCATCAATTGGATGTTTAGGGACGCAGATTCTGATATCCCAACGAAGATGCTCCTAGCTTTATTTTCACAGACACCAAAAACAACCATTTTTCTCGGAAATATTATCAGATTTTTTTTTAATCTGAAGTATTTTTGTCGTAAGTTCGATAGGGACGGAGATATTCACGAAAATTCACATTGAAGCACGATTTTAGCCCTTTTCAAACTTACCAAATGCGGATACTCCCGCCTAGGAGAATTTTGAGCCATTATTTGAGCCACCGAACCTACCGGAAAGAGAAATATCTATTGAATTATACTTTGCGCAACAATTAAAGGAACAGAAAAATTCTCAGAATTTTTCAGTGTTTTTCAACAAGCTGTATCTCAGTGAAAAACTGTCGTATTGGAAATAAAAAAACTTACTTTTGAAGCTTGAAGAATCTAGTTTCTTAATTTATTGATTAAAATCTTTTCGGGTTACCGATAGTCATGCCATCTTCGGACAAATCAGGAGGAAAAAATTTTCAAAATTTTTCAAATTTTTATTTCAGCTCTATGCGCATAGAAAAAAATTCTCGAGCTAGACCGATACAAAAATTCGCATAACTTGTTTATTCAGCTCCAATTTGCTTTTCACTATCCTCAAATATGACCATTTGTCTTCGAGATATTTCATTTTGAATGCAAAAAGATCCTTTTTCACTTAACTGCCGATATCTCCGGAGCACCAGGTCTTCTTGCATTCAAAATTAAATATCTCGAAGACAAATGGTCTTATTTGAGGGTGGTGAAAAGCAAATAGGAGCTGAATGAACAAGCTATGCGAATTTTGCTTTGGTCTAGCTCGGTAAATTTTTTCTATGCGCATAGAGCCAAAATAAAAATTTGAAAAATTCGAAAAATTTTTTTTTCCCAATTTGTTCGAGGATTGCAATGATAATGGTGATCAGAAAATATTATAACCTATAAATTAAGAAACAAGAGCCATCAAGCCTCAAAAGTAAGTTTTTTCATTTCCCATACGACCATTTTTCACTGACATACAGTCTATCGAAAATCAGCAGAAAAATTTTGAAAATTTTTCTGTTCCTTCAATTGTTGCGCGAAGTGTATTTCATGGAAGGTCTCCGAATTTTTCTGAAAATTATTCAGGGTTTTCTCTGAAATGAAAATAAATTCGAATAATTTTCTAATAATAGAAGAGTTTCATGAATTTGAAAAATTGCCTGAAGAAGAAGTATGATAAAGACTCCGAAACTTAATAAGTTCGAAGTGTTATTTCCTCTTCCATTGTTAGGTAACAAAGTTTTGGAAGGAATTGAACCCTGACAAATTAGTGCAAAAGTTTCCGCAGAGGACTTTCTTTTATTATTTAAAAATTCTTCTAAATGATTCTTGAATCGAAGACTGACCCTGAGTTGAAGCAACGTCCGTTAAAATTCAATGCTCCCTTATTTCCCCTTTAAACGGAGTATCCATAGACGGTAGCCATCATAGATACTCCGTTTAAAGGGGGCTCAAGGGAGCTTTAAATTTAATAAACGTTGCTGCAACTAAGGGTGAGAGAGAAAGCTCTTCTAAAAATTCAGAAAAATACTGAAAAAGACAACTAAAGAATTTGACTCTACTCTTATTCATAGAGCAACGAAATTCAACAATTTCAATTAAATGAAAAAAAAGGTAGTGTATTTGAATTGTGCAAGCTATCGTTTCCGATGATATTGTATCAAATCATTTCTATAAGTTCTAAAACTATAACGCGATCACGAGCTATAAAATGGCAAAGCAAGCGAGAGAAATGGTACAAAAAAAGATGTCCAAAAGAAATTCAAAGCAGAAAAAAAAGATCAGACCTTGAGAGTAACGAACATCTGGGATCGCTGGAAACTGCAGCTGCTGCTTACCAAAATTCCTCAAGAATTCAACCAACCACCAGTAATTGAAGAGGATACTGAAATAGATAAAGGAAAATTACTCTACGAGTGAAAAACTAATGTAATAATGTTCTCATAAAATGAAGTTCAAGTTTTGAAAAATTAAGTAATATAGATTCTCACCTCACCACAAAGAAGGGCACGCCTTCTACTTCTAGTACATTTCAAAGTCCCACCACGCACTTTGTCAGCGATTGTTCTTATGGTTCCCGCACTACACACGCGCACCTGAAGCACATGAAGATCATCTGAAAGGGAATGCACTGAAAAAAAATCATGAATTAATAAACGTATTGGTATGAGTACACAGAAATGAGACTGGATGAAGAATGTAAAAGAAGATACAGATACTAACCTTACCGGAGTGAAGAAACCTGCCTTTCACATCAAGCCCCTGTCCGAGATCCCCCGATGAAAAAATTCTTCGAAACCAGTGGATGTAAAATTCCACTCCTGTTGGAACGTCTGTAAGAAGAACATAAAGTATTAGAAGAACTAGAAGGTGGGAAAAACAAAGAAGAAGTAGGTAACTATATTATTGAAGATAGCCCACCTTATCATTGTATTGTATTAAAATGAAGAAACGCGCCTTCCACGTTAAGTCCTTGTCCAGTTCAAGCGTGTCCATGAAGTCACATTCTCGCTGAAACTCAACTCGTTTCTGGTATCTCAAAAAAAATGAAAGCACTGAAAAAAAGGAGAGACTTCGTTATTGGATATGAAATTAAAGGAATATCTAATGTGGTTCGACATATCTAAGAGGATAAGCTCGAAGATTCTCACCTTACCACCTTGAAGAACCAGCCTTTTTCATGTTTAAGAGTCTTTACGCGCACTTTTATTTCGATTGTCAATTGTCCACGCACTACACACGCGCACCTGAAGCACAAGAAGATCATCTGGAAGGGTATTCACCGTAAAAAACAAACGTAAATTATGAATAAATTAATGAGAGACATATGTTATCAAAGTTGGTAATTTCCTGTCATACACCTCCACTGCTCATCTGGCCAAAACACTCAAATACTCCACCTATCAGCAGAGATGATTCATCTGGAAGAATAACAGTGATAAAATTCAGGAATTGCACGAGTCACGGATTTTCTGCTCATCATGATGAAGGAAACTGGCCTCTGGTTTATCCTGAAGACAGTACATGACTGTACACCCCATCTGGAACTCAAATCAATCATGATTACTACAAAAGAACTGAAACATAGGAAATATGAATCAGGAATAAGGAAAGTTACAGATAAAAGGAGCTGGAAGATGTTCTTTCTGCATGATTGAAGAAGACTTCGTATTCCCGTCGATTCTAACAATCTTGTGGTCCCCTACAGACCATATGAAGATCATCAGGAAATGCTTCGTCTGAAAGAATAATTCTGAAAAAAAAATTGAAAGAATTGGAAAGGAAGAAATTGCTGGGATAATAATTTCAGTCATCCATTGGAAGCAACATATTGATTCTCAGCTCACCATTATGAAGGAACCTGGCTCCTTGCTCATCTCCTATGTAGTCCACTATTGGTCCACTTTATCTAGAACTCAAATCAATCATGATAACTTACAGAAAAAATTTCATTTATTCATTCATAGATAAAGGTCCAAGTATAATCTATTCCAAAAAAAGAAAATTGATCAGAAGATGGACAAAAGAATATAAAAAAGGATCTTGATGATGCTTTTTCGGCACCTGAAGCACAAGAAAATCATCTGGAAGGGTAAACACTGTAAAAAAACAAATGTAAAGTATTAATAAATCAATAAGAGACATATGTCATCAAAGTTGGCCCTCTCCTGTCATACACCTCCACTGCTGATCTGGTCAAAACACTCCAACACTCCACCTATCAACAGAGATCATCATGAGATGATTCGTCTGAAAGAATAATAGTGGTAAAATTCAGGAATTGCACGAGTCACTAATTTTCTGCTCATTATGATGAAAGAAACTGGCCTCTGGTTTATCCTCAAGACACTGCATGACTTCACTCTCCATCTGGAACTTAAATCAATCATAGTTACAACAAAAAAACTGAAACATACAAAATATGATTCAGGAATAAGGAAAAAGACAGATGTAAGGGGCGGAATATGTTCTTTCTGCATAATTGGAGAAGCCCTCGTATTCCAGTCGATTTTAACAATATTGTCGTCCCCTATAGTCCATATGAAGATCATCGGGAAATGCTTCCGTCTGAAAAAAAAATGAAAGAATTGGAAAGGAAAAAATTGCTGGAATAATAATTTCAGTCATCCGTTGGAAGCAACATATTGATTCTATGCTTACAATTATGAAGGAACCTGGCTACTTGCTCGTCTCCAAGATAGTCCACGATTGTCCACTTTATCTAGATTCTAGAACATAAATCAATCATTATATCTTACAGAAAGAATTTTATGTATTTATCCACAGATAAAGGTCCAAGTACAATCTATTCCACAAGGAGAAAATTGATCAGCAAAAGAATCTGATGAAGGATCCTGAAGATGCTTTCAAGGCCAAAGTGAAGAAATAGTTATACTTCTGTCCATACTTACCATGCATTATCTTCTGCCCAATATCTGAACTGAAGCACATGTAGAACTGAACCTCATCACTGAATCACGAATTATTTCATAACTTAAAAGTGAAAAAAAAATGTGCTAGGAATCGTTTCTGATGCCACTGTATCGAATAATTCTCTCACCCTGAGTTGCATCAATGTCCATTAAAATTCAATGCTCCCTTAATTCTTCTTTGACCGGAGTATCCATAGACGGTAGCCATGGATACTCCGTTTAAAGGAGGATTGAAGGAGCTCTTCAAACTTAATGGAACTTGCTGCAACTCAGGGTCAGAGTTCCAGAAATATAACGAAATCACGAGCGATTAATTTGCAGAGCAAACAAGATAAATGGTTAAATTAGAGATATCCAAAGAAATTTTAAGCAGAATTGAAAGATCAGACCTTTCAAGTAACGAAAATCTCGTATCGCTGGAAACTGCAACTGTTGCTTTCCTAAACTCCTCAGGAATTCAACCAACCACCAGTAATTGAAGAGGATACTGAAAAAGAAGAAGAAAAATTACTCTACAAGTACAAAAATAATGCAAGAATGTTTTCATAAAATACAGTTCAAGTTTTGAAAAATTAAGCAGAATAAATTCTCACCTCACAACAAAGTAGTGCACGCCTTCTACTTCTAGTCCATTTCAAAGTCCCACCACGCACTTTGTAAACGATTGTTCTTATAGTTCCCGCACTACACACGCGCACCTGAAGCACATGAAGATCATCTGAAAGGGAATGCACTGAAAAAAAACAATCATGAATTAATAAACGTATTGAGATGAGTACACAGAAATGAGACTGAATGAAGAATGTAACAGAAGAAACAGATACTAACCTTACCGGAGTGAAGAAACCTGCCTTCCACATCAAGCCCCTGTCCGAGATCCCCCGATGCAAAAGTTCTTCAAATCCAGTGGATCTAAATCTCCATTTCTGTTGGAACTTCTGTAAGAATAGCATAAAGTATTAGAAGAACTAGGAGATGTGGAAAAACAAAGAAGAAGTAGGTACCCATATTATTGAGGATAGCTCACCTTATCATTGTATTGTATCAAAGTGAAGAAACGCGCCTTCCACGTTAAGTCCCTGTCCAGTCCAAGCATGTCCATGAAGTCACATTCTAGCTGAAACTCAACTCGATTCTGGTATCTCAAAGAAAATGAAAGCACTGAAAAAAAGGAGAAACTTCGTTATTGGATATAAAATTAAAGGAAAATCTAATGTAGTTCAACATATCTAAGAGGATAAGCTCGAAGATTCTCACCTTACCACCTTGAAGAACCAGCCTTTTCTATGTTTAAGAGTCTTTACGCGCACTTTTATTTCGATTGTCAATTGTCCCCGCACAACACACGCGCACCTGAAGCACAAGAAGATCATCTGGAAGGGTATTCACTGTAAAAAACAAACGTAAAATATTAATAAATCAATGAAAGACATAGGTTATCAAAGATGGCCATCTCCTGTCATACACCTCCACTGCTCATCTGGCCAAAACACTCAAATACTCCACCTATCAGGAGAGATGATTCATCTGAAAGAATAACAGTGGTAAAATTCAGGAATTGCATGAGTCACGGATTTTCTGCTAATCATGATCAAGGAAACTGGCCTCTGGTTTATCCTAAGACGATCCTTGACTTTCCACTGCATCTGGAACTCGAATCAATCATGGTTAAAAAAAATTGAAACATAAAAAATATGAATCAGAAGAAGGAAAGGGCAGAAAAAAGGACTTCTGAATGAGTGAAGAAGCCCTCATATTCCAGTCGATTCTAATAATTGGTTGTACCTTACAGCACATATGTCGATCATCAGTGGAAACTAAGAAATTGCTGGGATGATAATTTCAGTCAACCATTTCAACCAACATATTGATTCTCAGCTCACTATTATGAAGGAATCTGGCTCTTTGCCCATCTCCAAGATAGTCCACGATTGTCCACTTTACCTAGAACTCAAATCAATCATGATATCTTTCACGAAGAATTTTATGTATTCATTCACAGAAAACGGTAGAAGTCAAATGTACTTAAAAAGGAAAGAATTCATCAGAAAATGGGCAAAAGAAATGAAAAGGGTGTTTTCGGCAAAAGTGAAGAAATTGTAATACTTCTGTCCATTCTCACCACTATATTCTTCCCAAAGTCTGAGTGAAACACGTCTCGACCTGAATTTCAACGGTGACTAACGAAATATTTCGTAACTGGAAACAATTCCCAGTTGTTTTTTGTGAACTGTCATTCGCGAATACAGAGTTTTATGAATTTCATAGATTAGTTCAGTATCGAATTATCGTAGGAAAATCAATGGACAATGAAAGATTTTCAATTTTTCTCCAAGGAAAACTATCGATTGGAAATTTTCCATAATACATGAGGAAAAATATGAACATTGCTCTCAAATGACATTTTGGAAACTATGCAATGAAGGAAGCAAAATGCTTCAGTACGAATGACGTCATGTGATGAGCTGAAATTCTTATTTATACTTCTGAAGATGAAATCCTTCATTAAATCTATAATTTTTTCCTAGGGTACTATCGCGACTGTGGAAATTTTCATTCAACACTCAAGGTACGTTTTATAAAACTTTGAATACAACTTCAAGTTAATTAGAGCCATCGAGATTCGATGAAATTAAGGTTAATTTTTCTGGATCGGACATTCAAAGTTTTGTGAAACCCACTTTTACAATTCCAAAAATTACATACCTTATCTGATGATACTTCAGGCACTGAACACAACAAAATTCACTGATATCCACTAAACAGCTGGTAGAAGTAGAATTTCGAAAACGATTAAGTACGTTTTAGCCTTCCGACCAAAATTCGTTCAATTCTCAGCCACCTATCAAAGCACTCTGGACAAAGGAATTAATTTCGCTCATTCCAGAACATCGTAGTAACATGTGTTGTTCGGACAGTTTTTGTCTATTCAGATAAACAGGTAGTAGGAATGAATCATTATCTAGATAGTAGATTTTTCATAGAATAAAGAATATTAAGGAAGGAGCACATCGTCGATTTAGAAGGATTTCATTAATTTGGCAATTATTGTGAATTTTTTTCTTGGTGTCTTGGTACTATTTGCAGCGTTTGTCGTTAGTATTTCGAATCGAGGATATCATAGAGCTTAAATCTACATGAGATCTGATAACATTTTACATGAAAATGAAAAAAAAAATGAAAATTAATTTTACGAAAATTTTTGTATTCTCTGATTATCTTGATCTTTGGCTCTGTTGGTAATTTGAACAATTTTATTTATCATGCTAACCCAGCATGCTGAGTCAAAAGTTAGTCTTTCCAGTTATGTTTTTGATACAATAGCTCTTTAGAGATAAAAGAGATGCTGTAAAAAGAACTGTAATTAGCGAATCACCTCTCATGGTTGCACCAGTATTTTTCAATGTCTTCAAGTTCCTTTACGAAGGTTCTTCAAGTAGAAATGGCTGTCTGGACATCAACCTAAATAGAGACTATCAGAGCTGCGATTTAGCTATTCACTTAGATATTCAAGGTCTCTTTAATTTGGGCTCCTGATGATCATTCGAGAATTGAAGGAGGGTGCACGGAAGCGGCTCACTAGCCCAGAACCTTTCTGTGGCATGGAAAAATGTACCTATGAGAAGGATCACTCCAAAAATTCCTTCGGAACATTAGAACCATAATGAACAATAGACCATATGGTCGCAGTGGACTGTTAGCCGTTTCAAAGTTTAACTATAACAGTAGGGATTGGATTAGTGGAGATCATGTTAGCAGATTCATACAAAATGAGAAAATGCCATCATCGAGGCAAAGCAGAGATAGACCGGTTTCGTCCGTCTTAGGAATCGATGAACGAGCATCCTAATAGAGACCAGTATTTCTTTCCATTATTACTTCAACTATTCACCAATATACTGCTCCACAATAGTTAGGGTAATCGTATTCAATTGTTTTGAAAAGTATGTAATCTTCGGAAAATCGCTGTAAAGTTATTTAAAACTCAATAACAACTTGAATCGATTCAATAAAAATCAGTATGAGACATTTCGTCAATCTGGTCGCCTTTTTTCTGAAGTTGGGTTCTTTGCATATGCTTCATGAATGTTCTTATTTTGAAATGGAGTTCGATTTGAAACGAGTTTTGTAAAAATGCCAAGACGTAAATTAACAAACGCCGAGGCTAATAGGGCTATCGGAATGCTACTGGGTGGCCTAATTCAGGTTGTTGTAGCAGAAAGGCTCCAAGTCAGCCAAAGTGTAATATCTCTACTTTGGCATAGGTTCAGGGAGAAAGGTTCCGTGTTGGAAAGATCAAGGCTTGGTGGGCGACGAAAAACAACACCTGCTGAGGATCGTTTCAACACCGTTTCGGCGAGAAGAAAGCCTAAATCTTCGTGTAGAATGCTACGGAATACTCTTCAAAATGCAGATGGGGTCCAAGTTTCCATCGAAACCATCAGACGACTTTTGAGAAACGTGAATCTAGGTTCTAGACGTCCATTAAGAGGAGTTCCATTAAAACGTGACCATAAGCGTCAAAAACTGGAATCGGCAAGGCAACATATCAATTGTATTGATAGTCTCAAAATGCTTGAATTCTCTGTGAATAAAATTTCGTTATTTTACTCGATTTTTCTCAACCACCCTGTATACGCTGCAGACCTAGAGGCTGAAATTAATTTCATTTTCTGCAACTTGTAAGACCAAGGCTTGGTGGGCGACGAAAAACAACACCTGCTCAGGATCATTTCATCACCGTTTCGGCGAGAAAAAAGCCTACATCTAAGTGTAGAATACTCTTCAAAATGCAGATGGGGTCCAAGTTTCCATCGAAACCATCAGACGACGTTTGGGAGAGTTGAATCTAGGTTATAGACGTCCATTAAGAGGAGTTCCATTAACACGTGACCATAAGCGTCAAAGACTGGAATGGGCAAGGCAACATAACAATTGGAACGAACAATGGCGTAGTGTCCTTTTCACTGATGAATCCAGATATGAACGATTTTCAGATTCTCAAAGAATAAGGGTATGGACAATTCCACGCATACCCCGTAATCGTCGTTATGTCCAAGAAGTCCATCCATTCCGAGGGGGTAGTGTTATGGTATGGGCCGTAATATGTTTCAACGGGCGCACAGTTCTACACATTTGCCCTGGAAATATGACCGCCTTTCACTTTAGGGAGCATGTCATTGACAATGTTTTGACAAATTTTCACACTGCTATTGGTGAAAATTTTCAATTTCTAGACGATAACGCTAGACCGCACCGTGCATCCATAGTTGAGAATGCGCGCAAGGAGCTTGGTATTCCACATTTACCAATACCTCCGCAGTCACCAGATTTGAATTGCATAGAACAAGCATGGGATATGCTCTGAAGAAGATTAGATAATCATCCACCTACCCCAGAATCCTTAAATAATCTGAGAGAGCTTCTGCCCAGTTTATGGAACCAAATTCCTCAAGAAATGTTCAACAACCTCGTGTGTAGTATGCAAAGAAGATGTCAAGCTGTTATTGATGCCCGTGGAGGCCATACATTGTATTGATAGTCTCAAAATGCTTGAATTCCCTGGGAATAAAATATCGTTATTTCACTCGATTTTTTTCGACCACCCTGTATACGCTGCAGACCTTCAGGCTGAAATTAATTTTATTTTCTGCAACCTTAAATCATATTCATATGAATTTTTATCACAAAATCTCAATTAGAATATTTGTTTTTTGCAATTTAAGTCAATATACCTAACTCATGTGGAGCAGTTTATATGCGTTCTCTTTTTTTAGGTAATCCTGCTAGAAACAACCATGAAAATACTATTCAGGAAAAAAACAATATTCTGCAAGTTTCCATACCGAAAAAATGAACTTAATTTTATTTCCTTCAACTTTAAATCATATCAATATGAATTTTCATCACAAAATCTCATTTGAACTATGTTTTTTTGCAATTTAAGTCAATATCCCTAACTCATGTGGAGCCGTTTATTTTGAAATCAACTATATTTCGTTGGAATTTACCTTTTTCCATCCCTCTGAACATATTCGCACAAAAAGATCAAGAAAATAAACGACAACTGCTATATTTCTGGTTCGGGATTCAGTTTTACAAGCGACTAGAGTTCGGACCATTTCAGACCCCCTTTCCACCCAAAATCCATTAAAATAGATAATGCCCCACCGCCAGTTCCTGAAATATATCAGAATACAGCACCGCGCCGCCTCTCCCAGCCAACTTTACCAATCTAAATGATAAAACGACACTATTAACTTTACAGGGGCAGAATATCCGTAAATTATACAAGATTTTACCTAAGGTTAACTTACTGCGCCATCTCGGGGCAGGAAATAGCTCCTCATTAAATTTATTCAACCATTAGGGGCTCCTTTAAGATTTTCGGGGGCGTTAGATGGTGCAGCTTCTGCGAGCAAGCCGTGAATCTGGGATATTTGCCTTGAAATATGGCTACTTAAAGCTTTAATGGTTTGTTTAGGTCGTGGGACGTGTGGAGTATTGGATTCGGGGTTGTTAGGGGTGGGGGATGAGGGAATTTTCATTTAGATTACCTCCCATTAATAGTTACGGCATCTAATGATGTTAAAATTCGCATCAATGCCACCAGTTTCATCTCAAGTAAGAAACAATTTTGTCCAAACAACTAATTTCATTAATTTTGGTACTAAAATTAATCGGAAGACAAGAATTATGTGGAAAAATTCTCACACAACTATAACTTACTAAAAGGGAGCCATTCACTTCAAGTTTTAACCTCTGGAGTTCCACAGGGTTCCAACTTGCGACCACTGCTGTTTATACTTATACTTATACTACTGATATTGTTCGATGCTTCAAATTGTCCTCGTCATTAAAAATGAAAAGACTGCTTAGTTAAGCAACGCTTAACACTACAGTGTTTCTACATGATAAGTCTCCAAAAATTATTGTTGACATAACATTTGCCCACAGACTAATAAAAAATCATTTGGAATGCCCTTTTTAAACTCTAGAATAATATTTTCTCTTTGGACTTCTGAAATCTTTCAATTTATCTCCTTACATTCACGAACATTGCTTTGAATTCGTCCATAAAGGTAGAGAATGTTGATCTAGTTTGATTAATTCAGTGATCAAATGGATATATTTTATCAGGGTGCTAAAAAACTCAAATATCACAATATTTTTCTCATATTGATAGTTCGAGATCGTCATTCATTTGTGTTTGTCCAAACTCCTTTTTACTATTAAACATTATGTCATAGAGTTCAGTAGCCATACACTGGTTTCATTCTTTTTGTTGCATTTTATTCAATTCTGGTGATTACTGCTTATATGTGAAGCAAAGTATATAATTTTTTTCTTTATTTCAGTAAGTAATGAGTTCATTGCAGTACTAAAAGTAGTGCTGTAATGAAATGCATTACAGCATTGTTTTCAGTTATATTTTTCGTTTTGTTGGTGTCAGTACTGACCTCAGATCCTCTCAATTTCGAAATCAAATTAATTCAAATTCCGTAATCTGTCAAATTTCGTGAGTCACACCAACTGCCAAGGTACAATACAAAAGTCACTAATCCGAATTTTTATTTGAATTTCGAGAGTAGGTATTTCGCAAAACTTGACTGAAATAGAGAAAATATCGTCTAATACTCGTTGCAGAAGGCAATTCCAACACTTATTCTTTCGAATTTCGCATTCGTGTATATTCAGAATATACTATTATCAACTTGTTATTGTTAAGTTAATCAATTTGGTATTCTAAATTAATTATCTCTCTACAAATATCGGATATTGTTGTGTTAGTGTTAGCCCATCTGCTGGATATATCTTCAATTTTCTGGGAGAAGTTAGGAGGTAAAAGGGCTTCATGGCTTTCTTCTCGTACCTAAATCCAATTCGTGCCTATTGAGTTTTTTCTGAAATTGTTTCAGTTGAACTCCACTATTTCGATACTATTTTTAAGGAACTTACTGCACAAAAATTTCAAACAAAAAAAGGAATCTAAAAAATATATTTGAAATTAAAATGAGGAAATAGAATTAACTACCCACATATATCGTATTTACTTCATATTGAAGAAAAATTGTTGAAATTCAACGAACAGACTGTAATTGCAATAAAGTATCTTCTCTACCTTTCTCGACCTTTGAATTCTTGTCTGACCAGTGTCCAGTGGTCAACCCTACTCCCCTAATATCTTCAACCTGTGAAGAACAGTGTGAGAAATACAACTTACAGGACATGTTTAACAAGTTACTCTTATTTCTCTTCAGGCATGCTTTTTTAATTTGCCTCAACCGTCAAAATATCGAGGGGTCACCTATTTTAAATTCTTTCAATCAATTAAAATTGTTTGCATTGTATCATTAACAATAATTTGTGACTCATGTAGATAACAGTTTCTTCAGATGCTTTCTCGAAATAATTATAGAGTCATTAATTATAAGAATTATTTCAACATAAAAACCATTGGGGTTCAACATCACAACAGTACAAGAAAACAACAAAACTGCTTCTAAAAAATATAATAAAACTGGGAAAACCTCAATATTACCAAAGTTTTATAATAACTAAACTATCAAGAGTATTTTCATATGGACACATGAAATGTTGAAAAAAAAATTTTTTTCCTTATAGAGTATGCAACGATATCCATTGAAAAAAAATATTTCCTTCCACGAACTTGTTTTTTTATATCTTGGAATGAAATGAGTTGTCTGAAAGAATATCTAAACAAATTTTTTTTTCAAACAATAAATGGCATTCCAGAAAAAAACAGTAACAAGAATGAAATGTAAAATTATATAAAACCCTTCTCAAACCCCCTTTTTCCCAAAATGACAATCAATTCTCACGATAACACAGGACTTCAAACAACGTCGAATAATCCAGTTCAATTGTTGCTGATATACCCAGATATCAGAAAAGGGGTCATTCACGAAAACGGGGCAAGTTGTTGGGAAAAATTATAACAGTAACTTGACAAACAAGTTCTCCAAGTTGAATTTCTCACACCGAAATCGAGAACAGGTCCAAGATATTCGGATAATTCTTGGCCATTTCAGGGTGTGTTGACCACTGGTTCCATAAGAAACCGAGGGTTAGAGTTGTTTCGATCAAAACCAGATTTTGTTAAGTGAGAAGGGATTGCTTGAATATAATCTGATTATGTAATATTCAGAAAGTTATTGTGTGTATTGACATCGGCGAAATGAGTAGGTATTAGACTAAGGAATTTTTCAAATGCTGTTGATACATTTGTAAGTTCGTTTGGATATTTACCTGGCTTGTTCATCGAGAACCTGTAAAATTTTTTATTCCTTTCACTCAACGCTTGCTCCCAGTCTATTTCACTTTTCAAAAACTGGAAGAACAAGATATGAAAAATGACAACAGTACCTACGGTGTAATAGATTAATGAAAAAAGTATAGATATGTAATAATGAAAAAAAATTATATGTGAATATCTATTAATTACATTGAAACAACTCCAGTCAATTATGCATTCGATGAAATGCTCTAATGAAAAACAATTAATTCTGTATGAAATAAACCTATTTTTAATAATAAAATGCTCCATGCGAGTTAGGAGTATAGACTTAAATTGCAAGAAAATATAGTTTAAATGAGATTTTGTGATCAAAATTCATTTTAATAAGAATTCAAGTTGAAGGAAATAAAATTAATTTTAGCCTGAAAGTCTGCAGCGTATACAGAGTGGTGGGGAAAGGTCGTGTGAAATAACGAAATTTTATTCACAGAGAATTCAAGCATTTAAAGAATATCAATAAAATGTATGGCCTCCAAGGGAATCTATAACAGCTTGACATCTTCTTTGCATGCTACACACGAGGTTGTTGAACATTTCTTGAGGAATTTGGTTCCATAAACGGGGCAGAAGCTTTCTCAGATCATTTAAGGATTCTGGGTTAGGTTGATGATTATCTAATCTTCTTTGGAGCATATCCTATGCATGTTCTATGCAATTCAAATCTGGTGAGTGCGGAGGTATTGGTAAATGTGGAATAACAATCTCCTCGAGCGCATTCTCAACTATGGCTGCACGGTGCGGTCTAGAGTTATCGTCTAAAATTGAATAGTTTCAAAACTGCAGCATGAAAGTTTGAGAAAACATTGTCAATGATATATTCCCTATAGTGTGAGGCGATCATATTTCAAGGAAAAATGTATAGATCTGTGCTCCCGTTGAAACATATCCCGGCCCAAACCATAACACTTCCCCCTAGGAATGGATGGTCTTCTTGGACATAACGACGATTACGGGGTATGCCTGGGATTTTCCATACCCTTATTTTTCGAGAATCTAAAAATCGTCTATAGCTAGATTCATCAGTGAGAAGGACACTTCCAAAGTCGAGATATCACACTTTGGCTGACTTGGAGAATTTCCGCTACAACAACCTGAGTCAGTCCACCCTGTAGCATTCCGATAGCCCTATCAGCCTCAGCGTTTGTTAATTTAAGTCTTGGCATTTTTAAAAAACTCGTTTGAAATCGCAGTCGTTGATAAACTGACCCCATTTCAGAATAAGAACATTCATGAAGCATATGCAAAGAACCAAACTTCAGAAAAAAGACGACCAGATTGACGAAATGTCTCACACTGATTTTTATTGGATCGATTCAAGTTGTTATTGAGTTTTAAATGGTTTTACAGCGATTTTCTCGAAGATTATATACTTTTCAAAACGATTGAATACGATATCCCTAACTCTTGTGGAGCAGTATATATAAAATTATTATTCAATTTTTATGATCACATTTCATTCGACGTCTAAGTTTTTTTAATATAATTGGGAGGAGAATTGTAATAGTCTATTATGTATTAGTATTTTTTTTAATTATGTCGCTTCTAGAATCAATAAAAAGTCCCCGAATCCTTAAATTCTAGACAAAAAAAACCCGAACTAACATTCAACAAACTTCCCAGCAAAACCCATCCAAACGTCACTTAAGGCCCTAATTACACCCTCCGTTATTCGCTAATTACCAAGCAATACACCCTGAAATAACCGAAACTTGAACGACAACAGCCCAAGAGGGTAACTTCCATCAAGAAAATCGATCGAGCCTCGACTTCTTCCAAAACTCACCCTTATACGAACCACCCTTAAGACCCAGCCACCCCGGATACGCCTTGGCGTGGTGTTAACTCAATATCGGAGCCACGGATGCTGTCTTAAAGTTTTCCACGAAATTTGCATGGATAGAGGAAGCCATTTTGAAAGCACAGTTGAAGTCTGCCGCGCTATGCCGGAGGGCGGAAAGGGGGTGGATGGGGTGTTCACGTGACTAGGGGACCGTAAGAGACGGATTAGGAGGGGTGGGGTGCGAGACAGTTGAAATATTGAGAGAGGGTGGCTGTGTGTAGCATGGTGGAGAGATTGATGTGCCGGATACAGGAGCTTGCTTTATGGTGTCTATGCCACGCGATGGGGTAGTTATTTCTATGATGAAAATGGATGCGACGCGATCTTGTTTCATCCCTTAAGATATTTTCTGATTTTATTTTCTGTACGAGGCATAGCGAAAATTTTCATAATACCTCATGATAATTATAATCCTTTGAAGAATCAATTCAAAATTAAGGGATGATTTACCTCTATAATAAATATGCTGAATTCTGTTGAACATTCTTGGCGGAAATTTTTGAATCTAAATGAGAAGAAAGAATCAATAAGTTCCAAAATTATCTATGTAGAGTCAAGAGTTAAGAACTGATTAATCTTTTGCCTGGGCAAGTTGGAGAAAATTGGAGTTTCAGAATTTTCCTTCATCAGAGCATCGAATTTCAATTAACATAAAGAATCTGGGGAAACTCAATATTTGATATGAAAGTGTTTAACATATAGTTCATGTCACTTCGGATAGAGTAATATTTCTTCAAACTACATAACTAAATGTTCAACAAAAAGTAAAAGGATAGAAGTAAATTCTACTTAAAACTTATCGTTACAAAGGATGAACCATAAAAAAATATTTTCTCGATAACAGAGATTTCCAAAAATTTCACTTGACCGCTAATAATGAGATTTAAAATTGAAGACAAAATCGTTATTCCTGAATATCTCGAAAAATATTCAGTTTCGGATAAAAGTCTTGAACGTATGTTCCTATTATTTTCTGACGAAGGTTCCAATTTGAAAAAAACGATTTTTTGATGTTTCGTCACTTCTAACTTTGACAAAGAATTTGTGAACTCCTGTATCATATTCTGAAAATCACGTTATCGGAAAAGAAGCATCAGCCTTCTCGGAGATTCTCAAAAATGAAAATTTTTAATGAAAAAACCTCGAAGCTGTCTGTATTTCAACAGAGTTCAATTTTGAGATTTTTTTTCGTATTTCCTCATTTAAAGAGAATTTTTTCGGGAAAATTCATACTCTTGGAATCGAAAGGACTCAGAATTCAATGGGGAATCTATTTATGCAATAAAAAATGGGTCTTTCCATTTGAAAAATGAAGTTGTCTGTATTCCAACAGAGTTCAATTTTGAGATTTTTTTTCCTCATTTAAAACGAATTTTCTCGGGAAAATTCAAACTTTTGGAATCAAGAAGACTCAGAATTTAATGGAGAATCTATTTATGCAATATAAAATGGGTCTTCCCATTTGAAAAACGAAAGTTTATGTCACTTCCGGAAAAACCGGAAGTCCTAAAACCTGCGAAAAATATACGAGAAGTCGTCTTCTTATTTGAAGCTCACCTTCAGAATTTCAATCCTGAATCTTGTGTCTTCTCTAAAAAAATTCTAAAGAGCCATATTCGTGAATAACCTATATACCATGTATATGGTAAAAAGTATCTTCTCAAATTGTATTCTCACATAATCAAAGACTCAACTGAGCAATCGAGAATACAAATTTTGAATTTAAATCTCGATTAATTTTTTTTTTATTTTCAATCAATTTTCTTTTCTGATTAAATTTGTTTATTTGAGGAAATAGAAGATGAAAAACGTTTTCAGTAATTTCAAAGGCGTATTCTCCAGGATTTTTCAAAATAAGAAGTTTTCGTCTAAGACTTCAAAACATTTTTTATTCCACAAACGATTCAGCCAAATAATATTATATCTTTTTATCCATCAGCATCAAAAAAATCTGCATCACTGAATAAGTAACCTGCTTCTCAATCAATCGGTATAGAATGTGTATACTCTGAGACTTAATGAAAAAAAATCAATATAAAACAGTGTAAACATCGGTAGCGGAGTAAATATTTCCAACATTAACCCAAAGTTAATTAAATGGTCCATTACATTCTTAATCCTCTACTGGATATTACATTAGACGAAAGCTATGGCTGTGTTTAACGGAGGATTAAACTATAAATAGACCTTTAAATTTCAATTTACATGGCTGAAACTCAGGGAATATGCCCTAATATCGAAAAAAAATTTCAAGGGGTAAGAATTAGACAAAGTTTTGTATGACAATTCTTCTCAGTTCTATTTGGAGCCAACAAATCACCCCCTGGAATCTTCCAGGGTCGTTTTTTACACCCTGTATAAAAAATTAAATTGCAGATATATTATTTCGAAATATGATGTACTACTGACCAAGAACGATTCTTATTAGAATTTTTTATTCCGATAATCTTTTTTTTTTTATTCTCCTTAATAAATAAAATGGATCTTTTTTCATTCAAAATTATATATTTCGAAGACAAATGGTCATATCGAGGGGTCGTGAAAAGCAAATTAGAGCTGAATAAACAGGCTATGCGACTTTCACATCGGTCTAACCAAAAAAAAAATTTCCATGCGCGTAGAGCAAAAATGAAAATTTCGAAAATTTTTCTTCCTGACTTATCGGTAATCCGAAAAATAGTAAAATAATAAATTTAGAAAGCAGAGTCTCCTTGCTTCAAAAGTAAGTTTTTCATTTCGCATACTGAGATACAGCCTGTTGAAAATCACCAAGAAATTTTGAATGTTCCTTTAGTTGTTGTGCGACGTGTATATTTTTTTTTTGGCAGAGAAGTGATTTAGAATTTCTGATCAAAAGACATCGAATTATTAGTCTCCGCATATGATATTCTCATCTTGTTGAATTACATTCTGAAACATAAGCCTATAAAACCTGCACTTCAGCTCAACTGTCAAAGTTCCCCTAAGCCAGCCCTGTAGAGCGAGACCGTGCAGAAAGGGGGCAAGGGGGAGCGAGGGGGGCGAAGCTGAGGCTCAGGTTCTGCAAGGAAATTACATAAACCTTAAGTAAGCGACTCTGATGGCTGCTGTCATAGAGAAATTTAGATATTATGATTAATTATGCCGAGCGCGTTCTCCAGCCTCCATCCTTCTTCCTCCCGTTCCCTCCCAACATTCAGCACGCCTGTGTGTGCTCTCTACTTCATCTATGCCCGCTCCATTGTTCAGATAAAGTTCCGAACAACTTTAATTACAAATTTGAATTCGTTAAAATGGGAATTAATAGTTCCCTTGGAGGTTTCGGGAGTTTGGGGGGTTGGACGCGATAGGGAACGAAGTTGGCGGTGTGTGAGTGATTTGGGAGGGATCCGGCATCCGAAGAATTCCGATAGGATCGAGGCTGATGGAGTTTGGGGCAGTTTTTCTCCTGTTTGTAGCGGAATTGATGTTTGGATGACTGATGGTGTCGTTTATTATTCATCTGGTTGCTGCCGATCAGAATTGGGGGGAAACGCAACTGAGGGCCTCCATGTAGTGGGGGGAGTGAAATAAGAACTGCAAAAACATCATACTTTTGTTATATGATTCCGTTTTTTCCCTACTAACTTATAGGGGAGATTTGGGCAACATAAGATAGTTAACATTATCTAACCCATAAACTCTCAAACCAAGCTATGGATAACTGCTACTTCTGCATAGTGAATTCTTCATTATCCCTTTTATACATGAAATACTAATTTTTCCTGAATAGTTTGATGAATATACATAAAAAGTCATGTCTTAATATATATAACTCAGTCGGCCATATTGTTGGTTACACCATTTATAACTCAAGATTGGATGAACTGTTTGTTATGAAAGTTTTTTTGTTGGATTCTTCTACGGTGGGGTTAACATAAAATACATTAAAAAAATGAAAAATTTGATGAAATGGAAAAAAAGTAGGAAATTATTTTCCTTCTTGCGAATAACGCCAGTAGATGTCGCTGAGGTTGAAAGCGTTTTCGTGTAAGTATTATATTTGATATAAATTCAGTGAACTACATTTAATAATAATATAAACGCATCTGAGTCCATGTGTTATCACACCTTTCTTTCTTCCGAACACTACGGAAAATTTTATGACGAAAAAACTAAAAATGTGGTTCATAATAAGGTACAACAATGAGACAATTTTTAAATAATAATAAGGTACAGCTTAAATAAAGTGAAGTCTATTCAAGTAAATAACAACGTACATACCTACCCATTTCAATGTAATTAAATTTTTTGTATATTTTGTACTTTAATTTTGTCTTATTTACCTCCTATTTGAAAAAGTACCAGTTTTATTGATACAACTTTATGAATCTCTGAGGCGAAACAAAGGTCGCCGGGCTAGCTAGTTTATAATACAAAACAAATGACACAAGAAAACTTAATTTGGGTTTTCTCTCCTAGTCTCTGAAACAAGAAACAATTAGAAAATTTTTTCCAATAATAGAAGAAAGGCCCCTGCGTAAAAATTTGAGCACTAATTTGTCAGGGGAAAAAACTTTTCAAGAAGAGATTGTTGCCTAACAATGAACAACTTCGTAGAATCCTGACAATATTTTGATTTTTTGATTGACATTTGTCAATATATGATGGACATAGATTAATAGTGATTACTAGATGTTGATATCGTTATTTTATTTCAAAATTCCCTGAAACCAGTTTTTTTTTCTATAAATCCATTCACACTCGATCTATTCCTACTGAACAATTGGCAAGATTATTAGCAACATTCAACAAAATACAAGCTGACTCTTTGATTTTTCTTTTATTATTATCAGGTTCCGTCATTAGAATTTTTGTGCCATTCGAATGAATACATGATCGGCTATCTGCGATCTATCAATATCTCTATTTTTCATGTTTTTCTTATGTTCACGTTTTTCGATTTCTAACGGTTTCGATACGAATAACATAAAAAATAGAGATATTGGTAGATCACAGATAGGCGATCATGTATGTTCCAATACCAGCAATCACATGATGGATTGGAATGGCACAAAAATTCTAATGACGGATTTTGATGGTTATAAAAAAAAATCAAGGAGACAGCTTGTATTTTGTTGGATGAGGCTGAAAATCTCGAAAATTGTTCAGTAGGAATAGATCGAATTTCGATGGATTTATTGAAAAAAGAACTGATTTCAGGGAATTTTGGAATAAAATAACGAAATCAACATCTAGTAATCAATATTAATCTATGTTCATCATATATTGACAAATGTCAATCAAATAATCAAAATATTGTCACGATTCTACGAAGTTGAATGAAAACCAGTAATTGTCTGAAGAAGGAGTCAGATTTAGACTCCGAAACGTTACGCTTCAGAGTTCAAAGTGTTTTCTTTTTGTTCATTGTTAGGCAACAATTTCTTTTGTAAAGTTTTGGCCCATGACAAATTAGTGCTCAAATTTTTACGCAGGGGCCTTTCTTCTATCATTTAAAAAATGTTCTAATTGTTTCTTGTTTCAGAGACTAGGAGAGAAAACCCAAATTAAGTTTTCAGGAAAATGCAAAGACCTCCCAGACAATATTTCAATAAATATGACACAAGCTTAAAAAATTCAAATATGGTTATTATGAGAGTGTATCCAAATAAAATTCTGAAACCCTACATTTCGAGGAAAAAATAAAATATAATCTGCACTGTCGAAACCCCAAGGAGCGACGTTCAAAGCTGTTGAAATCGTTAATGTCCCCAAACTATCAAGGACCTGTAATTGTATCATCACCACCCCATCCTCAGTTATGGTCAGTCAGGTCGAGGAGAGACTATCAGCCCCACGGTCACATAAACTGACCACCATCCGGCGTGCCCGATCTCAAACCCATCTGGTCCTTCGCCCTGCGATCAATCGAAATGAAATTACCTCTAAATATTTCTGTTTTTAACAATAATAATAATGTCTTTTTCTCCAATCATCGAAAAATGTTGACATTTTTGTACTATTTTCAGGTGCAAAAGCCATCAAAAGCCCTTACTGTGCAAAAATACAAAGGGTTAAAAATGCTCCTTTTAATCCTAGGACTAAAAGTAATTGCATTTGAGCTCTCTAATTGAAATTTGAAGAAAAAAACATTGTCTCTTACGAACTTAATAAAACAAACTATATATATATATAGGTATTTATTTGTTATTTATAGCGATATTAAATGTACAATTGGAACAACTATTGCCAAAATTCAAAGCACCACTGAAATCATCACTAACAATTTTCGAACAATTCAAAAAATTTTCATTAATGTTAGAACAACTCAAAATATTCTCCGTAACTGTTGATAAAATATTCGAGGAAATATCTGAACAGGTACTTGTACCTTCTTTGTAAGGTTGCAATATTTTTCTGGCAGTATTCTCTTTGTTGATACGTGATTCTTCAATATATTCTTCTGCTACCGTACTCGATTTCCAACCTCCATGTCTTTTAAGACAAGTGAGTTCACCGCCACCATCAATAAGAAGTGTAGCAGATGTTCTTCTTAGCGAATGTCTAACATCAAAAATTTTGCAATTTTTTTGAGACACGGCACTAATTTTATGAATACCAACAACCATTCCTTTATACTTCCCATTAACATACTTCAAAAGTAAAAGACGTTCCTGTATATTTGATGGCCGTAGTGCAACATATTTTCGAAATAAACGCAAATAGTTATCGCCTATGATGGTAAACAAACGAAGTTTCTTGTTTTTTGTCTGCAGAATTTTTAGGACCAGGACCGAGTCCATATCTTCAATGTCATCAATTTTCAAATGAACTAGTTCGTCACAACGCATAGCACCTCCAATTCCTAATAGTAGAACATCCTTTATCATCAAATATAGAATATCAGGTGCCATATCCAGGATTCGATCCACTTTGTAAAAACCCTGGACTTTTTAGGTATATATCCATCACTTTGCCTCTTTACCAATGCTCGTAATTCTGAATATATTTACTAATATTCACACCATTTTTGATATCCAGTGTGGATCGCAACATTGAATACTGTGACCAAAGAGTGGATGGCTTGACGGTCTTCGTTAAATTTAAGAAATACACCATAAGAACACTCTCCGCATGGTTTTGCACATTTATTTCTTTACACCAATCCATAAATCGCTGATATGCATGTTCATAAACTTAGCGAGATTTGGGTGGCAAAAGATTTAGATATACTGCAATATATCCGCAGATATGTTTTCATCGTGTTCGGGATTCATTTTGAAAGCAGCGTAAAAACTACTACAAAAATTAAATGCAAAGATTATAGAGTTAGAAAGATAGGAAACGCCCTTACATCTGTGGTACTAAAATCTGACTACGATTTTTGGCTAGTTTCTTACTTGTGACACCTAGATGGCGCTGAAAACATAATTCAGTACAGAAAACTATTTTAATTAATTCGAATTATACTTCTCATAAATTTCCATTGAGTATTCTTTGTCGAGCTCTTAAAGAAACATCCTGATCGACAAAACAAAAGCAGAGCTCCGTTTTTTTGATCAGGATGATATTTTCCATCTACATATTGTTTTGAATCAAATGGAATATACGCTTCTGGATTCTTTATATTTTTATTTGAAATGATTGTGTAAAATCAACTACAATACAATAATGATGAAATTGAGAACATTTCAAAAATTTGTTTACATATTAGAGAATTATTATAACAATTTCAAGAGTTTATTCATACAGTGAAATCTCGATAAATCGAACATCGATAAGTCAAACAGTTGTCCTGGACCCGATTCATACATATCTTACCCAGTGTATTTCCACCTCAATGAGTCTAGAGGGTCTAGTAGATGAGTCGAATTGCTGGAAGGGTCGTCAAGAGAACCACCACCTCTATAAGTCGTTCTTCTGACCACCATTGTCTCTATGAGTGGAATTTTTTGATCTAATGAATTAGACCGAAGAAAATTCGGTTCGCAAACAAATTATCCAGAACAATATATTTTTGCCCCGAAACCTCTATCTATCTGACAACACTGAAAATAAAAAGCAATGAACAAGACAGTTACATGATACGAGTTTCAAAACTTACATTTCCATTCTCTTCGGTAGTGAAAAGAATGCACATTCAAGATTATTCTTTCTATTATTTCTGCAATTAATCACCATGCATTTCGAATGTCGGCCAACAAAATTTATAACAGAAAAACACACAAACCAAGATTATGGAGTGAGCTAGGTGCTACTCTTGTAGATTTCGAGTTATTTCAGTGGAAAATACGCGAGAAAATATAATCATCATTCAGCAAAAATATTTATTCAAGTATTTCTTTCAAAAATGACAACAGCCCACTAATAATCTCTATATAATCTTTGCCAAATGGACCCTAATTAAATATTTTAACCATAGACCGATTACTTTCGAAAAACAGATGTCGCTGACATCACTGTAGTCGCTTCGTTTCCCATCTTTATACTCTATAATCTTTGATTAAATGATAAGTACGTCTACTGACGTCTACTTGACAATCAATATTTACCAACAATACCAGATATCCATGACTATCGACTTGCTATTGCTGTTAATTAATAGTTGTTCAAATTTATTACCAAATTATTAACGATATTTGAATGAAACTAATTGACTTGGTTAGAGAAAAAATAGTATATACCATACGGACTAAAAGTGCCTATTTTTACTCGCAATAATACATACTATTATTTCTTAACTTAAATATATCAAAAGATCCATGTGAGGAAGTTTACTTCTTAACTATCCTATAAAAAAATAACTCCTTGTCAACTGCTCTGTATTTAAATGAAAAAATAACAATCTCAAAACTAGAAACTGTGTTTTCTTTACAGTTTAAATCCTGCATTAATTCATGAAGTAAAAGAGGAATTGCAAGGATCCGAAAAGATGAAGTATTTCTCTTCTTCAAGTTCTTCAACAATAATTGTTACTTTTTCTTAATTCCTAAATCACGCGTGAGAACGTATCAAACTTTATACCTCGTCTCACATTCAACCTAGTCGTCTCAATCGAAACTAGATTTCAACTTAGACCTTTGTCCCTTCAATGACCACTGGTCATCTACCATCCCTCCTGGAATGACCAGAATGTTAATCTTGACCAGGCTGAAAAGTGTGAGAAAAACAACTATTTAAACGCGTCCAACAGGTATCTACGAGCTGTGTACAATTACCGTTCCAATTATTCACATCTTTTCAATATCTAGAATCGGTAACACCAGTTGTATCTACCGATACAGGTTCCAGGAAAGTTGTCTTGTAACTATCCCTTCGATGTTTAATTGTTGAAACTTACCCTCCATTCGGTTGGGGTATTTTTGGTGTGAACAGGTAGGAAGAAGGATCATTGAGGGATATTCTTTCAATTGGCTCTACTCCTCTTGTGAGAGGGTTGTTGAAAATGAGAAGGTATTCGTTTTTTTATTAACTTAGGTTAACTTAGTAACCTGTTTCTTTTGAGGAACCCCCTCATAACTGATGGTTTTTTAACTGACTGATATGTACAGGTATACAGGTAGGTTTGTAGAAATGTTACAGTTAATTTCAAAGTCAGGTGCAAGTAAGTATTAAGTACATGCTGAGAAAGTACTCAGAAAATTTTAGATATCAGGCATCTTAGGTATTCTTAATTTAAGTTTATAGTCTCAAGTGAGGAAGAGCTCATAAGTATAATATGATAATCAAATGGATCGTGAATAACAAGGTCTCTTCTTGAGAGTAGAATCAGGTAGATATTCTCTACCCTCTGCATAGAGCGATTATTATATTAAGCCCCTTTTGAAGAAGCACGCGTCACTTTCGTCACATTCATTCATTTGTTTTTTTTTTTGGAAATTGCCATTAAAAGTGACACTTTTAATGACAGTAAACAATGTTAAAATTGATTGTTTACGTGGAAGAGTGTTAAAAATATTTTTAACATTAGTGTTAAAAATATTTTTAGCACTCCATTTTCTTATGATGAAATCAGATGAGAAAAATTCAGCTTTTGCAAATTTTTATTATCAATATTTAACAATCATTACTTATGAACATTTATATTAATCGTAAAACTAGAACAATTACTAACATCAATGCCCTGTGATGTTAGGAAGCTTCGCAACACATTATTAGAATCCTCAGCACCATCAGTACTTGTAGAAACCGGAAGTACAATATTGGATGATGATAATCCAAAATCTGTTGAGGTTGGGAGAATTTTTTCAGCAATGACATTTCTATATGCAATGGAATGATCAACATAGCCCTCGGCTACCGTCGTAGACTTCCATCTATCATGTTTTTTTATATCCGTAATATTTGCTCCTGATTCTGCTAGCAATGAAGCTTTGGTTCTGGCAGTTTGAAGAATTCGGCAACAATAGATGGAATTTCCCCAAATATTTTAATACCAACTGGATTGGCAGTGCATTTATTATCCATGTATTTCAGCAAAAAACGGCGATGTTTGATGACAGTGCAAAGTACTTATGAAAATAGTCTACGTACTTCCCAATAATACTGAAAGAACGACTGACGTTCGTTTTTGTATTTGGAAGTTGTAAAACGAATGATTTATTTGTTATTTCGATGTCTTCCACTAAATTACACAATTCTTCACGCCGACAGGCTCCAAATAATCCGAAAATAGTTGCAACCTTAACCATCAAGTATTTCTCATCTGGTGCCTCCTCCATAAACTCTTCAACTTGTTCACGAGTGAGAATATTCGATTTTTTTCGACGATATCCTTCACTTTTCCGTTTTGAATATTTTTTATTTTTCTTCTATGTATGCCAGGAAAACAGTTTCACTGAAGTTCCCTTCCACATTTTTCAATTTACACCAGACCAGAAAATTGTTACATGCAATATCGTACTGCTGAACAGATTTTTTATTCAGGAGTTCCAGATTTGCTCTTTTTGCAGACTCTTCAATATCCAGAGGAACAACCAAATCGTCACTTTTATTAATAATTTAACTCTCTACAAACATATCAAGCAGTTAAAAACCCAAGACGAAAATTGGACAGGAACGAAATTCAAATGAAAGCGTGTTTTCTCATTTGTTAGTAATCATAACCTTGGCAACGTTTGCCAACAACCTTCTGATTGTTTGAATATTAAAATGCATTTTGAAGTTTATTATCAAATTCGCCCATTTCATTATCAAAATAGGGCAGTTGTACAAAAAACATTGTATGGTATTTGTGTTAAAAATGACTTAATTTTGTTCGTGAAATTTTTCACTCACAAAATAAAACATCACTTTTAACACTCAAATCATAAATAACTATTTTTCAGTTTTTTCATTTCTTTTTATATGAAGCATTTCAGTGTCAAGTCGACTGAAAGGAGCCATAGTCCTTTGTGAAGGTTTTCAGATTTGTTTTCCTTGAAAATAAGGATTGTTTGATTTTCTGCACATGGACATCAAATTTGAAAGTTCATTGTCATCCACTCCTCATTTTTCTTGGGAGATACAACTCCTATTGCCCCACCCCAAACCCCCAATCTGTATGCTCGGTCTGGAACATCATACCAGTCGGCAGCTTCTCCAGGATATCCCGAGTTGACTCTCATTTCTACTAGACTCAAGTCATCCAGGGTTCCTTTAATAACGTGAACTACCAGCACGTTGCTCTCGATTATAATTTCTGAATTTCAACTTCGCTGGAACACGTCAGATGACGTATCAACCCGGGATTCCGTCTAATGGAATTAATTCCTAAACTTGGCTCTCCCTGGGATGCTAACATCGGTTGTTAGAAGCGACTAGATGCCGGCAAGGAGGAGCTGCAACTACACATATTTCCGGTAACAATTTTAATCAAAGTCAATAAAAAGAGAAATACAATAAAAATAATTTCTTCATTAAGAAAGGAACAAAACATCTGGATATATGTGGGTTAGAGTCTAGCCCCAGCTAATACATCGCTAGTCACCTGACAAAATACAAAATGAACAGAGAAAAAGAAAAGAAAATCCAAATTTAAAAAATATGAATTCAAAATGAACTTAACGATCGAAGGAGCCACAGCAGTGAACAATACAACCTTAATTTACCTACAGGATGATCGAAGCATCATTCGATCAATACTTAAATACAATTAATGAGATTTGCAGCACGTGTATGCCCGAATTCTTCTCCCTCTTTTCAATCTCTGTCTCAGCTTGAAGAGTTCTTCAATACCTACGTTTTATTGTTTGAAAATTAGAATGATATATACAGTGGAACTTCCCTATAACGAATACGCTAAATCCGCAAAAAAATTTCGTTATACAGAAATTTCGTTATGCAGAAATTTGTTTTTATTATGTCAAGAAGTGTCAAAAAAGCAACGTTTACTTTCATTTTTTTTTATTTGAATACATTATACATAATTAACTTAAGCACTTCCTTCTAGACATTTTCGCACTACTTTTTTCATTAACGATCAGAGCAAAACTGAAAACGGATCAATTTGTATAGCCTCCTGTTTCAGAAGGAACTCTCCGTCCACCGTAATGGTTTAGTTTATGATCGGGATTCATTACCTACGTCCAACAGAATTACGGAAAAAACCATCCCTAAGTATACTCTGGGAAAAACCTTCTTACCAATACGCATTTAGAGAGTGATTTTCTTGGAATAATTCGTTATAGAGAGAATTCACTTCGTTTTAGAGGGTGTTTTTAACAGGGTATTTGGATTCAAGGTGCAATGACAGATAAGAAATTCGTTGTACAGAGAAATTCGTTGTAGAGACGTTCGCTGTAGGGAAGTTTCACTGTATTTATATCCTTATGAAAAAGAGAGCTAAAATAAAACAATAAAAGTACCTGAGCTGAGGTAAAAAAAAAACGGGGTATCATAAAATTCTTCGTATGATACTATAGAATCATACGATACTATCATCACTAGTATCATACGATACTATACAGTCAGGGGAAAAAACCTCAGCCGAAAAAACCTGTCTCCCCGCAAAAAAAATAACATGACATATTAAATATCAGGAAAATCTTGAAAGACAGTGTGATCATCTTCATGTTATCCGTCAATGGGCTCGGATAAACAGATTCTTCCCAAAACGACCTGCAATTCTTAATCTGAAATGAAAAAGGACAAAAGCAGAAAAGAAACCGATTATTCAGAATAAATCAAATGCATTTGCTACTTTAAAAAACATCAACATTCAGATTCAGATTTCTTGGACAAATAATGTTCGGAGGTTTATAAATATTTATGACAGAAATGTCACAAAATTTGAAAGAAATGAAAAAAACTCCATCAATTTCCCGTTTCCGAACCTGTCGAAAATTACGAACTCATAATTTTTTAACAAACTAAACATGTGAAACATCAATAATTACATAACCTTTCAACTGTCCTCTTTCACGAGGATTTTTTTCTGTTGCCGTGTGGGTTTCTTGCAGAAGAATCACTACGATACCATGTTCATCAGCTAATTTGGAGACGTAATCACACGTGTCCTTCGAAATTCCTTCGATATTCAAATTCAAAATCCACAAATTCTTGCTCTCTAGTTGTGAGGGTTTTTTCAAACCGGTGAAGATTTTTCGGCACTTCAGATGTTCGAAGACCGCTACGGGACCCCAATGAAAGGCAATCATCTCCCATAGATAAACCAAACATGTTATAACACAAGAAAACAGAATATTTTTCAGAACCAAAAACTACGACATATTCCGAGAATTAGAATGATGAGTAACCAGAGCAATATCATCAGCATAAATAAATGTATTATGAGGGCTTCTATAAGAATTAAGTTTTTTTCGCTTCATTTATCCAGTGAATTTCGGAATGGCCGAAATGCCTGAAAAAAATTGTTATATTTACACCGAAATCATTGTGTTATGCTCTTAAGTATCAATCCAGTGTGAGTTAGCTTTTGATCCATATAATTATGCTAAATCTCTGAAAAATGCCGTGAAGGGCTTTTGTATTTTTTTGAAATTTGTCAGGAGAAATTTTTTTTTCTTGGTCGAAGATTCTTAAGTTAAAAGTAATAAATTAAGAAGATAATCGAGTAAGATCAAGACACCCGAAGCCGTAACCTTTGATTCGACCCTTGGCGAGTAACTTTCGCTAACTAGGGTCAAGAAGGGGTGCCAATCCACTTGCAAATTTAAATCTGTCCCTTGGGAACAAGATGGGTGGCCCTTTGCATCGGTCAGCGGCTCCAGAACTTGCAGAGCTCATCGAAATTGGTGTAAACTGGCCGGATGGGTCGTGGATGAGGCATCCAGATCTCCGAGACTTGATGATTTGACGTGAATTGTGACGACGTGGACAGCGCTACAAGAAGTAATGGGTACAAAAAAAAGAAACAAGAGAGAGAAGTATCAATCGATTGCCCTTTACCACCTGTAGGTGGTGCCAACTTATGCAATTTGAGACGTTCATCTTATTTATTCATATGAATATTAATAATAGATTGTTTGCAATACTTATAAACATGATTTACAAAATTTGGAAAAAAATTTTCTAGTCTTTTCTCGATGACTCCATAATTTCTCCATTCTTGACCCAGTTTTTTCATACTCTTGGAGTACTGTATGAAGTAGGAGTATTCTGGTTTCGTTATATTGTTTCAAATGTTTCTTTCTACTTCCTCTTTATTTCTTCTATCATACTTCTCCCTTGATTTTTTTAATCCACCTAAGCTTCCTAATACAAGCTAAACCCGATTTGAACTTCGACCGTTGTCCTTTTACTGACCTCTGGTCA
Organism: Hippodamia convergens; assembly: GCA_038502775.1. Lineage (NCBI taxonomy): Eukaryota > Metazoa > Arthropoda > Insecta > Coleoptera > Coccinellidae > Hippodamia > Hippodamia convergens. Next base: position 70,296,091 of record CM076609.1, on the reverse strand, counting down.
TCTACTACCCTCTCTGGAATTACCAGAATTTTTGAATATCTTGACAGGGTTGGGAAGTGTGAGAAAAACAACTGTTAAAACGCGTCAAACAGGTAACTTCTTTATTCTCACATTTTCTCTAGACATGTAGGGTAGGTAACACAAGTTTTTTTGATTCAGGGTCAGAAAATGTTCGTTGAATCTAACACCCTCTGTAGTTCGTGAAAAAAAAAATTATTGACTCTTTCGACAATAATTTAGGTAATTTCTCAGTGACTTTCGATTATCTGTGTTTGAAGTTTATTTCTCTCCATATCTACCACAACAAATGTGAAGCATATTAGCATAAAAAATCTCACTTTGTAAAATGTTTTTTTCGCTTCTTGAGGAAAGTTAATCAAACTCTCTTACATGAGGCTGATTTTTGTAATTGAGAAAAGTATTTCCAACCAAGAACATTTTCATGTAAAATATCGCCAAGACGGAGCCGTATTTCTAGCATTGTCAAAAAGTTATCAGATCTCATGTAGAGCCAACTCTACACTCTTCATCTTCACAAGTCCTCATTTCACAAACTCTATGCCTTGGTCGGAATAAGGGACTTGGCCAGCTGTCCCATTTATAAATTTCAAGATGGTTTCGAGGCTATACACAAAGTAACAAATGCATTTCTGAAATGGGTGGTTAATTTCAAAATAATTTAGTTTATTCTAAATAATTGGTTTCTATTCTGCTTTTGTCTTTCTTCATTTCAGATAAAGAATTGCATGTCGTTTTGTGAAGTATCTGTTTATCTGAGTCCATAGACGGATAACATGAAGATGTTCTCTCAGATCACACTGAATTTCCTGATATTTAAAAATTTAAGTAATTTTTTTTCACGGATTGGGTAAGGGTTTTTTTCAACTGAGGTTTTTTCCCTTTCCTCATTTAATCATACTGCAGACCTGTATGGTTGCACCAACCTTTCAATACGTATTGTATTATTTCAGCTCTCTGAATCAAAAGAATATATACATATAATGAATACCAAAATATGAACATGTTCTAAGTCTACTGACAGGTCTATGTCTTTAGTAATTACAGTGTTCCTGACGGGGTTTTAGAATCATCTCTGTACCATTTGCTGGTATTAAAAAAAATTTCCTGAAAAAAATTTTCTTTTATTTGAGAGTTTTCATCGAAGGAAACAACCTGATTCTTTCAACAACACAATTGTGACCATTCTTTCGTTTAAGCATTATGAGGTGTTCTGAATTGAAAAAATCCACCACAACTTTCAAGTTCACACATAAATTTGTAGTCCGAACTAGTTTAACAACTTTGGAAGACGAGTCAGCGAATAAAGTTTATTGTAGTTGATTCCCAGATAAGAAAAAGGGTCAGTATCGAAAATTCGGTATAAACGAAGAACGAAATATAACAATAACTGGTGCAACAAGTTCTTGAAGTAGCCTTTCTCACAGTCGAACAGGTCAAAGGTCCGACACTGTCTGAGTGTCATTCTTAAGGGTGGAAGATGACCAGTGGTCAAACTAGAAAGGGGTTGATAGTTATATCTGAACGCAACAATTGGAATGAAATACATGAATAGATATCCCTACTAGTCCTTATCTTTATTTTTTTTCAGGAAGGTTGCGCGAATATTTCGATAACTGTAGTTTATTTTTAGTTTTCTTCATCGTGAAGCATTTTAATATCCACATCGTTTCTTATTCTTACTATCCTAACAAATATGTATTATAGATGTGAAAGATTTTGTTGTTTTCTTCTGAAAGTTTTAGGGTTTTTTTCTATAAAAAACTTTCTAAAAATGCATAGACTTCCCACAAAATATTTCGATGGATACAGTGTTGTTTATTAGTTTGTTTATTGTTTTGCCGACATAACTTGAAGGTAAAATGAAGATCTTCAACAAAAGACTTTGAAATAATAAAATTGAATAATTAGTTATATTTTTGCACGATAGAACGATTTTTGTTAGTTACCGCGTTTGTTGCTAGATCGGTAGATCATTTTTACTGGTTGCTAAGGTAAACAGAACGGTAAATGAATATTCTCTGAAATGATGAAATAACACAAACAATTTAAATTCAGCTCATTTAATATTAAAAATGAAAGTACAATTTTTACAATTACTGATGGCAATACCACTGGATTGAGTAGTAGCCGAATTCACAGAAAACTCTGGTGAATTCAACATTTCATGTTGCAACTCGCTACGTTCCGTAGTATTCAAAATTTTTTCAGCAAAGTCTAGTTTATTTTCCAGGGAATCCTCAACGTAACTTTCAGCCACAGTCGAAAACCGCCATCCAGTGTGTCGTTTTAGTCCTGATACATCTACTCCCTTATTAGCTAAAATTGTGGCCGGAGTGCGTCTAAAAGAGTGGCCAGTATAGGCATTTGGATTTTCTGAATTCAAAGAGGTTGCAATTTTTGACGGCCCTTTGCCTATTACTTGATTACTGCATTTTCCGTTTTGATATCTCAAAAATAAATGCTCGTTCTTCGCATTTTGTGGACGCAGACGGAAATATTTTCTATATATTTCCAGGCAATTGATATCATTATCGCGATCGATGACTGTGAATGTTCTTTGAATGTTGGTTTTTGTTTTGGGAATTTTCACGATTAAAAATGATTCCCGATCTTCTATTTCCCTGACGCTCATGTTGTACAACTCTTCTCTTCTACACGCCCCTGATATACCTAATATCATTCCCATCTGAAAGGACATAATAAGTTTATGAAGCACTATTATATTAATAAAAGCACACCTTAATAATTAAAAACATATCATCTGGTGCTTCTTTTGAGAATTTATTCATTTCTTCTCTTGTAAAAACAGGTTTGTAACCAATAGAATTTCTTTTGAGAAATGCTATAAGCGTTGCAAACTTGGATATGTCAATACCGTCGTTCAAAAATATTGTTCTCTTCAGCATTGAATATTCCGCCCAAAGACCTCCAGGCGATCTCAGCTTTTCTGTCCTTCGAACAAAATAGGCCAGTAACATTTTTTCATTGATTTGGCTGCCTTTAGTCTGAATCCATTCCTTGAAAGTATTATATGTACTCTCGTAGCGGATTTTAGATTTCTCAGGAATAACTGAAAAACAGCCGATTTTCCAGGCTGTTTGAATTTCATTATCTTCCGAAGATTTTATATCGCTCATTTTTCAACGCTAGTAAATTCAATGATTATTGTCACTTTGACAATCTACTAAGGTTTCATCACCAAGACAACGCCTTATATTATATTCCTACACAGCATTGATAAAGCCACGAATGAATGAATTTATCAGATAATTATTTTGTACATTGAGTAAAAATTGTGTCTATCGTGCAAAAAACGCTATGAGTATCTCGAACGTTGAGGACTACCGATCTCAGACAATAATTGTGTCTTCGATCGGTAAAATGCCCTTACCGTTCTCTATACTTAATATACTATAATATTCTAAATTTTGAATTAAGATGAGGCCTTTCCGAGCACGCAGTATATGTATCGAATTGCCCGGCCCAACTTCAAAGCACCCAAACCATCTTTTACGGCCGTTTTCATAGACCCTCGTCGTATTTATAAAATCCTTTCATTATCCAATTTCCCTGCAATAACTTCGGAATATCCAGCAAGAGAACCGGAGGAATTCAAATAAGACCAGTCCCGGGTTATCCCGGGCAGCTCGGAGCGTCTCTTTCTAACTCCCAAAACGAACGAGAAAATGATAGACCCTAAGAATAATGCATGGAGCATAATTACTAGCGAACTTTCCCAATTTAAACAAACTAAAATTTCCTACTTTAACCCCACGACTAGAACAACCATAAATTTAATCAAAAACAGAACGTATATTAGAAATTCAATCTCGGCAAAGCTGGCCCAACTAAGGGTTGAGCTAAGGATGCAGCCAGGGGTGGATTTGGGGGGATAGTTTATGAGAAAAGCGACAATTTCATTTTGGGTTGAAAATTGTCGGGTTTCAGGAGGAGAGAATGAATAAACATGAATGACTATAGATCCAACAGCAATAGTATATTTATTATTAAAAGTGTATTATTTCGAGCATTTTCGAAAGCTAGATAATTTATATAAAGAATTTTTCATTAAGCGCACGAATTGTAGGAAATCAAGTTAATTTCACAACAATTTAAATTGTCTTTTACTCAGTCTCAGGTTTTATCACAAAACAATCTTCTCGCATCAGGAGAATTAATTCCAACATATTGAGATGGAACTAATTCAGTGTTATCATAATGAATAAAAATAGTTGTATTACTTTGCACAAACATATAAAATCAAAGAACATGAATTGCCTTTGGTGAAACACTTTTTCACATTATTGTTAAAAAACTGTTAAAAAAAACATTTACAATTTCGTTTGTACAGGGTGGGCAAAATTGGTGATACGTGAACTACAACTTTTTAACCGTGACAGATAGAGAAAAATGAATGACATGGTACGGTGGTCTTTTTTAGAGAAACTGATAATGCCATCATTGAAATTTTGACGATTTCAACTTTGGCCATTATCTCCGTTTCTGTTTGTGCTAGGATGTTGAAATGAAAACATTATACAGGCACTTTTTTCATGGCAATCCAGTAGAGTACTTTGTTTTTTCCCAAGAGATTTCCTTGCTGAGCTATAATATAAAGTTGTGTTTTTTCTTGTGGAAACAATAGTTTGAAATGGCTTAGAAAGAATCGTCATTTTTTCCCGTCACAAAAATATATCATACATCATACATCGCCCTCAGATTCATTCAGATATCATGAAAAATATAGTTTGTATGTGATTTTTGAATTATTGAGTAAACTATTGTTTCCATAAGAAAAAACACAACTTTATGTTATAGCTCAGCAAGGAAACCTATTGGGAAAAATCGAAGTACGCTACTGGATTGCAATGAAAAAAGTGCCTGTATAATGTTTTCATTTCAACATTCCAGAACAAACAGAAACGGAGATAATGGCCAATTTTGGCCCATAACTCCAAAACAAAAGAAGATAGGGGAATGCAGTTGATGGCATTATTAGTTTCTCTAAAAAATACCACCGTAAAGTGTCATTCATTTTCCTCTATCTCTCACGGTTAAAAAGTTGTAGTTCAGGTATCACCAATTTCGCCCACACTGTACAAACAAAGAAAATAGCTGAACCTTTATGATTGATTGAAAAATTTGACGAAATACGTGAAAATTTAAAAAAAAATTACCTCTTTGGCGACATTAAAGGAACATTGTGAATGGAGCTTGAATGTTACTGATTATACAGAGTGTTTTTTTATCAGACGATGCGCCCGTATATTTCTGATCCCATAGTGATTGGAAAAATTTCCCTAAGAGGGAAACACCTCAAAATTGAATGGTGAAAAGGGGTTGACTGATACTTAAAAGGTCTTGAAAGAATCTTCACAACGGTGTATGAAAAACGTGATTTTGATGAAACATATGAGAGACGTTTTTAGTCAGGATTATTTCATGAAATTCAATGAAAAAAAATTAAATTTTTTCGATTGTAAGCATGATAAAACAATTAAATTTTTCCAAAAATGTGATTTTTTTGTGATTTTTCAAGTTTGTAAAAAAGGCTCAGTAAAAATGGTCTTTTGAATTGTGAAAATAATCAAAATATTCGAAGTGGCTCATTTGAGCTTTTTCGGAAACGGTTCATTGAAATCACGTTTTTCATGCACCATTGTATAGAGGTTTCCAGAATTTTTAAAATGAATTGTCACTCAACCCCTCCTCCCTATTCAATTTTGAGGGGTGAAAGCTCTCCCTCTCAGGGAGTTGGTCTTTCAAGCCTTAAATATACCTCAAAAAATCCCCCCCAAATAAAATCATTCGACTTGTTTCGGGAAACTTTTCCAATCTCTATGGAATAAGAAACGTAAGGGGTAGTTTTTCTGAGAAACAAACACCCTATATAAGGTTTTTATCACTTTTTCTCACATCATTATTTTGTAAGCTGCAAGTTGAACAATCTATGAATCAGACAGTTCATCTAAAACCTTCAGATCAAGATGGGTCCAACTTTTCAGATTCAGCAATCTGAATGGAATTCTTAGAATTTTTTCCAAGGATTTAGTTACTGGTTCTTCATAATTGTTGATTGTTCAGTCAGGTGTAGCATGCTTTCCAGATGGAAAATTATAGGCTCAACAATTGGAATATTGGAGTTGAATTCAGAATATCTTGATCTGTTTTATTCATTCGTTTTCTTAATAACTACAATCCTAATAATATAATGATATAATAACATTCATTGAACACCCCTTTCAAACACCAAAATTAGAAAAAATTAAAAATCAATAAAGAGATTTCAGTGTTTTTATTTTTAGTTATTGCTTGACAAATGTTTAATTTATACTACAGTTTCGACAATCAATGTATTTAACAATTTGGTGAAAAAAATTTGACACACCCTGCGAATAAAATAGACTATACTTCTATTTCGAGAAATATTCCTGAACTAGTTCCAACCCCTGAATACTACCCTGTGTGACGAGGTCGCCACCCTTAAAACTCTCTATTTCAGCTATGTTAAGCCTTTGTAGTAGCGAGCGAAGCAGCGTTAGTATCCTACCCCTCGCACCTTTCATATAAACCACTCCTTACTTACCCCCCTCCCCGCGCGCCCCTGAAAAATCGTCCTATCTCACGCCATTTTCAACCTTACATATACCCTCTTAAGTCATATTAGAAAAGTAGGCGACGTAAGATGCGAATACTTCGCTTCCATTGGCTGCCGCGTTACCTAGGCAACCCTTAAGGGTGGTGCCTGGAAAATCAACCCTTCATCTTAGACTAGCTAGGTGGAAATAGTAGAAATATCGGCTCGAGGGTTGCGAGGGTTTGTGTAGGGGGGTGGGTGGTTTCGCTCATCCATTATAGTTTTTAGGGATAACAGATAGTTTTTAAGGGTTGCTTTGTTCGAGTTATGGATTCCACCCTTCGGTGGATAATGCGGCTTTTGTTCGGAGGGAAGATTGAATTGTAGAGGAAATCGGCCATATTCGTTATTAGTTTTTGCGGGGTTGGGGTGGGTGTTGATTATGGAAGGGTGGTTTTGCGGAATGGTGATATGGGGGATGTTTGTTTGATTCGAAGTATTATTTCGGGAATATGGGATGGGACTGGGTATTATGTTAACAAGATTCGTTTCTACCCTTATGTATTGTTTATCGAAACCCATAATAGAGTTGCGGTAAATTGATATTTTTTTCACTTCGATCCAAACTAACCCCATTAATCTAGAAGGGTAGTAGTCCACTCTAGAAGTATCCCAATGATGAGCAGTCTATAATAACAATTTTCATTTATGTTCATCTCAATTAAATCAGGAATTTTTTCACTTACAATATTTCTCAGTTAAAATTCTTCAGAAGAAAAAGGGGGTTGATTTAATATTCGAAAAACATTCAACATGAAAATGTGAGGATAACAGTAGCAGCTTTCAAATAATACAGCATGGATCAATTGTCTGAAATACAATATTCTTTCAAGCAATAACAAAGATTAAATTTCTTCAACCCTTTGAATGTAAACCCCCAAATTATACTTTATATATATAACATCCTTATTATTTCTTATCTGGGCTAGCTGTAGAGATTCTGAAAAATCGAATATTCTCACACTTCTAGTTATTTTTTCAGCTATATAGTTAAAAGGACAAATAGAATCGTTCGAAGGAAATGATAAGGTTAATTCTGAACAAATTTTTGTTTTTACAGCAATAAATAAAGCAGAAAAAATATCATTATCTGGCAGGGGTATGTGCATTTTTGAATTTTAAAAAAAATTTAACCGAATTGACAGGTTCATATTTGATGAAATAATATTATTTTTATTCAGAACTTTTTCCCAGTCTGTGATACGACTGTTTAAACATTCATATACTTATTGAAAATTTTGTCTTACAAGTTTCAGTTTCATTAATGAGTGAAGATGACACCTGCCTTCAAAATTTCATCTGCATGTTTGAAAAAATACGGAAGAATATTTCTCTCACATGCAAACATTCTATTCCTTTCTTGCCACTTCTTTCTGGAGAACCTTATGAACCCTTATAATATTGCCTCTTGATGAACCAATATTTTGCGTCTCGAATCTTTCACATAAATAAAAATTTGAATTAAATAACGTAAGAGTTCAAATTAATGTCTTATTTTTCTCCTGAATTTTAATTCAAAATTAGCATAGCCATAGTCATTTCTAAACTCAAGGTATTAGACCAAGCACCCTTCACCCTCTTCAATTTTTCAAACAATTAATTTCTTAATGCGACTCGTGCTCAAAATATTCAAACAAAGACCTTTCATGTGTATATCCCTGCACGCTTCTTCCCAAAAAAACCCATGAATACAACCCCTATCTTATGGTTGCAGGTTATTCAGTTCTTATAGAGTTTAGGGGCTGCAAAAAACTCTTACCCCTCACAATGAGGGGCAGAGCTGAGATGCATAAAAAATGCCGGTAAAGTTGAACCCTTCTGTTCATTTCGTAGTTACCGTTATATTTAGGGTAGATTCCATCTCAGAGGGGGTTGTAGTCGGAAGGGTTGATTGCAGGATGGTGAATTGACTACCGCTCGCTAGATGGAGTTGCAATGGAAGTTGGATAGGGAATTGTATTAGTTCAGATATTTCTACAAATTCAAATTTTTATGATATTATAAATTTTACTACTATACTACTATGAATTTTAAAATGGGAATTTCAACATGAACAGAAATATTGTATCAATCATACAATAGCTTGCTCATATTTTCATTTACAATATTCGCAGGGTAAATACTTTTCTTTGTGAAAATATAGTTGGTACTTATTGGTTAATTTTTATTCGAAATAAATCATTGAAGATAATAATCAGAATTTGAGATGTGGTATTTCGACTAGAATCACCCTAATAATAAATGTGCAAAAAAAGTTTATTCACTTTCAAAAACTCAAATTACTACCAGTAGTGTTTCAAGAAATTTTAGACAATAGATGAAATATAAAAAATTTGAAGTGAGAACTAGGTAGATAATTTGAAATGCATTTTAAAAAAAATAGGGGTTGGTTAATTCATTGGTGTGAGTATTTTTCCCCTGAAGGTACTACTTTTGAGGAAATATCATAATGTCGTAAGAAATAATACAATTTTTTTTATTTAGCAATTCCTTGTACAAAAGTAAAAAAAATTATTTTTTTTTTTTTGGAAACACTTTTATGGAAACAAATATCGAATGAGCGAAATAAATAGAAGATACTGTATCTTTCTTGGCAATTAAGGGATGAAAATTTAAGTGACTTCTCGAATATTGACCTCGAAAATTGTCCATATCAAAAATTATCATCCCTCGTGCCCCTTCTATTAAAAAAAGAAAAGCAGGGGAAGAAGGACTCAGACAATTAGACTTGATAAATGATTTCTCCGTCCAGCAGCCTCTAAGATCGGCAGGGCGCCGAGACTGGGGCGATAGGGGGGCAAGGGGTTGGCAACCCCGGAGGGGAATAAAAAGAGGGGAAAGAATAATTTTTGTCTCATTTTCCGGTATACGAAGTCGTCGCGTTTTATGAAATCGCCTTTTGGGGTGGTTGTTAATATTTTCGAGATCCCTGTCTCTTACTTCACCCCCCCCTTCGTTTCTTTGCGTATTTCCGGTCGAAGGGTTGTTTGGCAATGGGGTGAGTTTTAATGTACCCGCGGACGACGGCATCATGGTCTGAATAAATGTGATTTGTGATGGGGAAATGCCTTTACTCTAGAACTTTGCTGATAGTTCCTCGAAAATATTGAAAAAACTAAAAAGAAATTCTTGCTTGAAAAAAGCGTAAATTGAAGAATTTATTTCTGGAGTTGTTGAAAATCAAAACAAGTTTTTTGGGGAATAATTGATTATTCGGGTGATACCACAATCTCATGAAATGTCGTTAAATGCTTCACGTAAATGTAAGTCAAAAAGGAGGTTCCAAATTTGATCAGAGACTTTATTTAGGAATCCCAGGTTTTGCCTCAAATTCATCGGAACAAAGATTGAAAAATTGTGTACACCGAGAGCAATTTGTTTCATCGTTTCTTCTCATATTTCTATTTATATCTCGTTTATTCCTCATAAATTGTCAACCCTCATTGTGGCAATATTTGAATTCGAATTCAGTGAATGTCTTGAGATTAATGGAACTGATCTTCAAAGTTAAGGTTGAAGAAATGATTTACTTCAAAAGATCTGTATTTGACACAAGGTCCTACATAAATTTTTTTTTAGTGGAATATAATCTCATTCATTTCAATTTTTAATTTAGTTTATTTTTCTTCTGTATCTGTTGAGTATGTTCTGCTCTCTGTCAGGTTCAGTTTGATGAAGAAGATTAAATATAATATTCAGGAAATATGGATCTGTGAACCTTTTTATAAAATGCTTCATGATAGTTATGAGAAACTTGACAAATACCAACTAAACTGATCTGTTGTCATGTCTGTGGCCTTGAAAAAGTCTAGTTGCTTCTTAACTACTAGTGACAAAAGAAGTAAATCAATATTTCTATCGGACTATCACTAAAACTTGATATACTTACTTAATCTAGAAAAGTATTCATTATGTTTTTCGGAGAAAATCAGCCTGAAATTGCCAAGCTTGATGATAGATGTATTATACAAATAAATTAACTCTCAATTTCTAAAAAATGTTTTTATTATTTAGATTTTCATACAGAAACTTTTCATAAGATCAAATGAATAGTTATAAATACACTCCCCGTCAATAAATTCCGAACTGGCAAAATTTATGTCAAATTCAACACCCTGTATCTTTTTTCGTGGTTCTCCGATTTTGTTGAAATTTTCACCCGGTATAGTATTGGGTCTTGTTTTATTAACCTGAAATTTACTATGCCAAAATACCTGTAGTTCATCCATTATACAGGGTGAAACAAAACCTTGCAACACTTTCTTTGAAAATGTGTATCTTTTTTTTTAAGCAGATACTGACGTAAATCAGAAAACATTTTGTTAAAAAAGGGTCACACTTCAAATTGAAACTGAATGATATCAAATTTTCCGCCTCAAATTCAGCACAGGGTGTTTAGAAATGAAGGGTATAAGACAAGGTTTGGTTTCACCCTGTATAACGGACGAACTACAGGTATTTTCGCAGAGTAAATTTCGGCTTAATATAACAAGACCCAATACTATACCTGGTGAAAATTTCAACAAAATCGGAGAACCACGAAAAAAGATACAGGGTGTTGAATTTGACAAAAATTTTGCCTGTCCGGAATTTATTAACGGGAAGTATATTTGATATAAAATTAAAACTGAATTCCCTAATTTTAAAAAAGAACATTTGAATATTGAAATCTAAGCTATGATTACAAAACCACTACCAATAAAACAATAATAGTGAAAATAAAAGATGATTTATGGTGCTCCACAGGGATGTGTGCGTGGGCCTGTTTGTTTCTTTCATGTATTAATTATTCACCCAAATCACCAGATCTGGATCTTGTTCGTTGGCGATTTGTCTATCATTGTTTATTTTCTAGGGTTTACTGGAGGAACTGAAGACTTAACTATAGATTTTTATAGAGGTGCAGGTTGAATGCTTCATGAAGAATGTTGCGAAAAGTGAATGTCAAATGAGAAATGGCAGGGAGAAAAGCGAATTGAAACGATTTCTGTCATAGAATTTCAGAATTTTTGACAAAAATATTAGTATTTTTATTGATAAAAACAACCGGATAAAAAAAATTCCAAACCACTCCCTGAGAGACTCGTAGTCATTGTTCCCCTTCTTATAGTCCATAGCCATTTCCCAACGAGCCCTGATGTCGGAAACAGACGAAAAATGATTGAATTTTCCCCAATTTTCTTTCCTCCCTCGCTCGATCTCGAGAAAACGCGTTATAAAAGAGAATAATAATCTTTTTAGGACAGCCAAATATAAAATTAGAGAAAGCGGAGCCGGCGAAGCGGATTCCGGGGCTTTTTTCGCTCTCCTCCACCCCCAAACCCCGGGAGGGACCCCCCGACGCCTTTCTTTGCGAGCGGGCTTTCTTTTTGTTCCCTCCGATAGCAGTCGGGAGACGGAGAACGGCCGAAATGAATTAAAATGAAAAATTAAAATGAAATAGCCGCCTTTATTGCGAAATTTCAAAACGGAATATTTCAGACGCTTTCTTTCTCTCTCGCGCATTCGACAAACACATTTACATTTTCTGCCCGTCCGCCTGATGCTTTCTGCAGTTTGGAGAGGGAAATGATGCCGAGAAATTGAAATTGAATTCTGCATTTCGTATTTTTTTCGGCAACATAGGGATACCTACAATCTTACAAAAATTAGAAAAAATAACAAAAGAAAAGACTCACCCAACAGGAAAAAGTTCATCCTCATGAATGTAAAAACCTAAAACTAGTTGAATCAGTTACTGAACTCATTTATAGACAAATTTCCCTGAGAACCACTTATCACGATAGCATGTATCGAAGCATTTATATGAAATAATAATAATAATATATAATATCTTTATTGATCCCTTAAGACATTTACAATGTATAGAACAAGTCAATTGAAAAGGGAAACAAAATATCATAACTTAAACGACAATAACATTCCAATCATGCAGATAATAATAGCCTTTAGTAAATAATATACATTTGATCATTTTTTTGAATTTCATTCTATCGAGCAATTTCACCCTGTCAGGTAAATGATTGTACAATATTATAGCTTGATACACTGGAGACGTTTCAAATTCAGAAGTTGTATGAGATGGTATGCTCAATTTCGGGTGGAGTAATCATGAAAACTACATAATTTTACCATCAAGTGTTCTTGCTCCTTAATATATACTACACAGTGATATATAAATAAACAAGGGAGTGTTAAAATCTCATATTTAATGAAAAATGACCTACAAGAATCACGTGGATGTAAGTGGAAAATTAAACGTAAAATTCTTTTTCGAATAATAAATACTCTCTAAGACTCAACAGAGTTACCCCACAACATAATATTAAAGTTCATATAACTATATTTCATGAATATTGATATGAATATTAGCCACAAAGAAATTTGGCAATCTGAATGGAATGTATGCAAGTTTTTCAATAAATATCTTATTACTGATCCTTCCATCAGAGTTTCTGGTTTTGCCCTTCCCAGGAGAATATGGTCTGTTCTAAATCGTATTAGAACAGGCCATGGACGATGCAACAGCATGCTCTTCCGATGGAATTCGGTTGAGAGCCCTAGTTGTGAGTGTGGGAAAAATGAGGAGACTATAGAACATCTTATAAATAGTTGTCCCATTTATAAATTTCAAGATGGTTTCGAGGCTGTACATAAAGTTAAAAATGCATTTCTGAAATGGGTGGTTAATTTCAAAATAATTTGATTTATTCTAAATAATTGGTTTCTTTTCTGCTTTTGTTTTTTTTTCATTTCAGATTAAGAATTGCGAGTCTTAAATCACACTGATGTCCTTCAAGATTTCTCTGATATTTAATATTCTCAGTATTTTTTTCACGGTGACGTAAGGGTTATTTTTCAGCCGAGGTTTGTTTCCTTTCCTCATTTGTATGGTTGTATGGTTTTTCTGTGTTGCACTAACCCTAGCTAGGTAAATTTTTGTTTCATAATGTATTGTATAATTTTAGCTCTCTGAATCATAAGAATATAATATTTTATAAAAATTTGAACAATTATATGTAATCTTTCAGTGTACAATGAAAGAATTTTGTAAGCAATAAAGTTTCGGCACCCTAATGCCGGGGGAGGGGTAATAATAATAATAATAATAATGTTTATTCTCAAAAACGTGAAATTTGGATTACATAATCATGATTTTGAATGAAGAATGGCATCACTGAAGTATATAACAACAACGATAAATTGTTACTTGTTTGTGATATCGCCATAATATAATGAACATGTAAAATACATACAACCCCAAGATAACCCCCAGAATTGAGCTACAAAAACATCAAAACAAGTAATTGAGCCATTTTAAGAATTCAAGACTTACAAAAGTACATTCTTTTACGCGGGTTATGACTCCCCCCCAAGAGTATCGAAAACCTGAAAAAAATTATTTTAAACTCGTAATTTCTCCAATATTGTCTACCTATATATTAACAATGAATACTGATTTTTTGATTTAATTTGTTGTTTGTTATCTTGTTGTAGGAGAAGTTTGCATTCATTTGTTTCTTTAACTGAAAATATTTCAATAATTATCAACTTGTATTTTGAGTCTCTTTTCATTTCAGTTTTGAAAAATTACGTTTCGAAGTTTATCTGAGCTGAATAAATAGTGTGTACCTGATTCATTGGTTCTCAATTTTTATTACCCTCCCCCCTTCCACGAAAAAAATGTATATCTGCCTTGCCCTAATGTATCTCCCAATCTATGATATTATGCCATACTCACAGTGAATTAACTACATCAAAAAGAATAATGATATAAAATTGAGTTAATATTTATTAAGAATAATATTCCCTTTATTCAGATGGTGGCAGGTTCCATATTATTGCATTTTTACCACAGGTAGGTTGTAGTTTAGAATTCAAAAGTGGGGGGACTGATCCATCTCTGGGAGATTCTACCAGAGTGTAGTGTCAACTTGTTAGTATAGTTGGGTTTGATATCTCTTTCAGTGCATTAAGAAGTCTTAAAAACAACTAAATTTATATCTCCTCCAACCTCTGAATGAACTCCACTGGCGCAAATAAAAAACTCCTGAATGACTTTGACGTCATCACATAAAGAAACAAACCCAAACTCACCTTCCCCTAAATCCTTTGCCCCCCTAGATCTTCCTCCATTCAACAAGACGTCGCCACTCTATCTCTACCCCCAACCCCAACAAGAAGGATCGACTTATCTCTTCCAAGATGACAAAGCCCCGAAACTTCGGGCGTATTTTTGATGAACGCCTTGTATACAATTCTGAAAAACGGCTTTCTTTGTGTCGCAGCCATTACTGGCTAATTGCCGGGCTTTTAAATTTAAGGTCTCCCCGCTCTGATAAGTTCAACTTTTGACAATCCTTTGAATGCCCTGGATTTATGGCAGTTTTTACTTGGCGCAATTCTCCTTGCGGGGGTGGAAATTTTAACGATCATCCCCAACGCGAAACACGTCATAATTTCTTACGACTTTCAAGTTAACAATTTTGTGTTTAAACACTTCTGCAAGAACAATTCGTACTGATTTTTTCCTGTTTTTACGTCATTTAATTTGAAATTTGAGGAATCAAGATTATATCTGAAGGCAAATGGAGTTTCTTTTCTTCTTCTTTGATTGAGTACTGAAATAATTATGGTGAATTGCTAATAAGTGAAAGTATTAAGAATGTCATTTTGACAATTCTCGGAATATGTCGTAGTTTTTGGTCCTGAAAAATATTCTGTTTTCTTGTGTTATAAAATGTTCGGTTTATCTATGGGAAATGATTTCCTTTCATTGGAATCCCGTAGCTGTCTTCAAACATCTGAAGTGCCGAAATATCATCACCTGGAAGGTCGTATCCGGTTTGAAAAACTCTCACGACCAGAGAGCAAGAATTTGTGGATTTTGAATTTGAATATCGAAGGAATTTCGAAAGACAAGTGTGATTACGTCTCCAAATTAGCTGATGAACATGGTATCGAAGTGATTGTTCTGCAAGAAACCCGCACGGCAACAGAAAAAAATCCTCGTGAAAGAGGACTGTTGAAAGGTTATGTATTAATTGATTTTTTACAAGTTTAGCTTGTTATGTTAAAGAATTATCAGTTCGTAATTTTCAACAGATTCGGAAAGTTGAAATTGATGGAGTTTTTTCATTTCTTTCAAATTTTGTGACATTTCTGTCATAAATATTTATAAACCTCCGAACATTATTTGGCCAAGAAATCTAAATGTTGATGTTTTTTAAAGTAGCAAATGCATTTCTAAAATGCATTTGATTTATTCTTAATAATCGGTTTCTTTTCTGCTTTTGTCTTTTTTCATTTCAGATTAAGAATTGCGAGTCGTTTTGGGAAGAATCTGTTTATCCGAGCCCATCGACGAATAACACGAAGATGATCACACTGATGTCTTTCAAGATTTTCCTGATGTTTAATATTTTATGTTATGTTTTTACGGGGAGACAGGTTTTTTCGGCTGAGGTTTTTTCGCCTGGCTGTATAGTATCGTATGATACTAGTGATGATAGTATCGTATGATTCTATAGTATCATACGAAGAATGTTATGATACCCCGTTCTTTTTTTACCTCAGCTTAAGTACTTTTTGTTTCAACATTTATTGTATTATTTCAGCTCTTATTTTCAAAAGAATATAAATATTAAGATTGAGTGACTAAAATGCCAAAATTCGTTTGTGGCCTTTTTACTATCTCTCTGCAAAAGGTCATGTACATGCTGCTTTCGGTCTAGGTAGGACTCTAAATAAGCAAAAACAATCCTTACTATATTACATACTAACTGACGAAGATGCTCCAACACAATGATAGTATATCAAGAAGTAAATGATTGAAATTTGGAGAAAAAAAACGAAGGGTTCACCATTGACATTGTCTCACCCAATATTCCTGAACCTTGAATTTCTGGACCAAACTTCTCTTTCTAAATCATTTCCAATTATCCCCTAAATTCCAGACTCATTCAGTTGAAATTATATAAACCATTATGTTTATACATTACCTGTACCTACTCTTATATTTTTTTTTACACAAGTGAGATGTGAAAGATTTAGTTCTTATAAGAATTTTGAACCTTATTTCTCAATGTGTGCTCTTTCCTGCAAAATTTGTTTTGATTTGTCTATTTTTTGAAGTTTTCTTTCCGGTAATAAAGTTTCTTGTAACCTTATTCATCCATCTTTCTCAATTCATCTGACTTCGACCAAAAAACAGAATCTCTCCGATAAAAGCGGGCAAAAGCATCGTATCCAGCAGCAACAGATTGGCGGGTCTGCAAAATCCACGTGGTGGAGAGATAATTCATTATAGCCTATTTTTCTTACACTTCGAAAAGTTTTAATTAGGGAAAACCCTATCTCGAATGCTTTAAGGGCGGAATTTCCATCAAGGGGCAGGTTTTGTGCGGGAGGGAGAACAAAACTGCCCCTGTTAATTAATTATGGATATTGGAAAAATTAGGGACAGGTAATGAAAAGAAAATTGGTTTTCCACAGTCTGCGGCTCGCCAGCCACTTGGAATTAAGAGGACGGAGTCATATTTTTAATGATGCACTTCTGGAAAAATGATGTCTTAAGACGAGAATTGCCTAAAATATTTCATGAGTCTGAAGTACCACAACCCTATAATTCATTCATATCAGGGTTGAACAAACATTCAATGTTTCATGAGGAATATAAACAGTTACTTTATTTTCTTTGTTTTTTATTGTATACTCGAAACAATTACATTCGTTTAAATATGTTGAAAAATTCAAGAACCTGAAATGAAAAAACATAATTTGTTGGAATAGCACATTCAGAAGAAAACCTCTTCTAAAATTGTATAAAATAATGGGAAATAATGAAATTGCCTCCCAAGAAAAGTAAGACCCTCCAATGATTATTTTCAAAAAATAGTTTTGACCTATTATCTCTTTTTCTCCTTCTATATCAATAGCTTCACTAGTTTCAAGGTGATATGATATCATAAAATGTGGATGATCCTCTTTCTATTGTATTGTAAGTGTTTCCTTTTGTGTATTTATTGCAAGATTAGACGATGACACAATAAGAATCATTTAATCAAATCTGAAATTACAATATTTTATATTCCCTAGTCAAATTGATGAAAAATTCCAAAAATAATAATTTTGGATAATTCAACATTCAGCCTGAAACATTTTTCGGAATCTTGTCGGACGTCTTGATGTCGGCCATCACTTTCATTCGAAGTTTTACTTCCACTTGACGACTTCGAAATAATTAGGAAGGGTTGATTTTAACTCGTTAATTAAAAAGGGGATGCCGTATTCTGTTTATCGAAAACAGATCTGAAGCGGCGTTTGATGGAGATATGGTCGGTCTTCAGACATTCCCTTGGTTTAAATGTTATTCTTACGTTTTTCACTTCGATCATGTTTCATTTGTGTTTTTTACTGGATGAAATCAGCAATTTATTGAAGATCTCCTAGAGATTATTCAGATATTTTTGTTTGAGGGGTTGAAAATATTCCAAAAAATATCAATTTTGCATTAATAGTACCAAGAACTGAATAGATTTGGTGCTTCTTCCAGAAGACCAAAATTTAAAAAAAAGAAAAGAGAGAGAAAACATTTTTTTTAAAATAACTAGCTGACCCGGCTGCCTCAATCGATAAATAAAAAATCAACTTTGATATTATAATAAACTATCAACTATTACCTTGTGAGTGGAGATAAAATTGTCCTGTACAATTAGTCCAATCAATGAGGGCGAAAATTAGGCATTTCCTCCGAATTCTATCAAGATGCTTCGATTTTGATAAAATTTTGGATATAAGCTATACTTGACCCCTTCTCCTACAATATACCAATTTATGCTTATTATTATTAAGGGGTGAAAACACCCCCTTTATCCAGAATTAAAAGAAACTTGTTCTAACGTAAATCAAAGTAATTTTTGGGCCTCAGTAGCGTTTTATGAAGTTTAATGAAGGTCTTTATATACTTCAGGACCGTATGAACTACCCCCTTTCAGCATAAAATATGTAAAAATGGGTCTCTATTAATTTAATTAATTAATTTCAATCAATTTTTTAACTGTATTGTGGATCAATGTTAGTTTTGAGTTATTTTCATTTTTCAACCCAAAAAACCAACCCCTATCTGTTCAAAATAACAAAGTGAAAATATCATTCAAAAATTTCATTTATTCATCACTTTATTCACGTGAAATTAATATTTTTCGTGTCAAAAATTAATCTGATTCTGAGTAGCTGTCGCCACTGTCAATAATTTCTTCATCTTTGCCTAAGATCAGACAACTGTTTTGGGAGTTAACACCTGCACATTCCCCACATGTAGCGTTACAAAAAAGACTCAGTTTTCTGCAGGTGCATGACGCATTGCATCTTTTTTGCAGTTACAAAAAATCATTTTCAAAAATTTTTTTGGCGCAGGTGTTTTTTGCATTTGTGGGCTGCAAATATCTATTGGTACTATTCCAACCGCAATCGACTGAATTGAGGGCTTTATTACCTAGCCAAATTTGAAGTTGATGATTTGAGGCGAGCATTTATTTAATCGGCAGCCGTCGATTTTGGAATTACCAGTAATGGTTGTCGGAAGTCACCAGACAAAAGAATCAATGCGCCCCCAAAACATCCGTTTAGACAACTCAAAAAACACAGTAATTGCTTTCACATATAATAGTAGAATGGAGATTTGTTCAAAACATTTCGTCATAAAATTTTCCGTAGTGTTCGGAAGAAAGATAGATGTAATAAGACATGGACTCAGATGCGTTAATATTATTAGAAAATGTTGTTCGCCGAATTAATATCAAATATAATGCTTTCACGAAAACGCTATTAACCGTAGCGACACCTACTGCCGTTATTCGCAAGAAAGAAAATTATTTCCTATTTTTTTTCATTTCATCAAATTTTTCAGAGTTTTAATGTATTTTAAATCTTGAGTTATAAATGGTGTAACCAACAATATGGCTGACTTAATTTTATATATTAAGATTGAAGGATCGAGACAAATACTATGATATGAAGAAACAATGTTGAAAGCTGTGATTCCCCTTGAAAGAAAAATAATGCGAGTGATTGTCTTGATGGTGAAATTGACACGAATTTGAATAACTTCCAAAGACCACCAGTAAAGTTATCGAAAAACATCTTCTCTGCTGCCTCTATATTGACCAACAAGAGTATACTTACCTCTGATTCACGACAATATTGAGTTTCTTTCAAAGACAATCGTAAACTGGGAAACAATTATAAATGTGGAAAAAAAGTTAGAAATATAAAACAAATTAAGAATTAAATATTGCACTAATTTCGATGGTTTTTATCTCGAGGAATCTATAAGTAAATGATAGGCAAGACAAAGTAATTTTGACCCTCATATAAATTAAAGATGATATCATAAGTCTTCGAAAATTTCAAAACCCGACGCCAGTCCTTAACCTTTCTACTTCTTATTCCAGGGGTGTACAGAGAGCCCCGCTAGGCATCCCTGAAAAATCGCCTCTTAATAATTCTGCCCCGTTTAAATCTTAAATATGGCTCATTTTTCATCCCCTGGATCTGACGTCCCCTAATAAGAAAAACCGGGTGGGGCGGGTGGACCGAGCCACCCCCGAGAAAAGAGAGTGATAGAAAGAAAGGGGTGGAAATCGGCCGAGGGGGAAGGGGTGGAATCCGTCCATTTGCGTCCCTTTCTTTTTTATTAGGTATCGATCCGACTTTTTCAGCCCCTCCGGTCTGAAATTGTGCCGATTCATCGTTTTGGGGGCGAATTTGCATAATATCTCGTTTTTGGAGGGTCGAACGTCTTCATCTTGGATGTTTTAAATCTCAATCAATCATCCGGCAGATAGGGGTGGAAAGAATGAGCTTCAAGAATCCGCGAGAAAGGGGATTTCGGTGCTCTGAACTTTGACTCGAAGCCGAATGGACTAGACTTCGAGTCTTGCAAATTTCCATCATAAACTCCAGTGTTTAAATATTTTTTTAATATTTTTATTTTAAATTGTTTAGAGTAGAGGTAAACCTATAAACTCAAAAATGAATTAAAATAATACATACTTGAACTGATAGAATATTCGAGAAGCTATATATGGGAGGAAAAAAAAAAATTAGAAAAATTACATGCAATCACTGAAAAGTTCACAAACAGTTCGCAACTGATTCATATTGTCGCCTAGACCATCTATCAATGTTCTTGATTCTACCACCTCATTGGGAAGTCTATTCCACGCCTCGAAGACTCTATTTGTGAGAAAATAGCTTCTTGGTCTAGTCCTGAAATAGTCCTGAAAATAGTTAAAAGAAAATGGTTCAACTTTGCTAAATTTTCAATGTCATCATTTCAATAGGAAAATATCTGACTTTTTTTTTTTCATTTGGCTGTCAAAAGCATCAACTACAATGGTCAGTGGATTTAATTAGGCCTCAGTAGAGCGAGCTTTGTTTAACTCTTTGTTTGAAAGGACGATAATACAATACTTCGTGGGGCAGCCCTAGCTTTAGTTTTTTCTGCTGCTGAATATTGTTTCCCTGTTTGGTTGAACAGTGTTCATGTA
Organism: Hippodamia convergens; assembly: GCA_038502775.1. Taxonomy (NCBI): domain Eukaryota; kingdom Metazoa; phylum Arthropoda; class Insecta; order Coleoptera; family Coccinellidae; genus Hippodamia; species Hippodamia convergens. The sequence continues at coordinate 70,274,881 of CM076609.1, read as the reverse complement.
AAAAAAATTGATGCCCAACAAAATTTTTCTATTAGGATTATTACTGGTACTATCAAGTCTACACCTGCTCCTTGGTTACCAGTTCTTTAAAATATTGTCCCTCCCCATATTCGCAGAGAGACAACAACAACAAATTCAATTCCTTTCCAAATTCATTTTCCATACTCAAGAATTTTTCAGATAATAAGGTCCCCAGATTGAAGTCGCGTAAACCTTTTTGGTCAAATTTTCTAATTGATATGACTAGAAGCGACAAAGAAATTTGGCAATTTGAATGGAATGTATCAAATTTTTTCAATAAAGATCTTATTTCTGATCCTTCCATCAGAGTTCCTGGTTTTGACTTTCCCAGAAGAACATGGTATGTTCTGAATCGTAGTAGAACAGGCCATGGACGATGCAACTGCATACTCTTCCGATGTAATTCGGTTCAGAGCCCTAGTTGTGAGTGTGGGGAAAATGAGGAGACTATAGAATATCTTATAAATAGTTGTCCCATTTATAAATTTCAAGATGGTTTCGAGGCTATACATGAAGTAACAAATCCATTTCTGAAATGGGTGGTCAATTTCAAAATAATTTAATTTATTCTTTTTCCATTTTCAGATTAAGAATTGCGAGTTCTTTTGTGAAGAATCTGTTTATCTGAGCCCATCGACGGATAACATGAAGATGTTCTCTTGGATCACACTGATGTCTTCCAAGATTTTCCTGATATTTAATATTTTAAGTAATTTTTTTTTCACGGGTGGGGTAAGGTTCTTCTTTCAGCTGAGGTTTTTTCCCTTTTCTAGTTACAAAAATTCATACCTGTATGGCTTTCCTGTGTTCACCAACCTCAGCTAGTTACCTTTTTGTTTTAATATGTATTGTAATATCTTAACTCCCTGAATCAAAAGAATATATATATAGGACAATAATCATGTGAACAAATCTGTAAACAAACTTAAATACAGACGAAAAGAGAAGTAGTGGAACATGAATAATCTATTTCTATTAATTAAAGAAAAACATTCGTGTAAATGCTTCGTTTTCCTCTCAACATATCTATATTGTGAAGCAATACATTTTTTATTGTTTCTTCATGAATTATTTCTGCAGACAATATAAAATTCTTGCTTAATGAAATTTTCAGAAGTTTGTTGTAGGTACCTCATCTAACATCTCAAAATCCTCAATTTCCAGTGAAACCCGCAATCAATAAAATGTCAATATGAGCTCATTTATGATGTTTATTTTGTGTTTTACTTTTACTTTTCATTTTCTATTTTTCTTTCGTTTGAGTTCTATATGGTATTATGTAGAATTCTTTTTATTTTTGTAATACAGGCTCCTTCTTCTCCTCTTACTTACACTAACCCAACCTTTTTTCGTGACCTTGAGGTTGGTTAAAAGCTCAATAGCCTAATTGCAGACTCTTTTCTGTTTGACTCCCATTTCCGTATGTACCACGTCTTGGTTACAAAATTAGGGTCTTGGGTAGATCCTCAGGAAGGTCTTGGACGACTCTCTTCCTGCTTCGTACAAATTAAGGTGAAGAGCCAATGACCTTGACTTATTCGAATATAGAGCTATAAGAGCAGAATTTTGATATTACTCATTGGGTCATCCCCCTCAAGATTCAGGATTCTTTATAGAGTCCTAACTTGCAGCTTGAGTCAGACTCCTTGACTGTTTCAGTCTCGGGGTTAAGGCAAAGTTAGCCATATTTACTACTGTTCTTTTTAGGAGCTTGCATGTGGTGCTAACAGTATTCTTTGGGTCTACCACGTGTCCGCTGACTCCCGGGGTGAATAAAGTCATAGTCACTACGCCTTTCTCTCATCACCTCATCACTCGAAGCCCTTGCTTACTATCTCCAGCTATTCCTAGGCTCTCTTGACCATGAATACCCTTTACACGAGCCCTGGATTTGAGAAAGATTCTGGTTCGTGTAGTCAGCTTGGTGCTTCATTTGCAATTGGCAAGTCTTCTACTCTTCTTTCGTTGCTTCTTGGTGCCTTGGGATTCTTCTGAAACACACTCAACTTATGTTGTTAGGGGGATAATGCTCATTCTTGGTTTCGTTGTTCACTCTAAGACCATGGTTCTCAGGAATCATCACAACTACTTAAGCTTTCACACCACGACAAGGTGATGACCAATCATGCAAGTCTCTAACCTAACCATTCCTTTGCATTTGTTCTTTATTGAAATTCTCAATCGAATTATGTTGGATTGCTTTTATTTTCATATTACAGGTTCATTTTTATCCTCTCGTTATCAATCCTCAAGAAAGTCCTGGAACAAAAACAAGACATTAATATTATGATTTTTTTCATCTTCGTATGAGCTAAAATTAATAGATTTTCATCTTAATTCAAAGACATATATATTCTTATGAAATAATTGGAGAGCTAAAATAAAACAGTAAATGTTGAAACAAAAAAGTACCTATTTTTCCTGAAAACTTAATTAACTTTAATTCTCAGTCTCTGAAACAAGAAACAATTGGAAAAAAATTTTTAATAATATAAGAAAAGCCCCTGCGTAAAATTTTGAGCACTGATTTATCAGGGGTCAAAACTTTACGAGAAGAAATTGTTGCTTAACAATGAACAAAAAGAAAAAGAAAACATGTTGAACTTTTAAGTGTAACGTTTCGGAGTCTCAATCAGACTCCTTCGTCAGACAATAACTAGTTTTCATTTCCCATACTCACCTATATTCCAGATAATAGGGTCCCCAGATTGAAGTCGCGTAAACCTTTTTGGTCAAATTTTCTGACTCATATGAATAGAAGCGACAAAGAAATGTGGCAATCTGAATGGAATGTATCCAATTTTTTCAATAAAGATCTTATTTCTGATCCTTCCATCAGAGTTCCTGGTTTTGACCTTCCCAGGAGAATATGGTCTGTTCTAAATCGCATTAGAACAGGCCATGGACGTTGCAATAGCATGCTATTCCGATGGAATTCGGTTGAGAGTCCTAGTTGTGAGTGTGGGGAAAATGAGGAGACTATAGAACATCTTATAAATAGTTGTCCCATTTATAAATTTCAAGATGGTTTCGAGGCTATACATAAAGTAACGAATGCATTTCTAAAATGGGTGGTTAATTTCAAAATTATTTGATTCATTCTGAATATTCGGTTTCTTTTCTGCTTTTTTCTTTTTTCATTTCAGATTAAGAATCGTGAGCCGTTTTGGGAAGAATCTATCGACGGATAACATGAAGATGATCTCACACTGATGTCTTTCAAGATTTTTCCTGATATTCAATATTTTATGTTATTTTTTTTACGGGGTGGCAGGTTTTTTCGGCTGAGGTTTTTTTTCCCTGGCTCTATAGTATCGTATGATACTAGTGATGATAGTATCGTATGATTCTATAGTATCATACGAAGAATGTTATGATACCCCGTTCTTTTTTTACCTCAGCTTAGGTACTTTTTGTTTCAACATTTATTGTATTATTTTAGCTCTCTATTTTCATAAGAATATATATATATATATATTCAACTTTGTAGAATCGTGACAATTTTTTGATTTTTGGATTGACATTTGTCATAATATGATGAACATAGATCAATTATGATTACTAGGTGACGATATCGTTATTTTAATTCAAAATTCCCTGAAACCAGTTCGTTTTTTCAATACTTCCATCCAAATTCGATCTATTCCTACTGAACAATTGGCGAGATTATTAGCCTCATCCAACAAAATACAAGCTGACTCCTTGATTTTTCTTTAATAACCATTAGTTTCAGTCATAAGAATTTTTGTTCCATTCCATTTATAAAAGAAAAATCAAGGAGTCAGCTTGTATTTTGTTGGATGAGGCTAATAATCTCGCCAATTGTTCAGTAGGAATAGATCGAATTTGGATGGATTTATTGAAAAAAGAACTGGTTTCAGGGAATTTTGAAATAAAATAACGATATCGTCACCTAGTAATCATAATTGATCTATGTTCATCATATTATGACAAATGTCAATCCAAAAATCAAAAAATTGTCACGATTCTATAAAGTTGAATGAAAACTAGTTATTGTCTGACAAAGAAGTCTGATTTAGACTCCTTCGTCGTAACACTTAAGAGTTCAGAGTGTTTCCTTTTTTTTTTGTTCATTGTTAGGCAACATTTTCTTCTCGTAAAGTTTTGGCCCTTGATTAATAAGTGCTCACATTTTTACGCAAGGGCCTTTCTTATATTATTGAAAAAAAAATTCTAATTGTTTCTTGTTTCAGAGACTGGGAGAGAAAACCCAAATCAAGTTTTCAGGAAAATGCAGAGACATGCCAGACAATATTTCAATATAGATATCCAAAAAGTACCTAAGCTGAGGTAACAAAAGATGCAACCTTCTTATGAGATACTTGAGAGATTGAGGGAGAGACATCCCAGACAATATTTCAATAGATATCCAAAAAAGTACCTAAGCTGAGGTAAAAAAAAGCAACCTTCTTCTGTGATACTTGAGGGATTGAGGTTTGCATCGTATATAAATATGTACCATAAACCTTCCCCTGAGGCACACCAACGCCGCGTTCCCCCACCGGAAGAAAAAGATCCAGATCGGCGAGTTTCCGCGCGAAATTTTATGAAATCTCATTTCGCGGAAACAATGCAGGGTGCCTCAAAGCTCCCATCCCCTCCCCCGGTTTTCTTTCTCGGCCCCTATCAATAATATATTCCACCCCTGCACCGTATTTCGCAACACAAAAGGAGGCGAATGTAAATAGCGTTTTTGTGATATCTTTTTAACGCCATTTCTGGTCCTTACTCCGGCGCATTCATTTGTTTCTTTCCCTCCGCGTCTTTCTTTTGTCCCCGGATGGGGAACAAAAGACGGCCGCCTTAACTACCTTTTGTCCGAGTGTCGCATTTCCTTTGTTTCATTCTTAAATCGTGACGAGGCGACTTGATTATTTCCACCGGGGATTTTTCGAGTTTTCCGATGGGGAAACGGAGTTTTCTCGAGATCGTATTTGAGTTCATGGTTTAGAGAGATGAAATGCAATAAACAAAATCAACACATCTGAACCTGAAGAAATTGAAATATTTCGAAATTGAAAAAATGCCTTTAATATATCCGAAACGGGAATAAGAAATAAAAAGGATGTAATAAAACAATTCAAATATTTTAATTAAAGAATCACTAAAATGAAGAAAAATAGGACCTTATATTAATAAGATGTATACTGTTTTGATATAGAGCATAACTAATGTACAGCTTTGCTTTCGCCTTTTTGCAAAAGGTGGCTGTAGCGGTAAATGATAGTTGAAATTAAAAGATCTTAGATGTGATGCAATAAGCTTAGGTATTTGTGAACACAACGCCATCGAAATATCAGTCGATTTGTGTCTGTATCATAAAATTTTTCTCGATTAATCATGTCAGTTTACGAGCCGAATTCTCGTCATTTGCATGAGGTTTTAATTTTCTGCTTCAAAATGATTACCCGATAAAAAAAGAATCCGAAACTGTTGGTATAAAACAAGGTTAAAAGGTTTTTCAATTTATTTAATCCCTCACAGTGCACTTGCAGCTGAAGAAATCCTTGTTGCAAAAGATTGGTTCAGAATAGTTATTTATGATAGAGAAGGCATTGATATTCTTTCGCGAGTTCAAAAGGCAAAATCGAGCCACAAAGTGGCTCGTTTTTGAATATATATATATACATATTGAAACAAAAAACTACCTAGCTGGGGTTAGTGCAACACAGGAAAACCATACAGGTCTGTAGTATGATGAAATGAGGAAGAGAAAAAAACCTCAGAGAAAAAACCCTGACCACACCTGTTATAGAAAAAAATTTACTAAAAATATCATATCAGAGGATCTTGGAAGACATCTACGTGATGAGAAGAACATCTTCATGTAGTTCTTCTATGGGAAGCAGAGAAAAACAGACTCTTCACCAATCTACCCGAAATTCTAGATCTGAAATAAAAAAGACAAAAGCAGAAAAAACTAGATATTTATGATCAATTGAATGGTTTTTGAATTAACCACCCATTGCAGAAATTCTTTCTTTATAAATTAGTTATGACAGAAATGTAACAATATTTGAAAGAAATGAAAAAACCCAATAAATTTCCCCTTTTTGAATTGCTTAACATGAGAAAACTCATAACACAACAATCTAAACCGTAATTTGGACTGAATGAAAAATCAATGAGTACATAACTTTCAATTGTCCTCCTTCACGAAGAAGTTCCTGTGTTGCCATGTGGGTTTCTTAGAAGATCTCAACACCATGTGCAGTGGCTAATTTCGGAACGTAATCACTCTTGTCCTTCGAATTCCTCCAATATTCAAATTTAAATTCTCAGCCTTGCTCTCTGCTCGTGAGGGTTCTTTCGAACCAGGTATAACCATCCCAGTGATGATTTTCCGGAACTTCAGATGTTTGAAGACCGCTACGGGACCCTAATGAAAGGAAATCATCTCCCACAGACAAACCAAACATCTTATAACAAGAAAACAGAATATTTTTCAGGACCAAAAATTACGACGACATATTCCGAGAATTGTCAAAATGACAATTTAATTTTTTGAATGAACCAGTGTTGGAATGAGCCTTCTGTACGAGTATTATATATTATTTTCTCCAATTCACTGTATTTCCATTGAAATCAATGAACTATTTCCATAAATATCCCTTAGTGATTTCTGCATTGAAAAATATTGTTTGGCAGAACTGTTTTCTGTTCATAAATTTGGCAGTTTAATAAATAAATCCTGAGATGTTCTCGCGCTATTTTCTTTCAAAATATGTGGCAGAAAGAATAGATTTTTCTCGTTTATTATTCCTTAGTAATATGTTGAGAAAACTTCGACAGTCTCTTGATCGCTCCATCAACCTCTCAATTCTCCCCTCTGCAAAATCGAGTAAAGCAAATATCAAATAAAAGAAGAAATATATGAAAAAGACTCCGGCACTTGTTTTCAGTGGATTGCAGAAGCTCCATAGAATTTTCCCTCACCAAATTAACTTCTGTAGCTCCATTAATTTCCACTCCGGAGTGAAATTCTGGGAAAACCTTATCAGCGGAGAAAAACGGAGCTGAATTTTCTGCAGAATTCCTGCCGGTTATCTCAGGAATCAGACGAAAAACAACCGCTCGACCAGGGAAATTTCCTTCTTTTCTTACCGACCGGATGATATAAATATTAAAACGAGGCGCGCTAAAAAGGGAGAGAATATCGAGAAAGGGCTTTTTCCAGGTTTCCAGCTCTCTTATTTTCTTAATAAAGAATCGTTTCGGAGCCGGGGCATTCGGGGAGATTTTCTTTGATGCTGCGTTATTTATATTTCGTTCCGTTCCTTCTCTGCCCGCCTGCGGTATACAGGGTGGCCATTTCTCGAATTGCATGAAATAAAGAATTTGAAATTTTGAATTTCTATTGAAATATTGTCTGGGAGGTGTTTGCATATTCCTGAAAACTAAATTTGGGAACCAAGAACAACCAATTTCAATAAATTCGATTCCTTATGTTCATGGACTTTCAGAAAAAATTTAAAGAATTGGTTCCAAATTCAACATAAGAACTGTTTTCAAAACAAAAAATTATTTACGATCTTTATCAACAAAAACTAAACCTTTGAATGAGGACCAAAAATTAAGAAATTGTATTTAAAATATTCCCTGTATTTGTGGAAAATCTTATACAGGAGAAACATCAAGACCATAAGAAATTAGAAAACGTGAACATAAGAATAATATAAAAAAATAGAGATATTGGTAGATCGCAGATAGCAGGTCATGTGTGTTCCAATACCGGCAAACACATGATGGATTGGAATGGCACAAAAATTCTAATAACAGAACCTGATAATTATTAAAAAAAACAAGGAGTCAGCTTGTACTTTGTTGGATGAGGCTAATAATCTCGCCAATTGTTCAGTAGGAATAGATCGAATTTGGATGGATTTATTGGAAAAAAAACTGGTTTCAGAAGAAGAACAACCAATTTTAATAAACTTGATTCCTTATGTTCATGGACTTTCAGAAGAAATTAAAAGATTAATTCAACATAAGCACTCTTTTCAAAACAAAAAATGATTTACGATCTTTATTAACAAAAACAAAACCTTTGAATGAGAACCAAAAATCAAGAAATTCGTTTTATAATATTCCCTGTATTTGTGGAAAATCTTACACAGGAGAAACATCAAGACCATTAGAAATTAGAAAACGTGAACTTGAGAATAATATAAAAAAAGAGATATTGGTAGATCGCAGATAGCAGATCATGTGTGTTCCAATACCGGCAATCACATGATCGATTGGAATGGCACAAGAATTCTAATGACGTAACCTGATAATTATAAAAGAAAAATCAAGGAGTCAGCTTGTATTTTGTTGGATGAGGCTAATAATCCCGCCAATTGTTCAGTAAGATTAGATCGAATTTGCATGGATTTATTGAAAAATGAACTGGTTTCAGGGAATTTTGAAATAAAATAACGATATCAACATCTAGTAATCAATATTAATCTATGTTCATAATATATTGACAAATGTCAATCAAAAAATCAAAAAATTGTCACGATTCTACGAAGTTGTATGAAAACAAGAAATTGTCTGACGAAGGAATCTGATTAAGACTCTGAAATATTACACTTCAGAGTTCAAAGTGTTTTCTATTTGTTCATTGTTCGGCAACAATTTCTTCTTGTGAAATTCTGTCCTCTAACAAATTAGTGCTCAAATTTTTACGCGGGGAACTTTCTTCTATTATTTAAAAAAATTTTCTTATTGTTTCTTGTTTCAGAGACTGGGAGAGAAAACCCAAATTAAGTTCTCAGGAATATTGAATTTTTTTGGTTTTTCTTATTTCATTGTTAGGCACAGGTTTTTTGAAAAGAGTAGTTGTCGAATGTCGAATAATTTTGTTTGGAAGACATCTTTTCACGTATATGAACGAGCAACCCCCTAAGAGGGGTCAATTGAAATCTGGTGAGTGCGGAGGCATTGGTAAATGTGGAATACCAAGCTCCTCGCGCGCATTCTCAACTATGGCTGCACGGTGCGGTCTAGCGTTATCGTCTAGAAATTTAAAAGTTTCACAAATAACAGCGTGAAAATTTGGCAAAAGATTGTCAATGACATGCTCCCTATAGTGTAAGGCGGTCATATTCCCGGGACAAATGTGTAGATCTGTGCGCCCGTTGAAACATATCCCGGCCCATACCATAACACTACCGCCTCAGAATGTATGGACTTCTTGGACATAGCGACGATTACTGCGTGTGCGTGGGATTGTCCATACCCTTATTCTGCGAGAATCTGAAAATCGTCTATATCTGGATTCATCAGTGAAAAGGACACTACGCCGTTGAACGTTCCAATTGATATGTTGCCTTGTCCATTCTTTGACGCTAATGGTCACGTGTTAATGGAACTCCTCTTAATGGACGTCTAGAACCTAGATTCACATCTCTCAAACATCGTCTGGTGGTTTCGATGGAAACTTCGACCCTATCTGCATTGTGAAGAGTATTCCGTAGCATTCTACACGTAGATGAAGGCTTTCTTCTCGCCGAAACGGTGATGAAACGATATTGAGCACGTGTTGTTTTTCGTCGCCCACCAAGCCTGGGTCTTTCCAACACAGAACCTGTCCCCCTGAACCTATTTCAAAGTCGAGATATCATAATTCGGCTGACTTGGAGCCTTTCCGCTACAACAACCTGTGTTAGGCCTACCTGTAGCATTCCGTTAGCCCTATTAGCTTCAGCTTTTGTTAATTTACGTCCTGGCATTTTCAGAAAACTCGTTTCAAATCGAAGCCGTTGATAACCTGATTCCATTTCAAAGTAAGAACATTAATGGAGCATATGCAAAGAACCAAACTTCAGAAAAAAGACGACCAGATTGACGAAATGTCTCATACTGATTTTTATCGGATCGATTCAAGTTGTTATTGAGTTTTAAATGATTTTACAGCGATTTTCTCCCACATACTTTTCAAAACGATTGAATACGATATCCCTAACTCTTGTAAAGCAGTATGTTTCTTCCTCATTCATTACCTCAATTATATTATCATCTTCAACATCTAAGAAACATATAAGACCCAAAAACTCTTATCGTAACCGTTCTATTCTCACGATGGTCCTCTTCTCCTCGCTTCCCTAACGGTCACATGGAAGGGTCACGAAGAAAGGGTTGTTGCGGACCTCTGGCTATTAGAAAAAGGCCTTTGGGCCCTCCAGGTCGCACCGCATTGTGATGGTAATCACTCCAAAGATTCGTCTCTACGGGAAGCTGCGAAATTGTTGTATAATCCCCATTGACCACGAACGCCGCTGGAAGCTGTCAAGATCAAAATGTCAACGGTTAATTAGGGCGGCAGTTGATAGCCATATGGTCATTACCACTAGGAAAAATTAATTGAAGCATGCGGCGATCACGAAAAAAAATTATTTCACTGCGAGTCTTATTCTATCCATGTTGAAAGAAATGATTAATTCCTTGAGAATTGAGACAATAATAGATTAGGGATGAGAGGTAAGTGTTTATTCTCCGTAGGAATCCAGGAAAACTTCAGATAAACTCGAATTATTATAAGAAAAAGACAGAAGAAAATTATATATTCTGAAACAAGTTGCAGAATGAGCTCCTATGCTAAAGCATGAGTGTTGGAATTGCCTTCTGCAACGAGTATTAGACGATATTTTCTCTATTTCAGTCATGTTTTGTGAAATACTCCCGAAAATCAAATGAAAATTCAGATTAGTGACTTTTGTATTGCATCTTGGCAGTTGGTGTGACTTACGATTACGGGATTTGAATTGATTTAATTTGAAAATTGAGAGGATCTGAGGTAAGTACTAACAACCACAAAACGAAATATATATCTAAAAACAATGCTGTATATATTTATATATTCTCATGAAAAAGAGAGCTAAAATAATACAATATTTGTTGAAACAAAAAGTACCTAAGCGGAGGTAAAAAAAGAACGGGGTATCATAACATTCTTCGCATGAAACTATAGAATCATACGATACTATACAGCCAGAGGAAAAAACCTCAGCCGAAAAAACCTGTCTCCCCGTAAAAAAAAACATGAAATATTAAATATCAGGAAAATCTTGAAAGACATCAGAGTGATCATCTTCTAGTTATCCGTCGATGGGCTCGGATAAACAGATTTTTCCCAAAACGACTCACAATTCTTAATCTGAAATGAAAAAGACAAAAGCAGAAAAGAAACCGATTATTCAGAATAAATCAAATGCATTTCACAAATGCATTTGCTACTATAAACACATCAACATTCAGATTTCTTGGCCAAATAATGTTCGGAGGTTTATAAATATTTATGACAGAAATTTTACAAAATTTGAAAGAAATGAAAAAATACTCCATCAATTTCCTCTTTCTGAATCTGTTGAAAATTACGAACTGATAATTTCTGAATATAACAAGCTAAACTTGTAAAAAATCAACTGTCCTCTTTCAAGAGGATTTTTTTCTGTTGCCGTGTGGGTTTCTTGCAGAAGAATCACTTCGATTCCATGTTCATCAGCTAATGTGGAGACATAATCACACTTTCCCTTCGAAATTCCTTCAATATTCAAATTCAAAATCCACAAATTGTTGGTCTCTGGTCGTGAGGGTTTTTCAAACCGGATACGACCTTCCAGGTGATGATTTTTCGGCACTTCAGATGTTTGAAGGCCGCTACGGGACCCCAATGAAAGGAAATCATCTCCCATAGATAAACCAAACATTTTATAACACAAGAAAACAGAATATTTTTCAGGACCAAAAACTACGACATATTCCGAGAATTGTCATTCTGGCAATGCTGTTAAGAGTTTCATTACTTCACTACTTTTAGTACATTAATGAAATCATTACGATACTGAAATTTTTTGTTGTTTTCAGTTTCAATAATGAAACTAACAAATGTAAATCAATCGGTATGAAATTTAAAGCATTAATATCAAATTCCTCAAGAAATTTTTGTTCTCTTTCTTCGACATTCCACCAATTACGGTCGCAAAAATCGGGATAATTGTGCATTTAAATGGCCGAAGCAGTCCGACAGGCGGAAGATTTTGCCCGTCTTCCCGACTATTGATTAATTCGACTGGAAGTTTCTTTCAAATGCCTGGAAATTCGTTAAGAGCGCTAGGAGTTTCGCAAGAAATAAGAAGTAAGAAGTTGACAACGGCAAAATGGGGGCCTTGTCGGACAAAAACTTCGGCAGAAGTTGAATTTAATCGATTCTACGTAAAATGTTGGAGCAATTATTGAAATTGGAAAAGAAACAGAGGTACGGGAGCGCCGAAAACAATTCGGAATTAGAATAAACAAAAGGTTCTGGATCCTTCAAAAGTTCAAGTCTTCCATCTTGACCTTGAAAACACATCTGTATTCCAGTGGATACTTTATCAGAGTTAGGGATACATAGGTTGAATACCATTTGTTTGATTATCCTGTGAATATTAATCTTTTATGTAGTATGAATTACATCATTCAATAAAGGCCATTTCGTTCATTTTATTTTCCTCAATTTACAGCATTATTAATGTCTGAAAATTACACATTATGGAGGAATGATTTGATTTTTGAACGGTTAACTCATCTGAACTTTGGAATATTAGATTATAAAAAAATTGTTGAGGTTTTATTGATGATAATGATAATAATTTCATTATTTTGAATGATGGTCTTCCACAAGGATCGTTTTGAGCTCCTCCTTTTTTCAACATATATTTGTGTTATTATATGCATCTTAATATGAAAAATTATTTTTTATTTTATTATTATTTGTATCACCGATTATATTGACTAGGCTTTTCCGTCATGCTGATTTTCCAATCATAAAAAGCCACTTTTCTGCTGACAGACATTCTGAGAAATTATTTTCTTGACTTGGCTTTAAGTAGCTTATGAGGGGTTTCACAGAAACCCAGAATGCATGGAAAATACAATACAATACAATACAATACAATACAATACCTAAAAAAAAAAAGATTTCGTGTTTCCATCAAAACTGATAGAAGATTGAAGGTATGTTTTCGTGATATATTCCCAATAATCGCACATAGGCTTTAAATCGAAATTTGTCTGTTATTCATATACATCTGGTATAAAGAGGAAGCTTTGAAAATATTATATTTTAAATAATACATTAATCTAAGATAAGGACTAGTAGAGAGGTAAACACTTTTCCATGAAAAGTTATCAAATATGTTCATCCTTTCTCATTAATTTTTTTTAGTGAATATATTCGAATAACGCTATCAGAAAGTAAACCATACTGAAAACTGAAAAGTTTCGATGTTGTATAAGTTTCAGATAAAGATAAAATGAAAAAAAATATATAATTGCAAAAATGAAACAATTGTTATATTAGTTAAACTGAATTTTAGGTTGTCCATTTCAAACTATTTCTAGAAGTTAATTCAGTATAAGAGTACCTATAGTAAAAAGATACCTTTCATTAAAATGAAATAATTAATTTTTCCAATTCTTTGTCAGATTCATTCATTCTGCCACATCTTGTAGAATAAAATCGTGCGAAATTATCTCAGTTTAGCACAGATTTCATGGTATTATTTATATATTAGGGATTATTTGCCTTATGTCACGAATTTATTCATTCTCTGTCAAACTCATGGGAGAGAAAGTAGTTCTGCCAATAAATATTTTACAATGTAAAAATCGCTGAACGGATTAATGGAAATAATTCATTAAATTCAGTAAAAATTCAATGAATCATAAAAAATAACATATAACACTGGTAACTACAGAAGACTAATTTTTACACTCGTTCATTCAAAAGCTGAAGAATATCAGTACCTTCTGCACTTGTTATTTAATAGTATATTCTAAAACAAGTTGCATAATGAGCTCCTATTCCAACACGAATGCGAAATTCGAAAACGAGCGACGAAGGAGCGAGTTTTCGAAAGCATGAGTGTTGGAATTGACTTTTGTATTGTATCTTGGCAGTTGAGGTGACTTATGAAATTTGACAGATTACGGAATTTGAATTGATTTGATTCCAAACTTGATTCGATCGGAGGTCAGTACTGGCAACTACAAAACGAAAAATATAACTAAAACAATGCTGTTATGAGTTTCATTACAGCACTACTTTTAGTACTGTAATGAACTCATTACAATACTGAAATAGAGAAATAACTATTGTACAACTATCAAAAAAACTTGACGTTTCTGCATCTCTACTGATGCTTAAATATTTACTTTTTCTCAGCCAAAATAATTCACAAAATAAACATGAAATATTACTTTTTGAAGGATCCAATTTCAACAGATTCAATTTCAATTATTAATTGAATATCCATTATAACAATTTCGTCTCTAAAATTCATGTTTTCATGGCACATTCCAGAAAATTTACAATCTCATGTGCCCTAAAAAAACATTCATTTTACGTAATTAATGAAAAATGACTATTTCGTTAATCCTGTTCCTTCGAAACTTATTTAATACAAGTGAAAATGCATCATTAATTTTCACCTGGGGTTTGCAATTGAAACGTTGAAGCTTAGTTTAACTATAGTTTTTTCATTTCTTAGTTAATGGTTATTATTCGAGCTATTCACATGAATTTTGAAATAAACTATTTGGACAATTTCATGAGATCATAAAGAAGTAAGAAACGCGATATAATTCTCAAGAGTGTAAAAAGTACCTAACTTACTTCCCAGAGTGGTCGAGAAAGATCGTAACGAAAAAATAAAAACCTTGTGTAGGAAATCCCTTCTATTTTCCGATTCCTTCCTCTGTACCGAAAAAAATGGCTCAACCCCCGTTCGAATTAATCAATAAAACGCGAGAAAGGGCCTCAGAACTTAAAATTTCCTTTTCTCCGTCACAATCGGACATTTTACGGCCGTCTCTCTCCCACCACTCCGAGCAGGACGACAACCTTACCACTCTAACTTATTCCGATCTGAAAGAAGCGAACCCTTTAGGGGCAAAAAGTAGGGTGAAAAAGAATGAGGAATAAAGAGGGGTGACGGTGCGGGGGTGGGTGGACGGTGAGGGGCCGAATTTACATCGAAAAGAGTTGATTGCTTGCCGAGTCGTCGGCCATCTTAGTTCTTTATTATCGGACGTCGTCCCGCGTTTTATGGAGCTTTGGAAAAGTGCCAGTAAAAAATTTTATGGTTTTACTCCGTTGATTGCGGACTCTTGCGATCGTCTTCGGTCGTTTTGTTGTCAAGGGGGTCGCGGAATTGTTCAGACGGTGACATTTTCCCCGGTCAGAGGCGGAACTACCAAAGGGAGACCAGGCAAAAAAAAATTGAAACTTTACTTAAAAAAAAATTTCATGATGAAAGTATTCTTAAAGCCTTGCAATGTTGCTGCCACTGCATCAGATGAAAGATTTCCCCAATTCCTAACACATTAAGGGAGACCAATATAGAAACAGTTGTGTAAAACGGGATAGCTAACGTTAGCTAATCAATAACTCTAACAAAGTAACTTCTCAATTGTCTCTTCTATACATTAAATACTAATAATTTCAAAATTAATCGGTCATATATTAGGTGTAGAAATGGACGACATATATAGGATGTACCAAGTTCGACGGCCTATTAGGCGTTTCTGGAGAACTGGACCTATTTGAAATCTGAAAATTGGGATTATATTATTTTTTGACATTATCTAACGATCTAAAATATTCTTGGAACTTGACCACTTCCAGTTATACTCGAATTTGATAGAGTATGCAATTCTGAATACATTCCTACTCAAATCGTTGCAATCGTCAAAATACTTTCCCAAATATCGAAAAAAAACTGAGGAAAAAAGGGAGATAAGTGTATTCGGTATTATGTTTGTTATTCCTAACCTAGATATCGTAAGCACAAACTGTTTTCACATTTTTGAAGGCGAAGACTGTGGAAATATTGTACAATTTCAGAATTTTGAATAACCCGTCACAGCGTGTTCCAAATGTTGGTTCAAAAATTGGGATCAAAATTGGCTCATAACTTTCGTTTTTCAAATTAGAACACTATTTTTTTATGATTGCGTTGGATTCTGAAAAGAAAAATGATGATAATGTTCCAACATGTTGATGCTCCTAAAATTACTAATTCTTGAATTATTCAGGATTTTCTGTTTCTATTCATGAAATCTGTTTTACATCAACAATGATAAATGAATTCAGAAAAGAGGAAGTCACTAGTGAGTTATTCGAGTAATTTATCTTCAATGACCAAGGTCATTGTTGATATGAAACAGGTTCTATGAATTTGACGGTACGTACGACATGAAATCAGGAAATCCTGAATAACTCAAGAATTATTAATTTTAGGAGCATTAACATGTTGGAACATTATCATTATTTTTCTTAGCATAATCCAACGCAATCATAAAAAAATAGGGTTCTAATATGAAAAACGAAAGTTATGGGTCAATCTTGATCCCAATTTTTGAACCAACATTTGGAACACCCTGTGACGGGTTTTTCAAAATTCTGAAAATGTTCAATATTTCCACATTCTTCGCCTTCAGAAATGTGAAAACGGTTTGTGCTTACGATATCTAGGTTAGGAATAACAAACATAATACCGAATACACTCATCTCCCTTTTTTCTTAAGTTTTTCCTCGATATTTTGAAAATTATTTTGACGAATGCAACGATCTGAGTACGAATGTATTCAGAATTGCATACTCTATCAAATTCGAAAACAAAAAAACAAAAACAAAAATTTTGAACATTTTTTTTCACTGCCTGTATAACTGAAAGTGGTCAGGCTCCAAGAATATTTTAGATCGGTAGATAATGTCAAACAATAATATAATCCCAATTTTCAGATTTCAAATAGGTCCAGTTCCCAGAAACGCCTAATAGGCCGTCGAACTTGGTACACCCTGTATATACAGATTATTATTTTTAATAATAAAGCTTCAAATTTCGCGAAAAAACAGCAGAAGTAGTATTGTACACCTAATAATATATCAAAACTAACTATATCGCCCCTAATGGTTGAAGGGTTGTTGGAAATTAACCCAATACAATACAATATCTGTCTATAACATTCGAAAAGTTCTCAAATTTTTTTGTGATGATTTTCAATCTTTCAGGATAATATCCGAGACAAAAAAAATGTAAATATTGAAGGAACTCAATATCTGAAGAAAATGCTCGCTGGCAATATAACCGGGGAATATCAATTGAATATCTCCCTGTGGAATATCGAAAAAGCTCTCCGTTATATAGATTGAATGAAATATTAATCCCCTATAATTAAATTTATTATTTTAATGGATTCCTATAAAGGTTGGTGAGAATTTTAGCGATAAGTCATGAATAATGCAGCTTCAACAAGAAATTGAGTCTTCTTTTCTATGTCTTTTCTTATATAAAACACACTGTTACTTCGAAAGCTTCTTCTCTTGGATGAAAATTTTTGTAGTTGTAGTAATTGATACTGATAAAACTTGAAATATGCGTACGTATGTTTCCCTTAAGAAAGAAAAATATTCTGCTCTACGTATATTATAATTCAAATAGACTGACCGCCAAAAAATTCTGCAACTTAAAATTTAAAGGACAAAATAATATTTCGAGTAAAAAATTAACAAACCTTAAAAAACCCAAACAACACTTCACAACGAGAACTTTCCACAGCACCAACGACACAAGACAACATATAAACAGCACTTCAACTATATCAACTTGAATAATATCAACACCAACTCCGCATTTTTGAAAATTCCAACGCTTACAACTTCTTGACCAACATTCGACGACCTTACTGCTAAACTCATCAACAATCGCACCTCGACTTGTAGCTACGACATTAACAAGCACCGAGGGTCAACGTTCATCGTCCTAGGTCAGTTCAAACTCACCCTTACGCCCTTTGAGAAACAATAGGACCCAAGAACTGGTCAGGCCAGTATGCTAATTTTCGACAAAAAGGTCAGCTATTCTTATACACGCTGAATTGGGACAGATGCTCTGAGTTCGAGCGGATTCTGATTTTTTAAAAAGCGCGAAAGGGTACAGGCGGTCATCTGAAGGGAAGATCGGGTAGGGATGTACAGGCTGATTGTCCTGGAGGGTCCAGTTTGTTGGGGTGAATGTATGGAGAAGTATAACTTCGATTGTTAGATGTGAACCTAACAATGTAAAAATATTTAGTTATTTCAAAAAATGTTTCGTATTGTTTTATGACAATTGAAGAAATTAATAGTTTTTCCATGGATATTCAGGTTTTTCTCATCAAAATCATTGTTAATCTGGATTATTTTTTCAATTCCAATTGATGAATCAAACACTTTTTACGAATCTGAAGATCTATTGGGAATGGATAAGCTCAATTAATTAGTTTCTCTATATTTGAAATTAAAAATAACAAAGTTGATTTATCTGATCAAAATATACTGCGCAAAAAAATTAACGCACATTCTGAAAATCTCAATTTTAATGAAAGTTAACTCTACATTGACTTTATAACTTATTTTTTATGTTCTGTCGGGAAGGTTTTGAACGAAACAAGACAAATTAAATGGAAGAAAAATTCAGGATTTCACCGAATCTTATGTGAAAGAAGAGAAATCAACAATTTTCAAAATGCTGATAAGTGATTTAATGCTTGGTATTTCCACCCCTTGCGTTAATTACAGCTCGGCAACGGCGGTTCATACTCAAAATGAGTGATCTTAAAATGTTCTGATCTAATCCTTCCCAGATTTCTCCGAGTTGGATTCCTAAGTCATTAAGAGTAGCTGGATGATTTTCTGAACTTCTCAGCCTTCTATTGAGGTTGTCCCAAACCTGCTCAGTCGGATTGAGATCTGGACTTCTTGCTGGCCATTCCATTCGAGAGACTTCAACCTCTTCAAGATACTCCTGAACGATGCGCACACGATGGGGTCTGGCATTATCGTCCATAAAAATGAATAAATGTTACTAAGAAATTCAGAGAGATGAATAAAATCATTATTAATATTAGAGAATTAACACATGATGGATCGGAATGACATAAAGATTCTGATGAAAAATGTGATCGTTATAAAAAAAATGAATAGACCACTCATATTTCGTTCAACGAAGATAATTATCTGCTGACAAGAATACTTTCCAAACAATATAATAAATTTGATAATCCATACTAAGAAGAAAAAAGAAAGACAATAAAAAAGTCATGTCAATTTGAATTTATAATTATTTCATTCCTCAACACTTCATAATCTTCAGTAGATTTTAAATAACCAATTCTCTGAATTATATAACTCTTTTTTTATAACAATTCTTCAATAATTTTGTGTATTTCGTTAAAAGAAAAATAAGGTTCTTTTTATGTTTGTTTGGAAATTATAGTGGAAAGGAAGATTAAACAATATTTCGAAAAAGTTCTACCATATTAAATACAGAAAAACTTGAAGACATAATAAGATTCATTTCAAATATTGATTGTGAGAACGCACAGTATTTTCAAATCATTATATTGACATTGAAGTAGTACTTCACAAAATGTGAGTTTTCAAAACATATTACGGACATCACATCGCATATTCCGAATAGCAATTAAAATTGCTGTCTCTGAGAAACATCCTGTACAATCGATACTACAAACTCGCAGGTTAGAAATCCGTTAGGCTCTAATATAATGACCATCTAATATCCCTTATGCCCAAACTACCCCATGATTTTCTCACACTGGTCAAACCGGTATGCAAATGCGAGGTCAGTATTTTTACAAACGTTCACCCCTTTCCTTTAGAATGGTCAAAACCGGTTAGGTGGGCATTTTTAAATTTAAGGGTCATCCTTTCTTGATTGCAGAGCTTTCATAAGGGTGGCTGCGAGTCAGGTAAAGAGCCGAGATGTGTTTATCTTGTTCGCAACGGGATGCTGTTTTTTTTTAGGATTGATGAGATGAAAGAGGGATCTTGTTTCTAAGGAGCAGATTATCCTCAGGTACTGAACAAAATGTTGATGATTTGCCATCAGCGATCAATTAAAGACATTTTTTCAAGTATTCCCATGATATAGGGCCAAATGGAATTTGTCAATGATAGTCATGACAAAAAGGTGAAAAATCATCTCAATCTCAATCATTGCAATAAATACATAAATTCCCAAGAATATCAGTGAATACCATACAATGCATTTTGTACAACTGCCCTATTTTAATTATGAAATGGGCGAATTTGTAATGACAATAAACTTCAGAATGCATTTTAAGATTCAAATAATCAAAAGGTTGTTGTGAATGGCAAACGTTGCCAACGTTATGATTACTAACAAATGAGTAAAGACGCTGTCATTTGAATTTCGTTCCTGTCCAATTTTCGTCTTGGGTTTTTAATATGTTTGTTATTAATAAAAGTGACGATTCGGTTGGTCCTCTGAATATTGAAGAGTCTGCAGGAAGAGCAAATCTGGAACTCCTACCTCAAAAATCTGTTCAGCAGTACGATATTGCATATAACAATTTCCTGGCCTGGTGCAAATTGAAAAATTTAGAAGGGAATTTCAGTGAAACTGTTTTCCTGGCATACTTAGAAGAAAAATCAAAAATATGGAATTCGTCCATTTTGTGGAGCAAATTTTCAATGATAAAGTCAAGCGTCTTTGTTAAAAATGGTGTGGATGTTAGTAAATATTTTATTGTCCCAAAAAATCGAAAATTCTCACTCGTAAACAAGTTGATGGTGCTGAGGATACTAATAATGTGTTGCGAAGCTCCCTAACGTCACAGGGCATTTATGTTATTAATTGTTCTTGTTTTATGATTAATATAAATGTTCATAAGTAATGATTGTTAAATATTGATAATAAAAATTTGAAATTGCTGAATTTTTCTCATCTGATTTCATCATAAGAAAATGGAGTGCTGAAAATATTTTTCTCTATTTCAGTATCGTAATGAGTTCATTACAGTACTAAAAGTAGTGCTGTAATGAAACTAATTACAGCATTGTTTTCAGATATATTTTTCGTTTTTTCGTTGTCAGTACTGACCTCCGATCGAAACAAGTTTCGAATCAAATCAATTCAAATTCCGTAATCTGTCAAATTTCGTAAGTCACACCAACTGCCAAGATGAAATATAAAAGTCACTAACCTGAATTTTTATTTAAATTTCGAGAGTATTTCACAAAACTTGACTGAAATAGAGAAAATATCGTCTAATACTCGTTGCAGAAGGCAATTCCAACACTCATGCTATCGAAAACTCGCTCCTTCGTCGCTCGTTTTCGAACTTCGCATTCGTGTTGGAATAGGAGCTCATTCTGCAACTTGTTTTAGAATATACTATTAACGCTAATGTTAAAAATATTCATGGCTTGTCTGACAATACAAATTATTATTCATAATGAATACAAAAATAAAATATTCCAGGCAAAGGATATACACTAAATCTATCACAAATAAACACTTTTTATATGAGACAGTCACTTCTGAAAACAATACAAATGATAAGCAGAGTATCAAGTAAAAATAAAATCAACTTTTTCAAAATTAACTCGTACCTTTCATATACTGACAGGAGCCCTTTTTTCGAGTGATCCAATGCCAGAAAACTCCTAGGGCAGATCCAATTTCGATTGCCTGATTAGTTTTCCTCCCCTTCAAACCCTTCTAAGGGCAGCGAGAAAATTCCGATTAGCGTTTTAAATTTAAATCCAGGTTCATTAATCCCAATTCCTCGACATCTCTGGTTCTTTTTTTAAGAACTTCCTCGTTTCCTCTCCCTCCTGGATCACTTGACGCAATCTTGGACAGAATTTCCCCAGGGATCCCCTAAATTAGGAACGCTTTTCTATCGCTTCCGTCTGTATAGGGCGTCTCCGAAATATTTCCTTTTTTGTTGATTCGACCGTTACTCTGCCAAGATGAATTATCTATCTTCACGACAAAATAATTCATTCATTATTGAATTTCAATGAATATTAGGTTATCGTAAGGTTGTTTCGAAGAGATCAAATGCAGGGAAGATAACAAACAAAATCGATTCAGAGAGTTAAAATAATTCAATACATATTGAAACAAAAAGTTACCTAGCTGAGGTTGGTGCAACACAGGAAAACCATACAGGTCTGCAGTATGATTAAATGAGGAAAGGGAAAAAACCTCAGTTGAAAAAAAAACCCTACCTCGTCCGTGAAAAAAAAATTACTAAAAATATTAAATATCAGAGAAATCTTCAAAGACATCAGCGTAATCTAAGAGAACATCATGTTATCCGTCTATGGACTCAAATAAACAGATTCTTCACAAAACGACTCGCAATTCTCAATCTGAAATGAAAAAAGACAAAAGCAGAAAAGAAACCAATTATTTAGAATAAAATAAATTATTTTGAAATTAACCACCCATTTCAGAAATGCATTTGTTACTTCATGTAAAGCATCGGAACCATCTTGAAATTTTTAAATGGGATAACTATTTATAAAATGTTCCATAGTCTCCTCATTTTCCCCACACTTTCAACTAGGGCTCTCAACAGAATTCCATCGAAAATCTAATACGATTAAGAACAAACCATTTTCTCCTGAGAAGGTTAAAACCAAAAACTCTGATGGAAGGATCAGAAATAAGATCTTTATTAGGAAAATAAATAAAATAATAATAAGACCATAATAAAGAAAGACTCAAGATGAAAACTTGAAATTTCAAAGCTAAGCTTTGTTGGGAGACTTTAATTTTTTTAAGTAACGCCTAATATTTTTACTCATTGAATTTAACATTGCTCTAGTCGGTGTTGATCTTTTAATTTGTTCTCTTAGTGACCAAAATCAAAACGAAATATTAGCAATCGAAAGATGTCTAGACATTAACCTAGAGAGAAACTATCAATGCGATCAAGTGTGATATAGCTATTCAGATAGTGCCAAACTGATATTAAACTAGTGACAAGGAACAACAACTTTAAAGTCGAGCTAAAATTTTTGGATGGATTGAAAAAATAAATATAATATAGGTACGATATTTGAACTAATCTGGAACATAAAAAATATGAAAATAACAGTCTGGCTTATCCCAGATAGCTGAAAATGTCAATAGCATTTTGTAATGGTCAGGTGAAATCTTCGTCGCAAAAGAGTAAAGTGTAATACATCTCTAGGGGTTTCAGAGTTTAACTTTCCGACAGAATAATGCCTCAAAGCTACTCATTTACGCTTTCCCCCCTTGAGAAGAAAAAAAACGAAACCGACCAACAATATCTAGACAATTTAAAGCACTCTTCTTGCCTTGATGGTACGAATATTTCATCGCAATCCGAAAACATTAAACCAACAATCGAAAATATCAATCACCCCTTCACAAAACACCCCGTTACGTCCAAAAATAGCAGCGACCCCTCCAAAATACAAATTGCACCGAAAGCGCTGCATTATACTACTTCAATGGTTCGCCATTAGTCTTGAGAGAAGAAAACGGGGTAAAAAACAAAGTTAAAAGCGGGACGAATAAACGAAAATGGCCAATTTAAATTCCCCTGTCCCAGGGTGAGTCCTCGACGGGTCTTCCTCCACGGTATCCGGCCCGAAGGACCAACAAACGACTGCTTGACGAGTGGGAGAAGGACGGGAATACCCTGCCTTCTGAGATGTTTCAAACGATGTGAAATGTATTCCTTAGATTATACTTTTAATCATCTCGTATTGGGGAAGGTAGGACCGAGCTTTTTTATCTTTATTTATCTTCTTCTTGCACCCTTTCTGGGGGTGTTGGGGGGGCGGAAGATCGTCGAAGAATTTCCAGAGTGAGATTAGATTATGTACTTTGAATCACAGATTGGAAAAGGGTTGGACCCCTCCTAATTTTTCTGAAGGCGGAATATTAAAATTTCGAGGGGTTGAGAAGCTCGAGATAAATTTGGAAGTTTCGTTTTTGTATCTGATTCTGATAGAAGAGGGAAATGGTTGCGATATTTCCGGGTTTGGTAATGACGAATGTTCTGGAACCCTCCCGATTGTGGGGCGCTCAAAGGGAGGACAAATTGAAGTTTTTGGAGGTTTGGAAGGGGTTCGTTGTTTGCTCCACAAGAAAAATTAATAAGTCGTAAATCCTATTATTTCAAGCGATGAAGATATCGAGTGAATAACAATGTGTTTGGTTAAAAAAAGGGAGTTTTATGCATTCGCTATGTACCTCTAAACTTCCTATTACACAAAGACACCTATGAGTAATGTAACACAGCCACATTTTTTTTTCAAAAGAGACTCGTATTCCTTTTGACATTCTAAATCTCAAAATATATTATATTTTATGTTTAACTAGCCAGTGGTGTAGACTTTCATGGCTTATTGTCATTTCAGGGGCTAGGTATTTGAAAATGGTGCGATTTTACGAAAGAAAGCGGAAGTCGAAGATATCAATACTATGACAATACGACACTTCAGGGTGCCCTAGTATTATACAGGGTGTGCCACAAATTTGACCGATTAAATCATTAAAATTCTTGACAGAAATTATCGAATTTTTAGTTTTATATACAGTGGTCCAATTGTCATGTCATGTAAAATTTAGTCATGACGAAAAAGTGAAAAGTTCATTTTTATGGTAGATATGTCATTTTTCCTACATAGTTCCTGTTCAATTATTCAAATGACGATTATGATTCATCTGATATAAACTGTTCTACCTACATGAGTTAGGAATATTGACTGAAATTGCAAAAAATATAGTTTGAATGAGATTTTGTGATGAAAATTCATATTAATGTGATTTCAAGTTGCAGATTCACCTCTCTCAAACGTCATCTGATGGTTTCGATGGAAACTCGGACCCCATCTGCATTTTGAAGAGTATTCCGTAGCATTCTACATTCTACACGTAAATGTAGGCTATCTTCTCGCCGAAACGGTGATGAAACGATCCTGAGCAGGTGTTGTTTTTCGTCGCCCATCAAGCCTTGGTCTTTCCAACACTGAACCTGTCTCCCTGAACCTATTCCGAAGTCGAGATTTCACACATTGGCTGACTTGGAGCCTTTCCGCTACAACAACCTGAGTTAGACCATCCTGTAGCATTCCGATAGCCCTGTTAGCCTCAGCGTTTGTTAATTTACGTCTTGGCATTTTCACAAAACTCGTTTCAAATCGAAGCCGTTGATAAACTGACTCCATTTCAAAATAAAAGCATTCATTAAGTATATGCAAAGAACCAAACTTCAGAAAAAAGGCGACCAGATTGATGAAATATCTCATATTGATTTTTATCGGATCGATTCAAGTTGTTATCGAGTTTTTAATGATTTTAGAGAAATTTTCTCGAAGATTACATACTTTTCAAAACTATTGTTCACGATATCCCTATATAACTCTTGTGGAGCAGTATATTCATCAAAGTTAACATTTATCCTTTCAAATTTTCTTTAAATAACTCTACCACTTACTGCTTGTAATTTGAAAATAGGTATATATTTCAAGAATTTTTTGTGACTATTCCAAAATAATGTTGACACCTTTTTCATCAGAAAGTTATTTTCAAAATGAGACTCTTTATATTGACTTGTAAAATTGTCATGGTCTTTTTGAATACTTCTCAGTGAAAAAATACAAAAAGTTGAAAAGTTATTTCTAAAAGTTGCTGCAGAGAAATTAACGAGAATAAAAAAGCAACACAAATATCATCAAACTGAAAATGGTGAATTTCGACAAATAAAGAGATTAAGAGATATAATAAAGAAAATAAAAAATGAATAAATAATTAAGAGAACCTTCTGAAATATAACGAATTTCTCAAGGAAAATTTAATTACAGCATCTTTTTCTCTCGAGCCATTTTCTGAATCACAATGAATCGAAGTACCCCCAAGTGAAAATGTCCATTTCCCATTGATTTTCCCTCGGCACTGAAAAGCTGAATATTGAAGGATTCTTCTTCTTCCGCTCTTAAAACGAACAGAGCGAGAGTTGAAGAACTTTTCCAGCAAGCCTGCAACGAAGATTAATTTTCTTTTTCCTGATCCACTCTCCCATTCTCGATTTTCCAATACTTCTCATTTATTCATCTAAAATGGAAATCTTTCTTGCAGGAAGGTGATTTTCAACATTCTCCGCCTTCGATAAGACGAGAACTTGGAAATTTATTATCTGGAGAGGAAAATTCGAGGTGCGTGGTGGATTAGAAGCCTCCAGATGGGACCAGAAAGAAGCTGATATTTTTTTTCATATGTTTACAGTTGTCATTCAATGAAGAAGTATTTTTGCAAGATGAAAATTATATCGTTTAACTAAATTGATCTGGCCAATTCCCATCAATTTTTCAATACCGTAAAACGGCGTAAAAATACTGAAAACCGAGAGTTAACTTTTTTTCAATATATCTGGAAGAATTTTGTGTTTTGAAAACAGTTCTATTCAAAAAAAGTCGTAATAAGTGGTGTTAATACATCTTGAATCTCGTGGTGACTCTCTGCAAACTTTATTGAAAGGATTTGCCAGCCACAAACCTCATCGACTGTCGAAAAATGGTGAAAAAACTGAATAATCGATCTGCCCCACCGTCCAATCTAAGTTTTTAATGAAAACACCCTCTCGGAGGGGCGAAAATTGCCTTAAAAAGTTTTAATAGAAACTGGCGAGTCTCTTTCCCACCGTTTTTCAATGAGATGAATTTTAATTTTGTGTATAATTGGAATTTGTTATTTTCCCCCCGGTGGAAGGGATGAAAAAATCTGGCCGGGATCGATCGTGCCACTTTTTCAGCTTTCTTCGAGGAGTGGGAGGGAGAGGGTGGAGTTTTTCGTCGGGGGAATTTTATTTCACCCTCTAATTCCGTCCCGTTTTTGTTTGGAGGCTGGAGGGTTGATTGGAGAGTAGATATGCTTTGAAGTTGGTAACTATTTCGTTCTTGAGGAGAAAAGAGCTCGGGACATTCGAGAGCTGAGAATGGACAAGAAAGGAGGTGTTGAATTGCCATCTGCGATAGGTACAGAGTGGTCTGAAAAAAGGCGCATTTTCAAGCAATTCCGAAAAGTTCAACATCAAGAGGAGAAGATATATGTCACGAATATCAGTTAGAGGGGCTACAAAAATACCCAAACGTTTGTAGGTACTTATAGTTTTGTTGCAAATAGAGAAAATATTTCTTATGACAGGCAGAGAAGGTAAAAAAATTATACTTCTGAACTTCTTTTAACAAAGTTGTTTGAGCTCATATTACCTACACATATATTGAAGTTGGATCAAAATCAAAAAAGTTCAGGTAGAATCCAGTGCTTTAGATAGTCAATCTAGACCTTCTGTCTTTTCAATCTTTTTTACTCCACCCAAATATAACAAGTACCTTAATCAACGACAAAGAGCTGTCTAAACAGAACAAATTGAATGATTTGCTTCTAAGCCAAAAAAGTTTCAGAAGATTAACTTCAAACTTAATACCGACCAACTCTATTCATTGTAACGGGATTATATTTACGAAAAAAGTAACAAAATTCAGGAACACATCCTTGAATGATCATTGAATTCATCAAGTTTTGTCCTAAACAATGAATAGGTAGAATATATTCACGACTATTGCACGCCTCTGGTAATTGAGAAAACCATCAATAACACTTTTCAAAGTATTCTTACATTTGTGAACTGTTTGTTAAGTTTGGACAAGAATATTGGAAGCTATTAAAACAATAGACGAAAATCAATAAAGAATATCGGGAAGTGTTGATATTTCTTTCTAGTGTTAATATTCGTATATTTTGGGTAGAAGTTTCTCTAGGTACTTACTTTATGGATGATTCATTATTATACACCCTGTATAGGAAATCAAACATCTTTGACATTCCACTTTTTTACTAAGTATACGGACAATTTCCAATGAGACACTCTGTATATTTTACATGATCAGCAATCAGAAATCAACTAATCCTCTATTCTATGTTGATTTTATTTTCAAGCTTTCTAAAGTTCTCAAAATCTCTCCTGATGTATGACTTTTTCCACAAATACAACTAATATCGAAACACCAGTGATTAATAATAATAAATTTTAAAGTTATTGGTAGTAGTCTGCGGTGAATACAGTGTTTTATTTTTCATTTAAAGAATTTTCCTTTAAGGTTTTATCGAATTACAGTTGAGCAAAATTCAATGACAGACTCAGTCCCGGTTTTCCTCTTTTTATTTCTTATATAGAATTCTCTTTCGTATTGTTACATTTGCAATTCACAGATTCATTTCCTCATTGAACAGCTTTCCAATTCAGAGCACTGGGCAAAAATCTCATTGCGTCAACACGCGCCAGGGCCATCGCAATGCTTTGTTTTAATTAGACAGTCCTAGTTTTCCTTTTTTCATTTCTTATATAGAATTCTCTTTCGTATTGTTACATTTGCAATTCAGAGATTCACTTCTTCATTTAACAGCTTTCCAATTCAGAGCACTAGGCAAAAATCACATTGCGTCAACACCCGTCAGGGCCATCGCAATGCTTTGTTTTAATTAGACAGTCCCAGTTTTCCTTTTTTTATTTCTTTTATAGAATTCTCTTTCGTATTGTTACATTTGCAATTCACAGATTCATTTCTTCATTGAACAGCTTTCCAATTCAGAGCACTAGGCAAAAATCACATTGCGTCAACACCCGCCAGGGCCATCGCAATGCTTTGTTTTAATTAGACAGTCGGATTCACTCAGTCAGGGCCGTTCCTCGGGTATATGCCGCCCGCGACAAGTTAAAATTTTGCCGCCTTTTTTACCTATGTGCGAAGAGGTAACCCCGGTAGGAACGGCCCTGATGACAGAAAATCCTAATCAATTTCCATTAGAGTGGAGAATTTTCCACTGAATGAAATAGGAATCTGCAGCAGTTGAAAAAATCAATAACTATGATAGTTTCAAATTTCTCCGTTCGTCCGCTCCTAGCGCCAATTGACGGGTGCCTTTCTGGTAATTCCCCCATTTGAGCACAAAATAATATCAATTTGTGATGGCTACCGCCCTCTCATGTGTAGTGCGAGCACTAAAAATTACAGTAATCTCGGTGTTGTTAAGAAGTTCAAATGTACACAAAACATTGAGGTTAAGCATCTAAAATTTTGTTGTCAATCGATGCCAGTGAGATTGGAGATTAAATTTGTTTGAAGAAATTCATAATATCGAGTGAACGAAAAATGTTTCGTACATTTTAGTATGCAGGACAGGTTCAGGTGGACAAAACGTTTATTAGTTGCTGCTTTGTTTTTACTTTTCATACTTGCATGTCGTCATATATTCGAGGAGAATTTCAGTGCAAACATTTTCCCTGCTAGTCACTTATAAAACCGACAATGAAACATAAGGTTTCGTATTTCTTCAACCCAGATGTGGGTAATTTTCATTATGGCACAGGACACCCCATGAAACCTCACAGGCTATCGGTCATACACAGCTTAGTTTTAAATTATGGTTTACACAAACACATGTCGATATACAGACCGTACAAAGCAAGTGCACATGATATGTGCAGGTTTCATTCCGATGAGTACATTGGTGAGTTATCCCTTTCAATTTCATTCAATAAAAGTTTATCTTAACTTTATTTTAGACTTTTTGCAAAGGGTTACTCCGCAAAACATCCAGGCTTTTACGAAACACTTGAGTCACTTCAATGTCGGAGATGATTGCCCGGTTTTCCATGGATTGTTCGATTTCTGTTCCATGTATACTGGGGCTTCGCTAGAAGGTGCTATGAAATTAAATAATAAGGACTGTGATATCGCTATCAATTGGTCTGGTAGGTCATTATTTTCTTACGTCTGATTAGAATTAACCCTGAATTTTTATTTCAAGGTGGTTTACATCATGCTAAGAAGTTTGAGGCTTCAGGATTTTGTTACGTTAACGATATAGTTATAGGGATTTTAGAACTTCTCAAGTATCACCCTAGGGTTCTGTATATAGACATAGATGTTCATCACGGCGATGGTGTTCAAGAAGCTTTTTATCTGACTGATAGAGTTATGACTGTCAGTTTTCACAAATACGGCAACTATTTTTTTCCAGGTGAGATTCGAAGATGTTTCGAGAAGTTTCCAAAAGATAACCGTTTGTTTGTAGGTACGGGAGACATGTACGAGATCGGAGCAGAAAGTGGAAGGTATTATTCCGTTAACGTTCCTCTGAAAGAAGGCATTGACGACCAGAGTTATTGGATGGTTTTCAAGCCCGTTATCTCCAATGTTATGGAATTTTATCAGCCAACCGCTATTGTACTTCAGTGTGGGGCCGATTCTTTGGCGAACGATCGGTATGTAGTGTCTTTCCATACGAGACTAGAGACGTGATGTGAATATTGTATCTGAAATTACGTAATACCGTTTGATTTCAGTCTAGGCTGCTTTTCTCTGAGTACAAAAGGGCATGGAGAGTGTGTCAAATTTGTGAAGAACCTAAATGTTCCTACTTTAGTGGTAGGAGGTGGCGGTTATACATTGAGAAATGTAGCTAGATGCTGGACCTACGAAACGTCCTTACTAGTAGAAGAACAAATATCGAACGAGCTGCCATTTACGGAATACCTTGAATTTTTCGCCCCAGATTTCACATTACACCCTGAAGTTGTCACTAGGACGGAGAATGCTAACAGTCGGCAATATTTGGAAGCAATAACGAAGTAGGTTACTTTGACATTTAACTTTGTCTTCGACTTAACCTAACCTCAATTGAATTTGTGTTTTCTATGGTCAAGTATTATTTTTATTATGGTCAAGTAAATGCGAGCGTAATTCTCATAAATTCTACTATTTTTTCAAAATTTTTCCTGTTCAGGTTCACTTATGATAACCTCAAAATGTGTCAACATTCCCCGAGCGTACAAATGCATGATGTGCCTGGTGATGCCATCCCGAAAGATGAGAAGGCGAAGGAAGAGGACGATCCTGACGTGAGAATCAGTCAGGAGCTAGAGGACAAGATGGTGGAACCCAAGAACGAATTTTATGACGGGGACAAAGACAACGATAAAGATGAAACGATGGAAACTTGAGATTAAGAATAGTTGTAGGTGGATCTTTTATCACTAGTTTTAAAGTATTCAACGAAATAGTTGGAATGATTCCGATTTTATTCAAAGTTTTTATGTCAATTATTGTAGGAAGAATTAATAAATTAGGATTTCATATAAAACAGGCTTTTATTTAATTATACAGGGTTATTCACGAATATGGCTCTATAGAATATTTTTAGGAATGACACAAGATTCAGGATTGAAATTCTAAAGTTGAGCTTCAAGTAAGAAGACGACTTTTCGTATATTTTTTCAGGTTCTAGGACTTTTTTTTAAATGGGAAGACCCATTTTTATTGCATAAATAGATTCTCCATTAAATTCTGAGTCTTTTTGATTTCAAAAGTTCGAATTTTTCCGAGAAAATTCTCTTTAAATGAGGAAATACCAAAAAAAATATCTCAAAATTGAACTCTATTGAAAAACAGACAACTTCCAGGTTTTTTCATTTAAAATTCTCATTTTTTAGAATCTTCGAGAAGAAAGGCTGATGCTTCTTTTCCGATAGCGTGATTTTCAGAATATGATACAGGAGAATTGGTTGAGGCTTTCGCGGCCATCGTTCAATGTGACATGTTCTTTCGAGCATTTAGGCCGTCGTCCAACAAGGACGATAGCATACTGATATTGGGTGCCGACAAAGGGAACGCCACGGTAGTCATGAACAAGAGCGACTACAACAAAAAGATCAGTGAGCTCTTAGAACCACCAGTTTACAGAAAGCTCAAAAAAGATCCAACACAGGCAACCATCAGAAAAGTCAACAAACTGATAAAAGCATCTTCGTTGGAGGAATCACTACAGAAAAGATTGTGCCGAAGCGAGGCCTCGCTTCCAAGATTTTATGGATTACCTAAAATCCACAAAAAAGACCTACCTCTCCGTCCAATTGTCAGCACAATAGGCTCTCCAACATACAACCTAGCAAAACATCTTGTCACAATCCTACAGCCACACGTCGGAAAAACAACCACGTACATAAGAGACTCCGCTCACTTCATAGAGAAGATCAAAAATATCGAAGTCGACACCAATGATATTCTGGTCAGTTTCGATGTGGTTTCACTCTTCACAAAAGTCCCACTGAATGAAGCAGTGGTAGAAATAGAACAGAAATTTCCAAGGGACATCAGCGAGCTGTTCAAAATATGCCTTACATCATCCTATTTCACCTTCAACCAGGAAATATACGAACAAACCGATGGAATATCAATGGGTAATCCACTGGCCCCAGTGGTAGCGAACTACTTCATGGAGAAATTAGAAGAGAAAACTTTGAATACCGCACCTCTCAAACCGAAAGTATGGTTTCGATATGTAGATGACACATTCGTCATATGGAGTCATGGAAGAGAAAAGCTCAATGAATTTCTGACACACATAAATAACATGCACCCAAGTATACAGTTCACAATGGAATTAGAAGACCAAAACAGAAATTTGGCTTTCCTTGATGTACTTGTCACACGGAAGGAAACTACTCTAGGACACACTGTATACCGAAAACCTACACACACGGACAGATATCTACACAACACCTCAAATCATCATCCATACCAACGTAAAGGGATAATCAAAACGCTAGTCGACAGAGCGAGAAGAATTTGTGAGCCAGAACAACTAGCAACCGAGTTAGAACACTTGAAGCGCGCTCTCATGGCTAACGGCTACACGAAAAACGACATCGATAGATACATCAAACAAAGGCCTGAACACAACAACGACAATGTATCACGTCGCCAAGAATCGGAAACAAAAGCATTCTTGCCGTTTATCCCACGGGTGACAGATAGAATCGGACGAATTCTGGGGAAACATAACATTAAGACAATATTCAAACCGTCGAAGAAGATCAAGGACCATCTCAACTCCCCCAAGGACAGAAGGGATACACTCAGTACACCAGGTGTATACCGAATTCCGTGCAGCTGTGGAAGTGTATACATCGGTACAACGAAGCGATCCATCAATACGAGGATCAAGGAACACAAGGCCAATTGTAGACTGGGTCATTCAGAGAAATCCGCCGTCGCAGAGCACACACTGAACAACACGAATCATGCAATAGAATTCGACAAAACCCAAGTGTTGTGTACCACTACCGCATACTACCCCAGGCTCTACAGGGAAGCAATCGAAATTCATAAACACCCAACGAATTTCAATAAATCGGAGGAATCTTTGAAAATCAATAGAACATGGGTGCCAGTACTCAAAAACACAAAACCACTTCCCTATAATATTAACCGGGTTCATGAAGTGAATGCAGATCGGGAACCGGTTGTGAACCGGTCGGACACCGGCGCGCGTTCGTTATCGGGACGGGACCGGTCAAGCGCAGCCACGCCCCCCGACCGAGGTTATATAAGGAAGTACAATCTGCGTCCCCGTCACACTCAGGCAGTTCAGTCCAGTGAGAACATCTCCTGAAATATAACTCCTGAAGATGCCAGACACTCGAACTGGCGAAACGTCGAGAACTAATCTACGACGACGGCCTAAATGCTCGAAAGAACATGTCACAATGATACAGGAGGTCACAAATTCTTTGTCAAAGTTAGAAGTGACGAAACATGAAAAAATCGTTTTTTCGAATTGGAACCCCATGTTTTCGAAATCTTCATCAAAAAAATAATAGGAGCATACGTCCAAGACTTTTATCCCAAAATGAATATTTTTCGAGATATTCAGGAAAAACGATTTTGTCTTCAATTTTCAATCTCATTCCGAATGTGTTTTCTTACTGGAAAATAATTAGCGGTCGTTTTTCCTGAATATCTCAAAAAATATTCATTTTGGGATAAAAATCTTCAAATGAGAATTTTTAATGAAAAATTCTCGAAGTGGTCTGTATTTCAACAGAGTTCAATTCTGAGATTGATATTTTCTCATTCATAGAGAATTTTCTCGGGAAAATTCAAACTTTTGGAATCAAAAGACTGAGAATTCAATGGAGAATCTATTTATTCAATAAAAAATGGGTCTTCCCATTTGAAAAACGAAAATTGATGTCACTTCCAGAAAAACTGGAAGTTCTAGAACCTTCAAAAAATATACAAGAAGTCGTCTTCTTACTTGAAGCTCACCTTTAGAATTTCAATCCTGAGTCTTGTGTCTTTCCTAAAAAAATTCTATAGAGCCATATTCGTGAATAACCCTTGTATATGCCCTAGAGAGGGGATCACTTTTTTTTGGAATACCTGTATAATCCAGATTATGGATTTAAATGAAAACAAGAGATTTAACACAATTTCAAGAATTTTATTGGATCCAAGATATACTTTATCTTTATAATTCATTTCAGTCTTTATTAAAACTTATCAATGATGAATGTTCATCAAAAAATTTTTATTTTCATCACTTTCGTTTACTTACAATAAAATTAATATTTTTCTTAAGATTTTTAACAGTGAACATGAATACAGAAAATATGTGACACTACTCAGAGTGAAAATTTCCTTGAACAGAGCATAAATAAATTAAATTTTTGTTTACAAAACTCGATGAAGCATCATCAAAAATTTTTCGAACGATTAAAGTTGAATCAAATTTTAAGAAACACTAAATTAATACAAAGCATGAAATAGGAACAAATTTCAATCACTTGGGGGTTCATAGGTTTATGTCGACAATTTGGAAGGTTAAAATTAAATGAATACGTATCACAGTCATCGACAATTGTCCTCAAATCTACTTTCGGTAAATAATTACAGATGCTTCAGTCTCCATCGGTTTCAGTTGTATCTTCTTCGTAACTTTCTCCCTCATCATCTGTAACGTCCACATGATTGTAGGAAGTTTCGTATTCTAGAATTTCTTCATCGCTCAAGTGAGAATTGCCTTCGATGAATGACGCAAACCTTTTAACGTCTTTCAGCTTCAAAGCTGTTTTCCACTGATTACACTCGGGGCTCAAGCAGTATTTTCTCAATTCTTCCAAGCTTTTGCTGGTTTCTCGAACTCCTTGTTCGTAATACTGATCGTTGGTTAATAATTTTACCTTTGGAGGGAACTTTCTTTTCAAATAATTTCTTGGTTTCGACAACCATCCACTCGGAGTATGATAATAAAGCAGGAGAACTATTATTTGGGCTAAGGCAGCTTCTTTAAACTGACTACTCATATAAATCGATATCAAACCCATTGCTTGCAAGGACCACTTGATAATATTTCTGGTTTTTTCATCTTTAATCGGTCCATATTTATAGCATACAATAAAACTCAAAATTGCAGAAAAAATTGTGTAGTAAATAACATACTCCCTATACATCACAAAAATTGTCCTCAAGTTATCTTTGATCAACTGTAATAGATACAAACTTACGGTCCATCCTGTCGCAAAAACTCCGTACATAATAGATTTCCTCGGGAATAATTTGCTTATGAAATATATCAGTATCAAAAATGAAGCCGCTACTCCAAAACTTATTCCACATATATAATAGAATACCACATTTCGACTCAGTCTGGCTGCTGACATA
The DNA here is from genome assembly GCA_038502775.1 of Hippodamia convergens. Classification (NCBI taxonomy): domain Eukaryota; kingdom Metazoa; phylum Arthropoda; class Insecta; order Coleoptera; family Coccinellidae; genus Hippodamia; species Hippodamia convergens. The sequence continues at coordinate 70,239,450 of CM076609.1, read as the reverse complement.
TAAATAAAAACTCCAACAACCAACATGAGCAACTTCCAATAATCTATATGAATCACTTTTAATCCTACTGTATACGGATGGTTGCTATGTATCCCGATGCAACTTTGATTGAAAGGATCCAATTTCATATTCTTGTTCTTCCAGGAAAACAAATTCATATTCCAACTCGAACGGTGAGCCTGGTATTCTTCGGATACAATTTCTGGAGTTGCTCCGTCATATTGCGTGTAGTCTTCTGAATCCAAATTTATGTGCAGGTGTATACTTTGCCATATGTAAAGGATACTTTTCGGTTTTCCTTCATAGCAATATATTTGAAATCTCTGCGACTGTTTGAAATAGTTTGGATTGAATGTTTGAACTTCATTTGGAACAAGATAATTCACTTCGTGAATTTCAGCTTCGGTGTAAGATATGGTGCCAAGAAAAACAAGGAAAACTGTTGTTCTACACAAAGCGTAGAAACCAAATAATTGGTAATTTCTCATTTTATCACTAATACACTGTTACGAAAGTGTAACTATCGGCATTTTTTGGTGAGAATTTCTGAGGTTAGGTCGGTCAGAAATAACCGTTGGTCGTCTGGTACGTTGGAACTACAGTAACAGAGAAATATAATAGTAGTAGTTCAAACGTCATATATATCTATGATCATCTGTCATAACATAACCAATAACTATTAAACTTGAAAAAATAGTTCTGATTTCTGATTATAATTGGATTTTTGTAGATTTTTCGAAATGAGTGGTGGTTTATGTCCCAGTAGTAGCACTGTCTATATTTCTAATTTACCATATTCCCTTAAGAACAACGATCTTCACCAACTTTTTGAAAAATATGGCAAAATTGTGAAGTAAGTTTTAAAAAAATGATTGAATGAGTCTGATTCAAACTCTTTTTTCCTTTCAGAGTTACAGTAATGAAAGATAAAAAGTACAGGGAAAGCAAAGGAGTAGCGTTTATATTGTTCCTGAAGCGAGAAGATGCAAATGCATTTGTAAAGGGTGTTAATGGAAGCGAGGTAAAGATACATTACGAAAGTGTATGTCCATATAATTTTCTCTAATTGTTTCAGATGTCTGGTAGAACTCTCAAAGCAAGTATTGCGAAGGATAATAAAAGAACCCCTGAATTTATCAGGAGGAGGGTACAGTATAACACTAAAGGGACTGAAGTTAAATTGTCAACTACGTAATAATTTTTATTCAAGGAATATCCAGACAAAACCAGATGCTATGAATGTGGGGAATATGGACATTTGAGCTACAAGTGCAGCAAAAACTTGTTAGGAGAAAGGGAACCTCCGCCGAAAAAAGTTAGAAAAAGGAAGAAGAAGGATAACCAAGACAAAGAACAGGAATGTTTAGATCTAAGTAAAGAGGATGATGAATTTGAAGACGATGGGGAGACTTTAAGTGCAGCCATAGCATTAGAGGTGAGAGAGATGTACTTTTCAAAGTGGAGTGTTGAATTTTTGAGAATTCCTGTTTCTCTCAAATTTATTTTTAGTTTTTTGTCTTAGTCTTTGTATATATCTTTTTATTCTTATTTCTATTTATTGATCCTATTTTTTTATTGTACTGCCTGAATTATGTTCTGATTTTGATAATGATAATAATAAGGATGATCTAATCTCACTTTTTTCCTCAGCAAGAAAAGATTGAGCTGGAAGAATATAGGTTAAGAGTGGCTACTGGGAATTATGAAGAAGAAAACAGAATTGAAGTACCAAGAAAGAGGATAAAAAAGAGTGCTTATTTTAGTGATGAGGAAGAAAGCAATTGAAATTGATAGTCAAAGAGTTTGTGCTTTATTTCTAATAAGTATCATGTCAAGTAATATTCAAACACACAACGTCAAAAGTTTTGAACCACCTCTAAAAATGTAATTAATTTCAGGTATTGTCTTAACTATTCTAAAAAAAATTTCTGCAGCAAGACTGGTTGGAGAACAAGACTTCTTACATTGTGTGATTTATGAGTCTTATATTGTAGAATAACATCATATATGTCGAAAATTTATGCTGATTTGCATATGTAGTATTTCCAGAGTCAATGGAGTATTATAAAGTGAAAATCAACTCTTTTGTTACAAAGTTTGGAACTTTAATTACCGTTATTCGTAACAGAGCATTTGTTTCTTTGCGAAAATATGTAAAATAAATAATATGATCTGGACAATTTCGTTTTAATGTACCTATTCAACCTAGAGACTATCCAAATTGAACTAGTAAAGCGTTTACAAAAATTAGTGACGTCTTTCTAATACTTAGTAAACTACATAAAAAACATTATCACATTCGTAATTGGCTTAACCATAATCACAGTTTTGTAAGTGTGGTCAACTATCAGCACCATTCTCGGTTTTGGGCTTCATACATTTCATTTCTTCCATCTCTATTCGGTGCTTTTTCTTGTGCAATTTAGAGTAAGGTGGAGGGCCGATCATGCTGAGTATAACTGGCATCACTATAACTCCATGGTAAAGACCAAAACTTATCACCAAGAGGAATATCTGAAAGAGAAATCATTGTCTCAACTAACAAAATGGTTTGCGGAAATATGGAGTGCGCTGGTACTTAGATTGGGGTGTATAAACTGATTAAAGGTCACTGATGAAAGCTTTTCTATCGACAATCAAAGAGAACTGCGAAAAAATCAAGGTTTTGAAGTTTTATGCATCGCGATAACCTGAAACAATTAAAGCCGGAAAAAGCGGAAATTTGGCAACGCAGCGTTAGCCCTTCAATAATTAGAAATTGGAAAACGAATTTGGAATACTGAGGACTAAAAATGCTTATTTTTACCTTGAAGAAGGCCTGGAATATGTAAGCGTCCGAAAAACTGAGCATCAAGACTCCAATAAGTGTCGAAAGGCCCCCATACACGACAGCACTCCCAATGCTGGTCATAGTTTTGACAGCCCTATCCCTTCTTGTACCATCCACAGTCAGGAAGGTGTGTCCTATATGGGTGGCATAATCCACACAGAGACCTATAGCCAGTTCGAGACCAATGCAAGAAACCAAGTCTATGGTAAGACCCCACATCTGCATGAAGCCACAAACATTGACCATGGACAAAAGAACGCAAATGAAAATCCAAAAACACGTTTGGATGTCGGCTACCAGAAGCATTGTGCAGATCATCACTGACAGCAGAGCGAGTTGAAGGTTCCTTAACACTTCAATATCAATTACCTAAAAATAATTAAAGAAGTTGAACATCAACCAAATATGCAGCTTTCAAGTGTAGATTAAACAAATCTAGTCAGCTCAAATCAAGTTACCTCGTCTGTCACCCACGTGGCGAATATAACCGACCACGTGGTACAAAATTTGTCTCCAGTTGTGAAATTTGCGTTCTCTGCTATTTTTCTAACCTCATGCATAGCTGGAAGGTATTCTGATGGTCCCTCAAATGTGGGAAAGTTGAAAGCTATATAAGCCATCTGAAACATTGAAAAAAAAATTATTGAGGACAACCCTATAACATGCATTGTTCTGATATTTTTTTGATGAAGTCGACTGTGTACTAAAGATACCGACATAGGGGGTATCTATATATAGAAACATTGATAGACAACAGCGTTCTAAAGAGATCTTACCTTTATTTTGGGTGCTGGAATGCCACATTCTAAGGGTTTTTCAAATTGAAAGTTAGATTGGTACTTGGCATATTGTGGGTTTATTAGGAACTTCGATAAGTACAAATTGAAATGGACTTCGTCTAATGTTTCTTCATAAATATCTAGAAATAAAAAATTATGTTGTTTATGATATTTAGATAGAAAGTCAACTTGGAAAGTATTTACACATTTATCTCGTCATATTACCTGTAACATAGGTCCTTTTCACGAAATTTCTGAAGGGGGTTAGCCAATCTGAAACTCCAGCTATAACATCACTTTTGGTTCTCATGTTGTCCACGATTTCCTTTATCTTCGGTATCTCATGGGTGTAATTGATGGCTCCCATGTAGACACCACCTTCGAAACCATAGTTGGGGTACAACTCTGCCCTCTTTTGGAAATAATGATGGAGGTCTGAAGTTTTCGGGACGAACCAATGGGGATCGAACCTCTGTTCTAACTTCAGACAATTGCTTGTGCTCAAAGCGGCCAGGCCTAATGTAGTTAATATCACCAAAACCTACAATGTTTGAATTATTTGAAAAAAATGTAAATCTGATGACCGACGCTGCAGAAAATTCAGTTTCTAGCGGTTTTTACTATGTCATCCTTTGAAAATCTTTCACATAGTTTTTTTCGTTTTGGGCTCAAACTTTTTCCCCTCAATTAGCAAAGTTAGAAATGTAACTAAAATGGATTTACTTCTGAATTATCTTCCCTTCAAGAGAACCTCTCTTTCTTGATCCCGTCATATTGATGTTGATAACTAATGTTCCACTTTTCGAGTGCGAAGAATATTACTAAAATCTTTTGTGAATATTGAATTTGTTAATTTTTTCATGGCACATTTAGCAGACATTTTGGTGCTCTACTACGCATTGTGAATCACTACCTTCTTTCAATTTCTCACCTTGACTGGAGTCCATAGTAAAACCTTGTCGAATACGAAATGAAACACCCTATTCGATATCTGTTTCCTACTACAATCGTTCGGTTGATACTTCTCGTGTATAATACAAGGTATCATTCCATTCCTTCCCTCAGCCATCCTCTTCTGATCCAGCGCAAAACAAGCGCAGAAGAAAGTAACGGCGAATATAAAAGTCATAAGTACACAAATGGCTGCGTATATACAGTAGGACTGTAAATTTGGTATCACCTACAAATGGAATTTGAGAGTGATTCAAGTTTATATGAAGGAGGCTCACTCACAGTTGAAGATCCTATCAAGAAGGCTATGATATCGGTAACTGAAGTGATGGTAATGGACACGCCTGCGTGCTTCAACATCAATCCAAGAACATCGGGTAACGGTAACTTCTTCTGGTCTTCACTGAGGTCGTCGAAGCAAGCCATGATAACGAACATGTCGTCGACGCCTATAATTTAACAGATATTCACTTGAACTTTAAATTTTTCAGTGGTAATCACCTAGTCCCATCAGCAAGAAGGGTAGGGATGTATGAACTGGACCATATGGTACGCCCATGAGGAAGCAGAGTCCACAGCCGACTACAAAAGACATTCCAACACTCAGAAGTCCAACAGAAGCTAATCCTAACTGAAAAAAAGGCATCGTTACCAATTCTGCATCATTATTCTAAACATACCCTCATCTCAAGCATATTAAACTTCGATATGACGAACACAACGTATATTCCCATTATAAAACCGCCTAATAAGATCTTGTCTATGTCTTGGAACATTGATTTACTGGTAACATCGCCAAACCTGAAAAAAAACGCTCATTTTATCGTCCAGGAAAAAGATTTTGGCTTCAATTCAAGATATTTTGAAGCGATACACTAAAAGTTTTACTCTAGACGTGAAAATAACATTCACACATATGTATCTATTGAAATTTTCACTTACTTACGTTCTGGCTGACTTATAGTACAAGTTCATTTCAGTAGGCAACTTTTTTTTTGATTCCCTGATCACCGATTCGTACTCTAGTTCCCACTCCAACGATTCCTCAGAAGCCTGCGTTAAAAAAGCAACGTTTTCATCCGTTTCAATTTCATAACGATCGCCCTATATTTTTATTTCATATTTAAACTTACCCAATCCGCTGTGCCAGCAATGTTTCCAACTTTGTCCATATCGACTGCAGAAAAGTTAACCCTTGTCATCCAAACATTCTGCAAGGCACTAGCTCCGATTATTTGTCCACTTTCGTTTCTTTGTATGCCGCTCAGAAGACCTGTATAGTTCTTCAGATGTCCCATGTACATCCTGAAATGTTTTCAGTAAAATAAACTTAAGGAAACGTCTAACTGTACTGAAAAGTATAGGGCCGTTCTCCTAGAAAGTATAGGCATTTGTGAAGAGAAAAGTATAGGCCGGTTCTGAAAAAAGTATAGGCCGGTTCTGAAAAAGTATAGGCCGGTTCTGAAAAAAGTATAGGCCGTAATGGGTAGAAAAAATATCGGCCAAAACTTATTCAGCAATTCTTACATCTCTTCGTGATCATTTATCCTTTGTATGATGGCTTCAGTTGTGAGCTTGTTGATTTCTTTTTTATTGTAGTTCCACAACTCCAGAAGGCTCTGTTGGAAACAGCCCCAAGGTATGCCCTCTAAAAAAGAGCATAACATCGTTATGTCCATTGTTGCTGTTAAGTCTTGTCTGCCATTCTCTGTTTCTCGAGCCAACATCTTTGCCATACCCTTGTCGACTTTCGGTATCCTAGTGAATATTTTTATGTATTTTCATATTTATATTATTTTATTTTTTCTTGTTTGTTCAACGTACTTACTTGAAGCATATGTCGCTCCACGTTATGTTGCCAATTGTTCTGATTTTTCCAACTCTTTCATGAATATCGAATAGCTGAAAATTCAGAAAAACCTTAGATGATATTCAAGAATAGGCAGAGAAAGATGAAAACTCAGATTGTTGAAACATATTCCTTCAATATCTAAGGAGGAAGAACACTGTCCAAAGGGGTAACCAATCTAAACAGTTCAAACAACATTAAGAAAACTTTTTAATTTTGAAATCAGTGGCAACAAATTGCTGAAAAAGAATGAATAATAAACTATTACACTCAGCGTTCATCAACAACCATCGCATTTTTCCCTTCCGAATGGAAATAACTCAATCAACGAAAAATATCGTTAGCAACAAAACTAATCATTAGTGTTATTGCATCACGATGATGAAAAGCACATAAAATAACTTGTCATGAATCGGTACTATTCGAGAAAAAGTCTTTGAACTATTAAACAGAATGATACGCAATTTATGATTTTTATAGAAAGAAGCATTCGATAAAGTGAACTAATTGTCTTGAAATTTAATTGGTTATAAGGGAGCCAGCCGATGTTTCGAAAACAATAATTTTTCTTAATTGAGCTCGTTCAATCGGCTATAAGTCAAAGGATGACTAAATAAAAAATTTCCTGGTTTTTTATGTGAACTGTAACATCTGTTGAAGTGGCGGTTTTCTTCACATAATCAAAGGATCAATAACAATTAATCAGAACACATGGCTTATCAATATTATTTATTAATATATGTGAATATACGCAGCTTTTGAGGCAATTAAAAAATTATCTGAAGAAGTCCTACAGAAAGATAAGGGTATACATATAGGTCACAGTTATAAAATAGTTCAAACCGAAGTTAATAGTGAAATTTAACAAAAGGGAATTAAAAAGATTTCATGTATATTAATTCTGAATGTACCAATAAGAAGTGAAGTTGTTAGTATAGTCAAAGTAACCTGATAATGTTTTCGACTTTATTCATTTTGTAATATATTCAAAAAATACTTCATTTTCATTCCTTTTTCCATTATGATATTTATTTGTTGTTCTTAACTCGCAGATCTATTACTATTAATTGGATTAGTTTTCTTTTTTCATTATCGATTAGATCTTACTATTTTATTTCTTTTCTGTTGAATTTTAAATCTTTATGTAGTATGATCCCTATATGAGATATATGCATCTGCTATTGGGAAACATTTTAGATGTTTGATTCGTGTTCTTCAAGAATTGATTTTTCTGGTCAATGCCTCACCCTGTATACACAAAGCAGTTCTTACCTCATTGATTACCTCGGGTACCAGAACGTTTGGGGCGGTTATAATGATGCTTTCTTGCCTGAAACCCAACTCCAAGGTCTGCATGAGCCATTCTGAGTCTCTGGCAAACTGACTATCAGGTGGGACCCACAATTTCATGGGGTTCTTTTCTTGGTAGAACCTCAGTCCTCCCAGAGAGCACAATAGCGTCAAAGCCCAGCATAGACCTATCGTCTGAATTGGTTTGGCACCAATTTTGAGTCCTAAACTGAAGAATAAATCATCATCATTGAAGTGGAAACATCTAACCATCAATACACGTATGTTTCTTCAGGAATATTCCCAAAGCTCTTTAATTACATTCATTTTCCAACTGTCCATTCGAACAATTAAAAATTACTCACTTGTAAAAAAATTTCTCTGTGCTAGTCACAACCCCATATGTGAACCTCTGGTAGATGTTGAGCCTTGATCTCCTCTCCCCCATATTGAAAACCACGCTGTTAATCTTAGGATCAACCGAATTAAACTGGCGCTCGTCGAAAATCTCCTAAAAACGTGGATCGTTAATTCAACGCCTTGAATTTTTTTTTGCGGAACGTCCTTACAAGAACATTTCGTGTGCTACAAAATAAACAACGCTAATGTGAATATCAATTTGGTGTACTTCGTCGAAAGGTTCAGTTTTCACGTGGGCAAGGTGAACTGCTTTTGAGATAGAAAAAGCAGTTTTAATTGGGATTCGATGGTAATTAAAAAAATTATGTCGAGATATCATTCGGAAAAACGTTTCCTCCAGTATTTTGAAAAGATAAAGGAGTTGTTCCAATGGAATAAAGAAGAAGATGAGCTATACGAACTCTCAACATTTTTCAGACCTGAAAACCCCTCAGCAAGAGCGCTTTATGTTAAAAAAAAATTAAGGAAAAGATACAACATACATTGCCTTAATTTTGGTGAAACTAATTGGGAAAAATTGGATAGGTACCTGCAAAAGCTTTGAGTATGTGGTTATGTGATAAGTACCATTGACGTGGAGAATACCTTTTTGCAGAATTAGCGTTTTTCGTTTTTTTCTATCAAGCCTTTTTTGGGAATTAATTATCACTTAGGAACATAGTATTTGATAATTCAATAGAAGAATCGATAGGTACAGATAAAAAATGGAAAGAGCACATGTTGAAGCATGATATTGTTTATGTGTTCTAAAGATTTCATACACACATATATCAAAAATTGACTAGGAATTAATGAAAATTCAATCCTTTAACCAGATTTGTATTAAATTACTTTTATCTAGAAGAAATTGTGAAGTTTTACCAAAAATACAGTGTGAGCACTCTGAACTTCAAATTCTTAGTTCTCGGAACAATGTATATTAATTTATTCCAATGAGTACGATAATGAGAAAAGTGAACTGCCTGATCGTAGCTACATCATTGTACTTTGACTCATAATCTCAATTCAATTTCATCACTACAATTGATTCCATAGTGGAACAGAGTTAGTATGTCCGATAAGAAGCATGAGGAACAATTGAACTATTGCAATTCTACGTTTTTTATTTCACCAGCGAATATACTGCCCGTCTAAAGTTAAGGATAATATAATGATTGAAACGGCCTAGTGAGATTCCTTATTACAAAGTAAACTGGAGAATTACGAGCTACCATCGAACAAAAGGGCAGCAGGCAGATCGGTTTCTGACTTATTAGTCGTCATCAGTGCGACTTAACTTAGGTCCTCAAGGTTGTAAAATGAAGAGTATATGAGTTGTTTAGGTTCCTGATACAAATTCTGAGATACCTACAATTAATTTATTTCCATTGTATTATCCAAAATTGATTGAACAATCCGGGGTGTATGCGCAGAAATTTTTCATGAGAAAATAATAATATTTCTTCTATGTAGCAGCAGATATATCAACTTGTATCAGAAGAAAATTCTGGGTATTTAGAGGAAACTGAATATGCATATTGCTTGTGAATATTATTACTTGCATACTTGGAATGGTTGAGTCAGAAATCTCATTTTATGCCAACGAACAATCCGAGCATAAAACAAATGTTAATATATGCTGTGGCATATTTATAACTCATGGAAGATAACGTAATTGTTCATTTTGTATCAGGAACAACCAATAACTCTTTGAAATGACATATATGATGCACAAAGGAAATTAGATATCTTATTAAACTTCTTCCTAATCACATATTTCTGATAATATCTTGTAAATATAAGCATAAAAGGACTTTGGGACTAACAACAGAGTATTTCAATATCGGTACTCAATTATATTCATCACGTTTTCAGTTTTTCATCACGAAATGCAATTTTCATTATGGAGCAATAAAAACTGTAGCAATTTTATTGTTTGGAATTTTTTTTCGCAATTTTAACAAATAAAGCGCAAGTTATTGAGTATTTGACAAATGTTGTTTTTGCATAAAATTCACCAAGAAAAATCAAGGATTGGAACAAATTTCATCAAAGAAGAGTCATATAAGATGTAGAACAAATGTGATAGTTTAACATTTTATTATTAAATTCAATTGGTTCTTCTTAGATTATTCTCGTCTTATTCTCAGTGTTATATAATTTTTTTACTTCATCAAATGAGATAAATTTTTGGCTTTGCCAATATTTCTAGGAGACCAAAGTTTTTTAGATATGAAGCCAAATATAGACTCTTTCTATCAAACAGCCCAAATTCCTCTACCGAAGGGAGTTCTGGAGGGCTCTATTCTTGACACCACCGAGTCCAACCGAGATCGCTCATTGGGATCTTCTATAACGCATAGAAAAGTCACTGCTCTCTATGACCCTTACCTGTCACCTTTCGACCTTATCAGTTCGGCATATGAAGACTTTTATCGCATACTAACCACTCTGGGACAGATCAAACTCTCACTAAACTGAGTCGATTTCGATTTCAACGGTTGCACAAATCATAGTACTTTATCAGTTTCACGGACTATATATTTAGATAATTCATGAGGCGACTGAACAAAGGCCCCAACTCAAAATAAACTGAAACCGACGGTCAGAACCGATGCTGCAGCAGAGGATGCGTCGAAAAGCGGTCAATACCATAGGCGTAGCATTGCTTGGGCATTGCTTGAAACAGATAAGGCTTAATATCGAATCGAAAAAACTTTTTTTTCACATAGCTTCACTTTGTTACTTGAAGGAACCTATTGTCAACTTGAATACAGCGAAACTGGGTTATTTTAATAATTTAATGTAGGGGATCATCAGCATACTCTACCAGTTATGTGAGCCAAGATGCTAGAAATTATTTTAATACCTTCTTCTGGTGCTAAATGAGTATAATACGAGTCTAAGCAAACCCAGGAGTTGTGCATAACTTTTTGGGGCCCAGTAACTGAGAAATTTTAGATTTTTCCTGTATTTTGCTTTCAAGTTTATGTCAAAGGAAAATACGATTCGTTTGAACAATTTTTCAACCTGATATGCTCCTTACAAATATTAGTGCAAGACTACTCCATATAACTCATACTCTATATTATTCATAAAATGTTTGATTGATTTTGTAGTGGGAACCTTATTTGACAAAGCTACTAGCAAAACCAGAAACTTTATAATACTCAAATATCAAAGCCATATTACTCACAGCTACAGCAAGCTGTTATCTATTGAAAATGTCAATCAAAAAATCAAAAAAATTGTCACGATTCTACAAAGTTGAATGAAAATTAGTTTTTGTCTGACAAAGGAGGCTGATTTGGACTCCGAAACGTTACACTTAATATTTCAAAGTGTTTTCATTTTCTTTTTGTTCATTGTTAGGCAACAATTTCTTCTCGTAGAGTTTTGGCCCCTGACAAATTAGTGCTCAAATTTTTACGTAGGGGCCTTTCTTATATTATTAAAAAAATTTTTCTAATTGTTTCCTGTTTCAGAGACTGGGAGAGAAAACCTACAGCAAGCTGATTTAAAAAAAATGACATCTTTTGGAGATCCAACACAGTTATGAATGAAGAGAGTGTCACGTACTCACCCAATAACTTCTGTACCCAGATTTCAATCAACACTTTTCGAAATTGGAGATCACTTCAGAGTATCGTCATGATATGATTTTACAATTTTACATACACAATTCTTATTTTTTATGAATAAGGAAAATATATCAATTTGAAGAACATTGATTAAGTGATAGGCGATTATCGATACAAATTCCAAAGTAGAACTTTTTTGGTCCTCCATATATAGGATATTTTCGCATCTATTTATCTTATCAATTTGTATTAATTAATCCGCTCAATATGTATATCAAAAACGCTCGAGACATCATTGACGTCTGATTTTATGATTCAAATTTCAGAATTAATTGCGATAAGTCTACACATTCTCGCTCATTATCGTATTTCGATTTCGAATTAGTCATAATCAGGTTTCTACATTTTGTTTCACAGACTGATGAGAGTCAAATTAGAAAAAAGATTCAGAATGTATGTCAATCGATATCATTGAAAACTATATCCACAATTAAATACAAAATAAATGACTGAATCCTTGTAGTTTTTTTACATATATCATATCGTCATTCTAATGAATACTATTCCATCCCCATAATCATCATCAATAATACACTGCACAAAAAAATTAACGCACATTCTGCAAATCTCAATTTTAATGAAAGTTAACTCTACATTTACTTTATAACTTTTTTTTATGTTCTCACGGGAAGGTTTTGAACGAAACAAAACACATTATATGGAAGGAAAATTTAGGATTTCACCGAATCTTATGTGAAAGAAGAGAAATGAACAATATTCAAAATATTGAAATGCTGATAAGTGATTCAATACTTGGTATTTCCACCCCTTGCGTTAATTACAGCTCGGCAACGACGGTTCATACTCAAAATGAGTGATCTGAAAATATTCTGATCTAATCCTTCCCAGATTTCTCCTAGTTGGATTCCTAAGTCATTAAGAGTAACTGGATGATTTTCTGAACTTCTCAGCCTTCTATTGAGGTTGTCCTAAACCTGCTCAATCGGATTGAGATCTGGAATTCTTGTTGGTCATTCCATTCCAGAGACTTCGTCTGGCATTATCGTCCATAAAAATGAAATTTTCACCAATGGATGGGGCAAATGGCACTACATGCTTTTCAAGAATGTTCCTTATATACTTATCAGCATATATCATAATCGATCCTCCCCCGAAACCAGTAGTAATCAGGAAATTGCATTGAGCATATCTTTCATGTGGACCTCTGTATACGAGGGAATCTTGATCACAATGGTAGAGGCAGAATATAGACTCATCTGTGAAGAGAACTCTTTCCGAATCGGCCTCTTCCCAATGGATATGCTCTCTCGCAGAATCCTAACGCGCCCTTCGATAGGCTGCGGTAAGAGCTGGGCCTCTTGCCACGACACGAGGCCTTAAATCATATTTTCTGAGGCGATTTCTTATTGTCTGAGTGCTTATTTGCATTCCATGAGTTTGCTAAAGCTGATTGTGAAAGAAGCCAGCGGTTGCAAACCGTTGTCTCAACGAAGAAACTCTCAAGTAACGTTCTTGAATGGCAGTTGTTACCCGTGGTCTACCCTGTCCTGGTCTTCGGACATTCATACCTGTCTCCCTAAATCGCTGCAACATTCTGGACACACTTGTATGGGAAACTCCAAATCTTTCTGCAATTCTTGTTTATGTCCACCCTTCTTCTCGCAAAACTACCGCTTGGGCACATTCCTCTTGTGTCAAATTGCGTGTTTCTCGTTGCATAGCGATCGAGTATAGAAAATCAAACGGAAGAAAAACTATTGATCACTAGAATTGATCTAGAACAACTGCTTTTAGAATGGAGCCAATACATTCAAAATCTGATAATATAATCTTTTTTTATTCCTGCTAGGAAAAAACATCTGTATTGAAGAAAAACGTTCATAAAGTGGATAACATATGCATGCACAATTCTGCATGAATATCATCGAGAACGCCTTCAGTTGTAGAATAAATTTAAGATTTCTATAATGTACGTTAATTTTTTTGAGCAGAGTATATAGGTAACTTTTGTAAAATAATATTGTATTTCTCTCGCATAGTTACAATACTTATCACAAAGCAGTAAACATGTAAAAAATTAATTATAAATTAAACTGAACACTTTAATGAAGTACTCTGTTGAACTACAAGCTCTCCTAAAGGTTTTTCCTTATCATATCGTCTATCCATTTTCTGTAATGTGCCACTTTAACATAAACACCAGGTTTGTTGGCATAACCACACCTATGTCCCCAAGAAGTGACACCATACAACGTGAAGAAACCTTGAAAAATACATAAGAAATTTACGAAATGTGAAACGAAGAAGAATAGATTATTAATTTGAATTAACTGTCATTCACACTGCTTTCTTACCATTATCCAAGCATGCTAAAGGTCCCCCACTATCTCCATCGCAAGCGTCAGTGCCGCCATCTAGATGACCAGCGCAAAACATACCATCTGTCAAAGAATCCCCATACACATGTGGCATTTTGCAGATACTTTCAGTCAAGAGAGGAACATTTCCTGCCCTAAGCTCATTCGAGAAAGCTGCAATAGTTGTTTATTTATTAGTGAATGATAATATGACTCCTGGAAACATTCTTCAACCACGAACAGAGCCTTGGGGATGCCCTCTTACGTCACCTACCTGAGACACCGCTTTCAATTGATCCAAAGCCGGAAATTGTGCAGTTCAAAGGGACGTTATAGTCGGTGTTTTCGTCTGGAAGACAAATAGCTTGGACGTCTTGGTTGAGTTTGAACCCTTGACCCTTCAGTTTGACAAGGGCTATGTCGTTGTTCATCTTGTGATCTTTCCTGAAGTCTTGGTGGATGTAGAAGTCCTCTATGTAAGCGTGCTGTTCGGTACCTTCGTTTTCTTGTATGTTGTAGTCGCCTGCTATAACTATGTAGGCTCCTTTGGGGTACCCTACCAGGCAATGAGCTGCTGTTAGGACGAATTTCGAGGATATTATGACTGCTCCACACCAATGGGCTTGACGAAGCTGGCCTTTAACCCTTATGGCTGCCTGAAAATCAGTATACGATGGCTTCGAATGAGAACATACCAAACCTAACCTAACTTACCTGCCAAGGGAAATCGCCAACTTTAGCCTTCGATCCTTGGACCACTCTGAAATGAACGTTGCTGTCTGCAGTGAAAATGCTATTTTTTCTCAACCCACAGGAGGACGGGTATATCGGATATGATGGATTAGTGGTAATTGCAGAAGGCTTCACTTCTTGGGGGTTCTTGACGTGTCTTTCGATGTCTGAAGTATCAGAATTGCTGCAAATAACCCCAACGTCTTCGCTGTGGTCACAGTTGTGCTCCCCCCACTTCCAATGGCTGCATTTCTCCAGTTTGGATTCGTTGCCGAAGCATGTAACTTGGTCTAACCATATTGGACCTTTGCCTGCATAAAAGGAGCCATAATTCAAAGGAGCCAATATGGATAAAGACGATGATGCGTACCTTCCCCGAAATAAGCATCTTTCTTCACTGTAACTGTTCCTTTGTAGCCTAAGTTCTTGCAGATCACCTTGGCGGCATCGTCATTGAAATCGTCATCGCAAATGCTACCCCATACGTCGTGGTATTTCACTTCTACCCTCCCTTCAGCTGGTGTGGTGCCGTTGACTAGACGAAGTTCAACAGGTGCCTAAAGTTTCAAATGATTGTAGTGGTTGGGAAGTACAGGGTGATTCACTTATCTTGGTAACCCCAATTTTCTCGAAAAAGTCCGGATATTTTTTCATTCTGTGAATGGCGTTTTGAACAAGTCGATGTCGACTTGAGATGCGCATAAAAATCTGCGGAATAAATTAAGACGCCAGGCGTCGCGGCGCAATCAAAATTTTTTTCTCCAGGGACATACCTTTTTTATTATGTCTTTGAAAGATAATTTCATTCTGAACTTTTTTTTCGAATACAATTTTTGTCCATTTCTAACCGTCAGCGCTCTGCAGCGTGTTTTATGTTAATTCTATTCCATTTATTTTTTTCTGTATTGTGGTATAATGCCTTCATTTGGAGACATAGATATGATTTTTGCCTTGAATTCAAGAAGGCTAGTTTTGTAAACAATCTGCCTCCTCAAATGAAATTAAATATGTGGATACAGCAAGATATTGAGATCAAGAATTCTAAAATAAATGGACCCTTATATTTTGACCGAAGTAACTTATAATGATATGGGGAAATGATATAATTTATGTATTGATCATAAGACTAGATGACCTAGATATGATTTTGTTTCGTAAAATGAAGGATGTTCGGTAACAAATAATTTCTCTTTTATTATATTCATTGAATATTATATCTTATAAAAATAAACATTTTTTTTATAACAAACGAAACATTTCAAATGATATGTTCTATATATCGGCCATTATGATCCATACATAAGCTATATCCTTCCCTATTTCCATATTAATTATTTTGGTCAGAATATAAGGGTCTACTTGGGCACATGCGTTTCTTATCTTCTTAGGTAAAAGTGTAAGAATAGCTATAGCTAAACTTTCGCCTAATAAAGACGGTTATTATTATTTCCGAATAGTCCAAGTTATTAGAATCAGTTTGGTATACCATAAATTTGAGGGTACTTATCAGAAAGTAATCCATGAGCTTAAGGTCTGGCGATACCTGATGGGTCCATTGGTTCCTATCCATTTATTTTCGAATTCTTGATCTAAATAGCTCTTCACAATGGCAGTGTTTTGACATGGAGCCCGAACTTGCTGTAGCCACATATTTCATCTTATTTGGAGAGGCACATTGACTAGAAAACCAGCCTTCTTGATTTCAAGGTACAAAATCATATCTACGTCTCCAAAAAAAAGGCATACTACCACAACACAGAAAAAAATGAATGGGATAGAATTAACATAAAACACGCTGCAGATCATTGACGGTTAGAAATGCATAAAAATTGGATTCGAAAAAAAAGTTCAGAATGAAATTATCCTTCGAATGACATGATGAAAAAGGTATGTCCCTGGAGAAAAAATTTTTTATTTATTCCGCAGATTTTTATGCGCATCTCAAGTCGACATTGACTTGTTCAAAACGCCATTCACAGAATGAAAAAATACACTGACGTTCACGAGGAAATTTGGGTTACCAAGATGAGTGAATCATCCTGTACATTGAGGGGACTTACCGAGCATAATTCATCAGCTTCTTCAGAACCGTCAGAGCAATCTTCAGGACCGTCGCAAACAAAGGCCATTGGGACGCACTCATTGGTGTTTTTGCATTTCCAGAATGATTCTGGACACTTGTCTCGGAGGCCGTTGCAGACGACTCCAACAACCTAAAATCCAAAGAGAATTCGTCAACAGAGCTTCTATCCATGTTCTATAAGAAAGAGTTTCTGGAGAAGGAGAAAACTGAAAGAGAAACACTCTGGCAGAATCTCCCAGGGTTGGATCACTCCAAAAAGTTCCTTCGGAATTTTGAAACTGCAAGATCCAAAAGATATTTGGATCTCAGTAAAAACCAACTACACCTCCTCACTGGCTTTCTTACAGGGCATTGTCGCCTCAGGAAGCACTTGCTGAGGATGGGCGTATCGGACACTGACGAGTGTAGATTCTGTGGGGAGGAGAAAGAAACTTCTATTCACCTAGTCACAGAATGATTTGGCATTGTAAGCCAAAGGAAACAATGCTTTGGTCAAGAGACCTGTAGGATTGAGGAATTAGCCTCACTGAAGAAGCCTTCCGAGATATTGGATTTCATAAGATCTCTGGGACTGGAAAGCGAGCTGTAAAGCTTTGTCAGGATTCACAATAGACCATTAGGTCGCAGTGAACTGTAACCCCTTTTAAACTATCAAACTATCCATATATTCTATTGCTAATTTGGAATTAAGGATATCCAAGACTCTTGGAAATGAACCCTCTGTTCTACAAGCAGAGACACTAACTGTCTATGTTTGCGCTCAAGAATGTCTTTAAAGGAACCTGGACTGGCAAAGGACCAATATAAGAGAACGGTCCAACAATGGGAAGCGAATAATAGAACAACGTTCTGGAGAAATACTCCTACACTTGCTGAAGCAAAGAAATATTGGGAAATCCAATCTACCAACTCTAAAATACTCATAAAGCTGCCACGAGCTGAGCTTCAGGTAGTGGTAGGTCCGTTGACTGGACACTACCTATACAAGCATATTTTATACCTCAGCAGATGATATTTGCAGGCTATGTGGATCAGAGGAAGAATCCTATTGCTAAAAGAAGAAGCAATCAAATGAATACCTCTTTGTTTGTGCAATCATGAGATCCCCATCCGTTGAAATCGCAATCTTTGATAGACGTCTCGTTCCCCAAGCATATCACATCGTCCATCATGTAGAAGACCTTCTCAGGAGGAACATCTTTGGCAAAAATCGAGTTTCCTTTGACCTCCGCTGCGCCAAGTTGGTACCCCAGCTCTTTGCACACCACATTGGCGTCTCTGATATCAAATTTATCATCGCAGATGTAACCAGTTCGACCAAACGCTAAAATAAAATTGTACCAAATACTTCATCGAAGAAGATTTAAGTAATACTCACCAGATACTTCAATTCTTCCCTCCCAAGGGTTCTTCCTACCAGCCAACCTTATGTTGTAGCCAATTTTTTCAGGAGGACAACTTCTTTCGTCCTCCCTGTCTCCACAGTCATCTTGACCGTCGCAAACCTGGCTTTTCTGGATGCACCTATTGTTGTTGCACTTGAACATATTGGTGCAGTCGAGTTTGGAGCTCTTCAGTTCGTAGTAGTCATTCGGTGGGTATGCCATGAGGCGACCAGTCATTCCCTCGTTCTTATCCAAGAGGAGACAGCAATTATCAACCTTCCTGAAGATAAAAGAAACTTAAGATACCATTCCTCAACATCTATTGGACAAGTAATTGGCTCACCTATAGTTGAAGGATTTGCAGTTGAATTTCTTCGATTCCAGACATAGGAAAGCACAAGATGTTGCGGTTGTGTTATCCCACCTCTCCTTTTCTGGAACAGCTAAACGTTTGTCTTGTTTTATCTCGAATTTGTTCATGTAACCAAGGCATCCAACTTCATCCCTTCCATCAGGGCAATCCTACGAACACTGATAATTAAAATCGACAAAACATAAACTAGAACTATTACCTGAAATCCATTGCAAACCAGATCCTTCGAAATACATTTTGAGGAGTTACAGATGAAGGAATCCTTCTTGCAATCCTTCCCATTATCCTTTTCAGCATTCTGGGCCCCAAGGTCTGATTCCATGTCCACATCCATGTACTCGAAGACATAGTCAGCGTTGGTGTCAGTTGCAGGGTAAGGTGGTGGCCATATTTTTGTGGGTCTTTTTGGTATTTCCCTCTTATTGTCGGTTATGATGTTCTGGTCGAGGTTTGGAATGGGGTTTGGAATGGGGTTTATAGGTTTTCTCGAAGGAAAACCGTGGCTGCTTGGCCCTATATCGTCGTAATCCGAAACCTTGTGGAAACTTTGAGATTTTGGAGGTCTTGTTATGTAATGACCTCCATGGATGTAGTTTTTATTGGTGGTCAAATAATAGTAGCTAGTTGTAATTTCTTCAGTTGTTGTTGTAGTTCTTCTGGTAGGTCTGGATGTTGTATGAGGATGGATTTCAGTACCATCAGGTTCCGTTACACCCTCATGGTTACATTGAACGTTGTAATCGAAATCGCAAGTCATCATTTGTTCGTTGAATAAAGTTCCTGGGCCACAATTCATGATAAAAGTTTGACCATTGGCGCAGTTCAAAAACAATGAACAATTGTAAGGGTGAGGGTGGACACCAGTAGCTCCAAAAGGACACTTAACTTCTGTTGGGCTATCTGTAGGCCTTTGAATGCGAGGAACATTGTTTGGGTTGTAAATTGGTGGTAGATTAGAATGGTATTCTCCTGTTGGGTTATATGCAGGCTTTTGAATGCGAGGAACATTGTTCGGGTTGTAAATTGGTGGGAGATTAGAATGGTATCCTCCTTGGTTATCTTGCCTTTGTCCTAAATTATTCGACTGGTAAGTGTTTGTCGATGGTATTGGATGACTTTGATGCCAATTTTGAGGCACTCCTCCACAGTTTGAATATTGGGGGTTGCAGTTTGAGATGATTCTAACATTCCTATTAGGAGATGTATTGAATGGCCCTGTTATTTTTCCTTCCCTTGCATTATTTTGATTGAAAGTTGCTTGAGGTCGAAGGGAATTTGAGTTCGGAGGGTCTACACAGATCATCGTTAAAGGATCACACCCTCCAATCTCATTTATATTCGAATAGTCTGGGTACTGATCAAAAGCATGCCCTCTATTATTTGATCCTGGGTTAGCTTCAGGCTGTACAGCTTCCTGTTTCCTACAGTTGGATGCTTGAGGATCACATCTGGAGTTTTGAGGGAGATCCACCATTCCATTTGGAGAACAGTTTGGAGGAAAACAATTAGGAGGCTGATTGCCACTGTTGATTGGACCACCAGAAGGTGGAGTATTCACACTTTCGACGAATAAGGGATTATTGTCTTGGCCATTTGAAGGGCCAGAAGGGTAACAATTCTGATTGGGCGGTGTACATTTACCTGTTTGCTGCCTGTTGGGAGGTTTAAAAGCTCCTCTATCAGGTGGATGAGTGGCAAAAGGTTTTGAACATCCGTTAGCCCCGCCACATTCAGTATTCGAATTTGTTTTTTCGTATTGTGTTTGGTAGTACAAGGGTCTTGAAGGTTCATACTGTCGAGTTATCTGATTAGACGCTCCGACAACAAAGTAATCCACATTTTGTTTCTGCGTGTCTTGGTTCTCGCCGTTGAAGCACTTTGATATTTTGGGGAAGTCGCAAACGTTCCTGTTGGTGTCAAATAAAGTACCTGGTGGGCATATTTGGTTCATGGGCTCACCCTGCATACAAACCACGAACTTGGAGCAGTTTGAGTAGTTTGGCATTCTTCCCGAGAAGCCTTGAGGGCAGTTTGGCTGTACATTTCTGGTGTTGAGCGTGTGGGAAGAAGATGGTGGAGGCTCTTCGTATATTGTACGTCTAGGGCCAGTTATGCAACGTACTTTTTCGGGAAAATCGCAGCTTAATGTGTCTGGATTGAAGAGTGTTCCTGAAATAAAGGAATTTATGGAAGACAATTAGAATTTTTGGTCATATTTGGTAAATGTCTCACCAGGAGCGCAATTTTGGACGAATGTCCTCCCTTTCCAACAATTGAGGAACTGGTTACAGGACAAAGAATACACCAACTGTCCTGTCATACCAGAAGGGCATTTTTCGTAAACTTGAAGCTGTTTCTTCACTCGAATTATGACTTTTTGTGGCTTTGTATCATCTTTCCAAGGTTTTTCGCCATCAGGAGAATGATCTTCAGTTTTAGGCTTATAAACAGGATATATTTTCTTTGTGGTACTCTCATAGATCTGCGCAGCTGTTAAGGCGTTTCCTACATTAGGATTCTGGTAGTTTACATGGCTGTAATTGTGGTGAATCAGAACGTTTTCCAAATGGGAGTTCCTCCAACCACTTGTTTTTATTCCTGGAGTGAGATGTGGTTTCCTTGCAAGCCTCACTGACGGTGTGTAGACCTAACAAGTTTGGTAATAGTATTTTTTTTTGAACAAAACACTGTAACACTTTTATTTAGAGGCATGAAGGTTTGAATGAATTTTTTGAAAAGATTGGTACTATTTCCTACAGATCTTGAGATCAATGGGTTGGGATGTTAATTTTATATAATTGAATTATTATAACTTACCGCAAAGGAGAAGTTCACGAAAAAAGACACCAGAAATAGTGAAATACACCGTTTGATGCTCATTCTATTATTTTTAACTGTTTTCAAAATTCATATCTTGAAGAAACTTCGATAGCCGTTCTTGACAATGAACAGATGCAAACTACATGGTGTAATCAGTAGTAGCAGCTACTCGTTATCTTGTTTATTGTTGAAGGGGTCAACAGTTTGCCCTTTTCCTAATAATTGTTCCGATTCTGATTGTTTTCCTAGAAATATTTATTCTAATTCATTCGGAATGTTCTTGGAAGCAGTCTTCAACTTTCTGTAACGAATTTTCAAGAAATTTTCACCATTAGATTGCTTCTAATTCATAGTTCTCCAATGAAGAATGATGAATTTTTCTAAAGCTCCATTTTATTAAATTCAAGTAGAATTTGTATGAATATTGAGCAAAGTAACGATCAATGAGAATAATTGAAGGTAATTGCTTCAAACTAAATCCAATTAACTCATCGCAGTCAATTGTTCCATATTGATATAGGGGCCATATGATGAACAAACGAGTAATAAGTTTTTAGATAATCAAAATGGAGTTGTAAAACAGCTTAAACCTACCGGTTTACATAAACTGCTTTAGTTTCGAAATAAAACCCAGAAGGGTATCGAAGGTACAGGAGTGCAGTTCGATGGACTCCAGAGTACATCGGAGTACATCGTCCCGTGTGAACTCATCTTAAGAAGTCACAGAGTTTTTGACAACTGTTTAGGTTAGAAACTCAAATATGGCGTTGTCGGTGCCTTGTGGAAAAGATATTTGAAATTAAATATATATTTTATCGGTCTCTTCACTATTTTCCTTGAGTGGAGACCGAGGAAATCAAACTTATTCTGTATATTTTTCTTACATCGTTAATTTCAGCAAGCCTAGTAATGTCGAAAATTCACGTACAAGATAGTTCAGTCATCGAACGAAGACTGCGTCCAATTTATGGTAAATACAAGATTCAATTGAATTCCATTGTGAAAATGGAAATTTCTAATCGCTCAAAATGATTCAATAAAGGTTTCTGTGAGTCCAAGGGAAGAATTAGGATCATTCATATTTTAAATTGAAAACCTTCCTAGACTTACCTAGGCACATGAATTAATGCACTTTATCTTCAATTGTAGAATGGCTGGATAGCGGAAACAATAAAAAATCCTTACATGAATGCGATAAAGTGTTGAAGAAGTCTCCAAATTTGTTATGCGCTAAAGCTTTGAAAGCTCTAACATTGCTTCGTATCGGCAAAGAAAATGATTCAATAACAGTTTTGGATAGTCTGATAACTGAGTGTCCAACAGATGAAGCTACGCTACAGGCTATGACTTTGTGCTTTCGTGAATTGCAACAAGGTGAACCTCTAGAAATTTATTGAAATTCTTTACGTTAGCTAATTTTCAATGTAAAATTGCTCAATCTACTATTCAATTTTAGTGGACAGGATTTGTAAAATTTATGAAGCAGCAGTGAGGCAGGATCCCTCAAACGAAGAATTACATACACATCTGTTCATGTCCTACGTTAGGATTTCGGAATTTAAATCTCAACAAAGGGCAGCTATGACTTTATATAAATTCAAACCAAAAAATCCTTACTATTGTTGGGCTGTTATGAGCATACTCTTGCAAGCTACGAGAGGAGAAGGTAAATTGATTAATACCCATCGAACCTTAATTCAATGTTGAACTATTTAAGATAAAGACGATCCGAAAAAAAGGGGTCTTCTTTTGAGTTTGGCGGAACGAATGATGGATAAGCTTATAACGGAGAACAAAATGGAGGCCGATCAACAAGTCCAATTGTACATCATGATTCTAGAGCAACAGCAAAAATACGAAGAAATACTGAAAGTTATTGATGGTCCGCTTGGCAAAAAATTGTCTTGTACCGATATTCCCCTTACGAAGATCCCCTATCTGATCAATTTAAAAAGATGGAGTGATGTTAATTTGGTCTGTAAGAAAATTCTCTCCGAAAGGTTGGTCTGGTTTGATTCAATGCGATCGTGAATAATTATAAAAAGTTACAGAAAAGACTTGTTCTGCTTTTTAGTGTAGATAAATGGAACGTTTGGAAGTATTACGTTAATTCGGTGTTGGAATTGATGGCTCAAACTAAACTTATCAATAATGTAGACAATCATGAAATGAAGGAGAACAGCTTGGACACAATCGATGATACGCCAGAAAAAGCTCACGAATTCATCTGCGGAATTGTTGAAAACGGTGCCGATAATGGTAGGATCATCTTTCGATAGTTTTCCATCCTTACAATACATACAAATGTTCCAGGGTTTTTGCTCAGGGGTCCCTACTTGGCCAGGTTCGAACTGTGCTCAAAACTCGTAGACAGAGGAGTGGACACCACAGATTTGCTCGGAGAGACAATAGAACTCTTCGTGGAGTACTACAGGAAGTTCGGACACAAGCCTTGTTGTGTAACTGATCTCAGGTCTTATTTAAAACTTTTAAACGACGAAAAAAAATCGGAACTAAGCGCTAGGTTGCTTAAAGACGTCGGCATCAGCGCTACAAACATTCCCAAATCGGTAAGTTACTTTTCAGAGGTTATGGTGCTTGAAAAATATGACATTGACGTTTGAATGACATTTCGGTTAAGTCTGATAATTTAGGTTATGTTTTAACATCAAATTGCTCCTCTAACTCAAGAATATTCTTCAAGATGAATACGAAATTGTTTTTTACTTTCAGGAGCAGCAAATGCAGAGGCATATATGCGCCCTGCAGTTGTCGAGGCTCTGCGGGAGCCATCGAAACTTGCCATACGTCCACCTCAAGGCCTTAGTCACCGCATTTTCCCTGCATTACCAGCACGGTTACCAGTCGTACGGAACTCAATTATTACCCACCGATTTGGGGCCTTCCGACCCGTACGCTCTGCTTGCGGCTCACGTAATGTACGACTTGGCGCAGATGCAGAACAGTGCTGAACCTATCATTGTCGCTCTCGTTCTCTTAGAATGGCTGCTCAAGAACAGCCCTAGTAATTTCCATGCGAAATTGTTGTGCGTTCGGTTGTATCACACTGTAGGTGAGTTGTTTTTTGTTTGTACTAGCAGAAGATCTTTTTACGGTTATCTGTATGTATAAAAATGAATTGCTGTGCCTTAAGTACGCTAAAACTTGAAAACGGCTGAACCAGTTTGGCTAATTTTGGTCTTGACTTATTCGTGGAATTCCAGGGAAGGTTTAAAAAGTGAGAAAATATAAAAATGCAAAGTATTTAGTATGGTTTTTCCTTAGAAATATAGGTGATCGATTATCATTGATTTTCGATGTTTGACAATTAAACATTGATGTTTTAAAATTGATTTTGCATTATTTATAACTTCGTTACATTTATTTCCCGATTTGAATAATTTCTTCAAGTGAGGAGGACGCAAAGTTTGCCCAAAACACAAATGTTATCAATTAATAAGAAATAATTGATCAATAATCGATAAATATCAAGTATAATGTTCAGATATCTATGTCATTATCGGGTTCGGTGATCATTTGTGAAAGTGACATTTCAAGTTACGTCCTCTTTTTGCAGTTGATCTTTTGTGATAGATAGAACTTACCTTAAAGAGAGCGAGAACTTTTTTGTCAACTTGGTTAATTTCAATTTGCGACGCCGAGAATAAGAAGACCTGACATAAAAAAATCTATTAAAATTATTGTTATTATTATTAGTCCAATATTATCTTCAAACACGAAAAATCTAAAAGAAACTTCTTCTCGGCGTCACAAATTAAAATTAACCAAGTTGACAAAAAAGTTCTCGCTCTCTTTAAGGTAAGTTGCATCTATCGCAAAAGATCAACTGCAAAAAGAGGACGTAACTTGATATGTCACTTTCACAAATGATCACGGAAGCTGATAATGACATAGATAACAGAACATGATACTCAATGTTTATCGAATTATTAAGTAGTTATTCATTATTAATTGATAACATTTTTTTTTGTGCAAACTTTGCGTCGTCCTCACTTGAAAAAATTATTAAAATCAAGAAATAGATGCAACGATGTAATAAATAATGCAAAATCTATTTTAAAACATCGATGTTTAATTGTCAAACATTGATGATCATCGAAAATCAATGATAATCGATCACCTCTATTTATAAGGAAAAACCTTATTAAATACCTTGCATTTTTATATTTTCTCACCTTTCAAACCTTCCTTGGAATTCCACGAATAAGTCAAGACCAAAATTAGCTAAAGTGGTCCAGCTGTTTTGAAGTTTTAGTGTACTTAACGCACAGCAATTCATTTTAATAATAATAATTCATTTTCAGGTGGGGGCATCGGTGCTCAAAATATGTACGATAGTCTCGAAATAAAACACTTACAATTAGACTCTCTAGGTTATATCCATTGCGCACGGTTGCCAACGACAGGCCTAATAGGTATAGCGACATCACATTACGATACAACCTTGAAATTTTTCACTTCAAACTATAAAGACGTAAGTACTTAACCTTTAAATTTCAAAGTCATCTGTCAAATCCGTCTATACTGTTATAGAGTGCCGATCACTTAACCTCATCGTACAAGTTTGGTTCGTTCGCAAAACTCGAGGATTTCATGGATTTCAGAGAGAGGCTGAACAACAGTCTCCATTACACCGCTGTAACAATCGACAAAATAATGCTGACTTTCATGTGTTGCTGCGACCTTGAAGCTCTGGATTGCAACCTGGCCAACAGTTTAAATCCTAAGTGGGATTTGTTAAGGTGAATTTTCAACGAAAAAACCGCC
Source organism: Hippodamia convergens (assembly GCA_038502775.1). Classification (NCBI taxonomy): domain Eukaryota; kingdom Metazoa; phylum Arthropoda; class Insecta; order Coleoptera; family Coccinellidae; genus Hippodamia; species Hippodamia convergens. The sequence goes on along the minus strand of CM076609.1, from coordinate 70,213,212 downwards.
GATTTTTTCCAAGTTATCGAGTTTTCAGGAATAATAGCGATCTTAATGTCTACGCCAACTGGGATCCGGAGAGGGTACAAGGACCACCGGAAGAGTCTGAGGAAATCACCACTCTTTTCGCGCAGGATGTTGATTTTTTCAAGCTGCGAGCTCAAGTGGTTTATAGCACGATCGCAGCTTTGGAAATAGCCAAAGCGACGACTGGTATTCAGGAGGCTCAACTAGATAAATTGGAGAAGTTAGTGCAAGATTGGGAAGACCTAGAAAAATCCGTTAGAAAAAAGGACTATAAACCAATCAGTAAGGTAAAGCAGGAATTGTCCTCGATCTGATCTAGAATCTTTCAAAGCAATTTTTTAGGATCGTATCACTTTGCCATTGCCCTCTAGGATCCACTGTGCCCTAACGTGTCCTTACCATACAATTTTGGGCAATTTGTTCAAATTCCTTATAGCTCTTGTCAAGCAAGAGAAGGAAATATACGATGAACTGCTTACCATTATAAAGACTGAACTAAATAAATTAATTGAAAATGTAGATTCTATGATAAAGCAGACTGTAGACTTCTTACAGTTGAGGACTACCATGGAGTTTGTTGTAAATAATGTTGAAGTAAGTATTTGTCAAATCGCCACACTCACTAACCTAACCTCATCTATGATGACCTTGACATTAGTTCGTCAGACGTCAGGCTAACCTAACAAAAGAAATCATTAGAAAATGCGTATTAATCTGGAAGAAAATATGCTATGGGAAAGATAATGTTCTTCATGTTTGTTCATTCTACGTATCATTTCAGATTGTGTGTATTGCCTGCATCATATACGATATGTGTAACGATTTAGTCAAACCGAGACAGAGTAAGAAGGGAAGGAAGAATCCCGTGGAAACTAAAGAGAGGGAGGCGGTTTTGGATCTTGCAGAAGCTCTGAAAACAACAACAAAGAAGTTTGACACTATTCTCAATCTTTGGTCGACGATGTCGACACAAACCGACATTGTATCGGAGTTGGAAAGTTTGAACCTGAATAATTGTGGAAGCAACGAAGTGTTTCAGACTATCTTGGGAAGTCATATTCAGGCAGTGACGGAGTTGAGACTCATCATAAAAACTAAGTCCGGTTTGATAATCTTGTATGGTGGAGAATGATTTTGTTGTTATTTGAGCTCTGTAATATTATTCAAATATACCATGGTTTTTATTAACATTTCTCTGGTGTTTTTCTGATATTTTCTTTTCCATTTCTCTTGAGCAAAAGTCAACCAATTAGTTATAAACACTGAGTTTTATAGGTTTTATATAACTCAGTGGTTATAAAAATATTTTTGTCCAACTTGAGTAGTAATTAACTTTTTCTTATCAAGAAATTTTCAACTCAAGATTTTGAAACATCTTTTTCTCGTTTACATAAGATAAGTGATTATTTTACAGTAAGACCATCATTCGAAGAATTCCACCTCAATGAAAAAGAAGACGTGACCCCAAAGTATTTATGTATATTTTCTTCTATGTTCTAGCAAAGATGGCGATCATTTAAGCGCCACAATGTCAAATTTTTGATAAAATTGTAAATTAAAAACTTTAAAACAAGAAAAATACTAAATTTGCTGTGGTTTTCAAAATCAATGGCAGTGCTTTTATCGGGTACCTACAAATTTTCAGAATGATCTTGATTTTTGCAGGAGATATAGTAATTGTTTGACTACTGATGCTAAAATGGATCTAACAAATTACCTATTTTAAACAACTGGTGATGATTTAAATCGATTAATTCAGTGAAATATTGAAGATTTCAAGCCTTGAAAGCGATGGCAAATATTGTATATGATATGGACACCTCTGGTGGTCTCATGGATGTGAGTTACATTCTGTATTGTTTTCAATGTATGATCAATTGTATATCATAAAATGGCGGAGTGCTCCTGTATGTTCGCTCCGTTTATAAGTACCAATTAAGCACGGACTATATTTACAGCAAATCCAAGCTTTGCTAGCACCACCAACTGATGATGATTTGAAAGATGCTCAACAAGATCAACAACATCCTTATTTCCGTAGACCTGGTAAAGGTCACAATCACGACAACTGTGATGCTTGTGGGGAAGGCGGTGATTTGATTTGTTGCGATAAATGTCCATCAAGCTTTCACCTGCAGTGCCAGTAAGTAAATTCCAGACTAGCAGCTATTTTGTTATCATTTTGATTTTCAGTGATCCACCTTTAGAAAGTAATGATATCCCAATGGGTCAATGGCTATGTCATAGTTGTATATATGCTAAAACGCAAAATCCAGTACCTATCACGAGAAGTAAAAGATCTTGTTCAACAGAAACTTTATTTGTAAAACCTACAAAGAAATCAAAAATGAGCCCTATGGACATATTAATTGAAGTTGCAAGTTCAATGAATCCGAAGCAATTTGAGTTGCCACGTAGTATGAGTCTGCCTTCTGATTTTCCTGGGACAGATAGAGGTTTGTAATGGAGTTATGACATTGGTATTCATACATAGATTTTAATAGATTTTTCAGATATTCGAAAAACCCTCAGATGTTCTAGAGAATATGAAAAGACCCCTAGTGGTCTTGTTCCTCTTCCTGCAAAAAAATGTTATGAATGTGGGAAATCGTGTAGAGTAGCTCCTCTGATTGCTTGCGATTATTGTTCACTCTACTTTCACCTAGATTGCCTGAATCCCCCTCTTACTGCACCTCCAATGACTAAATGGATGTGTCCAGTTCACGTGGAACATGCTCTGGTAAGGAAGAAATAAGTTTTTAACAACAACCTCTATTTAATCATTTTTTTATAGGACTCAATATTATTGAAATCAACATCATTAACAGAGAGAATTAAAATATGGGACAAGTTTGCTAGTACACCTGTAGATCAACATGCTGTGAAAATTGAGTTTTTCAGAAGGGTGAATACAAAAAATCCCCCATTCCGATTCAAAAATCGGTTGTGTCCTAAGAACAGGGCTAAAATACCTGAAATGGTGAAAAATCATTATAAACAACCGGTGAGTCTGCTTCCAAGCCTGAGGAATGTTCTGAGGATATCGGTTGTTGAAAATGAGAAGCACTTAGATGCCAATTTTGAGGCGAAGAACGAGAAAAATCTCTATACAAATTGTGACTTATGTAAGAATAAAACACAGTGTACATGTGATGTAGATATCAAAGTTGAAGAGGAAAAAGTTAGTGATAATAGTCAAAATGCTCAAAGGACTGAAAATTATAGTGTTGAGAAAGAAATAACTGTAAATGGATTTCTAAAAAACGAATGTACAAATGGTAGTTTCTACAACGATATTGTGAAAAAGGAATACTGTGATGGTGAGTTGCAACACTCTCTGCATTTTCTTCATTCTGAATTGAATATTATAGGTCCATTTTCATTTGATGAAATGCATTTATTCATTTCAAATTTAAATATTCCGCTCCTTGAAAAGAATTCAGGTTAACCACAGAAAAATGTGATAATTGTGAAAGATTCTGTGGTTTATTCATAAAACAAAGTTTTGAAAAGTTTGAATAAATAGTTGTCAATATTTTTCATGTTTTTGTTTTTTAAAAGAAATTGAGGATAGTAAAGAGTTTCAAATGGAAAGGTGATTACAAATACAAATTATTTCATATTAATTGGCTGAAAAGTTTCCATTCTGTGATTTCTGTTAGAAAATATTTCAAATTTCGCTACTACCTGCGCATTTGAATTTAAAAATTTGAAGATTCATGAATATTTTGATGAAAAAGAGTTAAATACATGCAATTTCTATAAAATTGACATGTTTTTCTTGCAAATAATAACGAAAGTACTGAATAGTCGTAACATCGATAATGAACTTATTGTCTTGGAGTAAGATAATACGGTTTATATGTTGATAAATTCTGATTCATTAGTTATTAGTCATACAATAAGTAGCTTCGATATAAAAGACGTCACGAATTCTTCATTATAACTTGTCGTTGATATTCCGATTAATCTGATTGTTGTTTCACGTTCAGTTCTTGATTTTACAGTTAATTTGGATCATCTGGATGATAGACTGATAAGACTCCTAGCATATCAACAAATTCAAAGCATCCTCGGCCAACCAAACAAATCCGAAGAGCTGGCTCATTGTTTGAATTCGAGCAAATTGAGAAATATGCCTTTACCCAGCGAATTGCTCACCCCTGCTGACATCGAGAGGATAAGCAAAGTGTTCTCCAGTCCGAAGAGGAAAAAAGCAAAGTCGACGTTGAGGGCACGGGCTATATTATGTCCCGTCGTTTCTAAACACTTCTACAACGTCAGGTGGGATTAAACTTTGAATTTAATGCGAACTGATGATTCGATTGCGTTTTGTAGGACGTCCGAAGTTGATCCTACGGATGTGAGGCACGATGCGAGTTACATGGGTTACAGACCGACTGTTTCAACAAGGTTTCCAGAAGCTGTAGCCATGAGATATCGGGTTTTGAACATCGGCAAGGGCTCCACCAACGATGTCGATCTTGAAAGGTTCGGCCATTGTAATTACCTGGCTCCAAAGCACGCTGTAATTTTTTACGATGAAGTAAGTACGATTGATTTCTGGTACATTTGGTTAAACGTCTTGAATTTTCAGTATTCCAAACATTACGAACTGATCAACTACTCCCCGCATGGTACCTACGTCAACAACATATTCTACTCCAACGAAAGTCAGATCCATAGGCTTCAAAAAGGCCCCGCCCAAGAAGGCGGAGCCAACGGCGTGACCGCGCCCCCTGACACAACCCCCCTAGAGAGCCAGGTCAGGGAGATGATCGACAAGAAGCGAAAGGTGTGCAGGACCAAAAAGAACCCTTACGAAGCGAAGATGACCGCTTTGGACGGTGCGGAAAGGTCGGAATGCTGCTGCAACCTAGAGGAGGGTAAGACGGGGTGGGAGGGATCCGCCATCTTGAACCACGGGGCCCTCCTGAAATTCGGGTGTATATCTTTCGTTTTCTCCATCGTGGAATGCGTGGAATGAAGGTGTTTGTTCGATCGAGGCTACTTTGCACGGTGCTTTTGATTATGTTGTTACTGTTTTGTTGTGTTAATTTGTCTGTTTGTTCTTTACCCATTGTCGTTTTCTCGAGATTGGAAAGAGTCGACATCGGTAGTATGCATTGTATGTTAAGACAAAAGTCATTTTAATAATTCATTTTACGACAAAAGTAATTGTATATGTTCTTAAGCCGAGTACTGAAAATTCTTTAACGGTTCGTCACCGACCAAGTTTTTGTACATTTCGAATGAATTTGTATGTTAGCCAGCAGAATTTATATTTTTTTCAGAGAGTTTTATCACTAGGCAATTGTATATATTTTATAATGTGTAATATAAATTTAAGTTTAGGTGTTACGAATAAAGAAATAAAATTTTTTAATTAGCGGACTGTTATTTCACTGAGACGTTTAAAATCGAATTGTTTATTGGCTCTAAAAATCAAAGATTAAAACAATGTATAAAATATAATACATTCGCAAGTAAAAACATATCTGAAGCTTCCAAACACGTCCTAGATGTTCGTCACCTGAAATAAAACGAAAATGAGTTCAATTAAACCAAAATAAACAGATATTCAGTTCCGTTTGTGGAAATTCAGAGTGACAAATGTTGGAAGAATGTCATTTATACTCTTCCTCGATGGGAGAAGTAAATATACGCGGGGATCCACGTTTTGAGTACCAGGTGGGATGGAGTTTGGACAATCATCGCTAGATGTCGCTTTCAGTAACATATTACTTGGAAGCTATTACTGGCGTAGCTATAAAGCGTTCGTCATCGAGGTGGATGACCCAGAAACCGGTCTGCATCTATTCGCTGCTCGATGACAGCACATTCTCAGTGGTTTACTCTCACATCTCCGCCAGTCGCAGTTCGGAATTTAATTATTCCGAATTGTGACGGTATTCATGTTTTAATTTAATTCATACTCACAGATATCTTCTTCAGTTTAACGTTGAGTATATCCTCTAAAGTTATAATAGGTCGTGGGTTCTCGTAATTAATCAATTTCCTTTCATTTTGTACCACCTTTAGGAGAGTTTTAGAGGCGCAGTTAGTTGTTAAGGAGAACATAGGCAAAGGTGGAGGTGGAGGCGGTAGAGGAGGTGCAATATTGGTCGAGCTTTCAGTACGACCACCGAAGATTTTTTTCAAATCAGCCAACTCTGATTTTAAGGAATCGTACGATTCCAATTTCACCTTCATCTCCTCGATTTTCTTGTCAAAGTCGTTTATGTTGTCGATTTTTCTTTGTTGCTCTATAATCTTGTCTTGGGACTCGTTAAGGCCGCTCTCTACTTGGTTTAATTTCAAGAATAGGTGATCAATTCTTTGCTGATAGTCGTAACAATTGCACATGGCATTTAACGGTTGGCATCTTTGAGACTCGTAATACTTGTATATGTTGGTGAAGCTCTGAAAATGAAGCTTTTACGACTTGGAATGACATTTTTTGGTTTTTTAAATATTTACCTCAGTTAGACTCACTCCGAATTCCGATAACGCTCTCAATAGTCTAGAAGACCATGTAACTACTGAAGCCAGACTACATTTCCTCATTTTATCCATGAATTTATGATAAGAGTTACTGCAGACTTCGTTTTTTCCCAACAATTCATTGTTTCCAAATTTTCTGTTAATTTTGTGTGATTTCGGTTGTTTTTTGTATCTCTTGTTTAAATTTGTTTTAAACTTGTTTCTTTGAATCTTAGTTCTTTTATTCTTGATCATAGTATAACTATTTTTGTTTGGTTTATCTATATTTGTGTTCTTGTGTAGTATTATGATGTTTTTATTGTGAATTTCTTCCTTTTTGAATTCTTTTGGAACGTTGTTAAGTATTCTCCAGTCCTGTGTTGTTTTTCCTTCACTATTATTGTCGTCGGGGTTTTTGAGTATGGAGTAGTCAGACTTTACCTTCCTTATACCATTTTTGTTTGGTTTGACGAATGTTTCTTGATCTTGAAACCAAATATCAGTTTGAGTGTATACTGAGGAACTTTTTTCATCATTTTTACTGTTAACGTCTATTGTTTGGGTTGACGTTGAGTACTTTCGAAAGGCAGGAGCCATATTATTGGTGAAATAGTTGGTCTGAAATAAATTGGGGTAACTCTTCAAAGTTAGAAGGATCCGTCTGTTTCTGTCGATGCAAAATTTTTTACTATTGATGAGGTTGACGTCAGCTATACTTTTATCAACTTTTCTTTCGGTACTCTCTTCATTGCAAACGTTTAGACCTTTGTGTATTTTCGTTACTTTCCTTATTCTTGCCATTTTCAGTTAAGAACCAAAGGGACTGACAAATTCATGACATTCAAGCTTTTTTTTTTTAAACTGGGAATTTTGATTGACAATTTCGCGAAGTTGTTTTTTTTGTCATCTCAAAAGAAAGTCACTCTATTACAGAAAAACGTTAAACTTTATTTTTCTGTAGTTGTAGGATAAACAAAAATTATAATAGAAATTATTTCAATAAATTCAACTATCGGATAAACAATATTTATAAAAAGAATTGCAAACAATTTGGTTAACTAATATAAAAATAAAGGAATATGTCATTATAATATAATCCATACAGGTAAACTTGCTGAAGTAAACGATAATTTGTTATCGCCACATTGGATTTGTTCAGATATGTTTTTCTGAGTACATTTCACATAAAATCTTCGAACATGATTTTTAAGATTTAGTTTCGGAATATTCACAACAATATAGATATAAGAAAAAAGAAGTTACAATGCTTTCTCTATCGACAAAAAGAACTCGGATAAAAATTACTGACAATATTTTTCGATTTTGCAAATAAACCATAAAACTAATACATAATTAAAACTTCTTTGATTTCTTGAAGGGGTTTTGATGCGATCTTTAGGACACAGAGCTTGTAGACTATTTCCTTATTTCGCTAATATAATACATATATACAGAGTATACAAAATATTATTTCTATTCTAAAAAAAAATAGGCAAATTTGAGAATTATTTCGCTAAATGCTCGATATATTGGTATTCCTTGAAATAAGAGTAAATATTTTTTTAAACACTAAGGTAATCGAAATGAATAATATTACAGATAAGAGGAACTGAATTTTTGAAAATTTAAAACTTTCATGGAATATTTCCTATATGTAAAATTTGAGAAATGCAGTAGAGAAATTAAAACCCTTAAATCTTAATATTAATCCTGATAATCTCTTTATAATACCTTCAAATTCGAAAATTGTTTTTCTTGAAATTTTCTCTGCCCCAATAGAGTAATGTTGAAAAAAAATGAAGTAGTTTTCAATCAATGAAACTTTCATTTAATACATACATACTAATGTAATTTGATGATTGTATCAATATCGAAGAATCTATTTTTCTGCAGGCAGTTTTAATGTCGCTGACTTCCTTTAAATTTGTCGATTCCTTTTTGAAAAGGGCAGAATATTAGTGGAAATTTCACCTGACTTCTTACTACGTTTTAAAATATACCACATTTCTAACGCATTGCCCTAGAACTGAGACGTTCACATTTCAGAACAATTTTACAAACCACCAGTTAATGATAAAATGAACACTGAAGAAATCCTTCGAAACAATCACAAAATAATCCACATTCACGTAAACATTTTGGTTTGACTCTGTTAAACACTGTATTAACAACACTTTTTCTTTCCTTGTTTGTTGCTCTTGCGTAAATTGACTGTGTCTCCTTGAGTGAAATTTTGTCTTTCCTTCATTTCTCTCTTGGATCTCAATACTAGGCGAGTGATGGCAAGGAACATCTCTTCTACATTCATATTGTCTTTGGCTGAGGTTTCAAATAACTGAATGTTCATGGTATCGGCAAATCTCTGAGCATCTTCGGTCAATACTACTTTTCTTTCAGGTGTGTCATTTTTATTACCCACTAAAAAGACAACATTTTTAAACTGCAGACGTTTTTTCTTACCCTACTCACCTAATACTCTATTAACTACATCGCAATTCTGCTCTATCTCATGTAACCACCTCTTGACATTTGCAAACGATTCTCCATTAGTAACATCATATACAACTATAACCCCATGGGTTCCTCTGTAATATCTGTCAAAGAATCAATTATTTATATAACTTCTTCACACAGGGAATTCAGTTCATCTTACGTGCTCGTGATGGTCCTAAATCTTTCTTGACCAGCTGTATCCCAAATTTGCAATTTCACCTTTTGACCATCTATATTTATTGTTTTAATTTTGAAATCTACGCCTATGGTAGTAATATAGTTTCCAGTAAAAGTATTGTCAGCAAATCTTAATAAAAGCGAACTCTTTCCAACGCCTACAACAAAACATGATATGTCTTATCAGAATGAAGGATCATGATGTCCTTCCTGTTTGACAAATTTGAACAGCTTCAATCAATCTTTTAGCTAACAGAAAATAAGAACCGAGACATCATGAGAAATTAATGAAAACGTACATTTAATTTTTTTTTAATAAATTGGCCTTTTGACCCCACCCACTAAAACTTACCACTATCTCCAATTATGAGCAATTTAAATAAGTGATCGTAATCTCTAGCCATATTAGATGATTTTTAATTTATCCTCATCAGCTACTATGCAAATTCATTAAGGAAATAACTACAAATAATCAGAATGATTCATAGCTTCTTTTTTTCATAAATCTAGGAAAATAATCACAATTCACAACGGACAGACGTCGAACATAAATTAAATGACATCTGACGTTTACAAACTGCCAACACAATGACAATTATAAAATTCTTTGGCTGATATTTTAAAGTTGAAATTTTTTCTTCATATTATTGTATCCACAAGATCATCAATTCTACAGCAACGTTTTACTATCCATTTATAACAAAATGAAATACGCAGAAAAATTATAAGAAATATTGTTTTCATCTAATTCTATAGACGTATATTTGACGTCTGTCATAACACTCATAACCTACAAAAAGTTTATTTACTAACACAATAACTTTTTTAAATATGAAAGAATAAATTAAGCCTTCGCTCTTGAATAAAGCTTTCAAAATGACTTTCAGTGCAGGCGTGGAACCAAAAGTCTTCAGGGCAATCCAAAATGTAGATATGAACGCATTGGCGCAATGCACAGAACAGGAAATTAGGCCGGTATTGCCCTGCTTAGTTCGAATGGGGCTCATTTCTCCCTTGGATACTTCTAAAAAGTGCACCAATATGAAAATCGAGATATTAACAATAGTTTCTGGAATGGAATTAGTTAACTCTATTGTTGCGTTATTATCAATCGATTTCCATAAGTTGGAAGTGGACGTACGAAAAGAACAGCAATTAAGACAGAAGGGGAATACATGCCTCAATGATTCCATCCTCATTGGCAATCTTATTAATACTAGCATGGCCTTAGAGTATGAACGTAGTGATATGACGAGAAGACTGAGCATCTTGCTGGGAGAATTATTATACATTCAAACACAAATACAGGAACCTTTGGACAGCAACAACGAGAACGAAACGTATATGAAACCTTCAGATTTGTTTGATAATGATATTTTTTCAGAGGAGTTATCAGATATTATTTGTATTGCCTTGGCAGAGTTACCAACAACATTGAACATCATAAACATAGTTGAGATTCTTTTGCATGTTCACAACGGTTATGCTATCATATGCAGGATAGTAGCTAATTTTCCGGATATTTTCAAAGAGGGTACTAATGTTTAATGCATAATGCTTAGATCATTTTCAACGAAATTTGTTTTAGTGAGTACTTTTCTGATTCAATCTGGTGAAAAACAAGAAGAAAGTTTAAGTAGTTTGGCAAGAGCGAATGCTATATCCCTGCTTTGTACCATGAATCCTTCACAAGCATTGACTGTACGTAATAAATGCGTTGAGTTGTGTCGCATGCCAGCGCTTGCTATCACTCTGTCTCTTGAGCATTGCAGTAAAAACCCAGATACAGACGAGAGCGACATAGTAGCCTTTATTTCCGGATTGCTGTTGGGAAATGATCAGTCTATAAGGTTAGTTGATCCTCAAACACTGCGCAAAAAAATTAACGCACATTCTGAAAATCTCAATTTTAATGAAAGTTAACTCTACATTGACTTTATAACTTATTTTTTATGTTCTCTCGGGAAGGTTTTGAACGAAACAAGACACATTAAATGGAAGAAAAATTCAGGATTTCACGGAATCTTATGTGAAAGAAAAATGAACAATTCTCAAAATACTGAAATGCTGATAAGTGATTAAATACTTGGTATTTCCACCCCTTGCGTTAATTACAGCTCGGCAACGGCGGTTCATACTCAAAATGAGTGATCTTAAAATGTTCTGATCTAATCCTTCCCAGATTTCTCCGAGTTGGATTCCTATATCATTAAGAGTAGCTGGATGATTTTCTGAACTTCTCAGCCTTCTATTGAGGTTGTCTCAAACCTGCTCAATCGGATTGAGATTTGGACTTCTTGCTGGCCATTCCATTCGAGAGACTTCAACCTCTTCAAGGTACTCCTGAACGATGCACACACGATGGGGTCTGGCATTATCGTCCATAAAAATGAAATTTTCACCAATGTATGGGGCAAATGGCACTACATGCTCTTCAAGAATGTTCCTTATATACTTATCAGCATTCATAGCTCATTCAACAACCACTAGGTCTGTTCAAGCAGTCAAAGATATTCCACCCCATACCATAATCGATCCTCCCCTGAAACCAGTAGTATTCAGGAAATTGCAGTGAGCATATCTTTCATGTGGACGTCTGTATATAAGGAAACGTCGATCACAATAGTAGAGGCAGAATCTAGACTCATCTGTGAAGAGAACTCTTTCCCAATCGGCCTCTTCCCAATGTATATGCTCCTTCGCAAAATCCAAACGCGCCCTTCGATGGGCTGGGGTAAGAGCTGAGCCTCTTGCCGCGAGACAAGGCCTTACATCATATTCTCTGAGGCGATTTCTTATTGTCTGAGTGCTAATTTGCACCCATGAGTTTGCTCAAGCTGATTTTGAAGGAGGCTAGCAGTTGCAAACCGTTGTCTCAACAAAGAAACTCTCAAGTAACGTTCTTGAATGGCAGTTGTTACCCGTGGTCTACCCTGTCCTGGTCTTCGGATATTCATACCTGTCTCCCTGAATCGCTGCAACATTCTGGACACACTTGTATGGTAAACCCTTCTTGTCGCAAAACTACCGCTTGGGCACATTTTTCTTGGGTCAAATTGCGTGTTTCGCGTTGCCTAGCGATCGAGTGTAGAAAATCAAACGAAAGAAAAACTATTGATCACTAGAATTGATCGAGAACAACTGATTTTAGAATGGAGCCGAAGCATTCAAAATCTGATAATATCTTCTTTTTTTATTTCTGCTGGGAAAAAACATCTGTATTGATGGAAAACGTTGAAAGTGGATAACATATGCATGCATAATTCTGATAAAAATAATTATCATTGAGAACACCTTCAGTTGTAGAATAAATTTGAGACTTCCATAATGTGAGTTAATTTTTTTGCGCAGTGTATTTTCAGAAAGTGTATTGGATGTAAATAAATTGTTGCAGAAATTGGATTGCTTTATTTATACGTACTGGCCAAAAACGTAAAGGTGAAGTTCCAAGCAACGCTCTCCAACAGCTTAGAGACGAACTGTCACATAGGCTACAAGTAATCTTAGATGCTTCAATGGAAAGCCATCTACCAGATAATATGATCGTTCAAGCATCGGCTTTGCTTAGGTTATACTGTGCCTTGAGAGGAATAGCAGCAATCAAGTAAATAAAGAATCTGTATGTTTTAAATCGTTTCTATACGAATCTTCGTTTTCCAGGTTTCAGGAAGAAGAAGTCAATTTGATTATTAAATTGTTGACTTCTCATCCAAGTCCGACACCAGCGGGTGTGAGATTTGTGTCCATCGGTCTCTGTATGCTGATAGCCTGTCCTTCTTTGATATCATTACAGGAGCACGAGAGAAAAAGTATAGAATGGGTAATTATTTTCTCTTCTGTACATTTAGTTCCTTTGTTTTAAAATTTTTCTTGGTCCTGTTTCTTAGGTGCAATGGTTGGTTAAGGAAGAAGCGTATTTTGAGTCAGCAAGCGGAGTCACAGCCTCCTTCGGTGAGATGCTACTGCTGATGGCGATCCATTTCCATAGCAACCAACTCAGCGCCATCTGCGATTTGGTTTGCGCAACTCTTGGTATGAAAATACCGATCAGACACAACAACATGACCAGGATGAAGCAAGTTTTCACCCAGGAAATATTCACCGAACAGGTTGTGACCGCTCACGCTATTAAAGTACCGGTCACGAATAATTTAAACGCTAATATGACAGGATTTTTGCCTATACACTGCATACACCAACTGTTGAAATCTAGAGCGTTCGCCAAACATAACGTGAACATCAAAAATTGGATTTACAGACAGGTAGATAGTGTAATATAAGACTGAATTTTTTTCCTTTTTCTTTTCTTTTTTTTTACTTTTTTTTTTCTTCTTTTTTTTCTTTTTTTTTCCAGATTTGTACCAGTGTGAGTCCTTTGCATTCTGTGCTGCCACTTCTGGTGGAAGTGTTTGTCAACAGCATCATTGTACCGACCAATAAGAACGCAGAGCACACCAACAAACCTCTAGCCGAGAACGAAATCCGTAGGGTATTTCAAAGTTCGATATTCGGTCAGTATTTCGACCAGAAAAAATCAATATTCACAATGGACTTCGATAACAGTCTCGAAGACAAGGATATATTTGTGGATAACACGAGTTTAACGCCTCAACTTCTTTTACTTTATTATTTATTATTGTACGAGGACTGCCGATTGAACAATGCTCAAGTGCTGGCTGCACATAACAGGAAAGTAAAAATATACAGTTCGGAGTTCATGTCGGAACTGCCAATCAAGTATCTCCTCCATCACGCTCAGAAAGATCAGAGTTCGTATTCTGGGTTGTTCGGGCCCCTTTTGAAGCTGCTGGCCACGCATTTCCCTCATTTGGCGCTCGTAGAGGATTGGCTGGACGACATGTCGATGACTGTAGATAGTAGACCTGAGCATATTTCAGAATTTAGTAAGTTCGAAGCAGAAACTGAATTTTTGAGGTTATACTTTCCAATTTGACATTGACATCTGAAGTATATGACAGAATTAATCTTACATTCACTTTAGGTTTGGTTGAGGCGTTCAACAACATCGAAGAGAACCCGTCTAAGTTAAATTCTGTCCTTCAAACTCTATTGAAACACGAGCCGATTGATATTTGGCCATTCGCTGAAACTTTCACATATTACGCTAGAAATGTTTTGGGCGATAAGGTACCTAGATACATTCAAGATTTGTACAAGGATATTTGGCTCAGGATGAACACAGTGTTGCCACGTAGACTATGGGTGTTGACAGTCAAGAATTTAGTCGATGACTTTTCTAGCCTCACCAGGATAGATGTAGCCGAAGATCCACTTCAGGTAATTAATGAAGTAGAAGTGTTTTAAGTTGGATTTTTGATCCATTTTAAATGTTTTAGATACTTCGATGCGATGAACGGGTTTTCAGGTGTGCTCCAATGTATGCCATCGTCTTGAGGGTTTTGAGAGCCAGTTTGGCCTCTTCTAGAAGCCAGCTTTTACAGCATCTTCAAGCGAATCCAAAATTAGACGCTAACGGACAAGTCGTTGTGGAGCCAGATCGAGAAAGTATTTGTAAAGCAACAATTGATGCACAGGTACGTTTAGCAAGGCCATTTCGAGAAGATTTCTATGGTTTCTCTATAGTTCTGTTTGACAGTTGTATAACCTCCAAATTTTAATATGTTTTGTTTCCCACAAAACTTATAAACAAAGATTATAAAATGAGTAATAGACGAAATTATTCGTCTTCTGATAGAGATAAGTATCGTGATAAAAGGAAAAGAGATTCCCATTCGGAATACGATGAAGAGCGTTTCAAACGTAGACGTTCACCTTCACCGGAAAATCGAAAAATTGACTATTACAAGTACGAGTTGAAGAGGTTTCTACAAGAACATGCGAATGTACAAAATGTCGAGGACTTTTGGAAGTTTTTCGAAAAGTATCAAAACCGACAACAGGGCAGGACTTCCGATTTCGACAGAAATTTCCTCTTGAATGTAGATTTTTCCGATAAACGAAATATTCTGTTCGATAGACTTCCTGTGTTGGATAAGAATGGTAGAAAAGTAATTATTAAATACGAGGATTTCAAAGACTTTTTATTGGTTATAAAGATTTACAACGATTTTCAACAGAAAACTAAGTTTGCCAAACTGAGGAAACTTAGAAAAACGCAAAGCGAATTGCCAATTGCTCAATATAAGGAAGAAATTATAGAGAAACTGGAGGAATCTAGGGTGTTGCTGATTGCAGGGGATACAGGGTGTGGAAAATCGACTCAAGTGCCCCAATATGTTTTGGAAGCCGGTTATAAAAAGATAGTTTGTACCCAACCAAGAAGAATAGCGTGTATTTCTTTATCCAAGCGAGTAGCCTACGAGACTCTCACTGAATTCAAAAGCACCGTAGGTTATCAAATTAAATTCGAAAAGTCAAAAAGAGCAGATACCGCTATAATATTCATGACCGAAGGTCTTTTATTGAGACAAGCGAGTGAAGAAACCACGTTGAATTCTTACGACGTTATAATTTTGGACGAAGTGCATGAGAGACATTTATTCAGTGACTTTTTGGTGGGGGTTATGAAGTGCCTACTGTATAAACGGGACAATTTCAAATTGATCCTAATGTCAGCAACAATTAATTTAGAATTGTTTCAAAATTATTTTGCAGAGGAGAACGTTAAAGTTATACAAGTTCCTGGAAGGTTATATCCGATAGAAATAAATTATAGACCGGTAATTAAAGATCCTTTTGAACGACAAAAGGATAAATTCAACTGTACCCCGTACCTTCAAATAATACAGATGATAGACGAGAAGTATCCTCCGAATCAAAAAGGGGACCTGTTGATTTTTCTGAACGGTTTCAATGAAATATCGAGGTTGGCTGATGCGGTGCTAGAGTACAGTGAACATAAGAAGAATTGGATTGTACTGCCTCTTCACAGTACGTTAAGTTTGGAGGATCAGGACAAAGTTTTTGATTATCCTCCAGAAGGTGTTAGGAAGTGTATAATTTCCACGAACATCGCAGAAACTTCTGTTACAATAGACGGTATAAGATTCGTGATTGATTCGGGTAAGGTGAACAGAATGATGTACCACACTAACGGAGGTGTTAACAAATTATCCGAGATGAATATTTCGCAAGATTCGGCCAAACAGAGGATGGGACGAGCTGGTAGGACAGGTCCTGGGATTTGCTTCCGGTTGTATTCGGAAGAAGATTACAGCCAATTCGAAGCTTTTACCCCTGCGGAGATCCATTTGGTACCTTTAGAAAGCCTGATTTTATACATGATTTCGTTAGGGTTGAACGATATTGCACACTTCCCTTTCCTGGAAAAACCAAGCGCTCTAAGCTTGGAACAAGCCGTTGAAAAGTTGAAATTCAGCGGTGCGTTAGGCTTGGACAACGATACGTTAGAGTTAACACCTTTAGGACAAGCTTTGAGCACCTTACCGGTAGATTTAACCATTGGAAAAATGCTGATTCTTTCTACAGTTTTCGGTAAAGTTAACTCGGTTTTGGCCTTAGCTGCACTGCTCAGCGTTCAGAGCCCCATATCCCAAACGGCCCATAAAAACCTAGACGCTGAAAACCTCAGAAAACCCTTGGAGTCTTCGCATGGAGATCCTTTAACTTACCTCAATTTTTACAAAGAATGGTTGGACGTTAAACAGTCTTCCACACCTATTTCCAAACATTCAAACACCGAGAGTTCCAGAAAATGGGCGAAAAAACGCTGTTTGGAAGAACAGAGGTTCTACGAAGTCACCAAATTGCTGGAACAATTCAGGGATATATTGAGCGAAGCCGATTTGTTGTCGAAAGACGTAGAGCCTAACTTGTCTAGCGGAGAGAGGGCTATAAGGCACGGGGAGCTCAAAAATTTGAAATCGATGAGGTACCAGATGAAACAAGAGGAAAAAACGAGGAGGAGAAAACAGTTGAAATACGAAAACTTCAATGTGTACAACGAAGAAGACGATAAGAACGACATAAGGGACGTGGAGTTCAGAATATCCAACGATTTCAAGAAGTTGCAGAGTTTACTCGAAGAAACCTCGGCTGATAGCTTCAAAGACGTGATGCTGTTGAAACTGATCCTCGCGAGCGGTTTGTACCCCCAAATAGCGGTGGAGGATGAGCACAACTCCTCCAAAACTGTCTCGGAGAGACTTTTCCATACCAAATCCAAAAACTTCTTGTTTCTGCGACCGACAAGTTTCTTCGTTACAAATCCTGATATCTTACAGCTTCACAATGATGATATTGAAGTGCCTCCTCCCAACTACTTCAGCAATAGACCTATAAGCCGTAAACACCAAGTTTTGGTGTATCAGTCGATTTTGGAAACTAAGAAAGTTTATCTGATGAATTGTTTCCGAATGCCGGCTTTGCAATCTTTGATGTTGTTCGGGAAGAGAATATGTACGAATTCAAGCTTGACAAGGTTCGTATTCGACGATTTTTTAAGCGTGGATGTTCCTTATTACGGACAAGGGAAAAAATTGCTGAAGGTATCAACGGAGTTGAGACGAAAGTGGAAGACGAACCTCGAGAAGAAGTTGAGTAAAACAGAATCTTCCGAAATGAATAAAAAGGATATATTTTATTTCACCGAAGACTTGATCTCTTTTATGACTAAAGGGGTGAGCTATAATATTAAAAGACTCTTCGCTGCGGACTTGAAGATAATATTCAAAAGAGAATGTAATTTTTTTGCCAACGAAGATCCCTCCTACAATCCCTTCGATGAGGGTTTCGAAATAGTGGAAAACCGAGAGTTTGGGGGCGTTAATCTCACTGAAAACATCATATACGACTGCTTGATTGACGAAGAGTGGGCTTGGGACTTGGAGGAGAGGGTGTTGGGGGAAGCTTTCGTTTGCGAAGTTTGCGGGTGTGAAATTATGGGATGTTCGGTTTTTAAGAGACTCCAACACGAAGTCAAGTGCGAAAGGACAAAGAAAGGGGAAGAGGGGGGTGGTATAGAGGAGGCAGCGCAGGTGGTGGTTAAACCTAACTCGAAGGTTTTCGAATGCGAGAAGTGTGGACAAAAGTTGTTGTTGACTCCGGTGGATATTTTGAAGCATAAGAGATCTTGCAGTTCGTAAGATTTTGAGTATTTCTATGTGGTTAGAAACTGTGATAATTTTGTAGAATTAAGGTATATTTCCATTTGAAAATATTGAATGTTCAGACGAGTTTGTTCGCTTTGCATTATGTGGATTAAAGAAAATAAAATGGATGGATAGTTGCAGTGATTTTATGTTGAATACCGAGACTTGTCTGTAATAAATTACAAGAAATGACGTTTCACACAAAAACTACATATTTTTTTAGCAGATTCTATATGGGTAAGTAAAAGAAAACATCTTCAAATGATTGAGGTCAGTTTTCTGATGACATTGAGTTCATAGCGGCAGAAGAACATTGGTCGATGGCCAATAAAGAAACTTGTTGTATTCATTCTCATTTTACCCAAATTTGGGCAACCTACAAGCTGTAAAAAGAATAGATTTCAACAAAAATTTGTTGTTTGCGAGACTGAAACGTGAATCTAGAACTCTTGAAATGAGGCTCTTAAAGAACATTAGAAGAAATGTGAAGTTTGGTGGTGCTTCGTTATGGCATTACAGCTTGGGGTGGTACATACAAAACAAATTTAAGACCTTTGCAAATAATTCAAACTTACATTCTCAAAATTATTTTACGAAAAGATAAACTTTGCCCTCCGAATCAGTTATATAACGAGCAAATCATGAACATTCAACAACTTTACATGTTATCAGCCTGCACATACATGTATAAATTTGGGAAATCGAGTAAGTAACAAAAGATTATTTAATAAAAAGTGCAGACAGTATATTTTTGAGAATTCCAACATGTTTGAGAATATTGTATAAATCGTTTGAACCTTGTTTCTTTTTTTGTATCTCATAATTAAGAACACTTTTCCTATGTTTCTATTGTAAGGCTGCTTAACTATTTGCTAAATAGGTGATGTCAGTGTGGTATTAGATAGAAATTAATTTCTCTAGGTGTTGTGATGTGATCCTTTCTGAAATTTAGATCATTGTTGGATGTATTACAGGATGCTGTATCCTGTTGATTTAAGTTCTGTAGTATTGTATTGTTCAAATGGTCCATTTTCATTATTATTAAAGTTAGTTCCTGTTGCCCTCAAAATAAAAGCTCAGTTTAACGTTCACGAAATCAATTAATAATGACCCATTTTAATGTATGATTGTTATGGGCAACCAAAGTATTCAGAAGCATTCAAGTAATATTACAACCTACTAATGTTAAATGTATCTATTATGCAAAATAAAAGTTTATTTCAATTTGTTTGATCCCCTTCTTCAGCATTTTCTTTTGTATTTCCAGGAAAGTGCCGCAGTGCAGATGCTCTTGGAGTCCTTGTTGGAAACGGAACAAGATAAAAGCGTGCCTGGTCAACAGTGGGCCTTGCAAGAGGTCCGCTCGTTAGTTTGCAGCTATATCCATCAGGTTTTCATAGCAGAAGCTGGCCTAGCAACCCTTGTGCATTTTCAGGTGAATATTGTAATCCAAAGCACTTTAGGGATTTTTCCTCGAGCTAACTACAACAGTGTAGTTAGTCAACTTCATGACGTCATGGATATCTTCGTGCCCTGTGTGGTAAGTTATGGCGGATGAGTGCAAAGGAAAGTGTCAGTCCCTCTCTCTCCGTTTTCAAATAACTACACAACAAACCAGATTGATCTATTGGTCTACTGGCGTAGTTAACTGTGACGTCATGGTTCTAACTACGCCGCGAAGAAATTCGTGTAGTTAACTATGGTATGCTTTGGTTTGGTGTGGTAAGCTCGAGGAAAAATCCCTTTTATGATTAAGTTGAAGCGCAAACTAGGTTAGAATCCTCTAGAAAATATAGGTTATGCAGGGTTAGATTGGAAGAACGTGGAAAAACCTTATTTTCTTTTTAAGAAGGTTCTGCCACACATTAAACGTTTATTTTTTGAAACAGGGGTATCCAAGCGAACTACTTGCAGTAACAGTGAAGGGAATCCCTTCTATGCATATATGTGCAGATTTCATGGTAGAACTGATGCAACAGCCCAGTCTGAAGAAGCAGATATTCGCTATCCAGTTGCTGTCTCACCTCTCCGTGCAATACGCTCTACCTAAGAACCTTAACAACTGCGTTACAGCCCTCAACCTTTTGTATGCCCTTTGCGGAGGTAAGTTTTTTGCGTCTCACTGATATACAGGTTGACGATTTACTTTTATGTAAATTATTCCAAGATTCAACGTTTAAAATATTTTTTCTCAGGACTTTCCTGCGGTCAAAGGGTGAAATTGTTCTCCCCCATTCTCCCTGCTCTGGTGAGGATAAGCCAAGCCTTTCCCCCTTTGGCGATGGATGTAATAAACCTCCTCATGCAACTGGCCAAGATCTCGGAGTCCCAGGCTTCGTTGGCGTCCCATTTCGACGCCCACATGGGCAAAAGCCTCGAGATATCGGCCCAAGAGAGTAGGGAACTGTGCGATTCGATCCAGAAGACCTTCTCCGAAATCTTGGATAAGGCCGTGTTGAAACCGCTCGTTTACAAACAGACTTCCAACACTGTGAAGATTTAAGGAACGTTTAACTTTTCACTGTGATCGGTTTTTCATGTGAATTTTTGTAAAAGTTTTCAATATACTGTTGATTCAATTTTACTGGTGGTTTTAAGGAAAAATATGAACCTTCCCGTACAACTGCAAAGGCCAGAACTTGAATATTTGCCTTAAAATATTGGTTATTAGTATTCGAAGGAAAATTAAGAAAAATATAGGTAATGTCTTTAATTAATATAGCTGTTCATGATTATAGGAAAATAACAAGAACCTTGCATTAAGGTGCAATTACTGAGAAATATACCAACATTTACAAATATATTATAATAATACAAACTAAATAAAAGTTTCAACTTGCTAATACACTCAATAAATATTCAATTTGATGTGCAACATTAAAATATTAAAAAAACATCAGTTACTCGACGAAAATTAAAAAGTAATGAAGATTGTATAAAACTGACCTGGGAATGCCTAAAATCACTAATCTGCTGTAATGCGAATCTTGGTTGATAAACGTAAAATTTTGATCGATAACTAAATTATACTATATTACTTTCAATATATTATATATACACAGTTCGTCTTCTGCTTCCTTTCAATTAAATAGCACATAATATGTTTTATGTACATACTAAAAGGTAAATAAGCATCCATTAAAAAAATAACAAAAAATAAAGCACAATAATGAATGGACGTGTAAACAAATAAAAATTCAGAATTGATATCTACCTAATCCAATTAAATATTAAGCCCCAGATGAATTTTTCAGTTACAGATTTCGTTTTGGAAAACAATACATCAGAGACAAACGCTGAAAAATTCTTTTCAGTCAAGGAGAAAAGCTCACTTTAGTATCTACATCATTTTTATATCCAATTAACTATTTTACTTTCAACGATTTCCTGATTTAATCTCAAAACTTTGAACTATGAACAAATGTTTGATCAATAACATCCTTTACAAGACTTTGGCGGAATGGAAAGTTAACATATAAAGTTCCTATTAAGACTTCTCAAGCTCTCCGAGGGGTTAATTTCTCTTACAACTTTTCATGTTTCAAATAAAGTTTTTTTATATATGTTAAAATACTGAAAATACGGTTTTGACCGGATTGAACCACCAATTTTTTTTAATCGACAAGACAAACCAACCCCTTTCTTATTTAACGCGCTATATTGTCTTGTACTATATCCATTTGCTAGTCATATGGGCATAATTTATTGGGGGTGTATATTACATTCCCGGATACCCCTGGTATGGCATCTGAGGGGGGTATCCTGGCTGGGCGTAAGCCTGCGGTACATACTGTTGTGGTGGCATACCTGAAAAACAATAACACCTATACATATACTAAAAGACAAAGAAACTGCAACACCTAGAAGGAGCTCTTTAAATTTTTTTTTCAGTTAGTATGTTACCATATCTCAAAGAAATACCTACCCATGCCCGGTCCAGCCGTCAGCATCAGCTGGGGCTCCGGCATCATCATCGATTTGGGCTCTTCCGCAGCCTCCGTCTGTCTCTGCGTTTCTGATTGTTCCAACTTTTCGATTCTAGTCGACATTTCTCTGGTTACTTGGATGAGGTAGGGCATGGCAAAGTCCATTATCTTGTGTTTCCAGGCCAGCTCCAAGATGACGTCGGGCCTCAAGAGATCGTAACACTAACAAAAAAAAAAAAAAAAACAGTTAACATAAGAACATTTCTTTCACTTTATCAGTTCCTTACCTGGTACAAACATGCGGAGAAGCAGTCGTAAGCTTTTCTCTCCAAGAACCAAGCGAGCAGTTCTTCGGCCAACTCTTGATTCCTCGATTCCGCAGTGTACTCCATGGCATCTCGGAAAAGCCTATCTTTCTTACATAACTCGACGCTCTGTTTCCATCTATTGTTTCCTGCGAAAAAAAAAAATTGGATCTTTCGAAACTTACGAAAAGTTCAAACCGACCTTTGTAAAGATAAGCAGCAATACGTCTGAATTCCGTGAGTTCATGTTTCTCCAATTTCTGGGCAAGACCGATATTATCAAAGTTATCGAAAGCATCTATGGATGTTCGAAGTCCCTGGAAGTCCTCTTCTTCGATCAACAAAGAGTTCAACGCCTCGTTGATCGCCTTGTTGTTCAGGTTTTGCACAGAGCGGAGGTACGACTTGACCAGTTGAAGATGGCCCGTTTTCGAGAAGAACTGGACGGCCCTGACCAACGAAAAACGTCAGATTGACAGGTGAGGTTAAGTTAAGGAAATGTTACCTGGTGTGATCCATTCTGGGGGCCAGGACCAGCAGAAGATCGTTCAAAAGGAGAGGTTTGTAGTCCAGGTAGAACTGGATGGCCTTGTAGTACAGCTCAATGTTGGCCACTTTGGTGATGATGTCCTTGAAGTGACCTTCTCTCCACGCTTCGGTTGGATGGGCCATCATGGCTAGGACTGCGTTGTCATACTCTTCGTATTTGTCGTACAAGAAGACCAGTTCGGCCCAAAGGTGAGCTTGTTCCGCCGCTCTGAGGACCTAGAGAGAAATAATTAATTTCGAGGTTACGATGAGGTTTTCGTCTAGATGCTTACTTTCGGAATGTTTACTCTGGACCAGAACAACTCTAGATGCTCCCGCATCTTGGCTGGCTTGTACTTCGAGTAAAGAATTGCCAATTCCGTGAACATCCCCATATGGGCCCTTTCCAAACCCAAGGCAGCCTCCAGCAGCCCGATCAATTCCTCGAAGTATCCACGATCTTGATAATAGTTAATCAAATCCTGGAACATTCACACAATCTATCATCTGACTTCGAAGAAAACTTCAATGACTGTTGCCAGAAGATCTACGGAAGCTACACTGTGCAAAAAAATTAACGCACATTCTGAAAATCTCAATTTTAATGAAAGTTAACTCCACATTGACTTTATAACTTTTTTTTTATGTTCTCTCGGGAAGGTTTTGAACGAAACAAGACACATTAAATGAAAGACAAATTCATAATCTTATGTGAAAGAAGAGAAATGAACAATTTTCAAAATACTGAAATGCTGATAAGTGATTTAATACTTGGTATTTCCACCCCTTGCGTTAATTACAGCTCGCTAACGATGGTTCAAACTCAAAATGAGTGATCTTAAAATGTTCTAATCTAATCCTTCCCAGATTTCTCCGAGTTGGATTCCTAAGTCATTAAGAGTAGCTGGATGATTTTCTGAACTTCTCAGCCTTCTATTGAGGTTGTCCCAAACCTGCTCAATCGGATTGAGATCTGGACTTCTTGCTGGCCGTTCCATTCGAGAGACTTCAACCTCTTCAAGGTACTCCTGAACGATGCGCGCACGATGGGGTCTGGCATTGTCGTCCATAAAAATGAAATTTTCACCAATGTATGGGGCAAATGGCACTACTTACTCTTCAAGAATGTTCCTTATATACTTATCAGCATTCATAGCTCCATTATCAACGACCACTAGGTCTGTGCGAGCAGTCAAAGATATTCCACCACATACCATAATCGGATCCTCCCTCGAAACCAGTAGTATTCAGGAAATTGCACTGAGCATATCTTTCATGTGGACGTCTGTATACAAGGGAACGTCGATCACAATGGTAGAGGAAGAAGCTAGAATCATCTGTGAAGAGAACTCTTTCCCAATGGATATACGAAGAAACTCTCAAGTAACGTTCTTGATGGCAATTGTTACCCGTGGTCTACCCTGTCCTGGTCTTCGGACATTCATATCTGTCTCCCTGAATCGCTGCAACATTCTGGACACACTTGTATGGGAAACTCCAAACCTTTCTGCAATTCTTGTGTATGTCCACCCTTTTTCTCGCAAAACTACCGCTTGGGCACATTCCTCTTGGGTCAAATTGCGTGTTTCGCGTTGCATAGCGATCGAGTGTAGAAAATCAAACGAAAGAAAAACTATTGATCACTAGAATTGATCCAGAACAGAATGGAGCCAATACATTCAAAATCTGATAATATCATCTTTTTTTATTCCTGCTGGGAAGAAACATCGGTATTGAAGAAAAACGTTGAAAGTGGATAACATATGCATGCATAATTCTGATGAAAATAATTATCATTGAGATGCGTTAATTTTTTTGCGCGGTGTATATTGCCCCCAAGAACCCAGAAAAGCCTACCTGGAGCTCGTCAGCGTGCACCACAATGTGCATGCCGCACATCTGCGACAGCCTAAACTCCTCGTGATCCACGCAAGCGAAACAGACCTCTTTCCAGGTTCTGGTACTGTTGGCCTTTCTAGCGCTATCTACCGCTCCCTGGAACTCTTTGAGGTGTACCAGAGTGATGGCCAAGCGCGCAAAGTTCGACACGTTGTTGAAAAGCAGCTTGGCCGCGTCGTACATCTTGTCCTCGAAGCATCGCTCGCCTATCTTCAGGATGTCTGCGTGGTTCGGACCTGAGATGAACTCCTCGAGATCGGCCAGACGTCCTGTCTTTGCGTAGGAGTAGATCAGCTCGGACTCTATGTAGCTCTCGCGAGCCTTCTTGCGCGCCATCTGGAGGTATCTGAAAGAGGGAAGTAGCGTTATTGATCCTAATGAAGTAAAATCTATGATTGCACAAAAAAGTCCTTTTTTCTCTTTTTGTTCGTTATTATCCGAGAATATTATATTGTAAAAACCTTGTCCTGACTCTAACAAACACGAGGAAAAAAAAAATGGCCAATTTGATGCAGTCGTTTGGACATGATGCTCCTTCAAGAGTAACCACAGAACGTCTTTTATTCATATAGAAGAATGCCTCGTCCACTCCACTCCGTATGGTCAGCTGATCGACTGCTCGCGTCAAATTAGCCTCCTCTATGTATTAATCAGCTGACAGATTAACTCATGTTCATTAATTGAATCCTCTTGTGCTAATATTGTAAATTAGAATTTTCAAAAAGTCACCTCGCATAATCACTGTTCATCTCGTTCATTTCTTAAAGTAAGTAATCAAAAGTAGGTGAATTCTCAGAATCATTAATTGTTGCAGTTTCCAAGTGATTTCCCTGCTTCTTATAAAGTTTGAAAATTTGTCCACGTTTCAGATAATGAAAATCTATAAAAATAAGATCTCTATTGCGTTGAGCTAATGTATTTGAATCCTCTAAGACATATATATTTTAGTATATTTTTGCAGTTCTCATAAATTTTTCAGATATCTCAAGACTCCTCATATGGAAGTGATTACTTGCTTCAAGAATTAACATTCTCATGTTTCTCAGTAATAATAGATACTGATTTATTATATTCTCATATGCATCTCATTATCTTAATCAATTCATCTCATTTCTCAACTATTCACTACTCGTAACATAATTATTGTTCTCGAGTTGCAGACGAATGAAAATTCTCAAACGAAAAAGTGAATCATGGAATCAGTCTTCTCTCTCGATAAAACCAAGTGAACTTCTCTGAAGTATTTGAACGATCAAGTAGTTTAAACATTGAACCTGATCGACAGCTTCACTCCCTTCTTCACCTTGAGCGGTCTCCTCAAATATTGATAAAACCATTCAACTGGTATGATCTCCTCATTATAAATAAGAAATTCTCAATTTCATTCATCTGTAGCACTTAGCAAGTAAGATCTCAAGCCTTCTGCTTTCTCGAAACCAAAGGGTTGGTGGTTTTAATTCATACATAGAACTCTCATGTTATAATCCTCATAATTGTCAATTGTAGCCTCTATTTTTCTGATGAACACTAACCCTGCTTACTAAATAGCAGTTTGTCACAGTATATGTCGTCTCAATTTATTAATTAGCATTCCCTTTATAGACCAACGTTATAGATCATAAATATTGATTTCTCAATCATGATATTCTCACATTTGTATTAATCTCAATGAAGAACAGACTTAGACTGCTAAGTTTCCAATACACGTATCTCCTCTAAGGCCTGATCTCACTCTTATTACAACTCGGCCTACTCTAACAATTCATTATTCAACCTCCTGTTTTTCTGATGAAATAAAGAGGCTCTCGCAATCAATTTCAATTGCATCATCACCGTAAACGTTGTGTTTAATTTTGAATTAATGGAACTATCTCAAGATCTAAGCCTGACTTCATCTGACCTCTCATTTTGAACATCTCTAGATTACCTCTGATTTTGGTTAAATAATTCACTCTGAGTTTATAGATGACTTTAAAATTTGTATGTTTACTGTATTAACTTCATGGCGGGTGACTTATTCATTTTATGATTGTGAATGATGTCAATGAATGTTTTTACACTACCATCTGCAACTAAATTATCTGTATACAGTCCTTCAGAGTAATTTAACAAAATCAGAACACCCTGGTTTTGAACAGAAGAAGTTCATCAATCCTTGTTTCATTAGCTGCTCGCCGTGGTCTCGAACGAGTTCTTTTTTTCTTCGTTGTAGGTTATTATCCTTGAATATTATACTGTATAAACCTTGTCCTGACTGTAACGAACACAACAAAAAAAGAATTATCCAATTTGGTGCAGTCATTTGGACCTGATGCTCCTTCAATCATAACCATAGAAGTATTTCATCCTTACAGATAGATAAAAAACGATATCCGCTCGACTAAGTGCGGATAAAACTCACCTGACAAGATCCTCCCACGAGTTGTTCTGGCTGGCCGTCTCCACCACGGCCATATACTCAGAAGGATCGTCTGCCTTGATGTAGGAGTCGATAGCCTCCTTGACCAGGCCCTGCTTCAGCTGCGCTTTGGCCAGCTGGCTCCAGACGGCAGGCTCGTTGCAGCGTTCGGCGAACTCATAGGCGCGGTCCAGGTTGTTCACCTGCTCGATCAGTACCTGGATGGCTGAGGTGTTCACGTCGAACTTCTTGAAGATGGCGAAAGCCTCCTCGTAGAGATGGCTGGTGATGGCGATGTTCGCAATGTCCGGGGCATCGTAGTTGTCCAGGCGATTGATGTAGTCCATCACGCGGCTGGTGTCGGCCTTGATCGCTGAAAACGGGAACATTTTAGAGCCGAGAACGGAACCATGGGGAACGCCGTCACATAAGAAAGAGGTGTAAAGGTTGCACCATAACCTCCTTCAATTAACAAGCCGCGAACAGCTGCTGAAATGTGGCAAAGCAGGGGAAGGCCGAGAAGTTTCTAACGCCATTTGTGGACGCCTTGTTGTTTGTTGTGTTTGTGAATTAATGGTGACCGTTCGTACTGATTTTACCAATACAGTATTGAATTTCGGGCCCAAGTCCAGGTTAGTCATCAAACGAAACCAGTTCACGAAATGTGGAAATACATTTTCTATTGCAAAAGTGGAAAAAGCGACATTGTAGGTACATGAAAACAGTTGAACACAAACGAGCAGTGTCAGCAGTAAGTTCGAATATTTCAAGAAATAAGAATTTGAAGAATTGATGGCATTTGTCCTGATTCCAGGTTGGAAAGAAATGGTCACATTATTTGTGAAGTGAATTGTGCCCAAAAGAAAAATTCTGTGTGTGAATGAAGTGAAATTTCATCTGGTGTCCTGTGAAAAAAAATTCTCAAGACTATTTTGCTTGTAGGACCTATTTCGAATCATGCCAAATAAATGTTGTGTACCCGGCTCTAAGAGCAATTACAAGACTTCAGGAAACAATTATATTAGTGTCGTTTCATTTCCAGAAATGAAGAACTGTATCAATAACGTGGAATAGGCCATTCCAAGAGAAAATTACGTTTCCGAAATTCATTTCCATGAAAACGATATCTTGAAATTTTTAGAAAGTTTTATTAGCTGATGGAAAGAATGAGACGTCAACAACTCAAGGAAAAAGCAGTTACTTTATTTTTTCCAAATTTACCGTTTTATTTATCTAAAAAAATTCTCAAACAGAGAACTGATCCCCAGTTTAGAAAAGATGGAACGATTGACTGAAATAATAATGATATAAATGTTTTTTTGAATTCGGTTTTGATTAAAGATTATGATGACCTTAAAATTAAAGATTCTGAATTATCATCTAATGATTTGAAATGGATCCTACCTTATGATCTCAAGATTTCAAGGTAGTCCCAACTTACAAATGAACTTTCTCGGTATAAATGAATATTATGTAGATGAAGGAGGTTTAGAGGGTCCGGATGCTGAATTGTATAAATTGAACAAATCTTTATATTTTTCAGAAACATTTTTGAAAGGGGAAGCGAATGAAAATTTCGAAAAACTCTGACATTTCAGATGATGGCGGATCCAATGTGACAAATTATAAGTAAAAAACCGAAATATTCATCATGTAGCATAGTTTTGACATTTATTCTATATTCTCAATCTCCCCTAAATATTTATGTTTATTTCTTTAGTTATAGTTATAAGTTTTGAGATTTTATTTAAGTTCCGTTATTAAATTTTGTACATGAAGTTATTAAAATGATTTGGATCTCAAGTTTTTCTCAAATTTCCCTATTATGTTGATTACATTGAATCAAATACAAAATTTTGTGGCAAGAGATGACCCTACACCTTCTCTTTGGTTCTTGCTGTGCAACAAATTGGATATGAAATGTGCTGTATTGTCAAAATACATTGATAATCATTAAGTTCTTGTGCTTCTATACAGATCAAATAATTTCGTTCAATTGATATCCACCAGTTAAAATAAAAATGATGAATCAAACCAATTCATTGACCAAGTAATTGAAATATATTTGAAAATCGCGCTCTTATTATAACGAATTTACTGCGGCCGTCCGAAGTCCCAGTCGGCCTTCCGGATCCTTCATTTGCGGCGTTGCCACATTTTGTTCACGGCTATGTGTTTAAGATGGCTGTGGTTGCACCAAGCTTTTTCTTCACTCACCGGTCAATATGAGCAGGTTCTGCAGGTTCCTGTGGTCCGAGAAGACGGAGTTGTCGAGGACGATCTTCTCCAGCAGCTCGATCAGCTCGTTGGGCAGGTCGGCGGTCATGAACGCCTTGACGGTGACGGAGATGTCCTCAGGGTCCTGGGTCTCGTTGAGGGCGGTCTGGACGACCTGGTCGATGAGCTGCCGCCTGTAGGGGTTGCTCTCCTGCAGCACCTCGGCCCAGAGCTCGGGGTCGCGCCTGCGCACCAGGTACCTGGCCTCGGACTTGAACAGCGAGTTCTCGTTGCACACGGCTATCAGCTCGCGGTCGCACTGGCCTCTTTCGTAGGCGACGCAGGCGAGGTGGGGGTCGCGCTTCTCGCAGTAGCGGCCGACCACTCTGGAGTCGTACCTGGGGAAAAAAAATTGAAAATTGATAACAGCGGTTCTTTCAGAATAGCTCGAAGCACGCCTACTAAATCTGACAGGCCGGAAGGTTAGACGTTGCCGTTGTTACGATCGGAGTGTCAAGTAGCACAAGTAGATATAGATATACCCCCCGTCAATAAATTCCGGACAGGCAAAATTTTTGTCAAATTCAACACCCTGTATTTTTTTTCGTGGTTCTCTGATTCTGTTGAAATTTTCTCCAGGTATAGTATTGCGTCTTGTTATATTAACCTGAAATTTACTTTGCGAAATACCTGTAGTTCATCCGTTATACAGGGTGAAACAAAACCTTGTTTTATACCCTTCATTTCTAAACACCCTGTGGTGAATTTGAGGCTGAAAATTTGATATCATTCGGTTTTAATTTGAAGTGTGATCCTTTCTTAACAAAATGTTTTTTGATTTATGTCAGTATCTGCTTAAAAAAAAGATACACATTTTCAAAGAAAGTGTTGCATTTTTTCAATTTTTATAATAATTTGAAACATTGAAGAGGCCAATAAACTTGCCAGAAAGGGTGCTTGGAAACCACTCAGTGGCTCAGAACCTTTCTGTGGTATAGCAAAATGTACATATAAGAAGGACTTTCTGGAGAAGGAGAAAACTGAAAGAGAAACACTCTGGCAGAATCTCAGGGTGGATCACTCCAAAAAGTTCCTTCGGAATTTTGAAACTGCAAGATCCAAAAAATATTTGAATCTCAGTAAGAACCAACTACACCTCCTCACTGGCTTTTTTACAGGGCATTGTCGCCTCAGAAAGAACTTGCTGAGAATGGGCGTATCGGACACTGACGAGTGTAGATTCGGTGGGGAAGAAACTCCTATTCACATCGTTACAGAATGCTTTGGCATTGTAAGCCAAAGGATACAATGCTTTGGTCAAGAGACCTGTAGGAGTGAGGAATTAGCCTCACTGAAGCCTCTCGAGATATTGGATTTCATAAGATCTCTGGGACTGGAAGGCGAGCTGTAAAGCTTTGTCAGGGGACACAATAGACCAGCAGGTCGCAGTGGACTGTAACTCCTTTTCAACTATTAACTAACGTTAGAAAGTGGCTCCCGTTTTTTTAAGTTCGATTGGAATAATCGGTAAGTACCTGATATGTTGATCAGACAAATTTCGCTGCGATTTGGTTGTTGATTTATTTGTTTTATGTGGAATGAACGGATGAAAATTCCGCCATTTTCTTGTTATTACATAGCAGGCTGAAGGACTTAGGTCGATGGCCATTTGATGATGTCAATAAAGTACTGTTATCTATCTATCTACATAGCTTGTCGGAACCGCTCGAAAATGCCTGGTGAATAGAAATGCATTTTTAATGGTTCTAGCTAGTGTTCAATTTATTTTTCAAGTGAATCAGTATTTCTCCTTGATTATTTTAACAAATTATGATTCATTGAATAACCTATGACATTTTGAACTTTCTCTGACATGTTTTTCATCGAATAATCTATGCCGGTGCGTTCTTTCTGAACACGTGGACATTTTTTTGAAGCTGTACTCACCACTGATTCTCCTTCAAGAACCTCTCCGCGTTGTTGTTCGAGTCTATGTATATCTTGGCCAGAGCGTTGTGCGTCGCAGGTTCAACGCAGCCCTCGTGCACCCTGGACTCGAGCCAGGGCAGCAGCAGCTTGAGCCTGTTCCTCTTCTCCACCTCTTCGACGAGCTCATCGGTGGAAAACTGCCCCCTAACGACCAGGATCAGGTTCTTGATGATATCCTCGGAACAGTCGACGTCCAACAGGCCCCCGATGACCACCGGCAACCGGCTGGGGTTCACCTTCTGCACGTATATCTCGATGTACTTCTGCAGCGAGTTCCGGTACAGGTACAGGACCAGATCGTGGACGAAATCGAACCTGTCGCACACGATGATCAGGGGCAGCTGATCGGTCAGCTTGGCCTCCTTGAGGAAGTTCTTCACGCGCTCTGGGTTGTAGCAGTTGGACTCCCGGCAGATGCGCTCCACTTCCTTGATCTGGCCGGTTTTGCAAGCCGCTTGGATGTACTTGAAGTGGACCTCCTCGTCCTGAGAGAAGTTCACGATCGAGCCCAGGAAATAGAAGAGACCTACGGGAGAAACAAGGTTATTGAGCTATTTCCATGTTTTTTTTTTGTTGTTGGAACATTTGGGTCGTTGCCGGAGTTCTTAAGATTCCTGAAAAACATTTGTTTCATCTTTTCTTTCATAAAATTTAGTTGATAGATGGTTTAATTAGGTTCCCAATGTCAAAAACTCCCAAACAAAGAAATTAAAACTCAATTATTAAGATGACGATTTAGGAACAATCAATAATCAAAAAAAAAGAAGGAAGGGGCTTAAAATTCATGCACAACTTCTGTTTTAAATCATTCTCTTAATTTTTTCAATTTCTCTAAAATTTGAAGAGGTACTGAAATTTCGATAGCACTGGTAAAAAGTACTGAAAAAACTGCCCTAAAGATGTTTTTATTTCGAGAGCGTAGCAGCCACACTGGGGAAGTTATAACCAATTATAATAATTGGCCAAATTTCGAAATCACCCTGTAGCATGGAAACTAGACACCTCAGCGACTTTCGGTTTTCAGCAATTTATGTTTCTCGAAAAGAGAGAACATGACATATATAATTTTTCCCATCTCGCTAAATTTAGAAGATGTAGGGTCGGTTTCACAAAACTTTGAAAATCCTCAAACGCAAAGGTGAATCATGGAATCAGTCTTCTCTCTCAATAAAACCAAGTGAACTTCTCTGAAGTATTTGAACGATCAAGTAGCTCAAACATTGAACCTGATTGACAGTCTCAGTCCCTGCTTCACCTTGAGCGGTCTCCTCAAATATTGATAAAACCATTCAACGGTTATGATCTCCTCATTATAAATAAGAAATTCTCAATTTCATTCATCTGAAGCACTTAGCAAGTAAGATCTCAAGCCTCCTGCTTTCTCGAAACCAAAGGGTTGGTGGTTTTAATTCATACATAGAACTCTCATGTTATAATCCTAATAAATGTCAATTGCATCCTCTATTTTTGTGATGAACACTAACCCTGCTTACTAAATAGCAGTTTGTCACTGTAAATGTCGTCTCAATTGATTAATTAGCATTCTCTTTATAGACCAACGTTATAGATCATAAATATTGATTTATCAATCATAATATTCTCACATTTGTATTTATCTCAATGAAGAACAGATTTAGACTACTAAGTTTCCAATACACTTATCTCCCCTAAGGCCTGATCTCACTCTTATTACAACTCAGCCTACTCTAACAATTCATTATTCAACCTTCTGTTTTTCTGATGAAATGAAGATGCTCTCGGAATCAATTTCAATTGCATCATCACTGTAAACGTTGTGTTTAATTTTGAATTAATGGAACTATCTCAAAGTCTAAGTCTGACTTCATCTGACTCTTTGGACATCTCTAGATTACCTCTGTTTGTAGTTGAATAATTCACTTTGAGTTTATAGATGACTTAAATATTTGTATTTTTACTGTATCAACTCCATGCGGGTAACTTATTCATTTAATGATTGTGAATGATGTCAATAAATGTTTTACACTACCATCTCCAACTCAATTATCTGGATACAGTCCTTCACAGTAATTTAACAAAATCAGAGCAACCCCGATTTTGAATAGTATTACTAGAACATCGAAATCTGACCACCATGTACAAACACAACCCGATTTACTTGAAATACCTTGATATTTATTTATACATCCTATCTAAATATAAAACAGGCTGAAGGACTTCGGTCGATGGCCTTTCGAAAAAAAAAAAAAAAAAACGCCTACAAGTTTATGGATGGATATTTTGCTCAACTCACCTTCGTAGCTCTTGAAGCTCTCAAAGAGATCGATGAGCGCC
The DNA here is from genome assembly GCA_038502775.1 of Hippodamia convergens. NCBI lineage: Eukaryota > Metazoa > Arthropoda > Insecta > Coleoptera > Coccinellidae > Hippodamia > Hippodamia convergens. The sequence continues at coordinate 70,179,374 of CM076609.1, read as the reverse complement.
TTGGTCGTCAGCTGTTCGTGGTACTTCGTCGCGATCTGCACGCAGATCTGGAGGTTCTGCCTGATGTTGGCGGTCAGCATGGCCTTGAGGCACTCGAGGCTGTCCTCGACGCTGAGCGTTCCGAAGAAGCTAACCAGCCAGTCGACGGGCAGCAGCTGGGTGTGCACCACGGCCCTCTTGATGTCGTAGAGATCGGTGTAATGTTCCAACGCTCTCTGGAGAAGGCCTGCCTTCTCGCAGAGCTGCGCTATGTGAGGCCTGTCGTAGTGGGAGAACATGTTGCTTCCTGCAAGGTTAAAACGAGGAATAAACTTAGGAACTTTCTATATTCAACGTTAAAGCATCGCTTGAACTATTAAACTAACCTAAAATCGCATCGGCAACCTGTGGAGCCGAAATAAGGTTGATCTCCAAGAGTCTCGTCTGCAGGTGACCTTCGGTAGGCCTGTTGTTCTTCAAAGCTTCCAGGAGGAAAGCCGTACACTGCGGCACCATGTTCTGTTCCATGAAGATGTCCACGATTTGGTTTATGTCGGCCAAAGGCTCCGCATCTCCCACCAACATGCCTGCGAACTTGGCCCCTTGCTCGGGGTTAGTGCGCATGACGTAACGCAGCAGGTAGACGTAGTCCGGGGTGTAGGACACTTTTTTGGCGTAGATCACGATCTTCTGGAACTGTCCGGTCTCGGCGAAGCTCTGGATGACCTTCTCCGGAACGTTGGCCCTGAGATAGACAGACAGTGCCAAGGTCGGATCGACCTGCTTCACCAGGTCGCCAAGTTCTTCTGAGCACTCCAGTTTTTCCTCCTTCAGCCATTTCTCCAGCAGCTGCTTGCGGTTTTGCAGGAGTACGGGCTTGCACAGCTCTAGGGATTCGTACCTGAGAGAAAAAAAAAAATTACCTCCTTATATTTTTCTTATTAATTCATTTTGAGATAGATGAGACTCGTAGATTTGTTGAATGGCTTAGTAATTTAAACTGGAAGTCTTTTACATTACTAGGAAATTAATTCTTTGAAATATTGAAGAACAAGCACATATTTATAGTTTTATTTAACAGTGTTTCGAAGTGAGGTATTTTCTGTGGTAAATTGTATTATATTTACCTATTCAATTGTCCCTTATCGAGTAGAATGCTGAAATACTGTAACAATGGACTATTTTGACCAGCTTGTGTTGGAACTTGTTGGAACATTTGGATGGTTGCTGGAGTTCTTAAGATTCCTGAAAAACATTCGTTTTGTCATTTTTTTCATAAAATTTAGTTGACAGACAGTTTAAAAGATTGCTGAGCTATACCATGAAGTTGTGTTTTTTCTTATGGAAACAATCGTTCGAAATGGCTTAGAAAGAATCGCCATTTTTTTCCCGTTTCAGAAATATATCATACATCACACATTGCCCTCAGATTCATTCAGATATCATGAAAAATATAGTTTGTATGTGAAATTTGAATTATTGAGTATTAAGTAGGTTGAATCACAGAATATGTCTCTACTATATTTTTCATGATATGTATCTGAATTAATCTGAGGGCGATATATGATGTATGATATATTTCTGAAACAGGAAAAAAATGGCGATTCTTTCTAAGCCAGTTCAAACTATTTTTTCCATAAGAAAAAACACAACTTATGTTATAGCTCATCAAGGAAACCTCTTGGGAAAAAACAAAGTACACTACTGGATCGCATTGAAAAAGTCGCTGTGTAATGTTTTCATTTCAACATCCTAGCACAAACAGAAACGGAGATAATGGCCAAAGTTGCAATCGCCCAAATTTCAATTCAATTTTTTTAGTTTCTCTAAAAAAGACCACCGTAACGTGTCATTCATTTTCCTATATCTCTCACGGTTAAAAAGTTGTAGTTCAGGTATCACCAATTTTGCCCACCTTGTACATAATAGCAACTGAAAGCGGAAAGTATTTTCAAAGAAACTACAAATTTTTTCCTTAAAAGTTCAAACCATACAGTCTGACGAGAATAACACATACCTTTGGGTGCATTCGCAGCAATCTTAGCAGCCTCGGTGTACTGTCCATTCTGGAACAACATCTGAAACTTGCTAACAAACAGGTCCTCGGCCCCCGCAAGATCGTTCCTAGACGCTATACGCAGAGCAAGATCGTGGTTATGCAGGACACCGCTCACATAACGGATGATGTTGTCTTCATCCACAGACACAGAAAGCACCTGACCTCTCCTGTTGACACCTGCAATCGTAACAGGCATCTTCAATGATTTATTTATTTATTTATTTATCGTTTGGCAAAGCAACAGCACTGAACAAGTATAAATGATAGTGACCATGAATATAAAACAAAGTATATCTAACATAAAAATAAAAAGGAAAGACACTCATATAGATATAACCCACAAGTTTCTGTGACACATGTCAAACAAATGACATTGACAGCAGCCGTCAAAATACTGTCAACACTTACCAATAATACCACCAGTTGCCTCATGTGGGGCAGTTACGAAGATGGTTTCACTTGATATCCTGTTCATGTAAATGCATATTCCACTTTCGATGTCGTACATGTGGGCGTAACCGTACTTGGTGATCAGGTAGATTACGTCGTACTTTGACGATACTTGCATAGCGACAGGGAAGTCGTTTTGGGCTTCTGGTGGGAAGAAGACATCCACAGTTTTCTTGGGGAACGGTTGGTTGCTCGGATGACACTGGCCGACCTATGCAAAGAAGATATTTCGTTTTTAGAGCGAACACCTCGATGATATCGAATTATTTACTCACTTCTATTATGTGCAATTTTCCGCCCTGCGCTGTCCTAACGGCGAAACAGAAGAGGGTGGAAGGTTCCGGATTGCCCTCCATCTTGAAAGTGGCGAAAGATGCCGCGTGACCCTCGATCGGTTGAGAACACTTCCTCTCTACCGAATACAACTGCATGGCTCCCACTACTCGGGATTGTTGGGCTGTAATGCCGACCAGCAGCAGCCAGTTCTGCTTCAGATCCGTTCTGTAGTTGATTATCTGACACCCGTTCAGTAAAGAGTGACTGTAAGCGAACGAAATGTTTTAAACGCTGAAGAATTAAGTTGTTGGGAGCGCAGTGGTTTTAAAAGTGTTGAGGGTTCACGTGAAGTGGTGTAAACATGAAAAAAAATGCTGTGGGTGCATCGAAACATAACGCACATTATGGAAATCTCAAATTTATTCTACAACTGAAGGTGTTCTCAATGATAATTATTTTTATCAGAATTATGCATGCATATGTTATCCACCTTCAATGTTTTTCTTCAATACAGATGTTTTTTCCCAGCACGAATGAGAAAAAGAGATGATATCAGATTTTGAATGTATTGGCTCCATTCTAAAATCAGTTGTTCTCGATCAATTTTAGTGATCTAAAGTTTTTCTTTCGTTTGATTTTCTACACTCGATTGTTATTCAACGCGAAACAGGCAATTTGACCCAAGAGGTAGTTTTGCAAGAAAAAGGGTGGACATACACAAGAATTGCAGAAAGGTTTGGAGTTTCCCATACAAGTGTGTCCAGAATGTTGCAGCGATTCAGGGAGACAGGTATGAATGTCCGAAGACCAGGACAGGGTAGACCAGGGTAACAACTGCCATTCAAGAACGTTACTTGAGAGATTCTTCGTTGAGACAGCGGTTTGCAACCGCACGCCTCCTTCAAAATCAGCTTGAGCAAACTCATGGGGTGCAAATTAGCACTCAGACAATGTGAAATCGCCTCAAAGAATATGATTTAAGGCCTCGTGTCGCGGCAAGAGGCCCAGCTCTTACCCCAGCCTATCGAAGGGCGCGTTTGGATTTCGCGAGAGAGCATATCCATTGGGAAGAGGCCGATTGGAAAAGAGTTCTCTTCACAGATGAGTCTAGATTCTGCCTCTACCATTGTGATCGACGTTCCCTTGTATACAGACGTCCACATGAAAGATATGCTCAGTACAATTTCCTGAATACTACTGGTTTCAGGAGAGGATCGATTATGATATGGGGCGAAATATCTTTGACTGCTCGCACAGACCTAGTGGTCATTGATAATGGAGCTATGAATGCTGATAAGTATATAAGGAATATTCTTGAAGAGCATGTAGTGCCATTTGCCCCATACATTGGTGAAAATTTCATTTTTATGGACGATAATGCCAGAAACCATCGTGGGCCCATCGTTCAGGAGTACCTTGAAGAGGTTGAAGTCTCTTAAATGGAATGGCCAGCAAGAAGTCCAGTTCTCAATCCGATTGAGCAGGTTTGGGATAACCTCAATAGAAGGCTGAGAAATTCAGAAAATCATCCAGCTACTCTTAATGACTTAGGAATCCAACTTGGAGAAATCTGGGAAGGATTAGATCAGAACATTTTAAGATCACTCATTTTGAGTATGAACAGTCGTTGCCGAGCTGTAATTAACGCAAGGGGTGGAAATACCAAGTATTAAATCACTTATCAGCATTTCAGTATTTTGAAAATTGTTCATTTCTCTTCTTTCACATAAGATTCGGTGAAATCCTGAATTTTTCTTCCATTTAATGTGTCTTGTTTCGTTCAAAACCTTCCTGAGAGAACATAAAAATAAGTTATAAAATAAATGTAGAGTTAACTTTCATTAAAATTAAGATTTTCAGAATGTGCGTTAATTTTTTTGCGCAGTGTACTTAGTTAAACTTACCGATCAAACATCTTTACTGGCGTTGAATCGCCTTCCATTGACCAATGATAAACCGAGGTTTCGGTCACTAAAGCTAAAGTGTTCAAGGATATCCACTTCCAGAAGATGACGTCTTCGTTCATGGTGTGCGCTTTCATCTTTGACTTCATTTCGATGTTGAATATTTGCAGTGTTTTCTGAGCTTCAACTCCAGCTTTTCCTGAACATAACGAGGAAAAATTTGAATTGAATCAATGGATAGAAATGAAGGAACTTATATTTCAACGAAAAAGACGTAAGTTGTACCTTTCAAGGCTATGACCTTGGATGCGGGGTTCATTATTGCACTTTCTGCGGTTATGGGACGCCTTATGGGGTTAGCTGTATCTGCCATGTCTATTATGACTACCTGGGAGGTATCACCCACTTTCTCTCTGACACAGATGAATTTGTCGCTTTCCATGGTAAGGGTGGCAAAAGATATATTCGCCACATTGATGCCGACATTTACCAGCTGTAAAAAATGATTTGATTCATATCGAAGAGATCAATTGCACATTTTAAATGTCTTGGCATATTTTCAAATGGTTCTATTTATCTTTCAATTTAAAGAAGATTGGGAACAGAATTTACAGAAACATGTTGATTGGAGAAACTGTTGGATTAAGTCAAACCATGAAATCGTTTAATAAAATTCTAATACACAGCTCAAAAACTCTGAGGAATGCATCCATATTCATGTAATTGCAAAATAAGATTAATGGATTCAAGTATTTCACCTTTCAATAAAAAGCAGAAAAAATGTTATCATAGGAGCTTTTTCTGTTCTGTCCAGCTTATACAAATGAATAACTGATGCCATCACCAGAAAACAGGTGTTGTGATAATACTATAAAAAAAACATGTTAAGAAATAGCCCTTCTTGATCATTAATTTAAAGTAGATATCGAAAAAATGACAGCGATCCCATGAATTCAGATGAAAAAGCTGCATGATATAGGTATGTAGCCTAGAAATTCTTGCTGTGTAATAGATTTTTCATCATCTTTTTTTCAGAATAATTATGGAGAAAGATATTGCTCAATATTGTTCAGTATGAAGTTATGATAAAATTCATTGTTTTGTAATAGATGCTCGAAGTAGCATTTTATATATTTTGTGTAACTATTAATTCTCATTGCCAGAGGGCAAAAATTACAGCTTTTTAAGTATATCTCTTTAATATTCCATAGGAACTTTAATTGGGCATATATAGAAGGATTGTATTATTCTTGGACATACTGGAACATTTGCTAGCCAAAGTAATTCCCATGATCAAGTTCACGGAATACTCTGAAGCAATATTGAATGAAGTCCACTAACTCCCTACCAATCTATAATTTATTTTTAGACCTCGAATTCTGAATTGTTTTTCAATTCTGTTTGTTTTTTTTATGCAGTCAATTTGAAAACAACACCAGGGGCGTATATCGTGGTGGTATATAGGTGATTCATGTCACTAGAACTAGGGGGATGGGATTCTTGGGGGTTTGATTAAATCTGAGCATGTATTTTGACCTATTTCTTTATTGTTTATTAATTCGGGAGTTAATTAAATAGAGTTGAAAGTACTGAGATTCCTGTGGAAGAAGTGAGGAACTTTTGGAGATGTAAAGGAATTCTTGTAAAAACGCCCCTTTACTGAAGTACTTTGCAATATCGCCGATGAAATACCGGCATAAGGATCGACATGCTCTCATTTAATTATTGATTAATCATCCCCCGAACACACAAAACGATAAATCTGTGCGAATTGAACCTGTAATTGCAATTATATCAAGCAGAGGGGCGTAAAATTATCGTCCAAAGACACTTGCCTGCAAATGTTCCTGGAATTTAATTGGCAACATTTGACTTGCCATTTTTACTTTTTTTGTAAAACGATTCCGGTCTCTTAACTTAAAATATCAGTCTTCCACGAAACAAAAACTACACTAACTCGTTTTTCCCAACACAATAGTTTTCCTTTTAGAAATCGACTGACATGACAGCTTACACATAAATGTTAAGACACCCAAGATGGCGCCTGTTGAGGCAACTGTAGACGTTGGAACTAAAGTTCGATGACTGCGCATGTTTTTCGGTGGTGACTAATACCACAGATAATCTGTCAAATTAGAACAGAATGACGAAAACACATTAAAAAACTTTTTTTTTTCGAAAAAAACCAGCATTTGCATTCATTCTACTACTAAAAATCTCAAACAACTAATTTCTAAAAGTAGAATTGGGAGCTCTACGAAATAAACTAACAAAAGGTATTGGGTTTTACTTTTTATTTAAAAACTTAGTAACATTGATCTTATCTTAATGTTCTTAAGCTTAATCGAAAAGACCGAAGCCCATGTCGTCATCAGATTCAGATTCGGCAGGTTCTTCCTTCTTCTTCTCTTCTGTAAAGGAGAAATACATTAGTATAAAACACAATTACAAGAAAATACATTGACTGAAAATTAGGTATATCAGATAAGAAAGTATCAGCACAATTTTCAGCCGAAAGATGGTGATTGTTTTGAAATCATCATGAAGAATCCCACATTCTCTACAACATTAAGCCAAATAAATGTTCTAAACACTACGCTTGCGTTACTTTAACTGTGTTCATATCGTAAGATTATTCTCTTTATAAAAGCAACAAATAAAAATGTGGTGTACCTTTCTTCTCTTCAGCAGCTGGGGCTGCACTACTGGCAGCAGCTGCAGGTGCGGCAACAGCCCCACCAGCAGGTACACTGGCTAGTTTTTCCCTTCCTAGAAAAAAAAAGTAGATTTGAAGACAAGTTAACCTAACAAAACTTACTTTAAGAGATTCAAATTTACTTCAGGTGAAATGTTTGCATCATGAGATATCAAACGAAAGATGGTGTGAATTTGAATCATCATTTAAACGTAGATCCCATAAAAAACGAGATCACTGGGGAATACTCTTACCTTGGGTAATGACTTCTTCGATAGTTTTGCCATTAAGCTCGCTGATGATCTTTTTGACCTTTTCTTGGTCGCATTCGATACCAACAGAGCTCAATACTTTCTCGATATCAGAAGCATTGGGGCTAGTTTTTCCGCCGAAAGAGGCCAAAAGATAGGCAGCCACGTAACGCATCTGAAAAAAATTAAATCGTTAGAAATGCACAGTAAATTTCCTAACTACAATGCGAAAACAAGGAATTACTAATCCAAGTTTATTTGGATAATCATGCACTCAATTTGAAAAAATGAAATCCCTTAATATAGAATAGGATTAAATAGAAGTGTTATACATAATATTTAAAATATTTTTAAATGTTAAAGTAATGTAAACTTACGATTAAGTCGTTGGACACGAAACGTGAGTTCTGCAATAAACGAATGACGGAAGTGTAAGAGAAACCTAGGTTAGTTGTTACTGCACTTCTGTGACTCAGAAACGTTTCGAGCATCGATTGTATTTCTTCTTCTTTTTTAGACTGTCGAGTGGAAATGGTCGTTTCCATGCCAATTATAATTTCATTGATTAAACTTGAAGTTTAATATGAATATGGCAATTTGCCACTGATGTTTCCTTCAGCAAATGATAGAAGTTGACTGAAATGCAATCTGCCGCAGCAATTGAAAAAGAAGAGAAACTTCGAAAAGATCTTAAGTCCACAGCGGACAGTTGGAGATGGAGATTTAATTTACCTCAAAAACCAAATTATAACAACGTTTATTATTATAAGAAATCTAAGAAAATATTCAATGCGCCATGGTACGTTCAATGGGACTATGGATAAAAAATTATAGCGTAGGAACTTTGGATACTTAAATTGAACTTTTCAGTTACGACCTGGATATGGACAAACCCCCAGATTCATACAAAGGTGAATTTCTGGTGGTTAAAAATGAGCTACATCAAACAGAATATCGATTGCAACGAGCCCAAGAAGAGGCCAGGAACAAAAAGATAGATTTGGCTAAACAATGGAAAGAACTGGAGTCTCAAGAATTAGATTTGAGGAATAATTTTATACAGTTCAACAAGGTGATGAGAAACGAATATTTTATTGTTTATGTTAGTTCGAATTTGATCGATTTGAGTACCAAGCAGCCGAGCACCACCTATACAAAAGTTCTCGAAGTTTTTTTGTTAGGAAAGTGCTTGCAGGGACCTACGAAAATTAGTTAGAGCTTTCGATCATAGATGGGGCAGTATTCATTTTCACGAGTCTGGTTGAGTTATGTAAAGATTACTGTGACCTCATGTCACCTTTGGAACAACTCAGATGAATCTTAATGTCATGGGGATTAATACACAGAATTTTTAAATTGTTTTAATTCCATTCTAGTTCTTAGTGAAAAACACCACCAAAAGAACCAGAGCTGAGCAGAAGTTCCAAGAAATGAAGGTGTTGAAAGTAGAATGCACCGAAAACATATCCAGAATGCGTTCGGAATCCGTGGTTATCAAGGATTGCATTGATAAAATAAAAAAAAAGATCTCCGATTTCCAAATATATGAGGTGAGTTTTGACATACATAAATTGTGGAAGACGTTTTTATTACAGCAACTAGCTGACCCGGCAGACTTCGTACTGTCTCAATCGATAAATAAAACAGCAACTTTAATGTTATAATAAACTATTCAGGTATAATACCTTGGAAGTATACATAAAATAGTCCTGTATACAATTAGTTCAGTCAATGAGGGCGAAAATTAGGCATTACCTCCGAATTCTATCAAGATGCTTCGATTTGATAAAATTTTAGATACAAGCTTTACTTGTCTCCTACTCCTACCCTATGCCGATTTATGCTTATTATTTTTAAGGGGTAAATATAACCCCTTTATCCAAAATTAAAAGAAACTTGTTCTAACGTAAATCAAAGTCAAAGTTGATGTTTAATGAAGGTCTTTATATACTTCAAGACCGTATAAATCAACCCCTTTCAACATAAAATGTGTAAAAATGGGTCTTTATTAATATAATTAATTAATTTTACTCAATTTTATAACAGTTTTTTGGATCAATTTTAGTTTTAGTTATTTTTATGTTTCAACCCCTATAAGCAACCCCCATCTGTTCAAAATAACAAAATGAAAATATCATATAAAAAATTTATTTATTTATCACTTTTTTCACGTTAAATCAATACTTTTCGTGCCAAAAAATTCATCTGATTCTGAGTGGCTGTCGCCACTGTAAATTATTTCTTCATCTTCGCTAAAGATGGACAACTGTTTTGGCAGTTAACGTACATTCACTAGATGTAGCGTTACAAAAAAGACTCAGTTTTCTGCAGGTGCATGACGCATTGTATCCTTTTTTTGCAGGTACAAAAAATCATTTTCGACAATTTTTGTGGTGCAGGTATTTTTTGCATTTTTGTGGGCTGCAAATATCTATTGGTACTATTCCAACCGCAATAAACTGAATTGAGAGCTTTATTATCTAGCCAAATTTGAAGTTGATGATTTTAGTCAAGCATTTATTTCATCGGCAGCCGTCGATTTTGGAATTACCGGTAATGGTTGTCGGAAGTCACCGGACAAAAGAATGAATGCTCCCCCAAAACATCCGTTGAGGAAACTCAAAATACACAGTTATTGTTTACCTATATAATAGTAGAATGGAGATTTGTTCGACACATTTCGTCATAAAATTTTCCGTAGTGTTCGGAAGAAAGATAGGTGTGATAACACATGGACTAAGATGCGTTAATATTATTAGAAAATGTAGTTCACCGAATTAACATCAAATATAATACTTTCACGAAAACGCTTTCAAGTAGCGACACCTAGTGGCGTTATTCGCGAGAAGAAAAATTATTTCCTATTTTTTTTTCCATTTTATCGAATTTTTCAGAGTTTTAATGTATTTCATGTTAACCCCGTCGTAGAAGAATCAAAGAAAAAATCTTTCATAACAAACAGTTCACCCAATCATGAGTTATAAATGGTGTAACCAACAAAATGGCCGACTTAGTTTTATATATTAAGATTTACTTTCGAATAACTGGGACACGATCTATTTGAAATTATGTTTTTTTTTTTGGCATTCCTAGGACTATTTGAACAGCGTGGTCATGACTGGAAGCTTCAAGACTATACTCCACGTCATAAACAGGTACGCGGTGCTAGAAGAAACCAAACAGGCTGTTGGAGACCAAATGAACGAAACGAGTGAAGAATATCACACGAGAAGATATCTTTACGTAAGCAATTAACCCCCAATTTTTCTATCTGAACTCATTCAGAGGTTATTTTGAGTTTACCCATTCACTTATTCTTGGAAAAAACTTGGATGAAATGCTTTAATTGTCCTTTGCACCCCCACAAAACTACCCAAAACCCATTAATCAGGTATTCCCACTGCCCAACGCATGTTGGCCATTGAAATTGGAACAAAACTCATGGGACTTTGCATTCGCAACTTTAACTTCTCACGCAGACGCTCTCGCTCTTGTTTTCACAGGTCAAACTGCTGGAGACATCCGAGATCACCTTCTTGAGCCTAGCCAACGAACTCTCGGAGATGCTGCGGAAGTACGACGACGCTAAAAACAGGACGAACGCATGGGAGATGGTCCTGAACGACATCTGCAACAAATACGAAGCCGTAGCCCAAAACCTGAGCTGGTCTAGGATGGCCTTGAGGCACTTGTTCGACATGGCCTTCTTCAGGATGCGCAGGCGCAGGAGATGGTACTGAAACTAGCCTTTGTTCAGGCTCGATCTAAGATCTTTCTTTTTCTCAGGCTGAAGAAGAAGCAGAAAGACGATCTGGGTAAGATGCTGAGGATAAACGAGACCCTGAAGGCCCTGGAGAAGATAGAGTTGCAGATGCGCAAACTGTACGGTCAGAAGGAGGTGGGAACGTCCATGGACCCTGAACTGGACTCCTTCGTGATCGAAGAGAAAGAATCTGTGAAGCCTCGAGCTGCAAAGATGAGTAACCTTCTGGGGAAATGGAAGTCCAAAGGGAGAAATGTTCACATAGGGGTATGTTGTTTTTTATTATTGTCGATGGATGTTTTGTGTTAGAATTATGCCCTCATCAATTACCATCATTAACAACGTCGAATGAGAATGTTTTTTATGTCTTACTAGCTGACCCGGCAGACTTCTGCCTCAATTGATAATTATCAAAAAAAGTTCCCTCTTCACCTCTTAAATAAAGAGAATTCTTCTGATGTTTAAATAACAATGTACATACCTATTTCAATGCAATTAAATTTTTTTAATATTTTATTCCTTTTTGTATTCCACCTTATATTTTTTCTTCTTAAAAAAAACAATGGTAAGTACAACTTTATTCATCTATGAGGCGAAACAAAGTTCGCAGAATCAGCTTCCTTATCTAATTGCCAATTGCCACAATTGGTCCCACCACCAGATCCCCTACGCTCTTTAGTTTCGGGGATAGGAAATGATTCTGAACACTTCTTGGCCAACATTATACCATAATAGTTTATTATAATATCAAAGTTGCTTTTTTATTTATCTATTGAGGCAGTACGATGTCAGCTAGTTTCACAATACATGTCCACACAATACTGATGCAACAATCGACGAAATCTCAGCAAATAGTTATCAGCATTTCAACGAACCATTGAACGAAATGAATATTAATTCATCGAGTTCATTTTCTTGGTGGTTTCTTGGCCTAAAATCAAATAATTCAAATTTGTATTAAGTAGACATTTTAAATTTCAATAAAGGTACTCACCATTCAATGGATTTATCATCTTGATATTGACGTGATATCCATCATCACCTTTCCAAAACATTAGCGGGTATTGTAGAGCATCGTATGAACGCTGTGTTTCATATATTCATTGCAATTCCCCGCGTGAGAACAATATCACGCTTTTCCAAGTTTTCACCTACAATCACAATTGCCACTTCGTCTATTGTAGGGGAGTTGAATTGGCGTCATGTGCTCCAACAGGTCGTTTATATGCTCTAATCACAACCTTGTGATCGTCACTTGGAATACGTTCCAAAGCAGTTTTAAACAATCGAGCCAATGCATGATGTGCATGAAGGAGTTGCTGCAGATCTTGAAGAATTTTTCTTCTCACATCTGCATTAATTGATTGATGTGGATTAAGTTGATGATCCATATTGCCTATATGAAGTAAATTTGGAGGAATTTATGATGTGCATCTTCAAGTGGTTGTAATGATCCAATTCTACCTTGGATCTGAATAGCAGAAAGGGAAGACTAAATAAGTGATTTGAAAACATTAATATTAATATTATATTCTCATCTTGAATTTTGGATTGAATCCACGTCCTTTAATTATATCTGCTCCAAATGAAGTCATTCGGGAACACCCACTGTTTTTTTGTTTGTTCGATAGAAAATGACAATGTCTTGATAAGGACGTTTAGGCAACTCAAAATACACAGTAATTGTTTACATTGCCGTAGTGTTCGGAAGAAAGATAGGTGTAACAACACATGGACACAGATGCGTTAATATTATTAGAAAATGTACCATAACGAAACCTATTGACGTTATTCGCCAGAAGAAAAATTATTTCCTCTTTGTTTTCATTTCATCGAAATTTTCAGAGTTTCAATGTTAACCCCGCCGTAGAAGAATCCAATAAAAAATTTTTCATAACAAACAGTTCATCCAATCTTGAGTTATGAATGGTGTAACCAACAAAATGGCCGACTTAGTTTTATATATTAAGATTTCTCAGTAACCACACAGATGCGTTAATATTATTAGAAAATGTACCATAGCGACACCTATTGACGTTATTCGCAAGAAGAAAAATTATTTATTGGATTCTTCTACGGCGGGGTTAACATAAAATACATTAAAACTCTGAAAATTTTGATGAAATGAAAAAAAAAGAGGAAATAATTTTTCTTCTTGCGAATAACGTCAATAGGCTTAGTGCTTGATAATCCGCATAACTTATGCCTTATCTTGTCGTATCACGAATATATGCGATCGAGTCCGACGCCTTGAACCCTAGGATCTAGATTCGATATTCAGTCTAGTGATAAACATCTCACGTTCGTGTGTGATGTTAGTGCGCAGTTGCAAAGATCTATTAAGTTTATTGAACGTGCTTTCGAATTTTGTGAAGATATGTCTTCAATTATCAATACAGGATGGTTCACTATGCGATTTTCACCTTTTTCGGCCTTATGGAAAGGAAAATAAGTAGTTTAATAGTCTAAACTCTTGACTCAACAGGCGATAACGTCCCACGCTGACCTGGGAGGCTTTTTCAAGCTGGAAGTCGACACCGAAGATCTGGAAGACGTCTGCCCCATAAGGCTACCTCCAGAAAAATGGAGGATCGCCAAAGTGAGGAACTTTGAAGATCGTTACAAGAAGGCTCTGCTGGGCATACGGGAGGAAAAGCTCCAGGAGAAATTGAAGGAGTTGACTTATGGTAATCCTCGCTACTTTAGTCCTCTCAGACCATTTTGATACTTATAGCATATCACACAGATCCTCTATATGTTAAGACACGGCCTACTAAATCTAACAGGCCGGCAGGTTAGATGTTGCCGTTGTTACCAACAACGTGTCTAGAAAGTATACGGTTTTATTGTGCAATTCGCACTGTTTTTGATATAATTTTGAATTTATTTCAATTCAATTATCCACTTTCAACGTTTTTCTTCAATACAGATGTTTTTTTTTCCCAGCAGGAATAAAAAAAAGATGATATTATCAGATTTTGAATGTATTGGTTCCATTCTAAAATCCGTTGTTCTCGATCAATTCTAGTGATCAATAGTTTTTCTTCAGTTTCATTTTCTACACTCGATCGCTGTGCAACGGGAAACACGTAATTTGACCCAAGAGGAATGTGCCCAAGCGGTAGTTTTGTGGGAAGAAGGTTGGACTTACACAAGAATTGCAGAAAGGTTTGGAGTTTCCCATATAAGTGTGTCCAGAATGTTGAAGCGAATCAGGGAGACAGGTATGAATGTCCGAAGACCAGGACAGGGTAGACCACGGGTAACAACTGCCATTCAAGAACGTTACATGAGAGTTTCTTCGTTGAGACAACGGTTTGCAACCGATCGCCTCCTTCAAAATCAGCTTGAGCAAACTCATGGGGTGCAAATTATCATTCAGACAATAAGAAATCGCCTCAGAGAATATGATTTAAGGCCTCGTGTCGCGGCAAGAGGCCTAGCTCTTACCCCAGCCCATCGAAGGGCGCGTTTGGATTTTGCGAGAGAGCATATCCATTGGGAAGAGGCCGATTGGGAAATAGATCTTTTCACAGATGAGTCTAGATTCTGCCTCTAACATTGTGATCGACGTTCCCTTGTATACAGACGTCCACATAAAAGATATGCTCAGTGCAATTTCCTGAATATCACTGGTTTCGGGGGAGGATCGATTATGGTATGGGGTGGAATATCTTTGACTGCTCGCACAGACCTAGTGGTCGTTGATAATGGAGCTATGAATGCTGATAAGTATATAAGGAACATTCTTGAAGAGCATGTAGTGCCATTAGCCGCATACATTAGTGAAAATTTCATTTTTATGGACGATAATGCCAGACCCCATCGTGCGCGCATCGTTCAGGAGTACCTTGAAGAGGTTGAAGTCTCTCGAATGGAATGGCCAGCAAGAAGTCCAGATCTCAATCCGATTGAGCAGGTTTGGGACAATCTCAATAGAAGGCTGAGAAGTTCAGAAAATCATCCAGCTGCTCTTAATGACTTAGGAATCCAACTCGGAGAAATCTGGAAAGGATTAGATCCGAACATTTCAAGATCACTCATTTTGAGTATGAACTGTCGTTGAAGAGCTGTAATTAACGCAAGGGGTGGAAATACCAAGTATTAAATCACTTATCAGCATTTCAGTATTTTGAAAATTGTTCATTTCTCTTCTTTCACATAAGATTCGGTTAAATCCTGAATTTTTCTTCCATTTAATGTGCCTTGTTTCGTTCAAAACCTTCCCGAGAGAACATAAAAAATAAGTTATGAAGTCAATGTAGAGTTAACTTTCATTTAAATTGAGATTTTCAGAATGTGCGTTGATTTCTTTGCGCAGTGTAGTAGTGTCAAAAAAATTTCCACATCTCCACAGATTTTTTCGTTCTTCTTCTTAACACAGATCTCCTTTCCCAGGCTCTTCACCAATCGTGAGCAGCACCTCCCTCACCAACTCCAAGTCCCACAAGGGCAAATGGGCAGCCGCAGCCGTCGCCCAGAAGATCGCTAGAGACGTCAGCGAGAAGGCCCACCCCCCTATCCCCACCCCCACCAGCGCCGTCTTCACGGCCTCCTCGGATAGCGCGGTCACCGTTTTGGAAGACAGGTACGACGCCGATATCTACAAGGACCACAGCTTCGACGTCATCTCCAAGAGGCAGCAGCTGAAGAAGCTGATAGAGAGGAGGTTCACGGAGCTGCTGGACTCTCCCAGATCCACCCTGGAGAAGGACAGGGAGAAGCTGTCGCTTTTGCCGAGGATCTCCACGGGTTACGTGGCTAAGGGTAAGGGAAAATCCAGGCCTTCTACCTCCCTCGTTTAGGCTTGTCGGGGTTCCCCATGGGTCGGTTCGAGGGCCTTTTCAATTCTATTAGTCTATTTTAGGGGTAACCCACTTGTTTCAAGTAGTTGCTAATCTCATATGATTGTTATATTTCATGCTCACGAGCTTTTGGTCTAGTCCAGAAAGGAATCCTAACTATTTTGTTGATGCATAACATCACTTTAGCTCTTGGAGTAACTTCTACAGTGATCTACATTGAATACTCCACTAGAAAGTGTTATTTCCCAACTTATTCAAGAGTTCAGATGCTCAGAAAAAGTCTTATCTTCTTATAATCTCTATCTTTCAGAAAGTTAAAGGCTGAAACTGTTCTCTCAACATTCGTTGTAGTTCCTATTTGTTCTCTTTGTTTCATATTCATTGGCTATTTTTGTTACTCTCAGAATCAATAATTTTTCAAAGTTTGAAGTAGTGTAGGTATTGGATTTTTCACTCTTTGAGCAATACCTCCTTAAATTAATTGATTATAACATAAGCAATATTAACAGAGGAAGAGGCTTGGCAGAGAAAGAAGGGACAACATGTTAAGATATCCGTTTCAGACAAGTTACCCACCATAAACAGTACTGGGTGAACTCCAAGTAGAATAGGTAGAAGACATTAGGTTTTAGTTATTTATACACAATTTATTTATTTATAAGAATAATGTATTTATATAATAATGTATGAACACGTATGCAAAAAACGTATTAAAAACCGTATTAAACTATATTTATGACTGTTTTTTCACACTAAAATATGAATCGAGCAACTCTAATGAATAGGGTACAAACCGATCTTCTTTTTGAAATAACCTTAAACGCGGCCTACGATAATTAACAGGCCAGAGTTTTACGACTTCGCAATGGAAGGATTATCAACAGGAAGGTTTTTCATTTTGATATTTATTAAAATTTTATTTGGATGTCTTCGATTTGAGTACTTGTTCAGTTGCAAAAGCAACTATAAATCTACTAATGGGAAGGTGTCGGTATTTAGTTTTCCCGAAGATCTCGCGAGGAGAAGAAAATGGCTTAACGCAGTGTGGTTTGTATAAAACATTTTTTAGATTCCCATATTTTAGAGAGACAACTATTATCCAACCGCCGAAAAATTCCTAAATTAAGTGATGCATTTCCTTCAATTTTTCCAAATCGACCGAGTTACATGACATCTTCAGTTACTCCGAAAAGAACTGATCCTGAGGAACGGAGACATAAATTAGTTGTCCATTGTAACAATGTTTACACCTATTTTAACAAAGAAGATCAGATCGATTTTCCGACTTTTGTTGTTATTTCAAAGACAAGGCAATTTTCAACTTCTTTTCCAACGTTAAAGAAAATGACTTCGTTCAGTTCTACAATATAAATTTTGAGGGGGCATTTCCGAAAAATATCATCGGGGTTAAGATCTTGAGTAATTTGAGAATCGAAGTCGTATTTAGAGACGAAGTAGACGTACCCATTTCTAATTTCAAGTGGTTTTTAGGTGACAGGTATATTTGTGACTTTTTTTCCTCTTTTGATGTTCATACACCTACTTTATTCGTTTCAGACAGAAAAATAATTTTCATTCTGATTGTATTCTTGTGGAATCCAATACAACAGCTACCTCGTCGTGGTGAATTTGCTATAAAATATTGAGAAATTATTCGCAGACAAAAGAAATGCTGTTTTATTTTCCTCCCTACAGTTCTTTATTTAATTGTGAATTGAAATAAATTCGAAATTATATCGAGAACAGTGAGAATTGCACAAGAAAACCGTATACTTTCTATATCTTTTCAATTCAGAGCACTAGGCAAAAATCTCATTGCGTCATACACGCCATGGCCATCGCAATGCTTTGTTTTAATTAGACAGTCCCAGTTTTCCTTTTTTTTATTTCTCATATAAAATTCTCTTTCGTATTGTCACATTTGCAATTCACGGATTCATTTCATCATCGAACAGCTTTCCAATTCAGAGCACTAGGCAAAAATCACATTGCGTCAACCCCGCCAGGGCCATCGCAATGCTTTGTTTTAATCAGACAGTCGGATTCTCTCTGTCAGGGCCGTTCCTAGGGTATATGCCCCCTTTTTTTACCTATGTGTGAAGAGGAACCGCGCTGGCTGCAGCCCCTTCTGATTGCAAACCGCGTGCGGGGCACGCGCTGCACCCCTGATAGGAACGGCCCTGGATTTAGTAGGCCGTGCACTAGAGCGTACTTAGAATATTTTATATTCTAAGAGAGTGTAGATTGACAATTACTCTACTTCTGACTCTCAGAAATTAGCTCTACCAGCTTAGATTGAACGAGCTCTGTCTCCGACTAGAAGATACCCAGGTAGGTTTGATATTTATCATTTCTCATATTTAGTTGTTTCTGTTAGAAAAATACCTGGCGCCCTCAGTTGATCTCACCGAGAGGAACTCCTATAGGGAATCAAGAACAAAATGGCGTACACAACATGAAATGCCTTTGCAACGTGAGTAAAAGTCACAGATTCCGTTACAAAATTAGTTTTCATACGGAATTTGTGTAGGTAAATGAAATAAATGTAAAAAAGAAGAACTTCAGGAGTGAGTAGATAGACGAAATGAAAAATTCTTCTAGGAGTATGAAAAATTCGAACACGAAAACTTTTTCCCCGACATAGAAAAATAAATGACAAGTATGCTATCAGATAAACGTCAAAAGAGTCCATAAAAGAATTAGAAGTGTCCTTTTCGGCAGAGTAAAGAAGAATTATCGAAATAAAAAAAAGATGGTGGATTTTTATAAACTTGGACGTCATTTTCTAGACGATGTTTATACAGAAAGTAATCACACATACAAATCTTCGAAAAAATTCCTCAGGAGAATTAAGTGAGTTTGAATCCTATTAGATTTGAAGGTTTGTTATTTTTTCTTATTTCCTGAAGAGCTGTAGTCTTGAATCCTACACAAACTACAAACCTCCCTCACAAATTTTTTTTTAGTAGAGGCGGGCTGATGTGGATAGTATGTGTTGATGGCACCATTGTGGGGACACACTTTGAAGTAAAAATTTACGAAATTTTCAAATTCAACACCCTGTATCTTTTTTCGTGGTGCTGCCGTTTTGTTGAAATTTTCACCAGGTATAGAATCAGGTCTTGTAATATTAAACCGAAATTTACTTTCCAAAAATATTTATAGTTTATTCCTTTTACAGGGAGAAACAAAACCTTATTTTATACCCTCCATTTTAAAGAAAATGTTGCATTTTTTCAATTTTTATAACAATTTAAAACATTATAATACCTTATCGACTAGCAAACATACACAAACATCTGAAAATATGACGTGGCATACTTTCAATGCATTTCCGAATTGCTTCTGGGGGAATATTTTCCCGTTCTTCAAGAAGGGCTGTTCGTAAATCGGGTAAGGTGTTGGATTGCCGATTTCGAACATGTCTACCTAGCATATCCCATAAATGTTCAATTGGATTTAAATCCGGACTTCTGACTGGCCACAAGAATCGTTGAATATTCGCCCCTACAAAGTATTCTGTTACAACCCGTGTAACGTGAGGCCTAGCATTGTTCTGCATTAACAGAAATTGTTGCTTTCCCCAGAATCAATTCGTAATTGCATTGAGAGTATGCCACGTCGTATGGTAGAAGTGATGAGAAAGCGAGGTGGAAATACACGCTATTAATTTTCAGATGTTTGTTTATTTTTACTAGTCGATGAGGTATTGTAATGTTTTAAATTGTTATAAAAATTGAAAAAATCTTTTTTTTAAAGCAGATACTGACGTAAATCAAGAAAAATTTTGTTAAGAAAGAATCACAGTTCGAATTAAAACTTAATGATATCAAATTTCCGCCTCAAATTCACCACAGGGTGTTTAGAAATGAAGGGTATAAAACTAGGTTTTGTTTCTCCCTGTATAACGGATGAACTACAGGTATTCCTGCAAAGTAAATTTCAGGTTGATATAACAAGACCCAATACTATACCTGGTGAAAATTTCAACAAAATCGGAGAATCACAAGAAAAGATACAGGGTGTTGAATTTGACAAAAATTTTGCCTGTCCGGAATTTATTGACGGGGAGTATATATGAGACAATTTAGATAAAGTTTTTATCCTCAAATGATGAAATTACAAAAAAAACAGCAAATCAATAAATACCCACCATTGTCACTGACCTCTTCTTCGCAGAACTGCCCCAACTAGGGAAGATGGAGACCAGGAGCCCAGAGTCAGAACAATCGCCTCAGCGTGTACCGAAAAATGTTTTTGCGTCAAGCAGAAGCTAACAGAGCGCAGAAGAACAGCTCTTCTCATTGTCGACGATTTGTTCGCCCAAAAAAAGGACCTTCTAGAGAAAGAAGAAGCCTTCCAGAAACGCTTCATCGAGTCCAATGAGGTAAATTGGTTTTATCCCAGATCATTCGTTAAAAAAATGTTCTCACGTCTTGTAGCAAGTCATCCGAATGGTCAGAAGAGGGAAAGGGCCTTCGTACGGTCGCGGGAATTTAAGAGGTTGATAAAGGTTCATGAGGTGAAAATCCAAGAGTTGTTGGATCAAGTTTTGAAACTGAGGCATTATAAGGATAAATTCATGAGGGAGATCAAGAAACACATCTTCTACGAGGTGAGAAACTGTCCTTAAATTATTAAACTATGTCATAAATTCATTATATTACTAATAGATGCTTTTTCTGTCAGTTGGTATACAAAAGAGAAATATCTCAGGGACGATAGACCCTACCTATGATCTAAGATGTGATGGAGCCTTTTTTTTGGTTGCCTCGAGGCCTTTGCTTGTCTAGGGTCGCCTAGACTTGCTCTTTTTGAGTAGCAGGCCTAACCCACACTCTCTCCGAGGTGGAGAGAGTTTAGTTTATTTTTTTTCTCAAGTCGACGGAAAGCCGCTCTCTCTTCAACCGATCAATAACCACTGGCGTCGATACGGGGGGGGGGGTAATGGGGTAATTACGCCCTTGTCAATAACATCTAAATAAACTCATTTATACAAGTCAATATATTATCAAAAGTGACGAAATATACAGAGTTATTCACGAATATGGCTTTATAGAATATTTTTAAGAAAGACATAAGATTTAGGATTGGAGTTCTAAAGGTGAGCTTCAAGTAAGAAGACGACTTCTCGCATATTTTTGAAGGTTCTAGGACTGCATAAATAGATTCGCCATTGAATTTTGAGTCTTTTGATTCCAAAAGTTTGAATTTTCCCGAGAAAATTCTCTCTAAATGAGGAAATACGAAAAAAAATCTCAAAATTGAACTCTGTTGAAATACATACAACTTCGAGGTTTTTTCATTAAAAATTTTCATTTTTGAGAATCT
This sequence comes from Hippodamia convergens, assembly GCA_038502775.1. Classification (NCBI taxonomy): domain Eukaryota; kingdom Metazoa; phylum Arthropoda; class Insecta; order Coleoptera; family Coccinellidae; genus Hippodamia; species Hippodamia convergens. The sequence goes on along the minus strand of CM076609.1, from coordinate 70,157,861 downwards.
TCGAGAAGAAAGGCTGATGCTTTTTCTCTCGATAGCGTGATTTTCAAAATATGATACAGGAGGTCACAAATTCTTTGTCAAAGTTAGAAGTGACGAAACATAAAAAAATCGTTTTTTTTTGAAATTGTAACCCCATGATTTCGAAGCATTTTCGAAATCTTCTTCAAAAAATAATAGGAGCATACGTCCAAGACTTTTATCCCAAAATGATTTTTTTTCGAGATATTCAGGAAAAACGATTTTGTCTTCAATTTTCAATCTCATTTCGAATGTGTTTTTTTAATGGAAAATAATTAGCGGTCAAGTGAAATTTTTGGAAATCTCTGTCATCCAGAAAATATTTTCTTCAGTTCAGACCAGTTGAGTTCTTGAATTATCATCTGTAATACGAGAGCAACAATTGGTTTGAAGTATTATTATTTCAAAAGCATTAAAAATTATTACAAATTATTTTTTTCTGCATTACTGAGAATTTTTTACGTTGACTTCACTAATACTCACATTGAGAACTTTAAACCAATTACAGATGATAGTTCAAAAACTTGACTCGTCTGACCTATAGAAAATATTTTCTCGATAACAGAGATTTTCAACAATTTCACTAGACCGCTGATTATTTTCCAGTAAAAAAAACACATTCGGAATGAGATTGAAAATTGAAGACAAAATCGTTTTTCCTGAATATCTCGAAAAATATCCATTTTGGGATAAAAGTCTCGGACGTATGCTCCCATTATTTTTTTAAGAAGATTTCGAAAATGCTTCGAAAAAATGTGGTCCCAATTTGAAAAATACGATTTTTGATCTTTCATCACTTCTAACTCTGACAAAGAATTTGTGACCTCCTGTATCATATTCTGAAAATCACGCATCAGCCTTTCTTCTCAAAAATGAGATTTTTTAATGAAAAAACCTCGAAGTTGTCTGTATTTCGACAGAGTTCAATTTTGAGATTTTTTTCGTATTTCCTCATTTAAAGAGAATTTTCTCGGGAAAATTCGAACTTTTGGAATCAAAAAGACTCAGAATTCAATGGAGAATCTATTTATGTAATAAAAAATATGTCTTTTTATTTGAAGAACGAAAGTTGATGTCACTTCCGGAAAAACCTTCAAAAAATATACGAAAAGTCGTCTTCTTACTTGAAGCTTACCTTTAGAATTGCAATCCTGAATTTTGTGTCTTTCCTAAAAATATTCTATAGAGCCATATCCGTGAATAACCCTGTATATTCTATGTGCTTATAACATTAATGGGATCAGGATTTTCTCCGTCTGATAATCTCCTCCTTTTTGAAGGATTTTATGCAATCCATACTGCACGATTTTGGGCCGAAAGGCTCTCTGGAAGAAGTCGTAGCCAGATACACAACTTTGGATTCAAAGAGGAGATTCCTGATGAAAAGGACTGATGCAATGAATGAGACAATCAAAAGGATCCATAAGAAAAGTGTGAGTTAACATTCTCAACTCATGTCTTCGACAGATTCATAAATATTTCCATATCAATCCCTATTTTCCAGTTGGACCTGCTAGCAGCCAATCACGAGAAGGTCATAACCATGCGGAGTCAGCTGTATGGAGCCATAGTACGCCACGAAGAAGTCCTGAAGAGGACCTCCCAGTTGGAGGTTCTCGTGACTAGCCTATGGGGATGTTGCGCTGAGAAACTGGAGGACCTAGTGCTGTCCGTTCAGGGAATAAGAAACTTGAACGAGATGATGCTTAAGAGACGTTTGTCCAGGAGAAAAATCATCGGTCAACACCTAGATCCAATGGATATGTCACACGTGATCCACGATGTTGTTACCATCAAAAACACCCTGAGGGCTCTTGCAAGCGTCATGGAGAAGGTGGAGGTGCACGTGGAGGATATTAGGAGGGGATGGAGTGAAGAAGATCATTCGATAGTTGAGGAGTCAAGTTCACAGTGAATATGGCGAGTTTAAATTCTTCAATTCTGAACATTATATAAAGTTTATATTGTACATATTTTTATATACAAGATTATACACACATAATTTATTCAATATATAAATATTAATCTTTGTTTATTGTACTTATTGCTATGTTAACTTCTTTTTTCCAAGAAACATTACATATTTATTTTATTCTAAGTACTATATAATAAATAAACAGTAAATAAACTTTAAACCTACATGAATAAATTTACAAAGAATGAGCAAAAGATTCTTATAATTGACATTAAAAAGAAAGTCATATATAAAATTAAATGAAATTTTGTTGTTATTATAGTAGTTTAAGGTATTTTATTTTATTTCTCAGTTACACTGAATGAAAGTTAACTCTGCATTGACTTTATAACTTATTTTTTATGTCCTCTCGGGAAGGTTTTGAACGAAACAAGACACATCAAATGGAAGAAAAATTCAGGATTACACCGAATCTTATGTGAAAAAAAGAAATGAACAATTTTCAAAATACTGCAATGCTGATAAGTGATTTAATACTTGGTATTTCCACCCCTTGTGTTAATTACAGCTCGGCAACGACAGTTCATAATAAAAATGAGTGATCTAAAAATGTTCTGATCTAATCTATCCCAGATTTCTCCGAGTTGGATTCCTAGGTCGTTAAGAGTAGCTGGATGATTTTCTGAACTTCTCAGCCTTCTATTGAAGTTGTCCCAAACCTGCTCAATGAGATAGAGATCTGAACTTCTTGCTGTCCATTCCATTCGAAGGACTTCAACCTCTTCAAGGTACTCCTGAACGATGCGCGCACGATGGCGTCTGGCATTATCGTCCATAAAAATGAAATTTTCACCAATGTATGGGGCAAATGGCACTACATGCTCTTCAAGAATGTTTCTCATATACTTATCAGCATTCATAGCTCCATTATCGACGACCACTAGGTCTGTGCGAGCAGTCAAAAATATTCCACCCCATACCATAATCGATCCTCCCCCAAAATCAGTAGTATTCAGGAAATTGCACTGAGCATATCTTTCATGTGAACGTCTGTATACAAGGGAACGTCGATCACAATGGTAGAGGCAGAATCTAGACTCATCTGTGAAGAGAACTCTTTCCCAATCGGCCTCTTTCCACTGTAAATGCTCTCTCGCAAAATCCAAACGAGCCCTTCGATGGGCTGGGGTAAGAGATGGGCCTCTTGCCGCGACACGAGGCCTTAAATCATATTCTCTGAGGCGATTTCTTATTGCCTGAGTGCTAATTTGCACCCCATGAGTTTGCTCGAGCTGATTTTGAAGGAGGCGAGCGGTTGCAAACCGTTGTCTCAACGAAGAAACTCTCAAGTAACATTCTTGAATGGCAGTTGTTACCCGTGGTCTACTCTGTCCTGGTCTTCGGACATTCATACCTGCCTCCCTGAATCGCTGCAACATTCTGGGCACACTTGTATGGGAAACTCCAAACCTTTCTGCAATTCTTGTGTATGTTCACCCTTCTTCTTGCAAAACTACCGCTTGGGCACTTTCCTCTTGGGTCAAATTGCGTGTTTCGCGTTGCATAGCGATCGAGTGTAGAAAATGAAACGAAAGAAAAACTATTGATCACTAGAATTGATCGAGAACAACAGATTTTAGAATGGAGCCAATACATTCAAAATCTGATAATATCATCTTTTTTTATTCCTGCTGGGAAAAAACATCGGTATTGAAGAAAAACATTGAAAGTGGATAACATATGCATGCATAATTCTGATAAAAATAATTATCATTGAGAACATCTTCAGTTGTAGAATAAATTTGAGATTTCTATAATGTGCGTTAATTTTTTTGCGCAGTGTATTTGAACAATCTCCCCTAATAATTTCAACATGGAAAATCGCGTAAGCACAAAATCGAGTTGCACAAATCAATCAACTTGACAATATTGACGTTCTAAGTGCGACGTGAAGTTTCATTACATAAGTATCCTGAAAAGTATCGAAAACAGTGAAGATGTTCAAGAAATACAACATGGATCAGACAGATGTTAATGTTGAAAATTTACCACCACACTTGAAGGTCAAATGTACCAACAAACTTAAAGTCTTTGGGTTATCCACTGAACGATATAAGGACTACGAGGAACTCCTTTCATACTTCCCTAAAACATATCACAGTGTCGAGGCACTGAAGTGAGTAAATTTTTTTTCAATCCTCTGAAACTCTTCTCGAAAATATCATTTTTTTAAAATATGTCCAAATAGGGAACCTACGTTTTTATTGTTTTATAAATTTGCATTCTTCTTGAAAAGAGTATTAAGAAGGAGTTTCTCTATTTGAAGATTCCCAATGCCCTATAGCTTACTCTAGTAAGGAAAGGTGTATTTGTAAGCTCAAAAAGATTATCTGAGGTCCTTATAATTTCATAAGACACCTACTCCAACGCAAAATAAAGCTTTTGGGGTTTGATTTGATTCAGATATGAAGAAGAATAAGGGACCAAGGATATAACCTTGGGGAACTCATAATTGAATAGATTTGTACCTACAATGTTGTCTTTGTATCTGTCAGGGGAAGTTCTGTTATAATAGTAGGTTTACAGTAAATGATTTTAGAGTTTAGAGAACTCTTGTATAGCTACGTTTTATTGCCGATTTAGGGAGTTTTACGTTTCAGTTAAACCATCAAAAGACTAAACACTCAAAACAGTGGATTCTTTATAAAATGTGATACAAAGTATTCCAAACAGCGATCGAGGTCATAATTTCTAGATACAAATTATTCAACTCATTAAAACTTTTCTCATTCGAAAATTCTTCAATGTTTGACGTAGAATCTGGTCTGGACCTGTTTTTCATATAATTACTAAGAATGAGTTAGAGAAGTGAGTTAAATATTACCTCATCCAGTCATGACGTGAAATTGAAGATTACTCTTTATACAGGATGTTCCAGATGAGAGAGTACGATCCTTTGGAGCTTCTGGACGAAAGAGTTAGGATGGTTAAGGAACATGAGCACGAAAACTCTGTGCTCACCAGGAGAGCTTTGTCGAGACCTACTATAATCAAGATGAAAGAGTGTCTAAAAGAGCAATGGGAAGAACTCATCAAGAAAGAAGATGAACTCAGGGATTATTTGCAGTCATTCATAGAAGTATGTATGATTGATTTTCACTAAATTTTTTCAGAACAGATACAATTTCCAATAATCCAAAATCCAAATCTTATTGAAACAGTTTGGAAATAATATCCTATTCAAAAGTTTTTTTTGAATTCATGAAAAAATATATCTACCCCTAAAAATATTGAATGGTTACTTCAATAGAAATTCTGAAAGTATAGTTCAAATGATTCACTTTCCATTATAATTCTCTATCAAAAAACAATTTTACATATCAAAATAAATATTTCGTATGAGAAGCACAGTATAAAACAAACAACACAACAAGCAAATATCGGCAATATTAAAATGAGAATAATCGTACAGTTCAATGTATGCATCATTTTTTTTAATCAGCGTTTTTGTTTCTGCAGGAAAATTGTTTCATACCTACTACAGTTGTGAGTAAAACGTTTTAGTTGAATTTTTTGTTAGAACATGGGTTGGAAGCCCGAAATTATTTTCTAAGGGTGTGTTTTTTTGCAGTATTTGAAAATGGGTAGAGATCATATGGACAGACTTCGTATTGAAATACGTGAAAACAGAAAGAATCGAAAAATCAGGGAGGAACAAATAGATAAGTTGATCGAAAAGAATATGAAACTAAAGAAGATCGTAGAGGATTTAAATAAGGACAAACTTCGATTGAATGTTTACAAGGTGAGTTAACAAGAGACTCCTATTGAATAGGTTATATAATTGATAATATAAGAATGTCAAGATGAACCTATTATTACTTCAATTCATAGTTCATTAAAAAACATTGAGGAAAGAAATCTTTTTTTGACGTTTCAAATGTTGAAATGTTGAAAAACATCGTTTCAATTCCAATACTAATGAGGAATTATCCAAGATACACGATACACTCATCTGGTTCAGAATGAAACCAGATGGAGACCCTTATGCTGGGTTAAGAACGAAACGGAATCAGTTACTGGAGACCCATATGCTGGGTCAAGAAAGAAACGAAATCACTCAGTGGAGACCCATGTGCTGGGTTAAGAACGAAACTGTATCTGTTGAGGGAGACTCACATGCTGGGTTAAGAACGAAACCAGATAGTGTGGAGACTTTAACGATTGGTTAGGAACGGTTCATTCGTCGTAGAATTGATCGAATTTTCTTCTTTTTTTTGATTGATTTGATTGATAATTCTTCTTGCAGCACTTCCTCCAGCGGGTGGTGGATTGCCCAAGGAGCCAATTTAAGAACGCCAACGAGGTTGTTCATCACTTTGAGATCCTCAAGGAGAGGAGACTCATACTGTCGAAAAAATTCAGCCTCACCTCGACTTACGTCTCTGGTTGGATCTGGGAGATGGTTAGTTGAAAAAATCTCACAACAACCTGTTGTTTTTTCTCTGTATCAACCTGTCATCTTCAAATCGAGATTCGACCAATTAAAAAAAATGAATTGAAAAAGGTCAGGACAATTGCTCTGGAAATTATAATCAAAGTAGTTTTCGATTTTTTCCGTTGTGAAAAATTGGTGATGAGAAGGTGTTATTTGATACATATTACGACTGATTGCCTGCCATGAGTAATTTTGTTCATCTCGAATGACTTCGTGGAAGCAGAGGAAAACCATCAGTTATTATGAATATTTTTATTCTATAATAATGTTACTCGAATTTGAGAATACTTTAGAAGACCTTCAACAGCTTCTTATTATTTTTTTTGGGTTACTTATCGAATTGAATCATTCTTAAAACATACATTATTCGTTTCTTTATCAGATGAAGCTCAACAAGGAAGCTGAGACGGAAATCCAAAACCTAAGAATGCAAGTCTACAAGCTCGAGCAGAGATACGAAGTAGCCAAGATTAAAACAGCTGACAATCACAATTTTTACATGTACACGTTGGATAAACTCAGGCAAAAAAGGCAGGAGTTTTTGGTCTGTAAGGAGGCCATATTCTCGATATACACGATGATGTCCAAAGATAAGCCATGGGAGAAAAGTGAGGTTTGTTCAAAGGACGATTTCATGGGCCAACTGAGATGCATGTCGAAAGTTTTGAGCTACCTTGGGAAGATGAGAAAAAAGAGGAATAAGAAGATCGATGGTGAGCCTCGAAGGAAGGAAAGAAAAAGGAAAATTATTTAAGTACTGGTTGGTACTCTGGGATGTATTTATTGTCTTGTTTAGGTATATTTGTACATATACTTGTAAGTTATTAAGATATACATAAATATTGAAGCCTTTCTGAGCGTTTTACTCCAGTGAAAATGATGCACAGAAGATCTTTTTTTAATTTGCTGCTAACATTGGAGAATTTAGAATGAAGGGGTTTGAAAAAAATTGTTTGAAAAATGCAAAAAAACTAAGTAGAGTTGGAAAGATTATATTTTTTATATTAATCTGTAATACAATACAATGCAATTAGGTATTCCCGATATTCCAGGAGATGATATGCCATCAAGAATTTGAGGAAACTCTTTTTTTGGCTATCATAGAATGTCATTGTATTGATGTATCAGTTTCCAAAATATATTCGTGTAAAATTTCATGACAATATTGGCACTGTTTTTAAGAATATCGTTAAAAAGTACATCCATTTCTTACCTCGCAAAAAGCAATAACTTTTCAGTTTTCTATCTATTCTAGAGACGGTGTCACCTCTTTTGAAAACTCCAATAGAATTGTTTTGTCATCGACATTCTATGCTAGTAACACACGTACAGTAATTTTGGAAAACTAGTTGATTAAATCAAAATTATAACCGAGCCAAGAATTTCATCTTGTGGTACACCACAATCAAGAATTCTTTGAATAATTTTAATTGTTTTCTAAATGAACATATTGTTTTTTAACGTATGCATACTCCTATAAGATCAATTTGATATAATTTGCTGAAAAATCTACAAATCTGAAGATTCAATAGGAAAACCCATCGAAACTGCTTTGAATTCAGCGAGAAATTGTTCATCCATCAAATACAAATCACGCCATAATCAAGATAATGCCTACTCATCAACTTCGCTGATCGTTTTTTGTTCTTGATGTTGCACACATCATTAATTATTCTGTCATTTATTCGATAAGTTTGGATGAACTAAGGAAAAACATCAGAAGGATGATTAAATTACGTTTTTTTTCTATCCCCTCTCCATTTCCAGTCAATAAAGTGTTAAGCGAGATAATTTCTATGCGAATTTGAAAATCTTCATCCATTAGATCTTGTCCGAATTTGATCAAAATGAAGCATCTTGTATTTTCTGTGTTGTTGATGAGTTCAGTGGTTTTGAGCGCAAAATTGCGTGAGTATTTTAGCGAATATGTATTCTGAGTCAGTGTTTCTCATGAGTTAAAGGAAATTCTGCAAATTTTACTCAAAGGCTTAATTTTTTAATGCTTCATCTCATTTTAATTCTTTATTCCTTCTCATAGTTATTCTTTTGGTTTTTCAGATTCATTTTTATTACATTTGATCCAGTCTCGGTTTGTGTAAAGTTTTTTTTCCATATTTTCATTCGCTGTAGAAAAAAATATGCTGAAAATCAAAAATTTAACCAATAAGAAGTAAGATTATTCTAGGGCACTTCTTAATTGCACTCTGAACTTTTAACCTGTTTTTTTTGTTGTGAGTTTTCAGAGGAGAAGACAATACTTTTCATTTGATTGAAGAAAATTTCTGATTCAACGAAAGATGGTTCTGAACTTTCAGAAGTTTTTAAAATTTCAGATATGTCGAAAATTTCGATATTATAAGATATTTTAGGCAATATTGAATTTTAGAAGGAATTTTGAAACATTTTAAAGGATGAAAAAGCTTCTTACAGGTCGTTGCCTCGAATTGAAAAGATTTTAAATGGTCGATAAATGTTAATAATTTGAATTTTTTGATCTTACTTTTTTCGATGAAACCTTACTGCAGATGCCATCTATTGGAGAGCTTGTAGAAGCACTTATATTTGATTTTGCGAAATTCTCAGCATTCATATTTTAACTATTTTCAGCTGATGAAACCAAGACCTGTCATAAATCGGATCCAAATTTTCACGAGTGTCTGAAAAATGCCTTCTCAGATGCAATGATTTATTTCGCTAAAGGTTTGGTCTGGCACAGAAAAAAATGTAGATGTTAAATGAATTTTATCTTGTTTTTAAGGGTATAAACCTCTTGGAGTGTCTGTTATTGAACCAGTGGTTATTCCAGAGATGAGCGGCGGTAACAGTGGCTTTTTGCAGACATACAAAAATGTTGAGATCTCAGGAGTTTCAAATGCCAAGATTCAAAAAATAAAGTAAGTTCATGATTTAGCTGAAAAGAATTTTGTAAAGAATATTGAAGAGAAATATGTTCTTCAAGCTTGAAGTGAAGATGGAAAGTTTTCACAATTATTTCATAGAGAATCGATTGATGGAAACAATATCATGAAAAGTAAATAAAAAGTTTTAAGCACTTCAGGAAATTAAAGCAAACTTTCCATATTTTATTTGGGGAACTAAACTAGCTTTTTCAATCTCGTGAAACATCAATTCCACAATATTTGTTGATTAAATGTTTAATTCATAGCTGTTGCAACATTTTTATTAGCAGCCAAGATATAGTTGAATACATGAAGACTTCTGCAGCAACACTATGAGTTATCTGTTTTTAGCTGTGAATGTAAATTTTTCATAGGAAAAGAGTCTCATATGATGTTTAAACGTATTTGAGATATTTATTGTTTTGTACTAAGTTAAGATATAAGAGAATCTCATCATTTCGCTGATTCAGATGTACAAAAATCTCTTCATTTCAGAATCGACTGGGACAAACTTGAGATGGATTTTGAAGCATTTCTGAATCATTCTGAAATAAAGTCAGATTATGAGTTGAAAGGACAACTATTGAGTTTTCCATTAAATAGTAGAGGGAAAAGCAAGATTGTTATGGGTATGTAAATTTCCATGTACCTCCACATACATACAGGGCGAATCTTTGACTTGTACATATATTTAAACAGTAATAATTTTTTTTCGATTTAGACTAAAAAGCTGGAAAACTCAACAAGGATTATATATTCATTGAAATTGAATTTCTTGAATCTTTCGAACCAATTTTTTTTTTATTTTAGACATGTATTTTTTTAATATGACATTTCTTGAAAATGGTGCATTTTACTGGAAAATATGAGTAATACTTTAATTTTCCAAAGTCTCCAGATATTAACTGAGTAACATTCAACATTGTATTGAGAGTTGGTTCCCTTAAATTTCTGGTATGCTAAGTTCATGATGCTGAGAGTAAAAAAAATTGGATGAATCTTATTCTCTCGAAAATAAATAATAATGAATGCAGATAGGAATGGAAATTATTATGTCGTGAATTTAGCTAATTCTTCATGAAGTTTTGGAAGATTCTTCGAAATATTGTGAAGAATTTTCGAAGTTAAAATCAAAATTCACTTCAAGAAAATAGTTGATGCTATTTTCAAAAACGATTTAATTTTATTTAATACATCCTAACAATGGAAAGGCCTCGTTTTCGGTTCCAATGTTCTCATTCTACAAGAATATCCTAAAAACTGTAACACAACAATGCAAATTAGAAAAAATGCAAGTTTTTTCGGTAAAATCGATAAACCAGACGTTTTTCCAATACCGCGAACTTTCAACAGTATTATTTTCCAATTTTGCAGAAGATATAACATCAGTTCATCATGTCAATCTGGAGAGGTTCCAAAAAAAAGGCAAGAATTACATCAGGGTGGCCAATTGGAATATCATCGACAAACCAAGAGCTATACACTTTTATTTCGACGATTTAGTACCGGGTAACGAACAATTGTCGAAGACCATTCTTACAACAATTAATGACAACGCAGTAGACCTCTTCAATGAACTTGGAAGACCCTTCGAGGAAGCCTATGGACAGGTCCACAAGTCTGTGGCGAATCAGATCTTCGAGAAAATACCAGAAGACGAGATATTTTTACCATGACGTAATAGAAAAAGATTTATTAATAAAATGAAATAATGTATCCTGAATAATTTTGTTATTTTTGAGAAATACCACGATATACAGAATCACTCAAGTTCAACAAAAGGTTGAAAAATTCCTAGAATCCAATTTTGTTTAAAGTATTACAGACCCTACTATATTTGGACCAAAAAGTATTTTAATGTTATCTTCTGAGGTGGAAATCTCTCACAACAATGTAAAATTGAAATAAATATGCAAAGTGAGTCAATTACTTGTACAAATTTACTTATGCCTTTTATTTACTTTTGATCGAAGAAAAGCTTTATTATATGAAAAATTTTCAATAGATTTTGTTAATAATTAATTTCTCCTGTTATATCTCTTAACAAGGCTCTCATGTACTTATTACTTTCGAAATAAAGGGTGAGTCTTGAGTAGTACAATATATTTTAACGGTAGACTCTTGCAGTCAAAAGAACAGTTTTTAAGAGTACCATTATTTTTGAAAAAAATTGTTTCTATCAATATTTGGAGTCTATTTTTAGGTATTTCAGTATAGAGTATGTCCATATCATCTCGACCCATTTACAAATACTGCAAAAAAGCAATCTTATTGATAAAGCGGTCTATTTAATAGACCACTTAATTGATGATAATGTAAAACTAAGGAAGATAGTGTAGGATTTGAATAAGGACAAACACCGCTTGAATATTTCAAGGTGAGTTGAAGAGTGATTTATTTTGTTCACCTAATCTAAAATGTATGTAAATATGATACTATTTGGTGGTCGAGATAAACCTTTTCAAATTAAATTTATAGTTCATTAAGAAATCTCAAGAAAATGAAATTTTCAATATCGTTTCAAATTTGTCATTTAGGTTTTCATGAAATTCTATCATCTGAAATCGATATCTTCTCGTAAAATGTTGGAAAAAACATCGTAATCCAAGATACACCCATCTGGTCGAGAATAAACCGAAATTGCTCAAATGGAGACCCATATGATGGGTTAAGAACGAAACGATATCGGTTAAAGGAGACCCATATGCTGGGTTAAGAATGAAACGGAGTCAGTTCAGTGGAGATTTAAATGCTTGGCCAAGAAAGAAACGGAATCGTTTAAATCCTGGGTTAACCATGAAACGGCATTGGGAGATCTTGGATACTTTAAAGATTGCGAATTCTTCCAATACCATGGATTGATCACGTTTCAAACGAAGATTTAGGAATGCATGGAAATGAAGAAGTTTTGTTTACCATAGAACAACAGAAGCTACAATGATTCGAATATTTTAAGAATCAGTAAAAACCAGTTGATAGTTCATGGAAAAGTAGAAAAAGATGAGGCCGGATAGAAGTAGACCTTCATGGTTGCACAAACTCAGGAAGTGGTTTGGCAAGACTTCCATTCAATTTTACAAAAACTCTGCGAATTCAAAACTAGCCATGTTGATCTTCTTTTCATCCCCCCTCCATCTCCTATCAATATATTGTTAAGCGGGTAAAATGCGATTTCAAACATCCTAAACCGTCACAAACCTCTAGAGCAAATATGATGAAAATTGGGTATTTTGCGTTTTCTGCATTGTTAGTGAGTTCAGCTGTTTTTAGCGCGAAACTGCGTGAGTATATTTTGAAATTGATATTTCAATCCGCTGTTTCTCATGATTTTGGAGAAATCAAGGAAAAATGATTTCTTGTTAGTTTGAGATGAAAACTTAAATTTAAATTCAATTATTTTTTCGATGTTTTCAGATGAAGTCTTAGTTTGTGTAAAGTTTTATCATCTAAATTTTCATTAGTTGTGATACAAATATGCTGGAAATCAAACGATAAACACCTGAGAATTATGATTAGTTTAGGTAACTTTTTGATTGCATTTTCAACTTTCAATCATTTCATGGTTCAATATTTTTAAGACTTGAATTTTTTTGTATGTTTGTTTTTAAATGCATGTTTCCGAGATAGGTGAAAAATATTTTCCTTTCTATTTGACAAAAGAAAACTTCTGAATCCCCAAAAGATAGTTCTGAATTTCAAGATTTTCTAGAATATTCGATATTGAAATGAGGTATCTTGAAACATTTTAAAGGATGAAACAGGTTCTTGCAGATGGTTGCTCCATGTTAAAAGCCTTTCAAATAATTGATCAATGTCTAAATTAACATTTGAATTTTTTGATCAGGCAGTTTTCGCTGAAACCGTACTGCTGATGCAATATATTGAAGAGCGTAGAGAAGCATTTATATTTGATTCTGCGAAATTCTCAGCATTTATATTTTTACTATTTTCAGCTGATGAAATCAAGGGCTGTCACAAATCGGATCCAAAATTTTACGAATGCTTGAAAGTTGCCTTCTCAGATGCATTGAGGGCTATTTCTAAAGGTTGGTTTGTCGAGGGAGAAAATGGGTAGTTTTAATGAATTTCATCTTGTTTTTAAGGATACAAACCTCTTGGACTGGGTGTTATCGAGCCTGTGGTCATTCCAGAATTGAGTAGTGATAGCGGCGGTTTTTCGCAGACTTACAAAAATGTTGAGATCTCAGGAGTTTCAAATCTTCAAATTAAAAAAATAAAGTGAGTTCATGATCATACTGAAGAGAATGTTTTGAAGAGTAATTGCAGGTGCATTTCGCAAATTGACTAAGATGAAAAATAGTTTCACGCACTTCAGGAAATGAAAGAATCCTTTTTATTGGGGAACTTTTCCAATTTTTTGAAACATTAATTCCACAATTGTTGATTGAATATTCGCTTCTCAGCTGTTGCAACATTTTTATTGGCAGCAAGAAATAGTTGAAAACATCAAAGAAAACAACAGCAACACTATCAGTCGTCTGTTTCAAAAATTTTTTAAACGGAAAAGATATGATGGAAATACGTTAAGAGTATTTAAGATATTAATTGTTTTGTGATAATATTGACATATTTTTGCTGATTCAAAATTACGAAAATATACATTTCAGAATCGACTGGGACAAACTTGAGATGGATTTTGAAGCATTCCTGGATCATTCTGAAATAAAGTCTGATTACTTGGCGAAAGGAAAACTGTTGAGTTTTCCTATAAACAGTTCAGGGAAAAGCAAGATAACTATGGGTAAGTAAGGTTCCGATGTACCTCATCACATGTTCATTCCGAATCTTCGACTTGTAAATTGAATTTTTTTAATTTAAATATTACCTTTATCACTTGAAAATTGTGAATTTCACTGGAAAATATGAGTAATACTTAATACTTCAATTTTCCAAGGTGGCCAAATATTCATTGAGTGTTAATTCCCTTAGATTTCTGATATACTTATGGAATGATATGTAATGATCATAATGCTATGAGTTAAATGAATTGGATGAGTCTTATTCACTAAGGAGATAATTGAAAATAAATTCAGATAGGATGAATGGAAAGTCTTATGTAGTGAATTTAGTTAAATCTTCGCAATAATGTGATGAAGAAATTTTTCAAGTTGATATCAAAATTCACTTCATGAGAAAAATTGTTCTCAATTTTTTTATACACCACAACAATAAAAAGGCCTCCTTGTGTGATCCTCTGCTTTTATTTCTCAAGAATAGCCTAAAAACTGTCACAAAATATTGCATATCAGTTTTTTCTCTATCTACAATATTATTTTCGGATTTTGCAGAGGATATAACATCCATTCATCATGTGAAACTTGAGAGATTCCAAAAGAAAGGCAAGAATTACCTCAGGGTGATCGATTGGAAGATAATCGACAAACCGAGGGCAATCGTCTATCATTTCGACAATATAGTTCCAGGTAATGAGCAATTGTCGAACACCATTCTTACAACAATTAACGACAATGGAGTGGACCTCTTCAATGATCTTGGCGCTCCTTTTGTTGAGGCCTTTGCACAGTTACACAAGATTGTGGCGAATCAGGTCTTCGAGAAAATACCAGAGGACGAGATATTTTTACCATAATGTGATATAAGTAGTTGTTATAATACCAAAAAAAAAATAAATAAATTGTAAAATTTTGAATCTTTTTGTCAAGGTTCCTCTCTATGTCAAGACAAGAAAAATATTTTTAATATTATCTCTGCAATCCCAATCAAACAGTATGAGATTGTTATACATAAACAGATTGAGTCTTTGACTTGAAAATTTTTTGAGGCGCATTCACCAATTTGCAACCATTTTTCACATGAATTGAAATGAAAGAAATGAAATTTTCGTGGAAGTTCAATGCAGAAAAATTTGAAAGTTCCTCAAGAAAAAAAATAAAATTGTACCGGTTCACGCTGTTACAAACTACAAAATTCGTTAATTGTTTCACTAGGATTGTTGATTAAAAAAAAGACTTTTGTCATTTGAGTTTGAATCTCAATGAATTGTACGAAAACCCACTGTTTGGACACAAGAAAATGAAACATAGATGATGTAAAATAAAGAATAATGAATGCATATGGAATAAAAGGAAACCAAATAGAATTTTATTATTTTGCATAGTGAAAATTGATTGATTTTCATGAATTCTTGTCTGATGAAGGAGGATATACTTTCAGAAACGTTGAAAACTTTGATAGTTTGAAGTATTATTTCTAGTTTCATTGTAAAGCAACAATTAATCGCACAAGTTTTACGCAGAAGCCTCTTTTTCTATTATTCAAATTGTTTTCTAATTGATTTTCATTCCATGAAAAACGGAAGAAAACCATGAAAATTTTGAGTAAGATGATTTAAATCTATTTAAAATATAAACAAATTCTGGCGAAGCTGTAACTTGTGGTGAAAATTCTGTAGATTCAATAACGCCAAAAATTAATTCAATATTATCTCAACTTTTTACAGTTTTACATCTGACTAATTTAGAAATAATTCGCGAAAAAAGGGACAAGTTTACATCACATTAAACTCTGCTGAAAATATTCTACATGATGCTTAAAACAGAACTACAAATATGATTTTGATTTCGATATATTCTGATCTAGTTTCTTCTGGAACATTTCTCGTCTTCCTACTTACCTACATGTCATTTTCTAAAGGAAAAAATAGAAACTGAATGTTTCTCTGAAATCTTTTTTTTGTTGGTTCCTTTTCTTACTTAAAATTAATCAATACCAATTAATGAAGAAAAGAATATGAATTTTAGGAGATCATCGACGATCCAATAGGTTTGAGTCTGTTTAGTTTTTATATAAAAGTTGAAAAAAATCATCATACTTCGTTAATCTATAAAAAAGTAATTCTAGATGACAAAAAACAATATATTTCCTAACACTTATCCATCGGGATAATGTACTCATCATCGTTGTTATTCCGCATTTTTTCTGCTTCATTTGAAAACATCATCAATTATTTTATCATTTGTTCGATGCTTAATTCTTGAATCACTGGAGGGATATCTACAATTAGAAAGATCAATTACCACTTTTCTTGTTCCCTCTGCTAGCTTCGGTCAATATAGAGTGTAGCGTGGAAATATCGATCAAAGAAAATCATCTTAAACGAACTCATATTCCTTTCGATATTGTTGCTGCGAAAATATGATGAAGCCAAAGTATTTTCTCACTTTCGTTTTCTTCGTGAACTCAGCTGTTCTGAGCGCAAAATTACGTAAGTATTTCAGATTTCAAATAATTTATAGAAAAAGTTTCACAGAAACTTATAGAAAAAAAAACTTTTTTTTCATTCTTTGTTAATTCCTGTTTCTTATCAATTTCAATTATTCTTACATCCTGATTTTTACATTTCGATTTCTGGAGTATATCTACATTTAATGAAGTATTCTAGAGTGTTTCTGAAACCCTATGAACATGAGGAATCAGATTAAGAGACTTTGTGTGAACACAAAAAAATTCGGAAATTTCAATCTATTCACTTTCACTTTTTTTAGCTGAAGGAATCAAAACCTGTCACAAATCAGACCCCAACTTCAACGAGTGTCTGAAAGATGCCATCGCAGATGGCATGAAGAGGTTTTCCAGAGGTAGGTGAGAGGTAAAACAAGAAAAGAGAGAGGATAAATTTTTTTCGCAATTTTCAAGGATACAAACCCCTGGGCGTGAGTGTGATAGAACCTGTAACCATTCCTGAATTTAGCAGCGATAACGGTGGATTTTCGCAGACATACAAAAATGTTGAAATCTCAGGAGTATCCGATACCAAAGTCCAAAAAATGAAGTGAGTCGATGATCATGCTGAAAAAAAATTCCATAAACGATGGAAATAACCTAGTCAACACTCGGGTGAATATTCTATCGTAAATCACATCGAAAAAGCTTCAAAAAAATTTTAATCGTCCTATTTATACTCGCAGAAACATAACTTACTCTAAATTGTATTCTACATTGGACCATGCCTTCAACATTGTAGGAATACTATTAGTTATCAATTCTTTAGTTGTGAATGAAAATATTCAATCGAAAGAGAGCTCAAGAGGAAAAACTAGCCCTTATAGTTTACCAAATTGAACCAGTTAATCCGAAATCCCTCTGGTCACTTCATTTTATTCCTTGTTTTGGTATATTTTGAGAACTGAGGATTCAAATTTAGCAGTGAAAAAATAAACAATTTCAGAATCGATTGGGACAAACTGGAATGGGACATAGAAGCATTAACGAAGCACTCTGAAATGAGGTCCGATTACATGCTAAAAGGAAAACTATTGAGTTTTCCAATAAACAGTGCAGGCAAATGCAAGATAGTTATGGGTAAGTAAAATTTTTTTTTCGAGGATGAACAATTTTAATTTTATCTCGTGAAGCCCAGGTATAATTTTTGAGATCTTGCCTCTTCAGAGGTTAGTTCAGGTTATTTTTAGTCAAATTTTCATCAAGTTCAGTTCCAAAAATAGTTTTTCAAATGTTTACATGCATATTTGTCAAAAATCCGACATTTTTGGTGGATGCGCGATTTGAAATTTTCGCCATGAGTCCTACGGTTTTGTAATTAAGATGAAACCAATAATTGTTTCTTCTCGAAATGTCTGCAAACTTAAGTTGACAAATATTTCATCACACACCTTAACTGTCAGCTAGTTTGGAGGTACCAGAAAAAATTATGTTGAGCTCTTCGTCGACTGAAAACATTCTTACCTTTCAGATGATGTCATTTCTATCCACCATATCAAACTGGAGAGATTCCAAAAGAACGGAAAGAACTACATCCGAGTCGCTAATTGGAAAATTATGAACAAACCGAAAACCGTCGATTATTTCTTCGAGAATATAGTTCCTGGTAACGAACAATTGTCCAACACCATCCTCAACACGATGAACGAAAACGCAATAGAAGTCTTCAATGAACTTGGAAGACCATTCGAGGAGGTCTACGGTCAGGTCCACAAATCTGTGGCCAATCAAGTATTCGAAAAAATACCAGAGGACGAGTTGTTCCTGCCATGAACCGAAATTATCAAGAAATAAATTGATAGAATAGAAGACATTACGAATATTTTTCGTCATTGTTGGAGAATTATACAAATGAGTTGATAATCCATTAAACTCATTCGGTGCATTTGAATAAATTTCTTTAAAAATAACCCAGTCTCTCAAATTGAATGAACAACGCTGACAACACGTAAAACATTTTTTCCGTATTGATAGCTGCCTACGTTTTTTTAGTTCCAGAAAATAACAATAGATGGCAGAACGCATAGATAAGATCAGATGGCGATTTTCCCAAATTGATAGTCGAAAACTGAATTGAATTGAATAAACTAACAGCAAATATTCTAAGAGTGAGCTCCGGGAAGCTTCATTAAAACTTAATGGCACATTTTCGGTTTTAATTTCCCTTCTTTTCGCTGTTTTACCAACATTCTCCTCCTGCTTTCTTAATTGCCCCATCCCGTTTATCCCAAACGTGCCTCTCGGAATGGTTGTTTCTCCGAATTTCTTTTTTTTTTCAGGTTATCAGGGTTATTTGTCTTCTGTTCGCAATTGATTAAGATTGACAATTAGTCACCACCACAATTCGCGCATTTAGGAGCTATTTTGACTAGTTTCTTGAATTCACCGTCATGTTACTGCGCCACATTTCATGACTTTGAATGTAGCACGACAGTTTTTCTGTGAATGCTGAATAATTGACGTCGATGACATTGTTTAATTGCTTTTTTTTTATGCTCAGGCTTTCTACTTGCAGACAGAATTGTAATTTAGTGAATATTTTCTTGTTCAACTTGGATTCCTGGCTTAACTATTTGCACTTAAAGTTCATTTGCTTGATCGTATAGTTCACCTTCTGCCACTTGGAACGATCAAGTGGGCGATTTTTTCTCTTTTTAACAGTAAATTTAATTCGGATTCACCTCCCTTTTAGCAAAATTTTAATCCTCAATTGAACAAAGTATAATAACCCTGTCTAATGGATGATTAAAAGGTCAACTGGCTGTTCTATTGAAAGTAGAATCTTCTTTCAAACGAGATGTCCAATGACGGTAGCCATGGATACGTTGTTTAATGAAGGATTGAAATTTTGATGAATCATTAAATTTTAATGGACGTTCATGAAACTAGCAGCAAGACCTATTAGAATTTTGATGGATGCTTCCGATAGCTTTTTCATTCAAGGGTTCTGGTCATAATTTGGGAAAGAATCTATTGCTTCGAGATCTTTCGCTGTCAATTAATAATTCAATACTTGAGAGGTCTCTACTATAAGAGAAATAATTGGCTATCATTGCCATTTAATACTAAAAGGACAATCTAATTTAATGAAGGTTTAAGTTTAGCATAAGCGGCAATGAATTATTATCAAATGTTTGGTTGTATTAAATTTTTTTTAATAGTTTCATTTCAACATTCTACTGAATGTTTATACATTCTTTGAAATTTTTCTACAGCAATAAGACGAACATTTCAAATCATAAAAAATTTATTTCAAACTGAACAATCAGATGAATTTCTCGATTCTGTTTCTTGATCCTCGAAAGGCTAACGTAAAAAACAAGTATTCCAGTTTATACAAAAATATAAAGCCAACGGAAAGACCCCTTTTCTGCAAGGGGGCAAATAGCTTGCTCCAATTTCATAGAGATTCATTGATCGGATTCTTCGATTTCCATTTGTGCATCGTCATCTAAAACAAGAAAGAAATTAATAACGGTTAAATGAAGCAAAATTGAATCGTTACTCACCAGCGCTGTATAAGAATTCTTGTTGGTACTCTCTCAAGAACTGTACAGACCTTCCGTCATCGAAGAAAAGGGTGTAGGCTCTTTTGATATCATCGACATCGACCTCTGGGGCCTTTCGCCTCTTCGCTATTAAATGGGAGGTCATTATGAGCTGCATTCCGTAACGCAAGGATGTCTCTTTAGCGATACGAGTGAGTACCGTTAAAGCATTGTCCGTCATCTGGCAATCTTCCTCCTCACACCGAATACTGAAACCGAACGATTTAACTGAGGAATTCGCGAAGAATTAAGATGGTTCACCTCAAAATCTCCCTAAGTTCCTTCTCTTCGTAAGGCTTGGTCGGGACGATTATCATTCTGTCCAAGAGATCCAAGGGAATGCCGTGAGGCGACTTGTAGTTGGTACCCCTGATTTTGGTGATGCCGCGGTTGGTAGCCATGATGACGATCGGCGCCATTTCGTTTTCTAAAGCGCGATTCATGAAGGAGAAACATTCGATGTCCAGCATGTGAACTTCGTCAATGAAGAGGACTCCCGGGATTATTTCTGCCTTGCCTTCCTCTCTCCATTCGGCAACCTAAGAAAAAGGGTGAGTAATTCCGATAAGTAAAATATACACTGCGCAAAAAAATTAATGCACATTCTGAAAATCTCAATTTTAATAGAAGTTAACTCTACATTGACTTTATAACTTATTTTTTATGTTCTCTCGGGAAGGTTTTGAACGAAACAAGACACATTAAATGGAAGAAAAATTCAGGATTTCACCGAATCTTATGTGAAAGAAGAGAAATGAACAATTTTCAAAATACTAAAATGCTGATAAGTGATTTAATACTTAGTATTTTCACCCCTTGCGTTAATTACAGCTCGGCAATGACGGTTCATACTCAAAATTAGTAATCTTAAAATGTTCTGATCTAATCCTTCCCAGATTTCTTCGAGTTGGATTCCTAAGTCTTAAGAGTAGCTGGATGATTTTCTGAGCTTCTCAGCCTTCTTTGAGGTTGTCCCAAACCTGCTCAATCGGATTGAGATCTGGACTTCTTGCTGGCCATTCCATTCGAGAGACTTCAACCTCTTCAAGGTACTCCTGAACGATGCGCACACGATGGGGTCTGGCATTATCGTCCATAAAAATGAAATTTTCACCAATGTGTGGAGCAAATGGCACTACATGCTCTTCAAGAATGTTCCTTATATACTTATCAGCATTCATAGCTCCATTATCAACGACCACTAGGTCTGTGCGAGTAGTCAAAGATATTCCACCCCATACCATAATCGATCCTTCTCCGAAACCAGTAGTATTCAGGAAATTGCAGTGAGCATATCTTTCATGTGGACGTCTGTATACAAGGGAACGTCCATCACAATGGTAGAGGCAGAATCTAGACTCATCTGTGAAGAGAACTCTTTCCCAATCAGCCTCTTCCCAATGGATATGCTCTCTCGCAAAATCCAAACGAGCCCTTCGATGGGCTGGGCTAAGAGTTGGGCCTCTTGCCACGACACAGGGCCTTAAATCATATTCTCTGAGGCAATTTCTTATTGGCTGAGTGCTAATATGCACCCCATGAGTTTGCTCAAGCTGATTTCGAAGGAGGCGAGCGGTTGCAAACCGTTGTCTCAACGAAGAAACTCTCAAGTTCTTGTATGGCAGTTGTTACTTGTGGTCTACCTTGTCCTGGTATTCGGACATTCATACCTGTCTCCTTGAATGGCTGCAACATTCTGGACACACTTGTATGGCAAACTCCAAACCTTTCTGAAATTCTTGTGTATGTCCACCCTTCTTCTTGCAAAACTACCGCTGGAGCACATTCCTCTTGGGTCAAATTACGTGTTTCGCGTTGCATAGCGATCGAGTGTAGAAAATCAAACGAAAGAAAAATTATTGATCAATAGAATTGATCAAGAACAACTGATTTTAGAATTGAGCCAATACATTCAAAATCTGCTATCATCATTTTTATTCCTGCTGGGAAAAACATCTGTACTGAAGAAAGAAAGTGGATAACATATGCATGCATAATTCTGATAAAAATAATTATCAATGAGAACACCTTCAGTTGTAGAATAAATTTGAGATTTCCATAATTTGCCTTAATTTTTTTGCGGAGAGTATATATCAATCTGAAGCCTACCTTTCCGTTGATCTGCTCCCTAACTTCCGGTTTAATTTCACCAGTATCTCCAGCGAAAAGGGCCAAAAACCCGTGTGTTCTACTGTTGATTACATCGATTTCATGAAGGGTGACCGTATGTACCACTTCCTTCCTCTTTTGTAATTCTCCTTCCGGACATTGAACGAATCTCGTTTGATGTCCTGTAGCATCGTAATCTCTAGCCCTGGCGAAAGAACGGCCAAGACGAGTGATTTTACCTACAAAAATAACAATTTAAAAATGATTCAAACAAAAAAATTCTAATTAACTAACCTGTGGCTTTGTCAATAGTTATAACATCCCCTGACTGTACCTTTTCTTTCAGTATACTGTCGATCATTTTGCCACCTAAATCGTATATCGTTTCCATGTCTGTCGTTTTTAAAATGAGTTTTCCAACTTTCGACCCAACTCCAGTAGCTGGCCGATCTACTTGGATCTCCACCACTTCTCCTTCTATAATCTCACTTTCCTCTCTAGAAAAATTCAAAATTATTGCTACATCAATCATAAGTTCTTGTGTGAAAGCCTACTTTATCCTGACTCCAATGCTCTTCCTTATGGCTTGTGTGAGCGCTTCAGTTTTACTCATTTCAAGCGAATAGATTTCTGACCCAGCCATACTAGTAAAAGGGGTATCATGTCCCAGAGATGCCGCCAAAGCAGTGGCTATGGCTGTTTTCCCAGTTCCTATAGTGATAAAATGATACGAAATGAACAAAATGTTTGATCAATAGCAGGAAATACGCATACCAGGTTGTCCAGCGAGAAGAACTGCTCTTCCAGCAATTCTACCATCTCGCACCATTTGTAAGACGATACCTGCAGCCTTTCTGGCTGTGAGTTGCCCGACCATACCTTGGGAAACCTTGAAACAGATAATTCATTAGCGATATGAGAATCGGGGTACCTTGTTGGTATATTTACATTTCTGGCTTCAAGACTATCGTTTAATCCTAGACCTCGAATGTGTGAATGTGCCCCTATACGTTCAACACGGGTAGTTTCACGCACTTCTGCGATTTTTGCTGCAGCTGCTGCCTGAAAATTTGAAATCTTTTAGGAAAATACACATTGAATAGTTGAGCGGTAAATTTGTAGGTTATGTTAGGAGGACTGGAAGAAATACTTGTTATTACGAAAGTTAATCGGTTTTTGGGTGTAGCAATGGATAATTTTGCAATCTTGAATTAATTGCGATCGACATTCTGTACTTACAGCCATTTTATTTCACGTTTTATTGGCTAAATAAGGTTTCCCAGGAGACAAACAATAAAATTGAATCGAATTCAGCATAGAGTCAGAAACACTAACACAGAGGAGAGACAAAGATATTTATTCATCTATGGCTGATTTTTACTACAGGGGATATCCGCAAAAACAAGGACTGTCAAAATTATGGCGCCAATTTTAGTCATTTGAATAATTGTTTTATATATTGAGGCGTTGAAATGATTCAGGCAAAATATTTATTAGATTCAAGATTGATTAAATAAATTGCAATATAACTGTTGCTCAAATGCAATATTAACAAAAATGCATTACTTTTGTTAAGAAACAGTATAAGTAGGTGACAGTGACCTCAATACACTACAGTTTCATTTCGACATTCCCAAATGTAGCCAAATATAACTGTAGACAGATAAAGTGTATCAATTAAACTGAAATTCTCTCATGAACAGTATTCATTAGATATTCTATTAGTTGAAACGTTTATATTTTTGTAGAGACAATCTAGAAAAAGGAAATTAACTTGAAATTAAATGATTTTGAATTTTAATTCGAGTTATATCAAAATAATGGATCCCATCTTTGAATGTCATATCAAAATATGCATTTGTTCAGTTTATGAATTCTTCGGACCTAGCTTTAGAGATACGTATACCGATTATTCATTCTACAATACCTGCTTGAAAAAAATTTACAAGAGAATGATGTTATTGTGCGATCACTATTTGTTTTAATGACGCTCAATATTTGCTATTACCTCATCTTCATGCATTTCCATTTATCGGATACTCCTGTTTTTTATAATTTTTATTACTTGTTGTCAAGAATAATACGTTTACTTTGCTGTTAGCGAAATCTACGTTTATTTAGTTAGTCGGTCCTCAATTTTCCAATTTATCGATTCCACTTCTTGTTTTGAGTGTTTAAAATCAATACAATAATATAAATCAAGAATATTTTTGAAAATACGCAAACCTTACACTCAATAATCATAATATTTTGAAATAATAAGAATTAGTATATAGACATCATTCAGAAAATCATTCTCAAAATTTCTGTGTTTATTGTGCTGTCTGATGTATATCTTCATGTTACATATTTGATGAGACAAAATTGGATGTCACACGTGTAAATTTTTTTTTACTATATGTGTATCAACTTGCCAAATCAAACAGATATGTTTGCATGTCAAATAATGGTTCTTTGTTGTAATTCAAGGTGTCATTATGCAATTTCATATTCCATTTATTCAGCAAACCCACACTTTACGTAAGAACCTAATGATAACTTTAGGCGATGAGTACATATGCTGTCGATGTAGAGTCAATTGAAAAACAATTACTAAGGAAACCTTGCATTGAACACCTTCAAGAACTACTTTTGTTTCGAGAGGATACATAAAAATATTTTCATGAATTTATTGCAGTATGGTATAAAATCATTCAATATAATAAGATCTCTTGAAAAGGACTTAACTTGCATATACGAAAACCAAACTTCGAATTTTATATTTATTGTATTAATTTCTAGACAATTATACTCAAGATCTTTTTTCGAAGACGATTATAATAATATTGTAGGAACAGTAACGCTCTTCTTTTGAAGTAGATTATAGCTGAAGAATGAAAGTACCTAAATCAAGGCCTAAAGTATAAGTATTCATTTCAAAAAAGGATATCAGTAGCTATTTCATAACTGAAAATCAATTTTAGGATTATATAGGTACATTTGTATGCACTGTTGAGATTTTGAAACCTACCTACTGTCTAATGGAATATTTATGTACTCTTAGCTATTAATATGTCCAAGATGACAGAATTTATCTCCAATTAGGAAAACAACACCATAATTTATATGTTGAAGAGTCAATTATTGAAGTCCGAAGACAAATTAGAAATTTACTCTTCTAGAATATACTTGTGAAGAACGTCGTTATAAGACGTTGATAAAATCCTTAACTTTTTGTTTATTAAATATATCACCCTAATATGGCTTAAAAGTACCTTTTTGATTAGAGGAAATATCTGGAATTCTCATGTTTTTGTTGAAGGATTCGGTATTTTATTCAAGATCGAAAGTGTGAAGAAGCATTTTTCATAACAAATGAGTTCGAATCTATTCAATTTCAGCTCAATTCATTCTTATGTTATGTAAACTTCAATACCAACTAACCATATGAAAGTTTTTTATATTTGAACTTTGGTACACGTTGTACATTTATTTTTTGTGTTTCCAATCGTAAATTTTATAGTCCTATGGAAATGCCCACATAATAAATTTCTTTAAAAACCAGTGTTAACTACATAATAACACTCAAACCTGTAATTTGTACAAATATCTCCAAGAAAATTTCCAACTGAATTTGCATCAAAATCACAAAATGAAAAATATTGAGTATTCTTCTCATTTTATTTTCAGGCTAATCTGTCGATAATGAATAGACGATAACTTTAATTGCTGCCTACATGATTGATGTGACAACTGAAGCACTGAATTGTTAAAATCACATAGGTTTTTATTGTCTTCTAGGAGATTTTTTTTAAATCCAGTCTTTACTTCCAACACTTTATATATAATGTGATATTGTGTTGTAAAACAAAAACTGGGGTACATATTTGGATAAGAATAGGGTACATGTAGCATTTTTCTTTGCCAAATTTTGCAAACAAACATCAATTTACATTTATGCAATTCAAAAAAACCTATGAAACTAAAGTTTTATAACAAATGCTTCATTTTTAAATGTAGGTACATGGGTTTTCGAGCAAAAATGCATAGAGGCTTATAGAATGGAGCAAAATATGCTATACAAGTGAAGATTAAAAATTGAAATTAAAATGTCAGCAATTTGCAAAGGAGTTATTATGAATTTAGCTACACACCCTTCAAAATTTATTGTCATCACAGCATGCCTTGAAAGTGCAGTCGCAGCTTAATTAATTTGTAGTAACAAAAATTAACTTAGGTACAAATTATATCAATCAAATATTATGCTATCCAAAAATATAACAATGCTTTGTATAGCAAAATTTATACAGCAGATTATTTTACATTGTCAATTGGACATGATAGCTTTCAGAGACCTTACACAATGTTATTCTCTTCACGTCCCACAAGAATAACAAGCTCGTTTCATGTGACCGAACTCTAATTCAAAAAATTATGGATTAATTCATGTAAATGTTGGACCTTCGCAGATTATCTGTCACGCTTATTTTTCTCCCAGGTAGAAATTCATAAATTGGATAATTGTACGTCAATCCTTATTTGGTACAGGTAAAATCGAGATACCCTAGAAAATGTGCGTGTTGCGACTGTCAAATTTCGACCTTGGTCAAGTTCATGTACGTCAAATTATCATGAATTAAAACTGACTCCATGGAATTAGATGCTCTTCTTGAATATCGAATTGAAAGGAAAATTGTGCAATTTAAATTTCGCAAACGAAATAATGATCTTCATGGGATCTTGTTCTCGCCAATGATACAGGCTGCTCAGAAATATCTCTCGACATTGATAGAAAAATAAACAACATTATATATTATATAAATGAAACATTATGCTATCCAACAATATAAAAATGCTTTGTATTGCAAAATTTATACAGCAGATTCTTTGAGATTATCTACAGGACATTATAGCTTTCAGAGATCCTAGTTTCTGAAGAAAATTATGTTGGAAAAGATTGTTTGTTTTATTTTAAATATGAAAATATCAAGATGTCCTATTGTAATTGCATTTGAGTTCACTTCAAAATCACAAAAATTGACTATCTGCAAAGACATGTGATTTTATCGCTGTCAATTTCGTCCTTATCGATGATTGCATACGTGAGAAATATTCAAATATTTATCAATATTTCGATAGAATCCAGTAATTCCCATCATTTGGGTAGAATTGTCTTTTAATAGGTGGATATTATTCGATCAACAACCTCAACATTCAAGAAAATTGAGAATTATTCCTATTGACGTCATTGATTATTTTATTCATGAACTAGAATTTTAAGTTTATCTACAAAGTCTATGTTTAATCATCCCCATGTATTTTTTTCTGCCCCAAAATATAAATTCATTTAAATTATGTTGTTACATTAATTAATTTTTGTCTCTATATTTCTTAATCTTTTTAATCATCAGAAGTTCAGTTTTTTGTTGCAAATACCAACAAAACGTAGATTAAGCTAGTCAGTTTGATGTGATATTGCCTCTACTGATAGAAAGAGATAGTTACATTAATTCTTTTATGAGTATTTGAGAATTGCAAAATTTGATATACAAGTGATAAGTTATAAGAATTAACGGGGTTTTCATTTTACTTTGACTAGGAAAAGAGGTATTTACTTCTATATTTCGAGAGCAATATGAAGATATAAAACATGCACAACTATATAAACTTCTATATAAGATAAGAAGAATTGAATTTTTTTTTATTTCATGGTGTATAGGAAAAAATGGTTTTTGGACAGGAAATTTAATGAAAACGTCTTGCCAATCTTTGACATAATTAAGAAATACAATAATCGATGCATGTGAGAATTAGGTATACAATAAAGATATCTAATTAATATCAGGTGCGTAATAACACTTGAGACTTTAGAGCATATATTAACAATAATGTCTTCATTGAAAAATTATTGAGACTACATTCAAGCAATTAGACATATAAGGGCGAGAATCAGTTCACTTAAAAGTGTCCACTCTTCCACCTGATTTAAAACATGAAGAATACAAAAAAAAGGGATCAAAACAAAAATCACTTCGAACCTTACAATGGTTGGCTTCGACAGCAGCATGATCAAAATAGCCATGTTTTAACAAATTCATGTCATACCAGGCCAGCAGAAACGCAGATTATCCTAAGACTTTTTTCGAAAACCAACAACGATTGAATGAAAATTTTCACTTGAAAAACCTCTTTCCTATTCGGATATAGCATCTCATGAAGAGTATCAACCATTTCCACATGATCAGGCACGTTGAAGAAGTTCACCTTGGCGTAAAGAAATTCATTTGATGTTGACAATACACGCAGGTTACTTCGTTTATGAATACTGCTGTTGGATAAAGCCAAAAATGTGCAATTTTCACATTTAGATTAATAACTATTTTATGTTATGTTTGTGTGAGAGAGAATCAATTGAAAAATATTTTTTGTACAACTGTCTTTAAAAGTGACACTTTTAATGACAGCAAACAATGTTGAAATTGATTGTTTACGTGGAAGCGTGTTAAAAATATTTTTAACATTAGTGTTAAAAA
This sequence comes from Hippodamia convergens, assembly GCA_038502775.1. NCBI lineage: Eukaryota > Metazoa > Arthropoda > Insecta > Coleoptera > Coccinellidae > Hippodamia > Hippodamia convergens. The sequence continues at coordinate 70,129,098 of CM076609.1, read as the reverse complement.
TATTTTCAGCTCTCCATTTTCTCATGATGAAATCAGATGAGAAAAATTCAACAATTGCAAATTTTCATTATCAATATTTAGCAATCATTACTTATGAACATTAATATTAATCGGAAAACGAGAACAATTACTAACATAAATGCCCTGAGACGTTAGGGAGCTTCGTAATACATTATTAGAATCCTCAGCACCATCAGTTGTTGTAGAAACCAGAAGTACAATATTGGATGATGATCCGAAATCGGTTGAGGTTGAGAGAATTTTTTCAGCAATAACATTTCTTTATGCAAAGGAATGATCAACATAGCCCTCGGCTACCGTCGTAGACTTCCATCCACAATGTTTTTTCATATCCGTAATATTTTCTCCTGATTCTGCTAGCAATGAAGCGGAGGATCTTCGAATGGAGTGTCCTGTATATTGCTTTGGTTCTGGCAGTTTGAGGAATTCGGCAACAATAGATGGAATTTCTCCAAATGTATTTATACCAACTGGATTGGCAGTTCACTTATTATTCATGTATTTCAGTAAAAAACGACGATGTTTGATGACAGAAGAGCGCAGTGCAAAGTACTTATGAAAATAGTCTGCATACTTCCCAATAATACTGAAAGAACGACTGATTTTCGTTTTTGTATTTGAGAGTTGTATAACCAATTATTTCTTTGTTATTTCGATGTCTTCCACTGACAAATTACACAATTCTTCACGCCGACAGGCTCCAAATAATCCGAAAATAGTTGCAACCTTAACTATCAAGTATTTCTCATCTGGTGCCTCCTTCATAAATTTTTCAACTTGTTCACGAGTGAGAATTTTCGATTTTTTGAGACGATATCCCTCACTTTTCCGTTTTAAATATGCTATTACCTTAATATATTTACTAACATCCACACCATTTTTAACAAGGGCGCTTGACTTCATCATTGAAAATTTGCTCCACAAAGTTGATTAACTCCATATTTTTGATTTTTCTTCTAAATATGCCAGGAAAACAGTTTCACTGAAGTTCCCTTCTATATTTTTCAATTAACACCACGCCAGGAAATTGTTATATGCAATATCGTACTGCTGAACAGATGTTTCAGGTAGGAGTTCCAGATTTGTTCTTCTTGCAGACTCTTCAATATCCAGAGGAACAACCAAATCGTCACTTTTATTAATAATTGGACTTTCGACAAACATATTTTAAGCAGTTAAAAACCCAAGACGAAAATTGAACAGGAACGAAATTCAAATTACAGCGTCTTTTCTCATTTGTAAGTAATCATAACATTGGCAACGTTTGCCATTCAGAACAACCTCTTGATTATTTGAATATCAAATATTATAAATCTTGATTTCTTTTGATTACTATGGAAAAAATTATTTCATTTCCTCGTATATTGTAGAGTTGATTTTGTAAAATTGCAAGTAGGTATGATAGGTAAGATTAAGTAGTTGTTCTTCATCAGTTTTTAAATTACACATTCTCCTCTCTAAATTTGATATCATTCTCTGTATTAAATCTGCTGGGATTGATTATTGAGAAAATGAAATCAACTTTGTTTATAATTCTGTGTGCCTCCATATCACCTGTTTTGACATTCACTAGATATTTATAATGAAACATCAAGTGATGCTTCTCTTTTCGAAGTTTGAATGTCGAAATCTTCGCGCTTAAACCAAGTCAACGAAGACCCAACTATCTGCAGTTTCAGCATTCAGCTTAGCGTAATGTACCCACAATCTGGGTATTTGGAAATGGGGGGTGACAGTGGTACCAATACATATAAAATGGAGGCGAGAGGAATCTCCTCAATTACCATTTTTTATTAGAAGGTACAAGGTACTCAAGGCTGCATGCTACCTCGGTATATAAGCAGTACCAAAAAATCAATTTTTTTTCCGAAACTTCCGAAGCGAAAGAACAATTTGAAAATGGCTCGATATCAAACGTCCATTTGTAGTGCTATTGTGGTTCTTCATTTTCTTGTGGCACCAATTATTGGAGCGAAATTGCGTGAGTTTTTTTGGGTGTTGTACTATGAATCTTTTTTTTTTCATAAATCGATGTATGGTTGTTGTTATTTTATTTCTCCTCGACTGAAAATTGCATCAAATTGTTTCATCTATCTCTCCACGAAGAAAACAATTCAATACAAGAAAAAGAAATTATAGAAGAAACTATTTCTTATAGAAATAAACAAAACCGAACAAACGGTGAAATTTGAATCCAAAATGTTGATTTCCATTGACAAAAACTTAATTATTCTAGAAAAAATCTAGTGAATGAAGAATTGACAATAATTATTTGATTTCATCAATTGATTTTGTTTGTAAGGATTTGTTCCTTTTGAGCGTTTGAAATATAAATTTGAGGTGAAAAAATAAAATGAAACTTTTTAGTTTTATTTCAATTTTACTGACTAATTATTAAAGTCTGATGAATCTACAAATAAGATCGAAACACAAAATTTTTTTAATGAAAAGATTATGTTATATACAGGGTGATCCACGGTCGATGGTACGTTAGACGTTTACGGAGAATAGAAAGTATAAATTCATTGAAAATTTGGTTTTTTAGATTAAATCAGATGCTCTATCGATCTAAAATATTTTCAGTATAATATTGTACTTTTCTATTCATCGTAGTAGTACGATTATTTTCTCATACTTATCTTCAGCGGTTACTGAGAAATTAATTGATTTCTTCTTTTTTTGTGTGCAAAACATAGCTTTTGCTAAACATTCATAACTTCAATAATATTAACCTTAGGAAGCTGAAATTTCGTATGCAGAATGCTAAGATTTTGTGCATCATAAAGGTGTTAAAAAAATAGCTTCTTTTCATACTGGGTGATAAAAAATTCGATGGTTTATCGAGACATACAAAAACTATAAAATTTCAGTTCAATGCAGAACCTTACAATCTAATTATGGGAATGTAATATATCTTTCGAAAGGAAATTCAATTTTCTTTCAGTATTTCTTAAAATATACAGGGCATCCCATTTGAAAAAATGCACTTCAAATCGTTTTTTAATGGTTCGATAAACCATCGAATTTTGTATGACCCTTTATGAAAAGAAGCGAATTTCGTAACACCTGCATGATGCATAGAATCTCAGCATTCTGCATACGAAATTTCAGCTTTCTAAGATCAATAGTAATGAGGTTATGGATGTTTAACCAAAGCTATGTTTTGTACAAAAAAAAAGAGAAAACTTAATTACTCAGGCACCGTTGAAGAAAAGTATGAAAAAGTGATACCAAAATGATCGTGTTACTACGATGAATAGAAAAGTGCAATAAAATACAGAGTGTGCCAATTGAAATAACAAAGTAGTTACTACTTTTCGACTTAAGCGGCAACATCGCAGTTTTGAAAATAAATTAGATCGATAGAGCATCTGTTCTTGTCCAAGAACACCCTGTATACCAAGATAGAAACTTTTCATGAAAGTTTTTTCATGTTCGTTAATTCTCCTACAATTTCTCAAGTGAATATATTTGACTTCTATGATTTTCTAGAACTTATTCCACTTTCAATAATGAAAATTTAAATTCAATTCAAATCAATTCTTCAAATATCTTTTTTGTGTGAGAAATATCCACTCAGTATCGGAATCTACTCGCATAATACAATGGGATTTTTTAAGTTAAACCTTATTTATAGAACTATTACAGAATTATTTTTATGGAAAAAAGCTGCATGAGTGGAATCTATCTAAAAAACTGGAATTTATCCGGAAATTGACGGAATTCTAGTTCTAATTGCAATTTTGTGTGTTTTTTTTCAAACAATTTCAAGATGTTTGTTAAAATTGGGTCGATAGAATTAAAGTTGTCTAAAAAATTTCAAAATGTAAAGAATATATTAAATTTCTTCAGTTCCGAAGTCTTCAGGCATTAGATAAACTTATCAATGGGCCTGGGACTCTCAGTATAACCCCCTGATCGATCCTCATCAAATTTTGTCAATTTTTTTCAGCTGAAGACTGGACCAGATGCAAAATCAACGATCCAAGCTCAGAAAAATGCCTGACCAAAGCTGTCGAAGACGCTATCAACAAACTCATCAATCCCACCCCTGAACTAGGCCTTGCGTCCCTTGACCCCCTGCTGATTCCGGCCCTGACCATAGGCGCAGGATCGGGCCCAGTGAACGTCGCCCAGAACTTCAAAAACATCAAGTTGTGGGGTCTGACCAAATCCATAGTGCTGAATTCTACGTAAGCTGAATATTTGTCGGGGAATTGGACTAGATGAAATTATGATTTTTCTTTAGATACGATGCCCCCAACACACGTTTTCTTTCGGAGTCTATCACGCCAATGTTGAGGCTGGAGGCTGACTACACCATGAATGGGAGGATTCTTCTTCTTCCCATTCAGGGGAGTGGACCTTGCAATGTAACACTTTGTGAGTAACTATCAGATGTATTATCTGATCTCATTATTCATCAAACCAAATCGTTAACATGTTAATTCAATTTGTAATCTGATATTTTGAGAACACCGAAGAATTTACCTTTTTAATTTTGGAACCGATCCTTCTGATTTTTTCTGGAATGTTCGAAACTTTGAACAATGGTCTTTCACAAGGTTCAGTTTTAGCACCTCTTCTTTTTAATTTACACTAGCTGACCCGGCAGACTTCGTACTGCCTCAATCGATAAATAAAAAAGCAACTTTAATATTATAATAAACTATTATGGTATAATACATTGAAAGTGGACACAAAATTGTCCGAGAATTAGGCACTACCTCCGAATTCTATCAAGATGCTTCGATTTTGATGAAATTTTGGATATAATCCATACTTTTCTCCTACTCCTACCCTATGCCGTTTCATGTTTATTATATTTTAGGGATGAAAACAACCCATTCATCCAAAATTAAAAGAAACTTATTCTAAAGTAAATCAAAGTAATTTTTGGGCCTCAGTAGCATTTTATGAAGTTTAATCAAGGTCTTCATATACTTCAAGACCGTATAAACCACCCTCTTTCAGCATAAAATGTGTAAAAATAGGTCTTTATTAATATAACTAATTAATTTCAATCAATTTTATAACAGTCTTTTGGATCGATGTTAGTTTTTGTTATTTTCATTTTTCAACCCCTAAAAGCAACTCCTATCTGTTTAAAATAAAAAAATGAAAATATAATTCAAACATTTCATTTAATCATCACTTTATTCACGTGAAATTAATACTTTTTGTGTCAAAAAATTAATCTGATTCTGAGTGGCTGTCGCTACTGTCAATTATTTCTTCATCTTCGCTAAAGATTGGACAACTGTTTTGGCAATTAACACCTGCACATTCCTCACATGTAGAGTTACAAAAAAGACTCAGTTTTCTGCAGGTGCATGACGCATTGCATCCTATCTTGCAGTTAAAAAAAATCATTTTCAACAAGTTTTGTGGTGCAGGTGTTTTTCGCATTTTTGTGCTTGCAAATATCTATAGGTCACCATACAAAAGAATCAATGCGCCCCCAAAACATCCGTTTAGGCAACTCAAAATACACAGTAATTGTTTACATATATAATATCAGAATAAAGATTCATTCATCATATTTCGTCACAAAATTTTCCGTGGTGTTCTGAAGAAAGATAGGTGTAATCACACATGGACTCAGATGCGTTAATATTATTAGAAAATGTAGTTCACCGAATTAATATCAAATTTAAAACTTTCACGAAAACGCTATTAACCGTAGCGACACCTATTGGCGTTATTCGTAAGAAGAAATATTATTTCCTATTTTTTTTCCATATCAACAAATTTTTCTGAGTTTTAATATATCGAAAAAATAATCTTCCATAACAAACAGTTCATCCAATCTTGAGTTATAAATGGTGTAACCAACAAAATGGCCGACTTAGTTTTATATATTAAGATTTGGGTGATTTTCGTCATAAAATATATGCAGTATTTTTTTTTTGAATACAGGGAAGCCAAGGTTTTTCTCTGATTAAATTCCCGATTAAAACATTTTAGGACGAATATTTTATGTAGATCGTTTTTCAATGAAGATGGTACAAAACCTTTTTCTTATGTTCATTCCTTTTAGCTACAAAAAATTTAAAAAAAAAACAAAAACAACTGGACAGAGTATTGTCATGCATTTCCCAGGAGATGTTAAATCTAGCAGTTATTCTTTAGATAATCTATCATCAATTGTAATCGATTTTATCCTCAATTTTCCTGTTTCTAGTTAACACCCACATCAATCACACCCTCCAAGGAGAAAAGGTGCAGAAGAAGGGCAAGGAGTACATCCGCATCGTGAACTACACAGTGACCCTCTACCCAGAAAGGGTTGCATTCAAATTCGACAACCTCTTCAATGGAGACGAGAGACTTGGTGCAGAAATCAACAAGGTGCTCAATGAGAACCAAGAAGCAGTTTTTGCCGACGTCAGAAACGGATATGAGCAGAGTTTCGGCCTGATTTTCCAGGACTTGGCCAACAGGCTCTTCAACAGGGTAGCGTTGAAAGACGTCTTCCTCAATTTCGAATAAGTTAGGGTAGAAGATCGACTGATATTTTAGAGTGAGATTATGTTTAATGCAGTATTATAGAAATAAATTTTAATTTTCGATTTGGTTTCAATTTGTACCTGATTCAGAGAATCGAGTTGGTGGAGACCCATATGCTCGGTTAAGAGAGAAACGGAATAGAAGAGGTGGAGACTTGAATGCTCGATTAAGAACGAAACCTTGTAGATTGAAAAGAGAACCCAATTCACCCTTCTACCCACTTGTTTTATTCCCAGTTTAAGTTTATTTGATCGAGTCAAGTGCTTTCGCCATCTATCTTGAAATAGATTTTTTTGTAAAAAGAACCTAGTTCTTATTTTGTCGACAATGTTTCCTTCAGCATTAAAAATTCAACCGCTGCAGTTTGAAACAATGCTCTCATTCTATATTACTGATCATCATACAGTAGATAAATTTCATAAAAATAAATGATTCCATCAAAAGTAGACCACTAGCATGAAATATCTTATATCTTGAATAGTAGTGAAGTATTTTCACCTGTTAAAAATGAATACTTCTCTATACTGCAACCTACTAAATTCTGCAGCATTTCTCTAGAATTAGAAATTCTCGAAATGCTCGCAGAGACAAGCAAACATCATTTCTTACTGTTAGAAACCAATCACGTAATGAAGTCACACAAAACTGCAGTTCAAAACTGATTAGATATCCAATAAGTTTTCGTGATCGTCAATCTAATGGCCTTTTCATTGTAACTCTTCTGAGTTGAAATATGATTTAAATTAGGCACAAGAAGTTTATAAATACGTTCTCATGTGGATGGTCTGGACATTTTATCATCATGTATTTCAGACGAATACTTTTAGGTCTAGTGTGCCTTTTAAGCCTTTGTGAAGCAGCGAAATTACGTAAGTTGCGAGTGTATCCAAGAAAAACACACTTAGTAATTTTTTGTTATTTGCAGCATCGTTCTTCAAAAGATGTAAGGCCAGTGATAAGGTTTGCTTGAAAGACGCCATTGAGGATGGCATCATTAAATTGGAAAAAGGTAAGAGAAACTTAAAAGCATAAAAGGTACTATATAGTTGTCAAATTTTCGTTGAGAATATATCTTTTTTATGTTGTGCATCTGTAAAATAATCCAATCTTAGATTTCTGTGGAAATTGGTTGGGTTACCAAAATTCAAGCAATACTATTATAGGGCGATTTCATGGATTTATTCACTCAATAGATCAAAAAATTTTATTTAAAATAACTTCATTTCACAAAGGAATGAAATTGTACCCATTCAAAATTTTGTTTGCATTTATTTATTGAGCATATTTAAACTGGGGAATAGTCTCGGAAAAAAGTAATTCATCTCATTTCTATCTGACAGAAAGTGGTAGGTATACTAAAAAAAATTAGCTTTTTTATTTTTAGTAAATTTTTTTCATGTCTGTGATTTTTTGCATAGGTCTTCCATCCTTTGGATTGGTCCCTTTGGATCCCCTGGTGATTCCAGAAATGTCAATTGGTGCTGGTTCCATTGTGAATGTACAACAAACCTACAGGAATGTAACAGTGACAGGAACTAAAGATATAACATTGACAGATGCTTAGTAAGTAAAAAAAAGTTTGAATTCAATGAAAACTACCTTTGTTTTATTCGATTCCTATTGCAATGAAACCATTGATTTCGTATATAAAAAGCAGATACAAATTACATACAAACGAAAAATTTTTTTCGAACTCAACTGCATGAATTTTTTCTGTCGATATTCAATGAGATGACGAAAGGTCATGAAAAAGTTTTGAAATTTTTTTGAATAGTTTAATTGCAATCTGATCTTGAAGAATTTTGTCGTCCCTAAGAACAGACTACACATTTTTCAATTTTAAAAAAATATGTAAAATGTGTTGTAATATTTCAGTTTTAATTTTTTTCAGTGTTGACTTGAAGAATCGGGAGCTGTTCATTGCAATGTCTTATCCAGGTTTCAAATTGGAGGCTGATTACAATATGACAGGAAGAGTCCTAGTTCTTCCGGTCATTGGAAATGGAAAATGCATAATAAAATTAGGTGAGGTATTTTGTGAATCACATTTACAGGGTGTGACAGAAAGTCCTACCCGATTTTGAGAGATTGGGGAGAATGCGTGATTTTCAGAATATGATACAGGAGGTCACAAATTCTTAGTCAAAGTTAGAGGTGTCGAAATATCAAAAACTCGTATTTTTCAAATTGGAACCTCATTTTTTTGGAAGCATTTTCGAAATCTTCGTCATAAAATAATAGGAGCATACGTCCAAGACTTTTATCCCAAAATGAATATTTTTCGAGATATTCAGGAAAAACGATTTTGTCTTCAATATTCAATCTCATTCCGAATGTGTTCTTTTACTTGGAAATAATCAGCGGTGAAGTGAAATTTTTGGAAATTTCTGTTATCAAGAAAATATTTTCTTATTATAAGAAGAAACGAGTTAAGTTTATTTTTTGAGGCTTAGGATAATTTCTGCAAATTCTTAATTCTGGAGAATTTCTTTTTCGTCATGGTAGGGAAATTTGAATTTTCAGTAATGAAATTGTTACATGTTCTATCAATTATTCTTTCAAAGCATTAAAAATTATTTCAAATTATTTTTTTCTGCATTCCTGAGACTTTTTTACATGTAGTTCACTTATACTCACATTGATAACCAAATGATAATTGAAAAACTGAACTCGTCTGAACTATAAAAAAATATTTTCTCGATAACAGAGATTTCCAAAAATTTCACTCAACCGCTAATTTTTTTCGTATTTCCTCATTCAGAGAGAAATTTTTCGGGAAAATTCAAACTTTGGGAATCAAAAGGACTCAGAATTCAATGGAGAATCTGTTTATGCAATGGGTCTCTCCATTTGAAAACTAAAGTCCTAGAACCTTCAAAAAATATACGAAAAGTCGTCTTCTTACTTGAAGCTCACTTTTTGAATTTCAATACTGAGTCTTGTGTTTTTCCTAAAAACATTCTATAGAGTCATATTCGTGAATAACCCTGTATATGTATAAATATCTTCAACTATTTTCAACTTCAATCGCTTATAGAATTAACAGTCCAAATTTCACATATAGCTGGCTTTAATAAACGTGTCAACTATTGTAATATTAACAACAATTGTTTTCAAAAGAAAAGAGACGATCAGAGTACACCACTTGATTGTTATCGAAAATTTGTCTGTATAATGAATATTAGAAAATGGTCTCCCGCATGGCTCAGTTTAAGTACCCCCAATTTAGATGCGACTTCCCATAATGACTGTAGAAAGACAACAACTTCGGAATTTTAAAACAAATTTAATTCCTTTCCAAATGATGAGTTTCTGGCAAAAAGAGATCCAAAATCCATTAATTTTCCTCTATCTTTGACTGTTAAAAAGTTGTAGTTTGTCCACGCTATACGAAATGCTACCTAGCAATATTTCAAAGTGAAATTTTTTTTTCAGATCAACCAAGACCAACATACAAGGCCGTTTTCGAACAGTACCAGAGAAAGGGCAAGGTGTATGGTAGGATCACTGGGCAAGAGTACCATGTCAATGCTGGCTTCGCCAGTTACCATTTCGAAGACATCTTCAAGAGTGACAAGAGGCTTAGCGATGAGATCAATAAGGTTCTGAACGACAACTGGAGGGAAATCTATGATGAGTTGGTGCCCAGCTATGAAGCAGCCATCGGCAGTTGGCTTAGTGGCATTGCAAACAGATTTTTTTCTAGGGTACCAATAACTGAGATCTTTTTGCCTGAAGATTGAGCTTGGGAGTTTTTCCACTAAGTGGATATGATTCAGATTGTAATTTGTGATTTTGTGACTGATATTTATAATGAATAGGTAGATGGCTTTAAACAAGTAAAATAAATTATTTAAAAAATCGTAGTTTACTTTTTATCGATGTTTGGGAATATAACCCCATTGAGAACGTTATTGACCAAAAATACTATTGGAAAGTTTGATCTGAATATGGATAGAATTTCTGAAGAAAGAACCTCTCCTCAAATTCGAGAACAAAAACAATACAAAATTAAGAGAAAATTGTAGTTAGAACTCTTTCCATAAATGCCCTTTAGAATGATAAATTATAGAACACCTTTTGTTGCATATTGTTCAAAACAAATTCGAAGAAAGTACCTATAGTTATATGAAATGCTATTTCATTTTTAATCTTCTCAAATTAAAATGAAGAATATCTCCAATACAAACTTTTAAAGAAGGTATATTTGAAATTACCCAAACCTCTAATAATTCAAGTAATTTTTGAAACTATGTCCTACTTTTCGTTCAATTCTTATGTCTTTTTCGAATTTCTTGTCAATTTCTTCTGTAACAATACCTTTCATTGGTGAAGTTTAAATTTTAAGTTTACTTTTGAAAATATGCAGTGTGGAAAAACTCTCTCTGGACTCTGTAACTTTTGTTATAAAGAAGATATCAAAGTAAACAAAAACAGAAAATATACATTGAAATATTTTTTGGGAAAATACTGCAGGTTTAATAGGTTTAACTGACAGTCTATGAGACGAAATCAAATGAAAATTTTTCAAATTATTGAACAATAATAAATAATCCGCAAGAAGCGAATTTATAATTTTTGTATTTCAATGTTATGTATACAATTTTTTTATTTTTATTTATCATTTCGTGTCTTGAAATAGGATCTGATGTTGTATTTTGAATCAATACTTCTCATTATTTTTAAATTCAATCAATTTGGTCGTTTTGACTATTTCTGCTTTGTATCATACCCAATTTTGTTCGAACTTATTCCTATCTAAAATCTTCTTCGGGAAAATTTTCAATTTCAGATGTATATGAAATTAAATAAGAGTTATCACCGAGTGCTTGTTCTATTTTTTCTCCTACTTGATAAACAACTCTTAGCTTTTCCAATATATTTTAAACAACAGTGTTTCCATTGATAATCTCAGGTTCAATTAAACAATGCTAATTGTGTTCCTGAACTTTTCTTCCAAATATCTACTACACCATTTCCAAGTGTAATTCAGAAACCGTCAAGTATATTCCAGATTAATCACTTTAATTTCAGAAAGCGTCAATTGAATTTCAGAAAACATCAAATGTCAATTGAATTTCATTTGATATTTTCTGAAATTCAATTGACAAATCTGAATAACATTCGATGTTTTCTGAAACACAATTAACTAATCTGAAATAAGTGTAATGTTTTCTGAATGTCAATTGACGATTTCTGAATTACAATTTTAAATGGTGTAATAATTATGGCAGATATAAATTCATCTATATAGTCATCAGTGACAGAGTATCTGCAGTGTGTGATAAGGTAAAAAAAACTTCAAGAAATTTGTTCTAAGGCAGAGTTCAATTTTTCTCAACTGATAAAACCTGAACAAACCTGTTTGATGAACCAATTCAACCTTATTGATTTTGTCATCATGATATTTGCATATCGTTTTATCAACACAAGAACAGAAATAACGATAATCACTTGGAGATATTATTTTTTTATTTCGAAAACAACTAAATGAATGCTCCATTACCAAAGTTCTGGAAAACCCCCTCGAGTTTATATATATGAAGAATTCAGAAAGAAAAGAACAGAATAATATTTGAGGTGTGTTATGTATTAGATCCATTTAGGGAAATGAAATTCTTACTTATTTTTTGTACATTTCTGGTATTCAATAAAGCTGATAAATTAGGTGAGTTTTTATTTCAGGAGACTGTCTCAGTATTCTGACATTTCTTGAATTTCATGTTTCTATTTTGTTTAAGTATATCGGAATTTAGCAATTTTGTTAGGCGTAAAAATTGTTTGAAATGTCACAATCTGTTCTATAAAGGCTTTTCTGCTTGAAGCTGATTCTCATGAAAATTAGTTGACCAAATCCCCATTTTAAAATATCATTAGTTGACTTGGGACTAAATGATTTAGAGAGATTTTTTTTCATTTCAGCTTCCATTTTCAAGAGATGCAGTACCACAGATGAAGAGTGTCTCAAAGCAGCTGTCCAAGATGCAATTCCCAAGTTCAAAGATGGTGAGTGTTACTCGAAATGAATTAAATGAGAAAAGATTTTTATATCGACATTACCCATGTGTAACAGAAAATTGTTATATTCCCTATTATTTCTTATGTACTAATTCCTATTTTACTTCAAAAACAACACATAATTCCTCCAGAATGTGGATTTATTCGTGAATCAAACTGTTTCCAGCCTTTTAGCTCGTGCCTGAAACAGAAAGGCCTCTCGCTCAATTTTTTTCAAAAATTAAAAAAATTTAATTTTCCTCAGGAATCAAGGAATTGGGCACACCCCCTCTAGACCCCCTCTTCATACCAGAAATGAGCTTGGGGGGTGGAGAAAAGGTGATACAGCTCCAGCAGACGTACAGGAACGTGAGTTTGATAGGATTGTCAAAATCAAAAGTCACAAGTTTCAGGTGAGTGTTGATTTTTTAATTAAAAAAAAAACTCTCTGTTTACTTGGATAATTTCGTTAAAGTTGGGACAAGAAAGATCAAAGACTTCTGTTGTACACCACAAACGATCGTTTGGTTATAAAAGGACATTATGAAGCAAATGGGAGAATTCTTGTGTTACCTGTCAAGGGTAGAGGACCTTTCAGTATAATTCTTGGTGAGTTTGTTGGATTTTAATTAATTTCCTTTAACGTTGTGGTTTATTAACTGATTTCTAGTTTATGTCAATGAACAACTTTATGCCTATCTTTGACTGTTTCAATTTAATCTGTGTTAGTGTCCCTGTTTGGTTGAACACAATATGAATACAGATATGAATATGAATAATAGTTATTTATGATATGAGTGTTAAAAGTGACGTTTTATTTTGCGAGTGAAAAATTTCTCGAACAAGATGAAATCACTTTTAACACAAATACCGTAAAATGTTTTCTTTAATGACAATAAACTTCAAAATGCATTTTAATTAATATAAATAATCAAAAGGTTGTTGTGCATGAATGGCAAACGTTGCAAACGTTATGATTACTAACAAATGAGAAAAGACGCTGTCATTTGAATTTTGTTCCTGTCCAATTTTCGTCTTGGGTTTTTTACTGCTTAATATATTTGTCGCGATTCCAATTATTGAAAAAGTGACTATTTGGTTGTTCCTCTGGATATTGAAGAGTCTACAAAAATGGCAAATCCCGAACTCCTACCTAAAAAATTTGTTCAGCAGTACGATATTGCATATAACAATTTCCTGGCCCAAGTGTAAATTGGAGAAAGTAGAAGGGAATTCAGTGAAACTGTTTTCCTGGCATACTTAAAAGAAATATCGAAAATATGGAGTTCATCAACTTTGTGGATCAAATTTTCAATGATAAAGTCAGGCGCCCTTGTTAAAAATGATATGGATGTAAGTAACTTTTTTAAGAAAATAGCATATTTAAAACGGAAAAGTGAAGGATATTGTCCAAAAGAATCGAAAATTCTCACTCGTGAACAACTTGAAAAATTTATAAATTAGGCACCAGAGAAATACTTGATGGTTAAGATTGCACCTATTTTCGGATTATTTGGAGCCTGTCGGCGTGAAGAATTGTGTAATTTATCAGTGGAAGACATCGAAATAAAAAATAAATCATTGGTTATACAACTTCCAAATACAAAAACGAAAGTCTGTCGTTCTTTCAGTATAATTGGGAAGTATGAAGACTATTTTCCTAAGTATTTTGCACTGCGCCCTTCTGTCATCAAACATCGTCTTTTTTTCCTGAAATACATGAATGATAAATGCACTGCCAATCCAGTTGGTATTAATACATCTGGGAAAATTCCATCTATTGTTGCCGAATTCCTCAAACTACTAGAACCAAAGCAATATACAGGACACTGTTTTCGAAGATCCTCCGCTTCATTGCTAGCAGAATCAGGAGGTTATGCATATAGAAATGTCATTGCGGAAAAAATTCCCCCAACCCCAACAGATTTTGGATCATCATCATCCAATATTGTACTTTCTGTTTCTACAAGTACTGATGGTGCTGAGGATTCTAATAATGTGTTGCGAAGCTCCCTAACGTCACAGGGCATTAATGTTAGAAATTGTTCTAGTTTTACTATTAATATTAATGTTAATAAGTAATGATTGTTGAATATTGATAATAAAAATTTGCAATTGCTGAATTTTTCTCATCTGATTTCATCATAAGAAAATTGAGTTCTAAAAATATTTTTAACACGCTTCCACTTAAACAATCAATTTTAACATTGTTTGCTGTCATTGAAAGTGTCGCTTTTAATGGCAGTTATACAAAAATGTTTTTTTCTCAAACAAAGAGGCAGATTTTTTCTGATGGTTTTTTCCACTGAGCTCCTGTCTCATGCTGAGAATTGGTTGTTCTCCGATTGCACTAACCTCTGCTAGGTATTTTTTGTTCCAATATGTATTGTAGTATTTTAGCAACGAAATAAAGTCGTCAAAATTTTATTTCGCTCCATATGAAATGCTCTTATGTTGCAGATCAGCCAGTATCAACACTCCTGGTAGACTTCGAAACTTACACGAAAAAAGATAAGAAGTACCTTCGTGGCCTATCTGCAAACCTCATCTTCGACGTAAGTCATGCAACCTACAACTTCACGAACCTCCTGAGGAAAAACAAGAGCTTTGAAGATGGCTTGGGCAAAGTGTTGAACGAGAACTGGAAGGAAATTTTCGACGAACTGGTCCCTTCATACACTGATGCCTATGCTCAAGCTGTACTTCAGTTGGTTAATAGGTTCTTCTCCAAGCTGTCACTCTCTGAAGTGTTCACGGATTATTAAATTTTGTTGTTGTTGTTTATTTGTGAAATATCGAATATATACTTTTGTTCGAAAATATTTATAGTTTGATTTCTTCACTCTTTGAATTATGGTTTAAATTTCATCATTAAGAAAACTGTTAGATGCACAAGTTTCTGAGTATATAAAACATCGTGGAAGAATAACACGTTATTATTGTTTTTTTCTTCAAACTATTGTATTCTTCTTGAATTCTAATCAATGTACATCACGCAAACAAAAAATTCTTTTTAAACATTATCACCACACATTCTTTTTAATAATTTCACGTGTTGACTGTTTTGGGACATTTTAGTGCTCACATGAATTCAAGTTCTTCCATTCATTTCTGGTATAAATCAAAAGGTCGATCAAATATCCACATCGTTTATCACCGATAATAACTAAGAGCACCCACCAAGCCAGAGTAATCAAACTTTTCGTCAGATGATTCTGATCTTAAAAAATTACGAGTTGCACAAATTGTTTCAATTTTTATAGTTTCAGTCGTAAAATTGTCTTAACAAGATCTCGACCATTTAATGGTACCAATTTCCCAATGAACCAGCTGGTTCGAAAAGCTATCTTCTTTCGGTAGATTTTTTTTTCATGTCATAATATTTCGAACCTTGGAATTGTCTGAACGACTTAATAAATTGGATTTTATGGTTTTTTCATGGTGTCCACGTGAAAAATCTGCTATATATTGTCGCAATGTCATCGGTGATTCTCTTGTGCCGCATGTAAAATGAATACGATAACGAAAATTTTTTTGGTCCTCTCTTCACTATCAATCAGTGTATGGGCAGCAAAACTTCGTAAGTTTACACGTTAATTATATTTTTAGGTATCATTTCAAGAAAAAATCAGACCGGATATCTCTTGAGCCAATAATATATCGTACGGCAAGTAAGAACCTGTAGTTTTAATTTTTTTTTCAGCTTCAAGATTCAGAAGATGTAATTACAAAGATAGTGAATGTCTCAAGGATGCAGCACAGGATGCTTTGGGTAAAATCGCAAAAGGTAAATGTAAACTAGATCTTCTAAAATTAAAAACTGAAAAAGGGTTTCAAAAATGTAAATGTAATATGAACTCTTGATCGATTTTTTTTTGTGAAGCATAGGCGTTGCAAGAGGGGGTCATTGGGGAAGCAACCCCCATTGATCATAAGAAATTAAGAAAACTTGTAAATAGGTATCGATTAAAAACAATTTGAGATTTAATGAACTGCTGGGGTTGACCCTCCACAAAAAACAATATTATCAAATGTTGCAAATATCTTAAAATAAATTTTCAGGCGCTGCTCCAGGTATCTAAATACCTCTTCGCTCTCCTGTGAACCTAATACAATTTTTCCGAGATGATCAATTTCCAACACAGTTTAAATTTCTATCGAAACGAAAATTTTTGGCGATTTCAGAAAAATTGTATGAGGATCACAGGAGGGCGAGGAGATATTCAGATACCCGGAGCAGCGCCTTAAAATTCATGAAATAGGTAACCCACAATACACAATCTACGAACGACGGGTTGTCTACCTCGAAAATTTTCAGGCGCTGCTCCGGGTATCTGAATACCTCCTCGCCCTCCTGTGATGCTAATACAATTTTTTCGAGATTCATGAATTTCGATAAAATTTCTGTCGAAACGAAGATTTCTAGGTGAAAATTCCGTCTAAATTTTCGATTTCAGAAATATTGTATTAGGATCACAGGAGAATGAGGAGGTATTCAGATAACCGGAGCAGCGCCTTAAAATTTATGAGATAGGCAACCCACGATACACATTCGATGAATGACATGTTGCCTAACCCGAAAATTTTCAGGCGCTGCTCCGGGTATCTGAATACCTCCTCGCTCTCCTGTGATCCTAATACAATTTTTCCGAGATGAATAATTTTCGACACAGTTTCGTCAAATTTCTATCGAAACGAAAATTTCCGGTTGAAAATTCCGTCGAAATTCCGTCGAAAAAATGTACAATCTGAGTTATCTAGTAAGAAATTATATAATATATTTCATGTATAAATTAAGAAAATGATGAATAACAGTGTTAAAAAACAACTTCAATTTAGTTACTCACTGAAACTGTTTAATTTATAGGTGTTTCTGAATTCAACATAGATTCCATAGATCCTCTTGTAGTTCCAGAGCTTGTTATACCTGCAGGGAATGGTATAATCAATGTCGTACAGCACTATAAGAATTTGAGTCTAATTGGAGTATGCGAACACAAAATCAACAGTTTAAAGTAAGAATTATTCAGTTTTTCGAGGTTTCTTTCTTTGATTTCCTCAATTTCGAGTATAAATCTGATTAAAATCTTCTACTGTGTCCATACCTCACTTCAGGTACAGTCCTGTTTATTCACCTAAAGCTGACAATCAAATAATTTCAAAAAATTTCTCATTGTTATTTTAGATTCGATTTGGAGGAAGGGCAACTTGTGTTGGAGGGAGAATTTGACAAGGTGTCCATGGAGGGGACCTACACTTTCGATGGAAAAATTCTCCTGTTGCCTGTACAAGGAAATGGCCCCTTCAGAATCAAAGCAGGTAGGCAGAGGAAGTATTCAAATGAACAAAATGTAATCCACTTGTTTACACAGTAATTTGATGAAGTTCCATCGGAGAAATCAATTTTAATCATTGTATAAATATACAGTGTGGTCCAACCAAAAACTTCACACCCCAATTTCGAACAGTGTCATTCAATAGAAGCAGTTTTTTCTCATTCTACATTTGTTTTCTCCACAGATAAAGGGACCACAACCTTGACATACTCTTTCGACGTTGTCACAGTGAAGAATCAGAGATATATTAAAGGGAAAACATCCTCCCTTATTCTGAGACCGAGCCATCTTAGCTTGGAGTTCGACAATCTCTTCAATGGAGAGAAAATGTTGGGAGACAATATCAACCAAGTGCTGAACGACAATTGGAAGGATGTCATCAATGAACTGGGTCCTTCATATTTTGGGGCTTTCTCTAAAATACTGAAGGCTAAACTGGGAGTTTTCTTCGGGGAAGTGCCGGTCTCAGAAATTTTTCTCGACCAAAACTGAGAATATGTGAAAGAAGGAGTAGAAACAACAACCATAAAACTTATAACAAAATAAAAAAATCAAGAAAAGTGTTACAGTTAAATAAATTTCTGCTTGAGTATTGATTGATGGCATTTCCACAATAACCACAGCGTTGTCATGTCTTCTAAATATTCTTGGAAACGGCACTAATTCATTTTGCTGTATTTGTGCAGCATTGGTACGTCCAAGACTTTTATCCCAAAGTGAATATTTTTCGAGATATTCAGGAAAAACGATTTTGTCTTCAATTTTCAATCTCATTCCGATTTTGTTTTTTTACTGGAAAATAATTAGCGGTCAAGTGAAATTTTTGGAAATCTCCGTTATCGATAAAATATTTTCTATAGTTCAGACGAGTTAAGTTCTTGAATTATCATCTGTAATGCGAGAGCAACAATTTATTCAAAATTCTCAATGTGAGTATTAGTAAAGTCGACGTGAAAAATTCTCAGAAATGTGGAAAAAAATGATTTGTATTAATTTTTAATGCTTTTGAAAGAATAATTTACAGAACATGACAAAAAAGAAATTCTCCAGAATTAAGAATTTGCGGAAATTATCCTAAGCTTTAAAAAATAAAGAAAACTGAACTCGTCTGAATTATAAGAAAATATTTTCTGGATAACAGAGATTTCCAAAAATTTCACTTGACCGCTAATTATTTTCCAGTAAAAAAAACACATTCGGTATGAGATTGAAAATTGGAGACACAATTGTTTTTCCCGAATATCTCGAAAAATATTCATTTTGGGATAAAAGTCTTGGAGGTATGCTACTATTATTTTTTTACAAAGATTTCGAAAATGCTTCGAAAAAATGGGGTTCCAATTTGAAAAAAAACATTTTTTGATGTTTCGTCACTTCTAACTTTGACAAAGAAATTTCGACCTCCTGTATCATATTCTGAAAATCACGCTATCGGAAAAGAAGCTTCAGCTTTTTTTCTGGGAAATTCTCAAAAATGAGAATTTTTAACGAAAAAACTTCGAAGTTGTTTGTATTTCAACAGAATTCAATTTTAAATACGAATTTACTCATTTAAAGAAAATTTTCTCGTGAATATTCAAACTTTTGTAATAAATAAAACTCAGAATTAGATGGAGAATCTATTTATGCAATAAAAAATGGGTCTTCTAATTTGATATCACTTCCGGAAAAAACGGAAATCCTAGAACCTTCGAAAAATATACGAGAAGTCGTCTTCTTACTTGAAGCTCACCTCTAGAATTTTAATCTTGTGTCTTTCCTATTCCTATTATATTCTATAGTGCCATATTCGTGAATAACCCGGTATATATGTTTTAATTTTCATTCATGTTTCGGAGAAAATGGTTTTTTTTTTGGAGAAGATCAGACAGAAGCAAGAGTTGTTTATTTTCCTCAACAATTTTTGTAAAAACACATTTGAAATATAAAACAAAATCTCAACATAATACAAGTCGTAATCAATCGATAAAGATGTTCTTCATCGGTATTTTCTCGAATGCTTTGTTGGCAAATTTCATCAAGTCCTTTGATAAGGCTTTCACATACTCTCCTTTCAAATCATCATAGATCTCCTTCCAATTATCATTCAAGACGTCATTTATTGTATCGCCCAATTGCTTATTTCCATCGAAAAGATTGTCGAAATTGTAGTAAACGTGCTCAGGTTCGAATTGTAATACCGACTTCGTCACTTTAAGGTATTTCTCACCGTTTTTGTCGTATTTCTGAACGTCCATATGCAGTTTTCCATTCACGTTTTCTGAAACCAGTAAAAAAAATTTATGAACACCTGAACACTGAAAAAACATCAAAGAATTCTTTATTTACGAACTCACTTTGTACTATGCTATATTTTCCTTGGCCGTATACATCCAGGATCATAATTTTACCCCTAACAACGTACGAGCCATTCATATCAGCTGATGGAGTATCAAAATCAAACCTCATTTTGCCCTTTTCCAGATCCATACTGAAAGAGGAAGTGGTGTATGGTAATTCTGCCTTTTCACAGTTCATTTCTTGAAAGCATAGTCGGTCACAAAATCCTTAAACAGCTATGAGAATTCTACAAACCTGACATCGTTAATTTTCGATTGGCACAAACCGAAAAATTCGATATTATCGTAGTTTTGGACCAGCTGTACCAATTTACCAGCTTTAATTGTCATTTTGGGCACGCTGATTGGATCCAGGGGAGGGACACCAAGCTCCTTGATTCCTGGAGAAAAAAAAATAATAGAATTTGATGAAAAATTTCAGAAATCTCGTGAGTTAAGTACGACAAAAGGAACTACAGCAAAAAGTCTGGAAAGGGGGGCATATAAGAAGATAAGATAAAGGAGGAGAAGGTTCAAGAAATGAGATACGGCCATTAAAATAATACTCCCCGTCAATAAATTCCGGACAAGCAAAATTTTTGTCAAATTCAACACCCTGTATCTTTTTTCGTGGTTCTCCGATTTTGTTGAATATTTCACCAGGTATAGTATTGGGTCTTGTTATATTAACCTGAAATTTACTTTGCGAAAATACCTCTAGTTCATCCGTTATACAGGGTGAAACAAAACCTTGTTTTGTACCCTTCATTTCTTAACATCCTGTGGTGAATTTGAGACGGAATATTTGATATGATTCAGTTTTAATTTGAAGTGTAATCCTTTCTTAACAAAATGTTTTTTGATTTACGTCAGTATCTGCTTTAAAAAAAAAGATATACATTTTCAAAGAAAGTGTTGCGTTTTTTCAAATTTTAAAACAATTTAAAACATTACAATACCGAATATTCAACGATTCGTGTAGCCAGACAGAAAGCCGGATTCAAATCCAATTGAACATGTATGGGATATGCTAGGTAGACATGTTCGAAATAGGCAGCCCAACACCTTGCCCGATTTACGAACAGCCCTTCTTGAAGAACGGGAAAATATTCCCCCAGAATTCGGAAATGCATTGAAAGTATGCCACGTCGTACGGTAGAAGTGATGAGAAAGCGAGGTGGAAATACACGTTATGAATTTTCAGATGTTTGTTTATGTTTACTAGTCGATAAGGTATTCTAAAGTTTTAAATTGTTATAAAAATTGCAAAAATGCAACACTTTCTTTGAAAATGTGTACTTTTTTTTCAAGCAGATAATGACGTAAATCAAAAAACATTTTGTTAAGAAAGGGTCACACTTGAAATCAACACCGAATAATATCAAATTTTCCGCCTCAAATTCACCACAGGGTGTTCAGAAATGAAGGGTATAAAACAAGGTTTTGTTTCACCCTGTATAACGGATGAACTACAGGTATTTTCGCAAAGTGAATTTCAGGTTGATATAGCAAGACCCAATACTATACCTGGTGAATTTCAACAAAATCCGAGAACCACGAAAAATGATACAGGGTGTTGAATTTGACAAAAATTTTGCCTGTCCGGAATTTATTGACGGGGAGTGTATATGAGATTAAGATTCAAATCTACTTACCGCCTGCCAATTTGGGCAATACCTCTTGTAAAGCATTTTTCAAACATGTCGAATCTTTTGAACTGCATCTTTTAAATTCTAAAGCTGAAAGCAAAATGAAATAACAATAAAACGTTCGAAGATTAATAATTGGTGCTACTCACGAAGATCTCCTGAAATCACTACTTGAAAAATGGAAAACGTTAAAACACTTGCTAGAGCTAGCATTGCGTAGTTGCGCTACTCTTTCAATGAAATAATTGACAAAATTTTCCTGCTATATATATTTCCCAATTTTAATTGTCACGAGCTTTGAGATGTACAGCAGAAAATCATCTTAAGGACGCCCCACACTTATAACCTAATTACCATTTGCATAGAAGTATTTAAATCGAATGTAAACAACGCTGAAAAAAAGCAGCATTGAATTTTTTAATTGGATCGATAAATTCATCTGATTATTACAATTTATATTCATTTCGGTATTGCGAATCTATGCTTCTCGGAAAGAAAATTCAGTTTCCATTGGAAAAAAAGTTCTTTAACAACGGAAATTTGTTCCGATACTTCTAGAAATTAATGGAATAAACGCTATTATTTAATCTGAATAATTGTTTTGTAATTTGTTTCGAGTATTTAGGATCGTTTGATTCAATCATGTTGACATGTTTCAAATGAAGGTAGTCATTTTCTTCAAATTATGTTGGAATTCTATTGATTCGTGTCGATTTTTTTTCATACAATTAATTCATTGGAACTACAGGTTACACCCCTATCAATTTCATTCTTTCTTCATCGTATACTCTCAATATTTATTTGGTCATTTTGTCATTTTCTTTTATTATCATTCACAATGTGGATTTTTCATGCTTTGTTTGTGTAAATTTCTTTTCGTCGGAGTATATATCGTTGAAATTTTGGGTTTGCTTTGTGCAATTATTCAAGGAGTCACGTTTTCAGTGCTTCATCTCCTTTGCCTTCACTTTAATTGACAACATTCCGAAAGTCACAGTTATGATCTCTCATTTAGGAAAAGGGAAATGAATACTTTTTCATTCAAACTTATTTATATTTCATTATAAACAAATGTCGAAAATCTTCACTCTACCTATTAGTCGAGGAAAATCATTTTCACAGGTATTTTTTCGAACAACTTGTTGGAGAGCTTCTTCAAATACCTCGAAATTCCATTGACGTAGTCATGTTTAAGCTCGTCGTATATTTCTTTCCAGCTGTCATTCAAAACATTGTTGATATTGTCTCCAAGTTGCTTATTACCGTCAAAGAGATTTTCAAAATTGTAATACACGTGTTCTGGATCAGCTTCAAGTGTGAATTTATTGACTTTTATGTAGGTTTCGCCGTTTTTTTCGTATTTCTGAACTTCCATGTTCACTTGTCCCTTGACTTTTTCTGAAACAAAGAATTGAGACGTTTTTGAAGATAATTTCCATTGAATAATTTGAGGAAGTAGAGACAAGAAATGAGTTGGTTTTGGTTAATTCCAAAATCTGAGCACAATTATCGAGAAAAATCAAGTTGAATTTTCATTGGACATAAACTTCATGAGAAAATTTTATTGAGAAAAGAAAAAACTGGGAAAATCCTAGAGCAGTGAAGGAAAGCTTCAAAAGCTCCAGTAGGTGCAAAATGTGATATTCTGTTTTATTAATTTTCAATCTGAAATCTTCCAAATCGATTATTGAGTACTCTGTTCCTAATTAATTATTTCTTTAATGAAGTCGGATGCGACAATCGAAAAACAAACATTCTACAAAATTGTATTGTTCGTATCCCTTTAGAGCAAATAGGACTTTGTCTTTTTTATCATGAGATTCATTGATTAAATCAAATCAAATTGAAAAAAGGTCGTTGAAGCAATACTTTCGATGATCAGCAAAATAAATGGTCTCACCTAATCGTATGAGGCATTTTCCTATACCGAAGACATCTAACACAAGAATTTTACCCTTGACACTGTAAGACCCCTTGAATTCTATCTTAGGAATGTCGACCCCAAATGAAATTTTTCCACTATCTAAGTTGAAGCTGAAAAAAACATTTTTTGAAATGAACTGAAGAGAATTTGATTCAACAAAAAATTACATACTCCAAGTTTCTCAATGTTGCTTCGGATAAACCTCCAATATCTATATTCTCGTAGTTTTGCACTAATTGCACAATTTGTCCTGCACCAACTGTTAGTTTGGAAATCTTTATGGGATCCAATGGAGGTACATCAAGCTCCTTAATGCCTTTCAATGAAAAAAATAATAAATTATCAATTTTTCCAGTCATCATTCAAAAATATAGGAATTGTCAGCCGGGAAATATGAATTCATAAACGAAAATTTTAACAATGGGAATGGGAAAACCAAAATACAATACATGGAAATAATAATGAAGGAAACAGAGGTGAAAAATTCATTAGATAGAATTGAATTTTTTCTGCATTATAGAATGTTGGAAAATCTTCAATTGCTGAATTTTTTCAGGAAGAAATGGTTTGCGAAAAAGTGTCCTGACTTCAAGAATCATCTGTATAGGAAAAAAGTTTAAATATTTCATTTTCTTTGAGTATATTCTTAATGTCTTAGGTTAAATATGAGATGAAACTGCCTTTTATAGAACCTACAACGTTGTAGCATAAATTTCAAAACACCTACAACCCAGCGAAATATTGCAAAATTTCAATAATTCTTAACATACCACTTGCAATTATTGGCAACGAGTCCTGGATGGCTCCTTTCAAACAAGTTGTATCCTTCGAACTGCATCTTTTGAAATCAGGAGCTGTGAAAAAAATTGTCTATATTAATTCCAAATCATCGACTAAACTTTATCTATGCGATACTCAATAAAGAGGGTGACATACTCATTTTCCACCCTTTTTTCTCTTCTATTCTTCAAGTTTTATTCCTGAAATTCGACGATATTCCCATAAATTGTGTACAAACCAAAGTTGTTTTGTAGCCTCACAAAATTCATTTGGAGATCATGAATCTTTTCAAAGTGAGGATTTCAGCAAAATATAGACTTGAAAATTAAAAAAAATTATCTGAACTATGCTCACTTACGTAATTGTTCTGAGAACGCCATTTGCAAAGTCGAAAAGACTAACACACTGTACAATACCTTCATTTTATTAGTTTCTTATTCAATGAGACTGAAATAATTTCAGAGCCCAAACTTCACGCCTTAAATATTGCCAGGTTTTCAGTAATTGCAAGGGGTTAAGACTGCCAAAAAAAGATAGCGTGCTTTTAACTATCACATACAACCAACAATTATACACAAATCAGAATTGCGATACAATTTGTGGTTGAATAAGTATAAAAAAAAGGTAGTAGCCTTCGACAATACCTAATTAAAAAGTTAAATTAGCGATAATAAGGATTTTTATCTCTTTTTCGTATGGAATATGTGTTCTTCAGGAAGAATTAGATGTAAACTGTCGAATACATCTCGAATTCACCATATACCGAGTGATATTTTCTTTTTTCTCAGTACCTCGGTATATTTCATGGACGACTCAGAATTTCCAAACAATTCCCAAGAGAAAAGGTTGTTGAGTTCATCGAAGAACAATACACACTTGAAATTTGATTAAACTCGGTGTAATAGGTATGTTTTATGTCTTTTTGGTGTGAAATCAACGTTCTTTACGACCAATGAAATGTTATATGTCAAATCCTTCTATTTCAAAACTCAAATTCATTATTTTTCGATCCCCGTAGTACGGATTCTCTCGAAAATTACGAACATTATATGTTTTATGGTCTTCTGCATTATTCCAAGAGATATTCGGTTATCTTTGAATTACTTTGTCTTCGCCTTAAACATATATTCTTACAGAAGATCCTTGAGATGAAAAAATCAAATTTTTCTTAGCATCTAATTTGTAGTAATTTAGATCATGTGATTTTTTTTTAATGATGCAAGAGAAACAAAGAAAAACACAAGAGAATTTCGAATTGATATCAGCAACAGAAAATCCAGAACCATTCTCAACAGTAAAATCTTTTCCAAGCCACAATATGGAAAATTTCGAGAATATATTTCGGATTTATTCATTACAAAATTCATCTTGTTCAAAAACAGAAACCATGAGAACATCAAAATCGTCGTTTATTTCCTGAGCTAGATCAACTTAAAAATGATGAAAAACGTTATCAAATAATTTCCTTCCTTGAAGAAGGTCAAATTCATGTGCAAAAATTATGACAAACTAGGTAGACTCAATTTTTATTTTTATTTTGATTTATCAATTAGGGAATACACGCAGGTGATAATATATTGGTGATCATTTTAATTATGAATAATAGCGTAATGTGACCTTACAAATGGAAAAATTGTCTTATTGAATAATTTATGTGAATTTTCCAATTTTTTTATGAATTACGATTCAGAACATACCATATTTTTCTGGGAATATCAAACCAAGTATATCAGGAGAAAGAAGAAGAATTGGAACAGCATAATTTGAGCGATTTCAATCTGGAAATTATATTGTATGAAATAATAAAATAAAATGAACATATAGAATGCACATGACATCCCTGTGAGAATAGAAAATACTGCTGTTGAACGAAAATGAGATTATTTTCATTAATATTCAAAATTTCATAGTTCATGACCAATTTGATCATTGAAAAATACAATTATTCAACAATTTCCAGCTAAATGACCACTTTATCATCGTATTTCGCGTGCTTTATCTATTTGCTCTTATGTATCCCGAAAAAACGTCTGAAAGCACGTTTGATTCATCCTTAAATTAAGAAAAAGTCGGTGTGCATCATTGTTGATACTGAAAACTCAGTTGGTGCTGTCGGAAGTTCGCAGAATGAGATTCATTTTCATTTTTTCAACATGTTTTTTTGTAGCAGTTTACGCTACTCTGTTGCAGCCGAAGCTGCTGAATTTATGTAAGAATCTTTCTTCGAGATCTATTCTTTAACTTATTTTATATTTTTATTTGTAGCTGGACTGGGTGAACCTTGCCAACTCAGTGATGAATCTTGCTGCAAGAATAAATTCGCTGGTCTAGTACCACTTTTAATCGAACGTAAGTTAAGTGTTTCAATTTTTTTCACCATTATTTTCGACCACCTGTGGTTGAATTATTCTCCCAATTACCGTTGAAAATCAAGAAAAATATGTCTTGAATAGTTAACAATGATTCCTTGATTTTTCCCAATCTTTTTCATCATGCAAAAATTGTAAACAACCAAAATGTCCAAAATAACTGAGACTAAAAAGTTCCAGGGATCCTTTGAAATATCATCAAAATTGTTAATCTCTACCCTATTTCAGAACTTGGACACCCATTGATCATACCAAAACTGAAGATTGGAAATGGTAAAGGTGTTCTCCAACTGGACCAGACTCTAGAGAATCTGAAAATCGAAGGTCTCAATAAAGCAACTGTTACCGATTCGAAGTGAGTATGTTTTAATTTTTTTCATGAATATCTTCATCATAATTCTCCTGAACCAGTGCCTCCCAACTCGCAATTTCTTCTGAAAATTACGCTTTCTTCAACTTGAAATTGTTTTTAGTTTAGCGAGCTAACAAAAATTCATGACAGTAATCGTACCATTCTCGACAAAAATGTTTTTCATTCATAATAAGAATTGTTAACAATGTCAACATTATTGAGAGGCAACAAATAGTTTGAAATGTTGGCAAATATGCTCGCAAATACCAATACGTGATTCGAAGAATTGTACTGTACTTACTTCTCAACTAAATTTACTGTTCTTCACTAATCTCTATTCTACTTAATATTTCAATAGGTTTTTCTTGTTTTAGGTTAGACTTAGTTGGAGGAAAACTCATCCTGTCCTTGAATGCTAAAGAACTGAAATTGGTGACGAAATACAACATAAATGGTAGATGTTTGGTCCTCCCTATTTGGGGTAGAGGAGATGCGGTTATTATACTTAGTGAGTGACACTCAAAAAAATGTTTTTCTGTTTCGCAAAATCTTATTTTCAGTTAGTTATTTCACTATTTTGAATTTTATTCTTCACTTCCTATGTTCTTATCCTTCTTTTAGATTCTTTAGATGTTCCTATCTTCTTTTAGATTACTCAAAATTTTCTCATGTAGGTTTATTGATTAACGAGCTAATTTTGTATATCCTTTACTATATTTATCAATTTTTTCCTTCAGAAAACGTCGATTTGAAGCTGGATCTCTCCATTGGCCTTGATAACGGGAAGTTGAGCCTTCACAACATGAAAATATTCATCAAAGTAGGGGGTGCCCACTTTAAATTTAGCAGTTTGTTCGGCGAGAGCAGGAAGAAAATTTTGACACCAGAATACGAAAAAGTATTCAACGATAACGCACAACTGATTCTACACGATTTGCTCTCAGATTATCAACCTCAGCTTGAGAAGCATTTTACTGTAGTGTTGAAACCTGTTTTAATTGATCTTCCCTTGCCACTGATTTTGGTACTGCCAGTTTTGTCTTAGATCTACCCGAGAAATAAACGTTCATCAATACCTTTTTGTTTCAATTTTTCTACCTCAGCGCTTTTTCAAACATCTTAAGAAATTTTAAGCAGTAAGAAAGAAGAATTATGACATAAATGTCGATGAAATTATTCGAATAAATCTCTGATCATTAAACATCCAAAATATATAAAAACTCGAAATGAATGACCTTCAAACACTGTTCCAAAGTGCAGATAAAATTAAAACTGCGATCAATAATTGCATTCAATTTTTTACATTCATTCACATGCAACCTTAGATCCAGAAAAAAAGACGTAAAATTGGAAATGCATCAAGTTATTCATATGATTCATTTATTGTGTTTTCATTCGTTGTGAAAAATATTCCACGCAAATTCTATAATCTTAAAAGAAATATATATTGTTGATACAATACTATCTGAAATACCTATATCTCAATATCATGAATGTTCATAAAAAATAGAATGTGTCAGGGAATAGATACCCCTTTGAATTACCATAAAACCAACTTGAATATGTTGTATTTTGCAGATGAAATTGTTTAAAATTATAGGCATTGACAAAAATCTGATTTTATATTATATTGGAGAAATGTTTGAGGTTTGTACTTATTGTAAAAGGAAGCAACCATCATCATGCGTCCGAAGCAAAATGAAGAAGAAAAAAACAGAAACATCGACACAACATAAAATACTTTTCAAGTTCAGGAAAAAGCAGAAAACATCTGTAAAGAATTAATTCCTGAGAACAATTTTTTACGTCATTTCAAGATCGAATTTTCTTGGCGCGCCCTGTATAGGTCCCAGTTGAGCAGTTGACCTAGGAAAACAGGGAAACAAAGTGAGCTCGGCCCGGAAAACCTGTGTAACAAATCGATGCACCTATGACGTCACTGACATTGAATTTTCTGGAAAGAGCTGAACAGAATCGGCAAGAAGGGGTGAGTTCAGACAATCGGTTCAATGTTATCACTTCTTCGGTTCAGCAGACAATCAACGTGAGAGCGATAGCGCAAGTTGAACAATTGATAGAGCTCGATCGGGAAAGATGTAAATGTTTTTTTTCGCGTCTTGTTCAAGATTGAAGTTTTGATGGTTGACTTTTGAAAGGTAAGTGGTTTGAATTGTTTACTCTCTGGGTTTGGGTTAGAAACTCGAAGAATACTTTCATTCTGTTCAATTCAAATAAGGCTCTCATTTTGTTTTTGGAGATTTAACAAAAAGTTAGTAAAAAGTCAACAATAAATAATTAAGATATGAATTTCACAACAATAGCTATATTCAACTGGTCTCCTACGATCTTAAAACTATATTCATATATTTCCTTAAGAAACATCAAAGAATTCAATTTGATTATTTGCTTACAAATTAAGTAAACAAATAATATCTTTTCGAGAGAAAAAACTTGGAAGTTTTTAAAGCTATAATTGATTCAAAAAATAAGTTTCGTTAAGTTCCCCAGTATTCTGATTTTTTTATAAATATAACTATAAATTTGCATCAATATTTCTTCATGTTAAAATACAATCGAAAGTGTAGGTAATATTGGTTATTTAAATAATTTTCATGATTTAGAAAAACGTATTAAATTATCAGGATGCGAATATAATCCTGTAAATCTACAATATTAGTAAAAAACCCTTATAATAGGTATCAATTTTTTCAGATGGCATTTTTAAATCAATAACATAGGTACTCTTATATTTTAAGACAATTATTTGTATATGATTAGATTATATGTTCATGGTTCTCTGATATTTTAACGGCTTTTGAACCTAGAAATTGTTTCCAAAAACTTATATTAAAATAAAAACATACTTATACGTCAAAATTAAGACATTTATTTTTTCAAAATGAACAAAAGCTTTTTCAATTTGATAATGAAGAACCTATGATGATACGAAATATTTTCATAATCAACCTTTCAAGTTTTTTCTTTAAATCTATAATTTGGATCAATTTGGTGAATCACGTACCTTAATTATTTTTTAGAGTTTCAACTTAATGATAATTTGATTTGTTATGAGAATCTACATGGTTTCAGAGCAAAGATTTTTGTATAGTATGCTAATGGCCTTTTTGATAGTATCAATTCATGTTTTAGTTCTTTGAAAACTTTTTTGGATTCACATTCTGAAGGAAAATGTGTTTTTATATGGTCCAAAATTATTGATGTTGAATTTGAACTTATTGGGTTATTCATTGGTACACCGATGACATAAATATACAATAAGATCCACTTCTACAATTTTCGAGTCTGAGCTGATTCAAAACATCAACATATTCAATCGTTAAACTCTAGTGTGATGAGAATCTAGATACATATTACATAAGTGTCATTTATGTACACAATAAATCATCCAAGTGCGACCTTTAATAAATTCTCCAGCTCCGGTGATGATTCAGTCTAGTAAAACGTACAATATATCACAATTCAAATATATGCAAATGTGTACAAGTTTCCCATAAATGTTGAAAAACATTCCATTTCAAAAACAATCTAAACAAACCTACATAGCCCAAGGTTCATGGATACATTCTCGTCGAATTTCATAAATCCCTAGAGAATCTGTAATTTGAGCCTTCATTAAAGTGAGAGATTGGCCAATTCGATGAATAAAACATCGAATTAAACGCGAAACAAGTAAAACTGCATTATCGCATTACAGAGTATAAAGTTCATCGAGATTTCATAACAATGAGTACTCAGGTTTAGATAAACTCATTTTTATTTCAGAAAAGATGTACTGATTGACTGTTAAGGCTTTCTTGGGAGAAGACCACTCTCTAATAATGAAAGTGAGCGATAACAGCTACCGGTACTTCAATTAAACAAGAATGATATCCTTTTTCGACATATTCCTTGACTTTCTCTGTTTCTAATAATATTTGATCATCTTTATGAAGACTTTTCGTGGAAGGTTGACATGTTTTCGAAATGTCAAGGTAGTCATATAAAAAATATTACCAACAGTTGTGATAAGATGGCATGGGTGTTCAATATGATATGCCATGCAGTGAATTCGATTTTTTTTTTTTGCAAATTCTTATAGGACCGAAATTTTGGTATTTTGGTTTTTAGAATATGGACAAGATGTTCAAAGGAAAGGCCTTGTGATATATTAATATTTTATTTTCATTTCAAATCATTTATTTATGTATGTCTAGAGAAATATCGTCTTCATTTCATGGGGAAGGTTGGGATCATGTATAATAATAATGTTGATTTTGACTGTTCTTCATTTGGAAAATTTCTTTAATAAGGTGTCATAAATATTGCGAACTCACTCACTTTCCTTATTAATCACGTCGAAAGTTCTAGTAGTTTTGAACCACCCTCTAATGAAAAATCCTCAGAGAGAAACTTTAAATATTTCATAAGGATCCCAAGCAATCAATCAATCAAGATCAAGGAGATATCAATCAAGAATTTCCTACGATCTGAATAATTAAGTTTTCACCAGACTTCCTCCTTTATTGTTGCTTCAGGAAAAATTAAAGATTGCAATACCGTTAGCGATTTAAATAGGATAAAGCGCGTCGTTGCCTCATATAACAATAAATTCTTTAATCAGTCATGGAAACAATTATTTTGTAGGAAGCGTGGTTCAATTCATTCAACAATGATAATCGCTTTAGCGATTTATAAGCATGCATTTTACACGGTCACAAAAACTTTGGTTCTAATTCTTTAATTGGTTTATGAAATCGTTAACTCTCAGATAATTACATTGTGAGTATGTATATACCGTTTCAGCATTTCTGTTTGAAAAAATGGCAATTCATCCACTTATCTTTTGTTATTCATTTTATATGATATTACATGCAGAAGAATTTTTTTATTTTCTGATCCTTGAATACAATTTGGAAACTTTTAATTGAAAATATTTTGTTTTGTTTTGCATATTATTGGAAAACTATTCCCTCTGGGGTTTGTATCGATAAAACCACAATAAAATTCAGTGACAAAGAAATTCGATCATCTATCTTAAAACTATGAGATGATGGGAAAGAATGTCTTATTTTTATTCATGTATTCTTTCTTCCCATTTTTGAATTAATTTCAATCGACCAAATTATTTTTTTTTCATTGTTGATAAGACTTCTCACTGTCTCACACATTTTTTGCTTATTCTTCATGTCTTTTTATTATTGTTTGAATTTCCTTCAGCCTCATATTGAACACGATACTTTGGTGAATTGCTTGCAATTTTTGTTATTTCCACCTTAATTTTATTCTTGTTTAGAATTGCTTTCCAATTATTCTTCCATTGTCAACCTTGTATTTATTTTGTTGTTTCCGAAGGAAGTTTTTTTTTGCTCCTGATGTCTTTTCTATTTAATTTTCATTTCAGTGTAATGTTTTTTTCTTGAATTGTAACATTCTTAATTGATTTTCTCCAAAATCAACAGCATGCTGATCTTATTTTCTATTCTCTTCATCAAACTGTTAGATTTTTGACTTCCTTTCTTCATTCTGAATATGTCAAAACTGGTCTCGTTATTTAACTTCTGAAATACTTTTAGACATTAGTGATTTGACAATAAAATATCCATGGACTATATGAATTATGTTCCTTTCATATTATTTTGCTTATATACTTACCTGGAAAGTTATTTAATTTCTTTTTTCAGATATTTTTCTCCTCGGTCAACCCAAGAATGCATGTAAGTATATTTCATTAAAAAAACTTTCTACGAAATTCATCTTGTTCATTAAGGAAAAGTCTATAATTTGTAGTATTCGATAAACTCCGCAAAAAAATTGTAGATTCAATAAAATAGTCTATTCATCGAATGCTACTATGAAAAAACCTACCAATCAAATACTACAGGTATTATAAATCGATAAATTCCCAACAAAATAGGAGCTAGCATTTCCTAAATCCAATATTTCGTTATTATCATCCTTGATTGTAAGAGATCAAATTTCTTCATCCAATAGAAGCCTGAGGCTCTTCAAGAGGTCGAATAAAACTTAATTCGCTAGGAACTAACAGTTAAATGCAAAACATTACTCAATCCTCTTCAGAATAACAATAAAAAAATAAAATATGAATCGCACAGGAATACAATTATGGCGTCAAGTGGGTCAAGTTTGCTCAAGTAAACGTTTGGACCTGTTCGTCTTGTTCCGATACTCATATTTAGGCTTGATAGGTTCCAATTAAACCGTATTCACAAGGTAATGTTGCGAAAATCCATTGAAGATTTATCCGAGTTATTGCTACCGAAATTATATCTATCTAATTAATTCTTCGAGATTGGTGTTAGTGTGTTGAACATTTTTATCGGAATATGTGAACTGCATAGTCGTATATTAACGAAAATACCACAAAACAAGATTAAAGTATGTCGCAGGAAATGATAGTAGATCGATTTATGTTGAGTTGAATTATTTTTAATAAAATGCGTTAATGAAAACGTTTAATTTTATGGGTGGTGAAGTGAATTAGCTAATAATATAAATATGCAAGAGATCGCTCTAAATAAACAAAGGTGTTGATGTTGCTCTTTCGCTAAGATCTCAAACATAAAAATTATATGATCCTCTTTGTACCTACTGACTTAAATTCATATTTCTATTATCTTCGATTATCCTAGGCGGTTATGTACTTGAATAGAAAGCAGGTGTTAAGAAACCCTCATCAAATATTCTAACTTCGCAAAAGAGAATTTCATTCTTGTCATTTTCATTTTTTTTCAAGGAAATACTTATCTGGATAAGTTTCATCGCATCCTGTCTCCTGGGAGGGACAAATGCAAGCAGCGTTTTAATTGCTGACAATTCCATGTCGAATATGATCGAAATCACCTCTAGACCTCCATTTTGTCACATACATAGAGATAGGTGAGCAGAACAGAATCTTTGACATTTTTCTACTCTCTCAGAGTTCTACCGCTTACGCCATCTATCATTAAATGTGTTTTTTCAATTTCTACCACAACCAATATCACTGGAATTTGCATTTTTCATCGTTCAATGCCTTCTCAATACGTAAAATCGATTTTTTTCTCATTTTAGAGGAGTTATACGTTCGAAATTACTCGCTTCGGATCAGAGACGTGTACGACAGATGACAGACGACTCCATTACAAAGCTGGTGGCCATTTGCAACGACAAATTCGTTCATTCAGCACATCAAGGGGGTTTCATCTATCCAGGAACAAACTGGTGTGGACCTGGTAAGTTGTAAGTATGAGAAAAATCGAAGAGTTTTCTTTTAATGATGTCATGCCCTTCTTTTCTCTACATAAATTCCTGCGAACAATCCAATATGGCCGCTGGGAACACAGAGTTAACAATCTTCAAAGAGTCAGTTGGCAAAATTGATTTCTAGTATTCAGGCGTACCATCATTCTAAACTTTAAGCTAGATTCTCTACCACTGTACTATTTCCTTGCAGGGAACAGGGCTGATAACTACTCTGACATTGGACATCATAGAAAAGAGGATATTTGCTGTAGAGAACATGATTTCTGCGACCAATACTTAAAACCTGGGGACTGCGAAAGAGGCATCTGCAATAAATCGCCCTTTACAAGGTGAGCTGTCGAAATATAGATTGAGTTCATTTCTCTCAATGACACTTGACCTTTTCCAGATCTCACTGTGATTGCGACTCGAAATTCCGAAGATGCCTGCAGAATGTCAACACAGAAACTGCAAATACGATTGGGGCGATATTTTTCAACGTCATCCAGATAATTTGCTTCAAGGAACGCACCCCTTGCGCTGCAATTCATGGGTGAGAATCTTAGGAATTTGTCTGTGATATCAGTGTCTCCAACTGTTTAAAACTCCAAATATCACACTCAACAAATCTACGAATTTTTCGCGCTCTTTTTCATAGTTTTTTTCTTTATTTTTGCAGTCGTAATACCATCAGAAATAATCATGACAATCTCTGTCCTTTGAGGTATTCAAAATCGCCAAAGTTTCCAGTGGATTTCCAGAAATTCAAACCTTTTTCTCTTCTGAAGAGGAAGAAAGTACCTGAACTCATCAACGTGATATTTAAAAATTTTAGAATATTTTAGTGCCATTTTTATTATTTTCATACTTTCTACAAATAAAATGTTTTTAATCTCTTTATAATTTCTTTAGTTTTACTTCTCGTATTCAAATTTTTTGTTTGTTTTTGGTATACCAAAAAAAGCCTCAAAAATTGGTAGCAATTAGTTCTTTATTTTCAGAAAACGGAGAAATTGTCTGAATTCTCAATATAACACAGAAACCCAAGAATTTTCTCGCCTAATATTTTCAACTTTTCTGTAAAAAAGTTTATTTTTTCATAAGTTATTCAATCTTGTTCAGTTTACTTCTCCATTTTTTTGTTTTCGGTGAGTATTTTTTTTTATTTTTTTTATTTCATTTCTTCCAAGTGATGGTTTGTTACGGGAATTTTTTTATTGTTTCAGTTTTTGCTGATTAATTATTTAATTGATTATTATTTATCATTTTTAGGTTTGGACTGACAGATGACGAGAAGGTAGAAGTTTGTAGATCATGGCAATTTCGACCATCAGAAAAATATATACCAATGATGCCCCAGAACTGAATGAAGAAAGAAATAAAATAGAAGCAATAAAAGTAGATGTTAGGATATATTATTGAAATATTCAATCTTTTATTGAATGAGAATTTATTAGTTTGCTGTAAACTCGCAAAATAATGTGATACTAGATGTTAGTCCTCGATTATTAGGAGATATATTTAGTATTTTCTGACATATTTAGATGAATAATAACTGTAGAAAGTCATTGTTATTCACAGGTTTCAATAAAGTATTAGTCAAGTGATCAATATACAAGGTTAATCACGAATATGGCATTATAGAATATTTTTAGGAAATACACACAAGATCCAGGATTGAAATTCTAAAGGTGAGCTTCAAGTAAGAAGACTTCTCGTATATTTTTTGAAAGTTCTAAGACTTACGGTTTTTCCGGAAAAGACATCAACTTTCGTTTTTCGAATGGGAAAACCCATTTTTTATTGCAAAAATAGATTCTCCATTGAATTCTGAGTCTTTTTGATTCCAGAAGTTTTAATTTTCCCGAGAAAATTCTCTTTAAATGAGGACATACGAAAAAAAAATCTCAAAATTGAACTCTGTTGAAATACGGACATCTTCAAGGTTTTTTCATTAAAAATTCTCATTTTTGAGAATCTCCGAGAAGAAAGACTGATGCTTCTTTTTCGATAGCGTGATTTTCGATTATGATACAGGAGGTCACAAATTCTTTGTCAAAGTTAGAAGTGACGAAACATCAAAAAATCGTTTTTTTTCAAATTGGAAGCCCATTTTTTCTAAGCATTTTCGAATTCTATAGAGCCATATTCGTGAATAGCCCTGTAAAATAAAAAGCATTTTTCCCCTTTCAAAAAGAATCAACAAAAATAGTCAAAAATCAAAATTCCAACTTTTGAATACTTTCAAATGTTTAGCCAGGAAGTGATATTTCAATAAAAACGCGAAAGAGTATTTATAGTTTTATTGAACATTTAAAAATCAACAAAATCGTATGCACAACTTTCTTTATGCCATACAAAATAATCCTATTTACTTATATTTCATAATAAAATAATGCAATATATAAAACAACAATTCTCAAAATCGCATCCTCGTCAAAATCAACGTATGGTCGAAATCCTCTCGTCATTAACTTTAGGCTATTACTGTGGTGTTCCTGTTAAAGAAATACATGAAGCATCAAGATATAGCAATTTCTATAATTAATTTATATCCAAAAAGGTCCGCCATCATGGCCGCCAAAATTCTAACATAGATTCTCTTCTTCTTCTTCATCGTGACCTTGGCCTGAGTCACCGTCCGCCCTGCTAGAACCTTCAGGCTTACCGGCAGGGCCCCCTTGAGCATTTTCTGTAACCGCAGGTTTGGCGATGGTGAGACTTTGTTCGGGTAAAGGCATATCTCTTGCCAAAATGGCGTATTCCACGTCCATATGCTTTATGAAAGGGTTGTTGAGTGCTGCTTTCGCAGCGTCTGGGTCTTCCTCGTCATAAGCTTGAAGAAGCATCTCCAAACATTGCACTTCAGGGCCTTCACAGTAGTTACCCCATTCCTTTCAAACAAAATTTATTTTAAAATTGAATCCGAAGAAAATTATTTAAACGTCAATGGCCTTAAATACAGTTATTTATTTATTTTTTTATTTAAACTCACCTTGAAAGCTTTCTCGGCAGCCACAATATCACCTCTAGCAATTTGTACCAAAACCAAGGCAACAGCTAAACGACCTGTAGATTGGTATGCCTCACTTTGTTCCCTCAAGCCTAATTCCCTTCTTATCGCATCGGCAGCCGCCTCAAATTCCTTCAATTTAACGTGAATCCTAGCAACTTTACTCATATACTCAGCGGCCTGCCGTACATTATCTTGTACCAAAGCTACATCTGCGGCATGTTGAAACAGCCTGAGTGCTTCAGCAGGGTACTGACCCTCTATGATTTTGGCAGCCTTATCTAAGGATGAAGATGCCGACTCCCCATTCCCTTGGGTTTGAAACATATTGGCAGCTCTTTCAGCCAACGCAGGAATGTCTTTAAGGTCCCCAAGCTCCTTTGAGACTAGGATCGCCTGATCTAACGCTTTAGCAGCGTAAAATAATGCCCTGTTCTGTCTGTGACAATCGGCCGCCTTCAACAGAGCATTTTTGCATTGATCAAACGCTTTAGCGTTTCTAAAGCAAGTGGCAGCTTTGTTGTATTCATCTGCTGCGTTTTCATAATCTGGTCTCCACTTCATCAACGATGTTTTCAGGCTTTTCTCGGCATTTTTGATGTGCTCCAATCCTTCATCTATCTTTTTATCACTGTTCATATTTACTGAGGCGAAGACTCACGTAAGGGTTGAAAGAGATTAGGAGTTTTCCTCTATATTATCATTTCTTTCTAAGGGAATTTTTAAGGTCTATTCCGCAGAACGATGTTAAATTAGTGGATGCAGGGAATGACAATGAATTTCAGTTTATTTTGGCTGCAATACAGTTGATAGGAAGCACCTACGAACGTCGTAGAGAAGAAAACAGACACCTCCGCATAAATTGGATCAATATTTGAAATGAAAATGAAATTTGTAAACGTCAAAGTTATGACAGATGACGCATAATCATAGATGATCACAGAATAATTAATCTTTGAAGTGTTTTTTCGTGTCTGACAGAAGTAATCATGTGAATGATGACGTATGTTAACCGGGAAATATGAAGAAAAAGGATTTCCTCAGGGTTTTCCTCTTGGTTTTCTTAATTTTCGCGGGTTTTATGGACTTGGGTATTCTAGTAGTGATTGGCTCGTATCAATCGGAGTTTTTCTGGATGTATCTCTTGCTGTTCGGCATATTTTACACTCTGGGCGCTGTCGGTACCTTTAGGGAGAAATTTTCGTTGTTGTATATATTTGCGGCTTACATAATCGTCTACAGATGCTTGGATATCACGTTAAGAACGATGGAGATCATAAAGACGGACCACACAGGTAAAGAGTCAGTGGCAAACACTCCGAGAACCAAACGAGATATCCTTATAAAGGCGGATGGCAACTGTTGCATGCTCAACCATGATATTCCGGAAGAATATATAATTCCCAGCTGTTGCCATGATGACCCAACCAGGGGAGATCCTATTTCAGAAAATTGTAGGCTAGCAGGATATGGAAACTTTGCCTATAGGTAAGGTGAAGCTACCAGAGACCAACTTGTAGCCTACTTCATCTAACAGGTCAGAACAAGTCTCTTAAATTCGAGGTTGCCAGTTCAACCAATGAGGGAAACTCTTGATATCACAGTTATTCACCTTGTTGATTATATTAACTCGAAACGTCTTGAAAACTCATTTAGAAATGTGGAGTAAAACCAGGATTACTTTTCATATTTTATTTTCAACATTTCATTTTCAGATGCGAAGATAGAAGTGGGAGAAAAGCATCGTCATCATCAGATGGTCAAAATGGTATTAAAGGCATATCCTTCTTCGCTATATTCTACTGTGTAAGAACTACCATCGATGTAACTCTATTATTTTTTGTTTTTCTACTGGCTTATAGCTTGCAATATAAAAAATGATCTCGTGAATGTCAAAACATGGTGTTTCATTGAAGTTATTCCTTTCTACTGTTGTTTTTCTCCAAAAGGACGTACGAAGAAGTAGTATATGATTTCTACGAAGCTCAAGATGCTGGCACCCAAGAATAAAGCAGTTATGCCACCAGTTGACACTAAAAATGACATAATTAAAATGACATTTAGATTGGCGCATTTTTACCAACCTACGAAATCTAACTTTCCCCTAACCACATTCCTCTTGTATCTCTCGCTGGGTAGACGCAACAGGCTTATTTCTACAACACCCAAATCTTCTTTGATTCTGTAAAAACAAAAAAATCCTATATCCTACTTTTTCGATCCTAAAAACTTTACCCGTATTTAACATCCTTGATGACTGACATTCCAAACTCTGTACAGCTGGGAAGGCAATCGCAAACCAAACCTGTTCTGTTGGACCAATGAGCCTTCAGAACTATCAAATCGTTGTAATGCTTGTTCAGGCAATATAAACCGTTGATGTCGCAAAACAGACGCTTAGCTTAAATCAGAATTCGCTCGATTTGAATCGATGGGACAAAAATAAACCAGCATTGAGTTTGAAAGGAGGGCGGGAACTGGAAGGGGTACGGAATAGATCCATGCAGGACTCCACGATTACTTACGGACGTTCGGCATAAGATGGTGGACGCATCCACACATCTTGAGTTGTGCGTTTTTTCTGCAATCTACGCAGCAAGCGCTGAAGCTGTAGTGATCATGGACATCTAGATTGTTTTCGTTGGTGAATCTGCATTTCCTCTGCTCGATACTTACATCTTTAACCTATGGAGTTTCAGATTTAGTAAGAAATATGCTCAAAAAGTTGTGAAAGACCAAAATAACCTAAAAAAACGCAAACAAAATGCAGATTAAAAGGTGGCAAAATATACCTCTGGTTGATTCTCTATCTCTTTGATGGAAATATATCTTTTTGAGTGGATATGTGGACTTATGGGCATGATATCAGTGGTTACTGTGGTGAATGTTGGTACTTCTTGTTCCCCGAGAAGATAAACCTATTTGAAACACGTTATTTTTTAAATTCTCATAAAATATGATTACGCACAGAAGCTATTCCTTTAATTTCCAGAATCAATGTACCGGGTCCATTTTTTTTGTTGGAAATCATCGGGAATCTGCGAGCCTTCTTATTTCTGAAATATCAATGCCTGTAAGATGTTGTGAAGTATGCCGAAGAGCAAACCTTGTCTGTATGGAGTTTATTCCGAAGCACATCCCAACTTCAGTGTCCATTTCGTGGAAAAAATCGCAACAATTGAACTCCTGGTTGTTCCAAACACACCTATGGAACATCTTCGAACAAGGACTCCTAACCTTAAATCAAAATTGTTCAACAAATCTTTAAGAAGACGTTCTGAATTACGGACTTCCCCGCGTTGGGCATCATCAGGATATTTTTGGAGCACCCCCGTATACAAACGAAAAATACTAACCTCTGCTGAAAACTCCACGAAATCTTTCTTGTTACAATCTTCGAGTTTAGATGTAGCATTCGGTCCGCACATTTGAAGGGTGTAAAATGATAACCCTTTGAAATAGACCAGTTCTTTGATGATTTCGTTTAAATTGAAATCGTGTGGGTTGCCGTATATTCTGAAAGAATAAAGTTACAGGTGTTGGTCGTTTATCGAAATTTCAGGCTACAAATGAGAACATTTCTATTAACTTATCTGCAAATTCGCCTATTCTCTCTTGGTTGTCAGTTTCACACACTGCAATTGAAGGAAATTGTGTATCCCAGTCCAAATAGCTAGTTTCGACAACGAAACTTATAGAGTTATTTCTAAAATCGCCCCAAGCAGTCAGTATGAGCATTATTGAGGCAAGCCAACTGAGGATACAACAAATAATCCAGAAGATTCTGCAACATAAAGTTGCCTACAATTGGCATAAACAGTATCCTCAAAAAACCAATAAATTTTCATATGACACCAACAACTCACAACGAAAAATATAATAATGATATGAAATTGAGAAAAAAGACAAGACAAGACATCTATCGGCTTATTTTTTTATGTCATACAGCTTTTTATTAGATAAAAAACTAATTTATGGGGGAGGATCTGTATAATTATTACCTCTCAGTCCAGTGTCTACCGCT
Organism: Hippodamia convergens; assembly: GCA_038502775.1. Classification (NCBI taxonomy): domain Eukaryota; kingdom Metazoa; phylum Arthropoda; class Insecta; order Coleoptera; family Coccinellidae; genus Hippodamia; species Hippodamia convergens. The sequence goes on along the minus strand of CM076609.1, from coordinate 70,087,563 downwards.
TTCGAAAATAAAATGAAATCCATGAAAAGATGTATTCAGAAAATAATATTTCAGATAAGAAATGTTTGCTACCATTTTCACTTGCACGAAAGAGTTATGTGTCGAATAAAAAGAAAATAAACATTTTCGATATGCACCAGCTCCATATCGCTAATTATACACATTTCTATTGTGTAGCTATTGTTGAATACTTTTTGAAAAGGCGCTCCTAATCTAACTCCATATCTCTTGAATTAACGATGGATATTTCCATACCAATTCAAAGGTGTATAATCAATAAAACAAGAATTAGACGAAGTTCATGTATACTTGCGTTGTTTATTACAAAATCTATACACTTGATATTTGGAGTACGTATCCTTCAGTTAGATGTATGACTTCATCATTTATGTCTTCTGATTGTTTTACTATGCTTAGCTGAAAAAATATTCTGATGATTATCACATCAAACCAATCAAAGGATATTAATACAGTGTAGAGCTCAGTTTTGAAATCAGGGGATATTTCAGGATATATGTGCTAAACAAGATGGGATTTCAAATTTTTGGGAAAATTTTGTTACTGAAATTTGGATATCCGACTCTGAGCATACTTACCTGTCGGTTTTTGTGATGTTTTTGTAGTCGTGGACGTTACTTCTCCAGTTGTTTCGTCTGTTTCAGAGGTAGTATCTTCAGTGGCTAAAATTTGAGAAAAAAAAGTTAAACAATTTACTTTGAACTTATCACTTGGTACATTCAACTTACTTGCTAGAGTACTATGGGGCATATAACTTGGTACCATAACAGGATAACAAATTAATTGGCAGTTCATGAAGTCTTGACTATAATTTCTTTTTCTTTTAAGACCGTCATATTTTTTCAAATGCGATTTGTAAAGGTATATTGATGGTTTGAGATTTCCTGGGTCCATTCTGTATTTCCTCTTGAACATATTTCCTAAAAATATATATTAATGGGGATGAATATACCCTCCTGAATATGAATCTTTGGCTGCAGTATTAAAAAAAAACACCAAATCAGCTAATATACTCAACTGTAGCAACTTGAGATGTAATTTCCGAAATCCCCCTGTGGATAAAACTGATTTTCACTTAAATTATCAAGACCAGGTAATGAATAAACCTCTGGATTATCGTAACCCCCAGGTACATTATTCTGGTTCAATCCATCAACGTTGTATTGCCCTCCAAGGGATGCGGGGTACTCTTGGCTGTAGTAAGGGGGGTTGCACACATTCATGCACACTTTTCTTGCACCAAAAGCAGCTGCTATGTCATTCTTCAGTTTAGGATGAGACATCGCTCTTTTTTTCCCATTTGAATTGATGTCTATTCTTACAGGTGAATTTTCTTTTGCTACCAGGAAAAGAGATGGGAAATTTGAAATTGAATTAAATATTTCTGATGAATTATATGAAACTATTTATAAAACTATTTTTCTAAGAATTTTTCCTCTGATTTTTTCAAGATCAACAATAAGATATTTATTACGTCAAATAGAAAATATATTGATACGAGTTTATTGATGTGGTTGAGTAATTTTGACTATACTGGTTAAGATGGATTATTTTCTTACCCTCAACAAAATTATGTAGGGATATCGAGACAACTAAAATAATAATATTGCCTTGAAACAACATCGTCATTTCCACGAATTGCATTATGTGAAGAAATGTTAGTATTTGACGATAAAGTCGGAATTGTATATTCAATATTCTGAAGTTCAAGAAATATTTTAACTGATGCGAAAATGGAAAAACCTTGAATGCTTTTATCAAATGCAGGAATGCTGATGACATCATGAAATATTGTCATTAATTTAGATCTACGTATATGGAAGATCTAGGAAAATAATCACTGATTTATGATGTATGCTTTATCTGAATTCATGCATTAATGAATTTTTAAATATTCCATAATATGTTCCAAAAGGAAACTCTGATTTTTACTGGACAAAAACTTCATAGATATTGTGGCAATCTCAGTCCTACTGGGAATTGAAAACTCACTGTGTATGACTGATTTCACGTGATTTTCCATTTTTCTCTTTTAGCTCCAAATTAGTTGAACTCATAAGGTTGCGCATTTCAGTTAACTCCCCTGAAATGGGCCATTCATTTTGTTTTATGCCGCCAGAAAAAGAATTTGGGAACTCCGATACAATTTATTGTAACGGTTTCCTCCATCCTATTTTCCATTTTCCTCTATTTTCAAGCTTTCTTCAAAAGCTTTGCGATCTCGTTTTCGTCATTCAGAAATTTCAGCAATTGAAAACAACACTATAGTTCAATTTATCCCACAGCTGTCACCACTGTAAAGTTTTCCAGGGTAAACAAATTGTCTCTGTGTTAAACAATTAATTTATTTCCTCAAATAATACTGTAATTTACATTCACAGACTACTCTAATTTATTCACACTATTATACTATTTCCACCAGAGAACGTTACAATATTTTGCTATGTCTGTAACCTTCTTATGGCAACCATATAGACGATATAATACAAAAATACCCTTTCAATAACCTACATATTTCTGTACGATCAATTGCTGTAGATTAATTGTGCCATGCTCACAATTTTCGATTGTTTCGTTATTTAAAACGCTGTTTCATTTTCTGGTTACTCTGTATATGGCAAAAATCATAATCGGTTGAAACCCGCATGTGAGTGCATAAGCTGTGAACAAATAAGAAACAAAAATGGATATAGATGTATTAGATTTGTTGTTGTTGTATATTATAATGTTTACTGAGCGATCTTGCAAAAAACAGAGGATTAGAACGCATTGTATAATCAGGAAAATACTGTTATCAGTGAATTTTAATAACTAACCGTAGGTGGACATATTTTCGCTATCTACACAAGGAAAAATGTTCAAAAAATTCGAAAAATTAAAACAACTACTTTTATAAAAGCCCGTCGGTTTTACTCTGAAATATAGGTAGCTGGGAATTTATACTGCACAGTAAGATGTTTAAACTTGCTGCGCTTCTTCTGGTTTTTTACTCAACTGCTGGTAATGGTGAGTTTTTCAACACTTCTTTGATTTAGGTTAACATCAAGCGATGAAAAACCATTTATTGTAAACTATACAGAATCCTTAAATCTCTTGATATATGAATCCTTTTATTTTTGTCTAAGAAAATCTGTCATTATCTTCAGTTGTATTTTAAACATTTTTTTCTTCTTCAGGACAACAAGTAACATGGAAACCCGCACCTTCTTCAGGGCCTTATCCAGGATGTTACAGAGTGTGCACTAGTGGTGAGTTACCTTCCTAATCCTTCCTTCTTCCAGACATAAAAGCTTTTTTCGAATTAAGGTTCTGGAACATCAACAACACCCAAACCTATTGGACCTACTGGTATCACAGTCACTGCAGGCTCTCCTCAATCGAGCGTCAGTAGCTGGTCATCTAGCTGGACAGAGATCATAACGGGTGGAGGTTCCAGTCAAACTGTAACCTCTCCTTCCGGAACTACTGATGAATATTCATCTTCTGGATCATCATCGGGTTCAACAGAAGAGTCTGCAGAGACTACAGAACCTTCATCACCCACTGATATCAACGAAAGTTCGCCAAGCTCCGTTTCTGGGTCCACAGATGAAAACTCGTCATCTTCAGAAGAACCCTCTTCTTCAGGTTCACCAAGCACATCCTCTGGATCTACCGGAGGTAGCTCGTCTTCAGAGGAGAGCTCATCTCCTGGTTCCACAGACGGAAGCTCCAGCCCCAGCGGAACTACCGATGTAAATTCACCTTCAGGTAGTTCATCTTCAGGCAGTTCATCTTCGGGAACAACAGAACAATCCAGTTCCGGCTTCACAACTGATGATGGGTCCACAGATGTCAGTTCTAGCTCATCCAGTCCTTCTTCTGGATCCACAGATGTCAGTTCTAGTTCACCCAGTCCTTCTTCTGGGTCCACAGATGACAGTTCTAGCCCCAGTGCAGGGTCCTCTACAGGAACACCTGGAGAAAGCTCTTCTCCTAGCGGGGAAAGTTCTTCTCCAGACTCCACCACGGACGAAGGTACCTCTGACTCAACAGAACCTACTGACGGAAGCTCAGGTGATACATTAAGTCTCACAAGAATTCATCCAACTCACCCTAATTTAATTTCTAGAAGTTAGTACAAGTTCGCCAATTGGAACATCGACAGAAATAAGTGAGTGTTTAACGAAGAATCTCTAGATCTTCTTTGAAAAATTCTTGATTTTCAGATGGACAATGTTTATGCCCTTGCAGTTGTTCTTCAACTCCACGTGAGTAATTCTGAATACAAGGTTTTGTCATAAAAACATTCTTCCTTTTGTGATCTTCACAATAAATATGATTTTTTTAGAGACCAGACATCTCCAGCCTCACTACAAGAGAAATCACCAATGGCAACATGGTCATGAAGGTAGGTACATTTACATATTCAAATTTGTCATTCCCGTGGTGGCCCAATCTTTATAAAAATATTCTATGACTGTAACTGTCTTAACCATTACCACTCCCGATCTAAGCTCTCTGAAACTCTATCGATAACCACGGCCTACTAAATCTAACAGGCCGGAAGGTTAGACGTTGCCGTTGTTACCAGCAACGTGTCTAGTGGCACGCGTAGATATTCGCACTGTTTTCGATATAATTTCGAATTTATTTCAATTCACAATCAAAAGAAGAACTGTAGGGAGGAAAACAAAACAGCATTTCGTTCATCTACGAATAATTTCTCAATATTTTATCGCAAATAATCCAGAACTCACCACGAGGAGGTAGCTGTTGTATTGAGTTCCACAAGATCACAATCAGAATGAAAATTTTTTTACTTTCTGAAGCGAATAAAGTAGGTGAATGAACATCAAAAGAGGAAAAAAAGTCACAAATATACCTGTCACCTAACAACCACTTGAAATTAGAAATAGGTACGTTTACTTCGTCCCTAAATAAAACTTCGATTCTCAAATTACTTAAGATCTTAAACCCCGATGATATTTTCGGAAATGCCCCCTCAAAATTTATATTGTAGAACTGAACAAAGTCATTTTCTTTAACGTTGGAAAAGAAGTTGAAAATTGCCTCGTCTTCGAAATGACAACAAAAGTCGGAAAATCGATCTGATCTTGTTTGTCCAAATCGGTGTGAACTCTATTATAATGGACAACTAATTTTTGTCTCCGTTCCTCAGGATCAGTTCTTTTCGGAGTAACTGAAGACGCCATGTAACTCGGTCGATTTGGGAAAATAGAAGGAAATGTATCATCCGTTAATTTAATAATTTTTCGGGGTATATTAATAACTGAACCGTCGGCGGTTGGATAAGAGTTATTTTTCAAAATATGGGAATCTACAGAATGTTTCATACAAACTACACTGTCATCGTTGACTTTAAAACTGTTTTCCCTATGAATTGCGTTAAGCCATTTTCTTCTCCTCGCTGGATCTTTCGGAAATCTAAATACCAAAACTTTCTGATTAGTAGATTTATATAGTTGCTTTTGCAACCAGGCACGAGGCATAGTACTCAAATCGAAGATTTCCAAATGAAATTTTAATAAATATAAAAATAAGAAACCTTCCTGTTGATAATCCTTCCAAATATGAACACTAAAAGTCGAAAAATTCAATCACAAACCCGATACACACTGTTCTTGCAACTGCAACACTTATTTTCACTTTATTTATTGATTGAAAAACTGATCACACGAACACGAAAAAACAAACCTTTTTACACGTTTTCCGGTCGAATTTCTGATGCGAACTATCGCATGTTACGCTTCAAAACAGAACTGCAATTGCAAAGTCGTAACACTCTGAGCCTGGTACAACCCCATGTGGGGGTTCCGACAACGTCGCATTTTAAAGCAACATCTGGCCTGTTAAATATCGTAGGCCTCGCGATAACCAATATTTGATCTCCAGCTAAACACCACTCAAGGAACCATCACGAAAACAAGCACCATGACTTGAACCACGAGGCTAAACATCATGAATTGAAGCACCACGAAAGTAAACATCACGGTCACGAAGCCAAACACCACGAGGTTAAAAATCACGGTGCTCAGCACGAAACCAAAAATCACCAGACCAAACATCACCAAGAGAAACACCACGCCTCCCATGTGGAAACAAAACATCACCCAGCTCATTTGGAAACGAAACATCATGAAGTCAAGCGCCAACATGAACAGCATCAAGTGAAACACCACGAATCGAAACATCATGAACATGAGGTCAAACATCACGGAGTGCATGAGAATAAACACCATGAACACGAAACTAAACATCATGAAACGAAACATCATCAAGAAAAACACCACGAGAATAAGAAAGCTCAAGGTAAGGAAATTTGTACAATTTCAGGTTAGATCGCGTTCTTTAGTCCATGAATCTTTATTCTTATACTTATGTTTCAGCCGCTTGAATTGGTAGAAGAACAGGAACTTAGTTAATCTGACCTTAGCTGTAGTAACTTCGGATGACGATAAACATTGGTTATGGGACACCAAATGTGTAGAGACTAGGTATAAGATTTGAATAAAGATTTTTGTTTTACGAATTCCTTTTTTTGTTAGTCCACTAACTTATCTCCTCAGAGATTCTACTCCGTACTCTACTCTACTCTACTTCAGTTATTTTCTGGTTGTTTGTTGGTCAAAAAAATACGCTCAATATTTTTGCTCTATGCGCCCACTTATAACCTCAATAAATTAAATTTTAATCGTTTCGAATTCGAAAAATCAGAAAGTAAAGGAAATACCAAGCATTTACAAGAAAAGTACAAAAAAGCATCATGCAGAGAAAACAGACTATTTCAAATACCAAGAATTAATCTTTTCAGTAAGAATCTACTTATATTGATTTGCGATGCTCCAATCCAAATACATTTGGATTGGACTTTGGACTAAAAATATAAACAAAAATGGCTGTGAAAGGTTTCAGAGGCGAATACAAATTCCTTTCGAATTTTTTTAAATGCGACGTTGAATACGAAGGAACCACGTATCCAACCGCAGAACATGCGTTTCAAGCAGCAAAGACCTTCGATAAAGACGAGAGGAAAAAAATTTTATCAAGCAAAAACCCGGTTGTAGCCAAAAGACTTGGGCGTAAGGTGACACTGAGGCCTGATTGGGAGGAAGTTAAGGTCGAAATTATGACAGAAATTCTGAGAAAAAAATATCAGAATCCAGACGTAAAAAAGCAGCTGCTAGAAACTGGAGACAAAGAAATAATTGAGGAGAATAAATGGCACGATAAATATTGGGGTAAATGTATTTGTAAAAGATGTGGAGGAACTGGGAGAAACAACTTAGGGCTGATTATACAAAAAATAAGAGGCGAATTGAATCTAACAGAAACTTGAATCATTGCTATCTTTAATTTGGTTAAAAATGCTTTCTTCATAATTTTTGATTTGAAAAAATCAATAATTTCAATTGAAGACTCCTTTGACTTTATTGAATAGTTGCAGTATGGTTTAACAAAAACCAATTCGCAACAAAAGCATGTTTTAATTCATAACCTCTAAAACCAGATATGTCAAATTAACAAAACAAGTGTAAAACCATGATTGGGAAAACCCAGAATGCAAAAATATTACCTCTCTACTAAAAAGCTTCAGATGCCCCTTCAATTCATTAATTGAAGATTACTTTCTGCTGAAACATTGACTCAAGTGATTTTGAAAAATGTCTATTACTGAATTTACTGGTGAATACAGATTTTTATCAAATTTCTGCAAATGCGAAGTGGAATACGAAGGAAATATTTATCCAACAACAGAGCATGCCTTTCAAGCAGCAAAAACATATGATCCGGAGGAAAGAGAAATGATTTTATCCATCAAAAAACCCCTGATAGTGAAACGGAAGGGACTTACAGTTAAACTTAGACCTGATTGGGAAGAAGTCAAGAATGGTATTATGACAGATATACTGAGGAAAAAATTTCAACAACCAGCATTCAAGGAGCAGCTTTTGCAAACTGAAGATAAAGATATTGTTGAAGGCAATAATTGGCACGATAATTATTGGGGCAGTTGTTCTTGTGAAAATTGTGGTGGTAAAGGAAAAAATGTTTTGGGGGAGATAATAAAGACGATTAGAAAGGAATTAAGCGATACTTGATATATTTTAGGGTATAATTTCATCATTACAAACTTTTAAATGAAGTTTTGTTGATTCTATTTTACTTTTGTTGGTTTTTACTTAACATTTATTTTAATATATTCGATGCTTCAACATCTAAGAGTTTATACTAACATATTTCACAATCCAACGATCTGATTTATTGAAAATATATAATTTTTTATATTGCATATTTCATTCTTTGAACCTTCACATCTACAATAAATAATCCAAGTAATAAATTGAATGTAATATTCTGCTTGTTTTACAAATTAAAAAAAAGCAGGTCTTGAAAAGTGGCGACACAGATATATCCAACCTCTTAAAATCTAAATTAAAACTCTATGACATACCTACATAACCTATGAAATTCAAAAAATTGTTTTTCAAATTACAAATATAAACTATAACGATGGATATATTTCAAGACACACCTGCGAAAGAGACGAAAAGCCAAATTTCAGTTACAACCGGTCGGGTAATACTAGGAATAACAGGTTTTCAGAAAATAAGTACTTGGTATTATTTCCAAAATTCGTGTTGAAAATTTTCAGGAGGAATAGCGTTAGGCCTTACTCTCATATCTTCCTCTTTTGTGAGACCTGCATTTCGAAAATATTGTCTTCCATACATACCAGCAACAGATGAACAAATCAAAAACGTTTTGATAGCGTTGAAAACCAGAAAAGGCCTTCTCCTAGATTTAGGGTCTGGAGATGGAAGGATCGTAATAGGTAGTCTGTTCAAAAGCTGTTGCGTTAGAGACGACTCATTTATTGTTTTTTATTAGAAACTGCCAAATTGGGATTTACATCTCATGGTGTTGAACTGAATCCTTGGCTAGTTTGGTATTCAAAATATGATGCTTGGAGGAAAGGTCTGAACAAAACAACCGATTTTTTCAAGAGGGACTTGTGGAAATACGATGTCTCAAAGTATGACAACGTTGTTATCTTTGGAGTAGAGCAAATGGTATGAGGGTGAAATGTTAAGTGTTTTTCTGATTATTTTTCATTTCCAGATGGAAAATTTGGAAAAAAAGCTTTTAAGTGAATGTAAGAATGGATGTAACATCATCGCTTGTAGATTTCCATTACCCATGAAGAAGCCAATATCCACTATAGGCTGTGGTGTTGATACAGTTTGGGTTTACAAAATAGAAAAAAAGTCTGTGTGAAATCTATTATATTAAATTATTGTTGTTGAAGCAATTTTTTGTTAGAATTTCACCAAGTTCTTGAAACTGAATTGATTAAGAAAAGAAAAGAATTAAATATAAGTAGTAAAATACATTTATTGCTATCTTAAATACTTTATCTTAAAGACTATGTTACAAATTGAAGAGACACTACCAAGTATGAAAAATCCACGGAAATATTATGTAAGAGAACAACCAACACGGAAGAAACAATATCTCCTTCCGATATATCTTCCAAAGAAAGTAAGTCAACTTTGGTATTATGAACTTTCAACCACCATCGTTAATCTATGAGAGGCCATAATATTATTTCAACTATTTCCCAGTTTCAGTGAAAAATGAATAATAAAACCAGAAAGGTACATAAGGAAATTACGAACCCTAGAATAATAGAATCTCTTCGTTTTTTCAAATTAATTCGTTGGATAAGGCTGCTGATTACTGGATATCTATTCGACATATCGTTGAACCTAGTTTGTAACTTCTTGAATGTCTGTCTTTGGCTTTGCAAGTGATCTCTGGTCTCTATAGCTATTGAAATTTGATCATTCACCAACCTGTCTGAGCTGGAATCAAATGAAAAACATCATTACCGCCATTTTTCGACAGACTAATCATATAAATTCTTTTACTTACTTATGAATATGTTGATTCTCTTTCAAGTAAATATCTCTCCGATTATTTATACCTTCTGAACCTGAACGGTAATTATCTGAATTTCTATGCAAATCTTCCCGTTCCCTCCGGGTCACATGTTGTGAATTAGTTTTTCGATAGTCCTTGGACAGGTCCGCTAGTATATCCCTGTGACGCTGTATCGTATGCAACATTGCAGCCCCCAATACTGGCTGCTCAGCCATGTGCTCGTTGATTTGTGTCAACTAAAAGTCTCTGGTGAGCAGAATATTGGAGGATCAATAAAGACATTGGATACCTTTTTGAGGAGTTGCTCGATTTCAAGTGACATTGTTTCGAAGGTGTCTTCACCAGAGAGAAGTGGAACAGTGTCTGATGCATGACTGCTATGTGGGGTTTTCAATCCAGCTCCTAGTTTACTAAAGGCAACCAGTTTCAAGTCAATTTCGTTTTCCAAACTCCTCGCCTGCTTCCTCAGATCTACAAAATTCTACATTATTATTAGTCGAAATCAGTTCATATATTTACCGTCATAGGTGAGTGCGTTCGCCATTTCTTAATGATAAGCGATTATCTCAATTTTATCAACCATAAATAACAAAATAATAAAAATACGCCTTTGTTTTGAAAGTTTTTGAAAACGTCCACAGATAACTAAGTAGAATAGATCGGACACTGACGTACTATGATTAAAACAACTGTTTGGAACCCCAAGCGGTTGTTGTCTCAACTAATATTTTACAGGTTACTACTTTATCACATTTTTCGGCAGGCTCGGCGCGAAATTCAAATTACATTCTTATTTTGCTTTTTAGGATTTTCAGTAGGCTTACCTATTCTGAATTCTAAGCAATTGAAAACAATAGTCCTTCACAAATATATATTTATTACTGTTCTCTATACAAAAATATACAAATATAATATAAATATACAGAAAATGAGGTAATTGTCTACACTGACCCGAAAATCTCAAAAATTGACGAAAAATTCAGTAAGCACTAACCTTGATATGCAGAATCGGTTTTCAGGTCTTGGTTTTTTTTTCTAAAATACTCAAAGTCATTGAGGGTTATCTTAAACGAACACTTCATTCTTCAAGTCTGTGACGTGGACTTTTTGTCATTATGAATACAAAATTCTCGATTTTTTCTTAATTTATAGGCTTCTTTATTACTGAATTTCCCTAAAATGTGATGATTCCTAAGTGTTTAAAATCCGGTGATATGAATGATATTTGTCATCTACTCATCTTCATTTCTACGTCAACAGCGCAATATAACGTGATTCGTAAGACGTAGCAATGAAGATGGCCATCATATCACCGGATTGTACACACTTAGAAATCATCAAATTTTAGGGAAATCCAGTGATAAAGAAGGCTATAAATAAAGAAAAAATCGAGAATTTTGTATTAATAATGAAAAAAAGGCCACGAAACTGAAATATTATAACGGACTTGAAAATTGAAGTGTTGATTTGACCGTCAATTAATTTGAGAATTTTTTTTAGAAGAACCAAGACCGACCAGATAAATCTGAAATAAGATTCCTTTCCTGCATATTAAGGTTAGTGCTTACTGAATTTTTCGTCAATTTTCGGATCAGTCTAGACAATTACCAAAAATAAACATATATGTATATTTAAAAGTTTTACCAAAACTGACACAAGGTCGCAAAAAATGCATGTCTCTATCTTCAATAATAGCTGAGATACAGTGCAGTCACACCCAATTTGGGACACAGTGTACATTTAAAAAGTTGGCTTCTCAAGATTTGCTTGTTCTCTTTTTCCTCATAGAGTTTTTGCCTGAATTTTTTTCGGGTTTACAAGTGCAGCACTTAATCTTTCTTGATAGTTCTTGATTTGATACTGCTTTTGGTTTAATTGTATTTTCAGTTTGTAAATCATGTTGTGGAGAATCTGTTCCTGTGCCATCAAGTGTGTTCGTCTCAAACAGTTCAATTTAGAAAGTATCACAGCTCTTTTACCTGTAAAGAATAAATTTTTTCTTAATCACTGAGTAAAAAACATAAATCTGAAAGATTCAGCCAATAAAAAAAGAACAAGAGATGAATGTGGAAAATTATAATTGTACTCACCTGAAGAAATTCTTCTCTCTTTCATTTCTTGGAATTTTGTCACAGATTGTGTTTTACAATGATGAAGAAAGTGGATAATAACTCTCCAATATTTAATAAATAACTAATAACTATCTTCTTCATATCCATTTGATCTTGTGAATGTAAATACATAATGTGATCAATAATTGTGTGAATTATGTCAATAAAACATATGTTTGACAAACACGAAACACGACTAAAAACCTCAAACAGAGTCATCTATTGACGATATCACTAAATATTGGCGTATGCAGCGACACGAGTATTTGTTGTCTCAACTAAAAACACTATTTGGGGTGGGGGTAGGAAGGTGTCAAGACCCTGAAAACGTCATTCAAGACTCATCTCAGCTGTTATTATTCCAACCTCCAAACCAGAGATTTTGATCACAGTTTTCTCTAAAATCTGGGCACACAAGTTTAAGTACAGGCTAGCTGGTGATGTGCGTATTCTTCTTCTTTCGGAACCTCTCTCTTGACAATGAGAAAAATTATTTTGTGGACTCTGATATTCTATGATTCCTCTTCAACTTTTGTTTCAGAGTTGCGTGGATTTGAAATCGGTTTTCTCTACGAAATTTTGAGTAAAATCAGATTGAATCAAACCCGAAAATGAGAGAAATCGTGCATGTTCAGGCAGGCCAGTGCGGAAATCAAGTTGGAGCAAAGGTAGACGAGTTTCAATTTTCTAAACATCGCGTTACTTCGATCGAACCAGAGAAATTGATTTCAGTTTTGGGAGGTGATATCCGACGAACATGGCTTGGACCCTTGTGGAAATTACAATGGCAACTCAGACCTTCAGCTGGAAAGAATAAACGTTTATTTCAATGAAGCTTCTGGAGGAAATTTTGTGCCCAGGGCTGTACTGGTAGATTTAGAGCCTGGCACGATGGATAACATAAGATCGGGGTGTTTTGGACGACTGTTTCGACCGGATAACATGATTTTCGGGCAGTGGGGGGCGGGTAATAACTGGGCGAAGGGTCATTACTCCTCGGGGGCAGAAATAATCGACGCTGTTATGGATGTAGCGAGGAAGGAGGCAGAGACCTGCGATTGTTTACAAGGTACCGTATAAAAATATTCAAAGGCTCTTGCACCTACTAGGAACAGGTTGGCAACAATGTATTTTTATATCTAACCATAGACACGGCCTACTAAATCTAACAGGCCGGAAGGTTAGACGTTGCCGTTGTTACCAGCAGCGTGTCTAGTGGCACGCGTAGATATAGAAAGTATACGGTTTACTTGTTCAATTCGCACTGTTTTCGATATAATATCGAATTTATTTCAATTCACAATTAAATGAAGAACTGTAGGGAGGAAAACAAAACAGTATTTTGTTTATCTGCGAATAATTCCTCAATATTTTATCGCAAATAATCCAGAACTCACCACGAGGAGGTAGTTGTTGTATTGAGTTCCACAAGATTACAATCAGAATGAAAATTATTTTACTTTCTGAAGCGAATCAAGTAGGTGAATGAACATCAAAAGAGAAAAAAAATTCACAAATATACCTGTCACCTAATAACCACTTGAAATTAGAAATGGTTACGTTTACTTCGTCTCTACATACGACTCTCACATTACTCAAGATCTTAAACCCCGATGATTATTTTATATTGTAGAATTGAACAAAGTCATTGTCTTTAACGTTGGAAAAAAGTTGAAAATTGCCTTGTCTTGGAAATGACAACAAAAGTCGGAAAATCGATCTGATCTTGTTTGTCCAAATCGATGTAAACATTATCATAATGGTCAACTAATTTTTGTCTCCGTTCCTCAGGATCAGTTCTTTTCGGAGTAACTGTATTGATTGAAAAACCGATCACACGAACACGAAAAAAACACAAACCTTTTGAACTATCACATGTTACGCTTCAAAACAGAACTGCAAGTGCAAAGTCGTAACACTCTGACCCTGGTACAACCCTTTGTGGAGGTTCTGGCAACGTCGCATTTTAAAGCAACATTCTGGCCTGTTAAATATCGTGGGCTGCGCCATAGACTAAATTTGAATAACTATAGATTTAACTGTCATTTCTTCATTGAGATACACTAAACAGAACTTTCGCTCAGGTTTCCAGTTATGCCACTCTCTAGGGGGTGGTACTGGTTCTGGTTTGGGTACCTTGATCATAGCCAAACTTCGCGAGGAGTACCCAGATAGGATAATCAAGACCTACTCCATATGCCCGTCTCCCAAAACCTCTGACACTGTCGTGGAACCCTACAACGCAACATTGTCAGTCCACCAGCTGGTAGAAAACTCAGATGAGACCTTCTGCATAGACAACGAGGCGTTGTACGACATTTGCTTCAGGACCTTAAGGTTGGCATTGCCAACCTACGGTGACCTTAACCATCTGGTATCTGTGACGATGTCAGGGGTAACCACGTGCTTGAGGTTTCCAGGACAACTCAACGCTGACTTGCGCAAACTGGCTGTTAATATGGTGCCTTTTCCCAGGCTTCACTTCTTCATGCCTGGCTTTGTCCCTTTGAGTTCCAGATGCAGTGCCCATTATAGGTCCATGACAGTTCCAGAGCTGACCCATCAGATGTTCGACGCGAAGAATATGATGGTGGCTTGCGATCCTAGATGCGGAAGGTGAGATATAGGTTATATTAAGAAGAAGACTTGGTTTCGCGACCATAGATTCTACTTAGACGCCATCTGTTATCAGAGATCTGTAACAGATCTTTTTCCCATCTAGATACTTGACTGTAGCGGCAGTCTTTCGAGGCAGAATGTCAGTAAAAGAAGTGGACGAACAGATGCTGAACATCCAGAACAAAAACAGTCCATATTTCGTGGAATGGATACCGAATAACGTGAAAACTGCAGTCTGTGATATACCCCCAAGAGGGTTGAAGATCTCAGCCACCTTTATAGGAAATTCCACAGCCATCCAGCTGATATTCAGAAGGTTGGACGTCAGGTTCAACGCTATGTTCAGGAGGAAAGCCTTTTTACACTGGTACACAGCAGAAGGAATGGATGAGATGGAATTTACAGAGGCTGAGTCGAATATGAACGACCTAATCAACGAGTATCAGCAATACGAATCCTGCGACGTTGGGGACATGCCTGAGGACGGTGAGGAGGAAGAAGAAGAAGAGGAATGAGTCATAGAATATTTCGAAAAATTTTCTTTTTTAACTTTCAAACTGATTTCGTTGTAGTTTTAAACATTGCTTATAAGTTGTAAAGTGATAGAGCATTTTGAAAAGATTCTTCATACTTCTACCAAATAAAGCGAAAATGTTGTGTTGTACTTCCATATTCTGATTTTATGTTTTGAACAAAATCAATTCTTCGGCTTCACTCACATCACTTCCTGAATATTTTCGCAATCAACCTGAATTCAAAAATTGTCGAGACTTTCTTCTGATGCTCGAAAATGAACTGTATTTTTGGTATTCCTGGAAAACGCCTTTCTAATCGATCTTAATCCATTGAGAATTCTTGACAGCTGTCAATAAATATCCAAATAATGGATGATATCATTTCTTCAGACACTTTCGAGCTCATATGTTTGATTTTTTTGATTTATCTAGTCATCACATTATTCGGTGAGTATCACCCATGTTCCTTTCTCATGCTTACTTTGTAATTCAATGCTCATTTCAGTTTTAGCTGCGTATAAGTCAACCTGGAACAGATTGTTATGTCACGAATCTCATGACAAAATTCACTGTTTTTCCCCTTATGTATACAGGCTGTACTTCCCGAAAGAAATTTGTAGGAATTGTGGAATTTCTTGGTACCGTAGTTCATTTTGCTGCAGAAAAAATCACTCGTTCTTTGTAAGAAGCTATTTCAGAACATTAAAACTGAATAAAACTTGATTTTGAATGATTTTTATTGTAAATCTCAATTCAGCCACCAGAGTAGTTCGAATGAAGATGGTGTATCTCATGGTTTTGTTCTTTCCCTCCCAGTTTCACTATAAAAGGTTTATAAGATTGAAAATTAATGAATTCTCGATAATATTTTACCGTTCAGATTATCCTCAGTTTGCTTAAAACAGAGAGAAGAAAATTTCAAGTAGTTCACAGAACTATGAGTAGGCAGAAAGTTTGGCTCTTACTCTGTGCTCTTCAGAAATCTTTTTGAGATTGAGAAACCTTTTGCGCGTGCCCTAACGGTTTGTTTAATTTCAAATAGTATCCAATAAAACAATTTATTTCTCCAAATCTCTTTTACATAACATAAGATGAGAGAAATTGTACATATTCAAGCAGGGCAATGCGGAAATCAAGTTGGCGCCAAGGTAAGGCTTTCATACATAAAATCATCCACACCTAGATCATGAATCAATGTATTTAAAAAAATTTACAACAGTTCTGGGAAGTTATATCCGACGAGCACGGCTTGAATCCTTGCGGTGCTTACCATGGGGACTCAGATCTCCAACTCGAGAGAATCAATGTCTACTTCCAAGAAGCATCAGGTGGTAATTTCGTTCCTAGAGCCATCCTAGTTGACTTAGAGCCTGGAACCATGGATTCGATCAGAGCCAGTTGTTGGGGCCCCATGTTCCGGCCAGACAACATGATATTCGGGCAGAACGGAGCAGGGAACAATTGGGCAAAGGGGCACTATTCAGACGGTGCAGAGATCATAGATGCCGTGCTTGATGTTGTTAGGAGGGAAGCAGAGACTTGTGACTGTTTGCAAGGTGAATTAAACCTTAAATATCTAAATTTTTAATTTCTTATTTGAAAATTTCTTTGTAGGATTCCAACTGGTTCATTCTATCGGGGGAGGGACAGGTTCAGGCCTAGGCACCTTAATTATATCAAAAATACGAGAGGAATTCCCAGACAGACTCTTGAACACTTTCTCGATATGCCCATCTCCAAAAGTTTCCGATACAGTTGTAGAACCCTACAACGCAACTCTATCAATACACCACCTAATCGAGAACTCGGATGAGACGTTTTGCATAGACAACGAGGCTCTTTACGACATCTGCTTCCGAACCCTCAAACTAATGAGTCCAACGTACGGAGACTTGAACCATCTGGTGTCTTTGACAATGTCGGGCATCACCACATGTCTACGATTCCCTGGACAACTGAATGCAGACCTTCGTAAGCTTGCAGTCAACATGGTCCCTTTCCCTAGGTTGCATTTCTTCATGCCTGGGTTTGTGCCGTTGACTGCTCGGGGGTGCATCCACTATAGGTCTGTCACTGTGCCTGAGCTAACCCAACAGATGTTCGATGCTAAGAACATGATGACCGCTTGCGATCCAAGATGCGGAAGGTAGGAAGTCAATTTTTAACAAAAAATAAGGGAGTTCCACAGGGGCGCGTCTTAGGGTCCATTCAATTCATTTTAGAATCTTCTGCAACCAACGAATAGTGTATTTTTAACCGATGTAAGATCTCTTGGCTTTCCAGGTACCTTACAGTTGCAGCAATATTCAGAGGAAGAATGTCCATGAGAGAAGTCGACGAACAAATGCTCAACATCCAAACGAAGAACAGTCCGTACTTTGTCGAATGGGTACCGAATAATGTTAAGACAGCAGTTTGCGATATACCTCCCAGAGGCTTGAAAATGTCAGCCACCTTCATAGGAAATTCTACCGCTATCCAGAACATCTTCAAGAGGATTGGTCACAGGTTTTCGGTTATGTTCAGAAGGAGGGCCTTCTTGCATTGGTACACTGGCGAAGGCATGGACGAGATGGAGTTTACCGAAGCCGAATCCAATATGGATGATCTTATAACTGAGTACCAGCAGTATCAAGACGCTTCGATAGATGAATGCGAGTGTGAGACTGAGGAGGAAGAGGAAGAAGAATAGGAGCTCTGTGATGCTGTTTTTTAACTCTTTGAATATTTTATCGTTTATTTTATTTAAGAAAATATTTTATGTTTGAATTTTATCAAGGGAGTTTAATATTGTTTACCTGTATTGATATTTTAAGGTTTACCTCTATTATTGTGTTTACCAGTTTTATAAAATATTAACATTATGAAAGAATACCATCGTTTTATTAATTTACCTTCCTGGAAAACTTCAAATTGTACTCATTCTTTTTGGTCGATCGTGGAGCGAAATCTGTGACTGCCAGAATGTAATTTTGATCTACCAAGCATAGAACATCCATTATGGCGCGTCATTTTCTTTTCAAAATAGGTATTTCCCCTAAAACATGCTCAGAGAATGACGTGTCACGATACTTGGCCACAGAAAACGAATATAAACAATCTTGACGCGTCAAATATAGGTTAGGG
This sequence comes from Hippodamia convergens, assembly GCA_038502775.1. Classification (NCBI taxonomy): domain Eukaryota; kingdom Metazoa; phylum Arthropoda; class Insecta; order Coleoptera; family Coccinellidae; genus Hippodamia; species Hippodamia convergens. Next base: position 70,069,229 of record CM076609.1, on the reverse strand, counting down.
GAAAGTAAATATTTTCCTCAGTTGAATTTTCTTGGAACCAGAATTCGATATGATCCACAGTCTCTTTATCATAAACTCCTCGGGGGATGTTTTCCTGGAGAAACATTGGAAAAGCGTTATTTCTCGCTCGGTATGCGATTACTACCTTGAAGCCCAAAGGAGCAACCCTTCCAATATCCAACCTGTTATAGCCACACCACACCACTACCTGATTTCCATACAAAGGGGTGGAGTGAGTTTCGTCGCAGTCTGCATGGAAGAGACGCCCCCATTGTTTGTGATTGAATTTTTGCATAGAATTGTGGATATTTTTCAGGACTATTTCTCAGATTGCACCGAGAGTATCATAAAGGAGCACTACGTTGTTATATACGAATTACTCGATGAAATGCTGGATAACGGGTTTCCATTGGCTACGGAAAGTAACATTTTGAAGGAATTGATCAAACCGCCCAATATACTCAGGTCGATTGCCAACACGATGACTGGAAAGTCAAACTTGAGCAATATTTTGCCAAGCGGTCAATTGTCGAACATCCCTTGGAGAAGAACAGGGGTGAACTACACGAATAACGAAGCATATTTTGATGTAATCGAAGAAGTTGATGCCATAATCGACAAAAGTGGTGCAACGGTATTCGCTGAAATCCAAGGTTATATCGATTGTTGTATTAAATTGAGCGGAATGCCTGACTTAACCTTATCCTTCATCAACCCGAGAATCTTCGATGATGTCAGTTTTCACCCATGCGTGAGGTTTAAACGGTGGGAAACAGAACGTGTTTTATCTTTTGTACCTCCTGATGGTAACTTCCGGTTGATTTCCTACCATGTTAGTAGTCAGAGCATCGTAGCTATTCCATTATACGTTCGTCACAATATATCGATAAAATCTGGAGAACAGGGGAGGTTGGATTTGACTGTCGGCCCCAAACAAACTCTAGGAAGATCGATCGAAGCTGTGAAACTCGAAATACTGCTACCGAAGTGTGTTTTGAACTGTGTTCTGGTTGTTAATCAGGGAAAGTACAATTTCGACACCGTTTCGAAAATTTTGCATTGGGACATTGGAAAGATCGATCCTTCTAAACTGCCTAATATTCGTGGCAACATTTCGATATCTACCGGTGCTAACACTTCAGATCTCAATCCGTCAATAAATGTCCACTTTATGATAAATCAGTTGGCTGTGAGTGGGTTGAAGGTCAACCGTTTAGATATGTATGGTGAAAAATACAAACCTTTCAAAGGTGTTAAGTATATAACTAAAGCTGGACGATTCCAAATAAGAATGTAATGTTTATATTGCGGATTATCAAATCTTGTTCATTATATGTATTTTCGGGTTATGTATATATTAACTCAATATTTGTGTTTGAACGTATAAAAATAGCCTTTGCTCCGACTGAAGCTGTTTAGGGATTGATTTGTTATTTATTTTCACCTGCATTGTTCTTCCTGAGGTCCAAATCTTGTTATCTACTTCATTTTAGATTTTTATATTTTATGAAAAGGTTTATGTTGAAGCCAGAAAATATTTTCAACGATGTATTAAATATTATGAAACTAGAAATTGTCTTTTTTTGAGTACACTTTCGAAATTGTAAGAATCACAGCATTATAGAAAATATATCTGATAATTTGAAGCAATTTTCTTTATTATTTTGTTTAGAAGCACAGTTTTTTCTAATCTCTTAAATCTGGAGAAATTCCTAAAACTGCCTCAATCGATAAACAAAAAAAACCAACTTTAATATTATAATAAACTATTATGGTATATTACCTTGAAAGTGGACATAAAATTGTCCTGTACAATTGGTCCAGTCAATGAGGGCGAAAATTAGGCATTACCCCCAAATTCTATCAAGATGCTTCGATTTTGATAAAATTTTGGATATAAGCTATACTTGTCTCCTTCCCTACCCTATGCCGATTTATGCTTATTATTTTTAAGGGGTGAAAACAACCCCTTTATCCAAAATTAAAAGAAACTTGTTCTAACGTTAATCAAAGAAATTTTTGGGTTTCAGTAGCGTTTTATGAGGTTTAATGAAGGCTTTCATATATACTTCAAGACCTTATAAACCACCCCCTTTCAGCATAAAATGTGTAAAAATGGGTCTTCATTGATATAATTAATTAATTTCAATCAATTTTATAACAGTATTGTGGATCAATGTTTACTGCTCTTGGCTCCCCCCCTGGGTGCGCTACTGTCGAGCAAGGAGCATTTGGTTATTATAAATTTTATAGCCCCGTCACCGATTTTAAAAATATTTTGCACAGTGAATCTATAGGACTTCCTGATACTACAGTCTCAATTAAAGCTCTGGGGAGGCAGTAATTTTCGAGAAAAAAAATAAATGAAACTCATAAATATACTCCATTTAACTCGGATATGGTTCTGATATAGTCTTATATATAGTCTATATAGTTTAGTTCAACAAGATTAGGTTATGTTAGGTTAGGTAAGGTTCATTTTCCCTACCAAAAGTTGAAAAAAATTTTTTTTTAAATAAAAAAAAAATTTGATAAAAAAATAAAACATCGATCCGCATTCAGGTTAGGTTAAGTTAGGTTAGGTTAGGTTCATTTTCCCTACCTCAAGATCACAAAAAAAATACAAAAAAAATACAACTGGGCAGGGAACTTTATAATTACCGAGCATTTCTTGTAGGTTTTACGTAAATTATTCTTTTATTCATGTGTGTTATAGACAATGAGCTTGAACACTGTTTAGAATATGCGATGAATTTTTTTCTACGGAATCTCATTACTGAAAATATCGAGAAGCGTAAAATTTTTTCCAAATTATAAAGTTTCATTATGTGAAATAATAAATCTAAACCGTCAATAATCCACTTTGAAGTGAATAATGAAATTTTACCGTTCGGTTCTAATAGTTAAAACACCAACTAGAACACATGCAAACAGATTGAAGCTAATAAATCTCTACTTAATAAACGATCACAATTAAAATAAACGAATCGCAGATTAATGTTCTGTTTGTTTTCTATGAAACCAAGCCAACGCGTGCGTTTGACCGTGAGCTAATGATTGCTGGATACACAAACAAATTTCCCTGGGAATTGTGACGCGAAATACAACTTTTCCTAGAGGAAAAAATTATCTGGATTGGATGCCCTCTTTTAATGACGTGGAGGCTTGTGGTTTCAATCACACCTACTCGTCTGCTGCAAAATAGGTTTATTTAGGTTGAGCTCGAGATGTACTAGGTGAAAATATGACGCAGGATCTAAGTGTTAAAATTTATAGAGCGGTCTGATGGAATTTGAAACGATCGAATATTGATCAAACACGAAATATTCTGGCATATTCAGCACATACAAAGAATCTTTTATAAGTGAGAGAAACAACAACAAAATAGGTATTCAAGATAGAATTATTTCTTTGAGTTTATGTTCAAAAAACGTTCTGTGTAATATCTGTGTAAATATGATGTCCATCTTGTGAAAAATTTATAGTATTTCTCCAAACATTAATTTTTGAAATTAATTAATTTCTTTTTCATATAAATAGACTGCATCTGATCAGAGTTATGTTGACATTTCAAGAAAACTAAAGAATTTTATGGACTGAAAGAGGCTATAAAGGGATGCTGTGCTTTTATTGCTTCCTGCTTAATAGTTTTCTGGGTGACGCCACTGATTCATTGATGGAATTTAATCACATATCTCCATTCTTCTGAAACACGTACGTTTCAATGATAAAAAGTTCGAAATGGAACGAAGGTTAATGAAAATGTATCATTGCCACATTAATAAATGACTTCCGCTTGTAGGTATTCGGAAATGACACAGTCTCTACCACCGCACATTGATAATACTGAAACATTTGATGACAGTCAAGCATAATTAAAACTGCCAAACGAAATTATAATGTGATTAAAGATGTTTCAATTCGTTGGTAGTAATAAACCTATTCCCAAGATTGATTAAGTTGTTCGAAACGTATTTTCGGGATTCCCCAAGGTTCCCAATAGAAGCTTTTGATTTTGGAAATTCGCTAGCGATGCTCTACACTACATCAAAACACTTCACCACGAGTGATAATTCTTGGATTACTGAATAAGTTGATAGTCGGCGTGGCCCCTCAAAAGAAATGATCCTATAAATTTTGATTTGTCAAGATAAAATCAGTTTAAAAATTGTTGGCGTTTCAAAAATAATGAAAGCAATATCAGGACATGTTGAATCTGAAATAAAATTAGGATCACAATACAATCTTTCAACGATATCAATTAAAGTAACTATATGTTTAGAGGATTTGCATTTTCTGAAACATTTTACCCAAAGTTTCGCCGTTTAAACAAAGTTCTTCATCAGAGAAAAACTCTTTTAACATTTCTAAAAGGGTGAATGAATTATTATTCTGAACAAATGCCTCATTACGTTTTTCTTACTAATTCCTACAGTTTTTGGTTATTGAAGTATTTTCGAGAAAAGTACTCTTTGAATAAAACAGTAACAATATAAGTAAATCCTACTACAAGAGATACATTTCGAGTTGGTATTACGGAAAAACTGAAAACAGATGAAATAATTAATTAGTTCGTGTAGATAGACCCTTGAAAATGTTTTAAATAAAGTATTCCCAACAAGCTAGGTTCTCTCACGCTAAGGGAATTAATAATGAACCTGATGACATACACGTGACATAATACTCTTAAGAGAAATTCAGCGAAGAAAAGTTATACACAAACAGAGTCATATGATTTCCGTTTCACATGAAATTCAGGCTCAATCCTATCAACATTTCAAATTCCAAAATAAATTGGAATATCATCGTCTTCATATTGGAAATTTTTCAACTGTTTGAAAATGAAGTTTAGGGTAAAGCCAGAAGGGAGCTGATTTTTTTAATTCTACCATTCACGAAAGGTTCTAAAACGATTCCCCAGCTTTGTCGTTGGAGGTAATCCTCAAAACTCGAGGTGAAGAACGGATATAACATTGTTGAATTTTCACTTTCTGTATCTCGCGAGCTATGTAGGTTAAGGCAACACTGAGAGATAAACGTTATCAAGGTATTACCATGTTGAAGTGTCGGTTTCGAGCAGCAGACTTTTCATTTGATTATTTTGATCAACTTTTGATTAATTGAAAGTGGAAGGAATGCCGCAACGGACGATCCATACATTGGGGTTAACAATTTGTTTAAATTTATCCAAATGGAAGTCATCTATGCGTATGAAAGTTGAATTTATATTGACTCATTCAATAATTTCATTAACAACTTGGTTTTTGATCTAACAATAAAAAAATATCTTTGGTCCTTTTTGTGAACCTGTCCGGAATGATCCTTTTATTATTGCTCACTCCACTGTTGTATAATTATAAAAAAACTTACTTTAGAGGTTAACAAAATGAGTGAATGCACCAACAAAATATTGAAGTTATTTTGGAGGGAAGAAATCGGTATATTGATTAATTTCTTCAAGGACATAGAATTCAAGGAAAACCTGCTGAAATCGAGGAAAATATTCATCCATGAATCGATTAAACATTCATTCAAGATACGCTTTTAATATAGCTGGAGCTCATAGGATTTGGGAAGAATAAGATGAAAAAAATTTAATTTTCTCTAATATCTGCATTTGTTACTGTTGTGAACAATAAGCAGTCCTTTTATCCTTACATTTATTCTTTCATCGCACAAAACTCTAGTCGAATCCTTTTCTCCAAGCTGTAATTAGTTTTTGTGATATATCAACTCCACAAAAATTAATTAACCTTAGGAAAATAGCTCATTGAATACAATTTTTTCAATAATAAAGGAAGCTGAAATTAGGTATAATATATCATTTTAGATATAGAATATAGAGTATATAATAGAATATGTTGCAAAAATTTTCGGAAAAAAAGTTATTTATTTATTTAGCGTATGGCATCAAGACAATAATAAATAATAATATCATATCAAACATTCCATCAGAAAATCAATATGTCTCTGCATAGGCTGACTTAGGACATTTTCCCACAATGTATCCAGGTATGATGGCTGAAAAAAAGTAAATTCGAATCTATGAAGTTTATAAAAATTTTTATTCAATTACCTCGCCAAATATTACTTTAAGGATGGATTTTCATCGATGCTTTGCTTCAAATTGAATTAAGAAAGTAGAAAAAAACATCGAACTAATAGAAAAATCATAGAAATGGATCTTCTCTTATCAAAAGTATTCGAAGAATTCCGCAAAATGTCGTCGCATACAAATTTGAACCTCCAGATAAGAAAAACCACCTGTTACCACGCACGCTGCGATCTCCATTTGCAGTTTCCCCAATTTTATCACAATTGACATTGTCCGTCACGAGAATTTGAATCAAGATTGTTTGGTTGAGGCGGTTCTTGTTCAGTTTATCATGTGATATCGCCTGAGATCATAATATAGGAACCGCGGTTGCACGAAAAAAAATCGCGTTTTGAAAATAGAGGACATACGAGAGGTTCTGTGTGCGTGGGGCTTTACTGAGTGATCTTAGCGGCTGAAAGTGAGTCTTTTTCCTAATGATTGTTAAGCTGGAAAAAATGTATTAAGGATATTTTGGGTACTTTTATAGTTTTGGTATCAATTATTCACATTCCTGGATGTCAACATCTTAACCTTATTAAGATAATTAATTTGTATCTACCTTGTTGAGTTTCGGCCCTTTTAAATCGTTTCTGAGGGCGCCAAATCTGCTGAGACGTTCCTGCAAATGCGGGGTGCGAAATTTACATAGAAACTAGCGAAACTTCACTGGGATAAAATTGAGATCATCGATCACGAGATGCAAGATCATGTGATTCGATTTTTCGATATTGTGATTGACAGTATCTTAGCTAAGGTCATGCCCGAACAGACTGAGATTTGAAACTATCGTCCTGCAAAACCTACAGAGTGTTTTCCGGGCTTAAGATTGAGAATGTAGCCCTGTTCATTTTGTAAGAGGAAGATGAATTCATGAAGTTGCAATTTGTAGTGTCAATTGTACACAATTTAGGCGTGGAATCAAATCATATGATTGTTTCATTTGGGCAGAAATTAATGGGATAAAAGGTCACTTGCGCTCATTGAGAAGAAGAATAAATATTCTTGAACTTCTTTAAAACAAATAACGGAAGGCAATATCATTTGAAATGAAAAATCTATTCGAAATTTCGCAAAGTCTCTCCCTATTGAAAAATGATGTTTGAGAATATATGTTAACGATTACTAGCTTTATAATAAAATGTATATTTCTTTATTTAATAGAGACACTCATTTACTATTCATTCATATAGGTTTCTGAAGAAGATATGTCACAACAGATTCACTGGGTGAATGTCTGAATTATTAAAATGAAAATTTCAGTTATACAGTTGTCTGATTTCTTATCTGAAAAATACTCTGCCTGTTACGACTTTATTTCTTCTATTTTCATAATCGTGTTGGACAATTTAAAAGAGGGGATTGAATTTTGTTGGAAGCGATTATTTCTTCGCATGGGTAGATGCTTTATTAATTATAATTTGCTGAAAAATCTTTCACAGTTTGCAAAAAACATCATTGTAGGAAAAAAATAAATATTGAGGTATAATATGCAAATTTTTCATTGCAATCAAGTGAGCTTTATCTTTCAATCACTGTCTATATACATTTTCTTCAACAGGAAAACCTTCCGGGGTTTCAAATTTGGCATTGACTTTTTTCCCCGTTCAAATTTTTTTTCAAAGTTGAGGATAGAATCTTTCCATTTTTTTAGAGTCTGAAGTGAAATGTACACTCGACAATTTTTGACTGGTTGACTGGTTTTATGCAAACTAACAAATTTATCTAGAAGTGCTGAAATCGAGAAAGAAAACCAACCAGTATATATAAAACAGGATAAGGAAACACGCATTATTATTTTTCTCGAGTCTCATTGAGCAAAAAGCAATATAACTTCATTACGATCTTAAAAACGGTTATTTGATGTCTTTTCTTGGTACAATTGTTTGTTTTGACCACCCACATTCTGTTATTCACGATATTTTCGTTGTTTACGTTTTGGTGTGCAAGTTTTCGAAGCGAGAATGAAAAAGGTTGCCGAACGTCGTTGAATTGTTCGAAATGCATCTGGAATTTCAATCGCAACGTATTCCATCGGTGAGATAATGGCTGTAGGCTTAGAATATTTTATATTCTAAGGCTGTAGGTGTTTGCGTTCCAGTGGCGTAGATCTAAAACGTATAAACTACACTAACTGAAGAAGTGCCCTATTTAGTGCTGATTAAATGGAAAAAAAAATTAGTTACGAAAAGTGTGTATGATTTTTTCTTCGAGAGTTGTTAGAAAATACTTACTGGTTTTTGAATTCAAGTCGCTAAATGATCTCATCTAAATTTGCCCCAACTAGCAGAAAAATTGCAAATGTCGACTTACTGTGGGGTGAAATTAAACGGTCTATCAATTTTTCAAATTGCCTTATTTCCATTAAGCCTCACTCAACTTGTCAGGGGTGCTAGAATGCAATATCATGTTTTCCCAAAGCAATCAATGTTTTTATTTAACATTTGTAATATCTTGAATTGATTCAAATTTTTAATTCCGAAATATCTGACATTGTTACCTGTAGTAGGTTATATTTTCATTTATTTCTTTGTCATTGAAAGACAATCGACATAAATGGTTTTAAATTATCATAATGCCATTACCCAGTTAATACGATTCTTCATGCATTCCCTAAGGAGAAAATGATCCATTTAAGATGTCCATTGAAGTATTGATAATGAGTTCTTTCAGAAATTGCTCTATTATGGCTTCCTCGAATTCTCAGGAAAGAATAATTGAATGCACTGTATTCCAGATATTATGCTAGCCAGAGTTTGGTATTTGCTCAATTTATTTAAATAAGGAACGAGCCGAATATTTTCACTTTCATGGGAAATAGTTATGTAAACGCAGCCATCCATGATTAAATTTGTTTATTCGTGTATTTTTTGTACGATTCATCGATTGGGAAGTTTCAGATTAAATATTGAAAGATATCAGAGGAACTTTGAAATATTGGAAATTGATAAGCGTTGGGTTTTTTTTTGATAGGAGGTGATTTGAGAGGTTGAATTGTGAAATGAACGTTTCTATCACTGCTACTGGCAGAAAGAAGTATTTATTATTATTACCGAAGAATTCAGCTTCCAGTTCATGGCTGAGTGAACAGATTAGTGTCAGTATGATTGGTCGTAAGAACATCTACCTAATATCCTTACAATTTTTTTTCAGTTTCCGCTCGATTGGAAAAAGTTTCGATTCATCCGTTTAAAATAAGACATCTCGTAGAATTAAAATACTCCCACATCCATGTTAAAAGGTATTGCACCTTAGTATGTTGATTGTTCGTGACATAATATATGGCTTCTCTTATCGCTTACCTTCGTGCACTTATATTCTTCGTTCCCAAGTGTTTAACATACTTACGATTCATCTTACGTATGAGCTGCATACAGCATTATCATTTTGTGCGGAAAAACTCATTTACTCAACGTATTTTTTAGTTTTCGAGAACTTTCTGACTTCCAGAAACTGTCTCAATTTGAATCGTTTTCAGAGTACTGAATTTTTTACGCCCTCTATGAGTACTGCCAGAATTGTTTATAACGAAACAATGGCAGCATGTTTGTCATACATAAAATTGTCATACCTTATTTATGGATTCATATGAGAGAGACTATGCAGAAAACAAGCGATAACAGATAAAGGTATTTGCACTGGGTTCAGACCTACTTGACATGTCTCTGGTAATTTCGAAAAAACTATCACGAAATTTTTATTTATTATTAATTATTATATATTTTATTTTCCAAGCACGTGAATGCTCAGTTAAATGAATTCACAAAGGTGCATCTGTTCTCAAATCTCTCATTCAGTTTTTATTAACCAGCTCTTTGAAATGTGGAAAAAGTAAATGCGCACCCTGTATGTTTTTGCTCGAAACAAACTTGCGCATAAATCCATCTCGACCCTTTCAACGACACGTATATTTCAGAACGGGTTATTCAATGACCTCTTAACCTTTCCAAAGGTCATTCTTCTCATATCTGGTTTCATCCTATGGAAAATATAAGAATACAGCGAAATATTGAATTTGCCATTAATTTGCACTACTTCCTGTAATTTTCGAATCTACAGCCTTGAATGAATTCAGAAAATATGCGATATTTCACCGTGCTTCAGTGATGATGAAAATGGTCATAGCTAAAAGGAAAACAATTTCAAATTTGAGATTTTATGAACGAAAAGGTATCGTGAAAAAAATTGTTTGACATCGCAGGAATTTAAATCGAGTTGTACGCAATTTCGAAGTTAAAGGAGCGAATATTCCATTTAATGAAAGACTCCACAAGAATTTTTTGTACCCATACATAAAACATTGTGAGGCAAGTGCTACGTGAATGTATTCACTTTAAATTCTTGGCACCTCTCAGATATTTTACATTGTAAGCTTTTTCATGATATGCAACAGTAGACATCGCTTCTTGAGGACATTATTCACTGGAAGTAATACGAGAAGATAAGCCATGCTGATACATATCATGTACCTAAAAACGTTATCATTTCTCAATGAACATTATTTCGAAACTGATGACTAGATATTAATAAAAAGGTTCCAGAACCCAAAATGTATCAAACGACCAAATACTCTCATTCATTCAACGAACTAAAAGGAAGGTTGATGAGTTAATGAAAACGACCACTCTTAATTTGTTTGACACAAATAATTTGCTTCCTACGTAATTTGTTGCCTTGGATGAATCACAATTAGAGTTGATCCCTGCAAGATCCATCTCATCGAGACGGTTGAACAAATCGTGTTATATTTACATATTCTCGCTTGATATTAGCTTTTTTAATTCTAGTAGCGTATTAGTTATTTATAATGCAAGAGCAGAAGGCATGGATATTCCCCCAAGAGTCTAAATTCAATGAATGAATGAGTGTTAGAATGAGCCTTATGTACAAGTATTGTACATTATTTTTTCTTTTTCTGACCACTGATAAGAATATTTATATGAGATACTCTTTGATATTTGTTATGGAAAAACAGTTAACCTCAAGAGGCAGTATTCGAATATCTTCGAAAACTCGAATTATCTACTTATTCATCAACAATTTTCGAAAAACAAATCATAAATTCTACATATAATGGAGTTCCTAGTTTTCTCGACTAAAAATCAAGTAAATAGAGAAAATAGATGATTCAATTTACTATAACTCACAATAATTTTCACGGTGATACATACAGAAATAACGTTGCAATCACAAAAAATCCTATAAATTTCACGCATTATGATCTCTTTGAAGTTTGACAAAATTTTTATAGAACAATCAACTATCAGATTTATTGAGAGCAGGTATCAACTGTGGAAAATCCAGAAGCTATTGTGTTTATCAAGGTTGGATATGAGTAATTGTTGTTATGATATTTTTTTAAGCGCGGAACCGCAAAAGACTAAATTTCTATGATGAACCGCTGCATTTCTTTATTAACAGGGGTTCGATGTTAAAAAACATTTTTTTTCAATCCCACCATTTCGATAATCGGAAATCATCAAGCTGGAAAATATTATTTCATGAGGTATTTTCCATTTTTTCTGATTTTATATTGGGATTTCGAGATTGTCCATTTTTTTTTTCTAATTGAAACGTTTTTTCGCCACGGCAATGAAGGTGTCGCGTTCCGAAAGGGTTCTTGAACTTTCTCGGACATCTGTTGCCTGTCGAAGGACCATAACTCAAAAAGGATGTGAATAACGAATGACCTCTGTATCTTGGCTACACTCGCATTCAAACGTGGAAAGCGTGCAGATTATTTGATGTGGTGAGGAACAACTGCTATGAAATAAAATTCAAGGATAAAACTTATAATTCTTGTGGTTTCCACTGCATTTAAACTTTTGCGGTGGACTTTCTTTTATTACTTCACTAATATTACATTTTTCTGTATCCTAGAATGAACCTTTCCCCCATGTGCCAACGAAACATCTACAATCAAGACCTACAACTGCTCTGAATGCATCGATTGCGTTCTGAAAACAACAAATATTCTAACAAATCCCTCCCAATTCTCCATATGTAAAAGATCTACATATATATGTAATTTACTGTACGTAGAAATATTTAATGAAACAACCAGAATGAATGAAAATCCATCTGCTGTGGTTGGATTGATTCAAAACGTTATATTTTTCTTATTTTATGCAATTATATCAAATCGTTTTGTAAAGTTAGTTGCCTAACGCCCTGGAACAACAATAAAAGCTTAGATAGAGATGATATACACTTTTACTCTGGCCAGATGGCCAATCAGGAGAAAGTGGGCGTCATTTTCTAATGAGTGATTCTTCATTCAACTGATCTTTCGAAGGACTGACCTTTCAGTTGAGTGATACCTACCTTCTCATTTTATGACAAATTTTTTAAGCTCGTTGCTTGGCAAATATTTAGAGCCGAAAGCTTTCGATTGTCATGAAATTATCAATGTCGTAGTGATATTTTTACAGATAACAAGTTTTGTTTCGTTTGATTCTTGAATGAAATTTTCTTTTAGCACAAGAAATCTGCATGTGTTTTCTCAAATACATCTTCAGGTATCAATAATAATGTTTGTTTTTACAAGAACCCGTCTCATAATAACTGTAGCATTTCCTATATCGGCGGGTAGAACTTTCAAATTGATATTATTCGAATTTAAATTTTGTCTGGAACGTTTCTGAAGTAAAACTCTATTTGATTCAGTGAAATTCTTTGGTGGAAAACGTCCATATCATCAGTTTTTTCCCAAATATTTCTTCTTTGTCATATTCTTCCACTGCTCACCGTATTCATGACATCCTGTGCACAAAAAATGTATTAGAAATACTCCAAACTTTCTTTCACTTAACACTTTACCATATGTACTTGGAGTCCCTGATTTGGCAGATTTTAACATCGTTAACGTCACGAAAACTACAATTCAAAAACTTCCTTAGTCGTCAAATTTGTAGCACGATGTGGATTGACATTGTGCCAATAAGCTTTAAAGGAAATGAATCCAATTACGGCTAAAACAACTGAATAGCCGTAATGAAAACCTCATATCGATTTGTTTGGGTGATAAACTAGTGGTCATTCTGAATCAATAAATTTGCCTTACCTCATTCTAAAAATAAAACTTCCGCACGTTTGCTGACGTCGTAGATTTCGGTGAAAATCGAAGAAATTAAGGGTTGATTAAACTTTTCTCTATATCCTCTGTATTTTGTCTCGGTTGTTCGTGATTGTGATGGCCGTGAACCTAAGAGGTCGAGGATCTAAACGCGTGATGAAAAATGAGTTCACAAGGTTCCATTTTCAGTTCTGACAACTGTAGATTTTGCTGACTTCGAAGTCTGAGAGTTTGAGGTGAGGTTATTCCCAATGATATTGTTAGAAATTTCATCATTAGACGTTTTTATAACATCTGTTATTGTGACACTGAGTATGTTTCCAAGGTCAAATTATCCTTGGATCCTCTTCCTTCTAGTATGACTTATCATTTCCTCAATTGATTATTCCAGTAATTGCCCTGCGTTTTTATTGTTCACCGCCAATTACAGATATCTGTCCAGGTTCCACAAAATAAGGTGCCGATAAGGCGAAGTTAGCACATAGTCAGTACGTTTGCTCGAAGTATAGTCTATATTATAAATAAATGTAAGAAATGTCAGTACTGAAATCCAAATATTTCACTTAAATTTCCGCTTCCTGTATCATATTTTCCAGCGAAGATAATTGATTTATATATTACTCAAAGTGCTTTTGATGCTCTTACTCAGAACATCTTGCTATGTGGATTTTCTAAGATATCGCCAGTTAAGTCGAAGCAATTTGATTTTTTTTGTTACAGGTGTTGAAATAACCAATTGACCATGGGGTCTATGTTTCGAAGCGAGGAGATGTCCCTCGCACAGCTGTTTATACAGCCTGAAGCAGCTTACTTTGTCATATCTGAACTAGGAGAGACTGGTACTGTTCAGTTCAGAGATGTGAGTTTTTTTAACAATGAATTTTCAAAAACTTTTATTTACCAATTTTCTTGTGAATGAAGGTTTGGTTGTGACTGAGAGAAATGGTTTCAAGAGCTATATACAGGGTGTTCTTTCTCAGACGAACCACCCCATACAGGGTGTACCAAGTTCGACGGCCTATTAGGCGTTTCTGGAGAAATGGATCGATTTGAAATCTGAAAATTGGGAATATATTATTGTTTGACATTATCTACCGATCTGAAATATTCTTGGAGCCTGAACCTTTTCAGTTATACAGGGAGTGAAAAAAAAATTCAAAAATTTTTTCTTCTGTTTTTTTGTTTTCGAATTTGATAGAGTATGCAATTCTGAATACATTCGTACTCAAATCGTTGCATTCGTCCAAATATTTCCCAAAATATCGAGAAAAAACTGAAGAAAAAAGGGAGATAGGTGTATTCGGTATTATGTTTGTTATTCCTAACCTAGATATGTTAAGCACAAACCGTTTTCACATTTCTGAAGGCGAAGAATGTGGAAATATTGTACATTTTCAGAATTTTGAAAAACCCGTCACAGGGTGTTCCAAATGTTGGTTCAAAAATTGGGATCAAGATTGACCCATAACTTTCGTTTTTCAAATTAGAACCCTATTTTTTTATGATTGCGTTGGATTGTGCGAAAAAAATTATGATAATGTTCCAAAATTAATAATTCTTGAGTTATTCAGGATTTCCTGATTTCATGTCGTACGTACCCTCTAATTCATAGAATCTGTTTCATATCAACAATAACCTTGGTCATAGAAGATAAATTACTCAAATAACTCACTAGTGACTTCCTCTTTTCTGAATTCATTTATCATTGTTGATGTAAAACAGATTTCATGAATAGAAACAGAAAATCCTAAATAACTCAAGAATCAGTAATTTTAGGAGCATCAACATGTTGGAACATTATCAACATTTTTCTTCGCAGAATCCAACGCAATCATAAAAAAATGGGGTTCTAATTTGAAAAACGAAAGTTATGAGCCAATTTTGATCCCAATTTTTGAACCAACGTTTGGAACACCCTGTGACGGGTTATTCAAAATTCTGAAATTGTACAATATTTCCACAGTCTTTGCCTTTCAAAATGTGAAAGCAGTTTGTGCTCACGATATCTAGGTTAGGAATAACAAACATAATACCGAATACACTTATCTCCCTTTTTTCTTCAGTTTTTTCTCGATATTTTGGAAAGTACTTTGACGAATGCAACGATTCGAGTACGAATATATTCCGAATTGCATACTCTATCAAATTCGAAAACAAAACCGAAAAAAATTTTTTGAATTTTTTTTTTCACTCCCTGTATAACTGAAAAGGGTCAGGCTCCAAGAATATTTCAGATCGGTAGATAATGTCAAACAATAATATAATCTCAATTTTCAGATTTCAAATAGGTCCAGTTCTCCAGAAACGCCTAATAGGCCGTCGAACTTGGTACACCCTGTATATTCTTATCCCATAGAGATTGGAAAATTTTCCCGAAACACGTCGAATCATTTTGTTGTTACACCTGTTGCTTCCAATTGAATATTCAATATTTTCCTTTCATCCCTAGTATATACAGGGTGTTTCATCATAAACTGGACAAACTCATATGACGTATAGAGAACATCGGGAGAATCATTTTTTTCTTATGACATATTTCCCGTTTTCGAAGCATAAGGGAGATACACGGTGTTTAATGTCATTTTCGAGCGTTATTATATTGAGTGTGGTCGGTTATGTATAAGACTGGAAGTAATGGTTTCTTGTCATATCGTAGTATTTTTGGATGCTTCATTCAGAAATGGTGTAGAGCTCCGAAAAAAAAATTACAAAATGGCGGAAAACCTGCAATGTTCGTGATTTTTTTTTTCGGTTGCCAAATTGATTTTCATATCCTAAATAAGCACAATTTTTAAAGGATATCTGTGAAAAAATTTTTTCAAAAATCGAACACAACTTTTTTTTTACATGTCTACAGCGAAAAAAAAATTTCACTCGAAATTGATGAAATTTTTCACGATTGTACTTACTTTTATACCTAACACGAATATGAAAACAGAATCGAAAAATATCAAACGGTTTCGTTTTTACAGCCATTCAAATGTCCCGTTCGAATATCTGAAATAATAAAAAAACATGACACAGCTTGTGTTCTTAGGCCCATAATTTTTGAATTTGTATGTCGAAACATTCCAGATTGCAAAATGAATTAAAAAAAATCAGTGAAACTTCATTGAGAGTTGAACTCCCTACTCTGAGTTAAGTACCTATTAAAATAAATGTGGAATCTGAATTGAGACTGTTCAAAGGTTTTTAATTTTCGTTGCCAAGCAATGGCAGCTCATAGAATTTGACAGAGTGTTTGAATTTAACTGAATATAATAATGCAAGTATCTTGAAACCAATTTATGCAGTTTGAGTAGAAATTGGCGGTTAATACTTCCCAGATATTAATGGCATGACATTATTGCGGAAATTTCTACGAATAATTCCACAATTTCACAAACGCAACAAAAAAACCTATTAGTATAAAATTTATTCATAATTCGTTCTCAAAAATATTGCCATTTCTCCGGATACACTTTCTCGACCTTTTTGCCACACTATCCACCGCTGAACGAACCATTTCCGGGTTTCGGCGAATCTCTTCGGCGGCTGATTCGATTCTTTGAATCAGTTCTTCTCTCGAAGTCACTGGAGCTCGCTTATCATAAACAAGACTCTTCATATGACCCCAGAAATAAAAATCCATAGGTGTAAGATCTGGAGAACGAGGAGGCCATGCGACAGGTCCCAATCGGCCGATCCATCGGCGAGGGTATTGAGAGTCTAAAAATTCTCGTACACTCCTCACTGTGTGAGCAGGGCAACCATCATGCTGGTACCATATTCCTTGAAAGTGACTCAAAGGAATATCTTCCAATAGATCGGGCAGAGTTTCCCTCAAAAATTGATTATAGCCATTTCCAGTCAATGTTTCAGGAAGAATGTACGGTCCTACAATGAATCCATCCTTCATTCCCGCCCAAACATTGACAGAAAATCTCTTCTGGCTATTTTTTGCTACTGTTGCATGCGGATTTTCCCTTTGCCATATTATATTATTTTTGTTGTTGAAGAAACCATCTCTGTGGAATGTTGCTTCATCCGTAAACAGTATGAGACGTAGGAAATTCCTATTCTCACGTGTCCTTCTTAAAATAAATTCACAGAATTCTTTCCTCTTCTCAAAATCACCTTCTTCTAAGGTTTGACATGAACGGAAATGGTACGGATGAGTTCTCGTTGATACCATCGGATTTTCACTCACTAAATCCAGGATACGTTCTTCGTTATTTCGGATTGTTTCCTTCTTCTTGCGGTGAAGAATACCTTCTTCACGTAATTTACGCACTGTTTCTATGAAAGTTTTAAAATTAGGAACGTTTCGGCTTGGAAATCTGCGAGCGTAAATTTCCCTTGCTTTTCTCCCTGAGGCATTCGCTTCATAATAAGCCTGAACCATATAATTTTTTTCTAAAAGTGAATATTTCATTTTCGTTTGCTAACAAGTCGTTTCAATATACTCGAATTATTCAGTAAAATTCAAATAACCTGTCAAATTCTATCAGCTACTGTTGCTCGGCAACGAAAATTAATATACTCAGAACCTTAGAACAGACTCATATTTCACATTAATACTTAACTCAGAGTAGGGAGTTCAACTCTCAATGAAGTTTCACTGATTTTTTTTAATTCATTTTGCAATCTGGAATGTTTCGACATACAAATTCAAAAATTATGGGCCTAAGAACACAAGCTGTGTCATGTTTTTTTATTATTTCAGATATTCGAACGGGACATTTGAATGGCTGTAAAAACGAAACCGTTTGATATTTTTCGATTCTGTTTTCATATTCGTGTTAGGTATAAAAGTAAGTACAATCGTGAAAAATTTCATCAATTTCGAGTGAAATTTTTTTTTCGCTGTAGACATGTAAAAAAAAAGTTGTGTTCGATTTTTGAAAAAATTTTTTCACAGATATCCTTTGAAAATTGTGCTTATTTAGGATATGAAAATCAATTTGGCAACCGAAAAAAAAAATCACGAACATTGCAGGTTTTCCGCCATTTTGTAATTTTTTTTTCGGAGCTCTACACCATTTCTGAATGAAGCATCCAAAAATACTACGATATGACAAGAAACCATTACTTCCAGTCTTATACATAACCGACCACACTCAATATAATAACGCTCGAAAATGACATTAAACACCGTGTATCTCCCTTATGCTTCGAAAACGGGAAATATGTCATAAGAAAAAAATGATTCTCCCGATGTTCTCTATACGTCATATGAGTTTGTCCAGTTTATGATGAAACACCCTGTATATTCTTATGAAAAAGAGAGCTAAAATAATACATTAAATGTTGAAACAAAAAGTACCTAAGCTGAGGTAAAAAAAGAACGGGGTATCATAACATTCTTTGTATGATACTATAGAATCATACGATACTATCAACACTAGTATCATACGATACTATACAGCCAGGGGAAAAAACCTCAGCCGAAAAAACCTGCCTCCCCGTAAACAAAATAACATAAAATATCAAATATCAGGAAAATCTTGAAAGACATCAGTGTGATCATCTTCATGTTATCCGTCGATGGGCTCGGATACACAGATTCTTCCCAAAACGACTCGTAATTCTTAATCTGAAATGAAAAAAGACAAAAGCAGAAAAGAAACCGACTATTCAGAATAAATCGAATGCATTTTGGAAATGCATTTGCTACTTTAAAAAACATCAACATTAAGATTTCTTGGCCAAATAATGTTCGGAGGTTTATAAATATTTATGACAGAAATGTCACAAAATTTGAAAGAAATGAAAAAAAAACTCCATCAATTTCTTCTTTCCGAATCTGTTGAAAGTTATGAAACTGATAATTTTTCAACATAACAAGCTAAACTTGTAAAAAATCAATTAATACATAACCTTTCAACTGTCCTCTTTCACGAGGATTTTTTTTCTGTTGCCGTGTGGGTTTCTTGCAGAAGAATCTCTTTGATACCATGTTCATCAGCTAATTTGGAGACGTAATCACACTTTCCTTTCGAAATTCCTTCGATATTCAAATTCAAAATCCACAAATTGTTGCTCTCTGGTCGTGAGGGTTTTTTCAAACCAGATACGACCTTCCAGGTGATGATTTTTCGGCACTTCAGATGTTTGAAGACCGCTACGGGACCCCAATGAAAGGCAATCATCTCCCATAGATAAACCAAACATGTTATAACACAAGAAAACAGAATATTTTTCAGGAGCAAAAACTAAGACATATTACGAGAATTGTCATTCTGACATATAATATATAATATATAGTATAATTAGTATAATACTAGGGATGATTAGTAATAATTACTAATCATTATTAACCATCAAGAGATTGATTCAATGTTATTTACAGTTGAATGAGAACGTGAACGCCTTCCAAAAAAAATTCGTAACTGAAGTAAGGAGATGCGACGAGATGGAGAGAAAACTGAGATACATCGAGGCCGAGGTCAACAAAGACAATGTAAACATTCCAGATGTTAGGGAGCTACCAAGGGCTCCGAATCCTAGGGAAATCATCGACCTTGAGGTGAGTGGTAGACCTTGACAATCTGCGAAGTTGGTGATGTTCGAATGATTTATGTACATAACACCGACGTTACTCTGAACCTATTCAATATGAAATTAATGCAATTAATTGAAAGACGAGTTGTTTTAGTTGTGGGGAATTTCGAGCAATTGAAATTATAATTAAGACTGTCTGTTTATTCCTTATTCATGCTTGGATTCTCATTATGTAAGAATCTTCCATGAACTGGGGTTGATTCATACACAATAACTTGATTCACTCACCTAAACTCAGTCAATATTTCTAGAAAGTACATCACCTCATTGTGAGACTAACATTGACATCACCTTGCCATTATCTCAATTTAATCTGTTTTTGCAGTCTCTGCCACCCTTCTTCTTTGTGCAATCCATACCAATTTAAAACCATTAATTTGAAATTTGAGAAACAGAAGTAGACTCTGCTAGTCATGACAGTGTTCTTAGCCTCACCACATTTATTGAATCAGGGTTCGATAAGAACTTAAAAGCAGGGACAGTAATTGTGGATTTATCAGCTGCATATGATACAGTATGGAAAGATGGATTAATTTGTGAACTCTAAAATCATTTAAAATGTGGAAACAAGGTTAGACTATTAGAAAATATGTTATCCGACAGAAGGTCCCGAGTTTTTGTCGCTAATAATAGTAGTAATTTCGAAACTTTGAATAATGGTCTTCCACAAGGTTCAGTTTTAGCACCTCTTCTATTCAATTTATATTTGTGTGACATTTCAATTACTTCTTTGGGAGAATTTATTTATGCTGATGATATTGCTCTGGCTTTCCATCATTTTAATTTTCAAACAATAGAATGTAAACTTTCCGCAGATTTGGATGAATAAAAAATTATTGTTTAAAGTGGCGTTTGTGCCCGAATGAAAATGAAACCAAGGTTTCTTGTTTTCATTTGAATAATCATCAGAAATATAAAAAGTTGAGAACTTTCGGTTCTTCTCCCTTAAAACATAATTTCAATCCTAGATACCTAGGAATTAAACTTGATTTCCCTCTCATGTAAAAAAAATTGATGCCCAACTAAATTTTTTTATGAGGATTATAACTGGTACTACAAGTCTACACCTACTCCTTGGTCCTCTCGAATATTGTCCCTCCCTATATTCGCAGAGAGACAACAGCTTTGAATTTTTGGAACAAATTCATTTCCTATACTCAAGTATATTCCAGATAAGAAGACCCCCAGATTGAAGTAGCTTAAACCTTTTTGGTCAAATTTTCTTATTGATATAAATAGAAGCGACAAAGAAATTTGGCAATCTGAATGGAATGTATCCGATTTTTTCAATAAGGATCTTATTTCTGATCCTTCCATCAGAGTTCCTGGTTATGACCTTTCCAGGAGAATATGGTCTCTAAATTGCTTTAGAACAGGCCATGGACGATGCAATAGCATGCTCTTCTGATGGAATTCGGTTGAGAGCCCTAGTTGTGAGTGTGAGGAAAATGAGGAGACTATAGAACATCTTAAAAATAGTTGTCCCATAAATTTCAAGATGGTTTCGAGGCTATACACAAAGTAACAAATGCATTTCTGAAATGGGTGGTTAATTTCAAAATAATTTAATTTATTCTGAAGAGTCGGTTTCTTTTCTGCTTTCGTCTTTTTTCATTTCAGATTAAGAATTGCGAGTCGTTTTGTGAAGAATCTGTTTATCTGAGCCCATCGACGGATAACATGAAGATGTTCTCTTAGATCACACTGATGTCTTTCAAGATTTTCCTGCTTTTTAATATTTTAAATTATTATTTTTTCACGGGCGGGGTAAGGGTTATTTTTCAGTTGAAGTTTTTTCCCTTTTCTCATTTAATCATACTGCAGACTTGTATGGTTTTCCTGTGTTGCACCAACTCAGCTAGGTACCTTTTTGTTTCAGTATGAGAAGTTAATCTTCTCCAATAGCTGCAGCATATCGATCAACAATAGGTTGAAGATTCTGTTGCATGCAGGCCCCACAATCAGAAATCCTTCCAGAAAAAAATTGTTCTTTCATGAACTGAACTGCCCTATACCATAACAGTTCTTGAACACGATTCCACTTACCAGGAAATAAGAAATTCGCCTAGACAAAAGCCCTGGCATTAGGAAGGATTTGGATTAAGATACTCAGCATGAAGCTGGCATGACTTTGTTTCTTCTTTCGATGCTTCTTAGTGCCTCGGGCTTCTTCTGAAACACACCTAACCAATGTTTCTCCAATAATTCATTGCAATTTTCCTTCCAGGCCCATTTGGAGAAAACTGAGGCAGACATAAAAGAGTTCTCGGAATCAGCTGTAAGCCTGAAGTTAAACTTCCTCGAACTCACCGAACTGAAGCACGTCCTGGAGAAGACTCAACTGTTTTTCAACGAACAAGACGACGTATCTGGGGGCCTGGACAATAAGGCTTTGATCACGGAGGAGTCCCAAACAGCTTCTGGAAGGGGTAGGCTAGGCTTCGTTGCCGGTGTTATCAAAAGGGAGAGAGTGCCAGCATTCGAAAGGATGCTCTGGAGAATATCCAGGGGAAACATATTCCTGAGGCAATCAGACGTTGGTATCGCTTTAGAGGATCCAATCACTGTGAGTATTAAAGTAGATCTAGAACAGATCTTTGAGTTTATAATCTGTTACAACCTGAAGACTGATCTTGCAGGGAAACGAAATTAACAAAACAGTATTCGTTGCCTTCTTCCAAGGAGAACAACTCAAGTCGAGAATAAAGAAGGTTTGCGCTGGTTTCCACGCTTCAATGTACCCTTGTCCAAGCACTCTCCACGAAAGAGACGAAATGTTAAACGGCGTGAAGTTGAGATTGAAGGATTTGGAAATGGTGAGGATTTGACCACACTTATTGCGAAGATTTATAACCGATGTTTCCAGGTGTTGAACCAAACTCAAGATCACCGTCAGAGGGTCTTGGTTAGCGTCGCCAAAGAGTTGCAGAACTGGAGCATAATGGTGTCCAAGATGAAAGCCATCTACCACACCTTGAACTTCTTTAATGTTGACGTTACTAAGAAGTGCCTCATTGGCGAGTGCTGGGTAGCCACTAAAGACATTGGCATTGTCCAGAAGGCCTTGGTTGATGGTTCTGTAAGTTTCAATCTGCGGGAACTCTACCAAAACTCTACATTATTTTTTTTAGAGTGTAAGTGGAAGCTCAATACCGTCTTTCATGAATATTATCGATACTCTGGAGAATCCACCAACCTTCAACAGAACGAATAAGTTTACTAAAGGTTTCCAGAACCTCATAGATGCTTATGGAGTGTCATCATACAGGGAAGTGAATCCAGGTAAGGTTTTCTGAATGCCTTCTTGTCCAATCGATAATTCACGAGATCGTTCGTTATAATATTTCAAAGAAAGACACGAGATGATCATTTGAAATATCATATGTGAGCTTTGTTAGGAGAAATGATTCTTTAAATGAATTTCGAATAACAAGCTTCACCATGAAATTGCAAGTGTTTATCTAGAGTTTTCTTGATAAACAAATATATGCAAAAGAGAGGAATATATAAGGAAAATACAGTAAAATGGTATACAGATGACTCTGAAACCAATACAGGAGCTTGCCCTGGGATTTACTGTGCTTACTCTATTAGTGTTCTTCAAGCTTATATAATTGATAGCAATCGAAAGATTTAAAGAGAAACTATCAGAAGTGAGATATAGATAGTCCAGCTGAAATTAAAGCACTGAGCTGCTATGTCATTGACTCAAAGTTGACTTGGTAGTGCCGGAGCAAACTCAATGAGGAAGGCATGAAAAAAAGGGTCTCTTTAATATGAATTCCTGGTCCTTTGAGACTGATAGGAACCTTTCTCTGGCAGAATCTCCCGGGGATGGATCACACCAAAAAGTTCTTTTGGAACTTCGAAAGTGCAAGGTCCAAAAGGTGTATGGATCTTAGTAAGAACCAACTACACCTCTTCTTCGCAGATATTGGATGTCATTAGATCTCTGGAACTGGAAGGCGAGCTGTATAGCTACTTCTACTATAGTTTTTCTTCGAAATATTCTAACGAACTGTATGCGATTGAAAGTATTAATCAGATTATCACATTTGAATAGCTAAGTCTTCTTCTTTCAGCTTTGTACACCATCATAACGTTTCCCTTTCTCTTCGCTATAATGTTCGGCGATGTAGGTCACGCCTTGATAATGTTTGGTTTCGCATTGTACATGGTGTTGGCGGAGAAAAAATTAGCAGCGATGAAGAACAAAGGAGAGATCGTGAACATCTTTTTTGCCGGTAGATACATAATCCTACTCATGAGCATCTTCTCCATGTATACCGGATTCATCTACAATGACATATTCTCGAAGTCCATGAACATTTTCGGCAGTAGATGGCAAAATTTGTACGACTACAAGAACCTATCGGGATCGACGAAGGAGTTCGAGTTGGATCCTGCGGAGAATTACAAAGGAACGCCTTACTTCTTCGGAGTTGATCCAATCTGGCAAGTAAGTTAGTTTTTGGATGTTTCCATTGAGGAACTGTCTACAAAATTGATAAAGTTCAACTTATTAATCTATTTTTGAGTATGACATTGTATTCCTATTACTCATTCATTTAAACTGCTCCTCATGAGATAGGGATATTGACTTAAATTGCAAAAAAATATAGTTTAAATGAGATTTTGTGATGAAAATTCATATTAATAATATTTCAAGTTGCAGCAAATAAAACTAATTTAAGCCTGTAGGTCTGCAGCGTATTAAGGCTCGTTAAGAGAAATCGAGTTAGATAACGAAATTGGATTCCCAGAGAATTCAAGCATTTTCAGACTATCAATACAATGCTTGACATCTTCTTTGCATACTACATACGAGGTTGCTGAACATTTCTTGAGGAATTTGGTTCCATAAACAGGGCAGAAGCTCTCTCAGATAATTTAAGGATTCTGGGTTGGGTTGATTATTATCTGATCTTCTTTGGAGCATATCCCATGCATGTTCTATGCTATTCGAATCTGGTGAGTGCGGAGGTATTGGTCAATGTGAAATACCAAGCTCCTTGCGCATTTTCAACTATGGCTGCACGGTACGGTCTATCGTTATCGTCTAGAAATTGAAAAGTTCCACCAATAGTAGCTGGAATATTTGGCAAAACACTGTCAATGACAAGCTCCCTTTAGTGAAACGCAGTCATATTCCCAGGACAAATGTGTAGATCTGTACGCCGGTTGAAACATATCGAGGCCCATAGCATAACACCACCCCCTCGGAATGGTTGGACTTCTTGGACATAGAGACGATTACGGGGTATGCGTGGGATTGTCCATACCCTTATTCTTCGAGAATTTGAAAATCGTTCATATCTGGATTCATCAGTGAGAAGGACACTACGCCATTGATCGTTCCAATTGAAATGTTGCCTTGCCCATTCTAGTCTTTGAAGCTTATGGTCACGTGTTAATGGAACTCCTCTTAATGGACGTCTAGAACCTAGATTCACTTCTCTCGAAGGTCGTCTGATGGTTTCGATGGAAACTTGGACCCCATCTGCATTTTGAAGAGTATTCCGTAGCATTCTACACGTAGATGTAGGCTTTCTTCTCGCCAAAACGGTGATGAAATGATCCTGAGCAGGTGTTTTTCGTCCCCCACCAAGCCTTGGTCTTTCCAACAGAGTCAGGCCACCCTGTAGCATTCCGAGAGCTCTATCAGCCTCAGCGTTTGTTAATTTACGTCTTGGCATTTTCAGAGAAACTGACCCCATTTCTAAATAAGAACATTAATGAAACATATGGAAAGAACCAAACTTCAGAGAAAAGGCGACCATATTGACGAAAGGTCTCATACTGATTTTCATTGGATCGATTCAAGTTGTTATTGAGTTTTAAATGATTTTACAGCGATTTTCCCGAAGATTACAAACTTTTCAAAACGATTGAATACGATATCCTCAACTCTTGCGGAGCAGTATATTTCTCTATATATTAGTTTCACAAGCTTCAAGCAGCTCAAATTTCTAGTTATTTGCTTCTCCTTGCCTGATTGTCTAATTTTTTTTTCGTTCATAAATTGAGCTTCTTTTATAACTTCACTTTCAGTTTATCTTATTACCTCCAAACAGCTGTAATAGTTAAGATGATTTGCCCAAATTAGAGGAACTAGATAAATCTAACCTTTTTCTTGTTATCTGTTTCAGATGGCGAAAAACAAAATCATCTTCCTCAATTCCTTCAAAATGAAGCTTTCAATTATATTCGGAGTTTTTCACATGATTTTTGGAGTGTGCATGAGTATCCCTAACTATATGTGAGTTTCTTCATGGTTTACTCAAAACGAAACATATTTTCATAGACGCATGTTATTTTCAGACATTTCAAAAGGAAATCGGACATATTGTTCCAGTTTGTGCCACAGATTGTCTTTCTCTGTTGCATCTTCTTATGGATGGTGATCATGATCTTCATCAAATGGATCAAATATGCTGCTGACAAGGATCTTCCAAGTAATGTGTTAATATAAAAAAGATTAAACTGGATATGGGGAGAGCAGTTGTAAACAAACTGTGAACTGGTGAAGGAAAACCCTTCTGCTCTTCTTATAGTTCCCTGTTTTTACTTCTTTTTTTCTTCCATTCTCATTCTACATCATCTCTTATCCAGACAGATTTCTCTCCTATGCAATCAACCCATTGTAGTTGATGAAGCCTCTCATAGTAATCTATGAAAGATCTCAACACAACCTTAGGTTAACCCTTAAGAAACTAATGACTTTTTTCTATGCAGCAAAACTTAGGACATCATGCGCACCCTCAGTTCTCATATATTTCATAAACATGATGCTGCAGAAGGCTCAAGAGTCCCCGGATGCTGGCCACCAAGATCCAAAGCATCCAGAAGAATGGTGTGATGCTTATATGTTCGATTTTCAGCACACGTTACAAGTAATATTGGTAGTGGTGGCTTTATTGATGATACCAATAATGCTTTTCGGAAAACCTCTGATGTTCAAGTTCACTCATGGCAAGAAATCAAAGAGAAGCAGCGCGGTAAGCCCAGAAGTTTTATAATATCGCAATATTAATAAACAGGAATAATTCTTCCAATATTAGATTTCAAGGAATGGTGGTGTTCATCCAACTCAAGACCAGAGCTTGGAGCTCATAAAAATAACCGATTTGAATAAAGAAAATTCTGAAACAAATGGACACAGTATGGTGGATAAGGATGGCAGTGTTGCCAACCAAGAGATGGAGGTAGCCTTTAAGCCTATTCCACTTCAGAAGAAAGAAGAGCATGGGGAGCATGAAGAAGAAGAGTTTAGTGAAATTATGATACATCAAGCTATTCACACTATTGAGTACGTGTTGAGTACTGTATCTCACACAGCATCTTACCTGCGTCTTTGGGCGTTATCCCTTGCTCACGCACGTAAGTAGATCTTATTCCATTTTCCAAAAAGCAATTCATTCAAGAAGGGAAATGAAAAATTAATGGATCCACTTGCTCACCCTTTCATACATAGCTTGTCTTCGATTCTTTCCTGGACTTTTATGGGCAATGCTCTTCTGGAATATCACTAATCGTCTTTCATCAGGCTTCATACCCTTTCGAGGTGTCTTTAAAGATCTGCAGAACATCTCAATTTCAAAGAATCTTAAATTCCCTCTTTTAATTCAGTTTATTTCTTTCTAGAACTTTCCGAAGTATTATGGAGCATGCTTTTCAACAAAGCATTCGTAATGCCAGGATATATAGGGGTGGTTGCGATCTATATACTCTTCGCAGCGTGGGCGTTCTTCTCTGTGGCCATCCTTGTCCTCATGGAGGGGTTATCGGCGTTTTTACATACCCTCAGGTTACATTGGTGAGTACTGAACGTGACGCATAAGTGTCATGATTGTGAGCCTGAAGAATTCTTGGTTTTCATTCGAATTTTCGTTTTCCAGGGTTGAGTTCATGAGCAAGTTCTACATTGGAGAAGGGCATGCTTTCCAGCCTTTCAGCTTCAATACTATTTTGGAGACAGGCGAAGCGGAGGAATGAAAAGAAGCATCAGAACGATTTTATTTGCATTTTATAGAAACAGTTTTATCTAGAGATGTTGTTTTAAAATATAAATTTTCCAGTTTTATTTATTTCTTCCCATACTCCTTAGACCTCAATTCAAATATCGTTGAATCACATAAATATCCTTTTGTATGCAGCTTACCAACCAAACCTTCGTCAAATCTTCTGGATATCATCCAGAAGAAAATATTAAGACTGATAGACCACCAGCGCTTGTTCAAGCTGAAGAAAATGATGCCAATCAAAGAAATGAATGTTTTTTAACACACCCTGTATATCTACAAAACTGTAAAACGAACCATTTAGAATTAATTCGACAAACATTTCCCAGAAAAAGTATTAATACGAACGATCAACAACGTATTTGTTTGCTGAACGTTTTAAACCAATTAAGGTAAACAGCACAACTTCTTCAGTGAACCTGCAACGATTGAAAAACAACAATAACAGTTTATACAGCTGTGAATACGTTCACGATATTGATATTCATAATTTCTCCCTTGATTATTTCGCAGATTCAGCGATCTCGGTAGAACTAAAACAAGAATTCCATTCCAATATTTAGATAATGAAGATTGACTATTCTCAGACTGCCATATTAGTATCTCTTCTGTTTGTTCTGTGTGGGGGTGAAACTTTAGGGGTTAATAATTCTGCAGTTCTATCTAGGAGGACTCGTGGGGTGGTATTTCCTTCGGGAGGAACTTTCAAGGTAGGTAGAAGATTTGTAGATTTCAAACTTAAAAAATTTTTTTTTACTTCCCGGGATTATGATTTGTTGATTTGTAGCTTGTGATTGGTCTGGGAACACCAATAAAGCTTAGCAAAACAAGGACGATGACTGTTGGTTGGAATTTTCAGTGGCAGTATCCACTTGCAGTTAATACGAGTGTTATCGAGACTTATCCTCCAATTCTATCCAGGAAAATAAGGGATGATTCTAGTGTACGACGAATGGAAATATACGAAGCTATAGAACAATTTTTATCACGGTAATAACAATAATTAATATCGGATCAAATTTCTGTACACAGCAAGTCTAAAGATGAATACAAAAAAGTCAAAAAAAGATAAATGCATACCTAGTTGAAATATATTTTTTTTTGGTATATGGCATCTTTTTAATATATTGAGTGAAAAAGGGTTCACAATAAACGTTCAACGATTGGTGCTTTATAGATTGTAGCACTTTATGATAGTTGTAAGAAAAAATATTTCGAATAATTCAGAGCTTAATTGTTTGGAAAACATATAGAGTTGATTGATATTGATCTATTTACAAAACTTTGATCCGCAAATATTTAAGACTATTTCGAGTAAACAGGACTTCTTGGTTGAGTGGCATAGGTTTTTATCCTAATTGTTAATTTCTTAATTGTGTTTTCAGAGAGAGTATGTACTTGAAGGATTGCCTTGTTAGATATATTTGCAAAGAAGCTTTCTCAACGTTCAAACATACTTCCAATGAACCATACGGAGATTTACTGAACATCATTCTAACGTAAGTGTCCTTCTTAAAACTTTTCCACAAACATATTTCTTATGAAACCTATGAACAAGGAAAGAGACACTCTCAGGAAATAGTATCAATAAAATACTAAATGTATCGAGAAGGAATATTTATAAAATAGAAGGTACCTCTCGTTGCCTCTGGGTAACCTGGGCTTGTAACCTGTTTAACAGTTCCACTTTTTCATTACCAGTGTTAGCAAAATGAGATGATCAGGTTGATTGTTGAGTTTATGAACGCATGTTGATTGCTGTACAAGTATTATTTGACAATCAGTGAAAATACGAGATTCTTCTAGGGGTATAAAAGTGGAAAATGTTTTTTTATTTTCTCATGTATTTTCCTTGCCTGATATGATGTTTTTTGCGCTTACAGCAACATTTTCTTAAAAACTCTTATTTCTAGGCCTGATGATGAAGATGATATGGGTCAGAAATATATAGATGCTCGTCAAGCTGGACTTTTTGGTGTTGACTGCCTCGAAATGTATCCAAACTGTGATGAAGATTTACTCATGAACGGCTTGTTTTCTTTGGATTTCACTTGAATAAAATCATGATTTAAACAATGATAACCACTCAAGTGTCTCAACATTACCCTTTTACGAGTTACAAAAACGAATCTGAAGGGTTTAACACCCTGTTAAACTTACCTAGTCTTTATTTATTTTCCTTCAATTAAAGTAATATGAGTATCGAATTATATTAATTAAACACGAAAAACAAATTCTTAATTCTTATATGCCTATTCAGTAGTTTAGGTATCTAAAAAGTGTGCTTGAAAATACATGAAAAGGATACACAAAACTGGTTATGATTCATACATTATTATACACTGCGCAAAAAAATTAACGCACCTTCTGAAAATCTCAATTTTAATGGAAGTAAACTCTACATTGACTTTATAACTGATTTTTTATGTTCTCTCGGGAAGGTTTTGAACGAAACGAGACACATTAAATGAAAGGAAAATTCAGAATTTCAGCGAATCTTATGTAAAAGAAGAGAAATGAACAGTTTTCAAAATACTGAAATGCTGATAATTGATTAAATACTTGGTATTTCCACCCCTCGTGTTAATTACAGCTCGCCAACGACGGTTCATACTGATCTTAAAATATTCTAATCTAATCCTTCCCAGATTTCTCCGAGTTGGATTCCTAAGGCATTAAGAGTAGCTGGATGATTTTCTGAACTTCTCAGCCTTCTATTGAGGTTGTCCCAAACCTGCTCAATCGGACTGAGATCTGGAGATCTTGCTGGCCATTCCATTCGAGAGACTCAACCTGGTATTATCGTCCATAAAAATGAAATTTTCACCAATGTATGGGGCAAAGAAACTCTCAAGTAACGTTCTTGAATGGCAGTTGTTACCCGTGGTCTACCCTGTCCTGGTCTTCGAACATACATAACTTTCTCCCTGAATCACTGAAACATTCTGGACACACTTGTATGGGAAACTCCAAACATCTCTGCAATTCTTGTGTATGTCCAACCTTCTTCTCGCAAAACTACCGCTTGGGCACATTCCTCTTGGGTCAAATTGCGTGTTTCGCGTTACATAGCGATCGAGTGCAGAAAATCATTTCGGGCGTCCCCCAGGGATCTGTACTTGGGCCAGTTTTGTTTTTAATATACGTAGACGATTTGGTGTGCAACGTTACAGCAGATGAAGAAATATTATTCGCTGATGATACATCCTTTTTGAACAAGGCAAAAACAGAGCGACTACTCAAGGAAAAGGCCGAAACATCTAAACAAAGCGCTATAGAATGGTTCAACAGCAATGATATGAAGGCAAATACGGATAAAACACAGAATTTGGTCATCA
Organism: Hippodamia convergens; assembly: GCA_038502775.1. Classification (NCBI taxonomy): domain Eukaryota; kingdom Metazoa; phylum Arthropoda; class Insecta; order Coleoptera; family Coccinellidae; genus Hippodamia; species Hippodamia convergens. Next base: position 70,038,158 of record CM076609.1, on the reverse strand, counting down.
CCACCAGACAACCCAATAATGATTGCATCTCCTTGCTGGGTGTAACAATCAGTGGAAATCTGACTTGGACGCAGCATGTGAATAGGTTATGTAAAAAGCTCTCTACTGCACTGTTCGCAATCAGACAAATTAAGGCGATACTATCCGAAAAAGAAGCTTTACTCACCTACCACGCTCAGTTTCATGGACGTATGGTCTATGGTGTAATTCTGTGGGGATCGTCCCGAGATGCCCAAAGAGTTTTTGTGAAACAGAAGTGTGCCCTAAGATTGATAGCAGGAATCGATCAAAGAACAAGCTGCAGGCCATACTTTATCAAATATCGAATACTTACCCTGCCATGTTGCTACATTCTGGACTGCCTCTTGTACGTCCACAACAACAGAAGTGAATTTGTGAAACATACACAGATTCACAACCATCAAACAAGATCTAAAGAAAAATTCGTGGTCCCAAGAAATCGTTTAAAAAGGACACAAAACACGCACGTTTATAATTCGTTGAGAATGTTCAACAAACTTCCTGAACAAATAATATCGCTTGGTAGCGTGGCTTTCAAGAGGAAGATTAAGGCTCTGCTCACCGACAATGGGTTTTACTCTGTGGAGGAGTTCATGGAATATAAGTTTTGAAACAGTTTATACAATAATTTTAATTGTATTCAGAACATTTGTAACATATATGTTTGTTTGTTAGTTAGTGTTGTGACACATCCTGTAATTTATTGAGGAAATTATATATATTACTAAAATCAAACGAAAGAAAAACTATTGATCACTAGAATTGATCGAGAACAACCGATTTTAGAATGGGGCCAATACATTCAAAATCTGATAATATCATCTTTTTGTATTGAAGAAAAACGTTGAAAGTGGATAATATATGCATGCATAATTCTGATAAAAATAATTACCATTGAGAACACCTTCAGTTGTAGAATGAATTTGAGAGTTTCATAATGTGCGTAAATCTTTTGCGCAGTGTAAATATAAAGGTATGATGAAATTTGAAGTTTCATGAACAAACTTTATTCATCAGAACTTCAAACTCATCATTTTGAAAAAAAAGATTTTATCTAGGACACCCTAATAATAAGTCTTATGGAAATGGATTAATGAAAGCTTGGCTTCAACACCTTCTCTAGATGATGAAGTAATGAGCATCATTACAACGAAAGTTATTATGGGAAATAATAAAACTTCGAGCCGAGCACTTTCCATTACGATTATGATGTCACGAAAAATAATCCTTGCGGTATCATTTCCATTACCCAATGTGAAAAGTGTTTCCCCTTTTTCTCAATGTTCATCAATCGATATTCCCCGTTCAGTATTATTCGCGTTGGATTTTTCTTCCACTTAATTATTCAATTCAGTTCTCCAATTTTCCATAATAATAGGAAAAACTTAGTAGCTGTTCATTCGAACGCGAGAAAATATATTTTCACGTATCACTGGATCTTTACATCGTGAATTATTCAACGTGGGTGACTGAAAACCCTCGATTTTGTTGGGAATAAAAGCAAGGGTTAATGGTAAATTGGGGATATATTTCGAATGCTGATGAAGAAAACAGCAGCCTTTTTCTAGCTCTAAGAACTTTACTTATTACCTAATCATATGATGTACATCGTTTCCATGAGGTACACTTAGATTTTACTCAAGAAGAATACTGACTATTTATACAAATCTCATATTTATTGATAATTTTAAAAAAATTTTTTTCCTACAACAAACCACAATCATGAAAAAAGAAGTTTTCTTGTTCATTTATAGTTGACCAACCATTTTTCTATCGAGTGGAAAAAATTTTATCAAATGATTAACCCCTCTATATTTAATCAAGAAATGACAATTAGTCTTAGAGAAATAGCCTCAAAAGGATCAAGCGAATATCAAGAAATACGACCCTGATCGAATCGTGTCTTTTGTATCTCTTTTTATTGTATCGGAAGTCATAACTCCGACTGGAAACCCATCGGGACTTCTCGAATTCATCATTATCAATTGGAGAAACAGAGGAAACTTGGCAAATTGCGAAATTAATGGTCAAGTGAGCACCGGCCACATTTTAATGAGGAAAAAATTAGGAATTCAGCTTTCGTTTCGTGTTCCAGTCGTTAGACTCGGGAAAAATGAGAAAAACGAACGAAAATTTTCCATCCCGAACAATATTAATTGTCGTCGTTGAATCGTAGCTAGCTTGCTCTGGCGAGTTTTCGCGAATTAAGTTATTTAATCGCGAATTTTGGAGTTTGTCGTCTCTTTGTTCAATTATACGTTTTATCAGAGATGATTAACAGGTTTTTTGGAATCACAATCAAAATATATTTCCATAATTCGTGTAAGAATTATAACTTCAAGTTCTACGTTATTTTATAGAAAAATAATATAGTTTTTATCAAAAAAGCAAATCTATCCTTCATATGTCAAAAAAATATTAGTATGATTCGAAACAGGAATTATGAAGGAGAGAAAACTCAATTTAGGGAGCATTTCGACAAGAATGATTTATGAAATAATAACAAATACACGAGCATCAGCAGCGAGAATATGTGACAGTAAATTTCAACAACTCAAGAAATGAAGACGATGGAATATGATTAATGAAATCCTTTTTTCTTTCATTTACGTGTTTTTTTTTTAAATATTACATTGTAAAAATCTTGTCTAGACTACAACGAACACAATAAGAAGAGAATTATCCAATTTGGTGCAGTCGTTTAAATGTGAAAAATACCCATAGATAGTCTTTTATACTGCTCCACTAGAGTTAGGGATATAGTATGCAATCGTTTTGAAAAGTATTTATTCTTCGGGAAAACGGCTGTAAAATCATTTAAAACTCAATAACAACTTGAATCGATCCAATAAAAATCAGTATGAGACATTTCGTCAATCTGGTCGCCTTTCTTCTGAAGTTTGGTTCTTTGCGTATGCTTCATGAATGTGCTTATTCTGAAATGGAGTCAGTTTATCAACGCCTTTGATTTGAAACGAGTTTTCTGAAAATGCCAAGACGTAAATTAACAAACGCTGAGGCTTAATATAGGGCTTACGGAATCCTACAGGGTGGCCTAACTCAGGTTGTTGTAGCGGAAAGTATCCAAGTCAGCCAGAGTGTGATATCTTGACTTTGGAATAGGTTCAGGGAGACAGCTTTCGTGTTGGAAAGACCAATGCTTGGTGAGCGACAAAAAGAACACCTGCTCAAGATCGTTTCATCACCGTTTCGGCGAGAAGATCTACGTGTAGAATGCTACGGAATACTCTTCAAAATTCAGATGGGGTCCAAGGTTCCATCGAAACAATCAGACGATGTTTGAGAGAGCTGAATCTAGGTTCTAGACGTCCATTAAGAGGAGTTTCATTCACACGTGACCATAACCGTCAAAGACTGGGAAGCTCAAGGCAACATATCAATTGGAACGATCAATGGCGTTGTGTCCTTTTCACTAATGAATCCAGATATAGACGATTCGCATACCCCGTAATCGTCGCTATGTCTAAGTCCATCCATTCCGAGGGGGTAGTGTTACGGTATGGGCCGGGATATGTTTCAACGGGCGCACAGATCTACACATTTGTCCTGGGAATATGACCGCCTCACAATATAAGGAGCATGTCATTGACAATGTTTTGCCCAATTTTCACGCTGCTACTGGTGAAACTTTTTAATTTCTAGACGATAACTCTAGACCGCACCGTGCAGCCATAGTTGAGAATGCGCACGAGGAGCTTGGTATTCCACATTTACCAATACCTCCGCACTCACCAGATTTGAATTGCATAGAACATGCTTGGGATATGCTCCAAAGAAGATTAGATAATCATCAACCTACCCCAGAATCCTATAATGATCTGTGAGAGCTTCTGCCCCGTTTATGGAACCAATTTCCTCAAGAAATGCTCAACAATCTCGTGTGTAGTATGCAAAGAAGATGTCAAGCTGTTATTGATGCCAGTGGAGGCCATACATTGTATTCATAGTCTTAAAATGCTTGAATTCCCTGGGAATAAAATTTCGTTATTTTACTCGATTGTTCTTAACCACCCTGTATACGCTGCAGACCTACAGGCTTAAATTAATGTTATTTCGAATGTTATTCGAAATATTTTTTCGCATTTTAAGTCAATATTCCTAACTCATGTAGAGCAGTTTATTTTTTAGATGAATCCATTTCCTGAAATTCTGGGTTCAGTTGCCATAAAAAAGTTTCTGATGTCTTTTTGAATAATACTTAATTTCTCATCAAGTATTTCATAATTTTGCCTTTTTCCTTTACTTTCCTGGCAAAAAAACCCTAAATTATGTTTCATATTCGTCCCCATCTATTTCTGTGGTAGTCTGTATTGTTTTTGATTTATGACATATTCCCTCTATGTTTCTTTCCTTATTACTTCAACCTGTGAAAGCAATTTGTGAAATGGCAAGAACAGAACTCTGTCTAACCGGATATTGATCTGATGCAACTTTCTCTTTTATTATCTCAGCATCAAAGCCTTAAAAATTGGGGAATTTCCCTCTTCAGAGCATCATCAATAGCCGATAAGAGGAAAGTCAACATCATCGAATTGTTCCTGATAGAGCTGCATATGATGTAACTTCGCCCACACCTTGCAGATAGGCGTAAAACGTGAGCTTGAAAGGTCGAGTGCGTCAATCTAGTCGGAGATTTTCCAGGTGAACTTAGCATTGTGTGATTTTCACTGCACGGAAGAGTCTGGTGCACGAAATTCAGCAAACAAACTTCTTGACGTCTTTCGTGATGATTCACTCAGGGGAAAGTTGATTTAACAATGATTTCGGGACATTAAAAAACGATATCGGACTTGGTCGGATCAAATGTCAGCACTATTGTCGCTCTTGATATACTTTCTCCTCGAGATGACAGAGCAACTGATGCAGATGCTTCATTCGATTCCACCCACATCATCAAAAGTATTGGCCTCCATCAACTCTCACCATGTAGAATCTACACTATTTTATCACCTAAATGACAATAATGATGAATCCAGAACAAATAATCGATAAATTTGAATTTTTTTTCATTTTTCCTATTTTATCTATCTTGCATAAAGCGCAAGGAAAGAAACAAATATGTTGCAGCTGCAATAGAGGAAATATGAATCTCACTTACAGAAACCTAGGGGTTCCAAGGATTTTGACAATGTGTGTATACTAACATAACTTTATTAGGTTTACATAAAAAAAAATTAAATCACACAAACACAAACATTTTGATTCAGGACTTGTATGGATGACCAAAACTCTATCTTGAATTTTTTCATATTTTCAAAGTTCTCTTGAAATATAGTTTCTCTATTTCAGTAATGAGTTCATTACAGTACTAAAAGTAGAGCTGTAATGAAACTCATTACAGCATTGTTTTCAGTTATATTTTTCGTTTTATGGTTGTCAGTACTGACCTCCGAGCGAATCAAATTTCGAATCAAATCAATTCAAATTCCGTGATCTGTCAAATTTCGTATGTCACACCAACTGCCAAGATAAAAAACAAAAGTCACTAATCTGAATTTTCATTTGAATTTCGGGAATATTTCACAAGAATTGACTGAAATAGAAAAAATACCGTCTAATACTCGTTGCAGAAGGCAATTCCAACACTCATGCTATCGAAAACTCGCTCCTTCGTCGCTCGTTTTCGAACTTCGCATTCGTGTTGGAATAGAAGCTCATTCTGCAACTTGTTTTAGAATATACTATTATATACCAACCGTCAATCTATGGCATATTTTGTGTTTTCAATATTAAGTGCCCCAAAGTCAAACAAACATAATGATTATACAGGTTCTTCACAAATGATTATAACATTCCAGTTGCCTTTTGATTACTGTTGATCTCTATTAGGAGGATTTTTAGCGGTTGTCATTTATTCAGGTTGTTTCTTAGAATAAACTGCTCCACATGAGTTAGGAATATTTTCTTAAATTGCAGAAAATATATAGTTTAAATGAGATTGTGTGATGAAAATTCATATTCATTCAGTCTGCAGCGTAGAAAAAAAACGAGTAAAATAACGAAACTTTATTCCCAGAGAATTCAAGCATTTTGAGACTATCAATATAATGTATGGCCTTTACGGGCATCAATAACAGCTTGACATCTTCTTTGCATACTACACACGAGGTTGTTGAACATTTATTTCTTGAGGAATTTGGTTCCATAAACGGGTCAGAAGCTCTCTCAAATCATTTAAGAATTCTGGGGTAGGTTGATGACTATCTAATATTCTTTGGAGCATATTCCATGCATGTTATGAAGAGTATTCCGTAGCATTCTAAACGTAGATGTATTCTTTCTTCCCGCCGAAACGGTGATGAAACGATCCTGAGCAGGGGTTGTTTTTCATCTCCCACCAAGCCTTGGTCTTTCCAACATGGAACCTGTCTCCCTGAACCTATTCTAAAGTCGAGATATCACACTTTGACTGACTTGGAGCCTTTCAGCTACAGAAACCAGCCTGTTGCATTCCGATAGCCCTATTAGCCTCAGCGTTTGTTAATTTACTTCTTGGCATTTTCAGAAAACTTGTTTCAAATTGAAGCCGTTGATGAACTGACTCCATATCAGAATAAGAACATTCATGCATCATATGCAAAGAACCGAACTTCAGAAAAAAGTCGACCAGATTGACGAAATGTCTCATACTGATTTTTAATGGATCGATTCAAGTTGTTATTTAGTTTTAAATAATTTTGCAGCGATTTTCTCGAAGAATACAGGGTCTTTCACGAGGAACCTCACCCATATTTATACGGGAAACTACTGAACGTATTTTCATGAAATTCAGCACTTATAAGTATTTCACGATGCTGATGAAATCTAAAATATTTTCAAGGCATGAGCACCTCCGGTTTTTCCGGAAATGACGTCAACTTCCGTTTTTCAAATTAGAACACCATTTTTTTATTGCAGAAATAGATTCCTTAGAAAATTTTAAGTTATTTTGATGTAACATTTTTCAGTTTTGGTTGGAAAATTCTCTCTGAGCGGGAAAATTCGAAAAAAAAATCAAAAATAGAGCTCCGCTGAAACAAGAATAACTTCGAGGTTTTTTGATGGAAAATTTTCATTTTTGAGATTTTTCAAGATGTAAGATTGATGTATCCACTTTAAAAATCGAAATCGCGATTCATGATACAGGGGGTGAAAAAATCGCTTTCAAAGTTAGGGATGACAAAATCGTGAAAAATCAATTTTTTCAAATTAGAACCCCATTTTTTTATGGCAGATATTGAATCTACGTTAAAAAATAATGTGAGTGTATGCATCACACCCTTGCCCTAAAATGGATATTTTCTGAGTTATTCACAAAAAACAGTTTTTCGTCTTGAATTTTCAGCTATTTCTTTTCCCTTCACGCCAAAAAGATGAAATTTTCAGGAGATAGATATTCTGACATATTGACTCAAATAATTGAGCCGCTAGTACAGAACCATAATGACTTATGGTATCAACAAGATGGCGCGCCTCCACACAATTCACTCAATGTGTCAAATATCCTCTACAGGCTATTTGAAGATCGATGGTTGGCGATCAATGGTCCACATCTTTGGCCACCACGTTCTCCCGATTTAACTCCTTTAGACTATTATGTTTGGGGTAGGATAAAAAATATTGTCTACTCAACTCCCCTGACTGATAAAGAGGACTACATAGAACGAGTCAGAAATGCGTTCAGGTTTGTTTAGATTTCTAGATTCATAGTTTTGAAACTCAATTTGGTTTTTAAACACTTTTGCAGATCTCCCGATGAAATAAGAAGAGCAACGCACGAAGCATTCCTGAGACGTATAAATAAATGTCTAGAAATTAACAGCCAAAACTTTGAGCATCTTCTCTAGTTATATCTGCGAGAGTTTGCCATGGTTCTCCTAATAGTAACTTGACTTCGGTTTCAAGAAGGGGTGAAAAATCTACAGCATGGTTCAAATAACAGTTCCTGAAAATTTCATCTTTTTGGCGTGAAGGGAAAAGAAATAGCTGAAAATTCAAGACGAAAAACAGTTTTTTGTGAATAACTCAGAAAATATCCATTTTAGGGCAAGGGTGTGATGCATACACTCACATTATTTTTTAACGTAGATTCAATATCTGCCATAAAAAAATGGGGTTCTAATTTGAAAAAATTGATTTTTCACGATTTTGTCATCCCTAACTTTGAAAGCGATTTTTTCACCCCCTGTATCATGAATCGCGATTTCGATTTTTAAAGTGGATACATCAATCTTACATCTTGAAAAATCCCAAAAATGAAAATTTTCCATCAAAAAACCTCGAAGTTATTCTTGTTTCAGCGGAGCTCTATTTTCGATTTTTTTTTCGAATTTTCCCGCTCAGAGAGAATTTTCCAACCAAAACTGAAAAATGTTACATCAAAATAACTTAAAATTTTCTAAGGAATCTATTTCTGCAATAAAAAAATGGTGTTCTAATTTGAAAAACGGAAGTTGACGTCATTTCCGGAAAAACCGGAGGTGCTCATGCCTTGAAAATATTTTAGATTTCATCAGCATCGTGAAATACTTATAAGTGCTGAATTTCATGAAAATACGTTCAGTAGTTTCCCGTATAAATATGGGTGAGGTTCCTCGTGAAAGACCCTGTATATACTTTTCGAAACGATTGAATCTACTTCGAAAAAAGATACAAATATGAAATAAACAAAACCTTTTTTCAATTGTATTAATCTTTTGTATTATATTGTGTTCGGCACCACTCTGTATACCACACACATGTACCAGATATGTGTTTGGAATGGATAATGGGATTACCATGGTGTTTTTTCGTGAATCATGGTTACGTCAAGTCCAAAGGACAGTCTCATGCCGTTATCATCAGATGCCCCCATGTTTTATGCATTTTTTATTTTCACACATTTTACAGATCACGGACTTTGAGATCAAATATTTGATTGTCTTATTAATTCAGGTAATCTCTCTTCAATCCTTTGTCGCGAAAGTTTATTAGATATTTCAGACAATAAATCTTCAGTTCCAGAATAATTTTATTAGTAATAAAACTTTCGTCATGGCAAATAAAAGCCATACCATTTTTTTAACAAGGAAAACTCTGGCAACAGCTAATTTCATAAGTAATTGGGCCTCACTTCTTTTTCGTTCCTCCAGAAAAAACAGAACCAATTTTCTCGCCAAATTCGATGAGAAATGAGAAGACTGGAGTTGCTGAATAACCAATAAGAGGGAGAATAAAAACGATAATTAATGAAGACGATAACAATGGAAACAGCCTTTATTGAAGCGGATGTTCATCCAACATTGTGTGCATATTTAACTCGAGCACTTCTTTTTTTCATGCTGGAAATGAGGCTAGCTCTTGTTATGAAGCCGATCCTTTAATTTGTATGTTTTGGTGTCCAATTCTCGTTTCTCCAGAGCGAAAATCAGGGGTGGGGAGGGTTTGAAGAGGTCTCTCCTCATATTCACGGGGATAATATTAAAGTCTGAGGGTATTCTATTTAACTGAAGTGCAGCTCTTTTCAGTGAAAGATTTCCATAAATTTTTCATTATTACATCAGCGTTGAAACAACCTCTATACCTTCTCACAATTTTTTGTTTATTGTTCTCTTGGAAATAATTTCAATTCATGAGTATATAGAACACGCACATAATGGAAATCTCAAATTTATTCTAACACTGAAGGTGTTCTCAATGATAATTATTTTTATCAGGATTATGCATGCATATGTTATCCACTTTCAATGTTTTTCTTCAATACGGATGTTTTTTCCCAGCAGGAATAAAAAAAGATGATATTATTAGATTTTGAATGTATTGATTCTAGTGATCGATAGTTTTTCTTTCGTTTGACTTTCTACACTCGATCGCTATGCAACGCGAAACACGCAATTTGACCGAAGATCGAGGAATGTGCCCAAGAGGTAGTTCTGCGAGAAGAAGGGTTGACATACACAAGAATTGCAGAAAGGTTTGGAGTTTCCTATACAAGTGTGTTAAGAATGTTGCAGCGATTCAGGGAGACAGGTATGAATGTCCAAAGTGCAGGACAGGGTAGACCACGGGTAAAAACTGCCATTCAAGGACTTTACTTGAGAGTTTCTTCGTTGAGACAACGGTTTGCAACCGCTCGCCTCCTTCAAAATCAGCTTGAGCAAACTCATGAGGTAAAAATTTTCACTCAGACAATCAGAAATCGCCTCAGAGAATATGATTTAAGGCCACGTGTCGCGGCAAGAGGCCCAGCTCTTACCCCAGCCCATCGAAGGGCGCTTTTGTATTTTGCGAGAGAGCATATCCATTGGGACGAGACCGATTGGGAAAGAGTTCTCTTCACAGATGAGTCTAGATTCTGCCTCTACCATTGTGATCGACGTTCCCTTGTATACAGACGTCCACATGAAAGATATGTTCAGTACAATTTCTTGAATACTACTGGTTTCGGGGGAGGATCGATTATGGTATGGTAGGTTTGGGACAACCTCAATAGAAGGCTGAGAAGTTCAGAAAATCATTCAGCTACTCCTAATGACTCAGGAATTCCAACTCGGAGAAATCTGGGAAGGATTAGATCAGAACATTTTAAGATCACTCATTTTGAGTATGAACCGTCGTTGCCGAGCTGTCATTAACGCAAGGGGTGGAAATATCAAGTATCGAATCACTTTATCAGCATTGTTCATTTCTCTTCTTTCACATAAGATTCGGTGAAATCCTGAATTTTTCTTCCATTTAATGTGTCTCGTTTCGCTCAAAACCTTCCCGAGAGAATATAAAAAATAAGTTATGAAGTCAATGTAGAAATTACTTTCATTAAAATTGAGATTTTCAAAATGTGCGTTAATTTTTTTGCGCAGTGTATTTGTGACTCAGCGTGAAAGTTCGGACATTGTGAATGAGTGTCATCAAATAACTCCAATTATGCTGAAACATTTTACCGGTTGTCAATCGAGCTTATTTCATTAAAGTCAATGGAGGAAAATTTTATTCAAAAACTGAGATGTAAGTTTTTGATCGTAAGCACGATAAAACAATTAAATTTTTTCATAAATGTGATTTTTTAAGGTTCTTCAATTTTGTACTACTTTGAATTGGAGAAAATATTGTGTAATACACTGGAACAGAAGGCTATTCCAACACAATTTTCTCAGTTTATCCATTGCCTGAAGGCAAGAAAATATGTTCCTTGAAAAATTCCAAGACAAAGAAGAGCTTTCTACCAATACGAAACGTAATATTTTGTCTACACTACGAATCGAATACATCACATATTACGAAACCAATAGTGAATGTTTTCATTAGCAGATCAATGGTCCTCAAATGATGTAAATATTATTTCTTAATCGTGATCTCGAAATATTTGCAGATACTGAATTCTTCAAGAAACTAGTGGCCCTTGTACATATCGTGTCATCCTGTTATCAGCTCGCGATTTCTTTAAACAAACATTTTTCTTGCATCAGTTGGAGCCAGTGACGAAACAATGGATAATCTATATTTAGGAGTCATTATTGGAAAAAATTGTGTGCGAGATTCTCTGTTGAAATACACTGGGCTAAAAATTTAACGCACATTTTGAAAATTTCAATTTTAATGAAAGTTAACTCTTCATTGCAAACCGTTGTCTCAACGAAGAAACTGTCAAGTAACGTTCTTGAATGGCAGTTGTTACCCGTGGTCTACTCTGTCCTGTTCTTCGGACATTCATACCTGTCTCCCTGAATCGCTGCAATATTCTGGACACACTTATGGGAAACTCCAAACTTTTCTGCAATTCTTGTGTATGTTCACCCGTCTTCTCGCAAAACTACCGCTTGAGTACATTCCTCTTGGGTCAAATTGCGTTGCATAGCGATCGAGTGTAGAAAATCAAACGAGAGAGAAACTATTGATCACTAGAATTGATCGAGAACAAGTAATTTTAGAATGGAGCCAATACATTCAAAATCTGATAATATCATATTTTTTTATTCCTGCTGGGAAAAACATCTGTATCGAAGAAAAACGTTAAAAGTGGATTACATATTATTATGCATGCATAATTCTGATAAAAATAATTATCATTGAGAACACCTTCTGTTGTAGAATAAATTTGGGATTTCCATAATGTGCGTTAATTTTTTTGCGCAGTGTATTTGAGTGATTTTTGCCGAAAATGGTTTATCAAAATTACTTTCTCATACACCGATGCTTCCAAGACCTTTGAAATGAATAATCACTTAACTCCTCTCCCCTATTTAACTTTAAGCGGTTGACGCGCCCCCTCTTAGATGAATTTCTCCCTAGCAGAATTTGTGAGCTATTTCAAGTGATTTTGGCACCTTGCTGACTACCTTTCCTCATTCATTCGATGAAGTCCTTCTGTATCGAACTTTCAGATCTACTGGAAAGTTACTTGACTTAATAGGAAACAGTCTATGGTTTTTCCCTGAAAATGCGAATAATAACATAACAGCGGCAACCTCGCTGATAATCCCATTTGGTGTTTGCCAGGGTTCAAGCGCCTGCTCCCCTCCACAGCAGCCACTACCCCCACCTGTAACCAGGCGACGTCACTGAGCCAACAAAGTACCGCCAAAAATTAAGGAGATTACGAACATATCGGAAAATCAAGGAATTACTTCCAGCCTGGCGCGCAAGTATTCGGGATAAAGAAAATGGAATTGGTATTTCCACGGCTCACTGGATCCTGATGAATTTGGCGGTGAGAGATTAAACATAAAGCCGCGTTCTATCTGCCCGATATGGTGCGTCCGATGATTGATATGACGTCACAGAGATGGCGGAACTGGCGCTACGCGTGAACCTGTCACAACGGGACAAATCTGTCAAAGCGTAGCGCGAACGGGGCTTTAGATCCTCGTAATTGATAGAGTGGGGACGTAATGGATGTTATTTAGGTGAAGGAATCTTCCAGGGATGGATAACTTCAAATAGTTCTTTCGGGACTTTGAAACTACAGGATCCAAAAAGTATCTGGATCTTAGAACAATTATATCGGCTTTCTTATTAGGCATTAACGCCTCTGGTGAGAATGGGCTCATCGGACACTGACGAGTTTAGATTCTTTGAGGAGGAGGAAGAAACTCCTATTCACCTGTCACGGATTGTTTTGTCCTTGTGAGCCAAAGGAAACAATGCCTTGGTCAAAAAACTTGCAGACATGAGCCTTCCCAGATATTGGAATTCATGAGATCTCTGAAACTGGTAAAGGGTGTATATTCTTTTGATTCAGAGAAGTAATATAATACAATACATATTAAAACAGAAAGGTACCTAGTTGAGGTTGGCGCAACACAGGAAAACCATACAGGTCTGCAGTTTGATTATATGAGGAAAGGGAAAAAACCTCATATAATCAAACTGCAATAAGCCCGGAAGACTCTTTTAATGTCGAAAAAACCTCAGCTGAAAAAAGCCCTTACCCCGCCCGTGAGATAATAATCAGAAAAATCTTGAAGGACATCAGTGTGATCTAAGAGAACATCTTCATGTTATCCGTCGATGGGCTCAGATAAACAGATTCTTCACAAAAGGACTCTCAATTCTTAATCTGAAAATGAAAAATGACATGCCTGCGGCTCGTCAGTTACCTCCTTGAGCCAGTAAAACCCGTTACCTTGCGTTTATTGTTTTATATTTAATTTGTTTCTCATTTGTAAAAAGGTTAGATAAATTCCAAAAAAATCTCAATAATTTGTGTCAAATGTCGTAAGCTATGGAAGCGTTGCCATGAACATGTCTCTTTATTTATCTATGACTTTTTTTTGGCGGAAGCGAAAATGAATATACAAAAAGAAATTATTGAGGCAGTCAGCAGTGTAGCAGCAAGTCTACTACCTGCAAAATCAGCTTCAAGGTACGAGCGAGAATACGACGACTTCAAAAAGTGGCAAAACCAAAATGGTGTGATTGGGGTAACTAAAGATGTTTTGTTGGTCTACTTGAATCAACTTTCAGCTAGATTCAGCCTTATACTTTATGGGCAAAATGAAATGGTCTATGCTGAAAAGCCGCTTGGAAATGTTTGGTGTTTTTCTTAAAAAATTTATTGAAAAATATGACGTTTAGTTGTCATTTGCAGATTTCAAAAGGTAATAGCCTTTTTGAAACTAAAAAATGAGCGTTATAGGTCAAAAAAGGCCAAGGTATTAAGTAAAGAAGAGGCTGAACAATTTCTTTACATGCTTCTGATGACCAGTGGTTGCTGGCGAAAATTGTAACAATATTTGGATGTTGTCGATGTGACGCAAATCTCTCCCTAAACATGAATGATTAGAAGATATGGAAAAATACGTTATTGTGACATTGCGGCAAACAAAAAATTCAACAACAAGAAGATTCACCATAACCAATGGTGGCTGCAGCTTCAAGCCCTGCATGTTATAGAAAAAATATGTAAATCTTCGGCCTCCTGGAATGGAAAGCCTAAGATTTTTTTTGACATACCGACATGGAAAGTGCATTTCCCTTAATGCTGGCCAGCACACTATTGGTGGTGTCCCAAAGCAAATAGCGAAATATTTAGGTTTAAAAGACCCAGAGTTATACACCGGCCACTCTTTTCGCAGAACTGAAGCCACTATGGTTGCGGATTCGGGTGGAAATATTTTAGCACTAAAGCGTGCAGGAGGGTGGAAGAGCACCGAAATTGCGATGAGTTATGTCGATGATTCGGCCAACAAAAAAATCGAAATGTCTAGCAAATTATTTGGTAGTAAGGAGAGTACAAATGTTCTGCAGTCCTCGAGTTCAGCAGTTTCTGAGTCAACAGATGGTTCATCATCATCAGTATCAACTCTTTCATCATCACAAATCTGTGTTACTGGAAATAACAATTCTACCATGATTTTCAACATATATGACTATAAAACAAAATTTTCTAATGTAAATAATACTACTAACTTCTAAAAATTTTGCAAGTTAACTGTCAGTTTTACAAGTTAGTAACTTGATAAAATAAACTTTCTTGATTAATATTGTGTTTTTGGAAACTGTCGTTTACAAATGAGAAACAAATAAAAGTTTTTACTGCGATTTTTCATTCATCGATCATAAAAACATCCTGCCATAAAACTGCGAAGATACAAATCGATAAATCGCATTTGTATCAATCAAAACATTCAACAACATAGATGCATATAATGGCCAGATATCGCAACAAGAGATAAGAACACTCCACGAATCCGGTTTTTTGCATACCCCTCATTACAGCCGCGATTGACTAATCGAGCTATGCGAAGAATTCGGTATAGATCTCGAAATTTTTCGTATTCTGACGCGTCCTGAAACGTATCGTAATGTTTCGTCATCTCCTTGCGAGGTCATAGAACCATCCGTTTCGACGTATTTATAGACAACCTTGTGGAAGGTACTACATCCAGTCCCCACCTGATCGGGAGACATCGTAAAAAAAATTGTGGAGTAGTGAATGATAATGAAAGAGAAATTATCTTTGCAAGTCCGCGTATTTCGCGAACTTTAAATCACGAGGTTACCAGTTGAGACTGCGAAGCTAAGAGCGGCTCCAGGCATAGAAGAACGAAGTTCAGACCAGATAAGACGGTTTTACTCTTTATTCTATACATAATGAGCATTTGAGGTGAAACTTTGTACTCAAATCTGCACATGAGACATTTGTTACTTCCTTCACACGTTCGTCACTCATAGATTTCGATGCAGAGAACGCTGAACTAGACCTCGAATGGAATAAAAGTCGTACTTGGGATTCCGCAGGGTTCGATAATGGGTCCCATATTGTTTGAAATCTTTAAGAATGACATGGAACTCACAGTTTTTTAGATGACGCTTCTTTCTGCTCTCCTAAATGGACCAGCTTCAAACCCTTTTCATAAAATGTACAGAAAACACGACAACCCCTGATCAGAAGCAAGAAAGATAATGCTTCCAAATAACAGTAGGAGGGGCATTATCATGGGAGTTGCAGATTGAGAGATCAAACTATTGTCTATGAGATTATAAAACTGAACAAGGTAGCAAGAGACTTTTTTTTGACAACCTTTCTCGCAGTCTTTATATCTATTGCTTCCTATGACAATGGCTTTTAGAAATAAGTGGAAATATTCAAAGTTGAATAATTTTTGCCATTTTCTGCTTTTGACTTTGTCTATTTTCAGATTTTAAGTTTGGGTTTCTTGTCCTCATTGATACAGAATAGTTATTTATGATATGAGTGTTAGAAAGGACGTTTTATTTTGTGAGTGAAAAAGTTTGTGAAAAGAGCGGAGCGAATTGAACAATTTCAAGAACAGAATAAAATCACTTTTAACACAAATACCATACAATGTTTTTTGTACAACTGCCCTATTTTGATAATGAAATTGGCGAATTTGCAATCACAATAAACTGCATTTTAATATTCGAATAATCGAATGGTTGTTGTGAATGGCAAACGTTGCCAACGTTATGATTACTAACAAATGAGAAAAGACGCTGTCATTTGAATTTCGTTCCTGTCCAACTTTCGTCTTGGGTTTTAAACTGCTTAATATGTTTGTCGAGAGCCCAATTATTAATAAAAGTGACGATTTGGTTTTTCCTCTGGATATTGAAGAGTCTGCAAGAAGAGCAAATCTGGAACTTCTACCTAAAAAATCTGTTCAGCAGTGCGATATTGCATATAACAATTTTCTGGCCTGGTGTAAACTGAAAAATGTAGAAGGGAATTTCAGTGAAACCGTTTTCCTATCATTCTCAGAAGAAAAATAAAAATGTGGAGTTCATCAACTTTGTGGAGCAAATTTTCAATGATAAAGTCTAGCGCCCTTGTTGAAAATGGTGTCTATGTTAGTAAATATTTTAAGGTAATAGCATATTTACAACGGAAAAGTGAAGGACATCGTCCCAAAAAATCGAAAATTCTCACTCGTGAACAAGTTGAAAAGTTTATTAAGGATGCACCAGATGAGAAATACTTGATGGTTAAGGTTGCAACTATTTTCGGATTATTTGGAGCCTGTCGGCGTGAAGAACTGTGTAATTTATCAGTGGAAGACATCAAAATAATAAATAAATCATTGGTTATACAGCTTCCAAATACAAAAACGAAAGTCAGTCGTTCTTTCAGTATTATTGGGAAGTATGTAGACTTTTTTCATAAGTACTTTGCACTGCGCCCTTCTGTCATCAAACATCGTCATTTTCCCTGAAATATATGAATAATAAATGCACTGCCAATCCAGTTGGTATTATTACATTTGGGAGAATTCCATCTATTGTTGCCGAATTCCTCAAACTGCCAGAACCAAATCAATATACAGGAAACTGTTTTCGAAGATCCTTCGCTTCATTGCTAGCAGAGTGAGGAGCAAATATTACGGATATAAAAAACATGGTGGATGGAAGTCTTACGACGGTAGCCGAGGGCTATGTTGATCATTCCATTGCATATAGAAATGTCATTGCTGAAAAAATTCTCCCAACCTCAACAGATTTTGGATCATCATCATCCAATATTGTACTTCCGGTTTCTACAAGTACTGATGGTGCTGAGGATTCTAATAAAGTGTTGCGAAGCTTCCTTACGTCACAGGGCATTAATGTTAGTAATTGTTTTAGTTTTACATTTATTATTAATGTTCATAAGTAGTGATTGTTAAATATTGATACTAAAAATTTGCGATTGCTGAAATTTTCTCATCTGATTTCATCCTAAGAAAATGGAGTGCTAAAAATATTTTTTACACTAATGTTAAAAATATTTTTAACACGCTTCCACGTGAACAATCAATTTTAACATTGTTTGCTGTCATTGAAAGTGTCACTTTTAATGGCAGTTGTACAAAAAAATTATTTCGTAACAGAAATTCAAAATATATAATTTCAGCTTGTTTCTCAACAAGAATCATAACTTAACTATTCATAACACCACTCGATGTCATATAGAAATTTGTTTTTATCTCCATTTTCGGATTGGTCATAACTTCAACACCATAGGGTAATGTGAGCCATCTCCTTGTATATTTGATGAACGCTTGTTCCTTCTGATGGGAACATAAAACAGCAAATAGTTCCATCAATATATAAGTAGATTGTGATTGAAAAACAGGTCCAACGTTCGTTTCTAGAATGTCAAGTAATTGATTGATCATTATTTTTCCTTCTGAAGTCTTCCCCCATTAGGCACAGGTGTAATCACCCTCGTATCTTATCGATTCATCAATAAAAATTATATTTTCTTCAGGAAATATTTGACAGAATTCCTGGTTTCAAACCTAAAACTTTGAAGTTTTCATTATCTAGTTAAATTATTATTGGACAGATACACTATGTTGAAGTAATCGAAATTTTTTAAAAGATATTGGAACTGAATTCAGAGCACTTTATCCAAAATGTTTCATAACAGCTTGGGTCTATGCTGCATATGAACAAGGCATAGGCAACAAATTTTTTTTTTCGTGAGAAATTTTCATAAATATAGGGGACGATGAAAAGAAGAACTTTTTTTGTTCTCTACGTAACTGTACACAATTTGCTTATCATGATTGCACCTCTCGAAACTATTGTGCGTATGTACGTAGGTACGATACAAATACTTGAACTTGACTTTTATCTCAGAATGTATCTTTTCCTAGAATTTTCAGCAATATTTCTTGGAAAGATAAAATATTTATTGATATGTAGACGGGCGCCAAAGTTGAATTATACAATGGTTTATTACGTGAATTGCCGAATGTGGGTAGGTACCAGCATTCCTAGAACCATATACGTGAGATCTTTCGAACGTAATTTCTTGTTGAATCATGCTATAGACGTGATAGATCCTTTTGGAGACATTATATTGGGAAGTCCTTGGATATGGCTGCTCCCAAAACTGCTCCCATTGCATTTGCAAGAGAGCTATGACCTAAACCTCGAATATTCGAAATATATTTTGCCATAGTTTTTTTTCTCATTGTTATAATCATTTATCTCAAGTTTATAATGTATTAACAACCCATTCTAAAATATGCCATAAAATCCTTAATTGTGAATTTTGGTTAAAGGTTACAAAGAACCACTGACCTATGTGAATGCTTAATTAAATTTAGATATCATCCTGAAAAAATTATGGAATCCTTGAATGATTAATCATCATCTTTGAGATACCTATTAGAAGAAATGGTCAATTGATTCCATTATGATCCAATTAAGATCCTGCAAACTACATCACAAAAAATAATGACTTGTTGTATTCCTTCATCAAAATATGTCCACACAAACACGATTAAAATAACAACGATCACCAGAAAAATTTCTCTATTCCTAATTTTTTTTTGTACCCACCATTAGAAATCTGGTGATTTCTACAGATGATATAGGATTTGGGATTGCACAACTCTCTCCAACAATTGGATGCCAGCTTATAGAAATAGTAGGCGGGCATGAGTATGAGTAAGATTTCCAATATTTGAACAGATGAATTGCATTTCAAACTTGAAATCAGTGCATGATCGAACCTAGGAACATTAATTTATTATCAGAGTGGGTTTTTTTATCAGTTTTCAGTGCCACTCTCAAATGTAAAAGGCAAGTTTGGAATTGATGAATTTTTCGTCTATTTTACGAGTTACCACAATGCGGGAATACAATGAAACTAAGTTTTCTGATGAAAAACACGTGAAAAACATCTAGAAACAGTATGGATATCGAACTTAATATCATGATGACTTGAAAACTTATCAAACTCAAAAATCAACATGGAGATATCAAATTGAATTAATTATACAGGGTGTTAGACGACGTGTTTCACGAATTTTTTTCAATCTCTATGGGATAAGAAATATATGGGGTAATTCGTCTGAGAACAAGCACCCTGTGTATACTTTTCTCTAGAGAATGGAGCTGAAACATGAATAATATGTGGGTTTGAACCTTCTCTCATATTCTTGTGTAAATTTCTAAGTCGTGTTGCAATAGCAATTTCGAAAAGGAAATAAATATGCACTTAAAATAATGGATTCATATGTCTGAATTCATTATAGTTATTAATAGATAGACCATTTCATGGTTGATTAATAACTCCTGTATGGAGGAGTAAACGAGAGTGATAATTAAAAACTTCCCCCAGGATTATGTGGGAGATTTACGATTTTCGAAATAGGAGGACTATATTGAACTACAATCAGCATTATTCCTATCAGGGAATTCCATTGCATAAAAAGTTCTATTTTCGAACGTTTTGGTTTTATCGTACTCAACCTCTTCGGGAAAACCCTTGAAAGAGATTATCCTTACCGTTGTTTCGAAATTCGAAGTACAAACATGAAGAAGCACAATTAAAAGAGCACCTTGTGTGTACATTTTGAAAGTCTTCTTCGTAAAAAAATTTCTTCAACCATTTCAGTGGAAATCAAGTTAATTTATTCTATATACATTTAACAGTTGTATATTCTAATCGAAGTTTAGTTTTGATGGTTCATCAACAACAAAAATGAGGAGATATATCAATGAATCTACTTCATTTATCTACGATGAACTTGAATTCTTACGAATGTTTGGAATTCGATTAATGAAATCCGTAGTAGAATTTTGCAACGTGTGAGATAAAAATTGGGAGTATTTATCATCATATACTATTATTTGTACTTCAAATTCTTCAGGCCCTCACGCGTGAGATAAAAAAAATTGTATTATCACTGATTTTCGTTCAAGATCAAATACAAAGTAGTATTGAAAACAGAATAATATAATCAGATGATGTAAAAAGGTCTTCAAATCGACTATAGCTAAGAATGTTCAATTAAAAAGTGGTTGAGGGCGAAATGTCATTTTGAACTTAGTCCACAGAATGATAACCGATAAGAACGTTGTATTTAACATAATTAAAAATTCGGAAATGTAATAAATCATCAAGTAAATCGAGCGAATTTGTTTGTACACAATTTTGTTGACATCATTAGGAAAACCCATCATCGGAAGGAAATAAAAGGATAATATTGAAGAATGAAAACTTTTCCACAACCAGAAAATTAAATGGAATAGTACAAACGTTTTTCGAAATATTAGAAATCATTAAAATTGCGATAAATAATGGAAATACACCATTAAAGTAAATTGAATCGGAACAACTCACGGTGGAAAATTTGAGTTTTAAATGCGGAAACTGTTAATAGCTGATTGGATTAATGAGTTTTCAGTTTTGAATTTTTTTTTCACAAAACATAGTCAACGTTTTTTGAAATTCGTGTAATGGTTCTTCTTCTTCATGCATCCCTAGAACTCTCAAAAATAGATATTCGATTTTGCTCAGTCGACTAACTGTTAACCAAATCGATAACCCATAATTCCTCTTGAAGAGGCAGATGTAACAATCAGTTTTGCATCTACAATCACCAACATGGGATGTACCATTAGTTGCTCTCTCATATGAAACAATGATCTGGAAAAAAACACTAGAATTCTGCGAATTAATTCTTACCAGCATTAATTTTAATGCGCGCTATCATTTCAAACTGTTAGACAAAACGCCCTAATTGTATGATTTCTCTTGGGCACGATTAATTTACATTATTATACGTAGTTTCTTGAATTTTCTCTCGTAAGAGGAGCCCAGACGATTGGAATTTACGGTTATTTGATGTAGTTTTACAAACCCCCGTCTTATATTAAACTTTAATAGATTGGATGCTCCTCAAACCCATAAAACGGATCATGTTTTCACAGCTAACTTATTCCTTGAACTTCGGCAAGAATTAATGCGTCCTGGGTAATTTTCAAAATCAGAAATGGAAGCATTACTAATTAAACTTCTACACGCAGTGAAAGGACCTGTTGCCTGCTTGTGTAAATTCATATCTACATCCCAAATCATTCACACAATGAACTTACAGAACGATATATGGCTTCAAATCCATAAAACAACTCTCATTTCCTAAAATGAACTCTTAAAAACGAAATATCTGGATTTGAAATTATTAAGAGCGGACGAAATAAAAGGAAGATTTTGTATCAACAAAAATGTTAAATTTTCTCCTTTCCTTCTGATCTGAACTGATATAGAGTGTGTCCAGAAATTAGACACGATTCAAATTGAATAGAAAAAGTTTTAAGTCCTCAGATTGTAACTTTCGTTCATTCATGTCGTTGAAAATCCATGAAAAATTTTCAGTTACACTATTTTATTGAAGGAAATGATCATCAGAATATATTTTCTCATTGCACATCTCTCAATTACTTAATTATAATCATTACATTCGAGAAATTATAGAAACCCAACTAATAGTGAGTTGGATGATATTTTATCATGGTAATTTTGAAAAATGAAG
Organism: Hippodamia convergens; assembly: GCA_038502775.1. Lineage (NCBI taxonomy): Eukaryota > Metazoa > Arthropoda > Insecta > Coleoptera > Coccinellidae > Hippodamia > Hippodamia convergens. The sequence continues at coordinate 70,015,890 of CM076609.1, read as the reverse complement.
GTATTATCCATAACTTCTTGTAGAATGCGCAGTTTCTGTAGTTCAGATCAAGAATATCCGAAGGAATGTTTTTAATTTCAAGATTCAACACTGACAATCTTCATGAAAACATTAGGAAATATCTATATAATTGTTTTCATGGTTATATTCAAACACCATATGATTATATATTGAAACAAAAAGGTCCCTAGCTGAGGTTGGTGCAACACAGGAAAACAGGTCTGCAGTATGATTAACTGAGGAGAGGAAAAAAACCTCAGCTGTGATCTAAAAGAACATCTTCATGTTATCCGACGATGAGCTCAGATAAACAGATTCTTCACAAAACGACTCACAATTTTTAATCTGAAATGAAAAGAAGACAAAAGCAGAAAAGAAACCAACTATTTAGAATAAATTAAATTATTTCGAAATTAACCACCCATTTCAGAAATGCATTTGTTACTTTATGTATAGCCTTGAAACCATCTTGAAATTTATAAATGGGACAAGTTTTTATAAGATGTCGTGTAGTCTCCTCAATTTCCCCACACTCACAAATAGGGCTGTCAACCGAATTCCATCGGAAGAGCATGCTGTTGCATCGTCCATGGCTTGTTCTAATACGATTTAGAAAAGACCATATTATCCTGGGAAGGTCAAAACCAGGAACTCTGGTGGAAGGATCAGAAATAAGATCTTTATTGAAAAAATTGGAAACATTCCATTCAGATTGCTAAATTTCTTTGTCGCTTCTATTCATATCATTACAAGAATTGTAAGCATGGTACAGTTATCCACGGCAAGTGAAGCAATTCTATATCGTCCATATCTTTGCCATAAGAACGTTAAAGACACAGCAAAATATTTAAATGTTCGCTGGTGAAAATAAATAATTGTGTAAATGAATTAGCGCAGTTTGTGTATGTAAATTCGAGGAAATAAATTAAATTTTTATCACATTGACAAATTTCTTTGTCGCTTCTATTCATATCAATCAGAAAATTCGACCAAAAAGGTTTACGCGACTTCAATCTGGGAACCTTAACTGGAATAAAGGTGAGTATGGGAAATGAATTTGGAAAGGAATTAAATTTGTTACAAAAATTCAGAGCTGTTGTCTCTCTGCGAATGTAGAAAAGAATAAACATATATAAAACTCAAGTTCAAGTGCCAAATTAAAACAGTTTTCGTGAATTAAATTTTCAAAACGTAATGAATTAGTGTTTTTGATCAACAACCTAAACGTTACCTAAATCCTACAACTCGAAAGTTACTGATGGGTTATTAGGTAACAACATAGTTCGATTTTCGCAGTGGTACTCGATGATAATAATTCATTGACCGACTACAGTTGGGAAGCTTGGATGATGACTTGTATAATTTATCTCGACGTACCCCTAAAGTTAACTATTTTGTCAAAATTGAACGTAAAAAATCGTAAAAACTCCATCAAACGAAAATCAATGACTGCAGCTTATCACGGATGAAACAATCCATCTCGCCTGATGCTCTGCTACTCTCATCGCAGATTAAATTTGATTATACAGATGCATCACCCATTGTTCTGGATTTTTACGACCGTAACCACGTTTCCGATCACACCATCGAGATTAGGAGCAAAAAAAATTGCTCGAACTCCCAGCACTCAACCAATCCCCCAAATCGGCATGCACTCAATCAAAATCCGTTTCCTCTTCATCGGCGTACCTCCACCTGTTGAGGGACTCCTTCGGGACCACTCCTCCAAAAAGAAAAGGAGATGTTGGAGGGCTTTTCCAATGACGGAGCTTCCTGATAACTCCCCCCTCTTCGGTGTCCTGGCTATAAAACAGTTGAAGGAGCGATCCTGAGCGTGATATTCCGAGTGGCGCCAAGTCGCGGATCATAGAATCGAGGATAACCTGAAGATTCTAGTTCGATTTGTACGAAACGGTGATTGAGGTTTTTTGGGGGATTTGGTTTCTGCGGTTGGTTGGCAGGATGGAGACTGTGCTTTTGAAGTTGGTTTTGTTCTTGTTCGTTATCATCGGCGGGCAGTACGTGTTGGCCAAGCCGCACAGTGGAAGGTAAGATTTTTGAATTTTTTTAATAAGTATTTTGATGATTGAATTAGTACTCGAGTATAAGTGATAATTTCATTCAGAAAATGTGAATAATGCTCTAATAAACCAAAATATAATTCTATACATCCCATTCAAGCCCTCAAAATTACGTATTCTTCTTCAGTTATTACGAAAAAACTTTCAAAATTCAATAAAAAATTGGATAAAACTGAAAAGACGTAAAAAATATCGAAAACACCTACTGATTTCGCTGATTCCCGATGGAACTTCAAATTAATTCGAAATTTCGTTAATTTCCCCATTCAGATTAGTCATAATCGTAAAACCACCGATCTTACAACGTGATCAGAAGGTAAACATTCTTACAGTAAGAGAAAATTAAGGTGGATCTCCCATTTCATGTCACGTAAATTTCTGTTGCTGAGCAGTTTATATCGTCCCGAAGTGTGTTACGAATAGAATTAGATATACACATGTCGCACAATTAAAAAAATTTCGTCGTGAGACGGTCATGAAATTTCATAAGTGAAATCGAATGAAAAAAAGAAGTTTTGAGTCATTTTATTCGTGAGGTGTTTTGGTGTTATGCGTTGAAGAAGCTTCTCAACTTCTTCTTATAGTTCGTAAGTTATAACATTAATTAGGTGATACTATCTAAAAATCTCATTGCAAGAATTGAAATTTCGCATCTCTACATTGAACGTAATTATCAATTATATTTTTTACCATTAATTGAAAATCCCTTGGCGCTTCACTCTATATAACCATTTTTCCATTTGCTGTAGATAAGATTTTTTTTATCTCAATAATGAGAAAAATATTAGTCAATTGTATTGCAACTTAGAAGATGTTTCAGCAAAATTTCAAAAGATTTGTGTCATTATCAGTCAATTCTTATTAGGTTGGTGCATTTCTTGATAATGTGAAAAAAAAATGGGAAGAATGAAAAAATTTTGTACGGTATTTAAGAGAATATGATTCGTTAGAGTTCTATTCAAAAAATTAAAAAAGTCACATTTGATATATTTTACATTTCATTGATTGATTGTTTAACAGCCAATCTGAGGATAGAGTCTTTGGAAAGTAGGCTCACGGTTCATAAAATAATTGTATTTTTGTAATAAAATATCTGGAATGAAGACTACTTCAATCGGGTATGATTTGATTTTGTTTTTGAAAAACTGCATTTTAATTTTTTTTTAATACTATCACACCAATCACACCATTATATGGTGAAATCCATCAAAACTTTCCGTTATATATTCTACAGACCGTTCAAGCGATAAAAAGCAAGAACAACCTGTTGAATTTATTGCTTCGATCCTGAGAACTTGACAGAAAATTTCTCTTCCCCTAAAATGCCCCATAAGGAATACATCCCCTGAATTTATCGACAAGTGCTAAGACGCTGTGATGGATAGATGTATCTTACAATTTGATGGGACTCATTTTGGCCTCTCACCTCCATATTCATCAAAATAAGTACCTACTTAACATCAGAGACAAAAATTTCGACTCTTCTGAGACAGTGAATGATGCATCTCGCAAATTATTACATAACACTAATTTATTTTATCCTCTGAAAGTATAATTCCTCCAATAATTCGATAAAAAGAAAGTTAATTACCAGTTTGTTTACTATGATTCTGTTAATCCTGTAGTGAACTTCAATCAATCATATTATAACATTGTTTTATGTCAATATTGTTAAATCACTCGTTTGGCTTAATTACACTAGGATCAAAAAGTATCGGGATAGTACAAATAAAACAAACATTTTTAATCTTCTTTCAAATTTATTCTATCTCCATTATAATCAAATTTATATGAAAGGACGCACATGTGGTTTGATCCAAAAATTTATCAAAGAATAGACTTTCTTCAATTAATTTGCAATGATAAGATTGCTCTGGGTACAGCCTCTCAATGTTGGGACATGTATTTCGCAATATTCTGCAATTTAATCCAAATTTTCTCATAACATCCTGAAAAAAAAATAATTGCCTTTTTTTAAGCAGGAAGTACTCTTACAATGTCCATACATCTTTGTCAGTCGTTAAAAAAATTGAATTAATTTCAACACTCCAGTCGGGTTATACAACGTTGTAACTTTCAGCGATAGTATCCTGGCTATATCAGTCTTCTTATTGACCCCTGACTGACCGTTTAGATACCATAATATCTGAATGAACGCATAAAATACGTAACACGTAAAATTTTAAACGTAGCTGGTACTTTGAAAGCCACTTTAGCTAAGATTACCAGAGTAGAAGTGGTTTTTAATGAAAAAATATAACGTAAAGTGGCCCATAATGGACAATTTACCTGTATTTATTTGATGAAAATGTACGAGAAAAGGTTTGAAAAAGCCTCTGAATATTTTTAACGTTTTCGTCCAGTGGGAATCTTATTTATATTGGCAGATTTTAGAGTTCTTCCCGAAAATATAGTTTAAGTATAAGCATAACCCTGTTTCTACAGAATTCAAAGTTGTTCAATTGAGGTCGTTCCTTGATTCAAGTTAGTTGCCAGTTAATCAACCTTTGTCAAATTCTGTAGTCGGTTGTTCTGAAGATACTAGAGTTTATCTCAGATCAGCATCAACCTATTCTGTTTAGGCCTTCAAAAACTCAATTGAATGTTTACCAAATATGTGTAGATATAAAGTCATTATAATTTTGATTGTTTACATTTTACATTATTGGGGGTCAATGCTCAGGAATTGAATCTTTTTGGGTCTTCAGTGCAGATGACATTGAAGTTATCTTTGTTTCTGTTAGAAATCAGACCATACGATGAATAAAATAACAACAAAACGTTTCTTTAAGGTGTGCTGTTCATTCAGGACAATGTAGGAATTTAATTCGTTAAATTAATCAAGAGGAATGTAGAGCATCATTTCCATTTCAAAAGGAATATCGCAAAAAGAAGCAATGCAAAAAGTGTGATGAGATGCTTTCACATTCCTCATGAATCATAAATTGAGAAGTTCTCCTTATGGAGAGAATCATCCCTAATGGAACGATTCAGTCCAACAAACACCTTCATCTAGAAAACGAATTTATCGTTCTAAATACTAAAATATATCTCGCGTCGAGTTATGATTTATATATAGTCCGCTCCACTTATTCTTACAAAATCTTGCTCATGTTATTTCCGTTCTGCAATTTTCGTGCGTTTCATTCAAATTCTTGATTTGCTGTGATTCAATCATAGCATCTTTGGGTTCCCATCTTTCGAAGCAGTTTTGTCAGAGTCGCTCTACAACTCTACTAAAAATCTGATGGTGTTGGATCGTGACTCACTGGAGGCCATGAGACTTAACATTCTGCTTGGAAGGAAGATACGAAGAGAGATATGTAACCTTTGGCGAGCTTTTTGGTGGAACCGGATTGAAACTATGCACTTTCCAGAAATAGAATCAATTTTTGCAGCCAATTCCCGTTTTATCACATGCAATTATGTTTTTTTATGGGTTCATGTTAGGTTATCTGGAGCTTAAATGCGATGTAGTTAATAATCAAATGGTAAACCTTGAAATCCAGGAGTTGATATCGGTATTGTTCAGATCTTGCATCGACCAAAGACTAAACTTGTTGCATGAATGTTTCTGCATCAATTAGGTGACATAAGCACTCTCAGATTGACCAAAACTGACAACAACAGTGTGTAGGAAATTCCTACACCCTCCAATGAATTCGGCAAATTTTTCTTCTGCTTCTGGAGTTTCATACACTTCTAATTTGGCATAAGGTTTTATGGTTTGATAGATACCAAAATGTGATTTCAGTAAAGCTTTATGCACCAATGTACCTGGATGAGATGAGGTTTAAGAGGATGAAACCATCATCTAAATATCCCTGGAACTAACTCTTATCCATTCCCATTGTTCGAATCCAACCTTGTCCCACAAAGCTACTTAGTTAACATCGGGTTAAAAGGCTTATCGATCTTGACCTTACTTTTAATGGAATCTCTGCAAATTGTTGACCTAACCTTGTTCTCTCTCATTGTAAGCTCCATTATTATTCCAATAAAATGAGCTGTTTCAATTTATCTCAACGAATTTCAATATGGTTGCGGATAAGTCTCAATGATTTTCGAAACGGTTCTGATAAAGATCGTTGAACTTCTGGATCAAGTTTGTCTTGACCTCGCATCTTGTGGGAGAAAACCTCATTCAATGGAATTGGGGATGAAGATTATCTACCTTAAAATATCTGATATCTCATTGTGGAATTCAATATTTCGATTTCAGAAATGTGTTTTGTCATCATTCCATCACATTATTACATGAAAAACTCATATACATGAGTGTAAAGAAACATTTTTTCAATTTTTTTTTTTAGAAATCATGTGTTCGAATCTCGTTATATCATTTTATGACGTCCATTTGTGGACTTTGAACATTGAGCTAGTATCATCAACAAAAGGACTGATTGTTGCATGACTTTCACATTTATATTTACTGAACACAATTCGATTGTTCAGAATGTTATGTCACATTGACAACATGTGTTGTAAAATTATGCAATCATCCCAAAAGGTTATTGGAAATTGACAGTACCTCCTATTGAGGTACCAGGGAAATTTAAAAAAAAGGAGAGGAAAAAAGGGCATTTATTTCATTTCTGATTGGTTAAAATTGAATATTACTGTGAAAATATGAAGAAGGAAAAGAAACATAAGAAGCAACAATATATTTCCTGATGGCATAGAATATTCAATGACGTTTTCTTAAAAAAAATTTTTTTTCTAGGGTGAAGAGATTTTCTGATCAACATCTGGCTGATTTGGAAACAAGGATAGCGTTGAACACGAAATTCAATGGGATAGCTATCACCATGCCTGTAGGAGGAGGAAAATATGGCGTAGATCCTTGGAAATTGTGAGTATGGAAATTAAAAAAGTATATTCTGATAGTTCACACATAAAATGGAAATTTTTCATTCAAATTTCGCGAAAATTTCTTAAGACGATCGATGAAGCACTCGCTCATTAAAACTGCCTACCGATCTAATTAAACTGTGATTCTGAAAACGTAGAAGAGAAGATGAATTAATGAAGTTCTTTAATTATCTTGGAGTTTTTCGTTCACCAAATGAGGTCGTAACTATGATACCTCCACAAATCTGAGTTTTTTTTACAGACTGAGATATTTAATACTGACCAAATTTCAACGTTACATGAAAAAATTTAATTCGAGAATAGAATGGGGCAGTAAGTCAATATTTATAGGTTTTTAATTCGAGTATTTCAGAAAAATTTTGAATAACAGCACCTATCTCCAAGTCATATGAAAATCTCCAACATATGTGCTCTTGCTGCAATATCATGAAAATAATAAATTACATCACAATATTAGGGGTTGAAAATAACACCCCCTCATGATTTGCCTTCAATAGTTGTTTTCTTGGCTAAAATCATTGGAAAGTAGAATTCTTTCTTCTTGAGAGAAAACTCTCTTGTAAAATTTTGATACAGGTATTATTTTACTTGAAATAAATCAAAATTATCGAAATTTTGCAGAAGACTTTTTAAAATTATATGGTACCAATGAAAGAAATTTATTTGATTTATTTTCGAATTCTTGATCAACCCTATGAATTCAGTTAATTTCTCCTAAAGCGAGTTAAATTGGCTTTGCTAACCTTCTTTGTAATTCTCGTTCGAAAACTGATGCAACTAAAGTAACGAATCAATCACAGTAATTGTTTTCTCATCGGATTTTCAACGCGTCCAGTGGAAATTAATTGATAATCCAAAATCGCCATAGGTTATCAGGTTAGAGGGTTAACAAACTACATTCAGCAGCTTTACTACGCATTTAAAGCGATGTCGAAATTTGATTCATAAATTTCGACGTGTAATCAACCAGAGAAAGTAATTATCTTTTCGACAATGTATCAAAAAAAAAGATAAACGTTCGTTTGAACCCGGCGAACTTTCGTTCAATCAGAACAGCCAGGATTGGTTCCTATTAAAATGGTTCAACTGCATCAATTTTGAGAGGAATTAAACCTGATTTTGGGGTGAAAACCTCTATCACAGATTTAAAAAAAAAGTTGAAGTGGAGGTATTAACAAAAAAATCAGGATCAACTTCTTTAATTTCTGGAATAAAAAAAAAGCATAAAGAAATGTTTATAGCTTGTGGACCAATGTTAAAGCAGTACCAAACACAAAAGATGCTTCAAGTATATTCAGATTATCAGTAGAATGTTCAATGCAGAGTTCTCCTAGAATATATTTTTTTTTAATCTGCATTTTCTAAAGAGAATTATTTTTTTTTCAGAGGCCGTAAACGTAGATCAGAGCCTAGGCGAGTTGAGCAGCTCTTCAAAGCCCAAGAGGAGGATGAAGGCGATCCAACAGAAACCAAACCTTTAAGCTACGACGAGCTACTCTTCCTGGCAAAGATTGGTCTGATGAGCCTGAGGAATAAATTCTAATCAACTCCGCAATACAGAAATTACATCTAGTTCCTTATAAAATTATTGTTTTGCTCAATTCTTTTCTTCGAGTTGACGTTGTTGGTTTATTCAACTTTGGTTGTTATGAAGTTCCTTGATGTATCCGAATGTTTGAGAGATTTAGATGCTTGTTGTATCTGAAGAGTTAAGAATCTCATTTTGTTGCGGATCTGAGAAAGAGGATGATTGATTGGGTGACCAGTTCCTTTCGAATAAGATTTCTCATCAAAGGCTGGAATGAGAAACTCCAAAACATGTAGTGCTTTTACTTTAACAAATTTTAGAGTCGTTTTTGTAGGTAGATTATTTATTTAATTTATTTTCTAGTTTTAATTCAATTGTCAGTATTATTTTACTAGATTTAGTTCAATTTGTATTAGAAACGTTTTTGTATTTTTTCTATTTGAATTATATGTGTACTTATTTTTATAGGTGTGTGTTGATTCTATTGTAAATAAACCGTTTTTATAATTATTTATTCGAGGAAGGCAATAAATATGTTCAATGATCACTCCTGATTTTGATTTATTACGTAATGAAGTAGTTGACAATAATTCCTGTCACCTCAGAATTTTTTATTTTGTCTGACTAAACAGATATCGTACAGCAGCGCCAGCCATGATTTTTTCTGATTCTGAATATTGTTGCTTATTTGTTTGGGTGAACAGTGATCATGTAAAAAAACTGATGCCCAGCTAAATTTTCTGTGAGGATTATCATTGGTATTATCAGATCTCTACCTACTTCTTTATTACCCCTCAAAAATAAGGTACCCCCCATATCAGCATAAAGACAACCACTTTGAATTTTTGGAACAAATTCAATTCATTTCCCTTACTCTCCTATATTGCGGATTTGGGCTTCAGATTGAAGTCGCCTAAACAATTTTGGTCAAATTTTTCAATCGATATGAATGATAGCGACAAGGAAATTTGGCAATTATGAAAGAGAAGCTTGTAATTTTTTCAACAAAGATCTAATAACTAATCTTTCCATCAGAGTTCCTGGATCTGACCCTCCCAGGAGAATATAGTCTGTTCTAAATCGTACGAGAACAGATCATGGACGTTGTAACAACATGGTTTTCAAATGGAATTCGTTTTGAGAGCTCTAGTTGTCAGTTCGAAGAAGTTGAGGAGACAACAGAGTATCTTACGTATAGTTATCCCATTTATAAATTTCAAGGGTATATCTGGATCAAGGAATAAATTTTTGAAGCGAGTGGTTACTATGAAAATAATTCAATCTATTAAAAATCATTAGTTTTTTCTGTTATTTCAGGAGTGGCTACTTCTATTTTAGCTCTCTCAATCAAAAGAATACTAGGGGTAAAAACAAAGGGATATAATAAAAGAGGTTGATATTTGTGTTAAATTACATTTTGAGTAGATGGTAAAACGAAAAAATTTAAATCTGAGGATATACGACAAATTTTATATAGACATTAAGAGGGTGTCCCCATTGATTTTAGAGACCCATAATTATTTAGTCCATTTGGTCCTTTATATTGTTGTGGACATATTCAATCTCTTGTTTCCCCTTACTATCATGACCTACATACACCTTGTAATTACTCTTATCTACCTAATTTAATTGTACATCTGTTGTTTGTGTGGTAAATTAGTTCGATTTGACATGATTCCGAAATTAGTCTTCCAATTGTTTGTTGAGATTAGGACACAGAAATTATCTGCCTGATAAGAGTCTGCGCGCCAATATTATTGCATTCATTCATTAATGTTGCACGACTGAGGTCTTTCTGCTATCAAAAACAACGAATTAGAGTAAAAACTCCTGAAGAATATCAGTGCTTTCATTTAATTTAGTTAGCTATGAAATACAATAATGTTTCGAGAATTTTTCATAAGTAATCATTTTTTTAATTATAGTATCCATGGGAAAGAACACTTTCAATCAGAAAATTCAATAAAAATAATCGTTTTTCTCCGAAATGGACGTTTTTCCAATCTTGTATCAGCGGAAACATGTGGTCCTAGATGGAAATACTGGAAACAGTTATTGCATTGATTACAAACAGAGTAAATAGAATTCCCAGCTCACATGATAAAGAATTTCATCAGCTTACCCCACAAAGGGCAATTTTTTCACCACATAATTAGCAACAAACTCTAACAGTATTTATTTCTGAAAAAAAATGAAACAGTAGGTTAACGAGTTTTTCAAGTTGATTAAAATAATGATTTTTCGAAGGAAACAGTATCGAATTATGTTCATACCATATGAATTATCATCTAGAGTTCTAGAGGTACGATTATATTGAATAAAATCAGACAACGATGTCATAGTGAATAATAAAGCCTTCCAGACCAGGGTAAATTTTGAAAGCAAAAACAAAAAAAGTAGGTCAAAACCCACTGCAAAAGGTAGAGGAAATGCAAAAATGAAAGGCATTTTCTGGAAAAATTAGGGTCCTATGGAAAAAAGTTGATTGATTAAGATGTAGGTGATAAAAGAATCTACAACTGTATTGTGAAAAATTGAATTAAACTACTTTTTCGTTTTTCATTTTAAAATTTCGTTTTTTCACGAAATTTCATGGAAAATTACCTTGATTCTATCTGAATAATTTTCGATCACAATCATATTGATTTTTTTCATTTCATATTTCAATGGTTGAATAGTACAATGACCTCGTGACACGGTTTGTTTTTATCAAAGTTTTTTCATATTTTCTTATTTCAGAGATGATAGGATTAGATATTAATATCAAATGAATATATCTTATTGTGTATTGGATTGAATTTTGAAATTTGTGGATGTTATATAGTAATTAACAAAAATTAAGTGTACCTTTCGGTTCTTCTCCCTCAAAACATAATTTCAATTCTAGATACATGATTCCTCTCTAAATTTCAACGCTCATTTAGATGATCTGCGTTTGAAGCTTAAAACTCGAAACAATATTCTTCAGAAACAAGTTGGTTCCTCATGGGGCGCTGATGCAACAATACTTCGTACGGCAGCACTAGCTTTGGTTTTTTTCTGCTGATGATTATTGTTGCCCTGTTTGGTTGAACAGTGCTCAAGTAAAAAAAATTGATGTCCAACTGAATTTTTCTATGAAGATTATTACTGGTACTATCAAGTCTACACCTACTCCTTGGTTACCATTCCTCTCAAATATTATCCTCCTTATATTCGCAGAGAGACAACAGCTTTGAATTTCTGGAACAAATTCAATTCCTTTCCAAATTAATTTCCCATACTCTGAATGGAATGTATCCAATTTTTTCAATAAATATCTCATTTCTGATCCTTCCATCAGAGTTCCTGGTTTTGATCTTCCCAGGAGAATATGGTCTGTTCTAAATCGTATTAGAACAGGCCATGGACGATGCAACAGCATGTTCTTCCGATGGAATTCGGTTGAGAGCCCTAGTTTGAGATTTTAAACCTACCCTCATTTAATCATACTGCAGACCTATATGGTTTTCCTGTGTTGCACCAACCTCAGCTAGGTAGCTTTTTGTTTTAATATGTATTGTATTATTCTAGCATAAAAATCTTCTGTAGGTATAAATACATTTTCCTGAAAACTTAATTTGGGTTTTCTCTCTCAGTCTCTGAAACAAGAAACAATTAGAAAATTTTTTTAAATAATTTAAGAAAGGCCTCTGCGTAAAAATTTGAGCACTAATTTGTCAGGGACCAAAACTTTACGAGAAGAAATTGGTGCCTAACAATGAACAAGAAGAAAACACTTTGAACTCTTAAATGTTACGTTTCGGAGTCTAAATCAGACTCCTTCGTCAGACAATAACTAGTTTTCATTCAACTTTGTAGAATCGTGACAAGTTTTTGATTTTTGGATTGACATTTGTCAATTATATTATTAAAAAATTTTTCCTTATTGTTTCTTGTTTCAGAGACTGGGAGAGAAAACCCAAATTAAGTTTTCAGGAAAATGCAGAGACCTCCCAGACAATATTTCAATAGGTATAAATACCTATTATGGAATTCCGTTCAATCAAATACTCAAACAATGCGATTGGTGTCAGAGATCCTGGCCCATCTCATTCCCAGAAATCTTATCAGAATAATTAGTTACATGTGTATCGATTTGTTTGTTTTAGTTGATGATTATAGGTGAGTCAGTTGCAATCGAAGTACATGTCTGAAACAAAATAGGTAGATAAGAATTTATCACGGATTCCATTCTGATCGTGGGTTTTGTAATCTTCATATTGTTCTACCCCGCCCACATTTGAATACATTGTTTCCAAGTGGAGAGGTTTGACGTAGGAAAAAATCTCGTTTGAGAGTTCCAATTGAGTCATCAGCTGCAACAAAATTGATATACATAGTTCAGGATATAGATTGACAGTGGAAGAACATGAATCAAAGAAATACACACACAGTCGCCCAGAAAAAACTTTCATAAACCCTAAAATATGACTCTTCTAAAGTTTGTTGAAAAATCGTAGCTGTGAATCCAACATTTTCTACCTCAGTAATCATCTTCAATCTGATATGCATCGCTTGATACTTTCAAGCGATCTAATCGACCCTCATGAATTCATAACGAAACATTCTCAACTTGTTTCACCAGATAATAACCTCAAAAGTATTCATTATCTACGGAAAACCTCTGAAATCTCCTCGAAAACTCACAAATACCAATTTATTCATGAAAATCTCCAACTTATAAAGAGCCCCCATAAAAAAACACCCACAATTCATCCATTCAACATGCCGGAGAAGCTAGTATCTTCTGTGGAGTTCCAGAAGATCAAGGATGCTTTTCAAACATTCGGGATCTGGACCGATCAACCAAACTCCAGATTCCGATTGAACAGATACGGTTTTTTCGCTGTCTTCACCATCTTTCACATCTTCGGAATACTTGGTTTCCTCAACGAGTCCAGAACTGGCAGTTTAACAGTTGTTAGTTCGAGCTTGGTGGTACTACTTCTTGGAGGATATGCCAGCTGTTCCTTGATCGTGCTGAACAGGGACGGTTTCCATTGCTGGATTGAAGGTTGGTGTGTGACCATAACGGTCTGATTCAGATCAACCTAACCTAACCTATTCTCACCTAACCTAACCTAACCTAACCTAGAAAACGAGATTGATTTGGAAAAATCTAATTTATTTTGGGAGCGTATTCAAGATAGACTGAGGTTCGACCTGAGTTGAATATAAATGCAATAATGCGTGTGAAAATCATAAATGCAACTATATATAACAATCAAATACAACAAGAAAGAAGAGAGAAAATATTTTTTGTACAACTGCCATTAAAAGTGACACTTTTAATGACAGCAAACAATGTAAAAACTGATTCTTCATGTGGAAGCGTGTTAAAAATATTTTTAGCACTCAATTTTCTTATGATGAGGTCAGATGAGAAAAATTCAGCGATTGCAAATTTTCATTATCAATATTTAACAATCATTACTTATGAACATTAATATTAATCGTTAAGCTAGAACAATTACTAACATTAATGCCCTGTGACGTAAGGGAGCTTCGCAACACATTATTAGAATCCTCAGCACCATCAGTACTTGTAGAAACCGGAAGTACAATATTGGATGATGATGATGACATTTCTATATGCAATGGAGTGATCAACATAGCCCTCGGCTACCGTCGTAGACTTCCATCCACCATGTTTTTTATATCCGTAATATTTGCTCCTGATTCTGCTAGCAATGAAGACGAGGATCAGTGTCCTGTATATTGCTTTGGGTCTGACAGTTTGTGGAATTCGGCAACAATAGATGGAATTTTTCCAAATGTATTAATACCAACTGAGTTCATTTATTATTAATGTATTTCAGAAAAAATTCGACGATGTTTGATGACATCGTGCAGTGCAAAGTATTTATGAAAATAGTCTACATACTTCCCAATAATACTGAAAGAACGACTGACTTTCATTTTTGTATTTGGAAGTTGTATAACTAATGATTTTTTTGTTATTTCGATGTCTTCCACTGATAAATTACACAATTCTTCACGCCGACAGGCTCCAAATAATCCGAAAATAGTTGCAACCTCAACCATCAAGTATTTCTCATCTGGTGCCTCCTTTATAAACTTCTCAACTTGTGTACGAGTGAGAATTTTCGATTTTTTGGGACGATATCCTTCACTTTCCCGTTTTAAATATGCTATCACCTTAAAATATTTACTAACATCCACACCATTTTCAACAAGGGCGCTTGACTTCATCATTGAAAATTTGCTCCACAAAGTTGATTGAACTCCATATTTTTCATCTTTCTTCTAAGTATGCCAGGAAAACAGTCTCACTGAAGTTCGCTTCTAAATTTTTCCATTCCAGGAAATTCGCAGTATCGTACTGCTGAACAAATTTTTCAGGTAGGAGTTCCAGATTTGCTCTTCTTGCAGACTCTTCAATATCCAGAGGAACAACCAAATCATCATTTTTATTAATAATTGGACTCTCGACAAACATATTAAGGAGTTTAAAACCCAAGACGAAAATTGGACAGGAACGAAATTCAAATGACAGCGTCTGTTCTCATTTGCTAGTAATCATAACGTTGGCAACGTTTTCCATTCACAACAACCTTCTGATTATATGAATATTAAAATGCATTTTGAAGTTTATTGTCATTGCAAATTCGCCCGTTTCATCATCAAAATAGAAAGTTGTACAAAAAACATTGTATGATATTTGTGTTAAGAGTGATTTTATTTTGTGAAATGAGAGGAGCGAATTGAACTATTTCATTTTTCACTCACAAAATAAAACTTCACTTTCAACACTCACATCATAAATACCTATTCGTTATAAGATTGCATTTTTTTCAAAATGCAGATATCTCATTCAGGCAGAATATGAATATTAAAAATCCTCTTT
The DNA here is from genome assembly GCA_038502775.1 of Hippodamia convergens. Classification (NCBI taxonomy): domain Eukaryota; kingdom Metazoa; phylum Arthropoda; class Insecta; order Coleoptera; family Coccinellidae; genus Hippodamia; species Hippodamia convergens. The sequence continues at coordinate 70,000,520 of CM076609.1, read as the reverse complement.
TTATTAGGGACGAAAAAATCTGAAATGATATTTCTGTTATCCCAAGAAGGATGTTGAACCAAATGATGTTCCAATTCGTTTCGAAATATGTTTATTAACAGAAGAGGTGTAAAAAGTGATCTGTATCTCTCTATTTTCGAAAAACATGTTTTGTTTTCAGGAGCTTTGTATACATTGATTACAGATATTGCATAAAGATCTATAGATAGTCGATCCGAATTTTGTTTTCACAGAAATATATTGGGAAATATCTTTCTTGATAATGAAGTCGATGTGTGTGAAATATCTTTTTGTTAAAATAGAGGGAAAATGAAAAAATAGCAGTAATAATTTCTGAAATGTTGGCCAAAACTCTGGAGAGTTATCTGAAATTTCAACAGTTTTTAATAAACAAAACGAGATTTTTCACACTCGTTCAAATTATTGTCATCTGAGCAGATGAAGGATGATGAAAGAAAAACAACCCTTACCCCGCCCGTGAAAAAAAATATTACTTAAAATATTAAATATCAGGAAAATCTTGAAAGACATCAGTATGATCTTAGAGAACAGCTTCATGTTATCTGTCGATGGGCTCAGATAAACAGATTCTTCACAAAAACGACTAGCAATTCTTAATCTGAAATGAAAAAAGACAGAAGCAGAAAAGAAACCAACTATTTAGAATAAATTAAATTGTTTTGAAAATAACCACCAATTTCAGAAATGCATTTGTTACTTTGTGTATAGCCTCGAAACTATCTTGAAATTTATAAATGGGATCACTATTTATGAGATGTTCTAGAGTCTCCCCATTTTCCCCACACTCACAACTGAATTCCATCGGAAGAGCATGCTGTTGCATCGTCATGGCTCGTTCTAATGCGATTTAGAACAGACCATATTCTTCTGGGAAGGTCAGAACCAGGAACTCTGATGGAAGGATCAGAAATAAGATCTTTATTGAAAAAATTAGATACATTCCATTCAGATTGCCAATTTCTTTGTTGCTTCTATTAATATTAATCAGAAAATTTGACTAAAAATGTTTACGCGACTTCAATCTGGGGAACTTATTATTTGGAATATAGGTGAGTATGGGAAATGATTTTGGAAAGGAATTGAATTTGTTCCAGAAATTCAAAGATGTTTTCTCCCTGCGAATATGGGGGGACAATATTTGAGAGGACTGGTAACCAAGGAGTAGGTGTAGACTTGATAGTACCAGTAATAATCCTCCTAGAAAAACTTAGTTGGGCAAAAATTTTTTTTACATGAACACTGTTCAACCAAACAGGGAAGAAGAAAAATCACTTCGTTACCATGTTCATCAGCTAATTTGGAGACGTAATCACACTTGTCTTTTGAAATTCCTTCGATATTCAAATTCGAAATTCTTCCTCTCTGGTCGTGAGGGTTTTTCAAACCAGGTACGACCAACCAGGTGATGATTTTTCGGCACTTCAGATGTTTGAAGACCGCTATAGGTGAAACCAACACCTTTCATCACAGTAAAAAAACATTATATCACCCTATAAGCTAGCGGAAATATCCAGAATACTGAAAATTTGGGTTGAGTCATACGTGTTTCTTTGATCCAAATCCTGCAAATCAAATGTTACTAATGATGGGATATGCCAACATAATTTCCTTCCCTGAAGCTCAAAACCAAGAATTTTAGGAATTTGCATATTCTTTTCAACATGACGTCTTAATTCAACTTCTTAGCTCTATCATAACAATTTTGAATGCTGATTTTCCCATCCTCTACTCCTTCCAGATATGTTCAAGAACGAGGCATACATGAACAGCCATCCAAACAAGACAGTACGTGGTATCCACAAGAAAAACATCAAACGCGTTTGGCCCTACTTTCTTATATGGGTTACAGGCTGGTCAATTACTGTGGCCATCAGCGTCTTCAGTATAGTGATCTTCTACCACATCTTCTCCTTAAAGGACCACAAGGAGGATTGTATTCGTGACGAAAACTGCAGAATGCTCTTCATGGGCTACTACTACTTTCCATGGGATGCAGAAGAGCACTTCTGGATGTCCAATATCGAGAATATCATCTTTGCAATTGTGAACGGGGTGATGAACCATAGCAAGGATATGATTTTTTCCTGTTTCATCTGCTACATGAGGTGCAGATTGGCAACACTGTCTGACGTGTTGATTAATTTTGATGGGTTCCTTGAGTGTGTTGAAGGCAATATGGGGAAGCAGGAGAAAATTGATGTACTCATTAGAGAGTGTACTATTGAACATCAAAAAATTATGCTGTACGTAAAAAAATGGTTGAAGTATATAAATTTAATCTTTTTTTTTCAGAGAGTTTCGTCAACTGAAGGAATTTCTATCAGTCTTATTCTTCTTCATGCTGGTTTCTCATGCTCCAGTTCTAGTCAATACAGCCCTCATCCTTTGGCAGGTATCACAATATTCGAAATTGTTTTATCTGACACGAGGTACAGGGTGATTCACTTATCTTGGTAACCCCAATTTTCTCGAAAACGTCTTGATATTTTTTCGTTTTGTGAATGACGTTTTGAACAAGTCGATGTTGACTTGAGGTGCGCATAAAAATCTTACGGAATAAATAAAGACATACCTTTTTTATCCTGTCATTCGAAAGATAATTCCATTCTGAACTTTTTTCTCGAATACAATTTTTATTCATTTCTAACCGGCAGCGATCTGCAGCGTGTTTTATGTTTATTCTATTTCATTTATATTTTTCCGTATGGTGGTACTATGCCTTTATTTGGAGACATACATATGATTTTGTGTCTCGAAATCAGGAAGGCTATTTTTCTAGTCAATGGCCTCTTCAAATAAGATGAAATATGTGGCTACAGCAAGATGGGGCTCCATGTCACAAAGCTGCCATTGTGAAGAGATAGTTAGATCAAGAATTCGAAAATAAATGGATAGGAACCAATGGACCCATCAGGTATCGCCAAACCTGAAGCTCATGGATTACTTTCTTACTGGTACCCTTAAAAATATGGTATACCAAACTGATTCTAATAACTTGGACCATATGAAAAAAGAGATAAGAAACGCATGTGCCCAAGTACACCCTTATATTTTGACCAAAGTAACTTATAATGAAATAGGGGAATGAAATAACTTATGTATGGATCATAATGGCCGGTATATAGAACATATGATTCGAAATGTTTCGTTTGTTATTAAAAAAAATGTTTATTGTTATAAGATATAATATTTAATGAATATAATAAAAGAGAAATAATTTGTTACAGGACCTTCGTTATTTTACGAAACAAAATCATATCTAGGTCATCTAGCCATTATGATCAATACATAAGTTATATCATTTCCCTATATCATTATAAGTTACTTTGGTCAAAATATAAAGGTCCATTTATTTTAGAATTCTTCTCAATATCTCTTCACAATGGTAGCGTTATGACATGGAGCCCCATCTTGCTGTATCCACATATTTAATCTCATTTGAGGAGGTAAATTGTTGAATACTACCACAATACAGAAAAAAATAAATGGAATAGAATTAACATAAAACACGCTGCAGATCGCTGATGGTTAGAAATGGATAAAAATTGTATTCGAAAAAAAGTTCAGAATGAAATTGTCATTCGAATGACATGATAAAAAATGTATGTCCCTGGAGAAAAAAAATTTGATAGCGCCGCGACGCCTGGCGTCTTTATTCATTTGGAAAATTTTCATGCGCATCGCAAGTCAACATTGACCTGTTCAAAACGCCATTCACAGAATGAAAAAGATAAGTGAATCACCCTGTACAGTGAACATAAACATAGTAAGCCTAAAACTGGAAGAAGCTAGGATATGAGAACATACAATTGTCATTGAATGAACCTCGAATTCTACAAATATCCGAATCATTTCAGGGAGAGAGGCTTACACCGTTCGCTATTTGTATTTACTGTGGAACAGTCTATGGATGCGGCCATCTCTTCTTGATTCTATGGCTGTCAGAACATCTATCTGTGGAAGTAAGCTAAGATTTTCTTCCGAAAAATGTCGCTGAGTAATAAACAGATAATAGACTCATGGCTCATTTTCAGAGTGTCCAGTTAGGCGAGTCAATCTATTTCTCTAACTGGTATGACCTGAACGTTAAGCATCAGAAAATGTTATTGTTGATGCTGAGTCGAGCTCAAAATCCCATAGTTCTCAGTTGTGGTGCTCTCTGCTCTGCCAGTTTGAGTACTTTCATGAAAGTAAGGTTCTTATTCTATGAATATACTCTCAAATGGAGAAATTCAGGAAAAGCTTTCAATCTTTCATGTCAAACTGTACTTTTATCTTACAGACCATGAAGACCATCTACACTATGCTCAACGCAATAGCAAGCATCGCCAATTAGAAGAAATTGTACTTCATAGATGACGAAATATAACATACACTAGTAAACTGTTTATTAGTTGAAGCTTATGGATTAATGAACAATCGTAATGAGGTAACTTGAGAACAAAAAACCAAGCATTACACCAACCATGCTCAACGCAATAGCTCAAGCATTGCAGATTAGAAGAAATTGTAGTTCATATATTACGAAATATAACATACACTATCGAATTGTTCATTAGTTGAAGCTTATGAGTTAATGAACAAACGTAATGAGGTAATTTGAGAACAAAAAACCAAGCATGACACCATGCTCAACGCAATAGCTCAAGTATTGCTAATTAGAAGAAATTGTAGTTCATAGATTACGAAATATTACATACCCTTTCAAATTGTTTATTAGTTGAAGCTTATGGATTAATGAACAAAAGTAATGGGACATTTTGAAAAACAAAAAAACAAGCATGGCACCAACTATGCTCAACGCAATAGTAAGAATCGCGAATTAGGAGGAATTGTAGTTCATAGATAACAAAATATAACATACACTATCAAATTGTTCATTAGTTGAAGCTTATCGATTAATGAACAAACGTAATGAGGTAATTTGAGAACAAAAAAACAAGCATTAAACCAACCATGCTCAACGCAACAGCTCAAGCATTGCCAATTAGAAGAAATTGTTATTCATAGATTACGAAATATAACATACACTTTCAAATTGTGCATTAGTTGAAGCTTATGGATTAATGAACGAAAGTAATGGGATATTTTGAGAGAAAAAAAAAAACAAGCATGGCACCAACTATGCTCAACGCAATAGCAAGAATCGCGAACTAGAAGGAATTGTAGTTCATAGATAACGAAATATAACATACACCATCAAATTCATTATTAGTTGAATCTTATGGATAAATTAACAAACGTTATAAGGTAACTTGGGAACAAAAAACCAAGCATGACACCAACCATGCTCAACGCAATAGCTCAAGCATTGCCGATTAGAAGAAATTGTAGTTCATAGATAACGAAATATAACATACACTATCAAATTGTTCATTAGTTGAAGCTTATCGATTAATGAACAAACGTAATGAGGTAAGTTGAGAACAAAAAAACAAGCATTACATCAACAATGCTCAACGCAACAGCTCAAGCATTGCCAATTAGAAGAAATTGTAGTTCATAGATTACGAAATATAACATACACCATCAAATTCATTATTAGTTGAATCTTATGGATAAATTAACAAACGTTATAAGGTAACTTGGGAACAAAAAACCAAGCATGACACCAACCATGCTCAACGCAATAGCTCAAGCATTGCCGATTAGAAGAAATTGTAGTTCATAGATAACGAAATATAACATACACTATCAAATTGTTCATTAGTTGAAGCTTATCGATTAATGAACAAACGTAATGAGGTAAGTTGAGAACAAAAAAACAAGCATTACATCAACAATGCTCAACGCAACAGCTCAAGCATTGCCAATTAGAAGAAATTGTAGTTCATAGATTACGAAATATAACATACACCATCAAATTCATTATTAGTTGAATCTTATGGATAAATTAACAAACGTTATAAGGTAACTTGGGAACAAAAAACCAAGCATGACACCAACCATGCTCAACGCAATAGCTCAAGCATTGCCGATCAGAAGAAATTGTAGTTCATATATTACGAAATATAACATACACTATCAAATTGTTTATTAGTTGAAGCTTATGGATTAATGAAGAAACGTAATGAGGCAACCTGAGAACAAAATACCAAGCATAACACCAACACTGCATCAGGAATCAAACTGAAAACCCCAGCCCAACACCTCTCGGTAGGAGTTGGCTCAATTTTACCACAGAGGGAGCTGTACTCGCTGTTCTTGCCACCTTTACATTCCGAGGCTATCTGGGAAGGATCGGACGCCATCTTGTAGAGGCTCTCTCCCAACACATTTCCGGCTGGTCCATAATTGCAGATCAGTTGACTTTCGCCCTTCCCGTATCTAACCGTAGCGCATCCTATGTACTTGGTGTTTGCCCAGATCAGTTGGGTGAAGTGACCCCGTTGCTTCTTGTCGTTTGGGTATGCGTTAGGATCGCCAGGTTTGGCCAGCTTGTCGATCCACGCTGGGTTGGTCATGTACTGGATTTCGCTGTACCAAGCACCAACAGCTTTTTCTGTCTCGTTGGAATTAGAGCCCCAGTAGATGTTTTGGCCACAGGCGAACCTGAAGATGAAATTGAGATTATACGTTTGGATGCTATGGTAACTAAAGCCTTATTTTTCGCATGGATTTCCTTCTACTACACCTTAAAGAATCAATATTTTCAAGCTCTTATCCCAGGCTTTGAGCGCGGAGACCGAATGTAGAAATTCCGTAACGAAAAAACCTAACACAGCCGTGTATCGTCGGTTCAGTTCGGCAGACTTCGGCACGGTGTTTCGGTGCTTGCGACTAGACGGATGCGTGCAGCCACTCTAGCAGTGCAAAATGGAGTCGGCAATCTCGCTGTTCCCATTGAATTACGAACGGTAAATATTTCATCAACATCGGATAGGAAATGTATAGCCAAACGCAAACATTTTCCATTAACTTCAGCTCTTGCTCTAACTGTATATAAGTCGCAAGGTGGAACTTTTGAAGAAATAGTATATGAGTATAGTAAATCACATTCTCAGGAACTCGTCTATGTTGCACTCTCTCGGGTGACTTATATTGAAAAATTGTATATCACGACAAAAAAGGATGATTCTGCGTTTGAGTTTTATCATAATCGAAAGCAAGCTGCATCGACTGCATTTTTGTTGCAAGAATTCAAGAAACTGTCTTTAAATAGTATTCAGATGATAGCTCAAAGTGTCTTAGATTTAATTAGTAATAGAAATGGCATTTCAATTGCCAAAGTCTACATAGTCACAAATACGATTTACAAGATTCAGTTACGAGACCAACCAATGTGTTACTTCTTACCGAAACATGCATGACGCGTGATAATCCGATTGAAATACCTAATTTCAATTGTATTGTTCAATTCAAACGAGATACTGTTCCAAAAGGTGGGGTAGCTATTTACCAAAATAGTAATAATGTTACTAATATTATGACTCCGAATATTGAAATAAATATTGAAGACGTTAGCGATGTTAATGTTAGACGCTCATTTGTTGGAGATATTTGCAAACTCAGAAATGGCTTACACATAGTCATGGTAGCAATAAACATTTCTCCGAATCCAAAATTGGACGAGGTAGAGCATTTAATTACTGGAGTACACTGAAAAAGAGTCGAAAATACTTGGTACAAATGGTTATAAATTTCCACTTATCTTGGCTGGCGATTTCAACTTTAACTTCGCTGATGAAAAATCAGAGCGGTTGACAACTTTTCTTTCGGAAAAATTGAATAATGATCCACAAGAATCCACAACAAAATATGGGACCACTATTAACGCGGTATTTTCCAGACATTTAGAAGACATTAAGTCTCAAACTTATGTTTCTTATTTCAGTCACCATAAATCTATAGTCTTAATGATAAACATTCCTGAATAACTTACATGTATCGTAAGATAAATAAAAAAAAATCTTTTAAATCAACAATATTATCTTCTTATTTTTGAATAGATGCTATGCAACAGCTTTACCGCGGCAGTCCTCGAGTGCCACACGTTTTTGTTTCAGTAAATTTTGAATTAACCATCTGGTTTTCGAGGTATGATACAATAAGAATATAATGAATATATGATCTTAATATACCTTTTACTACGCCGACACTTGTCATGCTCCAACGTCTTGCAAGTGTTGGCCCAACATTGGGCTATATACTCCATTTCCATGTCATAGGAAACTGCATTCATATTCTTGGCACCTTTGTTACTATACTGACTCCCATCGCTACCACTTGCAATCTTATTCCTCAGTTCATTGTGTTGTTTTACCATGAGTTCCCTGAATTGTAGTGTAGGTTCCATAGGTTTACATCCTTTGACAGGTCCGCATCTGTGTCTTCTTTTACATACAGTATGCTTATCTTTCCTGCATTTCAGCATGCAATAGTCCGAGGTTGGTCCACATGAAACGACTGTGAGACAAGATAGGAACAAGAGAAGGAGGATTAAATTTTTGCCTCTTGACCTTGCACATTTTCTGTTGTATGACATAACGTTTCCGATGACAGGTAGCGGTGCCACAGATTCAGTGCGTACTGAAAAATTCGAGGATATTGAATTGGATATTGATTATATTCGAAAACATTGGAAGGAGAAATGTTTAAAAAATGATTCCCCCTCAGTAATTTGGAAACAAAAGTTCTTTAATTCAGTGAGTACATAGAGGGGTTGACGAAAACTGTCATACGTACGTTGTCCCAATTCCGACAGAGTTTTCAATTTATAAATTCATAATGAACTTCTCTCATGAGGAATTCTAAACACAATTGTTGCATGATGTGACTTCGTTATCTACCGAGTTAGGTTGTTCGAAATTTCCTAATTCTTCTGATGTTGATAACACTGCTTATCACTAGCATTCACTCCGAACTTCTTGATGTTGAATTCATATGATGGACTTGAGGTAGGTTTCACAAATTTTTGATTGTGCGATAAGAAAACCTTAAATTCGAACTAATCGAATCACTTTATTCGTTTCAATTCAATTATTAATTTGACAATGATTGATCAGGCAATCAAAATTTTGTGGAATCCACTTTTATGCATAAAAACCAGAAGTGAAATGGATTAGCTGCTGAATATTGTAATCCTGTTTGGTTGAACAGTTTTCATATGAAAGAAAATGATGCCCAACTTAATTTCTCTTTGATTATCACTGGTACTATCAGATCTTCACCTACTCCTCAATTATTGTACCTCCCCATATTCGAAGCGAGACAACAACTGATTCTGGAAAAATTTAATTCCTTTCTAAATTCATTTCCCATACACTCGTCTATATTCAAGATGATAAAATCCCCAGGTTGAAGTCTCCTAAACCATTTTGGTCAAATCTTCTAATCGATACGAATAGAAGCGACAAGGAAATTTGGCAATCTGGATAGATTGCATGCAACTTTAGAAAAAAAATGTCCTACTACTGGTTTTGACCTTTTCAGGAGAATATGGTCTGTTCCACATTGTATAGGAACAGACCATGGACTGTGCGACACCATTCTCTTTCAATGGAATTCCGTTGAGGGTCCTAGTTGTGAATGTGGGGAAGTTGAGGTTACAATACAATACATTTTTTTATGGCGAAGTCAGGTTTTTTTTGCAGATGTTTTTCCCTTTCCTCATTTTATCAGAATTCCCTTAGTACTAACCTCATCTAGGTACTTCTTCGTTTCAATATATACAATATGTATTATGTATTTTAATATGTCTGCTTTTTTCATTATTAGGCAATGATTTCTTAAAAAATTCAGCCTCCAACATATTAGTGCACAAGTTTTCACACAGGGGCCTTTCTTTTATCATTGAAAAATTATTTTACAATTGTCTTTGTTTCAGAGATTGAGAGAGAAACCCCAACAAAAAATTTTGAACTTTTGAGGGCTGTTCTGACTGTCACTGATACTGATGTCGACAGGCATTCAAACATTTTCAAAATGAAATATAACTTCCACTATAAAATGGTTTATTCATTAACCTAAAAACGCCATAAGGCAAACGAAGCAATAAGTCAAGAATTCAGCTGGAACTGACCTCGGACAACCATCCAAAGACCAAGCTTTTTCTGTTGGTATAGGTTCGATCTGACCACACAGGGATGGGTATTTGCTATTCTTGCCGCCTCTACACTCTGAGGCAATCTCGGATTCGTCGGACGCCATCTTGTAGACGCTTTTTCCGTAGATGTTCCCAACCGGGCCGTAGTTGCAGAACATCACGTTATGCGTTTTATTGAATAAAACCCTTCCGCATCCTATGTACTTGGTGGTGGCCCATATCAATTGGGTGAAACTGCCAAGACTCTTCCGAATATTACCTGGATAGGCATTCGGTTCACCAGGTCTGGCTTGCTCGTGGATCCAAGCGGGGTTGGTCACTAACTGAATTCCACTGTACCAAAATTTAACTGCGAATTCTGATTCGTTTCCGTTGTTTATGATGCCGTTCTGTCCACAGGGAAATCTGCCGATAAATTCGAGAAGCAGAATTAATGGAACTTCATGTGAAATTTTATCTATTACATATTTTAAGTTTTTAGTCATACATATGAAGGATCGCTGATAAATCATAGGTGACAACATATTTCATGAGAATATTGCAGAAGACATTCCGAAAATATCACTTGTATCTCAGATATGTCAATCGTATTTTAGAAAACATCAAATGTTATTCAGATTTGTCAATTGAATTCCGGAAAATATCATAAGAAATTCAATTGAGTTATCCGAAATACATTTGATGCATTATGTATAAGTATTAAATTTCATCTATGGCACGATAAAAAATGTTTGAAGTGAAAAATTTCGACATTTTCATAAAACATCAAAAGTCTCGAAAACTGTGAGACGCTCTGAGAAGTTCTACTTATCTTAATATATAAAACTAAGTCGGCTATTTTGTTGGTTACACCATTACACCAGAAGGTGTCGCTACGGTTGAAAGCGTTTTCGTAAAAGTATTATATTTGAAATAAATTCGGTGAAATACATTTTCTAATAAAATTTAAGCATCTGAGTTCAGTTTTATTACACCTATCCTTCCTCCGAACACTACCTATTCTAATATAATCGCCATTAGATGGCAATGTAAACAATTACTGTGTATTTTATTTTGAATTGCCTAAGCCTCTTAGCCTTGGAGGTCTTTGCGTAGGAGCCCAGACGGCACCCTATATTCTCGGAATATTCCTCCAATCTGCCATTAAGCCAAAAGATATTGCAATATGCGAGGCATATGCCAGATATATATCAAATATATCTGCTCTCAAAGGAATATTCCAAATATATGCCATCCCAGATATGTCTGGTATATGCTATGGGAATATCTATATGATATGCGTTTAGAATATTATTCAATAGTATTTATTGGTATATATACATGAATCTTCATGGAATATTACAAACGTTACAAAACCCTTTTTGAACGATAATTGTGTGTAGGCACTACCACTACCTCGATTTTGCTTTTGTTCCGAACTCATCAATAATTGATGAGTTTGCTATTTTCCAGTAAACTGTTAAAGAACCACAAACTTTCTATATAGATTATATTTTCGAGGAATCGCAGTTATCATCAAGTTAATCATAGTTGGATTCAAGTTAAAAAATAACACTTTCATTCGCTTAATAATTTGATCTTATTTATTAAACTGAGTAAACAATGGAATCAATGATTTGTAATTTATTTATATGATTGATACAATGAAATGAAAGAGCAGGCAACAAATTAAACGTTTTTATTTGTGAAAAATGGACATGCTATACTATATCGTCTATCGACTGAGAGTCGAGTGACTTTTTAAATAATTGAAATGTTCGATGAAACAGAAAAAGAGGTCCATTATGATTTTGATCTTATAGGAAAGAGATCAAATATATATTTTCAATAAATGGAAAAACAATATATGATATTCGAGCAGATATGTGAAAAGGGCGTAGACAAGTTGTCAAAAATCATATATGATAATCAAATATTAGTCAGCAGAGGTGAGAGTAGCTTATTCCACTGGAGGATCGAATCACTTTTGCTCATATTTTTGTTTCCATGAAGCTGCCATGTGGTGACAGAGATGTCTGGAACTTAGAATCTTTCTAGTTCAACTTAATACTTCTTGCTTTTCATTGAACCAAATACATTGCATTTCAAACATTTCAGAGCCATTGTAGGTTGAGGAAGTTATGTGGCCACTTCGAACCATATTTTCGCCCTTTCTAGATATTTCCTTGAATTTTATCAAAATATCTGACAGAAATACCAATGACATTATTTCTTTACAGGTATAAAACTACTCCTTTATAAATAAAAAATTAACTATTTTCTGGCCTCTACCCATTCTTAACTCCTGCAATTTCGTTCCCTGAATTTACCGATAAGAATATCAAATTTCGATTTTAGTGAGATTTGACTTTTTCTTATGGATGTAAACATTACGTCACGACGTTTTCAGTCAAAATATTCATATTTTTGTTTTGTGGTCTTGGATTGAGGTTATTTGTGTTCTGTGATTAGCAGTTTCAGTTTGGCGTTCCAAACTTCCAAAATGGTCGTCACGTCACGGTGGTGACATGACTTATGGAGCTCCATGAGTTGAAAGAGTCTTATTGAAAAATTATTAAATTGTGTGTGGAGTTGAAAATATGTTATTGTTTGAGTATTATGTGATAAATAGTTTGTGATGCAGCCGAGCACATGATAAAAGATAAGACAGGCAGACAAGAGCATGACTATAGGAGCGTGAATATCAAATCAGCGTTGGTAGGTACTCTTATATATTTGGAATGCTTGAAAAAGGTTTTCGTAATATGCCAATCACTTGTCAGTGCTTTATCTTTGGTTATGTGTATTTACGTTTTTTCAGGTCAAAGAATTGAGGACTTTACAGTGAGGAAGTGATAGAAAGGATATTTCCTATATTTTAGTTGGGTTTGGAAAAAGGCAAAAACTAACTTTTCATCCCTAATAAAATTGTGCAATGTTCTCAAAGGTATAATATAAATAATTTCAGTGATCATAAAACCCATTTTATGTTTTATTAATATTTTCAGAGGTTCTTAAACAGAATGAAAATACTAAATTTGTTACTGAAAAATGGCTCCACGTTGTGCAGATAGCTTAACCAAAATTTTGCTTTCAATCCAAACGTAAAAACTACAAGAGCATGAGTGGAGGAGCTTCTCAGGTGTAGTAAGTCTCACCCAAGCTGTATATCGTAATTTTGTTCCTGCAAGCAAAAAGGCTGTACAGGTCGAAAATATTAGTGGCATCAATACGGATTCAGGCCCTAAAAATCAAAAAGAGGGATCGTCTTCGAGAAGGAAGGTTGCCTCGATATAAATTGCCAACACTGCCTACTAAAATTCAAAGTAAGTTTATAAATATTAAATAATCAGAACAGATTCCACTATTACTATAGCAGTAGACAGCCTCTTATCTTGAAAATCTTAGAATCACTGGTTTTTTTCAGGGCCAAAATCAAAGAATTCCAAGGAAAAAGGCGAGGAAGACCAAAAGCTACCTGGATGAGCGGCATACAGAAGACGATGTCTGAGAGACCGGGAGAATGGGTGTTGATAGAAGGGGCTGGAGACTGGGAATTGGAAGGCCTGGGATGTTATAAACACGGATATCTATATCAGCACCCCAAAGGTAAAGTGTGTCAAGTCACAATATCAAAATTAGACAAATGAGAGATTTTTCAGCTCGATAATTGTTTCAAAGAATGTGTACTGCCATTACTTGGCGTCTTCATAAACCTAGGGAGTCAAAAATGTGTTCCACTAGCTAGAATTTACTAATGTGAATCCAATATTCTAGATAGGTCGTGTCTGAAAAAATGTGACTTAACACACTTTACCTCTGAGGTGCTGATATATAGATATAAGGTTGGTTTTACAAAACTTTGTTAGTACCATTTAATTAACTGGAGCCACCACGATTCGTAGAGATTTCAAAACGAGTAATTCGATTTGTGAAACCGACCCATTATTATTATTATTATTATGATGAACAGGGGTCGTTGCGGCTTCGTTCAGCCTTCCGGGAACTTCGACCGCAAGGATCTTTTGTTGTTTACCCAACTCGTTCATTTAAATCCCAAGGAGGCCATCAATGGTGTTGATAAACCCAGCGACCTCCTTAGGAGCCTTGGCGGTTATTTCATGTGGATCCAGAACCGACTTCCCCATGTGAATGGTTCTTAGTTCCGCCAGTTCTGGACACTTGCATACCATGTGTTCAGCTGTTTCCTTCTCCGATCCACATAGCCTGCAGGTTTCATCTGCTGACTTTCCCATGCGATACAAATGATATTTATATCGACAGTGTCCCGTCAGCAGACCCACCATTACTCGAAGCTCAGCTCGTGGCAGCTTTATGAGCTTCCTGGTATAGGTCGACGAGAATTCCACAAATCTCTTGGCTTGCGCAAGTCTGGGAGTATTTCTCCAAAGCGTTATTTTGTTTGCCGCTTCCCATTGTTGGACCGCTTTCTTGTATTGGTCTATTCCAAGCCCACAGAAAGGTTCAGGTCCAACAGGCTTCAGCCTTGAAGCCTTCTTCGCCAGTTCGTCGGCTGTTTCATTTCCCTCAATACCACAATGTCCTGGTATCCATAGTAGAGTCACTTTGTTGCCTCTGGCCAGTTGCTTTATGGTATTACGGCATTCATATGTCAGCCGAGATTTCTGGCTGTATGATTCCAGTGATCTCAAAGTGGCCTGACTGTCCGTGGTGATATATATATGCGCTCCTTTAAGATTCCTTTGAAGGCACTCTTGAGCGCAGGTATAGACTGCTAGTGTTTCAGCCTGTGAAACCGAAGGTTCACTTCCGAGGGACTTGGATATCCTTGTTTTGGGTCCCCATATCCCAATGCCTGTACCCCTTTCTGTTTTCGATCCATCAGTATACCATATGGATGACTTCTTGTCTATACGATTTACGAAGTTCATTGCATTATGACGATCACCAATGATCGTTTCGAATGGCATTTCGAAATCGTATGTGATTGGCATCACATCTGAGGGTTTTGCCAAGAGGCTTGAGTCCAGTTGGTTCAGTATCCTCATATGTCCAACCCAGTTTCCGGGTAGGAGGTTCCCCTTTAGGGATATTTTAATGGCTTCCAGCAGGCTACATTTCCTTACATACAAGTGTAAGGGAGGCAAATCGAGTATGACCTCGAGCGCTGCTGTCGGAGTTGTGCACATAGCTCCGGTGGCCCCAACACAAGCTAATCGCTGCAATTTTAGCAGCTTGTTGCAAGTAGTGGCCTCTTCGGTTTTTGTCCACCATGCTAGAGACGCATAGGTGACAACGGGGCGTACCACGGCAGTGTATAACCACAGTACCATTTCTGGTCTCATTCCCCATGTTTTTCCAAAGAGCCTCTTACAGGCCCACATGGCCCTTGTGGCTCTGGAAATGGTTTTTTCCACATGTTTCCTCCAGTTGAGCTTGCTGTCCAGGATGACTCCCAGATAGTTACACTCACTGGAGAAATTGAGAGTCTGTCCATTCAGAACCAGAGCTCTCAGATTAAGATTCCTTCTTCTAGTGAAGGGAATCAGGGTGGTTTTGGACGGATTAATTGTCAGTCCCTCCTCTTCGCACCATCTTTCAATTATCCTGAGGGCAGATTGCATGCGGCTGCTCAGTGTGCCTTCATGCCTACCTCTCACGGTTACCACCAGATCGTCAGCATATGCCTGAGCGTTGTAACCGTCTGCCGTAAGCTTCTCCAAGAGACCATCCATGACCAGACACCACAGCAAGGGTGATAGTACCCCTCCTTGAGGGCATCCCCTGCATGTAAGCACTGTCACCTCAGTTTCTCCCAGATAGGCTGTGACGGTTCGCCCTTTCAGCATTGCCGATATCCATTTTACAGTGGTGATTTCCACCCCTTTGTTTTTAGCAGCATTGCATATGGAGTCATGTAGAGTATTGTCAAAGGCCCCTCCAATGTCTCCGAACATTGCCAGCATAATCCCCTTTGAGGTGAGAGTGCCTTCCACGTCCACAAGTAGGTGGTGCAGGGCGTCTACTGTAGATCTACCCGCCCTATAGGCAAACTGTTTATTATGGAGCTTCAAGTTTCCCCTTATGTTGTTATCAACAATTTTCTCCATGGTCTTCAGGAGAAAGGAGGTTAGGCATATGGGTCGGTATGATTTAGGTTCTGAGGAACCTCTTCTCCCCATTTTGGGTATGAATGCTACCCTAGCTTTCCTCCACGATTTAGGAATATAGCCCCATGCATAGCTGGCTCTGAAGAGCTCTACCAATGGGGGTATAATGAGGTCGCCACCCTTCTGAAGCATGGCCGGGAAAACCCCATCCATGCCTGCAGATTTGAAGGGCTGAAAGGTTTTTATCGCCCATTCAACCCTTCTTGGTGTAAACAATCTCCCAGCTTTCTGAAAGTCCCACTTAGAGGGCCTTATCCATTCCCTCTCAAGGACTGAATCGCTGGCGCTAATCTGTTGAGAGCCAGGAAAGTGAGTCTCCAACAGGACACTCAGGCTCTCTTCAGGATCACTCGTGTAGTTCCCACATGGCTTCATTATTTGGCCAATTGGATTGGAATGATCTTTGGATAGTGCCTTTTGAAGTCTAGCTGCAGGGGCTGTCTTGTCTATTCCCTCGCAGAAGTTTCTCCAGGACTGCCTTTTGGCTTTTCTAACCTCTTTATTGTAGTTCGTCAGAGCCTCTCGATAGGCATCCCAGCTGCCCTCTCGCTTGGCTCTGTTGAAGGCTCTCCTTGCCGTTCTTTTGAGGATTTCTAGTTGTTTGTTCCACCAGGGAACGTCCCTTTGGATCGTTTTCTTCCTGAGTGGACAGCTTCTTTCATATGCTCCTTGCAAACACGACGCAAAGTGAGCAGAAGCATTTTCGAGCTCTTCTATAGAGCTTATGTTGTATGCAGAGCCTTCCAGTTCTGACCTCAGATGGGCTACATAGAGTTCCCAATCGGTTTTTCTGGGTATTCTGCACACAACATTTGTCGAAGCAATCGCTTCGATTTCGAATTCTATTGCCATATGGTCCGACATGGATGGTTCATTCGAGACCCTCCAGTCTTTGACCATATCTGCAATGTGTGGCGTAGCCAGGGTTAGGTCTATTACTTCCCTTCTAATCGCGTTCATAAAGGTAGGACTGTTACCCACATTCGCTATTTCAACATTATGAGAAAATAGAAAATCAAGCAAATCCTCACCTCTACTATTTGTATCCGTGCTTCCCCATACTAGATGGTGTGCATTCGCATCGCAGCCCAGAATCAATTGTTTCTGCTTGCTTCGGCACCATTCCACGAGGCGTTGAACCTCCTCTGGTGGAGGGTTGACGGCGTCACCCGGGAAATAGCCCGAGGCAACAATCAGCTGCCTCCTGCCGCTCCCAATCTGCACCTCAACTAGCGCCGGAGCAAGGTCCCTGGTCAGGAACTCTGTAAGAGGGAGGCAAGTTAGTTCCTTTCTGAGCATTAATACAGCTCTTGGGTTTACTGACCTCCTGCAGTATATCATCTGATATAAGTTGTTTGGGAGGCCTTTGATTTGGCCTCCATTAATCCAGGGCTCTTGCAACAGCCCTATGTCAATGTGCCTTCTCGACGTTCTCCAGCATAAGGCACTAGAGGCTGCCTTTGAATGCTGGAGATTTATCTGAAGGCACGTTAGACCTCTAACCATTATGGGTTGGAAGACCCACCAGGCGTTTCGGAGGAGGCCGGAGCTATTCTGCCACCAGGCCTCTCACCTTTCCGCCCTTTCGGATCAGTCCTCCTCCCAGAACTGGTAGTTGGCTGAGCCACTCCGGCCTCTTCAGTGCCTGGGGACTGTACAGCCTTAGGTTTACCCTCTGCTTTGGGCTTCCCTGTCGTCGAGGCGGCAGTCAAGGCCTCTTGTGCCTTATCCTTTCGCCCCGCCGTCTTTGAGCCCTTAAGCCTGAGGTTCACTGGACCGAATAGGTACATCAGCCTCCAATCAGCTGCTCGAAGTTTCTCGACTGATCTCATGTCAGCCGAGATCACCACTTCGAGCATGGTGGGCCCCGATGGTGCCCGCCGAAGGATCCTCCAGCTGGAGGTCTTGAGCTCCTTATTTTGGAGCTCTATGAGTGTCAGTATCTGCTCATTAGAGTAGTCCTGACTCTCTGGGAGGTATCCAATCAGGATCATCGGATGCGGCAAGTCTGCCTCCTCGACGATCCTTAGATCGGCTCCCTCCCACGGTTTGAGCATGGGCTGCAAGCCTCTCAGCCACTCCGCAGTGGCTTTGTCAAGGCATGTGATACCCAGCCATCCCGGTTTATTCTGAACATTGCCAAATTGGGGACTCACAGTACTGTCCCTTCCCATGGCAAGCATTGTATCCGCAAGTGCTTTTTTGATGGCCTTTAATTGGTCCACTTCTAGCAGGACTTCCGGATATTCCTTGTGCATGATGCCCAACCTGATCCCAGCAGTTGCTTGGCTGTAGGTGGGCACCACCGTTGTAGGAACCTTAGAGGCTTCTGAGGACGTTGAGGCTTTTGAAGCCTCTTGTTTTTGCCGTTTGGGCTCTTTGCCCTTGGGCGTGCTGTCCTCCGATCTGTTACGTTTGGTGGGAAGGCTCTTAGACGCCTTCGGACCAACCGGTTTTAAGGCTTCTTCCCTGGCTTTTTCGGGCGCCATTCCAGCCTTAATGTGGAATTTCATCCTCCTCCTGGCGGCTCCAGAAAGTTTTGGCTTCCTGACCGTCAGCTTATTGAGGCCTTCAATGACCTCTTCATCGCTGCTTTTCAGCAGCAATTCTTCTGCCATCGGGATAGGACTTGCGCCCTGTTCCCTTGGCTGATTGAGGCTACTTTCCTCCTCAATGTTTGGCACATCAGGGCTGGTGCCATGCCCTTCTATTTTTGTCTGTTGGTCCATGCTAGGTCCCACGAGCAGCTAGGGAATTTCCGTCACCAGAGGCAGAGCCCCGCATGCCCCTGGAAGGCTATTGAAACTGGAGGTCGCCTGGTATCCAGAGTTCGCATATTCAGGACTAGATCTTCCCACTAGCCATGCAGACATCGGCATATGCTGTTCCACCTTGCCTTGAGGAAAGTTTTTATTGTGTCTTTCATGCACTTGGTTCAGGCGATTAGGCCAAGACCCCCGGCTTGTTTTCTCTGCCCGCGAGACATGGCCACAGTCAGCAGATTCCACCTGCCGGTATAACAGACATTAGGGTTTGTTGCCCTTGCATGTCTGGCATCGTTTACCCCTGTGCAAAACCCAGGCCACGACACTACAGCAGGTAAGGGGGTTGGTCAGTCTTAGTTTCACCGCTCCTCTTGACCCTTCGACATGAGTTACAACTCTGTCAGGAACCGGAGTTCCAGTCGCTAAGAATCAAGATTCACTGCAATTACTATAAGCCCCCACACCGCGTCAAGGTGCTGACCTAGTGAGGGAAACCGACCCATAATCTGATGAGTCGATTTCAAATGGCTGTTTTGGTTGGTTAACGGTTGACCGCTCGGTTCATAAATGACAACGTCAAACGAACTGCGCTTTCGAATTCTGTTCAAATTTTGGAGAAACATCTGATTTGAGACGTCACCAGAATGTCATTCGAATGCGGTTGGTCCAAAACTGACGGACCAATCTATGAACCAACCAAGAACCAGTCAATCGAAATCGCCTCTAGTTCACAAACCAAATAATTGAAGTTCACAGTTCAATATTTATATCATTTAAAATATTACCTCATTGTGTTTTCCCTATTTTTTAGTTTAATTCATCAAATGTTAATTTTTACTTATTCTTAGTATTGTTTTGTAAAATACCTAGTTGATTTATATTTATATTTTTACTTTATGTTCATTTTTATGATTTAATGTGATAATTTTGTTAATTATTGTTATTGTACAAAATATTCTTAAAACTGTAATAAATTTTTTTGAAACAATCTAATCAATGCATTATTATTTAGTACCGCTACAAAAATTTACATATATTTAAATATATACAAAGATATTACCAGCATATGGCATGGACAAATCAGGAGATAAAAAGATATTGCCAGCATATATGTAAGGGAGATATTCATAGATGAATCTGTATGGCATATGCCATGGATATATTTTTGAAGATTATGGGATATTCCTGGCAGATGTTTCATGGTGACCTTGGATATTCCTGCTATCTGCCAGGCTTATGCCCTGGGAGATTTGGAATATGTTTGGAATATCTCAATATGCCAGCGGTATATTCATTGAATATGCATGGAATATTTCTGTGCCGTCTGGGAGTAGGTGCCGATCCACAATGGACGTGAATATGATACTTGATCATTCAAAGTGGAATTATTGGTTCACTGCTTCGTTTTAAATCAATAGATAGTGGAACAAACGAGAATGAAACTACAAATTATCCTACTGAGTTTTTGAACTCGAAGGATTTACCAGGTTTGCCACCACACAATTTACGACTTAATTAATCTAAACAAACAAACAAAGTTTGCCGGGTCAGCTAGCCTAAATAATTGCCAATTGCCACATTTGGTCCCACCAGCAGATCCCTTACGCTCTTTAGTTTCTGGGATAGGAAATGATTCTATACACTTCTTGGCCAGTATTCAAAAATATGACACCTCTTCCCAGACCACATCGTTGTACACATATTGTACAAGACAATTTTATGTTCACTTTCAAGGTAATAGTACCGTAATAATTTATTTTAATAATAAAGTTGCTTATTTTTATTTATCGATTGGAGCAGTACGAAGTCTGCCGAGTCAGCTAGTTTCAAATAAATGGTTAAATCGAAATACAGATCTCATTATTTCCAACTAAACAACTCAACAAATGATTCTCTAACATAATCTGAAAAGAAGAGCCGAAGAAATTGAAGCGAAGTTTTCCTTTAACACGATTCAACCCAATTTCATTCGGATCGAAGAAAAAATTATAATACCTTGCAACTTGTCTGCATTTATCGTGGCTGTAATTGCAAACATTGGCCCAACATTGGGCGATATATTCCAACTCCACGTCATACGAAACAGCGTTCATATTCTTCGCTCCCTTATTATTATATTGCTTTCCATCACTTCCACTGGCAATCATTTCCCTCTTTTCATTGTGCTGTTTCACCATTAATTCCCTGAATTCTACCGAAGATTCGATAACTTCACAACCCTTGATAGGTCCGCACTTATGGTTTCTTTTACATACAGTGTGTTTTGTTTTTCCACAATTCAGAGTGCAGTAATCGATAGTGGTCCCGCATGAATCTACTGTTGCAGACGAAAAGAGTAACAGAAGAATTAAAAAGTTTTTTCTCTTGACCCTGCACACCTTCATCGTCGAATGAAGTTACGTTTACGATGACAAGAAGCGATGTCACATCAGATTCTATACGTTCTGAAAAACTCAATGTTCCGAACAGATCGTAACTTTCAGTTTCATCCGTGATAAATTATTAAAACAATCTAACGTTATTAGGAGATGTGACTTATTTTCATTCATATTTCCTTCACATACAAATTATCATTAGCGTTTCAGCAGGTGGTCATATTTTAGAAAGATAATTCTCACTATTTTAATACACACTTTGAAAGTTGCTGATTTTGTTGATGTCTTCATTCTGGTCATATTTAGTATGGCACTCTGTATATCTAAAATGGTATACTTGCTTCAAAATGAAACCTGTCATGATATTGATTATTCTTATATAGGATAAGTTTCCAAGAACGCAACAGTTTTTGTCTTTCCACAAAGATCTCTAAATTATAATCTGCAGATAGCAAGTGGGGTTCAATTGAATATAACCTTTATCATCAAATCTTCTATTCTTCAAAATTTTAAATGTCAACCGAATAACGCCATGAAGAAATTTGACCACGAAAGAATTAAAAAATAGTGCAACAATTTATCAGGAACCCATCTAGGACAACCATTCAAAAACCAACCTTTTTCTGTTGGAATAGGCTCGATCTGACCACACAGGGATGGGTATTCGCTATTCTTGCCGCCTCTACACTATGAGGCAATCTCGGAAGCGTCGGACACCATCTTGTAGACGCTCTCTCCGTAGACGTTACCAACCGGGCCATAGTTGCAAAAAAGCGATATAGTCGTTGCATTGTACTTAACCCTTCCGCATCCTATGTACTTGGTGTTGGCCCAAACTAATTGGCTGAAATAGGCAATGTAAAATGGACCTACCAAGGCGTTGGGTTCACCAGGTCTGGCTTGCTTGTGGATCCAAGTGGGGTTGGTCAAATACTTGATTTCTGCGTACCAGCTGTCAACCGCCTGTGTTTCATTCTTGTCTTTCCTGCCCATAAATGCGTTCTGGCCACAGGGAAATCTGACGATGAATTCGAGAAGCATAATTAATGAAACTGCATGTGCAATTTTATCTGTAACATAATATATTAATTTTTGTCACACACATAAAGGATTGGTGATGAAACAAAGGTGACAACGGATTCAATAACTAGAGACGATATTGCAGAAAATCTCACGAGAGTAAAAATTCTTAATGATGCTTATGGAGTGTGTCAACCAGGGATAAAGCTTTCATTATACTGGAGGAACAGATCCTCTTTGTCGATAGACAAATTGTTGTATTATTGAAGCAACCATATCGGATATAAGGAGAATCATAGTACAAGCATGGTGTAAATTCAATCTTTTGTTTACACTTGTGTAATTTGATTCTCATTTATTGTAGTTAGTACAAAAAGGTACCCATATTAATCCCTCAGCCTTTCAGTATTGAAGCACGCGTTCATCTCCTGTTTCAGTGGGACTTTGCTCTAGATCAATGATACTAGATAAAAGCATTATGCAGAATGGTCTACCAAATTAGTACATACCTGGAAACATTTTCCTGGGGTTAGTTAGTTAGTTAGTTTAGACTTTATGGTCTATTGTGCCCCACGATTAAACTTTTTCCACCACACCACAGCTTCTCTTCCAGTTCCAGGGATCTGATGAAATCGAATATCTGAGTAGGCTTCAGCAGGGTTAATTCCTCACTCTCACAAGTTTCTTGACCAGGGCATTGTTTCCTTTGGCTTACAATGGCAAAAATTGTGAAAAGGAGTTTCTCGCTCCTCCCCACATAATCTACACTCCCCACATAATCTACACTCCCCAGTGTCCTATAAGCCCATTCTCAACAGATGCCGGTGAGGATTTGTAGCTAATTCTTACTTAGATCCAGATGCCTTTATTTCAAGAAGGTTTTCAGATGAGATGTAGTTATTGAGAGATGACCAGAATCTTGAATACTTAATTCTCAAAGATCAAAATGGCGAGACGAATGTCGGAAACCATGCCTCATGGGCCTCTCTATCAATCACTAGATAATAATAATAATGATAATAATGATAAAAATAATAATAATAACCTTTATTTCTCGGAGCAAATCATATACAAATACATTCATTGCAAGAGAGCGACGTCAAGTTCAAATACAAAAGGTAATATTTCAAAGTAAATAGCCTATATGAACAATTTGTGTACTTTATTGAAAATTTTCATTTCTCAAAGAATTCCGGCAGGTTGTATGGTTCAGCATCCACCAAAAACTTTACCAGTTCCTTTTTAATCTCAACGTTATTTGCTTCATGAAACCGCTTTGGTAGAGAATTCAGATTCAGTGCGTACTGAAAAATTCGAGGATATTAAATTGGATTATATTCGAAAACATTGGAAGGAGAAATGTTTAAAAACAGTTCTTTAATACAGTAAGTACATAGAAGGGTTGAAGAAAACTGTCATACGTACGTTGTCCTAATTCCGACAGAGTTTTCAATTTATAAATTCATAATGAACTTCTCTCATGAGGAATTCTAAACACAATTGATGCATGAGGTGATTTATTTATCTACCGAGCTAGGTTGTTCCAAATTTCTTAATTCTTCTGATGTTAATAACACTGCTTATCACTAGAATTCACTCCGAACTTCTTGATGTTGCATTCAAATGATGGACTTGAGGTAGGTTTCACAAATTTTTGATTGTGCTATAAGAAAACCTTAAATTCGTACTAATCGAATCACTTTATTCGTTTCAATTCATTTATTAATTTGACAATGATTGATCAGGCAATCAAAATTTTGTGGAATCCACTTTTATGCATAAAAACTAGAGGTGAAATGGATTAGCTGCTGAATATTGTTGCCCCGTTTGGCTGAACAGTGTTCATGTAAAAAAAAATGATGCCCAACTAAATTTCTCTTTGATTATTATTGGTACTATCAGATCTTCACCTACTCCTCAATTATTGTACCTCCCCATATTCACAGCGAGACAACTGTTTTCAGAAAAAAATTAATTCTTTCTAAATTCATTTCCCATACTCTTCTATATTCCAGATAATAAGGTCCCCAGATTGAAGTCCCCTAAACCATTTTGGTCAAATTTTCTAATCAATGCGAATAGAAGCGACAAGGAAATTTGGCATTCTGGATGCATGCAACTTTGAAAAAAAATGTCCTTCTACTGGTTTTGACCTTTTCAGGAGAATATGGTCTGTTCCAAATCGTATAAGAACAGGCCATGGATTGTGCGACAGCATTCTATTTTGATGGAATTCAGTTGAGGGTCCCAGTTGTGAATGTGGGGCATTTGAGGTTACAATACCATTTGTTTTATGGCGAGGTCAGGATTTTTTCTGCAGAGGTTTTTCCTTTTCCTCATTTTATCATAACTTCTTGTAGTACTAACCTCAGCTAGGTACTTTTTCGTTTCAATATGTACAATATGTATTATGTATTTCATTATGTCTTTGCTTTTTTCATTTTTAGGCAATGATTCCTTAAAGTATTCAGCCCATAACAAATTAGTGCACAAGTTTTCACACAGGGGCCTTTCTTTTATCATTGAAAAATTGTTTTCCAATTGTTTTTGTTTCAGAGATTGAGAGAGAAACCCCAACAGAAAATTCTAAACTTTTGAGGGCTGTCCTGACTGTCACTGATACTGATGTCGACAGGCATTCAAGCATCAAAATGAAATATAACTTCCACTATAAAATGGTTTATTCATTAACGTAAAAACGCCATAAGGCAAACCGAGCAATAAGTCAAGAATTCAGCTGGAACTGACCTCGGACAACCATCCAAAGACCAAGCTTTTTCTGTTGGTATAGGCTCGATCTGACCACACAGGGATGGGTATTTGCTATTCTTGCCGCCTCTACACTCTGAGGCAATCTCGGATTCGTCGGACGCCATCTTGTAGACGCTTTTTCCGTAGATGTTACCAACCGGGCCGTAGTTGCAGAACATCATGTTAGTCGTTTTATTGAATATAACCCTTCCGCATCCTACGTACTTGGCTCTGGCCCACATCAATTGGGTGAAACTGCCAATACTACCCCGAAAATCACCTGGATAGGCGTTGGGTTCACCAGGTCTTATCATCATATCAATCCAAATGGGGTTGGTCACTGACTGAATTTGATTGTACCAATACTCCATCGCGGCTGTTTCGTTCCTTCCTCCATATCCCGCAAATCGGTTCTGTCCACAGGGAAATCTGCCGATAAATTCGAGAAGCAGAATTAATGGAACTTCATGTGCAATTTTATCTATTACATATTTTAAGTTTTTAGTCACATATGAAGGATCGCTGATAAATCAAAGATGACAACCTATTTCATGACAATATTGCAGGAGACATTAAGAAAATATCACTTGTACAGTAAAATCCGCTTATAATGACATCGAGGGGAATTGAAAAATACGTCATAATAACAGGAAGTCACATAAAGCGGAATTTCAGCAAAATGGATGGTATTTTTCTTGGATTCAGTTTAAGAAAAGAACGAGAAATTCAGATTTTGCTTTATTGAAAAAATAAAAAATAGCTTATCTTACAGAAGAAACTAAATATAGAGAACTCTTTTCATTTTTTAGAAAAATAATCTGTAATTTTAGTATGCGTTTGTTTTTTTTCGACTTGAAATAATAGCTTCTTACGCCATTGTACAACTCAGAAATGGCTTCAATGGATGTCATTTTGTCCACAAAACACCAATAATCTCTCGAAGATCTGAATTATACTAACAAGCATGTCGTCACGCGTATGTCTCGTATCGTATCAAACCTCATCGCATTAACGGGTAGGGTGGCATCAGAAAACGATCGAGCGGTCACTATAACCGAAAAATTTTCGAAAAATCATGTTGTTGTATCTGAAATCATGTCATTCTAAGCGACATGTCATTATAAGCGAAGTCATTATATCCGGACCCTATTGTAAGGAGTTTTGAATGATACCAAACTTAACACTGCATTTGCGTCATTATAAGCGATTGGTCAGTATAGCCGGCGTCATAATAAACGGATTCTACTGTATCTCAGACATGTCAATTGTATTTCAGAAAAAATCAAATAATATTCAGATTTGTCAATTGAATGAGGAATGTTCACATTTTTCAATTTCTACATATTCCTATTCTCCGTAGAAAATGAAAATATTGTGTCCAAAAATAATTTGAATACTTCAAATAGCGCCCGAGGTATCGACTTATAAACATGAGTTCGATGGATCCGTGTGACGTCACTTTACATCCAACGACTTGCGAGGTTCAGTACGTAGCCGGGTCCAATATAAGGGCCTTTCGTCTTACGGAGTGCGATTTGCGAATGTAGTATGACGTCACATCGCCGCGAGGAATTGAATATTCACGGGGTTGTAAAATCCGAACTACTAGGTCTTTTCGACTGAAACAAAAACTAGTGATTTCATATACATATAGGTTATACTGTGACGAAGTTTCGATCGATTTTGCATACCTGTGAACATTCCTCATTCCGGAAAATGTAAAATGAAATTCAATTGGGTTATTTGATGTTTTCTGAATTTATATTGTTTAGGAAATCTGAAATTCAATTGGAGATTTCTGAAATTAAAGTAACTTATCTGAAATACACTTGACAATTTTTGGATTACACTTTGAAATGTAGTTTCGAAAAGTATTAAATTCCATCTATGGCACGATAAAAAGTGTTTGAAGTGAAAAATTTCAACATTTTCATAAAACATTAAAAATCTCGAAAACTGTGAGACGCAAAGAGTAAACACTATTATTATTATTATTATTATAAAACTAAGTCGGCCATTTTGTTGGTTTCACCATTACACCCGTAGGTGTCGCTACGGTTAATAGCGTTTTCGTAAAAGTATTATATTTGCTATAAATTCGGTCAACTACATTTTCTAATATTATTAAAGCATCTGCGTTCATATGCTATTACAATTACTGTGTATTTTGAGTTGCCTAAGCCTCTTAGCCTTGGAATTCAAAGGTCTTTGCGTAGAAGTAGGTGCCTATTCACAATGGACGTGAATATGATATTTGATCATTAAAAGTGAAATTATTGGTTCACTGCTTTGTTTTAAATCAATAGATAGTGGAACAAACGAGAATGAAACTACAAATTATTCTACTGAGTTTTTGAACTCATTGAATTTACTAGGTTTGCCACCACAAAGTTGGATCAGTTGTCATTGTGTTGAGAAATCCTAACCAGCCAAAATTATGCAACGGAACACGTTTGGTGGTGAAACACCTCAAAAGTAACGTGATTCATTGCACAATAGAAAGGTGAGAAAGTTCTTATGCCCAGAATAAGATTTGAGCTTAAAAGAATTCAATTTCTCATTCGTTCCGCGTTTGCTATGGCCATTAAAAAATCGCAAGGCCAATCCTTGGGCGTGAGTGGCTCAAATCTGCAAAATGGTTGTGCTTTTCATGGCAAACCTTCTGTCCTATTTATTCTCGCACCCAGGTAAGAAAATAAAAATGTTGTTCATCACAAGATACTACTATGAAGGAATTGTAAAATTAAAATTTTAAAAAAATTACCTCTTGACCTCTTGAATAAAGAGAGTTCTTTTGATGTATGAATAACGATGAACATACCTATTTTAATACAATTAAATTTGTTGCATATTTTGTACTTCTGTATTTTTTTTCACCTAATATATTTCCTTCTTGAAAAAAATTACTGGGTCGTGTAGGAATTTATTAATCTCTAAGGCGAAACAAAGTTTGCCGGGTCAGCTAGCTTATCTGAATGCCAATTGCCGCGTTTGGTCCCACCACCAGATCCCTTACGCTTTTTAGTTTCTGGGATAGGAAATGATTCTATACACTTCTTGGCCTGTATTCAAAAATATAACACCTCTTTCCAGACGACATCGTTGTACACATATTGTACAGGGTGGGCATATTTCGATGTTTTAGCACTACAACTTTTGAACCAGAGGAGATGGACAAAATCTGATACCCCATTCTCGATCTTTCGGAGAATCTAACAAGAGTAGTATTCATTTTTGGATAACTTCTTTTGTTTTCCACTTATAAGCGAGAAAAATAGTGATATCGGAAAAAATTTATATCTCCTCCAATACTGATGATAGAGCTCTGAAATTAAAACATTATACAGGCACATTTTCACGTAGAATCCAGTGCCATGCTCGTCTTTTTTGCAGCATTTTCAATTACGAAGCTATGACCCAGAGTTATGTTATTGGAACACAAGATTTCTGTGCCATTTTCTGAAACCTTGATTTTTTCTGTTTTCTAAAATATATAACGTCATATGGTTCGTATCAATAAATCAATATGAGTATAGAAATTAGTCAAGAACCTATATTCATCTGAGCCTCAATATTTTCTATGGTTTCAAATGTCGATAAGCACAGAAAAATTTAGTATCGTATAATTAATACAATTTCTTTCTAGTAGTATTTTCATTTATATGCTCTTGTTATAGGAAGCTACATTTTTCTGTGCTCATCAACAGTCGAAACCATAGGAAGTATTGAGACTCACATGAAAATAGGTTTTTGACCAATATCTATAATCATATTGATACGAATCTTTCGATGTTATAAATTTTTGAAATCAGAAAAAATTAAGCTTTCAGAAAATGGCACAGAAATATAGTGTTTCCATTTAAAAAACATAACTTTGGGTCATAGCTTTGTAATTGAAAGTGTTGCAAAAAAGACGAGCATGTCACTGAATTCTACTCGAAAAAGTGCTTGTAGAATGTTTTTATTTCAGAGCTCTATCATCAGTATTAGCGGAGATATAAATTTTTTTCGATATCGCCATTTTTCCAATTTCTGCTTATAACTCGAAAACAAAAGAAGTTAGCCAAAAATGAATACAACTTTTATAAGTTTCCCCGAAAAAGAGATCGAAAATGGGGTATCGCATTTTGTCTATCTCATCTGGTTCAAAAGTTGTAGTGCTAAAACATCGAAATATGCCCACCCTGTACAGGACAATTTTATGTCCACTTTCAAGGTAAATAGTACCGTAATAATTTGTTATAATTTTAAAGTTGCTTATTATTTATTTATCGATTGAAGCAGTACGAAGTCTGCCGAGTCAGCTAGTTTCAAATAAATGGTTAAATTTTAAATCGATATACAGATCTCATTATTTCCAACTAGACAACTCAACAAATGATTCTCTAACATAATCTGAAAGGAAGAGCCGAAGAAATTGAAGCGAAGTTTTCCTTTCACACGATTCAATCCCATTTCATTCGGATCGAAGAAAAAATTATAATACCTTGAAACTTGTCTGCATTTATCGTGGTTGAAATTGCAAACATTGGCCCAACATTGGGCGATATATTCCAACTCCACGTCATAGGAAACAGCGTTCATATTCTTAGCACCTTTATTTTTGTATTGACTTCCTACACTTCCACTGGCAACCATGTTCCTCTTTTCATTGTGCTCCTTTACAATCCATTCCCTGAATTCTACCGAAGTTTCGATAGATATACAACCCTTAACAGGTCCGCACCTATGGCTCCTGTTACATACAGTGTGTTTTGTTTTTCGACAATTTAGAGTGCAATAGTCTATTCTGGTCCAGCATGAATCCACCGTTGCAGAGGAAAAGAGCAACAGAAGGAGGAGAAAGTTTTTTCTCTCGGCCCTGCGCACTTTCATTTTCGAATGACGTTACGTTAACGATGCTCAAAAAATTTCGATTTTATTTCGATCCTTCAATTTATTCCAGTTGCGTAGATACATTTTTGAAGGCAATCACGTTGGATCTAACTGGATCTGATAATCGAACGCAGCTATTTTAAAACTTGACATTTGCCTCTTAGATCTGTTTGCACCATCGTTCCTTAAATATTTAAGTGACGTTTCGATCCTTAAACCTAACCTCAAATTTAAGGATGGGATTATAACCTAAAATAATTTTTCAAACCTCCTGAACATTTGTTGTTTTCTATGAAATTATAGCAAAAAATTTGAAATTTCTACTAGCATGAAATCGTCAAAATGACAGTAAAGCTAGGTTAAGGAAATGACAACTATCATCTGTAGCCTAACAACCAATGAAAAGGCTTTATTGAACTAGGGTGAAGTTAAACATCAAAAACTGAAATATCACTAGATAGAACTATTTAAGTGTCCCTACATAGATAATGAAATATTGTTCTAACTTCCCTTACGTAAGAATTTCATTGGAGGGATAGTCGTGCAACTGTCAATAATTAAGGGATCCTTAACTTTAAGGAACGATGGTGCAAACGGATCTTAATGGCGCCACTGAATATTGTTGCCCTGTTCGGTTGAACGGTGTTCATGTGAAAAAATTTTTGCCTAACTGAATTTTTCTATGGAAATTATCAATGGTACTTTCAGAATCTTGTTTACCAGTCCTCCCAAATATTGTACCTCCCCATATTCGCAGAAGGACAACAAATTTGAGCTTTTGTAAAAAATTATATTCTTTTCCAAATTCATTTCCCATACTTACCTATTTTCCAGATAATAAGGTCCTCAGATTGAAGTCGCCACCTATACCACCTTGGGAAAGTTTTCTGAATAGATAAGACAACGAAATTTGGCAAACTGAATGGACTTGCCATCCATCACAAAATTTGTGGGTTACAACCCCAATTCCTGATGCATAGACGCCTGCACGTCATAAGAGCCTTTATGGCTCTGTCAGTAACACTACTTCTTCTTCTTCTTCTTTCTTTTATTTGTGCCTGGCGAACACCATCTACACATGAAACATCTCTGATTGTGATTGATCCAGGATCCAGAACTTTGTTTAAGGTTCCGAATTTTGTTGTAGGTGATCGATCACTCGTTATTCTGCAGCTACTCGGAAGCAGAGCGAATTGCCTTTGTTTTAAGGATAAAACAACACATTGAAATTAATATATAACAAATACAAAAATCATATGTATGTATGTTTCGCGTCCCCAATAATTTGTTGATAATATTGTAGCGGGTTGCTAGAACTAGTGTAGCAGGTAAGTACAAACTAGGAGTTCACCTAACGTTTCGCCAACTTTATTTTGGCTTCATCAGAGGAGTCTCTTAATTATCACCTTTGTCATAAACTCTCAACATCGGATTCATCTATCGAGTACACGGAGTTGGTTTTGAATGAATTTAAAATGCATTAAAATTAAAACAAAAATAAGGATTTTAGTTTGCACAAAATTCAGTCAGACCGCGTTCTACCTAGGTAGAACTGATTATGCTATAGACTTCAATGCCGCATTTTCATCACAATAGATCTATTCCATCTATTGCATTATCCAGTACTCTGGAAGAAAAGTTCAGGCATTCGAGCATTTCAAATTCTTATTGTACGAGTATAGCATACACTGTGTTTTCAGACTTGATAATTCAGTGAATTGAATCAGTTCTCGTATTCGATCAATGTAAGTTGAAGATTCTTTTTTGTAATAAATTTGATTTTATTTCATATCATACTATCATGAATGATGCAACGAATAGCAGGAAGGCGATATGATTTTAATTATTTCAATATCTAATATTTCAAGATTTATGTTTCCGTAAAATAGAGTGTGTCACAACCGAAATTGATACAATATGAATGGTTTTTCTGGTGAAAGAATAAGATGGATAAAATTTTATCGAAAAGAATTATTGAAATAGAAATATTTCACTGTCAAAAAGTTTTCATTCAATCTGGATACTTGATTTTTTTTTTATTTCCTATATGTTACTCCATTAAAGAAAAAGGAAGGTACTACTTGATGTCTCGAATTCACAAAATACCTCCTCATTCTTGCAGCGGATTTTAGATATTTTCTCAGAAGTTAAAGTAACGTGGAATTGTCATTTTGCTCTTTAAATCACTGAATTTCAAAATTCGTCTGAACCTACCTTTATCTCGGGGGCGGTCATCTGAGAATTCCCTGAGTAGTGGAAAAAATTCTATTTCCGCCTATGACTTGTTTCCTCGGCGCAGAAGTTTCAGATCCATAGAAAAGCGTGGGGATAGCAATTATTTCATAAAATGATCAGTGTTTCTTTATTTCTTAGTGTTTCTGAGTGTTCTCCTAATTGTAACACGAACCCTCTGAAAGTTGCTGATTTTGTCGGTGATGTCTTCATTTTGGTTGTATTTGGTATTGCATCCTGTATATCTAAAATGTGATAGTTGCTCCAACATGAAATATGCGATGGTATTGTTGATTCTTATATAGGATGAGTTTCCAAGAACTCGTTTTTGTCTTCTTCAAAGAGATTTTCAGATTAAAATCTGCAGATAGCAAGTGGAGTCGATTAAATATAACTTTAACTTTGAAATCGTTTATTCTTCTAGATTTTGAATATCAACCGAAAAACGCCATAACACGAAAAAATTAACAAAGATATCAAGAATTTAGCAGGAACTAGCCTCGTACAACCCGCCCAACCTTTTCTTGTTGGGATAGGCTCGATCTGACCACAGAGATATGGGTACTTGCTATTCTTGCCGCCTCTACACTCTGAGGCAATCTCGGAAGCGTCGGACGCCATCTTGTAGACGCTCCTTCCGAAGACGTTACCAGCTGGGCCGTAGTTGCAAAACAACCTGTTGTTCTCTTTACCGTCGGTAGTCCTCGCGCATCCTATGTACTTGGTGTTAGCCCAAACCACCTGGGTGAAAGCCATAGGATATTTGCCTGAGATCGTCGGAATTTCGTCGGGTTCACCAGGTCTGGGGAACCTATCAATCCAAACTGGGTTGTTCACAGCCTCAATCTGGTCGTACCAAAACCTAACACCACCTTCTGTTTCGTTCCCGTTGGTGGTGAATCGGTTTTGCCCACAGGGAAATCTGAGGATAAATTAGAGAAGCTGAATTGAGAACTCTCCGAATACAACCATAACCGAAATACCTATAAAAATAGAATTAGAAAAAATCCTATTTATGTGCAATTTTGTCTATTAGTTGAATGACAATTCTCGTAATATGTCTAATATTCTGTTTTCTTGTGTTATAACATGTTTGGTTTATCTGTGGGAGATGATTGCCTTTCATTGGGGTCCCGTAGCGGTCTTCAAACATCTGAAGTGCCGAAAAATCATCACCTGGAAGGTCGTATCCGGTTTGAAAAACCCTCACGACCAGAGAGCAACAATTTGTGGATTTTGAATTTGAATATCGAAGGAATTTCGAAGGAGAAGTGTGATTACGTCTCCAAATTAGCTGAAGAACATTGTATCAAAGAGATTTTTCTGCAAGAAACCCACACGGCAACAGAAAAAAATCCTCGTGAAAGAGGACAGTTGAAAGGTTATGTATTAATTGATTTTTACAAGTTTAGCTTGTTATGTTGAAAAATTATCAGTTTCGTAACTTTTAACAGATTCAGAAAGGGAAAATTGATGGAGTTTCTTTTTCATTTCTTTCAAATTTTGTGACATTTCTGTCATAAATATTTATAAACCTCCGAACATTATTTGGCCAAGAAATCTTAATGTTGATGTTTTTTAAAGTAGCAAATGCATTTCCAGAATGCATTCGATTTATTCTGAATAATCGGTTTCTTTTCTGCTTTTGTCTTTTTTCATTTCAGATTAAGAATTACAAGTCGTTTTGGGAAGAATCTGTGTATCCGAGCCCATCGACGGATAACATGAAGATGATCACACTGATGTCTTTCAAGATTTTCCTGATATTTGATATTTTATGTTATTTTGTTTACGGGGAGGCAGGTTTTTCCGGCAGAGGTTTTTTCCCCTGGCTGTCTAGTATCGTATGATACTAGTGTTGATAGTATCGTATGATTCTATAGTATCATACGAAGAATGTTATGATACCCCGTTCTTTTTTTTACCTCAGCTTAGGTACTTTTTGTTTCAACATTCATTGTATTATTTTAGCTCTCTTTTTCATAAGAATATATATATATATATATATATATATATATATATATATATATATATATATATATATATATATATATAGCTGTCAATACTTTCTTGATATTTTCGTATTAATAGGGGAACCAAGCGCGGATTATAAAAACAAATTGATCATGGGACATTCTCGACAGCGTCAGATTAAGTTAGGGTCAGTTAATTACATGCTGGAAAGTGTATACAGTGAAAGTTCTCCTTGCGGACAGCTCCGATAAGCGGACATCTCCCATAAAGGCCAATTTTCTAGAAACCAAATTTTTGTGTGTATTTTTCCTATTAAGTACATTCTAACAAGCGGACGCTCTCATAACACTATATTTTCATATATTTCTTTCTCAAATCACCTATAACCGGACACATAACTTTAATAAACGGACTGAATGAATTTTTTCATTTTTATACGTCCATTGTATCTGAAATCTCCTAAAAGCGGACAAGAAGCTCCAATAATCGGACTTAATAAAATTAAATTCTGCTTCTCAAAAGTACTACGACATTATATTTTGAACAATTAATTCCAGGAATCATACGTCGAAATATGGCAAATTTTAATACTTTTTTTTACTATAAAACGTGAAATATCTATGGAACTACGAGCTTAAGAATGAAATGTCATAGAATGGCAATTGTAGATCATCAGATTGTGGTAAAAACGTAACCACACCCCTCCAAACCACAATGTTTATTCTCGCAGTAGCTCATCCTGCTGAGGATGCTGATCATTTAATCGTAACTACTGCTGTTGAAGTGTATCAGCAGTCTCATGAGTGTGTGGTTATTGTTGGGGAGGACACCGACCTTCTTGTAATTTTGACTGCTCCAGCCCCTATGTGTACCAACGTCTTTTTACTAGAGCCTGGCCAAGGCAAGCAAGATGATATTATTTATCTCCCTTGAACTACAAGTTCTCCTCTGTTTCGAAAAACAACATATTTTTTCTTCATTTTTTAGTGGCTGCGACACGAAGTCATCATTTCTCGGTGAAGGACAAGTGAAATTGCTAAAGACGTTGGAAATCAACTCAGACCTGCATAATATGTTGTTTTTCGAAATAGGGAAAAACTAGTTGTGCAACATCGTCCTGCTTGCCTTTGCCAGTCTTTATTAAAAAAATGTTGAAACTTAGGGGCTGGAACAATTAAAATTACAAGAAGGTCAGTGTAGTCCCCCAACAATAACCACCCACTTATGGGACTGCTGGGTAACAGCACTAGCTACGATTTAATGATCAGCAGTCTCAGCAGGATGAGCTGCTGCGAGATTAAACATTGTGGTTTGGAGGGATGGAGTTACGTTTTTACCTCAATATGATGGTCTACAACTCCCATTCTATGAGATTTTGTTCTAAAGCTTCTATTTCCATAGATATTTTACGTTTTATAGTAAAAAAATGTGTTTTTTCAAAAAGTGCAAAAATTTGCCATATTTCGAAGTACGATTTCAATGAAACTACTTGTTTGAAATATAATGTCGTAGTACGTTTCAGAAGCATAATTCAATGCTGAACACTTTTGACCTTACAGTGTTTTTGAAAAGTGCTTCGTTTAGGAACTATTCGAGAAAAACCACGACATACGCTACACTGGGAAATTGGGCGAAACTCAAAGTGCTTTTATTAGAGGCCTGAGAAATGATTAAAACAGTTTCCCGAACTCCATCAATTATTTCCAGGCACACCATTTTTTGAAGCTAATTTGGTTGGCCTATATTATATGAAAAGAGGTAGATATATGCATTCAACAAGCAAACTCTGATATTTTTAATTTGTTATTGGGTTAATTGAAAATTCAAGTAGGTACCTAGTTATTGTTGGAGAAAATGAGAAATCTCCAAATATAGTATTCCTTAGAACCTGGTAAACCAAAAATCACTGTAGAGTTTATTAGTCGGCAGTTGTTAATTTTGAAAGAAATACTTGAATTAATAGTTTTGCTGAATGACGATTGTATACGTCTCGTATACGCTTATTTTCCACTGAAATAACTCTTAATCTACAAGAGGTATCAAATTTTCATTCAGTCTTAAACAAAAATTCATATATATGTATACGTACTATTAATTAATACTTAATAATAGCTGTTATATCTGTATTTCGTATATTACTACTCAAAGGCATTTTACATAACCAAATGAGAAATACCGAAAGTTTTCGAAGAAACAGCAATATTTCATGGGACTATCCCTCAACCGGACATCTCCCATGACCGGACAAAAACTTTGGTTCCGTGAATGTCCCCTTGTGGGAGCTTTCACTGTATACCATTAATCTGACAGTTGAAGAGTGACGAATAGACAGGGGAGGGGTACAAAGTTGTAAAAAAATGTCATCTGGATAGAAATTCGAGAATGTTCAGTGCGCGCATTTGCACAATGCCTATATTACCCGCTCCGCGTTTACATTCCTCTCTCTCTCTCCCTCCGACCCACTCTGGTTTGGATTGACCACAAACACAAACCGTTTTGGCTTATTTCAAGGTAGATAAATTGAAGTTTACTTACCTATATTCACTATGATTGATACATATTCATATGACGTGTATTTGTTTATGTTGGTATAACCTTACAGGAAACAATTAAATTCACATTAGAAACATTAACAAAAAGTATACAAATTTTGGAATAGTAAGTAAACCGGTTCTCCTATAAAATCTTCATTAAATGAAGTATATCACTCACAGTGATGATTCAAAATTGTCAGATTAAGCGAATCCCTCAAAGGCATCGTCCGATTAAGATACAACGCATCTAGGACTTAAAGATGAACCATAATCTGACTCGGTCGAGTATGTCAAAATGTCGAATTTCAAAATACAGCCGCGAGTTCACGTTACATCCAAACCGTCAGATTATTGAATGAAAAACTTTTTTAATTCTTGATGCTTTCTTTATCTGACGTGCTGGAGTATGTCCACGCAACAATATTTTTCACATTTTTGAAAGCCTATAGCTGCACCCCTCACCGATGAGAATGTATACATACAAATTTTTTTCATCGTCTAAGCTTTGCAACCCAATGAGGTCCCTATGACGCTCGAGTATATCTCAATTTAGCATCGGGGGCTCTCCATTTTTAATTTTTTTAAGGAAACAAGTAGGTTTGGTGTCTGCTGTTCATACCTGGTATAGAAATTTCATTCATATAAATTAGTCTGGGGACAAGTATTTTGTCTTCCTTCCCTGCACCTGATGTATAAGTCGATTTTTTGTACCAGGAAGAAGAAAGAAAATCCTAGCCGAGATAATTTAGGACTGAGCATTTTCTGTTAAGTTTCTTCTCGACACGTTTGAAGGCGCCTTCAATCTTAACGAAATAAAGATTAATAATACCTTCTAGTGTTTCTGCATACATCGTGTGTGCGCACATTGCAAGTGTTGGCCCAACAATGGACGATATATTCCAACTCTAGGTCATAGGACACCGCCTTCATATTCTTAGCACCTTTATTTTTATATTGACTTCCTACACTTCCACTGGCAACCAAGTTCCTCTTTTCATTGTGCTGATTTACCATGAATTCCCTAAATTCCACCGTAGGTTCGATTACTTTACAACCATTGATAGGTCCGCACCTGTGGCTCCTGTTACATACAGTGTGTTTTATTTTTCCACAATTAAGAGTGCAGTAATCGATTGAGGTGCCGCATGAATACCCTTTTGCAGAGAAAAAGAGCAACAGAAACAGGGGAATGGTTGTTTCCTTGGCCCAAAACTTTTTCATTTTCGAATGACATTACGTTTTCGATGACAGGCTGAGATGCCACAGGTTTTTTTGCGTTCTGAAAAATAATTCAATATTTCGTCACTTTCAGTTTCATTCATGATGATTAATAATTAAACGTTATCAGGAAACTAGATGTTGTTCCTGATTTATCCTTATTCCTCTTTCTCCTACATACAAATTTCCACCAGAGTTTCGGAATCTTCGTGCCTTTATAGAGACTGAAAAATCTACTAGCGAATAATGAATGAAAAAACTATCAGAGCAATATTAGAGAAAAAAAAATTTTATAGAACATTATGTACAGGGTGGGAAAAATTGTTGATACCCGAAAGAGATAGAGAAAAATGGATGATACATTACGGTCTAAGATCCCAGGGCCCCCAGACGTAACTTATTTTTGAAGTAACGAATTTCACAGTACAGATAGTCTTATACAGGGTGGCCATTTGAAAACGAAACAGACGAGATTAGAGACGAAATAAATTTTTTCGATAGAAATGCTCGGACAGGTCGATTTCTGTTTCGAGGGGGACAACTTAAGATGTAGGTTACGGACGCATAGCGCTTCAACCCTTGCTACTACAACCCTCACCCCCAATTTTTGAATAGGGAAGATGGGATGAGTAATACCTCATTTGAAAGGTATTTTTATACTGATTTCAGCACAGTAATTGTTTTTTCATTTTATGCATTAGTTCTCGGAATATTCTTGACTAAGCATTTGAAAATGAAGTGGTGTTTTCACGGCACTTGTAGTGTTTTTTTGTGAAAAACTTTTCAAATGAGGTATCACTCACCCCATCTACCCTATTCAAAAATTGGGGGTGAGGGTTGTAGTAGCAAGGGTTGAAGCGCTATGCGTCCGTAACCTACATCTTAAGTTGTCCTCCTCGAAACAGAAATCGACCTGTCCGAGCATTTCTATCGAAAAAATTTATTTCGACTGTAATCTCGTCTGTTTCGTTTTCAAATGGCCACCCTGTATTTCGAGAACTAATGCATAAAATGAAAAAACAATTACTGTGCTGAAATCAGTATAAAAATACCTTTCAAATCGGGTATCACTCACCCTATCTTCCCTATTCAAAAATTGGGGGTGAGGGTTGTAGTAGCAAGGGTTGAAGCGCTATGCGTCCGTAACCTACATCTTAAGTTGTCCTCCTCGAAACAGAAATCGACCTGTCCGAGCATTTCTATCGAAAAAATTTATTTCGACTGTAATCTCGTCTGTTTCGTTTTCAAATGGCCACCCTGTATTTCGAGAACTAATGCATAAAATGAAAAAACAATTACTGTGCTGAAATCAGTATAAAAATACCTTTCAAATCGGGTATCACTCACCCTATCTTCCCTATTCAAAAATTGGGGGTGA
The DNA here is from genome assembly GCA_038502775.1 of Hippodamia convergens. NCBI lineage: Eukaryota > Metazoa > Arthropoda > Insecta > Coleoptera > Coccinellidae > Hippodamia > Hippodamia convergens. The sequence continues at coordinate 69,961,201 of CM076609.1, read as the reverse complement.
GGGTTGTAGTAGCAAGGGTTGAAGCGCTATGCGTCCGTAACCTACATCTTAAGTTGTCCCCCTCGAAACAGAAATCGACCTGTCCGAGCATTTCTATCGAAAAAATTTATTTCGTCTGTAATCTCGTCTGTTTCGTTTTCAAATGGCCACCCTGTATAAGACTATCTGTACTGTGAAATTCGTTACTTCAAAAATAAGTAACGTCTGGGGGCCCTGGGATCTTACTCTATGATTATTGATAATGAGGAATGTTCACAGGTATGCAAAATCGATCGAAACTTCGTCACAGTATAACCTATATGTATATGAAATCATTAGTTTTTGTTCCAGTCGAAAAGACCAAGTAGTTCGGATTTTACAACCCCGTGAATATTCAATTCCTCGTGGCGATGGACAGCTGCTATGTGACGTCATACTACATTCGCAAATCGCACTCCGTGAATGGAAAGGGCCTTTATATTGGACCCGGCTACGTACTGAACCTCGCAAGTCGTTGGATGTAAAGTGACGTCACACGGATCCATCGCCAGTCTCGGAAACTCATGTTTATAACTCGATATCTCGGGCGCTATTTGACGTATTCAAATAATTTTTGGACACAATATTTTCATTTCCTACGAAGAAGAGGAATATGTAGAAATTGAAAAATGTGAACATTCCTCATTGAACGTTAACTCATCTTTTTCCTCTTTCTTATATAAACCAATTATCACCAACGTTTCGACATCTTCCGTTCCTTCAGCAAAGCAGAAAACTACTAGGGAAAAATTGATGAAAAATTGTACAAGAACCACACTCTCGATTCAGGTTGAGCACATTGTCCGTATTTCTGCTCTTGTAGTCAGTCCTCTTCTAACCTAGTTGTCAGCTGCACCATCAGCTCTTGTCTGATATCGTCACTTCTGATGATGATAGATTATAAAATGCAGATAGCAGGTGGAATCGATTAAATATAACTTTTACTATCAAATCGTTTATTCTTCTAGATTTTGAATATCAACCGAAAAACGAAAAGCAATTTGAACACGAAAAAATAAACAAATAGACCATGTATTGATCAGGAACTAACCTAGGACAACCATCCAAAAACCATCCTTTTTCTGTTGGAATAGGAAGGATCCGACCACAGAGAGATGAGTACTTGCTGTTCTTGCCGTCTCCACACTCTGAGGCAATCTCGGAAGCGTCGGACGCCATCTTGTAGACGCTCTCTCCGTAGATGTTCCCAACCGGTCCGTAGTTACAGAACAACGCGTTAACCTCTTTACCCTCTTTATTACTTGTTGTAGTCCTTCCACATCCTATGTACTTGGTGTTGGCCCACATCATTTGGGTAAATTCGCCAATTTGAAATAGAAAATGATCTGGATAGGAGTTCGGTTCACTAGGTCTGGCTTGCTTGTGGATCCAAGCGGTGTTTGTCAAAAACTCCATTCGTTTGTACCAATAGTTAACCGATTCTTCTGTTTCGTTCCTTCTTACGCCCATAAATACGTTCTGCCCACAGGGAAATCTGACGATAAATAAGAAAAGGTGAATTAATGACTCTTCGAATCCAACCATAACCTCGATACTGATTGAGATAGAATAAGACAAAATCGTAGGAAAGGGGGGTTAATTACATGCTAAGAAGTGCTTATAGTAATTATCTGATAATTTGAGAGTAACGGACAGGGGAGTGCTACAAAGTTGTAGTGGACATTCTCGAGCGTCGAGAGACATTTTTTAGATCCACTTAACATCCTCTTGGATAGTCTGATGAGCCCGAGAATTTTTTTTCATTTTCAACCATTACCTACTCCCAAGTTCATCATTCAAACAGTCATATCGAGCTATATTAATCATTGAAAGTTATTCATCATTAAAAATACGTAGGATCATATCTTGATCTGACGCTCTCGAGTAAGCCAATGCAACAGTTTTTTCCAACATTTTTGACAACCTACAGCTGCATTTTATCCTTTTTATCATCTAAGCTTTGCAACGCAATAGGTCCCTATGACGCTCGAGTAAATCCCAATTCAGCATTGGGGTCTCCCCTACTACACTCCCCGTCAATAAATTCCGGACAGGCAAAATTTTTGTCAAATTCAACACCCTGTATCTTTTTTCGTGGTTCTCCGATTTCGTTGAAATTTTCACCAAGTATAGTATTGGGTCTTGTTATATTAACCTGAAATTTACTTTGCTAAAATACCTGTAGTTCATCCGTTATATAGGGTGAAACAAAACCTTGTTTTATACCCTTCATTTCTAAACACCCTGTGGTGAATTTGAGGCGTGAAATTTGATATCATTCAGTTTAAAGTTGAAGTGTGACCCTTTCTTAACAAAATGTTTTCTGATTTACGTCAGTATCTGCTAAAAAAAAAGATACACATTTTCAAAGAAAGTGTTGCATTTTTTCAATTTTTATAACAATTTAAAACATTACAATGCCTTAACGACTAGTAAACATAAACAAACATCTGAAAATTAATAGCTTGTATTTCCACCTCGCTTTCTCATCACTTCTACCATACGACGTGGCATACTTTCAATGCATTTTCGAATTGCTTCTGGGGGAATAAATTCCCGTTCTTCAAGAAGGGCTGCTCGTAAATCGGGCAAGATGTTGGGTGCCGATTTTGAACATGTCTACCTAGCATATCCCATACATGTTCAATTGGATTTAAATCCGGCCTTCTGGCTGGCTACACGAATCGTTTAATATTCGCCTCTTCAAAGTATTCTGGTGATGAGAAAGCGAGGTGGAAATATACGCTATTAATTTCCAGATGTTTGTTTATGTTTAATAGTCGATAAAGTATTGTAATGTTTTAATTGTTATAAAAATTGAAAAAAATGCAACAATTTCTTTCAAAATGTGTATCTTTTTTTAAAGCAGATACTGACGTAAATCAAGAAACATTTTGTTAAAAAAGGGTCACACTTCAACTTAAAACTGAATGATATCAAATTTCACGCCTCAAATTCACCACAGGGTGTTTAGAAATGAAGGGTATAAAACAAGGTTTTGTTTCATCCTGTATAACGGATGAACTACAAGTATTTTCGCAAAGTAAATTTCAGGTTAATATAACAAGTATCGAAGTAACAGCCAAGGCTACAAAAATGTTGCCAGTTTTATGAACGCCATTATCAGCCTCCTTGGTTTCGTTTGAATGAGTAGAGTAAAGAACCACCAGGAAGTAGAAAGAAAATGAAAAAAAAACTCTAGCCAAATCAAATTTGGGAGAGCATTTTCAGTGAAGCTTTGTCATAAGGCGTTTGAAAGTGATCTCATACTTAACGAAAAATAAATTGACTGTACCTTCTAGTCTGTCTGCATAGGTCGTGTTCGTACCCAGGGCAACTGCTGGCCCAACATTGGGCGATATATTCCAACTCCATGTCATAGGAAACAACGTGCATATTCTTCGCTCCCTTATTTTTATATATTTGGCCATCCTTTCCACTGGCAATAATGTTCCTCTTTTCATTGTGCTGTTTCACCATCAATTCCCTGAATTCTACGGTAGGTTCGATAACTTCACAACCATTTATAGGTCCGCACCTGTGGTTCCTTTCACATACAGTGTGTTTTGTTTTTCGACAATTTAGAGTGCAGTAATCGATTGTGGTTGCGCATGATTCCACTGTTGCAGAGAAAAGGAGCAATAGAAGGAAGGGAATGGTTGTTCCCTTGGGCCAGAACATTTTCATTGTCGAATGACATTACGTTAAAGATGACAGGCTGAGATGCCACAGATTTTGTGAGTTCTGAAAACTAATACAATATTTTGTTACTTTCATTTTCATTCATGGTGATTGATAATTAAATGTCATCAGGCAATTTAACTTATCTTCACTCATCTTCATTCCTCTTTCATATATATGTAGACCAATTATCAACAACGTTTCGGCATTTCCGTTACTTTAGCAAAGCAGAAAACTACCAGACAAAAATTTATGAAAAATTGTACAAAAATCACACTCTCGATTAACTTATCCGTGTTTTTGCTTTGGTCTGATACCGTCACTTCTTATGTGTTCTGAGCTTGTACAGGGTATCCTAAGTTGCTTGATTTTGACTACTTTAGGTACTTCTAGACCAGATGGGTGAAAACTTCGAAAGGTGTCCTGGGCTCGATTCTCGTGAGAACACCATTAGTTAAAACCATTTCACGATATCTTAATTTCTTTTTTAATTTTGAAAAATGATCGATTTCGAAAATGTGCCATACCTTCTTCATTTACGAAAATATCTGAAAACGATTTAAACTTTCTAGAAGTGCTTTTTCACATGTAATAAGAAACTATATATTCAATTTTTGTTTCTCGTGGAAAAAAAAACATTTTTTATATTTCAAATGTAATAAATGGGGAAATTGGTAATTTCCTCATTAAAAAAATGCAATATTGAAACCTCTCAATACGGCACTGTATCCGAGGAATGCATAACGATTCCACAGCTACGTACCATCAATCAATCAGCACGCATTAAAATAAATCCGTTCAGCGCAGTCTAACTACGAGACGCAAAGAAATCAATCTGTGACAAATATTAACTATTCAACTCGTCACGATAAATATTCGAAAACTGTCGTTTTCGAATAGTTTATTATAAATAAAAGTTGTGGATTTATTAGAGTTCATGATCCTCAAACTCATGAAAACTAACACTTCCACACTTAAGAAAAACATAAGAAGGTATTATTTATGATTATGGGTCAAAAAGGGTATCTATGACCGTGGGACTTGAAAACGGCAAACTGGCATCTTTTTTTGATCCTCCCACAAAGAGGAAGAACCTTTAAAAAAAATGAATCTTATTGGTAATGCCAACTTTTGAAGGGGGGAAGAAACACCCACAAGTAGAGGAATAGTTAATTTTTATCGTCAAGGGATAATCAGTACCGTCTGGGATAAGGACCAAAGGGGTCATCGACGTGCTCGCGGAGTTCGGCTCGCGGTTTATTTTTGGGAGTGAAATAGAAAATTTCACAGTCAGTTTAAGTCTCAAGCGGAGACTTGTAGATTTTGTATTGTAAAGTCACGTACTCGTCTGTAAATCACGAAACCGAAACGGAAGTGCGTGTAGGGAAGACGGTGCACGGAAGTTGATCAAAGAGGAAGGATCGTTTCGTGGATACCAGTGGAGAAAAGCCAATTTATAAGAAAGAGATCAAGGTCAGAATTTTCCAATTTTTTTTTTGAGAATAGTCAAGTTCAAAAGTCTTGTCATCTCTCATCTCCTATCTGCTCACAACTTACATTTCCTTAGTGTTAGGTTATTTTGGATTTTGTGTAATTAAGTAACCCAGGGAACAGGGAAACTTACATTTTCTTCATTAAATTTTCTTATACAATCTGAGGTACAGACGTAAGGATTACTTTGTTACCTCAGTATATTTTGTAGGTATTTTGGAAAATAGATTTTTTTTTTGTTAAGTTATTTCAATAGTTTCAATTATCCCTGAAACTCAGAACTCTCTGAAAGAAAAATAACACTAAGACCTTCTCAGTTCTGCAGAAGGCCGTACCCACTCAAATTTTGTTTATTGGGTTGACATGAAGCCGCTCTCATACGTCAGCCCCCTTAACATCTAGAAAATCCCTTATGAACAAAGTCACTTTTTATACGAAAAGGACAATGCTCATATAAAGGGCTCTATTATACAAATACGAACGCATTTTTTTCGTCTCATTACGAAAAAAAATTCAAAATAATGTCTTATTCGCAGTGAAAAACTGCTTGTTGAAAGTTTTATTTTTTTCAGATATTTTTGAAAATGGAAAAGCACATCTTGTAAATCGGAAAAATTCCAAAATTTTTTTATATCTTCAAAACAAATGAAGATATCGTGAAACCGTTTTCGCTACTGGTGTTTCCACGAAAATCGAGCCCAGGACTCTTTTCAACGTTTTTACCTGTCTTTTCTAGAAGTACCACAAACAGCCTAAATCAAGCAATTTGGGATACCCTGTACAGTGTACAGCCCTTACCCTTCTGACGCTAATAGATGTCGCTAATAGATACTACAACTATTTGCTTTAATATATAAGTTTTTCATGAAGGCCTTTGTTCCTGAGTGACATCGCCCTTGATGTTTCCATAACTGTACTCTCGTATTAGTAGCTTTTATTTCATGAAATTCCATCTGATCTCCATTTGAGTTCTTTTTTTCGGTGTTTTCTTTATCTGGGTCGTATTTGGTATCGCATATTGTATAGGTGATACCCACCTACTCCAAATGAAATCCGCAATGCTATTCTTCATTCTCATGGGATAATTCACCGAGAAAGCAACAGTTTTTGCCTTCTTCAAAGAATTATAATACGCATATAGCAAGTGGAGTCGATTGAATATTACTCACATTCAAATCTTTTATTCTTCTAAATTTCGAATATCAATCGAAAAATGCCGATAGGCGATTTAGACACGAAAAAATTAACAAATAGACCAAGAATTGATCAGGAACCAACCTAGGGCAACCATCCAAAAACCATCCTTTTTCTGTTGGAACAGGCTCGATCTGACCACAGAGCGATGGGTACTTGCTGTTCTTGCCGCCTCTACACTCTGAGGCAATCTCGGATTCGTCGGACGCCATCTTGTAGACGCTCCTTCCTATGACGTTACCAGCTGGTCCGTAGTTGCAGTACAACTGGTTAGACACTTCACCGTTTTTCTTACTCGTAACTCTTGCGCATCCTATGTACTTGGAGTTGGCCCAAGCGAGCTGGGTGAAAGACATGCGCCATTTGCCGTCGTTCAACGGAATTTCGTCGGGGTCGCCAGCTCTGGGGAACCTGTCGATCCAACTTGGTCTGGTCACAGCCTCAATCTGTTTGTACCAATCGTCAACCGCGAGCTGAGTTTCGTTCCCGACGTGTGTGACGAACCGGTTCTGACCACATGGAAATCTGGGGATAAATAAGAGAAGCTAAATCAAGAACTCTTCGATTCCAACCATAACCTCAACACCAATTGAAATAGAATGGAAAAAAAGGTAGAAAACCTCGGAACCAAATGGAAAAGCCAGTCGTGAATATGTTATAGACGCCCCTATATGTGCTTTGTCCTTTTTGTAATGAAAAGTGAATTTATTCATACGTGATTGTCGAGATGTTGAAGGGTTGCTGAGAGAGCGGCTTCACGTCAACCTAACAACAAAATTTGGCTCTCTCCATCTTAGAGAGAGTGTGGGTAAAGCCTTCTGCAAAAGAGTAGGACTTTCTAACACAATTTCATACAAAAAAATAAAAGTCCACTTTTCACTGGGTTACCTTATTACCCAAAATCCAAATTAACATAATAATAATGAAATTAGATGTGAGGTGATGAGAGCTGAGAGATGGCAAGACTTTTGGACTCAAACTATCCTCATCAATTAAAATTGAAAAGTTCTGAGCTTTTATTTTCCCTCGTAGAAATATAATCCAACTTCTCTGAATTAACCAATCTTGAAACGCTTCACTCCCGTTTCCCAACAACTACCGTAATTTCCGATCGCGCTTCCCGACTCGAAAATCCTAACTGAATAACACGAGAAGTTCCCCTTTTTCAAAAACCTTCTACTTCGGTTTTTTCCCTCCTCGAAACTACCTAATATTTCGTCAACCACGAAAATGAATCTTTACTCTTTTTCCCTCAACGGACTTTGGTCGTTACCCGTTTCGCTCCTCGAAACAACCTAATATTTCCCAATTACCAAAATTAGGACTTCACCGTTTCCTCGACGGACTTCAACCGTCACCCGAGTAATCTGAGGATGTCCTTTCCCGCCCGGGATCCCCAGATACACTCTCCGACCTTCTTCCGAGCAACCTGGAGAACCTCACGAAACCGTCGTCCCCAGGTCTACTGAATGCTCCCTCAGGAAACCAATTTGCTTTTCACCTCTGGATTGTGGTCTCCAACCTTAACTTTAAGATAGTACCAACCAGGTTTGTTGAAGTCAAACATTTTTTCTCCTTCTCTAAATAAGGCGTGCCCGACCATTGACCAAATACTCAATTTTGCATTTCAGCAAAAATTTTCCATCTCACGACTTTTCTGCTGGGATCCCAAAGTGTTCGTAAGACTATTCATAATAACTGATGAAAAGGTTTAGAAAATATTTTATTTTACAGAGTCCGAAAGGAAATTATTCGTTTATCTCCAGACGTCTAAGTCGTTGGGCATCAGATATCAGTTCTCTGATAATCCCGTTCGCGACATTGTATTTACGTTCATTTTCATCTATGTGAATTGAACAATCAATAATTCCCATGGTTTACCACAGATATCCATGAAGTAACAGCCAAGGTTACAAAAAATGTTGCCGGTTTCATAAAGACCATTAACGGACTCTTCGGGTTTGTTTGAATGAGTAGAATAAAGAACCACCAGGAAGTAGAAAGAAAATGTAAAAAAAAACTAGCCGAGATAATTTGGGAGAATTTTATCATTGAAGCTTTTTCTTAACACGTCCGGAAGCGTTTCATTCTCAACGAAAAATAAATTGATAATACCTTCTAGTGTGCCTACATGAGTCGTGTGTGTACACATGGCAAGTGTTGGCCCAACATTGGGCGATATATTCCAATTCTAGGTCATAGGAAAGTGCCTTCATATTCTTAGCACCTTTATTTTTATATTGACTTCCCACACTTCCACTGGCAACCTTGTTCCTCTTTTCGTTGTGCTGTTTCAACATCAATTCCCTGAACTCTACCGTTGGTTCGATTACTTTACAACCATTAATAGGTCCGCACCTGTGGCTCCTGTTACATACAGTGTGTTTTGTTTTTCGACAATTTAGAGTGCAGTAATCGATTCTGGTCTCGCATGAATCCACTGTTGCAGAGGAAAAGAGCAACAGAAGGAGGGGAATGGTTGTTCCCTTGGGCCAGAACATTTTCATTGTCGAATGACATTACGTAAATGATGACAGTCTGAGATGCCACAGATTTTGTGAGTTCTGAGAAATAATACAATATTTTGTAACTTTCAGTTTCATTCATGATGATTAATAACATAAAACGTTATCAGGCAATTCAACTTATCTTCATTCCGCCTTCAGTAAGGCCTCGATTCAGGTTTATCACATGTTCCCCGCATCTGTTCTTAGCAGAGGACTTAGTAAAGTCCTCTGCTAAGTTATCAGCTGCACCATCAGCTCTTTTCTGATATCGTCACTTCTTATGTGATCTGAGCTTGTACAGCCCTTTATCTCCGTGAAAATCTCATTATAGATTATTCCTATATTAATCTATGGGGATACTGATGATGCCAAATAAGGCTGAAACTGGTCTATCTCTCTTCTCAGTGAGAAAATCTGATATCATCTCCGAAAACTCATGATGAAAGATCTGTGAGCCTGGAAATTGAAAATAGTATTCATTACGATGATTACAATTTTGAATTCGTCTATGTTTCAAAAAAAGATTGGACTTATATCTTCATGGGATCGAGGAATCAAGTTCTTATTTAGTTGGTTGTTTGGAATCTTGGTAGGTATATGAGTTGACAGCGTTATATCTTCCTGAATCATCCAGAATTGAAGATAATTATCTCGTTTCTTTTTCGTGGGGTCATAAATATTCCCGTGCTCGAAGACAATATTCAGAACGATCATTATGTCACATGTCATTACACCTAATCTGTCATCTAAGAAATGTGTGGGGTCAAGAGAAAATCTCCACTCCTTCTTTTGCTCATTTCATGTGTAACGGTGGATTCATGCAGTACCAGAATAGATTACTGCACTCTGAATTGCGGTAAAACGAAACACACGGTATGTGAAAGAGACCACAGGTGCGAGGACCACGCTGGATGTGAAATCATCGAATCCACCCCAGAATTCAGGGAATTGATATTGAAGCAGCACAATGAAAAAAGGGAAGCCGTTGCTAGTGGACGAGATGGTAAACACTATAAAAACAAAGGCGCCAAAAATATGAACGCATTGTCCTATGACATGGAGTTGGAGTATATCGCACAATGTTGGGCCAACACTTGTAAGATATTCAAACACGACGAATGCAGAAAAACTCAGAGGTATATCCGTTTGAAATGAAACAGGGTTTAATTATGTTAAGAAAAACCTTTTCGGAAAATGCTTGATGCTTGAAGACCATAAGGTCATAGTTGATTTGCCTCCCCTACATCTATATGTAGGGAAATGTAGCCGGCTAGAAGCCATAAAAATATCCTTCAAAGGAAATCTCCTACCTGGAAAGTGGGTTGAACTTATGAGGATACTGAATCAACTACACCATTTCCAAATGTAATTCAGGAACCATCAATTGAATTTCAGAATAGTCAATTGAATATCAGAAAGCATCAATTGTAATTCAGATTGGTCGATTGTATTTCGGAAGTCTTATTTTGTTATTCAGAAAGTTCGGAAATTATTTGAATTTGAGTCAGATTTTGAGTCATATAGTACTTATTTTCATAATGGTTATCATATAAATCATCATATTCAATCGGTTATGCTTCCATGTATGAACAAAACCAACATTATCAGGTGAAATCTCTTGGTGCTGGCTCTTTCATTTCTTGAACACTGGATTTCAGTAAAAATATGCTAACCTTCTCAATTAATTCCTCATCTGACACCGTAGCTTCATTAAGCACATAACACCAATGAAATTTAGTCAAATTGAGTACATATTTAATTGGAAATTCAACTGTCAACAGTGTCTACAGCTATGAGGTTCATTCACAGCGCTTTCAGCAAATGAATGGGTTGAGGGTTTGTTGCAACAGTGGCAAGATATGAGGAAACAGTTATCAGTCTGTGATAATGCTGCATGCCATTCGAGATTGGAGACCGTAATCACCCAAACAGTGGCTGTACTGCTGCAGATGAGCCCTTATTCTCCCATGCTCAATCCATTTAAAATTTTATTGTCGAAAATAATAACTCACGTAGAAACAAACCTCAGAATTCCAAACAGTGTGCCACCAGGGGTTATTGAAAAAAAGACTAACATACCTGGAAAATATTATTGACCGAGCTATGATGCAATTGCGATGGGAGACATGCCTGTATGGCTTCGAACTTTCTCAGTTTTGTGTTGAAGATTGAATGCTTTACGTGAAACTTTAGGTTCATTCATTATCATTGTTTTATTTCTGAATCACCTACAATTGATATTTTTTGAAATGCAATCTGGTACCAATGTGCGTATGAAATTAATTTCAAATTGCCATTTCTGAAATATAATTGCCCATATCTTAAATTCGATTTAGTGTGTTATCTGAATTACGTTCAATGTTTTCTGAATTACAATTGACATTGCTTGTCGAAAGCCGAATTGATAGTCAGGAGGAGATCTGTTGTCTCATGGTTCTGATGTATCCTATATATGAGAGGACCCCACAACACTAAAGATGCAAGATGAGTGGAAATATCGATGGCTATTTCACTCTCATCTTAATACCTTTGTAGAGTAGATTGTTTATTAAGCAATGACAAAAAAATGACTTGTCTGAAATACATTTGATGTTTTCTGAAATTCAATTGACTAGTAGTCAGTAGTAGTAGTAGGGGAATAGTAAGTACTCGACCACTGAACCATTTACTTTACAGGTTCACATTTACTCTACCAATGTACAGGGTGATTCATTTATCTTGGTAACCCCAATTTTCTCGAAAACGTCCGAATATTTTTTGATTCTTTAAATGACGTCTTGAACAAGTCAATGTCGACTTGAGATGCGCATAAAAATGTGCGGAATAAATAAAGACGCCAGGCGTCGCGGCGCTATCAAAAATTTTTTCTCCAGGGACATGCCTTTTTTACCATGTCATTCGAAAGATAATTTCATTGCGAATTTTTTTTTCAAATACAATTTTTATCGATTTCTAACTGTTAGCGATCTGCAGCGTGTTTTATATTGATTCTATTCCATTTATTTTTTTATGTATTGTGGTAGTATGCCTTCATTTAGAGACATAGATGTGATTTTGTGATTCGAATTCAAGAAGGTTAGTTTTCTGGTCAATGTGCTCCTTCAAATAAGATGAAATATGTGGCTACAGCCAGATGGGGCTTCATGCCACCACACTGCCATTCTCAAGAGATATTTAGATCAAGAATTCGGAAAAAAATGGATTGAAACCAATGGACCCATCAGATATCGCCAGACCTAACGCTCATGGATTACTTTCTGAGGGGTTCCCTTGAATATATGGTATACCAAACTAATTCTAATAACTTGGACTATTTGAAATTGAAGATAAGAAACGCATATGCCCAAGTGGACCCTTATATTTTGATCAAAGGGATGAAATAACTTATGTATGGATCATAATGGCCGGTATATAGAACATATGATTCGAAATTTTTCGTTTGTTATTAAAAAAAATGTTTATTATTATAAGATATAATATTTAATGAATGAAATAATAGAAAAATAGTTACAGAGCCTCCGTCATTTTACGGAACATAATCAAATTTAGGTCATCTAGCCATTATGATCCATACACAAGTTAAATCATATCCCTATTTCATCATAAGTCACTTTGGACAAAATATGTATAAGGTTCCATTCATTTTCGAATTCTTAATCTCAATATCTCTTCACAATGGCAGCGTTGTGACATGGAGCCCTATCTTGCTGTATCCACATATTTGATCTTATTTAAAGAGGCAGCTTGTTTAGAAAACTTGCCTCCTTGAATTCAAGGCATAAAATCATATCTATGTCTCCAAATCAAGCCATACTACCACAATACAGAAAAAAATAAATGGAATAGAATCAACATAAAACACGCTGCAGATCGCTGACGGTAAGAAATGGACAAAAACTGTATTCGAAAAAAAAGTTCAAAATGAAATTATCTTTCGAATGACATGATAAAAATGGTATGTCCCTGGAGAAAAAATTTTTGATAGCGCCGCGACGCCTGGCGTCTTTATTTATACCGCAGATTTTTATGCGCATCTCAAGTCGACATTGACTTGTTCAAAACGCCATTCACAGAATGAAAAAATATTCGGGCGTTTTCGAGAAAAATTGGGGTTACCAAGATAAATGAATCACTCTGTACACCACGCTTTATAGCTGAATTCAAAGTAACATTAATTCTGCTTCTCGTTTTCATCTCCAGATTCCCTTGTGGCCAAAACCGCTATTTGAGCGAGGACGCAATGAACGAAACAGATAATGCTATAGTTTATTGGTACAGACAGATTGAGGCTTTGACCAATCCTGTTTGGATCGACAGGCTGGCTAGACCTGGTGAACCCAACGCCTATCCTGAAGACCACAAATATCGTGGGGCCTTCACCCAGGTGATCTGGGCCACCACCAAGTACATAGGATGCGCGAGAACCACAAACAGTAAGCAAGACAACCAGATGTATTGCAACTACGGCCCCACCGGTAACATCTTTGGAGAGAGCGTCTACAAGATGGCGTCCGACGCTTCCGAGATTGCGTCAGAGTGTAGAGACGGGAGAAACACCAAGTACCCATCTCTATGTGGTGATATCCTGCCTATTCCAAAGGAAAAAACTTGGACTCGGAATGGTTCTCCGAGATTTGTTCCTGATGAATTCTTAGCCCTTTCGTTATTTTTTTATGTTCAAGTTGCTCTATGGCGTTTTTCTGTTGATATTCGAAATCTAGAAGAATAAACGATTCGATAGTAGAAGATATATATTCAATAGCAGTTCACTTGCTGCAGATTATAATCTAGAGATCTCTTCAGAGAAGGCAACATCCGTTGCGTTTTTACGAAAACATTCTTGAAGAATCATTTTGGAGCAGGTATCTAATTTTAGATTTATAGGCTGCGATACCAAATACGACCAAGATGAAGGTAACACCGACAAAATCAGCAACATCCAGAGAATTGTTGTAACAATTCGGAGAACACTGAAAGAGAGATCTTAAGAGGAACGCAGATAAAAGTTTATGAAATAATGCCACTATATGGATCGCAAACTTAGGCGCCTTAGAAACAAGAGTACAGTATGGAAACATCAGAGATGATGCCATAAAAAAAGGAAGAAGAAGTAGAATGAAAAATCTCATTGACAAAGATTATAGAGTATAAAGATAGGAAACGAAGCGACTACAGTAATGTGAGCGACATCTGTAGTTCCAAAAGTAAACCGGTTATGGTTAAAAATTTTAATTAGGGTCCATTTGGCAAGATTATATAGAGATTATTAGTAGGCTGTTGTCAAGTTTGAAAGAAATACTTTAATAAATATGTTTCTCTATTTCAGTATCGTAATGAGTTCATTACAGTACTAAAAGTAGTGCTGTAATGAAACTCATTACGGCATTGTTTTCAGTTATATTTTTCGTTTTGTGGTTGTCAGTACTGACCTCCGATCCACTCATTTTTCGAATCAAATCAATTCAAATTCCGTAACCTGTCAAATTTCGTAAGTCACACCAACTGCCAAGATACAATACAAAAGTCACAAACCTGAATTTTCATTTGAATTTCGAGAGTATTTCACCTAACTTGACTGAAATAGAGAAAATTTCGTCTAATACTCGTTGCAGAAGGCAATTCCAACACTCATGCTATCGAAAACTCGCTCCTTCGTCGCTCGTTTTCGAACTTCGCATTCGTGTTGGAAAAGGAGCTCATTCTGCAACTTGTTTTAGAATATACTATTGCTGAATGATCTCGTAATCGCGTATTTTCCACTGAAATAGCACCTGGCTCACACCATAATCTTTGCTTGTGTGTTTTTCTGTTATAAATTTTATGTCAAAAACTGGCCGAAATTTTAAATGCATGGAGATCAATTACAGAAATAATAGGAAAAATAATCTTGAATGTGCATTTTTTTCATTACCAAAGAGAATGGAAATGTAAGTTTGGAAACTCGTAACATGTACCTAACTGTCTTGTTCATTGCTTTTTATTTTCAGTACTGTCAAATGGAAAGAGTTTTCGGGGCAAAAATATATTGTTCTGGATAAAGTATGAATAACTCTTGCTGGACTGACCTATAGATCTTGTTGTACACCTCTGATGTTTTTCTTCTATTGTTGTTCAAACATTCTGTAATTAATATACAGTGGACTCTCTTTAAGTCAAACTCCTAGGGACCAAAAGAACTGTTCGACTTATCTATTGTTCGGCTCACCAAACATTCAAGCTATTGAAGTGAGGCTTTACATCAATGAGAGAAAAACTCAGGTAATCACGAAATCATCATCAATGAGAAACGAGCGTCTGAGCACTGGAAACATGTCCAGTCGAATAATCGTATGATATTCATCACGTGTGGTGATTTGTTTGGAAACCGAATCTTCTTCGGTCTCATTCATCAGACTCATAGAGGCAATGGTGGTTAGAAGAACGTCTTATAGAGGTGAAGGTTCTCTTGACGACCCTTCCAGCAGTTCGACTCATCTACTAGACCCTCTTGACCGAGGGGTCTTTCACTGTGGAATTTTAGTGTACAAAATTTCGGAATTGTGAGTGAATTGCACGAAATTACACGGAATTACATGGACTTGAAAGGTATTATTCGGGAATTTAATGGCATTGAGTGGAATTGAGCGGAATTTCATTGGAACTCAAGGGAATTGAACGGAATTGTAATGGAATTGGATGGAATTGAACGGAATTGAACATGCGCAGAAGGATGATTTTAAAACTTACGCGTTACCTCACGATCGTTTAGACATAACCTATAATAGTATATTAAGTATAGAGAACGGTTAGGGCATTTTACAGATCGAAGACAATTATTGTCTGAGATCGGCAGTCCTTAACGTTCGAGATTCTTATAGCGTTTTTTGCACGATAGACACAATTTTTACTCAATGTACAAAATAATTATCTGACAAATTCATTTATTCGTTTCTTCATCAATGCTGTGTAGGAATATAATATGAGGCGTTGTCTTGGTGATGAAAACTTAGTAGATTGTCAAAGTGACAATAATCAATTGAATTAAATAGCGTTAAAAAATGAGCGATATAGAATCTTCGTAAGATAATGAAATTCGAACAGTCTGGGAAATCGGCCGTTCTTCAGTTATTTCTGAGAAATCTAAAATCCACTACGAGAGTACATACAATACTTTCAAGGAATGGATTCAGACTAAAGGCAGCCAAATCAATGAAAAAGTGTTACTGGCCTATTTTGTTCGAAAAATCGAAAAGCTGAGATCGCTTGGAAGTCTTTGGGCGGAATATTCAATGCTGAAGAGCACAATATTTTTGAATGACGGAATTGACATATCCAAGTTTTCAACGCTCATTGCATTCCTCAAAAGAAAATCTATTGGTTACAATCCCAAAAAATCTGCTGTTTTTACAAGAGAAGAAATTAATAAATTTTTAAAAGAAGCACCAGATGATATGTTTTTAATTATTAAGGTGTACTTTTATTCATACAATAGTATTCAGGTGGGAATGATATTAGGTATATCAGGGGCATGTAGAAGAGAAGAGTTGTACAACATGAGCGTCAGGGACATAAAAGATCGGGAATCATTTTTAATCGTGAAAATTTCCAACACAAAAATCAACATTCAGAGAACATTCACAGTCATCGCATCGATCGAGATAATGATATCAACTACGTGGAAATATATAGAAAATATTTCCGTCTGCGTCCACAAAATGCGAAGAGCGAGCATTTATTTTTGAGATATCAAAACGGAAAATGCAGTAATCAAGTAATAGGCAAAGGGACAATTGGAAGTTGGCCGTCAAAAATTGCAACCTTTTTGAATTACGAAAATCAAAATGCCTATACTGGCCATAGTTTTAGACGCACCTTCGGCCACCTCTTTAGCTAATAAGGGAGTAGATATGTATTAGGACTAAAACGACACGGTGGATGGCGGTCTTCGACTGTGGCTGAAAGTTACGTTGAGGATTCGGAGGAAAATAAACTAGACATTGCTGAAAAACTTTTGCATAGTACGGAACGTAGCGAGTTGCAACATGAAATGTTGAATTCAGCAGAGGTTTCTGTGAATTCGGCTACTACTCAATCCAGTGGTATTTCCATGAGCAATTGTAAAAATTGTACTTTAACTTTCAATATTAAATGAACTGAATTCAAATTGTTTGTGGTATTTCATTATTTCAAAAAATATTCAATCATTACCCTCCTGTTTACTTTAGTAACCAGTAAAAATGATGTACCGATCTAGCAACAAACTCGGTAACTAACAAAATTCGTTCTATCGTGCAAAAAATAATATTTGTTTATGTGTGATCGACGGTGTCCAAGCAACTGTTTCAGGGTAAGTTTTTCATTAATTTATCTATGTTTTCGAGACAATAATTCTCACAAGGATATTACCTATGTTTTTTTACTCTATCATGACTATTGTGAGGATAACAAACGAGAGAATTTCAGAAAAAATTGAAGAAAGGAAAATTCTCGGCTAAAAGAAAGTGGTACGACGAATTTTCTGATGGTAGTCAATCCGAAGAGACAACGGAATTGAAAGATGATTCATCGAAAAATGTACCCGATCCTCGACCCCTTCGCACCGAATTGAATCAAATAATTATAGATACAGGAAAATATTATGCGATACAAATTCATACAAGGTTAAATTTTTAAAGCGGGATCTTACAAATTTTGTATGGCCTAGAAATGAGGACATGCAGAATGTGAAAGAATTTTTTTCATCTACGGCTCTATCAAAATTGAAGGAACGGATCCGTTCAAAATACCACGGTGTGTCCGCAATGATATTGAAAGTTCTTTCACTAATTTTAAAGAATCGCTCTACTTTGTTAGAGATTTTATTATTTCAGCATATTGCTTTTCAGTTTACTTTGATGTATCATTTTAAAAAAGAGTTCCTTTTCATTTCATTAATATTATTTTCCTAATAACCTTTATAGCCTCGTTGATATCGTTGATAGGTATGTTTATTTTTTTCATAACATATATATATTTTTATATTTTACAATAATTATAGATATCAATGTGATGGAATAAGTTCCTAATTTAATAATTTATTTTGTTATTTTATGTTTGAATGTAGGTTTTTATACAAAGTGTTTTTTCTAATAAATTTTATTATTTTTATATTTGAATTTTCATTGTTTTCAAATATGCTTCCATTAAAGGCAGTATACAGCACTCCCATACTTGGTTTTCTACTCGAAACACTGAAACTATTTCTGATGTTCAGTTGGGAAACCTCCTATAGTGCTATATGTGTTACAGACACATAAATATCTACTTTCTTATATAAAATATAAGTATAATTGGTTATATTGAATTATACCGAGAAATATACCTCAAGTGAAGTTCAAATGAAACTTCTGGGGAAGAATCTCAGGTACAAGAGTTGTAGTGCAATTCACCATCACATCACTGAAGAAAAATTTCAAGTGGTAGAAAAATGTTATTTTTTTGGTCTTTTTCTGGATGGGACTGCTCATTCGACGAAAATAGATTTTATCAGCATGTGAAAAATATAGAGCATTCCAGAGAAAATTTATATATGAAGAAAAGTTCTTTATTTGCTTTTTTATAAATTTAATATTTTCAATTAATATTCAATAACTGTTTTTCTAGAAAATTATATCTATATAATATTCTATGTCGATAGACGCTTATACTTTATTTTAGTTATTATTATGACAAATAAATATTCTTTTCAATCAATGGTTGTATGAATTCTCGTATACCATTGTTATTTTGTTTCCATGTTCTTCATATTTTCATGAAGGTACTGCATAAAATATTTTTTCACGAAACTGCAGAGAGAATTCTACCTTTTGATCTTGAGAATAGTTGTTTAAATAATATAAGTGTGAAAAAAATGAAGGGGCAATGAGGGGGAATGAGAAGACAAGGAGAGAAAGGAAATGAGAGGCAATCAGATGAAATGAGGGGAATTGAAAAGAAATGAAGGGACAATTAGGAGTAATGAAGCCAATTTTTACGGAAATAAGAGGAATTTTTTCTCGAAGTGGCAACTGAGCATACAAATTTTGGTCAGTGAGAGACCCCTCGATTGAATGTATTCGTGAGGAACTGAATGGAATTGTGGTGAATTGAATGGAATTGAGGTGAATTGAATGGAATTGAGGTGAACTTAATGGAACTGAGGTGAATTTAATGGAATTGAGGGGAATTTAATGGAATTGAGGTGAATTTAATGGAATTAAATGTAAAAGTGGAATTTTAGTGTACAAAAAATGGCCAGTGAAAGACCCCTCGCTCTTGACTCATTGAAGTGAAAATGCACTGGGTAAGATATATAGGAATCGGGTCCAGAACAACTGTTCGATTTATCGAGAGTTCACTGTATGAATAAGTTCTTGAAATTGTTATAATGATTCTCTAATATGTGAAAACATTCTTGAAATGTTCTCAATTTCATAATTATTGTATTGTAGTTGATTTTACACAATCATTTCAAATAAAAATATAAAGAATCCAGAAGCGTATTTCATTTGATTCGAAACAATATGTAGATCAAAAATATCATCCTGATCGAAAAGCGGAGAACTGCTTTTGTTTTGTCGATTAGGATGTTTCTTTAAAAGCTCGACAAAGAATACTCAATTTAATGGAAATTTATGAGAGGTATCATTTGAATTTCGCGCCTATTAAAATAGTTTTCTGTACTGAATAATGTTTGCAGCGCCATCTAGGTGTCAAAAGTAAGAAACTAGACAAAAATCGTAGTCGGATTTTAGTACCACAGATAAAAGGGCGTTTTCTATCTTTCTTACTCTATAATCTTTGGCCATTGACATGTTTGAAATTGACTGTTTGAATTTGAAGCATTCGAAACCTCTCCTTTGTCAGTAAAATGTCCCTATGTCATGCATTACCAATTCGTCCTATCCTTACTCTATTTCAGCTTCAGAATGTCATTTTCAGAGCTGGTACTACCGTACTACTGTGATTTGTCATGTGAAGGAGACGAACATACTGTATGTCTTCGGGGAGAAAACTGTAAGCCTGTCAACGGATGTTTTAGTGTACAACCCGACCTTTCTTTCCGTAAGGGGATGTTGAATGAGCATAACATCTTGAGGAATAACATCGCTAGTGGTAAAATTTCTGGTCCTTACGGCAATACTGGAGCTAAGAACATGAAGTCCCTTTCTTATGATATGGAACTGGAGTTCATAGCAGAATGTTGGACGAGTACGTGTCCAGGATACAAGCATGATAAATGCAGGAGGACAATGAGGTGAGTCTGAGGTAAGGTGAGCATCATAACATAAACTCTATATCATTTAAAATGTGGAAAAATGGTTAGACTATTAGAAAATATGTTATCCGACAGAAGGTTCCGAGTGTTTTCGATAATAATAGTAGTAATTTCGAAACTTTGAATAATGGTCTTCCACAAGGTTCAATTCTAGCACCTCTTCTATTCGATTAATATTTGTGTGACATTCAAACTACTTCTTCGGAAAAATTTTTTCATGCTGATATATTGTTCTGGCTTTCCATCATTCTGATTTTCATACAATAGAAAGTACCCTTTCCGCAGATTTGGATATCATAAAAAATTATTTTTCGAAGTAGCGTTTGTTCTCGATGAAAATAAAACCGAGATTTTGTGTTTTCTTTCGAATATTCATCAGAAATATAGAAAATTGAGTATAACTTTCGGTTTTTCTCCCTTAAAACATAATTTCAATCGTAGATACCTGGAAATAAAACTTGATTCCTCTATAAATTTCAAGGACCATTTAGATGATCTGCGTTTGAAGCTTAAAACTCGAAACAATATTCTTCAGAAACTTGCTGGTTCTTAATGGGGAGCTGATGCAACAATACTTCGTACGGCAGCGCTAGCTTTGTTTTTTTCTCTTGCTGAATATTGTTTCCTTGTTTGGTTGAAAAGTGTACCTGTAAAAAAAATTAATGTCCAACTAAATTTTTCTATGAGGATTATTACTGGTACTATCAAGTCTGCACCTAATCCTTGGTTACTAGTCCTCTCAAATATTGTCCCTCCCCATATTTGCAGAGAGACAACAACTTCGAATTTTTTTACCAAAATTTCGTCGAATTTTCTGATTGATATGAATAAAAGCGACAAAGTTATTTGGCAATCTGAATGGAATGTATCGAATTTTTTCAATAAACATCTTATTTCTGATCCTTCCATCCGAGTTCCTGGTTTTGACCTTCCCGGAAGAATATGGTCTGTTCCAAATCGTATTAGATAGGCCATGGACGATGCAACAGCATGCTCTTCCGATGGAATTCGGTTGAGAGCCTTAGTTGTGAGTGTGGGGAAGATGAGGAGACTATAGAACATCTTATAAATAATTGTCCCATTTATTAATTTCAAGATGGTTTCGAAGCTATACATAAAATAACCAATACATTTCTAAAATGAGTGGTCAATTTCAAAATAATTTAATGTATTCTAAATAATTGGTTTCTTTTCTGCTTTTGTCTTTTTTCATTTTCAGATTGACAATTGCGAGTCATTTTGTAGAGAATCTGTTTATCTAAGCCCATCGACGGATAACATGATGATGTTCTCTTAGATACCATTGATGTCTTTCAAGATTTTCCTGATATAATAATATTAATAATAATAATTTGTTTTTTCACTCAAATTTAACATTTATGCATACAAAACTCATAAAAGTACAAACTAAATATTCATCGATCTGAGACAAAATGGCCAGTGAATAAACAATGGAAAAAAAACCCACTAAGGCATAGCCAGTATGTGGGATTAAGTATCCAAAATTAACAACACAACTAACCCGAAATGAGAAAATCACACAATCAAAGGACTGATGAAACATTTGTTAAATCAAAAACTAGCAAGTCAAAGAATGTATTGCTGCCCTGGGGTGTTCCAAAAGAAATTTCTTCAATTCAATATTTTAAGTAAATTTTTGTCACGGGCGGGGTAAGGGTATTTTTCAGATGATGTTTTCTCCATTTCCTCATTTGATCATACTGCAGACCTATATGGTTTTCCGGTTTTGCACCAACCTCAGCTGGGCACCTTTTTGTTTCAATATGTATTGTATTATTTTAGCTCTCTGAATCAAAAGAATATATACAACGTCCTTTTTTCATCAGTAACTGAAACAGTAAGTTCGATGAGTGAATTTGCTGACTCAAATCATGATGGTTCTGTTTGAAATATTCCTCAACCTTACTTAACCTAACTTATCTTACAGATTTCCCGTTGGTCAGAACATTTATTACGGCAGGGACGTCACTGACCCCAAAGTTGCTGTAAGCCACTGGTTCCAAAGGGTGTCCTACGCCAAAAGACCAGAGTGGATAAAGAAGTACCCTTTCCACGCTGACGTTTGGGAAGCAGAACCAAAGATGGCGCCCTTCTCTCAGGTCATCTGGGCCCATACCGAATTTGTGGGTTGTTCCTGGGCAAAGTTCGGCCCCGATTATAGGGATTCCCTGATAGTGTGCAATTATGGACCTGCTGGCAACGTGGGTGGTGAGTCTGTATACAGCATGGCGGACGACCCGTCTCTGATAGCTACAGAGTGTCCGGAAAAAAGGAATCCTATGTTCAGGTGGCTGTGCGGATGCGTCAGCAATGTTCCAGGGTTGGAGCCTTGGGCTTTGAGGTTTGAGATGGATCCAGCGCAGGAGGAAAAGGAGGGGAGAAGGGGTGAAGGGGTACAGTGGGAATCAGTGAAACACTCGTTGGTTGTTCTAGAATTTTTAATAATTTTTTTAAATACAGCAGAGTTTTAAGAGTTGGTATTTTACTCATCCAGGTTACATGAGTCGATCTTCTTCATACCTGGAAAATACATAATTTAAATGCTTCTTACTCATAATTTGAAGTCCTAACAGGAATCTCTGGTGGCTAAGAATCTTAATTTGTCTCACATTATCGAGTAACTTTGAACCAATCACCATCTTTATCGATCAAAAGAGGATCTAAATTCACTTGGTCAAAGAAATTTCAATCAGATGTATTCAAATTCTGTTGCATTTTTTCTGACTCAACATTTCCATGATTTGAAATGAGTACACAGGGTGTTAACTTTAGAATTAAAACTCACTATGGTGTTATAGTCTTCCGGAGCAAGTACAAGAAGAGCCATTTTTCTCAAAGCCAGTATTCCACTAAAATGGATAGTCATGGTTCCTATGACATCTTTTGTTGTGGAATCATATACTGGGTAATCCAATTTGGCTTGGTTCTCTTCCAGTTGCACCAAGTTGAATAAGTCAACTTCCGTATAACCTGAAACAAAAGTTCAATATCGAAAACATAATACACTGCGCAAAAAAATTAACGCACATTATGGAGATCTCAAATTTATTCTATAACTGAAGGTGTTCTCAATGATAATGATTTTTATCAGAATTATGCATGCATGTGTTATCCACTTTCAACGTTTTTCTTCAATACAGATGTTTTTTTTCCCAGCAGGAATAAAAACAGATGATATTATCAAATTTTGAATGTATTGGCTCCAATCTAAAATCAGTTGTTCTCGATTAATTCTAGTGATGAATAGTTTTTCTTTCGTTTGATATTCTACACGCAATTTGACCCTAGAGGAATGTGCCCAAGAGGTAGTTTTGCGAGAAGAAGGGTGGACATACACAAGAATTGTAGAAAGGTTTGGAGTTTCCCATATAGGGGAAACTCCAAGTAAGTCCAGAATGTTGCAGCGATTTAGGGAGACAGGTATGAATGTCCGAAGACCAGGACAGGGTAGACCACGAGTAACAACTGCCATTCACAAACGTTACTTGAGAGTTTCTTCGTTGAGACAACGGTTTGCAACCGCTCGCCTCCTTCAAAATCAGCTTGAGCAAACTCATAGGGTGCAAATTAGCACTCAGACAATAAGAAATCGCCTCAGAGAATATAATTTAAGACCTCGTGTCGCGGCAAGAAGCCCAGCTCTTTCCCCAGCCCATCGAAGGGCGCGTTTGGATTTTGCGAGAGAGCATATCCTTTGGGAAGAGGCCGATTGGGAAAGAGTTCTCTTCACAGATGAGTCTAGATTCTGCCTCTACCATTGTGATCGACGTTCCCTTGTTTACAGACGTCCACATGAAATATATGCTCAGTGCAATTTCCTGAATATTACGGGTTTCGGAGGAGAATCGATTATGGTATGGGGTGGAATATCTTTGACTGCTCGCACAAACCTAGTGGTCGTTGATAATAGAGCTATGAATGCTGATAAGTATATAAGGAACATTCTTGAAGAGCATGTAGTGCCATTTGCCCCATACATTGGTGAAATTTTCATTTTTATAGATGATAATTCCAGACCCCATTGTGCGCGCATCGTTCAGGAGTACCTTGAAGAGGTTGAAGTCTCTCAAATGGGATGGCCATCAAGAAGTCGAGATCTCAGTCTGATTGAGCAGTTTTGGGACAACCTCAATAGAAGGCTGAGAAGTTCAGAAAATCATCCAGCTACTCTTAATGACTTAGGAATCCAAGTCGGAGAAATCTGGGAAGGATTAGATCAGGGTGGAAATACCAAGTATTAAATCACTTATCAGCATTTCAGTATTTTGAAAATTGTTGAATTCTCTTCTTTCACATAAGATTCTGTGAAATCCTGAGTTTTTCTTCCATTTAATGTGTCTTGTTTCGTTCAAAACCTTCCCGAGAGAACATAAAAAATAAGTTATAAAGTTAATGTAGAGTTAACTTTCATTAAAATTGAGATTTTCAGAATGTGCGTTAATTTTTTTGCGCATTGTAGTTGAGGAAGAATGGATCATCTATCAAGCTTTGTTAAGAATTTTGACACCTTCAAGATTCATACAGAGCGATGCAAATGAAACACGAAATAAAAAAATTCGACAACAAAATTTAACAGCTATTTTTTGCTCCTCCAAGGCGAAGCAATGGTTCTCCCCTCACCTAACTCTTTACAAGTTTGGATGGGCATCTCGTAACTAGGCAACGGTTCACTAACCACGGATATCCTCAAAGAAACCTTATCCTTAATCATGGCCGATATCAGCAGACAATTTCTCCTGTTCTTCACCAAATCAATCCCGAAGCTCTTCTTGAAATCGAATACTGCAGGTTCATCTGGGGCAGGCAGAGGCAGAGAATCGTCTGATTCCATCTCTGGGCCTTCCATGTTGAGGAAGGAATACTCCACGTAGATTTGTCGCACGTCTTCGTCCTGGTAAGGTCTTGAGTGCGGGAAGAAGGTGACCTGGACCAGGGTAAGGTCCAATACTGGTTTGTAATTGGTTTCTTTTTTCGGGAATGACCGAAGAACCACCTGGAAAGTATAGATGATCAGGTACATGAAGCACTGAAGAAGTGTAGGCATTTAAATCCACTCCTTTGCTCAATAGTACCAGTTCCAATGTTCTAAAAACTTTGTATGGTACTTTTGTAGAGTATTAGAAAGAGAAAATCGATGATCTTGAGGACGACCTACAGGTTGTTTGGGATAAACCTCTTAGTGAGGAATAAACCATCAAGTCTAAACTGAATTGTGAAGAATGCTGATCATTTCATCAATAGACGCGATGATCAAGACGATTAAAAGAGTTTAAAGACCACCTGTGAAGTATTAACGTCTCTCCATTGCCTCCAATGAACGTCGAAAGGGTCTTTCCCACTCAAGATGGCGTATTCCTGCAAAGTTCTTCTCCAGATAGCCTCCTCGTTCAGCCATTCTGCTCTGTCCCTCAGCTCCTTGGATATCTCGCTTTGTGTGGTGCGCAAGGCCTTGTTACGGTTGAGGACTAGAAAGAGGTCTTCTTGAAATCTCTTGACCTCATCTTCAGAAGCCTCCACGTCTTCGTAGTTGGCTTGGTTGAATCCAGAGCAGGTGGAGATCTTCTGGTCAGTCTGGAACGTCTGAGATCTTTTATTAGATGGAACATGACAGTCAGAGATAACACTCAGAAGGGGTAGTGTATGTATCAAAGACCAATGCATAAACACACATCAGTAGGGTAACATCAGATTCACTTCAGAAGAACTTGAATTATCTCACTCACTGAGCGTATGTAAGATCTCCCGGAGATGTCATTAGTCATAATGGAAGTTGCAGACTTTCCTACGTTAATTCCAAGGTCAGGTTCAGGTTTCTTCTGAATAATCAGCCTGTAAAATATATTCAATGTTCCTATCAACACAGGATTTTCTTCTTCATCAGTAATATGGTAGAAATCCACCTGAAAGTAGATGATATTTTCCTGAGAATGAATAGCTCCAAGCCCGAAACAGAAAACCAAGTTTTTCCTAAAAAAAGGTATTGCTGATGGTAGTACCAAGCATCTAAATGGGTGCCTTCATAGGTATGGCAACAGTAAATGCAGATTTCTAGAAAAAAGTCAATGTGCTTGTGTTTTGTACGCAATGAGCTCTGCCAAATTATTGGACCCCCATTATTTTTGTGTGCATCAGTGCACCAGTGAGATAGATCTCACAGGGTATGCGTGTAATTATTCATTGGCGTAGTACCTCATCATCCACCTTGGGCAATGCCAGAGCTTTCGATAAAAAAACGTCAGCTGAGGCAAGTTTTACAAAATCGTCATTTTTTAAGAAGTGTAGGTCAAATGTGACTGTACTTGTTTCCAGATATTCGGAGAACTTGTCGATATCTTCTATATTATACAGAACAGTTAGTTCTAGTTTACTCTGCTCTTTCACAAAGTTGAATTTTAAAATAGATGCTGGAAAATTCATAATTTTCCAGCTGATGTTCAAGGTATCACTGTTCGTTCCTATCGCTTCTAGTAGGACCTGAAAATATGAAAAAATGAGGCGTAAAAAACTAAAAAGAAATGCCGAAACCCGGGATCGAACCAGGGACCTTTAGATCTTCAGTCTAACGCTCTCCCAACTGAGCTATTTCGGCGATAAAAATTATTGATGAATCCTCGTACGTGAATGAACCTATTTGTGTTATCACTTACTTTTGAAAGCTTAATTTTCACTAATTTCATTTCGAAATGAGCCTTCAATATTTTATCTTCCTCAACGGCGCTCGTTGGTGTAAATAGAGATCTTTCAAGAGCATTCCTGTCACGAGAATCGATAGACTGTTCTTTTCTGAAAACTTTAGTAATTTTTCCTGGACAAACTTGAAGGATGGGAATTGCATTATAATTTTTCATGCTTTGCAACTCTGCCATTATGAACAAATTTTTTTGAAGCTTGACTTGCGTCAATCATTTATAAGTTTCGTTTCTTCATGATCAATATTGAGGAAAATGATCTGATCTCAAATCATTAAGATCTGTTTGTTTTCGATCAGATCATATCAAAGATTTTATATTTTGATCCTTCTGTGATTGAAATAATGAACACATCCTATTCTATTCATCTGTGGAAAATCTGTCATTGGTCATCTGTGGTTTATTGAATTTAATTTTTAGGTTTGGTTGGGTTGACGTTTAAAAATGATTTTTGTTTATTTTTATTTTTCCATTCCATACATATTTTCTTTTAATATTTTCATTCCGGACACATCAGAATCGAGCTGAACTATTTCAGAATTCGAATTCAATTTTCAAACCATTATTTTATTATTTGTGACTAGAACAAGTTTTGTTTGGTAAGTGTTGAATGTCACATAGGATATCATTCTAATTTAATACCAATACTTATGTTGCAGGCAAACTTTATGTTTAACGTTTTGTTGGGAATGGTATGAAAATGGATTCCCAGGAAAGAATTTTCAAAACGGAAACTTCTACCCAGAAATCATTTGAAATAGTCATAATGATGGGACAGAGGCTAGAAACTATGGAAGTGAATGGATTGGCTTTCTTTCCTTGTAGGACTTGTAACAGACTGTTCAGGATAGACTACGAAGCAATGGAGCATTTCCAAGTATGCAAGCCCCCAGACTTCTCGAATATATCTGGCACAACTCTACCACAAGTGAACCCGTCAGATAATATTATCAATAACAACTACCTAGAAAATAATGTGAACAAAAAATGTAAGGCAAGCTCTGCTCTTATTGCAGAGTGAATAGGTTTTCAGTTAAAGGAAAATGAAGAAAGTTTGCTTTCAGTTCAAAAGAATACTGCAGGACTTGCGAAAAAAAGGAATACACGAAATTCCAAACAAGTAAAGGGTATAAACAAATCATGTAATGATTACTTATCGGTGCCAAAGAAGAAAAGTATTAAAAATATGGGATGTGAAGTGAAACATAGTAATATTTCAAGTTCACATCAGTCTAATAAACCAGTTTCAAATGTGAAAAAAGGTAAACAATTCTTGAGTATCCCGAGATTCTTTTTCATAAGGTTTTTCAGATAAAGGAAAAGCTGCTACGCAAAAAAGAAGAGGCAAAAAACTAACAGAAGAAGAAATTGCGGAGAGACTCAGGATAATATCGGAGAAATTGAAAAAGAAAGTCGAAGTTGAAGTTCCTATAGAAGACGAAGAAGATGAAGATGAACGAAGGGAAATTGAAGATAAATTAACAGCTTTGAATAAAGACAGCGAAATTGCTTACTTTGACGATGACCCAGATTTTGATGACAGATTGCAGGGTGACGAAACGAAAAACCACATTCAAGAATCACTAGTCGATAATAACAGTAATAAATTGGAGAATGGACTTGAAGGTTGTAATGGACATTCGAAAACTTCGGAAGTCTCTAAACCAATTATTATTGTTACTCAAAGACCAGACGGTAAATTTTTAATTTTTTATCTTCAAGTGATCTTCCAGTTTTGTTAATTTTTTTTAGGTCAGCTCCATGGGTGTCCCAGCTGTTCCGACGTCTTCGTCAGCGAATTGGAACTCCTGAGACACAAAAGGGCGAAACACACCATGCCTAAAATAGTGATGGGGCCTGGCGAAATAAAAAAATATTACGATGTTGCCGATCGATCGCAGTGTCCTATTTGCAAAAAGTTCTTGTCATCTACCAACAAGTCGATTTACCTGAAGCATCTGCTCTCTCACACTTACGTAGGAGAGCACGAATGCCCTGTTTGTAAGAAGAAATTCAAGAGGAAAGACCACATGAGAATGCATCAGAAACGGCATATTGTATGATTTTGTGTAGAAACGGGGAGAATCGAAGGTATATTATTTTGTTTCAGTATGTTATAGGAGATATAGAGTCCTTACTCTTCTCTTACTTCATTATTGTAGATTACTTTCTTATTGTTACAAATATTATCATTGAATTCCAAAAATATATTGTGCCTTGAAATGTCCTGTTGAATGATTGAAAAACTTTATATATACATTGATGATAACATTAAAGTTTGAGAGATGTTTAATACGTAATGCAATTGATAATTTACTGTCATTTTTATCATTATTGAAATCTATTTCTATTCATGAGTTTTTTTAAATTTGAATTTTTGCATCATGATTTGAATTTTGTATTTTACATATTTTGTCTGTATTTACTTTTGAAATATGATTGATGCATTGGATTCTATTGTTCGAAGGGTTTGTGTATTCGATGTTTTTATAATTATTTTATTTGATTGATTGATTTTCAAGATATACATTATGCAAAATTACTAACTACTGTTATAGAATAAAAGTCTGTTTATATTCAAATCATTATTTTTTTCACCTGAACATTCATTTTATTAGAGTCTTGGGTAGTTGAACACATCAGTATCAAGGTGCAATGTTAGCTTATAGAGTTGGATATTTATCCAGACTGAAAAATTTGAGCTTGAATTCAATTAAATATGCTCAAAAAATGTTTTTGTTGGTTACGTATTTATTGCTTAGTTAACATAGATGTCATTGAAGCAATTCATGTGACTCAATTTGAAAACACATCTGCACATACAATACAAAGCAATGTAAGTACCATCAAGGTCCAATAATTTTACTGACAAAGCGTAATGAATAGACTCTGATTAACTGACTAGAAATAGAAGTATTACTTATGGGAATTGTACTGCAGAACAGATTCTATTCATTTAAGATGATCCTTCACATCAAGAAATGCATAATAAGGACTTTTTTCCCTTTTAATACACCATATTTTTATTGAAAAGGCAGAATTTTTTTGAATTACCAAACCAGTGTTCATTTGAATATGATTAATGAAATTATGAGTAGGTATAGATCCCCTACTGAAGAATATTTCATGAAATCTCTAAGGTTTACATCCAAGAGGTAATTTTGTATGTGTTGTGAAAGTGAGAAAAGTTATTCATTCGAAGGTATGTAGTAGCAAATTCTTCTTTCTCAAAAGTTTTCTTAGCATTGAAAGAAAAGTTATGGGATTTTAGTGAAAGAATACTGAATTATTCTGGTGGAGACCTTGTTTATTTACGAAATTCAAGACCACATATAGGCCCCTTGTATAATTATATATGTTCTCGACGAATTTTTCCGGACCTTCTTCATTTGAAAAAAATTAACAGTTTCAGATAATCCATAAACTGTCATAGGTGTATAACGCGTGAATCGATAAATAGAAATAGACAGAATTTCGTGACTTTATTTACGATATGGAACCTCCGGTACTTTCTGCACTCCTGATATGAAAAGACCGCAATCGGACCGTTTCGGAATTTAAAGCTTTTGAGGAATTCGTCGCTCGACTCGCTCGTGTTCCTTTCTCTCACGAAATTCATATTTCATATTACTTTCTCGATCTCCTACTCGCCTGTTGGAAAAGGTCCCATCAGAACTACCTGAAACCTCCCTCCCTCCCAAATAGAGAAAAAACGAATTGAGGAGGACTTGGGACAGACGGAGAAGGTCATTCGAGAATATACAGGTTGATTTATGAGAATGTGAAATCATTTCCTCTGTTCGGATGGTAATGGAAATTATGTTTCAATTTTTAATGATTTTCCAGGAAATACAGACGCTTGAAACAATGGTCAGAAATTGGTGTTTAAAGATTAATTTCAAGAATTACAAGTAGATTCACTGGTAATTTTTCGTGTAATGTATAAATAAATCCTTTAATGAAATTAACTTTTCATGATGTAACTTCTCTACTGTAGATGGATGGATATAGAAGGATTTTTGGGAAGTAGTTTTAATGTCTGAGCTTGACGATGCGCAAATGACGAAAACTTTTTCAGATCGACGCAAGGCGTAATTGAGACTTCGCGTTTGCGCATTGTTATGAAGAGCAAGCAATTTTTACAGTTGATATATTTCATAGTTTTTTTTTTACCAAAACTACTGTAATGAATTCTAGTAACTTGTGAAGTAGTATTGAATTTGTATTTCGAACCTTCCTCATTGAAAAGTATTTTTGTATCATGTTACTTCCACTACAACATCTTCGATTGAATTAATTAATATAACGTGTTAAATCAACGTTCTAGATTTCCTCTCTCCTAATTGATGTGCAGAATTTTCAAATGGTTCCTGATGATTTAAAGAAAAATATGGAAGAAGAAATAATCTACACCTGAAAGATTTCATAGGAAACTATTTGCTTGTTGTGAAATCCTGTTTTCCCAGTGGAACGATCGATTCTTTCATAGCTCTGCCGCGCCGTTTAGTGGCGAAAACCGCAACTGAAACATAAGAGGTTTCACAAAATCATCGAGTACGAAGAAAAATAATAGGGGGCGCAGGAATCAACCTCTTATGCAACCTTTAAAACTACGTCCTCGTGATTGTGGTTGCATATTCGGCAAATAGGCGCTCAATATTTGGATTTGATGAAAATATTTTAATAACTGTTAATTTTTCCAACTTTCAGCAATTCCAGAAGAACTTTTCTAACTTATTATTGAGCTGCTCTTAGAAATGTTTTGGTAACCATTCTTGGAATTCATCAGTTCATAGTTATGTTTATTTAGGTTTAATTAACAGAAAACATTTCCTGAAATAAAATTATTTATTGTACACCTTGTCGGGGTGTGCGAGCTTAAGTAGTTGTGATGGACCCTGAGAACTGAGTTCTTAGGACGAGCAACGATACAAAAAATGACTAAAATCCCTTCTCCTTTGTCGCCCTAACAACATGAGATGAGTGTGTTTCACAAAAATTCCAAGCCACCAAAAACAACGAACGAAGAAAGAGAGATATGCCGATTTCAAACGAAGCACCAAGCTCTCATTTTGTTCTTGAATTATTAGGTTAGGTTAGGTTAGGGTATGTTAAGTTAGGTTAGGTAAGATTACGTTAGTTTTAGAAGATTTCAGCGGAATCAGTAATGATAGTCTATATTGTTCTTGAATAATTAGGTCATTAACCTAATAAGTTGAGTATGAGAAGACAAGAAATTCACAAACTGTGAAAGTAGTGACAAAGACCAACTAGAACGACATAAATTATTCAAAACATAGACATAAATTTGGGCGTTGCATGTCAATATTTATCACCGCGTCAGCCTGTACAGAGACGTGACCAGATAAAAAAGTTATTCATCCTCTAATATAAGATAGGAACTTCGTGCAGCGAATTCTCCGACTAAAGTGTTTCCGCCCGCGCCCATATAAGCCTGAAAACCGCAATTCATTCCGAAGGTTCGCAGTCATAACTGTTGAGCAGTGCCATAACCAATAAAACTTTAACACATTTACTCCGCGAAGGCTCCTTTCCTCTGAACGCTCCATAATAAAAAATGGCGATTTCTAACTGTTCCGAATTTTTTACGGCACTATAACACTTCCCCCTAAGAACTTCCATAAGCTATATTTCGGTTGTTCCAGATTAAGGGGAAAGATAGGGGTGGATGAGCCAGAAGGATTGCCTTGCAGAGGGGTATTAATGAAAATCCAATTAATTGGTAGTATACGGTTTTATTTCAGAGGAGTGGATCATTCCTGAAGATAAGTCTTATTCCATCATTTTATGATCCTTAATAATCCTTGAGATATATCATACTTTTATCAGTGAGGATGCTGTTGAATTGTGACTGTATAAATCATACAGAGATAGGGGATTAGCCAGTTTAAAAACTTCCCACAGAAAGGGTCCCCAAACATTAATTCAAAATGATGAAAGAAATGTCGGAAGTTTATGAATTTTTTAAGAAAATGTAGGTTTGGAATGTTGGCTTCATTTCAGTATTTATCATTGTAAACCCTGTTTCCTACTTCTTTTTTTCTAACTTTTATGACATTATCATTTCTTTTTTCGAAGATAACGAGAAAATTACCAATTTTCAAATGTTGCCAGTATCTTATCTCCAATTCAAGTTACGGAAATTTCTGAAAGACAGTTGATAGAGACTAAATTCCAATATTTTGGTACAATTATGATCAGGTGATCAGTATTCTTACCAATCCTTGAGTTTCACGCTAACAAAACTCGTAAAATTCACGTGTGAAGAGTTAAACAGATCCAAGACAAACACATGCCGAGAAAATGATCAAAGTACGGTCCTGGCAGCCGAGTAGGCAGTCTATCCAGTTACCCCAGAACCTGATGCTCGGTTGTTATCTTCTTTGCACTCCTGTGTGCTATAAAATTCCGTCGAAAATATTTATTGGTATCTCGGCGAAGTCATAGAACAATAGCATCAAAAATAAATTGCTCCATCGTTCTTTCTTACACACCTTGGCCATTGCATTTTATATTTTACGATAAACATTTTATGTTCGAAATGGCGGCAACCTCTCTCCGATGGCGGTATGCAGATTACCGGGGATGCTTGTAACGATTTGGGTTCGTGAAATGAAAATTAA
Organism: Hippodamia convergens; assembly: GCA_038502775.1. NCBI lineage: Eukaryota > Metazoa > Arthropoda > Insecta > Coleoptera > Coccinellidae > Hippodamia > Hippodamia convergens. Next base: position 69,927,681 of record CM076609.1, on the reverse strand, counting down.
CATCCCGAGGGCAACCCCAAAAATGTTTGCAAGGATCATCTCAAGTTGCTGCAGGTAGTCACAATTTGGTTGATGGAATATCAATATGGTATCCTAGTCGATGGAATTCGTGCATCCATCAGATACCTATGTTCTCTCAAATTTTTCACGTCAAAATTTAAAGCAACAAAGGACGTAATATCCATAAATTGAAGGGTCTACATTCTACATTCTACAGTCTACATTCCAATGATTTTTCACGAACGCACTATCACAATATTTCGCCAATGAAACACCAAAAAACTGGAATGAGTCAAACTCGACTCACCAACTAAAAAGAGTATCATTGTTATCCCAATGGTGACAGCGGTGGGATGAAGACGTAAACTTCAACTGACATATTTAAGGTGTTGTATGCGAGATCATCGTTTTGGGTCTAATTGTGAAAAATTTAACATTGTGAACCACTTAAATTGATATTAATTCAAAAGATTCAAGAGGATAGGTTTAGAAAAACTGGATTCATTCTGTAAATTAGAATCTTTCAATGGGAAAAATGACTTCTTCATCCCGAAGGCATTGTTATGGTGTCCAAGTAACCCCAGCGAGGGCTGGGCTTGAACACAAGGGATCGATCGATAGCCAGGCAAGTATCAATTAATAATTTCTGTGCAAGTTCAATAATTACCGTCTAATCTATTCAACAAGATAGTTGGGATGGGAATATTGAAACCGCTCCTAATTTCGACGGTGGTTAGCTGCAGTTTATGGGTGATAGTAGGATTAATTGGAGGCGGTGGATGCAGAAACGATGAGTGTTGAGACAAGGGCAGACCTCGACATGAGAAAGTTTTCGGATACAAAGGCTCCTGACATCAGGTAATGTATTAGAGGAGACCACCAAGAAGTTAGATCGGGTCCAATGTGCTTGTAGTTGAAATGTTGTGGTTAAAATATTATACTTCGTGATATTGGAAGTGTTGAATCTAGAAAGACAAGATTCTTGAACTTCATATTTGGAAGTGTGAGAGTCTTAGAGCAAGAATGAAACCATGAAATTTCTGGGAAATTTTGCTGAAATCAATTTTTTGATTGATATACTGTTATTTTTACTGTTGTTCCTATAAATGGTAGTGTAGAGGATTCAATTGGTGGTGAAATTATTGAAGAAAACCGAAACAAAACCAACTGCAACTTGAGGTTGAAATATATCTCTCTAAAATAGTTTAATAGTAAATAATATTACTAGCAAGGTAAGAGGGTTTTTACTGGCGAATGGAGCCAGTAAAACCCGTTACCTTGCGTATATTGTTTTATATTTTATTTGTTTTTACATTTGTAAAAAGGTTAGATAAATTCCCAAAAAATCTCAATAATTTGTCGCAAATGTCTTAAGCCATGAACATGTCCGTTTATTTTTCTTTACATTTGTTTTGGCGAGAGCGAAAATGAATGTACCAAAAGAAATTATTGAGGCAGCCTGCAGTGTAGCATCAAATTTCTTACCTGCAAAATCAACTCCAAGGTACGAGCGAGAATACGACGACTTCAAAAATAGTGTGATTGGGGTAACTGAAGATGTTTTGTTCGTCTACTTGAATCAACTATCAGCTAGATTCAGCCCTAATACTTTATGGGCAAAATGGTCTATGCTGAAAAGCTGGTTGGAAATGAAAGAAAATGCCTCTGTCCGCAGGTTTGTTTTCCTTAAAAAATTTATTGAAAAATATGACGTTTAGTTGTCATTTGCAGATTTCAAGAGGTAATAGCGTTTCTAAAACGAAAAAATGAGCGTTTAACGCCAAAGGTATTAAGTAGGCTGAACAATTTCTTTTACATGCTCCTGATGACCAGTGGTTGCTGGCGAAAATTGTACTAATATTTGGAATTTTTGGATGTTGTCGATGTGACGAAATTCTCTCCTTAAACATGAATGATGTAAAAAATATGAAAAAATACGTTATTGTGACATTGCGGCAAACAAAAAATTGAACAACAAGAAGATTCACCATAACCGATGATGGCTGCAGCCCTGCATGTTATACAGAAAATATGTAAATCTTCGGCCTCCTGGAACAGAAAGCCTAAGATTTTTTTTACATACCGACATGGAAAGTGCATTTCCCTTAATTCTGGCTAGCACACTATTGGTGGTGTCCCAAAGCAAATAGCGAAATATTTAGGCTTAAAAGACCCAGAGTTACACCGGCCAATCTTTTCGCAGAACTGGAGCCATTATGGTTGCGGATTCGGGTGGAGATATTTTAACACTTGAGCGTGCTGGAGGGTGGAAGAGCACCGAAATTACGATGAGTTATGTCGATGATTCGGTCAACAAAAAAAGCGAAATGTCTAGCAAATTATTTGGTAGTAACGAGAGTACAAATGTTCTGCAGTCCTCGAGTTCAGCAGTTTCTGAGTCGACAGATGGTTCATCATCATCAGTATCAACTCTTTCATCATAAAAAATCTGTGTTACTGGAAATAACAAATGTACCATGATTTTCAACATATATGACGATAAAACAAAATTTTCTAATGAATATAATACTACTAACTTGTAAAAATTTTGCAAGTTAACTGTCAGTTTTACAAGTTAGTGACTTGATAAAATAAACTTTCTTGATTAATATTGTGTTGTTGGAGACTGACCTTCGCAAATGAGAAATAAATCAAAATATATAATATACTTAAATAAAGTTGCTAAATCAGAATATATCTGACCTGATATGACAGTTGTCGTTGCTTCTTCATCCCCCGGAATTTAATCGAAGCGGAAGCTGGCTTGCTTAACAAGATTTCCAGTAATGTCTGAAGGTCCCCTTATCTTTCATTTCCAGTCGCTACCAATAGCCACTTTGAATTTTTCCCGCTTTATTAACTCGAGAATTTACGAGAAGGGGGAGGATTGAATTTTCTCATTCAGCAGAATTCTTTGCATTCGCGGCATTAAAACGTGTTAGGATCGTATGGAAACAGTTTTGTACGTGACGAAATTGGTAATGTGACGTCGGTTTTTTCGGGGAGAAAGATGAAAACGATGGCAGTATTCCAGGGACGAAGAAATTTAATAGTTGGCCTCGGCCAAACGATTTTTATGAGGTGGAAGTTTATTTTTTTATGGAAGTCGAGGAAGTTTAATATATGATGGAATTCGAGATTAATACATCAAAAACCATTCGAGAAGGGGAGAAGAATTAGAAGCATAATGAGATGAAGATAAAGGTCCTGGTTAGTTTAAGAGGGTAACAGTCCTTGTGGTATATTGTGCCTCCTGATAAAGCCGTTTTCACCACAATCTTTACAGCTCGCCCTCCAATTCCCAGAAATCTAATGAAATCCAATATCTGGGAAGGTTTCATTGGCTATTTCCTCACTCCAACAAGATCAAGGCATTGTTCCCTTTGGCTCACAATAGCAAAGCATTCCGTGACTAGGTGAATAGGAGTTTCTTCCTCCTCCTCACAGAATCTACACTCGTTAGTGTCCCATTCTCAACATATTCTTTCTGAGGCAACAATGTCCAGTAAAGAAGCCGTTAAGGAAGTGTGGTTGGATCTTAAAAAGATACAGAAATTTTATGTAACCTGCACTACTTAAACGCTACTTAGGTCTCTCGAAATATACCTCGTCCTTAAGAATCTACTGTTGATATAGTAGTTGATAGTTTAAAAGGGGTTACAGTCCACTGCGACCTTATGGTCTATTGTGCCCCCTGACAAAGCTTTACAGCTCGCTTTCCAGTCCCAGAAATCTTATGAAATCCAGTATCTCGAAAGGCTTCAGTGAGGCTAATACCTCACTCCAAAGCATTGTTTCCTTTGGCTTACAATGCCAAAAGCATTCTGTGACTAGGTGGATAGGAGTTTCTTCCTGCTCCACACAGAATCTACACTCGTCAGTGTCCCATAAGCCCATTCTCAACATATTCTTTCTGAAGCAACAGTGTCCAGTAAAGAAGACGATAAGGAAGTGTGGTTGGATCTTACTAAGATACAGAAATTTTTTGGAACTTGCACTACTTAAACGCTACTTAGGTCTCTCAAAATATACCTCGTCCTTAAGAATCTACTGTTGATATAGTAGTTGATAGTTTAGAAGAGCTTACAGTCCACTGCGACCTTATGGTCTATTGTGCTCCCTGACAAAGCTTTACAGCTCGCCTTCCAGTCCCAGAGATCTTATGAAATCCAGTATCTCGGAAGGCTCCAGTGAGGCTAATTCCTCACTCCTACAGGTCTCTTGACCAAAGCATTGTTTCCTTTGACTTACAATGCCAAAGCATTCTGTGACTAGGTGAATAGGAGTTTCTCCCTCCTCCTCACAGAATCTACACTCGTTAGTGTCCCATTCTCAACATATTCTTTCTGAGGCAACAATGTCCAGTAAAGAAGCCGTTAAGGAAGTGTGGTTGGATCTTACAAAGATACAGAAATTTTTTGTAACCTGCTCTACTTAAACGCTACTTAGGTCTCTCGAAATATACCTCGTCCTTGAGAATCTACTGTTGATATAGTTTAAAAGGGGTTACAGTCCACTGCGACCTTATGGTCTTTTGTGCCCCCTGACAAATATTTACAGCTCGCCTTCCAGTCCCAGAGATCTTATGAAATCCAGTATCTCGGAAGGCTTCAGTGAGGCTAATTCCTCACTCCTACAGGTCTCTTGACCAAAGCATTGTTTCCTTTGGCTTACAATGCCAAAGCATTCTGTGACTAGGTGAATAGGAGTTTCTTCCTCCTCCACACAGAATCTACACTCGTCATTGTCCGATACGTCCATTCTCAGCAAGTGCTTTCTGAGGCGACAATGCCCTGTAAGAAAGCCAGTGAGGAGGTGTAGTTGGTTCTTACTGAGATCCAAATATCTTTTGGATCTTGCAGTTTCAAAATTCCGAAGGAACTTTTTGGAGTGATTTAACCCTGGGAGATTCTGCCAGAGTGTTTTTCTTTCAGTTTTCTCCTTCTCCAAAAACTCTTTCTTATAGGTACATTTTCCTTTTGATATAGTATCGTATGGTTTTGTTAGATTCTAGATGTATGGAATATTTTAGGTTCATGAAATCATTATTCAGGTATGTTCTACACGGAATTATAATTCATAAATTGAGAAAATATTCTGGCATATTGAACTTTGACTCGAATTGACTAGAAGTCCGACTTCAGCCCCTCACCTGTGCGAAGCCAACTCAATAACTTTGAATCACTTCAAGAACTCTCACGATCGACCAGTAATTTCGAGAAAAATACATTCTGGGGCAATATGAAAAACATGTTGAGAAAATGTTTTCATGAAATGAGGAATGCTTTCTCAAGAAACTGTCAGTGATTGTGGAGACTTGTCAGTGATTGTACAATCCTTCCACATTGGTTAACATCTCCCTCAGATCAATAAAAATATTGCTGAGAAGATTCCTAAGAAAAACAAGTTGTAATGACTCCAGGAAATCCATCAATCATCCTCGGAACACCGTGTACCTTAATCCCTTATGGTTTCCCTCCACGCAGGAACGAATCCCGTCCGCCGAAGGACCATAACCTCGATCATCTCCGTGCGCAAGAAGTCAGCAATTTCCCCTATCCACCCCTCACCTCTCGCAAAAACTCGATCCCGCTAAAATTAATGGCTCAAATCTTGGAGATTCGATTCCAAGTTCTTATAATTTGAATATTAATTGAAATCGGCTTGGGCTCGCATCCGCAATTTATGGGGGGAAGTATTACAAATGTCCCTTTCTGCATTCCTAATTCGGAAATTGGAAGCCAGTGCTCTGGGGACGTAGAGGGGAGGGAAGATGCCAGATTCACACGCGATTTTTCTCTTTCTGGCTATTCGATCTGAGAATTCGTCGCAGCTGTTGGCAAATTACCACTGGGGTATTTGCAATTTTACTGAACGAATGGTGGGAGTCTAATCTAAATTAATATTTAGGGAGTTTTCCTTCTATAACAAGCAGAACTCATCAGAATCTTTCATTCACCATGAGCGGTCTTGAAAGAAACCTTAAGAAGACAGACATCTTTCTCTCTGCTACGTAAGAATGCAATAACACCATGAAGCCATTGGCCAGAGGCAATAAGGTGTCTCCAGTAAAGGTATCAGGGCATTGTGGTACTGAAGGAAATGAAAAATGAAAACTCTGCAGCATTTTGTGAACCAAAATAAAACATTGGCCCCATAATGAGAGGTAAACAAACTCACGTAAGCAATTCTGCTGAAGCTATCACGAGTTGAGCATCTGGACATGGTATGCAAGTGTCAAGAACTCAATAGGCAGAGTACTAGATATTGATGGATGAGGATGAGTTAGTTTAAAAGGGGTTACAGTACACTGCGAGCTTATGGTCTATTGTGCCATCTAACAAAGCTGGAAAGGCTCCAGCGGAGCTAATTTCTCACTTCCACAAGTTTCTTGACCAAGGCATTTTTGCCTTTGGCTTATAATGGCAAAACACTCCGTGACCAGTTAATAGGAGTTTCTTACTCCTCTTCCCTACAGAATCCAGATACTTTCGGAATCTTGTAGTTTCAGAATTGCGAAGGAACTATTTTTAGTGATCCATTCCTGAGATCACTCCAAAAAGTTCCTCCGGAACTTTGGAAGGAATAAGTCAAGGCTTTGTTTCAATAATGAACAGATCTAAAAAAATAGAGAATTTCAGTAACCTTCAATAGATAATAACAACTTTCGATCAATTTTTTGATGAGCTAAGTGTTTAATTTCCTCAAGAACCAAGTACCCACATGCTTCAATAACAAAAGATTATCGACAAAGATGTGTCAAGGATGCTGCAACCATTAATAATGTGTGTTGAAAATTTTCTACATTTACTTCAAAATAAATTATATCAGTTAAATGAAGTAGAATCTCAGGTAAGAGTGGATCAATGGAACCTGTTAAGTCAGAGTTTGTTCACAATCGCATTTACCTGTGACCTGCCATGCATTGATAGTTCTGTGACTACTTTGGGTTAGTTCTTTTGGTATCTATATCTGTTGAGGCCTGTCATGAGTTATAACTTCTTTTAATCATTTATATTCAATTCATTATCGTTTCGAACCTAAAATGGATCGATTTTTGCCTCGTGCTCAAGCATTACCACAAGTTTATGTGTTGCAAACTTAACGACTTTATTAATTCCTAGTTAAATGTTACAGTAACGAATTAAATTAATACACTCTTTGGCTAAACATTAATCTATTTCCAATTTCTTGAAGCTCCCATCGATGCCCATCCCTACATCCATGGTGAATTGGGGTACCTTTAACACTTCTTTCGCTCGTAGTTTTCTCAATTCCCTGAAGAGGTCCTCGTTAAATTCCAATTCTTTCGTCCACATATCTGGAAAAATACATGAATATACAGAAAAACTAATTAACTTGGTAGAATCGAAAGCGGAAATTGAATTAGTTAACATAATCAAACCCGTAGTTGGATGAAAGCAATTATGTTGTTTAAATTTGAAATGGAATGGATAAGTCAATTATTTAAATTACCCGAAACGAAGTCAAGGTTCGAATTGAAACCTTTCACGTGTTTGTTAAATTTTCAAAAGATACTGAATGAGTCAAATAAACGAAAAATCAATAAGGAAGTCGAGAATTTTAACAATTGTTTGTTTCATTTCAGTTCAAACTCAAACAGATTGAAAAATGAAAGGTGGCTGAAGTTTGAATGAAAATGACTGTTTCAAATAGTCTGATCATGAAGTCAGAAAGGTCGTTAAGTTTTGAATCAAAGCAATTATGTATTTTGTTGTTTTTATTTGATAACTTTGTCTCAATTTCAAACTAAGACTGCACTTCTGACTTAAAATTGTTTGATATTCTTTCTTTCAGTTGCAATAAGTATCTTTCTGTAAGCTTCACTTTCATGTGAGTCTCCAATAGAAGCCTTGTCATAAACTGCTTTCGTTTAATTTCCTCAAAATCCTAACAAATTCGAATAACGATTGAACCCCACTACATCTAATTGCAATTCCAAACAGTTCATCATCGATTACAATGAACCAAAAGACCAGACTGGATGCAGACCCGTAAAGTGATCGGATAATGGCGGTTTAATGAGAGAACAGATACCCTTGCAATTACGAAAACCGTAATACGACCTATCTAATTGAAAACAGATCTCTTTCGATGTTTATTGGCATCGTGTGCTGGATGTGAACCATAGACATCAGAATCGATGGAACAGCCCTGTTGTGACATTACGAAAGAGAGAGAGAATTACTCTGAGTGGGACCGTTGCCGAAACCACAGAACGGTTCTTTTTTTCTCAGAATCGGAGCTATTTGAACTGTATTTGTATTCTCAGGAGACGATGAACTGTTTTTGGGAAAATGCTCAACAAAGAACTGCTTTCAAACTCATGATTGCATGACTCAATTAGATCCTTGACATCTCCTGTCATTTTAGATGTCTTGTTTATTTTATTTTTTGTACCTGGTTAGTTTTTTCATTCGATTTAAAGTTTTGAGAACGAAAATAACAAATATAAAAGTGCAAGCACAAAGTCAAAACCAGAACCAAGAGATGCAAAGGGAGAAAATGATGTTGCCCTCATGGGGAGCTCAAATTGTCTTCTTTGCAAGGCTGATCCACGTATTTTATGTCTATGATACGAACAGATGTCGAATAGAAATTAAATAATTTTCGATTTTATGTTTTTTTTTTGGGTGCATAGTTTTATGATTTCGTGGTTGTCGATTTACGACGATTCCTTTCCAATAAACGAGGGTGCTGAGTGCGCCATTAAAAATGATTTACGGTAAAGTGGGATGCTGATAAAGGGATGTTTTTAACCATTTTCCCAATCTCTTGTTTTGTAATAGATTCGCAATTGTTACACCTATAATTTCTTCGAAAAATGCTTTGGGAATTCATATTGGACTTCCGTAATTTGTAATTTGGCACACCATGTAAAGTCTACAGGGTGGGCAAAATTGGTGACACCTGAATTACAACTTCTTAACCGAAAGATTTGGAGAAAAATGAAAGACACATTACGGTCGACTTTTGAAGAGAAACTCATGATGCCATCAACTGCTTTCCTCTATCTTCTTTTGTCTGCGGGTTATAGGCCAAAATTGAAATTTGAGCGATTTCAAATTAGGTCAGTATCTCTGCTTCTGTTTGGGCTAAGATGTTGAAATGAAAACTTTATAAAGACACTTTTTACATGCAATCCAGCGTACTTTGTTTTTCCCAAGAGGTTTCCTTGCTGAGCTATAACATAAAGTTGTGTTTCTTCTTATAGAAACAATAGTTTATTACAACTCAGAAGAAATCATCATTTTTTTCGTTTAAAAAAATATAAAACATTATACAGGGTGAGCCATATAAAACAGTTCAGCCTAATATTTTTCTAAGTATGCTAAAGAAAGTCGAAGTCAAAAATTGTCGAAAGATTAACTCTTCTAAGCATTTTCTATAACTAACGTACGGAAATATTGGTCTGTAGGTACTTTTTCACGTGGGCCACCCTGTATGATGTTTATATTTTTGAAACGGAAAATTATAATTCTTTCTGAGTTATACTCAACTGTGGTTTCCATAAGAAAAAACTCAAATTCATGTTATTATGTTATAGCTCAGCAAGGGAACCTCTTGGAAAAAAACAAAGTACGCCACTGGATTCCGATGAAAAAAGTGTCTATATAATGTTTTCATTTCAACATCCTAGCACAAACAGAAACGGAGATAATGCCCAAAGTTAGAACAGCCCAATTTTGACCTATAACTCGAAAACAAAAGAAGATAGAGGAATGCAGTTAATGGCCTTATCAGTTTCCCTAAAAAAATTGACAGTACAGTGTTATTCATTTTCACCTATTTCATTCGGTTGATAAAATGTACTTGAAGTATCACTTATATTGCCCATGTTGACATTACATCGAAAAAAGTATTTTTTTCGCTTGTTTCGACAGAAGGAATTGATCTTTTTGATTTCTTGATTGCTGTCCCAAAAATATTCAATGTTTTTCCTTCAAAGATCGATATAAATCAAGAAGTGATTTCATCCAGAAACTCTCTCACTTCATAAAATTTCGATAAACCAAAACCTGTCATAATATTTCTTCTATGGTTGAGAGATTATCTGATGTTGACCAGTTCCAGGAGAATGACTAAACGAAAGTGACAAAGGAACACTTGGCGATCTCCATGGAAACGAGCGAATTTCCAGGTGTTCTAGACGTAGTTGCCTATTATTTCGCTCTGCATATGACGTAGTGATGTGAAGTGAATTGCTTTCGAAAATATAAACTTTCGAATCTTCCCGAAAACTGCAATTACAAATTATCATTAAGTCTTGTAAGTTTTCAGGCAATCATTTGGTTCGTTTTTAATAATCTTCATGTTGTTTCAGATAGTTTTCCTCTCGACATTTCTTCATACATGGATGTAGTGGTAAGTGAGTTTCCTGTAATTTCCAAACCATCTCAGAGACAATTATTATACGGGATTCGGACTTATTGGAATTTTCATCTTATTGTTTCTCGATTAATTTGAATAATCGTAAACGTCGAAGTATGTGAAAGCAACTATAAGGAGTTGTTCTGTTTTTACAGAAATTTTCCGAATGTGAGGTTACGTGAAAACTTTTGAATTTTGTTTAACCATATCCTCGTGTTTTGGTCGGTTATGGAATTGTTAGATGAATGAATAGATGAAAGCGATCGCTATTTTGAGTTCAAACTTGATTCAGTTTTTGTTAAACTCCGATAAAATGAAAATTCCAGCGAAATAATGCATATGAGTCATAGACTTGTATAGTTATCTATGATACAAGTGCAGAAGGCATTGATATTCTTACGCGAGTTCGAAATTGAAAAACAAACCTCGAAATGGCGAGTTTTTGAATAAACTAGTGTAAGAATGAGCCTCCTGTACGAGTGTCATACGTCATTTTCTCTTACTCTTTGAATTTTTATCGAAATTAACGAAATATTTCCGGAAATATCGTTCAGTGACTTTTGCATAGAAAAATGTTGATTGGTAGAACTGCTTCCTCTCACACAAATTTGACAGTTAATAAATAAATTCGTGGGAGCAGGCCAAGTTGTCCTCAGTAAATATTTCGCTGAAAACTGTGCTGAAATGAAATATTCTAACATTGTTTCGTTTCTTGACATGTGGCCGAATGAACGGATATAACACAGAATTGGAGAAACTATATTTCAAAGGGATAATCCTGAGGTAAACACACATTTTTTGTCTTCACCATTTCACCGATTCAGCTCGGTTGGAGAAATACAGGCTGTTGAAAATCCATAAGAAAAATAATTTTCGTATACAACTCTTGAATGATTTCATAGATTGGAATGATTTTCGGAATATAGGTTCTCATTGATCTGGTGAATCTTCTATGAACATAAAATTTATCTCATATGTTTTATTTTTTCTTTTATTATGACCATGAAATACTAATACATTCCATGATTACACAAGAGTTTCTACAGACTCAATTTTAAAAATTAAGAATATTTGGCTATTTTGGAAAATGAAATTTCTGCTTTATTTTTAGAATGTTTCGGCAGAAGATATAAACTTTAAAAGTAGCATAGCTAATTATGGAAGTTCAAAATGCTTTATCTTCTTCTCTTGGCTGAATCGATAAAAATAGTATACGAAAAAAGGATTTCCTTTGACCTAAAGAATCTATTGTTGAAATGTATGTACGTACAAGTCATTGATTCACCCTGTATTATGGTAGTAGGTATATGAGAATAACGAAGCTATTAGTTGCTGTCAATGCAAATCTTCTACGTTTAGGTCCGAATAAAACAGCCGTCCTTAGGAATTTTGGGTATTCATCCGTTGTTATACAGGGTGTACCAAGTTCGACGGCCTATTAGGCGTTTCTATAGAACTGGACCTATTTGAAATCTGAAAATTGGGATTATGTTATTGTTTGACATTATCTACCGATCTAAAATTTTCTTGGAGCCTGACCACTTTCAGTTATACAGGGAGTGAAAAAAAAATTTCCAAAAGTTTTTTTTTGGTTTTCGAATTTGATAGAGTATGCAATTCTTAATACATTCGTACTCAAATCTTTGCATTCGTCGAAATACTTTTCAAAATATCGAGAAAAAACTGAAGAAAGAAGGGAGATAAGTGTATTCGGTATTATGTTTGTTATTCCTAACCTAGATATCGTAAGCACAAACTGTTTTCACATTTTTGAAGCCGAAGACTGTGGAAATATTGTACAATTTCAGAATTTTCAATAACCCATCACAGGGTGTTCCAAATGTTGGTTCAAAAATTGGGATCAAAATTGGCTCATAACTTTCGTTTTTCAAATTAGAACCCTATTTTTTTATGATTGCGTTGGATTCTGCGAGGAAAATGATGATAATGTTCTGAAATGTTGATGCTCCTAAAATTACTAATTCTTGAGTTATTTGGGATTTTCTGTTTCTATTCATGAAATCTGTTTTAAATCAACAATGATAAATGAATTCGGAAAAGAGGAAGTCACTAGTGAGTTATTTGAGTAATTTATCTTCTATGACCAAGGTCATTATTGATATGAAATAGATTCTATGAATTTGACGGTACGTACGACATGAAATCAGGAAATCCTGAATAACTCAAGAATTATTAAATTCAGGAGCATTAACATGTTGGAACATTATCATCATTTTTCTTCGCACAATCCAACGCAATCATAAAAAAATTGGGTTCTAATTTGAAAAACGAAAGTTATTGATCAATCTTGATCAGAATTAGTGAACCAATATTTGGAACATCCTGTGACGGGTTTTTCAAAATTCTGAAAATGTACAATATTTCCACATTCTTCGCCTTCAGAAAAGTGAAAACAGTTTGTTCTTACGATATCTAGGTTAGGAATAACAAACATAATACCGAATACACTTGTCTCCCTTTTTTCTTCAGTTTTTTCTCGATATTTTGGAAAGTATTTCGACGAATGCAACGATTTGAGTACAAATGTATTCAGAATTGCATATTCTATCGAATTCGAAATAAAAAAAAAAGAAATTAAAATTTTTGAAAATTTTTTTTTCACTCCCTGTATAACTAAAAGTGGTCAGGCTCTAAGAATATATTAGATCGGTAGATAATGTAAAACAACAATATAATTCCAATTTTCAGATTTCAAATAGGTTGAGTTCTCCAGAAACGCCTAATAGGCCGTCGAACTTGGTACACCCTGTATTGTATGGATACGCTCAGTTTTGACGAAAATTGAGTTTAAGAATATTCTTACCGTGCAACTCGTCTAGTGACATTTCTGTTCCGCCATAATCGCTAGGCAGGCATTCCTTGGGGATATATTTTTGAAGATCTTCCAGTGAATTGTGAATTTTTACCTGAAAATTGAATTGGACGTCATACATTGTAGTAATTCGATGTCTTTATGTTTATATTGTGTCGAGAATATGAAAGGAAAGTTCGCAAGACAAGTAATTCGAGATACCTGATTTAAAAAGAAATAATAGGCATAAACCTCTGTCAATATTCAGGTACTTGAATGGGTACTTTTTTCAGAAACTTTTTAGTGAGTCAAACTGTTCATCGATATAATATTGGATCATTTTCGAATCGTAGTCGTGAAAAGGAGTATTGGTGAAAACTGACATTGTTATCGGATAATTATCGAATTCTACATACCTTCTCCATAAGTTTAGATGGCAGAACCGTCTTCATCAACAAGTTTACCTTATCCCAAAATGGTGGAACGTTATAAATATGAATGGAAGCTATTCTAAGACCTAGAGCTGCCTGCAAAAAAATTATTCCGAGTTCATATTTTTCTGGATGAGTTTCTCCAAGAGAAAGAGAAGGATCAACTAAGTATCGACTCACCAAAAGATGAGCTAATTTATAATTCACAGATGGCGTGAACTTCATTAGGTGTTTCAGTCCAAAGTTGCTCATATCTATTAAAATTGAACTAGAGAGGAAGAAATCTTTGAGCATCCTTATCTCTCCTATCATCATCGCTATGAAGTAATAGTCCAATCCACTTTTCGCCTCACCTTCCAAATCCATAACTTTACCAACGTGTAGTCTGCTCAAATTTGGTAGTAGCTTCGGCATAATGACGCTTTTTCTGTAAATTCAAAAACGATTATTGTGGAGATATTCAACAGGGTCTGAAGAAATAAAATTCAAAACATTTAGTGCAATTAAATATACAGGGTGTACCAGGTTCGACGGCCTATTGGTAGTTTCTGGAGGACTGGACCTATTTGAAATATGAAAATTGGGAATATGATTTTTTACAAATTTTTTTTTTCTGTTTTTTCGTTTCCAATTTTGATAGATTCTGAATACGTTCTCAGTCAAATCGCTGCATTCGTCAAAATACCTTTCAAAATATTGAGTAAAAACTGAAGAAAAGAGGGAAAGAAGAGTATTCGGTATTATGTTTGTTTTTCCGATTCTAAATATCTCAAGCACAAACTGTTTTCAAAATTTTAAAGTCGAAGACTGTGGAAATATTGAAAATCTCTAGAATTTTGAAAAACTCGTTATAGGGTGTTCCAAATGATGGGTCAAAAATTGGGATCAAATTGGTCCATCACTTTTTTTATATTAGAAAATTTTTTATAATTGCGTTGGATTCTTCGAAGAAAACTAATGATAGTGTTCTAACATGTTGATGATGATGATGAATAATTCTTGAATTATTCAGGATTGTCTGATTTTATGTCGTACGTAGAGTCAGATTAATACAATCTGTTTCATATGAACAATGATCAATGGTCAAAGAAGATGAATTGTTTCAATAATTAGTGACATACCTCTTTTCTCGATTCATTATTCATTGTATATGTGAAACATATTTTATTAATTTGACTCTACGTACGACATGAAATCGAAAAATCCTGAATTTCTCATGAATTATTCATTTTGGGTGCATCAACATATTAGAACACTATCATTATTTTTCTAAGCAGAATCTAACACAACCATAAAAATTGGATTCTACTTCCAAAAACAAAAGTTATGGGCCAATCTTGATCCAAATTTCTGACCCAAACATTTGGAACACCCTGTGAAGATTTTTTGAAAGTCTTGAAATGTTATAATATTTTCACAGTCTTCGACTTCAAAATTAGAATAGGAATAACAAACGATTCGACTGAGAATGTATTCAGAATACTCCATCAAAATTGGAAACGAAAAAACAGAAAAATTTTTTTTTTCATTCCCTGTATATGTAAGTGAAAGTGGTCAGGTTTCAATAATATTTTAGCTAGGTAGATAATATTGAACAATATCATAATCCCAATTTCTATATTTCAAATAGGTTCAGTTCTCCAGAAACTTCGAACTTGGTACACCCTGTATATATTACTTACACGAGGGGTACATTTTTCCTGAATCTTTCCTCAGGCACCAGATGTTGCATATAATCGGAATATAGCGTCTTGGTGGTCAAGTATCCATCTATCATGTGTTTTGCTTTTTCCAAGCTCATTTTGGAGTTTAGAAGCGCTACTTTCAATTGGTTGTCATGAAAATCTGAAAGCGACAAGATATTTTTCAAAATCTATTATATATTTTTGCGGAAAAAGTTCATTTACGAATATTCAGATCACATCACATGGTGATTCATTGGAGTTCAAAGACTACTCCAGTTCACCAACTATCATGAAAATATAGAGGATAATCATTTCGAATTATTCAATTAGTGGTACCTAATTATCTGTTATTACTAAATTATCTCTTAATGAATTTCGAAGTTGAAATAATGGAACTGATGATAGGAACCAATGAGGATTTGCACTATTCAATTTAAAATCTTATTGCTGACATGAATATGGAGTAGTTAATGATATATGAAATTTTGTGAATTTTTGGAGGCCTGTTCTGTGTTTGACGCGCTCGGAAATTGGATTTTGATGTTTTTGAACACGAAATAAACAATTATGTTAACGTTTTATCAGCTGTTTTTGTTAATTTCCGATCATAAAACACGGTAAACCTCTGGGAATGAAAGTTTAGTGCTTTGAAATTGTGGAACATAAATTTAAATGGCTGTTAGAAGAATGGAATTTGGAAAATATACTGCTCCACAAGAATTGAGGATATCGTAGTCAATCGTTTCAGAAAGTTCTTCGAAAAAACCGCTGTAAAATCATTTAAAACTCAATAACAACTTGAATCGATCCAATAAAAATCAGTATGAGACATTTCGTCAATCTGGTCGCCTTTTCCTGAAGTTTGGTCTTTGCATATGCTTCATGAATGTTCTTATTTTGAAATGGAGTCAGTTTATCAACGGTTTCGATTTGAAACGAGTTTTCTGAAAATGATATGACGTAAATTAACAAACGCTGAGGCTAATAGGGCTATCGGAATGCTACAGGGAACATGCATGGGATATGCTTCAAAGAAGATTAGAAAATCATCAACCTACCCCCGAATCCTTAAAAGATTTGAGAGAGATTCTGCCCCGTTTATGGAACCGAATTCCTCAATAAATGTTCAACAACCTCGTGTGTAGTATGCAAAGAAGAAGTCAAGCTGTTATTGATGCCCGTGGAGGCCATACATTGTATTGATAGTCTTAAAATGCATGAATTCTCTGGGAATTGAATTTCGTTATTTAACTCGATTTTTCTTAACCACCAGTATACGCTAGTGACCTACAGGCTAAAATAAATTTTATTTCCTGCAACTTGAAGTCATATTAATGTGAATTTTCATGACAAAATCTCATTCAAACTATATTTTTCTGCAATTTAAGTGAATATCCCTAACTCATGTGGAGCAGTTCATATTGAAAAAATTCATGTCATGTTTCATTAGGTGATTGTTTCATTTTTTAGACTCATCCAATCTGAATAATTTCGTAATGGAGTAAAGTACATGCACTCGTTTGCAAGGTGAATGCATGTAATTTTGATGAATCTGTAAGAAGAGAAATCATGCATTTCTTGTTGTAAGACTGGTAACGCTTCGCATGAGGATGAAAGTGAGATCTTGAACTGAATAAAGAACAAGGTTTTGACAACTTTAACTGTATCAATTGAGATAAATCAGGACTAAAGGTTTGGATACTTGATGGATTTATTTGAACCATTGCCATTTGTAGTAAAATTATACGAAAACTTTCCGATTGCCAAAATTATTGTTATAAATGTCTTCCAAAATATTGAAATTTCTACTCGTTCAATTCTCACGAAATAATGTAAAAACTTTCTCTTTGTTTGAAGAAATATTTTTAACAACGTATTATCACATCAGAATGAAGATGAACAGAAAATGTTTATTCATATTCATTTTGAGTTTGAATGAAAAAAATAAAGCTAATTTGTCAGAAGCAGATTAACAACAAAAAGTTCAAAAACACGTCAAATGATTTTTTTTGGGTCCATCTTTTGACGCTTATTTGAGGTTTGAACGAGAGATGTTGAGTGATACTTCATTTAAAAGGTCGATGAACCATTTTGGACAAAAATCAATTTATCAACTCAAATTTTTATGATTCAGCCTGAAAATTTGCACGAACTACGTCAACGATTTGTTATATGTTGAAGACGGTTTTCAATCAAGATTATTTCATGGAAATCAATGAAGATTTAAAGAAGTAAATCTAATTTTTTTATTGTGAGGATGTTAAAAAAATAACATTTTTTCAAAAATGGGATTTTTTCAAGATTTTCTTAGTTTGTGAAAAGGCTAAAGTAAAAATGGGCTTTTACATTGCAAAAATTACCATAATATTCAGGGTGGCACATTCGAGCTTTTGCGAAAACGGATCATTAAAACTTTTTTGCACCGTTGTTCGAAGACTTTCAAGATCTTCAAAATGAAGTATCACTCAACCCATTTTCCCTAATCAATCTTGAGGGGTTAAAGCTCCCCCTCTGAGGGATCTTTCGTTCAAGCCTAAAATAAACTTCAAAAAATATCCGCCAAAACAAAATCATTCGGAGAATTTTTCCAATCACCATAGGAAGAGAAATATACGGGGTGAACACTCTGTGTATTAATCAATATGGGGACATCCCTTGGTATTCTCAATGTGTATTTTCAAATGAGTTTTCACCTTTTTCCTCGGGAAAATTGCCGTGCTGCCTAATCCAATTCCTCAACACTTCAACACTGTCGTTGAACTCTTTCTCTGTGATGTTGTGCTCCTTCAAAATCCTCCCTTTTTCGTCTTCGGTCACCATCATCAACTTCGACAGTTGCGACATCTCGATCGCGATCTCGAACCCGTATATTCAGCACGACAATCGCAGAGTACCTGGCCTCTAAAAAATTCGACGGATACTGGATAAAAATTTGGAAACGTGGGGATTTAAAGAATTCGAGCGATGCCACAAAATGTCTTGGACTACGTACGAAGCACAGAGCGTAATGTTCCGCTCAAATCACGCCATTTAGTACGTACTACAAGTTCGTTTGTTTCAATTAAGCCTTCGAACATATCTCAATTATTGTGGAAACATCAAAAATCAGTTACAATTATGCCTGGACCTTCAATTCCATGTTTTGTTTGATTGTATGGGAACTGTTTTCAATGCGATCCATTCCGTGTTTCGATTTTTGTTGTTGATTGGATTATACAGGGTGGGCCGTTCGGGATTTTCATATTTATGAAAACTTGCGTGTTCATAGTAAATGGTGGAATTTTTTGGAAAACTATAATCGTCGAGTGATTGTCGAAGCAAGTGATGATTTGATTGAATCAACTTAGAAAAAAGGAACTCCTCTTAATAGAAGTCTAGAATCTAGATTCACCTCTCTCAAACGTCGTCTGATGGTTTCGATGGAAACTTGGACCCCATCTGCATTTTGAAGACTTTTCCGCAGCATTTTAAACGGAGATGTAGGCTTTCTTCTCGCCGAAACGGTGATGAAACTATCCTGAGCAGGTGTTGTTTTTCATCGCCCACTAAGCCTTGGTCTTTCCAACACGGAACCTGTCTTCCTGAACCTATTCCAAAGTCGAGATATCAATCACACTTTGGTTGACTTGGAGCCTTTCCACTACAACAACCTGAGTTAGGCTACCCTGTAGCATTCCGATGGCCCTATCAGCCTCAGCGTTTGTTAGTTTGAGTCTTGGCGTTTTAAAAAAACTCGTTTCGAATCGAAGCCGTTGTTGAACTGACTCCATTTCAAAATGAAATCATTCATGAAGCATATGCAAAGAACCAAACTTCAGAAAAAGGCGACCAGATTGACGAAATATCTCATACTGATTTTTATTTGATCGATCCAAGTTGTTATCAAGTTTTAAATGACTTCACAGCAATTTTCTCGAAGATTAAATACTTTTCTACGATATCCTTAATTCTTGTGGAGCAGTATTATAAATGGTAATGTTTATTCTTGTATAGCCACAGGTACAACCATTCAGGCGTGAGCCTCTATATTATCTATTGCATTAATCGTTGATTAATTCACAGTAGCCTTTTTTGAAAGTACGTAATCATTTTTTTGGGCAGGAGAAATAGAAAATGTAAATCTTCCATACTAAAGAAAAAATAAGATGAATAAACTTCTCAGAAATTAGGATTTCTAGAATTCACATAAAGATGTTTTATCAACAGAAATCACATGCTGTATTGGAATGCCATTAAGATTCTGTTCTGATGACGAGAGCAGATCATTAGTGGAAAAATTATGACGTAGTCTGATATGGACTCACTATATAGTTCGAAGTTTTTTTTTTGTCAGCCATTTTGTCCAAATGATTGGCTCTTAACACATCAGTGCAAAATATACCTTTGAACTTTTTTTGAAATTTTTTCAATTGATTCAAATCAGAGATTTGAAAAGACGGTGGTGTATTCTGCAGACACTTAACTGTTTTCCACATTTGAATGTGGAATGTACAAAATTTTCCAACCAAGAAATTCTCAAGAAAAAACTTTTGATGCATTTCGTCAAGGGCCTATAAGGTATAACCCATCACTGGAGATACCAGAGCCTCGTGGTAAAAAAGAAAAAAAATTCATGTGAATCATTTTTTTTCTGGAGATAATCAAGCAAGACCAATTCTAACGAACTCCCTCGAACAACCTGTATTTCGAACAAGAACACGTTTTTGGTTCATTCGAAGATTTCTTCGAACTTTCTGACGTAAACTGTATCCCTGGATTTAATTTTGAGATATCAGTATATTTATATATAATTTTCTCAACATAATGTAAACAATTAAATTTGCCTGGAAAAAAAACGCTTGAGTGAATAATCAAAACTATTGTATTTCAGAGCTTTCCATATTAAAACTGAACCAAATTGAAATGAGTGCAAACTGCAAGTACCTGCTCTCAATAAAAAAAACATCATCGTAATCGATGATCGCGAGTTTAGAAGTAACTAACATGAAAATGAAGAAAAAATACTGCTTTCTTTCTTTCTTTCTTTCTTTCAAGTCAGTTGGAAATAATGTTGATTCTTTGTTTTTTATCATTTCTGGTGTTCCTGAAGTGAAAATATATCATCAAATCTACTGGGAAAATAAAAACAAAAAATATATATGAATATTGTTGGACCTAGGACGGATCCTTGTGGTATACCAATTTCAATCTTCATATTCTGATTTTCTGGACACGTGGATGTTTCTAAGAATTGCCAATCAGGTCTCCTAGCCATCCTGGTTGATGCCCCAACCAGACAGCTAAAGCTCGACACACACGACAAGTTTTTCTCAGATCGGACCAGAATACATCGATGCCAAAACTCGAGAAGTACTAAATTTCCCGGCAAAACGCCAGGACGTCGCTGCTTTACGAGGCGCTAAATGCATTTTCCCGGAAAACTCGCAGGGCGCGACCTCCGCGCCCGGAAACGGAAATATAAACAGCCCCGGACCAGTGGCGGGCGAGCGGGAGGTACCCGGATTAATTGGCGGAACACCAACACGTTTCCGGTTGTGCCTCCCCGGAAACGTTCCACAAAAGGTGAGGGGGATCGGGAAATTCGGTCCAGCGTGTCCTGGGGGTGGAAAATTCCGCTGGAAAATTCGGACCAGAAGGGGCAACCTGAAAACTGTAGGCTGTATTGAAAATATACTCCCCGTCAATCAGTGGCGTAACAAGAGCTCAATCATATGTGGGCGAGATAAAATTTGCGAGGCCCTTTGATGAAAAAAGGTTTTCATGAGAAACAATCGAAATTGTCTAACATTCAATAAAATTTTTGTGACGAATTATAAAGTAAAAGTAAAATAAATATTGTCGGCTTCTAGCCTCTCTTAACTGCTTAATTATACCATCATAGTCCAGCTGGGATGTTATATCTGTTTCGATAGAGAGATTTGCCAAAGCAGAAAGTCTTTCCTAATTCATTGTATTTCGCAGATTATCTTTTACCAGCCTTAATTTTGAGTAACTTTTTTCATCCGAGACTGTCCTCATCGGTATGTCAGTAAAATTCAAATAGATAAACTTCCTGCATGGTGTTTTTTGCTATATATTGGAAAAGCTGTCGCACATCTTCATTGAGGACTGTACAACTATACAGCAAATTGCTTGATTTTGACTGTTTCTGGTACTAGATAGGTAAGACGTTGACAGGAGTCTTGGGCTGGATTTTCGTGGAAACATCAATAGTGGAAACCGCTTCGCCATATATTCATTTGTTTCGAAGATATAACAAAATTTTGATATTTGATCGATTCCGAAGATAACTTTTTTATTTTCCGAAATATCTGAAAACGATTTAAACTTTTTACAAGCACTTCTTTACTGGGACTAAGACTCTTTCTTTAAATTTTCATCTTTAATTTTTTTATGATATGAGAAGAAAAAAATGCGTTCAGTTTTAAAAGAAAAAAGTTCTTCTTCCACCCTTAGTAGACGAGATAAAAAAATTAATATAGTGTATTGTTTCCTGTGAAAATAACCTGTAAAAATTTCAATCGTTGTCACATATTTTCGTAAATAAAAATGCCATGGCACACTTTCGAAATTGATCAAATATCAAAATTTAGGTATCCTGAAACGAATGAAGATATCGCGAAACAGTCTATATTCATGGTGTTTCCGCGAAAATCGAGCCCAGTACTCTTTCAACATTTTTCCCTATATAGACCTGAAATTCCAAAAACAGTCAAAATCAAGCAATTTAGGATACCCTGTACAGGTTCATCGCTACTTTCATTGTCAAATATTCTTTCTAATTTAGGGCGGTGGAGATACGCTCTTGTCACCCTGGGGCGGTAGCCCACGTCGCCCACGCCCAGTTACGCCACTGCCGTCAATAATTTCCGGACAGGCAAAATTTTTGTCAAATTCAACACCCTGTATCTTTTTTCGTGGTTCTCCGATTTTGTTAAAATTTTCACCACGTATAGTATTGGGTCTTGTTATATTAACCTGAAATCAACTTTGCGAAAATACCTGTCGTTCATCCGTTATACAGGGTGAAACAAAATCTTGTTTTATAAACTTCATTTCTGAACACCCTGTGGTGAATTTGAGGCGGAGAATTTCATATCATTCAGTGTTAATTTTAAGTGTGATCCTTTCCTAACAAAATGTTTTTTGATTTACGTCACTGTCTGTTTAGAAAAAAAAGATACACATATTCAAAGGAAGTGTTGCATTTTTTCAATTTTTATAACAATTTGAAACATTACAATACCTTATCGACCAGTAAACATAAACGAACATCTGAAAATTAATAGCGTGTATTTCCACCTCGCATTCTCATCACTTCTACCATACGACGTGGCATACTTTCAATGCATTTACGAATTGCTTCTGGGGGAAGCAACAGTTTCTGTTAATGCAGAACAATGCTAGGCCTCACGTTGCACGGGTTGTAACAGAATACTTTGAAGAGGCGAATATTAAATGATTCGTGTGGCCAGTCAGAAGGCCGGATTTACATCCAATTGAACATGTATGGGATATGCTAGGTAGACATGTTCAAAATCGGCAGCCCAACACTTTGCCCGATTTACGAACAGCCCTTCTTGAAGAACGGGAAAATATTCCCCCAGAAGCAATTCGGGAATGCATTGAAAGTATGCCACATCGTATGGTAGAAGTGATTAGGAAGCGAGGTGGAAATACACGCTATTAATTTTCAGATGTTTATGTATGTTTGCTAGTCGATAAGGTATTGTTATGTTTTAAATTGTTATGAAAATTGAAAAAATGCAACACTTGCTGTGAAAATGTGTATCTTTTCTTTAAAAGCAGATACTAACGTGAATCAAAACAATATTTTGTTAAGAAAGGGTCACACTCCGAATTACAAATTAATGATATTAAATTTTCCTCCTCAAATTCTTCACAGGGTGTTTAGAAATGAAGGGTATAAAACAAGATTTTGTTTCACCGGGTATAACGATTGAACAACAGGTATTTTCGCAAAGTAAATTTCAGGTTAATATAACAAGACCCAATACTATACTTGGTGAAAATTTTAACAAAATCGGGGAACCACGAAAAAAGATTCAAGGTGTTGAATTTGACAAAAATTTTGCCTGTCCGGAATTTATTGGGGAGTTTTTATAAATGTTGAAGTCATTCAATAAATATTCTATTTTACTCTATTCTAACTCAAAAGGAAAAGGGTGTTGAACAAGAAGTTATATAAAGGACCCCCCTTGGTTTTTGCTGAAGAATGACTAATTGAAATCTTTCAAATCAATCTCTTCCTCATAATTTTGTTACTCCTAATATTTTTTTGTGTTATCAAAAATAGCCAATGAATAATGTTATATAATGGATAATTTTTAAAAGAATCCAATTATTGTATCGATTACCAATCTAAGTGAAGTGAATAAAATAGCACAATTTGGCAACGAAATCGCCAAGTGGGAGATGCGCATAATAGACATTCAAGGTCAATGGTTGATTCTGCAGGTTCCCCAAATTTCAATATCACGCCGGAAAAAAAGTTATTTGCATACACCGGATCCGAGAGAAAAACAATAATATCAAAAACAATAAAAACTCATCGGATTATAGCGTGAGAACAGAATTAATCAGTAATGTCGTTGAAGTTCACTATTTGCACTTCGAACTGGAATTAACATATTTTTTATTTGAATATACCCAGAGCTCATTCAATGTAGAAATAACCAAAATGTGTTGATTTTTTTCCTGATGAAGTACTTTGCATTGTCCTCAATTGCTGAAAAATTTGGAGGTGAACACCTTTTTTCAACTATGGAAATTGCATTTTTTCTTCATAAAAAATCATTGCAATGACGATTTCGATTGATGTCTCAATTATCTTATGCTTTCATGTTATTTTTCTAGAATTGAAATATTTCTGGGATATACAGGTTGTGGGTGTTGGCACCATTGCTTAACATTGGTAAAAATGTTGCTTCACAGCAACTGACATGCGATTTCGCTGATTTTTCTTTATCCATTTGGCTGCCATCAGTTTTTCTTCTCGCTTAAAAACATAAGGGGGGCATGGTCCCCCCTGGCCCTTTTCTGCGGGCGCCCATGCCCTCAACAGAGTCAACGTCAACCAGAAATTTCTCATTATATTCATCAATGAGAATTGAAAATCCAGCCTAAAAAAATTGATCCTTTTTGCCTTTCTGTAAAACTCTGCCAGAAACATTCGGGGTCACCTGTATAACCTTCAATTGGAAAAGTTTGATGGAAATTATTCGTATTAATTTGATTCTATAACATTTCTCATAATGGATAAAAGTGGAAAAGCATTTCAATTACGTATTTTATCGAGAATGTGT